>OX596019.1:37264482-42064482 GCA_951394055.1 Villa cingulata
GTACATTATGTACACATACACACACATACAGTACATAATACTCGTAGTACCTACATGTATTGGATTTTGTTTTACACTTGTATAGTGTTGTGTTTTTTATTTCAAATTTAAATTTTCATTCATTTCTTGATTTCGAAATATAAATTTTGTTTTAATTTTTTTATTTTTTTTTTTTTGAAATTTTCATTTATTTTTACTTTTTATTTTTATTTTGCGGTTTATTAATTATCATTTGAATTAATCTACCTCTACCATAATGTGTGTATGTGTGTATGTTGCATTGTTGTTGCTGTTACAATTGCCACCATTCAAATTTTTTATTTGATTCCACTTTTGTTTTTTTTAATTGTTTTTTTTATTTTACTTTTTTACTTGTTTTTTAATTTTTTTGTTTTCTTACAGTAATTTTCATTTTTCTTCTATTTTAAAAACTACATATTATTATTGTAATTTTGATAATTGAAATAATTTTGTAATTAAAATGATTAAAAATCATCATAATTAGGTAGGTTGGTAGGTAAGGTAAGTGGGTAGAGAAGTACGTTAGGTAGAGGTAAGTTCGAGTATATTATGTGTGCATTATAATGTGTAACGTAACAATGTATACGTGTACATAGACGCAATGTGTATAGTGTACTCATTGTATTACGACTACACAACAAATTAGCTCGTCCATCAAGGTACTACTGTAATGAGTAGCAGTAATTTGAAAATTTTTCATCACTTCTTCACTTCACTTAAATTATGTTCGAGCGAGTAAACGAAATGGCAATTATTTATTGTGTAATATACGAGAGAAATGTTAAATTTGTAATAATTTTTATTTTTAATTATTATTTTGTTCTGTTGTAGAGTTTTAGTGTCGGTGTACTCTATAGAGTGACGACACTTACAGTTGCAACTGCAAAACCATTGAATTGCAGTAGTTTTTTTTTTCTTCAAAATGTTCACGATTTAATAAATATACAACTCGTTGATGCGCATCGAATAATGATTTATCTGCATTCCACAAAAGATTAACGAGTCACAAATTTCCACAATAGTATTACACTTGGGTAATAATAATTCTGATATTCATTTCGATTATAAACTGTGGTTGTGATTTTGATTACAGCAAAAGTATCGCAACAACTATTGCCTTTATTAGCTGTGAAATTTTTTTTTTTTTATAAATTTCAAAGGACCATTATGCACTTCTTTGCAACTTTACTTCCTAATAATTAAATTCAATGCTGTCAACATTTTGACAATCTACACGTTCACATTAAATTCAATTCTGCACTGTTGCAAGCAAACCTGTAAAGGCTGTAAGCTTGTTGCTGGTTTGATTACTATCGTGCTGTGTTGTTGTTGTTATTGTACTGAATATGCAAATGATGCCATCCATAATCAGATATGAAAATGAATGAAATAACACACAATTTTTTCCATATTTTCACTGTGTTTCTTGTGCTTATCTGTTACATCTGTGCTTGGCATTGGCACCTACTATACTCGAAGAGTAATAATGTATGACACTTTTCCTTGTAAATGTATGCACACTTTTTAATGTTGATAAACAAAAAACATCATCTCATCGTCGTCGTCACAGCAAATCTAAAAATAAAATAAAAATTAAGAAGAAAAATTATTAGGTATTTTTCGTTTTTTTCTTGTAATTTTTAATAAAAAAAAATAAATACATAATTGTTTTTAATGTATTTTTCTTTAAAGAAATAAAAGAAATATATTTTTATACTTAATGTGATTTTTAACACTTTCATTTCATTCGATGACGGTCATTATTTAAAAGAGAGAAAATACTTTCAATTATCATCAACACAGTACGTAAACGTAAACGTAAATTCATGTATATTTACATTCAAACATTACACATTACATACTCACATTGCTACGTTTTTTGAATGATAATAATGAAAAAGTAATAAAAACAAAAAATTAAAATATTTATGATTTTTTAAGTGAAAAATGATAAATTATAAATTTCACTTTAAAAGGTTTTTTTTTTATTTATTTATTTTACAGATGCGAGAGTGAGTGTAGAATTACAATAAAAAGTACATTATTATTGTTGGGGTTTTATTTTTTGTTTGTGTCAATTTTCTTCTTTAAATCAAAATAATTTCGTCTTTTTTTCTCCTTCGTTAGTAATTCAATAATGCGAAAACAAATGCATAAAATATGCTTCTCTCAAAAATATTAATTAAGAAATTCCAATAAGAAATTCCATAAAGAAAAAAATTACATTTTAATAAATTTTCAAACTACAAAACAGCAGATATCATCTGTCATCTGTATAGCCAGAACCAGATACTGAATATGGTGTGGTGACTTGGTGAGTAGTGGATGATGGTAGAAATATCAATTTTTAGATATATGTATAATGGAAAATACATAAATGTCAAGTCAATATTTGATTAAATAAATTCCCATTTCATTTCATTTCATTCCATTCCATTCCATTTTAAAATTTTGTTTTTATTTTTTTTCTTCTTATAAATAATTGCTTCGTTCAATTTCTATTTTTCTTCTTTATTTTATATTATTATTTTTTGAAATCTATTACACATAATCTATTATCATACGCACGGCACAAAAACATAATGTAAATATTGTTGTAAATGAATGCCAATTAATGTACCTACTCGTTTCTCTACTTGAAAATAAAAACAAAACGAACGAAAAAAACAAATACGAGATTAATTACAAAAAATAAAAAAAAAAAATAATAAATAAATAAAAATAAATTGGCACGGAATTTTATGTGCACACGAATATATGTACTTGACTAAATATAATAAATTCTTTTCTCTTTGCCGAAATAATAACACTTGATCTGTGCTCAACAAATGTGTACAAATATTAATATTTTTCATTTTGAAAATAATGCACATACACATAAACACGTAATATTCGTATGTACATACAGAAATAGGTACATACTTGATTTTGATATGCGAAAAATTTTGCGTCCCACATGGGAAATATTAATTGGGAAATAATATCACAAAGGTTTTTTGGAGAATGGTGTGGTGCGTGGTTTATAAAAATGCAATCAAAAATCTCTTTCGAATTGAAATTACTCATTTCTCATTTTTATTTATTTATTACTAAGGTAAGGAGATTGTCTTGTCAGTAAACTAACAAGTTCTCTTGCCCACACCACGATCCACCAAGGTCTTTTGGGTTTTGGCGATGCTCATTCTTCATATAAAATCAGCTTAATCTGTAATATGTATAATTTTCAATCCAACTTCCAAATTAGAATGAAAGGAAGAAATATAAATTTAGGATTTCATTGAAATGAAAATAAAAATATTATTTTTCTTGATCCTTTTTGAATTTAATTTCATTTTTTTTCAAATACATTTCATTTGATCATTTATTATTATACAAAAATTTTTCTTTTTTTGATAAATTTCATTATAAATACCATAAATACGTACACACCTACACATACATATACATAAGTGTATAAAATGTTAAGATTATTCTGAAGAAAATTCTATGTTCATTTATTTTTATTCATTTTGCGTATGAATATATTTGAATGTCATTTCCTATTTTTCGTTTCTTTGAATTCATTTTGTTTTTATTTCAATTATTCCAAAATATGTACATACATACATACACCACATACATACGTTGTATACGCATAAATTTATCTCATTTCGTTCATTCATTCATTTAATCATCTGTCATTAAATGTTGATTGTAATTAAATTTGACAATATAAATATGGAGAAATATGATGGTGAAAATGGCGACGATGATATGATATGATGTGATGTGACGTTTTGTGTTGATTATGTGTTAGTCAAGCATTATATGTACATTATACAAATCAGGCTGGTGGCATTTTTAATGTATCCTGGATATCTGTGTAAGTATACATATATTCGGTTTCTTAGTAACTAAATTTATTATTACGTCTATATATACTATACCATAACGATATGCCGATATATATAGTAAAACGTGGTATAAAACGTAAAACATAAAAAAAAAAAAAACATTGTGGTATTCTTCCATTATTTATTATAAATCATCACATAACCTCTAAATTACGTCATCAAAATATTTTATTTTTTATTTTTTTCTTCAAACTTTTTCTTTTACATTTAATTTTTCTTCTTTAATAATTTTCTTCTACTTTCCAATTTTAAATCAATAAAATTAAATCTTTGGACTATCAATTCGATTCAATTCATTCAAGTTATCATTATCATCATCATCATCACCATCATTGTATTCATACAATTCAATTCAATAAATTTCAATCAAAATATATTGTTTTTTAATTCTCGTGTTTCTTATTTTTCTATGCACAGTTGAATTCAGTTAAAACGAACTTGGCGACGATAACATTCCTACATTGTGGCAAATGTGTCGAATTACATATACGAGTATTTAAGGGAAAAGCAAAGTAGGAACTTATGGCGTGGCGCATCAAAATTAGAAGGTCCGATCTCAAGTAAATGCGGTAGTAATGACAAAGAGGAAGTAGAAGAAGAAGTAAAATGATTTTTACTCCAACATTAGTGCCATCTTCATTCCAAGAAATCTATTTGAATATTATTAAAATGTATATAGTGATGAAGATTCGTATGGTTTAAATCAAAACGTAATATACATCGAAAGTAATTTCAATCGAATTCTACTGTATTTTATTCATTCATTTTGATATTATGTACAAAGGTACTCGGTTATGAGTACATATACGTAATTTATGTAATGTATATATGTATGACCAATGACCATAAAGTATGTGGTAATATGTTTATGTACCATATGCGATGATGATGATATGGATATCAGTTTTATAATTATACTTATACACGATTACATATGGCATATTTATGATATTCATATTATGGTGTATATTGTATTAAGATTAGGATTCGAGATTCGAGATATCTGGTATCTTGTGCACCAATTATCTCCGAAGTTACTTAAACGATTTCAATGAAATTTGAAACATAGATACTTTGATAGGAATTGTGATGCTTAATGAAGCGTTATTTCTTAAAAATGTCTTTGTTTCCTTTTTACAGGGTGTCAAAGTTGTCAAAATTGCGATTTTTCGGCTTCCAAATGCACCTCGTACAGCAATCACTGATTGACCAATTTCTTTGAAATTTTGAATGGTAGACTGAAGGATATTGTGGTGCTTGAATAGAGCACATTTTTGATTTTAGGTCCTGAAATTTCGTTATAGTTCTTAAAAAAAGGAGAGGGTATTTTTTTTTGAAAAATCGTTAAACTTTGACTTCTATTTTCATACATTAAATCTTCAGATATCTACATGATTTTGGTATCAAAATAAAATTTGGACTTTTCTGAAGAGTTTACAAAAAAAAGTATAAAAATCTTTGTTATATTTCCATTTTTATTAACAAAATGAAATTATGTTTTTTTTTTCATCAAAATATTCAAAAATCCATTTTTATTAGCACCTAAAAGGTATGCAAAGGAATTTTTTTAAATTTTTGTATGTAAAATCGTTGTTATTGTTTTCGAAATTTTTCAAAATCGAATTCTACTCTTAATAGTAGAGATACAAACGATATATGAACGGTAAATATCCATAATTGTGTATATATGAATGGTATTATGATGTCTATATACGTATCACACTTTAAATGGAAGAAAATTTTTTTGAATTATTTACATTATATGTACATATATACGCACTCGTAAATTATTTATAATAAATTCACATCAGTTTATACGAGTGTATTATGTACAACAGTAAAATTCTATACATACACAAGAACTAGAAAACGTGTACTTCTACTTATACGTACGTATAACATACTTAGTATATCTGGAGCTATATACGAGTTTGTACACAATGTACATACATATATATTACTTGTCAATTATTATTTTAAAATTTCAATGTTACGTAAATATATACGACACATATGTATGTACATACCTGATACCAGATACCAGTAAGTATACATAAATATCATGAGTAATAGAACAGTATTTAAATTTTATTTCAGTTAAAAAATGATGTAATGAAAAAGTTTCCGCCCTCTATTTTATTTACAGAATAATAAAAACATAAATAAAATACAATTTTTTTTTTTTACTTTAGAAGCAATAACAAAAATGCAACATTAAAACAAAACCGCATATGACTCACATACATATCTACACAATGTATAACATGAAATACTCATCATTTCCGTACATGTACATACATTACATTACATATATGTATATGAATGCACATAAAATGATGATAAATTAATTAAACAAGATAAACTAAAAAATATTCACTGCAGCGCTATGAAAATTTGAAAAGGAAAAAGGTAAAAAAAAAATGTTCACTTCTTCTACTTGCACTTCTTCTACTATTTATATCATTCATTTTCCATCCGCATTCATTCTCAAGGATAAGAATCTTACATACACTGCATTACATGTCCTTCTTTACACATTATATTAAGTATGTATGTATGTTGGTACTGTATACTTATATGATGATTGTTATCAAAAATTTTCATTGCACATTCGAATATGCGAGTACACGAATACAGTTATACAACTAATTTATAGAAGTTATAGCTGGTATATTTAGTACATGGTACAAGTTACTGGTGAAAAATTATATTATTTATCTTTAGTGGTTAGAATTTTGTATGTAGTTAACTACAGATTTTGCATATACATACAAGTTTAGTTCCTCATACGTACATACCTTGAAGTTTTTATTATTTTCATTGGCAAATGGAAATAAAATACATATGTATATATAAAAAAAAAAAAATAAACGAAAAACAAAAAACAATCAAGAAATTCAAGAATATCCTTTTATAATTTTTGTGTAAAATCTTAACCAAAATAAATAAAAAAAAAATAATTAAATGAAAAGAGATGAGGAGGTTAAAATAGATGGCGTGTAATCAAATTAAAGCACTTATATAATGTATGTAAAGTTAAGGCTCAACTATAATGCTTCATTTTCAATGCAACGTGAAATTGAAATTCAATTTCTTCCCTCTTTGTAGCACATTAAATAATTATATAACTTCTTCTCTTTTCTTCTCAACGTGAACTTTTTCGAAGTAACGTGAAATTAGGTTCTATTCCTAATTTCAATTTCATAATATATAAAGAGTCAATGATGTATGAAAATGTATTTAAATGTACTCAATAATTCCCGTTACATTTGGAACAGCTGTCGTCAATTTCATCAAAAGCTCTCTTAAATTTCACGTTGTATTGGAAACAAAGCATAATGAACGTAATAGTGGTGACAGATCAAAAACTCCTTTAAAAGTTTTAGTTAAAAATCAATTTATGAAAAGATTTTAGTTAAAAATTCGTACTGACAGACCGAAAACTGGTTTGGAGTTGTCATTTGTTGTATGCTCAAAAAAAAGCTCTCATCGAGTTAAACTACTTGCATTAAGTGGTTTAGGCTAAACTAAACTACTTCTGAGCGAACTAGTTCAACCTGATTGCTGACAGACTAAGAAATTTATCTACTTAAACAGGTTTAGAAAGTTTCTAAACTCTGGTTTGTCCCTAGCATTGGAATTAGACACTTTCGTTCAGTTTCGTTAACTTCAAAATTGCATATTTCATTAAAGTAATCTGTTGCAAGGAGCATGTGAGAAGAAGACAACCATACAACTTTATTGTTTTCTCTGAACAAGATTATTTCCAGCTTTCAAATTATGGTGTGAACATGACGTTTTTGACATTTGTAAAGCTACACTACGTTCGTTGAGTTTTTTTCTTTTTTCTGCTCCACTCTACTCTTAATTTGTGGTTAAAACTTTATATGCGAACCCAATTGCAATTCATTTTAAAAGTGCCCAGAATATTTCAACTTTTTTTTTGATCTTTCAAGTTTAAGGTAGAATAAGTTTACTTTGGTGATAAAAAAACGAACTAGTGATATAAAAAATCAATAAAAATATAATCAATTATGTATGTTATATATTTTATCAATTACCAGTATCACTTATCGGATCCATTACTTTTTAAATCAATGAAAATTATGTAAATACGATCGTGTACATAATTACCTTTTTAATCTTTTCATTTCTGACATAAAAGTCAATAAAAAGGTGAACATCTTATCGCCAATTACATTAAATACGTTGCCATTAATATACTCACAATTCAATGCTTGTCTGTGTATTTTTAAATTAAAAAAAAAATACTGTATTAAAATTTATTACATTTTTTAAGGTATTTATTTTCTCGGTAACTTTTCCTTTAATTAGGGGAGGGAAAAACAAACTAGATACAGGGAATTGAATTTGATTACCTTGTATGTCTGATTAAAAGTGCACATACATATATGTAATCTTTAAAGGTCATTATTTAAATTCCTGATAATAAGTACGACACTACATTCTACTCTACTCTACTTAAATTATCTAGAAATACAATACGTACTTGCGTGTAATATCTACGAGCATGTATCCAAAATCAAGGTATAAACCAGGTGATTGTTTGCATTTCAACCTTTTGAAAAATTCCAAAATTCAAAATTTTTAAATAAAAATTCCGATTAAATTTAAACTTTCAAGTACAGTACGCAATAGTAATTTTCATTTTTCATTTTTTCATCATATAACTCACTTTAATACAAATTTTTTTTAATTATTTTTCTTCTTCTTCTTCTTCTTTCACGATTTTGTTGTTGTTGTTGTTATTATTTTTCTTCAGGTTTTGTCTCATCCTTCTGTATGAGATAATTGAATTTTAAGATTACGTCATCATCATTATTCATAATCAACAACATCGCATCATCATTTTTTATAGTTTACAGAGATAGTAAATGAAAATGTAAATAAGGAAAATTTTTATCACAATACAATATGAATAATGCTACCTACACACTATTCATTTTGTGTTTCTTTCAAATGTGGTTGATGTTGACAATACTTAGGTTATAATTTTTGCATAGCACAATCAACAGATTAAAGTTGATGTTTGCCAAGCAATTGAAATGATATCAAAATTTTTTAAACTCTTATTGGTGAAGTGAAAGTTTGATATAAACATGTTGTGTTGTGTATATAGCGAAGTTGGATCAACCTGAATAGAAATAAGGCCTAATTATACAAACTAACAGCAACTTAAGTCAACCAAATTTTACGTAACGTAAAATTATATTCAAATGAAGGAGTTTTTTCGTGATTTTCGTTGAACTTTTGCCGACTTTTGTTTGTACAAAAAATATTGTATACAATTTAAGCAAACCTTCAGAAAACTAATGTGGACCATAAATCGCCCACGATTCACGATAATCTTTATTGCGAAGGAAAGTTCAAGAGAAAAATATTATATCCTCAAATCGTCCACGATACACACTTCACGATAAATCAAATATCAACAGACATTTTTTCGTCACGATTCAATATTTTCCCCTTAAACTTTTGCGAGAGCTTTCCACTTTCGTGAACTCAATTTTGCCCATACATTATGAGGAAAAATATTGTATGGTACAAGATTGTCGTGTATCCTCACAGTGTATGTATGGTGGTTCGCATAATATTTGAGAAATTTTATGTAGGCTATGCAACATCTGACTTTAAAAGCCTGTATGACAACGAGAAAACTTCATAAAGTTTCATTGTATTTTAGAATCGCGAAAGTCGTGTAGAAAACTCTTAAATTCTTTCGGAATATTACATTTCTTTACAAGTTACTGTCTAATTAGCAAATTGTGTTGTGTACACAACTAAGTTAGATCGTGTACAGGTAGCATAATGCAAAATAACAAAATAAATAGCTATGTTGATTATGAAGGATACACTTTTATGATATTAAATTCCACTAGTCTTTTATACCCTATGGAGACTGTATACTCATGTGTACACATGAACAGTATTTACTTATGTTACATAGCAGGCATACACGTATTTTATTTACATAAATCTGACTACGAGTTATGAGTTTATGTATTGTAAGACTCAATACCTATACGCTATACATGATAATCGAAAATCAATTTTAATTTTAATCAGAAGAAAATTTTGTACTTTTTTTTTCTTTTTTGTCATTCACCTCTGCTTGAATAAAATTTAACGAACACACAGAACATACATATATAAACAGATATAGATGAGCATATGTGATACCTTTAATACTTGTGTACATACTGTGTAGTGTACCAATATCAGCTACGACATGTATACGATTATGCAAATAATCCTGTAAACAACAAATCTACATTGTAAATTTAGTTGCTACTACACATTAAATGAGTAGATACCTATGTACGTATATAACGTTATTTATATCGATAAGAGTTTACATTTCATATTTTGTTACTAATCGAATTTTTTTTCATATTTTTAGAAAATAAAAAATAATTTATTTTTGTTACGGTCGTTATACTACGGCTACCGAATAGACAGAAGGCGCTAGAATTAATTAAAAATTCACTTTCAAAAGAGGAAAGTGTTTTACTTCATACAATCATACCCCAACTTCCCTTCATCAACCAATCAAACCCAAACAATTTTTTTTCTATTAATAAATATTCAGTAAAGCATTATACTACGCGAGTTATTATTTAAAAAAAAAAAAATCTATAAAATCTATAAAATCTGTAAAAATCATTACCCGTAAAATTTTTACATAAATTTTTATTATTAATTAACAAATTTGTACATTTCATACATAAAATCTAAACATACGAGTGTGTAAAACAAAAAACCGTAAGAATCTTATATGAAAACATAAAAAGTAAAAGCTTTTCCAATTTGAATAGATACTTACTATATGTGATCAAAAAGTAGTAAGACTTTGCCATTTAAATCATTTGGGACTTTATCCAAATGATTAGATTTTTTGTCCTTAAGATATTGGAGCCTTAATAGACATCAGTGCTAAATTGCATACCAATATCTTTAGTAGTTAATGAGATGAGCTTGATTGATTTCATCCAAAAACGTGCATTTATCGATTTTTTAGAGGTGAAAAAGTTCATCGCTATAATGCGGCAATCTCACACTGTTTTTTTGGTTGTGCATGATTATTTTCCCAAAACTTCAACGAATACATATTATTCTACGCAGCCAGCTATTCGCAGTATTTAGCTCCGTTTGACTTCTGGCTATTCCATAAGCTTAAAAAATCGCCCCAGTGACATCGTTTTGACTTTATTGGAAAGATACAAGCCGAAGTCTTTGAAAATCATTTCGTAAATAGACTTCAAAAACTGTGATGAACTGAGAAAAGATGCCCGAGAATTATTATTGACTGGTGTGTGCCTGCGACTTCGTCCGCATTGTTATAGAGCTATAAAATGAACCACGATATACAGAATAATGAAAGCCCGAACGAAGAAGCTCTTTGTAAAGCTTTATGTTATTATGCCATTTCTATCGAGTTTGTAATTCAATTACCACGATCAACCACGATTATCAGTTCATTTAGAAGAAAAAGCTTTTCATATACATTTTATAGATTTTTTTCAGACCTTCATCTGTTTAAATCAAATTTTTATTGTTTTAAATAATAAATTTTGGAAAAAAAAGTAGCCTATTATTTGTGGGAGAAATTCCTCTTTCAGATAAAAAAAATTCCATCAAGATTGGTTCAGCCGTTTTCGAGATTATGCCGGACAGACAGACAGACGGACCAAATTTATTTATAAGAATACTAATAACTGGGAACGAGTCGCAAGCTATACAGATCTGAATAGAGTTCATTGCCACAAGAAACAAGATTCGATTTGGATTATAAAAGACATTACATCTTTCAGCCATCAAAGAGAAAAAATAACTGTTTATGTGAAGCCGGTGTTTGTGTTTTATTTGAAAAGTTTTACTACTTTTTGATCACAGTAGTAATTTTACATGCATATGTACGTATTTATACAAAGTATTTTCATGCAAAAAAATATTTACATTTTTTTAATTTTTTTTTTTTTTTGTCTGTTAATTGTATCTAATAATAAAAATCAAAAGCCGATGAACGATAGGTATTTAATTTATATGTAAGTATGTACACACGTAGGTAAATAGTACAGACTCGTAAGTACATGTGTAAATGTAATAATAGTGAAGTTATGATTAAATAATTTTATTTGCCTCACTAATAAATAAACGTTCGAGTACTTTTACATATGTATCTATAATCAGACATGCGCAGATATCTATAAAATATGTGCGGATGTATAGATATTTACGTATACAAATGTGCTCTGTCTGTATACGAATGAATAACTCATGTGTTTTTAAAATTTTTTATTATTTTATTAAATTTTATACCTATGATAGGTAAGATGCATGTACTTTTATACAACCTTTTGCATGCTATAAAATTTTCATTAGAGATCTGATATCTTTCTGCTGATATTTATCTCTACTGCTTTCCATGTATATAAATGCACACACTGTATACTTTTTTATCTTTTAGATTTTGACTACAAACATTTTTTTTTTTTTAATTTTACTTTTATTTTAATTTTTTTTAGTATAATCGGTACTCTATATCAACTTCATTTGCTTGTAATGAATAAATTTTTACTTTCAAAATAGGTATAAATTAAAACATGCAACGATGTGAAGGGGTGATGATCATATTAGTTGAGCTTGAGTGTTGTGGAAAATAATAATAAAAATCATTCGAATTTACTTTATTAGCACAGACAATGATACAGATATGCCAATGAAACAAAAAATCTGTCATCATATAAAATGCAAAAATCATATGTCTCCATCTGTTTTACCTAAATCGAAATGCTTCAATCAAAATTTAGTTTAGTTTTGAATCCATACAAATAGATAATATTCAAATTTTACCAAACTTTGAGCTGTGTCTGTGTTATTAGTTAGGTTATATCCAAATTTTTGTGTTCCATTTGAGACTGTATTATGGCAACCGTGCACTGAAGGAGAAGAGATGGGAGAGAGTCAGAGAGGGTTAGAGAAATGTCAAATGCATCATATTATGGATAATCAATAAATATGGCAGGGGGAATTAGCCTAGAGGGGAGGGATAGGTTAATAATAAACTACTTTTTGGTTTTGATTTTAAATGTACTTATAATGAATGTGGAAGTAACATGAGATGAGTTAGGAAGGTCAGTTTCGCGGTTATTAAGCTCGTAATGTCGTAGAAGAATTAGAAAAAAATATCTGAATAAAAATTAATGAGTAATGCGCTTCTGTTTTAAGTCACTCTCAAGCTAAATGTGCACTAAATTTCTACCCAATAAATAACGTAGTTATTAGGTTTGAATTCTTTCCATGATTTGATGATTTACCAATCTATACTGTTTCAGAGAATATACAAAATGTCAATTTTAGAGGGAATTTTACAAACAAAATGGCTACCACGTTGTGGAAAAATAAAAAAAATATTCTGTAGTGTAGTACTAATTCGATCACCCGATAAAGGTATGCTGCAGTTAGTAACAATACCAACAGAGACTGACTACCTAATATGAGCAAAGTTAACTACCAGCTGTATCGGTATAATATACACAGCTACCGACCCGACCGATTATTGACTTTTCATTTTATTTTTCGTACATGCAGTCTGAGCATCTACGTATATGTTTTCTCATTTAAAATTTAATGAATTTTTTCTAGCATCAATTTGATTCTTTTTAATTAATTAATTCGTTTATTTATCATTTTATTATTCATTGGAATGATTTTAAGGGTTTGTTTTTATATTCAAAAGAAAAATTCATCAAACTGAAGCTCTATTACGTCCATAAATGTTTACAAAAAACTGAAACATTCATACAAAAAAAACATATTTACGTAATGTACATGAGTGAGTGTACAATGTAGCTGTAATGAAAATCCGATTATAAAGGGTGTTTTTTTAAGCGTGATAGAACTTTAAAATTGAATAAAACGCAAAGTATTAATCGAACAATGAATTTCTTTTGTTTATTGGAAACATTATTCTGTGACATTAATATTTAAAAATGATTTCTGGTAAATGTGCTCCACGGCTGCCTCTGAGGAAGCGAATTCGATCAGTGAAATTTTCGGTCACTTTTTCGAGCAACTGCGGACGTATCTCACCAGTAACACGAGTTATGTTGGCTTCCAATGCATCAATTGTTGCTGGTTTGTCAGCATACACTAGAGACTTGACATATCCCCAAAGAAAATAATCCAATGGCGTCAAATCACATGATCTAGGCGGCCAATTGATGGGTCCATTGCGTGAAATAATCTGATCATTGAATTTGGTTTTCAATAAATCGATAGTTTCATTCGACGTATGGCACGTGGCACCATCTTGCTGGAACCAAATCTCTTCCGGATTAATGTTTTGCATATTTGGAAACAAATATTCATTAACCATCTTTCGATAACGAGCTCCATTCACTGTAACACGTTCTCCAGCATCATTTCGGAAGAAATATGGCCCAATGATGCCACCAGCATGCAATCCACACCACACAGTGCATTTTTCATTTTTCATCAACGCACAGTTCTTTGCCTTGTTGATGCCACAGTATCATGTAGTGTAAAATTCGAACGGAATCTGCCAATAATTCTGCGAATAGTTTGCTCACTTGGTCGATTATGTAAACCATAAAATTCACGAAGTGCTCTATGAGTTTGACGAACAGAACACTGATTTTTAAAATAAAACTCAACGATTTGTAAGCGTTGCTGAAGCGTGTATCTCTCCATAATGATTTGTCAAAGCCTACTAAATAAAAATATCAAAGAATGTCATTAAACCGCCTGCTACTTTGGCAGCTATTCCCGCCGAAAGTTCTATCACGCTTAAAAAAACACCCCTTACATATTTACGTTAAGTACATATAAACATACATTGTCTTGTTCTACACTATTCAGTTACTCGTGTATTTTTTAATTAATAGAAAGCTCAAATTTCAAATAATTCCGGAACTTCTGTATATATACCTTTATCAGTTAATATAATATTCTATATTCTATTCTACAGGAAATGAATACTAAAATGAATGAATTTTGTTTTTTTATTTACGTTGTTCTCGTTACTTTTTTTTTAGATTTTGAATTCAATGACATTTTAAAGAGCTACAAAAAAAAAATGTAGTAAACCGCAATTACATGCATTTCGAAATTTTATTTACTTATATTCTTCTATTTTACTTTGTCCTCGTTTACTTTGTTCTCTTTTTTTTTTTCTGCTTCATAATCTTCTCCTTCTTCTTCTTCTTCTATAAAAACCACAAACGATATTCTATTTCCGTAACTATGTAACGACTAACGAGTAAATGCTAAAAAATTTGTAGCTGGCATATTTTAATGATATCGAGAATAAAATTATTAAATTAAAACCAAAACTGATCATAATCATAAAATGATGTGATGTGGATATGGCGGCTACTGTCTGTCATTATTATGTATTTTCTTTTTCAGAATTAGAGTAAAATTATGTGAAATGTCAAAACATAATTATGTTGTGGTTTTATTACATTTTAGGGTGAAAATGTTGATGCAACATTGTACCAACAAGACAACATTTTATTTATAAACATTTTGAAATTTTATCATATTTCTCACAGTTTTTATATGATTCGTTTTTTTTTCTGAAATCCTTTTTGAAGCTACTAATAAATAACTTCTTTCACATGCATTAGTGTTACATCTGCCTACAAGCGCAATGTACTTTACGTTAAAGAAATTTGACATTATGTATGTTTGCTGGTGTTTATGGCAGCTCCTATAATATGTGGTTAAAGTACCTACATCTACATATTGAAATATTTGCTAAGTAGGTACATACATGTCGTCCTGAACAGCTGTTGTCTGTCATGTTCAATCCAATGTCACCTAAATATGTCATTTATTCTTTTCGGTTTGGATTGCAAATTACAATTGCAGCTCTCCCATTTTTTTTTTGTATTTCCTTCACTTACTCAGTATCAGTAGCAGTACACAATCTACACACTCGATTGTTAAAACTAGAATTTTTTGTACATATGTATTTGTTGCTGTGTTGGCTATGTAGGAATTTGTTTTTTTTTTACGTGTTTTACAAAATGTCGAAAGGAAAAAAATTATTACCATACGACAACAAATTATTGTATTACTATATACGAAGGAACGGAGTAGAAGAAATGAAAAGGATATTATTGCTATTATTTGCCATATTATAGGTATACTGTCGTTGTTATTATTATTGTTATAATACGGGTGAAGGACTAATATTATACTGTTTGCTTATACATAATACTAATAAAAATAAAGGTACATATGTATAATAGTGGTGGCGTGCTAAATTCTAATATATACAGGTTCGCGTTTATGGATATGTACATTAAATACATATATGATTATGTAAATATGTAAATTGTACATAAATATGCACTCATGTATGCTATACAAATGCTCTATTTAAATAACACATTAATGTCCATATGTCCATTTCAAAAAAAATATATATAAACAACATGTTGAAATTATTGTTCAAGTTTGAATTTGTATCACATTTCAAACAATACACAAGTTTATACAGGTTAAATAAAAATTAATATGTATATTTACTTGTTAGTTACATATAAAAGAAAAAAGAGACATTTATATTGTTATAATAGAGACAGACCAGAGTTTAGAAACTTTCTAAACCTGTTTAAGTAGATAAACTTTAGGTCTGTCAGCAATCAGCGTGAACAAGTTCGATCAGAAGCAGTTTAGCCTAAACCACCACTTGATGCAAGTATTAGTTTAGCTTGATGAGAGCTTTTTTTTTGAACAAACAACAAATGACAACACTAAACCAGTTTTCGGTCTGTCAGTACGAATTCTTAACTAAAAGCTTTTTCTAAACTGATTTAGATAAATCAATAAGGTGCTTTTGGTCTGTCAGCACTATTAGTTTTTAGAATTCACATTACATATGTCCAGTCCAGTCCACTACATTATAAATACGAGTACGTGCATACATCAATATCTATATGTACAAAATTTACATCAATGATTACGTAATCTATTATAATTAATATGCACTATAAACTTTCATGATAATTATATTTCTACACACCATACTACATGCTCTGCTAAGAGTATACATAAAGTAGTGTGAAAGGACATTTATGTACGAATGTTTCTAAAAGAGTCTTCAACAGTTTGGTGTTTATTTTAAAGAAGTACCTACATACAGATAAAAAGAAGGCATATACAAAATATGAATATAAAATAAACATAATTTAACCACACCGCATACATGAAACTAATTACGATATACGATTATGTGTATATGTCTGCTGTAAATAAGGAAGTTAAAGTTCATCCTGAAGTGTAAATTGCAAGAAAAAAAAAGTGATTATTTCAATGATTATGGTTTTTATGTTTATTGCTTATAAGCAATTCTATTAATTTTATTAAATTGTAGAAGGTGTTGGAAATTTTTCAAAAATGAAAAAGTTGAGTAAACATTGTTGCTAATAACATTGATAGTACATGCATACAGACGGAGTTTAGGAATTGATTTATGCCGTTATTCTGGTATTGTGACTCATCGCAAGTCACAACGAAAATTGTGAGTGGTTTTCTTGGGATTTTCCTTGTGCCTTGTACAAGAAAAATCACAAAATTTTCACCTCTTAGTGGTGAATTTGAAACGTCAAATTTTTTCAAGAAAAATTATATATTTTATATTTTCCACATAACCTTAAAATTTTTCTTGTAAAGACTGAAATAAGCAGATCTGGCATGTTGTGACTTTTTACCGCGGAATACAAAAAGTCACAATTTGTGATTTACAACGCTCTTATGACTGACTTATGACTTATGGACCTATCACAGACTTTTTTCAGAATAGACCCATTAATCGTACTCTAAGATAAGTTTCCTAATATGATCTTTTCATTTTCTTTGCGTTTCAATTTCTTACTTCGATTACTTTTAAATCAAAACCTGGTAACAATAATATTAATCCTAATTTCGTTGAGTTTTTACACTTATCAAATTTATTTTATCTCCTAAACGTCAAAAGATGTTTTCTTATCTTTTTTCCTAGGCGTTTGCCCTAGTCATTTGACATCGCGGCTTTTTTATAGTCCAAAGTATCTAAAATTCCCTTTAATTTATCACTTCATTCCAAGGTTGAATGAGAATAAAAATCTGTATTTCAGCTTGATACATTAATACGTGAAATTTTTAGAGTTTCATGATAGTGTTTTGACATTTTATTAAATTCAATTCATTAAGGAACATGTCAATAAAAATATTCAAATCATTTATGCCTCCTATACAACCCAAAAAATGAATTTTACGCCAGAGTATATGGTAATTCACAATTCATAGTAGATTACCGTATGTTATTATATATAGGAAAAATTGAGAATTGGTACACAATCTTTTAAAACTTTCAATATAATAATTTACCACATCTTTAGCGTCATATTAGAAATACATACAACCTAATCTCACTCTGACTCTGGCGGAATTCACGCTAGACGGAAAAAGGATAGCGATATAGAATTTCTTGTATGAAAATGAAGGAAGTATGAAAAATTCACTCTGACATGAAATCTACGTTGGATTGTTGTAAATGAGACATCAATCTCTCAACTTTTAATATGAAATATTTTTTATGTGTCTTCAATTCAATTTGACAATATTTTCATTTCTCAACATTAATTTCATTATTACCACATAAATAAACACATATACTGATACATTCTGAATGTAGCATATTTCATATTTTATGTACTCGTCTCCTCATAGAATGCAAGAAAATTTCACCAATCATCAAAAAACTTTATCATCAGTACCCACTATCGTATCGTTCATTCATATTTTAAATGTACCTACATACAAGCAAGTTTGTGATGACAACGTATACGCGTTAATGAAAAAAAAAATTCTCTTATTTATGAGATATGATGAGATGCAGATCCATCCAGAAAAACTTTCGAAATAATTTAATTCAGAAAAAAAAAAAAAAATTAAATTACAAAAATACGATACGATCTTGTTGTCATCATACTTAAACTGTCTTCTATACTTGTATATACGTGAGACGAATACGCATACATATGTATGTATGTACATGTACTCGTAAATATCCTATCATGAAAAATATGAAAAACTAGTTGCCTTTATTCATGGTTTTAATAATTTTTTAATTTTCATACATATAATATGCTCTTAAACTTTACACGTACGTACGAACGCACTTGGTAATGTGTTGTGTGTGTGTATCTGTTTGTATATAGATAAATGCATCGATAAAAAACTTTTTTTAAAATGTTTATTTGCATTTTAATGAAAATTTTTAGAAATTACTATCTGTAAGTAAGTAGCATTTCTCGAGTGAAAATATCATCATTTAAATTATAATGATAAATTCCAAATTGAAAATATACGAAATGTCAGATAAGCAATTTATTAACAAAAATATGTACATACATACATAAATGTACAGAACATAAAATACATACATAAATGTACATACGAATATATTAAATATTTTTTAATTTAATTCAGTTCACTGTTATACTCGTATGTATGATGTACAGGATTAATATCAGGAAGTATTATGTATACGTATATATGATAATTACCTATAAACTAGAGCAAAGTAATTATTATATCTTGAATTTGAGATTAATAAAAAAGAAAAGATAAAATAGAAAATTTTTTAATTAGATTTTTAATTAATGTAAAAATCAAAAGAAGTGTTATCCATTTATCAGTTAATATTCCTTCAAATATACTAAAATGATAAAAATAAAGTAGAGAAAATTAATTCACATAAGATTTGTTAAATTCCGGCATCTTTTTTCTAAAGTACATATTTGCATCCATTTGTGTTTATAAAACAAGATACAAGAGTGTGTTAAGATACAGCGACATCTTTTGAATTTAAATGTATGACTGTCTCAAATTAACTGCAAAAAAATACATAAAAAACTAACATAAAAATTGAAAACTAAGTAACTTCTAAAAAGTCCACGTAATTTACGATCACATGTTTGATTTGAAAATAAATTTCGATATGAAATTTTCAGAATTTAATAATTATACATTGATGCCACATTGAAGCGATTTAAAAATTAGGCAGTATATTTAGGCCTTTTGTCGAAAATACGCAGTCAGATGTGATGATCATCCAGAGCGTACAGTCATCGTATGCCATCAGTTGATTCTAGAATTGCATGTAAGTACAGAGACTTCATGCGTAGATGTATGCTTTTTTTGCGATCGTATGCAATCTTCATGCATGTTTTAACTTCTGACATTTGCATTAGTATGCATTTTCGAATATTTGATTTCCGTCACTTCACTTAACAATCTGACTGCATTTTCGAGAAAGATCTTATACTCTTATATAGTTGATGAATGCCAAAAAAAAATCATGTTGAAAAATTCAGATATCCAAAATTCAAAATTTCGTTAGATAATTATTATCAGCCGGAGAATGTTACCTTGATTTTCAAAAATATTATCGTCTGTAGTTACAAGCATTAAAGATGTTGTGATGCAATCGAAAACGATTACAATATTTACAATATTTTACAACCGGCCTAAATATCTATGCAGTATCGATGCATTTATGAATTTAGCCCATGACTTTATTTGTATAAATATGGATCTTGTATATGAATGTAATCAGTAAGTCAGTGTAATTTTTGATTATCAGGAAAAATTTTAAATTTCACCAAATCTATACAAAATCGTTTTTCCTTCAACGAAAAGACAGAAAGAAAAAACACAAGCACAACTGAAAATACTAATTATTGTGACTTTGTCAATTGAATTTTGTAGCAGATGACAATTACCAAATACATATTTATAATTTACAAGTACAAGCATTTTAAAATAAAATATCACCTTTCTCCTTGACTAAATATAATTTTTAGAGGTTATCGCTTGTTGTTTTGCAATTACACCTTTTTTTAAATGCCGTCATCTTTATTATCAGTCGGTATATTCGGTTTCGGTAAGCAATACTCTACTTCTACTACTACTACTATTATTATTAACAAAAGCACACACCACACCACACACCACAATGGGAATGAAATGAGTCATCATCATTTAGTACATGAGTACATGAACATGGAACAATAAAATCATCATCAGTAATCGGTTCATCATTATCGTATTATCGCCATTATCGTCGTCAGTCGTCATCATCATCGTCTCCATCGTCAAGAAGACAGGTACAGGTCAACTACTTATTAGTACCTTTAGCTAAAGCTTAGTTAGTTTAGTATCTTGCTCACTATATAAAAATGTGAAAAAAAAAATCAACTGATTCAAGTTAAGCAATCATTCTGGTATTATGATAACGGGTTTTTAACGTTTCAGTAATAATTTTTTTTTATTTTTGTTGTTTTTCTTTGATTTCTTCTTTTTCGATCATTCGTTATTTAAAATTTATTTTTTTTTCCAAGCCATCATGTACATATCTGTGTAGTGCCATAGGCAGGCCATTTTACAGCATTTTGTATTTTGTTGATTATTTTAAGACGACAAATATAAAATACAAATACAACAAATAACAAGAACAACCAACCTCTATACAAATAGCAAACAATACGGTGCTGCTTAAGAGTAGGATTCGATTTTGAAAAATTTCGAAAACAGCAACAACGATTTTACATACAAAAATTTAAAAAAAAAATGACTTTGCATACCTTTTAGATGCTAGAAAAAAATGGATTTTTGAATATTTTGATGAAAAAGAACATAATTTTATTTTGTTAATAAAAATGGAAATAATAACGAAGATTTTTATACTTTTTTTTGTAAACTCTTCAGAAAAGTCCAAATTTTATTTTGATACCAAAATCATATAGATATATGAAGATTTAATGTAGGAAAATGGAAGTCAAAGTTGAACGATTTTTCCAAAAAAAAAAACACTCTCCTGTTTTAAAAACTATAACTAAATTTCAGAACCTAAAATCAAAAATGTGCTCCCGTTAAGCACCACAATATCCTTCAGGCTACCTATATTCAAAATTTCAAAGAAATTTGTCAATCAATGTTCGCTGTACGAGGAGGTGCATTTGGAAACCGAAAAATCGCAATTTTGACAGCTTTGACACCCTGTAAAAAGGAAACAAGGACATATTATTAAAGAAAAACGCTCCGTTAAGCACCACAATTCCTATCAAAGTATCTATGTTTCAAATTTCATTGAAATCGGTTAAGTAACTTCGGATATAATTGGTGCACAAGATAGCAGATATCTCGAATCCTAATCTTAATAGGATGAAAGATAGATAGATACAAAAAATAATGAATGTTTCAAGTTTCAACTGGAATAAAAAGGTGGTCGTCTAACAGGTACAGGTATTGGTCTATATAATCTATATACATATGTACATATCTGTATATTAAAAAAAAATAAGAATAACTAGTTTCAAGAATTATGTACATACATGCGTGTAGGTACTCCACATGAACACTCATTCTCATACTCGTAAGTCGTAATATCGTAATATTCTTTTTTTTTCTTTTTTGCTGCCGTTGTGTAAATTTTCCTCGTCTATATATACCTACATATCTTTCAATTCAATACTCATATGAAACATTGTAATGGGTACTTACGTACGCACATTACCTACGTGAAACAAAAGTGGTCTTTTTCACAAGTGTACACACATGTATACGCAATATACAGACACAGTTGTAGAATTATAATAGCAGCAATGCACAATTTAGTTCACAGCAGTGCATCGTATGCAGAAAATTTTTCATATCCATGCAGGTAACGTTAAAGGGTCTTTCAATAAGAACATTTTTCCAGCACTCTTTTTCAAACATTTCGGCCGGAAAGAAAGAACAAAGAAAATCCACACCACATGGTCACTTTTTGTGATTGTCATGATATCTTTTGAAGCATTTATGTGGATTTATTGCTGCATATTTTAATTATTGACAAGGTCATTAAGCCAAAAAAGAGCATTATCTTTGAACACAATTTTTTCTCAATTCTTGAATTAATTTGATCTTCTAAGTCAAAATTCTTGCGCAAAATTCTCCTTAATAATGGTTGGAGAGATTCTCAATTTCTGTAAATGGTAAGCAATCCACAAACTTGACTCATTTTAAACTTAATCACTTATGACTGCGATATTTTCGGTACATATACCGCATACCGACCGGTATCTCACTGACATTCATAAGAATATCCAACAGTGAATATTTTGACTCGAATTTATCCACTATAGCCGGCACACATCGTATCTGGTGCAACGATCATTACGACCAAAAAATGGAATAAATCCTCAGAGGATTCTAGAGAAATATTGACTCAGAATTTCGAACAATTTTCAATCGTTTCTCGTTGCACTTTCGAGCAGTTTCTCCAGATAAAAATTGAATGTCATTTTGATTTTGACAGATAGTAGAAAGTTTAAGGTATAGTTTTGATATTATTGTTGTTGTTGTTTGTTTAGGGGGAGATATGAACCTGAGCACTCGGACAAACCCTGTCCATTGTACTCGAAGCCCCCGTCTATTCAAACTTTTTCGCCGCCCTTAGGTAACAAAGGAGTTCCACTCGACTTCAAGGCCAGGCCCGATTTGTTCGGATTCCGTGGAAGAAGTGTTCCGTGGTATCGTTCTCCTCTCCACACGAAGCACACAGTGCATAACTCACTGATGAGTGATGATTCCTATGGTAGCGAGATCCTTTTCACAGGTATTATTGCCATTTTGTAAGCATAAGTTTTGATTATTTAAAATATAAAACTAATCATACATATAATATTCTGCTCGTAGATTTTATTTCTGGCATTAAAAATTTTACAATGGCAAAAAAAAATGAAAATAAAAAACGAAAAAAAAAATACTGAACTTCCTTTATATGTGCTGTGCTGTATTCTAATTTTTTAAAAAGTCTCTGCACTTTAAATACCTATTTTCTATTATTTTTATTTTATTTTTTTTGTCATTCTAAATTCTAAAGAAAACGACAAAAAAAAAAAACTATAAACATAATACAACTGAACCAAAAAAAAAAAACAAACAATGCAATTAATATATATGGCATAGGTAGGTATGTAATGAATATTTCTATGGCGACGACATATTGACTGATTTTCTATTTATAATAATGTTTGACATACTATACTACGAAAGACTATCTATCTATAGTATATAATAAAACAAAGCAACAAAACAATTGACATAACAATCAAGTACTTATCTATTATCGAATCGTATGTACATATGTACATACGTACTGTATAGAGCTACAAGCTACAACAGATATCGAGTACATCCATATATTATACGAGAATGAAATGCAATGAGTATTTACCTAATACCTAATACATGCGACTGCTAACTAGGCAATCATTCATCGTCATTCAAGAATTTTTTTTTTTTATTCTATCTATTCCCACTTTTGTCTTTTGGTTGGTGGTGGTTGGTGGTATTTGTATGAGTATTAGAATACTGATGACTGATATGAGTGACAATATGGGAAGACTCGACTCTGATTATCTATTATTTTAACATAAAAATTACAAAATACATACATACAGAAATATACATACATCATGTAGTAAGTAGATAGTATAGTTCCACATGTATACTGTATAGGTAGATAGATATAGATACGTGATGCACATACATTACATCCATACCATCCATATAATGTACAAAATAATAGAAAGGAAATGTAATCTAGATGCATTTTATTAAACCGCAAAAACAAACAAAAAATGAGAAAAATAAAAAATAAATTACAAAAGCAAAATAACAACAACAACAGCAAAAAAATGAGCAAAAATTATCGTCTATCAATGATGATGATGATGATGAGCAACTCAATCTCATTATTCTACTTTTTTATTTTTATTTATTTTTTTCTATTATTCATGTCTCGGTCGTCGGTTAACAGAGGGCATTCGCATTGAATTCAAAAAATTGCAATACATAAATAGCTAAGCAACGGAAAACAACAGCAACACAGACACACATGTACACAAAATGAAAAAGAGAACAGAGAACATAGGAAAAATCGAAATATCATCGCATATCGAATCGTATTCGTATTATCCGCTGTACTTGCTTTGCTCTTGCAGTAATTAATTAATTAGTATTAATTTAGTAATCATTTTATTTGTTTTGTGTATGTAATTTCTAATGTCTAATCAATTCGAATATTCGAAATGAAAGAAAAAAAAAAACTGGCATTGCAATTTTTAATTGCAAAAAAAAAAAATTCGATAATAACATTGATTAATTATTTGAAGAACGAACCTCCTCCTCCTAGCTAGATGCACACCACACACTACCACACTAAACTAGTAGTAAAATGAAATGAAATGAAAAAAATAGGTATGTAATATGTATTTATAAATTATTTTTATCAATTTCAGTTTCAATGACCACTGTTCATCGCTGTTGTTGTTATTGTTGTCGTTCTCATTCATTACGCTATTACGCATACACAAATTCCTTCATTCAATACCATCGAAAAGTACAAGGGCAAGCCAGATAAATATTGGTTTCGTAAAATTCTGGCAAAATGCTGACAGGTTACACATTAAATACAAAAACAAACACATTAACAAGAATATTAAACACTGGCATTTTGACAAATTACTTAGTTGTAGCGTTGTAGTTATAGCAGCCATTTACTTACATAACATTTGTTCCTTCCTTATTCTATACTCTTTTAATTTGTTCTAGTATTCTGTGCAATATAAAGTTCACTTCACATGTATACAATTCTTTTATTTAATTGAAATTTTTCTCTTAAATGACAAACTGCATGATACGAACGCAATTTTCCTAATACGAAATACATTTTATGTCAAATTTTTCATGTCAACCGTATAAAATTTTTAAGTTTTATTATTTAAATTATAAAATGTAATGTAGGTTTATGATGAGTCTGTATTTTGTATTTTGTTGTTTGTATTTTGTATTTCATTGTCAACATACATATGTACGTAGTACGTACATATTGTCTTGTCATCGTCTAGGAATCCATTCAGTCAGTCATCAGCCACTCAGCCAGCCATTTAGCTAGATAACCATAGCCAAGTTACAATAAATCGTATCATTGTCGTCGTCCATTACAAATTTTATTTTCCTACAGGTACAAGTATTTTTTTTTTCTCATTTTTTTTTTCAGTTTTCAATTATTTTTTATATTTTATTGTCAGATTTTCTTATCAACAAACAACTGTACATATAGAGTATGGAATGGATACAGTACAGGCAAAACATCTAGTACGTACGATTACATATTAATTAACTATACTATTTTCAGAAATCGAAGTCAGTATTGTGCTTATGGAAAAAGTTACCCGATGAGGTTCTGATAACTTCACATATAATATTTTGTAGGAAATTCTGAATAATATATCTCTGTCTTGATTGAAATTGAGATCTGATCACCCCACACACGAGACAGATTTATACAAACGCAATGTGAAAGAATATAGAAAAGCATGCCTATCTTGCCTGTACTGACTTCAATTTCTGAAAATAGTATAGATCGTCTACACAACTACGAACTACGATTGCCTGCCTACTCTCTTCTCTATTTGTTTGTTGTTTTTTTTTTTTCATCTATCAATATCAAATATCTCTGCTGCCTGCCTACTTATTAAGTGTCTGAAGTCTGACCTAACAGCAGACAAGAGTATCATATAATAAGAATAACCGGTGAATGGTGATACCAGCACCTTAGACTTATTTTTTTTTTTTTAATTTTCTGAATGGAATAACAACCACCACACCACACCACACTACTACTAAAACTCACCTCACCGTATATGGGAATTGATTTATATACGAGTATATTTTAATATTTTCATTTTATGTTGCGGTATTATGAATTTAGAAAAATAAAAAAATGTATGGTACAAACACATGTACATGAATATACATATATGTCTGTAGATATCATGTTATATACAGAAATGTACTGCATTGGATATCGCAGCTAAATCCAGAAAGATATCTTGTTCTTTTCCCTAGGCTGTTTGCAAAATGAGTGCAGAAAATTATATATATATTTTTTTTCAAAATGCTTTGTAATAATAATTATTTTATTATCATCGTGTATTTAAATAGTGCAGAACAAAAAAAAAATACATACAGTATAACATCGATTATCTGCTCTCATCTTACCAATTACACACACACACACACACATACACCGATTTTTTAATTAATTAAAACCTCAATAGTAGGATAGTAGTTTCTTGTTTTTCTGATACAAATTTTCATATCATAAGTGTTCCAAAAAATTTTTTTGTCGACCATTGAAAGAAGTAATTTCTGTGGGTTTTCTAGTACTTTCAAGTCAAGGGGTGGCATATTTTCCCAACCAGAAAATACGGGGAGCTAAAAAAATTGAAATATGTTGTTGTATGTGCATAATTATGTACATATTTAACAGTCAAGATGATAGTGTCATTGATTGGAACGGAGTAGGAGAATTCTCTTTCTCATGAGTCGACGCATTTTCAATTTCCTGTTCCATCTTTCATATGTGGCTTACACTCGCCACATCTTAAAATGTTTTCTATCAAGTCTTTTTTTTGTCTTTGTCCACGTCTACTTTCTTTGCTGGGCAGTTATCTAAGAATCCTATTTAACATTCTTTATAATAAAAGACCTAGAAGAAGACCAAGGAAACTTTCCTTGATGGTAAAGTGTGCAAGATGAACATTTCAACTTGAACATTTTCAAATGGAAATGTAAAAAGCCGAGAGATCAAGACAGTTGGGAGAAAGTTCTCTATGAGGTTAAATACCTACCCACTTCAGTTAGCTGAAGCATTATAATTCCCATCAAATTATTTCAATTAGTAGGTAGTATTTAGGTACGAATCATATTTGACAGAAAATACTTAACAGAAATCGCTTCGGTAATTTAACCCAAGTTCAGAAATGGACTGTTGTGCTATGAAGAAAAAAATAAAGAAAGAAAGAAGAAAAGAGAAAAAAAAAGAGAGAGAAGATAGTAGGTACGGATAATCGAAATTGTACTGTATAAAAATGCAGAAATATTTATTTTATTTAGTTATCTATAAAATGGGCATTTTATGTATATGCACTCGTACATACATTCTTGTATTAATTTTTTATATATACAGGGTGTCCGGTTTCGGGTGGTCATCCGGCACACAGTAGATAGGTCTCGCCGAGACAAACAAAAAATCGTTCTAGAGGGCGCTTTACTTCCACAGCCTGTATTATCTCTGAAAAAAATAGCAAAAAATCACTAAATTCTGTCTTTGAAACACAATAACTCTTGAAACAAAGAACGTAGAGAAGTATATCAGGTATCATTGAAGAGAGTGGGGAGTTTCCTTCAGATTTTTCTTAGACCAGATTCTTCTATAGCTAGTACACCGTAGTTATTAAAGGGTGTTTCGTAGATTGAGTGCGAAAAATCTTCATCGCCCTCTAGCGGCTAAACGGTTGAGATTACCCCCCTCCCTCTACAACGATTTTTTGTTTGTCTCGGCGAGACCTATCTACTGTGTGCCGGATGACCACCCGAAACCGGACACCCTGTATACATTTCATAAGATAATATTCATTTGTTATCTTAATTATAAGACACATTCGATACAACCATTATGATAATATCTACTCGTTCGTTGTTCATATAAATCTGTTGTACAATATCTCTTGATATGGTATTAACATGACATGACATATAATGTTGATTATTGGTATATAAACAAACAGTGAAGTAGGATAAAATTTTATTATTATTAATTAGGTCAACGCTCTATATACATATGTACATACATATATCTAATATCTCTCTTTATCCTCCTCCTTCTTTCTGACAATAGACCATTAATCAAAAAAAAAAAAAAAAAAAAAAATAATAAAAATGTTTTTTTTCCTTTTTTAATATTTTAATGTTATATATATGTACATACTCGTATATACAAAGCTGTATATCTACATAAATGTACTATACACACAATAATAATTCTATTCTATTATTCTGGTACACTAATTTACATACATGGCGCCGTGAAAATTGATTTGATTGCCACGCATCATTATCAAATAATATATACGGTATACACGGTATGCATATAATGTACATATGTAGTATGTATGTAAATGTATGTATCGTTTATTGTATTCAAATAAAAATTTTTTTTTCTAATTCATATTTTTTCTTTTATTATTTTTTTTCTCTACACTTCGGGTCGTATTCACCAATCAAGATTATTCATCGGATATATTTTAGCTTATCTATCAAGCTAGTGATAAAATTTTGTTTTCGGACTTCATTTTCGGAGTGTCAAAAATGTCAGCTGATTGTGCAAAAATTTGTATTTTCAGATTACAAAATGAAAAATAGGTTATGTGGTGTGATGATTATATGTTAGTGCTGTACTGTTGCTGTTAATAACAAGGTTATGTTCAAACGATATTTATAGATAGTACCGAGTAGCAGTACCACTCCCAGGTTGTCATAAAAATATCCCGAATAATGTATAATCGAGGTTGATGATACACTTTATCTTAGATAAAAGATAATCTTGTGGTAAATACGACTGTTATTATTCATTAACATATTATTTAATACTGATTTCTACAAATAATAATAAAGAATTTTCTTTTATTGTATGAACTACAATCAAATACATTTATGCCAACAACTAACACACATATGTACACAACATAAAATGTTTTTATCATTTATCATCGTTGTTTTTTTTTCTTTTTTCGTTGTGTTCGATAATTTCCGTACCAATTTTACTTTTTCCACATATCATGTAACGTTACGTATTACTTCAATCTGTATACAAATGGAATGCACAATTCAAAAAGATTGAATATTTTATCTCTGAATTCAAATAATTTGCTATTGTTTTGTTGTTTTGCAGTTTGCACAACACTGTTATAATTATATGAAGGGGAGATTGATATAATTTTTAAATAGATCGATAACATAGATCATAGAGAATAATTCTATGAGTTTTACATTCAGAAAAGTTTTTCTGTTTGTTTACCATAATCTATATTTCTAGTTCTACACACTCATTGATCACCTCAATTCCCATCATCTTTTTATTAGACTAGTTAAGCAAGACCCTAAATAGACGTGACGGGACGAAAGAAATTAAACGAACGTAAATACTCGTTTCGTCAGTTTGACAATTTGCCCCAAATAGAAACGATTCGAAACGAGTAAAATTATTGTGTATGAGTATTGAGTAGAAACGAAAAGAAATGTGTATGAAACGAGTAGAAACGATAAAATGTACGACCACTACGGCACTATCCGTTTTGTCTCGTTTTGTCTATTTGACATTTAAACATATCGAAATTGAACGAACGTAAGAATACGTCCATTTAGGATAGATAGTTCTACGTACCATAGTACTATCGTATGTATCGTATCGTTTCGTTTCGTTTCGCTTTGTCACGTCTATTTAGGTTATAGCTTTAGTCAGCCAATGACCCCCCACCCCCATTACAACTATTACTACTCTTCTCTCGTTTTTCTACTCGTTTACTATTTGAAAAGTGTGCTGCGCTGTGAAAGATATTTTTTTTTCGTCCATTGAAGAAGATAGAGAAGGATAAGTGTTTGAGCTTCCAAAACAGTACCGTGTTCGTATCTCATATTCATTCAAATACGAAAAATCACTCTTTTAATTAACTTTAGAAGTTTAGTTCAAGCAATCAGTTTATTTTTACGATGCGGATCTGATTGAATTTTGTTGACTGTAATTATAATTATCTCGGCTAAAAATTGAAATTATCTGCAGCCATGATTTACTTATGGCTATTTAACAGTCATCAATTTATGGTTGCTTTTTTTTTTGGTTTTTTTGTTTTCTTAATTATGAATTGATAAAAATTTGTTGAAAATTTGATAAGGTAATTACCACTATAATTATAATCAATGTACGGTATGTACATACATACACATACCCTGCAGCTTAAATAGACGGACAATTTGTTTATTAATTACGAAATTATAGCTATTAAAATGTTGATAAGCTATGTATGTATATACAAACATTCAAATTATTACTCGTCGTAATGATGCCAATGATGATGATACTATACATCATCATAATAGCCACAATTTCACAATAACTGCACATTAAGTATAGGTACAATATATGTATATGTGTAGTGATGTGCACACATTGTAAATAATAATTGATGAAAATCAATAAAAATTAATATTGAAAATTTGCGGTTTTTTTTTTCTTTTGTCTCAATTTGGGTCATTAAAACAAAGAGAAAACAACATGATGAGTAATTACTTAAAAAAAATGTGGATTATGATGTACATGTACACCTATAAAAATAATAATTACATAAGTACATCAGATAATATGTAGAAAAAATCAATTGCAATTTTGAAAGCGTTTAAACTTCATGATAAAAAAGCATTCATATACAAAAATAACAACAAAATAATATTTTTAACGAAATAAAAATAAAAAAATTAATAGGAAAATTTAATTTCTTAAAAATTAGCTCTTAGGAGGACATTAAAGATGTTAAAGAAAACGAATATCCAATGTCTGGAATGTAATTAAAATGAAAATGGTAAGATTGATCAAATAAAAGTCACGTGGCAAAAAGAAAAATTTTTTGGGAAGGAGTAGTCACTAGTATTAATTGAAAAAATTGGAGAAAACCGCTTCGGATGGTATGGGCACGTAATAAGACGACAAGTCATTGATAATATAAAGAAGATTTTCGAAGGCAAGATGCAAAACAAAAATGTTGGACGTTCAAAACCAACTCGGTTGAGAAATGAAAGAAGAGATCCTAAAAAAAAAACTAGGTTAAAAACGAGGAAGCAACTCAAGACAGATTTTGTGAATGAAGAATGAAAACTAAATGAGGACGACCCAAATATAAATGAGAAATTATCAAAACAAAATAAAGAATATATTTAATTTAATAAAAATTAAATGAAAATATCTCCTCCAAAATTATCAGGGATTTTTTTTATATGTAAATCAATTATTTAGGTATAAAAAACAAAATGAAATCATGCAATTTTTTTTTTCTTCCATTTTGTCCTTTTCATCCATCAATTGATTGGCAAAGATTACATCAATAAAATAGAGATGATATAAATTAAAATAAAAAAATTACGTTTCCTTTCTCTTTGTCATCAATTGTACTTGTAATATCACCATGTATGTACATATAGTACTTTAGGTACACACCATCGTTAAACAACTACGAGTACTATAGAATTGTTTAACGATAGGTACTCACGTATATATGTGTAAATATACTTAAGCCCTAGACAGACATCTAGTATAAACGTGGTATCGATACCATGGTATTGGCTATACTACATGTCTGTCACCCTATACCAGCTTTATACCAGGAAAACAAGCTCGTATAAACGTGGTATTGAAACCAGCATGATTTGTCTAGTATGAATCTAGTATTCACAAAATTTACTGAACGTAGTGCCATTTTAATGCTGCGGAAATTATAGAAATTTATTTTTTACATTAGTTTTAGCATCAAGCTGATAGTAATTAGTAGGCATTAAGTTGAAAGTAATATAATACTATTGACACATTACGGTTCATTATGAGGTGAAAGCTCATTATGAGATGCAGCTTAATGAAGTGGTGACACTTTATACTAAGCTCATTATCTTTGACATTTATCAATTTTTCAATAATTTTTAGTGAGTTTTCGAATTATTTATTCGCAATTAAAAACAAAGAACTCCAGCTAATATTTACTTGTAACCTTAAAAAATACGTCTGTAATATAAAAAAATTTAAATTGGCAACAAATTGTATTGGAAATTTGGTAAATTTCCAATAAATCTTTATTTACCTGTGCCTCGTAAGTAGGCGCTTTCATGTAATAACGTCATAATGAGACGATTTTTACATCATTACGAGCAGCTCATAATGATTTAATTTTACTTTATTATGAGGATTTAATGAGTATTCAGTTCATAATGAGCTATAATGTGTCAATAAGTATAATGTAAATAAAAATTTTCTATATGACACAACAACAAAATTCACAAAATATTTCAAATGATACTAGGTTTATACTAGATTACATGTCTGTCACCATGCTAGTATTGTCCATACCATGGTATCGATACTAGATGTCTGTCAATGGCTTTAATTGTATATTATATAGATAAAGCAATTCGACATTTAAGATTTAAATGATATACGAGTACTGTCACTATGTAGAGTGTTACTGTTACTATGTACTGATGCTACTCGTACAAACTACATAAAGTAGTAGATACTACTACACTATGTACATACATGCTCACGTATTATGTATTTGTGTTGTTGTATAAATTTCATTTACGAGTTTACGATAAAAGCATTTAGATTATTATTTATATATTTTTTTTATTGATAATCCATTAAATCTGACACCAATAAAATTAACCTTAAAAACGACTGATTTTTTTTTTTTTCAATTTTCTTTGTATTATTTTATAAAAAGAAGAAAAGCATAATGACCAGAAAGTACATATATATGTATTCAATACAGCACATACACGATTACGTACATACATATATACTGCTCGTGTCATGAATTAAGTATAGACAGACACATACTTCTTTTTATGAACACTAAATTTATTATTGAATGATGTTACATTAAATTATAATACCGCAACGTATAAGAGATGTGTTATTTGTATGAAGATCATTGTAAGCTCTCTGTATATATTTATCATGTAGGAAAAAACAATTTTGTGGTTTTATTATTTTTTTGTTTTCTTTTAAATTTTACTTCAATTATTTTGATTTAATTATTAAAGCTACAGTCCAAAAAAAAAAAAAAAAAAAAATTAATTTTAGCAAATTTTTAGAAATTCTTTCACTGACCGCGTAACACGAAACAGTTTAAAATTCAAATTTGAATTTAAATATTTCACGCAATTTTCAATTGAAATTTTAATTTCAACGTACGCACAGCCTCCTCTCTTAGGTGATAGTGACTCTATGATCTGTGGGTGGCATACAGAGCTGCCAACTTTTGGTCAGCAAATTATTGTGTCTGTGTTCAAAAATTACGGTACGATTATCGTATACAAATGAAAACTCAGATTTAAAGAAATAAATTTTTATTGTTTCCTGAATTTATAGCAATTTCATAAAATAGCAAAAACAAAACAAACTTCAACAAAAAATGTTCAATTTTATCGATTTAAATACATATATTTTAGTAGTAACTACTTAATGTGATATTGCAATTACAAATTTTAATTATTTATGTTGTTATTATCATTGATTTTAAAATTATACATAGATGAATTATGCAGATTTACCATACTTTTATCTGGCTTGAACTCTAAGCAGTCCTTACTTTTTTTAATGCTTTGCTCTGCCAACAAAATACCTTCAATTGTATCTGTATTCATAGCATTCCTTAATTTTGTTTTAGCCAAGTTTATCTTTGAAAAAATCCGTTCACAAGATGCATTCGAATGAGGATATAAAAAACATTCGAAAATAAAATCACATAACTCTTTGTACGGCTTTGTAAAATAGTTAGTTCGGAATTCATAATTTTATCGCAAGTTTTGCATTTCGCTTTAAATGGGTTTTCTTTAAATTTAAAAATAGTTTACAAAATTAATTTAGTCTAATATTAATGATTGACTACTTGAACATACCTTCAACTGGAGAAATCCACATTTTGAACTCCGCCATATTGCACCATTCTTTCCTAAACTTTTGATTTCTTTTAATTGTTTCAGATTTAAAAATTTTTTTTGGGCTTGAGAGCTCGATAGTATCACACTCATCACTACTACTAGACATTGCACGCAGATAAATTACATAAATAATGGTCAATGAATATTTAAATTGAAAAATGATCAATAGTAATGATAATAATTAATGACGATTGATTTTTGATAATGATAAGAAGATGCTCGTAAATCACTGAACGTTAATATCAAATTATCAATTGTCAAATTTCCTTACATCTTCTTCTTCTAAATTTATATTACTTCAAAGTGGAAAATGGTAAGGTTCTGAGTTGCCAAGTTTGAAATATGCACAATAATTATTGTATTCAAATATCATTTGGATTAAATTTGGAAAAACATGTCATATAATCTAGTGTTTATTCAAGGCAAGGAGGTAATCCAAAATTACGGTACAATTTAGTAATTATCCTAAGGTAATCAAAAATTACGGTACAATTCGATTATTATCGTGTACGCTGATTTTCAATTTTTTTCCACTGAAATTACGGTACGAAAACGATAATTACGGTACGGTTGGCAGCTCTGGTGGCATATAAATTCGATGACATTCTCACAGATGAGATGTTAGCCCATCTCTCAATCTCCTATATTATCACTCAACCACATTAATTTACAATTTTCACCTAAATAATTCAAATTATCTATTATCACCACTAGAGGATGAAGTGAGAATTGAAACCCAAAACTCAACAGGGGTTTTTTAGGGTCATTGAAAAGAAAAATGAGAAGAAAATTATGTAATATACGAGTAGGTATTGGAAAAGTATGTATACGTAAGTAAGGTATTCCAGGATTTAAAAAAATAATGTCTGGAATTGAATACAAAATCGGTCAATAAATACGACCAAATAAATTAAAAAAACTAATATTTCTGTAAAACATTCATGAGAAATGTGATATTCTCTCAATTTTTCTTGTCATCTTTGATTGAAACTACAGTAGGTTTAGGTATAGTCTAATCGTCTAATCCTTTTACTCGATACTACAAAAAAAAATTTTAAGTTCTTTGAAATAAAAATATAAAAAGAAAATAATGAAATTTTTTTTCTTATACCGTGATACCATTTTTATATTTATTACGACTCATATACATATGTATAAGTAAATAGTATAAATACGTTATGCCTGTTCATTTATGTAGGACATATGTAGGTATCAATGATGTGTGCATACATCAATCATTATCGTACAGGTATATTCACATTCATATATGCATGCATTTTATCTACATATATGAGTATACATTTCCCTCGGTGACGGCGAACTCCTTTTTTTTTTTTTGTTAAACTTTTGCAACTGAAACAATACACTATATTGAGGACGACTTACTTATTTTTAAAGTATATGATGTACTTACATACATACAATACAATAAATGAAAAATAAAAATAACGAAAAATTATAAAAAACAAAAAAAAAATATGAAATGTTTGTCCTCAATTTTTTGATCTGTTCATAAAATATAAAATATATAAAAAGTGTCTATATGGTATGGTGGTATTCCTCTCTATATGTACATACGTCCACAATGTATGTATATCTATGTATGTATGTACTCGATTTGTCTCATAAATAATAACACAAAATCCATTCAACAACAATATGAGGTAGAAGTAGGTATACATATTTATATTTAAAAATTTTTTTTCTACTTCTTCTTCTTATTTTTATATTCTACTTTTTTTTACTTTTTTTTTAAAGAAATAATGTAGGTAAATACACAGACACTCCACATACTCGTCCACACGTACATTGTGTAGCTAAAGATATTATATAATACACATATATATTACTTGTTCTCGTTCATATATTTATTACACAAAATGGAATTATAAATTATAAAATGATCGATCCAGTCCAGTCCGGTCCCAGTATAGCTACTACATAAAAACAAATACACTGAACTTCCAACATTCGCGAAGGATACGTTCCGTGAAAACCTCGCATATGTTGAATTCGCATATGTGGAGAACCGAATGCAATACAAAATAAACAGATTGGTTCCAAGTTTTAAAAAAAAATACATATTTATTTATAATGTGATTGCTAAACTGATGCACTTTCACCTTTTTCTAGACGATTAATAATTTCGAGCTTCGTTTTTAAGTCGAATACCTTCTTCTTCTTCTTTATTATTCTACCTGATAATTCAGCCATTCTAAGGGATTAAATATGTATGTATGTATTTAATTTTAAGAACGATTTGTAGAATTATATCTATTATTGATGACATTACCTATATGCTTGATCGCTGTAATGCACCAAAAAGAACTGTGTATTACCACAAACAATATAATATAGTATTTATTTGTCTGTGGTATTACTCTAAAATTGAAAACAAAATGCGTACATTAATATGCATTTATGACAAATCTATGTAAACCAACAAAGACAAAACCAAACAAAAATAAACAAGTTAGAACAGAGTTCAAATCTCAAATCGCGCACAAAATCGCAGATGTTGAGGGAAAGTTCAGAAAAATCTATTCGCGAATAAGCGAATCCGCGAATACTGGGACCGCGAATGTCGGGGGTTCAGTGTATAATCCAGTAGCCAGCCAGCCAGCCATGCAGTGTCGGCTTCGGCTAGTCAGGCTGTCAGTCAGTCAGTTAGAGGTTAGAGCCAATTCCAATTCTCGATTCAATAACCTTCCAGTACATGAAAATCAATCTCAAATTAATATTGTTATACTTTTTTGCCATTTTGAACATTTTTATTTTACTTTATTTTTTCTTAAATCAGTTTTTATCTGTTTTTGTTCGTTTTAGCAAAATAATGAACAGAAAATTTATCAGAATCAATTACATATTATGTAGTTTTCCATAATAAGAATAAACTTTTTTATATTAAAAATATGTTACGAGTACACATACATATACTCTCATGTCTCATACACAAGTATTGTAATTTGTAAGTAAAGTTTTTATTTTTCACAGTATACTAAACACTACATATAAATGTACAGACTGTAATAATAAAAAAAAAAAACCATCTTCTAAAGAAAAACAAGTAAGTAAATCCGTTCTTATACTAAATATTAATCATCACACATATTTCACAAAAAAAAAAAAAAAAGAAAAAGAATAGAAAAGAAATCAGAACGACCTTAAAAAAAAAGTGCAGAAAATAAAATAAAATAAAAAAAATAAATCACAAAAACATAAAAATTTTAAAAATTAATAAGAGAAAAAAAAATAGTAGGTATTCATACAACAGAGAACAGATAAATACAAAGAGATAAACACCACAAATGCTACAACCGGTATTATAGTAGGTATCAGCAACAGCAACAGCCTATACAGCAACAACACACAGTATCCACATCCAGTCTAGTTTGTTTGTTAGTTTGTGAATGAAATGAATACGAACAAAATGAAATGGGACCGATGGACCGATGGATGAATGTGTGACATCACATAATACTGCCACCGATCGCTCTTTATTATTTTAATTTTTAATACACACAGCCACAGAAAAAAATTTTATATACATACATAAAATACACTACACAATACACACTACTATCTACTATATTGAATATGTGTATGTACATATAATGCCTACAATGTCAATCTGACAATCTACAATCCGTCATACATGATGATATATGTATACGAGGAAAATTTTTATTTATTTTCACCGCTTTAAGTTTTTCTCTCGTTCTCGTTCGTAAAATTTTTATTATTTTATTTATTTAGTTTTTTTTTTTATCAGTGATCGGTTTTTGTCGCATTTTGCACAATATGCTGCGCGGAAAAAATTGGTGTCAAGAAATTTTGTGATACCACCAACATCTTTGGCGAAGTATTAATTTTTGTTGACAGTGCAGTGCGGTAAAGAAATTTTGACATTTTCATTCCATAAATCCAAACTCTTAAATCCAGCCTATACAACACACATGAAATGTCAAAATTTCTACTCCAAAGAAGCAAAGAAATGTCGTGACTCGTGATCGTCATACATCTTTGGCAAAGAACTTATAATTTTTTACAACACAACAACGCCATCTCACATACAGCACCAGTACAAAAAACAGCACATTTAATTTCTTTCAAGCGGCAGTAGGACCGGCATCAAGAAAAAGAAATGTGAAAAATTTTCTTGAGAATTTTTTTATATATGTACTCGTAAATGGAGAGAATGGAGAAAAAAATGCAGCATACTGGGCTTTTCATGTTCAAATAAACTTTATTAAGTTTCATTTATATTTTCATTTCAATTAATATCTGGATTTGATTTCTTTACACATACATTATCTATTTATTTTCTTTCTTTCTTCTTTTTCTTTCATTTTTATTTTCAAATTTTTTCATGGAAAATTCTGATTAATTTTTTTTTTATTTTTGCCATTTTTCTTTCATGTGATGTGATGTGAAACAGAGAAAAAAAACGTAAGTAACTTTTTTTTGTTGTTTAGAATTCAGAGAATTGGGACTGTTTTTTTTTCCTTTTTTTTGTGCTGTTATTACTCTACAAAATCCACATATTACGTAAATAATAATGTGGTGTACAACATAAACATACATATGTAGGTATACAGTCGTATACGTATAGTATGTATATATAAATACGCATATGGCATGAGATGACATTTAAATATGAGCCAGTAAATATGTGTTTTTGTATTATGGTATACTTGCGGAATTAATTTCATTTTTTTATTTTATTTTTTAAACTTTTTTTGTTTTATTTTTTTTTCAATTCTATGTTTTATTTACAGACTTGAATATATTTTAGTGATATTTTTATTATTTTAATGCACATTTATGTACATTCATACATACGTAAGTACCTATGTACGTAATTTCTAATTTTTGATATTTTGCAGTAGATTTTATTTTTTAATGAAAACATAAAATGAAAAAAATTATAAAATTAAGAGTAGGATTCGACTTTAAAAAATTTTCGAAAACAACAACAACGATTTTACATACAAAAATTTAAAAAAAAAATGACTTTGCATACCTTTTAGGTGCTAATAAAAATGGATTTTTGAATATTTTGATGAAAAAGAACATAATTTTATTTTGTTAACAAAAATGGAAATATAACAAAGATTTTTATACTTTTTTTTTGTAAACTCTTCAGAAAAGTCCAAGCTTTATTTTGATACCAAAATCATATAGAAATTGTCAAAGTTGAACGATTATTCAAAAAAACAAAACACTCTCCTGTTTTAAAAACTATAACTAAATTTCAGGACCTGAAATCAAAAATGTGCTCTATTCAAACACCACAACATCCTTCAGACTACCTATATTCAAAATTTCAAAGAAATTTGTCAATCAGTGTTCGCTGTACGAGGAGGTGCATTTGGAAACTGAAAAATCGCAATTTTGACAACTTTGACACCCTGTAAAAAGGAAACAAGGACATTTTTAAGAAAAAACGCTCCGTTAAGCACCAAAGTTCTTATCAAAGTATCTATGTTTCAATTTTCATTGAAATCGGTTAAGTAACTTCGGAGATAATTGGTGCACAAGATAGCAGATATCTCGAATCTCGAATCCTAATCTTAAAAATTAAATAAAAATAATCTCAAACAGTATGTATAGTGGCTATATTTATATACCATACATGCTTTATTTATTGAATAAATTCAAAGTAAAATGTATGTATGTTTCAACAACACTGTATGTACTCTTATGTACACATTTGCTACATTCAATTAATCGTAAATTTGTTTTTATCCCCATATAATCTCCAATTTATTTGTATTTTCATTCTGAATCATCCAAGGGAAAGTATTTACACGTGAATGAGAGATAGACACTACCTACATACGAGTATATTAAAAAATTAATTTCGAAAATCCAATTAATTTTGATACATGAAAAGAAAGATGAAAAAATTGTTTTCTCTCTCATGGAAAATATGTCGGTGTAAATTTTAAAAATTTTAGTAGCCTCCTCAATTATTTGTCATTGTTGTAATGTATCGAAATGTGCAAGTGAGAAAAGTAGACAGTAAAGAGGGCAGTAAAGTATCAAAATTTCGACTCACTACTGAACATGATTGCCTACCTAGTAAAATAGTTCCCATATTGAATGAAAGCAATATGCATCAGTTCAAGATTTGCAACTCAAATTTGTCCCTAAACCTAAATGAAATGCATCTTAAGAGCATGTTCCCAACTAAATAATAATAATAAAACCCGTACTCCTTTAGAAGTTTATGGTTTCAACAAATGTTCTCCATTTTCTTCTGTCCTAAGCAATCTTTCTCAGCTCATCGATGGATTTTCTGGTTTCATTAATGATGAGACGTCTCTTCATGTTGTCCTTGGTCTACCCCTCTTGCTTCCAACTAAATAGAAACATACAATTGGACGAATTAACATCGACTCATTTGTATGGGAAGCGAGACACTATCTGAGTTCCAAATTTGTGAGCTAAGACTATAAATTTTGTGGTGACTATCCGGGGTAAGAAATGTGTTTACAACATCCAAGATGCAAACCACATCTAAGGGTGTAAACTAAAATGTTGATTACAATCTACCCTACAAGTAGATTCAATTGATAAATTACAATTTTGGACACTTTTTAAAAACATAACAGCTGTCATCAATGTCATTGCTGTCATTAGTTAACTAGCTAACAATTACTTAGGTGGCATAATATAATGGAAAATATAAAAATCCATCATTCCATGTACACAAGTATTTTGACAATATTTCCCCGTACTCAATTCCCTCGAAATGATTATCGGAAAAAAACAAGATTTCACAATTAAATTTGACGATTTAAAATATTTTTTTAATTGCAACTAAAGCAATCATTTTCTATTCATTTTCTTCGATCTGTCATTCTCTTTTTAAAAGTCATCAATATATTCGGTACTACATTAAAATGTCAATCACCCATAATAATAATTTCGTTTCGTTTTAATTTTTATTATTCAGTTTCGTCATCATTATTCATCAACACATGTGTATATATGTAGTATATATGCAACTATGTACTATATTATGTAGTAAATAAAATAACAATCAATCATTTTCATTTACATTTTCTCGATAATATTTTCAAGAATTCATAACCTAACATAAAATTCAATTCATATGTACTTGTACATATCGCCAATACATATCCATAAATTATACATTATGTAAATATGTGCTCATACATAAATAAATACTTCACATAATTTGAGAAAAATTAACCTTTTTAAATTACATATGTATTGTAAATCATTATTCATTTTCAAAAAAATTTCTTTCGTTTTTCAGTTTTTCAGTTTTTGTTTTTGTATAGTATGTACTTCCAATTTTTCTTCATCAATTTAAAAAAATTTACAATTTTTACACATTTTTACATTTCATATACAGTCGAGTATCGATAATTTGAAATCTATAGGGGATTACAGAAAAGTTCAAATTACCGAGAGTTCAAAATATGTAATAGGATTTCAAATAACCAAGAGGGAGAGAGAAAAAAAAAATTCAAATAAACAAGAATTTGATTAGAATTTGTGATATTTATTTACACAAATAATAAATAATTTATTTTGAAAAAAAGTTTGTAATTTTCTTTTGAGCGTACGACTTCCATTTGTCATTGTCCAATGTCAAAGATTAACATAACACATTTGAAATAAGACTGTAATGACTGCGAACGAACTCATTCACTCATTCATATAAATATAAACGACAGGTTACGAGTTACATTACGACAGGTTTGTGATGCATGAAAACAATAATCACCGACTTCAAATTATAAAAAGTAAAGAAGTTCAACTTCAAATTATAAAATGTCGATGAGCTACCAACCTAGATTCGTGCGTAAAAGCAATAATCACTGACTTCAAATTATAAAGAGTAATGCCGATTCTACATTCAATGCAGCGACTTCAACTTTGACTTTGATTTAATGGATATGTATTAGAAGATTCTACATTCAATGCAGTAAACTTGACAGCTACTTTTACTCATGTTAAGCATACTGTGAAATCAAAAGTCAAAGTCCATGTTGAAGTCACTGCATTGAATGTAGAAGCGACATAAAGAAGTTCAACTTCAAATTATAAAATGTCGATGAGCTACCAACCTACATTCTATTCCTAATCCTATTCTAAATTCAAATTACCGAGAGAGGGGACCAAATCACATTCATTTTGTTCAATTTATCAAGTATTTTTCAAGGTATCGGCAAAAAAATTTTCAAATTATCGAGAGACGACTGTACATTACACCTACAGAAATACATAAATATGCACAAGGTCAAATAAATAACAAAAAATTAATATTTTCTTTACTCTATTTCCTTCTTCATTTTGTTCTTGTTCTTGTTCTTCTTCTTCTTGACACACACAATCTGTAAATATAACACAAAATGATGTCGCGTATTGTTGTAAACCGTACCATCATATACCATACCGAACTAATTTACTTATTATTATTTATCTAAATAGGACAAAAAAAATAATCATACATATGTTATATCTATGTACATACACGAGTACAAACATGTAAAATGGAAAAAGTCAATAAAATTTGCCTTACATTACTGTGTAAGACGTTACCATATATAAGATTGCGTATGTCATGTCTCATGTATGTACATTTACGTCAAAATGTCAATATACATATGTATGTATGTATGTATGTATATTCTCCATCCATCCATCCAGATTATTATGGCCGGCCATATTATGATTATGCGAGCAATTTAAATTTAAATAAAAAGTTCATAAATACTTGCACAAACACACTGTTATAGCTTCCATAAATGTTCATGTATTGTATATGACATGTGTACGTACCCTGCCAGACAAAAGTCATTAGTTCAGCGGGAAGGACAAGGGGAGATTATGTTCACTAATACTAAATCGTTTAAAATTTATATTAATATTGGTAAATTATATAAAAAATAATTGTACTTGTTATATATAACAAATATCTGATAACTATTTCGATGACCATTCCGATGACTATTTCGATGACTATTCTGTACACTGTACGTGTAAAAATAAATAGATGACTTTAGTCCCGGCTCTAGAACAAATTTCATCATGACTTTCATCTAATTGGTCATCATGACTTCATCAATTAAGTCATCACATCTGTTCTACCAGGGGTACTACGTACATATATAGTCAAGAATCTGTTATTATTTATTTTACAAACGAGATTACATAAATAGAAAGCAAACACACACACACACTTTTCAAATGAACATTATACTACGAGATTACGTCGAGCCCACACACTGACACACATACATAGATTGACATTCTTATTTAAACAGATCTATCTGTGCAGTACATAATTGTAGAAAAAGACGAAAAAAAAAAATAAAACTTTAAATTTTAAATTTATTTTTCTTCTTATTTCTCATTTCGAATTTCAATTTATGGAAATTCATGTTTCAAACTTTCAAATGAGTTGAATGCGATGCGATTGGTGATGTGATATATGTATGTACAGCTACCGATGAGGGAAAATCCGAAAATATTTCCTAATAAGATGATTTTATTTTATTTTATTTTTTTGTTGAAAAGAATGTTTTCATCAATTAAATTCATTTTGTTAAAAATTTTGATTATTTATATTTGAAATTATTTTTAAGAGTAGGATTCGACTTTGAAAATTTTTGAAAACAACAGCAACGATTTTACATACAAAAATTTTAAAAAATGACTTTGCATACCTTTTAGGTGCTAATAAAAATGGATTTTTGAATATTTTGATGAAAAAGAACATAATTTTATTTTGTTAATAAAAATGGAAATATAACAAAGATTTTTATACTTTTTTTTTTGTAAACTTTTCAGAAAAGTCCAAATTTTATTTTGATACCAAAATCATATAGAAATATGAAGATTTAATGTATGAAAATAGAAGTCAAAGTTGAACGATTTTTCAAAAAAAAAAGAAACCCTCTCCTTTTTTAAGAACTATAACTAAATTTCAGGACATAAAATCAAAAATGTGCTTTATTCAAACACCACAATATCCTTCAGGTTACCTATATTCAAAATTTCAAAGAAATTGGACAATCAGTGTTTGCTGTATACGAGGTGCATTTGGAAGCCGAAAAATTGCAATTTTGACAACTTTTACACCATGTAAAAAGGAAACAAGGATATTTAAAAAAAAATGCTACATTAAGCACCACAATTCATATCAATGTATCTATGTTTCAAATTTCATTGAAATCGGTTAAGTAACTTCGGAGATAATTGATGCACAAGATAGCAGATATCTCGAATTCTAATCTTAAAGATTACACAAAAAGTTGTAAAAAAGAAGATAATTTAGGGGAACTTATACACAACATAATATGTACATCTATAGATAGATCCTAAGATTCTACATATAAGCACATATTTTCATAATATTATCATTACACTCTTCTCTATATTGATGTTATTATTATTTTGACTGTGAGTATATTCTCATGTTTGATCCGATTTGAATCATAAATTCTAATTCAATAATAATAATTTTTCAATACATATTTGGCACGTGTTTAACTTTATAAAATTTACAAAACAGATAGAAAAAAAAATAAATTAATAAAATAAAATTATGTACTTTAACTTTAAATGAAAAAAAAAAAAATTTTTTTTTTTTTTTTGAATTTAAAATACGAATAAGATATTTAAATTAATATACGATGTTCATTTGAATAGTAGAGTAGACATGTATGTATAGAAAAGGAGTACATAATATGTAGCATAGATATATCCTTTTGAAGTTTTATTATCAAAAGAAAAATAACATCCAAATATGTATTAACATTCTATGTAATTTAAATATGTGATCACATATTATGTAGATGAAGCATATTCTTTGAAAGTGGTTTAATTCCATTTTTAACAAAAACTTTTTTTATGTTAGTGACAAAAATGAACGCAATTTATTATTAATTCATCTATTAAACAGTTTATAAAAATGAACAAAAATGTCTCCAAAATTATGTAGGTTTTTGTTTACTTGCCTCCACAGAAATATATAACATCATCCTATCTATTTCTCCATTAATTTTCTAATGTAAATTTACGTTGTTGTTGTTATTGCATAGGTTGGGGAAGGACCCTTACTCGCGAAACCTAAGCACTTAGACATCAGGACTGTCCATTGCACTCAGTAAAGAAAGACCCCCGTCTAATCGAACTTTTTCATCGCTCTCGGGCAACAAAGAAGTTCAATCCGACATTTGGAACCGAAAGATTCGATCCTAACGACATCAGTACCGAAAATCCATAATGAAAATGAAATTATTGGTTTAACATTCATATACAACAAACACTAAAACATAAAGAAAATGAACTTACACTACTTTCACAAAAAAGGTATTTCAAATACGAATACCTACATCCGTATTTATGTAAATTTAAGTACAAAATTTTATTCCTTAGGGCAATTTTATATACAAAATGCGTAAATATTTTTATGTATACACGTACACCACCTATAGACACATTATATCTATGAGAATAAATAATATTTATGCATAAATTGTGATATATTCTTATTACAAAATTGTACTAGAAAAATAAAGGTACATATTTATGTACTAAAGAAGGAATACATATACATATATGCATTAATATCGTTTCGTTATAGATAATCAGTCATTGTGAGCTATGCATGTAACATAAAAGACACGCGAAAGTAACAAATTTTTGATGCTTAACACACACATACTCCACATACCCCGCATACCAACTAGTATGTTTATTTGTAGATGGTTTTATAGTGTAACTCGAGTATATAAAAGTACCTATGTTAAAACTTTTCTTTTCATTTTATTTTTGGAATTTTTTAAATAAATTTCATTTTAATGACAAAAAATATTTTAAATATACAGAATTACATACATACACAGAATAAGGACATTTTACATGAGTATGAATGTTAGAAAATTTCTTTTGTAATGAACTGTGTATATACGTGTAGAAAGGAAAACTCTCTATTAAATGAAAAGAATATCAAGAAAGAAAAAAAAATACTGAATGAAATAGAATATCTACCTTTAAAAGAAAATAAAAATTCCTTTTTGTTTCTCTTTATTCTTTCTCCTTCTTTTTGTTAATGAAAAACAATTTTTTTAATAGAATATGTTTATAAAAAAAATGTTCACGTGTCCTTTTTTTTGTTTTTAATTAAATTGAGCGAATTCTACATAAATGTACACGTACATAAGTACCTACGAGTACACGAATTCCGAATTAAAATGAGATCATGTACATAATATATCAAAATTTAAGATTAACATAAATTAAAATTTGTGATTTCGACAAATGAATATTATATAATATTGTTTTCTGTTGCTCGTGTACTTGCTACTACTTTAAAAAAAAACATTTTCTATTCAATTTAATATTCTTTCCAGTTATAAATAGTAAAAACAGAATTCTACGTAAATAAAATCTAAACTGAATCATTTGCTTAATGAATTGTAAATGACATTTCTCATTTGTCGCCATTTTAAAAATTTATCATAGACACAAACATTTTTTTTTTAAAATTGAATTAATCCGAAATCCGAATAACATTCGAAAAATGATTAGAAAATGCATGAAATACAATTTAAACTGCTTTATCATGTTGGCATTTTCCTACAGTCCATGGAAAACTCTCACCTTTTGCGGAAGTTTGTTTCCATTTTTGTCTATTCCTCTTCTTCATATGGCGCTGCAGCCCAAATCAAGCTTTGGCCTCTTCTAACAATTGCCTCTAACCTTTTCTAATGCGTGCTTCTACCCTTCAATTTCTTACCGCCAGCAGATTCCGGGCATCGTCTCGTATCGCATTTTCCCATCTCTTCCTTGGCCATTCAACCGGGAGGCTTCCAGTGAACAAAGTTACAAGAACCCTTTGAGGTATACGGCTTTCAGACTTCAGTATTATATGACCTGCCCCTCGAAGTCTATGTAATTGAACTACTTCACTTGCTTCCAAATATAACTTCTTCATATTTCCTACAACATTATTCCACACCACCATAATTTTCATGGTCGTTTGCAGGTGATTTTCCCTCAAATTTGCTTTCCCAAAATCAAAATCTTCATGCAGTTTCCTTGAAACTCACGACTCTCTAGTCCCTAGTCACATTATTCTGCTCTTTTTGATTTGTGTTCCGAACGATGTTCAGTTCATTGTATAATTACATGAATTTATCATTCTCACCTACTTCTCCAAACATCATTATCAGAACCAGGAAGATTTTACGGGGAACCTTTCTTCCGAAACGTTTTAATAGTTTCTTTGTAATTTCGAGTGTTGTGTTGATATGTATGTCCTTAAAAACATCTAATTACTGTTTTATAGATTTTAATTATTGATTTTTTTGAGACATTAACTATACCCTGGATTTAAAAACAGGGTGTAGAAAGACCGCACTATGGGATAATATTATTAATTGTCGCAAATTCTTTTTTTGGGCATTCACTCTTATAAGCTGTATAAAGTATAAGCTATATAAACTGCTGTCATCTGTTTAAATCTTATCAAAAAATATTTAATCTACTTAAAGTTAATTTTTAAATCTATACTTTCAGAATTTTATTAATTCTTCGGTCTTTTTATCAATCTTTATAAGAATTTTCATATATGTTTGTATTGTACAAGTATCTATTTGTGTGTGTGTGTGCATATTATATGTTATGTGTAGATACTTGTACGCTCGTACATTATTATTGTGAAACTTTTGTTACGATTATAAACTTTAGAAAAATGAACAAAATATAAAATCTGTATAATTTTCTCTATAATATAAAATTCAGTCAATCGCGAATAATTATTATCCTTTTAAGTTTTTAATAAATGAATTCATAAATTATTATATAATGATTATGCTTAGTAACTATATACTGTAATATATATGTATGTATATCTAGATCTACTACGTAAATATGTGGTCACATATTATACACATATGTACATCCATACACCTTTATATGGCTATATACATAGCTAAGTAGCAAAGTTAACTGACGATAAATAAAGGGCATCATCATCTTCATCATCATCATCATCATCATCATCGTATCATTTCATCCATAAATGCAAATAATATTATATATATATTTTTATAGTCCTTTGATTGTTATCCTTGAAAAAAATTGTATTGTACATATACTACGTATACGATTACGAATACTTATGTATTTTGAAAAGATTTTCTTTTAATGAGATTATGAAAAAACTCAGACAGTAATAGTATCTACATTAATACGTGTATATAAATAGTTACGTATATATATAGAGATATAGTAACGTCAATAAAAAATAGAAACTTTTCTATAATAAAATATAAATATAGACACATAAAAATGTAGCTACATACATATAATATAGATATATACAGGGTATTCCGCTTAGTGTGGGACACCCGCAAACAGTAAATAGATATCATCGAGACAAAAAGAAAAAATCATAAAGTCAAAAATCAAGCATATGTAAATACATATTAAACTTTCTGCTTATAGGTAAGTAATTAGAAATTAATTTAGAGGGCGCTGTACTTTCACAGCTTGTATTTTCTCTGAAAAAAAAAAAAAAGAAAAAAATGGTAAAATAACTTTGAAACACAATAACTCTTGAAAGAAAGAACGTAGAGTGGGATGTAATGTATATTTAGAAAGAGAGAGAGAGAAAGAGAAGGCGGGGGGTGGGGGGGATTTCTTGCAGATTTCTCCCAGACCACTTCTTCAACGCCATCTAGAGGCTGAATGGTTGAGATTAAACGCCTTCCCTTTCCTGTAGTCCCCCCGCTTTCCTTTTTGTTTGTAACGATGTGAGCAATCTACTGTTTGCGGGTGTACCAAACGAGGCAGGACACCCTGTATATATCACCATTTTGAAAATGTATACACATCAACACGTATACATAAATGTAAATAAAAATTCTTATTTGTACCACAGGTACGTATCTATAAAAGTATATGAGCATTCGTATATAATAATGTTCTACATTGTGTAAATAAGTTTTAGATGAACAGAAACAAAACATAAAGCAATGAAGTAAAGTGACTTACGTCATAAGGATATACAATACATTTATATATACATATGTACTTAGGAATACAAACAACAATTTTGAAATTTGAATGTATGTTATACACATACATTATATACGAGTGTAAAAAGATTTTACACATGTAAGCAATAAAGGTACAATAATATGTATATATCTACACAAAAGGAAAATTATATGGAAAATATTTTTCTTTCTACATTACATACATATATGTATATGGAAAAATTATACGCAATAAACATTCATCCAACTATAGCTACAAAATACACACATTCATTTAGCATAGAAAACAATGAGAAAAAAAATAAAAATATCTAGCAGAAAATAAATAAATAAAATTTTATGTACCTAGGTACTTCATTTTACAAAGAGAATAATATCGATATAGGTTATACATAGGTTAAATAATTTTCTGTAATCTTATCTTAATAAATTCTATTTATATATTAAATGTATCTACACATCTACACCGCAAATAATAACACAATAAGAATAATAAAATAATCAATATTTTCGTAATTATTAACACACACACATTTCAAAATAATAAAAAAAAAATCAGGAATAAAGCCTTATTGTAATCATTTTCTGAATTATGAAAAATTTGACATGAAAACAGTGGTACCGGTGATTGGTCTCTAAAATGCATCGATATAGGGATTTCTTCCTCTAATGCCCGATTTCTTCACTTCCAAATTATCTTCCTAATAACTTTAGCGGCAAGATAGCAAAGAGATTTGCATTTCTTCACCTCTGATTAGTACTTAGCTGGCAGTTAACTTTAGTGAGAAGATGAACTTCTGATTATTTATTTAGGTGTAACATAACTCGATACTACCGCCGACTAGCTGTCTCTAATTGGAAAACATTCAAATAATTAAGCTTTACATGAAATTTTACATTGAAAATTTTGAGTATCGATTCAAATATTTCGATTTTAGGTTTGAACATTAGCCAGTTAGCTTTGCAGCTAGTTAGCAAGAAGATTGTGTGAAGAAAACCAAACTCGTTGCTGCTAGCTGCCAGCTAATCAGGAGTAGAAGATATGAAGAAATCGGCCATAAGTAATCCCCTGTCATTTTTCACATACATTATAAAGAATCATTTTTTATCGTTTTCGCAATTTTCATTCACTACTCACACTTCTTTCTTCCTAACTGAAAAGATGTCATGTCAGGCGTTAGGCTTTAGGAATAATTTCCCAACGTATTTTTAGCTTAAATTGTTATACCATTTGGCAGGAGCATTATAGGGATTGCAATACATACATATACCTAATGCAATGAATGAAATTTTGCGATTAAATTATACATACATACCGCTCCCCCATTGATAAATTTTACAATTCAATCTATACATCATTACACATTGCTGTGATTGATCTAACTTGGATACTGCAGTATGGACCTTTGACCATTCTGAGGTCAAATTGCACGAATATTGACGTTAATTTATTAATTTTTCAATATTTTAATCGTGTTGTCGCTTATAATTTGTGTTTTATATCCCAAGCATTCCCCAAAGAACCTATCACGTATACTTTTTGTATGTCCACTGTTATAGAGATGACAGATTTGATATATGTATATATAGATGACATACGGATACGATACACTTTCTGTGTGTATACACACGCGCGTTTATTTCCAAAATCTATACTAAACCTACTTTGAATTTTTATGTACATGCATACATAAATTTAACATGAGTTTGTACGTTTGTACTGTAAGTAAATATGTGTATAAGTGGATGTGCATGATTTATTTATTTTTTTTTTTGTATCATCATGACATTAAATTAAATCTGAAATATCTACGTGTGTATCACATATGTGATGTAAGATTTTGCTTAAGATTTAACTATGTATTCAATAATTTTCTAAATCTGTATAAAATTGTATCGTAAATAACACAAGCATGAAGGATATGATGAATTTTTATTTTTTTCGAAATATATACATACTCGACTCGTAAATTAAATAAGAGTAAAGAAGAGAACGTTTACATCTACATTTGTTTATACCAACATAACAAAACATAATAAAAGAAAAAAAAACCACACCAGTATCATCATCATCATCCATATACAGGGTTTCCCGCCTCGGGTGGTCAACCGGCACTCAGCAGATAGGTCTCGCCGAGACAAACAAAAAATCGTTCTACAGTAGGGTGGCGGTAATCTCAAACGTTTAGTCGCTAGAGGGCGATGAAGATTTTTCGCACTTTCTCTACGAAATACCCTATAACAACTCCAATGTACTAGGTAGAAGAAAGTAGTCTAAGAGAAATCTATAGAAAACTCTTACCTCTCTCTAATGATACCTCACATGTCACTCTGCGTTTTTTTCTTTCAAGAGTTATTGTGTTTCAAAGTCAGAATTTAGTAGATTTTTGCCATTTTTTTCATAGAAAATACGGGTTGTGGAAGTACAGCGCCATCTATATTAATTTTTACTTAAATAAGCAAATACTTTAATTGATGTAGGGTGTTTCGTAGAGAAGGTGCGAAAAATCTTCATCGCCCTCTAGCGGCTAAACGGTTGAGATTAATCCCCCTCCCTTCCTACTGCAGAACGATTTTTTGTTTGTCTCTTCGAGACCTTTCTGCTGAGTGCCGGTTGACCACCCGAGGCGGCACACCCTGTATATGGAGTGTAGTACAAAATCTTACACAATCATCAATAAAATTTTGTTCAAAATTAAATCATGTGAGAAAAATCGATTTTTTCTTCAAAAAATATTTTACTTTCCCTTAGCTTTTCTAATGATTTTTCTCTTCCTCTTCGTCTGATTTGTTTATTATTACCATTATTATTGTTGTTTTGACTTTATCTAATCTAACATGTATGCTATTTTATTGTATATTTTTTTATGATATTCTCCTCATTCTGTGTTAGTATATATGCCTAAAATGATAGTGATGATATACTACGTTATCTTTTGGTTTTGTTTTGGTTTTTATCATAAATTTTGACTTAAAATTGTCTATATTTTCTATTGTCTTCTCGTAATCCTATATCTGAAAATTTTATTTCATTTCATTTTTATTATTTTGATATTATATAATTATATTTTTTTTTTACTTTATCGCAATTACGGTACGGCAGACAGTCAATTATATTGTTGGCTTTTTATGTGATTCGTCAGATAAATGAAAGTGGTATAAGTTTATGTCTCTGTTTATTTTCTCTGGAGTAAACTATTTGAGTAAGTAATTTTTTTTTTGTCTACTTATATAAAGAGAAGTGAAAAGCTGAAAAGTATGAGAAGAGAAAAGCATACGGGTAAATATTTACAACAAGGGCTCTTCAAATCAAAATTGATTCCAAACATTTTTTCGAACTTTCAAGGTTTTGGGAGGCATATATTTTTGATTAAAAAATGTTGACGGAGATAAAAAAAATCGAAATTTTGTGTTTGTATTTAGCGGTTTAAATTATAGGAGGACCGTTGGTCGTCGGAGGAAGGATAAAGCGCAAAGAAGATGATAAAGGATATTTTTACGATTCACATGTTTGATAGTTATAATGTGAAAGAGGGAGTTTTTGGGAGAAAAAAAAAGGGGAGGAAAAAGTGGAATACACATATTTTACTTTAGACTCAATACTGACCCAGTTATAGATATTATTGGGAATCGAATATACGATATAGAAAATGTTTTAAGAGTAGGATTCGACTTTGAAAAATTTCGAAAACAACAACAACGATTTTACATACAAAAATTTAAAAAAAAAATGCCTTTGCATACTTTTAAGTGCTAATAAAAATGGATTTTTGAATATTTTGATGAAAAAGAACATAATTTTATTTTGTTAATAAAAATGAAAATATAACAAAGAATTTTATACTTTTTTTTTGTAAACTCTTCAGAAAAGTCCAAATTTTATTTTGATACCAAAATCATATAGATATATGAAGATTTAATGTATGAAAATAGAAGTCAAAGTTTAACGATTTTTCAAAAAAAAAAAAACCCTCTCCTTTTTTAAGAACTATAACTAAATTTCAGGACATAAAATCAAAAATGTGCTTTATTCAAACACCACAATATCCTTCAGGTTACCTATATTCAAAATTTCAAAGAAATTGGTCAATCAGTGTTTGCTGTACGAGGAGGTGCATTTGGAAGCCGAAAAATCGAATTTTGACAACTTTGACACCCTGTAAAAAGGAAACAAGGACATTTTTAAGAAAAAAGGCTTCGTTAATCATCACAATTCCTATCAAAGAATCTATGTTTCAAATTTCATTGAAATCGGTTAAGTAACTTCGGAGATATATGGTGCACAAGATAGCAGATATCTCGAATCATAATCTTAATCCAAACAAAATGTAAAAAAAAACATAAAAGATAAATTTTTCTGATCGTAAATGAACTTACAGTTCTTTTATTTATGGAAAGATTCATTTTATATGAGTATAAAATTTTTGTACAATTGAAACAGAATTTTTTATCACAGTTAAATGACAGTGCAATATCAATATTTGGATAAAATCCTTGAATCTTATTAATATAATAGCGTAGACAAAGTATAGTAGTTATATAATAATGTAAATGTAAACATGTACATATACATATACCTATATAGATATTAGACAAAACACCATGTATTCACATACAATACACGACACGTACTCATACTCAAATGTAAAAGATATGTGATTTATTTTATTCAATTTTTATTTTTCATTTTCTTTTCAAAATGATTGTTACCCATTATTTACCACCTCCTCCCACAAAACTTCTCTCCCTTATTTCAAACAAGAAAGGAAAATAAAAACATTTTTTTTCTCTGTTTTTGTTTTTTAAATAAATAAAAATAAAATTACATTTTCCTTGTCATTTATTTCATTTTCTTTTATTTATTTATTTTTTATTTTTCTTGTAAATGCCCTATCATAGCTATGTATGCATACCAAAGAAATTTTTATCGAATTTTTCACTTTCCATTTTAAATTTTCATTTTGTTGTTGTTGTTGTTGTTGATTTTATTCTTTAACAAATTGTATATAAAATTGTATATAAATTCATATTATACTCTTACATTCTGTCTATATTGTTATTTTAAATTTAGAATATGTATTCATGTTCATGTAAGGGTACTAAGTACGTCAATGATATAATTTTACGCCATAAGTATGAATATCATGCAATCAGATGGTGTGTTTATGTATTTTATATATATACTCGTGTTCATACATGCACACATCTATCTACTAATATGTAAATAGGTTGTGAAAATGAGTGATTGAGTGTCAAGGAAAAGAAAATAATTTATTGTCTTGTCAGCCTACACAACACACCTGCAACATACACCAACAAACCACCTCTCTATACCTGGCACAATATGTATGGTATGTGCCTAAGTATATATTTATTATCTATTGTATATATAAATAAATATGTAAATACAATAAGTTACACACATCACTTAGACAATTTTAATAAAGAAAATAACTTGAAAAAAATAAAATAAAATGAAAACATATTGAAGAAAATTCAATCCATAAAAAAAAGGATAATAATTTGTATTCAATACATTTACGTGTGTACTATACCGCACTAGATAAATATAAAATACATACTCATACTCGTAACTCGTGTTCATGAGTTCATATTATGTACTCGTATGTATATGAATTATTGTAGAATGTTGTCAAATTTATTGTGTGTAGTGCATTTACGAGTATGTGTATTCGTATGTTGTGAATTGTGAACACACAAAAATTTTGATCGATAAAGTCAATAATAAACACTGAAATAAAAAATGAAATGCATGGAAAAGAAGAAATTTTTGTATCATGTCGACAGTCAACGTCAAATAAAATGGAATGACTCTTTAATATTTAATATTTTTTGGTGGTTATTAGTTGACTTTTACTCCGCTCACTTATAGTGCTGACAGACCAAAAGCTCCTTTTGGATTTACCTAACTCATGCCCGATTTCTTTACTTCCAATTATCTTCTTGCTAACTTTAGCGGCAAGATAGCAAAGAGATTTGCATTTCTTCACCTCTGATTAGTACTTAGCTGCCAGCTAACTTTAGTGAGAAGATGAACTTCTGATTATTTATTTAGGTGTAAAATAACTCGATACTACCGCCGACTATAGCTGTTTAATTGGAAAACATTCAAATAATTAAGCTTTACATGAAATTTTACATTGAAAATTTCGAGTATCGATTCAAATATTTCGATTTTAGGTTTGAACATTAGCCAGTTAGCTTTGCAGCTAGTTAGCAAGAAGATTGTGTGAAGAAAACCAAACTCGTTGCTGCTAGCTGCCAGCTAATCATAAGTATGAAGAAATCGGCCATAAATCAGTTTAGATAAAAGCTTTTACTTTAAGAATTAATATTTACAGATCGAAAACTGGTTTAAATTTAATTTGTCATTTGTTGTATGTTCAAGAAAAGCTCTCATCGAGTTAAACTATATGCATTAAATGGTTTAGGCTAAACTATCTATACTTCAACTTCTGAGCGGATTTATTATCCAAGCTGATTGCTGACAGACCAAGGAGTTTATCTACTTAAACAGATTTAAAAAGTTTCTAAACTCTGGTCTGTCCTTATTATTAGAGCTCGAAAAATCTAATGAACGCAGTGTGGATAATCAATCAATTCAAATCTAAGTTCATGAATTTTTGCCATGACAACTTCTGAAATGTGAGACTGTATTTCTACGATTTCTTCGTTTTTTTTTTTCATTTTTACAAAAACACTGATACTGAATTACGCAAATGACTGTCAATAAACAATAAACAAACGTTGAAAAATGTCTACAATTCTCACAGTTGTATTGAAAGACATGTACCATTGTCGTACCAAAATGAATTCAACGAGAAGCGTCATTTTCATGTAGAAGCCAGAATTTTTTCAGACAATCTTTTTACATATGTATATCTCGAGAAACATTTTAACTTTCTAGCATACACATATGTATCTCAGTCAATGAATACAATCATTCATCAAAATTCTAATTTTAATCCTAATTCTAATTGACTGAATTTTTCATTAAAAATATGTGAAAGAACATAGTGTTGCATTATTTTTGTCGTAAACTGTAAGTATGTGTATATACGTATGAATATACATTATATGGATGATCGAACTCAAATCAATCTAATCATCCACTCAATATCACCACATTACACACATATACGGGTAGATATTATGTATAGATTTATAACTCCAAGTATATAGAAGAGTATATTACACAAAAAATTAGGTCATAATTTATTATTAAATAGTGAAAAAAAAATATATACATATATATATATTTCACCTTCTCATCAGGTCATTATTGAGAGAAGAAAGTTTCACACAAAATGAATAAATAAATTAAAATAAAAATATAAAAATAAAATCAAATTATTAGATAATACAATACACCAATACTCTTGTAAATATGTGTTCATATACATAATATTTATTAGATATATTAATTGTATTTAGGACGTATACGTATGTGTTTCTAATTTTGTCTTCCTCTCTTTTCATTTTTCATCACATTATGATTGAAATTCGATTAGGTACTTCGATTTTTTTTTCGAATTTATCTTTATGAATTACAAAATAAATTTGCAAATAATAAAAACTTTAAAACACTACACAAATGTATTATAGCATTTTTTGTGCGTTATTTTTTTCTAGCTTTAACTATATTTATGAGAACTTTTTCACTTACCTCTCAATTTTTCTTTGAATTTCAATAGAAGAGAAGCACATGTGTTATAATTATTCTGAAAATAAAAATAAAAAGAAAACAAAACAAAAATGAATTAGATTTCAAATAATGAATAAAAAATATTTATTAAAACGATGAGAAAATAGAATAGCATTTTAGGAAAATTTTCTTAAAACCTTCTTCCCATATACTCTACAATACCGCCATCTGTATAACATCGAACTTTTATATTTCACACGCTACTTCGCCCATTGGAAAAATATCTGCTACATAAAATTAAATAGGAATTTCTTTTCTTTACCATCCAAATATGTATGTACAAATCTAGGTTAGGATCTCAAATGAATTTTAGGACGCAACTTAGAGTACGCTATTCGATTAGCACTAGTAGTCTATCCTATTCCATTCTCAAACTGAGTAACCTTAGGGAAGATTGAATTTCAATCCCAGTGAAAACATAGGTAAAGAACAAATGAGAACGGGAGAAATAGTTCTTGTATTTGGAGGAAAATTGGCATCCATTTCAATCCAAGTGGAAGATTGAATTCCAATCCCAGTGAAAAAATATGTAGGTCAAAGACAAAAATGAGAAGCGGAGAAATAGTTTTTGTAGTTGGAAGAAAATTGACTTCCATTTAAATTCCAATGGAATCTAAGGTCAGAGACAAACGAAAGAAGTAGAAACTTATTCCCCATTTTGGGAGTTAATGGCACTAGTTAACTAATCTATTTTGTAAAAATCTTACAGTTAGAAAACCGTAAGGAGGCTAAAATCCTCCCAGTATTAAAATGCTGTTAAGTAAAGAGAAAGACCACCTTTTTGTTTCTAAAAGAAATCAAAGTTCTTATAAAAAATTTTCACCACTGTGAGTATCTACATACTTACATTTTTTTCATTTTCATTTTTTTTTTTTTTTTATAAAATAACTGAATCTAAAAATATTATAATACAACATATCGTATACCGTAGTAACAGTTCATTCAAATTCGAACAGTTACCTAACCTTTTCTCTATTGAATACACATTCACATACATATGCAATGTACAAATGTACAAAATTTTTCAATTAAATGTTAAGGTAAGTAGATACTAGATAGTGTGCAGTGAAGTATTTTCCCAAAAAATGGAGATGATAATCTCTGAAATGATTTTTCAAACAAAAACCTACACACACTTAAGTACAAATGTATGTACATATGTACGTACATTCCAAAAATACTGAACTTGAGATGAAAAATATGTCGAACGAAAAATTATTTTTGTTTTTCTGAACATTTGTCATATTATCTACATTTTCATTCATTCATTTATTCAGTCATACATTTAATTTGACTAATAAACAGTTATCAGCCTAGCCTGCCTACCTACCTACCTACCTACCAACCAATCAACCAACCAACCAATGTCTACCAAACCAACCTATACCGAAAAATGTCACGTTTTCAATTTCTTTTTTTCTTTTTTTTCTTTCTGTATGTTATTTTTTATCATTATTATGATTTTTAAATAATAAAATAAACCAAGTTCGTTGTCATTAAAACAATCAATTTCTTATCAGTATTATATTATCACGTGCTAACGAACCATGTAATCTCAAATAAAGAGTAGAGTATAGATATCATTACTAGTACTAGTAGATAAAAAGACAAACATACTAGTAGTACAAACATATTTCATTAATGTTTTGACTTTTTTGTAAAATTATCCATACATACATTATCTCTTGTCACAGACATTATGAAATTATATAATGTACGGATACTCGTAAATACATAAATTCATAAAAAAGTTTATTTATTTATTTATTTTTTTTTTTTATCAAATTTTTTTTCATAAACATAAACATAAGTAAGGAATGACGTGGCCGTCGCGGGTGATCAAATGAGGGCTTCAATTTGAAAAAGCGAAAAGTACCTGTAATAAATCAATTAAAATTTTTATTTATTTTAGATTGGAGGACAATAAAAGGTTACCCGTTAATAATCAAGAGAAAGAAGAAAAAAACATTGGAAATTTCTACTTCAGATCTCTTTATTTAACGTTTCAATTCAACATCAGTTACTCTCATGTTTTCTACTTCCTCTTTCTAACAATTAAGCATCTCTTACAATAACTGTTCGGACACACATTAAGCAAAATATTGAATCTCATTTTATCGGTGTCATTTTATAGATAGAAAATGATTTCACTCAAATGACCCCATCTGAACATTCCTTTTTTTTTTTTTTTTAAAAAAATGTTGGCATAACAATTTTTGAGGAATTTTCCTTACACGTGCCCCATTATTTCATCAATTTATTATTAGGTACCAATAATTGGTTAATTTTAAGTTCACTGAGTGCTTGTGAGTAAAACTATACGGCACGGCACGACTTGTGTTTAATCAAAAACCGGAACGTAAAAGAAGCATCAGTCGTCCAAAAAAGAGGTATTTAAACGCCATTGATGAGGATATAAGGAATTGGAAAGCACTTGCCAAAGACGACAGAATAAAATGGAAGCGGACACTGCAAGAAGTCACTGTTGAACTAATGATAATGATAAGCACTTGTGGTTTGTTACAAAGCAAAACCAATAATATTGAACAAAATCCCAAAGAGAAAATAAGTCCCAATGAAATTTTTTCACATAATCTTATAGTCTTGGCAAATTCACAAATCAAATGACATTTTTTCATAAAATCCTTGACAAATTTCTTTTATGTTTCCGTTAAGCTCGATTTTCGTGCAAAATTTCTAGACAGCTTCTTATGATTATTTGATTCAATTTTTTTTCCAAAATGGTGGATAATGTCATATTCATAAGAATCTGAAGACAAAAAACAAAAATAAATAAAATGGCTGCTATGACGTTTTAAAAAATATTTTTTAGTACTAATTTGATCACCCGAACCGGACTCGATATCATCTTTATTGCAGTATAGGTATGTATACAATTCACTATACATAGATAGTCAGTCACTATAGTCAGTCAGTCAATTCGGTTAGTTGTTAATCGTTCATTCATATCGCAAAAAGAAAATAAAAAAATGTAAAAATGTAAAAATGAACAAAATAAAATTTTTAATTCTTTTTATTTTTATCTTTATACTTCATAATTTTTTTTTTCTGAATTTTATTCATCATTTTTTGCTGGTGATTACATGTAACGTTCGAGTACATCATAAAGCATATAATATATATGTACGTATGTATTGGAGTATGTGTTTTTCTTTTATTTTTAAATTAAAAGTCAATGTACGAAAAACAAAAGGCAATAATAATAGTAATAAAAGCAATAGGTATAGCAATAATGATAGTAACGATAAATTCGCTGCTGTATGTAAGAGTATGTATATTGCTGATGGTTGTTGTTTCATCTGCATTATTGCAAGTACTCGTAATACAAACGTTTAGTTATAAATACTTAATATGTTCATATAGGTATGTTATGTAAATACATACATATACATATGTAAATATGCATGTAGCTACTCTTACTGTCTTATATAAAATCGAATCACATAAGAGTATAGAAATATAACCATAAATTAATCACACACACACACGTTTATATATATACTCGTACATTATTTCATAAATTTATAAAAGGATATAAAAATTTTATACAAAAAAAGAAAAGTTTCTACAATGTTCTCGTGCACATGTATGTATGTATAGATAATTGCATGCTCTATTATTTCTCTCTCTATCTTGTATCTATGTGCATAAAAATATTTAAATCTTTTATTATAAAATTTAGATAAAAAAAAACCTTAGTTGCCTAGTGACTACTTATGTATGTATATAAAGCTGCAATTTAACTCTCTATCACTTTAAAATTATCATTCGCATTCGCATACGTCCGTATAGAAATCATTGAAGATTTATTACCATCTCATCGTTTGTCATCATCGTCATCATCATCATTACCATTTTTGTCGTCATCATTGTCGCATATCTACCAAAGTGGTGAAATGTCAGTGTAATGTCAGTGAAACATAAAATCTCTCGTAGTCTTAGGTACTTTGTGGTGATATGAAATAATTTTTTTTTTTTTTTTGTTTTAAATTTTAAAATTTTCCCAGTTTATTGCAACTCATAACATAATCAAACCACCAACCATCCTAACACATCTCCATCCCAGTCCCATTCCCATAATGAAACAAAGTAAATTATATAAAGGAAGAAGAAAAAAATGACAAAGAAACAACGTTAAAAAAAAAAAACCACAATCATCAGCATCATCATCATCATCAGTTTATTGTACAAAAGTGTAGAGGTGTAGACACTAATAGAGACATAGACAAATAGTAGTTGTGGTGTATGGTGGCGTTGGGGGAAAAAAGCCTCAGCTAACTACGAAAGCTCCTAAGAGAGATATATTCATTAACTCTTCTTCCATTTTTTTTTTTTTAAACAAAAGTGCATCATCATTGCCGTCGTCGTTCTTCTTCGTTATGTAGTGTAGATTCACCATCATTGACTATATCAATATCACTGTCATGTATTGAGGAGAGTAAAATACGAGTAATTACCAATCGTCTTTCTTTCAATTTACAATTTTTTTTCTTTTTGTTGGTTTCTTTCTTTTTGTTTTTTTCATTTTTATCAAACAATTTAAGCCACTCCACTATGTTATATGCATAGATACAGAGAGATATAACAGATACCATGTGCAAAATAAATTACAAGAATACGAGTAAACGAATATGATTGTAGTTGCTTAATGCTCAGTTTTTCTATTCGCATTTCTATTGTGGTGATTGTGAGGAAATTTTATTTTATTTTTTTTTTTCGGCACTTTTTTCATAAATGTTTTTTTTTTCGTTTTTGCTATTATTGTACCTTTTCTTCTTCTTCTTATACGAATTAGTAAAAATCATCAAACGTGTGTGTACGTGTACAAAATGTAATTTGTGTTGTGCATAATGTTTACTTTGAACTAAAATAAAAAGACAATAATTGAAATAAAGAATTTAAAAAAAAAATTGAATTAAATACAGAAATTTTTTTTTAAGAAAAATAAAAAATAAAAATTAATTTGTTATTGTACACACAGACTATTGTACTACTGGTGCAAGATGATATGCTATACTGTGATGTTTTGTTGACCGACTTAACTTTTCATGCTTGACTTATGATGCTAATGATGATTATATGATGACGATAGTGATGACGGCTACAATTGTATTGCATGAGTACCACATAAATGCACTCATGAAAATGGAATTAAAGTGTTTTCATTAAATAAATAAATATTGAAATAAAAACAAATTTAATTTAATTTAATGCGAAAAAAATAATAAAAAAAAAACGTTCTCATGCACCTAAATACTTTTATAGGAAACTCGATGGCTCGGTAGATAAGAGTGCTGTTCCGGGTTTGACTTTGAATCTCGATCGATGACAGTTACCAGAAATTACTCGAGTGATTGGGCAATTGTTAGGGTATGGACTGTCACAGCATTAAAGAAGCAGAGAGGAAGGAGAAGAAGAAGAAGAAGAACATATTTTCAAAGAATGTCTGTTAAATAAAACACAAAATTATAAACACTGAATTAATTTTTAAATAAAATGTTTGTGTGCACTAGTTCATTGTGGTACGTGGTACATAGCAACAGCACCTTGTACCTTTCGATTGCAAAAGTTCATTAAACTTGAAAGTTTCCTAATTTTTATCCATACAACTAATTGAAGACAAAAACAAGACAACAACAATAAAAGGAAGAGAGAAAAAGAAATATTACTTGACATTATTTTCGTTGGACCTACGTTACAAATTTATCGCAATTCAATTAAACGCAAGTCATGCACATGTAAGCACACTCATACGAGTATGGTTACGCATTATACGTACCGTACATGAACTTTATGTAGTAAATGCCTGCATGTTATGTATAATTAATAAGAAGTTCGTAAACATCATATTTTAGGTCAAGAGAATCTCTCAACAAATTATGTATGTGTGCATATTTACAACTACATAAATAATGTTTAGCACACTATTTAACGATGACATTCACTCACCGCATTCATAATTATTCTCTGTTCTAGAAAAAATCTAGAAATAGAATCTAGAATCTTGTATTTAAAGTAGTATACGTATTAAATATGAAATTTTCTTATGCGGGTACATTTGAAATCATATAAAAATGCGTTTATTAAAGTAAATTTACTATTAAATACTGGGTCAATTTTCCCCTTATTTTTGGATAATTATTACACCGAAGACTAAAATAACACTATTATTCGTTCATATGTATAGATTTGTCCCCTTTTGACTATTTTTCTTATTCCCAAAATTAAAAGAAGCCACAGAAAAGGTTTTAGATGAGGAAGAATAAAAATGTTTTGTTGTGATTCATTTTGTACGATACTTCCCTCAAGAGGGAAGGAATGTGTTACGGAGGTGGTAACATCGAAAGCAAGATGATGTGATTGTTATGTAGATGAATAAAATTTTATAAATTCATTACCATGTTTTTGATATACCCACGTACATAGAAAGTAAATATACTAAGTGGAGTATCAAAGAAAAAAAGATTTAGATGTGTTCTGCAGGTAAATGGACTATAAATCGTCCTAAAAACAATAATTTTCTTCTTCTTCTGGGCATACAGCCCTATTGAACTCTCGTCTCCGCAATACATTACCTCCAAAGCACTCTATTTTTCGCTATCGTTCTCCAATTATCTAATCTCATACTTTTCATTTAATTTTCAAACTTTTCGATCCAACGTATTCTCAGTCTTCCTTTCCTTCTCTTCAATAACCAATATGTAAGTATTTAGAAATATAATTCATGATTAGGTACAATTTTTTTATATTCATACATATGTAAGCCTATAGGCTTATATCAATTATTTTGAAGTTACGAGGAAATACATTCGTACATACTACAATCGTATATAACTTTTATTTGATTATTATTACAAAAGTGAACAAAAATTACTATAAGCAGGAATCAAAATGAAATCAAAAATATATTTACAATTGTAAGAAAATCATTAAAAATCATAACATCATGATGATCGTATTATTATTTCCTCTTTTTTTTTTTAATATAATCAATTTGATTATTATTTCAAATCATAATACCTATTACATGCAGCAACAAAAAATGCAAAACATAAGAAATTTATTTGTAATTTATTCTACTTTTTTTTTTGTACGAAATTTTGACAAGAAAAATAAATAATAATTTTTACTTTATATATAGTAGGTATTTGGAGGCATTATTAAATTTCTTAGATTACAGCAAATATGTATGTATGTACCCATGTACAAATTTACCTTTTAAGTAGATTAAATTATTATACTACATTATACCTATGGCAGACATATGTATGGTGATTTTACTAAGCAGTTTAGTGAATTGGTTAATATGTCCAAAAAAAAAAAAATTTATTTCCACTGAATAAAATCGAATCCATATTGAAGATAAACATGAATTTTACATTTCTGTCTCCATGAACCATTAAAGACTATATTCCCTTAATCCCTTCCCTAGCCTCCACCAAAGTCTATCCTGCACCAATTGCCATCAAAAAATTCCATAAAACTTTTTGGCATAATACTCGGCGCTGCCTTTCTAAGTTTAGGCCCTCCCCAAAGAATCTTAAGATTTTAGACGTGAAATTTTCATTAAAATCAATTCTTAGGCTGGTATTCACCAACATACGATTATTTTTTATCTGAGATAAAGTGTATTCATCAGCCTGGATAAAACACTACTCGGATATTTTTAAGACAACCTCGGAGTGGTATTATAAATATCGTTCGAACATAACCTTGTTATTAACAGCAACAGCACAAATAAAGATAATGTATGTGTACTGTATTATCATCTTTGCATATAATTATCACATCACAGAATCTCTTTTTCATTTTGTAATATAAAAATACAATCAGCTGACATGTTTGACACACATGTTCGACCCGAAAACGAAGTTCGAAAACAAATTTTATCTAGGTTGATGAATAAGCTGAAATTGTATCCGGCTAAAATATATCCATGTTGGTGAATACCACCCTTAAATTTAACTAATCAAATACTAATATCTATTATTTTTATGTTCTCATTTTTCATTAAATGTTTCATTCCATTTTTGTTTCTCAGCTTTCATTCTGGCATGAATACAAATTTACGATGTCAATGTAACAAAACAATGTACGAAATGTAAGTATGTACGTGCCTCTATAGTTTAAAAAACTTTCGAACTTGAATCATAATTTCATTCAACAAAAAAAAAATAATAAAATAAAAATGATTATGTACAATAATATGTAAGTAGTGTCCATATACATATACTCGTATTACTCATTTTCTATGATAATCTAAACAATTTTATGAGACGATGATCAAAAAAAAAAGAAAAATAACAATAATAATAATAATCATAATGATCTGTCTGCATCAATCAAATTGACCATTTCCCTCGATTAAGTGGCTTCCATTATAATGCAATGGGGCTTGAATAGCTTGATGGTTGTGTGTCGGTCTTGCGATCTTTGAGATCACGGTTCGAACCCCAGCCAGCGCACTACTCTTGCCCAAGTCGATCAATAATTTTTCCCATCAGCAATGTACACCAGTAACTGATTACTGATGATAAACTGGATAATAATGTATATCTGACATAAAATTACTGATCGGCGGTGCCATGGACTGAGTATCCGCGTGCACTTAATATATACTATATACATTTATGTATATATGTATATTTAAAAAAAAAAAAAAAAAAAAAAAAAAAAAAATTATAATGCAAAAAAAAAATTTTTTTCTATTATATACGAGTATATACCCATTACCCACATACATACATTCAAATGTTGATGAATATACAAATTGGCTTGTTTTACAATAGATAATTTAACCTATAATACCAAAGTATCTCATTTGACAAGATACTTTCGATTTGATCGACACTTATTCATTATATCATACAGTAAAAAATTGATCAAATATATTACATACATAGAGGCGTAAGTAAATTGCGCATGCTCGTATACAGAGACGCATAATGTGTGTATTAATGGTGTGTGATGTGGTGTATGAATGAATATTCATGTAGTGTTGTTTGTTTAGTAGTTTAATGCATTTAAATCAATGTAACGGGCACATAAATTGACAATCAGAAAAATTACAATAATTTGATGTGAAATTCAAATGAAATTGTAGAAAATATCAACAAAGGAAATTGATGACAAATGTAACGATATACAAACAGACAGAATAAAATTATGGGTATTTTTCGAAATGCAGCAGTATTGTATCAAAATAATGGAATGATTTCCAAAAAAATTTTGACAAAACACTTAATTTCGAAATGTAAATATGTATTTTGATTGTACCCTTTAGCGTAAGAAGAATGCACTCAAAGTTACTCTTACTGCAATGTTAAAATTGAGTAACCCAAAATGTGTCTTAAAGCGCGAAACAGTATGTGCAACTTGTAGTATGTAGTTGCAGTTGTAGCTGTAGTAGTAGTAATAGATGTAGCGCGACATTATATCGACTGACATAATGATGTAGTATGTAGCTCATTTGTATTGTGTTGTGACATTTGACTTGATAATTAAACATTACAAATAATTAATAAAATATGAAAGTGAAAAAAAAAAGAATAAGCAGTTTTTGCGTTAAATGTTTTAAAATTAAAGTATAGATGGCAAACACGTGCAGATAAAATTAATTATAACATTAGCTGTCATTTGTCAAAGCTGTAGCTGTAGCATGAAGTAGAAAAGTTCCTACTTTGAGCAGCAGCTTCTACTACTACTACTGCTACAGCTACGCATTGTGGTGCTTCAATCTTACATTAATGCAGTGTATTTTTGACAGCTCGTAGTGCTACATGTACTACATATTACAGCTACACATTCTGTTTCAGGCTTAAGGCAATCGTAGTGTAATACAGTCTCCCGTTTTCCATTGAATTTGAGGTTTCGAAAATCATCCATTTTTGAGAGAAGTGTCACAGAGTTAAAAAATTTATCGAATCAAGTTATCGGTACTCTGTTGTATTTTTTCATTTTTATTTTATCTTTTTATGAGTGCTGCTGGAAAGTTATTATTTTATTTCTTTTCATCGAAAAAATACCTAAATTCACATTTTTTTTTAATTTTGAAACATGTAATAGAGTGTAACAATGCATGCAGTAATGTATTCTTTCTTTCCATTATGTTTTTGTTGAAATTTTTTCTCTCTTCTTTTCTTTAAAGAAATTCAATTTGTCATGGTTTCACATTTTCAATTCCGAACAAACATCATTTTTTTTTTAGCTGATTGATTGTTGAAATTTATTTATTTATTTACTTTTTCCCTATAGCACTATGAAAAATTTTGTTCGTTGACGTTTCAAATAAATCAAAAAAAAAATATACATACATATATATACTATCTGTAAATCTGTACGTATACATATATACATAACATTGCTTTTAATCATTTTATATTTCGCTTTCGTTTTCTTCGATTTAAATTCCAAGTTAATTCGTTGTACAAAATCAATATGAGAGGAGTGTTATATGTACATATATGTACATTCTATCCAAATTAAGTACATTGCATTTGTACGTAACACACATAAATGTACGTAAACATTTTAGTTATCTATTTCCATATACATATGTAACTTAAACATATTTCCTCTTTCTTCGAGTACAAATCTATGTAAGTACTGTATCTCTCAGATAATTTATTCTTTTTTTGCCTTTTTTTATTTTTATGTCGTTTTACTTTTAAATTACAATCTTATTATGTTCATTCAATTCATTCAAATCGACGATAATATAAATTGGGCGTAAAATTGAGATTTTTTCTTCTTTAATTTATGACTCAACGGAAAGAAAATTTTTTAAATAAACAAATTACAAATGCAAAAAAAAAATGGATTTGAAAGTGTAGAGAATAAGATTAAATGGCAATTTCTCTCAAAGTGACAAATAAAATATGAGTACAACAACAGTCTAACAACAATTTGCAAAATATATGCAAGATTCAATGTCATCTATTAATTTGCTGCACTGCCTTAAACAGACAAATTGAAGCTTAACAAAAATTTGGACAAACTTTATTGGAATGTCAAAAAGAAGATGTCTTTGTCTTGGAACAAGTTGAAAGTCATTGGACGAAAACAATAACAATAACAACTAATCCCGTCAATGTCACACCCTCAGAAGACTTGCCAAACAGAATGAAAGCACTGTAGCGGAATCCTAAGACACACAGATGTAAAGGAAAGCTTTGGAATGAGAGAACTAGATTTTGTGGCAATGGTATGACATTAAGAAACCTACTCCCAACATAGTAAGATGGAAAACGTTATAATCCCCCTAATCCCCCTAGAAGGTGTTACATTTCCTAGACCCCATTTACACAGTCATGGGCATGACGCATAGTCATGAGCGTGACGTCATAAAAGTGAGAAAGAGGATTGAAGAGCAGAGACGGAGGTTGTCATGCAAACATGCTAGAAAATTGGTGGTTTGATGCATGCTTATGACTATGATGACTCATCGTTAATTCGAGTGTTCACAATATTTTATGAATTTCGATTCACATGACAACTGACAACATTACATCATTACAGTCATGCCCACTTTGAAGTGTAAATTCTATGCTCATGTCCATGACGAGTAATACTCATGACCATGCGTCGTCTCGTGTCCATGAATGTGTAAATGGGGTCCTAGAGGAACAAGGACACTTCATCTACCAATAGTTGCCACATAAACTTTTCTTCTTCACTATTTTCCCATACACAATCATCAAAATACCGATCATGTAAATGTTTGGATCACCCACTCCAATATATTTAGATTTACCCCCAATGATGGTATGATATTTGTTATGTTATATGCATTTATGCCTCTAAAAATCTTCATCATCATATCTATCAATCTACACTCTATTATGATATTGCACAACAACATAATGTGAATGTACTCAACTCAGCCTTCAGCCTTCAGCAGCCAGCCAGCCAACTCAATTCAATTCAATTCATTTTCTTCATTTCTTATCAACATCAAAAATTTGTCATAGTTTTATTTTATGTTTTAATTCATGTTTCATTCATTCATTCATTTATTTGTTTTCTTTTTTATATATTCATTTATTATTTGTGTACATACACAATCGAATTACAAATAACATAGGTCAGACTCATTTAAAGTGAATTATGTACAATATAAGAAGTTTCATTTTTATTTTTTTTTTTTAATTTTTATTATGAAAATATAATGGCAAAGCTAATGCAATGCTTTAATTGGAATCACAAGTTTTATTTATGTAATATTCATTTGTAAACACATATAGGAAAATTTGTAATAGCGAGCAACAGAAACAACAAACTGAAATACAAATAAACACTCGTCGATAAACATATGTACATATACATATATACGTATATATTCGTATATAGAAATGTACATAATGTACTACACAGAAACACATATACGCGGATGTACGGACATTCAGATTTTATTGATAGATAAAGTACAAAAATGAAAATAATAATACATATACACAAGCATATGTTTGTATTGTAATGTATGTACGTATACATGTGTTTATATATGTAGATGATAATCTATATATAATGTAGGTATACGATTACAAAATAATAAACATACATATATAAGAAGAGAAGAGCCTAAAGCAATTATTTAACCGAGTTCGATATAAAATAGGTCATTTATATAAGTACGTACACTGCACTGCAATATAATATATCAAATCAACTGGACTGGTTGTTTTTGGTTTATTTGTTTTTTTTTTTTTTTTCATTCATTATTATTATTATTTTTTGTAAGTATGTCATTTGTTTTCCTATTTATCCGCGTCAACTGTGTATGTAGATGTAATACTGTGCGCATTTATAATAATCAAACATGCCCATAAGAAATAAACAAAACCAAAAAAAAAAAAATTTAATTAAAGATTTTCCATTTATTCCGTACCACACCTAAGAAAGTTCTGTATAGATATTATGTGAAATGCATAAATGGAGAGAACGGATATACTAGCACAAAATAATGGTCATCCATACAATCCATACAATTGCCATACGGCCATACCATGAACCATTTTATTTGTCGTTGTTGTATTTTTTCCTAAAAGTAGTAGATATTTAACCTTTAAAGAATGCTGGAAAATTTTTTATTTTTTTTTGTAAAACTTTTAATCTTTTGAATCATTAAAAATTCAAAAATTTATAAATCAAATAATAAGGGGAATCAAGGTAATCAAGGGAATCAAGGGGAATCAAGGAGAATCAAGGGGAATCAGAAGGGAGAATAGCATAACTCGAAAACAGTTCGTTTCGAATGAAAAATGTTAGTATCGATACTAATTGGCATTACATACTTAAGTGGATTTCGACTCAAATTCTAAGAGAAAACTCGAATCCAGTTACATAATTCCAGCCCAAAATTTTTATTAGGATTAGGAACTATAGGAAGGTAATAGCGTATAGAAGTTATTAGTTATAATGTAGGAAATGTAAAACAGATTTTGAAATATAGTTCATGTCGAATTATTTTTGGTGATCACTTTTGGATGTAGTGTGATTAAGATGCAGTAGATAGGGGGGTGTTATATCTCCCATAAAAACAGATAGCCACAATTACTCTTACAGCCATCGCACAATTCGAGCGACAACTACAGCGTATCACCCAAAGTTATCACAATTCGGGCGCAACTGCAGCATAAAATATATATGAATTTTACATTTTTTCTTCTTGTGAGTAGATTACTACTACTGCAAAATCCAGGTCGGGATGGCTCGTTGTCGCTGAAAAATAGAATAAAATCTATTTGATCGTAAAAAGTTCCATTTAATTACTGTATACGCTGTATTTGTCGCCGTAATTGTGCGATGGCAGTTAGATAAAACAATTTAAGAAGACTATCCATATGGCTGATCACTTATAGAGACAGCTTAGCTACATATAGAATGCGCCATTTTATAACTCAGAAGCCATGAAATGTAGAGCTAAATAACATCCTAATAACACCTAAAACACCTAAGATCCATTATAATTTCTGTTTGATAAACCATTTGATTATATCTATCTGTGATATTCAAAATTTTCAATAATTTTTTGTATTTTCTATAATTCCCTTCTTCGTAATTAATTTATAAAATTATAGGAAAACCACAAAAAGGAATAATTGAAGTATTAACTCTTGTTCAATTTTTATTCCTCCCCAATACATTTTCCACTCACAAATTATTCCCTATTGATAAATAAATTTATTCTTGGGAAATGTCTCAATTATAACTATATATCTAACTAGGTATCAATAATTTCTATCATTTTATGTATGTGGACGTATATCGACTCGCGTACACCAAAACCAATTTTGTCGGCCGATGGCGTACAGAACTAACCGGACCAGTAACTCGGAAGTGTATGTGCTTACACTGCAACAGTGTTACACTGTGAATATCCATAGTCATTTAGGTAGATAACAACAAAATTTAACTATAAATGCACTCAATTTGCACTGTAGACGCCGGCAGACTGGCGAGAAATCCCAACAAGTTCGGACTCGACGGTTGATCGGCCGTTTTCGGGCTTCAGCAGACAATGTCCATTGTCCATCCATGCCAGTCGTGTTTGTGTACACACTCTCTTTCTTTTACAAGTGTTTGATTCAATCGTCCGAGTTCGGTCGATGACGGATTAGATGTAAGCCTGTAAGCGAGCCGTACCACTTTCAAAGTATAAATGGTATTAATTAAAAATGAAGATGACTACAAAATATATGATATGAAAATATTTTCATTCATTTTATGTGCTCATATTTTCTATTCAAACGAACTGAATCTAGAGGATGAATAGCAAAATACATACATATATGCACATTACATATCCGAACATATACATATATATGTACCAATATACAAAAATGTATGTACATGAGTAATTAATCGATGAAAGATTCAAATCATCATAAAAATAACAACAGGGATTCAGGGATTTACTTATATATTATTATTACATATTATGAGCTTTGGCTTCCTAATAACCCACTTTCATTTAATGTAGGGTATGTTATGAAAGATAATTTTGTTTTAAAAAAAAAGAATTTAAAAATTAAAAAAAAATATATAAAACTTTCCATTGTACAAATTTACATACAGACATACAGAACATACATAAATATGTACATGTAAAGGGTTTACCAATAGTAACGTCATAACTTTAAAATGAAACGCAATGATAACTGCACTGCAAGTGATATTTACGTGATTTATTTATTATTTTGAAGAACAATCGATTACATTACGTTCTGAAAATAATATCATTTAAATGTCCTCCTCGGCTTCGTCTGGAAGATCATGATGCAAAATTCTCCATGTGATCGTCTGAAATAGGCTGAGTTCTTGCGAACGACGTGGAACAGAGAGATTCGGATCTTCGCTTACACTCTGGCTTACAGCTACGATATTCTCCGCTGAACGGTCGGGTCGGTTCGGCGACGTACAGAGTTTGATTCATCTGAAACTGAACCAATTTTTTCAAATTTTTCAAAGAGACGATAAATAGAGCGTTCGGTTGGTCGATTATGTGGATCATAGATTTCTCGCAATGCACGAAACGTACGGCGAACCGAACATGCATTTTGGTAATAAATTCGAATAATTTCTACGTGTTCTTGAATCGTATACCTTTCCATAATCACTTGTCACACAAGTACTGAGCACATCAATCAAAGCTTGAAGTTTGACATTTCGATCAGTGTTATCGTTGTGGCTGTTTAAAGTTCTGACGTTCCTATTGGAAAACCCTGTATATTGCAGTTGTATTTTGTATGCAGTACGTACGAGTATATATGTAGTTAGTTAGTTAGTGATCGATCCATAATATAATCTGTACATATTGTATTTTTCATTCTATTTTTAATTAACCTTTTATACAATGTAGTAGTAGTATATATGTATACAATTTCATGTCGTATATTATGTATTTGTGTAATTTATTATTGTTATATACATATATACGTACAATTATGATTATGGCCATGTTCATGTATGTACATATATTCGAATTTCGTGTATATGTACATTAAACTCATAAATGTTTCCGTTAATCAACTAAAAATAGAAATTATGCACAGATTGTTTTTCAATTATTTGTATAAATACATATATTTTTTGCAAATTAATTACCCTCTTGTTAAATACACATAAATACTTTGTATTTAGCATATACATAATTATGTAGGTACATATTTTAGTAGATATAAAATTTATTTTACATTCATATATACATATGTACGTAGGTATGTAGTAACATGTATACATGTACATGATAGGATTTATTTATACCAGAATTCCAATTAAAATTAACAAATTTGGAATTTTTATTAAATTTACAAAAATTGAAGAAATGGTAAAAGCATTGCAAGTGAGTAAATATAAAAATTTTATTACGAATATTTTTCGAAAATCAAGCAAAAATATGTATTTAGCTTTTTTTTCCAATTACATACATACCATAATATAATATTGTTTTTAATATGTTTATAATTACAGTGAAATTCATTTATAATTGCCACCTTTAAAGGATCAGAAAAGAGTATTCATGCCGAATAGTGAATGCATATTTGAAATTAACAGAAAGAATAATATGGCGATTGACCACATTAAACTGTTATAAACAATTTTTATAGAGTCACCAGTCTTATGGTCGACTTCTTCATACTCTCTGTTAGCTGGGTGTAACCTAAGTTTAGATGACAGCTAGCAACAAGTTTGGTTTTCTTCATACAAACTTCTTGATACTTCTTCATACAAACTAAAAAGCTACTAACTGGCTTATGCTCAAACCTAAAATCGAAAATTTGAATGTTTTCCAGTTAGACAGCTAGCCGGGCATTAGTATTGAATTAGGCTTCATCTACCAACCAACTAAAGTTATCTGACAGCTAAGTACTAATCAGAAATGAAGAAATGTAAATCTCTTTGCTATCTTTCCGTTAATGTTAGCAAGAAGATAGTTGGAAGTAAAGAAATTCGGGCATTAGTAAGAAGTCAGAACTACGCAATAAGCGTTTAATCAATAAAATTGTAATATCGAAATAGTGAAAGAGAAAACGAAGCTATGTATTGGCAGACTTTAAATGTTTAAATACTGACTGAAGAGCTAGTCACTGAAACAAGCACCCTAATGAAACGACACCCACCAGAAGGCGAGAGAGACAGCAACAGCTACCCATACTATATTCTTAACTATCGAATATAATGCAATTTTGTTGACAAATTTTCCAGTATTATCATTGCAGAATATCAAATATTGAGCGTGCATATTTGAAACCAATCAGAACAGAATATCTAGTTGTCAGATTTGAAAAGTGTTTAGTTATTATTATACGTTTCACATTGGTGCATGATATGCCTCTTTATAATCATTTATTTCATTTTGACAATATAAATGACCTGCACTGTACGTTAAATTTTGTTTGATTTGTTATGTCAGTCAGTGCAATGTTTTGTAATTTATATAAATGTTTAAGGTATGTAAACAAAACAGCATTTCATATATAAAGAGAAATCTTTAATTTAAAAACAAATAATGTATTTTATTAATATCCAAAAATTCAATTCAAAACAAAAACAAGCAAGAAGAAATTTAACATAAAAATGATGGTGAGAGACAACAGATTACTACACAGATTTTTTCTGTTCTTTAATTTTTGTTCTTTTTGATATTTTTTCGATATTTTTATTAAATTTTAAAAAAAAAATTTTTTTTTCAATAAACATTTTAATTTCGACAAAAACAAAACAAAAACACAAAAAAAATTTCTTGTTTAAAAAATGCAAAGTACATAATAAATAAGACTTATATAAATTGATTCAATTGTTATATTAAATAATTTACTTAAGATTAGAATTCGAGATATCTGCTATCTTGTGCATCACATATCTCCGAAGTTACTTAACCGATTTCAATGAAATTTGAAACATAGATAGTTTGATAGGAATTGTGATGCTTAACGGAGCGTTTTTTTTTTTAAAAAAATGTCCTTGTTTCCTTTTTACAGGGTGTCAAATTTGTCAAAATTGCGATTTTTCGGCTTCCAAATGCACCTCCTCGTACAGCAAACACTGATTGACCAATTTCTTTAAAATTTTGAATATAGGTAGTCTGAAGGATATTGTGGCGCTTGAATATAGCACCACATTTTTGATTTTAGGTCCTGAAATTTAGTTATAGTTCTTAAAAAAGAAGAGGGTTTTTTTTTGAAAAATCGTTCAACTTTGACTTCTATTTTCATACATTAAATCTTCATGTATCTTTATGATTTTGGTATCAAAATAAAGTTTGGACTTTTCTGAAGAGTTTACAAAAAAAAAGTATAAAATTCTTTGTTATATTTCCATTTTTATAGCACCCAAAAGGTATGCAAAGTCATTTTTTTTTAAATTTTTGTACGTAAAATCGTTGTTGTTGTTTTCGAAATTTTTCAAAGTCGAATCCTACTCTTAATTTTATAATTTTTTGTTTTATATGCGCTCGCTTTATATTCTTTTTACCTAAATATACAAGTATAAATGATAAGCATGTACATATTTCAATTAATAATATACTTTAAATATCATGCAATATGAAATTTTTATATAAAAATGAAATAACATTTAAATTGCATTTTTATTATCGATCGCTAACAAATAATAATTTATTGATAAGCGTTGATATTTCAGTATTGAGTATTGAGTATCTACGTACATGTAGGAGTATTACGTTGTATGCCATGTAGGAGATGGTTTTATGTATCATCATAAATGATATTTACATCTATACGATAATAATAATTATACATACTATTATAATATACAACCATGATAAATTATTATTATGTATCGATCGGTGTACACAAATTATACATATAAATGCTATGTATGTACGTTCATATGAACGTAAATAAAATATTAAATGTCGATATTAAGTTGAAAAATTTATTAGCAAAATTCAATTTCAATTTAAATTTAAAAAAAAAGAAAAAACAAAATCCTTATTCCAGTTAATTGTCTTGAAATAAAAAACAAAATTGCTAATTTTTCACTTTCTTCCTTGCCATTTTTTCTCATTTATTGGTTGCGGGGTTGATCTCGACTCTTGTAATTTCAATGTGCCACAAATATGTATCTATCCTGCGAGTCACAGGTAAAAATTTGAAATGACTCGTGCCATATCCAAATCCAAATCCAAATCTGAGTCTGCTACTGAGTAGAATCATGTTTCTTGAAGTATTTGCTCCGTTTTATGAATAAGTATTCGAAGCAAATGTCAGATTTTGAGTATTTAAGCGTTTGCTTATTTTTATTCATATAGAAAGCTAAGCATTTGCTCCGAAAAAGTAAAGTATGTATAAGGAAACGCTCACACAGTCTATTATCTGCATTCCGATTTTTTCATGTCGTACAACATTTGATTTTGTGAAACCGCATCGATTTGCTCTTTTACTTGTGACTCTCTCCTTATCCGAGGCTTTTGTTTAGGTTTCGAAGTTTGCTTATTTTTAACGGTATAAGGTAACTAGCCTTACGACCACCCTCAACCTGGAGGACCAGCCTTAGTTTCCACAGGGGTTGATTACCCAGTCTCCAATAACAGTTGACAGCACCACCGCGAGAAGGTATGATGAAGGGGGTGAAGCAGAGATGAGAGACATCATTTCCATAGATCAGTCATTAAACTGCACTTCACTACTCCTTGGTCGATGCTCTGACCTGATGCATTAAATCGCTAAGACTCAGATGGGTAGGGCACGTAACACGAATGAGTTATGCAAGAAGACCTTCATGTATCCTCAGAGCTAACTCGCCAAATGTAAGAAATCAGGCAAGACCAAAGATGAGTTGGTATGACAACATTCAGCAAGACGTCAAGAAAATGAATATAGGAAATTAGAAGCAGCAGGCTCAAGACCGAAACCGTTGAAGTGCCATTCTGAAGGAGGCCAAAACCCACCTCGGGTTGTAAAGCCAAAAGAAGAGGAAGAAGAAGAAGAATGTGACTCTCTAGTTCATAAATTTTGATTTTAATGCATTTTGACAACTACATTGCGCTAAGATTATTTTTTGACGCGTTTCAAAACACTTTCAAAACACATTCATATAACATTCGTTTACTCTTTCTCTCTGCATGCATGCATACTAAAGTCTCATTTATAATTCAATTCAGCCCAGTTACATGTGACTGCGAGATTAAAATGATATTCACAATATTCAGCGTATTTTACCGTATGTCATTATATAGGAAGATGGGTATTAGTTTACAAGCTTCCACAATATAATTTACCCAATCGGTAACGTCAGATTAGAAATATAACATAATCTCAACTCAATATCACTCTAATGTAATCTAGTGGACTTGGCGGAAAAAGGATATCGCTATAAAAATTTTTGAAGAAGGTGTAATGAAAAATCTAATATAGAACGTAATCTGAGCTGAATTGTAAATATGTAACTTAAAGGCTGGTATTCACCAACAAAGATTATCTTTTATCTGAGATAAAGTGCATTCATCAAATTGGATAAAACACTACTCGGATATTTTTAAGACTATCTCGGAGTGGTGTTATAAATATCGTCCGAACATAACCTTGGTATTAACAGCAACAGCACAAATAAAGATAATGTAGTTGCGCTGTATTATCATCTTTGCATATAATTATCACATCACAGAACCTTTTTCTCATTTTGTAATATAAAAATACAATCAGCTGACATGTTTGACACACATGTTCGACCCGAAAACGAAGTTCGAAAACAAATTTTATCTAGATTGATGAATAAGTTGAAATTGTATCCGGCTAAAATATATTCAACGGATATATCCATGTTGGTGAATACCACCCAAAATGTTCATTGCATCAAATTTTGATAATTTTTTTTTTTTTTTTTTTTTTTGAATACAGTGAACATGCCTTGTTTCTTTAAGTTTACACTACCATGTATCATCTGTATGAGAACTAAATATGAAACTTATTTTTTATTTTCAAATATTCTATACTATATTCGAATGAATCATCATCGTTATTGTCATCAACATCATCATCATCATGATCAACGTAATGTGTATGTACATCTCATTTATCTCATCATCATCACAGTCATCATCAAATAATCATTATCATCTCATCGTCATCATCATTAATTCTTGTATAATCTTATGATTGTACATATATACATATGTATCTACTTGCAGTTGCAGCAACAACAAATTAAATTATTACACGAGTAAATATATAGCTAGACACCTTCATGTGTAAGCATGATTGTACTTGTACGTAAATACAATTTTCAAATATATACATAATTCTATCTATAGAGTGGAGCTAGAGTTAGTGTCAGTATATAAATTACGCTACAGATACAAAAGATATCATACGTCATAAAAATTATATCTATAGATAAATGTGTACATATCATAGATATATAATCGTACATTAGTATTGAAATTCGCAATTTAAAACGATGGAACCGCAGTGAACCTTAACAATTTAATTAATCTTTGCATAAAATGTAAACACACACACGATATTAGAATTTAAAAAAAAAGAAAAAAAAAAAAATACCAAAGAGTACCCGTATGTTACGTATTTATATACATACATCTATCCATCATAATGTATGAATGTAGTTATATTTATGTGCATACATCAAACACCACTATTTCGCGTACATGTAATTTAAATTATGTCCGTATTTTATATATATATATGTACATATATACATTTTAGCATTTACTCGTATAGTACGTAATTTAAAAAACAAAAAAAAAGAGAAAAGAGAAAAAAAAACAATACCATTATAAATCTGAATAACAAGCAATTAGTGTTGGTTTATTTACGGTAGACATTTTTACATTAGTATGTGAACGATGAACGTACAAAAATGTAGATATATGTAAATTGATGCATGCAATCTAATGAGATTGCATTATTATTATTGTTGTTATACTAGACGTGGATAATTGAAAAAAATTATAATAAACTTTTTAAATCAGAAAAACATAACAACCGATTATATAGTTTTTAAAAAGGTATAAACATCTTTTTTTTTTCGAATGATTAAAAAAACGTTTGAAAATAAAAAGTCAAGGAAAATGAAAGAAGAAGAAGAAGAAAATTTGTTAATGGTATTTGGTAGTGTAATTTTCTTATTTAAATTTTTAGTGTTTTATTTATTTTCTTTTTTAATTTAATTTCTTTCAATTACTTATTTACTTTCACTTTTAAGTGATTTTTAATTAAAAATGCATTTACTTATTTCTGCAGGTATAGGTACATAATGTGTATAATATCTGTCATGATATACAGCGGTAAACATTTTTAAAGAATCTTCATAATTTCAATTAAAATTTTTTATTTAAAAATGAGAGAAAAAAAGAATACAAAAAATAGAAAAATTCAAAGTGTTTTGTTAAATTCAATGAAGCTGACTTGAGTCAAATATAGTAGTTAGTTACACCGATTTAAAACAATGTAATCTGACTTCTGACTTGAGTTAGCCGAAGTCATTTTAGTTACGGCTTAAGAAGAAAAAAGAGTAACTTTTATGTTATCTAATCTCTTTGTAGCTAGAAAAGAGAACCAATCAACTGAGATGATCATCATGATACGATCACATGAAGAGAACCGCTGACAATAACTTCATAAAGAATACATACTGAAAATTGATGGTTTCTGTCAAAAAAGAAAACCTGAGCGATCAAAAAATTCAGAAACGAACGTGAAATACAGAGTATAAAGAGAAGGGATGGCACCAGAATAGAGGCGATCACAGGAAAAAGAAACGTAGACTACAGCCACCGTCATACAGAAGGTCCAATCTTTACGTTTACGTTGAAATCCACCAAAATAAACCTTTCTGCAGAAACCTTATTAAAGTGTAACAATAAAACAATTGGAGAGATGATGCTGATGCGTTAAATCACGAACAAAAATTGGAGCTCAAGTTTAAGGTCAGCCCTGATTCGAATTGGATTGAACTGTAGCACAAAGAAGAAGAAGAAGATGACGAAGAAGAAGAAGAAGAACAAGAAGAAAAGGTGAATTTAATTTTTGCTTTTGTTTTTTTTTTTTAGTTAAGAATTCTTTACATTTATTTAGGGTGTACATGAAAATCTGCAGATCATCCTAATTATACGTAAGCTGCCAATGAGAATAAATGCTGACGCATATATACGACTATTATTACAAGATATACATCATAGATAATTCATTGTTGAGTTTTTTAAATATGTAATTTTTTTTTTGGTATTTTTTTTTTCTATTAAAACATCAACAAAATAAATAATTTTAAAATTTACAAAAAAAAAAAAAAAAAATCAATAATAAAATGATGCTTATTACTACAAATACATATTTATTCAAATCATTGTAAGAGATATCATCATCATGAGAATTTTATTCACGTTTTTTTACTAGCAAGGTTACCCAAACACACACACACACACAAACACACGCAGAAACACAACTATAGAAAAAACTATATAGATTACAATAAAATAAACTTTTAAAAACAGCTTTTCAAAATCCATAATATTTAAATAATGTCATACCTAAGTATTATATGTTAGTTAGTAATATGTTTTTATGTATGTATGTACGTGTATGTATATGTAAATTCTAAATTTATGTAGGTATGTATGTACTTGACAAGAACGATACCGATAATGCATATTATTTATTCTATTATGTATATACGAGTATGTATGTATAAATTCTAAATAGAAAAAAAATAAAATACTAGCATCCAATATATTGTGCGGTTTATTATGTAGCAGAGACATTATACACATACGATTTTTATACTCACACACACACACACACACACACACACCAGCACAAATATGTACCTAGTATATATGATATTCACACAATATGTATTATAATTTACGTACAACTGTACTACGTACATATACCGAACCGACATGTCATATGCAATAACGTGACAAAAATTCAATTAAAAATGAATTTTCGAAAACAGGTGACTACTTAACTAATTTACTTACTTCTATACTAATAAAATAAATAAGATGAAGCGGAAATTAAAAAAAAAGAAGAAGAAGAAGAAGAAAATTTAACTGAAAAAATTAACAGAAAAAAAAATGTGAGAAAAACAAAATTACATATAAAACAGAATTGATGATAATTTTCAAATTATATTCAGGAAATAATTTTATGAAAAATCATTAAAGCAAAATATGTAAGTATGTACTTAGTAAATTGAAACCCGGAATGATACACAACACAGTAAAAGTGGTAGAGGTAAGTAAGTATGTGTACATACGGACACGAGATAGTAGGTGGTTGTCTTTATAATCGAAAATAAATATTGAAATTTATTGTATCATCTAATCAATTAGATATCGATTAATTGATTGAAAGAATTAATTTCGATTCTCGAATTACTTTCATATTGTATTGACGATAGCATAGCTTCAGTCAGATGACAGTATGGACAGACAATAATGTACATACGTATGTACATAATTAACAAAAGAAAAAATTATTTGCTGTACGTTTTGTCAACCCCTTCCATTCACTCTTCATGACAGGAAGTCATCGATGTATACATATACATAATTTATTTAATTTTAAGTTTTTGATCAATTATTAATTTTTGTAAAATTAAAAATAAAAAAAAAAACTTTGAACGGTAAGACGTGTATACTTTTAAAAGTTTCTAGCGATTCAATTTATTGTGTAACTTATGCAATTCCACTTTCCAAATAAATTTATATTTTTTGGACAAGAGAAACACTTCACTCACAAATACAAATTCACTCTAATATTCGTGTTCAGTGCAATAATCGTTGAATAAAATTTTAATTTATGATTGATTTTTATTTCATTTTTTTGTATTTTTTATTATTTTTCATTAAAGAACGAAAACTTTATTAAAGTTTTGGGGAAGATAGAACCGAAAGGGGTACCATGATAGGAAAGATGATTCTTTTGAAAAAAAAAAAAACAAGTTCAAAATTTATTAGAAAAATTTGTTAAAATAAACTTTTCCAAGAAATTTTTGAAATTACCTACGTAGGTATCTATCAAAATTTTTAATTGAAAACAAACACAAAATAAAAAAAAAAAAGAAATTGAATTCAATGAGACAATTCTCGAGAAAAAAATATTAAATTATGAATTTAATTCAATTAACAGATAAAGTGAAATGAAATGAATGATTTTAATTTTATTTCAATTTTCTATCTGTCATTGTCTCTCTCTGTCTCTCTCTCTCTCTCTCTCTCTGATCATAAAATGATATTAAGGTACCCGTCCACGGTGCAATTTTTCTTGCATGCAAGACGATTTTGACAGATAAAATTGCACGAAATATTTATTTCGAAGTGTACGCTGCCTAGAAAGGTGAAATATTGCACAGAAATACGTATTTCACGCAATACATATTTCTTATTGCAAGCAATTTTTTTTATTGCATAGTGTACGCAGAAAGATATGCAATATTTCGCACAAGAAAAATTTATTCAACTCATTCAATAAATATTTCTCTTGCATATGCAATAAATTCAGCTGACTAAAATGTAATGTGTTGCTGTGTTATCTATCATTCGTTGGTTGATGTGTTGGTTGTGTTGTGCTGTGACTTCTTGTGAATTTGGTATGTATTTTCTATTATTATTATTATTACTATTATTATTAGCAAGGTAGGCCTTTCAACTCTAAAAATATTGAAAAAAAAAATATGAAATATTTGAAATGTAATGTATATGCAAGAAAATAAGAATTTCGTGTAAGTGCTCGTGCAATAAAAATTTCTTGCAAAGATATTTTTTTCTTGTATGATAGAAATATTGCATATTTTTCATGAAATATTGCGTCGTGTGTACGAAGTACTGCAAGTTTTCTTGCACACAAGACAAATTTCGCGCAAGAAAACTTGCATCGTGGACGAGTACCTTTAGAATTAGAAAAAAAAAATTACAAATCATTCACAGTCACAATCACAATTTGCAAATATGAATACGAGTAGCCGCCGAGTAGGTGCTACAAATTTAAAAGGAAAGAAAATTAATAATTTTGTTCTTTAGAAAATCTACATACATATACATACTTGAAATTATATATTTCTCAAAGTTTATCTAAAGTTTAAAGTAAAATACTGACATGATAATGTGAATTTTTATCTAAAGATTTTATGTGTATATACTTACGTACTACTACACTACACTAGATATCTAAGTATATGTATAGTCAATGACCTAACCTCGAACTTTATGATTTCTAATTTGAATTTTTCAGTGAAGTAAACTAATAATTGATTGTCGTAGTCGTAGTCTTTTTTCATGAATACTTATGTACTCATTATAATGTTTTTTCATTTCATCATTTCGAATAGTTTTATTAGAGGAAACCTACATAAACTGTTCCTAGAAATTATTTGGAAAAAATAAAAATAAATGAATTCATCATCAAATCCCCTCATCATAGTTCGTCCTAGCCCCCACCCCTCCCTTTCTTTCATTATTATCATTTCAATTAAATCATAAATCAACAAAAATCACTAAAATATTCGTATTCCTATTCGTTCGTATATCGGTAATAAAATATTATTATCAAATCAAAGTTTAATAAATAAGAATTTGACCATTTTTATATGTCCAAGCCAACATTTTATCGGTATACATTTTACATTAATTTTATTATACAGTCGTTAAAAAAAGCACACACATCTATAATAAATTGCTATATAATGTGATATAATTGATATCATAGATAAAGATACGTATGTACATACACATGTACACATAGACGACACACACATAATCGTACTCGTACATAAAACATGAATTAGAATAGAAAACCGTTGTTAATGTTCTTTTTTTTTCTTCATTAATTTTATTCGTTTGTATGAATCATCATCGAAAATTTTTTTTTTTCTTTGTCTTTTTTTTTGTGGTGAATTTGTCATCAGCTGTTTAGAGATACATATTATACAGTAATTAAAATAATTAACGAAAATGTTATTATTACTCATTCATTTAATCTCACTCTCAACAAAATTTTCGTTTCGTTTCGTATACAAATGAAATGAGCCAAAAAGCCAATCAATTTAATAATAAAAAAAATTATTCCTAAAAAAATTTCTTGATTTGGAATTCATTTTTTTTTTAGGCACAGTGACAAACACACACAAATATTTGCAACAAAACAAAATACTGAGAAATATATTTATATTTTTCATGCACCTAGATTGGAATTAAAAATAATTCTGGTGGCCTCGAATGGTGGCAGAAGTTGACTTCAATTCTCTATATTTTTGTTTCAGAAAAGATTTAATCCGTAAACTTGATTTTCTCAGACCTTAGCTTGTTCGTTATCCTGTGATTTTTATGTCAAAGAAGCAGATTATGATAACCAGGATCACCCTATGATCAGACCATGTACATAAGGTTAAGGAGAATGAATGAGAAGAAAGCAATTCAATGAGTTTTGAAAAGTGAACCCAATAAGAGAAGAGTTGTGAGCGTGAGATAACTAGATAGCGTGCTCTTAGATCTCAAGCGTTTGAAGGCGATGAATCTCTTTGGGAAGATTAGTGCTTGGTAAAAAATGTGACGCCAAACCAAAGAAGAGGAAAATAGTTTTCTTGTTGTTGTCAACTTATTTTGGTGATTTACTTTACCTTTTTACGCTTTACTCTTTACAAACTGTATTTTTACCTATAAACCAAATAGAAATTTAAAAAAATTAAAATGAAATCAAATTCAAATAAATAATTACACAATCCCCAAACAAAATTTTTCATTTAAACGTGGCAAAATACAATCAAATGGATAAAATTAGGTATAAATTTTTTATTCTAATCCTGTAGTATCTATCACAATATATATGGGATTTTTATAAGAATTGTTGCTTAATGACATAACGATAAGTAATAATATCTAATGTAGTTAGATCTAGTAGGATACGCTAAAGATATAATAGGTGATTCACATTATTTTTTATGATCCCAATCGAATAATGATTTTCGCTTATAATGAAAATGTTTACATACCTACGTGTAATAGGTGCTTTCGATTTGGCAATTTCAAGTAATTGTGAGTAGAAAACGTAAATACCTGTACTAAACCATCTACTCGCAGCAGCTACTCATGAAAATTTTTACAAGTATCTGAAAGTAGACGCAAGTATAGTTGAAGACGAAGGGATGCCGTTGATAGAGTTGTCTGGAATATCAGACTTTTGGAGGATCATGCACGATTTGTTCCGTAGAGAGTGATTGGTACGCCTGCTTTCTAAAGCCATCGAAGAAGAAGAAGAAGAAAATGCAAGTAGTTACGAATAATAATTTTTGTAGCGTTCGTTTTATAACAATTTGTCCTAGACACATTTTAGTACTCGAAAGTATTTGAAATTATCAAATCGAAAGCATCTAATATGTAGTCGTACAAAAGTACATAAATTTACCAGCATAAAAATAGCAAAATTTTTAATAGGAATCCTTTATTTTGTTTGCAATACATTTTTTCCCGTAAGATAAAAATCAAAAGATAAAAAACATAAATTTTACTTAATTTCAAATAAACGTAGATTGTTACATATTGTACTATATATCATCATCAATAGGTACTTGAATGGAACTTTTCTGTATTTAAGCATCTGTATATTCGTATTGTGAGCATAATGTGTGTATCGTCGTCGGATATTTAAAGAAAACGAAAAATGTTTATTTTTCTCATAAAAATATAAATTACCTACATACACACAATAGTATCTTATTTCTATTCTGTATTCTTTTATGATGCATTGTGGTGGTGGTGGTGGTGGTGTGGTCGTATTATAAGTCCAACCAAATTCAAATTATATATTTTGCTCTATTGCTATCCAATACAATAGTACACACAGACACAATAATAAGACGAACAAAAATTATTCTTTTTTGTTTTTTCTTTCTTGTTTCAAAATATACAACATACAGATAAACAAAAAAAAAAAAAATAAAAAATAAAATAAAAAACAATGAAAAAGAAGGAAAAAAGATTTTAGCAAAAATCAAAAATCAAAAAAAAAAAAAAATTTCCTCATTTTTTTTCGGTTTTTTAAATTAGAAATCAACGAACCATTAAAAATAGATTTTTTTGTTTTTAATTCTTTTTTTTTTATTTTTTATTTTTTTTTTTTTTTTGTAATTCGAATCTTCATCAGTCCATAACATTAGCACATACATACATACTACTAGATACTAGAAAAGAAACTAGACAATAGGCATTCATAGTCATAGTACTCTAACTAAATCAGATTATAATGGAAGAAAATTGACTAAAATACATACATTTGGTGTACAATATTTTGGTCCTCTACTCTCTACGTCTACATAAAGTTGTGTGATGTATGGTAACAGATTACAGAAAAAAATGTTGAGAAATATACCTATCAGATAGAAGAAGAAAAAAAAAAAAGATACCTATATGAATGGCAATTAAATACAAATAAATACACACTCTAGTCATAATATGCACATAGATGTTTTGTTTATATGCCTGTCTATAATCCAGCAGTAAGTATCTATCTACATATTATATATTATACAGCAACAATAATAAAATATAAATCCAATAACGCAACAAAATATACAGTTAACAATCTCAGGTATTAAATTATAATTAAATAAGAAAAAGAAGAAGAAGAAGAAGAAATACAATAAAATTAAAGAAAAGTAGATACAATATACGCATAAATTTTACACGGTACAGATATTATTGAACATTTTTTTTTTACGTGCGAGTGCGAGTTATGTTGATGACCTAAGTGAAGTGAATACATAAATATCCATACGTTCATATATGTATACGTATGCACATAAGATGATGATAATTACAATATAGTTGATAGTACCGCCCGCTTACTATAAATTACTCATTGATTTACTTTACATTAATAATGCAACATTTTACTATTACAAAACTATCATTGTCATCACTATGCCAGTCAGCAATTAACATCATCACCATCATCAAACACCATCATTTTATTGCTCTATTATTACGAGAGATATTACCATCGTCTTCATCAAGAGTAATGCAGTACGGCAGTACATAGTGGTCGTAGAAGTTTTCAAGAAGTTGTATTTTTACTCTTGTTATATTCTACATTGCATACTGCACTGTAACTGTATGTTAATTTGTAATTCGCTTCGCAGTCGCTTTTCTGACCTTCTTCTTACTTCTGTTATATTATTTTTTTTTACAACACACTAACTACACAACACATTATACATATCGTATGTACAGTGTACCATTTGTAGTTACTACCGTAGATATTGTATTTGTGTAATGTCGATGAACGAATTAACATTATAATATTATCTTCTTAAACTGCCTATATACTGTCCAACTTGTTTTACCAACACTAAATTCTATGTTTTGCTTTGTATACATTTTCAAATTGTTTCGTAGAACTTTTTGTATACGAACTTCATAATTTGATTAAATCAAATCGAATCGAATGTGGCAGAGCAAGAGACTTAAATTAGAACAACAAATTACGAAAATATTTGAACAATCCCTGGGAATATTTCTACTCAAAAATCTCATTCAAATTTATTCAACATCAATACAAAAATATCGGGAGAGATTAAGCAGCATAGGGCCTCGTTAAAAATGTCAAAATTTTGATTTTATGAACATTAGTGCAATAGGAGCATGCAAACAAATAATAAAAAAATAATTGTTTTTGAACAGACTACTTCTGTAAAGTATAAAATTTGACGTTTTCGACCAGGGTCATAATAACAAGAGACAAAGGCCCTATCCCGGCAAGTATAGATGACATTAAAAAGAAGGAAAATAAGAGAGAATAGTTTTATTCAATATCTCATCCACATTTGTCAAAGTTCACTATACACCACAGTACGACCTGTTGTTCGTTACGTCTTATAGTCGCGCCGCGCCCTCAAAGAAAATTCAAAAGTTTTTGATTTTATATCAACTGTTTGATAAACATGAAAATTCTGTTTTGTTGGACATGCTACATAACATGTTGACGAGTAAGTTGTATGCAGTACAATCTAAGTCCAACACGATTGGATTATAAAATCAAGTTGGATCGTGTATAGGCATCATTATGAAAATAATATTGTCATCAAATTTATATTATTATCACTGTTGTAAACGTACGTAATTCGTAAACTGTATGTAGTATGTACATTAAAATATTAACAGTAACGCGAGATAAATTTTGTAGTGATATTTTTAGGTTAAAAAAAAAAAAAATTTTTTTGTTTGTTTGATTTTTTCCAAATACATACACACAAAATACAAAAGGAAAAAGTGCCAAAAAAACTTAAAAGAAAAAACTTTCAAAATTATTATCATCATCAAAGTTTTTATTAAGATGTGTGGTGAAACGTGTAAAATCGCCATAATACTTACATACAATATGATGTGTGTAAATACGTACGTGCACATATACAACATAAAATATCTATATATCTATAGTATGTATGGAGATTAATAAATCTTAAAAAATTAAAATTAAAAAGACAACCAAAACAACAACAACAACAAAAAATTTTTAAAAAATTAAGATTAGGATTCGAGATATCTGCTATCTTGTGCACCACATATCTCCGAAGTTACTTAACCGATTTCAATGAAATTTGACACATAGATACTTTGATAGGAATTGTGGTGCTTAATGTAGCATTTTTTTTTAAAAAAAAATGTCCTTGTTTCCTTTTTACAGGGTGTCAAAGTTGTCAAAATTGCGATTTTTCGGCTTCCAAATGCACCTCCTCGTACAGCAAACACTGATTGATCAATTTCTTTAAATTTTTAATAACATAGGTAGCCTGAAGGATATTGTGGTGCTCGAATACAGCACATTTTTGATTTTAGGTCCTGAAATTTTGTTATCGTTCTTAAAAAATGAGAGGGTTTTTTTTTTTTTTTTTGAAAAATCGTTCAACTTTGACTTCTATTTTCATACATTAAATCTTCAGATATCTACATGATTTTGGTATCAAAATAAAGTTTGGACTTTTCTAATGTTTTTACAAAAAAAAACGTATAAAAATCTTTGTTATATTTCCATTTTTATTAACAAAATAAAATTATGTTCTTTTTCGTCAAAATATTCAGAAATCCATTTTTATTAGCACCTAAAAGGTATGCAAAGTCATTTTTTTTTAAATTTTTGTATGTAAAATCGTTGTTATTGTTTTCGAAATTTTGCAAAGTTGAATCCTACTCTTAAGTAAAAAATAAAAATACAACGCACAAGAAAAAAAAAATACCATGTCTATGCAGATATCTATAGGTAGGTACTAGATACATTTCGCTTATTTTCGTGTGGCTATTATTTACTGAAAAATTTTTTGAAAAATTGCGCGTATTGTGTGATTTTATTTTCTATATATGCACAGAGATGTGAAATGCGTTAATGTGAAAATACGTATATGTATACAAAAACTTACGTGCATTAGTGTATATATTAGTTGTTTTGTTATAGAGATTATTGTAAATTGTATAAATGAAAGAAAAGTCAAAAATCTTTTATTTTTTATTGTGAAAGTTTTTATGTAGGTACGTACGTTACATACCTTGTTTTTTTAATTTATAACGTGCGTTTTTCATTAATTTATTTTCAGATAATGCATATATTAAACACACATCACACACATACATTTTAATCGAATACTTTGAATTTCTTCTATCTTTTCAAATTTAGTTTTTTTCTTTTCCTTCAATTTTTTTTTTTTTGCCTTTTTCTCATTCTATTGACTATTATTATTGTTATTGATAATAATAATTTATTAATGTGTGGTGGCGCATTGAACTTTTGACATAATGATTTCGTTATTTATGTATGTACTGCATTTCAAAGTATGTAGATGTAGACACTTGCCAAAGTTTTGACACACAGAAAAATAGACGAAGGAAAGTTCATTTCCTAACTTCCTACATACGTACCTTGTTGAGTATTAACATTTTTGCAAACATTCTCGCTCTCGGACTTTGTCAAATGTATATGAAGAAGCAACGCATGCATTACGAAATACGAACATTTGTCTGCGATGCTCCAACCACGTGTGACAAGTATTTGTATATTTATTCCGAGGTATAAACTTATCTGAAACTGGCGTCATATAAAAACATTATTTTATACTTCATACATCACTTAGAGACAGAAAAATTGAGGCTGAAATTAAATTAAGCTGAAAAATTTAATCTAAACAAATTTTTAACTTTATGTACCATACGAGTACTATACCATTTGATTGGTCACTTTTTCTTGTTCTTCTTTCATAGAAATTACAGTTCATTATGAATCAGTACAATGTAATGTACTGTGAGAGAAAATTGGTGACAAATATGATGACAGACAGAACAATGAATTCTGATCGCATCTAAGTATATTGTGTCTTTAAATAGATAAAAAAATTTTCAAAGAAAAGATTCAAAATTTTCTTACTGCTGCGATATCAAAGCTACCAAGTAATCAAAATATCTAGTGAGACAGTTGTCACTTTGGGCAAAGTATTTAATGTTTCGAAAAACAGTCATTACCCATTACTGAAGATCATTAAAGAATTTTAATATTACAAAGTTAAAAAAGAAATTTTTTTTTAACAATGCAACAGTGTAATGATGGTGGCAGAATAAAGAATTTCTTTTGTTAAATATATCAAAAATTTTAATATTTGTCCAACAACTTATTCAAATCACTGTACATACATACATACATACGTTTAGCTATTTTTAGAAGATTCTTACTCATATATATTTTATTCTATTGAAATTCAAATATTTTACTATTTATATAGGACCGGGCTCTAGCGGCTTTCCTACTCAAACAGGAAAGGAAAGATTGCAGAGCTATGGTCAACGCTCTTACAGGGCATAATTCCTGCGGAAAGCATCTCGCTACCATAGGAATCATCAGTGATGCACTGTGTGCTTCTTGTGGAGAGGAGGAGGATACCACGGAACACTTCTTGTGTGAGTGCTTGGCCTTCTCCGCTATTAGAATGCGCATTTTCGGCACTGATGTCATTAGACCCGAACAAATTGGGCCTGAAAGTCGAGTGGAACTCCTTCGTTATCTGAGAGCAACGAAGAAGTTTGACTAGACGGGGGCTTCGAGTACAATGGACAGCGTTACGTCTGAGTGCTCTGGTTTCATACCTCTCCCCTAACAAACAACAACAACAACAAAATTTATATAGGAAGAGACCACAAATTATTATAATATGGCAACGATTTAATATTAGATGACTTTTAGTAGCATGCAGTACATATTATTATGGAACTTAGAACCTCTATTATCATCATCATCATCATCGTCTACATTACATATCATAATTGCCTTCATCTATTTTTGATTGTATTGGCTGACTAATCCTAAATTAGTTGTTAAAAACTATATTGTATGAAACTACGCTACACATACACCATACCTATCTGATAGTATCCGATGTTTATGGTCACAAAATTAAATTATTAAAAGGTAGACTGAGATATTAGCTGTGTTCCTTTCACGTGAGCGAAGTACTTGTGAGCAATTATTTTAGCAATGACTCAAACTATTTAAAGAAACATAAATAAATTTGAAATGTGAAGCAAAAGATAACCTTAAAATTATTTTACTTTAAATTTGAAAAATTTATATAAAACACTCCAAGAAATCTAACCTAAACAGTCAATTTCCATTTGTTGGATAATGTGAAACTAAAAATACATCTGGTAGAAAGAAATAATGTAACTACATACTTACAAAATATGAGTGAACTACTTTTGAAAAATTGTTTGAGCAGTTCACACATAAAAATTTAGTGAAGTATTAAACTAAACTGATTTTTAAGTACTTTACTCATGTGAAAGGAACACAGCTATTATGTAGTCATCTAACAAAAATCAAAATTAAAATAAAATTAAATGGAAAACAAATTACATATGTATGTATAATAAAATCTTCACTGTATAACAGTATGATTATGATACAATTTTCACGGTAAATTAAGTTAAAAAATTCTTTATGTGTTTGTACTCTTACATTATTTCGAAATTTCGAATTTTATACATAATGAACAGTGCTACTAAACATTACATATTTTTAACGAAGTATTCATATGTAATTAGTTATCTACATAGCCACTTAAAACAACAACAAAAATGTATGTATATATCAGAATTTTACATATAATGTATACCTAGAATAGATAGAGAAAAATAATCTTTTTTTTTTTCTTTTTGATTTATTTTGAGTTCTTTGAATACTATTTTTATTATTATTTTTAGTTCTCTTTTAACTTCTTCTAATTTTAATTTTATGCCAATGTCTTGTTTACTTTCAATTTTTTTTTCTGTTAGCTAGAAAGAGTAGAAAAATAATCTATATATACATATGTACGTTTGTGCATACATAAATATTTTTGAATGTGTAGATATATATGTATGTAGCAATGTTGCCAATCTTTAAGGAATTCCTCAAAACTTGAGGATTTTGAATATTTTTGAGGAATGCTTTGAGGATTTCATTGATTGAGGAATTTTGAGGAATTTATGAATTTCAAGCTTTGTCTGATAAAAATTATTAATGAAAATAATTTTGCTTAACTGCTAGTTATTTTATTAATATTTGTGATCACACTTGTTTACCACAAAATTCGAAACAGTTTTCAACACTTTTTTATTAGTATTTTCTTTATTAAAAACAGAATGGTCTCATATAGTGTGCATTAAGTGTTCATATGCCATATAATCCATTTGGCTGTTTCCAAAGCATGTATTAAACTTCCTAAATCATTGGAAGATCTTTTAAGATATTTAGGACCTCATTTTAATATTTTAACAGAAGCTACACAAGACAAGAATCTCTAAAAGAATTTCAGCAATTTTACAATGTAGAGGCACACAAAATTCTTTCGCCAAAAATTGTTTTGATCGTATTCTAGAACAATATGAAGCATTAAATTCATATTTACGGCTAAGTGTTTTCGAAGATCCTTCAAAAACTACGAAATATATGCTTGAAACAATGGACAATAAGTTAACCAAAGTTTACCTTGAATTTATTTTTGCTTTGAGGAATTGCGTTAAAAAATGAGGAATTTGAAGCTGCATGTGAGGAATAATCAAATTTGAGATTGGCAACGCTGGTATGTAGGTATAAAATGTTCATTATTTATTTATAGGAAAAAAATATTAAAAAGATTATTATACTGGTGACTTTATGTAGTACATATAGTCCGTTTCTTATACTGTATACACATACACATATGTATATCTACAATCTCTCATATGTTCATACTTCTAGTTCTACGTATACGTATGTGGTACACGTTTGTACATGCATAGATATTCCACATAAAAAAATGTTTTTTTTTTTATATTTGGCCTGCTGTACATAAACAATTCTCTAGTCTATAGGTACTATAATGATCGTAAAATTCTGTATTTTATTCCATATACTCCTAAATATACTACGCGTGAAGACATAGGCTGAGTTCTAAAATGTAAAAAATAAACATCGATGCGGTAGTAGGTATTACCGTAGTGATGCGAATATGATGCGTATCTTTGTATTGCATTGTATCAAAAACGCATAATTTTAAATTTGACATTTTGAAACATAATTTTTTTTTTTTTTTGACAGTTTTGATAATAACAAATTGTATGTATTAAAAAAATTAACGATGCAAATGTTTACTTAAATGATGAGTAAAAAAAAATACATTCACAATGAATTTTGAAACTTATGACAGACAGTGTAACCGTTTTTATTTTAAACATTTAGAAACTATTTACTTTGCATTTAAACCGCATCGATACATTTTAGAACTCAGCCGTACGTATATATGTATGTATATCATCGTATGATATCGTCATCACTATATTTATTCAAATGCAAGCACTATATAGTATGTTATGACAAGTAATCGTATATACAATGTATACTCATCTATGTGTTATGTAGCAAAATAATAAGTTCTATACTATATGCATGTAATAGTGGCAAAAGTTCTTTAACATTGCACATTAGCTAAAAATCGGGTGATTGAATTAATACTTAAAAAAATATTTTTTAAACAATGATAAATGAATCAGTCATGATTTTCTTTAGATTCCTTCAAAAATTCACACATATTCTGTCATTATTGCTTGAAAAATCATCATCATACAAAGAATTTAAACCAAATGACCATTTATTGCTTAAGAATATTTACAGATTTTTACTTTATAGCAACTTGGAACTGATCCATAACGTATTCTATGGAAAAATCGTTTTTATCTTATGAATTTGATATGAAGCGAGATCCGCGATCAATTGATTATAAACTCCATTGGATATTCTTCGGTCGGTCTTATTTTATGTCAATTCATTAGTTTTACTGCACATATAATGAACCACAAACAGTCAATGACCTTAAAAAACCAACAGTCATGGGGCTGTTATTCTGGTGGTATTATAAAAAAAATTCCTGCTAATTTCATAGAAGTTTGAAAAGAATGTTAAAATTTTATATATGAAGGTTAGAGCAAAATCTGAAAACTCAACCAAAAGCGCCCTCTGTTATAAAAGAAGTTAGAGCAAATTCATGTGAAAAAAAAAATGATCAAAAATATACAGTTTTAAAACCGAATTTTGAAGAAAAAACAAAATCTAAAAATTTCGTTATCATTAGACTCACCACTTCATTCTACAAATTAAAAGTACATAATTATATTTTTAAGCTCTTATTTGAAATCTAAAAGGGATCATTGAAACGATCGAAATCAAACCTGAAACTTTGTGTGATCACTAGACTCGCCCACTCTTCAACGCTCAAATTAAAAATGTATGCATTTTAGCTGTTATTTGATCACCCATTATGTTATATTTTTTGTACGTACGTGAATTTTTTTTTTTTTTTCATTTGTCTTATTTTGCTTTATTTTTGTTTAAATTTTTTTTTCTTGCATTTTTCATTCGAATTGCAATAAAATAATGTAAAAGAACCGATGTATACATTTCTTTTTTTTTTCTCTTTTTTTTTTGAATCATGAAAATAATGAAAATAATAATAATGCACCACACTTTATATATATACTCGTATACATAGATAGATTAGCTGACTAGCAAAAAAATTAAAATTTAGCCAAAAAAAAAAAAAAATGAAACGAAACGAAAATTGCTTTCAAATTAATGAAATAATGCAGATTTTTTGTTTTTTTAAAATGAAAATAAAAATACATTTTTTCAGTACGTAGGTAGATAGTAGATACTACCTCCTAAATTAACAGAAATCACATAAATATTAAATATATTTTTGTATTTTTTTTTTTTTATTGGCATATAGAAAAGAATGTAGGTAAGGTACCTTTCCACTCCGCAGTCAGATAAAAATGTAGCAGAGAGTTGTAATAGCGTATAGTATCTAGTGTTGTAGTAGTTTATCGATTTTTTTGTTTTTTTTTTTTCAGGTTATGATTTACATTTAACATAAAAGTTTGTCCTTCAAAATAAAATAAAATAAAATAAAATAAAAATAAATAAATAAATTACCAGCAACATAATAAAAACAAAAATTCATTTTACATTCTAATAAAAGGTGTACACATGTGTGTATATACCAGCAGAAAAATAGTACTACCTAGATAATTATCCTTACAATTTTACTCTTTAAAATATTTTACATTAATAATGAACAAAATTTTTGTTAAAAAACTTTAAAAATAATAATCAAATTCCCTTCGCCACTCAAATGTAATATTTTTATAATTTAAAATTTAATATTTAACTATACATCACACTACAACTATAGCGATGGAAATATGAATAGCCTCTCCAAATGATTTCAATGTTTACGTCGATTCTGTTTTAACATAAAAGTTTACTAAAATATTCGTAACAAATTGAAGTATGCGTAGATATGTATTTTAATTTTGTTTGTACAAATTCAGTGAAATTTAATTGAGTTTCCATATATACATATTTTGTAAAATGAAAGTTTGGTTATGTCTCAGTTGAATTGTTGTGTAAATTAAGAGCTCAAAATAATCGAAATTGTCTAAGATTATTTTTGAAATGGTTAGCATTCATCACAGATCTCAAGATCCAAGATTTCTAACAGCAAAATCTATAGGGTAAAGTTTATGAAAAGAGAAAACAGTTTTAGGGCATTTCCGAAATGAAAAACATTGTAAATGATGTTTGGAATGACGTACCCTTTTGAAACTTTTGCAGAATCTACAGTAAATTTCACATCCAATAAAATGTTCGAGCTCATTTTAAATAAAGTAATTATCCACAAAATATATTAGTGTTAAGTTTAAAAATTTTAATATTTCAATGAGACTTCTTAAATTTTCTTCCACATTTTTTTGAAGAATTCGTGATTGGAGTTTAAGCTATAACCTAAATAAAACAATAAATTAATACGATATTACTGTGGAACATGGAACTGTCTAAAATAGACGTATTCTTACGTTCGTTTAATTTCGATAAGTTTAAATGTTAAATATGGTCAAATAGACAAAATGGTTAGTGCCGTAGCGGTCGTACATTTATCGTTTCTACTCGTTTTATACACGTTTCTACTCAATACTCATACACAATTTTACTCGTTTCGAATCCCTTCTATTTAGGGCAAATTGTTAAACTGACAGAACGAGTATTTTATGTTCGTTTAATTTCTTTCGTTTCGTCACATCTATTTTATAGAGTCTAGCTTAATACATAAGCGTACATGCATTTTATTTTATTGAAAAAGCAACAATTTTAATTTTAGATAAGATTATTAACGCATTTACTACTTTTGAACATTATTTTTCTTCTTTTTATTTCACTAATTTTTCACAATTATGTAAATTCAATGAGGATATTCATATTTCCGTCACTATTATACACAATAAATTATAAATTTTCAAAATTTCAAGGTAAATTTATAAATTTTCACTAGTAATTTAATAATTTTGATTTATTTACATTCAACGATTCAACACTTTTCACACTTACACATATTCAAACGTATAGGCATATATGTATTACCTATACTGTAATTTAATTTTCTTGTTTTAATTTTCTAAATTTAAGCAATAAATGTACGTACAAATATACATGAGTGTAAAATTGTTGTGTAGTTCTAGTAGTCGTGTCTTGTGTAGCTAATGATTTTTGTTTATCATAAATAATCATAACAGAATAAGCAAAAGAGGTTTATTGATCTTTGATTTTAATTGACCTTTTAAAAAATTCATTTAAACATACTTCATGTAATAAAGGTAATTGAAATGGCCTTAAGAAGCGTTATATATAAAGTAAAATGTACAAAAAAAAAAAAAGTTATTTTAATTTTTAAATGAAAATGTAGATACTATAATATGAAAATATGTTATACAGTGAAATAATATAGAATACGGACATAAAATTACGTCAAATTTAAAATTAATAAAGTGCCCAGAATTTATATTTATGTACTAACGTAAAACGAAAACGAATACGAAAAAAAAAGAAAACACTTTGACACTTCAGACAAAATTTAAATGAAAAAATTCAAATACTTAATCATCGTTTCGCTTTCAAGAACTGAAAACAAAAAAAATTGATTTTTTATTTGAAGAATTTTAGAAAAATATTTATAGCCTTGAATTATTAATGTTAGGTTTATGAAGAAATTATTACATTTTTGTTACAAATTTTTATTACAAAAATAGATAAATATCTGTATCTAACAAGGATTGACTATACACATACATAAATAAATTTAAATGTAATTAAACTTTGAAAAATCCAATATTATATTCTATGTTTCTACTAGATAGGTAGGTATTTAAAGACAAATATTATTTATTTTTTTTTTTTTAATTTCTATTGATTCAGAAAATTATTTTCTTTGACCCCCACGAAGAAATTAATCATTTCATCATAAATACTTACTATACCTATAGTAAAACTGTGAAAAAAAAATTCCAAAACTGATTCATGTTGATTTTATTATGTATTTCTAGAATTCGTGGGTGTTGTAAAAAAAAAAATGATGACAACAATTCTATTCTAATAATTCAAAATCTAAAAAAGATAACTACATATGTTACCTATCCAAACGTGAAGAATTTTCTGAGACTTACTTCAACACCAATAGAACATAGGTAAATTATCCTTTCATATGACATATTTTTTCCTTTATAATCTTCATTATTCGACACGATATCGAAGTCATATTAATTAATTATTTTATGGAATTCTTTAATATAACTCTCTACAAAAGGATAGAAGTAATCAAAAAATTTAATTGATTCCACAGTAGTTTGAGACTTTCTTTTCGAATTTCGATACTTTGTCACCTACAGAACACTGATATATAAAAGTATGTACGTTGAAATTAAAAAATGAAAATTTACTGTAAATTATTTACCAAAAAAAAAGAAAGAAAACTCCTTAAAAATAGGAAAATAAAAACCGAAAATTATGTATAAATAAAAAAAAACCTTCAAAGCATTATGTGTAGTAGAAGTAGGTACACCAACCAGTAAAGGTTAAGAAAAGTTTTATTTTTATTTTTTTTTTAGAAAAATAAAATACAGTTTTTTAGAACATGCCTAGATATGTAATATAATATATGTATTGAGAAAAGTTAAATCAATAAAATTAATGATAACATGACATATGGCATGGCATATGTAGGTAGTATATTATGTATCTAATAAGTGTATACTGTATACCCATGTGTAATGTATAAAGTCCTATACTCGTACATTAACAATCATGTATGTATGTGTATTTAACTGGGTACATACATATATACCTAATTAGTTATAAAAATAAATAAATGTAAAAAAAAAAAAAAACTTTACTTACTTGAATAACAAATTGCTTGAAATATTATTATTACTGCTGTTTGCTGGATGATGTTTTTGTTTTTTTGTTTTTTTTTTTTTCCTTCGTCCTCCTCTCACTGTTGTATGTGTATGTGTCTCCCTGTTTTTAACTGCTGCTTATATTTATTATTTTGCTTTCTTTTCAATTTAAATAGGTATGTACCTAAATATTGTGCAAAAAATGTGAACAATATCTACTTCCTTGTTGTCAATGTTGTAATAATATTACATACATATATGCACAGAAATTAGTTCATTTTACAAATTTTATGTAGTTATGTATACATACAAGATACCAGAATTATATACATATATACCTACATAGAATCGTTTTTGATGAACATATAATAATATAACGTATAGATATAAATATAAATTCACAGTAGTAGGTATTACAAAAATAAAAACACACAGAAACACAATTTTTATTCGCAAGGATATTTTTTTTTTTTTAATTTTCTGAAATTTATTCTTTTTTTTTTTTTTTGCACAGAAAAAAATTTGAATTTTTATTTAATTTAGAAAGGAATCACACTTCCTATTTTCACTTCTTTTTTTTTTTTTTGCAATTATAAAAAATGCTGCAGCTAAATTGTGTAATTTCTTTTCCCTACACCACACCCTACCTAGTAATATTTCTCTCAAATTCTTTGGTTGAAAAAACCAACTCAAACCAAAAAAAAAAAAAAAAAAAAAAATGTCTGGTCTGGCTGGATCATCAAAATGAACTCGACGCTCTACATGCAGATACATAATATGTAGATAAATATGGATCGAATCAAAATTCTATTTGATCAAATGCACAAAATAAAAGGATAAGAAAATTTCAATAAATTCTCAACATTTTACAGACATAATAAATAATGGAAAACCACAGAAACAGAACAGAATAAGGAAGTAAAATATAAAAAAAAAAAAAAAGATTTTGATATGCAGCTATTTAGTTTTTATAGTAGTCAACGAATTATGTATATATGTATACATACACCACTTCATACAAAGAAAAAAAAAGAACTTATAATGGTACCTAAAAAATATTCCAAAAAGAACTCTTTTTTCCCTTTATTTCCTCTAGATTTCGAAGAAAAAGAATGCAAAAAAATAAAGTTAGCAAAGAAGCAAGTATAGCAATAGTGCTTATGTATGTACTTCTGCTACTTCTAACTAATCTATCTAGAAGTAAACGGATGATAATGATAACACACAGAAAAATTATTTCAAATTAAATTCACATTTCAATTGAAATATTTTCAATATAAAAATTACTAAGAAAAATAAATTCTTTCTCACTTTATTTTTTTAATATGTACATATGTATGTATTTTTCTTCCTTTCCCAAAAGAACAAAAAAAGAGTAATTTTTTTTTTCTATTCTTCACTTCATCATATATGTAAATTTTTTTCTAATCTTTTTCTTTCCTTTTTTTTTAATTATTTTCATTCACTTTTTACCATAATTAATATAATTGTACCGCAATTAATATAATTTTTACAATTTTATATTAATAATTTTATTCTTTCTGCACTTAAATTCAGAGAATTTAATTTAGAAAATTTTTTCTGAAAATTAAATTCTTGAACAAAAAAACTTCAACAAACGAAACCACAACAAAATTCACTCTGTAACTATTATACTGGCTGCCATTTTGGATTTGAACAAAACTTTTCAACAATTTTTTTGTTTTTTTTGCTTTTGCTTTTTGTAGAAAAAAAAAAAATAAAAATATATTCAATTCAATTTTGTTGGTGGTGGTATTGGTATGGTATGAAATGAAATCCCAGCTGACCATTCAGTGAACTAGGTTCACAATGAATTCATAATGAATGCCAAAAATCTTCACGAACTGAATAATTTTTCCCTTATTCATTTTGAAAACACCAAGTGATTGAAATATGAATTATATTCATATAAAATTCATTTAATGAATGACGATTTATATGTAATCTTATTTTAGTTTTATGATTAGGCGAATTCATTCGTTTTATCTTTGTAAAATGGTTGCGATTCACAATGCCTAACACTATGTAATCATTTAGTGAACGTAAAGTAAAATTTTGTATTTCTTTTTCATGTACTAATTTGTAAACTGAAGTGATATAAAATGTAGTTATTTGAGACTAAGAATAAGGAATAAGCAAGTGTTTTAAATTCTGTGTAATATTAGTTTATTAAAAATAAAAAGTAAAATAAATAAAAAATAACGAAGTGATTAATTAAGTGATTAAAGAGTTTTTATTTAAATCAATGAAAAAAAAAATCGAAAAGTAGGAATATAATAATTAGAGCCAGGATTCATTGATTACTCACATTGTGAATGTTATATTAACTTCACAAACTGCATTCAATATGAATTCATTTCGTGTTTTCATTAAATGTTCAGTAAGTGATTTCGAAATAGGTTCAATAAGTGAATTCACTATGACCAGCCATAGCGTAAAAATTTTTGAAATAAAATATCTTCACAAATGATTCATTGTGTGAACGTTCACGTGAAGAATCACTTGGATGAAATGAATTCAGAACGAATTCACTATGAGTTCACTTGGTCAGCTGGGATGAAACGATTTTGGTATAAAATTTTTCTCATATAAAAATTTTATTTATTGCAGAAGTGGTGATGGTGAGAATCTGTATGCATAGCATAGCAAAAGCAAACCAAACCAACCAGCCAGAAAATTCAATATATAAATGTATGTAGCGTATATTTTTATACAGTGCTCTGCTCCCTAAAATTGCATATTTTTACATACATAAATGTATTTCAAGTTTTTCTTGTTCTACTATTATTCATTTTTGGTCAAATTTTCGAATATTTTTTCATACATATTTATTGCATATTTACCTCCTATCTATATATAGATAGATGTTCAACTTTCAAGGTATATATAAAAATAAATTCGCTGTATTATTGTTTATTTATTTTTATAATCAATTTTCTTTTTCGAATCGAGCAAAATTTTATTAAACATGTATATCTGTCTCATTTCAATCAGAAAATTTCACCACATTCATTTTAGTTGTGTGTGTGTGTGTGGTTGGTTGTGCTGTTTGTTGGGTTTTCCGGAGGTGAATTATGAATTCGCTTTATTTATATTTTGTGCAGAAATTTTTAGAAATTAGCTAATCATAATAATTTACCAGTAAATGCAGAAGTAGCAAATAAAAAATTTTTACATTTTTATTGTAATTGTAGTAGATTTTATGATTTTTGTTTTAAGTTTTAACGAGTTTTAACTGCACATACTGTATCATATAAATTTTCTCCAATTTATCGCACATCATTTAGCTGATTTTTTATTATCGTCATACTTTTCTCCTTTTATGGTTTTATATTTTGCCTTATGTTTACAATCTACATCCATCCATCACCAGCAGCACCACAATTAAAACAATTAACATGCATTTTTGGATCGTTTTTCTGTTCGTTCACTGTAAATAGTGACGAAAATTGTTTATTTTATATTTACCACACCAAAAATTATTTGCAAAAAAAGTAATAGAAAATTATGTTGACAAATTTTACATTTTTTTTTTTTTTTGTTTTACTAAAATATCAAAGTATTGTTGTTGGATCATTAAATTTTATAATAAATCGCATAAAATATTCAAATCAAAACACATTTTGTAATATTGTATTTGATGATATATTATTTTTTATCTTCATGGACTATTGCCAAATATGATATATGCTGTACGTGTAACGTACATAAAAAGATTATTTTTCAAATTAATAAAATAATTTCCCTGGCATATTATTATGTTTTTAATGATTTTCATTCAATTCTTTTATTTTCTTCCAAATTTTTAAGTCTACATAATTTATTACATTTTATGGTGAAAATTAACTATAGTGGTAGTGGTAGTATGTGGTGCTGGTGCCTAATAAAAAACAAAACAAATTTACCACCATCCTCAAAGAAATTAGAGATAAAAAAAAAATGTCATCGAGAAAATGACGACGACATCCAATAATAGACAGAGACAACAATAGTATCGTATTGAATTGATGACGTCGTCGAAAAATTTTTTACGACGACGACAAACTGAAAAAAAAAACTGAATACCACCAATACCAAAGACCAAACTAAACCAAAAATAAAATAAAAATCAACCAAAAATTTTTCTACCTCCCTGCCCCCCTGGGCTGCTGCTGATGCTACGCTACTACTTACTAGATGAGATGCAAAAGCAAATGCAAACGAATATGATGGAAATTCTTAAAAATTAATAATTCTTACATTTATTTAATCAAATCAAAGATGTTTTGTATTTGAACATACAAAATATTTCAGCTTTTCAATCAAAAAATATTTTTCCTTGCACAAACTACACTTTATTAATTTTGCTCGATTCCCTTTTTTTTATTGCCTTGCCACTCTACATTACATTCTGTATTTATAATTATAAATACACTCACTCACTGAATAGTATTTCTAGTACTATTCATATTCACTACCATTTTCTTTTTATTTTTTCTGCACGATCAAAAAAATGTATTTCCCGAATTTAAACTGAATTTTTTTTTTTATAAATCAGCATAAAATTTACAGAAAACTTTTCAATGGAAAACTTTATATTTTTCATTTAAAATAAAATTTTAATTTTAGTGAAATTTTTTACACTAAAAAATCAAATCAACTGTACGACTATACAATAAACTATCTTATCTACACCGTCCCCGTATGTATATGTATGTTTTATAAGTTAAGTTGATTTGATTGATACAAAAAGTCCAACCAAAACCAAAAAAAATTTGTGCATCCTGCAAAGGATTTTATAATAATAAATTACAATAATTTTCCCTCCACTTATTTTCACCTTTTTCTTTATTATTTTTTTTTTTCTTTCTTAATTTGCAATGCAATGCAATAATTATTCTAATTGCAATTCACATTCACGTAATTTCCTATTTCGTATATTTTTAAATTTTTCAATTGAACACAATAAACAAAATTAATTTTTTAACTTTAAATTAACTCTATACAATTAATTTAGATTTGTATAAAAAATTAATATTTAAACAAGACCGGTCTAGAACTAGATTACCTTTACAATACCTTTTTAATAAAATATGTAAATGGTAAATGCCAGTAAATGCAATGTGCAATGCAATGCAATTTAGGAAAATATCCCCTAATTTCTCCTTTTTTTGAAATTCACCACATCCACATATGAACTCTTTCAAGTTTTAAGTTTCCAACTTTCAATTCAATTCAAATCAATGCATTTCCTATAGCCGACGGTCAGCGCCCAGCAGTTACAACTTATTTTTTATAAAAACTGGAACTGGCTACGGCTAACTGGCTTTCGCAAAGGTCAACAAATCATTCGCTTCAAATTAGGTTGCCTTGCTAATAAATTTACCAAGCTAAACCGATGATTCATATGTCAAAAATATATCATTTCAGCTGGCTGATGTCAGTAAAAGTACCCAGTTGCCACTTATCTCAAATAGTGTTACCAATAGCTAGACAAATTCTTTTAAAATTTAAAATCTGATTTGGAATGATAACTTTACGCAAGTACTTTATCCGAAAATATTGTATACTAATTCTGAAATTTCCATTGAAATTGAAATTTAAAATTTTTAATATTTATTTCGAAAATTAGACAAAATAATAAATTGGAAATTTTAAGAATCTTAAAAATTCGAAATTTTCAAATAATAACGAAAATATTCATACTGTATGTATTCGAATTTTTGGAATATAATTAAACCGAAATTTAGTTTTTCTATAAGTAAATTACAATTACTTTTATCAAAAATTATTAGAATTGTATCACTTCCGATATAAGGTACTTAAACTAATTTATTTAGGAAATTACTTATATTACAACAACAAAAAAGAACTGTTAAAAATTATACATTTTTTTTTTCAATTTATGATTTTTGATTTTTATCGTTGTGCTTTTTGCTGTTTTATCATTTTTATTTTCTCTTTTATTTTTATTTAACATAAATTTCAATATAACAATTTTACATATTATTTCATTATATTATTACATAATTTTAAATATACATAGCAAATATAATACGTACATACATAAATCAAAGTACATAGATGTGACCTTAAATAATATAAAATTTTCACATAAGTATATAAAATTTATGAATTTTTTAAATTTATTAAATTTTTATTCAAAAAAAAAAAAAAATTGTTTTTTATTCCAAAATAGTAATATGCATAGGCGACAGCACTTTATTTATTTATTTATTTTTTTGTTCCTTTTTATCGATTTTTAATAAATAAAACTAAAATCGTTTACTTCTAAACGCTGAATCTAATCACCGACAAATTTAGACAATTTTCATATAGAAATGTGTAGGCATCTAGTGGTTGTAAAATAATAATTTGATGTTTTTTAAATATTAAATTAAGATATGCAACTAACATTTTTTTTTTGTTTTTTTTTTCTTTGACACATTATGTAGATTCTTAAAACATTTTTCTTAATACTATGATTGTGTTAGATTAACATGAATTTAAATTACATACAAGACATTTTTTTTTTTTTGTGATTGAATTTCAATTTCAATAAAGGTTCATTGTCACTTACACGGCTCTGACAGAACAGACCCGACACGTAACGTAAACTCTACGACAAAAAATTCATTTATGTACACTGCTATACGATACCGATCGACAGACTTAAAATTGACGTTAAAAATACCAAAAATTTTTTCAATTTTTACGAAAATTATCTACTTGATAATTGGTATCTTTATTTATCAGGCCGTCAACGTTAAGTGTATGGTGCTTATCTGATGCAATGCGAAAATTTATCATGAATGCGTAGAAGAAATTTTTGTGATCGTTGGTGTCGTTTACGTTATGTGTCGGATTTGTCAGAATGTAAGTGACAATCGACTATTTATTATATCTTTCGATTATCTTTCTGATTTTCTGTTTTAAAGAAGAAAACAAAAATGTGCACACCAGAACGACATCAAGAATTTTATTTAAAAATTATTTTTGTTTAAATTTTAAATTTAACTTTTTCTTCACCACTACTATTCATACCACTTGTATATTAAGTTTATGTTCATCTATAAAATTCTGATAATTAATATGAGAAATTAACAATTTCTGATTAATGGAAGAAAAAAAAAATCTTATTAAATAATTTATATGTATTATGAATGTTATTTAATGTATGTACATGCATGAGCATAATCATGTACACATATTGGTTAGTAAAAATTCGATATTAAAATAAAAAAATTTTCATTTAATAAAAATAAAATAAAATTTAATTAAAATAGATAATGTGTAAATGTATGTATATTTACGAGTATTTATATATATAAATATAATAACAAAATATATAATATGTATATTAGAATTTAAATGCAATTATAAACTATTTTAGTTAGTATTCGAAGAAATAAACATTTTTTTTTTATAAAATAAAATAAAATAAAAATAAAAATAAAAATTACAAACATAAAATACAACATTTCTTTATATAATAACTGAACAAATTAACACACACAATGACAAATCCACACACATTATGTGATGATGTGATGTATGATGTACAGACCGTTTTCATAAATACGAATTTTTACATACTTACATATGTATGCAAATTTCCTTTTACATGTGCGGATTTCATAGTTAAAATCTGTCGCAAGACCTCTTTTACAATTCAAAATAATTACATGCCAGAATAGAGTTATTAAACTTATAAAACTGGGTAAGGTTCATGTAAGGTGATTAGTGACAGTTAAAAAGTGATAATCGAAAAATAATTTTTCGTGGTTAGGTGATCACCAAAAATGTGATGAAATAAAAATTTAAACAAATTATATACTGTCAACACAGCAAACACTAATTGATTGCATTTGATTATGAATATTCTTTGGTTAGGTAGAAATATGTTGAATGTAAAGAAGAATAATAGTAAAAAGCATGGTATAAAGAGTATAAAGGTAAGGCGTTGTCTTCTTCTTGAATCGCCATTTTAAATTTTTTGACGTAATTGTGTGTACCAATCTAAACAGTTTATATTTTATTTACATTTATATACAAATTTTTCGAGAGCATTGTTGTTATTACTGATTTTAGGAGTTTCAATTTAAAAGAAAATATTTTTATTGTGATTATATTGTGATAAAGAAAATATTATTATATTATATTTATTGTTTTTTATTGAAGATTATTATTTTATTGAATATTAATATTATATTACAAATATGGTGTGGTGTAGTGTAAGTGGATGTAAAAATAATTCAAAAAAAAAGACACAAAGTGAACATATAAAATTCCATACATTTCCATTGAATGAAAACATATGTAAACAATGGATTTTAGCTTGTGATAAAAAAAATATAAATGTGAAAAATGCTAGGGTGTGCTCGATTCATTTTACGGATGAGGATTATGTGTTAAAGGATAGACTTTTGAATATTCCTTTTGAAAAAAGACACCTATGTTCAACTGCTATACCGAATAAAAATCTTCCAAAAGAATGCATTCCAAACCAAAGAAGTTTGAGAATTGAAAAAAGAAATAATAAAAAAGAAGTGGAAGATTTGTTGAAAAATGATGCGTACGTACAAGAGTTAAAATTGTTTTGTGTTCTGTTTAATAATCATATTTTTCATTTCAGATTAGAAATTTTGACTCCGTCTGAAACTGGAGAAAATATTGTACATCAAGAAACAAATTTTTGTACCACTGAAGTTCAAACGGAGTATGTGAAATACTTTTTTTATTTCCAAATTTTATCTGAATTTGTTAATTAGATAGTGTTATTTTTCTTAGGGGAGATTTAAATTGCAATTTGTTGCTTGAGATATATGACTTACGACATCAGCTGCAAGAAATAGAAAAAAAATGTAAAAAACAGGAACAAAGGATTCTTGAATTACAAGAGGAACAAAGTGTACTTAAAAACTCTTTAAGTGAAGTCTTTACGCCCGGTCAGCTAAAAAAATTGCAATGCCCAAAAAAAAAATATAAGTGGATAATGGAAGACATATCATCTGCTATTCGTCTTTATTCAGCAGGTCCTCGGGCATATCGATATTTATATAAAAATGAGTGGCCCTTGCCCTGCTTAACAACTTTAAAAAAATGGGCAGCGAAAATTGATGTGAAACCAGGTATTTTATACAATGTTTTAGACCTAATGAAAAATAGCTACGAATATAAAAAAAAAATATGTGTGCTATCGTTTGACGAAATGAAGGTAAAGGCAGCATTTCAGTATGACAGAACAAATGATGTAGTATTAAAACCATCCAACTATGTTCAGGTTGTATTGGCAAGGGGTTTATCAGAAAAGTGGAAGCAACCAGTGTTCTATTCCTATGACTGTGGTATAACAAAAAAAATTTTAGACAATATAATAATTAATTTAAATAACTGTGGATATATAGTAGTAGCTATAGTTTGTGATATGGGTATAGGTAACCAAAAATTGTGGAAAGAACTAGAGATAGGAATTATGAAAACATGGTTTGCTAATCCAGTTGATGAATGTAAAAAAGTGTATGTTTTTGCTGATACTCCTCATTTGATTAAACTGGTGCGAAACCATTTAATCGATGATGGCTTTATATATAAAGATAAAATTATAAATATAGACTGTATTAGAGAAATGCTTAATTTAGTAAGCGGTAAAGATTTGAATATTTTACATAAAATATCTCATACACATTTAGAAGTTACTGGTCCTTTGCGACAAAAAGTGAAACTGGCCACACAGTTATTGTCCCATTCAGTATCAAGTGGACTCAAACGTCTGTATCAAATAGGACAATTAACTTCAAAAAATGTATGTGAATGTGCAGATTTTATCAAACTGATCAATGATTGGTTTGATATTTTCAATTCAAAAGTGCCAGAAATTGATTCAAGAAACAGAATTAAGGCTTTCGGATTAGCTCTAGACGAGCAAAATGCTATTATAAATGAAGTGGATGATGTAATATTAAAATTGAGAGCCTGCGGAAAAAGATCTTTGTTACCTTTTCAAAAAGGTATTTTAGTTAATAATACTTCTTTACGCGGGCTCTTCGAATATCTCAAACAGAATTATTCATTCAGTTATATTTTAACGAATCGTTTGAATCAAGATGTACTGGAGAATTTTTTCAGTGCAATACGAGCCAAAGGTGGATTGAACGATCATCCAACTTCACTAGAGTTTAAATACCGTTTAAGATCGTATTTATTAGGTAATTTTTATCATATGAAAAAAATGATTAGTCCTCTTGCTGGTGTTGTCTTGTTATAATTAATTATTTAGCATAAATATAAAATTAGTAATTTTCTTTTTCACACAGGACAAAACAAAACTATTCTTCAGTCATCTAACATTGACGAAGCTGATGATGAAGAATTTGTTATAACTGCCGAAATAATGAAAAAAATTTATTCTGAAGAGCCAGCCAGCGAAGAATGTTTGTCTGAAAATGAAGAATATTTTGATGAGCTTCAATTAGATGCACTTGAAAACTTTGCTGGCTATATAATTAAACGGCAACAAAAGAAGGCAGAATTTGGTGCGTCAACAGCCGTACGGGATAATACATCGTGGACATGGGTTGACCAGCTATCTGAAGGTGGTCTTATTAAACCATCGGAGAATTTCATGTCAGAAATAAAGAAATTGGAAATGATATTCGTGAATAACAAAGCCAAAATTGTCCAACAACATAAAATTCTACAACATCTTATGAAATCAGCAAAAGACATTCCTCTCGATGATGCGACAAAAAATTTGTTTTTTAGAAGTAGAATTTATTTTCTGATTAAAACCAAAAATCAAAATTATAATAATCGTACAAAACAAAATAAAATAAGAAAAATAATCACATAAAAACATAAAATCTTGTATTTCTATTTCTCCTACAATTATAACTTATTCAACGTTATTCAATGGTACACACGATGACGTCACAAAACACAGCTGATATTTTACGCGACTTACCTTATATACTCTTTATACCATGAGTAAAAAGTATGAAAGTGACACCTTAAACGCTATCACCTCAAAATTACAACATTTTTGGTGATAGTTTTTTGATTACTGTCACCATTATGTGAACGAAAATTTATGGTGAATATCATTAATCATTTAACGTGAACCCACTACTGATATTGAAACCAACATGATTTACTGAGTATCAAGCTAGTATTCACAATATTTACTAAACGTAGAACCATTTTGATGCTGCAGAAATTACAGTACATAAATTTGTTGTGTGACAGTAGTTTTGACAGTAGTATTCGTTTGTAATTTTTGCTCGTTTTTATAAAAAAATATAGGGTGGTGGGTTCATTTAGTTATCATGACTTTGCAGTGTTGCAGAAATGTTGCTGCAATGTTACTGTAACATTAAAATTTTTGTGTTACGATGATTTATTATGGTAGTGTTACGTTAGTTTTACCAAAAACTATAGAATATATTCTTACTAATATTACTAATGTGTTGAAAAAATGAACCAGATTATTTTAGTCATGCCAGCCAGTCAACCCAGCCATAAATTTAGGGCCCAGTCACTCAATACTAGGTTTATATTTGGTTGCATATTATTATGTCATCAATCATCATGGCAGTATGATTCATACCACAGTATCGATACCACACCACATAATCTGTCAATGACATAAATTAAATCTTCGTAGATCACTGTGCATGCGCAGGCTTAGAGTATGTAACAGCTTCCAAATAACAACACATTTTTTATTATTAGTTGTCAAAGCGAGGCGCAGCGCAGCGAGCTATGTAAGAGCGCCTTAATTAATTAAAGAATGCACACATGCCTGTATTTATGAAAACGGTCGCAGTAGTAAAATTTTAATTATTATTAAATGTAAATTATTTTTTTAATATTTTCTTTTTCTTTTTCATGATTTTTTTTTCATACTTATTTGATTTTTTTACTTTTAAGTTTTTTTATTTTTAAATTTTTTTTTTCTGTTTTGTTTGAATAAAATATATACAGTTGTTTATATGTGTAATACAGTAATAGTATTATTTTATCAACAACATCATCCTCATCTTTCTAATCATCAGCCTTCAAATTACAAATAAAAACTGCATTTAATATAAATTTTTCAATATTTACTTTTTTTTTTTTTTGGAAAATTTAAAATATTTTTTATAAATTGTTTTAGTAACTATTTTTATTATTTTTCTTTTAGTTTTTAGCTCATCTTCTAAAAAATGCTAAAAATGTACAAATATATATATTTTTTTCATTGTTTTCTGTATAAATTTTGGCCCGTTCTATATGACAATAAATAACTGCTATTTTCTAGATTGTTAAAGGCAAATTTTATAATTTTAATTTGTTCATAAGTTATTTATCTTTTGTTTTGTATTTAATTTTTTATATGCACCTATTTATTTATATTCGAAAATGTGAATTTTTTTGTGTTTCTATGAAATATCAAAACCTAAATTTGCAATCAAAAATTGCATAAATATATTTTAAGAAAATTATAAAATTTTGAAGGAATCCTAAAATACTTACATCGATTCGGTATCGATCGATACACATAAATTAAACTTTAGAATCTAGTACGCTGAGTTACGGATCATTGATACGGCATCGGTGTATTTTAGAACTCAGCAAATTTTTCATTTAATTTTTTGATTTCTTATACTGTAAGCTCATAAAATTATTTTTTTTTTTTTTTTATAAAAATAAAATATTATTTCGAGTTCTGTCCTTAAGAGTCGTATTCACCAACCAAGATTATTTGTCGTATATATTTTAGCCGAGTATAATTTTAGTTTATTCATCAACCTAGCGATAAAATTTGTTTTCGAACTTCGCTTTCGAAGTGTCGAACATGTCAGCTAATTGCAAAAAATTAGTATTTTTATATGACATAATGAAAAATAGATTATGTGGTGTGATGATTATATGGAGTGCTATACTGTTGCAGTTAGTAACAAGATTATGTTCAAACGATATTCATAATTATCAGTACCACTCTCAGGTTGTCTTAAAAATATCCGAATATTGTTTATTTGAGTTTGATGATCATACACTTTATCTCAGATAAAAAAAAAAATAATCTTGGTTGGTGAATACGATCCTAAGATTCTTGATGATCGCATTTAATATTTATATATAAAACATTTAATTAACATTGAGTGCGTTCAGTTCAATGCAGCGATGCAAGTCAGCGATAAAAATGCAGCGATGTTTAGATAATCGCTGTATACAATTTACTGAACTATACAGCGGAAAAACCCGCTGCAAACAGTTGATAGTTGGCTTTGTCTGTTGTTCTAACATTAAATATGTCAAAATTTGTTTACGATGACTTTTAAAGTGAACTTTTTTTCAGCTGCAAAATATTTACATCGCTGCAAAGTAGCGATTATGCAGCGAAACCGTTCAGTAAGAGCAATTATTGCAGCGATGGAAAATTATACATCGCTGCGTGAAACTGAACGCACCCATTCATAATAATATTTTGAAGGCATTTGAGAGTAGATTTTGTTCATTCGGCTCTGTTTATTTGTTTTGTTTCATTTTCTTCTTCTTTAAATAATAATAAGATTCTAACTATTTTTGTATTTTTAAATATATAAATTGATTTGTTCATTATTTCTATTTTATAGAGTAGTTTGTTTTGCAATTTGTTTATTTTGTTTCATAATTAATTAATAATAATTTTAAAATTACTGTATGTATTAGTATTTTTAAGAATAGATAGTTTTTTCAATCCATTCATCCATACTAAATGTTGCCATATTTGTTCCATCGGTATCACGTTCTTTAAAAATGTCTACAAAAAATAATAACAATAAAGAAAATAAATGAACAAATACATAATTTTTTTTTTTTTTTTGTAAATAAAAAAAATATTTACCAATCATCGTTTTCATTTTAATGGCGCACATTATGAAATCATCAAAAGTAATTATACCATTACGTGATCCATAACGATGTGCTAATGCATTCAATATACGATTATTTAAATGATAACCAGCTGAATTTAATGCGTCACGTAATTCGAATGCATTCAAATGTCCAGTATTATCACGATCATATAATTTAAAAACAGCTTTCCATCTAGCTATATCTGTTAATAATGTTTGAAATTCTTCAAAACCTAATTTACCAGAATGATCAACATCCATCATAGCGACCATTGAACGGCATACATCTTTTGAGAAACCTTGTTCATAGCCCAGAACTATAATGTAATATAAATAAAAATTAATTAATTAAATATGTTAATCTACATGTATGACGTATAAATGCGCATAAGTCCTTAATCAAAATAAAAAATAAAGTGAAGTAAAGTGAACATACGCAAATTAAGTTAAGATAACTTTGTTCAATTTTGTTAATTTTGTAATGTTAAGGTGCCCATAAACACACGATATATCTGACGGGTACGGCTGGCCGACAGATAAATTGAAGTTGAATGAATGTTGTATTGTTTGTAGATAAATCGTCAAACTGATTGACGCGACGGACAAAACAATTCAAAAGTCGGACGACTCGCAGCAGTAAAGTCAAAAAAAAAATTTGATCTTCCGGAGCGTGAATTCAAGTTCGACAACTAAAGCTAGACCCTAAATAGACATGACAAAACGAAAGAAATTAAACGAACGTAAATACTCGTTCCGTCAGTTTAAAAATTTGCCCTAAATAGAAACGATTCGAAACGAGTAAAATTGTGTATGAGTAGAAACGATAAATCTACGACCGCTACGGCACTATCCGTTTCATCTATTTGACATTTAAACTTATCGAAATTGAACGAACGTAAGAATACGTCTACTTTGGACAGTTCTGCAGTTCCATGTACCACCACAGTACTTTCATATGAATCGTTTCGTTTCGTTCTGTTCCGTGTTCCGTCCATTTTGGTTATAGCTTAAGTTGGCTGGGTGTCTGAAGTCTGTGTAGTCAAGTCAAGTTGTACGATCAAATCTCCGAATTCCGACATTTTAATTCAAATTTTGATCTTATGGAATACGGGCGAGACTATTTTATAAAGAAAAAGCGTAGCAAAAAAAAAAAAAAAAAATAATTAACTTCAACGACATAAATTCCACAAAATATTCTTCCGAATGAAGAATGTTCTTTTGGATAAAATCGAAACTCTGATTGTAGTAATGTCTGTAGAAAAATTATTTCAATTTGTTTGTTAACCAGTCGCCACACATATCGTATGTTTATGGACACCTTTAATTTCGTTGGGCTTTTTTTTTAGCTCATTTCACTTTACTTTACTTTAATTTTTTTTGATTAAAATTTTAATGTACAACAATTTATTTACGCTTAGATAGATGATGGATGGGAAATGAAAATTAAAAATAAATAATTAACGAAAAAATTTTAATTTAAATTTAACATAAAAATATGAGTTAATATAAAAAACAAACAAAATGAAAAATAACAAATTATAAATAAAAATTATTGTATTAGCGTCGTAATTATTGTAAATGCATTTCGTTTGAATCATCAACAACACGTTAAAAACAAAATATTTGAACCAAAATTTTAATTTAGCATTGTACAGTTACTTCAGGAACAAAATGTCTAATTGTAGTTACGGCTGTAGCATGTAGCAAAGTTTGAAATCATACAAAAATTCAATGTGTTACCAACAAGTGTATAGCTGCTGCCGAAACTGTGGTTGTAGCTGCAGCTAGTCTTTAACAAATTTTTAATTTGCAGCGCTACAATTAAGATTACTTCCTGTAGCTTATATCTTTGATAGACGGTAATGTTTCAATGATCATTTTATAGATAATCGACAATTTTCATTTCGATTGAATGTGTCAGAGTGATCATTTGATGACACTCTTGTATAAGGAGTTTTCTAAATGATAATTCACACCAATAAAAACTGCAACAATGATCATTAAAGCATTCTCATCAATCAATCAGAAGTTTTCCGAATGGATCATTGGAGCTAATGAAAACTGCAAAAATTGCCATTAAACTGTTGTCGTTCATCAAGAGTTTTCTAAACGATCATTCACTTCACACGAATGAAAACTGCAACAATAATCATTGAAATATTATCGTCTACCAGGAGTATTCGATATTTTTCAAAACTCCAAAAATTAAACTTACATTAAAACTCACTGCGTTCTTAGGAGGATAATGTAATAAGCTAGACAGACGAAAGCGAATTAATGATCACTCATTTGTCGTTCGTCACTGCAAATTAAGTTTAAATGATCATTTACTTACATCTTCGTTCTAACTTCATTGAAATAAGTTCAAATTAAGTTTCAGAAACTTCATTCTGCGACGAATGAAGATGGTGAATTGGAAATTTCCAGTGGTGAAACAAAAAATGACAGCAGAAACCTACGATACCAAAACTAAAAATTAAAAATATATGACAGCCAAAACGGTCATTGAAGCAGTGCCGTTTGTCTACCAATCTTAAATTATTATTCGCACGAATAAAGATTGGAACAATTATCATTCATTCGTTTTCATCTGTCTAGCTTTTAAGGAACAATTCAGCGATCGTTTTATTGTGCTATTCATTCTTACTGTAAAGTTTATGTTTAAAAAAAAATATTTTTTTGTTTTTGAATTAATGATACTAGATGATATTTGAGAAAATTTTTGGTTTGAAGATCAATTACTGTTTTGTTAGTTATCTTCTGTAGTTTGAAATCTCCACCTATCAACATCAAGAGAGGCGTTTCCAAAACCTTATTATATACATAGTTAACCATAGTTAGCTTTTTTTCGTTCAAAAATACCGTAGTTTAAGAGAGCATAAATACCAAAATAACTTTTAAGCGTTTAGAAACTGCAATGGTATGAATGGTTTATTTTTAATTACGGTGATTAAAAAATTAACCATGCTCAAGAGTAAGATTACTGATAGTTAATCAGCTGATTCTTTATTATCTTCGACGGCAATTTCTACAGCTCATACTTTTTAATTACGATGGTAACTATAACACGTTCAAAAACTAGCTGTAGTCAACATAAACTTCAACAGTCAACTAGCATAACTTTATCATACTATTACCATGGCTAATTGGCTATAGTGTTTGCATCTTCCATCTCCATTCAAAACATGGTGTGTAGCTTAATTTTTATCTGAACACAATCTAAAGATAATAGTGATTTCATACTTTACCTATTATACATAAAAATTGGCATTGAATCATACATTGATTGCCATCGCACAATTACGGCGACAACTACAGCGTATCGCCGAAAGTTCGTACAATTCGGGCGCAGCTGCAGCGTAAAATATTAATATATATGAATTTTACATTTCTTCTTCTTGCGAATAGATTACGACTACTGCAAAATCCAGGTCGTGAATGGCCCGTTGTCGCTGAAAAATAGAATAGAATCTATTTGGGCGACAGCGGCAGCGTAAAGTTCAGCGTAAAAAGTCCCATTTAATTACTGAATGCGCTGTAGTTGTCACCGTAATTGTGCGATGGCATTGAGTCTCAAGATCGTTTATACTCACAATTTGTTAATTAACTTCTAACTTGAATTTATAGTCTTTAGAGCATAATTAATTTTTCGAATTCTTAACGATTAATAATGTATTTTAGAATTTTAAAAAATTTACCATAATTATTTATAGCATGAACTTTCAATTATTTTTTGAATGATAAATTTTGAATTTAAGTAAAAATTTCCAAAAAAAATAAAAGGAAATTATCCAGTCTCTTCTTGACTTCACTTTTAACATAAATTCTAACATTTTACTCACCTCATTCTTTGAGTATTCTTACAATTTTAAAACAAGCAATAAAACAAAAATAAAATTTCAAATGAAAATGTCAACTAACAATGAATTTAGTGTATAAATGTATAGGTAGTGTAATGTACAAGAACTCAAAAATATGTAAAATGAAAAAATAAAAACCCAAAAACCAAAGCATTGAGATAAGTGATCATCATCACATGCCATTAAAAAAATGTTTTCTTCTTCTTCGACAAAATAAATTACAAAAAAAAAACAAAATGTAAACGTATAACGGAACAAAAAAAAAATAAAAACAAAAATAAAAATGGAAAGAAAATTCATTATATTTTATGTTAATTTATTGATCATCTCACCCGATGTTATTGGTGGTGCTTGATTCGATTGTATTCCAGTTAATGGTTGATTTTGTTCATTTAGGCCCAATGCTTCACCAATTTGTGTATCTTTACAAAATGGACCGCATAACATTGCAATTAAATTACCACCTCCTCCATCATCACCATTTCCACCAGCACCACGTCCAACATTTGAAAATCCAACATTTTCTTCTGGATAATTATTAATTGGTGCTTTTGGTAAGTCTTTATTTTGAGATGCGCATTCATTTAGCGTTTGGCGCATGTGTATTTTGGCGCATTTGTTTTTTGTTTTTGTTGATTTCGAAGATCATCAATTTATTACAGAACGCATTTAGAACATCAGATTTATGATTAATAATTACAAGTGTCCAACATTCGATGATAATGATGATGACGATGATACGATGATTATGATGATGATTCGTAATGATTGATTCCATTTCATTCAGTAGCCATTCAATAAGTATTATGATTTTGTTTTGTTTATTTTTTGATATGTTATGCAAATTTTGTTTTTTACGATTTTTTTTTACAGTTTTGTTTGTGATGTATGAAATAAATAAGAGAAGAACAATACCAAATGGCATAAAAAAAATGTTGCCAAATATTAGAAAAAGATAAAACAAAATACAAAAAAAAAAATGATTTTAAGAGAATTTATATTTACACAAAAATATCAAATTTGGATTCAATTTTTTACATTTAGCTGCTTTCAATTTAGCAATTCCAAGTACTTGCGAGTACTAAAATGTGTCTAGGATAAATTGTTATATCGAACCACAAAAGAATTATATTTGTAACTACTTGCGCATCTACTTGAAAAGTTTTTTATGAGTAGCTGCGAGTAGATGGTGTTTAGCACAGACATTTACCTTTTTTACTCGCAAGTACTTGAAATTGTTAAATCGAAAGCAGCTATTATTAAGCCAAAAATGAATAATAATTTTAAGGCAATTTCGGTTTATAAAAATCAAATACGTAGCAGGAAAATAGCAATTACAATTCTACGTGCATAAATGGTAAGGTATCTATGAAAATGGTTCATGTCAAATTTTTCGTTTATTTTTCGTGTCAAAACTAAAACTAAAATTGTTTCAATCGGACACATATGAACGTGTATTCATCATCATAAAGAGATGTCATAAATTTTCATGAAAAATCGATTCATTTTTGAATGAAAGTGAACGAAGCAAAACTTGACATTCTCTTCTATGACGAATAAAGTTGGTCAAGTACAGTCTAGGAATTAATTAATGGATAATTTTTTTGTAAAATATTTTTAAAAATAAAAAAAGATCAATACTCGTATATCAACTGGGAAGTAATCTAAATAAGGATAAAAGGATATATATATGTACATATCTGTTCTATTTTAATTTTGTGATTTTTTTTTTATTTTTTGAGGAATGATTTCATGATAATATAACTCAAACTTTAAAATTAATTCTTGGAATTTAGCTGTTAAACTCTTATCTACTCTAAAAATCTAAAATTCTACATATTTCTAGCTCTACTAAAAAATAAAAATTAAAACAAAAAACATTTGATTGTTTGATCAGTTTGAATAGAAAATAAAAAATTGAACAAGTAACTTCAAGAAAAACTTTTACTTTTAACCTACCTTGAAATAAAAAATTTGAATTGCTATCATGATGGTTGAAATTTTTCTTTTAGAAAACAATTTTTTTTTATAATTTCCGTAATGATATATTTTACTAAATAAATTTTGAGGACAATGAAAATCCACACGAACAAAAAAAAGTAAAATAAATGAAAAGAAGGAATAAAAAAAAAGTAAATTAAATGTTATTTGAAAAATTGAAAATTTTTATGACTAGACGGATGTAGAATAATGACGTAGACTGTAATCGGTTAGTCGATAATTTTAAATGAATTTCGATTTTTTCTTATTTCAGAGAAAGTTTCAAGACTTTTACAAACATTTTTACTTTAGTACCAAGGAGAAAGATAGAGAGAATGAGAGAGAAAGAAAGAGAGACAAACAGACATGTGATACAGGAAATCACAGACAGATCTGTGACTGTAATAGACTGCGTGGTACAGGAAATTGATCTCATAGAGGATATTTAGAAAATTATGACAGGACAGGATTAAATAAATAATTCTATCCTATTTTTTGCTACAAATTAAACATTTTTAAGGATATTCTGTGATCAGTTTCCTACACTATGTAGCATCAATTCCACATGTGTGTCTCAGGTAAGTATAAAAGTCGAAGAATTAAAAACGATTCAGAGATATCCATGAAGAAATTTTTTTTTTTTTACCTTTTACAAAGATTTTGAATTTTTTATTATTTTTATTTAATTTTTTTTGTTGTATTTCAAACGAAATGCATTACCAAATTACTCATAAATTTATTTTTGATCATTTTATTTTTTTTTTTCTCTCAATTTTTTATGAAAAAAAAGAAAAAGAAACATAAACTCACCATCTTTCATCGAATGATCTAAAATTCGTTTCAATTCCATCCAATCAACTTCCATATCATCACCAGCAATATCGATAAATAATTTTTCTAAAGCAGTTCTTTGTGGATCTGGACGGATCGATGGTTGGGGTGATGGTATATTTGGTGTTATCTATAAATTGAAAACAATTATAAGAAAAAAAATGATAAATTATTTTACATTTTTGTACATTCATGGTAAAGGGAAAATGATTTATTTTTTTTTTTTGTTTTGATGTTTTTAGAAATATCAAAATTTGTAATTTTATTCCAAAACCAAATAAAAGCTAAAAAGTAAAAGCAAAAAAAAACAAACAAAGAATGGGAAATATGTTTCAAAAAAATTGATGGAAAATCAAAAAAAATTTTTGAAACATATTTAATCGTGCAAAGCATCATTTTTGGACTCATGATTATTTTGATGGTCAAATGATGTTTATGGGGAATTCAATTTGACTACAATATCACTAGGATATTTAAGTGATATCAAATAATTATGTCCTGAATATCTTTGAAACACGGCAAATACTTCAATGATCATTCAAAATGAATGACCATTCATTTATCGTCGATCTTCACGAATTAAATTTCAATGATAATTTACTCACATTTCATTCAACTACAACCCAGAATGCTGCACATGAAATTTGTCAAAAAATTTTGTGGTACATCTTTGGTGAAATAATTTTGACAGCAATTTATCTACTTTATCTTCACTCCTCTAATCCAATCTCTGCTGACAATACACACGAAATGTCAAAATTTATGCTCCAAAAGAAGTACCGTGCGTCGTGATACATCTTTGACGAAGAAATTATTTTTTAAAAGAAATTATAATTTTACAACAACGCCATCTCACCTATAGCACAATAAACACATTTAATTTCTTTCGAACAGCGTACGATATCAAAGAAAGGAAAATGTGAAAATTTTTTTGACCATTTTTTTGAGCGTTTCTTGAGTGTTTTTGTACATGCATCATAAATGTAGAGAAAAGTTTCTTCCGAGCAGCATCTGAGCTTAAGTATAAACGAATATGGTGAAATGATAATGATAATTTGTAGTGTATAGTGGTGAAAAAAATTGGAATTTTAAAAATGACAGTAAATATTAAAGATACTCACGAATAAACACTGACAGTGACAATTGACACAGAATGATTGCTCAATAGAGCTTATGTATCAGTAATTCTCTGAATGATCATTGATATTACAGTGCCGTGTATCAAGAGAGAATATAAGGCAGTCAAATTGAAAAATGGAATGTTCTTAAAATGCTTATTGTGTAACAGCAAATTGATATTGACAAAATTTTTCAATGACTGAAATACATACAACTAAATATCACTGCAAAATGAAAAGTTAAAAAAAAAAAACACTTAAAATAAAAAGTAATATTAAAGAGAAATAATGTCTCGTTTTTATTTCTCGTTAATCGTAAAAGAAGATTTTCAAAAATTCAAATTTCAATGTTAACTTAAAGATGCTAAAAGATAATGCCGATTCTATATTCAATTGATTCAATGCAGTGACTTCAATTTCGACTTTGATTTAATGAATATATATTAGAATTTGTACTGCAGTAGACTTGACAGTTACTTTTACATGTTAAGCATGCAGTGAAGTCGAAAGTCGAAGTCAAATTTGAAGTCACTGCGTATAACACACGCACTCAAATCGATTTTAATCAGTCGCCCACCATACAAATTCAGTAATTTAATAACAAACAAAATGTGAAGTATGGCTGAGTTCTTTTCTTGAACGCATTAATGCACGATATCAATATGCGCGATGTAATTCAGTTACAATATCTAAAGTGATTAATTACGTATTGACGTTGTATCGCTATACGTTTTAGAACTCAGAGACTATTTTCAGACTTTAAAAATGAAGCCAAAAAAAACATTTATCTAAGCTTTTGTTAGTTACGTTTTGAAAATCTTCTATTTGTACATGTATTTTAATGTGATATGTGGACATATGGTGAACTCTTTTTCTATTATGCCAAAAATAAAGCCAACAAAAAAAAAAAAAAAAAAATTAAAAGCCAAAATGAAAAAAATGTTTGAAAAAGTGAAGATCAAAAATTTTATTTTTCTTGTGTTTGTTTTTTTTTTTCGTCTGTTTGTTTTTGTTTTAGAACTTACTGGTTTTATATGATCACCATCAGTGTCATCATATTCGCTAACCTAAGAAATTTGTATACAAAGCAAAAGTGTGTGTTAGAAAAGAAAAATAAAATGTTACTAGTATAAATAGTGTTTCATTAATGCTCGATTTCTTCATTTTTTAATATTGTTCTCAAATAACTTTAGTGATTCGATGACCGACAGTTTTGACATTAATTGTCAAATGTAAAATTTTTGATGTAGTCAACATCCAATCAAGATGTATAGAGTAACAAGGTGAGCCATTCCGACAGAAAAGCTCTCCAGCTTTTTCGCTCTGGCTCACCTTGTTACTCTATACATATTGATCCAATTACATATTTTTAGCCTACGATAGCTTACGGTAGTCAGTTAGTCGAAAGTTGTGAAGAAATCGAACTTTTAGTAGATAATAGACTAAGTTTTTGTTTTTTTCATGCTAGACAAATAATGCCCTATGGCCTATGCCAAGTGATATCGACCATGACAACTTCAAGATGTGAAAGACGTTTAAATTAAATCGAACGACAGATTCATTTCTAATTTTGTTAGTGATCTTGTCTTCATGCCGTTGTCGATATCACATGGCGTAGAAGAGAAATATTACAATTTTTTTTTTTTTTAATAAATTAATTTTAGATTTATCTACACTACACAAATGTATCTTGCAATTTTGATCATGCACTACTTAAAGAATAAGTGGCAAAAGTTAAGTGTATTTTTGATAAAATAACAATTCAGTTTTCATTACACTTTTACAGAGATATGAAAGGTAGACCATTGAATTATTAAGAAAATAAAAACAATTTTAATTAGTAAATTAATCGATAGAGTGAGCCTTTAATTTTTTTTTTTTATATTAGAAAATTATTAAGATTTTTTTTCATTCAAGAAAGATTTTTACAAGAAGACGAAAATTATTCATTATTCCGTCGAATACATTTTTTTGAACAGATTGAATAATAGATTTTCGAAATTCGATCGGAAATCAGTGCATTCAAACGAAGAAATCATTTGTCCGAATTCACAATCGACGTCATGTCAATTTCAACTTCTTTGCATATTTTACACTGTTCCCCTAAATTTTCAAAAGTCTAACTTTTTTTTTTACAATTTAAGTTCTGTATGAAGTTCGAACAGAATTTCGTGTAGCAGTGTTGCTAGTTATTTCTACACAGAAAAATTTCATATAGAAGGAATTCCATGTTGTGATGAACGAATGAGAAGAAATAAATGACAAATAACACTTGACAGCAACATATGTTTTTTTGGGCTGTCAAAATTATCAAACAAACGCACTGAAAGTTATCAAACTATTTATTCCGTTCAAACGTGAACTGAAAAAAGTCTCCAATTTGATATTTTATTTTTCCGTTCGAATTGCGTACTCATAAAACAAAATGTACACGGAAAAATTGGATGCGCATCGTGCATCTTTTTATATGAAGAAGAAAGAAATTCCGTTCGAACTCCATGCTAAATTTTAACTTTAGATATACCATATTTAGGCTGAAGTTCCGAATCGCTGGATCGAGCTTTCAAAATGGGACTTTTTTTTAAAAGGTAGATTCCGATACGCTGATAACGAAAATGATGGTCTTTTTTGGCGATGGCGCCATCTAGTGGCCGAAAAACGCAATTGAATTTTTTTTGCAAAAATCATGTTTTTGCGATTTTCTCTGTAACGGTAAATTGTGAGAAAATGGTTCTTTGACCAAAAGATGCGTCTCTTTAAGCTCTATATTCTGAAAACACACACACACATGCGTGTATATATACACTGATAGATTTGCCTTCTACAAATGCACATACGCACATACATACACATGCACACAAGCACGAAAAACAAAAAATACAAAATTTTACACCATTAAAATCATTTCTCTCTATGATTTTTGCCTTCTACATCAGGACCAAAGTAAAAATTAGAAAAAATTGCTCATGATGTCCTTTTTTATTTGCAAAAAATTTGAACCGATTATCCCCATTCTTTTCTGAGAAATTGGCAGAAATGTAAAAATAGTCAAAAATCACAAAATGCCCTTTATTATCCTTCTACAAGGACTTTTTGAAAATAATTTTTTTTTCAGAATATAGAGCTTAAAGAGACGCATCTTTTGGTCAAAGAACCATGTTCTCACAATTTACTGTTACAGAGAAAATCGCAAAAACATGATTTTTGCAAAAAAAATCAATTGCGTTTTTCGGCCACTAGATGGCGCAATCGCCAAAAAAGACCATCATTTTCGTTATCAGCGTATCGGAATCCACCTTTTAAAAAAAAGTCCCATTTTGAAAGCTCGATCCAGCGATTCGGAACTTTCCCCCCATATTTATACTTTTAATTGTAAATAATTGTGATGAATTATTTCTTACCCTATCGTCAATATCTCCAACTCCGACTTCTTCATCATTTTCCCTAAAAATCAAAAAAAAAAAAAGAGAAAAGGAAAAAAAGTAAATTTTAATTTAAATTTAATTGTTGAAAAAACAAAATGTTATAATTTGAAAAAATTATTTCAAAATCCTTAACTACTTCGGTATATTATTCTTACATAGGATAAAAATGTGTACACAATTAATTATGTATGCTTGTTGATGTTGATGCTATTATTATTATTATTATTATTATTATCCATAATACGTGATAATACGTAGACGAAAAAAAAAACAACACCATCAAAAGTATTTTTTTTTTGTTTTTTTTTTGTTTATTAAAATTTTTTAATATGATGATTTCACTGTTTCGATATCCATTTCCATTTAATATCATAAAACTGTACATATACACATATTTTCATGCTTTTATGGTAAATTAAATCAAGCAATTAATTCGATAAATTTTACGTAAATCAATTGAACAATAAATTAATGTCTAAAAGGTACAAAATACTTTAAATTTAAAGATCACACAAAAAACAAAAATGTATTTCCAAAAATAAAAATGAGCTCGGTAGTTTCCTTAACATTTACACACACACACACCATCCACCATCTTTAATGATTCTACGATGAACGAACGTTTAACACAATTTGTTTTTAGATTTTCATAGTATTTTTGGGATGTGTAAGAGCTCTACGTACACATAATTTGCTGCATAGCTAAACCTTAGAAGCAAAAGATGTGCTAAGGTCTGCACAGCAGAGCCATAGAAGAAATATACATAGCTAAACTGTAGACTGTAGTTAGAACTTGATTGTATTTCCTTTTCATTTTCTAAATTACCAAAATGATGTTATATTCTAATTTTAAATTTATCATAAGATATTTGTTGAACTTATGAATTTCTTCCAAAAAAATAAATAAATTTCATTTCATTTTTCTCAATTGTTTTTAATTTCAAATTTGAAAAAAATAAAAATAAAATTACAACAAATTTCCTTTTTATAAATTATTTCACTCATTAAAATCTAAAAAAATGTTTTTTTTTTTTTATTTTTATTTTAATTCTGTTTGTTTTAGTAGAGTAGTAGTAGTAGTGTACCTAAACTAGTATTAGTGATCTACACAACTAATGTTAGTTTGCTACATTAACAACAAAATTTTGAATTAAAAATAAAATCAAATCAAAATTTTATACATTTACAATTGATGTAAGTTTGATTAACGATCGTTATTTTATTAAAGAGATTAGCACCAATATGTTGTTGCGGTTATATACAACTTAATTTATAGTGAGTTGAGCCTTAGAGCAAATAGTATGTATGTAGGTATTCAAAATTTATTTTCATTTTGTTTGTATCACCGACCACCGAAGTAATTAAGGATTTTATTTTAAATTTTAATTTCTTTTTGATTTTTAATTTTTTTAAAAGTTTTTTTTTTTATTTTTTTGTTCAATATGCATACTCCATGTTGCTTTTATGTTCAGAGAATACACGAATTAAAAATTCTCCTTCTTCATTTGGTTCAAATGTTGATGGTACAATTAAATAATGGCCAGGTGGTAATTTAAAACGACAGCTAACCTAAAAAATTATAAACATTTTTTATAGATTTATTTAAATTTATTAATCTTTCTTCAATTTAAATTAAAATTAAATAAAATTATGTCTCTTCTCTAGACGGATAATATTCATTACCTCTCTTAAATTTATAAATGCTGGCGATCTAGCTACAGATGCATGATACTTAAAATATTCTAATCGTTGTGGTCTTGTCATTAGATCACGTTCAGTTAAATGATAAATAGCAAAACCGATTGTTAAACAATCCATACCCATATTACGTCGAGAACGACGATTTTTTTGCATTAATGCAACGATAACCGTACATTTACCATCATCATCATTATCGTCTGGATCTTCTAGTGTAATTATGTATTGTGGATTATGCCAGAATGTTTGTAAGTAATTACGGCATCCACCAGCTGTAACACCTGGTGTCCATTCACCCTCGAATACAGACATTTCCCATTTCTTTTTACCGCTACTTTTTTGTTCATCAGTTAATGAGTCCGGTGATAAATTACAAATTTCTACACGATCGAAATGTTTCATGAAATCAGCGAATGACATCCAAAATTCACCGTCCACATCGAATATTAGACCAATTTCGGCTTTAACATGTTCCGGAATGAAGCGCCATTCTGGTGATCTATGCATGATAAACAAACATTTTTTTTTGATTTTTTTTTTTTTTTTGCAACTTTTTGAGAAAATTTCAAACTTTTTAACTCACTGATCACTCCAAGGTCCTCTCCATTCAGCTTCATTACCCCATGGATTTCTTAATCTTAACATTGGTATTTTACCAGTTCTATTCGGTGTCGAAATATCTATTAGGCAAACTCTTGTTATCGAATATGCATGCCCTCGAATTAAACCTTCTGGTGTTTCAGCTTCAAGAACATTTGGATCTGGTTCTAAACTACAGCCCATCATTGAATTTCTTTCGTAGCCCTTTAGAAGTATATTAAAGAGTTCCGGTGGTGCTTCTTGCATATCATACATTTCAGTAACACCACCAGTAAAATCTTCCATAGCCTCACATGTGGTACCACCTTTTAATGCTTCATAGGATCCATGTAATCTGTGAATGTGCGCGATTACACGGAGGAAACATATGTAAATCTTTCTTCTTCGAAATGAAATAAAATCAAATTAAAAATAAAAACTCACTTTGCATACGCTTTCTCTAACAGTGCACTCCAAAATTCATTTCTTTCGGTTGAATGCATATACATTAATTCACCATTATACGTTGGTAAACGATCATCGATAACAACATCGATCCATTTACCATATTGCCAAAATCTAAAATGAAATATACCAGCATAATTATCATGAAAATCTTGATCTGGTGGTATGACACGAAAGAATAAATTCGATTCTTGTGTTAGATTTGCAGTTGCCGCCAGCAGCCAACAATCACCTAATTCACCCTGTTGTACATCGAAACGTGAATAACCTTCGAAAAAGAATTGTGGATCATCACAAATTTCCTGTAAAATAAAATAAATTGGGAAAAATTTTTTTTTAATTTTGTTTTTGATGGATTGGTCTTTTTTTTTTTTGGTTTTTTACCTTTGGTCGAAGCCATTCAATATGTCTGTCTGGCCGTCTTGAAAACATTAACGATGCATCACATGCTGGAAATTCTGGATCTTCGAATAATGCACCAGATGATAGGCATTGATTACGTAATGTATAAAAATCTTGTACATCATCACCGCCACGTGATCGTAATCCACTAGCTTTTTCACCAAGCTATAGAAAAAATTTTTTAAAGTTGAAAGAAATGAAAAACAAAATTAATAAGTAAAAGATTTTAAATTGAGATGATCATTTTTTTTTTAAAAAAAATTTTATGATCGTTTTTCAAAAATCTAAAAAATAAAATATGGGTGACGACAGTGGTAACGACAACGAGGGTCGGATGGAAACGGTCTTCTCTCACTAAGCCAGTGAGATTTCCAACTTTTCAAAGTTCAATTTTCCAAGCATACAACACTGTTCCAATACCAAACTTCCAAACACACAACATCCAATCCAAGAAAAGATCGACTATCGACATTCGATAATTTCAAAAATGAAAACAAATTTTATGTGAGAGTGGCAAGGCAACGACAACGAGAGTCGGATGGAAACGATCTTCACTCACTAAGGCAGTGAAATTTTCAATATTTCAAGCACACAACACTGTTCGAATTCCGAACTTTCAAACACACAGCATCCAAGAAAAGACAGACATTGGATTTTTTAAAAGTGAATTTTATAAAAATTAAAAATTTAATAATTTCATTTTTATCATTTACACGATATATTGGTTCTCCATTAAAAGTTTTTTCTCTTTTCCAACTCTTTCCAATTAGATGATCATTGCTAATTAATTTTGGATGTTCAAAATTTTTCTTAAATTTTATCTGAATGATTCTCCTAGTGTTTGAATTCTCATCAACAACGATACCATTACTGTTACTGATATCAATATTTTCTTTATTTTCTTTTAAATATTCCTCCTCATCATCTTCTTCTTCTTGTTTAGCTAATGGCGGTGTATCGATCAATGGTATATCTATGAATTTCTGATTTAAATCAACTACTGAATGAAATAATGTATTCGATTGACGACGAAATTCGCATAAATTTTTTGAATTTATTTTCGTTTTTATGCAAATAAATTCACTTGATCCAATAAGATCATCATTATCATTATAAATTCCAATATTATTAGAACTATTACTAAGTTCGTTAACATTTTTTATTTCGATTGGATGAATTTTTGTTGTAAAATTTTGATCACGATACGATTTATACACTTTCAAAAATGTAGGAGGCACTTCCTTTATGAATGACATTATCGTTTGTACTGGACGTAATTCATAAAAATTCAAATTCAAATTCAAATTTAATAAATTGACGGTTATTAGCTACTGATTGATTTAACGATTTATTTTATCTTTGGTGGTTTTATTGAATTTACACTTCTCCACTAAGTATGTAAGAATGAATAATGAAAACGAACTCATTCACTTAATTAAAACTTTGTCTATGAGTCCTTTGTAAATTTTACTGTGTATAAGGACTTAAAATCAACAGAGAACTAAAAAGTAGTAATGAAAATTATTTTGTGATTCAATTTTTTTTTTAAAAAAAAATTCTTCTATTTTTCTTTTTATTTTTTGTAATTGAAGGAGAGAATCCTAACACCACATACAGTGACACTGTGATGATAACAGTGAATGAAAGTGAAATAAACATTATGTCAAATGCACTATCCTTTCCATTTTCATTTCAACATTTATTTATTGTTATCGTTGCTGTTTTTTTTTTTAACTTTCTAATCGTACAGAGTCCTATTTAAATTCCCAAGGATATATAGACGCATACATATATTATGTGAGTCTTGTTAATATATGCTGGAAATTATTTTTTATTCAATATATCCATCCTTGTGGATATACGTATAATGAAATCATAAAAAAAATTTTTTTTAGTTTCGTTTATTGCAAGTTTTTCTTTTTCCACTCTTTATGAATCGCACTCTTTATTACAGTCAGTCAATAAATCACTTGTTGTACTTTTAAACATACTTTTAAACAGTTTATGATATAGGATCACAGCTGTAGCTGTAGCTAACTGACTACTACTACGACTACTACATCGCTATGATTGTGGCAATTGATGGGGAGACATTTTTGTAGTAAGGGATTGGGATGATGAAATTGAATCCATGTATGATGTCTATATATCCGCTATTGATGAGTTAATAAAATTTACATTTATAGCAGTAAATATATGTGAATGAATATGTGTCATTATTTCGCATATTATGTACACATAATGTAGATTATAAAGGAGTTTTTTGTTTTTTTAACACACAGATACACGACTTTATGTCGCCAAATAATAATATTTTAACGTGAATATTGTGATGTAGTCTATCTACCCTAGTAACATAAAAAAAAAATAAAAATGATATGAGATTCTATATAGCAATATTGTAGTACACATTATCCTTCAAAAAATGTCACTCCCTTTGCATGCTTGTGTACAAGTATTTACGTGTTTTTTTTTTTCATCATTTTTTAATGATCTATATGTGTATACATAAATTTTAAAGTTCATTCATTCATAGATATTTTTATGGCAACTAAACACAAACACTAAAAAAAAGGACACTCATGTAAATTTTCGATAAATAAAAAGGAGAAGAAGAATAACTATATAAGATAACTAACTCTACACATGAAAATTTATTCAGTCTCTAAAGTAAAATTTTTGTAATAATTTATTGTTTCTGTTTATATTTTTCATTATTTTTTCTAATTGAATTGAATATTTACCCAAGGTACAGTCACAGTCACAGCAATTTAAACAAAAACCTTCAAATATGTATACACCTATCAGTTAAAATCAAGAAATTAAAATTTTTCTGAATATTACTTTCACAATAATTAGGGCGCAGTGTGGTCAACACCAAAATAATGTCCGCCTGCATATATGGCATACGAAACTTTTACACAATTCTCTCGTTTTGTATGTACAAGTATACACTACACAAAATTTTCGGTTCAATCTTTTGGGATTTCACTGTGTATTATTGTTGTCAGAGAAGAGAAATGAAATATGAATATGAAAATGAAAAATACTATAACTAACTAGCCACCAACAGAGTCACAACCTCATCACAACATTTATGATATTTTCCATTTAATTACCGCACCTTTTTCGTTAACCCAAAAACATTATTTGGAAAATAAATTGTTCGAACGTATGTATAATACCTACTGTAAGTCAAGTCAAGTAGCGTAAAGTAGTATACTCGTGTATCATTGATATGATATGTCCTCGTGATCATCATATCATCGCATATTTTCGAAATAAAATTTTAAAATTTTTAATTTCTCATGGACATTCCAAAGACAAAGTAAAAAAAAAAAAAATATTTTTTATTCTGTTCTGGGTGTAAAAGTGTAAAATTTTATATTTTAATTGTCGTTCGTTAAAAAAAAAAAAAAATTAAGAAAAATACAGTTTCATTCAATCAGAACGATGGTGATGTCTTTTAAGAGTAAAATAAAGAACAGATTTGTAATTTGTGATTTGTGAAAAAATTTATTGGTTTCGAAATTACTTTTCATTTTCGAAAATTCGAAACTAATTTCCATTTTCGAAATTTCGAAATTAAAGGAAGAAAAATTTAAATTAAAATCAAAAATTTCTTATAAAAAAAATTAAGAGAAATAAATTTTAAGTTTTTGCCTACAGCCTCTCTTAGCGAAATTCATCAGATCAGAAATTCTGCAATGCTAAGAATTTAAGAAACTGTGTAAAATGTTGTATGGTGTAAGAGCCCCAAAAAAAAATGTAAAATTATCACAATTTTCTATTTCGAAAATAAACGTTTTCCGAAAATCGATATTCGATAAATGAACAAATGAATGTCTAGAACAAATTTAATGCGAAATATTTCTGGAAATTTTAACTTTATTTTACAAGAAAATAAATGAAACAAAAAAAATTAGTTACAATAAAACCATCAATGGAATGTGGAGAACAGATACCTATTCAGAGAGAGAGAAAAAAATATGTTGGATTTATTCCAAAAATTATGTTTTAAATAAATTATTGTGACCTTCAGTGTCGTTGATTTAAAAAATATTAGAAAATAAAATTTGTGTACATATTTTTCTTCTTTTGGGAACAAGAGAATAAACTTACAAACAGCAATAATGAAACGATTCTTTGGAAGATTGCATCATTATTGGAATAACTAAATCAAAAATTCTTCATTCATTTACAAGGTTTCTTAACTTTCAACTAAATAAAAAGATAAAATGCATCCCATCTCCCCATCGAAATTTAGAAAATCGTGTACCGTATAGAAGTAAAAATCACAAAATCTATTTGAAAATTTTCACAAATAAATGTGAATTTCAATAAAATGGAACGAATACAAAATATTTTTGTCGCCATAATTCATTTTCGAGGTACATATACATACTCATGTAATAACAAACGGTCATCGAAATTCAATTAGATCCACTTTCGCTTTGAATATTTTCTTTTTTTATGAAGGATTTTTGTTAGAATCTTCTTTGAAACTGCATTAACTGTGCTGCATTATTTCCTTTGATTATTATTCATTCAATTTTTAAAAAATCCCAGTTCTTTTCCTATCGTCGTTATTAGTGTAGGGCAGACATGAAAAGTGCCTTGACTTAAATCACTATTGTGAATTTATCCTATCATATGTAGTTGCACTAATGCCGATTCTACATTCAATGCAGTGACTTCAACTTCGACTTTGATTTAATGGATATGTATCTACATTTAATGCAGTAGACTTAACAGCTACATTTACATGTTGTTAAACATGCTGTATAGTTGAAAGTTGAAGTCCAAGTTGAAGTCACTGCATTGAATGTAGAATCGGCATAACTCGTACAATTTCACATGAATTGTGAACCACAAATGTGTTGATTGAGAAAAAAGCTTAATGGTAAGTCTAGGTAGGGCTTAAACAAGACCCTAAATAGACGTGACGGGACGAAAGAAATTAAACGAACGTAAATACTCGTTTCGTCAGTTTGACAATTTGCCCTAAATAGAAACGATTCGAAACGAGTAAAATTGTGTATGAGTATTGAATAGAAACGAATAGAAATGTGTATGAAGCGAGTAGAAACGATAAAATGTACGACCGCTACGACACTAACAGTTTCGTCTCGTTTCGTCTATTTGACATTTAAACCTATCGAAATTGAACGAACTTAAGAACACGTCCATTTAGGATAGTTCTATGTACCCAAAGAATATAGAGCTAAAGCAATAGAAATAACATTCGACGGTTAAATTCAAATAATGTCTGTATGTTTGCCAAAATACATATTTTCTTGCTTCGAAATTTTGAAAAAGGGGAAAGTTACTATTAATGTGGATGACGTGGAATGAAACGAAAAAATTTTGGATTTCGCACATGTTTGTAATTAATGTGTATGACATATTGTGTATAATTTTATACTTCGAAAAAATACTTCGAAAAATAATTTCGTATTTATGAATGAAAATAGGTTTACACATAGCATTTGTGTGTGCGTTAATTTGATTATTCATACGCCATTATAGATTTCAAATATACATATAATACATATAATATTTGTAGATATATATAGGTACTATATATATATAATTTTTACACTGCTGCTGGTTGACTGCTATGTTTTTATTTCTATCGATCATTTCTTTATTGCTATTTGCTCTATTGTAATTTGTGCTTATGCGAGCATACCCATACATTGATAATGCAATGGTAATTGGTATACGGCAAATAATACAATGTAAATTTATATTTTATATTGTACATTGTATACGCTAATGCAATACTCTTATATATATTATGCGGATAATCATTATAATATATAATATGATGATGATGATAATATGATATTATGATATATATATGTACTATATACATATTTCAGGTTTTTTTTATAAATGCATTAGCCGAGATATTTTTAAAGGGACAATATATATGTATTATATACATATGTATATGTATATTGTATTATAATTATAAAAAAATATGTATTTTACAATATTGAACAAAATGATTTTTGGTATTTGTGTACTACTACGTAATGTACGTAAGTAAATGTATATGCTGTGCTGTTTGTTCATATCGACGTTCATATTATATTGTAGACACTATGTACATATGTACGTATACTGTATACACTTGTAGGATTGAGTTTATAAAAATTAATGGGCCCTATTATGAATGTCGATAATATCGACTATCGACAAAATTAAGACGAGACGAGACGATGTAAATTTTGTATTATGTAAATCGGTCGTCTCGACAGTAAGATATTGTCATATCAAATTTTATTTTCATTCAGTTTCACCATGTAATTTCTATAAAAATTGTCAAATATATCGATACAAAAATTTATAATTCATTTTTTTTTCAATTTTGAATAAATATTTAATTAATTTTTGTAATTTTTAATAAATATTTGATTAATTTATGTAAATAATTTGTAGCTATAAATATAAAATATAAGTGAAAATATAAAACATTAATTTAATAAAAATGATTTTTTTTTTTTTTTTTGCATAAAAGAAGAGCGTTCATGTTTTTTTTTCAAACAGCATTTTTAGTGATTTTTCTTTAATTAATTAAATTAAGCTTAAATAAATTGAGCAGAATAATTAAATACAACTTATCTTATATACAAAGCATACATGAAATGTCAAATCACCATAGACTACTATGTCTATTGATTAGTTTTAACTGATCGACTCAAAATGTCGATATTCCCGCCTCAAATCGCCATTCATAATACAAAACTTGTCGAGTCAAGGCGATAGTCGATGACAAGACGATATTATCGACACTCATAATAGGACCCAATATAAAATAAACAATTAAATAATAAGTGTGAATGGCTGGTTATAGATAATACAATTCTTATGCATTTATATCGGGTTTTCCAATAGGGACATAACGATTTTGTGTTTTAATACAAAGGAGGCCTTGAACATTTGGCATAATCTGTCAACTTCAGAACGTCAGTCAATGTTAACATTTTTATCATGGTGAAGTTCACGAACGAGCAACATTTAGAAATTATTAAAAATTACTACCGCAATTCTGAATCGGTAGTCACAACTTTAAGAGCGCTTATTCCAATTTTCGTGCTCGCGGTGGTCATATGAATGAGATCGAATTCCATAATTAAATGTAATTTGTGTACTTCACTTGGAATAAATTTTAACCTTATATGTATATTAATTATTCTTTATTTTACTTAAATATAAAATTGTTATGTCCTTACTGGAAAACCCTACATTATTAGCATAATGTATTATATTATATTAAAGAAGTTGTTAGACAAGTAAGCAATATAGTATTATTGGTATTATATTTAATACAGTATTATTGGTATTATATTATATTCAATTTTGATAACTATTAAATTATTGTTGTTTTCGTTGGCTTATATTTTTTTCTTTATTTTTTTTTTTTTATGTTCGTGCGATCTTGTTTATATACAAATGTACACACACACATATGTATATAGTATATTATTACCCTTCGATATTGATATTGTACAATTTCACATTGCTTTTGTACTATTTTTATGTACATACATATACGTTTTTATGTACATGTATATTATTATTTATATGCGTATTGTATTAAGTATATACCTATATATTACCACATTATTTGTATATTGTTTGTGATATTACAATACCTACAATATTTAGGGATACAGGTGGAAAGAAAAAGTAGCGATAAAAAATATAATATTTAAATCATATTGCATATATAATCACCTGAAATATTAAAATTATATCTAAGCAAGTGTATAGATATACCATTCATGCGAAATATCCACATATATGTAATGTATAGTATTTTTAAGATTTTTTGCTTATTACGTTCATAATTAAAATTCAAAAATTATTCTTATACATATTCATACGAATATGTAATGATAATTATTATTGTAATTCATAATACTCGAATAGAGATTATGAAATAATTAATATAAGACCACGCCAAAACAAAGATCATAAGGAAAAAATATTTCAATTTATAATCAATGCAGATCATACCAATTATATACAAACATACGTATGTTTGTCATTATGTCATTCGTTTATATATTATTATGTATATTACTCCCTATTAAAAACAAATGTTTGTTTACATTTCTTTGAAAAAATTTTTAATTTGTTATTCCCTTTTACTTATCATTCACAACAATTCATATACATATATACATACATTTAATATTCGCATATAAATTCGTATTATACTAATACATAATACAGATAAGGATCTTTGTTAATATACATCTTACCAAAGCCCAATATAACAATTTGTTATATAGTCTTTGATACTACATACTACCATACTACATAATATTCCGTAATGAATATTATATACACGTAGCTATATATATTATCATAATACACAATAAACTTGTATTTGCCTTTAAATACAATACAATTCACATTATTCCATTGCACACATACATAATGTATAATATAAAATATAATTTTATATCGATTCCATTCCCCGCAACAGATATTAATCTAGATGATTTGTATGGCAAATATATAATATAATTCCGAATACCTCTTAAATAACAAACAGATAGCTTCCTCGCCGTCAACAAGCATCGTTCACCAGTACAGTACACTATCATCACGCTGCCTCAGTGATAGTGCTGTTTGACGCTGAACATCCATGTGCCTTATTTATATAGTCAGGTACGTGAGGGACTTGAATAGCTCGATGGTTGGGTTTCGTCTTGTGATCCTGAGATCACGGTTCGAACCCCAGCCAGCGCGCTACTCTTGCCCAAGTCGATCATTAATTTTTCCCATCAACAATATACACCAGTAACTGATTACTGATGATAAACTGGATGGTATATCTGACATAAATTACTGATCGGCGGTGCCATAATGGACTTCGTGCACTTAATATATACTATATACATTGTATGTATATATGTATATTTGAAAAAAAAAAAATATATAGTCAGTACTGTTTATTACGGCACGGATGTTATCTGTTTCAATCTTTACCTCAGACATGGTAAGTAAGAAAAATTATGTGTATTTTAATACAATTATGAGGGGAAAAATTTATGTTCGAAACATGTTTCGAACGAAGATATTTATGTAACTTTATGTGTTCTGAATTTTTGACAGATTGTGGAATGAAAATTCTATTGCTTTAGCTCTATATTCTTTGATGTACCACAGTACTATCGTATGTATCGTTTCGTTTCGTTTCGTCACGTCTATTTAGGTTATAGAGCTTAACTCGTTAATTATTTATCGATAGCAGCTGTAAATTTTGACTTCTCTTTTACTTTGGGGACAGATTTTAGACAATCAACTGTTTATTTATTTAAAATATATACATATAAAAAATAATATATATATAAAGTGGATCTAATTATATTTTGGTGACTGTACACATGAATGGATGTAAAGTATTATAAAGATCTCTACAGATAATAAATAAATGAAAACATACATATGTAATATCTTATTGAATGTGAATATGAATATTTATGTTTATTTTCAATCATCAAAATGTTAAGAAAAGTTTAATAAAACGATTTGTGTTTGGTTTATTTTTCACATCTTCTTGTAGTTACGAAAAATATTATAAAATATTTAAAAATCTTTTTAGGCATTATGTGCGTATTATAAAATCATTCATCACTAATAGCTAATAGCGACTTCAAATTCTTAATAAAGAAAAAAATGTTTTATTTTCATCACAACAAAATGATCATATGAGATATGAGTTATGAGATACACTGGAAGAAAGAGAAAAAATTAGAGTGCTTGAACTAAGAGTGATTGACTAAGAACAGAATGTGAAATGAACATGTTCTACAAATGCAAATTTTATGCATAGATATCGTATCATATCGATGCATTTTTCAAATTCAAACATTCACATTATAGATGGGTGGCTGCTGCGTTCACAAGATTGATAAGATATTATACAATTTTTTTTTTCAATCGGTATAAATTTACAAAATCGTAAAAAAATATCACAAAAACTCCTACATATCCGTCTCAAAATGAAAATTACATTGCAATCACTTTGAAATTTTAACAAAAACAACAGCATTACCTTTTTAAATTTTAAAATACTCGGTAAAATTGTTTTAACTTTACTTTGAATTTTATAAAAAACATCATCATTAATTTCATTATTTTTTTGTATCACATTTGTATCATTTTTATCGTTATCATTATCATCATTATTTTTATGTCCGGAAAATGATTCAATATTATCATTATGAAGTTGATTTAAATATAAATTAATTCCAGATTTAATAAATGGTGATTCTTCTTCAGTCATTTGATGAATTTACGTTATTACTGCACGTATACTTTATTTAATAAATAAGAATTTTTTTATTTTTATATTTTATACTTTATTTTTTGTAATTTTCTTTTATACATTTATCATACAAAACTTAAACTAAAACCGTGAACACTTGTTAATTTTAATTCAAATTCATATTCAAAATTGAGAATATTACTTATTTTTGTCTGACATTTTATCTCAATTTCCGCAATCTTACTGCTGATACCGATAATAATTTTTTTCGAATTCGATTTGAATTCCCTCTGACATTTATGTTCAACTTTTATACATAATATAATGTAATGAAAAAATACATAAAATTGGAAATTGGATATCTGTATCACTGTGACTGTATGTAAGTTGTAACTATAAAGTGCGATATAGCGCACGACATTGTACTACACATTTTATCGTAGATTTTACATGTTAGTTGTTACCACCAATTACATTACATATGTGGATGTGCTTCTAATAACCTTCTGATGACTTTAATATTCTCCATATGCGTACATTATGTAATACAGTTAAAAACTAAAAAAAAAAAATTCCAAATAAAAGCTTCAATTTGTGTTGTAGAAGCAGTGCAGAGGGATAAAAGATAAAATAATAAACAAAAACATGATGACTACAAAAAAAAACATATACTCGTATAAACAACGTTTCTCCTTTTAATATTTAGTAAGCACAGTACCACTGTACCATCAGATAAGATAATCAAAATCTCCAAAAATTGGATCAATGCCAAATTTATTAATCCATTTATGGTGTTGCGCTTTAATATACATTTATATGTAAATGGAATCAATAGAGAAACAATAAAAAAAATAGGGGTAGTAACAGTAATAATAACATCTCACAATAGATGAAAAATTATTATTCTATTTTGATACATTAACGATTGTTATTTTATTAATAGTTCTAGACAGCAATTAGAATTAAATTTGACTATGAAATATAGTCAACACCTATAGTTGGGATTCTATTAATTTAAACAAAAATTTTGAATCATTTATTTTGAAAATGGAATGAGTCCGTCTTTTGTTATGTCTGTCCTCCCAAACCATAATATTAGATTTGAGAAGTCAGTGATTCATGATTCAGTGATTCATAAAATATTAAAGCAACACTGTGGTAAAAGAATTCCGGTTGGTATTATTATTTCATTCATCATAAAAAATTGACTTGTCATCATCAAAATGACTTTGCATTTCAAAATACAGCCAAGACCCAATACATTGACTTTCAGATACTTTGGTTTGCGGTTTCCATATTCCATTTATTCACATTTACACTTCACGTTTTCTTGCGTCTTTAGGGATACTCTCTTCCCATTTTAAATGTGGAAAAATTGACTTACATATGTCGCATCATGTCACATTCGAAATAAATGTTGCACATATCGAATGTACGCAAGTACGTATCTCTTTTATAATAGCGGAAGTACAATGTACGCCTTAGTTGCTTTTGCTTGTTTTGTTCGCTTTTAGAACTTTAAACTTTTTCAATTTTGCTTGCTTTATTTTTTACATGTGCATTGTGAGCAATCCCGTTTAAAAGTCTTATTTCTAATCAGGGGAGGGGGTCTATTCTGATTCGTCGAAAAAATGAGAATGAAAAAAATTTCTCATTTCGCTTCGCATTCCGTCCGGATTCCGCATTGTCTCATTTTTTCATTTCTCATTATTGTAGTTCTGCTGTCAAAGCAAGTAAAGCAAGCAAGGCATACATTGTACGTGTACCTTGATCATTGTACATTTTGCTCTATACAAATGCCTCTATATCTACATAAAATGTTATCATCACAATTAATAAATGAATTGAAATGAATTAAACTAATCGAATGTGTCAATTCAGTAACATAATCCGGTTCACTGTATTTCACACAAATAAAAATAATACAACTCCAAGACTATCACATGCTTCTACCCTGAAGAGAATTTTTATCATCGTTTGTTCTTTTTTGTATTTTCGTTTTGCTACACATGCGTTCGTAGTAGAGCTAGATAACATGGAGCCGATGCCGACTACCGACAAAGTAATTTTCAGAACAATTTATTTATTATTATTTTTTTTTTTTTTTTGGTGCAAAATATTACAGGAGAAGAAGAGAATTTCATCATTATCAGAACGATAAAATTAATTGTAGTTTCATTTTATAAATTTTAATCATTAATTAAATTGTACAATTAGCTTATGATATGTTATGTGTCACAATAAATTAATAACAATTACATACATATCGCTACTCATATCATACAAGAATAATGAGAATTAAAAATGTAGAATTAATGAAAAAAAAGAGAAGAAAATAAACAAAAAAATAAAACGATCATTCATCCATTCATTATACAGATGTACAGGGTGGACCAGAAGTAATGTCATAATATCAATTTGCGATAATTTTTGTAAATGACGTCTAATAATATGTCACATTGTGTTTTTACTTTTATGTCACAGACAGGCAATCTTACACCTTCAAGATGTCATCAATTTGACATCTTCAAATGAATTTTCCACGTAAAAACAGAGTCTAAATTAATGACAGCCATAAATTCATATTACATGACATTACTTTTGCTCCATTTTATACAAGTACATACCTACAAATTATATACTTACAACTTTCATATGTTTTATACTTGGTAATATACGTTTTGTTTCTGCCTCTTTCTTAATGAATATCTCATTAATAACGCTACCGACAACTTCGGCAGCAGCACCAGCAAACGCACCACCGGCTGCATTTAAAAATTCTTTGCCGGTCTGCTTTAAAAAACCTTTTATTTCATCCATTTTTTTTATTTTTTATTTAAGATCTGTTGTTATCCTTCTTACAGAATGATGTTAATTTGATTTGTTTGTTATATATGTATATAAAATAATTTTTATGATTTTGATGACACTTTTTTACGAAAACTTTACGTAGGTATTCATTTTATTGTGTGTGTGTGGGTGCCTGTTATTTTTATGTATGTAAGAAGCTTTTCAAAATGAAATTGCTTCTTTATACACTATAATTTTTTCAGTAAAAAAAAAATATTAAATAAAAAAAAAGGAGAAAACGAAAACAAAAAAAAATTAAAAATTAAAAATATTACATCAAATTCATTTTTCACATTTTATAAAAGAGAAAACATTATAAAATTACTGCGTTTATGAACACCTCTTAAAACGATTTGTGATAGAACGACGTAAGATAACAACGATTCATAAACACAACACAACACCCATCAAAACCAAACCGATGTAAAGTTTTCAAGTCGATTTAATTCAAAGCGATTGTATGCATTATGCGTTGCAAATGGTTGTAAATCGATTAAAAGTTATAAACACATAGAACGAATTGAAAAGCAAGTTAACCAATAGAACCATACAAAAACCGTTAAATCTATCATCAGTTAAATGTAAAAAAAAATCCACATCAACAAAACAAAATTATAAAATTGACATTTCTGTTTTTGAAATCCGCATAACTCCTGCCGCATTCAAATTAAATCGATTTTAATCACAGTCATAAAAACACTGCTGAATCGTTTTGAATTACATCGGTTGTTAGATCGATTTAACGTCAAAGTGATATAAATTTTGTTCATAATCGCAGTAAAAAAAATTTTTGCGAAAATTATCTATCTTAATGTATACATGAATAAGTCCATGTACGTACTACATTTGCGTCGTCGTTTATTTAATCTGGTGGAAAGGAAATTAAGTACATATATTGTCATGATTATCAAATTAAATACTATTTTATCACGTTTTAAAAATTTATTTATTTGTAATTTTCAATTTAAAATATCTTCTACACCTCTCTAGTAAACTGAAAACTTCAATCGCTATCTTAAATGCTAAAATTCTACACACACAAGCAAGACTATTAAGCTATAAATATGCGTTAGTGTTGCATCATATTTTTTTATGAATGTGAAATATGACTGACGTCGGTATGTATCAATTATTACTTTTATTTTTATTTTGACCGTCACCTCACCGTCAGCCGACAAAAATTAGTCATGTTCATTTGTTATGGCGGAATGCAATTATCATCTAAGTGTATAAATTAAATAAAAATTAATGAATGAAAAGATGAAAATAAATAAATAAATAAATAAAATAATAAAAAATAAAAAATTTTCTATAATTCCCCATAATTGTATCTATACGCATCTCTCAGTTATTTGAAATATTTTTAATTTTCTATTAGACACTCTCCTATTTTGTTAGTAAATAGAAATACAGTAGAGTTGTATACGTTTTCATTTTTTACACTTTTAATATTTCATTTTATTTCCGTTACAAAAATTTTTATTACTTCCATTTACGTAGACTGATACAGTAAAAATGCTTCTATAGACTTTTTATATTTAATAAATTTTATGTCTAATAAAATGTCTAACCATTTTTGAGAAGATAAATTTAATGAATTTACTTTTAATTATTTTTTTTTTTACTAAATGCATCGATTACAGTCAATAACAAAATTCAAAGTACATACATGTTAAATAATTTTGAATTAACTATTGAAGCGATCTCGAAATATTATTTTATCGCAGTACAATGAAAAGTTCATCGGACTCAATGGTTCATACTAATCACAAAGTTCTGAACTTACTCTTCATTACTTACGAATATTTTCAAAGTTTATTCAACTTCGATGGGTATCAGCGTCCAAATAAAAAGTAACTTAAACTCAAGTAACAATTAAACTATTGACACATTGCCAAGATAAATCATATAGTTATAGTAGTTTATCGATAAACTGATTGCGATGACACATTAACTGAAAAAGCACTGGTTTATCGACAAGTACGACATCTGTAGAAAATTAAATCAACTGTAGTTTATGCCGCGGATAAACAGTCTACAATGACAGAAAATTTTTAGCATTCAGCACTCAGCATTGACGTCAAACAACTCAGCAGTCATATCGATAACTGAGTTTGATAAACTAGTTTAGGATAACTGAGTTCCCCAAGTCGTTTATCTCAAATTTAACCAAGAAAGTCGACATAAACGAGAACTATCTTGGCAATGTGTCAATTGTCTTTGATCAGTACATATAAAATTTGAACTATTACATCGTTTGATTGAGATTGTTTCTCTATCAAGACAACTCTATGATTCACAATTCACGAGATAAACATTTTTTGTCTTGATTTGGATCATCCTTAATTGCAGACCATTGAGTATCGATAATGATGATCGCAATACAATAAAATTTAAATTTAATCTTTTTTGAATGAAATCAGACTAACAAACTTCTTCATTTATAACTAAACACCTCCCAAATATTATCGTGCCCTCTTAATTATGTTATTGACTGTATTTAAAAAATTTGCATTTATACATTTTTATTTTACATTTTTACGCAAATATTTATTTGCGTGGTACGTTTAAACTACAGAAAATTTTTTCAATAAATTATCAAAGTAATGTTAAAAATGCATTTTATTATGATGTTGATTGCACTCGTAGATTGTATGTGCATTCGTAATTTATATTTTTTTTTTTTACTATTCTGTTGTAGGATATTGCACTTTATGAATAATTTTCTTTTGAAATTTATGAATAAAAACAAATCATTAAAATGAGTAAGTAGATGATTTTTGTTTTGTTTTGTTTTTTGATGGAAATATATTTAAAAATTTTCATTTAGATGTGAGATCGTCGAATGTGTACAACTTACATATGCGCTATGAAATTACATATGCACGAGTACGAGTTTAATATATGATGTGGTGACTTTTATAAAATTTATTTGTATTTTTATTTGCCACAAATTACAAATCGATGGATGGTAGGTACAGAGCTACTCTTTATTCTTAGTCGAAATTCATATCTTCCGTCAAATGAAATGAAATGTATAAATGACAGAATAATCATTCGACATGGTTGCCTTTTATCAGAGGTATTATATGTAGCAATGAATTATGATGGTGAATTGAAAATTTAAATTTCAAGTGGTGGGGAAAACAAAATATGCACTACTTACTAATAGTAATGATAATTGGGCCTGAAAGTCGAGTGGAACTCCTTCGTTATCTGAGAGCAACGAAGAAGTTTGACTAGACGGGGGCTTCGAGTACAATGGACAGCGTTATATCTGAGTGCTCTGGTTTCATACCTTCCCCCTAACAAACAACAACAAACAACAATAGTAATGATGATTGACAGTAAACAATTTAAAAATTCACGAACAAAACAATGACAGAATGATAATTCGAAAGAGTATGCGTATATGGGGACATTTTTGAGTGATAATTCACACACACTAAAAGAACAATTATCAAATCATTACCGTGTGTCTAAAAGGCATTAAGTGCACATGAATACTACTCCAATTAGTCCAATTAGAAGTAATTATATTCGAGTTGTATATCAGACAATTAATCATTCATTGCTGATGCTATACTTTGTTGATTGAATTATAGATCAACATTTCTTTTTTTGGACTTGATACTCCAATCATCGGGCTATGCTGGCTTAACAATGAATATTACTTTCCTTTTAAAGATAATCCAGGTATTCGAATATGAAAATGAGATTCAGATAAATGTACTAATTATACATGGAATAACTAGGGATGTCAGATAAACTACATCCCTTCTGCCCACTCTACGACCTTGGTGACCGACCGGCTATGATTTCAGTATTGAAATAAGGCTTATTTTGAAAATTTTTTGAGTTAGTTTATGTGTATGCATGTGTTAATGTATGTATGTTTCAAATTAAAAATGAAAAATAATGAACTTCATAAAATTTTTATTATATATATATTTAAAATTAAGTAACATTAAATGTTTTTGATTTTCATGAAAGTACATATTTATTTCAATATAGATTTATTATGTACGTTAATTAATATAGAATGAACAAAAATATAATAACTAATTGTTGTATGAGCATTTTTCGAAAATGGAGTCAGATCGTCAAGAGTGACGAAAATCAAATGTTCGAAAATGCATACTCACTCATGCAAATGTCATAAATTCAAAAATGCATGATGATTGCATACGATCGCAAAAAAAAAATCGCATGTATCAACGCATGTAGTCTTGTACATATATGTACATGCTTTTCTGTAATCAATTATGATGGAATGCGATGAATGTATGCAAGGATAATTATCACATCTGACTGCAATTTCGAAAAAGGTCATTAAATTTATTAAAATTCAAATAAATTTAAATAGAAATTTAGACACACCGAATTAATAAACCAATTCATATTGTCGTGATTAAATTATATAACTTTACATGTTCATAAAATTGAATATTATTATCAGTATTACATTTATTAATAATGGGTGCGTTCAGTTCAATGCAGCGATGCAAGTCAGCGATGAAAATGCAGCGATGTTTAGATAATCGCTGTATACAATTTACTGAACTGTTTACAGCGGAAAAACCAGCTGAAAACAGTTGATAGTTGGCTTTGTCTGTTGTTCTAACATTAAATATGTCAAAATTTGTTTACGATGACTTTTAAAGCGAACTTTTTTTCAGCTGCAAAATATTTACATCGCTGTAAAGTAGCGATTATGCAGCGAAGCCGTTCAGTAAGAGAAATTATTGCAGCGATGGAAAATTATACATCGCTGCGTGGAACTGAACGCACCCAATGAAACAAACAAACAAAAAAATACAATGATTATCGAATTAATTAACAAGCTGTATGCCAAAAAAAAAAAATAACTTTCGAACAATGAAACATTTTATTAAACTTTAAGAGAGCTTAAACTTTTATGCTTTTATGTGTCAATATTATCAAAGAACAATTTCTATATTATTATAAACAAAATGTCAAACAAAAATAATTATATCAACGTGTCATGATTAATAACTTACAAACTAAACATTTTAATTAACTATTTCGGTGTGTCTACGCTATAAAAATAAAAAAAAAAAATGATATTTATGAAATATAATATTATTTAACATTAAAATAGGAACAAAATTAAAATAAAATTCAATTGAAAGAACATTTTTCAAATTAATCGAGAAAACAAAAAAAAATATATGTATATATAAACTGTTGTTTGATGAATGTTGCGCGCTGATAGTATGTACCTATGCATTTCAAAATAATTTATTCATGACGTTTGGTTTTTTTTTTCAATCCACTTTCAGCTAATTTAATTTGAGCTTGTAAAAGTTTCATTCTCATTTCATGCTCTTTTCGATTTTGATCAATTTCCAAAGCAATTTTTTGTTTTTGCAAATTGAAATTATCCTCATAACTAGGATTTTTAGGCATTTTCTTGAATTGTATTGATTCATCTTTTAAAATTTTTGATATTTTTTTATGTAGGTAGGTGTACGTGAAAAATGAAAGAAAATAAGAGAAAATTAATTATTAACATTTTAATGTAAGGTAATACAAAATAAATTTTAAAATGATCATAATTCATCGAACGAAAGATAAAAACGGATATTTTGTTTTCATTATCAGTCAGGAAAAAAAAAAGCATTCTTATGTAAATGAATATTTGAAAAAAAAAGTACATATATATTTCATTTGTATTGATTACCAAGAGTACCAAAAAAAAAAAAATATATACGTTAAAATATATAACTGATATTCAGGATTCAAAATATCCATCTGAATTTGTATTTCCGTTAATGAATATGTGACATAAAAGCTGAGTTTCAAAATACATATTTATATGCGGTAGCAATTGATATAAATTCAGCACAATAAAATCCTAATGCTGAATTGCATTCAAATTCCATTTTGAAATTCAGCAAAAATTATTATTGGACATTACACAATTATAGTACTACACCATTCAGACAAGAAAATATATGTACAAAAATTTCAAAAATCGATTTATTTTTATCCAAAAATCTAAAGTTTTGAAATTTGGCCAAAAAAAATGAAAAAAGAAAAATAAATCAAAACAAGAATAAAGTCTAGATTCTAGAAACATGTTGATTAATAAATATGATAGACATTTTAGATATATAATTTACTGTCTAAATGGTGTTAAAATGCATTTTGATGTTTTATGTATATAAATATGTAAAAAAAATATTTTTTTACAATAATTATTATCTTTACCATTATTATTATTATTATAATTTTCTTCTTCGTTATAAGAAGATTCAACATTTAAATCAGAATTGTTCATCATCTCCATATCACATCTGGATATATTCACAATCTGTTGCGTATTATCACATGCAGATTTCTTAACAATTTGCATATTACATACAGATTTTTTTATAATTTGTATATTATTATTATCATTCTCTTTATAATTATCACAATTATAATTTCTTTTACGATTATTACGTTTCTTTAAATTGTTTTCATCATCAGTTGCATCATAATTTTTTGTATATTCGATTGATTTTAATTTTGATTGTTCATTATCATTATCATTATCAAATGAATCATCAGAAACATCTGATAAATCTAAATCAATATCATTGTAATCGTTCATATTTTTTTTAATAATTTGTAAATCTTCTTCTTTATATTCTTTATTAATTTGTTTTCTTTCGATTTCTTTTAAAATGTTCCATTGCGTTTTTAGTTGTTCTTCAGTTTTTATTTGAAAATTATTACTATTCTTTTTATTTCTTTGATTAAATTCTTTTGTGATATATGTCCACATTATATTTTCATCACCATTTAAAATTTTTGTAATTTCAATTTGATTTTTAGCAATTTCTGTTAAACGTTTATTTTCTTTTAGACTGAATTCCATTTTTCTTGATTGTTATTATTTTTTTTTTCTTTCTTTCTTTTGTTTTTTATTGATTTTTTTAACTTTTTTTTTTCTTGTTTTTTTTTTTCACTTGTAAATTTTTTTTTCTTCTTTTCTATTAAAAAAAAAAAAATTTTTTATAATTATTTTATAGATTTTACTGAAATTTACATTCGAAATTTTTTGATAGGTAGGCTAGACTGTACAATATATTCGTGGATGTAGGTACATATGTTGAATGTTAAAAATAAAAATCAATAAAAAATCATAAAATAATTGAAAAAAAAAAAAAAAAGAAAATTATAATCACAACAAATTGATATTGAAAATATGTATTTATATGATCGCAGTTATTTTGCCTAATTCGGAAATGAAAAAAAATCACAAATTTATAATTCTAAAAATTCTGATGATGATATTAGTTTAGATTAAGATAGAACATTAGACATTAGGTAGGTATGTGCATATGTAGTTGGATAATAATTTAATTTTACAACGATTAATAAACATTAAAATTAAACAGATTAATTTGTATTACTCTAGCAATTTTCTACAAATCAACAACCTTAATTATTCAAATCAAAAATGTACATACATACATACTGTAAAACTGTAATGTAAACACGAATCTACATACTTCAAGAAATATAAATTTTTTTGTGTGTGATTTTTGTTTTTTTTTTTTTTTTCTTGTAACAAATTTACTAGCGCGATGTTTATTACATTTTACAAAGAATACAAAAATTATACAAAATTTTATGAATAGAATACTATTAAACAAAAAAAAAAAAAACATTTACGTATACGTTTACGATCGTATGATCAGTCAGTAATCAGTGTACCTATATACTTTGCCTCCCAGTCTCTCTCAATTCATCCATTTCATTTGGATCAATTCTGTGGTCACAAGCGATAACCGCTTAAGTCTAAAATTGTGGTTTTGAGTAAACACGGTTTAAAAATTTGAACATATTTTTTACACAAATTTGATGGTCAAAAAACAATAATTTCGTGTTGAATGGAAGACTATTATGAGAAAAATTTTCTTAAATTGATAACTAAACAATTAAAAATTGAAATTATTTAAAATTGAGTATGTTCTAGAACAAAAATATTTGAGAATTTTAAATTTAGGATATTTATGCAAATTTGTAATTTTACATTTTTGTTACTTATGTCAAGTTAGGCGTTTATTGCAAAAATCTATTTTTAATTTCCTAGATTTAAGTCATTATTGTAAAGTTCGATGATAAACTTTTACGTTCCAAAAACGCTTAACTCGAGATAGACTGTTATGATAAACCTTACAATTTTGAGAAGCTGTTTCCAAATATATTGTGCAATAATAACTTAAGTTTAGATAAGCCTGTATTTTCAAACATAAAATATCTCTCCAATATTATGGTGATTTAGGCGGTTATTGCATATGTAAGTCACGAACTATTCGACATAAGCGATAATATTTTTAAGCAATAACTTTGGCTACAAAAGTGATAGAAAAACCAAATTTTGTGTGCACATAGAGCTTGATGCGGAGAATGCAGTAAAACTCATAACTCATTTTTGCCTTATGTCGACTTAAGCGGTTATTGCTTGTGGCCACAGAATTTTATTAATAAGTATTTACATTAAGGGGATTCATTTCACGTCTCAGTTTGTCGTAAACTTCGTAATCTTCGTATAATTTGTCAGTTTTCGTAGTTCATTACAAACTAATGAAAGTTTTGAAAAACTGCAAAAATAAAATGCTTCGTAATTTCTAAATTTTGTATTTTGTAGTTTTGTAGTTAATGTGTTTGACATTGACAGTTCTTAGTTGGTTGTTGGCATCATAGATATTAAAATATTAAAAAATAAATATAACAGATGAATTAATAAAAACAACTACAAGAAAAGTAAACTGTGAAGAAATTAGAGATGGTCGTTCATTTCAACAGACCTAAGAAACTTTAAAATTGAAAAATTATACTGAACTGAAATATGAAAATGACATGAATCCCCTAATTATGTATGTATTGCTAAACGCAATTTTGTATATACATAATTATGATGACTAAAGTAAAATATAAATTAATACTACTACAACTATTTTTTTTTGTTCTTCAAAATAATATTGTGATTTAAGTTTTTAAGTTTTAATATTTCTTGAATAATAACAATTTAATCATAGAAACAAAATCAGAATCTATGTCGTTGTCGTATCAGAATAATTAATTAAATGACACAGCATCTTTGATGTACAATGTATACGTATGTACGCCTACATACTACATAGCTTTGTAGTAAATAAATAATTTATGTTTATATTCTTGTATTTTTAATGTTTTTTTTTTACCTTTTTGGCGCTATATTGTATTGTTGAAAAAAAAAAAAGGTATATAAATTATAATTTACATAGATGGAAGAGAGACTAAATATAATATATAATATAAATGCGATGATGTACACGTATAATATTGTAGGTTAAATTTTAAATTATTAAATATAAATTTTACTCGTATTTTAAACAGATTTATTTTTTATTTCTTTGTAATATTTAATTTGTATGTATTTGGAAACACACTATTCTTATTCTTTACAATAATTTATAAGTAAAATGTAAAATTAAAGAAAAAAAGATTCTTATGTTAGTAATGCAAAATTTATTTGTTCAATAATGAAATGAATCGATAAAAAATGAAGATGGAGAGAGAGTCATGATGAATGAACATTATAATGAATCACACCTTGATTACTAAGTAATGTATTATTGAAATCAATGCAATATCAAAATATGTAGCTGTATGTATATGAAATATGAATAATTTTTAATGTATTTGTGTTTAAGTTTAAGCGTTTAAGTAAGCATAACAACGTAAGTATGCATGTATGCATAACCACGATCACCTTATATAACTAATTATGTACTTTTTTTTTTCTTTGTTTTTTTAGATTCTTAACTAATTTGTGCAACTACCAACTAATAGCAGTGACAATATAACATTACACTGGAATTTGAATTAAATTTAAAACAAAAAATAATATTTATACAAAAGTTAGAATGTTTCTAAATCTAAACTATTTGACATTATTATGTGTTGCTTTTTATTTCTACACTTTAGCATTCTGATAATAATAATGTATTTAAAGGCACTTTTATGTATTTAAACGTGATGGGATGTGATTCAACAAACAAAAACAAAACAAAAAAAAAAGAAAAACAATTCAATTGTATAGATTTTTTAGAAAACGTTTCATAAATTTTAGATTTTTTTTTTTTAATTAAAAAGAATTGAAATGCGACGTCTAATATTTGCTATACATGTACTCGTATGTTAATCAAATAATTAAATTATTTTTAAAATAATGTATGCATATAATATGTAATACACTGTATACATAATAATAAAGAATAAATTGAATAAATAAAAAATCAAATAAAATATTATGACATTGTTTAAATGTATTTTGGGTAGCTAACTAACACTATCAACCAGTACAGCACCATAACTTATGAATACTTAATATTGTATTTGAACTCTGTCTATACATTTAATACTGTAGCAACTTTGTTGACTAATTCAAATCAAAAGAAGAAGAAGAAGAAAAATAAATTTAAATAATGTAAATTATTATATCAACAAATTGGAAATATGATGACGAAAGAAAATTATATTTATATAAAAAAAACAAGCAAACAAACAAACATAATTATTGTTTGGTATTTATACAAACTGATAAGAAAATTTTTTAATAAACAAAAATTCATTTGTAACATACATACATATGTCATGTGTTTATGATTTTTAATAAATGTGTACTAATCACGAGAGTATTCGTGTATTATTTATGTAACGAGGAGAAGCTATATCTTATTGTATTTATTTACTTATTCAGTTTTACTTTTTTACATTTTATTTATTTAGGTATGATAAATTCTAATTCTAATTCATTACTTTTGTATTAATTGTTGTTATTTAAAAAGAAAATATTTTTGTTTAATTTTGAAAATTACAAACTTTATTAGTCAATGAAATATGTAATAAGAAAATGAAAAATAAAATAAACCTGTTAATGACATCATAATAACAACATCACAGATCACACATCATATCGCAATGTTTGTAATTGTAGCATAGTACCTGTTACCTCAATTATATCACCACAATACCTATTAAAACTACACCTCATCTAAAGTTAATTGCTACTTGCTAACTCATTATTGTATTTGTATTACTTTACTAGCAACTAGAAGTACCTACCTTATTCTAGTCTAGAACTACTTTACTTATTTATAATAATGATAAATGATACATCGATTTGCTATTTCATTTCATTTTTGTTGTTTTTTTCAGCACGAACAAAAATTTAAAATTAACTTAATCTTTAATAGATATCTATCTAAACCTAAACTAACATAGCACGTAAACAGTGTTATATAAAATAATAACACAACCATTCTAATTTAGAGATATATTTTGAATATTTAATTGTAAGTAAAATTTGTATAAAAATATAAAAATCTCGTGTCGCTCGTCCGAAACGGCTTGATCGATTTTTATGAAATTTTTTGTGTATATTTTTTGGTAGGTCTGAGAGAGAATAGGTCGTAGGCTATTTTTTTATACCCCTAGGTGCCTCTAGCCCTTAGGTGATAAGGGTGGCCCTCTCCAGAAAATTTTTTTTTATTTTCGGACAAACATTTTTTTTTTTCGATGTCGAAAGTTCAATACAATGTGTACTTAGATCAAAAATAAGTTAAATAATATTTGAGTATTTTTGATCTAAGTAGGTACACATATTATATTTTTTTTCAGCAGTCATTGTCATATCCATCATCATTTCTAAATTTGAATGGTTGATATATATTATTTTTGCACAACATTGTACCTATTATATTTATACATATATGTATGTAATGTATTTATAAAAAATGATTGTAGACTCAGTCAATACAATATCTATGTAAGCATATTTTCTTTTTTATGAGTGGATAATTAATTAATAGCATGAGCATCACATATAATACTAAATGAATGAAAATGAATAAAAATAATGACAAAAAGAAAATATGTGACATTGAAGGACATTAATATATAAATAACTACATAAGTATATCATATTAATAAATTACTATGAAAAAAAAAAAGAATATTATACTACATATTATAAAAATTAAAAAATTCTAAAATGTTGAACAAATTTTCATTTTCAATTAAACAAAATGTACTAATATTCACATGATTCGAATTATGTAGATATACACAATAATACTTTAAATTTTCACTAACTAGCTAGAACTACTAGAATATATTATTCCTTTTATTTTTAGCGAGAGGTTAGATTTATAATATTTCAGATTTTTATTCGATTATTAATGTAAAATTCACTTGTTTTATTTTATCTTTAAGCTACCGTCACAGCTAATTATAATTACTGTGATTTAAATTTCTTATTTTTTTTTAAAACACATATAAAAGTATCTACCTAAAACAAAATTATTATAATTTTATTTTCCTTCTTTTTTTCTTCAATAATCATGACATCACCTCATATTATTTTGTATATAAAATATAGTATGTAATAATAAAAATTAGCTATATTATACATTTTATCATATATGTACATAACTACATTAAATATTATGAAAAAAGAAATTTCTAAATTTAAATATTTTATCGAAGAACTAGTATGTACCTAATTAAAAAAAAAAAAAAATTTCTTTTCTTAATAAAAATATAAAACATAGTGTAAAAAAAAGAAAATTTAAAATTATCAAATAAAAAATTAAATTAAATGATTTTTTTTTGAATCCATACATACCAAAAATTACTTTAAAATTTCAATTTAATTTATTTTGATTAATTTTTTTCACTTCACAAAATTAAATTTTTCTATTAAAACTTTCTGCAATTCGACAGCCTCTCAAACAACAGGAACAGAATAAAAATGACAATTGACATGGCAAGAAAGATAAGTAGTTTTCGTTTCGTTTCATATTAATTCTCTTTACGTACGATTTTAAAAATTTCAATTTACTTTGCCTGCCTACTTTGTTAATTTTTATATTTTTAAACAATTTTTCATAATATATTCTCCATCTCCATATTCTATTTCTATCTGTATTTAATTTCAATTCTCAAATATTCTATCAATAAATGAAATGAACGAGAATGAGAATGTAAACTGAAACGAAAAATAATAAGGTTTAAATACAATACAACTACCAATTGACTACCAAATGCAGGCTTATTAAGTTAAAAATTTGTAGTAAAACACATTACCGACTACCGGCAATTTTATCCGAATACAAAATTTAAAATTTATTTTTAAGGGCCGGTACTCACATCGAAAGCTAAATTTTTCTCCATATAAAACCTATGTAAAAAAAATGTAGCTAAATTTTTAGTTTCAAATTTCGCTTACTGGTACTCACTTCCAAACTAAATTATTTCGGTGGAACTTAATAGTGGAGAGTTGTGGAACTCATTTTTCACAATCATTTTATATGGTCGAGCATATAAAAGGCAAGCGAAATAATGACAGCTCAAATATTTTGACAAATAAATATTTATTTATTTATTTTTACTTGATTTATTTTCATAATTAACATAATTCTACGTACTCTACACACGTTTCCTTCCACAATTTTTAGCTTGTAGAGTTATATATGCAATTGCAAGCGAAAAATTTCACGGGAACTGAGTACCAGGTCTAATACCGTAACCACAATTTCGCTTCCAAATCGACAACGAAAAACGACAACGATTTTTCAGTTGTCAAAATCTATCGACAAGGAACTACGCCTAGCGAAATTCATTTGTGTACACATAATTCAGCGTCAGCGTAGATAATAGATAAAATGTTTCTTAATTTATTGCAAATATTGCAAAACACATTTTAATATTTTGCTCTTAATTATTTTTTATTATATTATTTTTTTATTTATTGTTTTTAGAACACATCAACTAAAAACCATTCAAAAATAAGATTAAAATAATATATAAATTGACATTTGACGGCGTTTGGCGTCAAAATTAGAAATTGTTTTAATCATAGCGTCCAGCGGAAAAATCGACAACGATTTTCTGCTGAATTGTAGGCAACTTGAATTGTGGTTACGCTATTAATTCAGTATGTATTTATTTTTAATATATGTTATTATTAATGTTAATATTAATATGTTAATTAAGAAAATTAATATATACATATGTTATTATTTTAAAATTTTATTATTTTTAAATTGTCAAATGCATGTACAATGTGGATGGTGTGGAGTATGAACTTTTTGTGGGTAGTTTTGAGATGAACAAGTAAATCAAAATGTCAAAATTTAGACAAAACAAAAATCCGATTTTTAATTTTCACCACAATGAGAAAAATTTTTATCTCATTGAAAATGAAAGATAATTTTTTCCTCATTTTATTTACACACACCATTTACACAATTGCCATATTTCCATGATTTCACCATTCTCACGTGTTCGCTGCACGTGCACGTGTATTTAAAAAGCTTTTAATAATACACAGAGAGAGAGAGAGAGACACATTAATGATTATGCTCATTCTCCTTGCTCATGGCTCATGGCTCATCATCGTAAACAACTTTTTTATTTGCAATTTTTTGTATAGAAAATAAAGAAAATAAATACATATTGATAGTGGCACATATAGTAGTGAATGTACATATACATATACACATTTTTGTATTGATAAAATTATTAGCAACAGCAAGAGTACATAAATAAATTGTTGTAGGATAATTTAGATATTTTTTAGATAACATATGATTTCATTTTCCATTTTTAAAATTGCATACTGTATTGTGTACATTTATAACAATGCAATGATATTTACTGTAGTGAGTGACCTGCATTTTTTTTTGCAAAAACGAAAAAAAAAATGAAAATTCCTACTTTCATTTCAATCAATTACATACAACATTCATTCAATTTGCAATAATCACAAGTTAAATTTGAGTTGAATTATTCATAGCATACCGATAAGAATAAATGCAAATGCAATGCAACCAGCAGAGTACAATAAATTATACATAATTATGAAAATAGTAAACAATATAACATTATAATTACGTTACATAAGTACATTAAATGCCTCACATCATTATTGGTATTTGAAAATTTTAAGATTATTATATACCTACATACAGATATTCAATTTCATTATCGAATAAAATTTCATTCATTCATTTAAATTTTCTATCTTTTCTGACGATTAATTACGCATTAAAATTAAACTACAATTCAAAAAAATATCAATATAAACACGGAAATTTTCAACTTATACTACTCAAAATTTAAAAGTAGATAATTTTATTCACACACAATTTACATTACAAAGAACAAAAAATTTAAATTGAAAAATATTCATAGTAGATAGTAGGTACTTTGTTTATTATATGAAATTATGAAGAGTAGAAATTGCAATAAAATGAAAAAAACAAAAACTTAGAACAACATCTGCTCCATATTCACATTAATAAATCTATAAATGTATGAACTAATTTTTTGTTTACGATTCCTGCTAACGATTAAAATGAAGTCAGATATAGATATACATATATAGATCTACAGTCGAACGGAAACATCTTCCAAGAAATAAAATTTTTAAATCATTTTTCAAATAAAAATGTACTCATCTTTTTCGATTTTAATTTTATTCAGAATGTACAATTAAACATTATGTATGTAATATTCATATGAAAATTTGGCATTTTTCCTTTTCATTTTTACATTTCAATGTAGGTACCTTATTCAAAAGCAAATAATACGTTTGGCAAATGTCCAAAAAAAATTGAACTCCCAACCCAATTTAAAAAAAAAAAATAAATAAATTCAGAAAAAAATTGCAGTAACAAGAAATTATACATTATATGAATTTTACAGTTGCTATCATCATAATATTTTTTTTTTTTAATAAATGAAGAAAGTTAATATCTTGAGAATCTTTGATAAATTTCCTATAAAAAAAGCAAATAAAAATAGTTTAAAATTAGATTAGATCTCATATCATTTATCTGTTTTGATTTATGATGACTAAAAGTAACAGCCCATAATCGCATAATCTATAGGAAAATTGTACAATGACTAGTCATAGTCATCATAGTCATCATCATTCTTCTTCATGTGATGAAATTAATTAAATAAATCGAAAACGCGAGTCAATAAACTAAAAATGTAGATGACTTCTGAAACAGATATAATATATGGACACAGATTTCTTCAAATTATCATGTTGATTTGATATATATGAACACGTCATCATCGATTTTTGTTTTAGAGACATCCAGATACAAAGTGAATACATCGATAAATGTTTACATAAATGTACATATAAATTTTTGTTACATTATAAATATAAAATAAAACAAAAAAAAAGAACTAAAATAAAAATTTACCATAAATAAATTTTCATCATCCGGTACATGAATAGATTGTATTGGTGGTTCTGGTATTGCTGGTGGTAGTGCTGGTGGTTGGGCTGGTGCACTAACATTAGAATCATCATTTGGACCAAATTTTGGATAAATAGTTGATGGTGTTTTTGGTATATACGAACCACTATCTAAAAATGAAATTACAGAAAATTTAATAAATTCAAAGTAAAAAAAAAAAAAAAATCCAAAATATTTTTATGTTGTAGTTGTAGTTAATTAAATTCCGTACCTGGTAATGATGGAATCGACGGATACAACGATGAATAACCAGAACTACTATTCGATCCAATTGATGGAGATGGTGATGGATATGGTACACCCATTGGATATGGAGGATATGGTACCGATGAGGGATACGGTGCCATTGGATATGGTGTACTAGTCGGATATGGAAGATTAGAATTTGAGCTGGGATAAGGAAGATTTGGATTTGAATTTGAAGTGGGATATGGAAGATTAGAATTTGTATTTGAACTTGGGTATGGGAGATTCGTATTAGATTTCGGATATGGTAGATTAGAATTTGATGAAGGGTATGAGGGAGCTGATGGAGCTGATGGAGCTGAAGGTGCAGATGGTGATGGTACAGATGGATAGAGTGATGTGCCACCTGATGAATGCTGGTGGCTACTAGATTTTTGAGTTATTGTATCTGGATGTGATGCATGACCTTCGGGATATACTAAAGCGGCTAAATTATGATAGCCATAACCGTGCGCACGCCAATTTTTCGGATAATAAGAACCGTACGACATTTTTATTTTTTTAATACTTTTTTTTTCTGTTTTTATTATTGCACTTTTATTGCGATTATGTTATATGTTATATGATTTATAGCTGAAAATAAATAAAAAGAAAAATGGTCATCAGTCAGTTCAATTTGATTATAAATGACGATAATTATTTTATGAGAAAGAAAATTGATTTTCTTATAATTATTTCATACATTGTTAGCTAAAACTAATTTGGTAATGAATTTATTTTCGAAAAACATTCCATAAAAAAAAACGGTAAATTATTTTTTCATTTTTCATTAAAATCCGTACATCTCTTTTGACTTTTGTTATTACATTTACTTCAAAAAAAGGTTAATCACCGAATCGTCTTTGGTTTTTTTTTTTCTGTTTTTAAAATTAAAATTAATCATCTCGATTCTTGGTAAATTTTCATTTAAATTGGAAATGCATACATAAAATATTTATTTACAAAACAATAAATAAATCAAATAAATAATATAAACAAAAAAAAAGTTATAAACACACACACCACATATATGCAAAATACACCGCACACATATAAGAAAAAAATACCTACCACAGATAATTACACACAGCTGTAAGTTGAGTAGGAAGAAGAACAGAAGAACGGAAAATCCCACAAAGAGCACTGCACGCACAGACTCACTCTCACTCAGTGTCAGTCAGTGAGCAGAGCGGAATGAATAGCAACAAAAAACACAACAAAACTGCACAATCTGCACAATAAACAAAAAAGCACAGTAAGAGTAAAGTAAATAAAAACACTACAATACAAACAAATGCTTCAAAAGCTTTTTTTTCCAATTTTTTTTTTTACTTTTTTCACCTCAATACAACACACTTTTATTTTTTTATCTTTTTTTAATTTTTTTTTATAATTCAACTACTATTACTTATTTCTTTTTTTCTTTTTTTTATTTTAAATAAATTTCAAGGTTAACATGCAAATTAGCACAAATTTTCTTGTAAAAAAGAAAACCTCACAAATTAGAATTACTTGGAAAAATGATTTTTTTCCAAAAAAAAGACAAACCTTAAGAACTCACATGAATTTCACTATGAATTTGCAATTAATTATATGTAATTATTTTCCTTAAAAGGTTACAATTTTTTGTTTCAGATCAAAAAATAAATACTTTTTAAAAAAACACTGCACTTTATTTGTATTTAAACGCGGTTTATTTTTATTTCATAATACCGCAACCGTGAAATATTGATATTCGATATTAGATAGAGTTAAAGTTGATGATAACGATAACGGTAGAGAAGAAATATTACACCGCACGATCGATATTATAAAATTGCGTAAAATCAGAAGTAAAATTACTTTTTCACGTTTGTTTAAACTTGAATTTAGGACAATTTCAATAAACAGACACAAATAATAATTCACTAATTTCAATTCCAATCCAATAGATGTATGAAAAGGGGCACTACTAATGAGTAATGATTTAATGAAATGATTTTAATTTTATTTTGACTAGATTTAGATTAAATTAAATACGGATATTCACCTTATTTGGAAACGATAATGAATCAACAATATGACAAGATAAATACAATGTCGTCGTCGTGACGATGTCGATATTGGATTTGGATAATTCGATTCGACAATACCAACAATTACAAAACGATTCAATGCGATTCGATTTAAGGCGGTAAATTAACACAAATAGTACGGTATGTCCACGGTATGTCGATATTGTTAACGTTTTAATATGAAACAATACGTACACTATAGTAGATGAAATGAACTACAAATACAAAATATAGACTAGTCAAAAACTGTAAAAGAAAATAAGCAGAATAAATTATTATTAAGAAAAAAAAATGAAAGAAAATGTAATGTACAATGTATGAGTTGATTTGTTAAAAAGTTTAAATAAATTAATATTGTGTTGTGTATTGAAGAGATTGAAGAGCATAAAAAAAGCTCCGCTTAAGTGTATAGCTTGTTTAAAATTCCCAGCGAATAATCTGCGCATGTTTCTCTTAAAATTAAATATGTACATAAAATGATTATATGTATTTGTGTTTTTCTCCCATATAAACCTGAAAAAGTGTAACCACTACAATTATAACCTCGCTCAAAGCATGACGCCATACTCTCACTGCGCATATATTCTATTCGCTGGGAATTTTAAACAAGCCATATAAATATAATTTGTTGTTTGTGTGTTTTCAATTTTCCCACATATTAAAATAATAATGTTTCCATTTCCATAATACATTTACAATTTTCATACAATTCAAACAAAATGTCAAAATTCAAATTATGTAGTCACGAAAAAAAAACATGAAACATATGAAACATTCATTAAAAACATTCAAGAAAATATGTACGTAATAAAATATCAAAACAAAAACATAAATGATTGATAATATAAGAGAGAATGTGGGGAAAAAAATATATCAACATATCAAATCAAAAGTCGTACACGTTGACACGTTGACATTAAATTATGTATGCGAATGTGTATTGTATTTGTATATACGATAAGCAGGCGAATTGAAAAAACTTGCTTAGTTGCTTAACATAATGGAAATTCTCAAAAATTTATAAAATAAATGGAAATAAATGCACAAATGGAAATGGAAAGGATATTGATATTACATTTACATACATACATGCATATGTACATACATATTTTTTTAATTTAATAAAAAATAATTATTTCTTTGAAAAGAGAAAAAGCCATTGAAAGCTACATTTTGAGTTCCCAAAAGGAGAACAAATTTAAAATTTTTTAAAATGAATCGAATTTGGTAAATTTTGAACATTTTCAAAAAATACTAATAAATTATTGAAATATATGTGTAAAATTATTAAAATTTGAAGAGGTTTTCAATAAAATTTGCAAACACAATAAATAATTTAACAGCCTCTTTAGCTCAGTGGCAGAGCACTGGTCTTGTAAACCAGGGGTCGTGAGTTCAATCCTCACAGGAGGCAGTAGTAGTAAAAAACTCCTTCTCCCAAAAGTGCAACAGTTTTTTTTTTATTTCTTTTTTTTCACTTTTTTTTTATTGGAAATATTCAATTTCATATTTTTTAATTACTTTTTCAACTAAAAAATACAATAAGATGTACTGATGTTATAACTGCTATGAGCGATAGATTATCATTGAGATGGAGATTGGAAATATGATAGATATTTGAATAGTAAATGAAAAATAAATTACAAAATATTATAAAAAAATGAATAAAAAAGGAATTAGTAAGTAATATAGAAGAAAAAAAAAAATTATTGTATTTTTCTGCCTCCTGTGAGGATTGAACTCACGACCCCTGGTTTACAAGACCAGTGCTCTGCCACTGAGCTAAAGAGGCGGACAATATATTTTTCTCCAAAATTATATTTATATACAAAATCTAAAAAATTATATTTTCATAAAAATATTATTATTAGTTCAATTTCATATTAGATTGATGTTAGTCTAATAAAAATAATTGAACCTATTTTTTATACTTTCAAGATAGGTATCAAAGAAGAAAATTAGAATCAAAAAAAATTTGATTTCTAAAATCTTATGAAATATGAAAATATGTAATTCTCCCCAAATTATTGTAAATATCGATTCATAATTTTCGTCAATTTTCATACATACATACATAATATATATATATATAAGTGTTTGGATTGTCATTCATCATAAAGTATAAAATGTGCTTAGATCTAAATAAAATTCATTGAAGGAAAATCTCACATTTTGAACAAAATGCATTCTATTTATCTATTCATTGTTTTGCAATGTACTGCATAATGTAGTACATATAATATAACCTAAACCTGAATTTTTAAATATGTACATCAATTCCACAGTTATCGATTCGATACATAATTCAGCATACTATATTCTGGAGCTGAATGATTATTCAACGACACTGCACGAATGCATTTTCAAAATTCATCTTATACCTAGGTAGGCATATTTACAAAAGGAAATCTTTTCTTTAACGTTTATCAGAAATCAAAGATAAAGGAAAAGTCTTTAACAACTGAAAGATAATTATGTAAATATCATGTTTAACAAACATAACATTTTTCAAAAATATACATCCACAATATAGTATATGTACTTACATTGAAAATTCTATAAATTGGATGCTCATAATCACCCCATCCAGTACAACCTCCACGAAATGGTCGTAACGAATATTTGTAATTTCCTAAAGGTACACGAAAACCTTTAATACAAGGTTTTCCACTGCATATACTACTATAAAAAAAAAAAAAAAATATTTTAAAATCAAAATAAAAAATATATTTAAAATTAAATATAATTTTTCATGAAATAGGTACACAACTACAACAATTGAATTTAATTATTAATCTAATAATTTTTATAGTGTATAGTTAGAAAAAATTTGAAATTATTAAGAGGCAAGAAGCAATAATGTCTTCTTGAAAAGCAAAATTAAAAAATTTTACACTGTCTGTACACAATGTAAATAAAATATATCCTTGACAATAAACTTGAAATTGAAATTTTTATAAATAAATTTTGAACACATTCTAACATTAAAATAATTTGTATACAAATTCATTTAAAATGTGCACTTGCAAATGATTACAAGTTATTATTTATACAAGATATAAAAAATGTGTGCAAAATATTTTATTTTGCCAAATACAAATTTGTAGTATACAACATAACATAATGGATGATATATGATCACTTATGCAATATCATTAGTTTTCTGTATTTAAAAAACAAACTTACATGCACGTCGTATAGCTGCAAATATAAATTTTTGTTTCTAATAATATTGGATAATCTCTGTATATAATTTTATATTTTTAATATTACTTGCTGAATTACATAATTTTATACATTTGTATTCGCATTATACTAAATTAATTTAAATATAGGTAAAAGATCGTCTTTAAAAAGAAAGTAATTGAATAAAGGCTGTTTCAAACCGACGCGGTACTGCTGCATGATGCACAATTCTACCGTGTACCATACTGTCAAATTTGTACAAAAATATAAAGATACCTATGTAAAAAACTTTCATTTCTAAAAACCAGCAACTACAAAATGCCAATTCGTACCGTGCCATTATGAGAGTAATGCAAATTTTGGTAACCGTCTAAATGATATATGACATTTTTCCTGTGACTTCGTATCACTCACTAACCCATGGTTTAAAGAAAGATTATGGTTTGGTCTTAGGTCACGTGGTATGCGGCCATCTTGGTTACTTCGCGATTTCAGCTGATAACTTTGACGTAATTTTGGTGATACCAATGCCAATGCGATCGTACCATCTTTAATCTCTCTGCTTTATAAAATAAAAAAATATATTTTTTCTGGATGTATGTATTTTGTACGAAATTAATTAATAAATTTATTTTTATACTAAAGACTATTTTAATTTTTATTCTACACCACAGAAAAATCAATAACGAAATATTGAATAATGAATATTTTTTTAATATATCCACTTTCTGGTAACACTTTTTGCCCAACGTATCTGTATCTGTAACATATATGCTTTGATGCGTAACCAAAATGACTGCTAAGACCATACCATTATACTCTTTATACCATGCACTAACCTACCCAAAAGTGCTGTGATACGGCTACCTACTACCTGAACCTGAGTCTATATTCATGAAATAGGTATAGACGGGCAATATAGACTACCACTTCCACTCTACCCACAGCATACCACATCGGTGTGAAACAGGCTTAATTAAAAATTAACAGTAAACATTACCCTTTTTGAAACGTTTCCACTCTAATATTACCATTATTGTCTTTTATTATTCTTGTATATTTATACGAAAACATTTTCGTTTAATATTTCGTATAAAATTAACAATATATGTAATTAACCGCGCACCGCGTTTATATGTGATCTATTGTTCGATCTCTGGATGATATAATGATGTGTTTATTACACCAAAATTATATTAAAAATTTTATATCAATTAAAAAATAAACAAAATTAATTAAATTTAAAATTTTATTTTCAATATTTTTCTATTTAAATTTTATATGTACGATAATAAAAACAAATTTTATTATTTTAATAAACCGACAATACGTCAAAAACAAATTAACAAAATAAATAAACAACGATCAATTTAAAAATTTAACGAGCACAAAATATATGAAACAGTCTACACTATATACAATATAATATTGCACGAACAGATTATTATAGAATATCACAGCACAGCAAACAATTCGATAAGCGATTTTTTGTATTAAATCTTTAAATGTACCATGTACTAGTATGCAAAATACTTTCCCAAAAATGAAATAACCGAAAATTTGTAAATAACAGAAGTGTGCATGTATCTAGGTTCTAGGATCTAGCGATCGAACCACCAGACAAGACGAATAAATAACCACCTGAACGAACGACTGAATGAATAATTTTTTTGTTTTTATAATTTTATAAAATCCAAAAATTAACGTTAAATGATGATAACGCTGATGATGATGTTGATGACGATATAATTATTATTCCGAAGGAGATACATAAATACACATACGAGTGCATATACTGTAGGTACATTTAAATATACAGGAGAATATGATGACCATTTTTCATTTTCTTCTTATATTTTGTTTAGATACGATACGATACATCGCATTATGCAGATAATATAAGGGTGCTTTTACAAATTAAAATTTGCCACAATATTGTTATAGTACAGATTTCATATAAATTCAAGTTTTGTCAATAGAAGAAGCTTAAAAGAAAAGTCATGCGTAAAATTCAGCAAACATTTTCAACTGCTTGCACTATATGTAAGAATTTTAATTTTATATTTAATTTAATGTAGAGGTAGAGGAAAACCAAAGTGGAGGATGACGTTAGGCGCAACTAGGAATTATTAGAGAATGGAAATCAAAAGCACTATCTATGGATAAGGATGGATGGAGAGGCAACTTCGTCTGGAGGAAATCAAGACCGACACATAGCTGTGGCCAGCTGTGGCGTTATTGCTGATGATGATGATGATAATTAATTAAAAGCAGAAAATGAAATGAACAAAAATATAGCATTGACATTAATTTCTTGTCAAATTAAAAAAAAAAAAAAAATGACGAATTGACTTTATAAATGCAAATCCAAATCAAATAAATCTTGTTGGCAAGTTGACTTTCATACTTTCGTATGCGTGCATAGAAGATAGCGCAAGTGCAACTTGAATTTATGACAGTGCCCTAAAACATACATACAAGTTGTGTACAAGATGTATTTATATCTTCTCTACTGTTTTTTATACATTTTAATTTGTATTATAAAATTATGATGTGAATTTTTTTCTAAAAATAAAATTTTTTTGAATTTTAAATTTAAAAGAAAAACAGAAGAAAAAAAAAACAAAATAAATTTAAATAAAAGTAGAACAAAAATTTAAAAATTTTAATATGAACCAAAATACTAAATGTGTGAACATTAATTAAATATAAATACATTATAGACATGTTGTAGCACAGGTTGCAGATATATGCATATTAGGTGCTTTCGGTTTGGCAATTTCAACTACTTGCGAGTAGAAAAGTTAAATGTCTGTGTTAAATCATCTACTCGCATGCAGCTACTCATGAAAAATTTTTCAAGTAGCTGGAAGTATAGATGCAAGTAATTAGACCGAGGACACACCATGACTTATTTGCCCCATGGGGCACGAAAAACCTGTTTTATGTGAAAGAAGGAAGTGAAGCATGCATCTGGTTGTGACTCACAAGTTAATCAATATTTTTCCTAGAGCAGATTATGATGTGAAGCAATGTTTGGATAATTCTCTTTATACTGTGTTCGTATTTCTGACAGGTTATCAGAGTCAATAGTTATGTAAATTGAATTACATATTTTTATTTTTAGTCTTTCTTTATACATTAATCAGATAAAATTAAAATAAATTTTTCTTAACACTTATTAACTTATGTATTTCAACTATTAAAAATTATTTTCATTTATTTTCCTTCCCGTAATTCAATCAATATGTCAATATCAAATCAACTTACTAAATCTTTACATAACCTATATTACGAATCAGATATAAAACATAATAAAGAAAATTTGCCCTCGGGCAAATAAGTTACAGTGTCCTTTCATGCATCATTTTCGTTGATTGATGAAAGCGTATAACGCACGATAAAATAGGGCACAAATAAGTCAAGGTGTGTTCTCGGTCTTACGAATAATTTTTGTGTCGTTCGTTTCTTAACGATTTATCCTAGACACATTTTAGTAATCGTAAGTACTTGAAATTACCAAATCGAAAGCATCTATTATGTAAATCATGAGCAGTGATGGATATTCTGAAGATACATCTAAATATATAAATCTTAAGGGTCAAAAAGAGTAAAAATAATGAAGACACACTGTACTACTTATCCTCTATCGTTTTATAATATATCATATTCGTATACAATAGCTAACATCCCTCTATATAGGATAGACAAACAGTTTGTTTTTATTTAAATTAAAGAAAGAAAACAAAATACATATAAAACAATGCCTAATGTTAATTTGAATTTTCTTGACATGTAAACGTAGGTGTATAAATTAGTAAATGCATCTATCATCTAGCAGCTAGCACCTACTCACTACTCAGCCCAGCTGTATATATGTAGAATACACCACCCTCCCTACAGATAGAAAAATTTTTGAAGAGAAATGAGGCGTTTCGCTGCTAATTGATTTACTTTTTTTGTTTTTGTTATTTCTTCATCATTATAATAAAATATTTTCTCATTTTAAAAAGAAGAAAATTAATGAGGTTTTTGAACTTTGTGTGTGTGTGTGTGTTTTTTTTTTATATACCTAATGAGATTTTTTCATTCAAAAATTCAAGAAAATAGAAAAATAATTCGATTGATGCAATGATTAACACGAGTACAAGTACAATGTACGTATATGATGTATGTACAATTGCCAACTACTAAAATATTGAAATTGATTACGTCAATGTTTGAAATTTATGTTGATTTTTTATCGTATATCATAATTAAAATTTTAATTACATTTAAATGTTTATACTACCATACTACATAATATGAGATTATTTGGATGTGTATTAATTTTTCGTAGCAAAAAATGCAAAAATTTAAATTTCTACGATATTATTATACGTAATGAAGTACATACATAGTATGTATGAATATAACTGAATTTTTCATATTCATTTTTCTGTCAGATTTTCAAAAATTGTCAATTGCAATTTGAACCTTTTTTGCAATAGATAGTTGTAGCGTGCGTGACCGTGAGCTGTATAACATGGTATTATTTTAAAAGTATAAATAAATCCTTCATTTAAAAATATAGAAAATGTACAATTTTTCATTTCTGCGTTCTGCCTGCCACGAAGAATGAATACCCCATATTATTTGGATACTGTGTAAGTGTGTGGTATTAAATCTCAAAATCGACAAAAATGCAGTTACTATGTTGTTATTTTGTGTTTCCACAGAATTAGTGTCTGTGTAGTATACATAAAAAATTTTGTTTTTTTTTGTTTTTTTTTTTATTTAGATTTTATCATTCAACGTTTACAAAAATATTTAAATTCTAAGACCTGGTACTCACTTCCCGTGAAATTTTTCGCTTGCAATTGCATATATAATTCTACAAGCTAAAAATTGTGGAAGGAAATGTGTGTAGAGTACATAGTTTTGAAATTTTTTGAAAAAAAATCGCAGAGGCTATGAAATTAAATTAATTAAAAATAAATAAATAAATATTTATTAGTCAAAATATATGACTTGTCAATATTTCGCTCGCCTTTTATATGCTCGACCATATAAAATGATTGTGAAAAATGAGTTCCACAACTCTACACTATTAAGTTCCACCGAAATAATTTAGTTTGGAAGTGAGTACCAGTAAGCGAAATTTGAAACTAAAAATTTAGCTAACAATTTAGCGACATTTTTTTTACATAGGTTTTATATAGAGAAAAATTTAGCTTTCGATGTGAGTACCGGCCCTAATAGCTGAATAATGTTTGGATAAAAACTCATCATCTTCTATATAATTACCGTAATCGTTACCTACACTTCTTTTCATTTCAGCCTGATACGAAGCGAAACGAAAACATTGTAAACACCGCTTAACACCGCTTAAATTTATTTCGTAATGCCTAGTACGCTGATAGATCCGAATTTATGGCTGGTACTCACATCGAAAGCTAAATTTTTCTCCATATAAAACCTATGTAAAAAAAATGTAGCTAAATTTTTAGTTTCAAATTTCGTTTTCTGGTACTCACTTCCAAACTAAATTATTTCGGTGGAACTTAATAGTGGAGAGTTGTGGAACTCATTTTTCACAATCATTTTATATGGTCGAGCATATAAAAGGCAAGCGAAATATTGACACCTCAAATATTTTGACAAATAAATATTTATTTATTTATTTTTACTTGATTTAATTCCATAGCCTTCGCGATTTTTTTTTCAAAAAATTTCAAAACTCTACGTAGTCTACACACATTTCCTTCCACAATTTTTAGCTTGTAGAATTATATATGCAATTGCAAGCGAAAAATTTCACGGGAACTGAGTACCAGGTCTTATGGCTGGTACTCACATCGAAAGCTAAATTTTTCTCCATATAAAACCTATGTATAAAAAATGTAGCTAAATTGTTAGCAAAATTTTTAGTTTCAAATTTCGTTTTCTGGTACTCACTTCCAAACTAAATTATCGCGGTGGAAGTTGATAGTGGAGAGTTGTGGAACTCATTTTTCACAATCATTTTATATGGTCGAGCATATAAAAGGCAAGCGAAATATTGACACCTTAAATATTTTGACAAATAAATATTTATTTATTTATTTTTACTTGATTTAATTCCATAGCCTCCGCGATTTTTTTTCAAAAAATTTAAAACTCTACGTAGTCTACACACGTTTCCTTCCACAATTTTTAGCTTGTAGAATTATATATGCAATTGCAAGCGAAAAATTTCACAGGAACTGAGTACCAGTCTTTAGGATAAAAACTCATCATATTGCTGTTGTGGAACAAGTTGAGTGAAATTGTGATAACGTGGTGACGGTGATGTGAGTTGAGTAGTGACAATAAAACCAACTACATCTTTAAAAAGCCCTTAATGCAACAGGGTGTATTGGACTTTCTGATTTTGTAACTAGAATTCAGATGGCGCTGTAATTCTAAAACCTGTATTTCTCTGAAAAAAGTGGCAAAAAATCACTAAATTCTGACTTTTAAACACAATAACTATTGAAAAGAAAGACGTAAAAAGAGGCATGTGAAGTATTATTATTTTTATTATCATCATTAAAATAATAAATTAAATGTAATTAATGTAGTAATCATAAAATGAAAATCATATTTTTCTAATATTTCTCTATTTTTGATTATGTACTACAACTGGATTTTTTGTCGTTATTTTGGCTGTCGCTGTTGGTTCTGGTGTTGATATTATTGCTGTTGCAATGGGCACAAATGCAGTCGGAGTGGTAGTGGTAGTAGTAGTAGCATCTGTTTTTGCTATTTTTTTCATATGCCTATTAATATGCCTTGTCATTAATCTTTTCTTTGAAAATGCTCTACCACATATATGACATTCGTATGGCTTTTCACCTGTATGTACAAATTCATGATTTTTTAGCTGTTCCGATTTTCGAAATGATTTCTCACAACAGCTACACTCATATAAATTAATTGTACACTGTCCAATTGTTTGATGTTGTATAACGTTAGCTAAAAATTTTAGACAAAAAAGTTATAAATATTCAAAAATATACATAATATTTGAATTAAAAGAACTATATAACTAACTGTAGATTGATGCAGAAACTGATTAATTTTTATTATAAATATATGTGTATTTATAACTACCATCATAAAAAAAAGTACCGAGAACTCCGTTTAAAACTAATGAAGAAAAATGTTTGTGGGTTAAGTCGATACCGATAATTCCAAAAATGTCACGAAATTTTTGTAACGTTCTGTCAACTGATTTGTTTGCAGATGTTCATTTTGTTAGTTACATTCAGCTCCTTTCACGAATTTTAGTTTTTTTCTGGTTTCGCTTACGAGCCCCGTTTATAAAACACATTTTAAAGCTTGTTGGCTCGTTCACAAGTCAAACTCTCACGTCCATCATGTCATTCATCAGTTTTTATGATACGTTTCATGAGTATTACAAGTTCCGAGTTAATGGTGCTCTTTTTGAAGAAGAAAAAACTCATTTCTTGGAAACAAACCATACCGTAAACCGTAATGCGTTTCATGCTCAAAATATCGATTGCGAGAGGTGTTTAAGTTGGACTGGCGATTATCAAGTACAATATTTTTCACTTTATCAATATTTTCACCGATTATGGAGACTCTTTGAACGCTTTGTACCATTCGTAACCACCTACTTTTGATAAGTTTGATACTAACTGAAATGGATTGATTTAAACATCTGCTATCTGTAAACAATATAATATAGATAGAACAGATCGCGTTCGTATTTGGCATAATAACCGAGTACAGTGCTACTGCTGTTATGCAAAAAGTTTAAAAATATTTTAAAACAATTCCTAGCGTATCCATTTTAAATTAGATATTTTCGGTATTTTTGTTTTTTGACAGAACATACATATACATATTGAAAAGAAAACCCGTCGAAATTGATTAACACGATCTCATAGATAATGGATCATGTCACCCATCCAACTTAGAGCACCTAAACGTGAAAGTAACATTTTTACCACCAAATACAAGTGCATTGATCCAGACTATAGATCAAGGTATAATTGCTACTTTCAAAATTAATTACTTTTGAGGATATTTTTAGGAAAATAGAAATCGATGAATTTTTATAACAATTTCATAAGCTCCAAAACAATATTATTTTAAATTGTGCAAATAGCTTCAGTTTTAAATGATTTAAAACGCTCAACTCTAAAATGCTTGCTGGAAAGCAATATTGAATGTCATAAAGAATAAAGAAGGAAAATGACAATAATCATAATAAAGAAAGAATATTCAATGTTATTATTTTATCAAACGAATTTGAAGCCGGATACGTTGCCAATTTAAAGGAGGCCGAGGTCAGGGTGACATTAATGAGTTACCAGCACTCAGCAGTAGCAGATCATGAATTAACCGGTTCATGATGAATGTAACAGTGAGTATGAACTACGAAGAAATAGATTCATTCAATGCGGAAAATTTCGTTAATGCTATTGAATTTTTATTCGCGTAAATCAAATCCAGATGAAACGGATAGTTCGTGTAAATTGAGGGATATAGGTGTAAATATAAATATTTTTTGATTTTATACCTACCAGCATTAATTGATGTGTAATTACAAAATTTACATTTAGCTAACTTTTCTTTTGTATGGAATTTCATATGCACATTTAATTCATGTTGTGTGTATTTCTTTAGACCGCATATTGAGCATATAAAATTTTTTATGCCAATATGACGTTTCATATGTTCATTTAATTTACATTTAATTCTATAACGTTTTGAACAAACATCACATTTGAATGGGTATTCGCCTGTGTGAGTTAAACGATGACTCTAAAATGTTTATTTAAAAAAAAAAAAATGTACATATTAAAATCATTATTTTACTAAATTAAAATGAAAATCATTTAAAAAAAAAAAAATTTAATATAATATTACTTTTAATCCAGCCAATGTTGATATTGATTTACCGCATTCTTCACATATATATGATTTTTTTATTTTACCTTTTTCTGTATGAATTTTTTTAATGTGTTTTTTAAGTGTGTCCTTGTATTTATAATTTTTACCACAACCTTCATATGTACAACTGAAAGGTTCAAGTTCATCTTTTGGTCCATGAACATATTTTAAATGCTCTCTTAAAGAATTATATTGTCTATATTGTTTTTTACATACGGAACATTCCCATGGCTAGAATAAAAAAAAAAAAAGTTCTTTTCCGTTTTTTAAATTGATAAAAAATATTTGTACATTCAAAGCAAGTAGTAATGGAAAACGTGGAAAACCAAAAAACTTAAAAAAAGATATTTTTTTTTTTTTTGAAATCAGCTTTTTCTAGCATGCGCTAAAATCTATTTTAAAGTTCAATAAAGTAGTATAATTGAATCTATTCTTATATTTAAAATGTAAAAAATTTGCATAATCATAATTATTTACCAAATATCAAAGTATATTCTTATTCTATATCTAATGTACCTGTAATCCTGCGTGTACCCTCATATGAGCGTCAAACATTTCTTTTTTAAAAAAATTTTTATTGCATACATTGCAATTAAAATTTTCTCTTGAACGCTTTGTTTTTGATAATTCATTTTTTAATTTTTTATTTCTTCTGCTTTTAATTTTTTGTTCCTCTTCTTCTTCATCATCATCATCATCGTCATCATTTTCATCTTCTTCATTACTATTACTATTATCACTATCATTAGTTTTTATTTCCGGCTGCAAATAAATATCATCACCATCATAATCATCATCGTCATCATCATCATTATCATTATCTTCTTCGATATCTGAAATATTCTCATTCTCAATGATCTGATTTGGTTTCGAATCTTCACTAAAATATGTAGTATTATCATCATTTTTCTTATATTTTTCATTATTTTCAATTTTCAATTGTTTTTCTGTTATATCATTTTCTATTTCTAATCCTGTATTCAATTTTGATTCAGTAATAAAAATCACATTGTGTTTAATCTCTTCAAAATTTTTGATTGATTCCAAACATTTTTCTCTGAATTCATAGAATTCTTGAATTTTTTGATAGCATATATCGCATACATTTTTTGGAAATTCATCACTCTCGTCAATCTGATTGAGTAAAAAGATAAAGAAAGATGAAATGATAAAATTTTCAAGTTGCAAAACGTTACTTTCACTCAACATACCATTAAAGATGTGCATACACTCAGCCATTTCACCAGATTTGGTACTAAAAATATGTCGTACTTGTTGCTTTCCATTATGTGTTTTAAACATGTTCGACATAAATTATTTGTATGATATTCTACTAATTCTGGATTTTTCATTGTTTTGGATTTTTATGCATTCAAATTTTAAAATTTACTCATGTACAAAAATATTTCTAATTAAGAAAAAATGAACAACAAAACAAATATGTGTATTGTATATTGTATTAGAAATTTGAAATGGTAATGTTGATAAACAAATGAAATGAAATGTCAGTGCAGTGTCATTTTTGACAGAATTCATTGTTTTATTTGAGTATAAATAAGTGTAGTGTGACCATGGTACTTAAAATTATTACAGTATTTGCCATCGCACAATTCCGGCAACAACTACAGCGTATCGCCGAAAGTTTGCACAATTCGAGCGCAACTGCATCGTAAAATATTAATATATATGACCGAGGACACACCATGACTTATTTGCCTCATGGGGTTGGGGTACGAAAAACCTGTTTTATGTGAAAGAAGGAAGTGAAGCATGCAGCGGGTTGTGACTCACAAGTTAATTAATCTTTTTCCTAGGGCAAATTATGATGTGAAGCAATGTTTGGATAATTCTCTTTATACTGTGTTCGTATTTCTGACAGGCTATCAGAGTCAATAGTTATGTAAATTGAATTACATATTTTTATTTTTAGTCTTTCTTTATACATTAATCAGATAAGATTAAAATAAATTTTTCTTAACAATTATTAACTTGTGTATTTCATTTCAACTATTAAAAATTATTACAATTCGGGCGCAACTGCAGCGTAAAATGTATATGAATTTTACATTTCTTCTTCTTGCGAATAGATTACTACTACTGTAAAATCCAGGTCGGGATGGCTCGTTTTCGCTGAAAAATAGAACAGAATCTATTTGGGCGACAGCGACAGCGTAAAGTTCAACGTAAATAGCATAAATACAATTATACCACAAAGCGACGTACGACATGCGACATACGACATTTATATGTCAAAAACTTTTTAAATACATGTAGTTGTATGTAATTGAATTTAATAAAGCGACAACGACAAGCGATATTATCGCCAGGCGACAAAATTAAAACCTATTTCTAATTTTGTCGCCTGCCGCCTGGGAAGAAGAAGACTCAATTCATTTTGACAAATCATTTTTGAAAAAATTTCAGTTACTTTTTATGTTTTAAATTTTTGAATTTGAAAATGAAAGAAAAAATGTTTATTTGTGTATGATGTATATGATATACATACAGTGTTTTGAAAAAATCTGCATACACCAATTAAAATGCAAGAAAATTGACAAAAAGTAACACGACAGGCTTGCAGTTCAATTTTTTTCTTTTATCATAATAAATGTACATTAAATTTACTTAAAAAAAAAAAAAAAAAAAAAAACAATTAAAAATACAGTTAAAAATATCCATTTGTTATATCTAATTTTTATTATTAGAAAACCTGTTGCAAAAGTCTGCATACAGTTCAATAAATGAAAGTTTAATATCTATCTGGCCATTCTTCAATTACCAGCCGCATTAGTTGTAATTTGTTCGATATTTCTCTATGCCTGAATCTTCCTTATAGTTCTGTCCATATATTTTCTAGAAGATTTGTGTCGAACGATTGAGGCAGATTGAAAATTATCCATTGCTGTACAACATAACCTGTGTGTTTTGTGTTGTTGTTTTGTTTGAAAATATAATCATATTACTTTTTTCAATTTTCTGAATTTTAATTGGTGTATGTAGACTTTTACAAATCACTGTGCATATGGCAATGAACAATGACAAGACAAAGCGATTTTATCGCCTTATTTAATTCATAGCAACGACATTACCTAATCATCTGCTTGTCGCTTGTCGTATGTCGCATGTCGTACGTCGCTTTGTGGTATAATTGTATTTATGCTAAAAAAGTCCCATTTAAGTACTGTATACGCTGTAGTTGTCACTGGAATTGTGCAATGGCAGTTAGATAGAAAAAGTGTAGTACAGCAGCAAGCTAGCTTTCCCACTTCGCTTTTTTTAGCTAGCTGAAGCTGTTAGCTGAGATGATTGAATTGAGTTGACCCAAATTGGCCGAAATAGCAATAGGAGAAGATTTTCATTTTCCAGTCATTATTTATTGCACAAAATGCATTTGAAATAATTTTGCAAAATTGTTTCCAATTTATTGTTTTTTTCATCAACTAAATTCAGATTTCAGATTCGGTCGGTTTTTTAAAGGAAAAATATATTTTAATAAAATGTTAGATTAGAATCGTTTAGAGTGTAGTGTAGTTGTGTAGTAAAAGTGCAAGAAATGGATGAAATTTAAGGGTTTATCTTTAAGTATTTATTAAAGTACAAAAGAAAATGAATGAATAGCTAAATGTATAAATTTTGTAGCTACTTCACAATATTACATTACAGTATGCAAATGCAAAATGCAGTATGTTAATGTGGTATGCAGAATGTTTGAAAAATATAATTTAGAAAAGAAATAAAGAACCAAAAGTGATAATATCTTTTGAATGAATTGATTCGAAAAAGGCAGAAATCAAAATCAAAGTGAAATTTAAAACAAAAAAAAAAAAAAAAATGAATAAATAAAATTTAAGATTACATCTATATGTACTTCTACATCCTATCCTACATCATTTTGGATACATACAGATACAGAACAGAGTTAAAGACATAGAATGGTCCCTATTTATAATATCAAACATGACGATAAACCGATAAACTGTGATAAAAAAGAGAAATAATTTTTTACATATTAAATTAACCAAATTTTTGATAAAATTTTCTATTTTATTTTTCTTAATTTTATTTTTTTTTACCTGTGATCTGCCTGCATACATTTATCTACCACAATTTAAAGAAATTTTTCCAAAAAAATATAAAAAAATATTTACAAAATAAAAAAAAAAAATCTAAATGATTATGGCTAAAATTTTAATAATTGAACCATTTTATGGTGGAAGTCATAAACAATTATTGGACACAATTTTAGAAAGTAATGCATATTTTTGTTTTCTGTTAATATTTTTGAATTATTTTATTTAATTTTATCTTTTTCTACTTTACTTTAATACTTTTCTTATGTTATATTTTATTTATTTTTTTTTTTTTGTTTTTACAGGTATAAATCCAATTGACTATGAAATATTTAGTCTTCCAGCAAAAAAATGGCATTGGAGAGCTAGAACTAGTGCATTATATTTTTCACAGACCATACCATTAGAACATCAATATCATATATTATTTACAAGTTCTGTTATTAATTTAGCTGAATTATTAGGTGTACGACCAGATTTAGTTAAATGTAAAAAAATAATATATTTTCATGAGAATCAATTAATTTATCCAGTTAGAGAAGTTAAAGAACGTGATTGTCAATATGGATTAAATCAAATAATGTCATGGTATGTTATCAAATTTTTTAAATTATTGTAAACTCTTCATGTATATTCACACATGTCTCGGTTATGTTGAAGTTTCGATTTTTTGGACACCATAAAGATTTTATTGTATAGTATTAGTTATTTACATGCAAGTTGATCAAAATGATCTGAAAAAAATCAGAATGAGAATCCGGAAAGCGAAGGCGATGAATACATCAATATAGAAATTGTTTTGGAAAGAAGCCAAGTTCATTGAGGTTTGTAGTTGTTGTAGAATAGAACAAATGGCAATGAGAAATGAGTTATCGAATAAAAACTGATATGCTGGTACTTGAACTGAAGTGTGTGATGATGTGTGTATGAAAATAAATAATTGATAGGCAACGTCAACGTCCAATGAGCACGTAAACGTCGACATTAACGATCAGATCACCATCGAAATAAAACATTGACGTTGATGTTCAACTAGATCTAATATTATTATTGAAATTTTTACATTGAAAATGATGATGACGTTGGTGTTTTACGTTTTCATTGGATGTTAGATGTGTAGATTATAAGACGTGAAATGGTGAGATTGAACTGTAATCAAAAAATTGAAACCAAAACTGAACTAACATGTGTGAATGGACCTTCTTATTTTTCAAATGGATTTGAATTGAAATTTTCTGAAGATTTTGAAATACGAATTGTTTTAATTTCATTTTTATTTACAATTTTGTCTTTTATATTATCTACTCTGTTTTTTTTTTCTCCTTTTTTTAATTGCACAACTACACAGTTTAGCAGCTGATGAATTAATATTTAATTCAAATTTTAATCGTACATCATTTTTAAATAATATCGTACCATTCTTAAATATTCAATCGGATTTTAAATTAAAGCATATACGTGATAAAATTGAAAATAAATGTGAAGTTATATATTTTCCAATAAAATTTCATCATATGCCAAAACGTACATCAATATTATATAATAATGATAATAATATGATAATATCAACAAATAATATAATATCTACAACATCATCATCATCATCAACATCGGTTATATCGAATATTGGTAGTGGCAATGGAAATAATAATGAAAGTAATGGTAATGGTTCATTACCATCATCATCATCATCATCATCGTCATCATCGTCATCTTCATCAACATCATCATCATCAGCATTACATTTAGTATGGCCACATCGTTGGGAACACGATAAAAATCCTCAATTATTAACTGAAGTACTATTAGAATTGAATAAAAGGCAAGTTGATTTTAAAGTAACGATATGCGGTGAAAATTTTCAAAGTATACCAGAATGTTTTGAAGGTATACGCGATAAATTGGGTGCAAAATTAATTAATTTTGGTTATTTATCACCTGATGATTATTATAAAACATTATTAAATGGTGATATTGCAATATCAACAGCTGGACATGAATTCTATGGTGTTTCAATGTAAGTTGAATTTTTTTTTTTTTTATTTTTTTTTTCAATTTTTAACTCCACAATAATTCTAATATTTTTCTCAAATCTCTTTGAAGGCTCGAATCTGCTTATTGTGGTTGTATGCCAATTGCACCGAATAAACTAGTCTATCCAGAAATTTATCCACCAGAAAATTTATATAATACATCGAATCAATTAATTAAAATGTTATATAATTGGTGTCGTAATCCTGTATTATTTCGTAAGCATCGTGATAAATTTTTTGAATATTTTTCATTTGATAAATTTTCAGCACAACATTTAGTACCAAAATTTTTAGAAAAATTTAAAATTATTCCATAGAAAAATCTCCAAGAGAACTGAAGGTAAGAGAACCTAAGAAAGACATAAAAATATGGTACAAAAGAGATTACATATTTAATTTTACCTTCTTTTTGTCATAATTTTAAAATTTTCTTTTTTTTTTTGCCATAATTAATTTTTATTTTTTCGAGTCTGATTTATTAGGTTGTGCTATATTTTATGTGAAAATTTTAAATTTAGAATTTAATTTTTTTTTTTTTTTTTTTTTCTTGTATAAAATTTTCATTTTTATTCAATTGATTGAAAAAAAAATGATGAAAATATGTACAGAATATTATTTTGCTTTAGGAAACATGTGCACATGTGTCATAGAAACAACGTTCAATGAGCACATCAATGCCGTCGTCGTCAAATTAAGGCCTGAATATGGTTCACCGTCACCGTCACCGCCATTTTTCAAACATACAAAATTAATGTTAGATGTCAGTGAATATGATACGCCGTCACTGTTTTCATGACGGTAACGGTGACGGTGAGAGTTGAACAACTTTCTACTTTTGACGGTGAACCAACCATATTCAGGCTTTTAGAATGTATGTTTCTAATGAACTTACGCTGACATTTACGTGATCATTAGGCGTGTAACTGTATGTAAGGTAAGGCATCATAATAAAGTTATAACGATAACTGATAGTATTTTGCAATAAAAATGTGTGACGTCAAAACTGAAGAAAAATTTTAAAATACTATTTGTTCAATTGCGAAATTTACAAAATTTTTACACTACAGTTTTAAACTGTCTTAAGCAATTATACAGAATTAAAAGAAGGATATATGTGCAATTAGAGTAATTATAAATAATTTTTATATTCTGCTCCTATAAAATAGGAAAAGAAAAACAAAAAAACAAAATACATAAAATGTAGTCGATAAATATTTAAATTGAATCTGATTAAATATTTCATACGAGTCGAGTACACGTCACGTCACATAATAATTATTGTGGTAGAGTAGCCAACACGTAAATGCTGCTTTACAGCGAAAAATATGAAATATTTGCGTTGTCGGCGTGAACGTATTTGTATGCATCTGAAATTAATTTATACACTCTATTCTTTTAGATTATTTTTTAATATTTGTTTTAAAATAATATTCTACTCGCGATGATTCTGAGTTTTCTTTCTGTCTTCAGGTAAAGTTGTCTTTACTTTCTTTTCAACGTCCACTTTCTTTCCATTTAATCATTTTTAACGATTTTTCGATGGATTTTTCTATAGTCATAAATGATGGCTACCTTCATAATGACGATTAGTGTGTCAAAGGAATTTAATTTTTTTCTATTTTTTAATTTATTTACATTACATACGTATGATGTTTTGCTCGAAAATATTTACTGCCCTCTAAAACTTCTCATTTTTATTAATTCACAATTTATCTGCATAGCTCTATACTCTATCAGAGATAGAGAGAGAGTGTGTGTGTATTTTAAATGTTTTAAAACATAATAATAAATAAAATTAATAAAATATAAATAATATATTTGAATAAATTAAAAATTATGTAGACTAATTTATAATATACCAAAATAAATACATATATGTACATATAAGATGCAATAGTCTCTTGTCTTGTCATTATTATTATTATATATGTATAGCTGAATTTTAAAATGTATTAAATATGGCATCGTTGTACAATTCAAATCCATAATATGCATGACAGGTTCTTTTGTAGATTGAAATGGTTCACTAAAATCGGGCGTTAAATCTTTGGAGGAAGGCTAATCTCAACCGTTCAGTCGCTAGAGGGCGATAAAGATTTTTCGCACTTATTCCACGAAACACCCTATAACAACTACTGTGTACTAGCTAGAAGAAAGTAGTCTAAGAGAAATCTGTAGAAAACTCTCCCCTCTCTCTAATGACACCTAACATGCTCCTCTACGTCTTTCCCTTCAATAGTTATTGTTTTTTAAAGTCAACATTTAGTGATTTTTTGCTATTTTATTCAGAGAAATATAGACTGTAGACTCGCAGCGGCATCTGAATTCTAGTTAGCAAATCCAAAAGCCCAAGATCCCTGCTTCATTTTTGTTTGCCCATTACAGTATAGGTCTGATAAGTCTGAACGTGCATTTCGATTAATCTGCGAAACAACCAAATCAATGAGCTCATCGGTTAAAACATATCGAAGAAAATACTCGATCGTTGTCTTCAAATTTTTTTTTTTTTTTTTTTTTTTTAGCTGTGTAAGGCAATGCAGTTTTTCCTAGAAATATCACTTCATTGACTTTTTCACCATACAATATTTGTGAACTTCAGTCAACTTTTTATCGATCTTATCCAAGGCTGAAAGAGGCAAAAAAAAAAAAAACTTAGACATTCGAATTTTGTTCTGTTATAAATTCTGAATAAAAAAAAAATCAAACTATGCAGTCAAAATTAAAGGAAATTAAAGAAAACACATTTTTTTTTTTAAACAGTACAAAATACTTTATTATAAAACATTAAAATTTGTTACAAAACTAGAATTTGTTTCACTGTCTGCTGTTATATGTAATTCGAGAGGTGAGCGATTTTGCTGCTTGACCCTATTTATACTTTTCTCAGTTTTTTTCTCAGAAAACCGTTTTATGGAAAATTCTATTAATTTTTAACAGTAGAGTCAGAAACACAAATTCGCTCTTCTATAATACAATAGATCAACAGATAAATGGTACATTGACATTATATATATACAAATATACATATATTCATTTTCTCTACACCTACAACTAAAGTTTAAAATGATAAAGTCTCCTCCATCTATAGAGAGAGCGAAAAGTTTAGAAATGGATGCACCACCGGTCCCGTCGCCCAAGCCAAAAGACTAGAACCGTGCACTGTCCATATGCATTGCATTTAAGTAGCAACGATGTCGTCATATCCGACACATTTTTGAAATACAGCTCGTATTTTTACATTATATATTAATTAAATAATTAAATTATCATTATTACGAAAATGAATAGCTATATCTCCAGTATACATAAATAAATAAATAAATAAATAATTGTGTAATTTGTAAAATGTATATTTAAATGATTTTAGGTTAATACAATATTTTTGTTGTAAAATAAAATACATATATATGCACATTCATAAATAAATAATAATAATAATAATGAAAATAAAATAAAATTTTTTTCTTTTTTAAATTAAAATTTTCAGTTTATATTTTTTATTTTTCCTTTTTCATATTTAATTGAATTTTTATTTAGGATAATTGAAGGGCTGAAATGATGAAGGTGTCAATTGTCACAATACACTTTTTGAATTATTGGACTTGAAAGTTCTTCTTTGATATTATTTTTCTAAGTGGAGGAGGTCACACTCAACGTCGTAAGATTTAGGCCCTGTTCAAAAACGTCAAAATATGCTTTGCATCAATGCATGGCGTTCAAAAACATGCAGGCAAAACAGCGCAGTTGTTCAAAAACGTAGTAGATCAAAATTTATGCGCATAATGCAGTTCATACATGTGCAACGTTTAAAGTGTTGATGCGTTGTTTGCTAAATGTCAAAGTAATACGTAGTATTACACAAATAATGGTGAATTGTAATTATTAAGATGTTTACACAAATAGAGTTTCCATTTTTAAATAATTATAAAATACAAGCACTAAAGACAGTCAGGTAAAACGTTCAAAAAACTATGAATCACTGCTTTTTATAAAATCTACATCTGCTTTATGGCAGCAGCAACTAAAGAGTTGCCACTGCATTTATGCTTTTCTGCAATCAATATTTGACGTTTTTGAATAGGGCCTTATATGCACTTAAAACTTTCAACTGACTGAAAAACAGAATTTATTCAAATTTGTCGGTTAACAATTTCGTAATTTTCAGCCCTTCAATTATCAAAAAATAATATGTAATGTAAGTATGTGAATGTTATGACAATACTGTACAGAAAAAATAAGAATCAAGATTGGAAATTATTTAATTTAATTTATTCTAGATCCTAGTGTTTTTAGGTGAAATTGTTGACGTTTTGAAACGAATTTGTTGCTTTGTTTTGACAACAAGAAAAATGATTTACCTCCTGTAGTACACAATTTTAAAATTTAATTAATTCATTCTCTACATTAAATCAAAAAAGGTGAAACAATTTGAAGGAATTTGTCATTAATATTAAAACACTGCACATTAAAAATTCAATTTATCATCATAAAAGTACAAAATTTTTGTTTAAAACAGACTGACCTTTGGTTCCATATAACAAAATTCATATAAAAATAAATCATTGAAATGATATTGAGAAAAAAAAAATCTATTCAAATCTATTTTGCATCATACAAATTCAGAATGCGTAGATTGCTTGACAGATGCGTATCAGATGCATTCACAATGAGTTTTGAAACTGTATATGTACATTGTTATCGATTTAAGTGTTATCGTTTTGAAACTGTTGATTATGCATGGAGGCGGTCTTTAAACGTTTTGAAACTCACCCAGAATCAAAATTCTCATAAAAAAATATACCTCATATTTCAATTACAGTGGTTAAAAGGTTAAGTAAAAAAAAAGTAATAATTTTAAATAATAAAAATTCAATCAATATAAAGCTATACAATAATTATTCTTATTATTATAAAAAAAAAAATAAATAAATAATAAAATTGCATAGAGAGAGAAAAAAAAAAACTTATTAAATAAGATAAACAAAAGAGTAAATTGAAATGCAAATTAAAAAAAAATGATAATATAATAATCAATAATTTTCTTGTTTTAATTTTAAATTTATTTTTTCCTTTTTCATTTTTTAATTTTTTTTTGTTATCCATTTCTTTTCAAAAATTATATCCTCATTAATTCTGCCTTATTTTTATAAAAACATGCCGGACTACAAAATACTACATCTGCATAAATTAAATAATTCCGAATACAATATAATGCTTGTTTAACATTATGAAGACTTAATAATCTAATACGAGGTATAATTTCATTTTTATCATCTGAATAACATAATTTACCACAAATGCATACTGGCATTTCAGACATAAAATCAACAAGTAATGATGGTATTGTTGATTCAGAATATGGAATGCTACAAAAAAATAGAAAAAAAAAACATAAAATAAATATTATTTGAATGTACAGACAGACAGCTACGTAAATATTTGGTAAGTAAAATGAGTAGCGTATTTTTTATTGTACAATTTTGATTAACAAAACTAAGGGAATTGATTGTAATAATGTAATGTATTCTCGTTGCTATATTTTTAATTTACATTTTTTTAGGAGCTTGCCCCTCCAGTGATATTTTTCTGTTATTCCGCCCGCCGTTGTGTTTTCAAAAATAAAATCATCTCATAGTTCTCTCGATTTTCAGCATTTTTTCTTGAATCGAATTTCACCATAGATTTATAAATCTGTTATAGCTCAAGTCCAATGCACGGCAGCAACAGCAAAATAGTTTGCCACCATTGTTTTTTATGTTGTGAGGTCTAATACGGCAGCAGCAGCAATAGCGACAGCAAAAAAATGCTGCTCGGTTAGCTCTATTTATAATTTTGGTGCTCTGCTACTTTGCTGCCACATGTAATATCGCCTCTGGTTACCTGTCATAAGTAGTTGGTTTATGTTTATTATGCTGCTGCTGCCATAGCTTGCATTGGACTTCAAAGGGCAGCATTGTTTGTTGTCGCTGTTGCTGTTGCTGCCGTGCATTGGACTTGGGCTATTACTCTTACTGTCAAGTCAATGGTCCAAGATTCCAACACAGTGATTTATTACAAGAATTTTTTTAAACTATGTTTTGATAAAAAAGTTTTTCTTGAAAAGAAACTGATATTGTATTTATCTTTCACTTATGTACGCATTTAGTTAATTCCCTTAGTTTTGGAACCATCATACTATGTACATACATACATAATATGTAATTAGTTTTTCTTTAAAACAAAATATATTTAAAAAAAAATAAAAACAAATTTCTATTTCTATTTACCGATTGTTTAAAACAGTTTGTGCTGCTTTCACCCACAATGGTTGCACTTCAGTATGAATACGTTTGCTGATATCACAATCAAATTCACTTAACGGCAAGAATGAATTACCCCAAACATCTAATATTTCTAATTTTAGAAGTGATAATGTATATGGAACTGATGTAAGCTTATTCTCATTCAAATGTAAACACCTATAAATTAATACAAAACAAAATATTTTTAATAAAATATTTTATTAAATTTATAAAATTAAATCTTTGAATGTATGTACATATTATGTACGTACATACGTTTACATTTATATTATTTACCTCATGTTTTTCATTCGTCTAATTCCAAATGGTATTTTTTCAATTTTATTGTAATTCAATTTCAGTAATATCAAATTATCAAGTCTAACAATATTGTAAGGGAATACATTAAGCTGTAATTTTAAATAAAATAAAAATTATATTATAGGTACAAAAATTATTAATTTTTGGTGTCTAAATACTTCGTCGACGGCTGTACATATACGGATGTCTTTTACACAGACGGCTCAAAAACAGACGACAACGCTGGGGCCGGTTGGTGTCTGGAATCTTCTGATTCTAGACATGCGTACCCACTTGGATCGCATACCTCTGTCTTTCAGGCGGAGATATATGCTATTCTTAAATGCAGATCTAGGTTGAATTATGTTGTAAGACATAATTTCGTGGATCTCATTTGGATACCAGGACATCAGGGCTTTGAAGGCAATGAGGCAGCCGATAGCACTGCTAAAGAAGGCGCCGAAACGCGTTTCATAGGCCCTGAACCTTTTTTTCTACTCAAACAGGGAAGGAAGGACTGCAGAGCCATGGTCAACGCTTTTACAGGGCATAACTCCTGTGGAAAGAATCTCGCCACCATAGGAGTCATCAGTGATGCATTGTGTGCTTCTTGCGGAGAGGAGGAGGATACCACGGAATACTTCTTGTGTGAGTGCTTGGCCTTCTCCTCTATTAGAATGCGCATTTTCGGCATTCATTAGATGTCATTAGACCCGAACGGGGCTTGAATAGCTCGATGGTTGTGTGTCGATCTTGCGATCTTTGAGATCACGGTTCGAACCCCAGCCAGCGCACTACTCTTGCCCAAGTCGATCTAAAATTTTTCCCATCAGCAATGTACACCAGTAACTGATTACTGATGATAAACTGGATAATATGTATATCTGACATAAAAATTACTGATCGGCGGTGCCATGGACTGAGTATCCGCGTGCACTTAATATATACTATATACATTTATGTATATATGTATATTTAAAAAATAAATAAATAAATAAATAAATTAGACCCGAACAAATTGGGCCTGAAAGTCGAGTGGAACTCCTTCGTTATCTGAGAGCAACGAAGAAGTTTGACTAGACGGGGGCTTCGAGTACAATGGACAGCGTTATGTCTGAGTGCTCTGGTTTCATACCTCCCCCCTAACAAACAACAACAAAAAAATACTTCGTCGACCTAATCCTAAATCTTCTTTACATACAAATTATTACATACATATATATATATATATTTTTTCTTACCTCATTATTACTAATATCGAGAAATTTAAGTGATTTACGTATTGCTTTACCATCTAACCAAGCCCATTTCTGTTGATATGTATGTGATATATTTCCAAGACGATTTGATGATAAATTCAATTCGATTAAATTTAAATTTCCTAATGCTTTTGGTATTTGCTTTATATAATTTTCAGATATATTTAAATTTGTTAAATTATTCAATTCCAGTATGCCTGAATTGAAATGAGTCAAACGAATTTTACACAATCGTAATTCTTTTAATGATTTTGGTAGACGATTAATTCGTTTATCTGATAGTTCTTTTATATGCAATTTATAAACTGGCTGTAATTTACTTGGTATCGGTGTTGTTGCTAATGTTGTTAAACAGTATTCTCGACGTAAATTAATTGCATTATTATTAGCATTGCTGGCACTGCTAACATCACAACCATTACTATTAGTATTATTATTATTATTATTACGATTATTATTATTGTTACATAATATATTTGATGTCATTATACGAAAGAAACATTTCAATTGAATTGGATCACATTTTATTAATAAATCATGTTCTGGTATTTTAAATGATATTGTCATTTTACCATCATTTATGAATTTCGTATATAATTTTTGGATATTATCTTTAATTTTATAACGTTGTCCAACTTTATTTTGTCCATTGAAATGTATTATGAATAATTGAGAATCAGATTTTGTTTTTGGTGTTGATGGCACAGATGATACAGGTGGTTTCATCCGTAATACTTGGCTTGATGGTGCTGATCTTGATGCTGATGGTTTAGATGCAGCAGCAGCCGATCCTGATGTTGATGTTGAGGTTGAGGAAACTGCTGTTGATGATGGTAATGATGGAGGCGAATGTAAGCCAATCGCAATCGTTGCTTTTGATGAACGAATTGGTTTTGCATGTGGAAATTCTCTATTAATCACTTGCGTTTCACAAAAAATTTTCATTTTTACAAGATTTTTAAAATTTAATTTTAATAAAATTATAAAAGAATTTGTGCAAAAAAAAAAAGAAAAATTTTAAATCAAAAAAATCACTTTAATAAATTTTATTTTTTCACTTTATACTTTTATCATCCTAAATTGTCATCATATGTGATGTGTTGAGTATTGTTGGTTGATGTTTATAAACGCGAAGCGAAAGCTTTTGATTTTGTCTTTTGTTTTGATAAATTACGTTACGATTGCAATTTGCTTGCTGTAGCTGTAGGCTTATTGCGGAAGGGTAGGAGTAGGCGTAGGGCTTATTCGAAATAAATACACTAGACAGAGACACTATAGAAGAACAGTACAGAACAGAGTGAGAGTACAGAATACACCAAACACCTTACAAACTTTACAAACTGTTGATTTCTTCACACCAAATTCCCCCATTTCACCATTGAACACTGACGGACTACAAACATAGGATATTAATGAATTTTCAGCTTTGCTTTTGGCTAAACTTTTAAACTTGCTTTTTATCTTTTAGTTGAATTTATTTCTGTTAAATTTTTCCAAATCAATTATTTAATTAGATTATTACCTACCGCTAGGCGCTACCACCACTAACCAGCACCAATAACTTTATTTAATCAATACGAAAATGAGATACGGGACGTGTGCGAATCCACGCATTTTCTTACTTTTCCCTCAAATTTCCTTACTTTTCGCTTTGGTACTTTTTTAGATGTGCGAATTTAATTTATGCAATTTACGTCAACTTTAAGTAAACAGGAAGCTGTTATCAAAATTTGTTTTTAAAAATTGTCGCTTGAATTTTACTATTTATAAAATTCATTATTTCATTCTTTTTAAAATTATTATTCTTTATTGAAATTTCAATATTTACCATTTTTTTCTCTTCCATTTCCACTTTTTTTTATATTTCTTGGAATTTTTCACAGATAATTTTTTTCAATTTTTAGCGTTTTAATTTGAACAGTTGAGGTTGAGATAAACACCTTTATCAATGAACATAACAAAGTAAGCAACTGTCAAGTACAAGTCTACTATTTTTCTTACTTTTCTGTGGTATTCACCAAAGTAAGTAAGATCTCAGTTCGCCCACAGGCACGATTCAACAATCAACACCATCTTATTTTGGGTTTTAAAATTATTCACCACACCAGCACCAGTCCGTTGCCGTGGTGTTGATGCTGTGCATAATGTGGTGAATAATTTGATATAATTCACAGATCACATTCATGTGTATATTAATAGTTGCATTCCTTGTGACCAAGTAAAGTACTCTTAAGTACTTGTAGTCGTGATCATCTACCTACCTACAACACCTCTTGTATTCGAGTAATTCACTTGAAAGTTGCATGGTTAGTTACGCCAAAACTCGTCGTCAGAGGTTTTTGTGTTTTAATCGTTAGAGATTAAAGAAATAGGTTAAAGTCTATAATATTTTTATTACACTTGTTATTCAATAGGTGGTTTTTTATTGTTTGAGGTTATGGAGAATCTAAAATCAACAACAGAACAAGTTTGTAATACATGACAGCTGAAATTTGAGCATGGTCAACTGTTACTCCAATATTTACATTGCCTTAGAAATGTGTATGCCTTGAAATTTGAGGTTACTTTTACTTCCAAGTAAAAAAATTGCATTCCATTTACAATCTACTCCCGACCCGACCCGACTCCCGAGTACTTGGGAGTACTTATTTGGTCAAAAGGAACGCAACTAATGATGCTCCTTTGCTCTGCTATATTTTATCTGTTTCTCGTTTTATGTCATGTGTCATGTAATGCATCAGCTGGTTATTTAATTGACATTGACACCAACTTGACATATTTATTGACAATCAAAAATTGATGGATTAGCAAAATCTTTGAACTTGAAGTTATTTAATTTACGTTTAGCGTTTACTTTACATTTACACAAGGATTTGAGGATTTTAGGATTTATTTGAGGATTTAACAAATTATCTGCAAATAAGAAAATAATTATCCAATAGATTAATTTAATTTTTTATTTCAAAATCTAGACGAAAAAGAAAATAATTCAAAATGTCTGAAAGAAAAGTTTTAAATGTAAGTTTTTTAAATTGTACAGTAGTAATTTCATTATTTCCTTCTTTTTTTTTTGGACTAAACAAAAATTTAAATCAAAAATGTAAACTATAATAAAAATTTTCATTAATTTTATTTTTATGTTTTGTAGAAATATTATCCACCGGATTTTGATCCATCAAAAATTCCTCGTATGAAATTGGCTAAAAATCGTCAATATACAGTTAGATTGATGGCACCATTCAATATGAGATGTATAACATGCGGTGAATATATATATAAAGGTAAAAAATTTAATGCACGTAAAGAAGATGTCGAAAATGAAACATATTTGGGTATACGTATATATAGATTTTATATAAAATGTACAAGATGTTTACAAGAGATATCATTTAAAACTGATCCAAAAAATACTGATTATGAGATTGAAGCTGGTGCAACTAGAAATTTTATGGCATTAAAATTGGCTGAAGAGCAGGCACGTAAAGAAGAAGAAGAATTAAGAGAAGAAGAAGCCAATAATCCAATGAAATTATTAGAGAATCGTACACAACAATCAAGAAATGAAATTGAATTATTGGAATCATTGGAGGAATTAAAAGATTTGAATCGTCGTCATCAGAGTATTGATTATGATACAATGTTGCAACAGTATGATACAACAGAAACTGAAAGACAACGTTTAGAAAGGCAAGAAAGAGAAGATGAAGAATATATTAAGTAAGATTTTATTAGAAATAAGTATGTAATGTGGAAAAAATGAAAAATTTATTTTTTTAAAAATTTAATTTCAGATCGATTGCATTTAAAAATCGTAACATTCAAGGCATCAAACGTATTGTGGCTGAAGAAATAATCGAAGATGTTGTTGATGAACGTGATGATACAGAACCAGAATTTAAAAAACCATACATTGTTACTAGTTCTGCATCAAACAGTAATAATAGTAGCCGTAGCAGTAATAGTAGTAGTAGTAACAGTAGTAGTAGTAGTGGTGGTAACAGTTCCAAATTATCAGTAGCAAATAATAAATTGACTGCAACGAAAGGAACAAGTGGAATGATATCTTTAAGTGTTGGTAGTCTTTCCAATAAAAATTCTTTGAAAAATATTGTAAAACGGAAAGATGCTCCTAGTAAAAATGACGATAAGACGGAAAATAATTCTCAAACGTTAAAAAATAACAACAGTGATGCAACTACAATTGAAACAAAATCGACTAATGCTACCGATAGCAGTGGTCCCAGTGGCGGTGGTAGTATAAGTGGAGGAGGATTAGCACTATTAACTGCATATTCAGATTCAGAAGATTCTGATAATTCTAATTGATGTCTGTACTTAATCTGTCCGATGTAGCGTAAATTAATTTAAATTTAAGTTAGATAGATTACAAAAAATAAATTATGAAATTCAAATTCCAATAAGCGATTTATGATTAATATTTAATTCCAGATGCATTATGTAGATCCAATGCAGTTTAATAAACGATTCATTCTGTAAAATTTTCTGATATTTTCATAATTGGATTTAAAATCGTATGAACCGAATGAATTTTTGCCATATCTCAAAAGCCATTGGTTGTAGCGAGCTAAAACAAATGTTTTTGAAAAGAGCGTCCCAAAATCTTTAAAATTAGCCCATCAAATTGGCTAAATTTGACAAAAAATTTGTTGGCCCAAAAAAAATGGAAAGATCATATTTTTTTTTAAAAATTTGATGAAAATTTGTTTGTCGAATTTGGCCAATTTAATGGACATATTTTATGTACTTCTGGACACTCTTTTCAATGGTGCACCTCTCGTCTCGCTGCAACATCTAGTTTCCGAGATATGACCATTTGTCATTTATCAAATTTTTTGTGTTACTTGCTTCTAGCTTGCATGACAATTTTCAGAAATTCTTAGCAAATTTATTAAATTTTGTAAAATACCAGGCGTTCATAATATTTCAGCAAGCAAATTTTTTCAAGAATTTTTTCAAAAATTCCTCTGATTTCTTTGAGAATCTCTCAACTCAGATTGGTATCTAAAGTCAGATGAATCGAATGAATTTTGGCCATATATCGAAAACCGTTAATCGTAGCGAATTGAAATAATTTAATAATGTGGGTACTAAAAAAAAACTTTAAATTAAAACTAAAACTATGTAGTATTCCATTTATTTTTATTAAATTTTTATTTTATAATTTTTCATTTTACAATTACATATTACATATTATATATTTATATACGGTTATACAATTATATAATTACTAATCATTATTATTTTATTTTTGACATACAATAGTACACATTAGTTTTTTTTTTTTTTTTATAGTAAAAAATATATGTATTCGAAAAAAAATGTACTTTTTTTTTTGTTTAAATTTCATTTTTAAAATTTTTAATTTCATATTATGTAGATATATAAATTTTTATTTTTTTTCAAATGTTCTTTTATGTTTGAGCGAGATATTTATTCTTTTTATTATTTACATCGGTGTTGCTATCATCTTCATAATTATGATTATTATTATTATTACTACTACCATATTTTAAATTTGATATTTTTCTGAAATTAACAAAAAATAAAAAATAAAAAAAAAAGTAAAAAAATAAAAAATTAATCAAATAAAAATTATAGAGTGGAAGGCAGCAGAAGTACATAATGCCATCATAATGTGAATGTGTCATAATTTTTGCAAATGACCAAGGACACTAATAACTTTCGACTTCTATAAGTTAAGGTACCCATAAGCGTACATACCACTGGTCATAACGACTGGTTGACAGACAAATTGAAATAATTTCTATACATACACTAAAGTACAACTAGCGTTTTCGACTTTATCACCACAGACTTCATTCAGAAGAATATTTTCTGGAGTTCATGTCGTTAATGTTTTGTCAACATTTTTATTTTGCTACATTTTCTCTTTACAAAATAATTTTGTCCGTACAGCGCCCACCCCACTACCCAGCCCAATGTTGAAGAATTGATCCTACAACTTGACTACACACACAGACACACAACACAACCAACTAATCAGTCTGACAACAACAACTTATCTACAAACAATACAACATTCATCCGACTTCAACTTCAACTTATCTGTCGACCAGTCGTTACATATATCGTTTCGTATGTTTACGGGACTCTCGTTACGGCCAGACAATTTTGTAAAACCTTCAATATGTGATGTGTTATCGATTTTACGCCTTTAAATAAATTTTCCGCGAGAAAACAGTCCAATTTTTTTTTTAGATTTCTAAAGCATAATACAAACGCAACGATATGTAAGCAGACTTGTCTAAAGTTGAAAATGTACAGGCTGTACGCGTGCAAACAAAAATCTGAGTACCTACTTGTTGTCAATATCATTTGATTTGAAGTTAAATTTTATTTGTCTCTTTAGAGAAAAAAATATTTGATTTGTTTTATTTTTATATCTGCCTGCAGCTCTTTTCTTTCGATCTCCGTCACGAGTGCGGTTACTATATACCTTTATACAATGGTTGTATGTACTTTGGAATATTAAATGAACGGACATGATTTATTAAGACCAATTTCAACTGATATTTGCTCGTCAGTTGTCAACATCAATGCAATAGACAATCGAACAAGTTTGCAGACTTGAATCCCTTATTAATTAACTTAAATACATGCACCCCAACAAATCAAACTTTTTGATTTGGTCGACATGTCTTTTGTCTAGTCTACAACAAGCCCTACAGAAGTGTAAATATCGAAATTTCAATTTGAAGTTGACAGACATGTCTTTCCGTCTGTAGTATGCTTAAACAAAATGGTAGCCATTTCATATTAGATGCTTTCGATTTAACAATTTCAAGTACTTGCGAGTAGAAAAGGTAAATGTCTGTGCTAAACCATCTATATCTATAGTACTAGGAGCTAATCATGAAAACTTTTTACAAGTAGATGCAAGTAAGTGTCGTTCGATATAACAATTTATCCTAGACTCATTTTTGTACTCACAAGTACATACTACTTGGGATGGGATTGCTAAATTGAAAGCAGCTATTATGATGACATTACTTTTGCCTCCTCATCTCATGTAAAAAGTTTAAAAAAAAAGGTTCACATTTATACAAAGTTACTTATTTAGAAAAAAAAAACTAAAAAAATAAAATAAAAATATAAAATACAATATTATTTAATATGCGCATATAATCCTCATCGTCATAATCATAATTTTATCATCATCTTACACTTAAAATGTTTATATACTTTTAATGTTTATTATAATTTTTTATAAATTTTTTTTAACTAATACATTATTTAAAATGATTTCGAATACAAATTTAATAATATTTCAATCTTAAATAAAAATCATCATCATACAAAATTTTTTATTTTATTTCTTAAATTTTAAATTAATTCAATTTCATTTTTTCTCATTACTTTTACTAACATAATAATATAATACATATTTATTTATGCATGTACCGTACACCTACCTACCTATCTACAACATTCTCCTAAACGTAAAGTACGAGTAAATAAGGTAAAATACTTAGGTATGCGCATACATTATAGTAGGTACATATTATGTTACTTACATGACTTCTTTTAAATTTCGAATTTCTTGCTGTTGTTCGGCTATTTTTGATTCATGATTAACACGTATAATTTGTAATCTTTTATTATTTTCTTCGAGCATTTTAATCATACGTTTCAATTGTGATAATTCTAATTGTTTTGAACCTAATGTTGAAAATAAATTTTGTAATTCTTCAGCTTTTGCAGCAACTTCATTATTTATCTAAACAGAAGGATGATGAGGAGGAAAGGAATAGGAATTAAGAAATGTGGAGAATTTTTTTTTTTCGTTATATAACATAAGATTTAAGCTATAACCTAAATAGACGTGACGAAACGAAATGAAACGATACATACGATGGTACTGTGGTACGTAGAATTAGCCTAAATGGACGTGTTCTTACGTTCGTTCAATTTCGATAAGTTTAAATGTCAAATGGACGAAACGAGACGAAACGGATAAGATAGAACTATAATCGACATACCTGACATAACAAACATAAGAAAAAATAACGAATGTTAAAACGTAACATTTGGTTAACTATAATAACATAGATAACATACTAAACATAAGCAATACGAATTTCACAAAATGAGCTTATGGCTTATGTTACTTATGTCATGTACGCTCTCGATCGTACTGCTTATGTCGAGCTTCATGTTAAACGAATTTTTAACGAATGTCGGCAATGTCAATTATAGTTTAGCTCATTGATTTGGCTGTGTTCGTAGCACGACATATGTCATAGTCTATGTCAGCTATGTCGATTACAGTTCTACCTTATGTCACAGTCTATGTCAGCTATGTCGATTATAGTTCTACCTTATGTCATAGTCTATGTCAGCTATGTCGATTATAGTTCTACCTATAGTGCCGTAGCGGTCGTACATTTTATCGTTTCTACTCGTTTTATACACATTTCTATTCGTTTCTACTCAATACTCATACACAATAATTTTATTCGTTTCGAATCGTTTCTATTTAGGGCAAATTGTCAAACTGACGAAACGAGTATTTACGTTCGTTTCATTTCTTTCGTCCCATCACGTCTATTTAGGGTCTTGCTTTATATGTAAAAAAAAGGAACGTATTTAATTTGAAAAAAAAAAAATAATAATAATAAAATTAACCCCTTGCAGTTTTAAATTGTTTAAATAAATTTCGAGAATGAAATGATTATTTAAAAGAAAAATTATTGATAATTTAAATACTATACTATTCATTAGGCTGCGCGCAGACTAAGAATGTAGCTGACCGTTACGCGCGTATAAATTCAACACAGCGTATAGTTCAAACTACGCTACGCTTGCTGTATGCGCAACATAATAAGAAACGATTGATTACAATTTTACGTTCTAAAATTTACGCTACGCTCTTAGTCTGCGCGTGGCCTTAGTAGGACTCGTGATTGTTTCTCAAAGTAAAAATAAGGGCCGTTTTCACTTTTGCATGGTTTCATAAAAACTTGCATTTACAGTGTGTTCACTTTTTCAACCATGCAAACGTCATGTGTTCGTTCATTTAATAAAACTTATTTTAAAATTAACGCAACCTATGCAAGTATTTCAAGTTGATTGCTTTTCTGAATAAGAAGAAGATATACTCTTTGTGTTGCCATTGTCATTAGCTGCCATTTTGTGTTTACTTAAATTGAATTGTTTTTTCTTTGTTTGATGTCGGATTATGTTCAAATATGCAAGTATTTCCACATGTGCAAGTGGATTTTTGTCGTAATTAATTGGTTGCTTTTTTGACTTTTGCATGCATGGTTGCTTACTTGCACGCAACCAAACGCATAAAACCATGCAAAAGTGAAAACGGTCTAAGTTTCCACGAGTCAAACTTATGATTAATGCACAAGGAGTTAAATACATATTAATATATGTACATATATTATTGCTGTAATGGATACGGATAATAATATAAATTTTCATTAGTACCAGTATAACATACTTTATCGATATTTGAATTATTCATTAATGCTGAACTCATATCTTCTAAGCATTGACGATTCAAACGTTCTTTTTCTTGTAATGAATTGATCAATTCACATCGAACTTTTAATAAACGATTATTAACGAATATTGTATCCTGTTGCTTTTTAATTGTTAATTGATTTTTTGATAATTCCTTTTTTAATTTATCGATATCTTTTTGTTTTTGTTTTTCAATTTCACGAAGTTTATTTAACTGTAAAGAAAAAAAAGAAGAAGAAAATATTAAAAAATTAAAAATTTTTATAAACAAAAACTAAAGGAAATTTAGATTATTAGATCATAAGAATATTTTAATGTTTTGAGTTAGATTTGAAAGTAATATTCTAATTGACCCTAAAAAGAAATTAGCACAGTACAGCACAAAAAGGAAGCCTCATAAAATAATTCAGATCAAATTTAATAGTGAAGTGAAGTAAATTATGGTAGAAATTAACTAAAAATGTTATCCATTCATTTTCAACCAAAACACAAATTAGAAATAGAAAAGAATTTTTGGTAACAGTTTTTGTTACTTTTCATTTAATTACAACATTTCTAATATTGTGAATAGGAACTCTTGAATGGGGATCAACAGTGTACACATAAATCATCTACATTTTGCTGCTGATCAAAGTCCACACTACATTTCAATGTTAAAACTGTGTATGAGTTTCTGTCCAAATGTCCATTCTCCAACTAATAAATGATTGAGTCGGGCGAGAACTGAGAGTGTGAATGTGTGATTGTTCCTCTAGGTTTAGCAGGACGACAGATTGACTGATTATTCCTGTTAAAATCACCATTTTAGCAGACAATCGGAGATCAAAAACCTGTTAAAGACTGTTAATGTAATAGAATAAGAAAAACATTTCAAATAATAATCCAAAGGATACAAAAAATGAATAAATTAAAGCAAAAATTATACAAATAAGACATAGAGATTTTCTTCTTTTTAAACTCATAAAATCATTAAAATTATTTCTACGCTTCATAATTATTTTTCATTTTTATTTCAGTAAAATGTATTTAACGAGTAGAAAATTTATTTATTTGTATTTTTTCATTTATGTATTTATTTTATACCTCTTCACGAATTTCAATAGCTGATTCATTCATATATTTTTCATGTTCTAGTTTTTGTTCTAATTCTTTGATGAGAAATTCTTTTTTTGCTATTACTTTTTCTCTATATGAAATGGGAAACATAATAAAACATAAAATTTAAAAAAATGTATAAATACTCTTTTAAAATGAAAATCTACAATCAAAAAATAAAATTTTTTTTTGTTTTTACAATTTCAATATTGTTTCACGTAACCATTTATTCGTTTTATTTAATTGATTAATTTCTTGCTGAGATTTACAATGTTCTATTCTATTTTCATCTCTATTATTTACCTAGTAATGGAAAACAAAAAATTAATTTCAAATTAAAAACAAAAAAAAAAAACAAAAAAAATCTGATTTTATTTTTGATATTTTTGTTTTTTGCTCACCAATAACACTTTAAGTTCATTAAGTTCATCCTCAATTGTTTTTCTATCTTCCAGTAAATTTTCATATTTTATTTTATATGTATTTAACATATCTAATTCTGAACGATGATCTGCAAGTCCGAGAAGAAGAAAATAAAAATGAAAATGAAAAATGCAGATGAGTTTTAAAACCAATCGATACGGTATTGAGCGCATAAAACTAATAATTCAGCTTATAAAAATTTGTTAACCAATTCGACGGTTAAAGCTTAAAGTCAGATAAGGTTTAAACTTTTGTTTAAGAAATGTTTTAATTTCACAGTAGTAGTTTTTTAATGCCCGATTTCTTTACTTCCAACTATCTTTTTGCTAACTTTAACGGAGATAATAGCCAAGAGATTTGCATTTCTTCATCCCTCATTAGTACTTAGTTGTCAGCTAACTTTAGCTGGTAGATGAAGCTCTGATAGTTTATTGAGCTGAAACCTAATTCGATACTAGCGCCGTCTAGCTGTCTAATTGGAAAACATTCAAATAATTAAACCTAAAAACAAATTTTACATTAATTATCTCTAGCCTCCACTCAAAACTTTTGATTTTAGGCTTGAGTATAAGATAAGCTAGTTACTAGTTAGCTTTGAGGTTAGTTAGCTGGAAGTTTGTATGAAGAAAACCACTCGTTGCTAGCTATTAGCTGTCAGCTAAACTTAGATGAAGAAATCGGCCATAAATCTTAAATTCCGTTTATCCAACAAACTTTTCAAGCAAACTTATCTACGCTCAAACTTAGACTTTCATCGTGAAATTGGGCATAAAACTGAATTATAATTTATTGAAATTGCGGTGATGAGTCTTGAAACTCAGCCTCATGCATGCGTTATGTAACTTCGTTTCTTAGAAAAGAGTGGTTGAGTTCTAAAATGCATCGATACGATCTCGATACACAATTCAGAGTATAACGCTCTTAAGCTGAATTACACATTAATACTAGCTTATCAATGTAATTTTAGATTGAATTTGAAAAAATATTTTATGTACAAAAAGAAATATGTCCTTGGAATAAGAAAAAAATTTCATTATATCAATCAAACCTTTATCAATGGCTGAATTTTCAATTTTATAATTTTCCAATTCATTTTTAAGATCTTGTATTTCTTGATTTTTTGAATCTAATTCATTTTTCAATTGTAAACGTAAATTTTTTTCAAATTCAATTAATTTTAATGCAGATTCTTCTTTTTGCATTATTTCTAAATTATTTTTTTCTTGCTCTTTCTTTGTTTCTTCAATTGTTACTTGATCACATTTCAAACTGGAAAATAAATAAAACACGAAAACAAAACAATATGAAGTGTTGTCGTTCATCATTAATTAATGATAAGTTGAACGATTTCTCTAAATAACTACTCGCAATCGCATATTTATAGCTATCATTATAAAATCTTAAAAATTATTGTTTTCAAAACCAAACTCTATATCTTCAACACTGAATAAATTTTCGAAATTACGTATTGCTGAATTTATGAATACCTCTAAAAACGATTTGAAATAGAATGACGTGAGATACAACGATTCAACAACGCAACACCCATTAAAACCAAACCGATGTAAAGTTTTCAAGTCGATCTAACTGAAAGCGATTGTATTATGCGCTGCAAACGATTGTAAATCAATTTGAAATTATTCATAAGCACATAGAACGTCTGTTAAATGTCAAACAAATCACATATCAACAAAACAAAATTATAAAGTTGACATTTCTGTTTTTCAAATCGATTAAACTCCGCCCGCAATCAAATTAAATCGATTTAATCGCAGTCATAAAAACACTGCTGAATCGTTTTGAGTTACGTCGATTGTTAGATCGATTTAACGTTAAAGCGATATAAATTTTTGCCATAAACGCATTAATGTACATTATGTATGAATTTAAAATTCTTACCGTTCTTGAAGATCTTCTAAATCACATTCTAATTGCTTTATATTCAAACATTTATCATTATTCAATTTCAATGCAACATTTAATCGATTTTCTAAATCAATGATTTTATCTTGAGAAACATCTAATGATTTTTTCAACTGTATAATTTTTATGAAACAAAAAAAAAAAACAAAAATTAATAAAATTCAGAAAATCATTTCAAATGAATTAAATTCGAATAAAAATTAAATGTGAAAAAGATTTGTTTTTCTTCTCTATTCTTACATCAATAATTTCTTTCTCTTTATCAGCTATTAATTTTGATAATTTTGATATTTCTGTTTTTATTTCTTCGGCGTTTGTTGATTTTACTGATTTCAATTCAGCAATTTTCTCTTCTGATAATTTTAGATTTTCGTTTAATTTCTTTTTTGATAATATTGAAATTGAAATTTTAAAATTAAAAATAAAAATATAAATAAAATTATTTTTTTTTTTTTTTGAATAGACAACAGCTAAGCAATTTGCTAGATGATAACTGAATTAAAAATGAAGCCAATTGATACGTTTCAAGTTTTAAATGCACAAATTTTGTGATATTGAAACACGATTTAACTTTAATATTGAGTGATTTTCAAAACACATCGATGCGGTATTTATTGATGTGTAATTAATATTCAGGATTTTATATGTTGAATTCAATATAATGGCTGAGTAGTTGAGTTTTGATACGCATCGATATCGTGCAGCTGAATTACGTATTGATACCGAATTGATGCATTTTATAACTCACATCAATTCAGATCATATTGAAAATTTGTTTCGTTTCGATAATAAATCGTTTGTTTGTTCTTCAAATTATATTCAGCTATTAATCTTTGGATAACAGTTAAATATTTATTTTAAACGAAAATACTTATGCATATACCTCAATTTCATCATTTAATTTCTGTATCAATTGTTCATCTTCTTGATTAATTTTTGAATCTTCTGATACCGATATCTTTTCTAGATCTTTTATAACGGAATTTATTCGTGTTTGCTGTTAATTTTGTTTTTGAATAAATTGTAAAAAGAAATTAAAAATTTTCAAAAAAATTAAATTTAAGTTAAACGAAAAAGAAAATGAAATTAATTGATTTTAAATATTTTTTATTACTTGTTCTTCGGAAGCATTCGAAATTATTTTTTCCATTGTTTCAATTACGTTCACAAGATGCTGTTGCATATCATTTTGACTATCACCAGCCTAAAACAAGATACATTCATTAGATGAATGGCACCAACAAGAAGAAGGCATACATCGAATTCATATAAAGATCTAATGACGATCAAAATCCCTCGAAATTCAATGTATCACAGTTATAAAGTTGAATTTGATTAAAAGGCTGTGTTTGGAAATGTCAATTGCAAGCAGACTGTATTTGCAATTTGGTTGGCAATGCAGATAACAAAAAAATCAAAAGTTTTTTAAATGTAAAGTGAATGCAGATGACCGTCATTTGCCGTCATAAAATCTTATTAAATAAAATAAATTGTAGCATCAAATTCAAATCGTTTGCAACTGTCAGTTCAATGTTTTGTTTGACAAATCAAATTGTGTGAAAGCATAACAAACAAATGGAAGTGACACTTGCCGTAGCAAATCATATGCTACTTTAGTCTTGTCAAAATCATAAATTATATTTGACAAATCAGGCAGTATAAAGTATAAACTCACTTTAAATTTGACAATAAATTGACATTTCCAAACAGAGCAAAATTTTTGATCGTCAAAATTGTATGTAAGTAATGCCGCTTCTACATTCAATGTAGTGACTTCAACTTGGACTTCGACTTTCTACCTCACAAGCATGCTTAACATGTAAAAGTAGCTGTCAAGTCTACTGCATTGAATGTAGAATCGGCATAAGGCGTTATTGTTCCATTGGACATCTTTATACCTCTTTATTAGTTACATCAATTTCATTTGGTATTGAACGTAATCTATTCAAAATATCTTGACATAATTTAAATCCAACACCATTTATTTGAATTAATTCATTTTTAATGTCAATCATTTCACCAGTTGAATCGAACGATATCGATCTCGGTGAAAGATTTTTATACGGTATACGTGGTGATGTTGCAACTGATGATAACGATGGCAATATTATATCATTTGGATTTTTTACCAATATTTCACCATTTTGATTAATTACAACACTTATCAATTGTACATCATCTGGTGGTAATTCCTTTTCAATGATTTCAATTTTTCCATTTGTTTTAGATTGAATTTGTTTTAATGTTTTGAATGTTGATAAAAATTCACTCTTTTCAAATTTGATACAAAAAAAAGAAGAAAGAAAATAAAATTAAAATTTTATTACGTGAGTAAGAAGAAAGCATATAAATGAAACCATTTTAAAAATTCTCTGCCATTTTTTTTTTTTTTTTTTGTTAGTTTGGGTTTGTATACAATTTCGAAAAAATTCAAACAACAAAAAAGAAAATGTGTGTACAAAAATTTAATGAGATAAAAAATACCACACATCAAAATATATACGTACTTGTAATTCAGTTAAACGTTTTTTCATAATGTTGAATTGTACATGTTTTGAATGGTATGCAATTCCATTGAAACCTTTTTCTGATTTTTTACCATTCGATGATGAATCAATACTGTTTCGATATCTTGGTGATGCAACGATTGTCGTTGTCGATGTAATTTGTTTTAATGTCGCTAAATGTTGAAAAAAACATTTTTTTTTTGTTTTGTTTTTGTTTTTAATAAATGAGAGAAAAGTGAAAGTTGATGAGAAACAAAGTACAAATTTGAAAATATAGATGATGTTTGTATGCTAATTGGTCGATGTAGTGTAAAAGGACAAACAGACTTACATTTATTCACAGATCCTATATCAAGTAATGTTTTAGATCTATTACGCATTAATGTGAATCGTTTATTTTCTGGTTGCGTTAAACATTTCACAGACATGTTACTTGTCTAGAAAAGTAAATTATACACAAAACAATGAAAGGATGAATAAATTAAACAAATAATAAATGAAAAAAGAAATTATGCAGTCGTACAAATTGAAAGCCAAATGTTCAAGCTAAGCTGACTTTACATTTCATATTGAAATGTTAATTTGGTTGCGTGAAAAATTCAACTGACTTGGAAGTAATCGATGCTAAAAGATTTGTAAATTTTGATTTTTTTTAGCGCCTAACTAGAGTCGTTCTTCAAAACCTTACTTTATAGTTAACTACAGTTAACTTTTTGTCGTTCAAAAATGCCGCAGTTAAAGAGAGCATAACCATCAAAATAACTTTCAAGCGTTCAGGCTTCAGAAACTGCAATTGTGTGGTTTATTTTTAACTACAGTGGTTAAAAAATTAACCATGCTCAGGAGTAAGGTTACTGAATCCACTGACTCTTTATTATCTCCAACCGCATTACAAATAAAATTTTGACAGCTAATACTTTTCAATGACGATGGTAGTAAGTGGTAACTATATATGCATTCAAAAACTAGTTACAGTCAACATAACTTCAATAGTCAACTAGCATAACCACAGCATAACTTTACTATACCGCATTACTACGAATATTGTAAGGTTTTGGAACGCGTTCTTGTTTGATTTAATAAAATGGCTTTAACCTAAAACCGCATAGTTTTGGTTGCGTTCAATGTGAACAGTTTATTGTACATATATTTCTCATGGCTTTAAGGTAGATTAATGCAGCTTATTTTAGCTTAGCTTAGAATCGCGTCGTTTTCTATTTGTACGTAACGTCAAAAACAGTATACATTTCTTTCATGTACACACACATACTTCACGCATTGGAATTCTTGTTTTCAATGATGGCGTCTATGAAAAGAAAATCAAAACGTCAAAATGTTAAAAACAAAAAAAAATGTTTTCTTTGAAAAATATAAATAAATTAAAAACAAAATCAAATAAACTGAGACCAAAGTATAAAGCGAACCTTTAATTTGGATTGAGCAACATTCGGAGGATGATAGTTTCGTGGTGAAGATGATGGAGTTATTGCACCAGATTTTATACTGGAAATATGCGAATTATGATTTAATTTACTGACGGGTGCTTTTAGTAATGACTGTCTTTGTTGTTGCGGTTGCGTTTGCTTTTGTGATTGACCAGAAATTGAATTTCTTGGTGATTTATCTTTTTGGCCAGAATTTGGAATATCATTTTTATTACTACTACTACTACTACTACTGATTGAATTATTATCTTTGGTATTTTTTTCCATTTTTATTGATTGATCTTCTTATTTTACAACTTTCCGTCACGATTCTTAAATTATCACAATATGGATAATTGTGATAGTTCAATGATCTATACTTATGCTCGAATAGACACACAAAATACAAGAGGCCAAAAACGTTTGTATAAAAATATAAAACTAAATACAGATACAAAAGGATTAAATTAAAGGAATAATTTTAATAAATTTTTATTCACACATTATTTACGCAAGCATTCCGCATACATATGTACATATGTATGAACATATTGTATATTATGTGCAGTACATAAATAGCTACTTACGTACACTAGACTAAATTCGCCAGTTTCCTTTTTTTTTCAATCACATATATAATAATCCTTTACAAAATTATACAACTTATACATATACACAAACATACATATATAAAAAACAATAGAAAATAAATACAAATAAAAAGGATTCATGTATGCACGTAATACACGGAGAAATTTTCAAAACAATCTTACAATAAACCAATATACAAAAAGGAAAAAAAAAGTGTTACATGAATTTATTGTGAGTTTTTTTTTCTGTTTGTTTATTTATTTTCTAACAAAATTAAACATGTGAAACGATACAAAAAATGACAAATAATGTTAGAAAATTATTGAAATACATACTGAGAATTATTGAATAATGACAGAAAATTAATTCAATGCCTTTATGATTCTGCTGCGAATATAATGAAAATTTGAAAATTTGTTAATTTTATTCATGTTCGGAGTAAGTGCGCAGTTATATCAAGAAAATGACAGATAAAATAGCGGATTCAAATCCAATTGTGTGGATAGTGACAAGTGTAGTGCGCGGCTTGTGGAGAACGACGATGACACGACAAATCACTTTTTGTGTGAGTATTTCTTGTCTTCTCCTCCATCAGGGTGCGCATTTTCGATACTGCAACTGCTGTCATTGAACTCGTATCGTTCGGTCCGAAATGTCGAGTTGAACTCTTTCGTTATCTAACCGAGAGCGTTAAGGAAGTTCGACCGACTACATAGATAGGGGTTTTCGAGTACAATGGACGCAAGTAAGCGTCTTCCTTCCTCCTCCACCATAAACGACAACAAGAACAACCATTATTCCCCAATTTTAAATTACACTGTGCTCTGTACATCGAATTTAAACATTTCGTCAGACGTTATCATTGAAAGTAAGAGTAAACATACCATAGAATAGATACCATTATGCATATTTATTTCATTTTTCAATGATTTGAAGTGTATTCGTTGAATTTTATCTTCATTTTGAAACGTTTTAAATTTGGCAACTGCTTTATTATTTTTATTATAATAGAACATACAGCGATTGCGATCAATTTCGAACAGCAATTTGTGAATTCCTATTGCCGATTGTATGCAGTTAATCATCATCAAATCAGATATTTTTCTCCTTCAATGATGCTAGAATCCAACTCGAATCTTGATCTCATGTTCAATCTGGTATACTGATTGAGATTGTCGAGTACCTTATACTGAAATATGTATCATACTAGGAGAAAATTATAAAGAATTATGGTCAAGCCAAGCTGAGTGATTCAGTGTAGCAGAGTGTATACACAAGTAATCATATTACGGATAACAATTAATGGATTAGATAGAGACACCACGTTAATTGATGAAATTTTATTTTAATTTAGCGCCACATAATTATAAAATATCTCTTGCATTATTTACACATGATCAACATACGATCATTATATCATTAATAATTGTTAAAAATTGGACAACGATGTACATACATTATATTGTCAATATTTTTATCACTCCATTAATATTCATGATTAATCATTTAATTTACGTTGTTATACGGTTTTATACGGAGTAGGATTATAAGTATATCTGAGATTAAATTTCATCACACACAATATACTCGTATTGCATCAATATACATGTCATTATCAAATGGATTATTATTATTATTATTATTATTTTCATCGTATCGGTATCAATCAGTAGCACATTTCATACACGTTTTTTAATATACATAATATGTACATATATGTATGTATTTATGATGTCAAGTATTTTCCGTGTAATTTCATTTTTATTATGAATATACGTATCTACAATTTTTCTCTTTTTTATTATTATTTTTTTTTTTATTTTCTTCGAAAATGATTATAAATTTTCATTGATTCTATGACCTTTAATTGCAGATTAAAAATTTTAAAAATCCGTCTACTCTAAATTTTAATACATTAAATATTTACACATGCATGTGCATACATAATGTATAGGATAGGGTGATCAAACGAAATCTATTTGTTTTCTATAATTTAAATATTGATTAATGAAATTTTTCATTTCAAAAATTGTTCCATGTAAATGACCGCCATTGACTGAATTTTTTTAAAAAAAAAAAAAATCGATTCTGAAATACCAATTTTCGATTACAATTTCATTGCATATTTTTGGTTGATTAACGTAAAAAGTAAACTGTAGCGCAATGATTTAACATTAATCCAAACAGAAAGAAGTTCAATTGGAAGGTTCGATGGTTCAGTGATAAGAGTAACTGCAATTGGTGTATAATGATATCGAAATCGAAGTCCCAAGTTCGATTACCATCCAAATCAAAAGTAGGAAACTTTTGGTAATTATAGCTTTGAATGAGTACCAACTTGCTGGGAAAGAGAGTAATTCAAGTATTATTAGATCATTTTAAGCTCTGTCACGTAATTGAGTTTGTTTCATTACCAACTAATTAAATGGTTTGCAATTCACCTTAAACTGCAGATGCATTTATGTACATAATAGAAAATAGTTAGCAGAGATTTCTTCAGAGATTAAGCTTAGGTCCATAAATGAACTGTTGTACTCTGAAGAAGAAGAAGAAGAAATTCAAATAAGTTATATCGAACATATACGATCTTGATGACCATTTCATAAGATGAAGATGATTTTTCCATAAAATAACCGGATCTATGGTAAATTTCTATTCAATAAATAATCATTTGGGTTAAGTTGTCTTCATGATCGTGATTCGCCAAATAATTCTGAAGGAAAATATATATTTTATTTGGACAGAAACTTAATGAAAAAAACCATAACTATACTTTGCTATGATGTTTACAATAATTCTGTAGTACTAATTTGATCGCCCGATATTATGCATTTTCTAATCTTTGTTTTTGTTACTTGCATTATTTATGCATTTATACGTATATGTATGTATACGTATAATGATATAATTATTACAATGACCCTGATCTTGTTTTTCATTTCGATTTTATTTGTTGTTTTATAAAATTTTGCTTTTATTAGTCGTATTAATTAATTTCTAGAAATTTTTATTTTAGAAAAAAAAAAAAAAACAAATAAAAAAATCAGTTGTACATGTAACATGTATATATAGTAGATGTTTAAATTTTTCTAAAGTCCTATTTGTAGGAGTCCACAATACACAGTTCACAAATAAATCTGCTCGAAATATTTCTTTAATAGAATTTTTTTTAAACTCGAAAAATTGAAATTTGAACAAAAAACTAAAAGCCAATTGTGACTAAAATTATAAAAATAATAAAAAGGATAATATGATAAATGTGACAATTTATGAATGTGATAATATGATTAGTGCCGTCCAAACAAAATGTGGAGCAGAGCAATAATGTAGCCGGATTGTATCTGAAAGTTGATGATAATAGAAAGTCAATTAAAATAAATTTCTATAAGGGTCGTATGCTCCACGACGGCATTAGAGTCAAAACGGACAATATTAAGAGAACAATACAAAAATTTCACTGATTTCACTTCTTCTTCTTCTTCTGGGCGCTACAGTCCAAGCCGGACTCGGGTCGACCTTAAACGTGACCTCCAATTGTCTCTATTTTCTGCTTCAAACCTCCAGTCAGTTATGGCATACTAATATTTCCTTGGCGTTCTCGTCTACTTTGTTTCTCCATCTTTTTCGTGGACGGCCTGGCCTGGCTTGGCCTGGTGGTCTTTTGCTGCCGTCAGATTCACTGATTTCACATTCAAATTTAATTAGTAAACAATTTGAATACATATTTTAAATTTTTGTACTTAACTACTATAATATGGCAATGTTGCCAATATTTCCTATACTCTTTTTGTTTTCTATTTTCTTTTTTTTTTTTGTTAATTCTAACTTTTTTCTTTTCCTTTATTTTGGATTATAATGACTTTGAAATATAATTTCAACCCCATTTTATTATACATATATTATTTTGTTTTTGTTATTGTTGTTATTGTTTTTGTTGTTGTTGTTAATATATGTTAATATTGGATTTTTGTTTAAATGCGAATTTATCATTGAAATGAAATTTTTTATCCAGTGTCAGTCAGACAAAAATACATTACATATATACATACTACACTTTAATATATACATAGATACTACACTTGTATACATACTCATATATGTAATCGTATAAAATCTACATAATCTATCTACTTGTACATATTTACAGATAGTATAAGCATGTTTAAGTGTATGAGTTTTATGTAGTACGTATTTTAATATTTTAATATTAATTTCTTTTTTTTGTTTTTGTTTTTTGTTTTTTTTTTTTTTGTTCTCCATATTGTTTTCCCGAATAATAACGTAGACATATCGATTACATTTTCCGCATTATGAATAGAATATTAGTAGAAAAGACAAAAAAATAAAAACCAAATCGAATATTTTTTATGTGTACTGTACTTACATTACTTGATACACACTCAAAGATACATTTATGTATGTTTGTATGAATGTATCTACATATATGAACATTAATGTATGCATGTACGTACAATATTCGAGATTTCGAGTACCGTATGTGTATCTATATATTGTTCAAAATTAAACTTTTTTTTTTTTTCATTTTTTATTTTTTGCCAGATATTTTTACTTATTTCTTTTATTTATTTTTTTTTTTTGTATCCTCGCATCCACAGCCAACCACATATGTTTATAATCGTTGTCATCGTTACAAAATAACGTGCTTATAATCAATAAAGTTTTTCTTTATAGTGTGTTGTGTATACCATATGTGCATACTATGTGCCATACATACTTACTTATGCTTTATACCGAGTCGAGTATATACATTACACACTGTATGAGGAGTCTACATACTATATATGTAACAAATTTACATATTATATTGCCTCTTATTTTCTTCATATAATACATACATACATACATATCTGAATGTACTAAGAACAGAAATATATACACAAACATATACACATCATATATTTGTGTACATACAAACGTTTTTACGAATGAACGAATTAATATATGTATGTATTCTTTTTCTATGAATTTTTGTTTTTTTTTTTTGTTTTTTTTGCTGTTCTTTAAATGATATTATATACACACATACACTGTATGTAGTGTTGGTTAGCTTACTTGCAAATGAAATTATATTTCGAAATTAAAATTTCAGTTAGTCGTTATTAGCAAGCAAACACATCAAAAAGTATTGACTATGATAAGAAAATTATTGTATTCGGTTTATCGGTAATAATTATATGTAGTATTAGCAGTATTAGTGAAAAATATAAAAACAAATATATATATTACATTAACATATAAAAAGTTTAAAAAATAAAAAAATAAATAAATAAATACTAAAATTAAAGCTAGAAAATTTTAGATAAAAAATAATTTTTTAAATACAAAATCATAAAAACAATTTATTGTTTCATTATATTTTAGTGTGTGTAAATTGTATTATTGACAACATTGACATTTTTTATTTTTTTTTCAAAACTAATTTAAACAAACAAATAATATAAAAAAAGGTGTAGAATAGAATTTGATTTCATAATAAATTATAATATGTACAAGTAGCTTAATAGACATATGCAAGTATAAACAGTAATTTATAAATTTAATCATCGTTGAAATAAGAAATGAACAAAAAATAACATTGATTTCATAGTAATAGTAGTGAACTTTTTTTTTTTTTTTAATATAAAAAGTGGACATTCATACATACACATTTTTACTGATATTCCTATATGTAATTAATTTATGGGACTTTTTTTTAATTTAATTTTTATTTTTTTTTTTTTAATTTAAAAAAAATTTTTTTTATTAATTTTTCATTAATTTGCAAAAAAAAAAAAAATATTTTCATATAATGTAATTTAGAAAAAATTTTTTTTTCATGTAAGCACAAGTTTTTTACATATAAATTTCAATTATTTTTAATTAAAATCGATTTTTTATTATTTATTTCGTACTATTACACATATTCAGCTAAATAATTATAATTGCTGAATTTGTTAAAAATAATTTTTAATATATTTAAAGTAATTTTTATAAATTTTATTTTATATATTTTACATTATTACATATATTCAGCTCAATTTTTATAATTGCTGAATTCATTTAAAAAAAAAAAAAATTGTTTTTTTCTAAAAACTTTTAATTTTCATTACAGTACAAATATTTAATTTTTTTCTGTTAAAAAAAAAAAACAAAATGTACCTATATGTTTTGTGTAATACATTATATGCACATTTAAAATTTTCAAAATTCTACTTAGTTCCTCCTTTAAAAACATTTCCCACCAATTTTTTAAGTAATAAATCGATTTAATATGAAATTATATTGTATAGATTTACTCAGAAAAACATACATAATGAGTGTACACATTATATATTTAAACTTACATAAAATGTACATCAAACAGTATAATATATGTATATGTGATATAATGTATGAGTATTAAAAAATAATTATAACGCATATGGAGAAAATAGAAATAATAATTTAAATTTTCTTAAAAGTTCTATATCGTTATAGCTATAAATAACAGAATTATTAGTAGTACAGTTTACAGTACACATACACATATACATAAATACTTGTGTACATTAAAGACACATATGGATGCAATGATACATTTTACATTTTACCATATATATTATACTGTCGACAATAAAGAAAAATATCAATAAAAATAAAAATAAATACGACAAAAACAAATTTTTTTCAACATGTGATGACAATATGAAAACAAATACAAAATAAAATGAAAATTCAAAAACAATATAATATAAAAATATTAAACGGCAAAAGGAATATGTACCTCTTTTTGAAAAAAAAAAAAAAAAAATCTATATAATACACGATATGTATTTGTACGTACACGAGCATGTAAATATCATCATCGTTCGATTATGAATGTTAATTAAGTCCAAAATGTCATGTACTTTTTTTAAGTTTGCTACCAAAGTTTTTAAGCTGCCTGCACATTGCACAAAAATTCATATGAATTTCAGTCGTTATAAAATGCATATGAAAATTTGCTGAGAACACATTACGTCTGTGTATAATGAAATTAGCCATCGTACATTTTATCAGAATATTAATTTCATCAGTATTATTTCTGTGAAATTTAACGAACATTAAATGACTCGAATCTGTTTTTGGTGGCATACCTTCGAACGAATTATCACGAATTTTAGTTAAACTCTTCGTTTTTGGATCAGTGATTTCTCTAAAATTGAAAAATTTCACAATAAATTTACTAATTACGCGGTCAAAATTGAATTGCAAATAGTGTCAATTTTCATATACAAACAGTTGGAATATTTGATTGAAATTTGGTTGAATATATCGTGAAACTTGCTAAATTCTTTAGGTTTTAAGTTTTAATGAGTTTTACTGGTTTTGTACACTCATAATCTTCTTTCTTTTTAAAAAAAATTTCTTTATAGGTACGAATTTTTCAACAAGAGAAAATCTTCGTTTATTTTAATGATGTTTTTGAACTGAAATTTAAGATTTCATTCTAATGCACATGGGTACACCTAATACCTTTTGCGAATCTTAACGATAATTTTGTATCATAATTTTTGACGAAAGATATTTGGATAAGAATTTCGCATACATGTATGTTATGTACTATATTTTCAGATAGAAATGAACTTAGTTACATTTCATAGAATGACAAACGACAATGATGAAAATTTATTTACTTGTAACTGATAGCATCATACTGTGAAATTTAAATTAATAATATTGTAAATAATTTAATATCAAATGAAATGATTAATTTAGCATCATCATTAATAGATACAGACATACATACATATACATTTATGTACTTACATTATGTAAATGTAAGAAAACTGTATTTGGATTAAATTTCTTATATAAATGTAACCTTAACAGATAGCCACTTCTGATGATTATTATGATTTCTGGTGTAGGTACTATACGTATACAATTTTCTTTTAGTTGTTAAATACTATAAGATATTTTTCTTATATTTATTAAGATATATTTTTATTTATATTTATTACTATATACATTAGTAATTTGTAATTGATATCAATTTATGATGTAACCATACTGACTGACGACGCCATCACCATCATCACTTTTAATTCAAAATCCAGAAATTCTATTTATTTTGTAAATAATTTAAATTATTATCGTAGAATCAAATTTTAAATTAAAATATATGTACATATTTTTTTTTATCATAACTTTCCAATGCATACCATAAAACTACAGTGATGAACAAAACACATCCAAATGAATGAAACTACCAATAAACATTCGTATAACATTAAAAAAAAAATTAATAAAATATTAAACTTCTGTGTAAATCCACAAAATTTCAACAGTTTACCTCAGCGACAAAAGATCCTGGCGGTTCATGGTGTTGGGCAGTAAGGGAGGCAGTCTATGTCCTCTTCTCTTAATATAGTAGATTAAATTAAAATGAAATACCTCAGCGCAAAAACTACAAAATGGAAGAAACAAATTTGCAAAATGGACGAAATTCACTGTTGTCAAATTTCTGTTAATGAAAATGAATGGTATTGAATGGGTTTTTGCTTAAATTTTGCAATTTTGATTAAAGCATAATCACAAAAAGGATCAATATTTTCAATCAATATTCATTTTCCATATCAAAGGATTAATGATTCATTTTCCAATGTTTGCAGCAAAAATTCGATTAAAAATAGTCGTTTTATTCATCTCTATGTAAAAGATTTTTGAAACGATTAGCTGTTAGACCCAGAACACGATGACTGGATGCAGTACAAACGACAATATCAAGAGAGAAATTTTGGAAAACGGCAGCTAAATACCAGAGTAGGATGGAGTCAGATTCTTGAGGAGATCGAATCTTAATTCGGGCTACAGTACCATTAATGATGATGTTGATGATATAATATCCTTATTTCATAAAATTTATAACAGATTACGTAGAAAAATTTCAAATTAAATTTATGTATACATACTTCCTGAATTAAATTTGAGCTAAAAAGGATCTTATATTCCGTTCAAATTATCTATTTTATTACACTGGTATATATACGTACAAATGTAAAGCATGCATATACATATATATGCATTTATTGATGTGACTTTGCTTAAAATTTAATTCAAAAAAAGTGGTCTACACCAACTAACAACTACAATTTGTATATACATTTCATGTTGAGAAATTTGAGACATTTTAAACGTGAGAAATTACCTATGTTAACGAAATAAATATATTTTATTTTATTTTTATTTATTTGTTTATTAAATTTGAATATTCTATTCCCACAACCAATTCAAATTAGTAATTGTACTTGTACGTAATATCGTACATTTAAATTGCATTTCAGTAAATTTCAATTGCATATTCAAAAATGTGTATAAAGTGCAGCATACAACGTATTCATAAGTACATATAAGTATATTATAAAAGACATTATTCAAAAGAAGTGGAAAAAAAAAGAAAAAAAAAAGGTCATTGCATTCCATTTAATTAATAATATAATCAGTTGAAGAAGCACTTCAAGTATAATTCTATATTTTATAAGAATAACAACGTTATAGAGTAGTATCTACATATTTTCAAATACTCGTACTCGTACTCGTACATATATTTATCCATATATTCATTTGTAGTGTATGTAATATTCAATTCTAATACTCATACATGAACATATACCAGTATTAATGTTATGTATATAGGAAAATTTATTTATTTTTGTTAGATATTCATTTATTGTATCCATACATTGTATCCACTTGTATTAATAAATTTAAATTTTTCTTCGTTTTTTTTTTCATTTCTGTTCTTTTTAAATTAAACTTTAAAGTGATATATAAAACAATTGAATTCAATAACATTTTTTCGTTTTGTTTTCACGTTTCATTTCTTTTTCCGTATTTTATTTTATTTTTATTTATTTATTTTTTTTTCCAAATCTAAAAAAAGTGCTTACATAACGCATTATAGTTGTGCCAATAAAAGGATATCGTTTTAAAAAGGAGATAAATGTTTAAAGGAGAATCAAAAAAATGGTATGTACCTACATATAGATAAAATTGATATTTTGTTACCTAGAATACATATACAAAAAGGCTCCAGCGGATTGTGGTGGAGCCGAAAAAGTGGCAGTTTACTGTCCACCTCTTTTTGTAATAAATTAAAAATTAAATTAAATTAATTAGGTAACCTAAAATACAAGCGATTTGAAAAATTTCCAGTATAAATACAAAAACTGCATCATATTGTGTGTTTTCCATAGTAATTATAGGATGAAGAATGTGACATCATAAACAAACGCAACGTACACTCACAATTATTTGTCACAGCCTTAGGCCGCGCGCAGACTAAGAGCGTAGCGTAACTGAGCGTAACTCAGTTAATCACTTACGCTACACTTGCAGTATGTATGCGCAATATAATAAGAAACAATTGATTTGAATTTTATGCTCGGAAAAATACGCTACGCTACGCTCTTAGTCTGTGTGCGGCCTTAAGCTTTAAAATACATCTGCTATGCGAATAATTTGGCTTTCATCTCCCCAAATGTGAATTATGCGTCAATACCCAATCAATGAATTTTGAAATTCATTCCAAATATTTGAAGTGAACTATCGTTCGGCTATTGAGAATGTTTGTTAGCTTAAGTTAAAGTTTCAAAATAACCGATTTCACTACTCAGCTCATTAAAAAAAAAACTCATGGATTTTAATCCGTTTTTTGTAAAATTCCCCCAATGAGGAAGAAAAAGAAAATAATTCCGAAAAATTTTCAATTCCCCAATTCATTCCCTCCAGACGAAAAATATTTTCCAATAATTTTAAATTTTTCTTCCTACACGTTTTCATTTCAGATATTTTTCCGGAAATTGAAACGTCTCAATCGTGTGATATTATTTACAATTTTAATATTAACAGTTGTCATTGATACAGCATTATGTTGTAGCCGAATACCAGAAGGTAGTGTACCAGATAAATCACCAGCTGATGGACGTTATATTATTACGATCGGTGGTAGTCCACAAAAATATGAACCAGGACAACAATACAATAGTAATTACTATAACTATTCACCACTACAACCACTATATATACCACCATTTACTTTGGTTTCCTTTTCAAATTTCAGTATCCTTACAAGGTATTATGGGAGCATCATCAGCACATACATTTATTGGATTTTATTTAGCTGTAGAAAACGAGAATGGTGATCCATTTAATGCTAGCGATATATCGAAAGCTGGTACATTTGAATTATTCGATAATATTGAAACTGAATTCAGTCCAAGATGCCGTAATTTAATAACGAACACAAATTTAACACCAAAAACAAAAATCACAGTTAGTTGGATAGCACCAAAAGCAGGAAGTGGTTGTGTATTATTTAAAGCAACAGTTGTTGAACATAATAAAGTCTGGTATATGGATGATGGTTCATTAACGAAACAATTCTGTGAAGAGCCATCAGATGATAATGAAAATTCACAACCAATATTATCGGAATGTTGTACATGTGATGAAGCTAAATATGAGGTATGCATAACAATTTATTTTTTCATTTTAATTTTTTAAGTATGTACATATTTTTCTTTTACTAAACATTAAAGCTAACATTTGAAGGACGTTGGTCTAGACATACACATCCAAAAGATTTTCCACCAAATCAATGGGAGACAAGATTCAGTGATATAATTGGTGCTTCACATTCCAAAGAATATTTGTTAGTTTCAAAAATTTGGTTTTTTTCTCTTCTACAAAACAAATTTAATATTATGAATTTCATTTTTAAAGATTTTGGAAATATGGAGATTATGCAAGTGAAGGTCTAAAAGATGTTGCCGAACACGGATCAACAAGAAAACTTGAAAGTGAATTGAAAGAGAATGTAAGTGAATACTTTGAGAATTTTAATTTTGAATTTCTTTTTTTATTTGTGTTCTTCTTTTTATTCTCTTTTGTTTTTGTCTTCAAAAATAAAAAAAATAAAAACTAGACCGAACATACTCGTACCGTAATTAAGGCACGCGGTATTGCATACCCGAATGTGACTGGAAAAACTTTTGCTGTGTTTCGTGTTGATCAAAAGAATCATTTGATATCATTGGTGTCACAAATTCATCCATCACCAGATTGGATTGTTGGTGTATCAGCGCTAGAATTATGCTTATCGAATTGTACATGGGTTCAGCATAAAGTTCATAATTTGTATCCCTGGGATGCTGGTACTGATGGCGGTACATCATATGTGGTAAATAAGACGACATATTTTTTTTTTTCTTTTTCTCTTTTTGGAAATTTGTTAATAGTCCGCCGCATGCTCATATTTGTTGGAAAATTTTTTTAGTCACCAAAATTACCATTATTGCATCCAGAACCGATTAGACGTATAACATCAAGAGCACCATATAAATCGCCATTCTATGATCCAGCTGGATTACCAATGGAACCATTGGCTAGACTTCATATATCACAAAGACGTTTATACGAAAAAAATTGTAATGAATCAAATACAAAAGGTACAAAAAAAATTGAATAGTTATTCAGCTGAATATCAAATAATTATGTATTATCAGCAATTTCATATTTTAATCATTTCATTTGAAATAAATTTTTAGGGAATTCTTTCCCATTTTTCTCAGGTGATATTCCATTCGAATGTAAAACACATCCATGGAGTAAATGGTCTGACTGTAATAATAGATGTGGTCCTGGTACACAACAAAGAACAAGACAATACAAAAATCCAACAATTGCTGAACGTTATGGTAAATGTAGAGTGGATTTAACACAGACACGAGATTGTATCGGTGATTGTAAGCAAGAAGATATTATACTGACCGATAGTACAACATCACCAGAATGTGATGTCACCGATTGGTCAAATTGGTCTAAATGCAGTACATCATGTGGTAAGGGACGAATGACAAGAACACGAAAATTTAAAAACAGGAAAGCTTATAAAATTTGTAAAGTACGAACGAAAATTTAAATTGAAATTAGTATAGGTATTAGGATTTCAGTGAATCTGATAATTTTCGCTCTATTCTTTTTTTTTTTCTCTTTTATCATAGGAATTGAATTTACAACTTGAACAAACGATTGAATGTGAAAATAATGAAGGTTGTGCTGGAGAAATTGATAAACCCGATGAGGAAGTGACTGAAATACCATCAGAATGTCAGGTATTCGATTGGTCAAATTGGTCACCGTGTTCATGTGATGAACGTAACGTAAGAACAAGAGTACGAGAAGTTCAATTATATAATGCACATCGTAATCGAAATAATCCAAATCCATGTGAAAATATACAAACCGAAGAAGAGGTTAAATGCGATGAATCAGATTGTGAACAAACTATACCAGATTTCTGTTACACAACAATTGAAATCGGTACATGTCGTGATGGTGAAACATCTGGCTACTGGTATTATGATTATCAAGTGGATTCATGTGCAATGTTTTTCATTTACGCATGTCAGAATAGTGAGACAATCGAGAATAAATTCAATTCGAAAAAAGAATGCGAAAAAACATGTCGACCAAAAGCAAAACGTTCCAGAAATAAGGAACAAGGATTACAAAGTGAAAGTTTACGTTTCGAAAATTATATTGATAAAGTTGATTGTAAAGTATCTGATTGGACGGTGCATGCATGTAATGCAACATGCAGAGAAGGATATCAAATAAAAACAAGAAAAGTTCTCGTAACTGCGAAAAAAGGTGGTAAACCGTGTCCAAAAAAATTGGTTAGAATTGAAAAATGTTTTGTACGATGTGCAGATGAATACAGTGAATCGTATAGACGTCGAAAACCGTTAAGCAGTAATTCATATGGTGAAGATGATATTGGTAGTGCTGATGGTGCCATTGGCAGTATATCAGTGATTGGTACAACTGAAGAACCATGTTCATATACAGAATGGTCACCATGGTCACCGTGTACAGAAAGTTGTGGTGAAAATTCGATACGTCAAAGAACCAGAACCGTTAAAAATGCTCATTTATCATATAAATGCCGAGAAAAAGTTCAAACCGAAAGATGTAATGTACCACCATGTTTGTTGGCTAGACGACAATGTACTGGTCCATACTGTTGGTAATCGATTTGAAAACATTTAAAAAGAGAAAAAAAAAACAGTCAAAGTCGAAATTTTTCAAACTCAATAATAATAATACGAGAAAAAAAACAAAAAACCAAAACCAAAAAAAAAAGACATTTACGATAGTGAAAATATGTTTATATAATATTTATGTATTTATAAATTAATTATTATTATAATTATTATTATTATCAAAAATTGTATGGTATAGTATAATAGTTGATAATGTGTCTCTTCTTCAAATTATATTCATAAAATAAAATTCTATATAAAACAAAGAAAATAAATTTTAAAAGATATGTAAAATTTTGATTGTAGTTCTTCGTTTTTTTTTTTTCAGAGTTATTCAGCCACTTTTAAGTTATTCTCTTTTCACATATTTTATTTAAATTTTATACTCAAATTTGAGATCACAAAAATGTAAATTTGAAATTAAATTTCAAATTCAAATCGGAACGGAACAAAACATTATGTCGAGTTACTTACAAAATACAAACAACACTATGAATCTCGCATTTAAAAACCAATCTTTCTCTTTCTCTCCCTCTCTCTCTCTCTCTCTTTGATCTTTTCTCTCTATAGTTTCATCTAAATAAAAAACTTCTTTATTATATTCTTAAATACCGTTACGATGAATTTTTTGAAAAAAACAAATTTCTAATCTGAAAGAAAATATCATCATCGCATCGCACCACTATCAGTACTATATTCAGTTTCGGTAATTTCTTGTTCAGTTTGTCAAACAAAAAAAAAAAGATTCACGTATTGTAGTAGCTCTAATTAAGTGTTAAATGTGTAATAAATGAAATATTATCATCATTAAATTACAGTACAAAAATTATCAGTTATCAGTTATGGCATTATTTTCAATTTCAATTTAATTTTAATTTTGAAAGAAAGAAAATTCATAAATTTCATGTATTAGACATAAAATAAAAATTTAAAAAAAAAAAACATGTTAAATTTAATTAATTTACCGTTATTCATAATTATATTATATTTATTGTATTTTTGTAATTCAAAATTGATAGTTAATGAAAGTACAATAGTGAATTCAGATCAAATTATTGATGATGTTGTTCGAAATTATCGTAATAATAATTATGATAATGAAAATTTTATGAAAAATATAAATGGTGAATTAATAACAAATAATTTTGATAATGAAAAAAATCAAAAAATAAATTTTGATTCAAATTTAAGTGGAAATGTGAATGATAGTAATAATGATCATAACAATAATAGTAATAGTAATGATCATGATGTGAGTGATGATGATGGTGATGATGGATCAAAAACAGGTTTGATAAATCAATTATTGATAAAATATTTTGCATTTCTTTCAATGAAAATAAAAAAAAATTTACTGTCATTTAATTCAAATTAATAATAACTGCTTTCGATTTAGCAATTTCATGTATTTGGGAGTATAAAAATGTATCTAGGATAAATTGTTATATCGAACAACACAAAAATTATTCGTAACTACTTGCATCTTCTTCTTCCTCGATGGCTTTAGAAAGCAGGCGTACCAACCACTCTCCTCTACGGAACAAATCGTCTCTGAGCCCCTAAAAGTCTGATACTCCAGGCAGCTCTATTAACGATGTTCTTTCGTCTTCAAATTCAACTACATGCATCTACTTGAAAAAATATTCATAAATAGCTGCCAGTAGATGGTTTAGCACAGACATTTACCTTATCTACTCGCAAGTACTTGAAAATGCTAAATCGAAAGCAGCTAAATATGTAATCAAAAATAATTCACAAAAATGTATGTACTTTAAATAGAGCGAAAATCAATGAAAAAAAAAAAAGAGAAAAAATCATTTATTGTACAATTCAGCGCTGTATTTAGTAAGAGTGAGAGAATTTTCATATATATGTAGTTTGTTGATAAATGGTACATCATGATACTGACTACTGAATACTGGTAGAATGGTAGTCAATTAATATTATCAGTGAAATATTTCAATTCAATTTCAAAAAGAAAAAACATTCTGGATCAGGAAAATTATATAGTAGTAATGATTCGATCACATAAATATTTTTTATTACGATCGAATCTCAAAAAAATTGAATAAAACTAAATTTTTGTAAATTTTACATTCTTTTTTAGAAAATTCATAAAAATTCTACACATCATTTTTGATCACTCACCTTAGAAAATACATTTGAAATATGCTCATTGTATCCTACTGGTATATCATTTTGATTTGTTTCATTCCGATCATAATGATCTGCTTGTTGTTTTTGTTGTTGTTGTTGCTGCTGCTGGTACTGTTGTTGTTGTTGTTGTTCTTGGTCATGATAATAATAATAATAATTTTGTTGTTGCTGTTGTAATGATTTATCACCTTTCTCTTCATCTTCATCTTCTTCTTCTTCTTCCTCTTCTCCATCATATTGTTGTTTATGTTGCTTTTGAAAATCTGATGATCGTTACAATGTTGTTAAACGTGATACATTATTACTTGTATTATGGCTTGGTCTTTTCTTTTGTGGTAGTTGTATAGTTATAACAGCTGTAAAATATAAATTATAAAAAAATTAAATTAAAGCTAAAATCAGTCAGTATGGTTTACAAAAAATTTAAAACAAAATATTCTTGAGTATTTAAATGAAAATGACGCCTATGATTTCAGTTGAAGCCTATGTGGCTATAAGAAGGCACATAAATAATCTGATTTTAGTATGAATGAGGGTATTTTATTTATTTATTTATTACTAAGGGGACTGTCAGTAAACGAACAGCCCCCTCGCCCACACCACAACCTGCCTAGAACTTTTGGCAATAGGAATGAGGGTAAAAAATTCAACAAGAGTCTTCTTTATTCAAAAATATTGCCTATGGCACTGCATTAAATTGAATGGATTAAATCTTCATCAAGCCTGGTAATTCAATTCAATATACCTTACATATACTTGAGGCTTGAGGTCTAGCTAAATTTGGTTTGAGCAATTCAAATCAAGTCAACGTAAAGTTTACTCAAGTCAAAGTTATTACCAAATTCAGCAATGATCATTTTTGATAATTTTTCACTAAAATCACTGAAGTCGACAGATGCAGTTGAAAGCACATAAATTAAAATCGCCAAACAAAATTCAATAATTTCGATTAACTTCCCATCAAGTCAATTTTGCTTCATTATAAAGACGAGTTCATAAGTTCATAATACAACACAACATTATCATACATCTGATCTGAATTGAGTTATTCCAATTCGAAGCCAAAATTTATTTAGGATTTTATGAGTAGATTTCATAAGTTTTGATTTCATTAAAGTGCTAAAATTAAAAATTTATTTCATATTGTACGAGTACGAGTATACATGCATAAAGAAAATATTTTTAAAATTTTTCATTTCATTTAATAATTTATTTTTTCTAGTTTTTTTTTTTTTTTTTTACATAATTTGGGAAGGATTTTAGTACATAATTAATATTAAAAACTTATTAACAATTTGCATAGTGAATTAAAAGGAACAAAAATAAAACAACAATTTAATTATCAAAACAATAACGAACTATAAGAAACTTTTAAATTATTTTTCAAAATTTAAAAATTACATTCCTGGACATTGACGACCTGATATTAAACAGGAAGAAAATTCAACTGCTCTAAATCCTAAAAAAAAAAATAAAAAATAAAAATCAATAAAAACAATGAATATTTAAATTAATTTAAATTCAAATTTTGTAACTTACTTCCATTTTTTTCACAATTATATTTTTTCATATCGCATAATTTTGTGAACCATGTAAAGCATGAACCATTTGTAGCGCATGTAAGCCCTTGTCTATCTGTGCATTGTTTACCACAATAATCGTATTGTGCATTACCACTATTTATGATCGAACATAAAACGATTGCTATTTGTATTTATGTATATAAAAAATTAAAAATAAATTAAATTATAAATTAAATAAAATTCATATACATATTTTTATTTTGTTTTTGTAAAAATTTAAATTTTAAACTTACTTGCAATTAATAAAAAGAATCCAGTTCTCATTTTGAATATAATTTTTTTTTTAATATTTTTGTACAAAATTTAATAATAAGATATGTTGCTGATATATTATCTTGTTGATCAAATGTATGTTAATAATTTCTTCGAATGAAAAACATTCACTTTTATACGAAATTTGCGATCAATTTTAAAAAAAATTTATCGCAAATATTATTGTGTACATAGCTGTGTAGATACTCATAATGAAAAAAGAAAAAAAAAATGCACGTTTATACAAAACATTTTTATTTACATTAGACAATATTATAAGGCCTGTTAAATGCATGATGATGAATTGTTTTACATGTATTTTATATATCAACGGAACATATGTATGTACATATGTATGTGGAACAGTGTACAGTCATTTATTCATGAAGTATGTACTTATGTACAATACGTATAAAAAAAAATGTACAATTAATAAATGTAAATAAACTGATAAGATTCTGGGAAATTTTATTGGTATATTTTTAAATTTTAATTACGAGTATATACATAATTATTTTCGTGTTGTGTTTATACTACTTTCAACATAGGTACTAATACTAATTTAATTTAAATGCAAAATTTATTTAAAATTTCAAAACAAAAAATAAAAAAAAATCACAAAAAGGGGATTTTTCTTTGTTTACATATTAAGTATAATTTTTCAAATGTGGTTATTAAATTTTTAGACAGTGAAAAAATAAAAAAACAAACTGTAAGTAGACAGTAAAAAAAAATATCTAAAAATGATCAAACATATAACGTGTATGAAATTGAATAAAAAATAAAAATAAAAGAAAACTACAGGGAGATTATGAAATTTTATCAATTTAAAAGTGAAAGGAGCTAATTGAAATTTTTATTTTGTCAAAATTTTCACTTATTTTTGAAACATGATTTGCAAGACAAAAATAAATAAATGTGATTTAATGTATGCGTATATCATTACAACTTTGGAATGTTTGACAATCATCCGGTCTTCTGTTTCTCATCCTCCTCTACCTACTGCTCTTTCAAAATTTCTTTTGAATCATTATGAGTTTGGTTTATAGATTGGAGAATTGGATTCCTAATTATTAATGTCAAAATTAGTAGGTAGACCAATGGAGAGGACAACTGGATACTGATCTCAAGATCTCAAAAGTTCAAGTTCGATTCCTGTCCACGGCAAAAAAATTAAGGAAAATAATGTTCATTGCAAACTTTCAAATTTCATTATACCCCCACAAAACTTCACTAAGCTTCGAATGAGTACCAGCTTACTGGGAAAAAGAGTTTAGAAATGCTGATAGATAAGTAGTCTACTTGCTGACAACCAAGTAACATAAATAATTATTAGAACATAAAACCATTTTAAGTCCTAACATGTAGAAAAAAAAAGTTTGCTTTTCTATACCAGTAACTCAGTGGTTTGTAATCCATGTTAAACTGCATAGGTGCACATATCATATAGTAATAAAGTCATGAAATCACTTCTGTGAAATCCCTGGTTCATTTAGAGATGTAGATGTGCTATGAAAGAAAAAAAATGGAAAAGAGAGTGTTGAAAAGAGTTTCAGTTGGAGAATTGTCCCAAATGATCCCACAGTTTTCGAAATATTTCTTAGAATATTTTAAATATTACAAAATATTCTAGGATATGATATTTGAGAAACGCATTGAGAGTACGATGACTTAATTCAGCTTTATGATATCTCTATTTGATGGAAGTGTGACCGGCATATTCCACCATGTTCAATACAAAACGTGGAAAACTTACTATGTACCACTACTACACACATTTTTAATTGTATCGATCGCATATTTCAGAGACCCTGTTAATAATAATCTAAAAAATAAACTTCCTTAATTTCTTCTCACATTGCAAGTGACTACATATTTGCATTATTTTTTTAAGTATAAAAATGTAGTGTTGTATCATACCAAAAAATTATCATTATTCAAACATATTCTTAGCTTTGATTGCCTATTGTTGTGTGTATTATTATATAACAATAATTAAAAAGAAAAGAACAATATGAAATTTGTCATTATTTTATTAGCAGGTAAGTAAACTGTACTACATTTTTTTTGAAAAAATAAATATCATAAAAATAAAAATAAAAACTGTCCGATAATTTCCTGTTGGTGACAAAAAAAAAAAAAAACATAAATTTATTTTTATCATTTCTATAGTAATTTGCTGTTTCTGTGCTGTCGCAAACGCACAAAGTTACTCGTTCTGTGGAAAACCGTGTACTGCTACTGATACCGGTAGCATAACGTGTGCATACAATCAGAAATGTTATAAATATTTTACAAAACCATGTGAAATGAAAAAATTCAATTGTGATCGTAATGACAGTAAGTAATCGAATCGAATATTAATGATGATTTTAGATAAGCATAATAGATTCGTTTCAATATAATCATCAATCAATCTGTCAAATAAAAATTTGGCAACAATGTTAAGAGTGTATAATCAGTCACAAAATTGCAATATTTACGTTCAGTTTTGTGAAAAATATTTTTTTTTTTTTTTTTTTTTGTAAATTTGCACGATACAAATCGATCGACTTCCAATCGAAGCATTAAATAAATTTTTGATGGTAAATTCTGCATTCAAGTCATATTGAATTAATCGTGAAACGAGTCTACAGATTTAAATTATCATTTTTCGAAAATTATATTTTTTGCATTTCTGATTTCTTTTCTTTTTTTCTTCCTTTAGGATTTATGGCAGTTGGTATGGCTGGTTGTCTACTTAATGTAAAGTGCAAATATTAGAAAAATAAATTTTATGAAAAAATTCTTTTAAATTTAATAAAAATAAAATTTTACTTTAAATTAATTTTTTGATTATTTTTTGACAAACGAAAGAAAAAAAATTCACTCATTCTAGTAGATAATGTTTCATGATCTATCATGATTCATATAAAAGTCACAGTTTCGTTAAAATAACATCAAATTCGTCAAATGAAATTGATGATGTAACTAGATGTCAAACTCTAACGTTGAATTATGTAGCATAAATTTTAATGTGCCAATCACTTTGACATTACATACAGAAAGTTGGTTCCGATGGTAATATAGAATCAAACAATTTGATTTTACACAGTTTTATCAAACAGCTTTCATATAACATTTTCGAGGAAGGAATTAAAATGGATCAATTTATAGATCAGTTTGTAAGTGCTAAATAAAAAGATTTGAAGAAGTATTCATATGTACACTTAGCAACAATTCTGTCTTTCTCTATATTTTCTTATTCCTCATTCATTGGGAGTTATCGACATGACAACGCAACGACAAGGCAATGTCACATGCCAAAACATGCTCGACTCCATGGTTAGACTCATAACAACAATGTTCTGTCTATATGCAAATGGGGTCTAGTTCAATTATTAATCATTGCATTTCCATTAAAGAAAACAAAAAAAACAACATATAAAACAAATAAAAAATTATTAAAAAAAAACATCTGTGAAAACGATAAATATACATGCGAATAAATAAAAATGAAACATATAAAAATTATTTCTAAGAAAATGTATGAAAAAAAAAAAAAACAAATTTGACTTATTTTCTTTGATTTTATTTATTTTTCTTAAAATAGGAAATAAAATTAAATACATACAAAAAATATATGTTTTAAAAAATAGAAATAAATTGTTCTTTTAAAATATTTAATATAAATACATATGCATTATAAAATAATTTTTCGAGGAACTTTTTGTTCGATTTCTATTATACAATTAGGCATTTTATACTTATGTATCATTCATTTAATTTTTTTTTGTTTCATTAAATTATAAAAAATAAAATATTATAAATTAAAACAAAATTATAAAATAGTGGAATAATTACAGGCACAATTTTTACAATTATATCATCAGAATGACTCTAACTAACACCTTGGACGTATTCCGTTTCCGTATTGCATAGATAAACTCAATTTACACTGATTATCTTTCAAATAAAACGACCTTTCAAAATTTAGTCGAACTAAATTGTGCAAATGCGTTTGCCACAATATTGCTTGCTACACTGCAGGTTTCTTGAAATCAAGCTTGCCCAGTTGGGAAGTTTAAAAAATCAAGCTTGTGATGCAAATAGAGAAGTTCAACTAATTAAGTTTTTGAGAAAATCCTACATAAATTCAACAAATTTAATAATTCAACTACTTGCACTGTTAATTTAAAAAAAGAAGAAGAAGAAGTGTATTGTATGAGTTGACTTGCAAGTTGCACTCAACATTGTATTCATTTTCATTCACATAATTTTACATTGCATTGCGTGCAAGATAGCGAAATGAAATTTAAATTTATGAAAGTGTCCGAATTTTTCACATCAAATTTATCAATAAGTACTTATTGAACTAAGCTTATAAAATTTTTTATGCGTTGAAAAAATCAATTCCTGTGAAAAAGGAAAATTTATCTTTTATCAAAATGTGTCCGTACAAAAAGATTATTGATAAATCACTTAATTATCGTAAATATGCAGTTCGTCTATGCAATACGTTAATATTTTAGGTGTTTCAATTCCAAAAATTTCTAAAATTAACCTTAGTATGGATTTCGAAGAATTCCGTGCATCTTTTTACATGCATTTCATTATGGGAAACGCGAATTTCGTTCGAACTTCATAGGTACTAAGCTTTAATTGGAATATCTAAAATTTTTTGGTTGCGTTCGGTTATATCATTTGTGCAATTTACTATTGTCAATTGCTTGGGTTTGATGCAGACTGCAATCGTCAATGGTTTGGTATTGCAATTTTAACAATTATTTATCAATTCATGATGCAATTCCTCAAAACAATTGACTCGACTTCATTTGATTATTGATGTGCTGCAAGGGCAAAGCAAAATGACAATCAAAAATTCGTTGACTGTCAAATGATATTCATCAAGAGTGATATCGAATGCTGCATTGAAAGATTTTCTCATTTGACATAACCGAACGCAACCTCCTTCATTTTATAGTTTTGTAGTTTTAATAAAATTAAAAAAAAATCCGAAATAAAAAATAAAAAATAAAAATAAATCGCTAGTATAATGCAAATGATAAAAAGAAGAAAAAATAATAAAAATATCACCGAATTGTTTTGTCATTTTTTTCAAAATTTCTCATATTACAGATCTTTCAAAACCAAATAATGTTTTTTTTATGTAACTGCAATTATGCGATTCTAAAAATTTTATAAATGAACTTATGCTCATTTCTGCATAATTTTTTCGAAATTTAATATTTGTGAATAATTCTTCAAATTTATTAAAATGACGATAACGATCAATATCAAATACTAATGATTCCGTTGATATTGTTGATGATGTTATCGATGATTTCATTGATCCCGTTGTTGATGCTGCTGAAAAATTTTGTTTTATTTCAGTTTCTTTTATGGTTATATTATGCCAACGCATCAATTTTAATTTACACCAAAATTCTTGTGTATTCTTTTGTAATCCTTCAACGCATATAAAACCAGGTGTACCGGGACGACAAAAACCAGTCAATTCTAGATTTTTTGCTTGTCTTTGAATCTGTTGTCGTTTTATTTTCGTTTTTATGTGATGCGTATAGATCCAGAGTCGTTCAAAAGTATCTGATGATAATGATTTTGATAAGATTGATGATGACGATAATGAAAATATTGATGTTAATGATGATGATGATGTTGATGTATCAGATGATAATGTCCATAATGATGGACTTTTTTTTATCTGTTGATCAGATTTTAATTTTCCTATTTTTAGAAATTCATTTAAATTATTTTCTAACCATATTATCACTTTAAATACATACGAATCGGATTTATCGATTTCATTTATGTACGATTCGATTTTTTTCTTAATGAAATTCTCTTGATATTTTGTAAAATTTGAATTGTACACAAGAAAATTAGCATTCTCAATTGTTGGATATAAATGCGGTAGAATTATTCGAATTTCGATTTTTTTATTATTCCTTAACATATCGGTATTGCTAATGCTATTTGTTTTTGTAGTATTTTCAAAATGTGAATTTCCCAATGTTAAAAATATTGAAAAATCAATGCAATGCCTTAATAATTCCATCATGAATTGATGTCGATTATTTTTGATACTAACAACGTTATCATCATTATTACCGTTATCATAGTGACTGATATCATTATCATATTTATTATTATTATCAATAAAATCATTAAAATCACAAATAACATCTGGATAATGAATTTTTAATTCGCCTGGATAACAAAAAATCAATGATAACAAATGAATTTCTTCTAATTGTTTCGTTAAACAATATACGTAATTTTTAGCTTGTTCACAATAATAATAATAATAATTATTATTTACCATAATAATGGCAGGAAAAAATTTTTTGTTTGTAAAATTTTGTTTTAGTTTGAAAACGATCTCAATGATTTCTTGTCTTGATTTTTCTTCTTTTCTTTTCAGTTTTTATTTCTATATTTCTCTTCTTTTGTTAGTTTTTTTATCTTTCTTTTTCACTTATTAATATTTATTTTATTTTGGTTATTATTATTTTTTTTATTAATTTTAATTTTTTTTTTTAGCGATAAATGATTGATGGCAATTGAATAAAGGCTCATTACAATTTGATAGCGACAAATAACCAAAGCAGCAAAAACAATTTCATTAGCCATCATATGTACATCGATTGTATGGCGAAAATTCAAATTAGTGAATAGCAAAATTTAAAAAATGCTACTCGGGTTAAACCTACTTATTTTTAAAAATGCTAACTGCTCTAACAACGCCACATTTTTAATAAACTTAAACAATTAAAAATAGTTCATTCATAAAATTATACGGCACAATTATTTAAAAAAAATTAGCTCAAAATAAAAAAAATAATATGTAATATCAAAATATGCACTTTATCATTTTCATAATTTGTTTGTTTACAATTTTTAAATGTCAAACTAATTTTACAGCCTGCTGCTTTTGGTTATAATATTCACAAAGCAGCACTATAAAAATAATATTGACAAAAATGCTGTTACCGCTTTGATTGCAAAACACCCCTTAAAAGTTAAGAACTGAGTTACAATTACGAGAGAGAGTAATGCCGATTCTACATTCAATGCAGTAGACTTGACAGCTACTTTTACATGTTAAGCATGCTGTGAAGACGAAAGTCGAAGTCCAAGTTGAAGTCACTGCATTGAATGTAGAATCGGCATAATACGAGAATGCGATAAGAATTCACGAAATTTACAATGGGTATTGGGCATGCTATCGGGCAGGTATTGGGTAGCGAGTTAGGAGAAAAAATTGTTGCTGTAATTTCAATATTTATTTGTGCTGCTCTTTAATTCCAATTCATGCAATTTGAATAGATGGAGAGAGAGGAGGAGAGACTAAGTGAAAATGTTGCTTCGGTTGTTGGTCCCCTCGTTGGTTGAATTTGGCCAATAATTTAGGTTAGAGATTTCATACAATAAATACGGCAATTTATAGTGGATCGCATCATTAATTTTTAGAAAATATCTTTCCATTTAGATATTTAACAAAATTATAAGTATGTATGTACATAATAAAGTTTTTATTATTTTTCATTTCTTTTTTAACATTTTTATTATACAACGTATATTATTTTTTTTTTATTTTTTGTTAATTTAAAATTAATAATTTTCAATTTTCTTTTCTTTTCTTTTCATTTTTTTTTTAAAAATCAATAAAAAGACATCACACATTAAAACAAAAATTTAAAGAATAATTTCAATTATCGCCAATAATTGTCTGTAACAAAAGAACGAGAAAAAAAATAAAAATAAATTAAATAAAAATACAATAAGTATGTATATGTACGGTACAAATAATGATAATTATAATGATTGCATTTAAAAGCCTGATAGACAGACATGTTTTTAAGGCCATTTCGTAAGCAAATCAACAAAATTACGAAATATGAGTGCAGTTTTATTATGGTTTGTCCCAGAAAAAGTACTATTTATATACCACTAGAATGATATTGTTTAGCAGTATATGCACATATTAGCTTTCTTAGAAAATGAAAGAAAATATGAAGCGTATGATTAGTGCCACCAAAAACATGTACAAATTCACAATTAAATTATAACCCAAAATGACTCAATATTTATTTATGTATTTGTTATAGAAGGGAAGCCTGATAAACTGACACCCTTCTGCTCTCACCACCACCCGTCAGGCATTTTTAACGATGAATGACTCAATAAATGAACAAAGAATTTTGTGTTACCTAGACCTACATAACATTTAATGATATTTGAATGATGATAAATGATTTTATTTCTTTTCATTTTTTTATTTTTTGATAGATATTAAATTCGATTTTATTGGATTCGAGAGAATCAAATCAATCCCGATCACATTTCCTCAAGATATTTGTGTATTTTATGTGAATAATATTAAATATGCAGCAAGTTTATATAAAAGTGTAAATAATGAAAAACGTTTTGCGATATTTAAAAATGAGGTGAGTTTTATTCAGCTACATATTCAGCTACTTAAGGATAAAATGATATACATAAATTCTCATAAATAAATGTCTCATTTACAAACCAACATGGATTTCGTGGCAGAGTAGACGGTATTCACAATTCAGCGCAGATTAACGTACATTACATATGTTATTATATAGGAACATTGGAATTGATACACGATCTTTCAAAACTTTCAATATAATTTCCTCCTCATCGCCAGCGTCAGGGTCAGATTAGAAATACAACATAATCTCACTGATGAAATTTACGCTGGCCCGAAAAAAGTATAGCGTTATTATAGTATTTCTTGAGTGAAAGTGAAGGAGATTTGAAAAATCGACTCTGGAACGAAATCCACGTTGGGATGTAAATCTGACTTAATTTATTTGATTTTTCATACTTTGCATTTTCTTTTCTTTTTTGTAAATATTTTTTCTTTGCATGTACAAATTATAACACAACAGGATAATGAATATAAAAAAATTTTCACTATACCGACACCGTTAGCTTTATCGATGGATTGTTTATCACTTGAACAACAGCATAAAGCTTTTATTGCACTTGTCTACAATCAAACAACATCTACACAATTAACACAAATCATTAACGGATCACCAATCTATTTAATTGAAAATAATGAAATCTCAGCTGTACAATTTTTCACAGTACCATATCTTGATTCAATGAAATTAAGGTAAACCGAATAGTATTTGCCACAACGCACATTCATAAAAACGGAGAAAAAATAAAAATAAAATTCATTTTTTTTTTCTTGTTTGTTTTTTGTTTTTTTTTTTAAATACTTTCAGATCACACGATAATGAAATTTTCTTATTACAAATTTTTAAGAATCGTAATTTATCAAAATTTTCTAATCAGGAACAGCAAACACTTACAAAATGTCCAATTTACAAATGGTTCAATTATCATTTTAACATAATCGATCATATTCCATGTAAAAATGCAAAAGTAATGGAATTTTTTACAATCGGTAGTGAACGATTTATTGTTGTTGTAAATGGCGATGGTGTTGGTGATGGTGATGATGGTGATCGAATGAATCCTACAATCAATAATTATAGAACTGAACAAAATGTTATTAATACAGAAATTTATAAATATGATTATAATAATCAAAAATATTATATTTATGAAAAATTAAAATTATCAGCCAGCAATTTAAATATGATCGATATAAAATATTTCGAAATAGAAAATTTCAATAGAGAAATTCAGCATTTTTTAATTTTCGTAAATGTATTTGATAATAATGATGGTATGTACATACATATATAAAAATGTGTGTTTGTGTGAAAATATATACAAACACTCGATATTCGAACACAATCAAAATTAAAATTATAAATAAAATTTTATCGATTTATATCATTACAGATTTGAGAACGAATACAGCAACTTCAATCGTTTACAAATATTCAAATAGAGAATTTCATCCTTTTCAAAAATTTCATTTTAATTCAGTTCAAGAAATTCATCCCATTCAGGTTAATTAATTTTAAGATTACTAAAAATGCATAGCTGAATAACAAATTCACCATTTTATTAAGAAAACTAAAGAAAAGTTAAGAAAACTATTTTTTTTTTTTCATTTTCAGATCGATTTAGGAAAATTTATAATGTTGATTGGATTCGATTATCAAAATACAAAATATCTGGAATATGATGATTGGAAATTTAAAGAATCAAATGTTAAATACAGTGATACAGCATTCAGTAAAGGCATTAAAAAATTACGAACTTTTCGAGATTTTAATGAAACATTTATTGGTAAGTAAATAGAATGTGCAGTGTAGAAAGTTTTTGGATGAGTTCCAATTACAAAATGCATCGATGATATAAATACGCTGAGGCTGAATCGATGATCAATTTTATAATTCAGCATTTTATATGAAAGGCAAAAAAAAAAAAAATAATTAAATACTCTGATAATAAACAGTAATCAGTACTGTGTAAGAAAACACTAAATTTATGCTGAATTCAATTCTAATATGTATAAGGGAAAGTTCTGTCGTTTTTGAACACGTGCACTCTTACGCGTTATCGATCCTTAACTTAAGAATTCTGATCCGACCGAAACTGGTACATTTGTACATATTTTTTCGTATCTTAGTCAGTTTTTCAAAAAGAGAACAACGCGATGGAGGCAAAAAAAAAAAAAAAAAAAACTTGTGACATGTTTGAGAGAGAGGATACGCAGTAACAGCTCGAACCTCGAACATACCAAAGATGGTATACAAAATTTCGTTCCGGTGATTTTTCTTTGAAAGATGAACCCAGATCAGGAAGGTCTGTCAATGTCGAAGTGATACGCAGTATAATCAGAATAAATCCCAAGTTAACTTCCACAGAAGTTGGTTTCAAGTTTGGAATATTCTTCAGACTACTGCTTTGGATAACATTAAGGCTGGTATTCACCAACATAGATTATCTTTTATCTGAGATAAAGTGTATTCATCAACCTGGATAAAACACTACTCGGATATTTTTAAGACAATCTCGGAGTGGTGTTATAAATATCGTCCGAACATAACCTTGGTATTAACAGCAACAGCACAAACAAAGATAATGTAGTTATACTGTATTATCATCATTGCATTTATAATTATCACATCACAGAATCTCTTTTTCATTTTGTAATTTAAAAATACAATCAGCTGACATGTTTGACACACATGTTCGACCCAAAAACGAAGTTCGAAAACAAATTTTATCTGGGTTGATGAATAAGCTGAAATTGTATCCGGCTAAAATATATTCATGTTGGTGAATACCACCCTAAAAGGCTTGGTTTCGTGTCCAAACTCTCTGTTTTGATGCCACACAAATTAAAAACGACAAAATTTTCCCTTACACCTGTAATAGTTTTTAGAATCACTTTACACCCACAATCGTTTTAGTGTTGATTTATATTTTTTTTTTACATTTCAGTTGTATCAAATGAAAATTCATTTATTAATGAAACAAACATTTATAAACCGTTATTCAAAAGAATAGATCAAAATGTGAAATTAACTAAAACAAAAATAATGAATTGGATACGAAGTACATATGAGAGAGTATCAAAATTTGATGTTAACGAATTGAAAAATAAAATTCAGGTAAAGAATTTTTGTTATTTTTTTTCTCATTTTTAAATTAAATTTTTTGATTAAATTGTAAATTTTTGCATTAATTTTTTTTTTGTATTTGGTTCGTTATGTTAAGGATATGATAGCATCAAAGAAACAATTAAAAAAATCAAAAAATGATAATCTAACGGAGCAGTTTGTTAAAATAAAACAGGTTGTAACCAATATGGTAAGTTGAATAAAATTCAAATTATTTGATAACGAAATGTATTTGGTACATATACATAGAAATCGTAGAAGATATCGATGTGTTAATTTTGATTTAATTTATTTTCTTACATTTTTATTGTTAGCTCATATATCCGGAAAAAAATTTCAATAAAGATTATTGGGAAACATTAAAACTTTTACAAAAAGCTGTAATTCTGCTAGAGAATAAATTCAATCGTTTCAAAATAAAACAATTATCTAAAACATTGAATAAAAATGATGAAATATTTGCTCGTATTTCGACCATTGATGCAATCGATAGCAATAGCAACGACAATAATAAATCAGAAATAAAAATATTTAACGAAAATGATGACAGCAATAAAAAATCATTTAAATCATTATCATTATTTGAAAATGATTCTGACAGCAAAGATATAATATTTGTCGATACATTAATAATCACTGATAAATTAGATTATAAAATTATCAATAATCAATCAAAAACCGAATTAAAATTTAAATCATTAAATGTTGATCAATTAACAATTAATGTTAATACAGATGAATTAGAAAATTTCAATTTAAATTTTGATCAAATTAATGCAAAACATTTACAATTAACACATAAATTGAATGGTATTAATTTTGAGAAATTCAATAAAAATCTATTAAAGAAATATCATAATCAAACGATACGATCAACATTAAATATAGATAAATTAGAGGCAAATAATTTAAATAATAAAGCTTTAATAAATGATTTAAATGTTAATAAATTAGTAAAAATCAATGATAAAAATGTTAATTATGTTATTAATCAAGATATACAATTTGCTGAAAATATTTATGTAAATAATTTAACAGTAAATGAACGTATCAATAATATTTATGTTGTTAATGATAAATTAGATGTACTATTAACGAATTCTGATCAAATTCAAATTATAAATGGTTTTAAAAATTTTGAATCTGTTCAATTATTAGAACCGGTAACAGTTGGGGTAAGTATCTGTATACTTAATGTGTATGATGATACATGATTCTATGCTTTAATTTAATAATGGGCAATTGAGAGGTGTTTTAACGCGATCAAAATAATTATAATCGAATTGAAGTTGATAATAATCACTGTTCAGTGTTCACTAAAATATTCGATTGTTTCAATCGATGATTATTCGATACTATAAGTATTTTATCATCGCAATGCAACAAAGATTGTGTTTGAAATACATACAACAAACCGGTATTGATGCCATAATTCAGTCAATAAGTTCATTTAGCTGAATTGTGTATCAAGATTGCGTCGATGTATTTCTTTTTTTTTTTTTTCAAAACTCAGCTTAAATGAAATCTATCATATATTAGCTGAAAATAAAATCGATACATTTCAATAGACAATCCATCTAAAACCATCTGGCATCTCTTAATCGCTCATTATTAGTATTGCAGAGTGAAGTGTAGCAACAGTTTATCGTTGCTGTATTCACAATGCATTTACAATTAAATGTTTACTTTTCATTATTTTCTCTCTCTCTCTCTCTTTCTCTCTCATTTATTTATTTTTTTTTTTATTTCTTTTAATAGGGAAAAATTTTTGGTCCTTATATCGATAAAAAGAATCCATTACAAACAATAAACGATGATATAAATTTAAATGGTGATTACGTAATAAATGGAAACGTTTTAATACGTAAATCTTTAACAACCAATAATATTCTTCCTTATACTACAAATAGTATAGAAAATAAGAAGAGTATTAAAAATCTTTTTAAAAATGGTTTAAAAATGAATGAATCAATAATGATAACTGATAAACAAATACAATTTCATGAGAAAATTTCAACAAAAAATTTAAATGTTTCATATATTAATGGAATAGATACAAGAATGTTTGTTAAAATGAATACAAATGAAATACAAATCATAAATGGTACAAAAATATTTAAATATAATTTAACAATTGATAAAGGTAATATCGAAGTAAAACGTTTGAACGATATAAATGTAGATGAATTGTATGATAGCATTTTACGAAAAACTGATGATCAAAATATAACCGGAGAAATACATTTCGAAAAAATAATTACAGACAGGTGAGTGAGTTCAATTTCAATTCAAGTTCATTCAGCAATTAATTACTTAAATAATTATTTAGCAAAGTAACGTAATTGATTTTGTTCGCTATAATAAATTCAGTGATTCGAAATTTATAGATTCCTTGCCCTTTGGTTTAAACGACGCCAAACTTAAGGGAATTAGAAAAATCTTAGCTTGTAAGGTACCCTTAATAAACAAAAATTGATTTAAGTGTACTGTCACATGAGTCTGATTATGAATCTGAAAAATTCAGAATCAATTTCAAATGCATTGTAGTAAATGTAACCTGTTACATGGCTCTGAAAAATTCATCTTGTGAAAAAATTCCGGTTCGTGTTTCCGTTTTGTAATCTGATTATTTTCAGAATAAAAAAATGAAACATGCTGACACTCACATGTATCTGAAATCTGAATCTGAATTCACAGCCACACCAATCAACAAATGTACTTACATATAATTACTTGTTTATACACAACTTGAAGATAGTAAGATAGAACGATAGAAAACAGAGGATCAACTTTATTTTACCCACCATTAAAATGTGCGTCTAACCATTGTACTCGCCAATCACAATAGTTATCGTTCGATTTCGATGGTTTAATGTTCACTCTATAAGTAAAATGTTTTATAGCAACAACAAATTTAAAGAAAAATATTGAAAACGAGTTTTCAGATTCAGATTCAGAATGAACAAAAAGTTAATTCTGAATCTGAAATTTTACGTTTCAGATTCAGATTCAAACTAATGTGACAGTAGACTAATGATCATTGAATCCAGTTTTCATTCATATGAATGATCATTCAGCAAGCCCCCTGGATAAGTGATTAGGCGGCTCTTATCCGATTTGAAATTGTCGCATCATTGATGATGATGATGATGATAATGATGCAAAAAAAACTTAGAAGAAATAAATCCAAAAAAAAACGAAACAAAATTTCATTTTCAAGTTTGATTTAAGCCCAGTAGTGTAGTATTTTTGCCCATTACTACAGATAATCGAATGTAAAATTTGATGAATTGTGTTATTCAGAATTTAATTACTTTCAGCATTTTTATGTTTTGTATTTATGTATTGTGATGAAATTTATGATGCATTTGAACCCCTGTTTAGCAATGAATGAATTCGATTTGAAAAGAAAAGAAAACGTAAAAGGATAAAAAAAAATAAAAAATGTTGATAAACAATTTTCACAACGATGATACATATATGATGTTTGTTTAGCTTAAATAATTTTAAATAAAATTGAACGTGATTGTACCCAAAAAGAAAATAAAAAATATATTTTTTAAAAAATATAAATATAAAAATAATAAAAAAAAAATTCTTACCTTTTTTCACGCAATTATGATACAATAAACCGACTTCTTGCGAGAAATTAGAGGAACATTCTGTGCATGTATACACTTCAGCATTATGAACATTCTGATTATGCTTGAATAATGCAGATTTTTGACGAAATTTCTTATTACATTTTTCACATTCGAACGGTTTAACATTCATATGAATTAATAAATGTTGATCTAATGTGGTTTTTTGTTTAAATGCCTTCGAGCATATATAACAAACGAATGGTCTTACATTACTGTGTGTACGCATATGTTGTGCTAAATGCGTTGATTGACGAAAACTTTTATCACAATCATTACATGCGAATGGTCTAATATTTTGATGTATTTTTTCGTGAGCATCTAAATATGCTTTACGTTTAAAATATTTACCGCAATCCATGCACTGATATGATGTTACAATTGTATGAGATGAATTATTTATATCGGTACCGTTTGTACCAGGATTTGTTGCTAATGTTGTTGTTGTTGTTGTTCCGCTACTGCTATTATTACTGCTGTTATTATTGTTACTGCTACTGCTGCTGCTACTGCTACTGCTATTTCTATGATTCGGATGATGATGACTATTACTGCTAGACGATGATCCAGATGTTATTGCTGTTTGATGATGATGGTGATGACTATTGTGACTGTTATGGCTATTATGATGTGCTTGTTGCAGTTGTTGCTGTTGATGATGTTGCTGTTGATGATGATTCTGATGTGAATGGGAATGCGAATGCGAATGCGAATGTGATAATGGATGATGCTGAAGTTGATGATGTTGCTGATGAAGTTGTAATATAGCTGCTGCTGATAATGCTGCTGATGATGGTGATGACGTTGATGAAGATAATAATGATGCTGACGGTATTATGTTATTAATGTACCTCATTCGGATCGTTTTACAATTTATTAACAATTATTCGTAATTAAATATTTGAGTTTTTATTCAATCAATTAATATTGAAAATATGAAAATTTTGTCCTTTTTAATTTATATTTTTATTTTACACATTTATTTTTTTCTATTATTCTTATTAACAAATAATTATTATTTTTTTTTTTTATTCTAACTAATTACTGTTATTGATGATTATATCGATTAACAAAAACTTCATATTGTTTATCATTTTATTTTTTACAAAAAAGAAAAAATACAACAACAACAACAAAAAATAATAATAAAAAAATAACTCTCAATTATTGTTAAAAATAAATCACAATTATTATTACTATTGCACCACAAATAAATTGAAATTTTCTTAAATGATTTTTGAAGGAATTTAATTAAAAATTGAAAAAAACAAAATATTTGTTTACATTTTTCGAAATGATAAAACGTTTGCGTGTACACTTTTGCACTTATTTTCTATGAAAATTCGTAAAAATCGTATATTACTTCTTTGTTTAATTATTAAAAATTTTCATTTAATTGAAATGAATAAATTTATTCTTCTTTTTTTTTTGTCTTTTTTGTTCAATTTTATCAGTTTTGATTTATATTTCGTGCATTTATGAACAGAAAATTTTCAAACTTCAGCGCAAACACTTCAAATTCTTAAGAAGTTATCCAGTGATCGAACATCCAAATGATAAGTTATTCAACACATATATGTAAATTCATCCAAAATACAAAAAATTTTATTCAATTTTTATTTTTGATAATAGATTGATTAAAATTAGATTTAAATTTAAAATTTGTTTCAATATTTTTTTTTATCGTCTCTAAATCAAAATACATAGAATATTACACACACTTTGATGTTAGTTTACTGGGTGTAGATCCAAATATTTTAACTGAAATGATTGCAATAAATAAAAATTGTAAATATAATTTACATAATAAATAAATTTTGTGTAAAAAAATTGAAAAAAACAAAAATCACGATATTTTTATAAATTAATTTAGATTTACAATCCAGGGTAAATTTCGTGCTAGAGTGAATTTTTCATACCTCCTTCACTTTCACACAAGAAATTCTGTAGCGCTATCCTTTTTTCGATCAGCAAAGATTTCACCAAAGTCAGAGTGAGTTTAGGTCTATATTTCTAATCTGACCCTGACGCTGGCGACGGAGAAATTATACTGAAGGCTTTGAAAGCTTGTGTACCAATTCCAATGTTCCTGTATAATAATACAAGGTAATCTGCGTTGGATTGTGAATACCATCTACTCTGGCACGAAATCCACATTGGATTGTAAAAAGTCCTGAGTAAATATAGACTCGTTTCTAGCTGTGATCAAATGCAGATAATTTGAGATCATTCATTATGAATTATGTATGTTTTCAAAGTAGCAGACTTTAGGCGGTAGGCACAACCATAGTATAAATCTGCTACAATCAGCATATCGTTGAGTGGTTTTTAAATGAATCCTAAGTACTGACACAATGACAGCAGAATCATCCAAGCAGAAAATCTGCTGGGCGCTCGCTGCTGCAGAGAAACAAATGTGAAAAATTTAATTACAATGAATAAGCACTGATATGTATTTTGCCAAAAAGCTTGCCACATAAGATGAAAAAGACGATAATGAATCTTGCAAATCTTGACTTCAGTTGACTGTAAAACTTGAATAAATGAACATTTGACAGCATTTATGTCATTTAATGTTTAGGAATTCAATCGGTTTCTGTTTTGCTAGAATCACTGGTTGGTTGGTTGGTTGCAGTAGCAGTCTGTTTGAGTTCCTAGAAACGAACTCAATTATAAGTAGCACTTACCACTTAGAGTGCCGTCTTATTACCACCTAAAAAGCTTCCTCGTGGGTGGTGGGTTGGTTGTTTATAGATTCTAAAGTATAGCCATTTCATTTCGTCTTGCTTATGTAGTAGATCAGACTACCTACACGAAGACTAGCCACATCCATGAGGTGGTCGTCGAGGAGAGACTTAGTAGAATCAATGAATGAAAGATTATTTTTTTTTACAAAAGTAAAACTATTTTTTTTATTTGTCATTTTATGTATAATATGCGGATGACGATGGACACTACCACAATTAACCCAGATAATAATAATAATTTCAATTTCAATAATTTTTTTTTTATTTCATTTTCATATTATTTCACAGAATTAATTCAGATTCAACATTTATCGGAAATATAACAATTGATGATATTGTATCAACAGAAAAATCACAAACAATTCACGGAGATGTTATTATCGATCATTTGATTACAGATAATATTCATATGAATCATTTAACAACAATAAAAAAAATTTATGGAAATTATTTAGAAAATTTTTTAAATAATTTAACTAAAATAAATGAGAATTTAATTGTTAATGATGAGATATTAATACAAAAAAATTTCAATATTAAAAATTTAATAATAAAAAAACAAATAAATAATGAAACAATTAAAAATATTGAAAATTTATTAAATTTATTAAATCATGATATTGTATTTAATAAAACAACAATGGTACATTTCAATACGAATAGCATTCATACATCGAATTTAACATTTTATGGTAAATTTAATGGTATTCCGTATAATGAATTTGGTAAAAATTGGTTTTTAAGTGAAACTGATCAGGTAAATGAAGAATAAAATTAAATTGGACGAGTTCATGTTTGCATCATAATACTGATTGCAGTGGATACTGGATTTTCAGTTCTTAGTTAGTGGAACGCGTTGGAGGCAAATTATGGAGAAGGCTAAAGCTCACCTAGGGCTATATAGCCAGAAATTATGACTCCATTAAACATCATAATAAATAATAATTATTGTGATGAGAAAATCAAAAGAAATGATAGAAACGAAACGATATTTTCACTTTCGTTCTCCATAATTGAAGTTTTTCTTTCTTTCTTTCTTCATATTCGTTTTCAGATATAATTTTACAGTGTTGTAAAAACTGTCAGTCAAACTTTTGCAATTTTATACCAATATTATGAACTTACTATTTTTGTGCAGAAAATAACATAAACACAAAATACTTTTGCAGAAACTAACTTAGAACTGCAAACATGAACACATCCATCCATTATGAAAACCTAATATTCGTTTCGTTTCGTTTCGTTTCGTTTCAATATATTTTTCTACTACATATTATTTTTAGGAATTCACAATGCCGCAAACATTTACGAACATTGATTGCGATGAAAATTTCACAGTATTGGGAAAATTTAATGATGAATATACATTCGATGATTTCATAACGAATACGTATTGGATAAATCGTCAAGAATATATCGATAATATGATCATCGGTAAGTGTTGTCTTACTTACTTAAACTATAAATGTCATAGTTATCATAAAAAAATGATCAAAATGTGAATGTTTACAACAATTGTATTATTTTCATTTTTGTTTTTCACGGTTTTTTTTTTTTTGTGCAGCTGAAGAGATCATTATACCAAATGATTCTACAATAACCATTGATCGTACAATAAATAATATAAATTTCACAAATGATGTACTGTTAACGAAAGGTGTTGAATTTCAAAAAATCGATGCAGATGTTTTATGTGAAAATAATATAAATATAATAAATGGTCAAATAAAAATTGGTTCATTATTAAATAAAATCAATATAACATCAACAATGGAATTATTAGCTGGAAATTTATCAAAAATTATTGTAAAAAATGCAATATTTGAAAAATTACCAAATTTTCAAAAATTGAATTCGATCGATACACATATACTGAATAATGATATTTGGCTTAAAAATCAACCAATCGGATTAGATGGAAATTTAAAATTTTTTAATGTTCTATTCAATACAAATAAAATAACATCACAGGTACACCATTTATTATGTAATGTATGTATTTATGTGCTCGTATATGTTGCATATCAGTTAGTAGATGTTCTGTAAATTTTTATTTAAATTTTGAATTTAGATTCAGTTCACTTGGTGTACTGATTAATTTTCCTTGTTTTTTTTTATTTTTTTATTTTTAGGGTATTTTGAATGATGTGAATTTGATCAATTTCAAAAATGCATATTTCAGTAAATCAAAACCACAAATAATCAATAATATTGTTAAATTTCGTAATGTCATATTAAAAGGAAATTCTTTTATCAAGAAAGCAATCGTGAAAGGAAATATTACAGATTTAGTCAGGTAATTTAACATCTAATATTTTATTTTTATTTTTGTTAAATTATGCCGCTTCTACATTCAGTGCAGTAACATCAACTTGGACTTTGACTTTTGACTTCACTGCATGCTTAACGCACATATCAATTTATTTTGAGTGCAGTAAATTTAACTTTGACTTGACGTATAATGTAACAGTTGAAATTTTGAAAGTATGTATAGTTTGTTGTGATGTCAAAAAAAAAAAAAAAAAAATTCATTTGTTTTATGTTGTCATCTTAGATGCAGTAGACTGCAACATTGAATTTTCTCAAAGTTGAAGTCGACGCAAAAGTAGCTGTCAAGTCTATTTGTCTATTGCATTTAATTAGAAGTTCTAATGCTCATATCCATTAAATCAAAGTCAAAGTTGAAGTGACTGCATTGCATATTGAATGTAGAACCAGCATTAGAAATTACGAAGCATTTTAAGTTCGTAGTTTTTCAAAATTATGTACAGCTTGGTAGTTCACAAATGTATATGGAAATGAACTACGAAAACTACGAAGATTACGAAAAAAGACTACGAAACATAACATGAATCCCCCTATATTATGTATCAATGTATTTTAGAATTTTAAGACTTTTGATTTCGAATTTTATTTTCTTTAGTCAGTTCAGTTAAACATTTAAAAACTACAATTTATTTTGTTTATTTGTTGTGGGGTTTATTTATTTATTTATTTATTTATAAATATTCAAATGATAATTCTATATTTTATTGTCAAATTCTAGTACATAAATACAATTATGTATATATATATATATTATATAATGATTATGAATATTTTAATTATATATATAGTAAGTATATATGTATAAATATATTTAATGTATCATACACAAATTGTATACGTTATGTATATATAGTATGTAGAGTATTTTATATATAATATTTCATACAAACATACATGAATACATAATATGAATATCTATTCGTATATAATATAGAAAATTTATAATTAATTTTATTGATTTATTTATGACTAATGTTACATTTTTGTTTCCTTTCAATAAGGATACATATACTTATACATTTACATATGTGTAGTACGTAGTAAATAATATTTATACATTATACAGTTGATCCCATGAATATTCGGACTATTGGATAAATTAAAAAAAAAATTTTTTTTTTTGTAATTTAACAAGCATGTCATAAAAATTGCATGCAATTGTAAATAAATTTTTTCAGTTTTTATTTATTTCTTTTTTTTTTCAATAGAATATAGTCTGTATTATAAATATACTTTTTCCGAGTCAAACCAAACAATTTCCAACCAAGAAAAAACAATCATAGTTATTCTCAAGTCTCAACTCAACCATGTGCAAATCAAACTCGAACACTTTTTATGTCAACATTGTTCAGATTCAGATATTGTTCAAATTGTTCCAGAACAGTGTTCAAATCAAATTCAACGACTTCCATTCCATGTTAATATCAACAATGTTCCATCAAAAGACGTTAAGTTTGATTCGAACATGGTTCGAGAATGACTTAAACAATGATTGTTTTTTTGTTAAAAATTATTTCTTTTGATCTGGAAAAAGTATAAATACAAAAATAACCACAATTATTATGTGCAATTTTTATAAATTTTAATTACAAAAAAAAAAAAAAAGTCTTACAATTATTCCCCAATGGTCTAAATATTTATGAGAGTAACTGTAGATATATAATTGTCACATTATCTCTGAGATATACATATACGTACAATCTCATATGATTTATCTTAATAAACTATGTATTATTATTTTTTTCTTTGTCTTTTATATAATATGTATAATTTTTTTGATATATTTTTTGTTAACTTAATGAACGTAAGTACATACTTAATTCTCATGAACATGTTTCTATGTAATTTGATTTGATTTGAATTGGACTGTGTTTGGAAATGTCAAATTGCAAGCAGACTGCATTTGCAGTTTGATTGGTAATATAGATAACAAAAATTAAAAAAATTTTATAATGTCAAGTGAATACAGATGACCGTCATTTGACTGCAGGCAGATGTGCAGTAAAGAAAAACACTTTGATCTCGATATTATTTACGATTGTTTTAAAACGTCAATTATTGACAATAATTTGCATTACGAGTCTAATTTGAATGTCAAACGACAGTCAAGTAAGTTTGACAATAATCATTTTTTTTAACGATTAATTGACATTTTCAAACAGGTCCCCAATTTGATTTTTTTTTTAATTATTTTTCTGTAAATCATCCAATTTAATTGTATTTATATTTATATATATTTTTTTTTCTAGTCTTTTTTCTCCTTTTCCTCAAAATATTTTTCTCTTATTATATCATCATTGTATTGAACTAATTTCATTGCCAAATTATATAATTGACTTAATGCTGTTATTAATGCAAATATAACACCCAATAATAAACGGAAACCATAATCGAAATTATCAATTATTAATATATAATTGATACCATAAAAACCGAATATGAATGCAATGCATATAATTGAAATGAATTGTAAAATGGCAAAAAATTGTTTAACATAATATTTTATACGATTTTTAAATGAAATTTTTCCATTGATATGCATTTCTGTTGCTCTCTTAGTATTCATTAGAGATATTTTTTCATCATCATTTTCATTTTCATATTCATGTTCATTGTAATGGTGATTTCGATTTTTGCAATAATTACTGTCATCATTGTTAACTGTTGTTGTTGCTGTTGTTGTTAATTTTTCATAAATAATTTCATTTTTTGGTAATATAATTTCACAATCATTCAATAATTCATGTAAATATGCAATATTTAATGAAGATGACAATTTTGTGTCATTTTTATTATTCATTTCCATTTGTAATTTTTTATTTAAATATTTTTTCAACCAAATTAAATCATTCAATTCAATTTCCAAATTGATATTATCAGATTCAACATTTTTTGTTTCATTTTCATTTAAATTGCTACATTTATTTTGTTCATCAGGGTTGTAATCATTATAATTTATTTCTATTTCCGTTTCTTTTAATTTGTTAACTTTGTTTATAAGATTTTTTTGTTGTTGCAACATTTGTTGTTTCTCTAGCTGTTGTTGTTTCAATTCAGATTGTGATTGTGATTGAAATACATGTTGCTGCTGTTCATAATTTCGTTGTATTTTTCGTTGATTATTTATCAAATTTTCATCGATATTCTTTAATATTTTTACGATTTCGATATCATTTAATTTAATTTCATTTAAATATTTCATTTGTTCAATTGATAAATTTTGTTTTTTTGTAGAAGAAATTTCATTTTTTCTATCAGTCAGCAATAATTTATTATCAATTGTATTACGAGTAGTGTTATGATTTGTATTTAAAGTGATATTATTGCCAAAATTATTATCGTTATCATTATTTAAATTTGTTGTTGAGGTTGTTGTTGATGATGTTACTGTTGTCGTTATATTTTGTTGATTTGTTAATTCGAAAATAATATTTTTTAAATTTTCTGGCATTGCATTATTGGATCCAACATCATTTACATAATCATCAGTACCACCACTAAAATGATCATCAAATTTAATTGTACAAATGAAATTTATTAATTTCATTGATGGTTTTATTTTTACATGATAATCAGTTAGGCGATTTTTAATTGCTTGCATTTTTATTTTATTTTTGTTTGTTGTTTTGATATTCTGATATATTTCTATTTAACATGTAATCCGATATGTAGGTGTAGTTTGCATGCAATTTATTTATGTATTTATGTTTATCCTTTTTTGCTTTCCTTCTTTTATATATTTTTTATATAGACACTTATGAACATTACATGTACATTTCCTTTTTTCATTTTTCAATTAATTTCCCAAATTCCAATTAACCTTTCCTTTCTTATATTCCTGTCTTTCTTTTGTATCATTCTTTGATATTTTTTATTTCATACATATTCACATATCATTCTCTCATCTTAATGATGTTACATTTTTGAATCTGTAACCGAAGATAAAAATTCACTTCTAAAAATTCTTGAAATTTTTTTTTTGTATTTTGTATTTTGTATTTTGATTTTTACTTTTATTTTTAAATTTAATTTGATTTTAATAAGTATACATTAATATTTAAAGTCATCTCTACACAATATGACTTTGTCATATGACTTTTTATATGACAAAGTCACATAGTAAAAGGCCGACTTAAGTATTATTGCTGGAACAGAAAGTGTAGCTGTAGTTACGACTGTAGTATGTAGCATTGAATGTAATTAGTATATTTTGAAGCGCTACATGTGGTTGTATAGAAGCAGAATGTACTGCTGACTAATGTCAAATTTCAAATTTTTCAATTATAAAAACTGAAATGTTAATCTGTAGGTAGCGCTGCAAATTAAAAATTTTTTAAAGACTAGCTGCAGCTACGATTACAGCTTCAGCAGCTCAGCTACACACTCTGTTGGTTGGTTGGTTGGTTGATTGTAGTGGCAGACTGTTTCAATAGAAGCAGACTCAATTAGCACTTTGCGTGCCGTGCCGTTTTGTTACCACAATAGCTTTCTCGTGGAACGCACTCTGTTAGCAAACATTAATTTATATATGATTTGAAAATTTGCTATATGCTACTGCTGTAACTACACAGCTACACATTTTGTTCCTGCAGTTTATATATATATTTTTTTGTTCAGTATCATTAAATTTTAATCATATAAAATAATTTGTAGAAATATAAAAATCTATTTAATAATATACATGGTACATAAAATATGTATAAATCAATCAAAATTCACTATTATTTAAATTAAATCTGCAATAATTACATTGTCATAAATTATGTACATATGGTATAATGTAATACTAACTGGGTAACTGATTAACAACATTATATACATAATATATTTTTGTTCAATTTTTTATTGTATTTTACAATATTTTTTTCATATTTTTTTTTTTTTTTTGTCAACTATTCACATAAGGACATAAAAAATTTCTACATATAAAACGTGTAAATATTTTATGGTTTAATTGTAGTATTGATGAAATAAAAACGAAATTATACATTAAATAAATAAATAAATAAAACTCCCATAACATACAGAATTTATATGAGTGTGTATGCACATATGTATGTACATAATGTACGAGTATTATAGTAATGTATTTATTTATGAATAATATTCTATGCAATTCAAAGATTTATAGAAACAATGTTTCTTCATTATAAATATTCACATTATAAGCATTCATTATTGATCTTGTATCGTTGTAAATGGAGTAACTCTGCAAATAAAGGTACAACGGTGCAACAATAATTTCATTAGCTGAAACCCCCTAACTTAAAACTGAATACCAAACTTCATTAAATTAACTTAAAATTGCTTAAGAACTACCAAATCCTAATCAATCTTTAAACATCATAACATATAATGATCTTGAACACACTTTCCATTAAGATGAGACAATATTTTGTTCGGTAGAAATCGTACAAGAAAATATTGACGAAAAAATTATCAAAGTTAACCAAAGATCAGTTAAGATTTATAATAGTTGTTAAAATCTTATGTAATTTTAGATTATTTTGAAGACGATTTTAGTTAGAGTAATTGGAACATAACCTTTATTTGCAACGTTGCACCGTTTACAATCATGCAAGATCATAAGTGAATATCCATATTTTATTTTTTTATTTTATTTTTATTCTAAAAATAACTCTTAAAACTGAAGAATAACTTAACAATTAGATACATATTATGAGTAAATATTCTACAAAATGAGTTTTTTTTGTTTTACAAAATGGATGAACTGACTAAATATGTTTGTATACATTACATATGAACACTAATAGAAAATTATATAACAAATAATATCGTATTTGATGATGATTGACTGGTTTAAATAGTGGACCAAACTACCGAAACTCAGCTCAAACTAAGCTTGGTAATATCATTTTTCAGAATTCACCAAACGCTTTATTTAAATTTTTGCTAAAGAGGGGGAGAGGGCACTTTAAGAGATAGTGGATCAGAGTTTCATTTTCTATACTATCTTTCTAGTTTCTGCAATGTGAATGTGTGGCAATCAGCAAGGAGAATCCTTGATCATATTATGAGGAGAATTTTTTTTAAAAAATATTAAATTATAAAATCAAATCACAAAAATTCATCAGCATATTGTTAGACAAGACTCAAACAGAGACCAAATTCTCCAGTTAATTAATCATTTTTGTGAATTCATCTAACATGTCCGGATAATTTTTTTTTTTTTTTTTTTTTTTTTTTTTTTTGAAATTAATTCTATTAATTCAAATTCAAACTTAATAATATTAATTAATTGTATAGATACATGTGTAGATTATTAATAAAATTATAATGAGGGTACCTACTGCCTATTCACTTAATGTATAGTAAAAGGTAAAAGGCATGTAAACCAAGTAAATACGTGTATTTAACTCCGATTTACATGCCTTTTACTAATAAATAAGCGAATACCCTTAATAAATTGTAAGCATTTTGTAAGCAAAAATATTAGAAAATCTCTAACTTCAAAATGAAAAAAACATAAAAATATGGAAATGTAAATATATGTCCTAAATTTTAATTACATACGGACAATACGACGAGTGGATATATGTATTAGGTATATGATACACATTACAGTACTAGCGTACTAGAATAAATGAATATAAATGCACGTAGTCTGTAGTGTAGTGTAGATATTATATATTATATTAAACATTTAAGTATACATTTATGTATTAACTTAATACTTATTGTGGTGTGCAATAGTAATTATATATTAGAACAATACTACTGAAACTGTTCATAGTGAGTGTTACCATTAAATTTTTGAGATTTTAGACACAGATTAGATTCCTATTATACAAGTATACAGTATACACTAGTAGTTAGTTAGTATGGATGGTGTAAAATAGTATAAAATTGTCTACATGAGCTGGGCATACTCTAGTCTAGAATTTGTTATAGATGTACGTTACGTTATGTTTTATATTATACAGTACAGTATGCAAGAAGTACATTTCATGTATGTATGTATCTATCTATCTTCTATAATGTATATTTATATGTATATCATAGAATTCATGATATTTAGATTTCTATATGAATACGATACGAGTACACTAGTACAGTACAAATGTGTATATAATAATAAGTATACAACCTAGTTGGTATAGTGTACAATTTTTATCGATTATTCAACTCGTCATCATCAGCTTCAGCTTCTAGCTCATCAATTCAAATTCATCTAAATTAAAGTTGATAAAATTTTATGTTTTTTTTTTTGTTTTTATTATAAAAGAACAAATCCTATTAAATCGTAGAAAAATGTATGCATTATATTCACACATGTATCGTATTGTAGGTATCATTTTATCTACATTATCATAGTTTATAAGAAATTGAATAGATATTTTTTCGCAATATTCTAATACATACCTACATATAAAATTTAAAATAAATACATACATACATATGTACTTATAAAAATAATCAAAAATTAATATGGAGAAGAAGGCGCTATTTCTTTAAAGTGCTAAAATGACAAAAAAAAAAAAAGAAAGAAAAATAAAAAAAAATATATAATATAAATTCAAGGCTTTTGCAAAGCAACGTACTGTATATGTATGTATATTTGTAAGAAAGTAATAAAAAAAAAAAATTTGCAACAGAAAAAAAAAAGTATTAGCTTTGTTTCCTATATTTATTTGTCATCATATTATGAGTGTATGTACGTCTGAATAATATGTACAGTATATTACGCTTATGCACATATGTATATATACATACGTTCATATACAATATTTATACATTTTATTATTGTAATATGTACCAACATAACATAATATTACATTGTACTGTACATACATACAAAATTATTTTCGACGACTTCATTTTGAAAAGCAAAATAAAGCCAGGATAAAATAAAACTAAAAAAAAATTTTCTTTTTTTTTTTTTCTTTTTAGAAATTAACTTGATTGAAAAACAAAAAAAAAAAACAAAAATAAAAATAAACAACAAATACAAACACAAGCAAACGAACATTTACTACTTTACGTCTACATTTGAAAAAAAAAAAAAAGATTCTTCACAACATTTTTTGTTTTTTCTGTAGGGGAAATTTCTTTCTTTTTTTCTGTTTGCTAATTTTTCTTTTTTTAAATTCACTTTTTTTATTGTTTTTTTTATTCTTCAATATGTGAAATATATATATATATTTTTTTGTATATTACTAGATAGATATGTACATACAATGAAAAGTTAACCAAACAAAATAAAAAAAAAAAAAAAAAAAAAATACCCCAAACCAATTTTAATCGAATAGCAGCAAAAATTAAAAATAAAATTAAAAAAAGTAATAACACCAAGTAACAAAATTAACTAAAAAAACTATGTATAATAAATTTTCAATTTTAAAAAAAATTTCATTTTTATTTTTTAATAAATTTTCATTATTCTAACCATTGTAGGTATTTTATTTACAACTTAAAAAAACTATTCTATAACATACCTTTAATTTGATATTAATATTTTTCCAGTAGTTTTTTATAGAAAAAAAATGTAATCTTTGCCAAAATGTTCACATAAAATATTACTTTACTTTACTTATACTAAAATTCTAAAAAATCATTTTTAATACCTTCTTTTTTTTTCATACTTAAAAAAGAAAAAAATCTTTTTCTTTTTGTTATACACATTTAATTTAAATATACATATATGTGTGTATATATTTTTTACTGCCGCTCTTTGTGTATATCAAAAAAAATCCAAACCAAAATAAAAAAAATACAATATATACAAAATACAATACACAAAGTGAAAAAAAATCATTCATACACACACAATCAAATCCAAATATAAATATATATATCAAAACACCAATCCAACCAAAGTAAAAACGCAAAAATTTAAATATTTCATAAAAACTGTGTATGTGGAATGACATTATCAGGTCAGCTGATCCTGATTAATTTAAAATACACCATTAAATGTGGAATATAAAAATTTCTTTGCAATATGAGATAATTCATCACAAGATGGCAATAGTATAGTTTTATTTTTTCAAATTAAAATTTTTGTATTTATGACAAAAATAATCTTTTGATTTCAATTTAACGAACAATTTACTTTTGGCGTAGATTGGATTGGTCATCAATTAGTTTTAGATGATTTTACTGGTCATAAATCGAAGTTTTCGATGACTTCCACTACTACAAAAATTTTACAATTGCATCTGTCCTATTAATACAATTTTTGAATATACATTATATTTCATGAAAATCCATATAATTTGAATACAAATACTACATTTTATATATTTATAATTACAGTAAATCATCAATTAATTTTGATGAATTCGTTTCAAAAATACTGACAAAATCTGGTACACAAACAATTACAGGATTATGGAATATATTTGAAATTCATGTAATTGGAGGTAATAAAATTATTTTTCTTACATTTTACAACAAAATAAATTTTATTTTACTTTTTGATTTGTAATTTATCCATTACAAAATAGTATTGAAATTCTTTAATAATGTTTTTTTTTTTTTTCAATTTTTTCTTTTTTTTTACATTTATTTATATAGGAAATCTTAAAAATGTTAAAATAAATAATTTGAATTTAATAAATGATGTATTACGATATGATAATCCATTACATTTAAATAGTATAACTGGAACAAAATATATAAAAAATGCAAATATAAATAGATTATTTTGTGAATCGAATTGTTATATAAATGATGTCGATATGAATGAATGGATTAAAAGAACTGTATTCATTTATGAAAATTTCACAATACAAGGTGATATTAAAATTGATTCATTATTCGTTTATGATGATATTAATGTTATTGGTTATGTTAATAATATAACAATTAATGAAAATACATTATTATTGAAAAATAAATTGAATAAACAAAAACAACATAATCAACAAATATTGGGTAATTTACAAATTGTAACAAAATATTCAAAAACAAATAAAATTCTACCATTAATTATACAAAATTTATATACTATATATATAAATGATATCGAAATAAATAAATTTTTTGTGAATTTAATTGATTTGAATCGAGTTGTTGTAAACAATAATTATGGTAATGGATATGATGGTAATGAATTGAATTTAAATTCAAGTTTAGAATTTTTATCATTGTTAAATGTTAAAAATCTTTACGTTAATAATCGATTATTTAATTATTTAAATAATATAACTGATGATAATATGAAATTTGATAAAATCACAAATAAAATTGAAAATTTAATAAATCGACTCGAAATTATGATTAAAAATGAAAATGTAAATCATCATCAGCCAATATATAGAAATGGTAAGATATGAAATCTTTAAATCGTGATTAAATACAATACTCACTCGTGTACATACATATTATATGCAGTTTTATTTTGGTTGTTAATTAATTAATTTTCATTTTAAAATTATCTTTTGTATTGTTTACATAGATATTGAATCTGATACAAGAAAATCTGCAGAAACAAATCAAATCATAGATGGTAAAATAAAAAGAATCATATCATTATCATCATCATCGGATGTAATAGCTGTCCTGAATGAAGATCATAGATCAAAAATTGATTTTTATGAATGGAATGATAAAGAGCTGAAATTCATTAAACAAAAAGGTAAGTTATAATATTTTTTTCTTTTAATTTATGACTTCTTATAGAGAAATTCGACTATGTTGTTAAGGTAGAATAACTAGCATTTTTGTACTTTAAAATTGTTGAAAAAATTTCTTTATTCAAGTTTTTGTATACATATTAAATTTCTTTTAAATAAAAAAAAATTAGTTTTTTTTTAAAAAAAAAATTTAAATAAATTAAAGATTTTAATACAATGTTACTACTTATTGCTACATATATTTTTAAAAATAATATAAAAAATGAAATGTACATTTGTACACATTTACGTATATGTACACGTCTACACATAAAAAATATTGTAAAAGATAAAAAAGAAAACAACTGAAAAATAAAAATTCAATTTAAACATCCATTAATTTAGTTTAGAATGCGGTTATGTAGTTAGCGTACAGTCCACCCACATTCGTATGTAAACGCATGCAATTCAAGTTCAAAACATGCATAGCTACACAAGCATCACCCCAAAAACTTAAATATGTATGTACTTAGACCCGTTTGAATGTGAGCATGTGTTACACGCTTGATACATAATTGCAGCCTTTAGAACTTATATCTACTATCTATATATTATAATACCTTAAAATAAATGAGTATATTATTTTTGTGATAATAATTATTTTACGGGAAATTTTTAATCTTCCATTTTATACTCAATTTTTATGTTTATCGTTCATTAATTTAACGAGAAACGAAGTGTACAAGATGTCTGACAAATTCCGTCAGTTATTTTATAAAAATATCGCTAAAGAAAAGCGATATGTTGGAGATCTCATTGATCAATGAAAATTCATGACAAATCGGTTTCTGATGATTGAAAAATCGAAACTGCAACTGAATCAAAATATGTAAATAGGATCTTTATCCACTAGACCACTACTTTCATAATTAATATGTAGGTAATTGTTGTATGAATAATGCAAAAAACAAAAAAAAAATTAAAGAGCAAAATATTTGAAAAAATAAAATAATATTAATCGTTATGATGATCATTCAAATTAATTAAATAGTAAAAATTTATTTTTGACTTCTTTCACGTTTTTTTTTTTTTGTTTTTGTATATTTGCTTGCTTAGAAATTATCCATCATCTCTGAATTAATATCAATAATTGCTTGTAAAATTTTATTTTCAAGTTTTGCAGCTAATTTTGGTTTTAAACGAGTCATTGTTGTCGCTACATAACTACCAAAACTATTGAATTTTTTATGTTCATCATTTATCAATTCAGTCTGATTCGTTTTTGTTAAATTATTTGGATTATTGATATTCTTATGGCTGTTACTTAAGTTACGTGATGATGATGATGATGATGATTTTGATTGTGTTGTTGGTTGTTGATGATTTGTTGAGCCAGTCATTTGATTCTTAATTGTAGTAGAAGATTCTGTTGTTGGTGAGATTTTCACATCATTATTTATACATTTTATTATTTCTTGTGCTGATAATCGTTGATGATGATGCTGTTGTTGTTTTTGTTGTTTCGGTTGAACATTCCCTCCAGGTGATGATGATGATGATGTTTTTATTAAACGTCGCTTTTCTGGAATATCATGATGTAAATCAGAATCTTTCTGATTAGTACCATTATAAATGCTGCTGCTGGTATTATTTCCGCAATTACTTCCAGCCGAATTTTGTACACCATTATCTGATGGACATTTTCGTTTTAATGAATTCATAATAGATGATAATAATACGGGAGTTGTATTATTCTCTTTTTCTTTTTTTATCGTAATCGAAAGTGGCAATGATATTGATTTATCTGTATTAGCAGTATTTGCACCAGTTACAGATGTACTGTTGCTATTATTGTTGTGATGACCTGAATTAATTGTACTGTTACTGTTATTTTGATTGGAATTATCTTTACTGATATTATTTTGTTGTTTTTCAATCGATTTATTATCATGATGATGTGATGCTTTAGTAACAGATACAGATTGTTTTTGATTTGTTTCATTATTCATTAATCCTGAATTTGATTTTATATCTTTTCTTATTGATACGGTTACTTTCTCTTTTGAATCATTCTTTTTATCATAATTATCACCACAATCATCATCATCATCTTCAGAAAAATCTTCATCTTTAACTTCTAATAATTCGACAAATGTTTCTTCTTCATTATTTGATGCTGGTGATAAAACTGATTCCTCTGGTACTCTACAATTAAATAAAATAGATTTTTTTCTTTTATTTAAAAAATTTTTTTTTTTTTAATTTCAATAAATTTATAAATTTTACATTCATCATTTACTAATTGACACAAATTTTAATTGAATACTTACTCATTTTTTGATGGTTCATCATCTATCGAAGAACATCTTTCATCTAAAAATTTCAATGTATTAAATAATTGCCATGTTGATGCTGGTTTTAGTGCTTCTTGACGATATTTTTTACATAAAACTTTAAATATTGATTTAGCTTCACCACCTTCATAATAAAAAAGAAAAAAGAATGTTAATTCAGTACACAAATAATAATCAAATATTATTTATACCACCGACCGTTCAACATATTTTTGGTTGCAACCCGATTCCATGCGCTCTCTTCCTCTTCGGCTGTATACGATTGATTTTTTTTCCATAGAATTTTTTCTTCTTTAACATCTTTTATTAATTTATCAAGTGCTAGAGCCATTCTAATTTTTGTCATTTAATAAAAGATTTTATTTTATTTTATTTATTAATTTGTTTTTTGTTTCTCAATTTTAATTGATATCACTTTTTTTTTTTTACACAATGATACACATATAGGATAAGTGTATAAGAATAAATAGAAAATAAAAATGAAAGGCAAAAAAAAAAAAAAAATGTGTATAATTCAACTAAATGTAGTAAAACATAAATATTAATATGTATTACAGTTTACAGATGTTCAGATTATGATTATTAATTACAAATTTTATTTAATATATAAAAGATTTTTTATTAATTAAATTTCATTTATTTTTTAACTAAGAAAAAGAATTTATTTACTTGAAATTTTTCTATAAAATTTTTGCGGATATTTACTTTGTGTATGTATACAGTATACGTACAGAATTGAGTTTGAGAATACACAGACAGTGATGTTGATAAGGCATTTAATTATAAGGTGTGCAGGGCAGGTGTGGTAGTGGTTTGCTATGTTGTATTTGTTTTGTATACCGAAAAAAAAGAAGAAGAAAAACCGCGTCACATCACATCTACGGTCAATGGCGTCCTTTTCTTTATCGTATTTCTTCCTGATTCCTGGTACTTATCGCTATCGCCATCTCCCTTACTTTACTTTCACCATTGCTTTCACTTTATTCCATTCCAATTCCAATTCCAACCAAGATTCCATTCCAACTATTTTTGTTAGTTTTGTTTTTCTTTCTTTCTTTTTTTTTACTCTATGCAGATGCCAGATGCAATGCACCAATGTACCAAAAATGTACATATGAAATAATGTTCGTTATGTTGTTACAAGTTGCTATATCAAACAAAAACAAATACATTTATAAAATACCACGCAAACCAATTTTACCAAATTCAAAATTTAAAATTTTATTTGTAATTTATTCAGCTATTTAATTGCAGAACGAAATTTGTCTGAATATAGAAATTTTTTTGTAGAAAAATTACATGTAGATTATTTCAATTTATTTAATTTTTTTAAAAAAAATTTTAAAAATTTTCCCTTTTCAGAATGGCGCCAAAATGAACAAATCACTGATATTTCTGTAGCATCAATTGGAAATATTGATTTACTTATTGTTGAAACATTCAAAAATAAAATATTCACACAAAATTTTATGTATGGAAATATTAGAAATTTAAAACATGGATTTCAATTAATCAGTAACAGCTCTTCTCCATATATAATTCCACTACAAATTGAAAATCAAACACATATCGCAGTTTATACTGCATCACAACCTGCCATCATATCCGTCCATAAAGTAGCTATAGATGAAAATGGTAAAATAAATTTGGAAAAAGTTTATGATTTACCTCAATCATCAACGATTGTTAAACAGGTAACACATACATAAAAAAGAATCTTAATTAAATTTAAAATTCAGTAAAAATAAAGGATTATTAAATTATTTCTATTATTTTATTTTCAGATAATTTCTCCATTAAATTCAAATATTTTATTCATTTTATTAGAAAATGGTATCGAAATATGGAATATAGAATTGAATACGAAATCACCAATACAATTTATTTCGATATCAAATCCAATTTATATAAGTTGTATGATATTTGATAAATCAATTTATTTAGCTATCAATATAAATGATTCATCAACAATTACTGGTATTACTGATACTGTTACTGTCACAAATAATGGATTAATTGCATTGTATAAATCTTCAGATTCAACATTTTCAGAATTTCATTTCTATCAAAGTATACAAATTGAAAATATCAAACAAAAAATTCATTTCGATATCATAGAACGTGAAACAAATGATTTATTTTTATATGTTGTAACGAATCATAGAATTTTGAATGTTTATCAATACAATGGCATATCGAAATTTCAAATGTATACAAAAATTGAATTTGAAACAATCATCAAAGATGTAAATTTAATTAAAATGAAAAATTTAAAACGTAATATAATTGCAGTTACATTCAAAAATAACGTTGTACTAATGAAAATTATTTTTAAATAAAAGTAATAAATCTTTTTTTGTTATTAAAAATATAAAACTTTTGTATTATTTTTTTATTTTGAAAGAGATTTATAGTAGAAGAATCCTTTTTGAGATTGAATTTATCAACTTTAGGTTAAAATCTTTCAATGTCATCAAAGTTAGAAGTGAATTTAAATTCCTTTTCATAGAAATTGTTTAATACAAATATTAAGTTAAAAAAAAAGTAAAATCATTTCTTTCTGAATTATTTTTTTTTATTTTGTTTATTTTTCAATAGTTCTTATTGATAAAAAAATTTTTTTTTGTTTAATCATCGCTAGATTCAACATTTTCCGTTTGTAAACCTTTAAATGTTGGTACCGCTACATATGTAACTAATGTGTACAATTTATTAGGTGAATCTTCATCATCGTTTCTTCTTCGTGCAAGTCTTACACGTACACGGAATGGTGTACTCCTAAAAATAGAAAAATTAAAAATATTCAGTTACTAATTAATTTACGAAAATAAAATGTAAATTTTTAGCTATATTTTCCAGAACTATTGTACATAACATAATAATCCGAATAGAGAAATTATATTTGTTGACAAAAATAAGATATATATGTACATATGTTGAGAACTTTAAATATTTCCACTTTAATTTCCTTTTTAAAATACCATTAAATTTCTTCAATATACTTCCTAATCATCCCCAATCATTTTATCCTGGTGTCTCCTTGTTTGAACTACTTTGACTTCAGCAGTTCATCTTTACATTGAAGTAAAGTAATTGATCCATTGACAGATAACCATATTTTTTAGGTTAGTCAATGTTTTAACTGTCTGTTTTACTAGTTAATTGATATTATATACACTCAATTATTTTGGAGCACTTTAGGTTAATGTAAAAGCAATGAACTCTATGTAAATCCTTAAGATCATCATAAATTTTATATAGTTACTAAACTATACTTTGACAATTTGAATTAACTTTAACCTCACTTTACAATCTCACATATGTACATATCTTTCATACATGTCTATGGCTACAAGATAGTTTCACAAAATTCAAATAAAATTTTTAACTTACCTGATACCTTTTGACCAAATATGTTTATTTAATCGTGTATCAATTCGGACATCTCTTGTACCCATTTCTTTTTCAGCAAATTTACGAATTTCTTTAATAGCACGGGGTGCTCTTTTTTTAAAACCAATATTATGTACCCGTTTTGATAAATGTATCGTACATTCTCTGGTTACAACTTCATTAATTGCTGATTTATTTCGTTTTTCAACTTTTGTTTTTGCCATTTTATCCTTGAGAAGTATTTAAACCTAAAAAAAAAAATCAAAATTAAATTCTATTAATTAGAAAAGTCAACATAAATAACATTGCTGATTTGGTATAGTAGTGCAATAAACAAAATGATTTTAAATTACAGGGTAATGTATGGGAATAACTTAAAAATAATTTATTTCACTTAATAAATGAAATGTATATTATTGAATTTTTATCAAAACTATTTTGTATATAATTCAAAATGATCGATGTTTTTAGATTTTTATAAATTAATAATTGTAAAACCAACCTCTATGCAGCAAAACTTTGACGTAAAGAAAGAATGAAAATTTCCTGTCATTCGATTTTTTTTTAGAAATTAGAGACATCTATATTTAATTTGAATTAAAATGATATAGAATGACGGATAGAACATAAATTTAATAGTGATTGTGAACTATGAAATGTGATAACTGGTAACTGGTAATTGGTATATATTGGAATAAATAATAGCATAGGAAAGAACAACAATGTGAAGGATTAGAAATTAATAAATCAGCTGTTCATGTTCAAAATTCATACTCATCTCTCTCATACATACGCTCAAACATTGGCTGGTTTAATGGGCAATGCCGCAATGCTGGATGTATGTATGTATGTACAGAAAAAAAAATTGTTGTGTTGTGTTGCTGTTGCATGTTGAATTGCAACTTCAATAAATAAAAAAATAAAATACATAATTATTGTTAGCGGCATTTTTCTTTTCATCTTTTTGTTTTTATTTTTGGGCCTGAAGCCTGAACTAAATTTAGAACTTATTATCAAAAATGAAAGAAAATAAGGTAAAAGTTTAAATTTAAATAAATTTGATTACATTTAAATTTAAGTCAAATTTTAGATAGTCATTCATTAGTCAGTAGATAAATGAAAAGTTCATAAATCATTTATTGAAATACAGTACCATAACACGAAAGATATTTTAATGTAAAATGATTGTGCAAAATTTTGTGTTTTTAATTATCTTTAAATATGTTTTAACTGCTAATGTTGTAAATATTTAATTTAAAAAAAAAATCTCAAATAATTTTCCATTTTTATTAATTCTAAATTCTAAATTGATAAAATGAAATAAAAAATGTTCTTATCAAATTTATTTTATAGAATTTTCCACCATTAAAAAATGATAATGTATTGAGGGCAGCTAAAGGTGAACCAGTAGATAGAGTACCAGTATGGGTTATGAGACAAGCTGGACGATATTTACCAGAATTTCAAGTATGCAATCTAATCAAAATGTAATCTGAAAAAAAAAAAAAAATTCTGTTCATTTATTTTGTAATTTTTAGGAAGTTCGTAAAAAATATGATTTCTTTACAATATGCAAAACACCAGAATTAGCATGCGAAGTAACAATGCAACCATTAAGAAGATTCGATTTAGATGCTTCAATAATATTTTCTGATATTTTAGTTATTCCACAAGCTTTTGGAATGATTGTTGAAATGCATCCGGGAGTTGTAAGTTCGAAAATATGTACCTTCACATTGTAGATGTGCCAAATTCAAAAACATTTTTAACAAAATTTCCTGCTTGTAATTCTCATATTTCTATAGGGTCCTGTTATTCCAGAACCAATTAATACACCAGATGATATCAACAAATTAACACCTGACGGAGCAGTTACAAGATTACAATATGTTGGAGATGCAATAACAATGATGAGGCATTTACTAGATGGCAAAGTTCCTTTGATTGGATTTACAGGAGCACCAGTAATTATTATTTCAACAAATTTTTTTTTTTATTTTTATTCAAATTAAAAAATAAAAAAATTTCTTGTTTTCATTCATTTAAAGTGGACTCTAATGGGTTATATGGTCGAAGGTGGTGGCAGTAAAACAATGGAAAAGACAAAATCATTTATAAAAAATTATCCAGATGATACAAAACGTTTATTAACAATGTTAACCGATGCAATTGTTGATTATCTAGAGATGCAAGTTAAATCTGGTGCACAAATGTTACAGGTATTTGAATCAAGTGCTGGCCATCTAACTAAGGAACAATTTTTAACAATATCAATGCCACATTTAAAAGATATTCACGATAAATTATGTGAAAGATTGAAAAATCAATCAATACCGTTAGTGCCAATGGTAAACAAAAATCTCATATTATTTTTTTTTTTTCACATTCTTGAATAACAGTTTTTAATTGATTTCTTCAATTGATTTATATAGACAATATTTGCAAAAGATGCAGGACATTCATTAGCCGAACAAGCAAAACTTGGATACGATGTTATTGGATTAGATTGGACAGTAGATCCAATCGAAGCAAGAAAACAAGTTGGACCAAATATAACATTACAAGGAAATCTTGATCCTCAAGATATGTATAAGCCACCGGTAAACAAAATTTTATTTAAAAAGTAATTTAAAAAAAAAAAAAATTAAATCGAATCAATTATTCTTTTTATTTTTAAAGGACGAATTGAGAAAACTAACAACAGAAATGGTACAAAAATTCGGTAAAACTCGTTATATAGCGAATTTAGGACATGGAATAACGCCACAAACACCAATCGAAAGCATGGAAATCTTTGTTGATGCTGTTCATAGTGCATTGTAATTTTTAATTAATGTATAAAATAAGTAAAATTGTTGAAATGCCAGAGGTTAAAAGGGATAATGGTTAGCAATTATTGAAGTTATAATTTAGAAATAATTTTAAAAAAGAAAAATGAAACGGTACATTTTAGCAGACATTTATTATTAGGCAGATCAGATCAAATGTGGTTTGAGTTAAAGAGTGTTGGGATTACAATGTACTATGTGCAAATGTTTCAAGTTTATTGCAATGGTGAAAGTGTTAAAAATTGTACATGTATTGATTTAAAAAATTGAAAAAAAAAATTTATACATATTTTAATTTGAAAATTTTTGTTAGCTTTATTATTATTTTTCACTTTAAAAAAATGTATAAATAAAATGCAGTTTCATCGCTTAATCTATATCACCCACACTTAATTCATTTATCGATTTTATCTAAAAGGCAAAATGTACTTCCAATTGTAATTAAAACTACTCCAATATAAGTATCTAAAACAAGAGAAACAAAAATAAAAAGTAGTCAAATAGTTTTAAAGTAAAATTTACTTTTTGTTGCTAATTCTTCTCCCAATAGAATCGACATAATTGCAGTAAATACAAATGTTAATGAATTCGCTATCGGTACAGCCAATGATAAATTAATATTTTGTAATGAATAAACATAAAGTAAACTACCGCACTGATTTAATATGAACGGTACCATATATCGCCAATTAATAAATAAAAATTTTAATTCTAGAATGAAAGTATTTACATTCGAATCACATTTTATATCATTAATTCCTTTTGAACCAAGACGAATGAATGGATTTGTTGCACCCCATAAAAATCCAACGATAAGCAAACAAACTGTAAATATATACAGTAGGATACAATATATAAAAATTTATTTTCTAAATTGGAAAGCAAATTTACTTACACAAATCAAATAACATTTTTTATTTTCTCAAAGAAAAAAATTCAAAAAATTAGAAAAATAATCAAGGGATTGATATTCCTGATCAATTTACAGGGAACACCCGATTCCGATTCTTCTGGTCTTATTTCTCATTCTCCTACGTCTACCATCTACCTTGTACCTTCCACTTAGTTTTGTTTTAACTAGTTCCAGTTCCAGTTCGGATGCAGATGCAGAATATATATTTGCACATTTGTAACAGTCGTCCAGGACAATTTTTTGTTGTTAATAGTATGAAATTTCTTCCAGCATTAAAAAAATACAAAATTATAATTTTTTGTTTAAACAGCAACTAAAATCGATTTTGTATTCGATTTTGTCCATCCCTTTTTTTTTCATTTCAATTTCCAATTCGAAGTATCAAAAATATAAAAAGTAAATCGAATATTGAATCGATACTGGAAAACGAAGGGAAAAAGAACGAAGAAAAAAATAAAATATATTTTTCGTTAGAAAATTATTTTTTCTTGTCACTCAGATTATTTGATTAGTTATCATTTTTTCTTTTTCATAATCATAATAACAAAATTATGAAATGATAAAATACCGTATAAAATTCACAATTCATATATTTTTGTGAACGCTACAAGGTACAAGCATAGAAGCATAGCTTGCTTTGTTAATTGAAAAACAAAATGGTAAATGTTAAATGGTACAATTCACAATTACAATTCGTGTCTTCTTTTCTCTTATTAATCCATGATTAATCATATCATCTATTTCATTTGTATTCATTCATTTCGTTCGTACAATACAAGCAATACAATACAAGATAAATAGTGAACAGTGAACTGTGAAATTGAAAATTAAAATTGCTTGGTTAATGTATTATTGCATGTATGTGTAAGTGTGTTGCGTGCATATTTAAAAAATAGTTTTTGCGCGTTCATATTATTTTTTTTTTGTTCTTTAATTTAAAATGTGTATTTTATACTTAAAAAAAAAAGTAATTAATTTCTAATGTGTATTCTAAAGAAAATAAAAGTTCTGAAGAAATGTGGATTTTTTAAATAAAATTTTAATTTCCATTGAAACAAAAAAATCAAATGTAAGAAAATATGTACATTATGTGCATAATATAATAATATACTCGTATATTAGAAATGTATTATAGGATAAGTAAGATTGAGATATTAAAATTAAGAAGAATAAGAAGTAAAAAAAAATTCCATAGTTGACTACTAATTCTATAAAATAAATGAATTTCATATTTAATTTCATAAGTAATTCAATTTTTTTTTAAACTACTACGACTAATTCTATGTGCAATGATTTATAAATTTGTAAATTTTCTTTTTATGCAGATTGATTGCAGTCTATAAGTCGTCCAAGTGAAGCGGTCGATCAACGTATCTTCTATCAACTAAAAAACTTACGTATTTTTTTTTTTTTTAGTTTGAATTCATAGAAAAATATATATATATTAAAAGTAGCTACATCTAAATTGATTAAGTACATATTTATAAAAATCAACACATTTAAAAAAGGATTTAAGAGAATAATTTTTAGTTTTTACAAACATACCAAATTCAAATAATTCATTTAAAAAATTTTCATCCATCAATAATTCAATAATTATTCGTCGTATCATAAATTATAGATTTTATTTACAATTTTACTAAACATCTAATTCTTTACCACACCACACACATTATTTCTTTTTATATAATTAAAATTATGGACGATATAAAAACAAAATTTGATCAAATTATGGAACAATTTTCGGAGACTAATAGTAGTTTTTTGATACCGAAAAAGATTAATTTCGAGAATGTTAATGATTCTCTGGAAACAGTATCGATTGCAAAAAAACGAAAATATTCCGATTTGTATCAGCAGCAAGATCAAATTGAACCGAAAAAACAAGAGAATCGATATTCATCATCATTTCTAAATTCAAATTCAGATAAATTGATTTCAATTAAAAAAGAATATGACGATGAAAAGAATACAAGTATCAATATGAACAATTTATCATCATCATCATCATCAATTACTGGTGGTGCCGGTGGCAGCGGTGGAGGTGGCGGTAGTGGTGGTGGTGGTGGTGGTATGTCATCTTCATCACCATCATCACTTAATATTTCTGGTTCATCAATAGTAGCAAGTCCATGGGAACAGCGTCGTCTTAAAGCTGATTTACTAGAATCAAAATCATTAATTATAAAATTAAAACAAGAAATCGAACAGCAATATAAAATCAAAGCATATACCGAAGAATTATATGAGAATAAAGTTGAATCATTAAAGACACAATGCGATTATTCATCAAATAAAATTCTAGATATGGAAAAACATTTACAACAAATACGTAAACGTGAAAAAGATATAAAAACCGAATTGGTAACAACTAAAAATCAATTAATACAACAAAAGCAAATGTACGAAGAGAAATTATATCAATTACAAAAGAAATTTAATGATTTCGAAGAGAATACAAGATTATTACAAACACGATTACAGAATGAATTGAATGATACAAAACGTTTTAATGAAAAAATGAAATTCGAATATGATATGATGAAAACTGATTTTGAGCAAATGACTAAAATCAATAAAGATTTAAAAGATAAATATAATGGTTATGATCAAATAAAAAATCAATTAGATATTGAAAAACAAGAAAATGAAAAATTAAAATTGCATATTAAAAAAATTGAATATGAACTGAAATCGTATGGTGAATGGAAAGATTTAACAAAATTATCACAGCAACGTTTATCGCAATTATCTGATTTAGAGAAGGAAGTTAAACGTTTACGTGTCGATAATAAAAGATTAAATGAATCATTGGGTAATAAATTGTTATTGGAGGAGCAAGTATACGATTTAAAAAGTCGATTAGAAAATTATGAAAATCGTAATATTGATGTTGTACAATTGCAAGTGAATGTTACAAATTTAGAAAAAGAATTAATTGAATGGAAAAAGATAGCTGAAGATCATTGTTTAACAGGATCATCATCATCATCATCATCAGCAGTAGTAGCAGCAGCAGATGGTAATCAAAATGCCGAATCACAACAAACAGTTTCACCATATTTATTACGTAAACGTATCGAAGAATTATTACAAAAAGATATTATATTGACAACTGAAAAGAATACAACTAAAAATGAATATGATAAATTTCAGGCAAAATTATATGATATACAAAATCAAAATGATATATTAACAAAACAGAATGCTGAATTGAATATGAACATAAAAAAGCAAAAACAAATATTATTACGTATACAAAAAAAATTAATGATTGTAATTAAAGAACGTAACTGTTATAAGCAATTAGTTGAAAATTTTGAAAAAGATTTAACAATATCGAATACAATGTTAGATACATTAAATCCGATCGATCAACAATTAAAAGTACGTTTAGATATATTAGAGAAATCATTGTCTGCATATAAGGATATGTGTAAAAATTTAGAAAAAGAATTAGAATCAGTTAATTTATTAACAACAACAACATCATCAACATCTTCTAACAATAGTACTGGAACATCTGCATCTACATCAACATCATCTGGTGGTGGTGGTGGTACAGATAATAATTTAAAATTGATCGATATACAAATGATAAATACTGATAATTATGATACATTAAAGAATGAAATACATCAGTTACGTTTAGAAAATGAACATTTACGTAAACGTAAAAATCAATTAGAATTAGAAATTGAACAATATATAATTAAAAATAATTGCAATTTAAAGAATACAACAAATTGTGAAAATTTAAATGCAAACATTAGTGATGGTAACAGTAGTGGTGGTGGTGGTGGTGGTAATGGTTCACAAATTATTAATAATTATAATAATAACAATATGAATTGTAATAATGATTTAAATGATGATAATGATAACATTAATAATATAAATTGTGGTAATAATATTAATAATAAATATAAAATAATACATATGAAAATGAATCCATCACATGAAGCATATGTACAACATCAGAACGATATTGAAAAATTACAGGCTGAAATTGAACGTTTAAAACGTAAAATACGTAAATTAGAGGATGAGCATCGTGATGAATTGAATCGAATCAATTGTGAACGTAAAAATGATAATGGTAATAATGATGGAAATGTTTGTGGTGGTGGTGGTAATGGTAATGGTAATAATGATGATAATTCATTATTAACACAAAATACAACTGCTAATATGACATTAAATATAAAAGAATTAAAAACATTACGTTCAAAATTGGAAGCAAGTGAAGCTAGAATGCAAAATATGAAAGATATATATAAATCGGCAAGTTTAGAATTTCGTGAAGTATGCTATATGCTATTCGGTTATCGTATTGATCGTATTGGTAATGCTAATTATCGTATATCAAGTATGTATGCCGAAAATGAAAATGATTATTTAAATTTTCGTTTAAATGAATCTGGTATATTAGATATGTTAGAAACTGATTATTCAATATCATTAGGTGATATGGTTAAAAATCATTTAGCCTTACATAAATCATTACCAGCATTTTTAAGTACATTAACATTAGAATTATTTAATAGAACAACAATAATGGTTTAAAAAAAAAATGAAAATTACATACTTTCACCACATTTACATAACAATACATAAAAATAAAAATAAAATAAACAATTGAAGATAATATAGTAATGATGATGATGATGATGATGATAGAATTTGAAAGCAAACAAAAAAGAATATACGAGTATAATATATATTAAAATAAATATTATTAACAATATTATTATAATATAATATAATATATGTATATGTATGCAGTACTACATGTATAAGAGAATGTAATTTTAATAATGTAATATTAGAATTTACTAGAATTATTCATAAAATTTATGATTGTATTTTGAAAAAAAAAATGTAAATCAGTTTTTTTTTATTATTTTTTAAAGAAAAATAATTTAAAATTTTGATTTAAAAAAATTTTAAATTTATGAAATCAATAATATGAAGAATGAATGAATTTTTTATTTTTTAGTAAAAATAATTTTCTTTTAACTGCTATTTAAAAAGTGTAACTATGTAGTGTTTACTGTGTGCTATTTAAAAATGTAAATCATACATAAAAACATTTACTACACGATGCAGAAATTGCGAATAAACATCTGTGGTAATGTTTTCAAATAAACGATCATAAAAACTGATTAATTAAAACAAAGAAAAATCTGTTGCCTTCGCATAAAAAAGTACATATCTTATTTCGACACCTTGAACTTCTTACAAAACAATCTAAACATCAACAAAAACGTCATCATTCTCTGAACAATATTTTGTATAAAATTTTAAATGTAAATGTACTATTTTGTGAGTGGAACCCGCTTTTATGCACGTACAAAATTACAGAAAAAATCGTGCATTTAGTGGGGGGTTGTGCATGTAGAAGGATTGTTTTAATACTCCAATATTCCCGTTAAAAATATTGTTAGAATTGTTCTATGGTCACAGTATCAGTAAAATTTTCATGGAACTAGTACTGAATTCGTGAATAAATAACTAAATATTTTTAAAATTTAAATTAAAAACACATTTTTTGATAAAATTTATTCAAAAATAAAAGAAGCATAATATTGAAAATGTGTGCAGTTAAAGAGGTTGAGTTTTTCACAGTTCAGTTCATTTTTTTAGATAAATGACAATAATATTTTTTGCATAAATAAGGGATTTGCATATATCTGGTGTGCATATATAGAGAAGTCAATTTATATAGCATTTTAAATTTAAATTCAACTTTTTCCAAGTTAAATTAATCTTTGTCCAAGTTAAATTAAACTTTGTACATTTTAAATTAAATTTTGTACATTTTAAATTAAACTTTGTCAATTTTTAATTACAGTTGAAAAAGATTGAAAATGTGAGTGATACGTTGATTATTCTGGATAATGTCAGAATCCATAAAACTTCTGAAAATAGAGAGCTAATTTCTTCGAGAGCTCGGTTGGAGTACTTGCCACCATACTCTGCAATGCTCAATCCCATCGATAAAGCATAAAATGTACAAAGTTTAGTTTAAAATGTACAAAGATTAATTTAACTTGGACAAAGATTAATTTAACTTGGACAAAGATTAATTTAAGTTGGAAAAAGTTGAATTTAAATTTAAAATGCTATATACAAAAAGGGAAGTAACATCAAAATTATGTGCATAAAAGCAGAATTTGCATTTAAAGAGATTGCATAAAAGTGGGTTTCATTTGCAATCAAAGTGATAACATCAATATTATTTTAACATTTTGAAAACTGTAAAACAATCAAATTAGTATAAAGAAAATGAAGTTTTATAAATATTTTGTGAACGATTTATTACTGGCTGGACTATCACAAAGGTACATTCACCATGAATTCATTTCATGTTTTCATCTAGTATTTTATTTACTGTGTGATTTGAAAATTGAATTTTTTATTAAAAAATTCTCAAACTATGTAAATTATTTTCACATACGATTCATTGTGAACATACACGTAAGGAAGGAATCAGAATCACCATAAGTGAAATGAATTCTCTATGATTTTACTCGGTCCGCTAGGTATTTTTTGTAACTGATTTCTAGAAATTTCAAATGGTGCATTTGTGTTTGTATTCTTCAATTTATTTTGTAAGAAAATTTTCGAGAAACTTTTAAATGTACACATGCATATGTATCTATGTAATGTACAGTATATTTCTGAATTAAAAAAAAAAAATAAAATAAAAAATAATTTCAATTATGTTATACCTATTCGGTGTGTGATTCTGATCGATTTTCTTCAAACTAAAACCAGTAAAACATTCATTAGATCCACAAAATTTTTATTTAGCAGTTAAAAGGGAATATGCTATGTATAAATTGAGTCGATTTTTTAAAGTCAAACATAAAATAAAATGATAATATCGATATGATGGTAGTCGTAATGATTTGAAAATATAGAGAAATTTGCATTAAATCCAAATGGATTATTATTTTTGTTATGAGAAGACTTCTTAAGAAAAAGGCTCAATCATTTAAAATCTACATAGAAATTAAAAAACGAAATAAATAAATAAATAAATAAAAATATGAATGATTCTAACTTGTAATTTAAATAATACATATGTAGTAGTATTGATTCATTATTGAATATTAATTTTAAATGAATATTTAGATGTCTAAGAATTTATGATACATATATAAAAATATACTATAAACATAAAATTAAAATTATGATTACAATTACTATTAAAGTTACTTCCACTGCTGATGCTATATAATACACGAAAATTTCAAATTACTATTAGAATAATGATGATAAAACGTATGATGTATATCATGTATTCTATAAAGAAAAAAAAATTTTATGTAAGAATGAAATACACAGAATAAAATTCGATAATTTACTTTTCGTTATTTTGTAAACAATAAAAAAAAATGTGTTTTATTTTTGTCTTCCCTCTTTCTTGGGATATCATAAATGTTCGTGAAAAAATCATAAATGGTCTAAAAGCTGAAACAATTTTGTTATGCAATGAAACTACGTGAAAATATTGTAACGAAAAATACTGATCTGTTAGCTAGCGTTTACATATCTTGAAAACATTAACGTTACGTGATAAATTACGGAAAAGACGTATGAATGGAAGAGCTAGAAAAGGGAAGAAATGAACGTTCATGGAATTCAACCCGATATCGAGTAGATTTTAGTCTTGCTTTCATGTTTTAGTGTGACTATTATACAAAAAATCAAGGGTAAAACTACTAAAAAATAAGAAACAAGTTTGCTACTACAACAAAAAATATGAACATGAAACAAAATAATGTAAATTCACACTTAGAAAATATTGCACTTGCAATGCAATGCCATTGAATGAACTGCGTCATTAGCTCGTTTTTTTTTCCTTGTATCGTTCAGTTGCATTGCAATATCATTTCTTACAACTATCACAATGACAATGGTTTACGTTTTTTTCGTGAAAATTTTGTATTAAATTTAAATATGTAATTTGTTTTTACATAAAAAAAAAAAAAAAATTACAACAAATCTTTATGATTTACTATTTGATTTCCTTTATTTCAACTGCATTATATTTTAATTTTAATTATTATAATTTGTAGCTATAAAACTTTTTTCTTTTATTATTTTCAATATTATTTACATTCAAAAATGTATACATATATGTATATAACATTTGGCCGAATTATTACGATGATGATCATGATTCATTTTATGATTTTGATACACCAACTAATGCCGGTCGTATACATCTTTCATGTAATTTGTAACCGATTTTACTAACTTCTACAACTGTGTTTGGTTCAACATTTTTAACATCCTAAAAAAAGAAAAAATTTTAAGTAAATACAAGAAATTAATTGTAATTGAAAAAATGTAAACTATTTTCTTCTTTTTAGAAAAATCTTTATAGATTTTTACCTTTTGAAATAGTGCTTCATGTAGATTTGGATTGAATTTTTCATTCAATGGATTAACTGGCTCTAAACCATGACGTTTAAAGACCTGCATTAATGATGCTTTTGTCATTGTTAGACCTTCATATAAACTTTTTAAATGTGGATTTTGATCGTTTAACTAAAAATTAATATACATAATATATAAATCATATAATTTGTTCATCTAGAAAATACTAAAAATCTTACTTGATCTTTTGGTACAGCATCAGTTGCATGTCCTAATATATCAGCTACATCTAATAAATCTTTACATAAACTTTGTACACCAAATAATTTTGCATCTTCGATTTGTTTCATTAGACGCTGTCGTAAATTTTCACTATCAGCTAATGCACGCTTATATTTATCTAATAATTCGGAATTTTTTTCTTTTAATTCTTTTATTTGTTTTGTTAAATTTTCAATTTCATTATGATGATTTGTAGGTGAAGAATTTTTTTCATTTACATTCGATGAATTTTGCTTATTGTTACTTTGCTGCTGCTGCTGCTGATTTTTTTGTTGTTGTTCTTCTGTTGCGAATTTTCTATGATAAATTCCTGATATTGAAATTAAATTCAATGAAGGATGAAAGCTTTAAAAAAGAATATAAATTGTACATATTATGTACAATAATTTGAAAAATAATCGAAAAATTAAAATAATTCTTGATAACAAAAAAAAAAAAAAATTGTAATTTGAATGAATTTTGAGATAAACACAAGAAATTACATCATTCATTCAAGTTTTTTACCTTTTATTCAAATTTGTTGCTAATCGACTAACACGAGAAATTGCTGGTATCGTAACTGAAGACATTTCTAAATAAGATTTTAATTAAATTTATTTTTAATAATAGTAGAAATGTAAAATTTACTTGAGTTTTTTTCTTATTTAAATTAAATCGTCGCACTTTTGTACTTTATATATATGTATATTTATTCACTTATTTTTTATGACATGAAATACATGTGAAAATATGAAATGGGAAATGTGAATGTGAAATGTGATGTCTGACTGATTTGCGGCTTTTTTTTTAATTTTAATCTTTGGATGGACATGGAATGGAATTGGATTTATGGAAAATGGAAGAAATAAATCAAATCTGACTCATAATCATAAAAATATGTAATAGAGTGAATGTGAATGGTAACAGAAATGTGAAAATGAAAAAGTAATATTTGACAGTTTATACAATTCACATTCAATTCACAATCATATTTTTTGAGGCTGTGTTCACACTCAACTCAATAACTATCTGAAAATTTTTTGTCCAAATTTACCAATCTGATAGGCCAATTTTATAGATTTCGGGATGTTCTTTCCGAAAAAAAAATTGTTTCAACTCGCTACGACCAACGGTTTTCGAAATATAGCCAAAGTTCATTCAGTTCATCCGACTTTATATACCAATCTGAATTCAGAGATTCTCAAAAAAATCAGAGAAATTTTCTAAAAAATTTTGAAAAAAATTTGCTTCCTGAAAAATTATGAACGCCTGGTACCCTATAAAACTTAAGAAACATTTTGAAAATTTTTGAAAAAATTGTCGCATGAATTCGAGTAAGTTGTACGGCAAATTAAAAAAAAAATTGAAAAATGATTACATTTTCAGGAACTAGAAGTCGCAACGAGATCGAGAAGATAGTAGGTAGATAGCTCGTGTACAACGGATCTTTTTGCATTGTAATGCAACTTAACTGAAGCGGTAAAACTGCTTGAATAGATATAGTTCCTAGTGTTGTAGTTTCGATATTTATGGAGATCTCATCTGCATCTCAGTTTGAAAATACATATTTGAAATAATTTTGTTTGTTTTTAATTAATTTTTTTTGTGTATGTGTGTTTGATTGTGAACTGGAGGACGTTATCCAGGGACAGAATCGAGTGGAGAAAGGCTCTTGAGGAGGCCCGAGGTCGCATTGGACTTTAGCGCCATAGGATGGATGGGTTGTAACCTATATTGTTTGTAAATTATTATTATAAATGTTAATAAATATTAGGCAGTTATATAGAAATATGAAATTACACATTCATTTATTATACACAGAATTTTATTTAACTAAATGTTTTTTTTATTTATTTTATTTTTTTTATAAATAATTACTTACAGTTATGTATTATTTATTATCATTGTATATTAATTTATAAATATTATTTTATACAGATAAATATCGTTTGAATCAGTTTGATTGTTTGTTTGAAGTGTAATAAGTGTGCTGTTTAATGCTGTTACTATTTACGGTAGCGTAGAGATATTGCTTAACATTTTTACTTTCATTTTATAGTAATTAATTATAATAAAAAATTTTATAGCAAAACAGAGTTATTATTATTTTTTTATAAATTAAATTTTTTTTATTCATTTTCAATTTTATTTTAATTTTCTTAAGCATTAATTTTTACTTTTTCTTTTTATTAAATTATTTAATTGATTATGATTAGTTATTGCATCTTAATATTCTAAACTACATTCATGTTAATTTTTTGTTAAAAAAAAAGAATAATAATAATAAATTACATCCGTGTGTCCAAGTTTAGTCTTTCAAATTGAAGTCGAAGAATTAAAAAAAGAAAATAAAATGAATAAAATGCGTATAACCTTTAAGATATAGACAAGTAGTCAAACGTAATTTTGGATTATTTCATTATGAATTTTACTTCATGATCATCATATAAAAGTCAATTTTCATAAGTGACCAGTGGCCATAACCAAATTGATAGGTTCCACTATATAATTATGTGTTTATCAAAGAATATAAAGCTAAAGCCAATAGAAATAACATTCGACGGTTAAATTCAAATAATGTCTGTATGTTTGCCAAAATCGTGTTTATACAGGTTGGATGATGTTTCTGATAAACTTGGTTCTACAATGCACTTAACAAACAAATTATCTACGAACATAAATGTACTTAGCAATGATTGCAAAGCAAATGATTGCTAATTTCTTTTCTAATTCGCTCCTAAATACATTTTACATCCATTCAAAAAGTATTAAATTTGAATGACATTACAAAATGAATGCATATCTGTTCAGTATTTTCGTTGTGTGAATTTTCAATTCAAATTTTTTTGGTATCATTCAATAAAACATCATCAGCTTAACAAAAATAATTTCATAAAAATTTATAAATGTTAGCTGACCATTATATTTATTTCACACTCATTGATCATTTTCATGATGAATTGTGTGTTACATTAGGAGCGAACTGGTAAACAAAATTTCGAAAATTTTTTCGTTCATATTTCGTTCATAAACGGTCTACAAAAAAAACCCGAAATACGGAATACAGCCTAAAAAATATTTTCGATAAACATTCGCATTATTCGCTTGCTCCTTGCTCAAAACTAAAGTCGACTTTACACTATAACGTGACTTTGTCATATGACTTCTTTTTAAGTGAGCATTACACCCATTGCACAATTCCAGCGACAACTACAGGGTACACAGTAATTAAATGGGACTTTTTACTGTTGAACTTTAAGCTGTCGCTGTCGCCCAAATAGATTCTATTCTATTTTTCAGCGACAACGAGCCATTCACGACCTGGATTTTTGCAGTAGTAGTAATCTATTAGCAAGAAGCAAAAATGTAATATTCATGTTTTATGTTACGCTGCAGTTGCGCCCGAATTAACTTTCGGCGATATGCTGTCGCTGTCGCCCGAATTGTGCGATAGCTGTTAAAGTCGACTTTAAAATTTCATATAAAATTTAAAAATAATGCCGCTTCTACATTCAATGCAGTGACTTCAACTTGGACTTTTGACTTTCGAGTAGTAAATAGAAATAGAAAAGTGACTGTCAAGTTTACTGCATTTAAAATGTAGAATCGGCATAATTATTGTCGTTTGATTTAACGATCGATATTTCACATCGATTGTTTCGATAATCGTTTTCAATATAACGAACTAATCTAATACATCTATCATATCGAATTCATGCATAATCTCCCCTGCATTTGAACACATTTTATTCAGAATAAAATTGTTTCAATTTTATTTTAATTCAAAAACTATTTTAATTCTCACATAAAAAGTCATATGACAAAGTCAAATAGTAATAGTAATAGTAAAGTGGACTTAAATGTTCGTGTTTCATTTTTCAACATTTTCACATTACAAAAATGTCATACAAACAAAACCTTCGTAAATATCATTCGTTCATATTTTTTTGTTCGATAAGTGTAATGTAGATCCCCCAGCTAAAGGTTATATTAGAACCCAGCTAAAGGTTATATTAGAATTATAAGAATATTAAAAAAAAAAAAAAAAAATTACTTAACACTTTTTTTTTTCACTTTTATTTTTATTTTTCTTATTATGTATATTTTTTTTTTGTATTTTTTTTTTTTTTTTTAATTTTTTATATTATTATATTAATTATTTATATATATATATGTATGTGTATATGTAAATTTAATGTAATATTTTATTCAATGTTTTCTTAAATGATATCATCATTATTAATTAAAAATTACTTTACTAAAATTATTTCAAATTGTTTCATTCATTTATTGTGTTATTGTTATTTAATTATTTGTTTTTTTTTTTTTTGTTTTTAATTTTTTCCTTTTTGTAATCAATTAAAAATTGAAGAAATAATCTATTGAATTGATAATTATCCATTCTATTACTACTACTGATAATTATAATAATAATAATAATAATAATAATAATAATTAAATAATATAACAAACAAAAATTTTAAATTAATTATTTTTTAATTACATTTACATTAAATTATAAAAAATGATAATAATAATAATAGTAATAATAGTAAATAATTGTTAAAATTAATAATAATAATAATAATAATAAATCAATTATTCATTATTTGTAATAAAAGTAATACTTAAAAAAAAAAAAAAACAAACATTTTTTTTTATTCTGTATAAAAGATTTTTCTAAATTAGAAAAAATAAACGCAAAACAAAAAAAATATATATATATATATATGTATGTGTAATATTAAATATTAAAAATAAAAAAAAATTCCTATCACCGTTATTAATTTTTTTCTGTTTGTTATTTTTTCTTTTATTTATTTATTTTTCTTCTCTATTTTTTTTTTGTTTTGTTTTATTTTATTTTTTCAATGTATTTGTACATCAACACCACAATTATGTACTATTATTTAAACGTGTGTGTATGTGTATAGTATTTATGTATAATTTGAATAATTATATATATGTATATATTTTTTTTGGAGGCATTTAACTTAATTTTGTTTATTTAATTTTAATTTATTTATGTGAAAAAATAAAAAAACAAAAAATACACAAATTATTATCAATAATAATAATAATAATAATTAATTGTAAAAATGAAAATAAACATAAAAAATTTCTAAAAATAAGAATTATACATAAAAGAAAGAATCAAAAAAAAAAAATATATGTATATATATTTTAGAAGGATGAAAAATTTATAAATAAAATTACAAATTACAAATTACAAATTACAAATTACAAAAAAAAAAAAAAACCAAATGTTTCTTATCCTATATCTATAATAAAATTCATTCAAATACATTGAAAATATAAAAAGTTAAGTAATTTAATTTAATTGTAATTTATGTATTTATTTTTGATGTTATTTCAAGTAGAAAATATTCAGTTTTATATGTCTTTAATTTTTTTGTCAAATATTTTTTATTTCTTTTGTTAACTTTTTATTTATAATATCTTTTTTCTTCTTCTTGTTGTCCCTTTTACTACTTCAATTTGAATTTTCTTTTTTTTTTTACAACTTTTGTTTTACTATTTTCTCTCATTAGAGTTTTATAACTTATTATGAGTGTTTTTCTGTTTTCCGTTTGTTGCTTCTGTGCCTGTCTTTCATTTATTTTCTACTACTATTTTGATTTTTTTTCTTTTTTTTTTCTGTCATTCATTTATACATGCGCATTTCCATCCAATTTCATTCAATCACACAACATTCAACATTTTTAATTCAATTTTGATTTTTCACATATTTTATTTTCTTTGTTTTTTTTTTTTTTTTTTTTTTTACATTGATGTCGGTGACCAAAAATTCATTTCTCTTAATTCAGATGGTTTTGCTCTTAAAATTTTTTGATGTTCTGATGTTGTTGCTGTTGATGATGATGATGATGTTTTTGTATTATTATTATTTTGTTGGATTATTGTTAAATCATGTGATTCCTCTTCAATGTGTGATATTGATGATGTTGATGATGTTGTTTCACGCTGTTGAAATCCTAACAGTGATGAAAGGAACCAACCCCTGCAGAAAAAAAAAAAAAAAATTGAAAAATTGAAAAATTAAAGAAATTTTTATTTAAATAAAATTTTGAAAAGCGAAATAAATTGCAAATATAGTAAATTGCAAAAAATCGAAAATTTTCTTTTACCTTCCATCTGTACTGCTATTATTCGATGAAAATAATGATGTTGTTGTGAAATATGGATTTGGATTATATTTCCTCATTGATTTTGGTGAACCTAATGGTGATGATGGTAAAGATTTTGAACCTCGTCTATACATTAAACGACTGGATTGTATCATTTGCTGTTGGTCAGCTAGCTGCTGTTGTTGCTGTTTTTGCTGCTGTTTTTGCTGCTGTTGATCAATGAATTTTTGATGATATTGTTGCTGCAAATAATTATTACTTCCGCCAGTGATATTATCATCAATTAATTTTGTTGTTTGTGGCTTTATCAATCCACTAGATTGTATCTGTTGATCTTCAATTGTTTTCGTTTGAAAAGCGCTATCTGGATCTACAATATTGTTAGATGATGATTGCTGTAGTTGCTGTTGTTCTTGTTGATCTAAACTGCTGAAATTAAATGAAAAAATGAAAATATAATAAAATTATTGTCAATATAATAATAATCAAGATCGTAAATACATAAATAAATGAATTTTTACTTTCTAAATCAGAATGCAAAAACAACAAATTATGTATTACAGAATCAAGTGATCTATAATTATTATTATGAATGTTGAAATAAAAAAAAAAATAAAAAAACCAGAAATGAATACAAATCGTACAGATATTCATACTAGGTTCATTGGAATCATCAACAAAACCGTATACATACTCGTAGTACACATTTTTTTTTAAATTATTGAACAATAATCTATCAATTTTTTATGCTTTTGCAATCATAATTACATAAAATTTACTCCCTCACAATAGTTATAATAATCTTTCCTCATTTTTAAAAATGAAAACCACAACAAAAATAATAGTAAAATGTAAATTTACAGTATACAACACTTGTATTCGTACAGAGTGAAATAATAGTTTGAAGGCAGTAATATTCCGATCTTCGATCCATTGATCGTACAACAACGAAATCATTTAACGAATTTTTAATTCGCATTAAAGAACAAATTAATACAACACAATTCCAATTCTAACTGGGGGGAATTTTCGGAAAATAACTGAAAGTGACAACTGTCATTTAAACATTAAGAAGCCAAACTCTAAATTTCATTCAAAACGAGAATCGTTATTAGACAACAATGTGACAACATATCAGCTAGAAAAATTGATGTAATCTGTTAGCAGTACTACAACGACAACGAAATTAGAAAAAAAAAAAAATTAGAAATAAAATGCTGTTTACAATGAACTGTCTCCACGTTCCGTCCCATTAAAGAAAAATGATTACAATGAAACGTGAGAGTCACGTTTATGACAATAATTATTCATGATTGTGTATGTGATTCGATTTGTTAAAAAGAATAGAAAATATAAAGCAAATATTTGAACTTTATAAAGTAGTGATTTATATTGAAACTTTTAAATATCGATCAAGAGGTTATGTGTTCCGTTTCGTTCATTGCGCTCGCGATAATTTATTTCATAAATTTCATAAACTTAACTTTGATAACATAGACGGAAACGGAATGAGGACGAACGATTAGACGATTCATTGTAAACAGCACTTTAGAAATTGACAGTAATTTGATCACTGATTTTGACGAAGAAGAATTCATTATTATTCAATGATCGTTCGTTACTATGAACTTGCACTTGCACTCATTATGAGACGAATGAGATGAGAGAAATTTTTGATCGAATGATGATCGCGATTGTGTTCAATTATGAAACCACACATAACATCTTTAAATCGCATTTCTTCAACAACAAAAAAATAAAAAAAAACATGACACTATCCGAATGCTGCACACTGTTGTACAATATTGAAAGTGAAAATCAAAAGAAGACAAGAAAATGTTTGTTTTGTAGACTACTTGACGACTACATATTACACACCTTGAATTTAAATTTATTTTTTTTATTTTAATACCGCTATAATAATTACAATAATTAATTTAATTAAAATTCAATTTATTTAATAATAATTCAGTCCAAGTTAAATCGCAACACAAGCTAAGAATCACAACACAAGTTTTAGTCAACAACAAAAGATCGATTTGTTATTATTATTTGGATCTACTTACTACACACGGATACGATTATGTATTTTATTATTGGTATTTTTTACTCTCGATTATGACGAATGGATGGATGAATGGATTTCAGTTTAATATATTCAGTCAGGTCAGTGAATTAAATCATTAGCTACAGCCACAGTTACAGATTAATCGATTAAACTGATCTCTAATCAATAATACGAATCACCAGCCACCATTCACCATTCACCATCATCATCATCAAAAATAACACTGAACTGAAAACTGAACGACCAGTGAACAGCAAGTAACTTAACTTATGTACTTATAAAATAATGTAAAAAATTTATTTAGAAAAATATTTTGTTCTATAAACTATGAATTTGCTTGCACATTGAATTGTGATTCGTGAATAACGACGTTAAGTAAACCATGTACATATTATGGTACATAAATATGTATGTAATTGCATGATTAAAGGTTAAAATTGTTCGTTTCAAAATATAATAGAACAGAGAAGAAGAAGAAGAAGAAAAAAGACGAAAAACTGCTACAGCTACACTTTGATGGTCAATTATTAATCGAAGAAAAAAAAAAATATATATCGTGCAATGTAATAACCCAAGTATTAACACAGAAAATTACTGAAACTATTTCATAAGTAATTAGTGATGTGTAAATGGAAAATGAAATTACGACTACTAGTACAGATACAGACAGGTATCGGTATGTAATGTACTGTACTGTGTACAAAAGCAGTAAATTGTAGTGTGTGTATATGGATGATTAGCAGTAGAGTAGAGTATAGATGATTATTATTATACGAGAACGAGTATTTGCTTAGTTAGAAGGCTAAAAGTTATGTATGTTAAAATATGCAGTAAATTAAGAAATAAAATAAAGAAAAAAATTACATATAAATAATTATAATAGTAATCAAGGTGGAAATATGTATAGTGTGTTTCACTACAGAAAGCCCTCAAAAAATAAAAAAACGAATGATTGTTTTGACTAGGTATACACTTTATTTTAATCAGCTATATAAACTCTAATTCGCGTTATATTCAATAGCTCGTCCAGTCTCCACTCGCTTCAATAACATAGCGGCATCTTTCATCACAACTTTCCACTAATTTCTTGGCGTACTCCTCGCTAAGGTTCTTCTAAATTCCTTTTAGCACTCGAATTAAATGATTTTTGTTTTTTATTTTTAACCCCCGCAATTTCTGCTTCATGTAAGCCCACACATTTTCAATAGGGTTACAATCTGCGGATTGTGAAGGCTAATCCATAGTATTGATCCCATTTTGAGATTTCCACTGGGTGCAAAGTTGACTCCGATGTTTGGGGTCATTGTTTTCTTGAAGAATCCAATCTCGATTTCCGTGTCCAAACCAGTTATTTGTTAATCGTAACAAACCATTTTTATATATTTTGGTCATTCGTTTCGCATCCAGTATCCCCGTGAAGCATATCAAATAACCGAGCCCCTTTTGACAAAAGGCCCCATAAACGGTGCCTTTTCAGGGTGTTTTACATTACGTTCTATGTATCGATCACCTTTTTTCGCCCAAGCACGTTTCAAAAGATTTGAAACTAGAAAAGAAGCCTCATCCGTGAAGACTACATTACTCCAATCTTGGTTAATATTCTTTCGGACCCATAGTAACATTTTTTCCATATGGGAACTTGTCAATAAAGGTTTTTGCATCGTTGACAAGTTTTTATTTGAAATTCTTTGAGACGTCGCTGAATAGTTGAAGTGGAGATGTTTATACCCTTTTTCGATAATTTTTTATGTGCTTGTCGAATCGATATTAAAGGATTTTCTAAAAATATCTTCTCTATTGTCTTATCGTTGCGCTTTGTTGTCGATCGAGACCTATCCTTTTTATGCACGTCATCTACAAAACCAGTTTCCAGCTGACGTTGATTCCATATTCTAATGAAGAATCTTGATTTTTTCAGATACCTAGCTGTTTCTGCTACGGTCATTTTTGGTCCCTTAAGATGGCTAACTAAAAATGCTGCTTCAAACCGCACCTTGTAATATGAACTCATTTCACTTTTAATATTGTAAAAACTAATTAATGCCACTTACAGCAAAAAAAATATACTGCGAATTAGAGATTCGATTGCTCCTTATATAGACAAAACATTTTATCTGTAACTAAAAGGTTGTAGATAAAATCGAAGGCTTTCTGTAGTGAAACACACTGTATGTAATGGATTGGTTTTATCTTGTTTTATTTTTATTTATTTTCTTTAATTATTTCGTTATTTTTTTTTTCATTTATGAAAATGATTCAATTCATTGAATTATGCATGCAAAAAAATTATACAAATATGAATAAAATAATTATGGAATGAAATTACATCAGAAAATAAAAATGAATAACGTCTATATTGTATCAGTATTTATATAGAATGTTTTGCAAATGTTACTATAATATTACATTATTATTTTATGACTGATGGTAAATAAATGTACGAGTAAACTTTATTTGTTGTTATAATTTTTATTTTTCTTTGCTTTTTTACTTATTTTTAAGATTTTTCTTTCATTTTATTTTATCATTTTAAGAATTTTTACTATCAACTTTGAACGCCGATAATAATTTTTAAATTATTTCATATGCAGCTAATGCATCTTTGAATAAGGATTGTGAAATTTTCTTATCTAAACATCCATTTATAATCAAAGCAGCATAAAAGCAACAGCATTTTCATTTAGCCTCCATACTATGGGTGTTTTCAAAAATGCAAGCTTTCGGCAAGCTTGCGTTTGCGTAGTGTTCATTTAAATCAACTTGCAAACGTCAAATGTTCATTTATTCAAGTTTATCGTCAACTTAAGTCAAGATTTGCAAGGTTCTTGATCGTCTTGATTATCTTGAGTTCATTTATTTAAATTCAAGTGTTACCATCTTCATTTAAAAATTTGAAGTTACATTTATAATTATTGCTATTTATTTATTGTTATTGACAAAATCAAGCTTGCATTTTTGAAAACAGCTTATTTTCCAATGACACGAATCTAATACAAATGTTATTCAACGTAAATAAAGAAGAAGAACAAAACACGGACAATTGAGCATTAAATATTAGAGGCACAAACCAATCAAATATTTTTGTTTTCATTTCTAATTTGATCAGTTGAAATTCATATTCAGGGTGATTCTATTCAATATGTACAAATTGATACCAACGCAATTCTTTGAGGTACATATTTAGTGGAAAATTTCTATCGACCGTATTTTCGACGCTTCAGGGAGGGCATTGAAAATGTTGATTTTTGTGCAAAGATCTTCTATCATAAAATCGTCTGAATTATTTTGAGCATCCTACGAAACATCGTTTTGATATATCATAATATGTAATTATGAATGTCATAGGCATAAAAACATTCTTTATGGTAAAATTTTGAGCATAAATTGGGTTCCTGAAAAAAAAATTCACTTCGGAAAAAATTTTTATTTGTGAAATTAAAGTGTAAAACGGTCCGCTTTCAAATAAAGAAAACCCGAGGTTATTAGTGTTATCTGTTTATGAGTTATTAAGGGTAAAAAATGTGCGAAAAGGACTAAATATGTGCGTAACCGCGTATCTTAAGCCTGTTAATTACACCTATTATGAATTAAACATTTAACTAAAATAGCAGTATGAATATTTTTTGTGTGTTATTTATTTATGTTTAGTAGTACCTTGTTGTTATCACAATTTATCTTTATCCTAAAGTGAAAAATATCATGTACGAGACGCCGATTTAAAATTTTGTTTCTGAAATTTCTTTATTTGAAGATATCTGTATTAATCTTCTAATATACACATTTCAGAAATTTTTGTTCCCAATCATAGTCACAACCTAATATAATAAAAATTTAGGCTGCCGGCTTATTCATGGGGTAAAAGAATAAAAACTATTAAAAATAAATTGTAATTGTAATTGAGACGAATGTATGAAGCAAGTAGAGTCAGTGCCACAGAATACAGAATAAAATCAAATCAAGAACTTTATGACATTTATAAATATCCATGCATTTGACGCACATAAGAATTAGTGGAGTGCGTTTGCTTGGACATGTCAACAGGATGGACGACAACAGCCCATGCAAAAAGCTTCTATATGGAAATATTGATGGCACAAGACCCAGTGGCGGACCCAGGAATAGATGGTGGGAGTCAGTGCCGGTGGATCTGAAGAAAATACAAGTGCGAAATTGGAAAGAGGAGTCAAAGAACAGAGAAGCTTGGAGAACCATTCTTTTAGAGGCAAAGGTCCTTCTCAGGACTATGGTGCCATTATGATGATGATGATTTATTTTTGTTTAGTAGTACCTTATTGTTATCAAAATTTTGCTTTATCGTAAAGTGAAAAATATCATGTATGAGAGGCCAATTTAAAATTGAATTTGTTTCTGGAATTTCTTTATTTGAAGATATCTGTATCAATCTTCTAATATACACATTTCAGAAATTTTTGTTCCCAATCATAGTCACAACCTAATATATTAAAAATTTAGGCTGCCGGCTTATTCATGGGGTAAAAGAATAAAAACAATCAAAAATAAATAGAATTTAAATTGTAAAAATTTACCTATTTGGTGGATCCTACGTATCATAATGAATCAATAAGTAATTATGTTTCTGTTTCTATTAATGTTGTTTTTTTTTTCTAATTTATAATTTATTATACCATACAATTCTTAAGACTCGATATGTTTTGTTTTTCAAAGTTAAAGACAAAAACCATCACTTTTTCTTTTAATTTTTTCCTATACTTAGTTTTTATAATGTGATGATGATGTGAAGGCACTTTGAGTAGTATAAGCTAGTATAATGCCGCTTCTACATTCAATGCAGTGACTTCAACTTGGATTTCGTCTTTTGACTTCACAGTATGCTTAACATGATTAGAAGTAGCTGTCAAGTCTACTGCAGTTAATGTAGAAGTTTTAATACATATCGATTAAATCAAAGTCGAAGTTGAAGTCACTGCATTGAATGTAAAAGCAGCATAACTAACACATATGTGAAAACGTCGTAAAATGCATTAGTTGCGTCAAAGCATCGTAACACAAAAATTTTAATGTTACAGCAAACATTGAAACATTTCTGCAACACTACAACGTCATGATTGCTAAATGAACCCACCCTAAGTCACAAAACACCAACAACAACACAATGAAAATTACTGTTGGTGTCAGATTTAATTTTAAAAATGCTGTTGCTGCTCTATAGGTACTGTCACATTTCGAATAAATTTCCGTGGTGCTATTCATTTTCATTCATTTCACTTTCCATATTATTTATCTAAGAAATTGACATTTAGACATTTCAACATAAAAACTTTTCGAAACTTGTGATTTTGTATGCGGAATATGGTATCGAAACCGTAATGAAAAAAAAAATAAAATAATTTCTAGTTACTTACTTAATAACTTTAAATCCTCTTGTCGATGTTAATGAACGACCTGATACCATTTGTTGTGCAACTTTTACAATAGAACTACCGCATGCAGCGCCTGGTCCTTTAAAACCATCATCAGTACCAAATGATTTTGGTGGATTTTTAATTGTATCACCTGGTGTATTTGGTGAATCTAAAATGATAATATAATAAAAAAAGAAATAAATATTAATATTATAGAGAGTATTTTTCTTTAAGTTTATTATTTATGTGTATGGTTTATCCGTTTGCATATTTTTAATTCAAATTTAAATCACAGACACCGACAATAACTGTAATGTAATGTAAAGATTTAGACATTTATAAGGGCATTAAAGGTGAATTATCGAGCGAGAATATCGATACTACTACCTACTAGCCTACTACCTCTTTCAATATGTAAAAGAAGGAGAATAAGAAATTCCTAGGACTAGAATGAAATACAAAATACAAAGAGATCCCTTCTCCCTAGTACTTTATGTAGAATTTTATAAAAAATACACATATTCACAACTAAGAATATGAATAATGCTGTTGATTCTACTAAAGTTCAGTTCTAAAATTAAATAATTTCATGTGGTATTCATCAAATGATACAATCTAAACAAGTATATGTAATTAAATTTTTACAAAATTAGCATCAAAAGATAAAAAAAAAAGAAGAAATATAAATAAATCACAAAACATTCAGATCTTAATCGAGATTTTTCTTGTTTATTTTTTTGTGTATTTGTGAATTTTTTTTTAAAAAAAAAGAAAAAAAAATGGTAGCCAGCAATCGACGACACAAATGATATAATGTAAGCGATATTGTGTATAGTACATATAAAATTTATAGTGGGTGGCTATGATTATGTACTTTTATTTTACAAAAAAAGTTCTGTTTTTTTTTTTTTTTATTTGTTAAGTTCCCCAAAATATCAAAATATTAGCAGAGCAGTAATAGTATAGGAGGATACCAGTCATAATTATTTGATGTGATAAAAAAAATATTTCCTGAATGTTCCAATTTAAATTTTATTTATTTTTTTTTTTTTTTGTTGGCAATAATTTGATGGTTGTGGTTGAATAATAAATTGATGATTATGGTATATGATGATTGAATTTTTGAATTATCATACGGTCACGACAATAATAATATGCAGTCAGGCCAGCCAGCATAATATGGCTCTGCTTGGAAATATCAAAAAATGATCGTCAAAAAATTGATATTGACTATCTGAAGATCCTGATACTCTTGTCTGTAGACTGTCTTTTGACGATCAAGTAGACTCATAATACAATAATACTACTTGTTATCTGCATTACCAAACAAACTGCAAATGTAGTCAGTCTGCTTACAAATGACGTTTCCAAACACAGCATATATTAGTTGTTTTCGATTTGACAATTTCAAGTACTTGCGACTGCGATAACAAAAATGTGTCTAGTTGTCTAGTATAGATGGTAGTAGTAGTCTAGTATAATGCCAGTAGATGGTTTAGCACAGACATTTACCGACCTTATCTACTTGTAAGTTGCTTGCAAGTACTTGAAATTGTTGCTAAATCAAAAACAATACTATTATTATACAGTGCAGAACAACTTAACACTTACAATCATTCACTCACATCCAGCACTATTAGTAAAATTTTTCACAATTATTTATAATAAAGAATAAATAATGAAAATATCCTTATTCTCATAAACAAAAAAATATATACATATATATATATTTTATTCAACACTTGCTTATCACTGGATCTATTGTAGCACAAAAATTAAATAAAATTAAATTTTCATGAAACAATAATATTCGAAAATAAAAATAAAATAAATTCGAAATAAAAAACAAAACAATAATGAAAAGAAAAATAATTTTAAATAAAAATTTAATAATAAAACTAAAGCGATTTTAGAGTTAACTGAAAAAATGACTGATCGATAGCCAGCTAGCTAGATATCTAACAAAAACAATCTGCTGCTCTGCTTCCGCTATCAATTTAGTTAGACTGCTTGCTTAATGCTTACACACTGCTTAGTGTTTAGTGTTTTGTTTTGTTTAGTTCTCTTAGGCTACGCGCAGACAGAAAGCGGAGCTGAGCTGAACTGAACTGAACTTATCAGCTAAGAATGAAACAAACAAATACGCAATGCATATGAAGCAATACAATAAGTAGCTTATGTGCGCACATCAACAGCGTAACTGAACTTATCGGTGCTGAGCTTTCAGCTGCTGATATTTGCAGTTGCTTGTTGTTTGTTTCGATCAGCAGCTGAACTTGCTGATTGTGAAATACGTATGCATATTACGTATTTCCATGCGTATTACCAAGTATATATATAATTTCAATAATTGATTATATAACGTAGAATAAGTTATAATAATAGAATAAGAATAATAATAATAATTATAATTAATTAATAATAATTAATATATAATAATAATTGTAGAATAAGCAAGCATAAGCTCCGCTTTCTGTGTGCGCAGTCAATTTTTTTCTTGCTGAGCTGATCAGTACTTATAAGTTCAGTTTGGCTCAGTTCAGCTCAGCTCCGCTTTCTGTCTGCGCGTAGCCTTACGATGACCGTCATATAACAGTACACATATACATTGTGTAAATTTTGAATATTTTGTAAAATATTTATGTAATAAAATGTGGGTATGTGTGCCTATGAGTTTGCTTGTTTTTTTTTGTGTTATAAAATAAAATGAATAATGTATTTGATATAAGCTAACATATGTATAGATACATAATATATAAATTTTTGTTATGTCTTATTCTTCTTCTTTTTATAGATATTAGATAATAAATAAATGAAAATAAATTTTAAATTGAAATGAATGGATTGAATAAAAACGAAATAAATACATAAATAAATAAATAAAAAGCAAAATTTTCTATAAAATACTTAATCATACATGCATGTACAACTGACTGATACACATACGCACACACACACACACACACACACATGTTATATTTTGTCGAAGTCGAACGAAACAAAAATATTGCACTGACATCGATTTGTAATTGACTACTGATACATAACAATTTATTGGATATGTCGATATGTACACTGATATCACACTACTGGCTACTGACTACATTGTATGTACATGCATGTGCAAAGAGTATGTAGGCTTGTTCACCTTTTTATTTTAAGGGTCGTATTCATTAATTAAAATTATCTTTTATCTGGGATAAAGTGTATTTATCAACCTCGATTTAGCACTATTAGGATATTTTTAAGACAACATAGGAGTGGTACTCTATAAACATCGTTTGAACATAACCTTGTTGTTAACAGCAAGAACATAGCACTCACATAATATAATCATCACACTACATAACCTATTTTACATTTTGTCAAATAAAAATACTGACTTTTCGCAATCAGCTGATATGTTTGATACTCCGAAAATGAAGTTTATCATTAGTTTGATGAATAAAGTGAAATTATACCCGGCTAAAATATATTCGACGGGGATAATCTTGGTTGGTGAATATGACACTTAAGTATCAATCAACAATTCTAGGAAAAATAACATCATCAACAAACCATGATCAACATAATCACCAACCATTCATATATCATCGTTATAAATAAGCTTTATGTGCGCGTGTATGTATGTGTATGTATGAGGATATTTATTAGTATTAAATCTAAATTTATCTATTACATACTTTAAAATATGAATTAAATGCGGACATAGTAGATACGTACAATACTCCACTTCATATATCGTTAATCAGAAACTAAAAAATGCGAGTGTATATATTTATACTGAAATCAAGTCCATCTCCATTATACATGTTTAGATAACGTGTATAAAACAATAAAATTCAGATTTATATTATACAACGTTTAATTTTTAAGCAGTTCAATTCAGCTTAACATTCTTATACGCTGAATTATGCAGAATGATTGCATCACTATATACATTAAAAATTAGCCTGTATGATGATCGTTAATGATAGAAACAAAATTCCAAATGCAAAGCATCGATTTTTTTAATTTTATAAAAGAACTTATGCCCAATTCTATAGTGGAAGTTTAAGCGTGAGCTTGAATTTTTCAGTTTCTTTATATGTAAAACTTCAATATTTAAATGAATTTAAATAAAGAAATGACGAAAATAAAAACTAAAAAAAAAAATTAATTAAATAAAATTGTTAATTACGAAATATCTATTTATATTGTATTCAGAAAAATGACAGAAAAAGGAAGTGATTTGCTGTTTTTATCATCTTATCTTCAAGTATTTAAAAAAAAACTAAAAAAAAATTACATAAATTTCAAAATAAAATAATAAACAAAAAAAATTTCTGATGAAATATTCAATCGAATTAAATCTAAAATTCAAATCCAAAAATTAAAATTATTACATTACGTATATGTAAAGACATACGTTTTGTATATACATATATAGATATATGTACACTCATGTACGAGTATATCTAAGTATAATTTGCAATGCATAAGAAGGTGAAGTCTCCAAAAAAATTTACATAAATTAAGTAGTCCATTTTATTTTGTGTACAATACATACGTAATACGTAATACAATAATTTTGAAAATTTTGTATTGTAGGGCATTTATATACCCTTGACAGATTACTGATCATTCATTCGATATGTTTTATTACGACGAATTAAATTAAAACGATCATTGAACTTCTTGGTTCTTCTTAATGCCACTTCTACATTTAATGCAGTGACTTCAACTTGGACTTCGAATTTCGACTTCATAGCATGCTTAACATATAAAAGTAGCTGTCAAGTCTACTGAAGCGGCATAATTCATTCATTCAAGTAAGTATGAATGAAATAAAATGAAACAAAACTTCGATAGTAGCCAATAATGTTTATCAGCATTGTTGCTCAACATCCGCAGTATTGTATAGAATCATGTATGTGAGTATATGCAAATGTTGCCATGCTATCAATTCACTAAATTAATGAACAATTAAGTGTTATGTCTATTATGACAGAGGTACAACGTACGCTTTGCTTGCTTTATTTGCTATATGTGCATTGTGACTGTGAGCAACCACTTTTTAAAAATGTTATTTCTAGTCAGCTGCCAAATCAAGTACAGTGGAAGATACGAAAGAAGAAAAATTATGTTTTGTTGCTGAAACAGAATGTAAATATAATAAAAATGTTGCTACCAAAAATGATTCATAGTTTTTCTGCAACAATTCAAGCATCCACATAAATGCATTTTTATGTTTATCTGTAGTATAAGTTAATCACGATTATTTCCAGTAAAATGAAAATACATATGTACATATCCTAACGCTTGTTACAAATTTTTGAAAAAATTAATGATAACTTTATGATGCAGACTTTCGTTTCAACAATTCAATTGGGTTATAAATGCGTGTAATATATGTAATGTATGTCTCATCGCATATGATTTATGTATCTCATGACATTTTGAACTGCACTACTTACTATGTGTAAGTATTATATATTTTTTTAATGCAGTGAAACTCAATAATTCTTTGTTTTTTATTTAAATTTAAAAATTTTTTTTTTTTTTTTTTTAGTTAGTTTCTATTTGTGTCATTAAAAATAAATCGATAATGATAATGCGAATGCAAATGCAAATGCGTGCATAGCAACTTGTAGTGTAGTATTATTTTTTAATTAACATCTAATCGTACATATTGAACATGAAAAAAAACATTCGATTCGACAAAACAAAAAAATTTTAATACGCGCACGATCAAAACGATCAACCGAATGTTGATTGATTAAAACGAAAATTTTTTATGCGAGCGAGTTTATTTCCATAATGTACATGTATGCGCGTAATCGTAAATATGCGTGTATGTTATGTACGTACATATGTATATGGATGAGTTTTTTGTTTAGATTATAACAAAATATACATACATTTATATATATATATATTTTGTAAGGTTTTTTGTTGTTGTTGTTGTTGTTATTGTTGCCTTTATCTTGTTTATTTTAAATATTTATTTTGTTTTTGAAGGTAATTTTCGCGTAACACATACGTAAACAGACTTATTCGACATAAATCATATGAGAAAAAGAGGTGTGTTTGATACGTTGACCAATCACGGAATGGCTAAATAAAATCAATCGTAATCATAGTACTTAGTACACTACTATTGCGATATATATTACATTGAAATCATCTGTGACTGGTGGTGACTGTGACTGACGACACTATTGTGATTGTGATATTTTTGTGTTGTGTTGCGTTGCGTTGTGTATGAAATTGCGTCAGACCATATGATGATGATTTGACTTTGTTGTATGACTTTTAAAAATACATTTATGTACTTTTTGAATTTTATTGTTGTTTACCTTCTATGTATTATGTTTCGTTTTGTTTTTGTGAAATGCATACGGAAACCTTTTTTTGTCATGGATGGAATGTAGTAGAAGCAGAAGGTCAAGTTTCATACAGAAATTAAACTTAAACAAAAATAAAATAAAATAAAAGAGGAAGAAAAAGAAAATAAAAAGGAAAAACACATAAGAAAACTGGTCAATTTAGACAACGGTTACAATAATAATCTGTAATGGTTGGTAATAATTATAAACACTTAAAATTGAAGCAAAAAACACTGAAAAAATCAATTTTACGAAACCAAAAAAAAAACAAGCAAAGGAAATTAATTCGATAAAACCTCTGTAAAAGTCAAGGTTATTTTTGTGATTTTGATAAAATGTTTTTTTTTTCTGCCAGCGTTTAAAAATGGTTTAATTGGAATGTAAAATGTTTACAACTAGTTTTCACTTGTTTTTTTTTTCTCGTGTGATCGATTCTTTAATTAATTTTTTTTTTTTGTTTTTAAAGAAACAAAAATAATAAAAGATGAAGTTTTATAAAAGTACAAAGAAACTGTTTAAACAAGTTTTCTAAATAATATGTAGATTTGAGACAAAATATTTTATTTATTTCAAGTTTTTGCTTCGCAGCAACTTCCCATCACCAACAATTAATTTACAAAGCGCATCATCATTAATATTGTCGTCATTCGTATATTTGTTTTTGGGCTTTTGGGGCAATAAAAAAAAAAAATAAGTTTTCAGAAAATTTTTATAAGAATAAAACTCGTTTTAATGTTTAAACAAATAATGAAGAAAAAAAGAGAACAAAAATAATATAAAAATTGGCATAAAATTTATATTCAAATTCAGCTATGCAAATACACGAGTACATATACTATGTAATTAATACTTTTTTTTTTTTCATTTTCATTTTCAATATAAAAGTATGATTGTTGTTTGATTTAATTGAAAAAAAATTGCATCATGTGCAATGTGCATTAGAATTTGATCAGACAGCTTGACGACGACGTCTTGTTGCCTGTCTGTCTGTCTATTATATTAGCAATAGCAAACCATTTGTGTAGATAGTCTGAGATAAATGTTCAATGTTCATGTACGAGTATATGTGCACTTATTTAAATATGAATATGAATACATATGACTTATGAGAAAGTTGATCAATAATCAATTACCACCAGGAAGTAAGATCAAATTGTTATCGAATCATAAATTAATAATTAAAGTTTTATTTTGTAGATAATTTGAAGCTGAATATTGATTTTCGTTTGATTTAATTGATTTTTATGTAATAATTTTCAATTTTGGGAGCAAAATTTATTTGCTGAATATGCAGCTGAATTGAATTTATTGCAATTATTTTGAAATTTTTTAAATGAAATATCTTTCAACTGCATTTTTTCTAATAACTGAATATGAAATTTTTAAAATCCGAAAATTCCTATAATACTTAATCTTCTTGTTTTGGTTCTATAACAATCATAAATGAATGATTTTGACGACTCTTCTTTCGACAAAATGCTTCTAAACATCTCTATATTCATCTTTCAATTTGAGATAAAATGTCTGATCAATTTTAGCCTTACTGACACAAATCTCACGATATTCTCATTATTAGAATTAAATACTAGTATGTACTCATTTCTACAAATGCTCACAGCTGACCTACAAGGAGATGTCCGCCCAAGAGGCAGATCAAGGTCAAGATGAAACGATGCCCAGTCAATTCTGAGAACAAGGAATTGGAGAAACGTTACCAACGATCGTGTTGTATGGAGATCTTTGTTGCAGGAGGCTCAGATACGATTTGGATCGTGAAGAACATTAGTTTTTCGGTCATTGATGATGATGACTCATTTCTACACAAATTACCACATTGACGTACAAATTAACAAATTGATCAACATTCAATTTTCAGTTCATTATGTATTAGTTCAATAACTTATCATTTTCTTTGTCTTTCATTTGTCACACGTCTATTTATGTGTACTACCCAATACGTGTGTGTAAGTTTATTTTTCTATATTTAAATTTTATTTTTTTTCTCTTTTTTTTTAAAAAAAAAAGATGAATATGAGATGAAATTCTTTAGCTTAAAAGTTCAAATTCCTTTTTGATCATAAGTATTATTCCATTGTCAATATCATTATTGTAAATGACACGTTTTTTCGAGTAATGCACAAAATGTGAAAAATGTAAAATTTAAGAATCTAAAAGAAAATAAAAATTACATAAGTATTAAAAATATATATGTATATATTTTTGTAACAAAAACAATATACAAAATGTACGATCTGTTAAAAAATTTTATTCATTCAAAATTTTGTATGTACATATTTAATTCCCAGTTGCACCATAATTCATTTTAAATAGCGGCCATAAATCATTGAAAGTGAAGCTGAAAGTGTTCGAAAACAATAAATAAAATTGTGAATATTACAAGAGTATGATGTATGCATTGTAATATGAAAAATCTCTATAGGAAAATATTATGAAAAATGTTTCTCATATCACTATTCGGTTTGGGACTGAATTCCTTAAAAATGAAATTTATTTTCATGCATGAATTATTCGAAAATATTTATTATAATCGTTATTATTATTATTTGGAAGCACTTAATGGACTAATATTTTCTTAAGAGGTCAAGTAGAATAATTTTCAAAAATAAAAAAATAAAAATATGAGAGAGTTTGAAAGAAATCACTTGAGTTTTTCAATCACTTAAGGAATAATAACGAAAAAAAGTAATAAAAGATAAACACTTTAAAATCATCATCCATATTCCTCCATTTTAAATTTTAACAGTTTACACAGTCCATTAAAATATGAATGCTCTGATTTATTTACTCAAGAAGAAATTTATTGTATTTCCATTATATAATTGCAATTATATGAAAATTTCTGTACAAAAGGAATGCACACAAATTATAAATGTGCACGATATACCTACATATAACATGTATAAAAAAATTGTATACATCTAGGGTACTACAATACGATAATCTTAATTGTATTATTTGCATTTTTATTTTTTAAAAGGGAAGTAAAAAAAAAATTCAAATCACATGCCAAGAAAAATTTGTATTTTTTTTTTTTTTTTTTTTTATCATCGTCGTTTTATTTTTCGTTTTAATTTTTCATGTTTTTAAGTTCGTTTCGTTTTTAATGGTTTTGTTTCTGTTTTTCTTTTTTTTGGATAAATTCCAAATTATTTAAAAATTTTTCATGATGGTTTAATGATGAGAATTTTATTTTTAGAGTAAAAAAGGAAAAGGAAAAAAAGGAAAGAAAAACAAATACGAGTACATATGTGATCATTAGCTGAGGTAAAGTGATGATTCTGTCTGATATTTTGTAGATCAAAATGATTTTTTTAAAAAGAGAAATATGAAAGAGGAAGAGAATCGAGAATAGAGTATCTATGATCACCTGAAAAGCCGATCTTACAACCTTGTTTATTGCAGTAAACAAAACAAGCTATTAAAAGAAAGTAAAACAAGCAAAGCGTATCTTCGCTATAAGTTCGTTAAACATCACTAAAATTAATTTGAAATGTGGCAACATTGCTTAGAATTGCAATAGTATTTTTTTTTTTAATTAGATCAAAACCTTGTAGTATTCAGGTGATTTGAATCAATGCACAATGGTTATTGTTGCTGGTCCAATATTGCTAAAATTTATTTGAAATGTGACAACATTGCTTAGAGTAGCAACAGTATCTTTTTCTAACTAGATCAAAACCTTGTAGCTTGTAGTATTTAGGTGGTTTGAATCAACGCTATATGCATGTATAAATGATGGCTAAACGAAAATATAGTTTGCTGTTGTGTTGCTTTAGTTGTAATTGACTACTTAATAGAGTAATCTAGCGATGATTATTCTTGCAACGTTAATAATTATGATAATGACGAATACATATACATATATGATATGTACAGTCTGTACATGGATTTTCAATAATTTTAGTTCATCCTACTAAATAAAAGCCCCCCCAAATGAAAAAAAAAAGAAAGAAAATTATTAAAGAAAAAGAACACAACAAAGGAAGGAATCATGGTACATATCTACATACTCGTACATATTTAATAATACGAACACCTTAACTATTATACTAGTGAGAAAATTTTCTTCGAAATATGCAATTTATTAGATGAATAGCATTCGTCATAGCACAGTATACAGGAACTCATATATGTTACACGTACACATACATATTACATTTTATAAGAATTTGAAAAGAAAATTTTTCTTTTTATTATTATTTTCTATTTTTATCATAAAATCAATATCCATACCACATAAAAGTACCCACACACATAACACAGCAGTTAAAAGTGAATCATAAACATTATATCCATTCGTATATCTAACATAAATGAGAAGTCATTATAAAAATGATTTTTTTTTTTTTTTTCAAATGAAAATACAACATAAATATAAATTAAAAATGAACTGAAAGAAAGATTATGCATTAAAATAATGAAAAGGTTTCACATTTTATGTAATGATTTTTTTCATTTTTTGTTCATAACATTCTACATATTATAGAAGCAAAATTATTGATAGAAACACGATTCCATGATTATATTACGTAAGAAAAATCTAATAATAGAAGATTATTATGAATCGTTAATATGGAATTTTTTAGTCCAGTATGTACATATTTAATTTAACGGAATTATGAACGTTAAAAGAAATAAAATAAAAAGAATCATATAAAATCACATAACCTATAATCTGAGAAATAATTTTCATTTACAAAAACAGTTCACAAATACGTTTGCTTTTACTTAAGAATGTATTCAGCTCTGATTTAATATGTGCTGAATAGTATAAAATGATGACTTGAAACTTTTTTGAAAGAAGGCTTATAAGTTTTTGTGGATAGAATACTATAGTTTCTGTTAAATCATGTAAGATTGTGACTGAATTTATTTTAAAATGTATTGATACGAGTACGGTATCGACAGATAACTTAAAAGCACTTTAGAGATAAGCCTATGAATATGAATCAATTCTAGCAGTGAGATGACGTTATCGAGTAAAAAATTCATCTCAACTTTTGAAGAGAAAGAAGAAAGATCTAACTCACAGTTTGGAGCTCATTGAATTATTCCTGAGGGTAGAAACATAGTAAGCAGTTCACGGTTTCGGTTTAGGTGACTAATCAGCTAACTATTACTATTTTTAACTATTTAGTCAGCTGCCGCGTAATGTGCTATCACATTTGTTCATGGAGTTTTGTTCTGTTAGTTAGCTTATTGGTCACCTAAACCGAAACCGCGACCTGCTTGCTATGTTTCTAGTTTCTACCCTAAGTGATACCATCATGTATCAGATTTGTTCTCTGCAAACAGTTCAATGTTTGCAATCCATTGTGTATTCGAAAGTTTGTATTCGAAATTAGTCTCGAAATAATTATTCTTGTGATTTAGTGTGACGACTATCAGAACACATTGGTCATTAGTGTCAATGCCAACTAAATTATTTTCAAATCTATGCTAATCTTTATTGTTGCTTACAAGTGCTGAATGATAATGATAGTTTATGTTTATGATATTCAATTTAAATGTATGTACATTACAACAAATCTAACGAATTTTTTCTACACTTTTGTGTACACAAATTTTTATTTTCTCTTACCACCTTTAAATTGAACCGCTTGATTATATCCATCGCAAATAGCTGGTACTTTTTGTCCAGACATAATTTTAGTTTTAATTCTTTTATTGTGTTTTTTGAAGATAAAATGAAATGAATTTTTTTTTTTTTTTTTTTTGAAATTATTTATTTCGCAATTATTTCGATTTCAATTAAATTAAGTCACACACCACACAGATGTTATGATTTTTTGTCGATTTTTAATTTTCACTTTTTTATTTTATTTTATTGTTTTATTTTATTGTTTTGTTATTTAATATTTAAAGTTATTTATTAAAGAAAAATATAAAATAATTGATACAGAACTAAAGATAAGACATAAATAATTGTGAACTAATAATTATTCAAAATTAAAAAAAAAAACGAAAATTAATTAATAAAATATTATAATAAATTATGAGCTAGAGAAAGAAAGAGAGAGAGGGAAGAGAGAGAGAGAAAAGAAAGAGAATTAGAACATGAAAATAAATAAAATCAAGAAGTGCAGGACGGACGGAGCAGATATAATGACTGCAAGGATATTATAATATAACGCACGTAGAAGTATTTTGAGAATTTAATTCTGTATAAAATTCAATGCTTTTTTTTCTATTATTTTCGTAGTTTTATTTTTATTTTTTGAAAATTTTATTTTATTTAATATTTTTTTATTTTTGTTTATTTTGTGTTTTTATTTAGTTTTTTATTGTTTATTTTGTGTTTTTATTTAGTTTTTGTTGTTTATCTTGTGTTTGTATTTAGTTTTTTGTTTATTTTGTGTTTTTATTTAGTTTTTTGTTGTTTATTTTTTGTTTCTATTCAGTTTTTGTTGTTTATTTTGTGTTGTTATTCAGTTTTTTTTTGTTTATTTTGTGTTTTTATCGTTTATTTTATGTTTTATTTGGTTTATTTTGTTTTTATTTATTTGTTTTCCCCTTAGATTTTTATATTTCGATTATATTAATTTTAAATGTATTTTTAATTTTTATATATTTATTTTCCATTTGTTAATTTTAATTAAAATGATTATTATTATTATGTCATATAAAAGTAATAGTAATGATAATTATTTACATAAAATGCAATAAATTCATTATAATAATATGAAAATATTATAGAAATTTTATAAAATATTAAATAAATTAATAATATTAATGATAAAAATATGAATATAATTGAAAATATTATTAAAAATACAACAATAAAATATATGATACGATGAATTTTTATAAATGAACTAAATAAATATATTAAATAATTTAATATCGATATATTATCATCATTATTATCATTATCTTCTACTAAATTATAATTAACATTATCATTATTATTATTATTATTATTATTTAAATTATTTATGTTATTAATAATATTACGATTACGTATGTTATTATTGTTTGACGACACCACGATTGATGTTTATTTTATTTCTTTTCTAAATTTAATTTTTACTGATAAATAATAAATCTTTTGTTTACAGTATATAATTTTGTTTACAATTTAAATTACAAATAAAAATAAAAATTAAAACAATTAAATAACAATATAAACTACTAAAATTTTATAAATACAAAAAAAAATTGTTTTTCTTTAATGTTTTTCTTTTCGTTTTAGTTTTGTTTTATTTTTTTGTAAAATTTGATATATTCAGAATTTTATTTTTTTAATTTTTTGATTACATCACCTCAGTTAAAAACAGTTATTATTATGACTGTGCATTATTGTATTTCATCAATATGTTATAATAATGCTCATGTAATATACAATGATGTTGTAACGTTGATACGACAAAGCAATTATTACAAACAAAAATTAAAAATAAAAATAAAAATAAATAAAACAAATATTACTTCACTCAAAATAAATAAATAAACATTGTAGATTATAGAAATAATTATTGAGAATTAATTCAGTTACATATCACATTAGTTCGTTAAAAATACTGTATGTGACATGTGTGGAATATATTTTTTTTTTTTTTTTTAGAAAAATACAATATGTGTTTTAGTAGTTAGAAGAGAGAATGCACACCGGAGGAAGAAAAATGAATAAAATATAAACAATTTTTGCAGTTTCAGAATAAGCAAAATAGAAAATAAATAATGTGTAAATAAATTAAATAAATAAATGAAGATAAAATAATGAAATATGTATTAAAAAAAAAAAACTAATTATTATGAACGAATGAACTGTAATAAATTATTGATTTTTATTATTGGTTATTGTGTATAATATTTAATAAGTTTAGTTTTGTATTTATTTTATTATGACGAATATTATCGTTATTTTTTTCGTTGTGTTATTATTTTGTTTTGCTGAAACATATGTCAATATTTTTAAAATCTTTTTTATTTTTATTAAGTGAACATTTTCTTTTCTATAGTCGTTGAGAAGTTTTAATATTATTTGCAGATTTTGAAGATTAAAAGGATTATTTTTTAATTTTTTTAATTTTTTTCTGAGAAATGTACAAAATAAAGATTTATACATATCTATCAACATTTTATATTTACATCATCAAATTTTGAAATGAATACAAAATTATTTATATAGACATAAATAATATCTGAGACAGACATATCGTATGGATACTATATACGAATGCAGTGTATCGTTAAAAAATGCAATTTGTACTATGATCGCAATCACAAACATCCATAACAATGATCGGTTTTAAGAATGCAACTTCTCGTGATTTCTCGTAACTTCTAAAATGCATCAGAAACAGTTTAGATAAAAAGTTATATGTTCCGAAATGTCAAAGTACCTATAACACATGTTTGAAAACGTTTTGCAAATTTATTGCATTTAAAATGCATCAAACGAGCAAAATAGCGAAAAATCTACCATATAATTGATGATTTCATGATACAATTTATGTATATTTAATTTAATTAATTACAAAGGAATGCATCATAATTTTTGTATTATGAATGACAATTTGTAATACTGTATCACAACCAGTTTTTCTACCTTTTGGCAGTCAAACTTCATACTAAATTTAAAATTTAATTGTCATTTATGACATTTACGAATTCAATCTATCATGTCTCTTCAATTCAGATATAAAGATTTAATTTCAAAATACATACATCGATTCAGTATTGATTTTGTGCTTTGGCTATTGGATCTAATCTGCTCAATTATGAATGGTTTAAACTTCATTTATAAATTTCCAAATTCAGTTAAATTTTTAACAACGGTGTGTATTATATAAATGCGTGTATGTAGGTAGATTCTGATAACTTGAAAATCTGCTAAATTTCACACAAAATTTTAACAATTTTGTTAAAATTGAATCGAATTGTCAAAATTTTGTATGAAAATTATAACAAAATGTCAAGTAAACAGAAACTGATAACATTAGGTACTAGAATGGATACCAATATGCTATGATAAATTTTCTACACTACACTTAGTACCATCAATACTACATGTCTGTCTCAGGTATAATAAAGTCGATAATTTGTAAGAATTTCAATTGTTTCGCGGAATTCAAACCAAAAATTGGTATGAAAAATAAAATAAAATTACACAATATCTATCTGTGATGATGCACACTTCATAAATAAGTTTATTTTATTTTATTTTTTTTTTAAATTCTTTTGTTGCAATAAAAATTTTTAAAAATAAAATTATTTTCACAGTGCCACACTCAACTAAATCTCCAACATAATATAGTAATTGTATACAAACGCCAGTACCTATTACAGTAACTAAGTATTTGGAAGTTTATAATTTTGATTGTTTTTTATTTTTTTTCTTATTTTTAAAATTTTGTTTATAAACTTCTCAATTCTTTTTTTTTGAATTTTTAAAAAATAGAAATTTGTGTAATTGCGTGGCTGAATTTTTACAATAATTGCGATTATAAATTTTTTTTTTTTAAAAAAAAAAGCAAATTCATTCTTTCAACATAAGAGAAGATGAAATTTTTCATTTTTATATTTCTTGAACAAAACAATAATATTGCAAATAAAATAAATTATTTTCTTTCTTTATTTTAATTTTCAATTCAATTATGCGTTACAATATGCATTTAATTTTTTTTTTTTTTTTGAATTATGAAGTGGATTGTAATAATCATCGATTGTACATAATACTGCCTTCCTTAAAATTAATACATCATCAACAGTGAATTTATTACAGATTTTATTTTGTATTTTATGAAATAAATTTCACATATTTTTATAAAACACTACAAATTTTTATTTGTTTGTTTTACTTTTTAAATTTATTTTAAAAATATTTTTTTTATCCTTTTTTCTTTTTTTTTTCTTAAAAAAATCATCTCATATCGTATTTGTATATATTTTTTTTAAATTTTATAAATATTTTTTTTTTTTTTTAGAAAAATGCAAATATTTTTCTTTTATATTTTTCCTTGTTTTTGTTTTGATTTGCACAAAGTTCAAAGATATGTAGGTGAATGACAAAATGTTGTTATTATTATTATTATTATTATTACAATATTTACTGCTACTGACACTAAATGAAAGAAAAAAATTCGTTAAATTTATTCTAACGAAACTACATAAATACTGTCGTTTCGTACTGTTGTACTGATTGTAATGAGCTCGCTCTTCGATCTATGACGTATTATAGTGAGTGCATACTGTGCATACTCTTTTATGCAACACAACATTCCACATAATATCATCATCATCATCATCATAAATAAAATGAAAATTTATTATTCTCCTAGCCTAGACTATAGCCTAAAGCTTTGAACAGAATTGCGACCATCGACCAAAAATTCGCTTGTCAAAATTTTAAAAACTCTTCTTCCATATGTTACATGCACAAAATTACGACCATCAACCATAACCAATTTTTGGTCGATGGTCGAAATAGAGCTAATTTCTAATTTTTTGGTTGTGCTTGTGGTTACAGTGCTGCCAATATTTTCAATTTTATTTTAGTATGTATCGTATAATGTTGTCTGTCTTGCTTGTCATTTCAATTTTCATTTTTCTTCATCTGTTTACTATTTGTATTTATGTCAGTTTAATTTTAAATATAATTTTTCTGTTTGTGGTATAAATTGAGGAATTTATTTTTAATCTAGTGGAGGAAAATATTATATATAAATATTATATTATTTTAATTACTTTTACCACTTGATTATGTATAATAAGTTTTTTTTATAAATATAAATCTTAAATTTAAAATTCTGCTTTCCTTTTCGTTTTTTAACATATATGTATGTATTTCTCATTTAGAATTGATATTTCAGAATTTCGCTATGGTCGTAATTGTGTTCAATTTATTTTTATGGCTGTTCGCCGACCAATATTTGGTCATGGTCGATAGTCAATGGTCGCAATTCTGTTCAACACTTAACACATGTTTTTTCGTTTCTTGTTGCATTTACAGACGTTAATGTGTTCCTACTATGTAATCACATTCTCCTGTTTTCATTTATTTTTTGTTTTTATTTTTTTAATTTTTGTTTTTGTAATTATAAGAAATTATAATTTGTTTTTATTAGTTTTTATTTTTTCTGTTCTTATTTCTCTCTCTCTCTCTCTTTTTGTAATGTTATTATGGATTATTATTATTAATGCAATGCAATGCAAGTGCAGTCTGCAGTGCAGTACAACATCATATGATTCATGTAACTAGCTCTAACACACTCAGTACATAGTCACTGAAAAGTCAACAATTTGTCAATATAATTGCAGCAGTGTCGGTGGAATAAAATGAGATAAAATTTGTGAAATGTACTAAAACGTAATAAAAATCAAATAAAAGCGAAAATTTAATTACAAAATAAAAAATTAAGTAAAAACAATGTTTTTAAAAGAGCAAAAAAAAAGAAAAGCTGAGGGATAAAAATATACACCCTCCTATTATTATACAATAAAATATTGACAGCTGTAGACAAATGATTATACGAACTCAAAAACAAATCTAGTACATTTCTTGTATGGTGGTGGTAAGTGTTATATCATAGGTGTAGGTGTAAGTATGATACTTTAAGATAATTTTTGCAAAAATTCAAATAAAATAAGTGCATGCCAGCATGTGTACAGATATACATACGTGCCAGATGTATTTACGTGCAATATTATGTAGCAGTATCGTTATTTAGAGGAGAAATCAACTGACATTTAAATTATGTTACGTACATGAATTTAGCTAGTAATAGAATTAATTTTCATTTTCATTTTTCTTACATTTTTTTTAAATTTTATTTCATTTTCTCATTTACATTTTCATTTCACAGAAGTAAATAGAATTCCTTCTCTTAGTAGTGGTTGGTGTTTTTTTTTTCAAAATTAATTTTTATTTTATTTTATTTCATTTTTTGTTTTTGTTTTATGTTCATTAGGAGGATGATTACATGCGCAGACGTTTTGTTTGAATTTAGAAAAGCTTTTTCATTGTATCTCCTTAAAAAAAAGGTAGATATACATTCACTTATTTTTTTTTTTTTACAATTGAGTTGAGAATTAATAGTGAGTCTTCTGCAACCACAACAACTTTTTCAAGTGAGATGGAATGAAATTCATGGTGAGAAAAAACTCATCTCCCCTTTCAGTGACATTATAGACCATAAGAGCCATAATCGTGCAGTATCGTGCTACTACAGTACACTTTTCCACACGGATCAATCTTTTACAGTCCCCCTTTCCCATTTAATTTTTAATATTGAGCGCCCTTATATCTTTTAGTGCACTGTAAAACCATCATATATTTATTGTCCTACCGAATTGACTTGCTTTGATTCTTCTTGTTTTCTCCGAAATATTTTGCTGATTGCTCTGTCTGTTAATCAGTCCTCCTAGCCAAAAGTTTGAACCATTGAAAATATGGGTTTTGGTCTGAGCTAATGTACCGAATATTATACATGGATTTTAACTTGAGAACTGATCTCACGTTGAGCATTCCAGTGAACAACATTATTCATGGATTTTAATTTGAGTTTATGATCAGTATTATGGCAAATATTATTATGAGCTACTCACAAAAAAAAATTCATCTAACCTTGCATCATCAAGCACATAAACGATACCTAACACATATTCACAATTTTACCAACGTTACGTTCATCTTCGTCTTCTTCTTCTTCTGGGTATTACGTGACCTCCAATTTTCTCTATTTTCTGCTTCAAGCCTCTTCTTTTCGTCTATTTTGTCTTTCCATCTTTCTTGGGGACAGGACAGCCTCCTGGTGGCCTTTTACTGCCGTCAGGTTCTTTCCTGTCAATAATTTTTCTTATCATTCGTTGCTCGGGCATTCTTTGGATTTTTTATCATTTAACTTAACACTCATTTTCGGTCACCCGAAGAAAACTAATTAGATTCCATTCAAAAACAAAATAAATAGAAACGAAACATTATAAAATAAAACTGCTATATGTTGAATTCAAAATTTTGAATACGCTTTTCACCAAATACCGAGTACTCGTCGTATGTCATGTAATAAATTTTTAAATTTTTACTCCTCTTTTCATTTTTTTTTTTTATTTTCTGAAAATTTACCACACCAAAATACATAAATGAAAATTAAAAATAAAAATAGACCACATCATGTGACCACATCACGACCATTCATATGATTGATAGCGAAAAAAAAAAAAAATAATCGGAAAAACGATAAGCATACAGCAATAAAAAATATATCTCTGTACATACGAGCACAATACATTTATTAGCATTACGGCATTTATATTATACATTCTGAACTGAATTACATTCAAATATTTTTTTGTTATTTTCATTTTTCACTTTGAAAAAGAAAGAAAATATATACATACATATTTTTTTCTGGTTTTCATTTCATTCACTTCTTTGGCATATGTGCCAGAAATAAAATTGAAAAATTAAAAGTAAGTCAATATACATCATGTATAGGAACTCTCACACACGTGTAGAAATATTTTTATGTAAAAATACATTTTGCGCAAATATTAAATTTTTTACCTCCGCAAAAAGTCATTAAAGGAAATTTTTTTTTACGGCCTACAGAGTAGAATTAGACTATAGAATGGGCATATACAGTTGGGGAACATTTCATTAAATAAATCAGCAATAGCAGCAGCAGCAGCAGCAGCAGCAGCAGCAGCATCAGCTGTAGGTATCTTGCAAATCACAAGAAATTGGATCTCAGATGTTTTGAGAATAAACCAATACATACATACATACATTACACATAGAATTCTTTCATTTATACACATATTTACTTTTTGCTTAATTTCAAAATTCCATTAAAGGATATTTGATTTTCTTCCTTAAATACATTTTTCATTTATTTATTGTTTTTTTATTTGTGTACATTCGAGAACGATTTTTTCGTAAACGTGCGGCCAATACAAAGTACAAAATGTTCTTATGTGTGTATTCGTTAAACAGACACAGAAATGAAAATGAAACCATATAAATATATACTCTCTCACTATTATCCTTTATATACATATTACACGATTAGGAGTGTGTGTATAAATATTATGTAGGTAGGATGTAGGTTAAGAGGTATGACCTTGACAAAAACATTTTTATTAATTTCTAACGACAATGTGTATGTATGTATGTTGTGTATATGTGTATGAGTTCTAGACCTTTCATTTATTTACTTTCAAAATTTTTTTATGTGTAATTAAAGTTAAATTCAGTTGAGTTGAGGTGAAGTTTCTTATACCATCCTTTAACCACTAACCATAATTAAAGGATATTATATTATGAATGAAAAACTTATGGTCGTGTAATGGTACATTTGAAATTGAAATTTATTGAATTATTTATGTGTTAATAACAACAACAACAACAACAACAACAACAGAAAATCAATAGAATATTCATTCTTTCACATTTTTATCAGAGAATTCGTGTTAAATCATTAAAAGAAAAAAAATATATACTTGTAAATACTTTAGAATTTGAATTTTCTAGAAGGTCAAAGAATAATTTTTTAATCCATTAATTAGTATACATTTTTAAAGAAATAAATCGGGTGATCGAATAAGAGCTGTGTGTAGGGCATTTATAATTTGAAATAAGGAGCAGAAAGTTATACGAATTTTTTTTTCTTATTTAGAAAATAATTCATGCCTTTGGATTTTCTTTAAAAAATATAATTCTTGAATTCTTGAATACAAATTGTTGACCACTTTCTTTCACATAAATCTGATCCTCTTATTTTATTCAATAAGACAAAGAATTTTAGTATCAACGAGTCTTTGTAATTTGATTTATTCCTATGGGATGAATCAATGTTTTGACATAACTCCAAAGAGAAAACTCTAATGGGACTACATCACATGATCTTAATGCGGTCACCACATTTCACAAAATGAAAATGATTTTTTCATGAAATAATCTTGGGATCTGTTTCACTCTCAAGTTGCACCAAAGTTATTATAATCTGGAAAATTCCTACCCAATAAATTGTAATTTGGATTATATTCTAGTCATGATGATGATTTGTCTCAAATAATACTGAGAATATAATAGCTGTGTTTTTTTTCACGTGTGCGAAGTACTTCTGAGCAATTATTTTAGCAATGAATCAAACTATTCAAAGAAACATAAATAAATTTGACAAGTGAAGCAAAAGATAACCTTAAAATTATTTTACTTTAAATTTGAAAAATTTATATAAAACACTCCATATGATATTTGTTTATACTAAGAAATCTAACCTAAACAGTCAATTTCCATTTGTTGGATAATGTGAAACTAAAAAGACATCTGGTAGAAAGAAATAACGTAACTACTTACAAAGTATGAGTGAACTACTTTTGAAAAATTGTTTGAGCAGTTCACACATAAAAATTTAGTGAAGTATTAAACCAAACTGATTTAAAAGTACTTTGCTCACGTGAAAGGAACACAGCTAATAATGTCAATTTCGAAGGGAATCCTAAAATAAAAATTGTTCTTTTGTTAATGAAAAACTTACAGTACTAATTTGATCACCTCTTATTACATGTAATTGTATAAACTGGACCCCGGTCCCACAAAAATTATTGTGGAATATTTATGGCGTAATTACGGTGCACTTATGGTATAAGTACTTATGTATTCTTGAAAATTTCTTTTTTTTTTGTATATTTTACGATTATTCATGATTGATACACATTTCAATGTAATTAAAAAAATGTAAGAGTATCCAATTAAAAATTAATTATTTATTTTCGTTTTATAGATTGAACTTGAATTGAATTAAATAAACAAAAAACTAGGAATGTGCACGTGTCATTTTTATTACACCACAAAGTAGTGATGAAAAAATATAAATTTCTGTAATTATTTTAATTAAATTTTGAATGTCATAAAGTTAAGGCCAAAATAAATAAAATTAAATAAATAAATTTGTGCAGATGGAAATTTATGGTAAATACAATATTGTAAAAATTAAATAGAAAAAAAGATAATAGATATAAAATAACTTTTAATGATTTAGGAGTCTCGTCTGACAAGCGTTTCGCTATAGCACTTCTGACTTATGATATAAAAAAAAAAAATTTAACCTAGAAAACAAAATGGCATTTGGAAATTAATACAATATTTTAAATAAAAATTTTATGGGAAAATAGGTCGACTTTAAGAAAGAAAAAAACTGCATCACTCATTGTACAAATGCAGAGAATTTCTTTAAAAGATTTGGCTTCAATTACAACAGAGACAATTTAGTGTCTCATTGAAAAACATTTCAGAATTGGGGCTGCCTAATACATATAAATACGGCTTGCACTTTACACATACATAAATTGAAACAATAAAACTATAAAGTAAAATATGTAGTAAAGATTTTTTAGTTTTAAGTAAATTTGGCAATTTACCAATTCATTCTTATGAGTGAGAACATGATGGTGGTAGCTTTTCAAATGCATCATATCATATTTAAACGAATTTTTTTTGTTTGCCAAAAATATCAAAATACAATTCAGTAATAACTCATTTGTTTTACAAAAATATTGTAATGTTAATGATAATAATAATAAAAGAAATGTTCATAAAATGAAAATTTAAAAATAAAAAATCAAAGTAAATCCATTAAGAATTTATCTTTGGAAATATGTCATTTTTTAAGACTTGTTTTAAGACTTCTTCTTTATTCAGAGCACTACATCTCCTAAGTTAATCATGGTTTTCACAGAAGTGATCTTCAAACTTTATTACTATAATGTGTGCACTTTCAGTTTAACGTGGATTGCGAACCATTGAATTGCTGATAGGGAAGCAAACTCTTTTATACAAGATAGGACCAGACCATAGGGCTTAGACTCATCTATTATTAGAATGATTTAATGCTCTAATTATTATTCTTTGTGATGTTACTTGTTGGATTTATCAGCATTTATGAGCTCTTTTTCCCAGCAAGATGGTACTCATTGGTACTCGCTGAGTGAACTTTGAGGGTAGGAGAAGTTCGAAATTGGCAATGATAAATTAAAAATTATTTAAATTTAATAAAAACAATTTTTTTTTTACATCAAAATTTAGCCATTATATTCTTCTGTAAATTTGAAATTGAAAATTAATTATAAAAATAGAATTTAAAAAAAAAAATAATTTCATTTAAAATATTTTCATTTTTTTGTTTTCTTTAAAAATGAAAATTCTAATTAAAAAAATTATTATTTGAAGTTGCTGAATATGTAGCTGAATTGCTCAAAACATTATTCAGCTAGCATATAAAAAATAAATTCGTACAAAGAATGAATTCTATACCGTAAATTTTATATTTTGGAAGTCATCCAAATGATATAATTTGAAGAAGAAAAAAAAAAGAAAACATTGAATTATTTTTTATAAAATATGTATGTAGATAATATTTTTATTTTTTTTACTATATAGTATATACACAAATCACAATATTTCTAATCAAACAAAATTTTTTCTCTATAATTTGGAATGAAATTGTGCGGCGGCATATCAGAAATTATAATTGAATGAAACTGATAACAATTCAAACTGAAAACATGTACATACATATGTATTTAGTTGTCTATAGTCTAAATTTTTTGTTAATTTTAAGTTCCGACAATACATACTCATAAAATATCATTAAATTCACAATCAAATTCATTGAACAAAAAAAAATGCTTTGTTATGCGAGTACATAATATAGAAAATAGCTTATATATTTTAAATTAAAAAAAAAAAAAAAAAACAAAAACTCAAAAGTAAAGATACAAAAAATAAATGATATCTGCGAACGTTGATGATAGTAGACAAGACACGAACCCAACACAACACACAATAAGACATTACATAATTAATTTTCTAAATTTAATGGATGATCAGTTTTTTTTTTGTTTTTATTCATTTTTTTCTGTTTCTAATGGATTTGTTAGCTAAGTAAATGGCTAAATAGATAATGTGAAAAGTTAATTTGTTTCTTTCTCATCGAAAGAAAACATGTACATGTACATATTTCAAAAAAAAATTTTTTTTTTAAATTTATGAGGTTTTTCACATTAAAAATTTTAAATTCAATTTTTATGACGTCAAATGAAGCAGTGTGAAAAATTACAAGAAAATTTTTCATTTTTTATAAAAAACTACACATAGTCTTCTTAACTGATTTTAATTATTTTATTTTTGATTACTTTATATAGCTATCTTACTTAAAACACTACTTACCAATATTGCCTTGAGTTTTCTTTACTTTTTCTAAAACAATTCCTTCGCACACTGTTTGATTTATTCCTTTTTTTTTGTTTTTTGTTGTTGTGGATAAATTTTTGTTATCAATTAATTTTCAGATATTATCAGCAAATATCAATTTTAAAATAATATCTATTTATGTTTAATAATAATTATTTTAAAATTATTAAATTGTTAAATTCTATATACAAAGAGTAGTACTACACACTTCAATAATATTACAGAAAAAATTTCTCACTCACTCTCAAAATCAAAATCAAGCCAAAAATCACAAAACAAATGAAAAATTGTCCATTAATTTTCTATTTTTATATGAGTTTTTCTTTTCTTTTTTTTTTTTCTAAATTAACTTTTTAGTTCTCTTCAAGTAAATTTTTGTGGTTAAATGAAAATTATTCACTGAATTTTATAATAAGTATCTACTGTACGCGAAACGTGTATACAGATACACAGTGCAATGTAAATGTAAGCTTTGGCTTGTCTTGTGTATTGTAATATACTAATATTGTGTACACGTTACGTTAAAATGAATTCAATTTATCAAAATATGTGTACGTATGTATGTATAAGCTATACTGTATCTGTAGAAATAACACCTTTATAATTTTTACACATTTTGTGAAGAAGAAAAAAAATAAAATAAAATTTGTACAGAACACGTGTTTCTGACACTGCTGAATATAAATGAAAATGTAGAAAAAAAAAAATTTGAATTTTTCGCTTTTTTTTTCACACACCCTCCTCAATATTATATATGCTATGCTTATGCTATGAGCTATGTGTATGCGCGTGTACGTGTAGTAGTATTCACAAAAGAAAGAAAATTATAATATGAAAGCACAACACTTTTTTGTCACTAAATTAACAAAATTAACAAAATAGTCGATCTAATATTACTATATTATGTACATATATACATATACAGCCAGCTGTACAGGTAATATGTAGTAGTATTTTTAGTAGATATTTTAAGAGGTTATAATGAATAAAAAATAATTTTAGATAAATGACACAAAACAGTATTATGTATAAATTATAATTTTTTAAAATTTATTTTCAGTTTTCAGTTTTTTTTGAAAATTGAAATCAAAACTCTTTTATTTATGTACATATATAAAATAATGTATGAAATATAATGTGTATAACCACCAATCAAAAAACTGATTAACATTTGGAAATTTTTGTTTCCGAAATGTATTGGAAAATAGTCGCTAATCGTATGAATTTGTATACACAATAATCAAATTTTGATATTAAATATTGATTTTTTTTTTTTTTTTTTAATTTTACACAACAAAATTACTACTGCGATCAATAATAATAATAAATTGTATTCGAATTTGAGATTTTTTTTTCAAAAAGTTAACACTTTAAATGAATACAAAAATTACTTTTAATTTTTACTAAATTTATAATTTAATTTATACTCGTATTCGTATATATAATTGAGAATAAATATAAAATTACTAATTAATTCATTACACTGTTATTATTATTATTATTATTATTCGCTTATGTTCATAAATTAGTGAATACACACCACACCGACTGTAATATAATTTTGAAATGAATTTTTACTTTATATAGATAATTGTTATTTTATTCTTAAAATGTATATTATATATATTTTTATAAATATATATGTATGTAGATGTAAGTAAGATAGGAAGAAGAGATACACAATATTTGTATTACAAAAAAAAAAAAAAATATCTAGCACATGATACTAGAGACAAGAAATAAAGTAAGTATAAATAATAGCTAAAATCTAAAATTTAGCTTTGTGGATAACATCCATTGAAATTTGTTTTTTGTATATAATCACATAAAAAATACATAGTAAAAAATACCTACACACATGAAATTCGCTTTTTGTGTATACATATGTATTTTTACTGTGTTTATTGTATATTGTACAGTACGTCTATGTATATGTATTTAGCGAAGTGTTAAGCGTATGGCTGAGTTCTAAAATGTAAAAAAATAAGCATCGATGCAGTAGTATTACCGTAGTGATGCAAATATGATATGATGCGTTACATTATTACATTGTATCAAAAACGTATAATTTTAAATTTGACATTTTGAAACGAAGTTAAGGTACTCGTCCACGATGCAATTTTTCTTGCATGCAATACGATTTTGACATATAAAATTGCACGAAATATTTATTTCGAAGTGTACGCTGCCTAGAAAGATGAAATATTGCACAGAAAACGTATTTCATGCAATATTTCTTATTGCAAGCAATTTTTTTTATTGCATAGTGTACGCAGAAAGATATGCAATATTTCGCGAAAGAAAAATTTATTTCAATAAATATTTCTCTTGCATATGCAATAAAATCAGTTGAGTAAAATGTAATGGGTTGCTGTGTTATCTATCATTCGTTTGTTTATGTTGTGTTGTGCTGTGACTTCTTGTGAATTTGGTATGTATTTTCTATTATTATTATTATTATTATTATTATTAGAAAGGTAGGCCTTTCATTTCTTAAAATATTGAAAAAATAAAAAAATATTTAATATTTGACATATAATGCATAGGCAAGAAAATGAGAATTTCGTGTAAGTGCTCGTGCAATAAAAATTTCTTGCAAAGATATTTTTTTCTTGCATGATAGAAAAATTGCATATTTTTCATGAAATATTGCGTCGTGTGTACGAAGTACTGCAAGTTTTCTTGCATGCAAGACAAATTTCGCGCAAGAAAAATTGCATCGTGGAGAAGTACCTTTAGGAAGTGATTGTGATTTTGCAATGGGTGCGTTCAGTTCCACGCAGCGATGTAAAATTTTCCATCGCTGCAATAATTTTTCTTACTGAACGGCTTCGTTGCATAATCGCTACTTTGCAGCGATGTAAATATTTTGCAGCTGAAAAAAAGTTCGCTTTAAAAGTCATCGTAAACAAATTTTGACATATAAAAAAATATATATGTATATATATATTTTTTTTTAATATTTTGACATAACAACAGACAAAGCCAATATCAACTGTTTGCAGCGGAAACAGTTCAGTAAATTGTATACAGCGATTATCTAAACATCGCTGCATTTTCATCGCTGAACGCAACCAATGTTTGCTTAAATGATGAGTAAAAAATACGTTCACAATGCAATACATTTTAAAACTTATGACAGTGTAACCGTTTTTATTTTAAACATTTATAGCGTAACCACAACTCGGCTTTCAAATCGACAACGAAAAACGACAACGATTTTTCAGTTGTCAAAATTTATCGACAAGGATAGGCTACGCCTAGCGAAATTCATTTGTGCACACATAATTCAGCGTCAGTGTAGATAATAGATAAAATGTTTCTTAAGTTATTGCAAATATTGTAAACCTCATTTTAATATTTTGTTCTTAATTATTTTTTACTATATTATTTTTTTGTTTATTTTTTTAGAGCACATCAATCAAAAACCATTCAAAAATAGGATTAAAAAAATATATAAATTGACATTTCACGGCGTTTGACGTCAAAATTAGAAATTGTTTTAATCATATTGTTCGGTGGAAAAATCGACAACGATTTTCTGCTGAATTTTAGGCATCTTGATTATGTAGTACGTATAGGCGATAAATTTTGACAACTGAAAAATCGTTGTCGTTTTTCGTTATCGATTTGGAAGCCGAATTGTGGTTACGCTATTAGAAACTATTTACTTTGCATTTAAACCGGAACTCAGCCTATATATTATCGTCATGCATGTGTTGTGTACATAATCGGTTTATTTTTTTTTTTTTTAGTATGTAGGAGGTTTACTATATATTTGAATTATAGATATATATAATTTATTAAAAGCTTCTATATTGAGCTTTTTATTTCCTCACATGTGTATGTATGCTTTGAAAAATATCATTCATACGTAGTAATGTAAAATGTACACATAGAAATTCTCATTTTCAATGGAAATATATATGTACATTACGTATTACGTGGTATTTATTAGGTATTATTACTGTGAAATAAAGAAAATCATAAGAAAATATTATTATCTACAATTTTTAGAAGAGAACTGATGAGAATTCTTCTAAATTCTCCTCTGACAGACACTAATATTTTTTTGCATATCCATTACATTTAAATTTAATAATTCCAGAATTATCCGATTAAGAGTCGGTTCACATTATCGAATAGTGAAGCGATATCAAGAAAAGTTGTGATGTTCTCGAAAAAATTCAATGTAAATTTTTGGTACTTTTTCTTTTACCGAAAGTGATTTATTTAATTGTATTTAGTGATTTGTCATATTCACCAAAACCAAGGTTATTCGTTGGAAATATTTTAGCCGAGTATAATTTCAGATTATTCATCAATACTATAAAATTTGTTTTCGGACTTTATTTTCGGAGTGTCAAACATGACAGATGATTGCGAAAAGTTTCTATTTTTATATTACAAAAATGAAAAACAGGTTATGTGGTGTAATGATTATATATAAGTGCTGAGTTGTTGCTGTTAACAACAAGGTTATGAATGATTTTTTTTACAATAAACCTCTATGAGTCAGAATCCCAGATAATATCATATAAGGATCTTAAAAAGCAGTTTCCGGTAATTCAGATCTTTTCTGACTTTCCAATCAGCTTTGAGTATTGAGCAATCTTGATACTGAATACAAAAAAAAAATAAAAATATGTATATGTAAAGTTAGCTCAAAAACATTCAATCTTATTTATTTGCAATTCGCTGACAATACTTTTGTGACTGAATTTGTTGATTGCAAACTATTTCAGGTTCCTGTAATGTATAGCAGCGGATCATTGCCACAATAATGGTACTGGGATTTTCTTGAAACATTGCCGCTAGTGTACACCTGACTATAAAGATGATAATCTATATACATATATAAAAATCTCGTTTTCTATAAAAATTGAAATAACTTTTTTTTAAATATTTGAATTCGATACAAATATGAACAAATATTTACAAATATGTCTATAATTAAGTTTTGTTAAGCTTCATTACATAAATTTATAAACGTACAAACATATACGTACATATAAATGAATGCATATATACATAAATGAAAAATGAAAAAAAATTGAAAAGCGTGTGTACATTTTTTTTTTATTATTTTTTCTCTCTCTCTCTCTCTCTTTCCCTCTTCCTCTTCTCTGTCTTGATAAATATTCTTTTGAAAATTTGTATTCAATCGTGTAAAATTGCAAGCCAATTTATCTTTATGTGAAGAATTTTTATTGCTTATTATCAGTATTGTAACTAACATAAAATATAAATAAATATAAATTTACATACGACTACGAGTATCTACTTATGTGTATACAAAGACAGTAGATAGATAAATATTCATTGTAATTAGGTGCAATAAAAAAATTTCAAAACAAAAAATGTACAAAAAGATAAAGTGTACAGATTATTTTGAACATTTTTAGTTGATTGCATAAAGGAAATGATTTGTTCATTGACTCAGTGTAGAATGCATTTTATCAGATAAATCTAGAATGAATACTGAAGTATTTTGAAACAATTTAACGATTTTAAATCTGCACTGCATTAAGATGAATTACAAATGAATAGAAATCTTTCAATTCTTAATTTTTTGAATGCAGACGAATCTTTAAATGTATTCAATCTAATTCAATTTTAGGAGCTTGGATAGTTCGATGGTTGGAATGGCGAATTCGTATACATAAAGTGCTGAATATAGAAAACTCTCAATTAGAGAAATACTTTCGTCCAAGTCGATCAATAATTCAATCAACAACTTACATCAATAACTGATTACTGATGTAACACTATCCAAATTCAATAAGCTAAACAGGCTGCTATGGGCGGGGCATGTAAATTCGTATGCCAGACCACAGGATACCACAAGGAAATTAATTAACGCGGAGATAAGACGGGCAACGAATGACCTGCAGGTAGACAAAGTAAAAGATGGGCGCGATATCAGTAGGTGAAGATGTGGGAACCTTGCTCCTGGAAAGGAATTGGATAGCAGCGGCGAAGAACAGACAGGAGTGGAGGCAAGCATTAAAGGAGACCAAGGTTCCATTTGGGCCGTAGTTCCATTGGAAGAAGAAGAGACAGAAGAACTGATTACTGATGATAAACTAAATGATATGATCGTGTTCAAAGTTGCATTAGATGATAATTCTTATTTGGGAGAGAAGTTCCAGTGGCCATGGGGACAGAATGTTGATGTGCTAATCATAAAGAAGACAAATTCAAATATCGATGTTAACCAAGAAAGTAAGAAAAATAGTTTCCATTATTTTATTTCCAAATTCTTATGCGTCCAAAAATTTACTCAGCTTTGAATGAGTACCGACTACCGACTGGATGGGAAAAAGCGCTTAGAAAACTGATAGCAAGTAATTGTAACTCAACAAGTATTGGATTATTTTAGTGAATCAGTCTGATAGATTAATGGATAGTAATGAAAAAATCAGTACAGTGGTTTAGGTCTAGGCGCGTTAAGAGATATATTGAATACAACACACCACCAAAGATTATTATTATGCTGATGATGATGATGATAATTATTATTATTTTTGAATTAAATTAAATTAAATTAGACCATATATAAATAATGTATGATAAGTTAAGATAATAACAAAACTTTAATTAAAAAAAATTTAATAATTACAAAATAATTCTAATTATAATAGATAGCCTATATTTACATAAATTCATATGTACTCGTATCTCTTATGTATAAATGTGTACACACACACACACACACACACACACACACACACACATACACATTATATTGTGGTGTGATAATTATAAATCTTGAAAATAAATGTAAGTACATTATTAAATAAATAAATAAGTGAGTACACGCAAATATTTACGACTGACATTTACGTCGTACATACATACATATGTACATGTATGTAGTAAATGATATTTTTTGTTTATTACACGGTTATGATGTAGGTATTATTATCTCCATATGAATATTTTTCTAATTTTCATTTCTTTTTTTTTTTTTTTTTTTTTTTTTGAAAAAAATATCTACAAATTGTTTTTCAAAGTTGTAAAGTTGTTACGTATGTACATACGACGTATACGTAAATTATTTACTATACACATCATCATGTATGGACAACTTATCGTCATCATAATAATAATAATATTGAATAACAATTTTTCCATAAATATTCAAATAAACAAACATGGTTGATCGGGGTTGCAGTTGCAGTCCATTCTATAGCCTGAAGACGGACTCAATTAGCATTTTATTTATGTGCCATTTTGTTTACCATAAAAGCATTCTCGTCTCGTGAGTGATGGTTGTCTATATAGGTTCTAGAATTTATACTATAGCCATTTCGTCTTGTTTAGGTAGCAAAATTAGACTAGCTACACTAAGATTAGCTACCTCAGCGAGGTCGTTGAGGAGAGACTTACCAAAAGCTTTGAGTCTGAGTCTGGTTTTAGTCAATGCTGGACACCTGCAAAGATAATGTAAGAGAGTTTCTTTCTCTGAATTGTCCTTGCAGCATCTACAGCTGCAGTGTGTATTTTGAACGGTAGACTCAGCCTGGCTGCGTGTTCTCTCGCAGATCAAGTAAACACACACGAGTACAATATTTTCATTTAATTCATGGTAGCTAATACATTTTTTCCCCTTAAACGGATTCTGTTTACAAGTGTACATGAATATGGTGTGGCATATGGTACACATCGTACATGTGTATACAAATTAAAACATTACAATAAGCAATAAGTATACTGTATGATCTAATCTAAATTTCTTTAATTTTTTTTATTAAAGTTTCTAAGAAAAAATGTTTAATTTTATTTTTCATGTCTCTTTACATGAGTGTGTATATATTCTTGTTTTTTGTAAACAAAATATGTACGCGTAAATTTACAATACGTAACAACATGAAAATTGTAATGAAAAACAAAAATTAATTGCACCATTATGTGTATTTATTCATATACTTACACACTCCACTCGTGCATACATAAACACCTTAGAGTATAATGTGTGCATTTCTACTGCATTATGTGTATGGCATTATACAATATAAACAAATGATTAATCTAGATCGATTGATATTTTTATTCGTATATGAATGAGTTTCCGGGTTATAACGCATCATCATTTTTATCTTTTATAGATAATAAAGCAAAAAGAAGAAGAAGAAAAACCCGTAATAAATAATTCCATACATAACACACCATTTAAGATTGCACAATTACAAATTTTGTAATCACAAATCGAACATTAAATAATAATGCGTAATGGTGTAATCATCATTGAATTTTTTGTTTTCTTTTATTAAACTTTTAAAATGCAATAAACGGCAGATACCTATTTACAATAGGCCATCAAAAAATTTTGGTGAATCACAGAATTTTGTTATTGTTGTTGTTGTTATCTAATCGACAAGTATAGATGATAATATGAAAAAGACTTAAGAAATATAATAGCACAAAGCAACAGAGGCATAGTACCTGTGATATGTTTAGTTTTCTGTGGTGAAATTTTTTTCTAGCAAAATGAATTTTGAATTATGTAAATCTCAATGATTTTAATTCGATCAATATTGGTATTTCGAGAACATCTTTTAATGACTGACATTATTGATATCAAGAACGAAAATTTTAAACTTCATCTTTTTCATTATCGTCTTTACATAACCTTACTATATTCTTCTTCGTTATTTGTTTCTTAGCCAAGGTTGTTATCCAAATTTTAATTTACATTGGACATTATTTTACAAATCACATAATTCTTGGCCAAATATAATTTCTAGTACCGTACTGTAGTACTGTCAATCAATTTCAGATTGGGCGAAATAAAGTTGCTGAATACGTAGCTGAATGAACATTTGAAACATATAAATTTCTTAAATTAAAGTCTAATATTTTTAGATTTTAATTTTGAATAATTTATTTGAGCTGAATATTAAATTCAGCTACAAAAATTTATATAAAAACATTTATACGTACAATGTAATTTAATATACCTAATCTACGAGTATATGAGAAATTATACTTTTAAATGCAACGAACGTAGAAATTTAAAACTACTTACCAAACTATAGTTTAATATTTCCAACTTGAAAACGAAACAAAATCTTATTTTAAACGAAATGAAATCTTATTTTTAAACGAAATTATTTTCTTTCGTTAAAAATGTTTATAATTCTTAACTAAAAAATGTTAAATTAAAATAATAAACAGTAACAAAACAAATTAAAAAAATGATTAAATTATATCAATTTTTATGTTTTAAAAAAACCAAAGGAAAATAAAATAAAATAAAACTAAAAATAATAATCAAAATAAATATAAAAATTTCTTTTAAAATAAAAATATTAAATTATTGTTATTATTATTATTTTCATTATTCCTTAAAAGCAATAACCTTGAGTTAACGAGTAATGTACTATAATGATGTACACAACATTATTGACAACAAAATAAATACATAATAATAAATATTGATGAGAAATTACATATTTCATAATAAAATCAAGAACAATCGTGTACATACTCAAGAGATACTTTTCTATAATAATAAATATGTACATATACTCGTATACAAATCTAAAAGAAACAAAGTTGACAAAATATAACAAATCACACAACACAAAAATGAATAAAAATTTCTATGTTTTCTGTTTTGATAACAAATTAAAATTAAAACAAAAATTGTAAAATTGAATTAAAAAAAAAAATGAAAAATTGAAATAAATAAATAAATAAATTTTACGATTAAAGTTTAATGAAAATGACAGAAAATTCATAACACATCGTATTGAACATAACATATCTCTGTTACAAACGATAGGGGGTCGTCTCCTATCGATAAAGAAAAAAAAAAAAATTTGTGTACATACTCGTAAATGTAAAATTATGTACATATATGATGTACGAGTATAAATATTTTTGATATTTCCTGTGTTCCTTTTAGCCTAGTGTAAAGTACTCCCAAGTATTTTGCAGTCGTGATCATCTGCACAAGACAGTTGTATTTGTAAGGCTATAGTAACGCCAAAATTTGTCGTCAGAGGTTTTTTGTGTTTTAATAGTTGCGTTCCTTTTGACTAAGTAAAGTACTCCCAAGTACTTGTAGTCGTGATCATCTACACCACCTCTTGTATTCGAGTAATTTACTTGACAGTTGCATGGTTAGTTACGCCAAAATTCGCTGTCAGAGGTTTTTTGTGTTTCAAATCGTTAGGGCCGGTACTCACATCGAAAGCTAAATTTTTCTCCATATAAAACCTATGTAAAAAAAATGTCGCTAAATTGTTAGCTAAATTTTTAGTTTCAAATTTCGCTTACTGGTACTCACTTCCAAACTAAATTATTTCGGTGAATTTAATAGTGGAGAGTTGTGGAACTCATTTTTCACAATCATTTTATATGGTCGAGCATATAAAAGGCAAGTAGGGGCTTGAATAGCTCGATGGTTGTGTGTCGGTCTTGCGATCTTTGAGATCACGGTTCGAACCCCAGCCAGCGCACTACTCTTGCCCAAGTCGATCAATAATTTTTCCCATCAGCAATGTACACCAGTAACTGATTACTGATGATAAACTGGATAATAATGTATATCTGACATAAAATTACTGATCGGCGGTGCCATGGACTAAGTATCCGCGTGCACTTAATATATACTATATACATTTATGTATATATGTATATTTAAAAAAAAAAAAAAAAAAAAAAATAAAAGGCAAGCGAAATATTGACAAGTCATATATTTTGACTAATAAATATTTATTTATTTATTTTTAATTAATTTAATTTCATAGCCTCCGCGATTTTTTTTCAAAAAATTTCAAAACACTATGTACTCTACACATGTTTCCTTCCACAATTTTTAGCTTGTAGAATTATATATGCAATTGCAAGCGAAAAATTTCACGGGAACTGAATACCAGTGGCCTATTTCTCAAAAGTTACAAGTCTTGTAATACAAGTTGTTTGCTTGTAAATTTGTAAGCTTTTACAAGTTTTTGTTTCTTGAAACTACACGTGTGATTTATAAGCTACAAGTGTAAATCACTAGAATAAAAGTTCTTGTAACTTGTTTTTCTTTGTTTTCGTTTCTCAGAATATATTTCTACACTTGTAACTTGTAAACTTGTAAGAAAAATTTGTAGAGCGTAGAAAGACTCTTAAATTTTTTAAAGTACTTGTAATTTCTTGTAATTACAAAAATTATTAATCTTAGTATCAAAGCAAGAAAGAAAATGATTTACTGTATTGTTAATAGTATCACTATATATATTAAAGATGAGAAATTTGCGAAAATTGTCAACATTTTCTTATCTAAAACTTGCATTGTTAATAGTATACTTAATAGTAAATATATACTTTTCTCGTCAAATTCAACAATTTTAAAGACAAATTAATCATTTTTATAATCAAATTCAACATTGTTCAAATCAATATATGAATATATTATCGCATAATGTATCGTAATGGTAAATGTGACATGTAACATCTGTCTGTACAGTGTAAAGTAGAAGTAGCAGAGCAATCAGTCAATCAGTATACCGCCAATCGTCGTCGTATATGTTCTGTAATATTCGATAATAGCTAAAACATCTGTATACCTGCATTTACTACAACCAGTCAAACTACCTTTTATGAATATTTTCGGTCCTTTTTTATATATTTTGTTGCAATTGATTATTTTCCTGTCATTTATCTACATATATTAATTTCATTTATAAATTTTTAAAAATAACAAAAAACAGAGTATCGCCTGCAAAAAATACATTTTAAATCGCTTTGAAATACTCGTACATTATGAATACTTTTAAGAAATACAAAAAAAATTCGTTCATAATAATTATAATCCATCATTTATTCTTGTAAAAAGAAATTCTACAAGTATGTAAAAATACAAGACTTGTAAATTTTTACGAGAAACAGAATTTACAAGTCCTTGTAAACAATTTACTTGTAACTTGTAAACTTGTAAACTTGTAAAGTTGTAATTTCGTGAATTTTTTAGAAACAGAATTTACAAGTCCTTGTAAAAATTTATTTGTAAATTCTAACTTGTAAACTTGTAGACTTGTAATTTCGTGAAATAGGCCACAGGTCTTAGAGATTAAAGAAATAGGTTTAATAAGAAGTCTATAATATTTTTATTACATGTTTTATTCAATAGGTGTCTCTTTAATATTTAAGGTTGTGGAGAATCTAAAATCAACAAAAAAAAAACAAATTTGAAATACGTGACAGGGATAGCTGAAATTTGAATACGGCCAACTGGCCGCCACTTCAATATTTACATTGCCTTAAAGATGTGTATACCGTATGAAATTTGAGGTTACTTTTTACTTCAAAGCAAAAAAATTGCGTTCTACTTACAATTTACTCCTGAGTGCTTTAGAGTAATTTACTAGGCTAAACGGAACACAGCAATTATATGTAAAATATAAAAATGATGATCATAATATCACGTGTTTTTTTCTTTCAGTATTTTTAATTTTTATTTTATTTTTATTTTTGAGGACAAATGTTATACAAAGTTCAATATTTTGCGTATACACGATAAGGAAAAAATCACTAAAGATAATTAACATATACACCATATCATTTCATAAACATTTTATCATCATCATTATTTTTATTATCATTATCATTTTATTATAATATAGGGTCAATAATTTTGATTGTGATTAATTATTTGCGAAAAAAAAAAGACAACAAAAATAAAAGTTATCAATAATCGTTAATTAGTTAATTTTTGATATCATTTCATGGAAGAAAAAATAATTGTAAATGTATTTCAACTAACAACAGTTACAGAATCGTTTTTTAAATTAAAGAACATAACAATGAAAAAAAAAAAAACACAAAAACAAAATAATCAAATCAAATTCAAAAGGAGTCGTAACGCGTAACACTCTTAATATTCATTGCATAAATGTGCATATGGTGTATACGTAAATATTCATTTTTCTAGATCAGCAGTGATAAATGATGAACGTTCAATTGTAAAAATTGTATGCATTATCAATGAGCAACTCATTATATACACTCTACGCTAGTCCACTCACTTTATGAGTAACTAAATTTTTTGTATTTTGTATAAATGAAATTCAGCTGCTCTTTTGCCTTCATTCTGTTCTGTCAGATAATTTCCTATTTATTGCATTTGCGTTGTGTTTCGATTTCGATCGATTAATTTATCAAATTTGCTTTCAATTTGTAGCACACATTTCAGTTTTGTTCAATTACCCTGCTCTTATGTTTGATATTTGTGCTATATTTGTGTCATAATTCTATGTGAATAGCACAAATTTGAAAAATTTCATTTTAATATCATCGACATTATTTATTATCACTCTATTACTTATGCTACAAAGTACAACTTTTTTTTTTTTTTTAAATTTCCTTCTGATTACAAATGATTCGCGATAAAATGAAAATGAAAAAATATTATTTGAATTTTTCATCTAAGTCTAGTAAAAACTAGGTAGTTTGATACTACATTTAGGTTTAAATAATTCGAATCCGAAAAATTTCGGCACCCATAATAATGTGTTTTGATTGTATTCGGACAAAATATTTGATACAACTTTGAACTAATCTTACACTTGGCGATAGGTAAACACAAATGCTAGCCACCCACAAACGTTCTGTCTTATCGGAGTAGACTAACATTTCCTGAGCCAAAGTAATGACGTTAACGTCACCGATGAAATTAGTAACTGAACGATCGAAATCACTTGAACGTCAACACGATGTATTGTGCATCGATATAAATGTCATTCATTTTGATTTAAGAGTCTCAATGTTTTCAATTTGTCCTTGATGTTATCATTTATCAGTGGGCGTAGGACATAAATCTCTAAATTCCTTCCTGATTTTACCTCCATCACAAGAGCTTTGTCAGACTTATTGATTGTTTACTTTACTTAAAAGTTATTGTAGTCATCAAGTGAAAAAATTTGCGATTCATTTAACCATTCGATATTCATTCTTTCCATTTATGAAGGGTGCTGATTCGATATAGATTTGATTCGATCGTGAATTAACTGTACCTTCATTTATTTATTTGTTCTAAAATTGATTTGCTCTTCAAGATTATATAATCTTTAAATTTTATTTCAGTTTTATTTTTTATTTTCATTCTAAATTTTATATTTGATGTTTGTTTTGTTTATTAATTACTTTCACGCTTAAATGAAAAATAGTTTTTTAGTTATTTTTTTGTTAATTTTTTTTTTTAAAATTGAAATTTTCAATTTGATACATAAAAAACATAAAAAAAAAGTGTTATTAAAAAACTAATCAATTTTCTTGTTTTTGTTCGTTTTGTTTTGTAATTTTTATATGGAACGATAATATTTAATGCTTATCGGCACAAATCAGTTGATAGTTTTGTATTTTTTTTTTTTTACAATAATGTTATCAGAAAGAGTACAGTAACATATTACATTTAGGAGGTATGAAAAAATGATTTTCCACGCAATAAAAATTTTTCAGTTTTTATTAACTTTTGTTATAATTTTAAATGTTTTCCGCATTTTAAATAAAAATATTATGAATATAATGAAGACAAGTGGGTGTATTTAGCATAAAGTCGCTGATATCTGTTTTACTCTATAGTTAACTCTAATCACCTTTAATGCATTAATTAATTATTGCACATGGTAACAGCGGGTTATAGTGATTATGGTGACGTTGTTACTCACATTGCACATTACATCCCCATAAAATAAAAAAGTCAAGAGTTTTATAATAATGAACATTTTCTAACTAGAACTACATCTTCATTCTTATCTTTTTACAAGAATAATTAAAAATATTTGCATAATTTAAGGAGCATAAAAATAAGAAGACACATGAGAGAAAAGAAAACGCTAGCAGGAAAAATTCAGCAGACATGTAATGTATTAGAATTGATCTGAGGACGACCCATCATGATCGAGCAATTTGGAGAATAATCTTCCGAATACTCCACCCTAGCCAATTAGAAAAAGATACAGGACAGAGAATACAATACAAATTACGATTTTAAAATCCCATAAAATCATGAGATAATTTAATTAAATTTACTTGTAACTAGAAACAAGATAAAAGCGGAAACAACCATAAACATTAGTCAATTAAAATTATTCTAAAATAAACTACAATAAAAAAAATAATGATTCTTGCTGTTATTTATATTATTCACTTACCTTTTAGAAATCTTTTACACGGTTCTGTATGCTTTGAAAAATCAATTGGTCGTAAACTTTTTCCATTCTCATTATTTATGTTATGATTGCTGAATAGATCAGTTAAATGTCTGATACCAGAACTATTTCTAGTATCATTGTCAAATGATGATGATGATGATGATGTTGTTGTTGTTGTTGTTTTCGTTGTTGTTCCTGATGTTGATGCAGTCGAATTTACTGGATAACGTATATAAAAGAATGATTCATCATGTGATGGTGGTGAAAATGTTACGCCATCAAAGTCGTTTCTATTTGAACATCAAATAAAGAGAGTAAATTAATGAATTAAAATTAATTGAAAAACAAATTAAATTAAATAAGAAAATAAATCACATGACGTGTTAACTAGAAAATTGTTGGATACATCCAGTAGAAACAAGATTAGTATTTTTTCTTTTACACAGAAAATTAGCACAACTATTAAAGTTGGCTATAGAATACAAGAAGAAAGGAAAAACAAGTGTTCTCAAGTTTTGTACTCACACAATTTCATCTTTCTTTTCACTTTCCATTAAATTAATCACTTGACATGATATGTATGTATACCGATACTGTGATGTGCTACAATTCGAAATACCTTGCACAAAACATTCATTTAACATGTGTACATGTTCATTTTATTAAGTGGAAAAATTCTAACCGAAAGCAGCTAACACAAAATATTTAAATTTAAGTGACACGTTTAATACATTTTTTTTTTCTTTTTGTATCGATTACATAACAAATAAACGTACCGATTATAAAATTGGTTTTAGCTTAAACTACGTCGGAAAAATTTACGTCACAGTAAATGTTTTTGTTTTATGTTTTTTTTTTTTTATTTAAATGAATATGTTTGAACATCTGTTTGAAAATTAATCTGTTTTACTTTTATTTTTCTCGATTTTTTAATATTTTATATTTAAATCATAATTTATTATGTATGAAATTAGATGCTATAATCGAATATTATGTAACTTTTGTAGTCGAAAATTGTAAATTTTTATTATTAGGTGGGATTAATAAAAGGTAGTTCTCCATTCATACGTAAAATATCAAAAAAAAAAGGCAAATAAATAAACGGAAAAAGAATACTGACGTTAATCTAGAAACACTTTCAAATTTTTAACATGATTCTTGTCAATTCCCATCAATTGTTACATCAAACATCATTCATAGAAGAGCACATAAATTACGAATGATGAGAAGTGGGTTATAGGGTTATAGTCACCGTCATTACCATACAAAAAATCATGGCAATATAGTGATTAGATCTATACGAGTATTACAATAAAATATTCATTTCAAGCAAATTGACCGATCGTAATGGCCGGATCATGGAGAACATGAATCATGAAGATTTTGATAAATTTATCCAGAAATTGCAGATAAAATTAAAAATTTTTTACTCTTCTTCTTCTTCTTATTCTTATTCATTGTAACAACAGCTCATTTCATTAAATTGATCTTGATTCCACGTTGGATCTTCACTCCATGAAATGTAAACGTTGAAATTCTTGGTAGAGAGAACAAACTCAATAATTATACGATAGGACTCAGACTGACATATTCAGTCAGATTATTGTCGATAAAAATTATTTCATCTAACAAAATAAATTCAGAATAAAATATATATGAAAATGAAAGCAATAATACAAAACAAAATTCAATACAGTCTGTAATTCAAATAATTTGAAAAAATCTAAGTACATAATTTAATTAAATTTATTGTAAACATCTAAAATACTTATATTCGTAATAAAAAATTTTTCCAATTATTAAACGCTTGTGCAGTAAAAAATAATGATTGATCGATAATCAGCGTTCATTATACAATTTACATCTTCATTTATTTATTTATTTTTATCAATTTTAAATTTGATTATTATATCAGTTGAATCAGTTGAATCGATCGACAGACAACACGAGAATTGATAAATATAATAAATTACATCATGACAAATATTCATTATCATCAGTTCAATAGTCCAGTCCAGTAGTCATAATTCATAAGTAGTAGCTATTAGCTCAACTTATTTAGCTGTTAGCTTACTTATTATAGTTGTACATACATATATCAATGTTTGTGCATTCTTTCAATACGTCATTTTTGTTTAGGTTTGATCAAACTATTTTAAGCCTGAAAAATCTTCTGACTTTTGGAATTAACTTAATATTTAAATTCATTTTTTTTTAGCCAAAATTTTTTTTTAATGTCACTAACAAGAAAATTCTATTAATTAATTTTACAAAAAAAAAATGTTTGTCGCACAACATTTGAGATCATGTGTTATTCTTTCATAAATTAACAAAAAATAACAAGAAGTTGAATTACATTAAATTAACATTCAATATAAAGTCATATTTACATTAATGTTCGAATTCATCGACAGAGATATATTTAGTGATAATTTAAATTCTGAGTATTTGTTGATATCATTTTTTCTTTTTTTTTTTGTGTTGATCACAACATGGATAAAATATTGTTTTCGAATCAAATAATTAGCATACGTAAACTTTTTAGAGATTTGTTTTCAATTTTAAGAGGTTAGATTTTATTCGAGCTACATAAGTATTTTGTTTTGCAAATGAAACTTAAATGATTGAAAATGTTTTTCTTATTTATTTTTAATTTATTCTAATAAGAAAAAAACATTTAAAAATTAAGAGAAAACATTGGTGCTATAGATTCAAGTTCAACTTTGAATGAGTACCAGACCAGCTTGCTGGGGAAAAGAGTTTAGAAATGCTGATTCGAGTGAGTCTACTTACTACTTGCTAATGACAAGTAACTCAAATATCATTATATCATTATAAGCCCTGTCATGTAAAGAATGAGTTTGTTTCTCTAACAAGAACTCAGTGGTTCGCAATACACTGTAAATGCACAAATGATAGTAATAAAGTCTTGTAATCATTTCGGAGAAGATTTTGGCTCTTTAAGAACTGTTGTACGAATGATGATGACGGTAATTGGTAATAGCAATAGGTGCTAGGTGATGGGTGTGTGAAAAAAGAACGTACAATAGAGAGCATACAATACGCTCATAAATGAATTTATTTTAGACGTGAGTGTAGGTTACTTTTAAAAGCCATATAGTAAATGACTGTCACTATAAATTATTAAACTTTTTTCTATATCAAAAAGAATGAAGTAATTTCGATCTCAACTCGTCAAATCGAGAGCAAATTCTGAATATACAAATTGTATGACGAATTGTTTGAGTTGGAAAGACAATGTACAAGAGGATATAAAAAAAATTAAACGTGCAGAATTGGGTAGAAGATGTAAAGAACCGGACGCAATGGAGAGATATCCTAAAGGAAGTCAAAGCTCTGAATGGGATATAGCGCCATGAAGAGATAGAAAGAGAGAGAACTGTTTGAGTATGAACACTTGTATGAACTTGTATAAGGGAGCTGAATTTCTGTTACATTAATTTGTTTATGTATTTGACTTGCGTATCATACAAAATATCGATTATATGTTATATCGAAATGTGAACGTAGCTTATGCTAGAGACACATACAATTGGTTAACTAAACCGTTTAGTTTGTAACTAATTCGAAACCAATTGCATGACACACTGCTTTTTAGTTTAGTTATCTTTTTACTTTGGTTATCTTTGACATTTGAAGTTGAAATTTTGTTTATGTGTTGTCAATCGTATTATTTGTACAGTTAGTGACCAAATTAAAAGGATACGTATAAAAAACATAGTTTTTATTAACATAATTACTTTTTTTTAAAATTATTTGAATTATGTAAATAAAATTAATTTAGCAAAAAGCAATTAATGTGTGACTATTAAATAAGAATAAAAAAAAATATATTTTATTGTATAATAATGTAACACAAATTTTTTCAATAGCCTGTAGTTTTTGATATTTCAAATTTTTTAGCTATAGAAGGAAAACTTTCACCTCTTATCCGATAATTTACTACTAATTCACGCAATTGTATACCAATTTCTTTTCTACTCGACATTCTGTTAAAATTAATATTAAAACAAAAATAAAAGAAATATTTTTAATATAATTTATACAATTTAATTTTTTTTTTCGTTCTTTTTTAATATTTACGCATTATTAGCTTTCTACTAAATTAATTTTATGTAATTCAAATAATATAAAGAAAAGTGATGTTGTTACTAAAAGCTATGTTTTTTATATGTGTCCTTTTAATTTAGTCACTAACTGTGTATATTATACAATAACCAGAATTTCAATATAAACAATGATATGTTTGACACGAAGTTCGGTGGTTCGATCCGTGTTCGCCATACTGTTCGATGGTTTGACGTTAGTTAACTCGTTAACCACTGTAATTTTCAGTGGTTACTAACTAAAGTAAATGTACTACTAACCACTCGATTTATAGTGGTTATCTCAGTTAACCAACTCGCGAGTTGGTTACCAATTGTATGTGTCTCTAGCATTAACGTCTTTGCACATAACTATTAGACTACATCCAGTCCAATTTGATTATGATTTCTAAAGTAAACAAATATGCATAATCAAAAACAAAAAAAAAAGTACACAATACAACATTAACCACAACAACAAAATTATACTTTTATTTTACTTTTTTTTAATTGGCTTTTAATTGCGATCATATTATAAACATTTTGTTGATCGTTTGCTTTTAAGGATTCTGATATTATAATAGCACTTAACATTAGCACCTAGTAGTAAACACAATATGTACAACATTTATAAAATACACACAGTGTAGTGTAGTGTAGTGTATAGTAGTACTATACACGCAATAGTAGTATACAATGACTGGTGCTGGTGGATGCTATTCGTGTAATAAAAGTATAATTCTGCTAGTCTGCATATTTTTTTTCTTCACTATACAAACAATCATCAATACATTCGTAATTCGTACATCTATGTTACATTTTTATGAATTGATATGATACATATTATCACGTTCTGATCAGATGGTCGCTATTTACATTTTGTTTTCTATTACAATTTTTTTTTTTTTTGTTTTGTCATACATTATGTATATCTACATTAAAATTTTGTTTATGTTTCATATACATACCTAACATTATAAAAAATATAAAAAATATTTTGAAAAATTTTCCGTGATCATATGATGACAATATATTACAATGTACAATAGACAATTTTATTCTTAAACTGTTCTAAAATGCTTTTAATAAATAAATTAACAAATAACAACAACAATAATAATAATAATAATAATATAAAATTTATATTTACGAGTAAAATATTCACTTGTATGCTTGTATATGTAATATGAGTAAAGGAAAAACATAAAAAATAAAACGTAAATATTATATTTTGTTGTTGGCATGTAAATTATTTAAAAAAAAAAAATGGAAAATATTACAAAAACTAAATCGAAAGAAAATATAAAATTTTTTTAAAAGAGACAATTCCTTATGATCATGAATCATTTAGTTTAGATAGACATACATATGTTCGAGGAATTTTAATAATAAAAAAATATTGTTGGTGTTCTTTTATAATTTATGAATTCTTATGGAAAATAATATTTTTTCTCTGTTTATTTCCAAATAATATTTGATTATGAATACGAGTATATTAAATTTTTTAAATAAACAATGTTAATATTTATGAAATTTTTTTTTAGAGATATCGCCAAACGATCGTGATTTATTATATAGGAAGTTAATAACTATAACCACATATAACTCAATTTGAATCGTGGAGAACATACATATATTTTAGGATATTCAGTTTCGGATATTTAGGATCGGATTCTACGATGGATTGATACTGTACTGAAATGAAAGTTAAGTTCAAAATTTTCCGTATGCTGAATTATGTATCGATGTTGTATCAATTCAATTTTAGAGTTCAGTATTATTGCGTTTATGAACAAAAATTTATATCGCTTTAACGTTAAACCGATCTAACAACCCACGTAACTTAAAACGATTCAACAGTGTGATTATGACTGCGATTAAATCGATTTAAGTTGAATGCGAACGGAGTTAGACCGATTCTACATTCAATGCAGTGACTTCAACTTCGACTTTGATTTAATGGATATGTATTAGAATTTCTACATTCAATGCAGTAGATTTGACAGCTACATTTACATGTTGTTAAGCATGCTGTGAAGTCGAAAGTCAAAGTCCAAGTTGAAGTCACACTGCATTGAATGTAGAAGCGACATTATATCGATTTGAAAAACAGAAATGTCAACTTTATTGATGTGATTTTTTTGACATTTAACATAATGATAGATTTAACGTTTTTGAATAATTTCAAATCGATCTACAACAGTTTTAATACAATCGCTTTGAGTCAGATCGACTTGAAAACTTTACATCGATTTGGTGGGTGTTTATGAATTGTCGTATTCTATCTCAAATCGTTTTAAGAGGTGTTCATAAACGCAGATTATTAATGTCTCTCAATTGTATTGTGTTGTGCTTGTGTTGTATTGTAAAAACCAAGAGAGAGAGAGAGAGAGAGATTTAAATGAAGTTAATTCTAATGTTTCGACATTGCAATATAACAAATCTTATAGCGTCCCTTCCCCTCACTTATATTTAAAAGATCTTCTAGATTTCTTTTCTGCATTAATATTTAGAAAATTAGTTAAATTTCATCCATCAAAATTGTACTTTTATTTAGTAGCTGAATTTAATTAATACGTATTCAGCAATTTAAAAAAAATGTTTTAATAATTTAAAATGAAAAAAAAAAACTAAACTAAATCAAATTAAATCAAAATATAATAAAAATATCACTTCAAATTATTATAAAATCATTTCAAAAAATTTTTACTTACTTTTCAATTCTTGATCTCATCCAAGCTGGTAATGTCATACCGGATGAAATACTTTCCGCGTCAGAAGACATTTTTACGTTATAAACAATTTTTTTTTTTTATTGTGTATTATTCAGAAAAACACAAATCGAATTTCTTTTTATAGATTTATATGAAGAAGTATGCGGGGGGGAACAAGAACAAAAATAAAAAATAAAGAATGTTTTCTTATCGTAAAAGAAAACAAAGAAGAAAAATATAGAGAAATTTTATATTATATTATTAACTTTTTATAATTACAAATTTTTCCAAGAATATCGAATACACACACATACAGTTGTATAGTTGTATTCATATAAATTTAATACGTAAAACTTTTCCAAAATATAAGAAAAAAATATTATTAATTGCAAAACATTAAAACGATGATAATACGAATTTTTTATTTATAATTTTTATTTCTTTCTTCTTTTTTTATACAAATTACTTTAAATAAATACAAAAATTCTTGATTAAATCCAAAATTATTAATTTTTTCTTTCTTTATACGGTAATAAAGATATGATAGTAATCTGAAGTTAAAAATCAAACAAACCAAACCAAATCAAATCAAAAAATGTGTATAAAAAAATTTCTTTTTCAAAATTAATGAAGAATCAGAGAGAGAGAGAGAGAGAATCTATATTATGTATAAATTCTCATTATTAATTTGTAAATAATAAATTTTATTTAAATTAAAATTATGAAAATAAATTAAAAAAAAAAAAATCTAAAAATAAACAAATTAATTTAAATTAAATGAAAAATAAAATAAAAAAAAAAATCAATGTACCCTTTACAATTCTTTTAATTATCTTTTTTTTTACACGTAAAACACCAAAATTTATTTTATTTTATTTTATTTTTATTTTCGTTCAAAAAATTTTTTTATTGGTAACAGGAAATCCTTAAAGAATCTTTAAGGATCCTTTAAGAAACTTTTGTGTTGTAAGAAACAACAAAAAAAAAAAGGAAAATAAATACGAGTGTAGGTATAGTGTTAAATAAATTTGTAAATATTGCACTTTCGTATACTGTATGTTGATGGATTGTATTTTTAACTTTTTTTGGTATAAATTATTTTTATTTTTATTTTTTTTGTTTTCCAGTGTTAATGTTATGATGGAGTAAATAAAAAAAAAAAATTTTTTTAAAAAATTATTTTTTTGGTGTAAAAAAAAATAAATAAAAAAGTATTGAAAAAGGACGGGGAAAGTATTTCTAAGAGTTTGATGATTTATGATTCTCAATTATCTGAAAAAATATAGAAATAAAAAATGAAAATAAAAATTAAAATTAAATTGGAAATGTAAATGTAAATTTTTGCAAAATATGTCAATAAAAAATTTAAAAGATCGACTATATGAAGATCGACATGATCGACATGAATGTGTAAGAATGAAAAAACAAAACCCAATCTTTAATAATTGTATTCATCAAACCAAGATTATCCCCGTCGAATACATTTTAGCCGGATATAATTTCACAGTTTATTCATCAATCTAGCAATAAAATTTGTTTCCGAACTTCATTTTCGGAATGTCAAACATGTTAGCAGATAGCGAAATGTTTGTATTTTTAATATTACAAAATGAAAAAGAGATTAATGTGCTGTGCTGTTGCTCAAATGTTGTTGAACAAGGTTATGTTCAAACGATCATCCTTATTACAAAAATCGACAGCATCGATTTTATCGACTCGTCATATTACAAACATCGACATTGTCGTTGAATTCGATGTTTTTTTAACGACGACGTTTGACATGAGGATCATCTGTCGATTTGTATATTATTACATGCAGCAATTGATTGTGAATGTGAACATTAAAATTTTTGTGCGAATAAAAATTTTTGTGAACAAAAGAAAAATATTGAAAATATAAAAGCATTTAAAAATATGTAAGTTTAATTAATTTTTTTTTAAATATAAATAGTTCCAAGTACAAAATTATTGTATTTTATTTTAATGCATTTAATAATTATAGGTCTCCAAATACAAATTTAAAACAGTATGAAATCCTCATCCATTTTTATTTTCACTATAAAAATTTATTTCCCTTTTTTATATTTAAACATAACCAAAAAATAAATTTCCCTACAATTTCCCGTCGAAAGACATTTAATTTTTATCGACCGATTTTCATAATAACAATACTCTGACCTGTCGAATCGATGTGTCGATGATTGTCGATGTCGATGTCGAAATTGATAATACATGTGGATATTTATTTAGTACTACTCCCAGGTTGTTCTTAAAAATATTCGAACAGTGCTAAACGAGGTTGATGAATACGCTTTGTATCAGGATAAAAGATAATTTTGATTGGTGAATACGATCCTAAAACTACATGAATGTATAAAATTAAATTTTATATAAATGCATACACACATGTACTATAAATATGTAAATTAAAATAAATATATTATTTAAGGAAATTGATAAAAGATCATGCAAAGTATGGATATTATTGATTTAATCAAAAATTTTAAAACACTAAAATGCTAAATTTACATACATATGAAATGTTTGTATGTAGAGTTGATTTTTGTGATAAAAGTTTTTATTATTTATTTAGCTTATGTCCCTAACAAACGACAGTTCTTTAAACATTATTTTTTTATAATGCAGTCACTAGCCAGAGCCACATCCACACCGAATCAAAACTAAGAAAAATGTGAATTTCAGTTATCGAAACCGAGATAAATGTTCAGTTTGGGTACCTCGAAATCAAGTAACAGTCATCGCACAATTCTGGCGACAACTACAGCGTATACAATAATTAAATGAGACATTTTACGCTGAAATTTACGCCATCACTGTCGCCTAAATAGATTCTATTCTATTTTTCAGTGGCAACGAGCCATTCACGTTTTGAATTTTGCAGTAGTAGCAAAATCTATTCGCAAAGAAGTAAAAATGTAAAATTCATGTTATGTTACGCTACAGTTGTCGTCTGAATTGTGCGAACTTTCGGCGATACGCTGTAGTTGCCGCTGGAATTGTGCGATGGCTGTAAATTTTACTCAGTTTCGTTTGAAACTATGTGACCAGCACCATCTAAGCTAGCTCAGAATTTTTCTTCCATAAATATCAAAATGTAACAGCTGTGAGTTTGTCACATTTATCATTATAATCACTTTGATTTCATTGTATTTTTATTTAAATTTGTTTATACAATGCAACTTTCAAATACATACTGTACGTATCACACGTATCAGCACGTCTAAATTACCTATTCTATTATTTAAAGAAGAAAAAAAAGACAAATAAAAGAAAATATTATAGAACTTTTTTAGTCAAATACATTTACGTATATATACATATTATTTATGTAATAAACTGTCGTATCGTAATATGGAGAATGCACGTTTTTGGTCATTTTATATTGTTTTGACCTTCAAAAATATAAAATGAAAGAAAAATGATTAAAAACGATACATATTAGTACACGTGTTAGACTTTCACTTATTTTTTTTCCTTCCATTTCGAAAAAAAATCCAATCCAATTACAATATTAAATACATAAAAACAGGGTGATTAAGATTGGGATTACTTAAAAAGTTATTTGAATCAACAACAATTGAAACCGAAACCAATAAAAGAAAAATACGACTTTTAAAAATTCAAAATAAATAATTTTAGTTATAAATCAGAAATAAATTAGTCAAGTGGTATTTTAGTTATTCTTTTCTGAATGTGATGTAAGTTCATTTCGTATTCTTCTTGTACAATAGCTTTTCAGTTCATATCGAGACAATGTCTTCTGTAGTTTCGCCCTCCAGACACTTTAATCATATGTTGCACAAGTTTTCTACTTAATTTCTTACACCCAGCAACTTCCATGCAATTCTCTCCATACAATGTTCCCATTTCAGTTTTGGTTTTCCTTTTGTGGTCTTAGTCGTGGTCCTATATTCAGAATTTTCTTTGGAATATTTACGTTGCTTATACGTTGTACGTACATGACCAACCAATTGTACGCGCGCCACACCATAAGTTTCATATGAATGAATAATTTAGTATTTTTGCATTTTTCCTACAATTCCTTATTGTACAATATTTCTCATGTATCATTTTCTTTTATCTAGAGAGGTTTGCATTTAAATGGTAATATAATTTCATTAACTATGTAATTTACAACATGAACTCATACCAATTTCAAAGAAAACGGCTTATATAGAAACTTTAATATTGAATTTTTCAATCATTTTTCAAACATTTAAACGTAAATTATTATGATTAATATTCAGCTTCGATTTTAAAACTTAATTTTATTAACTGTAAAATAAAAAATTAAATTTTTCAATATACATATATATTCACGGATATCATATGATAAAGTTTACCCAGTCAATAAATCAAAGTCAAGGATTTTAATATAAAATCAGGTAAAATAAAAAATTAATTTGAAAAAAAAAAAAAAAAAAAAAAAAAATTTAAGTAGATTAATCTAAAGTGTTACGAAATTTAATATATTTTAGTTTTTTTACAGGGTGTTAATATTTTTTTTTTTTTTCAAATTTTATTATACATTTGTGTAGACATTCAGATAATAATTGATATGTTGTATCTTCTTTGTCATTGAATATTTTATTAAGTCTGAAAGTCTTGAATTTAAAGTCAACTAAAAACTCTGTAATAAAAACATAAAAATATAAATAAATAAATCTATGCACACCAAATACCTACTAGATATGCATATAAATATGTACATACATAAATGTATTTTAAATTACAAATATGAGGAACTGTTTAAAAAGTAGATAAAGTTCTTACAACTCGTGTAAAGGCCTAACCATACAGACTTTCCCCGCGTCTTAAGTCAAGTAAAATTTCCGTACAGTACGGTACGGTGACTTAGTTCTGAAGTTGAAGCAATAATACACAAATTTTCGTTGAAATATAATCGATTTTTGTATTTTAAATGAATGAAATGATGAATGCCCCCTTTTTTTTTAAATCTAATTTACAAAAAGTTGTATTATATAGGTAGAGGTACTGGTACTTAACGCTCATGTTTGTATGATCGCTTTTGCTTTACACTAAGTACTAGTTCTTGTTAGTTGGATTTGAATTTAACTTGCAGAGTTACAGAGTTACAGGGTACAGTATGTATATATAGACAAAATATTATTGCATGCATTATATACATATATTAATTTGGTTTAGTTATAAATGAATATCTAGCTATGTATACATATTTACAAAATATAATTCATTTTTAATTTTAATTTTTTAGTAGGATTATCTTATCTTTAATAATATTTTTTTATATTAAATTAGAATGAATGTATGTATGTACCTTGAACCCTATAAATTACATATGTATATGTATGTATATGTACATAAAATTTATTTTTTAAAGCAATATTAGATAGGTACATTCGTTAATTTCACGTGACCTATACTGTCGTCGTTTGGTAGAAAGTCCTATCTGACATTTTGGTAATTTTGAAATATTGAGGTTTTTTTTTTTCACAAATGTGTGATTTGTGTGATTTGACACGTACGGCCGTTTATCATATCTGTAAAAGCCAAATATCTGTATTTAATTAAAGTCTAATATATTGTCTGTGGTAGTATCAAGGCAGAAGGTCGTAAGTACAATCTCAGATACGACCTTTTACATTAGGATAAGCCAGATTTGGTCAGATACGGTTTTTTAACTCGAAAAATGTAAGATTTTCTATCAGATACGATATACAGCCTTCTAACTTAGAGAATAGATGCATTATTGGTCTAAGACTTTAAATATGTAGGTACTTGCAATTATATATACGAACATATTATGATGATTAGATTTGCTAGAAAATCCGTGTTGAATAAAAAAATTAGACAATTACCTAATCATCCATCTAATACACCCGCAAATATTATCAAGTATACCTAATTTAAACGGAAGTAATATTTTATGCGATGATAAAAAATAAATTGAACAGAATAAATTTGAATAAAATTCGGATAAAACTGCTTTTTGAAATTTTATTTTCGGTTAGATCCAGAAAAACGAAAAAGTTATAAAATAATAACCTTCTTTACGAAAAATGTGACAGCTATGTAATATGTGTAGTGTAATATGTATGCATTTGTATTTTGTATTTTTGCAATTTGCAATGAATTTTTTAAAAAGCAAAAACAAAACTATAGTGATATTGCTGATAATTATAGTAATAACGCTTTATATAAAAAAAAAAAAAAACTCAATTATAAATTAGATACTATACTTATCAAGCCAAAACATATAAGGTACATAATAATGTATGTAAATGCACTGTAAATTTAATGAATTGTAAAGCAAGTTGCTATATTCATATGAAAAATTAAAATGGAAATTTCCTTCAACTAAACTACATTTCTTACTCTATAGACTTTAGGCGTAGATTAATATTAATCGCAATTTTAATAATTTTTAATATTTTTTTTATTTATTCTGCAATTTATATTAACTAAACTACAAAATATGTACACATATTCATACACATTATATTATAATTATTATTATAAATTTAAATGTAGGTAATTTATATAATGGCGACATATAAATGAATTTGTATTATCTACATCAACATTTTAACTTTTTCACTTTACAATAATTGTAAAAATATAAAATAAATTTTTATTTTATTTTCACTTACCTCCATAACTTTTGGATTCATTTTTTTATACTCAATTATAAGCATTTTCTTTTAAATTAATAAAAAAAATTTTATTTAAATTCACAAAAATATGAAAATATTTATAATTTTAATAATCAAAATTCAAAATCAACCAAAAATAAATCAAGCGATTTGAAACTTGGTTGAAACTTGGAAAAAATTCACAAAATATAGCTATTTATGTGTATTGTGTATATAAACTGGAATGTTCTTCATACAATTTAAATATTTACTACACAAACAAATATGTACATATGCATACAATGTTTTTAATATACGTAAATATATACGTATGTAGTATTTACAAGAAGAAGAACAACAAACATTTCAATCAATTCACAATCATTACAATTCACAATAGTCAAATTTATCAAACACCACTCATACATGCAACAAGATAACACATATGAATTAAACAAGCCCAATAAAAAATAACAAAAAATTGAATTTGGCAAATGGAGTGGTATCGTCGTAAGTCGTAACATAAATGATGAATGAATAACATCAAATTTGATCAAATGTAATACGTAATACTATTGACACACTGCAGAGATAAACCATGTAGCCATATGTGGGTATGTAGCGTAGCTTAGCTATATGGTGGTACCTATATATCTATCGATTAAGGGGGAATTATAATTGACATCGCTGACATGGGTAACATGAGAAATAATAATAAATGTTAAAACGTCACATTTGGTTAACTATAATAACATAGATAACATACTAAACATAAGCAATACGAATTTCACAAAATGAGGTTATGGCTTGTTACTTATGTCATGTACGCTTTCGATCGTACTGCTTATGTCGAGCTTATGTGAAATGAATTTTTAACGAATGTCGGTAATGTCAATTATAGTTTAGCTTACTGATTTTGGTTGTGTTCGGCTACGACATATGTCATAGCCTATGTCACATATGTCGATTATAGTTCTACCTTATGGCTTATGTTACTTATGTCATGTACGCTCTCGATCGTACTGCTTATGTCGAGCTTATGTTAAACGAATTTTTAACGAATGTCGGTAATGTCAATTATAGTTTAGCTCATTGATTTGGCTGTGTTCGGCTACGACATATGTCATAGCTTATGTCACATATGTCGATTATAGTTCTACCTTATGGCTTATGTTACTTATGTCATGTACGCTTTCGATCGTACATTCGAGCTTATGTTAAATGAATTTTTAACGAATGTCGTTAATGTCAATTATAGTTTAGCTTATTGATTTGGCTGTGTTCGGCTACGACATAATGTCATAGCCTATGTCACATAGGACGATTATAGTTCTCCCTTTAGTCTATACATCTTGGTTATGTGTACGATTGTACATTGTACGTATATACGTCAACGTATATTATAATAAACAGCTGTTATATAAAAGTAACTACTAATGGTATTTTCTTTCATAGTAGAGTATGTCCATTTTTGAATTTTTGATGAAAATTTAGTTAATGATTTGATTATTGATAACAATGAGCTTTTTATCTATGAAAAATTCTTTCAAAATTTTCATTATTTTATCAGTATAAATTTACGTGGTTAATATAAATTGCATTATTACCCTTCAATTTCAATTATAAAACTAATAATAATAACAATTATTATTTTCACATTAATATGAAATGGATTTAAACAGTTAAACTTAAACCACTTTCAAAGAAAATGGCTCATACTACACATCTACATAAACATATAATGTATGCGTGTTGCGAATGTGGAGAATTGCAGACGTTTCAAACCAAACATTGTGCAAATAGCAACAGTGAACAAAAATTAAATTCAACTAACAAGCTAAAAAGAGACATGTATAGTTTTATTGTTATGTACATATATGTATAAAGAATTAGAAATAACACAAAATTTTATATAAAAAGAAGGAAATGTCCGATTGTGAATGATTTTCAAACTAACTCAACGAATACAATAATTCACAATAAACACTGCACAATCTGCTGAACTAAATATATATTCAGAAATCTACTACATTCTTGAAAGAAATATGTTATTTTCAGTTACATTTACATTTATATCGATTATCGGTTATCGGTTTCAAGAGAAAATTATTATAGCAGATTATAATAGTAAATCTAATAGATTTCAAAAATTTCAAAGATTTGTAGTAATTATGCCCGATAAATAACATAAAGCACCAAATAACTAAATTTAAGTAGATTGCGAACTGCATTTTCGATTGAATTTTTTTTTAAACATAAAATTACGATCATGTATGTAACTGAAATTTGTATTTTGATCATTTCCGTTATTTTGAAAATTTAATTTTTTTTTTAAAGATATAATGAAAACATTAAAAATTTAATACCCATATAATATTTTATGTTTTTTTAAAAATTAGGTATATTTTCAGTTATTTTTTATTTCAAAAAAATCAAATAAAAAATTGTGACAAAAAAAAAAATAAACATGACCTATGTATTACGTTTACGCGCATTACATTGAAGTCTCAATTTCATTAGAAAGGAAACTTTTTGATTGGTGAATTTGTTGTTGTTGCTGTTGTTGTTGATATTGTCTAGAATTTCGTCTTCCATTTAAACTGATATTACTGCTACTCTTATTTAATCGTGATGGTGATAATTGTTCATCAAATGTATTATTTGTTAATATATGACTACCTATACCGCTAACAGCAGCAATAACATTATTACTACCGCCATTTAAACTTATACTACTGTTACTAATATGCATATTATTGCTGCTATTACTATGACTATTTGAAAATTTATTTGTTGGTGAAAAATTTTTTTTAACTAATTGAAATGCACATTTATATAAGAATTGATATTGTTGTATTGTTTGAACCATTTTTATACGTTGATAACGTAATTCTTTTACTGTTTCAAATATATTTATTGAATTTTCTGATTTTAAACGTTGCATTATTATATCTAATCCAATTAATGTACCAGTACGACCACAACCAGCACTAAAAATATATAAAAATAAATAAATATTATCAAAAATATAGGTTAGTAATTTTAGAATATGGAAAAATTGAAATTCCTATCTATATGTATAAAATTGTCTCTGTAAATTATAAAACTTACCTACAATGTACCACAATTGGTGAACGTTTTGGTATTTTTTCAGATTTTATTTTACGTATAAAATGTATTAATTCAGTCGGATCATTTGGACAATCATGATCTGGCCATTTTTTAAAAAAATAATGAATAATATTTTGTTGTAGACCATAACCAGAATGTTTAACTAATAATTCACGTCTTTCGTATATGCTGTCATGATTTATTTCTTTTTTACATGTTATCGTTATATTATGACCAAATTTGAATATATCTGATGAATGTAATGGAAAATACTGATGGCATTTTACCTATACAAATATAGATATTTATAGATTTTTTATATATTAATAGGATAATATAGTTAGCAGTAATAATGATAAATGGAAAATAAAAATAGTAATTAATTGAGTTCTAAAACGCATTGATATGTTGTCAACACATAATTCAGCTTTGACGTCTCTCTCCCTCTTTCACTTTACAATTCTACTACTTCTTTGTGACACTAAAATACTGATTAGATTTTAACCTCCTCTAACCATTGCCTCAATTGCTCTTTATTATCCGTGACTTCCAAAATTCATCTACAGTTTAGATACAAAGTCATATATGTTCCGAAATGTCAAAGTATAATATTTGATGATGTCACATGTTCCAAAATCGTTTGGGAAATGTATTCAAAACGCATCAAATGAGCAAACAGCAGCGCATCTATTATATATAATTGATATCATAATATATGCATCATAACTTTGTATTATGACAGTTGTAATACTGTATCACAACCTGTTTTTCTATACATTTTGGAAGTCAACCTATGCACCATATTTTATTCCAAGCCAATTCGCTGAATTATGTATCAATAACAGCACACATGAGTTTTAGAACTTAATCACTATTTAAATATATATATTAAAAAAGAAAAAAAATAAAATAAATTATTTACCGTTTCACCCTCTTTCATTTCTGTTAACATTACAATTATACGAACATTATACTGTAATATCATTCTCCAAAAATCTATGAAGCAATCGGGTTTCGGTCCTTGAGTTGCGATATATTCTTTTTTCTTTTTATAACCCTATAAATGTTAAAAATTTTGAATAAAATTTCATGGTTTTTTCTTTTCTATCTAAAACAAAACTTACGTTAATAAATGATGCATTAATATAATCGGAACCTTCAGAATCTGAATCCAATATTACTCTATTTCTGTCGTCTATAAAATAAATTTGAAATATGAAAAATGAAACGATCGAAACTATTCCATATGCACTGGTAAAGTAAAGAGAGTTTTATTTTCTCTTTACACTCTATTATATGTGTACTTCTACTCTACTTAGTACTTAACTTACATGGATAAATGTTACTGTAACGATTTTTCGATTCATTCGATTTTGATGCATTTATTGATAAATCTAAATCATTTGTTAATGTTGATAGCTCCTTAAATTCACGCATTATTTTATCACGTTTCGATATTTCTGCATAATGAAGTAGAAAATTTTTTGCATTCACATCACGATTAATATTTGCCATTCCATTTATTGATTCACGATGCCTTCCGAAAGGAAAAAATATACAATTTGAGAAAATAAATTTGAAAAATAGTTAAAAAAAAATTGGAAAAAAAAATTATTGTGTTTTCGTTAAACTAGTATAGAATTGAGTTTTGAATGTTTTATTGAAGAATTGATCCAGTATACATATTTTTGTATAGTTAAGCTAAAATAGCATTTCATTACATAAGAACCTTTGATTAGTATTCATTGTGCAACTTTGTTCTTGGGCTGTTGTAATTGTCAATGAGTATATACTCAATCTCAAATTTCAAAGGAACACATGAAATAAGATCATAAAAATTAGACAATATACCTATGACAGATGGTAGTGTGTCAATAATCATTCTTTAAATTTTTACTCTGAAAACTCTATACAAGTATTTTTGCCGAAATGATGCATACATGTCTGTCACTGTCAATGTCAGTGTTTATATATCGTATCGTGCACATTTTCAATTTGAAATTTCACTGACTGATATGATCGATGAATGGCAAATAAAATGATCATTTGCCATGAATAATATTTGAAGTATTTTGTTTTTCTTCAAGCTTAGCTCGAATTAGCTTACCAAGTTGGACATATTTTTTTTTTTTTTAAAAATATTTTCTAAAAATTTTATTTTATTTTTTATTTCTTACCATTTCATTCGTCTTGATATCCATAAGTAAATGATACCCGAAAAGAATGCTAACAGTAAACAAATAACTACCAATAATATGACTAGTAATAATCGTACTTCTGTATCTGTATAAAATGATAATTGTGCAACATCATTATAACCAGATCTTGTGAATAATCGTAAAACAACACTGTATGAAGTTCCTTTAAATTAGATGTTTAAATTAATTAAAAAAAAAAAAATACACATTGAAATTATTAAAAAATATATGTATGTAACTTTGATACTTGATTCCTTAAAATTAAATTAGTATTTGGTAGGAGTATATAATCTTAAGAAATAAAATTTTATATACCTGGTTTAAGTGGTCCATTACAATAATCATTTGGTCGATCATTACAATTTTTTTCTATTCCAATTGTATACGGTGTATAATATCTATTTTCATCAGATTTGCTCAAATAATATCCATCTACTTACATAAATACAAAATTTTTTACTTAAAAAACAAATTTAAATAATAAATAATAAAATAAAATTTGATTTGTAGAAAATAAAAATTTACCGATATCATCAGTAAATGGTACCCAACGAATTGGTGTAGTTTGATATTGTCTAATGCATTCCTGTTCTAATTGTACTTGAAACCAATTTGAAACGTTTGGCCAATTATATTTGCTTTCTATTACACCAAATTCTAAATTTGGATCATTTTGACAATTCTAAAAAGAAAAAAATGGAAAACAAGAAAAAAACATTTTTTTGCAAAACATTTAAACTTAGAAATTTTTAAATAAGAATAAAAGAATATGGCTATGGGTTTTAGAAAATGTGATATCGATATATAATTCAGTGTAGGTTGGCTGAGTTATAAAACAAACGATTTGTTGTGTGTAGATGCACAATTCAACGTATATAAAACTATAAAATTGAACCTGAACTGTACTGTAATACATCGATCATATATGATGCATTAATGAGATTTGAATCTCAGCCATCCCTAAGGTATTTAGAATTCAGCTTATATATTTTTTTATAAAAAATACCTTCTCTGCTACCAATAATGCTGCATATAAAATATTTTCTGCATTTAATGTGAATATATCATTTGAAATTTTAGCTAGTGCTGATGATGTTGGATTTTTAGCTAAAAATGCATTAACAATACCTTTACCGGTTATATTCAGTTTACGTGGTACTAGAAAAAACAAAAAAAAATATAAACAAAATGAAGTCAGATTAATCAAAATGAATCCAAAAAAAAAAAAAAAAATAAATAAATAAATAAATAAAAAATAAAAAAAGAAATTAATGTATTTTACAAACTTCCAGCTGGTGATGAAAATTTTGTTGTTGATATTGGACTTTCATAACCTTCTTCTAAATGCATTTTTATGTAAACAACATAATTAAAATCTGACATTAATTTTGTTTCATTCCATTCAAAATGTTCATAATCATTAATTGATGGATCATTTTTATTTGGATATATTCTTGTAAAAAATATTTCTGATCGATTTCGATGTGTTCCAGTAAAATCTAATTGAAAATATTTTATTTTTCCATTTGTACGACATGGTAAATTCCATTTTAATAATGCTGATGCTTCATATATATTTTCATTTAATGATGGTCCAGTTATTTCAGCTGCTTGAAAATTTTCGATTGGTGTTGGTACTATATGAAAATAAAAAAATAAATAAATATAAAAAAAATTTTATATGCGGCTGAATTTAGCTGAATAGAGCTGAATTAAGCTGAATATAAGAAAATATAGTTTTAAGTAGCATTTGAATCAATTCCAATTCAAAAATATAAAATTTTTTCAGCTGAATTATGTACCATAAACCATAAAGTATTAAAAAAAATACATTATTACCTGCTGCTTTTGTTGAAACTCTTATCATTTCTGAAAATTCACTAACACCAAAATCATTCATAACTGCCACCTGTATACCATATTCAACGAATGGTATTATACCATCTTGAAATAATGATTCAGTTTTTGATACTTCTATAGTTTTTTTGATCGATTCAATATTTGGACAATTTATTGGAACCTTATATAATGGACGTAACGTTTGAATATGTAATTTATACATAATAATATTACCATTTGGATATTTTGGTGGCTTCCATAATATATGAATTGAATTTAATGTTGTATAATTTATGTAAATTGAATCTGGTTTATCAGGATCTATTAAAAAATAAATTTATAAATAAAATTTTGTTATTAATTTATTTTTATTTCTTTTTATAATAAATTTTTTGAAAATCATTTTACATACAATATTTTCCAGTTTCACAAACAGCTTCATTATTTACAGACCATCCGGCTATATTAAAGATTGCAACACGACAATTATATTTAGCATTCGGTGACAATGGTTTTACTGTACCACTGTATAGTCCAATTGCTCCTTTAACATCAACAATTGTCTCACCAAACTAAAAAAAAAATTTATAAAAAATTTCTGTTAAATACACTCGTACGTCTATGTATATGACATGCGACTGAGTTTTAAAATGCATCAATTTGGCATCAATGCGCTTAAAATATCGTTTCACAATCTTATATGCGCCAAATCATAACACCGATGCCGCATCGATATTATGATGCATACATTTCAACACTAAATCCGTCTGTCTAAAATCGTTTGCATTAACATCATTCTACTTACACTCAAACACTTCTATTTGTACATACCTTAATTTTAACATCATCATCTGTTTTACATGAGAATCGTACCGATAATATTTGACAATTATTTGTAGGATCTGTATCTCTGGCACGTAATTCTAAACTATTATGTGTAGCTAATTTAACTTCAATATTATCTGGTGGTGCTGATTGTGTCGGTATTGTTTTTGATTTAATTAAACCTGGTATACCATCGTATATACCGGTTGTTGCAATTATTTGTATCGAATATAATGTACATGATTTTAATGATTTAATTGTGATTTTAGTTTCTTCAGTTGTATTACTAAATGCATGTTCGATTCCATTTTCATCATTATCATACCATGCTTCTATACGATAATTTTGTATACATAATTCTGAAAATTCTGGGATTTTCCATTCGACTAAAATCTCTTTTGGATAGCTATCAGCTGTTATATTTAAAACGATTGATGGTTCTAAAAATGAAAAATAAAACAAACAAAAAATTATTAAAAAAAAAAAAATTTCCATGAAATTTTGGAAATCTTGGAAAATATTCAATGCGTAAGTAGATGGGTTTGGGTACTTACTATCATGTTCCATTGTAAATCCAATATCGCTTTGCTGCCCCTCAATTCCATTTATCATGATTGGTTTTATTGTTAAATTATATTCACCGCATGGTTTTAAATCATTTAAAAATATATACGTTTCACTAATTTCATACATTTTATGAATTTCATATGGACCAAATAATTCTAATTTATATTCTTTAATACATTTCATATGTTGTTCAGGTGGTTTCCATTCGATTGTGATATTTGTTGAAAATTTTGATTGAATTTTTAAATCTTTAACTGGTCCAGATACTAATTAAATTTAAAGAAAAAATATACATATGTATATGCACATAAATACAATGTGTTTGATTGTAAATTGCTATTGTCATACCCTTGATAAACGTTAATTCTTCAAAAAAAAAATTATTCGTATAGCGACGAATGATCATTCATTTGTTGTTTATCATACTATTCATAAAGAATTAAGTTTAAATTATCATTTACCCATAGTTTATATGAGGGAAAAAAATATCCCGAATTTAATCCGAAATTCGGAATAAATTTGAATTATCGTTTAAACCGGTAAATTTACGAAAATTTGGTATATTCCCAATTGAATTTGTCTTATTCCATATTCTGAGTTATAGAATTTGAGAGAAAATTGGTAATAATCCAAAATCCGAAATTAAAGTGGATTAAACTAGTTAATCGGCATCTGCAACTTTATTCAAGTAAGTACGAATGAAGTTTCGGAAAACAACTTCATTTAGCGGCAAAAGAAAATGGTGAAATAAACCATCACTGTGGCGGTTAAAAAAACTGGCTGACTCACTGATTAGTGAGTGACAGTAAAAATTGAAATTTTACTCAAATATAAACTGCCACTTTACAAACTGCTTATTCGACAAAGTGAGTGTATCAAGCAAGGGATTTTAGAATGATTATTCACATAAATAAAAACTGAAACAATGATCATTGAAGAACTGTCGTTTGTCAAGGATATAATAGTTTGTTCTCTTTCGGCAGGCTAATGCCGATTCTACATTCAATATTCAATGCAGTAGACTTGACACACTTGACAGCTACTTTTACTCATGTTAAGCATGCTGTTAAGTCGAAAGCCGAAGTCCAAGTTGAAGTCACTGCATTGAATGTAGAAGCAGCATAACTAATTAATTCATTATATCTGTGATTATATGTATTTACAATTACCTTGTATTGATGAATTAAATGTTAAATTTAATGAATTATTAATTTCTTCACCGTTAACAGTTATCTGAAATATATATTCTTCACATCCAGTTAAATTTTTTATTATAAATTCATTTGTTTTTGTATCCGTAAAATTATAATGATTCCATAAAAGTTTTTCTATTTATATAATATTGAAGAAAATATATGAAATTTTTATTTTATTTTATTTTTTGTTCGATTTTTAAAAATTAAATTTGATATATCCTATCCTACAGAAAATGCAATTAGAATTAAATACATATTTATAATATTTATATAATAATGTAGAGTATAATATAAAATTTATATGTACAAGTACTTGAATCATTGATATTTAAATCATTTAAAAGAGCCCATTTTAAATCATAAAAATGAATACAATATTTATATTCTGGTGGTTCCCATTTAACTTTTATCGTTGAATTATTTTGCTGTAATTCAAATGTAATCGATTTAACTGGTCCAGGATCTTTAAAAAAAATAATAATTAAAAATAAAGAATAGAAAAAATTTAAATAAAATATGCGGATACATTTAGCATATATAAATTTGTCATGTAAAATTAAATTATTCTTGTTCATTTTTTTTTTATTTTTTTTATCTAAATTTTAATATTTAAATTTAATGAATTTTTATTGATAAATCATATTTGGTATGTACTTACCAGTTTCATCAGTTTCAGTTGAATTTTTTCCATGAAATATTTTTCTATCATTAACATCATAACTAATCATTTCAATACTATAATTTTGACATGAATGTAAATCTTTTAATGTTGCTTCATTACATGGATTATTACATACATAAGATGTTGTATAATCATCTGATTTACCATTAATTGTATAATTGAATATGCATTCGGAATTTGTTGTATTCCATGTTATATGAATTGAATCTTTATATGGTATTATTGTATCAATAGTAATTTCTGGTCCTTAAAAACAAAAATAAAAAAAAAAAATTAAAATGAAAATGAAAATTTTTTTAATTTTATAAATAACATATAGTATTTTCACGTATATGTAATGTACTACAAACATATAATGGGCCGTACCCGTATGAATAAAAATGAGCATTATCTTATACTTCAGTTTTTCGGAGAAAATGCTTAACTTTCTATGAATAAAAATAAGCAAATGTTACATACTCTAAATTCAACATGAGCATCTTCTCCAAGATTATGAACATTTACTTATAAATATTCGCATGAATAAAACAGAGCAAATGCTTCACAAAACATGAGTCTACTCAGTACTCAGTATCAGACTCAGGTTTGAATATGCAATATGCCATGACTTATTTCAAATTTTACCATAAAAAAGTGTATAAAACACTTTCAGAGCTATAGATTATTATAATTTTAAGTACATATTTGTATCAAATTTTTGTAGAGTATGTTTCTATACACTATTTCCGAATATTTTTTTAAATTTGAACGCAGAAAGATCAAAGTATCTTCGAATGAAATTTTTAATTTCTATTTCTTTATCACAATTTCATCTGGCATAATTATACTCACACAATTTATATGCACAATAACGATTATTTGTCTGTATATCAAAACAAGGGGATTCCCTTAACTACATTTCACTCACAAAGTCACAAAGTCATTACGACGGTCATAATCAAAAAGTGTAAGCATGAAGTATATGGTAAAGATTATTCATGAATGAGAATAAAAGCAAATGCTCATGGCTTGACCTTTTACTCATGAGCAGATGCTTTCTTATATTTCATGCTCATGCTCACAAGCATTTTCTCCCATTTTATTCATATTATCTTAATGTGTATATAATGTGTGTATACGTACGTGCATATTCTGTTTGTAAAGACCTTGAAATCGTCCTAGTTATATTATCAGATTTATTTTTTACAACTGCTGTTATTGTATACCTTTTACATGGTTGTAAATTATCACTGTAAATGAATATCATAAATAAACAAAAATTAATAAGTAAATTAATATGAATAAAAAATTAATTTAAAAAAATATACATTTAATATGTATATATGGGAAAGAGAATAATACTACCCAACAGGAACAGGAAAATGATTCGTCTACATATAATTTGAGAAAATTATAGAAATCGTTAAATTATTAAGACAAGATCAAAATTAATCCGATTATCAATTACAACAAAATTGAAAACTATGAAATAAAAATTATTTAGTTCAACTCATTGTCCGATTTCCCGATTAAGCACCCTTATAAACATCACTCGAAACTTCGAAATGAAAATTCAAAAATGTGTACAAGTAAAACTATTATAACGTATACTATAGGTATACTGTACATGGTCAATGACTTCCATTGCTCTTGAGTATGTATAGAGTAGAGGAGCAATTATAAAATGTTTTTAGTTGATTTTTCGTGTAATAATTTCATGTACATAATTCGCATTCTACTAAGAGAGAGAAAATCAAATTTTTCTCAAAAATAAATATTGTATTTACCAATTTCTCGTTTTCTTCCCTGAACAGTTCGTCTTATTTCAGTGTTATTTATTTCGCTTTATTTTTTTGACAGTCTTTACTGGAATTTGGGCGCAATTTTATTCTTCATTTTAGACGCAATAACTCTTCAATTGGGTGACAAATTGATACTATTGGAAGATTGTTTCAAGACAGGAATATTGTTATCACTTGTCGATGAGCAAATATATACGCGAGTTATAAGGTAATAAATTTTGCAATGATATTCTTAAAGTACACACAAAAAAGTGAATTGTAATATAATAAAAGTGGCTGTTGGGTAGTATAATTTTTTTGGGAGGAACATTTTAATATATATATATTTTTTTTCTTAAATTACCATATATTATTATTATTATTAATATTATTATTATTTTTATCCACTAATATAAGTAATAATTTAGTTTTTCTAAAATCTCCATTGCCACATGTCTTTTCAATTAATTCATATGAATCATTTAAAATATTTATTTCAATTTTTGTTGGATATGTAATAAATTCTATAATTTTGTCATCTGAAAAATTATGAAAAAATATATTTTAATATAAAATATAATCTAAAAAAAAGTAATAAATAAATAATTAACAAGAAAAAAAAAGAAAAATAATGTTTATATGCACAGTTTAAATTTTATTAAGTCTCATTTACAATCCAGCCCAAATAACGTGCGAGATTAGATGGTGGATATTCGCCATTATTCAGAGTAGATTAGCATATGCTATTATATATGTATGTATATAGAAATATTGGAATTGATACACAAACTTTTAAATCTTTCAATATAATTTCCCAAATCACCAGCGTCAGATTAGAAATACAACTTAATCTCAATCTCACGGCTCTGATGTAATCAGATCTTGGTGGAAAAAAGATAGCGCTATATGGAATATATTGTGTGTAAAGATGAAGGATGTGCTATATATGAAAAATCTAATCTGGCACGTAATCTACGCTGGATTATAAATGTATAACATAAAGCCTCATTTACAACACAACATGGATTTCACGACAGAGTAGATTTTTCATATCTCCTTCATTTTCCCACGAAAAATTCTTTTTCTGCATAGCGTGAATTTCGTCAGAGTCAGAGTGAGATTAGACTGTATTTCTAGTCTGATGTCTGACACTGATGATGGAAAAATTATATTGAAAGTTTTGAAAGCTCATGTACCAATTCTCAATCTTTCCAATATAATAACACAAGGCAATCTACTCTGAATTGTGAATACCGTCTACTCGGCGTGAAATCCACGTTGGGTTTTAAATGAGACATTAAATGTAAATTATGTATATTCTCGTATTTGAATATGTGTTCTTATATACCTTCAGGTAATTCTGGTTCTGGTGTTGATTGATTTGTATTTTTATTTGTTGTCGTTTCTGCTGGTGTTGTTGTTGTTGGTGTTATTGTTTTTGTTGTTGTTGGTGTTGGTGTTATTGTTTCTATCGTTGTTTTTGGTGTTGTTGTTGCTGTTGCTGCTAAAATTTTATTATATTGATTACAGTCTACATTTGGAATGAAATTTAACAGCTGCATTAACACGATAATTATTATTATTATGATATTATTTTTATTGTTGTTGTTGTTGTTGTTGTTGTAAAGTAATAATTTTATCATCTCCATAATTTTGAAATTTTTAAATAATCTTCCTGATATTTATTATTGTGATAATGATTATTGAAAATCATGATTTTTTTGAATAATTCTTTTTTTAAATTAAATATAAAATGAATGTACTATATATGCATGAATGGTATGTATATATAGTATAGGTGTATACTAGACTAGAAAGAAATATAAATTAACTGAAATAAAAATTTGAATTAATTATAGAATCAAATAAATAAATAAATTAATTAAATAAATAAATGAACAAATAATAATTTTTTTTCTCCTATAGTTTGTATTTTTAGTACAGATCAAATCGAGCCTGGGGTCTGGGGTGAGATGAACAGCAGGGTAGGTGCTGATCGCTTGTGAAAGGATCTGACTGGATACAGGCCAGTATTGCAACTGTTGAGTTCACTTTACCTCCTCGTCGTGACCCCTGGTAACTGGCATCGGTCAAGCGAAAATTGTGGGCACTGTGGTCTTCCTACAGGGAGTTGGACGATGGTCCGTGAAAAACATCATGTTCAGAAACCAGATCTGGAGGCCAAAACTCGACATAACGAAATGTAGTGCCATTGAAGAGGAAAAAGAAGAAGATCAAATCGAGCCACCGAAACCTTCACTGAGTTCAATGCGGATTGCGAACCACATATAGATTTGTCGCTTCTATAGAGAAACAAATTCAATTACACGATGAGATGAGAATAGGACTGGGTTTGAACTGATCTACTTTTGGGATAATCGATTGATATTTGAGTTACACATTGTCAAATTGTTGTACAGCATAAGAAAACTCGAATCAGCATTTATAATTTCTTTTTCACCGCACAAGTACTAGGTAGTAGGTACTGTAGGTAACATTTGGTACTTTTGTTTTTACCTTTCGACTGTCCTGGCCTGGGAATCAAGTCAGATAATTTGGATTCTTTGTGCTTTGCTCCACCATTGAGCCACTTAAAATTGAGTTTTGCTATACTTATTATTTATATAATGAAATCAGTACTACGTGCTGCTACACACGTCTGTCTCTGGTATAATGATAAAAAAAATTCACATTCCATTTTCTTCCAAATTTTTAATTAATGTTAGATTTTATTTGAATTGTATTCAGTTTAGAAATGAAACGTTTTCCAAAAAAAAAAACTGTAACAATTTTAATCTACTACTTGTATTCTCGAGAATTTATGCACACAGTAATCGTACTTAAATACACAGAAGATAATATATAATTATTGTTTGATTTGATTGCGAAACAATTAATATGATGGTGATCGTGATATGATGTTATTTGAAAGATATTATTGTCATTGATTCCATGAAATACAAATAAATAAATAAATAAATAATTTGCAGCTACTACAATCAGGTACGATATTGAATACTTTTATAAATTCTTGATGATCAGATACAGTACATATACAAGAAATAAGAAAGTGCAAGTACAAGTGCATAACATACTAATCGTAATCGAATGAATCTTCCACGTTAGTATATGTATATGTTTGTACATATCCGTCACTTTTAGTTGTATAAATGAAGTATAAAAATGATAAGAAAATGGATTATATTATTGTCAGATAAAAATAAATTAACAATAATAATTGCATATAATAATACTCGCAATATTGATACAATACTTGAAAATTGATTGCATATTTTAGATTCGCATTTGTATATGTATGCAGTACAAACATAAATACAAATGCGAATCTAAGATATGCAATCAATTTTCATATGAGAAGATAAATTTATTGCCTTTGTGAAATTATATCCTTGACACAATATAATATCATCATTATTATGATTGAAATTGTCATAATGAAAAATTTCTAAAAACTGATTTAATTAAGGAGAATGTGAAGGAGTAGAGGTAAGAGATAATTTGCAATATTGTGTAAAAGGAAAGTTTCGGAACGATAAAATACATATGTACAAAAAAAACACACAAAACAAACGTAAAAATTAAATTATTAATAAGAAATACACATACGCAAGTACGTTCAAAAAATGATCAAATTAAAATTTTTAACGAAAAAATTACAACAATAATAAATAAATAGCACTGCTACATACATATGTACTTATACGTACATTAATATTTGAGTACATAATACTCGTGTAATGTGTAATAATCAAGGATGTGTAATGAGGCTCTATATAGTTAAAGAGAAATGATATAAATATAATCTACTCATCGTATATAATACACGTATATACAATCGTTAATCGTCATGTTACTACCTATATTCCTTTCCTGTATAAATCATCCATCATATCACATATCACTATGAGAAATGAATGAATGGAAAACTAATCAAATTAAAAAAAAAAAAAAAGAAAACAAAAAAATACAATAAAACCATATAAACATAAAAACAAAAATTAATATAATGAGTCAATAAATAATAATAAGAAATGTATGACATGATTATAAAAAAGATAAAATAAATGAATGAATGAATATTAAAAAAAAAAACCAGACAAAGAAAAAGAAGAAGAGGGAAAAAATAAAAACGAATCAAACTTAGCAAAAAATTAAAAACAAAAACCAAATGTGTGTAAATTGTATTAGTAAAGTAAATCAAATAAATAAAGTTTAGTTTAGTTAGATATTATAGTCAAATAAAATAATATATTATATGCTCGCATCGCTTGTAGTATCAAAATTTGTGTTTAAACTGAAAGTGAATTTATGTTTATATAACGACGAGACACGCTAATTACTTATAAAAAAAAGAAAAAACAGATTTCAGTACATATACATATTTACTTAATAATGTTATCGAGAGAAAACAATAAAAATAATACAAATTATTTATTTATATTTCCTTGTTAGAAAATAAGCGGTAAACTAATAATTTCTAATTGATTTATTTAATCATCCATCATTATCTGAATAAGTGGATACTGCAGTGCAGGTAGACTTCAATAGGACGTTCAACTCTGTTTGCCTGCTGACTTTTCTCTCCAGCATGTTATGGTGTTCCACTTGCTGACTTTTTAGATCATCTTTAGATCATTTGTATTCGAAAAATTGAACAGTCTCTGATGTCTCTTTTCCGGTCTATCCGTTAATCATTTTCCATCTGGTTTACTAAAATTTATCTTCTTCATTCGATCCAAGATGAAGATATCCTTTAGAAGATTAGATATCCTTCTAAACGTAGATCTAGATACAAGATGCCATACAATATTTTTCGCATTTAAATCAGCCTAGTAATTTCTGTCATATAGATATTACTTTAATCATTAGCCTCCGAGCTCCAACCCAATATAAGTGTTGGTTTAGTGAGAGGTTTCATATATTTTACACTTTATGTCCATGAACAATAAATCTTCTTAACATATTGTAAAATGTAGTTAATCTCCGATTTATTTCTCTAGATGCAGATATTCACATTGTTTACATTTTTAATTAAGCTACCAAGGTATTCGAATTTTTCTCCTGTGTGAAAATTCCTCCCATTTTCTATATTCTTCAATTATTGTAAGATTTTGTTTTAATCTGTATGAATTTTGTTTCGTCAACATTTACTTTTAAAATGCATGTTTCCAACAACATTCACTTTTAAAACTTTTGTGTTTCTATACTATTTTCAGAAATCGAAGTCAGTATTGTGCTTATGGAAAAAGTTACCCGATGAGTTTCTGATAACTTCACATATAATATTTTGTAGGAAATTCTGAATAATATATCTCTGTCTTGATTGAAATTGAGATCTGATCCCCACACACGAGACAGATTTATACAAACGCAATGTGAAAGAATATAGAAAAGCATGCCTATCTTGCCTGTACTGACTTCAATTTCTGAAAATAGTATAGAAACATTTTTTTAAAACTTTTATGTTTCCAGCAATATTTATTTTTAAAACTCATGTTGCTAGCAACATTTACTTTTAAAACTCATGTTGCTAGCAACATTCATTTAATTTGGAAATGTATATATACATAAGTGAAATAAAGTTAGGCTGTGGCTATACTATTACCAACTATGAGATGGACTGTACTTATGTAGTCGACTAGTCGTGTATGTGATAATACGTACTAACACACATGTACGTACACATAATATACGAGTATCTCTCGCAGAACTAACAAGTGTAATGTTTTTATCATTTTATCTTCTGTTTTGTTGCTGTTTTTTTTTTTTTTTTTTTTTTTTTTTTTGTTATTATGAAGTGTATCACCACATTCTGTATTTATAATAATGTGTAAGTAAATAGAAATTTATCTATCGATATAAAGAAATAATCAATTTAATAGAATAACAATAAAAAAAAAATAATAAATATTAAAGATAATTAATGGAAAAAAAAATAAAAGAAAGCAAAAAAAAATAATCATAAGAATTTAAAACAAAAATAAAATTACTATATGCGTGTATGTATATTTTAAAATAAATGAAATTTTTTGACATTTTCTTCATGATATATTGATTGAGAAAAGTATCACGTATCGGGAGAACACGCACCCAGATTGAGTCTACCGTACAACACGCACTGTAGAAGCTGCAAGGACAACTCAGAGTAAGAAACTCTTTTACATTATCTTTGCAGTTGTTGTCCAGCATTAGCTAAAACTAGACTAAGGGCTTTCGGTAAGCCTTTCCTCGAATAACTCGCGGAGGTGGCCAGTCTAACAGTAGGCAGTTTGGTCTACTACCTGAACAAGACGAAATGGCTATAGCCTAGAGAAACAACCAACACCTACGAGTCTGTGGTAACAAAACGGCACACAAAGTGCTAATTGAGTCTGTTTCCTAATGGACTGGAAACGGATTGCCACTGCAACCAACCAACCAACCATCACGTATCGGTATCATAGATACAAAGTATGCCAGAGAGTGTGTTTCAAGTGAGTGGAGTGTATTGGACTTGCAATTGGGATTGGGAGGTATAGGCAGCTTAATTGGTAGAGTAAGACTGATCTGACTGATCAGATCACAATCACAAACATGAAGTTTCGGATTCGATTCTCACGACGATGACAGGAAAAGGTAAGAAAAATGATTGTCATTACTTTGTCCCTCATATTATACTATACTTTCAACTTTTCTTTCCCACCCCAAAATTCATTCAGCTCTTAGTGAGAGTACCAGACCAGTGTACCTGCTTGCTTAAAAAAAGAGATTACAAATGCTAATTTCTAGTCCACTTAAGCTCCACGTATAAGTGTTAGCGCGCCCCTATCATTTCATTTAGTTTATTTCTCTATGTACTATTGTACCAATAACTTTACAATAAATTCAAAATTGACATTTAACTCTATAGTTTGCTTAGAGGCCATAGAGGCATTAGGTGTATACATGATTAGTAATGAGCCTAGAAATTATCTCAGTGAATATATGTATATTGGTTCGATTTGCACTTTTTTTAAAAATACAAACCATAGAAGAAGAAGAAGAAGAAGAAGAAGAAGAAGAAGAACACTTTTTAATTAAACACTTATAGAATTTTCGTTTATATTTTTTATACCGATCAATGATACATAAAGGACTAATACGAACTGGAACTATGTGTATATCTGTTTGTCTAGGATGTGTATTGTTTAAAAGAAATTATTTTTTTAAAAAAAAATAAGGATACTGCGCATATACTTAGTTAGTTAGTTGGTAAATATGGTCCATTTCTCTTTATTTTTCTGAACAGAAGAATTAAATTTATAATTAAACAGAGAACTACAGTAAATTTAATTTCACATTTAAAATCACATTTTTCACGTATTGTTTTCTATAAAAAGGAAGAACATAACATTTTTATATTTAATTCATTATTTACATTTAAGAAATTTTTACTCTTCAATTCTACAAAAATTTAAAAAAAAAAAAAAAATACACAACAATGAAAACAAGTTTAAATAATAAAATGAATGAAAGTTTTAGAATAAATTAAAGAAAATTATTTATATAAAATAAAATTAAATTAAATTAACGTATAAAACACTTGACTATTTTTCATTTTCACTTTACATTTTTATCATTCCATTATGCTAGCATTGGCATATGGAGTGTTATATCAGTATTCTGTACATTATTTAACACTAATTAGACAGAATTTACAAAAAAAAAATAAATAAATAAATTATAAACGTTAAGTAATACCACGCAGAGAAATTTTTCTGTAGTGTATAAAATATTTTTCAAATTTTACAAGCACAAATGCATATAAATTTTGTGTACACATAAGTACGATTTTAAAGTGGCATTTTAATGCTTCATTTTTTATCGATAAACATTCAATATAATCACCCACCAGCCACCACACCACATATGAGTATTGTGTATTTCGAAATAAAGTACTGGTATTTTTTTTTTTTCTTTAATTTTAATTTTTATCAATTAATTTTATTTATTAAATAAATTAATGTGAAATTGAAAATAAAAAATTTTATGCATTAAATATTGTATATATATATTTTTTTAAAATACAAAAAATTGTGCATACATAATTATTCTAGATTACACATACATTTATACATTATCTATTTATACATGTGTAAATCTACTTATACACTCAGCGACTAAGAAATGATCATCAGAAATTGAAATTTCATGCGCATTTTGTTTTAAAAGTACACAAATCATTATCATGAGTCTTTGATGAGCCTGAACCTAGACTACAACATATAGTGGTTCCCTTTGATCACATAATAAGGATTTAATAATAATCATTACATAATTATTTTTAACTATTGTGATTTTAAATTTGTTGACATGACAGTTCTATTAACAAATTGTCAAAAACAAAAATATTGTAACTTTAGGAGTAGCCAGCACCAAATCTGTTTTCTTTTGCATCACATATCTCCGAAGTTACTCAACCAATTTCAATAAAATTTAAAACATGAAAATTTTGAAAAGAATTGTGGTCCTTAAATGAAAGAATTTTTCCTGAAAAATGTCCTTGCTTAGTTTTTACAGGCTGTCAAAGTTGTTATATATATAGAACGCTGATCAATCGATCACAAAACAAAGAGTCTCGAGTTCGAATATCGATGACGAAAGTAACAGGAATCTCTTTAGTGATGATTAAGATCAAATGAAAAAGTGAAGTATTAGGCCTTTCTCGAAAATGCAGTCAGATGTGACGATCATCCTTGTATACAGCAATCGTATATGACGTCAGTTGCTTGTAGAATTGCATGTAGCATACAGACTACATGCGCTGATGCATGCATCATTTTTGCGATCGTATATGCAATCTTTATGCATTTTTGAACTTTTGACATTTTTTGCATGAGTATGCATTTTCGAACATTTGATTTCTGTCACTTGACAATCTGACTGCATTTTCGAAAAAGGCTTTATTACTTGAAAAAGGTCTTATTATTTTTTAAAATTATTGCAGTAATTAATTTGTCGCTGAGTGTATTTATATGTGTATATATTTTTTATCTTTTCATTATTTTAGTGACTCTGTTTTATTAAATCATTTTTAAAATTAATAGCACAGACTATATGTAGTCATTCAAATGAATTATACACACACACAATAACCACTCATATTCATATTATATAGTAGTATCATAAAATAGGATGTTTTTATCTGTTATCTATAGTAGATGTTTTATATCATTTTATTTTATTTTTTATTTTATTTTTCATTATTTTGTTTTTTGTTTTTTTTGTAAACTTCCGATTTTATCATTTTTTTTGTTTCATTATTTTCAAATATTTTTTTTTGTAGTATGTTTTGTAGTATGTATATTTTTATTTTTAATTTTAATTCATTTTTTTTAATTAATTTATTAACGAAACTATCTTGAAAAAAAAGAATTAAAATAAATTTGACAAAAAAAAGAAACGACTTTTCCTTTAGAAAAAAATTTTCTTTTCTAAATTCACACTCTCACATTTAACATATCATAACCTCACACACAGACACAATAAATAATAATACAAAAATTAAAAAAGTTTTTAATAACAAAATATTTTTAAAAGAAAAAAAAAAGTTAAAAATTTAAAAACAAATCTGACTGTTACGATGTTACTAACATTAAAAAAACACAGAGATTTGCACAGTAGAGTGTTTATAGTATCACTTCCTATAACTATAGTTAGTTAGTTATATGTACGTTAAATTTTCATTCAAAAATATACAAAAAATTGCGATTGCATTTTTGTGAAATAAATAAATTAATAAATTTTAAGAATAAAAACCTAAACTAAATACTGAATTAAAAATAAAACTAAATTAAATTATTAATGTCGGTTAATTTTTTAATACATAGGTATATATATTGTAATTCAATTTTACAAAATAATTAACTGAAGTGAAAATGAATACTTTTGATCACTTTTTGTCAATCAAATAATTTTTGTATTATTATTATTGGATATAGTGATGATAGATAAAAAAAAATTTGTACATACGATGATAGTATACACTTATACCATTAAATATATACTTGAAGTACATACTTACATATATGTGCACATAATGTTGGGTGATCAAATTAGTACTTTATCTATATACATTTTTTAAACATACGCCATGTTTTTTCTTTCAAATTTTAAAAATTTGATCATAAACGCATCATACTTTTATTCAAGTTGCCTCCAAAATTAAAATTCGTGTTAATTCTTCAAAAAATTATTTGTATAGCGAATTATCATATTCATTTGTTGTCTATCAAATATACAATTCATCATGAATTAAGTTAAAATGATCATTTACTTAGCTTCAACAAGAAAAATATGTATTCCGAATTTAATCCGAAATTCGGAATAAATTTGGATTATCGTATAAATCGGTAATTACATACACGAAAATTTTGAATATTTCCATATTGAATTGGACACATTCCACATTCCGAATAATTATAACGAGTAGTTTATATACGAGAGAAAATTTGGAAATAATCCAAAATTCAGAATTAAAATAGATTTCGTATAAAATAAACTATGGACGACAATAGTCCATGCAAAAAGCTTCTATATGGAAATATTGATGGCACAAAAACCTAGAGCAGACCCAGGAATAGATGGTGGAAGTCAGTGACGGTGGATCTGAAGAAACTACAAGTACGAAATTAGAAAGAGGAGTCAAAGAACATCAGAGAAGCTTGGAGAACCCTTCTTTTAGAGGTGAAGCTTCTTCTCAGGACTGTGGTGCTATGATGATGATGATAAAATGAACTAAGATAAATCACTATATAAACCAACATTTATTTGTGTCATGGTGTGGAATCATGTGAAAAAGTGATCGAAATTTTTGTGTTTTATTTTTGAAAAAATCATCAGAGAGGATCATCAACATAAAATCATTTGTCATTCATCAAATTATTTAAAATGAATTAAAAGTTTTGTTTACATATTTTATCGTTTCAATTCAATTTCAAATGGAAAATTTATAAATACAAAGGTCTCATTTGATCACCCTTAAAAACTATACACTTCGTACTGATACTGATAATGTTTTCATTTAATGTGTACTCTATGTGTACAATAACCATTTATTAGTCATATATACGATAGTACACTTGTACATGCTCCTCGAACTTATTATTGTATATACTTATCATGTATATGTATAGCTAATTTTATGTATGTACATAAATTTTTGTATTATATGTTATAAAAGAAACATTTTTTTAAAGATACATATTTTGAAATTTTATAACACACCAAAATACACTACAATTACATACTATGAGTGAGTTTCAAAACGCCTCAAAAATGTGTTATGATACGGCATCAAAACAGTCGTAATGCAAAGTTTTAAAACAGCATTAATGCTTTTCGCATCGATATTGCAGTTCTACAACTTTGACGTTTTGAAACGAATTTGTTGCTTTGTTTTGACAACAAGAAAAATGATTCATACCTCCTGCAGTACATAATTTTAAAATTTGAATAATTCATTCTCTACACTAAATCAAAAAAGGTGAAACAATTTTTTAATGAAATTAATATCAGGATGGACATATTTTATAGCCATTTTCGAATGAGCAAAAACACCTTTTTGGTCCCATACAACAAAATTCATATAAAACTAAATCATTGAAATGCTACTGAGAAAAAAAATCTATTTTGCATCATAAAAATTCTGGATGCGTAGATTGCTTGACAGATGCGTATCAGATGCATTCACAATGAGTTTTGAAACTGTAGACATTGTTATCGATTTAAGTGTTGTCGTTTTGAAACTGTTGATTATGTATCGAGACGGTATTAAAACGTTTTGAAACTCACCCTATGTATATGGACATGTACGAGAACAGAACGATATATGTATGTGATTAAGTGTGTGTATATGCAATTCAAAAATAATTGATAAATATTTTCATACACATATTTATTTCTTTTTCAAAAACAAAAATAAAAAAAAATTACTTTAAATTAAAGATAAAGAATATACAATACACGAATACGAATCAAAACGATATACATACATAGATACTATGGTACAGTGGTGTAGATAAAATAAAATTACTACATATTTTTAATTACGATACTATATGTGCAAGTATTTAGTAGTAATTAATAAATTTTGAATCGATTTGAGAAGAGAATCCTGAAAATGAATATTATTGTCTGGCCTGGCAGACAGAAAACGTGGCCGTCCAAGCAAAAGATGAATGCGAATGGAAAACATGAATGATGTTCTGAGAGAGAGAGAGACGGGAAATTGAGATTAAGTGATTTCAGAAGGCTGGCTTAGGATAGAAGTCAATGGAAGAAAATTGTAGAAGAAACTATGGATCACCTAGAGCTGTAGTGCTATGGAAGAAGAAGAAGAAGAAGAAGTTTTGAATCCAAAAAAATTCATTGATCTAATAACTAATAAAGAAAAGAAGAAATACTTCCTCCCGATCGAGTAATTTCTAAAACATCAAAAGAAGAACGAACTAAGACGTATCATGTACCGCTAGTTTGTAGTCAGAACCAGATTAAAAAGTTCAAATTATGAATTTCAATAAAAGTACATAATAAACATGCCTGTTCGACCGATATATTCCTCAAGTCTGAGATGATCCCAAACAAATGCAAATTCAAACATAAAATAATCATAACGTCTCACTTTCAAGATCACACTTGAAATCTGAATTTTAAATTTTATAACAAAAGAAGACAAAGAATAGGTACCTCAGAAAATTTGAAAAGAAAGATCCTGCAAGAAATATACGATTCCTTTTTTTTTCTACCGAAGATGAAGGTGAGGAACTGGTGAGAAATTCTTATGAACTGGAATACTTAATCGAATTTTATTGGAGAAGTTAACTTCCTGCAAGGATTGTAGTAATGTCTTTATAAAGAGAAGGAAAAACATTATTAGGAAAACGACTGTAAAAAAATGTATCTATACGATTTTTTTCAATGAATTTGTATCAATCATTTTCAGGTGATATTTTCTTTCGTTCTATGAATTTTTCAATTTTTTCAAAAATTTTCTTTCTCAAATTAATTATTTTCGAGTACACCTCTACCACAAAAAAATCGTTATAATCGACTGCATTTGAATTTTATTTGTTATTCTTTATTTTTCTTTTGATTATTATCAGATATGAGATATCAATAAATAAAAAAAATTTTTTTTTTTTTAAATTTTATCGATGTGATAATTGTTATTATTGCCTTTCTTTTTCTTAGTTTTTCTTTTTTCTTTCATTTATTTATTTAATTTTGAATTTCTCAATAGAATTTTTTAAAAAAAAAAAATGGGCAGTTGATTGTATCATATCATGTAGATTTCGTTATCAATAAACGTGTACGATTTACTATACTTACATATGTTATGCATGCACACATATACAAATGTACATACAAAACAAATGTGTCTCATATATGAATATACATATGTATATGTGTGTGTGTTGCCATTTTTGCTAAAAATGTTTAAATAAATTTTAACAGTTACAATTTTATTCAGCTTTATATTCAGCAATGTATAAGTAAATGTTAAAAATAATCGATTATTGAAGAAAACACATCTTTCTACAGATGGTGCTACAGTTCAAACTAAAGTCTTAGGGCACATCTTCAATGAGTCATCTACTAACCACGATTGGTTTTAACCAAACCGTTTCACATACAGATACAATGTACATTGTATTGTTAATAATTATGGGATCTTTAGTCAGTTTCTATGGGACACCAAAAATTTAACAATTATTGTAATATATCCTGGAATATGGATTGCTTTAATAAACTGTCCTGTCAGTAAAAGAAAGTATGTACATGCGTGATTTTGTTTTTTATTTATTGAACTTTTATCTTTTAAAATTAAAGTTTTATCACCAAAATGCAACACTCAAGGATTTTTATAATTTTTGTTGTAAAAATATCAGAAAAGTTCAAATTTTATTTAAAACAATGTTCCATTTAAAGACCCTAATATCCTTCAGGCTATCTGTATTTAAAATTTCAAAAAAATTTGTCCATCGGTGTTTTCTGTGCATGGTACAAATACGTGGAGACCGAAGAGTTACAATTTTGACAACTTTGATACCATGTAAAAAGGAAACAAGGACATTTTTTAGGAAAAATTCTTCCATTTAAGGACCACAACTCCTTTTAAAATATTTATACATATTTCAAATTTCATTGAAATCGGTTAAGTAACTTCGGAGATAATATGTAATGTAAAAGAAAACAGATTTGGTGCTGGCTACTCTTTTAAGGCACAATTTTAGTTTGTTTCTTAAAGCTATAAAAATATCTTGTTTACACACTTAAATGGTAATTAAATTTCAAATACAATGACTAGCTGTTGTATTTCTGTTATTTACAAAACGATTTGTTAACCAAACTCTTGAAAAAAATTTACATAAAATTCAAATAAAAATTCTCCAACAATTACATTGAAAATTTTCCAATATCCTTCTTTTCATCCCCATTACGTTCATCATCATCTATTGTTATTTTATGTGTATTATTTTTCTTCAAATTTTTTATACCAATCAATTTGTTTTTGTGTTAATGATGATTTAAATTTTTTTATAATTTCAATGAAATCATTCATTAATATTTTTTCAATATCTGAATGTTTTGTTAATGCATATATTGCTGTTTCATTACATAAATTACAAATATCAGCACCACTATAATTTTCAGTTAATTTTGATAATAATTCATAATCAATATCATCATTAAATGGCATACGTTTTGAATATATTTTAAATATTTCATATCTAGATTGTTTATTTGGTGCTGTTACATGTATTAATTTATCAAAACGACCCGGTCGTAATAATGCATTATCAATTAAATCTGGACGATTTGTTGCAGCAACAATTAAAATTTTTATATTATTTGTGTTAATTGAAAAATTTTTCATACGTAATATACCGATACCATCCATTTCAGTTAACAATGTTGATAGAACTCGAGTTTGTACATCATTTTTTGTATTATTCAAATTTAATTGTCGATTACCAACTAAAGTATCTGTAAAATATTAATTTATATACAAAAGTTTTGTTTTATTTTTAAAAAATTTATTTACCAATTTCATCTAAAAATATGATACATGGTGAATTTTTTCTGGCTGTATCGAAAATTTTTGTTATAAATTTTTCAGCTTTACCAACATACGGTGAATATACTTCAGCACCAGATGTCGATATAAAACGCATTTTTGTTTCATTCGCTAAACATTTTGCAATTGTTGTTTTAGCACAACCCGGTGGACCATACAATAGTATACCTTCCGTAAAAGTAAAATGAAAATATTGATTTTTAATTGACTACAGTACTCTTCTACCTTCTGCATCTAAGAATTTGACGCTTATGATATGTAATACGGCTATGACATATTTTAATTACCTTTGGGTAATTCTAATCCAAATTTTTTATATATTTCTGGACATTTTAATGCAGCTAATACAGATACTTTTAATGTATTTTTTAATTGTTCCATACCACCGATATTATCTAATTTTTCATCGCATGTTATACATGTAACATCAGCTCCTTGAAGTATAGACGGTTTCATCTATATGCAAAAAAATTATGGATTCAAAATTTAAAAAAAAAAAACAAAATTTCAATTTTCTACATTCATAAACATACCACTTTTAGTATTTCTTCAAAATCATTTTTCACATCATTTAATTTCATTTTCCCATCACCACTATATCCTTTGATTTGATTACAATTATTTTTAATCATTTTTCTATTGAAATTATATATTAATAATTTCATATCAGAACCTATAAAACCGATACATTTCTGTGCCAATTCAAATGATAATTTGTCCAAATTTTCATTATTTTCATTATTAGAAAATAATTTCTTAATGAATTTCATTAGAATATTTTTACGACCATTTTCAGTTAATAACGGTATTGATAGCTGTCAAAGAAATTTAATTTTTTTTTTTTTTTTTTAAGGAAAAACAACAAAAATATAATTTACTTCATTTTCGAATCGTCCAGGTCTTCTTAGTGACAAGCCAATTTGTTCGACATTCGATGTTGTACCAATTATTAAAAGTTCTAAATTTCTTGTTTGATTTACACCATCCAATAATGATAAAAAATGATTACCGATACGTGAAGATAATGATGATGATGATGGATTTGTTATATTTGATGAACATATCAATTCAATGTTTTCAATGAATATAACTGTTGGATCTAAAATGAAATGAAGCAAATGTAATAATTGCTATTATTTTTTTTTGAAATTTTTGAAGATTTCTCTATATAGAAAAAAAAAAATAATTTTTAATTTTACCTTTAGGTTTAAATTTCATTATAAAATATATTGCATTATGAAATATTTTTTGTAAATTCTCTTCAGCTTCTCCAGGATATTGTCCAAAAATTTTTATTGGTATTATTTCGAATACATTACATTGATTTTTTATAAAGAAATTATAACAAATTGATGTTTTACCAGAACCAGATAAACCAATTAATAATGTCATTAATGATGATGGTCTAATATGATTGCATAATGAATTTATATTTTCTAATTTCATATCATCAATTAATTTATTTAATTCTAATGTAATATCATTTAAATCTTCTAAATCAGTAGATTTTATAAAATCGATATTATTATATTTGATATTTTCAATATTAATTTTAGTTTTATGATTTATTTTAAATACCGATTGTTTCCATGATGATGATGATAATGATGCAGAAGAATGTGATATTTTTATCACATGAATATCATTAATTCCACATATATTTTTGTATATTGATAATGAATTATTATTACAATTAATATGTACATCTTCCATTATAACATACAATTGCAAGAAATTCTTTAAAATATCAATTAATTGAGATTTAGTTAATTTTTTATTCAGTGCATTTTCATTTAATGTTATTATAACTGATATCTGTTCGGCTGGTATATCTTCATAATTTAATATTTCTATACAAGATAATTCGCGGCATTTCTCTTTGCCTTCTTCGAAAATTGATTCGGATGCATTTGAAAATGTTGATGGAATCTGATATTGATTATCTGGATCTGATGATTTTGTATTTATATAAATAGATTCATCAAGATAACAATAATTTATTGGATAATTATTATGCAATGAATTTAATTTACAAATGTATGCTTTTCTACTATCTAATTCTATACATTTTCCATAAATTGTTTCTTGTAATAAATTAAAATTTATATCCGGTATTAATTCTGATGGTATTAAACATTTTTGTACAGTTGGTATACAATTGATTTCATAATTTAAATGCGGTAATATTTTTAATGTTGTTTTTATTTTTGTATTTGGATTCGTATTCGTATCCATTTTTATAACTATTTCAATTATAAATATTTTAAAACAATAATAATAAAGTAATTTATAAAAGTTTATATGAAATTGAAAATTAAGTAAACCAAAATAAAAAAACAGCTGTTAATGTTTATCTTTATCGTGCGTGGTTCTGCAATGCGTGTTTGTTCCATTTCCAGTTTTATAAGCGGTTCTAAATAAAATTTCATTTTTCATAAATAATTCACAATAATGACAATATGTCTATTTTGAATTTCAATATTTTACTTTGTGAATTTTCAATTTCTGAATGGTGAATGTGCTGTGTGCGGCATACTGGAATAATGGAATATCATATAACAAAACAATAAAGGTACTTCTCCACGATGCAATTTTTCTTGCGCGAAATTTGTCTTGCATGCAAGAAAACTTGCAGTACTTCGTACACACGACGCAATATTTCATGAAAAATATGCAATTTTTCTATCATGCAAGAAAAAAATATCTTTGCAAGAAATTTTTATTGCACGAGCACTTACACGAACTTCTCATTTTCTTGCCTATGCATTATATGTCAAATATTAAATATTTTTGTCAATGTTAATATTTAATAATAATAATTTAATATTTAATTTAATATTCGTTGTACTACAAAATGTCGCGAAATTTAAGAAAAATAAAAATAATAAGTATATTAAATTTATTATTAATAAAAAAACAAAATAAACAAAAAAATAGAAAGTGCTGGGTTAAACCGTGGATAGAGAGACGTAGTGAGTGTGGAATTGCCCAAAATTTGTTGAGAGAATTGAAGAATTGCGATGAGTTTTTTTTTAAAAATTTTCTACGAATGAAACCTATTCATTTTGAATATCTTTTGAGTATAGTAGAGTCGAAAATAAAAAAACAAGACACCGTAATGAGACAGTCAATTTCAGCAACTGAACGACTTGCTTTGACTTTGAGATATTTAGCTACAGGTATCAAGTTAAAATATTTTAGTAATACATATTTGTAAAGTTATTTTTAATTCGTAGGAGACAGTTACCAATCTTTGATGTATCTTTTTCGAATACCCACGTGCACTATATCACGTATTATTCCTGAAGTATGTGAAGCAATATTCAGTGAACTGAAAAACAAATATTTAAAGGTAAAAACTCATTTATATGGAAAAACAATTAAAATTTAAAAATAAAAAGCAAACGAAACCATTTCACATAATTTTTTTACAAAATTAACTTTTATTACCATTAGTAACTTTAATACAAGTATGTAATTTGAATTGTATATTACAAAGAAATTCCAAATTCATAAGTTATTCATTTATTGTAATGTTATCACATTCTTGAGTTGTGTTTGCACTTATTCTTTGGGTATACTTTTGAGACACTTCAATTATTTTTTTTTGAATTTCTAATTTTAATTCAATCTGTAAATCTGGTGCATTCCTCATTAGTCTCAATTCATTAGCAACAAAGTCACCAAATATTGCAAACTCATCATTTTCTTTGCATGTCTCCAAAGCTTTAATGCAACGATTAATAGCTGTTTGTTGTTGCAAAGTAGATGAATAATTACGTTTTCGTTTCGATGATAATGCTGAAGATGAAGACTTTGAAGGTAGTTGAGAGCTTCGTGGTCTTGATGGGAATGAAAAGTTCTGAGATTCCATCAATACTTCCCGGTTTCTATTTACAACAAATAAATTTGTTTCTGCTAACTGTGACTCGTCAGAATTATTTGCAGCCATATTAGTATATTCGATTCCTTCACTATTGACATCGAAGACTGCATCTATTTCCGAATCGTTATTATCGTTATCCTAAAAAATAAAACAAATGTTTAATTTCAGGTACCAAATACAGAAGAAGAGTGGCTTAAAATAGCGAAGGACTTTAACGAAAAGTGGAATTTTCCGAATTGCCTAGGAGCTTTAGACGGCAAACACGTATACACTAAAGCACCCGAAAATAGTGGAAGTCTTTACTTCAACTACAAAGGATCTCACAGCATAATTTTGATGGCATTAGCTGACGCAAATTATAAAATTATATACTTCAATGTTGGCTTCGAAGGTCGTTTTTCAGATGGAGGAGTATTTAATAGCTCTTTATTGTCACAAGCACTTGAAAATAATTCTTTGAATATACCGCATGATAGTCCACTCCCAAGTAGACAATTTTCTGTACCTTTTACAATTGTAGCAGATGATGCATTTCAATTAAAAACATACATAATGAAACCCTTTGCTTTTAAAAATCTATGCGTACAGGAAAGGATATTTAACTACCGGTTATCAAGGGCAAGAAGAATCGTAGAAAATGTTTTCGGCATTGTTTCAGCGCGATTCCGAGTTTTAAGAAAAACAATAGAATTACATCCTACAAAAGTAAAAATTATAGTTTCTGCTATATGTGCTCTTCATAATTTTCTTATTACAAATTCTCATGAAATTTACACTCCTCAAGCAATTTTTGACGTTGATAATGAAGATGGTACAATAACTTCAGGTTCCTGGCGTAATGAACCCCTTAATTATGAATCACTACAACACAATAGAGAGTATAGAAACGAAAGTGAAAAAGCTAAAATTATCCGTGAGGAATTCAAGAAGTACTTTTGTCATGAGGGAGAAGTTTCATGGCAACATTTGTATATTTAAGTATTAAAGAAAAGTTTCACTACACTCATTTGACAATGTATATTACTTTTTGAAAATTAATTACATAATTTTATAAAAGCGAAATAAATTTAAAAAAATACATACAAATAAATTAATTTTTGAATAATGTTATCGAATAATAAATTACTTTATCACTTTTTTTATGCAAATATCGCATTGAATATTTTGATGATTCTAGATTTACTCAAAGTTCACTACAATTCATATAATAACATATATAACTTACCATTAAATCAATAGTATCTCGATTTTCTTGCTCCGTGTGTTGAAACATGAATTTCATGGAATCATAAAATTCCCATTTGCTTTTATACTTTTCTTGTGTAGAACTACCAGACTTTAATTTTTGCATTTTTGAAGTTTCGCTGTTATATTGCGATCTTAATCCGTGAATTTTTTTTTTGACATAATCTGAATCCTTTTTTAAGTTTTCAGCAATTCTTTTAATTGCATTCAATCTTTTTATTTTGTTCTTGTAATCATCTGATTTTACTTGCCACAAACAAGGTTCATTTTCTAGCAGCATTATTAAGCTTTTAACTTCTTCTTTTGTCCACATTTTTTTATCAAATTTGTATATATTTCTATAAAATCAAAAAATTTTAATTTAAATTATTTCACCTGAATGTGAAACAAAAAATTGGCAAAAGAAAAGAAAATACATACCAAAAGTCACAGCACAACACAACATAAACAAACGAATGATAGATAACACAGCAACCCATTACATTTTACTCAACTGATTTTTATTGCATATGCAAGAGAAATATTTATTGAAATAAATTTTTCTTGCGCGAAATATTGCATATCTTTCTGCGTACACTATGCAATAAAAAAAATTGCTTGCAATAAGAAATATTGCATGAAATACGTTTTCCGTGCAATATTTCATCTTTCTGGGCAGCGTACACTTCGAAATAAATATTTCGTGCAATTTTATATGTCAAAATCGTATTGCATGCAAGAAAAATTGCATCGTGGACGAGTACCTTAACGATATTGAATTTTTTTTTTTTAAAAAAAACTCGAGAATATTGAATATTCACAATAAAAAAAAAAATTTGAATTTATTATATGAAGCCATCGGTTAAAATTCACAATGGATTGTTTGTTTTAAAATTTTAAAAAATTATTCAAACTGAACTGAAATGTTCAAATGTTTCATTACTGTTTTATAGGATTTTATGAATATTTTTTATTTTTCTTCTTTTCTTCTATTCTGTTATATAAAACAACAATACTGCTATTAATATAAAAAAATATTTCATTGTTCAAATTAAAAAAAAAAAATATATTAACGTTTCAAGGTTCCAATTCACATTTTGCTATTTTGTGCGTAGATTTATTTTCAGCAAATCAGCAAAAATTTCAATTTACAGTTTCATTTTTCAAAATATTTGAATTTTTTTGAATAAATTAATTATCAGCCAGCAGACAACGGCGAAGCAAAGTGCGAAGGCGAACTTAAACAATTTCTTTTTGCTTTATTTTCGTCGATTTCGAATTCGATTTCATTTTACGATACGATTAGTTGATTGTGTGGTGTGTGATTCATAATTCATATATTCCGTAATAAATAATTTTCCTTGATTACAATTTTTGTAAAAAAAAAAAAAATATAATATTTAAAAATAAAATATATTATAACTTTAACTTAATAAGCGTTTGTTGGCGTTGTGTTTGTGTGTCTCTTTTGCTTTTCATATTTATCGAATTTTTGTGACAGACAGATTACGATTGATTGCGATTTTTCACCATCATATAATTGTAAAAAAATTTATATATTTTTAAAAAATAATAATTAAAATTCAATATTTATAATACATACATAATTATATAGTCGATATAAAAAGTTTTTTTTTGTTTTTTTTTTGTGGTGGTAAATAAATAGGAAAAGAAAACTTTATTTTTTTTAATATTTTTTTTTTCAATAGTTTTATTTTATTTTTATTCAATATTCGATTTTTTCGTTGGATTTCGTGGTGGTGGACAGAGAATATAAAAAAGAAAACTGAATATCAAATAAATATAATATACTACACCAACAATTATTAAATAATAATAATAATAATAATAATAAGTGTGTTGTTTGAAAAGTAAAACGAGAAGTTTTATAAAAGTAAAGCAAAAAAGCAAATTTTCATAATTTGCTGAGAAAAAAAAAATTTTTTTTTTAATTTATGTAAGTACCAAAAAAAAAATCTAAAAAGTAAAACAAATCCAAATAATAATTTGCGAATATTAAATATGAAAAATTAAATTTTTAGTTTTGTTTTGTACAAAAATTTTGATAAATACGCATATAATGTATACATAGCTAATATAATGCATTCGTTTTTTTCTATATACATAATTAAAATATGGTTTAAAGGTGAAAAAGTGCGATTATTGCAAAAAAAAAAAAAAATTGTTTGAAAAAAAAAGTATGAGAACAAATTTTTATTTTCTGTGCGATTTCAAGATGGCCGGATAGATTTGAATTGAATTTTCGTTTAATTGTAGGTTGAGTTGTTTGGTTTGGTTGAGAGTTACATATTACATATTACATGCTAAAAAACAAAAAAAAAATACATAAAATAAATAAATTCACTATCAGCATCTACATGTACACCTACTTACTTAGAGTACTTACCATTCAGATCAGATCAGAGATTCATGTAGAAAAGTTTTAAAAAAACAACAGCAGGTTGCTTTTTTTAATTAAATAAATTTTGATTTATTAATTTTGGTTTGTTTGTTGATGAAAACTAAATTGGATTTCAAGTTTTTAAGAGTGAGTTTTTATTTAAAAAAATAAATAAATAATAATAATGTTAATGTAATACCATAATGAAATGTAAAACTAATCTAATAATGAATAATGTTAACAGCAATTTTAGGTAATCCAATGTATAAATGTGGCCACATTTCTTAAATGGGAAGGGAAGATTTCACTTGAGAAATAAATTTATTTATCGATTTTTTTTCTTCCTTGTTCCTTTTTCATTTTTCTTTGGATTTTGCTTTTTATATTATTTTAGGAGATAAATCATTTTTTTTTTATAAATCTTCATAATAAATAATAATTATAATTTGATCAATTTTAAATTGAATGATTTTAGGATGTTACTACATAGTTGTGTAATGATGCACATATAGGTAAGGTACATAGTATAGGTAGTACATATTTATGTGCATTGAAATTTTGTGTATATCTAATACATAAATATGTATGTACTAACACAATATTAAGTATAAACCTGAAAATGCAAAATTATGATGTAAAGTAAATATAAATTCAGATGATGCATGATGATGATTTGTTAGATCGAAATCGAAAGGATATAAACGAAAACTACTACGAATACAATACAAAATACATATACGAAAGATCCCAGCTGACCAAGGGAACTCATAGTGAATTCATTCTGAATTCATTTCATCAAAGTGATTCTTCACGTGAACGTTCACAGTGAATTCACAGTGAAGATATTTTATTTCAAAAATTTTTACGCTATGGCTGGTCACAGTGAATTCACTTAATGAATTCATTTTGTAATCACTTACTGAACGTTTAATGAAAACACGAAATGAATTCATATTGAATGCACTTTGTGAGGGTAAAATATCATTCACAATGTGAGTAATCAATGAATCCTGGCTCTAATTATTACATTCCTACATTTCGATTTTTTTTTCATTGATTTAAATAAAAACTCTTTAATCACTTAATAATTAATCACTTCGTTACTTTTTATTTATTTTACTTTCTATTTTTAATAAACTAATATTACACAGAATTTAAAACACTTGCTTATTCCTTATTCTTAGACTCAAATAACTACATTTTATATCGCTTCAGTTTACAAATTAGTACATGAAAAAGAAATACAAAATTTCACTCTACGTTCACTAAGTGATTCCATAGTGTTAGCCTTTGTGAATCGCAACCATTTTACAAAGATAAAGCGAATGAATTCGCCTAATCATAAAATTAAAATAAATAGTCGTCATTCGTTTACATAAATCGTCATTCATCAAATGAATTTTATGTGAATATAATTCATATTTCAATCACTTGGTGTATTCATAATGTACCCATATTTTTGAATAATTCACTTATTTTTCATTTCGTGTTTTCAAAATGAATAAGAGAAAAATTATTCATTTCGTGGAGATTTTTGGCATTCACTATGAATTCACTGTGAACCTAGTTCACTGAATGGTCAGCTGGGGTATTTATAAATTTGAAATAAATAAACACACATTCGAAAATTATTATCACATAAAATGTATTAAATATTAAGTATAGATACATACATAAATGTGTGTAACTGGACCCGCATATAATAATACATACCTATACAGTTACTCTCTGTTACAGTTTACGTTTACACATAAATGTATGTAGGTACATAATAATTATGTTCATTATGGTTCATATTCATACACATTTTATACCTTTAAAAGAATTTTTTGTTTTACTTTTCAAATAATATTATAAATTTAATTTATAATTTTTGCTTACTTTGCTTAATGAATTGAAAATATCAAGCATTCTTCTAGACTAGCTAACAGAAACAGTAGTGAGTAGTGACAATATATAGTGACTAGTGATTAGTGAGTGTTTGGTTTTATAGTAAACAAAAACAATTATAAAAACCGAATTTACTTTTTGAAATAATACATACATATGTGGTATGTGCATTAATATTTATTTATTAATTTTTTTTTTTTAATTGTTTTGATTTGGTGTAAAATCAAAAAATGACATAATATTTTTGTAGTGTAGTACATACATAACATATGTCCATATGTGACATAAAAATAGCTAAATAATGAAAAATGAAAAATTAAAAACAAAAAAGAACATTTGTTTTTTTTTATTATAAAAACGCAATCATTAACTCAAATGTATTAAATCATTCATTATCAAATTGAAATTTAGAACATTTTTTATATGTGTAATTGCATAATTTAAAAAATGTTCTTTTATAATTATTTTTGGTAGAAAGAAAAAAAAAATGTACACATCATGTAAATATATGTATATACATACCATGTTATAAAACCATATGGATAGAATAGACAGACAAATTTATGTAGATATCTACATAGATTGATGGATGTATATAAATGTTGGCAAGTAGAAAAAGATTCACATGTCTGTCTGAATGTGTATTGTATTTATTGTAAATATGTAACGTAGGATATACTTTTCTTTTACTTTATTATCTCATTGTTCTCATTTACTTGGGTCTTAGGTCTTAGCGTATTATTGGATCCTCAATCGTTAAGTGTCTTCATTTTGGGTTGTTCGTCGATGATTCTAGGTTCAATTCCTTAAAATCTTTTTTTGATTCTGGTCCTAGAGGGTAATGTTAAGCTTTGATCTGCCCACTGCTCCTTTTTCTTCTTGTATGCTCATTGCTCTGTAGGTATTTATTTTTGAGCATCAACTGAACAAACGATATGATGTGAACTGACAACTGAGTCATTCATGACTCATTCATGAGATCCAATCCTCAATTTCTCATTTGCAATGAGAAAAATAATTAAAATGTTTACCCGCACAATCCGCGATGCATACATAATGTATAGTATACCTACATTTAGTGATTCTAAATTATTTTTTTTTCACAATTAAATTTTTTTCTTTTGACTTTAAAATATTCAAATAAAATTGAATCGTTTTTTCTTTTTTAATGCAGGCTTCTTGTATGTACTTAAAATTTTAATAAATGTACCTTTACATAATATTTTAATTTTGTGCAAAACATATATGAGCTTCAGGGGGTTATGTACTATGATTTCCGTACTAGCAACTGCAAGCCTCAATATCTCGAAAACGAAGCGAAATATCGAAAAATTTTATTTATTTTTTTCGATTTATATTGGACGGACAGTTTTATAAGAAATTATATTGTCAAATCGCAGGGCTACGAAAAACCGTAGTTGTGTCGTCGTAGCTTCAGAAAATTTGAAGTTGTGTAAAGAAGTTTGTGAAAAATGAAATGACATCAAATACCTACGAATTGTATTAAATACATTTTGTCAGTGTCACAGTACTGTATAAGTATATATGTATAAAATTTATATAAAAAATTGCCTTACATACGTTAACGTATGTTATATAATAGAAAAAGAACTACTGTAATTCTTTGATCTATTTATTCATAGCCATAGGTCGTAGATATACAAATATATTATATTTATGTACAAATAAGAAGATTGATAAATAACTAAATAGTAGAGTAGATAGTCATTGTAGATGAAAAATAAAGAATTTGGCTAATCATTATGGTGTTATATATATGTACATATAATTGTGTATAGTGTATACGTAACATTATGGTAGTCTAGATCTAGATGAGATTAGAATTTAAAATTGATTGTCTGGTTGATTGAATAACATTCGATTTGGTTCATTGATTTTTGTTTTATTTTTTTTTTTTGAATTTTTAGGAAATAACGCATTTAACATAAGACATAAAAAAGTATGTATGTATATAGTGAATAAACTGACAATGTATGTAAAACTACATATATGCACAGAAGGTATATCTCTAATAGAAAAAATGATAATCAACATAATAAATCGTCATCATCATCATAGCGATCAACATAAACATTTTTAGTATCTATTCATTTATCAATAATAATAATATCATCAATTCAATACATATTGTAGACTTTAGATAGACGAATATATCAAAATTGATGCATCACTCGATACTCGAATATACATATGTATGTATTTTTGTAGATACATATTATATATTATAGAGATCATGAGTATGTAATTTGTAAATTTACATTATGTACGCAGTATGTTCCTATAGTTTGTACATAATATCATTATTTATAATGTACTGTACCACTGTATATGATATACATTTAGGTAAATAGGTAGAAACATACTATTGCTATATATTCATAGTTGAGGCAACTATGAGTTATATGTATGTATATAATACGCGTGTACATAGAAAAATAATAATATAAAAAAAAATCGTTGAAATACATATCCAATCCACACAGCAGCAGTAAGCGTACACACATGCACAAATATACAGATACAAATATATGTATCTTAATTTTTATATTTTTTCATTATTTTTTCTTTTGAATTTTTCGTTTGACGTAAAACGCATGCGTACAATCACTTAATTTTTTTCTTTTCTTTTCTTTTTTTGTATATTATTCATTTATTTTTTATTTTTTTTTCTCTAATATTTTTTCAAATAATTTAATATGAAATGAACTTGCATTAGATTTAGATATTATAAATGTATAGAAGTAGAGTATTATAGAGTACAGTTTACAGTACGTACAGTTACAGAGACGCAGACGACCATTACAGAAGAGACAAGAGAGCGATATTAAATAATTCGTTGTCGTTCTCCTCGTGTCGTCGTTTTATTATATTGTTATCGTTTTTAGTTTTAGTTTTTTTTAGTTGTTTTGTTGCTGTTTTTATTGTTGTTTTTGTTTTTCTACCTTTGCATTTATTGTTGTTGTTATCATTGCTGCTTCTACTTGCTTCTTGCTTACTAGCTTTATTTTTTTTTTTATTATTAATTAATATATGAATTACATTATTAATGTACGAGTATGTATCTTTCTTATGCTGTACTATATGTGTATTATTACTGTTATTATTATTCATTTCTCTGTCAGTTTAAATGAAAATTCAATTTATTTATCTCATTCTTATAAATATTATTTTGATTTCTAAGTTTTAGTTTTTTTTTTTTGTTTTTAGAGTTATCATAGCATAGCATAAGCTCTATGATATTCAATTTTAAATAAATGATGATTTAATATTGTACATATATATTTTCATAGTCAACGACAAAAAAGACTGATACATACATTTATTTGGGGTAGTTTAATCTGTAAATGCAAATACAAATTGTCTAATCTTTTATATAATATTTTTTTTTCATAATAATAGGCTGGATTCATAAAGTCAACACTGCAGTAACACTGCAGCAAATATGTCCAATCAAGTGTTCAAAAAGTAACCATTACTAAAATAATCTGGTTCATTTTTTCAACATATTAGTGAAAATAACGTAACACTACCATAATAAAGCATCGCAACACAAAAATTTTAATGTTACAGTAACATTGAATCAACATTTCTGCAACAGTGCAAAGTCATGATTACTAAATGAACCCACCCATAATGAATACTATTCTCTTGTTCAAGCAAAAATTATTCATAAATTTTAATTGACATTATTTTACTGGGAAGTCTTTTTTTATAAAAATGTTCGGAACAAACTATCCCATTGGATCTAAACTTATTATGTTAGGTCATCTACGTTGATGAATATTCTCTTCGTTGCTGAAAACGTTTCTAGTCAGCATTCCCAAAAAATTTTCAATACTAATAATAGTAACTCATGTCAAATGAACCGCTGAAACATGTCAAAATTAGAATCTCAGCGTCATCAAATCATTTTTTCACTTTATTTACACTCTAATGACGCTTCTACATTCAATGCAGTGACTTTATCTTGGACTTCGACTTTCGATTTCACAGCATGCTTCTTAACATGAGTAAAAGTAGCTGTCAAGTCTACTGCATTGAATATTGAATGTAGAAGTTCTAATACATATATCCATTAAATCAAAGTCGAAGTTGAAGTCACTGAATTGAATGTAGAGTCATCAGCAATCAGCATAAGGCTGTAAACACAATCAAAGCGGATATCTGCCAGCAGGAGCAGAATCCAAATTCTTCAAAAAGAAATCAAAGTAAATTATGCTGTCAATTGTCGTCGTCATACATACTTGTTTTTCTGCAGCAGATACAGTTGTGCAATAAAAGGTAAAGTTGGTGAAAAAAATCTATGTCTGCATCTATCTTTTTTTTTTTTTTTTTGTCGTGGACTGTATATGTACATACCATATTTACATTTGTACACACGTGTACATATTTTTATAGTTCAGAATAATCATAACGACGAAAATATATGTTGTAAATAGTAATAATGATAATAATAATAATAAAGAAATTTCGTTGATCGTATTTAGAAAGCAAAATCTTGTATTAAGTTGAGATAAAAAATAATAATAACAAAAAAAAAATTGTAATAACAAAAAGATTATATTATCTCTTCTACATATTAGTAAACATAAAGAAAAACTACACATAAATTATCAATCAGATAAAGTATAGAAGATAGATGTCTTGTCTACCTAGTCTAGTAACTATTACTGCTATTACCGACATAAATGTACAAACGTATGTATGAAATGTTGCGTATAAATATAAATTCGAATAAGGTAAATTTAAAAAAAAAAATGTTCTTTCACATATAAATATATGTATACCTAATTTAAATGGTATCTAATTTATTTTTCAATTGTTTTTGATTGTTAATTAAGATATTTTTTTATTCGTCATTTCACTTATTTTTCATTTTATTATTACTGTTATTATTCGTCATTATCAACGGTACGATGTTACTTCCCTTTCTGAGTCATGACCTTCCTTTCCATAAAATACTCATGCACTTCTATTTTTTTTTTCTAATATCTTCTTCGATTTGTCATCAATATAATATATTTTTTTCAAGGTCTATTTATCTTCTTCAATTTTTCCATCTATCCTGTGATGGAATACTAACATTTCTCCCTTAGCTATAAGACCTTAATTGCTTTAATTGAGAAGAATTGAGTCTGTCTATCTTTACAGGAGATATAAAATCCTCCTATCCCATCATTTCTTACTGGGTTGTTTGTTCCCTAAAATCGCAATCCATCTTAATTTCTCTTATCTTATATCTTATCACGTCAACTTCAAGTCAGCTAACCGTATTCATGTAATTCATAAAGCGCGTACACTTATCGATTGTAGAGAATGGTCTCTATTCTCAATCTGAAATATTTTTTGTTATATCTTCATTGCCAAGGTACCAGTGAAACGTAACCGCAAATATTTTTTCATAACTCTATTGACAAGAGTCCATCAAATCTCTGAGCTTAATATTATAGAATTGAGCTAATAAAAATGTTGTATACAGTCTGTCTAAGGGTTTTCTCTCTCTTTCTCCTCTCTATGTGGCAAAACAATTAATCGTTGATGGGTTTTAGCTTAGCCTCTAAGTTTTTGTTAATTCTCTTAATAAAACTGGTACTGAAATTGATTTGTCATAAAAGGAGATGACCATACAAATACGTTTTGTTTACATTATTGCTATATTCCTGTTCCCACAATTATTTTTCATAATTCAAGTCAATTTTGTGCAATAAATTAACGATGGATCCATACAAACAAATACATACTACCACATACTACTTAAACTCTCTCACTGTCACTGCTGCTTCGATATATATTATAGGTACATATGTTATGTTATGTTCATTCATTGTCAAGTTCTGTCTCTTGTGTTTGTGTTACCTTATTCCTGTCATCTTCTTTCACATATGTACTTTTGTCTAGTTAATTTATTATTGTTGTTACTATAAATAGTTTTAATTACAACAAATTTAAAGAAAAAAGTTTTTTTTAAAAAAAAAAAAATGGAATGTCAGCATTGAAATGAAGATAACGATAATATATAAAAATATGTAAATCACAAAACCTAAGCATAACAAATAATTATTAACTTTTGTGTGTAAATTTTATCAAAATAAAATTACAATATTATGCACATTAATTTTATAATTTATTTATTTATATTTTTTTTTCTACATAAAATACATCGTACATTATGTACAACAATAATAATATATTTTGAATAATAATTTTAGATAATGTAATATAAAACAAAGTAAACTAAAATCCATTGTTTTCATTTGTTTGATAAACAAATATTATGTATTGTTGTACTGATGAAGTAATGCATTTAAATACTATCTATATAAACAAATCATGTAGGTACGTATGCATGCATATGCATATAAGTATACGTATATCTAGAGACCTACCGCTGATTACAAATAACAATAACGAACCTAAAATAAAAAAAAATAAATTAATACAAATTTTTTTTTTGCAATTACTTTGTTTTTCGTAGCCATTTTTAATTGTTTTTACTTTTTTTTCTATATTTTTTGCATTTTTGCAATTAATATTGAAGGTGATGATGATGAATGATGGTGATGAACTACTCTAGTACTCTGCTGTGCTCAATAACTCAATAAACTAATTAATACCGCTTCTACTACTGCTACTACTACTACTATTCTACCTATACTGTCAGAAAAGTATTCAGGAATTTGTAATTTTTGAAGGCTGTGCAAAGAATTTTTCAACCAAATTTTGTCTATAACTTAGTATCACTGTATTTGATTACTACGCCAACAATGAACATGATCCAGCCATCGGTTTGCCTAAATCAGGCGTCTGAATCAAGTCACATCTTTATAGTGTATCATAATTTTTATAATATGTAATTACAAATTGTTGAACAAAGAGTTTTGACTTAAATTTTTGTGTGTCAAATGTCATAAAAATGTTGGAAAATGTTTGAAAATGATTATGATTTTTCAGTCATATTAAAGATGGTGGCTTATGACTGGTGCAAAGCAAAAAAAAAATGGTGGAGTGGGATGGAATGTTTGTCATAGACATTCAAGCTCTATAATCGATAAAATCGATAAAAAGTGAAGGAAACTATGCTCAGTAATCGTCAATTATTTAGACTTGAACAGAAAGCTCATTTTTAGACTTTTTCATATTTCACGAGTTTGCTTGTTCGATTTTGATCGATATTTTCGACATGAGACGCATTGTTGCAATGCTAGTTCAAAAAAAAACTTTTAATTTAATTTCCTTCAATAACAGTATCCCAAAGAAATTGCTGAAGACATGCTTTGTGTCAGTTATTTTGGATCTCACTTTCATAATCTGGTGACGAGAGTGTGGATAATCTACGAGTACGAGTTAGACATGTAAAGTTTAGAATGACGCTTTATTAACATTCCGAAACAAAGAAAACCAAAATTCGTGGAAAGAGATGTACATAACCAACAAAATCAACAACTGTAACACAAATGAGCTGGCAGATTACATTTATATTTTGTATAATAAGTAATGGAGTACCATATGCTACTAAGTAATAATGGACCAAATTTGTTTTGAAAATTTTTTACATACCCTTCCTAAAAATATAAATTTCCGATACTTTTCTAACAGAGTAGTACATGCTATGTATTTTCTTATATGTAACTGTTACATAAACTATATTAAATTGTTGTTAATTATTAATTATTACGAATATTATTTTATTTTAATTTCTTATCGATAAGCTAATTAGAAACAGTTTTTACTTAAATGAAATTAATATACATAGGTACAATAGTATGGTAGGTAGTAATAGGTAATAGAGGTGTAATTTTCAATTTGAAAAAAAATATACACAGTAATTTACTTGAAAAATTAATTATTCATACGAGAATGTGTAGTATGGTAGTGTGGATGTGAATGATATGTAGCTAGCTAGTCACATTTTTATGTAAGAGGTGATCAAATTAGTAGTGTACGAAATACGAATAGATTCTTTAGACATAATAGGCAGCCATGTTTTTTTTTCTCATATTCTCTTTGAAAAAAATTGACGTGCAATGAACCAAAAAACTGTTCACAAGCTGAAGCGAAATCATAACAAATAAGCATCATGTAAGCATAAGAGAAACATCACTGTGGTTAATAGGAATTACACGTGTATGCAATGTTGGTTTGAATCTAGTGGTGCTCGAAAAATTTTAGTTACCGTGAACAGTTTTTTTTTTTCTGACTGTTTGATTTCTAATATTATAGGTGCTAAACACAATCAAAGCAGCTAGCATTCAGCAGAAGCAGAAATATACTGGTGTAGAAAATCATACGAAGATTAATTTTAAGAACGAGAGCCATCAAATACTTCTCAGAGGCCGCAATAACATGCTTGAGAAATTATGAGGCTACGAAAAACTGCTTAAAAATAATTAAAAAGCCACTGTCAAATAATAAAGTTATATGGTATCTGAGACGTTGGAAGCTAATTTTATTCATTAATATTTAAAATAAAATCGAAAAAATTCTACTGACTACTTGGTATTTTATATCGTTCGTTTTGTAGCTCTAATCTGATCACCCCTAAGAATATACATAGAAAATATATAATGTGAGGTGTATATAGGAGGTATGATATCTAACTCTATTTTTAGCGATCGTTATAAATACAGTCATAGCAGTATAGTCAGTTTTTTTTTCCGAATATTATGTAGACGAGTATTATTTTATTTTTTTTTTAAATTTATATAAAATGTACATACTCATACATAAGTATATTTTTCGTTGATTGTTAATTTATTTTTATTTTTAATTAAAAATTAAAATTTTTAAAAGCAAGGACATAATTACGTACGTGTGTAGATACATATAAAAATACTACATTAATGTAAATTGTAAGACATAGCAGCAGTATTATAGTAGTTAGTAACAGTTTAGTGTAGTGATTAGTATAGTGTTGTATAGTGATGATATGTTTATAATTAGAATTTCATTTTTATTAAATAGAATTTTTAATTAATGATTTAAGACGAGAAAAAAATAAACGAAAAAAATAATCGTAACAACGACGTGTAATCGCGTTTTATATGTATGTTAGTTCATACACTCATAATGTAGGTGCATTTAGATAAAATGTATACATCATACATTATAGATAAGGTGTTACAGAAAAGTTTAAAAGAAAAATATTCAAGTGATTGATTGATTAATTTTGTCAATGCACAACTGTAAAATATACAAAATATAAAATGAATGTAAAATTATTTGTCTTCTGCAGGCTTCGATTTGCAATATAAAATACATAAGTTGATGGGGAGGTAGAAGTGGCAGTGGTTACTGCTCTGCTTCCTCGCTAACCTGTGAAAATTTTTAAAAGGATCTTACATCCCTTGATTCATAGCCAATTAGTTAAGTTCAATTAATATCCTATGGCTTGATAATATTTCAGAGACCATATTGACGTGAAAATATGATTCCCAAACGTCTTAGACCGCGCGCAGACTAAGACCGTAGCGTAACTGAACATTACGCGCGTATAAATTCAAACATAGCATATGGTTCAAACTACGTTACGCTTGCTGTTTGCGCAACATAATAAGAAACAATTGATTTGAATTTTACGCTCTGAAATTTACACTACGCTACGCTTTGAGTCTGCGCGCGGCCTTATAAGTACTTTACATTGCCTTAGATAAGGCGAAACATTTTCAATGATAGGGAATCAGTTTTTTTTTTTCGAAAAATGATACTTAATACATATTATGTATAAGTTGAGTTTTAAATTTCATTGATGTCGTATTGATAGGGATAGAGGGGATATGAATAGGGAGACGATTTTGTACAGAGAAATGGACACAATTTCTCTTATTTAACGCAACAGAAGCCATACATATATCTGGACCGTATCGATACATAATTCAATTTAAGAATTTAGTACGCCATCTTTTTTTCAGTTTTAAAATGTCAAATTAACTTTTTTTTGTGGCTGGTTTTATATATACATATGTAAATTTTTGTTTAATAATAATAATTCACAAAGTATCTATAGATTTTTTTTTTAAATGCTGCCTCAAATGCCTTTGCTGCTTTTTAATATTGTAGTTGGACGCATTTAGAATGGATACAGAAGATATTACATAAATGAAATTACTTTGATGTTATGTACATTTACATATTATGTACTTATATAAGTTTTTTTTAGAAGTGTACAGTTAAAAAAAAAAAAGAAAAATCTATCGATTTTTCCAGAAAACAAGAAATTGTTTATAAAAGTTCAATAATTTTTAAAGTAAAAAAAAGAAACATACGGAATTATCGTTTTTACATGAGTAGTCATTCGTTATGTCCTGTATTCCATTAAATTTAAATATAATGTGCACATGTACACACTCGCATAAATGCATACAAAGAATACATATACTAGCACATTAATGTATACGTATGTATATTTGTGTTTTTGTTTGATTGACGTAGTTATGTATGCACGTAACATTTTTTATAATAAATTTTGTAATAAAAAATATATATAGAAAAGTCTATCTACTCTACATAATCTACATACAAAATTTACTATTCATACGTAAATTTATCCAGGAATACATGTACATATACATTTATTCATCGTATATGTAAATATGACAAAGACCAACACTACTACAACGTAAAATGTATAGTATTTATTATATTTCACATATTTTCCTAAATCTATATAGAATGGAGTATAGAGAGAGTATACATAAAGAAAAATACATTGAATAATAAGTGGGCGTACATAACTAATATATAGCTGAATCGATATGATGATACACTCTTACAATCAAATAATATAGTAAGGGTATTCACGATTTGGTCTTGTAGTATCATTGTAAACGATGTAATCTCGTACAATCCTACACCTAATGTAAACATCTTCAATAGAATTTTGATGTAGATACACTGCTTGTAAAAATTTACAATGCTTAAACCCCATTGTATGTATATTGTACGGTGTATATGCCATTCTGACATTAAATGCTAAAGTAATTTGATTAAATTTATTTTTATAATATATTTTATACATACATAAATATTTTTAAAATTTGGTTTAAAATTTTTATTTATATTGTAGACACACAGAGATTGAAATTAAGTATTTTGCTAATTTCAGCTTCGAAATCCCGGAAAAAACGACGGATTTGGACCGAAATCTAGTCAACGAAATTACATAAAAAATACTTAGGTAATAATCGCTCGAAATCTACTAATGTTTCGCTCTTTACGTAGAACAGAGACATCTACCAACAAATTGTAAACCAACCAAAAAAATGTTTTTTTTTTTTAAATTTTCATTAAGAAATAATTGAATATAATTGACAGTTAAATTTAATAGAAGAAGTAGGTTATGTTCAGATAAATTAAATTAAAATTAGATAAATTAAATAAATTAGACAAACTGTCAAAATCGCTGTATGTCACCTTCGTAATTTCTACTCGAAATTAAAATGAAATCTACTTAATTTCAACCTCTGTGTGTCGAAGACATTTAGTTTAATAGAGTCCGTTCATAATATAGTGTAGGATTTTGGTGTATGTTCACACTTTTTACACTCGTACAACAAATCGTGAAGACCCTTAGTGTGTTGGGTAGTTGGATACTTACGTACATATAAAATTACATATAAAATTCAAGCGACTCCGATTATAAACACAAAATCGAAATGTCTATTCTACATGTATGTATATGTAATGGGCTGTAATGGGCTATTGTGTGTCTAGCTATAGTTGGGGCGGTGGTGGTTATGCATTTGGAAGGATATAGCAGCCATAGCTATATATGGATTGGAAAATTTTCATTTTGTAATATATCTATATGTACATTCTAGATATGTGTAGTCCTTCTAAAGAAAATTACGTGTTTTTCTTATCCTTTGTTTTATCCGGCTATTATCGTATAATTTTTCTTTCTTTTATAGTTGAATATTTTCTTTTCTTTCTTTTCATAATATAATTTTGAATCGAAATACACACATACACACACGATTTCATCATATTCAGCATATATGTAATTATATGTACATGTTCACATGGATATAGGAGGACATATAGCTATATGAGTGTATAGATGTAGATGATTTATAATACATAATAATAAGTTTTATATGTATGTATATGTATGTATGTATGACATCAGTGTCAATTTTATTATATTGCGTCCTTTCTAAAAATAAATATTTTCAATATAATAAATATAATATTATTATATATATATGTAAGTTAATATGTAGGTATGTACGAGATATGAGTGATTATACGAATTCAAGAACATTTTTTTATTCATTATTAACGATCATATAAATGTATGTATGTACATATAATCATAAAAGTACATATATAATATAATATTTTTTAACCGATAAAATTTCAAGTGCAAGGTCTTTATTATTTTCGTTATTCCGTTTTTTTTTGTTAGGCGCATTATTATAAACGCGTACATAATATGTACCTAAATATCTTGTATATGTATACTAATATCGTTATATATATAACTTTTGATTTATTATGTGTGCGTGTGTATATGTACATTTATAATAGCGCAATTCTTAATATGATAAGTCATTAAGTTTTTTTTTTTTTTTTTAATATTTTTTTGATATTTTATATTCTTTGGTTGATGTACTGTTCTGTTCAGTTCCTTTTTTGTTTTGTTGGGCTGTTTTTTTTTTCATATTTCAGTCTTTTGGAATGCTTTTGGTACATGGTACATTTTAAAAATTGAATTATTATGAAAAGAATTTATATGTATATAAAAATCACAATGTATGATGTACTCATATCCGTATAATAATAAGTACCTAGTGATAGTAAGGTAGTAGGTAGTAGTAGTGTATATTATCTGTGAAAAGATCTCTTCTTTTATGATGAAAATGTATTCATGAAAGTATTTACGTACGTACAAATAAGTGTAGATATAAGTACTTAAATATAAATTTAAAAATTAAAAGCAAAAAAATAAAAATAAAATTAAAAGGAAACAAAAGATGAAAAAAGAAGACTGAACAAATTAAGAAATATATTTTTTCAAAAAAAAAACCGAAAACATATTTCATTAATTCATTAAAAGAGAATACATATCTAATTTCATGAAATATTTCTTTAATGTGTTTTGTTTTTGTTTTTCATTTTTACATTTTTTCTTATTTTATTTACCATATGATTTCCAGATTTACAAATTTACAGATTTTTAAGAAGTAGGTATGTAATGTACCTACATAAATGTAATGTATAGAATCTATGTAGGTACCTGTAAGATGTAACTTGTACATTTTTATACAATTGTACACTTAACACAAACGGAGCAATGTAATGTGTTCCATTAAAAGCCGGTGTACACTCACAAATGACATTTACAGCTGCCCCTAAAATCTAAGTACACACATGTGTCATTTGTCTTTCTTTTTTCTTTCCAAAAATTTCCTAATTCTCTCAAGAAATAACTCTATATTTATGGGTGAGTTCATTAATGCCTCGACACCATATCAAGTATTCCCAATAATGAATCCGTATATTAATTCCTAAAATTTGCTGTGAATATCTAATGATTTGTCATTTTCACCACAGATCACAAAGTTGTATGGTTGTGTTTATCTCAAGAAATTTGCAATTTGACATTAACTTTTACAACTAATTTTGATGCTTTGGTTGTGGAACTGTCATCATAGGTGGCAAACAAGTCTTTATCAGTAAAGTGTCATAGTGATTTTGTAATAATAATCACAGGTTAATCGATCCGCGTTAGTTACATTTTTTTCAACTAATTTTAGTTGCAAAATGTTGCAGGTGATCGCAAAAGTGACACAGCAACAATCAAACGTTAGTTTTTCTGAATTGAATGACACTGGTTGGCATTTGATTTCATAGAAATCATCGCTCTTAGTGTAGATCGGCTCTTATGTTTTCTTGAAATGTACTTAAATGTAGGCAGATTTTTTAATGGATGATTTTATAAAAAAATAAATTTTCACTTAAAATATGAAGATCTGGATCTGAATACTCACATAAATATGTGTGGTATGTGTGTACATAAATTCAAAAAAAAAAAAAAAAATTTTTTTTTCATATTATTTTTGATACCTACATACCTATATTGAAACATTTTAACAAAAATTCTCACCATTTTGCTTTATTATTATTGCATTATTGCGTTACTACTTATAGTTAGTTATTTTCATGTTTTGTTAGTTAATTTTAATTTTTGTTTATTTTTTATTTTCTTATTCTTTTGTTATGTGTGTGTTTTGTTTTAAAATGTTTATTATATGTACGTAAATTTATGCTACTACCAATACACTACAATAGTCTATCATGTACGAATGTACATAATTTATACGAAAAGTTTTGCTTTATTTTTTTCATTTTTTTCATTTTTTTTTTTTTTTTTTTACTACCCATGGTTATTTATGTATGATACCATCGCTATATTTATTTCTAAAAGAAGCAAAAATTCATGAATTTATTAAAGGAAAGAAACCTTTTTCTCTTCTTTTTATTTCAACATAAAAAAATACATACATTTATATAAAAGAAGCTTAATATTTTTTTTTACAAAGAAAAGTAAGAAAGTCAAGTTTTATTTTTGTACTGTTCTGTTGTTTTTTTTCTTTCTTTCTTTTATAATGTTAATGTAAGTTTGTTGTACACAAAATAGGGTAACAGTCCCTATTACCGGCCACTTAACGAATTTGCTAAATTGAATTTAATTTTTCATGGAAAAAAATAATTTTGAAGAAAATTAAATAATTTCGATAATTAAGTTTAAGTTTTAAGTTTTTACTTATTAACAGTTTATTTCATAATTTCAATTTTTTTATTATTATTTTATCATTTAAACCAAAATCGATCCTTTTTTCCAATTATCGGCCACTTTTTTCCTATTATCGGCCAAATTGGTTCCCATTATCGGCCAACAGAAAAATATGAATCTAGTGAATATCAATAAACCAAACTTTAAATAAACTTTAACAAATTTGGAAAAAAAAACTTTATTAAACAAACAAAATTATGTAAATGTAAAAAATGAATAAAAAAAAATAATGAAAACAAACGAAACAGTAACAAATAGAAATACAGTACAAACTCGACAATTTCAACCCCTATAGTTTCAACTCTCGATCTCTTCAACACTTAAGCTTTCAACATTAACTATTCTATAGTTTCAACCACAAATATCAGAACTGCTCTGTAGTTTCAACTTTCGTGATTTGGTACATAAAAATAAATCTATCTAAACGTTTCTGAAAAAAATTTGGAGAATGAATTGAGTGAACTAATTTTTGACGTTGAAAATGATGATAATGACAGTAATTTATATGAAGATGAAGAAGAGGTGGAAGACCTTGAGAAAATAAAACATTCTGATGCCGTTCAAGCAATTGATATGGGCATTAAGTGGGCTACACAAAACTATGTTTCTTACAACATCACAGCACAGTTATTCAAAAACTCAAAGAGGATGCAATCAATAAAATGAGCTCAATAAAAGCCTGGAAAACATGCCTTATAGATTTTTTTAAAGAAAACACCCGATAAAAAGTATCAACATTAAAACTTAAATGTATTAAGATTTTCTCTCTAAATATTATATTTATATTTTCAAATATTATATTTCTTTAAAGTGAATGTACAGTTTGTTTTTTCTTTTATGTAAACATATAGAAAAAAGTCAAAATACATAGCTATGCGAGTATTATTTTTGTATTTTTGTTTAAAATTGTGCTAATGATATGAAGTTTTCACTTGTCCTGTGATTTCAACTGTTCTGAATTTTCAACAAGGCTGGTTTTTATTAGTTGAAATTACCGAGCATGTACTGTAGTTAGGTGGCCGAAAAGAAAAAACCATGGTTTATATTATCGGCCACCAGCGGCCGATAATTAGAGAGCACTGCTTATTTTATTTCCTATTACCGGACGCGCAAAAATTAATATAATTAATAAAAATTTTAAATATTTGAAGAATTACTTACTCAATTTAAAGTATTCTTTACCTATTAAAAATTAGAAATTGTATTTATCACTTTACAAAACACTTTTGAACTCTTTTTGGTAAACTTATGTATCTTAAGAAAAAAACAATTTTTTACTACTTTTTATAAATCGTTCGTATAGATTGAGCCAAAAAACGCAAATTATTGCACAGCTGCAATTTTTTATTATCTAATTATAAACATGTTAAATACCTAGTTAGAAAAAAACTCCAATTTCAAATAATACCGTTATCCTTAGAATTTTTTTTTCGATTTTTAGAACTGTTGGCCGATAATAGGAAGTGGCCGGTAATAGGCTTCGTTACCCTATGTGGATATGATATGCTGTTTGTTGTTGATATGATGATAATGATAGCGTTGATGATGATAATGTTGATGTTGTTGATGATGATGATGATGATGATGATGATGATTATGATAATGGTTTACTTTTTAACTGAATACTAAAAAAAAAAATACAACATACAACTAAAAAACATTTAATGAATAGGATGAAATTGACAGTAATTTTGCTTTTTCATTATTATTATATTCTTTTTCGAATAACGAAATATTACTAACACAAACACTAATATTTACTTATACGAGTACATGTCTGTTTTGTCGAAATTTTGAAAAGAAAAATTACAAAAAAATAGAACTCCCAACAAAGAAAATAACAATAATTATTATTATGATATATTGGATTCTCAATAAATACAAAAATTTCACAGTCAAAATAATCTATAATGTTTTTACATATACATTATGTATACATGGCTAAAGGCAAATATGTATAATATGTATATGATTATTACGAATAATGATTATCGAAATCGTAAATGTCAAATTTTTAAAAATGTAAATAAATTCAGCGCATTTTGAAACTTTGAAAAAATTTACAAATTCATTCGATTAGATACCTATTTTGAGAAAATACAAAAAAAAAATTGAATTTATGAAAAAAAAATTTTTTTTTATTCTATTCAGCTAAATTTTTAATTAGCTGAATATGTTTAAAAATGAATAAAATCATAATTTTGTACAAATATTTTCAATTCAGACAAATGCTTATAATATTCAGCTACATATTTTCATATTATATTACATAATTTCATAGTGTAATATAGGTACATATAAGTGTATTAAAATTTTTCTTTTCTAAAAAAAAAAATTTAATACATAATAAATTATGTATTAAATATGTATGTACATTAATTTCATAAATACATATGTGTGTGTCCATGTATTGTTGTTTTGTTAATTTAATTTTCTAGAAAAATTCCAAAAACTACGTAACATTTTTATGTACTTGAAATACCTATTTGAAAAGAAAAAAAAAAAACAGGCAACAATTTTTTTTTTATTTCAATTCTTTCATACATATTCTGCATTTGTGTATATACTCGTATGTAGTATGAACATAATCAAATTGTAATTTAAGATACCGGATTTGACCGACTATTAAAAGTAACTGAATTTTTGTTTAGTATAGTGAGTGACTGGTTGTTAAACTAAAAATATCAAAAAGTTTTATAGTATGTATGTACATATTATTATACGTATATGTACGAATATGTATGTACAAATTATTTTGTATTTTATATTATTATGTATATCCACCTCACCTCATCATATACAGATACAAATACTTTATACGTTTACTTTATGCAAGAAAGTTTTTTTTAGTATACATGATGGTGCATAACTATTTTGTATCTTGTATGTTATGTACTTACCTATATTACATCCATATAAATATACATACGTAGCGTATTTTATAAAGTACAAAGTTGAATTGTATGAAAAAAAAAATATTTTTATTTTGATTGCAACAAACTACAAAAATCATCAGCATACAATCAGCAAAATAACAAAAACAAAAAAAATGTAATATCTAGAGAGATTATGTATCTGTATAGAAATTATTGAAACACCTCTCAAACGTCCATACTGTATACTGTAAATGTTATTATGTAGCTTTTACATATGCAACTATGAATGGAATAACATAAATTATGTACTTAGCTTTAAGGGATTTTAGTTACGAGTAATACGTATTTCTTACATTTTTATATTATTATTATTAGCTACTTTCGATTTGTCAATTCCAAGTACTTTAGCGAGTACAAAAATGTGTCTAGGATAGCATAACAATAATATAACGAACGACACAAAGTAGTTATTCGTAACTACGTTTGCATCTACTTGAAAAATTTTTCATGATTAGCTGCGAGTAGATTGATTTAGCACGAATATTAAGAAGGATTTATGGTGCTACAAAAATAGATGACAATGAATATGTCAGAAAAACTAATAAAGAAATCTATAAAATATTATAACGACATAGACATATTCGCATATATCAAGATCAATAAACTTAAATGGATCGGGCATGTCAAAAGAATGGAGAATAATAATCCATGTAAAAAGCTATTATTTGGTAGCTTAGATGGTTGGAGAATCAGAAGTAGACCGAGGAACAGATGGAGCGATTTGGTAAAGGCTGATCTCAGGACAACGCGCATAAAAAAATGGAAAGAAAAAACGATGGAAAGAAAGAAGAATGGCGGTGAATTCGAATTCTCTCAGAGGCGAAGGACCTACTAAGGACTGTAGAGCCGTAGAAGAAATGGAAGAAGAAGATTGGTTTAGCACAGACCAGCATCTTATCTATTCGCAAGGGACGACGAAGACGAAGGGACGCCGTTGATAGAGCTGTCTGGAGTATCAGACTTTTGGAAGCTTAGAAACGGTTTGTTCCGTTAGAGAGTGGTTGGTACGCCTGTTTTCTAAAGCCATAGAAGAAGAAGAAGATACAAGTAGTTACGAATAATTTTTGTGTCGTTCGTTTTAACAATTTATCCTAGACACATTTTTGTACTCGCAAGATACTTCAAATTGCTAAATCGAAAGCAGCTATTAAGTACGTACTGTACGTAACTAAATTTTATTTTTTGTTTTTTTTTTTGCTTTTTAAATGAATTTTTTAACTTGCTTAAATTTATTTTACTTTATTTATGTACCACTGGCAGTGAATCAAGTACATATTTACATATATGTATAGTGATTGCTGCAACAAATATTTTTCATTTTTATTTTTATTTTTCTTTGATACCTATAGTATATTGTCCACTTCATAATTTACATGCCTCTGTATTCTATTACATATATATGTACAAATTTAAATGTGCCTATATATGTATGTACATATGTATGTACAATGATACTTTTCTCATAACTGCTTTTCATTTTTCTTTAAAAGCATAGTGACTTTAATATGATGATGACGAAAACGATATGAGATACATTTGGTGGGTATACGTTCGTATCGTACGTATACATTAAAAAATTTCGATGAGATAGAAGCAAATATAAATATAGGTATACGAGGAGTAGTTAAGGTGTACTACAGAAGTATAAAAATACATACGTAAATACAACAATAGTCATAACATAAATTATATTTATTTATAGTTACGGTATTACGGTATATACTTACTTACTTACTTACGTAAATTCGTACGTATGTGTGTGTATATGTAAATAATCCACGTTAATGATAAAAAAAAAGAGAATTAAACAATAAAATATGTAAGTACCTGTCTTCATTTCTTCTGTCTTATTCTCATATTATGCATAAAAATATTGTACATAGTACATAGTACATAGTACATATATATATATATGAAAAATCAGGTGAGGTTGTGATCACGATATTATAATAATAATGAAGTGAATGTGTGTGAGTCATGTGTATTTTAAAAAAAATGAAGTAATTTTTTTTTTTTTTTTTTTTTTGATTGTAACAAATAATAATAATAATAATAACAGAAACAACAACAACAACAACAACAACATATGATCATAACAATAATACAGTAATGATATGACGATAATAATAAAGATTATGATAAACGATCAGCAGTTGAATATTTCTAGTAAATACATTGTATAGATAGCTAATTATAATATGTAATGTACAAATATACACTTAGCGACGAAAAAAAATGTTTTTTAGAAGTTGTTTTACTTACAAAAAACACTTGAAGTAAATAAACTATTGATCAACAATAAGATACTTAGCAGTACTATATGAAATGTATTTTTATATCTTCCTCCTTTTCTTCTTCTTCTCCGCCTTCTTCTTCTTCTTCTACTTCTTCTCCGTCTCCTTCTTCTTTGTGGCACTGCAGGCCCGACAAAATCTTTCGCCTCAGAAAGACAACTCCACGTCCACTTATCTCCGTCCATTATTAACTGCCTCCAATTCTTAATTTGAAACCTTTTGAAGTCCTGTTGCACCTCATCCCACCATCTATTTTTGGGTCTACCCATGGGTCATGCTCCTACAAATTTTTATCTCTTATAATTGTGAAATTAAAGAATTACAACGATTTCTGAGCAAAGTAATTAAACCAAAAGTTCTCAAACCAGTAGCGGAAATACATATGTAATGAAGCTAATATTCTGGAACAAATTCCCAAAGAATACAAGCATACAAGACGGCCTAAGAATACATGAAGGAGAATAACCTTAAAGAATGCAGGTGATGTAGAGTCGACGAAAAACATAGATGAGTATAGGAACATTTTAGAAAAGTCATGCTTTAGTTTAGGGCATATAGTTGTCATTATCATCATCATAATAATTGTGAAATACAACTGTTTAATTTCTATCCTATTAAATTTCAACTTTATGAGGCCGAGACTATCAAGTAATACAACTAAACTTTCGAGAAGATAGAAGGCTCGAAAATAATAGCACCTTTCGAGCACATTATTAACGACGTGAAACCTGCGAGTTTGGTAGGTCTTCTCTTTTGCAAACTTTAATTGTTGCTTTTCCTGTAACACAAACTGAAATTCGTAAACTTTTTTTTGTCGCTGAGTGTATATTTGTAGTTATATACGAGAATGGTTAATAGTTTTTATAATATGTGTAGCTAGTTAGTTAGTTTACTTTTGATTACTTTACGAATACATACATGAAAGTGGGTCTATTACACTGTACATTCATATTTGCGTAAGCAAGTGCGTGTATATCTACATATTTTGTATGGTGAATATTTATGACAAAATAATGGTCAATTGTTTTGTATTTATATTTTTGTATAAAATATTAAGTATTATAATATATACTCATAATGTGTGTATCATTTCACACATTATATACATATGTACAGGTTACACACATAAATACAAGATACTTAGATGTGTATAACTTCATTTAGATATTACTTTATATAATACTGTTGCTTTTTTATTTCTTTTTATACCATAGATTTTTGTTGTTTTTGAACAGGAAATCTGCATGTAAAGTAAATCAGATTTAAATAAATAATGTGAATATGCGTATGTAATCATATAAAAAAGTTTACACGATTTAGAAACACATATACACGCTCAATACACACTTATATATACACTGGGTGGTTAACTTTGGCTACCTAGATGCTCATTACTTATTAATATTTCTTTGATTTTAAATCAGAGACAGAGAGGATAATTGAATGAAAGAATGGAAATAGAAAACGCTTCGAAATACAGTTGATGCTTGTGTCACTTAGGTTAAATTTGTGTCTACTACGTCTACATACTAAAATGTATTTAAACTTGTACCATAATGCTAGGGACAGACAATAGTTTAGAAACTTTCTAAACCTGTTTAAGTAGATGAACTCCTTGGTCTGTCAGCAATCAGCTTGGATAAGTCCACTCAAAAGTAATTTAGCCTAAACCACTTAATGCAAGTAGTTTAACTCGATGAGAACTTCTTTTTCAACACACAACAAATGACAACTAAACCAGTTTTCGGTCTGTCAGTACGAATTCTTAACTAAAATATTTTTCTAAACTGATTTTGGTAAATCTAAAAGGAGCTTTTGGTCTGTCAGCACTATAATACTTTGATTTTACTGCTAAGCTCAGAAATATTCATAATAGAAAGAGGGTCTTATATGTATAAAACAGCGAAATAACATCATTTAGAAGGTTAAATGTTAAATCATTAGTTGATTCTATTGCACCAAAATAATAAGAAAACGACGACGACGATGATGATGAAAATAAAAACCTTGAAAAAGAATTAAATTCTCAAGATCTACTTACTGCATACCACAATCACTGCACCATTATAGCATCGATCGATGTATTTATTCTGGTATACTACTACTACTACCATTTACTTCTCAATACCTTTTTGGCTGTAGTTCTTTTTTTTTGGGTTGGGGATTTGGGTTTTATTTCTTCTGTTTAAATATTTTGTGTTTTAGTTGAATTCAAAAAATTTCAAATATCGATAGAGTCGATATCGATAGTCTGTGTTATAAACGAATCTATGAATATATGTAGGTAAGGAAGGTATTCTCATAAATCAACGTATTGCATTGCATATTGTGCTGAATATCCCTGAATATCTATACATCTACTACAAGTCTACTTGCATCTGCTTGTATATAAAATACATACTCGCATGTGTACACATTATGTACAGTATGTAAGAGAGAGTGTAATTTGATATTATTTTTCCGGGGAAAATGTAATAAATTTTTTTTGTTTCGCAAAATGAAACCAACAACAGAAAAAAAAACAATCAAAAAATAACAACAATGACAGTAAGAAAAAACTTGTTTCACTTTAAAGGAAAGAAAATTAAAAAAATGATACATATGAATGTGATGATATATGTATGTTGCTGCATTTATGTTTTAATGTTCGTTTTACCACTAATAAAACATACCAAAATCATACATACAATGACTTAAAAAAATATTTGGACACTTCTGTCTTTCAAAAATTTAATGGTAATAAAAGTAAATGTACGTATTTATACCTTGTTTATGTTTGAATTCGTATTTAACTTTAATGTGAATTGAGAATTAAATTTGAAAAATTCCGGTTTGTATAAAGTATTGAGCCGATATGCCCTGAAATTACGATAGTTCCGCCCGCTCTAAGGTGAAAAATCAAAATAACAAAGTAATTATGGGAGTTTTTAGTGCGTATTGAGAATTTTCAAAGTTATAAACTTAACGAATGAAAATGTGTTTATAGAAGCACACTGAGTCAATTCGAAGTCAGTCAATGCGCATTAAGATTGTCGTATGAACAACAATTAAACATGAAGGTGCTAGTCAAAAGATTTGAAGCTTTATGACATTTTTAGGAATAGAAAATTTACACTTTTTAAAAGTAAGTTCCAGTAAAATGGGCCTTGAAAATATGTTTCATTACAACAAAAATAATTACCTCAATTTCCTGCTTATATTTTGCAAGTTATGATGGATGATGTATTTATAACGTTCATAAAGTTGTATAGATACATATAACTCCACAAAATCCTAATCTAAATCCCATAAGAAAACATAAATATCCTTACGGAATAATCAACAGGGAAATCTCCAATAATTCCATTTGTGAAAAACTTTCAAATTCGTTATCTTCTAGATTGAGAGAATAATTTAGTAAATTCCTCTGAATTAGTAGTAGGATCTGAAAATCAATAGCGTTCCAATACTTTTTTGAGTCAGTTTATATCCACAAAATAGATATAAAAAAATTTCAATAATAAAATACTGCATGCCTACAAATCGAAAAGCAATCGATAAAACTTCTTTATTTTTATGTTTTATTTATTTTCCCATTTTCATACGTTTGTTTTTCCTTTGATTTTATTTTGTTTATTAAAACAGACACAGTTTAAAGTAAAAGTAAAAAAAAAAAGTAAAATTTGTGATTTTTATTTTTGTCAATTAATTCGGTCTCTCTGTAGATTTTGTTTTCATTTTTTTATTTTCATTTATTTTCTTCGAAACTTAAGTATAATGATATGTAATAATGATGCTGATAGTGATTTCGACGATAATGATGCTGTAAAGTGGTAATATGATTGCGATCGCGATGATAATATTTATTACTTTTTTATGTGTCGTGCCCGAAAATAAAATCATTATTGGCGAAAGAAGACAATGTTTAATTGAAAATTGAAATTGAAGCAAAAAACAAAACTGAAATAAAATAAAAGAAGAAAAATTTATAAATTAATAGACAAACAGACAGAGTAAAAAAAAATTAACGGAAGAGATAATGTAGTGACAAGTGAATTTTCATTTTTCATTTAAACAAAAAACAAAATTTATTGCAAATTTCTATTTCAAAGTTTTCATTTAACAAAATAAAAAAAAAATTAAACGAGAAGAAAGATACGTACAGTGTCTCTAAAAAGTATTTGTCCAGTCTTTTAATTTTGTCAGTGACATCTTCATTTTTACTTTATTCAAGAATAAAGTTTCATGAATGATGGCCATGATTGTTGAAAAAACTGGCAGTCTTGAGTGAGAGTAAAAATAAAAAAAAATCTACTTCAAGAAATGTTGACAGTGACAGATTGATTATTTAAGGAAAAGTGTGTATTTGATGTTTTCTGAGTGATTAATTCACATGAATGGAAACTGAAAAAATAATCATTCAAAAATTACCGTTCATCAGTAATCATGCAATCATTAATTGAAAATTAACCTGTTGGAACAGAATGTGTATATCTATAGTTGCGGCTGAAGCAATGTTTGAAGTCAAACAAAAAATTAATGTTTAACAACAGAGTGTGCAACTGGCTATCAAAGTTGTAGTCGTAGGTCGTAGCTAATGCTTGTCTTGTAACAAATTTTTAATTTGCAGCGCTACAACTTTACATTTCAGTTCTTTTGATTAAAATAAAGCGCCATTATGAGTTCGATAGATGTAGAAAAATTAAATTAATTAAAAATTATAATAAACAAGTGATCCAACCGCTTAATTTATCATTCAATTTGACAGTTTTGAATCAGCTACATACTACATCCATTAGTCAACTCTCAGCAGTACATTATGTTCGTTACAACCGCATATAGCACTTCAGAATATACTACGACGTACTATGCTACATGTTTCAGCTGCAACTACAGCTAAACATTCTGTTCCTGTAGTAAACATCGTTCTATTAAATTTCGTTAGTCACTGTATTTGTTGTACGTTGTGTACTACACAATTGTCAAGATAGAGAATCTTAAATGAAATAATTATTTTGTTTATTCGTTCAAAAAAAAAAAATTTTTTTTTTTTACTTTCTTCAGTTGATTTTACAATTTTTGTTTTTTTTTTTTTACTTTTTTACATTTCTTTCAATATAAACTCTTTCATAATTTATACTTATTCGCATACTCAACCCATTCATGATATACATATTATGTATATGATGTTGTGAAATACAATGATAATCATTTTTCGGTATTTTTCTCTGTACAAATGTAATAATAAAAGTATATTACAAAGTACAAACTTGTAACAGTAGATTTGTATCTATTCTGTTGTTGTTGTTTTATATATTTCGCTATTTTTTAAAAGGGTTTCCTTTAATCTTTAATTTATAATTACAATTTATACGCACACACACACCTACCTCCTGTATTATATGCAAGAACAAGTAATATATGTACGGTATAGTATTTAAATTGATATTATAGTACCTACGATAATGATGTGATGTGGTGCTTGTGGATTTGAGTATCTATTTAATGTGTTGTTTGTCTACTTTGTGTTTGGTGTTTGGTGTATGGTGTATGATACAAATCATTATCACGAAGTAAATTTAAATTCATTCAGAAATTAATTTAAAAATAAAAATTATAAATGAAAAAATAAAATATGAAATACAATTAAAAAAAATTGAAAAAGAAAAAGTCAATAATTTTTTAAAAAGAAAAACATATCTACGTACATATATATTGAGATATGATGTGAGAGAATGTGTATAAATGTTGTATGAAAGAAAAGTGAAAAGAAAGGATTAAATATTAAAATTAAAACTGTAAATCTTACCATATACATATATACAAAAAGAGCAACATATATTAATTTAATATACAACACATAATGTTACGTTTACGTTCGTTATATAGTTAGTAATTAGTATTGCCTTTCTTCTTAAATGATTACGATAATAAAATGTTTATATATCGACTATCGAGTCGCAACCGAGAGTATGTTTTGTTTTTTTTTTGGTCTCTGATAGATACACTCAGTATGTGCACTAAGCACTGTATCTGTAACTGTGTATACTTCATAATCACACTGGATGAAAAAAAAAAAAAAAACTAAAGAAAAAAATATCGCAAAAAAGAAAGAATCAAAATTAAAAAAAAGTCAAAGAGCAATAATACGTGTACGACTACGTACACTTTACTCGTCGTATAAATGAAATCAAAAAATTTCCTCATTTATCATTTTAATTTCGTTTTTTTTAATTTTTCTTGTGATCTGTTTTTTTTTTTTATTTATTTATTTTTTGTTTTGTTCAAACTTTTTGGCCTTATTTTTGATGTTTGGGGTGCTGTGTTTGTGTATCGTGCATGAATTTTACCATATATTTTAATTTTCTGATTTTATTACGCTGTGAAACGATGTGATATCGATTTTTTCAATGTTTTATTATTAATTTTTTTTAAATGTGAATCGTTTCGTTTCGTTCCGTTTCTGTTTTATTTTTTTCATTTTCATTTTGCATGTTGTGATTGTGACCTTTTTCATTTCAATTTCTTTTTTTACGATATTTGTTGCTATTTTTTTTTTTTTTTGTTATTTTTATTTTTAATTTCGAACTCTATAAATATATGAAATGATATAACTTGGCAAATAAAATGACGATAATAATGATGGTGATGATGAGGATGAGGATGATGAGGTTAATGATGATGGTGATGGTGGTGTTGAGGGTTGATGGTTGATGGTGATGCGGTGTTGGTATGATTTAAGTACCTAATACAGGTTGAAAATGAAAGGTTATTTTTGAAATTTGCATTAAAGATTTTAAAGGTTATGGGATCGTATACTTAATGGGACAATTTTTAATTAAATAGAATACGTCGATAATCACATATTTTCAAGAATTTTATATATGCACCTTGAATGAACATAATTCTATAGACTTTTCTGTTTTGAATATTGTTATTTTGTTCGACGAAAGATTAATTCACATACCAGAAGAAATGATAAGGAGAGATGAATGATGATAACAAGAACAGAATAAAGATCAGAACTACGAACAGTTTAACGTTTAAGTATTAAGGTTATGTACGAGCACATAATAGGTGTTTTCGATTTGGCAATTCCAAGTACATACTTGCGAGTACTAAAATGTGTCTAGGATAAATTATTAAAACGAACGACATAAAAATTATTATTCGTAATTACTTGTATCTACTAGCAGCTACTAGAAAAATTTTTCATGAGTAGCTGCGAGTAGAGATGGTTTAGCACATGCATTTACCTTTTCTACTCATAAGTACTTGAAATTGCCAGATCGAAAACACCTAATATGAGTAAGAACATTTTTAAGGCCTGTAAAATTGACAGCGATGGCTACCGTCAAATGACGACAAAAATATAAACACGATTAAATGTCAATGTTATTTATTTTCACAAAGCACCACATTGGATATACCGACTGCAAAAATGTCATAAAAACTCGAGCATATGACACAAAATACTGGTTATGTGCATCACCGACACGACCGTCACCGTCAAAGGCCGAAAGTTGAGCTATTTACGCTGTCACTGTCACCGTCAAAAGAAAACGATGACGGCTAATTACGTTCAGGTCTTTAGTCTAATTAATCTATTTAAGTCTAAGTTTCTAATTTGTTTTCTTTTTTATTTTCAAAAAAAATTTTTTTTTTGTTGGTAAATATTATTTTATGTAATTGCATTAAATATCGTGTTATACTCTTAAGCAAATATTTACGTAAATGAAAAAAAAAAACCCCCAAAAAAAAAGAATTAAATTATTCTGTTGTAAGAAAAAAAAAACATTTGCTACCACTATGAGACTATGACATAATTTTTGTTGACTTTTACACACAAAAATTCTGATGATTTTAATGAAAATACGTTCATAGGTACTCGTAAAATGGAGATATCATATTACATAAATAAAAAATAAAAGTAAATTCATAACATAATAGAATTTGAAAAACAGAAAATAAATATGTAGGTACTCACATTTTGTAGTGTACACAAAAAACTAAACTAAAAAAAAAAGAAACAAATAAAACAAAAATATATTTTTTTATATGTATTTTTGTTAGAGAGTATAAAAACGCATTCCTTTTATCCGGTTTCTTAAATTACAAGCACATTTAGTATGTAGTAGGTAGCCATATATGTACATTTATGTTCTTTATTTTATACGATTCACATAAAATAAATTAAAAATTAAAAGGGTTTGGGTGTTTTTCAAGGAAAATCGAAAACAAAAGTCAACTTTTTTAAGAACTTAATGTCTATTTCACATAGTTGCCAAAGTATTTGCCAAGCAAATAATATTTGCTATAAGCTTAGTATGTTTTGTTTTTATTGATCGATGGATTTTTTGGAAACATTTCATTTTAATTTGTCGTCCATCACATCCAATCTAGTTTAAAAGATAATTGAGATTAGTGAATAATGACTATGTAAAGCTGCAAAGACTTAAACCGGGAGGTCATTTTCCCAGAGTTCCAAACAATTCCATTATTAATATAATTTGGAAAAAAAATCCAAGACGAGAGGGAAAAGATCAGCTGGTAAACTTAGACTCCAGTGGATCGATATTGTCAAAGAAGACATGAAAAAGTTGAATGTTATTAACTGAAAAATAGTGGTAGGGAAAATTAAAGAGACATGTTAAGCTATAACCTAAATAGACGTGACGAAACGAAACGAAACGATACCTACGATAGTACTGTGGTACATAGAACTAGCCTAAATGGACGTGTTCTTACGTTCGTTCAATTTCGATAAGTTTAAATGTCAAATAGACGAAACGGATAGTGCCGTAGCGGTAGTACATTTTATCGTTTCTACTCGTTTCATACACATTTCTTATTCGTTTCTACTCAATACTCATACACAATAATTTTATTCGTTTCGCTTAGGGAAGACTGAAACTCGATGGGTTGTGGTTCCACGAAAATAATAGATAGAGAATAGAGATAGATGAGTCATTGACAGCTACATTCTCACTTCAATCAAGTTTGTACAAATAAAGTTTCAGTTTCAGTGGGTTTCCCTTTCCCAAAGAATGAAGATACCGAATTGGAAACTTCAAGTGGTGAAAAAAGCATTGACAGTCCTGAGTGACAGTAACAATAACAGATTAATTATTTGACAAACCTGTTTTCTGAGCAGATATTCTCGTTAGCTTGAATAAAATTTGGAAGAATCATTATTGAAGCAATGCTGTCTCCATCAAGGATATTAATCGGATTTAATGAAAATATCGAAGAAAAAAATATTAATTTAAATGAATTCTTATGTCCTCATATAGTGGTATTTCTTACAAAGAGTTTTTGCACAGAAATGATGGCATGACGAAAATACCATACGATTTTAAGAATTCTGTCTACATTTTACAAAAAAAAAAAAAAAAAGAAAGTTTGTTCTTGCATTTTTTTTTTATTTTTATAAGCAATTCTGTTTTTTCACATACCAAAGGTCTACTTAGCCATGCTAATGCTATATAGTTCTGTTCCTTTCCTATTATATGCACAAATGGAAATTTGTTTTTCTTTAATTTTCATTTATATTATTACGGAAGTCTAAGGTTGTGTGTACACACATGCACTTGATGTATGTATGAATTTATGTGATTAAGTTTTTTTTTTTTCTTTTAAAAAATGTATAAATAAAAAAAGGGTTTCACTTTAATACATATGGTGGGCATAAAGACGCTTATTCCATGCAAAAGATATGTATACAAACTCGTTTAGTGTACAGCTGTAACCTGTATGTAATTGGATTCGAGTTTTATATGTACTTAGGTACTTACCTCTTTTTTTTTGTAAATTTTTGTTTATTTTTTTTTTGTATCGTTTATTTGTTAAATGCATTTTGTGCATATATACAATTCTCTACCTACACACTATACGTGATATGGATTAGAGTTGAACAAATAAACGATAGATAGGATTTTGTTAGTTGAAAAAAACAAAAAAAAAACAAAAATGACAACGACATCAAGTCGTCCAACAAATACTAAACACATATCTACTGATTGTTGAACACTAAAAGACTTTAAAAAAAAACAACAACAAGAAAACAAGTGCAAAATAAACAACAAAATATTAAAAGAAAAATTTTTAAAATTATGTAGCTTTTACACATGTCTATAAATAGGGTGTTTCCCTGGTACAAATGTGAATTTAACTTGTACTGTACTGCTACTAAGGAGTTCCTGAGTTACCTGAGAGTGATGAAGTTTGACTAGAGAGGGGGGATTTGAGTACAATGGACATCGTTTGTCTGAGAGCTCAGGCTCATACCTTCCCCTAAACAAACAAACAAAAATTGTGTTGTTACAAAACTTTTAAAAGAGAGAGAGAGAGAGAGAGAAAGTCTGTCGATGTCTAAAATGCATCGCTATGGTATTGATAGTGATACATACTTAATTCAGCGTAATATCTAAATCATTTGTCGATACTGCATCGGTTCGTGAGAGTTCGGTGGTGGTTCAGTGAGTAGATTTCAAGACAGAAATTCTATAACTTGAAGGCAGCACGTTTCTAACGAAAAATCATTCTAGTATCGATACTAATCGGCATTACTAAAGTTGATTTCGACTCGAAATTTAATTAAAAACAATTCAAATCGAGTTCAGTTTTACACTTGAAAAAGGGCTCCCAAAATCGAGTTACATAATTCCACTCCTGCTCTATCGATTACGCAGCTCGCGTTCATCAATTCTTGACGTTGACGACAGTCACTCACTATCAATTTTCGTTACCCCTTCACCCCGGAAAGTTTACTCAGATTTGAAGAAGTAATGGTGTTTGTTGTGTAGAAAAGGCTTAGATCTGCTGATAAAGTCCACTTTTCGACAACAAGGAATAAAATCAAAAATTGCCCCACATTAAGTTTTAAGTGCAAAATGTATAATAGAAAATATTTAACAGAAATCACTTTATCGATTAAGTCAAGCTTCATTTTATGGAATGCGGTCTATTGCTACTATTGCGCCTTAATCTTAGTACGGAGTTCGAATGGAATACCGTCCCCCATGCGGGTGCGCTCCTCATTTTTCCATGTATTTTTTGTTTTATTAGTACGCACGCATTTCGAACGGAATAAAATATCGAATTGGAGACTTTTTTCCTGTGTTCATACGTTGAAACGAAATAAATATTCGGACAATTATTCCGTGCGTTTGTTTCGTAATTTTGACAGTACAAAAAAAAAAAAAATACAGCTATATTGCTGTCAAGTATTATTTGTCATTTATTCTTTCTCATTCGTTCATCACAACACAAAAAAATCATTCATAAATTTCTTCTTTTTCTCCACGCTATTCTACATGGAATTTTTCTGTGTATAGAAATAAAAAATGATACATGGAATTCCGTTCGAACTCCCCCGTCCTAAACTTAAAAACTACACCTAACACCTAAACTAAAAAAAAAAAACACCCTGTATAATGTTTTGTATGCAATGCAATTTATGTATGAACTAGCATAGAATTGTACAACTCACAACACAACAGCTCCACAACATTAATGGAATGTAATGCAGAACATTCAAAATATAGATGTGTATGAGCACAGAGTATGAGTGTGTACATAATCATGTAGGTAGGCAAAAGGCATCATCATCATCATCATCATCATCATAATCATAACATCATATTCAATATTTTCTTTTATAATTTTTTTTATTTTTTATTTTTGTATTTAGAATGCAGATAAAATAGTACGAATATCTGTAAGTGAATGTACCACAAACTTCTATACATACATACATATCCACATTACTCGTACGTGAATATGCAAATATGAATAATAAATGCGGTTAAAACATGTAGACCGTATAAATACAAGTATTAAAGTTCTTTTTAAAAACAAAAATAAAAACAATTTTTTTTTTCTCTGGCATTTAATACTTTACAAAAAAAAATAAAAATAAATAAAAATTAAAAAAAAAAATTTAAATTTTATATTCCATGTTACCATTCATTGAACGATGGTGGTGTGTGGTGATGGGATTTATTTGATATTTTATCATCATCATCGTTCGTATAGTTCGTAGTTATTATTACCGCAGGGATAATATTAAGAGGAGTGATTGAACTAACACTCCTCTTATGTGTATGTGCGTATATCCACATCTACGTGTGAATATCCGAACGAGAATAATACCTAAAATGAAACTGGTATTCTGGTTTAGTTCTTCTCGTAAAATGGATTAGTTATCAAGAATGTCTTTATTAATGAATTTTTAATATTAAAAATAATTAAAAAAGAAACAAAAACAAAATAAGGATGATAATGATGATGAAATGAATGAAGACCAGAACAAATACGAAAAGAAAAAATAAAAATAAAAATGAAAGAAAATGTTAAAGTGACAGAAGAAGGAATATTGATTAATTTCTGGTTTTCATTTTCATTTATTTTTCCATTTTTTTCACATTTTAAATTTATTTTGAATTAAAAAATTAGAATATCTTAATGTCCATAATTATTAGAAATAACATCGAACTTATTTTATGAATTGAATATTGTAGATGTGTAAATTGTGCTGAATGAATGGAATGGAAAATAGAATGGAGTGGGGTGGATGGATGGATGGGAACTTTTTAAACTCTTCGTCTTCTTCAATAAAACTTCATTCTTTAATAAAGAAAAGAAAATTATTTTTTTCTAGTAAGCTAAAGGAGGAGGGGAAAGGAGAAGATATCTTTAAAGGATTTTTTATTTTAATTTTTTTTATGTTCTGTCATTTTTTTTTTTGTTTTGTTTTTATGTAATACAAGCGTCAACGTCAAATATACAAAAATCGATAATTTTCTTTTGTCTTTTTGATACTTTCTTCTTCTTCTTCTTTTCTCTGTTGTCATTGATTTTAAGCTTTAAATTTGGATTGATGCCAATATAATGGGTGCATCGTGCTGGTGTACTACATGATAGTTGGGATTGGGATTGTGTTATGAAATTATAAAATTGACAACAAAAAAAGTAAAAAAGGGAAATTAAAGTGTTTTTTTTTTTTTTTTTTTTGAAAATTTATCGCAATTGATATTTTTATCTATCCTGCCATCTGAATTTTAAGAAGAATATTAAACTTTGGGCCTAACTAAATTTGTCTCAAAGTAACTGGCTAAAGTAACTAAATTTGGCTCAAATGTCAGTGGTCTGTTTTTGCATTGTATCAAGACATAAAAACGATTACATAAAATAAAAGTTGATTTAAAGGGGAAATTTAATGAAACTATCAAATTTTCATTGACTTTTGTGTTCATTTGCTTTCATCCACTTCATTTGAAGGTCCAGTGTACGCCTTTCACGCCTTGCATCCGTTGAATTATATGAAGCACGAAAATTGAACTACATTAAAATATATTTATGTATGTAATAAGTTCCAATGATGACGCATGAAAATTAAGTATGAAGTCGACAACCCATAAAAATTGGTTAACTTTCAACTTTTCAGACGGCAAAGCATGAAAGTAAGAAGAAGAAATAATTTGACTGAAGTTTCTGTAACGCGTACATTGGGTCATCATACACAAAAGCAATTATATGCGGCAAAGGATGAAAAGTTTGTAAGGTGTGAAAAGTGTATAAAGTGTGAATAGTTTTTCTTCTACATTCCGCCTCCAGCTTTGTCATTGCATCAGCTACAGTGACTTTAAGGAAAAATTACCTAAAAATCACACACAAGTTATCAAAAGTTGAATTTAAACAAACATTGATCTGAGCAATTGAGTTACATTTCTCGTTGATTTGACTTGAATTACTTTACTTTAAGCGAAATCTGTTAAGGCATTTAACCAGGAATCTAGAATTTTTGTCCAAAAAGCAGGAAATATTTTTTCTCTATCATTTTACACTGTTCGTTTGATAAGTGCCTAAAATAAATGTTAAAAAGGGAAAGTAAAAAAAAAAGAAAAACAGAAAAGTTAAAAGATACACAAAATCTATTCTCATTGTCTGTATCTATTTTGCATGCCTGTACTTCTGTACTTTTAAAACTACTGATAAACAAAACGAAAGATAATAGCAGCAGCTTCCTGATTGTGCATAGAATATACGTACGTGTACATATACAGATGAATGAAAATTTGCATTAGAATAGTGAAATTACATATTTACAAGTGTACTAAAGAAAAGATGTTTTTGTTGTTGTTGTTGTTGTTGAGTATCTCGTTACAAAAGATAAATAGCAGGAAAACAAAAATTTCCTCTTGTTTGTTTGTGTACCAAAAAAAAAAAAAAAAATATATATAAATCGGAAAAGAGTGTTATGACATGAATTTTTAGTTTTTGGTTTTTTTTGTCGTTTTAATTTTTTTTTTTAACTTTTTTTTTTGAATCGATTTTATGTTAAAAGAAATTGTACAAAACAAAACTAAATAAACTTGATTCAAGATTACAAGAGAATTCATGAAATTAAATTAAATGAAATTTTACATTAAATTAAATTTTATCGATTGTAAATTTTTATTTTTTATTTATTTTTTCTTAAAATAAAAAAAACTTTCAGATTTTACGTTAAGTGAAAGTACTAAAATTGAATTACAGAATCTCGGATAGATTGAACAGTATGAAAATGGTGTTGTCTCAACGGCAGCGCGAGGAGCTGTAAGTAAAATTTACAAAAAAAAAATTCAAATTTTTGAAGGAAATTATCAAAAAATATTAACGAAAATACAAATTTATATTTTTTCGTTAAAAATATGAAAATTTAAATCTTCAAATTTATTTATTTAATTAAATGATGATTTTAGGAACCAAGCGATTGCCGATTATTTAGGCAGTAATGGTTATTCAGATGCATTGGAAGCTTTTCGCAAGGAAGCCGATATAAATACAGAAATTGAAAGAAAATTTGGTGGTTTATTAGAAAAGAAATGGACATCGGTAATACGTTTACAAAAGAAAGTAATGGAATTAGAAGCAAAATTATCAGAAGCTGAAAAGGAAGTTATCGAAGGTGCACCAACAAAATCAAAAAGAACACCCGGTGAATGGATACCAAGACCACCAGAAAAATTTTGTTTATCCGGTCATCGTGCAAGTATAACAAGGGTAAATATACATTAAATCACCATTGTTTTTTGTTTTTTTTTTCTTTTAATTTTTGAGAAAAAAAATTCTTAACTTTTGTGATTAAACTTTTGTTCTTAATTATTTTTTTTTTAGGTTATTTTTCATCCAATATTTAGTTTAATGGTATCTTCATCAGAGGATGCAACAATCAAAATTTGGGATTTTGAAACTGGTGAATACGAAAGAAGTCTTAAAGGACATACAGATTCTGTACAAGATATAGCTTTTGATGCTCAAGGAAAATTATTGGGTAATTACAAATGGAGAAAATACATAATAAGAAGAAGATTATTTCAATAATTAAAAAAATATCCGTCTTTCCATCCCACCCTATCTTATTTTTTGTTTGTTTGTTTGTTTGTGTGATTTTAATTAAAATAGCATCCTGTAGTGCTGATTTATCAATTAAATTATGGGATTTTCAACAGTCATATGAATGCGTTAAAACAATGCACGGACATGATCATAATGTATCATCAGTTGCATTTGTACCGGCCGGTGATTTTGTACTTTCAGCATCACGTGATAAAACAATTAAAATGTGGGAAGTTGCAACAGGGTAAGTTGTTCAGCAAAAAAACAAAAAAAAAAAAAAAACAATTTTTTTCACTTAAAATTTTCATGTCATTTCTTTTGAGTTTCTTAAATGTGGAGAGTAATTGTTCTGGTTTTTTTGTAAATTTGTACAGATATTGCGTTAAAACATATACAGGACACAGAGAATGGGTAAGAATGGTACGAGTAAATTTTGATGGAAGCTTATTTGCATCATGCTCAAATGATCATTCAATAAGGGTGTGGGTAACAAATTCAAAAGACTGTAAGGTAATTGCAAAACAAAAAAAAAGTCAAAAAATAATAATAAGAAGAAAAATTAAAAGGAAAGATGATGGATTTAAATTTTTATTTTATTTTATTAATACGCAAAAAAAAATCAAGGTTGAATTACGAGATCATGATCATACTGTTGAATGTGTTGCATGGGCACCAGATACAGCATCGTCAGCAATTAATGAAGCAGCTGGAGCTGATAATAAAAAGGGTGTACATCAAGGACCATTTTTGGCATCTGGATCAAGAGATAAAACGATTCGAGTATGAAAGAAAAAGCAATTTATTTATTTTTTGTTTTTTTTTTTTTCTAAATATTTTTTTCTAAATATTTTTTTATTTTTTAAATTTTCTTGTACTGCACTGCATTGCACACACACACACATACAGATTTGGGATGTAGGAACTGGTATCTGTTTATTCACATTAACTGGACACGATAATTGGGTTAGAGGTATTGTATTCCATCCAGGTGGTAAATATATGGTATCAGCAAGTGATGATAAAACAATTCGTGTCTGGGATTTACGTAATAAACGATGCATGAAAACATTATATGCTCATCAACATTTTTGCACTTCAGTTGGTAAGTAAATTGTAAACGCAATAATATACAATGCATAATATTTACAAATAATTTTATTTCAATTTATCTGCCTATATTTATCTATCTATCTATCGTCGTTGTATCTATCGTATATCTACCAACCAATCTATATTTTTGAATTTATTTACTACACTTACTAAGGTGTACATTCGTTCGTACTACTGTTATCGCTGTTATTACTGCTGAGTTACTGCTGTTATTAGTACTGCCTGCTGCGGTTATGTTTTGTTTTTTGTGTTTTGCAGCCAATACTCGTTCGTATTTATTAATGTGATGCTATTTATAATTCATATTTTAATTATTTTCTTCTTCGTTGCGCATTTAACGTGCAAATTGGTAGTGTAAACTCTTAGATACACATACGTATGTTAAAGTATACACGAGTATGTACAGTGTTGTGCAAAACAATAACGACGCCATTCGAAATTATTTGAGTAAGGGTAAATGTAAGAGGACTCATTGGCTCAGTGGTAGAACAACTAGCCAGTAATTTTAAAGTCAGGGATTCGATTCCCTTCCGAAGGCAAAATTAAGGAAAGTAATTTTCAATTTTTCATTGCTTATTTAGAAATTTTAATTACCCCCTCAAGTTTATTCAACTTTGAACGAGCAACAGTTTGCTAGGACAAAGAGCGTAGAAATGATCGTTAGAGTCTAATTGCTGAGGACAGATATTATTAGATCATTTTAAAAACTGTAAATTGTAAACTATAGGTACACATACATAAATGACGGTTAATAATAATTAGCAGAAATTGCTTCACAGATTAAGCAGAGGTCCAGAAATGGACTGCTTCGCTTTGAAGAAGAAGGACAAGAAAGAAGGTAAATGCAGATCAGAGATCCCACTATCAATTTGTATGAAATCCGTTCAGAAGATAGAGAAAAATGTGGTTGGCGTTTGATAGCCAAATTTTAGTGCTCCATTTAAAGCTGTAGGTCAGTGGGCGGTAAGAAGGGTACATAGACAGAGAAAGATCAGGTGAATCATGTTTGTTTATCAATAGATATGGATGAGGAGTACAAGCGGAGAAGAGATGAGAAGATTGGAGGTTGAGATGGGCTAGAAAGATCGATTAGAAAGTTTAAGTCTGTTATGCCACAGAAAAAGAAAATATCTTAACAAATGGTTGTCATTGTTTTGTGCAACACTGTATATACCTACATAGTTCGTATACATCCAGTACTACTATAAATGTGGTATATATTTCATAAAATTTCATATATTATGTACATACTCGGTTTTATAGCATTGAGCTACAACTACATTTATGTAAAAACAAACCTCAAACATACGTGCATCACACATACAGCTACGGCCAAAAAATTAGAAACACTATTAAGTAGTAAACACAACGAGATTTTTATATCCTTAATGAATAAATATCCGTTCAAATTTTTGTAGGCGTAATTATTGTTTTATGACCTTAATAAATATGTAATGGAAACACCAGTTTTTGTTATTTAAAAAAGAGGTACAAAAAATTTCAAAAAATTGTAAAATTTTCAAAGGACAACGAATTAGAAACACTTTTTTTAGGATAGGAAAAAATTTGTTTATTATATAAAATATTGGTTAAAATATAAAAACAATATTTTTTTAATTTAATATATAGTCGGAAATCCTTTTTGCCGTATTACAGCCTTGCACCTGGATTTGCTTCCATTGCTTTCCATTCTTCTCTCACATTCCTTACATTCCTTACATTTCTCACATTCCTTAACCGTGTGTTTCGGGTCATTATCTTGCTGAAACAGCCACATTACAGGCAAATTCTCTTCTGGCCAATGTAACATCACATTTCTCAATATCTCTATATACTTTTCTTTAGTGAGGATCCCTTCAATACGGTGAATTGGACCAACTCCATTCCACGAAAAACATCTCCACACATTTATTGAACCACCACCATGTTTGACCACTGGAGTAGTATACTTGGGATCATACTCAGCTCGTTTCGGACGACGAACGAATCTTCTACCATCCGGTCCTATACGATTAATTTTCGTTTCGTCACTCCAAAGTATGAATTTCCATTAATTGATGGTCCATCTGACATGCTTCTTAGCAAATTTCTTGCGCTTTTTAATTGTCGATGAAGACACCATGGTTTTTTTTTTCGTGAAACTCTTCCGTGAAGTCCAGCTTCTACCAAACGCCTTCGAATTGCCCTAACAAACAATTTTGGAGATAGCTTTCCCTCATCGAAGAGGGGTCTGCACTGCTATCTGCTGTACTTTTCCTTGGATCCTTCTTCGATATCCTCACAATGGCTCTGTCTAAAACTTCACTACTTTTGCGTGGTGGCAATTTTCTTTGTATTTTTTCACATTTTATGTTTTCCCACATATTTAATAGCTCCGAACACCATTTTCGCTGAACAGTTCAATTTTTTTGAAATTACTCTATACGACATTCCTTCGGTTTTTAATTGCACTATTATTCTTCGCATTTCCGGGGTACAACTTTTGGATTTTCCCATTTTAAATTGTTTTTATTTTTCCTTTTTTCGCAAAATATTACTCAAAATTAAATTCAATTAAAAGAAGTTCGGTTTAAACACATTCACAAGCAAAACTGAGAATGGATAACCAAATGTTTCTAATTCGTTGTCCTTTGAAAATTTTACAATTTTTTGAAACTTTTTGTACCTCTTTTTTAAATAACAAAAACTGGTGTTTCCATTACATATTTATTAAGGTCATAAAACAATAATTATGCCTACAAAAAATTGAACGGATATTTATTCATTAAGGATAAAAAAAATCTCGTTGTGTTTACTACCGAATAGTGTTTCTAATTCTTTGGCCGTAGCTGTATGTGCATTAGAAAAGCAAAAAATCTAAACAAAAAATAAAATTTAATTGACTTTGTATTTAAGTGATAATAATTTAATAATTGAAAACTGTATTAACATTTTTGAAAAAAAGAAAAAAATGTTCGGCTTGATATTAGGAGAGTGTTGGGGATTTAATAATAATAATTGAAAACAATCAAATAAAAATAAAATCCTCATGCAATTACGACCGGCTGATATAAACATTTAAATTTCATTTTATTTTTTGCCTGATATAATAGCTGTGTTCCTTTCACGTGAGCGAAGTACTTCTAAGCAATTATTTTAGCAATGACTCAAACTATTCAAAGAAACATAAATAAATTTGACAAGTGAAGTAAAAGATAACCTTAAAATTATTTTACTTTAAATTTGACAAATTTATATTAAAGATTTATATAAAACACTCCATATGATATTTGTTTATACAAAGAAATCTAACCTAAACAGTCAATTTCCATCTGTTGGATAATCTGAAACTAAAAAGACATCTGGTAGAAAGAAATAACGTAACTACTTACAAAGTATGAGTGAACTACTTTTGAAAAATTGTTTGAGCAGTTCACACATAAAAATTTAGTGAAGTATTAAACCAAACTGATTTTTAAGTACTTCGCTCACGTGAAAGGAACACAGCTAATGATTGCTAAAATAAATCAAATGAATTCAAACTCATTACTTTCAAAATTGATTTGAATGAAGAAAAAAAAAACAATTTTGAAGTTGTTAATGTAGTAATTCAACAAATTAGAAAAAAGTGATTTGTTTTCCACGTTTTTTTGTTTTTCTTAATGCGTTGTTGGCGTTTTTTCATTCAAATGTGTGTCCCCAGGCATATTCATATCATAGTTTGAGAGATTAAGAAAAATTAAGGTTGGGTGTTTTCATGAATTCAAACTTGCCGCTTTCATGAATTCATTAACATAAAATTTCACTTTCTCACGGAACAAGAATTGCAGTTCTCACACATCACATTAGAATTCTCACTGAGAATTGTTCTCATTCTCATTTTCACAGAACGAGAATCGAGCCTCATTCCCATTCGTTAGACTTTCGAATTTTCTGTCAAACAGTCTGACAATTTATCTACAAACAAAACAACATTTATCCGACTTAAAATTCAACTTATCTGTCGACCAGTTTTTACATAGACATATTGTGTTTATGGAGCCGGCCCTTAATGGCAACATTAATTTTAGGTCAAATTTAGATGAAATTACTTTTAAGTGGACAAATATAAATTCATACATGAAACATTCTGTACTTGATAAATACCATATCATGATAAATAATTATTGTTTTTCAAATTCTATATTTGGTCTGCCTCGTCTAATATGCATTGATTCCACAAGTACAATTAAAAAGTACAATTTCTTTGTACAAACTTTCGAAACTTTCTGGTGAAATTCTAAAGTGGCATTTAAATTGCTGTGAATCGAACTGTGGTATTGTTTTTTCCCAAAAATCTTTATTTTTTGCAATACGTCTAGTGTTAAATTCCTCTTCATCACTGTCACTATCATTATTATTAAACAAAAGATCCCAAGCTAATTCAATCCAATAACAGAAAAAGTTAAATTACTTTCTTCTTCACTCATTTCAGTAAAATTATTTATACTGTTTTGTTTTTTTTATTCATTCTATTCCACATATTCCTACAAGTATTCGATTCCTTCCATTCCTTCTACGGAATGAATAAAGAAAAACAGCCAGTGTTAGAAAATATGATACAATGTCACCATTTTTATGACGGTGACGATGACGGCTAATCATATTCAGACCTTTTATTTTTTAAATTTTGAAAAAAAAAAAAATTGAAATTAAAATCAAAATTATGTGTAATAATGTTTTGAAACTTATTTATTTTTATTTTTTTTTTTTTCATTTTTTTATTTCTAATTTTAGATTTCCATAAAACACATCCGTATGTAATTTCTGGCAGTGTAGATCAAACTGTTAAAATATGGGAATGTCGTTAAGAAAGAAAAACAAAATGTTTTTTTTTTGTTTTTTTTTTATTTAAATTAATTAATACATACATATAAATATATATATATATATTATTTAATTTAATAATTATAATAATAATAATTAATAAATAATTAATGATTATTTTTTTTTTTAATAAATAAATAAATAAATAAATAAAAATATAAAAAAATATGAACTTATTATGCAAACAAACATTTTAAAAGCAAAAAATAAAAAAAATAAAAAAATACAACAAATTACAAACAAACAAACAAATAAATTTAATTTAATTTAAATTTAAACATAAAATAAAAGTAAAAAAATAATAATAATAATAAAAATAAAAATACCTACATTATATTACCATATTACATATACCTACACATAAAATATATTATATAATCGAAATTAAGTAAAGAATTAAAATAAATAAACAACAAATTACCTTGCCACCTCTCTCAATTAATTAAAAAGAAAAAAAAAATACATATACATATATATTAAATGGAAAATAAATAAAAAAAAAAAAAAAAAAAAAAAAAAAACAGAAAACATTTAAGCGTAAAAAGGAAAAATATAATCAATAAGAATAATAAATAATAATAACAAAAAGAAGAGACGGAAGAATAAGAAAAGAAGGGAAGAAAAATAATATAAAAATTAAATAATAAAAAAAAATTAAAATAAAATATAAAATAAAGTTAAGTGTAAGCAAAACAAATAAAAAATAAAACTTTACATTAAAAATATTCTTAATTACATTATCTATATTAATATACTTACTATACATATGCATATATAAAAAAAGAATTTAATAAGTAAATTTGTAAAAATTACAATTTGTAGTACATACTAGTACACATTAAGTACATTTATAATACTTATACTCCATATTACGTATTACACATAAAATTCAGAATTCAAATGAAATCCAAGTAAATTATGAAGATGAATTCATTTCACGTAATCAATATGAAAATCGTTCAATTTGTTCGTTCGTAATCTTCGTTCAAAATTTTTTTCAGGTTTTTTTGTTTTTTGTGTAGTTTCATTCTCACATACAGTGAAAGTTATTTAAAGCAATAATGTCTGCTATTTGACAGCTTTGAACATATTTTTTTTTTTTGGTTGGCTCATTTGTATTTTATATTTTTCTTCGTATTTATGAACATAACCACAATTTGGCTTCCAAAACGACAACAACAAAGAGCGACAACGATTTTTTAATTGTCAAATTTTATCGACAAGAATACTACGGTCGGGTCGGTCTGAGCAGTCGAAAGATTTTCATATGCTGTTGTTAAGTTAGTGCAAATAATTGGTGCAATTTTTTTTTTTAGAAAGTGCTTCTTCTAGAAAACACCACCTCAAAAAAGTAAACCACAGTTTACATTTCATGGATATTTTGGCGTATAAATTTGAATTTGAATTTGTTCGCTGTATGAGATCGTTTTGCGGAAAAATCGACAATGATTTTCTGATGAACTTGTAGGCAACTTGTATTTGATTCATGTTTATACGTAGACGATAACTTTTGACGACTGAAAAATCATTTTCGGTATTTATGTTGTCATTATTTTGGAAGTCAAATTTGTGATTACGTTATTGACATCGAAGTCGTATTAATTTAAAAATGATGAATTTTGAATAAAAATTGTTAAAATTAAGGAAAGGGAATTTCAAAATATCAATTTAAAAAATTTGTCCTTTTTGCAATGAATGATTTGTCTAGATTCTAAACACTACATTTCCACCATAAAGCAAAAAGATCAAAATTGGCAAGACATTATTATCATCCTTGTCATGACATAAAAATGTCTTTTGTGTAGTAGATGGTCTCTTAAATTTTTGTCTAATTCCAAGTTACATATACATCTTTGTTTTTATTCGATCAGTCCTTTACAAATAATTAATTATTTTCAATTACGACGAACACATTTTCTTTTTTGGTTCCCTCTGGTATCAGTTGTTGTAAGTAAAAGCGATTTTTTACTACAAACTACGAAAATTTCAAAAGAAAAACAAACTGGAAAACTGTAAATTCACAAAAATTCTCTTAATAACATAAAACCATAAATAAAATAAAATTAAAATTAAAAAATAATCTAGATACGAAAAAATAATGGAAGTTATTCTGGTCAAAGTTAAGAGGTTATGTTAACTTTAAAAAATGTGCAAACTTTCATATAAAATTTTGACTGATTTCGAAATTTTATAATGAAAGTATGGAGATTGTCAATTTAACAGGAATTTATTAACTTCGACCAGAATAACTCCCATTAACAATAATAAACACATAAATTACTGCTAAGTGGTAAATAAAAATTTGATTTAAAAATTTTTTCAAATACTTAAATGCTGATTATCAGAAAAAAAAAAGAAATAAAAGGAAGAGAAATTAAATGAAATATAGCATAGACAAACATGAAATATATATACAAGAGTACATAAATTACAATTAATTATTTATATATAGATACAATAAAAAAAAAAAAAAAAACAACTAAAAATTATAAAAATAAATAAAAAAACAAATAATTTTTAAAAATTTGAAATTGAATTTAAAATAATAAAATACAATCTTTAAGTATACATAACATAACATACATAAAATACATACTACTACTACTACTATATATTATAATATATTCAGCGTATATTCAGCAATTATTATATAATTATTATTGTAAATTTTAAATAATAATTATTTGTTTGTTGCATTATTATTATTAATTAATTAATTAATATTATGTATTACTACTGCATATAATAATAATAATAATGATAATAATAAGTAATACTTGTATTATATTATCCTTGCAAAAAAAAAACAAAAAAAAAAGAAACACAAAAATGAAAATGAGAGAAAGAAAAAAAAATTTTTTTTTAAAAATTTTATAAAACAGAAAATGAAGAAAAAAAAACTAAACAACAAATTAGAATAAATAAAACGAGAAATGAAAACAAAAATATAATGTTGCAGCAACAATAATTTATTAACAACAACCAACAGCAACAATATTATTACAACAAAATTAATAGGGGAGGATTCATTTCACATTCAAGTTTCAATTTCAGTTCAGTCGCAAACTTCGTAATCTTCATAGTTTTCCTTTGTTTTCGTAATTCATTTCCATAAATTTATTACGAATTTACGAAAGTTTTGAAAGGGTACGAACGTGTAAAATGCTTCGTAGTTTCTGAATATTTGTATTTCGTAATTTCGCAGTTGATGATTGACAGTTCTCAATCGACATAAATACATACATATTAAAATATTAGGGGAATTCATGTAACGTTTCGTAGTCTTCATAATCTTCGTAGTTCATTCCGATACATTTATGAACTATGAAGTTTCTTCTTAACTACGAAGTTAAAAGGCTTTGTAGTATGGGTAGTTTGTTAGTTAATGTTTGACAGTTCGAAATTAAAATTATTAGAAAATAAATATGATAACTGAAAAAACAAAACAACTACGAAAAAGTAAATTACAACGAAGAACTTTGAGATGATCGATCATGTCAGTTAGACTACTGCGAAACTACGACACAACGAACAACGAAAAATTAACATGAATCCCCCTAATATAAAATAAATATGACAGCTGAAAAGAAAAAACAAAACAAATACGAAAAAATTAAACCATTGTATAAAGGTAAAATAGTAATGGAGATCCAAAGAAAAGAACTGCAGATATAAAAATAAAACAAATCAAATAAAATGAAATTTTTCTCTAAAAAGGAAACAGGCAAAAGAATTTCTCATAGAAAATTAAAACATGATAGAGCAGTATCGTACTATATCATTACAAAAAAAAAAAAACAAATACCAATTTTATATGGCTGAAGTCAACTTTTGAATATGTATTTGTATCACCTATCTGTACAATGCATTTTTACTCAATTTTACTAATTTTCACTAACACTACTTCAATGCATTGAAATGAGAATGTATTGTAATGGTTGCATGAAAATTATATTTTTTAAAAAATGTTAAAAAATATTTAGAAAGCCTGTCATGTCTCGAAAATAATGGTACAAAACAAGGAAAACATTGAAAAATTATAAATAATTATTTAAGAAGTTAAAAACAATCAAAAAAAAAATGAAATTATTCCATCAGCGTCATCAGCATCAGTGCATGTAGTCTGTACTACATGCAATTCTACAATCAACTGATGGCATACGATGAGATGAAGATGACTGTATGCAGGGATGATCGCGCACACCTGACTACATTTTCGAAAAAGGTCTTAAAAAGGTATTAGATTAAACTGCTGCAAAGAAATTTTAAATGGCTGTTCATGTCCAACAGATAACTACGAAAATTTTAAAACTAAACTCAAAAATTATAACTGAACTGAAAAGTGACATGAATCCCCCTTAATGATAACAACAGATCAGCAAAAATACATTATAATGAAAAATTAATTATGTAATTATAAATTACCATTTTATAATTAATTACTACAACAGATAACTATACATGCATACATAGTACATACAAATATTTACTTATTATTCATTCTATAATATTTATGATTAAAAAAAAAAAATTAAATAAAAAAAAATAATAAAAATATAAAATTTAGGAGTTGACAGAATTTTATTAAAGAGATAAAAGAGAAGAGGAATAAATAAAAATGAAACATTAAAAATTACAGAATTTAATATGAAAAGAAGAAAAAAAAAACATTAAAAAATTATAATTAAAATTAAAATATAAAATCAAAATGAAAAGAAAAAAAAAAAAACAGCATAAAATACTTATTATGTACATAAATATGACAAACCAAATTCTCTGTTTAAAATATTCATATTTCCTAAAATTATGCAAATGAAATGAGTTGACGTTAATTCATCATCATTTTGAACAATTACATATTATGATGGATTTTTACATTATTAAGCCTCATTTACAATCCAGCAAAGATTACCACATGTTATAATGTATAGGAGGATTGAGATTGGTACACAAGATTGCTTGCAATATAATTTCCCCTCCCAATCTCACTTTGATGTAATCTCGACTGAAATATAGAATTTCTTGTGAGAGAATGAAAGAGGTATTTACTACCCAAACAAGACGAAATGGCTATAAACCTAAAACGTAAACCACCACCACCCATGAGGTAGCTTTGTGGTAACAAAACGGCACGTTAAGTGCTAATTAAGTCCATTTCAAGCCATTAAACATACTGCCTATGCCCATTGCAATCAAACCAACCCAACCAACCATGAAGGAAATATGAAAAATCTACTCTGTCATGAAATCTAGTCTGGACTGGATTGTAAATTTAACTTAATGCATAGTGATTTGATTACTATCAGTCATAATGATGGCGGATCAGTGCATCTACGAGTGCATTAATGGTGTTATAATTTTTTTTTTTTTTTCTTTTAAATTTTAAGATTTCTTTTCTTCTTTGGCAATATTATAATAAAAACTTTAACTCGTCTCTTGATTTAATAATTCATTTTCTCTTATTCATTACATTTATGTACATAAATATTTCTTTTCTCTTTTTATAGTTAGAAAAAGTTTCGAAAAATTTAATTTAATTTAAAAAAACAAAAGAAAAAAAAATTACATAAAAATAATATTCGTTTTTAGTTGAATTTTTAAACAAATTTTTTTTCTTCTCATTTTAATTATTTTTTTTTTTTTTTTTTAATTAAAAATTAGTAAATAAACACGAATAGGTAAAAAAAAAAAACAAAAATTAAAATAAAATAATCATCCCAGTTAAAATATTAAATTAGAAAAAAACAAAAAAAAAACAATGTAAAAGAAATGAAAATGAAAATGTAAGAAGAAAGAAAAAAGTAATGTATTTTGTGTCCCTGCTAAGAATTAATTTAATAAAAAAAATTTAGTAAAAATTTGAAAAAAACAAAAAAAACAAAATAAAATTTAAATTATAAAAAATTAATTAAAAACAAATAAGATTATTAAAATACAAATAAATAAATAAACATAAATATAAGTTTAACAAAAAAAAAAAAAATAATAATAATAAAATATATACATATACATACATATGTATTAAATATGATGAAAATATGAGTTGTTTTTTTTTTGAAAGTGGTATAAGTCCACTTTTAGCAAAAAATGAGTTAACGCTAATTTTAGAAAGATAAAATATACCTATATCCTTCTAAAATTAACGGTAACTGATTTCTTTTGTTAAAAGTGGACTTATACCACTTTCAAAAATAACAGCTCATTATTTATAAAGAGAAAAATTATGTACAGATATTAATGGGTAATGAAATATAATTACGAATTTTTTTTTTTTTTTTTTTTGTAATGTGTATTTATAATAAAAATAATTATTATTAATTTTTGTTTTCTAATTTTATTTTTTAATTTTTATTCTATTTTATTATTAATTATTTTTTATTTATTTTTTTTTTTTTAATATGCAATTTGTTTTGATTTGCAAAACTTTCATAATTTGCAAATTATTATTATTATTATTTTATTATATACAGTATAACCTCTTTAATCCGGACTAATTAATGCACGACCAAATCCGGATTATCGATTATCCGGATTACTGGGAACCTAAGTTTAATAGTCTGAAACACCATTATTTTTTTAAAAACTATTTATTCTTTATCAATACATCATGTTTATATACATTTCATTAATATGACATTAAATTATGTGAAAAATTCTGTAATTACAGATTGTTTCATTTTCTGATTTTTAGCCAGCTGCACAGCATGTTCACGCATTTCTTGCAATGCTGAAATTTGTTGGAACGGAAGTTCATTTTCTCCAGCCCACTGCAAACAACAATTCAAACTTTTGATGACATCTGTATGTTTTATTTTAGGTCTTTCATTTTCATCCATTTGAAGACTTTCAGATTCGTCTGCATTCGAAGTTTCATCTTCAGATTCCATGATGTCATTTTCGTCAATCCATGCATTTAAATTTAATTCGCTGTTTTCTAAGGCAATTGAGGACAGAAGTTCTTCCATGTTTTTTTATATTGCTAACCTTTTTTTTATATTGCTAGCCATCATACAAAAATCACAAAAATCTTATTTAAATCTTAAATTATAGACAAATATGTTACTCTATGAACAAAAATTGAATGAATGAAGTGTTTAATATGCAATTTTGCACGAAAAAATACAGAACAAAACAATGCAAAAACAATAACAAAACAAAGCCAGACAGAATTACGGTACTTTTAATTTACTGTAACTATTCACATTCGTAATTTTCTTTAATTGTACGCATACCTAATGAACGTAATCCGGATTTTAGAGTACTAGGGAGCAAAAATTCGGATTACAGAATGCTTACGTATATCACAAAAATCGGTTCGGATTACTGGGTAATTCGGATTAACGAGGTTCGGATTAAAGAGGTCATACTGTACTACATATATATCTATAAATATTATAATTATAATTATATTATTATGAATATGTGTGATAAATAATTTAAAAAATTTAAATTAAAATAATAATAAATAATGTTTAATAAAAAAAAAAGAAAAAAGAAGAAGAGAAAATAAATAAAAATTAAATTAAGTTTATTTTTTCTTTGAAACACAACTAAAAAACAAAACAAGAACAATGAAAATGATACAAAAAATGCGACAACTGAAAATGAAAATTGTAAATCGGCCCCCCCATAAACATACGATACATACACATCTCACTAGACGACTAGTTGTCGACAGGGAGGGGTATCACCTCTGATCAGAAAAAAATGTACTTACTTATTTACACATAAAAGCGTAGTAGATTCCATTCAAAGTAGTAGATTTTTTTTTTTTTTTTCAAAAGTATTAATGAAAAGTTACACCCATCGCACAATTCCGGCGACAACTACAGCGTATACAGTAATTAAATGGGACATTTTTAGGCTGAACTTTACGCTGTAGCTGTCGCCCAAATAGATTCTATTCTATTTTTCAGCGACAACGAACCATCCACGACCTGTATTTTGCAATAATAGTAATTTATTCGCAAGAAGCAAAAATGTAAAATTCATATATGTATATTTTACGCTTCAGTTGCGCCCGAATTGTGCGAAGTTTCGGCGTTACGCTGTAATTGTCGTCAGAATTGTGCAATGGATGCAAACACGATGCAAACCATTCGATTACAGCTGTTTTTAAACCTTAACTTGTTTTGTTATTATAACATCTCTGCTGGTTGACAGACAGATAACTTGAAATAATTTCTCTACAGACAATACAAATTACAATTAGACTTCATTCAGAAGAATATTTGCCGTAAATGTTTTACACTTTCCGTATACCGCAAGATCAAAATTTAAAATAATGTTGAAGATTTGATCCTTTAACTTGACTACAAACAGTCGAATTTAGTTGTCGTTGTCGAATGTGAAGCCATGCCCTGAAAAATCAAAATTTGTTCGACTTTCGAATTGTCTGTCAATCAGTCTGACAAGACAACTTGTCTAACCTATAAACAATACAACATTTATCTGACTTCAACTTCAACTTATCTGTCGATCAGTCGTCACTCGTCAGATATATCGTATGTTTATGAGCGCATTTTAAAAGAATAATTAATTGTACTTCATCAAAATTTACAGAAAAAAAAAAAAAAAATAGAAACAGACAGAGAAAAAGAAAAAGAGAGGCGGAGAGAGAGAGTGATCAAATAAATTTAATTAAAAAAAAAAAAAAAACGAAATAATTGAAAAACAAAATAAAAATAAAATAAAAATAATATGAAAGTAGTACATAATTATATTATTTTAATGTAAGCAGAGAGTTTTTTTTTTGAATTAAAAGTTTAAAAAATTTAAATAAAAGTACATAATATACAAAAATATAAATTGTATGTAGTTTTAGTTTATAATATAAAAATAAATAATTTAAACGATATTACAGACACAACAGCATAAATTATTAATGTAAATTGAAAAGAAAGAAAGATATAAAAAAAAATGTAAAAAAAAAATAATTTGGAATAAAGTTAAAGCAACAATAACAGCCTTTAAAATAAGTTTAAGTTAAAAAAAAAAAAAGAAAGAAATGAAAACAAAAAAGAAAAAATCAACAACAGCGTAATGCATATTTTACAATCTAGTCCAGAATACGTGTCAGATTAGATACGGTGTTCACAGTCACAATTCAGCGTAGATTTACCGTATGCTATTACATATAGGAGCGTTGGAATCGATACACAGGCTTTCAAAATTCAAAGCTTTCAATATAATTTCCTCCATCGCCAGCGTCAGATTAGAAATTCAACCTAATTCATTGTATAAAGGTATATATATAGTAAGCACACTCGTAATGGAGATCAAAAGAAAAGAGCTGCAAATATAAAAATAAAACAAATAAAATAAAAAAAAAAACATTTTTCTCTAAAGAGGAAACAGACAAAAGAATGTCTCATAGAAAATTAAAACATGATTGTTTTTTAAAACTTTAATAATTTTAAAACAACGCTGGTAATACTGCATAACGAAACAATAAAAACAAAATTAAAAATAAACATTACTGTGTAAACATGACTGATGACAACTAAAAAAATGATTTCATTTGTTTTCTTTCTCCATCCTTCACTACTCTTATTTATGTCTATCTATTTTTCTAAGAAATATAAATATTAGTGAAAAAAGTTTGAATGTATTGTGAATTAGAAAATAGAAATAAGTCGAGGTCAACGAGTGAAATCAGCCGTTTTATTCAAACCTGCCATTCTATGTTATACGAAGTATATTATTATTCAATGACTCGAATCTCATGACTCTGATGAAATTAACGATGAGCGAAAAAAAAGATGCGCTATAGAATTTCTTATGTAAAAATGAAGGACACGAAATATGAAAAATCTACCCTGGCACGAAATCTACACTGGATTGTAAATCTAACCTAAATTTTTGTAAGAATTACTACAAACGACGAGCTATCTGATTAATCGGGAAAGAAAAATAAATGTTATGAAAGTAAAGTGATCATGGTTATCATATATTTTTTTGATTACTTATGACCGATTTCTTTATACTTTCTGCTAGCTGGGTGTCACCTAAGTTTAGCTGACAGCTAGCAACGAATTTGGTTTTCTTCATACAAACTTCTTGCCAACAAACTGCAACTGCAAAGCTAAAATCGAAAGTTTTGAATCAATAGTCGAAATTTTTAATGAATGTAAATCTTAGTTATTTGAATGTATTTCAATTAGACAGCTAGTCGGCGCCAGGCGGTAGTATCGAATTAGGTTACACCAAAATAAATAATCAAAGCTTCATCTTCCAACTAAAGTTAGCTGGCAGCTAGGTACTGAAGAAATGTAAATCTCTTGTTGTTGGAAGGAAGATAATTGGAAGTGAAAAAATCGGGCATTAGAATCACTCACTTATTGAAAAAGGAAATGAAAAGGGAAAGAGAGCTCTCAGTATTTCTCTACACAGAGACAGCAGAGCAGAATAATATTTTTTGCTCAGCTAATAATTGAGTTGAGAGTTGAGACAATGGCTGAGCAAATGATGGATTCGATTCTTGTTTAATTCGATATTTTGTTTATTTTTTCATTTCATTTTGTTTTCTTTCTTTTTTGTTGTTTGTTTTTTAATAAGTTGCTTGTAATGTGCGTTCAGTTTTAAAAGCTGAGCAGAATTATTCATGTATGTACTATAAATATGATTTATTGTATTTTTCTTTCTTTTAATTTACATTACAAAACTCTTCTACACTACAACATACTACTACACATACCTACATAATTTATAAAATGTAAATGTAAAATTTGCTTAATTTTAATTTAAAAAAAAAAAAAATTTAATTGCAAATGATCATGTCAGTTTTAAATTTAATTTTTATTTTTTTTTTTAGAAAAAAAAATTTAACAAATTATATTGTAATTTATAATGTAATAGTAGTAATTTCTATTTCTTTTTTTCTTCTTCTTATTTGTAAGGCTTTAAAAATGAATAAAAATATAAAATAAAAAGTAGTGAAAAATAAAACGATAAAAAATATACATATATACATATATATAAATTTTTTTTCTTCGTAATTTTAATTAAAATATAAACAACAATAAAATCTGTATGTAAATTTATTTTATTTTTTATAAGAATTTTTTTATTTTTTATTTTTTTTTTTTGGTTTGTTTATTATTTTGTTTATAATTAAATCATAATGGTAATTATAAATAATTGAATTAAATGTAATTAATAATATTTAATTGATAAGTATTTCTTTTTTCTTATTATTTATCTGCTCCTTTCTCTCTTTTCTCTCTCTCGTTTCTTTCTTTGGTTGGTGTAGTAAGTGTAACTAGTTTATAGTTTTTGTCTAATGAGAGCGTCATGCGTCAACCCCGACATTACCATCACCGTTAATGTAAAAATGTCAAAATAATTGGACGTATATTGTGTGTGCGTATATGTTCCATTTCAATGATGATAGAGACGATGACTTTGGCGTTGACGTGCCCATTGAACGTAGGCCATTACAGTTTTTGAGTATTTTCTTCGTGAGTTATCTACTGATCACAAAAGTCATCCGTCAAAATGCCCTGACTGGAGGGAGGGTCTTGGTGTAAGCAGAAGGGAGCCAGTTTACTAACCTCTCTCCTATAATAAATGAAAATTAAAAAAAAAAAAATTATCTCGAAAGTATAGGTTCGATATCTGTCCAAAGTAAAAGTAAGAAAAATAATTTTCAATTTTCATTACCCCCAAAGGTTACACAGCTTTGAATGAGTACCAGTTTGAGAAGAGCTTACTTCTTCTCTACCAGCAATTAAGTGGTTTACAATTCACGTTAAACTGTAGATGCACACATGATAGTAATAAGCCTAGAAATCCTTGACTCACCTACATAGAACTGTAGCGCCAATGATGATGCTGATGATGATTTTTTGTGTGCTTTGAAATGCATTCATTATATAAAATTTTGAGGGGGTGAGTTTCAAAACGTTTAAATACCGCCTAGATGCATAAACAACAGTTTCAAAACAATAACACTTTTAAATCGATAACAATGTCTACAGTTTCCAAACTCATTGTGAATGCATCTGATACACATCTGTCAAGCAATCTACGCATTCTGAATTTGTATGATGCAAAATAGATTTGAATAGATTTTTTTTTCTCAATATCATTTCAATGATTTATTTTTATATGAATTTTGTTATATGGAACCAAAGGTCAGTCTGTTTTAAACAAAAATTTTGTATTTTTATGATGATAAATTGAATTTTTAATGTGTAGTGTTTTAATATTAATGACAAATTCCTAAAAAATGGACAGTATTTTATTATACGAGCACTTACACTGAAGGTGTTTTTGCTCATTCGAAAATGGCTATAAAATATGTCCATCCTGATATTGTTTAATTTTATTAAAAAATTGTTTCACCTTTTTTGATTTAGTGTAGAGAATGAATTATGTATTCAAATTTTAAAATTATGTACTGCAGGAGTTGAACCATTTTTCTTGTTGTCAAAACAAAGCAACAAATTCGTTTCAAAACGTCAAAGTTGTAGAACTGCAATATCGATGCGAAGCATTAATGCCGTTTAAAATTTTGCATCACGACTGTTTTGATGCCGTATCACAACACATTTTTGAGGCGTTTTGAAACTAAACCGATCTAACTTATACAACCGATGTGACATCGATTCATTTTAAAACTCATATCATTTCTCTTTATTCGATTTATAAAAAAAAACACACACACACACCAGAAGTATTCGTCTCTCTATCTTCTCATTATCATCAATAGCACGCACTACAAGTCTAGATGAGTCAGGGCTTTTATCGAAGTGATTTCTAGACTTATTACTCTCTATCATCTACTATTTCTTATTTGTAAATGTTTTTATATTTTCAATGAATACAGAATCTGACTAGCAGATCCTTCAAAAAAAATTTTCACAGACTTGGAATTGTTAGCTAATGGCTAACAGTTTCATTGTTGATGACACAGAACTATGAAGAAATGTTGTAATTCGAATTCCATTGGTGTCTCTGTCTGTTCTTTGAAATTGAGTTTAAATTGCGACCCGTAAAGCCGTAAATAAAGGTTACAAATAAAGAAAATTTTAAAACTTTTGTAAAAGACAAATAAAATCAAATATCTATAGAGAAGTTTGCAAATTTCTAGTATACATAGCATACGATCCGATTTTAAAGCAAACATTTCGGATGTTTAGTTAATTTGTGCATCGCTGTTGTTGTTTTACATTGTAAAATATGAAACATTTAAATTTAATTTCATTTTAATTAATAAAAAAAATTTTTATTTTTTTTAAATTGATGAATTAATTTATCATCTTTAGAAATACACTAAAATATATACATAAATTAATGAATTAAAAATGAAATGGGTCAGATAAATTAATGTGTGCACGTTAATAAGCGGAGTATTTAATTGATTAAGAATTTTCTAGTTTCTAGTAGAGTAGAAATTATCTTTAAAATGGTATTATAATATTATACATAAGTAAAATGTAAAAGAAATGAATAATAATGAAGAGAATAAAATTTGATTTAAAAAAAAAAATAGAAAAGACATAAAAATAATACAAAAATTTAAAAATCAAAAAAACATTATAAAAAAGGAAAATTATATACAAGCATACATACTTATGTACTTACATATACATACACAAGTATTTTATGTAAAAAAAATTTTTTATGTGCTTTCTTGATTGTGCTTTTATTAGAATATTAGAGAGTGTATTAACCTTAAAATGATTATTATGTATGCCCATACATTTTATGTAATAAAATGAAAAAAAAAAAAAAAAATTAAAAGAAAAAATAAAAAACAAAATGAAATATAATTAAAGTTAAAAAAAAAAAAAGAAAAGAAAAATAAAAAATGAATTGTATTCGTATACTAATGTAATATTATATTATATACAAAAATATACAAAGTATATGAGTATAACAATCCTTTGTATTTATTATGTACGACGATCCAAATAATTAAAATTTTGCATAATGAACATTGAATAAAAAATAAATAATCAAAGTATTAAAAAAAAAAAAAAAAACAAAAAACAAAAATATTGTAGTAAATAACATTAAAAATATACATAAATACTCAAATATACTTAGCAGGTAAATACACAAAAATTCTATAAAAATTAAATGAAAGTGAGGCAGGCTTAAAGGATAACATAACATAACATAAATAAAAATGAAACGCCATCATACAAAAATAATTATACATAAATAAGTAAAAAAAAAAAAAAAAAAAAATAAGTAAAATTTTTAAACAATATATACTACAATATTTAAGTAGAAAAAAAAAAAAATAAGAAGATGATGACAAGAATAAACAGAGGAATAAAATATAAAAATATGTATGTATTTAAAAAAAAATACATTACACAAAAAAAAAAAATAATAAAGGATTTCAAATAAAAATTTATTATTAGACAACAGTATGAAATGTATATTTTTTTCAATTAAATTTACTTGTAGTTAGATTTTAATTTTATTATGGATTTTTGTTCGTTATTTCTTTATTACATTGTCCCAACAATTTGCGTCAAATCTTAAAAGCCCAACTATAATCGACATACCTGACATAGCAAACATAAGAAAAAATAACGAATGTTAAAACGTAACATTTGGGTAACTATAATAACATAGATAACATACTAAACATAAGCAATACGATACGAATTTCACAAAATGAGGTTATGGCTTATGTTACTTATGTCATGTACGCTCTCGATCGTACTGCTTATGTCGAGCTTATGTTAAACGAATTTTTAACGAATGTCGGCAATGTCAATTATAGTTTAGTTCATTGATTTGGTTGTGTTCGTAGCACGACATATGTCATAGTCTATGTCAGCTATGTAGATTATAGTTGGGCTTTAAGTCTCCTCATTTCTTTAAAGAAAAAATTCATGGAAACGGTGATATTTATATCGCCAAAAAGACCCAGGTGGATCGTAGTGTTGGGCAGAAGAGAGAGACTACAGTTTTGTCTTTTGTCTGACTTCTCTTCTCTAATAAATTAAATTAAATTAAAATGATAAGATGTTTTCGATTTGTCAATTCCAAGTACTTTAGCGAGTACTAAAATGTGTCTAGGATAAATTATTAAAACGAACAACACAAAAATTATTATTCGTAACTACTTGCATCTACTTCCAGCCCAGCTACTTGAAAAATTTTTCATGAGTAGCTGCGAGTAGAGATGGTTTAGCACATGCATTTACCTTTTCTACTCGCATTTACTTGAAATTGCCAAATCGAAAATTGCCTAACATTTGAAGAATTCAAATTCAAACTGATATTCACATTTCAAATTATAAATTCACAATTTATTCAGTTGTTTGTAAATTAATATTTAAAGGAATATCTTAAGTTAGTAATCGTTTTGGCTGAAATCTTTAAATCTTTCCTTACTGAACACTGTCGAATTGAAGTCACTTTCTTTTCTGAAAAAAAAAATAGAAGTATTCAGACACATTGAGATGAATTTGATAATCATGTTTTGAAGATGAATATGGAATCGAATCATAAGCATTATACAAATTTTTGTTTAATAATAGTTTTTTCACTTCTAATATCATTTATATTTTTATTTTATTTTATTTTTTTTTTTTGAAAATATTATTATAAATATTACTTTTTAATTAATTATAAAAATATTCAACTTAAATTTATATCATTTACAATAATTAAATCGTCTTACAATATTCTAAAAATTGTTTTAGAACAACTAAAATATTGGAAAGTATAATTTGTTATCTACACACAAAATTAACATGATGATCGTTCGTTTAGTTAACGAAATCAATAACAAAATATACCTGCAATAATTTCTAGATGCACAACATAAAACAATGTACATTCTATTCTAAATGATAGGACAGCATCTTCTGCTTAACTTAAATGTTTAGAAGATAATCTTTTTTAAATTTCTTTATTCGTGCCTTCATTATCTTCGCCTTCATTTACAGTATTTTTTTCGTTTTCATTACTTTCATTTCGTTCATTTTCCATTACTACAACATCATTTCTGTTTGGTACTATAACTTCAATTTGTTGTTGTTCCTCGCTGACTGTTGATGCTATTCCACTACAATTATCTTCTGTATTACAACTGGAATTTGTATTTTCATCATTTACATTTTTATGAAATGCCAATGATGAATTTGAATCATCATTTGCATCGATGTTGATATTTTTTTCACTTTCTGTTTCAGATGATGATTTATCGTTTTCTTCATCGTCATCATCATCATTGTCATCGTTATCATCTTCATCCTCATTTGATTCTGTTTCATTTTTATTTTGTAATTTTATTTTTTTACCGCCACGCTGATGTTTTAATTTTTGTTTCTTTTTTAAACGTTTTGCACGTTTTTTAGCTGTTTTAGCTTCAGCTTCTAAACGATTCTTTTCCAATTTATTATGATATTCATCATCTAATTGCTCACGAAGACTTTTCGATTGAATAAATTTTTGTCTTGCATATTCTTTACGTCTTAAATGACGGTATACATGAAATTCACCAGAACCAGCACCAGCACTCGATCCCATCACATTACGTACAAAATTTGGTACACTTAACATAAAATCTTTTTCTTTTGATGATGATTCTGGTATATTGATTGGTTTATCCTAATTTGGAAAAAATATAAAAAATAAAAATGAATAAAATTGTAAAAATTTATTTGTTTTGTATAACCAACTTACTGGATTTTTCATTAATTTCTCAACTTTAAGACGCTGTAAATCAACTGGAGTCTTTATTATTGGCCTTTTCTTTTTTTCTTCTTCAGTAAATTTTTTTGATTTATCATGAAATTGTTCGACCTGTTCCATGATTTTTGCTTTCAATTAAAAAAAAAAATTTTCAAATAATTTTCAATTAATTTCTTTAAATTATAATAAATTTTTTGGTATTTTAATTTTAAGAAGAAATAATTTTACTTTTTATATTTTGATTGAATTGAATGTCAACAGAAACACTGGGCTGTCAGCAGCTGTCAGTGCATCTGCGTGTTATCATAAAAGTCAAACAAAATGTCAAAATTTTTAATTTTATTTTTTCACGTAGAACAAAAATAAAAGTGGAACAAAAGTATTGGAATTACTGGAACTTTTTCCATTTTTGGTTTCATTTTTTATTTTCAATTTGTAGATTGTAAAGAAAATGTAGAACTTAAATCACATTTATTTTCAAAAAAAATTCTTACATATTTTTGTAGTGTGTTGCATTAACCTCACATTTTATTTTTCCGGTTACTTTTTTTTTATTGCAATTTCGAATTAATTATTCGAAAATTATATACTCTCTAAAATCATATGTTACACTTTCCATATATAAATGAATATTTGATTGTTTGATTCAATTTTCATTATTTTGAAATTAAAATTTTCATGGTATCCCGGTCCGGTATCAATTTCATTTTTAAAATATTCTTTTGAATTTCGTATAAATAAAACCGTAAAATATTTAAAAAAAAATAATAGAAATGAAAAATTTTGTGGATGTTTTGGAAAAAATTGGTTATGTTATGTTGTGAATATGAAATTTGAATTTGATTGAACTACGGTTAGGGACACCGCAATTTTCAAATATCGGTATCGAGTATCGGCATCGGTATCGCAAAACGTCGATACCGATGCTCGATAATATCATATAAAAAATACTCGATTCCAATAATATCGATATTTTGGTATCGAACTTAAATATGAAACTGGTCAAAGAAAAAAGTTTAGTTCTTTGGGAATAGGTACTCCGAGAAATGAAGGATGTATTTTGTTAAATGAAAGATGTATATTGTTAAGTGAAATACATTTTTTATTTCCTTATTTATACAATTATAATAATAAAAAAGCATCAAAATGAAACCAATCCTTAAGTTTTTTTATTTTTGTAAAATTAAATTTGAGACCGAAAGGGCTACAAACGTTGTCGCTGTCGTGAACGTACCGTACAGTACAAAAAATACAACATTATAAGTTAAACCAATATTCGTCATCATCACATGATGATAGAAATAATAATTTATTCAATCTTTTTCCAAGCAGTCGGTTTCTTCTTTGAGTAACCGTTGCTCCTGCTTTTGAAAATAGTCTTTCACAAGGCACTGATGTTGCTACTATGGTGAAATATTTCAAGGCTATTTTATAAAGAGTTGGAAATATATTTTTCATATCTTCTCATTGCTGCAAAGGATCAGATTGTAGCGCGCTAACAGCATTTGATAAATATAATGTTAATTCATCATTTTGTGCTTTTGAAAAAAAAACTATATCTTGTTTTGTGTTGTTGGTTATCTTAAGAGGATGGATGGTTTGGTTAGGTAAAAGAAAACAAAATGACGGAGGAGACACAAAAACAGATCTGCGATACCGATAAGAAATTATATTATATTATAAAATGAATAAAATGCTAAATATTTTGACATATGGAAAAATGACTTGTTCAAAATATTCAAAAGTATCGACTTATTCGATATTAGGAAATTAGGCATCGATGCGAGGAGTATCGGAATTTGAAAGAATCGATGTGTATCGAATAGTATCGAATCAAAAATACTCGATGCCCGATACTATCGATACTTTTGCGGTGTCACTAACTACGGTACGGTATGCGGTATAATTTGATAATATGGTACGGTGGTCCGGTGTTATAGCTAGATAGATAGAATTTTTCGAAATAGTATCTATTTTTTTTTGATAATACCGATACCGATAATAATACGAAATACGGTTGGTTTTGCGAAGTGAACTAAAACTGAAAGTAAACGTAAAGTGAATTGAAGTGATTGAAATTGGAAATTAAATTCTCTATGCCTGTGGTATTTGGTTGGTTCTGTTTCTGTTTCTATCGGAATTCGGAAATTTATTTGTGAAGGAAAAAATATTTAAGAAAAAGTGTGTGAATTTTTATTTTATTTTATTTTAATTTTTTTGCACTGAAAAGGAGGTAAAAAAAAAATATACATACATGATAATTTGATAATATATTAGTTTTTTATCTTAAATCAATTTTAAAATAAAAAGAAATAATCTTTAAACGTTGACACAATAAAATTAAATACATTTATATAAATTACATAAAAAAAATTTCATACTCAGAAAAATTCTAAAAAAAAAATTTTTTTTTAAGTGAATTTTTAAATAAGGGGCAAAATAATTAAGAAAAAAAATATATAAAAAGAAAAAAAAAAACGAAAAATAGTATTTCTGATTAAATTCCTTGTGCGAATTTTTTTTTTCAATTTCTTCGTTTTCAATAAATTTCTTTCTTAAAGTTATTGGATGGATATAGTGTCTACTATATATCCTCTAAATTATAATTCAAGTTGAAAATAAAATATTCAAGAAATTTTTTGCATTAATTAAAATTGGTGTAATTAAATTTATTGCAATTAATAGTGGTGTGATTGGTGCTATTATTATCATTATTATTAGACCTCCTTCTTCAAAAAAAATTAAAAAAAATATAATATAAATTAATATATTTCTTATTAAATAATAAAATCTAAAAAATTATGGTATTAGAATCGTCTACAGATAATAATTCGGCATCTAAAACAACTAGTGATATAACAATTGAATCTGGAAAAATGAAATCTTCGACGACGACGACAACGACTACGACGAGTGCTGCACCTGATAATAATAATGATGATAATAACAGTAGTAGTACTAAAAGTACTACTATTACCGCTACAACAACCGCTAATAAAAAGGATACAATTACTATAGTAGAGGATAAAAATAATAAAACTACATCAAAATCATCTTCATCATCATCATTGAATTCAAATGAAATTAATTTAAATAAGAAAAAAGGTAGATACCTAATAATATACATATATTTTAATTATTAAATTGCAATTAGTAATCATAAATCATTCATTATTATCTTACTACTACTAGCTTTAAAAATATTCTACCTTAGTACAAGAGTAACGAGTAACCAAATAAATTTTAAGTAATTTATTTCCCGTTTAAGAAAATTAAGTGATGGTATTTTATAAGTTTAGTACAAGTAAAATGTGTTATAACCTAAATTTTTATCTTCCTGGTTTTTTTTTTTTTGTACAATGTACAATTAGCTATTTCATTTTGAAAAACGGATAATTTTGATTCTTTGAAAGTGAACATTTTTTTTTTTTTATCCTTTTATTATGTTACATTTATCTCTATAGTCAAAATTAATTGGAAAAATTTCAATTTTTTATAATAATTCTTTTTAATTCTTTCATGTTCCATATAATTTACAATTCGATTATCATATAATCATGTGTTACGTAATGAATTTTCTTCTTCAGTCAGTTTTATTTTAATTTTTTTTTTTGTTTTAGTAGACTAGCTAGAGCTACTGTACTGCTACTATACTATAGCTAATAGCTAGAGCTACATCTACATAAATTTTTTACTCTTCGTCTTCAATTTTCAAATTCAAATATTCGTACCAATATACACTACACCAGTGCCAGTCCAGTACCCAGTACTATGATAAAATAAGTATTTTTCTTTGCTGGAGGTGTACTACTGTACTGTAATCTGTACTATTAAATACTAATACACTACAATTTCAGTTTCAGTATTCAGTACCGTAGAACAGAACAGTATGAATTATGAAATGGACAAAATTTACTCACAGTAGTGTCCCACAGTTTTATACACTTTTCACAGTTAGTGTAATGATAGTGACAATAATTTTCTAGAAATTTATTTCATTTTATTTTCAGTTTTGTTTTCTATTTTTTTTTTTTTTGAATATTTTTATTTATAATTTTAAAATATTCTGAATGTATGTAAATTGACAATGGCATGGATATGTGCATCTCTTATCATTCTATAAAGGCTGTTAATGTCTTATAATGTACCTACATACATTTGTATCTATATTTTCCTACATAAATGTATGATAAAATGTAAAATTGATATTATTTTCTTATCATCACATTCTAAAATTTTATTATTTAAAATTATTGATAGAAGAAAAATTTATGTAGTGTTATAACCTCCCTTTTTGTATCAAGAAAAAATAGAAAATTTTCTTTTCTTATACTACATATTCCATATAGTAGGTAGGTATATAGAAAAAGAAATGATGTACAAACGTACATAATTTATACTTTTCTATTCAGCAGATTCTAAATTTTTAATAATAAAAATACATGCATCGACAAACACAAGTATTCTCTCTCTAGGAAAACATCAATTTTTCTTTTTTCATATATAATAAAACACATTTAAAATAACATTTTTCATACATGTTTATGTAGTTTGTAGTGTAGATAGAGATGTATTTTAAACGGTTTTAAACATACAATAAATTAAACATTACATTATTATTTTTATTATGTATGGTAGGTATAATGTATATAAAGCTCTATAAATTAATGTTCACATAATAATTAGTTAATATTATTTATTTTTATATGAACGTAAATACAGTAAATTATACATACATTTTTTTAGTTTTATTTTTTCTTCATTTAATTACAAAAATATTTTCATTTCATTTCATTTTTCAATTCGATTCTAATATAAACATAAAACAGAACAGTGTTATATATAGAGAAGAGACTAGAGAGATGTAGATGTAGAGATAGAATCGAAAAGCGCGAAAAACCATAGAATGTATTATAAAATGTATAGAATAGGCTGATGATAATCTGATATTGATATCACATCGCAGCACAGAGTATAAATGTATAATATAAAAAGACTCTATGGATTATTATGGGTATGCATATGCCAGGCCAGCCAGCCAATGCAATGCCATAATGCATAATATAGCTTTAGCTTCTCTTTTACTGATTTGACTGAAGACTGAACTGACTTTTGGACTATAAAAATTTTTATCTAGTATGTACATACATATTTACGTACATAATAAATTTATAGTACATCTACATACATCGGAATCTATAGTAATATGAAATATGAAATACATATACATATAAAAAAATATGCATAAATATTTATTAATTTAGAGCACGTGGTTTTTAATTTTTTCTTATAACATAGGTATAAACTGAAATACTGAATTTGAATTGAATTGTATTTTTAAATTAACAAAAACAAAATACAAATTACTGTAATTAATGAATTTTATAAATTGTTATTATTATTATTTCATTTATCATCAGTCATTGTTAATTGTAAATGTGTACTGAATATAGTCTGTGTTGTGTCTCTTTGTTTTGTCGAGCGAGGGAGGGACAAGAACGGGATAATATGTGCATATATTTTTCATCAATTCATCATCAATTTATTATTATTATGTATTATTATCATAAATATTTTTTGTACGTTACATACAGAGTTACAGTTGTAGCTATAAATAAAAATAAGTAGCCACTAGCCAGATGATCTGCAACTAGTTAAGTATAGTGGTATAGTGTAGCTTAGCTAGATTATATAATTATAATTAATTCATTTTTCAAAAAAAAAAAAATTTTTTTTTTCAATTACATACCTATTTATTTATTTGAAAATAATATACATACTTACATGCATTCATGTTACCTACATAACTCGTCTCGTTGTCGTTATAAGTTGCAAGGTAATGGTATCATTCATTATCATGGCATGTTATAGAGATATCCAACCAGAAAAAAAAATTTTACTAGACATGTGATCCAAATCCGACAGATAATTTACTTACAAAAATGTTCTTTCCTTTTCTAAAAAAAAAAAAAAAAAATAAAATTATAAACGCGTGTATGAAAATGAAACTAATAACTAAACTACTCTACTATTACAGTGTAGTGTGGACGTGTGGTATTGAATTGAACAATTGAAGTAGTAATAAGAGAATATCGACTCTACTAACTACTACTACAATGGAATAGGTACAATTACAAATACAAAATTATAAATAAAATTTCGTAAAAGATAAATAGAAATAGCAAAAATAAAAAAAAAAAATAAAAAATTAAAAGCCGACAATAATCTGGTGTTTTTTTAAAACTTTTTAGCATACGGTTACTACATTACATACATATTTTAATTTTTTGATGATCATTTATCTACCTGTATCTGTATTTTTTATTTAATATGTACACGTTAACTGCTAACACTTTATGAATTTATTAGATTTTCTGTAGAGTATCTTTAGAGTATTTTTACCGTATATTTACGCGTATTGGCGTATTCCTTTTTCCATTCCATTTTAATTTTTTTTTATAAAATTTGCTTCATACGTCGATAAGCAAGCAATAAGTTAAAGCAGTTAAGGCCCAACTATAATTGACATAGCTGACATAGACTATGACATATGTCGTGCTACGAACACAGCCAAATCAATGAACTAAACTACAATTGACATTGCCGACATTCGTTAAAAATTCGTTTAACATGAAGCTCGGCATAAGCAGTACGATCGAGAGCGTACATGACATAAGTAACATATGCATAAGCCATAGCTCATTTTGTGAAATTCGTATTGCTTATGTTTAGTATGTTATCTATGTTATTATAGTTACCCAAATGTTACGTTTTAACATTCGTTATTTTTTCTTATGCTTGTTATGTCAGGTATGTCGATTATAGTTAGGCCTTTAAAGTCATCAATCATCATCGTAGACATAGATTGGGTAAATTATAAAAATTTGTATTTAAAGATATCAGTCTCTATAGATATTAGATAGATACGAGTGTTATAGGCCAATCACTGCAACTGCACATGCATGATATCTGAATTTGTGATATCCCATCAATTTATATATATAATCTACATTTTATGTAAATTTATAAAAATTTACTTGACACTATGACGGTGAATTCCTTTCACTTTTAATTTCATGTGTAGTGTACACAAGTAGGTACCTACTACCTTCTAGTTTCTATAATATTGGTACATAATAAAATTTTCAAGTTTTTCAATATTTTTTACTTCTTCTTGTTATTAAAATAAGTAAATGAGCTACATATAATACAATATAAATTTATGAACCACACAGTATTTACTTAAACTACACATTTTCTAGATAGATATGTGACTTTTATATGCAATCTAAGTACCAAATGTCTGTATACATACAGATAAATGTACACATGTATGTATGTATGTATGTGTGGAAATAATTTTCATTTTCATATTTATACACTCATATTAAATCAATTTTCTTCGAAATTGTTGTCCTCGTTTTTTCTTCAATGCATTGCATTGCATTGCATTCCTTGTTTCATTGTCGTCCTTATAGAGTCACTATGAAAAAAAAAAAAATAAAAATTTTAAGAGAAAAAAATACTAAAATTCTCTGGAATTACAGTAAAAAGAAAAAGCAAAACTAGATTAAAACTTTACTATCAATACCAGTACTACTAAATGAATAAATGGAATGCGTCGTAGTAGTAGTACGCCTTCATACATACACTACATCACATATAATTGCATCAAGACAAGAAAAACAGTGTAAAACAATAGCTGGCTGATGTGTAGTGTACACAGAAAAAAAAAATAGTCAACTTTTACTATTACAGGTATGACTATGGTATAATATAATATGTACCATTTATAGTCTACATACAGACAGGTACCTAATTCATTCATGTGTGCAATGTGGCAATGTGCACGCATGATACACAAAATACAACACGCTATAGTCACTCACTATCACTAGACTAGCACTAGACCAGATCACACTAGACTTACCAGACAGACAAAACTCCATTAGACCGCACTGCATACATTAAAAACATAGTACATGCACACCCACACACACACACACACACCTAAAATGTACTCCAATTTTTCTAAGCTCTAACTTATCTCATGCTTTTAATTGTTTTTCATGCATTCATTCTCCATGCCCATAGAATGATATTGCATTTGCATCAAGCATCGTACCGTATTTATGTACGTAAAAACAACGTAAACGTAACGTAAGTATAGTTTTGCTTAGCGCCTATGTACTCTTGTCCAATATGTCTCTATCTAGATCTACGTATGTACGTAACATTATGTACATATTCGACTCAATATATTATGTATTCGTGCGTGAATTTTTTTATTTAAAATGATAATAAAATAGAAAATAAGAAAACGAAATAAATAAAACATGACTTGTGATATTTTTATTATCTACTGAGTGATTATTTATTTATTTATTTGTGTACTATATATATATACTACATACTACGCTTATGATGATGATGATGATGATATTACAATTACATGCACATGTGTGTATAAAAAATTATATAATATAAATGTATGCACATATTAATACAATTACGCATGTATGTATGTTGATTCAGTTAAAATTAAATTACAATTTGTGAACAAAAATTTATATACATATATATAAAACTGATGCAATATTATCTACTAAAAGAAATTAAAAATCGAAATTTTAGATTAGAAATTTTAAATTTTTTGTACAGCTGAATTGAAATTCAGCACAATATTTAAATTGCATATGCACACACAATCCTACATATAATATCTGCTGTGTGCACTTATGTACGAGGAATGATCGATAAATAAACACGATTTTATGGAAAAAAATTCAAACAATCGAATTATTTGGTGAAACTTATGGTTCCGTTTTTTTTCTTTTAAATTTGGCATCGATGCATAATTCTAAAATCTGAATAATGCATCGATGATGATTCGTTTTAAAACTCAACCACACTAGCTTAGCCCGCAGCAAGATAAAATATGACTGAGTTTTAAAATTCATCAATCTGGCATCAATGCATAACTCAAATTAAGAATCTTGCTTAATGCTTATGTTACGCTAAATTATGCATTGATGCCGCATACATATATGACATATATCTATGAATCAGTAATCAAAATTGATTTTATTAATCTGAAAATTCATGATTAAGTGACATCGTCTAATACTTAATTCGAAGATATTGTGGAGGAATTGAAATTAAAATGCCCTCCGTAAAGTAGCGCAGGTGTTAAGTCAACGTATTTTGATTAAAAAGAATAAGATGCAGAAGAAGAAGAAAATGATTAATCCATAAACTGACTAAAAAGTCCTCTAAAATACTTAAACGAAATATTTATAATGCCAATAAATAATAAAATTAAAATATAAATTGATTATGAAAATAAAAATTCATTACTGAAAGGAAAAAGAAAATATGCTTACGACAAGTACACTACATCAAAAAAAAAAAAAAAAAAAAAAAAAAATTCTGTGTACCTAATTGATTTCATTCACAATTCAATAATAATTGATAATCACTCAATTTTATAGCCTTGATTTAATTTAATACACAAATTTGTTTGAAGTATGTGTCTGGGGTCATTCATATTTTGAATTTTATAGTTTTTATTAAAAGAAATAAAAAAACTAGAAATTTTATTTCATTGACAGATTTATGTCCATACATATAAAAATTGATATTTGGAAGTATGAATTTCAATTAGGGGGAGTTGGAAAGTAATGTCGTTTCTATGCATTATATCTTAAACACAACTAATGAGAATTGCGAAGGCAATGGCGAAAACGATTGTCAAAAATTTTCAACTTCCAACTTTCGATTCATTGAATCCGGCATTCAGCAATCAAGACGGGGGGATGCGAAATGCGAATTTTTCATCTTCGCCAACCAAGATACGGAGATATATTTTCCAATTTTTTCGCTTTTACCATTTTTTTGGCATTTAAAATTTATATAATATGAAATCAAACAAATGAAAAATGACCAACTGACATTATTTGTCGATATTCGCGTTTCGTTTGTGTTAAACATGCGAATTCACAATTATCATTATTTGACAATCAAATTGTGTTTGTTAAAGCTATTATCATTATTGTTAGCTGTCATTTTTGTCATGTGCTCTTAAATAAACACTGTTTGTGATATTCTCTTTTCCATTACGCATGTGTAATTTTACTACTGTTTTAATCTCGATGTTCCTTAATTTTTAAAATTTCTTTGAATTTAATGTAAGAAAACTGACATTACTTTTCAGATTCCCCGTATTATTTATTAAAGGTTTTTTTTTTTTTTTAATTTTGATTTTGCAGAATAAAATACAAATTAAAAATTAAATTTTCACACTTATTTTAGGCAACTACTATAATATATGCATCTGTTTAGAAATAAATATTATAGGATATTTGGATTTAATTGATTTTAATTTCGACACATTTTGAAGGGGGCAGCTCTAACGGCTCGCGTACACCAAAACCGATTTTGTCAGCCGATGGCGGAGAGAACTACCCGGACGCGTAACTCGGACGTGTATGTGCTTACAGTGCAACAGTGTTACACTGTCAATATCCATAGTCCTTTAGGTAGATAACAACAAAATTTAACTATAAATACACTCAATTTGCACTGTAGACGCCGGCAGACTGGCGAGAAAATCCAACAAGTTCAGACTCGACGGTTGATCGAGCGTCATCGGGCGATGACGGTCGTGTTTGTGTACGGCGCTCTCTTTCTTTTACAAGTATTGTTTGATTCAATCGTCTGAGTTCGGCTGTAAAACTTCGGCCGATGACGGATTAGGTGTAAACGAGTCGTAAGGCTATAAAAATTTAATATCATTTTTATTACTACCTACCTACCTACTTTTTCTTTTATTTTTCTAATTAAAAAAATTAATATTTTACTTTTGGCGGTGCACAAACATTTTTCACTCACATTATCAATATCTCAATGCATGAATTGCTTTAATGTACATTTATATATTAAAATCAGTGATGAAAATCAAAAAATAATAATAAAATTCGATATGTCCTCTAAATGTGTTAATAATAAACTTTTATGCTTTCATTTTATCTAAAATATATTTTTTTTAATTACATACATCAAATATACTTTACTTACTTATATCGGGTGATCAAATTAAATGTTCCACAATCGAAGCGATTCAGAGGCGATCAATTACATAGTTAAAATCATTTTTAAATACAAAAATTTTGTTCATAATAGTTATTTAGAATTTTGAACTTATTTCAAATTGAAATTACTATATTTAGATCTGATTTGATCATCCTATACAACTATGTATCATAGATTTAATAAATTTTATTTTAAGATATATTTTTTTTTACATTTTGTACTTATCTTTTAACAGTCAGTAATTAAATAACATTTATTCGTTACTACTGTTACTATATTCAAATTTACTATTTCGTATTTCGTATTTGCATAATACTCGTATACTGCTGCTCACGTTATAATATTAATTTCATAATATTAATAAAGTTTTGAATATCGTTTCGTCTGTATAATAAGAAAGAGCAATTAATACATTCTCGTACATAAACATATATAAAAATCAGTTCAAATATTAATAGCACTTGCATATTTTTCGAGGTGTTTATTTGATCGTTTAAAACAGATGTACAATTAAACAATAAGATACAATCACGTAGTATGTAAATTTTGTGGATTTATTTGTAAATTTTTTTAGTGCTGTTTTCGTTATCATTTTTTAAAAAATTAAATAAACTCGTATATGTATATAGTATTTCATTATTTATAACGGAATAAATTTTAATTGAAAATAAATAAATAAAAAATAATTAAAACATTGGACAAAAATGTATTTAAGAAAAGTTACAGGTAATGTTAATCAAAAATATGAAATTTTTTTTTTTTTTTTGAAAAAAAGGACCGAGTACCTTTTATCTACTCATAAAATTTTTACGAGCATCTTTCTTCTTAAAAACGCTTGGTGAATTAATTTAATGTGGGCCATACACTTTGAGGATACATGCGACGACAATCATCAGCTTCTTTCGATTTAGCAATTCCAAGCACTTGCGAGTACAAAAATGTAATCTAGGATAAATGGTTATAACGATAATTATTATAAATATTAATAATTATAAATTATTTGCAAGTCGTACTACTTGCATTTACTCTTACCTTTTCTACTCGCAAGTACTTGAAATTGTTAAATCGAAAGCAGTTATCCTAAAATCATTCAGACACGTTCACAATACATTTTTACATTTCACGAAAATGATTGTCAGTGTCACGATGAATCAAACATCAACAGAAATTTTTTTCGTCACGATTCAATATTTTTTCTCTTAAGATTTCGTGAGAGCTTTTCTCCCAATTTCTTTTTCTTCCAATTTTGTCCATACATTATAATGAGGAAAAATTTTGTATCATGAAAGATTGCCGTGTATCGTCAATTCTTCACTGTGTATGGCCTTTCATAAGTCATGAGTAGTTGATGAATTTGATTCTAAAATTGAAAAATTGTAGATAATTGAATTTCGAATCAATGAGTAAATTTTAAAATAATCGATGCGGCATCAATGCATTATTCAGTGTATGAATGAGAGATCCTGAAAATGAATTATATTATGCATCGATGCCACATCCCACATCGTTGCCATTTTCAAAAATTCCGCCATTACAATGCGTTGCAATAAGTAAATATGGATTGATTGGATTGTTGTATATTGAAACTCAATAATTCTCTGACGAATTATTACGCAAGCATAATATAGTTGGGGCAAATGTGAATGTTCCATAATATTTGCAAATGACATCTAATGTTACATTGTGACTTTTATTTTATAGGCAGACAGACAATCGCACACGTTCAAAGTGTTTACAAATTTTAATCAATTTTATACCTTAAAATAAATTTTTGATGAAAATTCAGTTCCAATTCGTTTTTTATTTCTAACAAAATGGTAGCCAATTCACAATTCATATTACTTTTGTGTCCCACCCTCAGAGTTTTATTTTGAAGCGAAAACAACTTATGATGTTTTACAATTTACATTTTTAGATTATAGATGGATTACAATATTAGAGATTAGAGATGTGTACTTCAATTAATAATATTTTTAGTTGTTAATTCAGCTAACGGCTCTTAAAGTACCACAAAATATGCAGTAGGAGGCACATAATTTTAGGAGAGTTTTAGGTTAATTTTACTCATCAATCACTTCATTTCAGATACAATCTGCACATATGTATCTACTTTTAAATTTTTTAAAAAATTGTTCAGGAAATAAAATTTCTCAAAACTTGAATTTGATTAAATATAAAAATAAATCTAGTTATAAAAATTTGTTTTTTTTTTTTTTTTGGTATGAGATAAGATTATATTTATCATTATCATTGGAATTGAATTAATTAATTATTTTTGTTCATATTACATTTTTATGTACATACAGGTGAATGATAAAGTTTTCCTCATTCAAAAAAAAAAAAAAAAATCCCCTCGAATAAAATTTATTTATTTATTTACCAATACATGTGCATTACATGTGTACGTATGTGTGAAAATTATCTTCTTATAACTGAGACAGTCTAGTGGTGTTGATAACAAGAAATAGTATAGAAAATTAAGTAGGAAATATTCTTCAAATTGATTGAGAATTGATTCCAAAACGCATCACTGTAATGTAGTGCACTCTGTTACAATAAACATTAATCTGGCAAACTGGAAACAATATCACCTGGTCCAAAATGCATTGTGTGTGGAGGTATGTTAAATTTGAGACAGTCCATGAAATAGTTAATTTCATCAAGTATAATCGGATAAGACTTGATCCAACATACAATGTGAGCTTGTAATGTGAAAACTTGTGAAAATGCTCTGTGAACTTTGTATAAAGTGATACAAAACTTCAAAGTAAGCCAGCCATACACTGCCTGCTCACGATACATGACGAACATTATCATGAAAAAAAGCTCAAGGAAAAAGATTGTATCATTAAATCGTTCACACACACTCACAATCACAATACACTTTACGAAAATGATTGTCACGATAAATCAAACATCAACAGTAATTTTTTTCATCACGATACGATCTTTGATCCAATCTAGACTTTTCCTCACATTTGCTTCTGCAAACCGGTTTGAAGAAATCAATCAAAATAAACCTTTCTACATCTCATTTACAAACACATAAATTGTATTTTTCTGACCTGATGATAAGTAAATCTGTCATGTTTCATGGTTGTGTTAGTGTTCCTAATCATTTGTGAAATAGAACGGAATTTAGTTAAAAATTTGTTGAAAGAAATCATCTAGTTGTCTACCTTTCTCTTACAGAACAGAAGACAAGTACAGAAAAGTCTAGATTGAGTATTTTACCCTTAAGATTTTCCGAAAGATTTCCTCTTTCATGAACTCAGTATTGCCCATAAAATAAATTATGAGGAAAAAGATTATATCGTGAAAGATTGTCAGATTGTCACGTATCTTCACTCACAGCGTATGGCCGGCCTGCATAACAAAATTAAAAATTAAAGTGAAGTGAAGTGAAGTAGTAACATAAAAACTCAACGAATGCTACTTTACGAATGTCAGAAATGACATATTTTAACTTTCATCATAGAACGAGTTTCAATAAAAATTATACTTCACCGTACATTCTTCAAGGCAGATTGCATACTTTACTGAAAAGTGACATTTCGAAGTTAACGAAACTGAACGAACTTTAATAATTTTTTACGTACATTTATGTGGGTTGGGTGCATAGGCAGGCATAGGCATGGCATGTATACTACATTTGATTACGTACAACTGCAACAGCATATTTTTACATTTTCATTTATCTTTTTATAGTGTGTAGGCAGCATAAGTATGATTTTTTTATAAAATTCCATAAATTTTTAATGTGGACGCTAAATAAACATAATATAAACTGGAGTAAAATTGTTCCCACATTACCCACTTTATTATCCTTATGGTAGACAGAATGACATAAAAACCTACATTTTTATTATTTGTTTTCCTACTTTCTGTTTCATTTAATAATTAATATTTAATTGATTGTTGAATAAAACAACATTTTTTTTTGCACTGCAGAGACAAAAAAAAAATGTATTTTTTTTCTTCATTTTTCATTCATTCATTCATTAAATATTTTATGATTCCGAATTATGTGCTACATCTCTTGAATGAAGATACCATATACGTAGGTTAGGTATATACACAGATAGATAATTGAATTATGAATTATAATTTTCGATTTTTTTTTTTTTTTTTGTATTTTTTACATCATAGACAAATACATAATTACAATAATGAAAAACATTTAAAAATAAATTAAAATTATGTACATACATATAAATTTTATGAGAATATAAAAATTAAAAAAAAAATGAATTAATAAACACGCGCTATTTTTAAATATTCGTTGTATACATACATTGTTGTAAGTACATACATTAAATACATATATTGTAATTTTGACATGATGTTAATGAATAATTATTGTTGGACATGCAACAATCATCATCAGTAATGGTTTTAATTAAGAAAATTAAATATTTATTTAAAAATGTTCACGTAGTAGATAGGTAGCAGTATTTCAATATTGCAATAATTCTTATTCGTTTATTTTGTTAATGAATTTCTTCAAGGATTTTAAGCACAACTATCTTTAAAGTACGTATGGTGTATGATGTATCTACCTATCTACCAACCAACCAACCAACCAATTCAACCATTCAATCTACCAACTTAAGGCCTCATTTACAATCCAACATGAATTTCACGCCAGAGTGGATTTTTCATTACCTCTTTCATTTTTACACAAGAAATTCTATAGCGCTATCCTTTATCCGACTAGCGTGAATTTCACCAGAGTCAGAGTGAGATTAGATTTAGATCTTATTTCTAATCTGACTCTGGCAATGGAGAAATCATATTGAAAATTTTTAAAGTAGTGTGTCAATTCTCAATCTTTCCTATATAATAACATACACTAATCTACTCTGCTGAATTGTGAATACCGTCTACTACTACTCTGGCGTGAAATCCACGTTGGGTTGTAAATGAGGCATAATACTGTAAAAAAATATTCTTAAACGATAAAAGTACATCACATAATCCATAAAAAATTCTAAAGTAAATAAATTAATTCAGTCAGAAAAATTATATACATACTTTGAATACTTACCGTATATCACGTAATAATTTTCCATATATTTTTTACTGTTGCATTTTTAATTGTTTTTTTTTTCCTCATTATTTTCGTCATAAATTTTATGGGTTTATTGATTCCTTGCGAATAATTAAATTGTAGTATTTCATAATTATTTATTGTTCACAAATTGCACAATGATACAATGGACAACTTTAATTATAAAAAGAGTATTTTGAAACCATGCACAATTTACGTATAAAAGCAATTGAACGAGAGGATCAGAGAATGAGAAAGATAAAAAATAATTATTAATAAATAAAATTAATTACCCAGAGCCAGTGCCCCGGTTCTAGCCTCTTCTTAGGTGCCCCGGTGCAAAATTCTAAACTTTTCGTCATCTAATTTGAAACTACAGGTACACCTTAGTTTGATTTTTTTCGTACGTATTTTTTTATTCATGAGAAAAATTTTCTTTTTACATGTATACTTTTTCTGCACTACACACCGTAAGAAATATACAAGAAACAGGAAGAGATAGTAAGCGGTAGCAATGAGGTTATTGGCATTTCCTTACAGTACGATATACGCTATAGTACCTTGCATGACATGTGCTTGTTTTTTCATTCACACTTTTGAAGTTGTGAAGTATACAACCTTTTCTTCATATATACGTATTTATAATGCAAAAAGTTTAAGAAAAATTCGTCGCAGAAAATAATTATTGTTTTTGCTCTGATTTGTGAAATTATTTTTCTAAAAACTGATATGTGGTGGCTTACATTCTACGTCCTTATTCGCGACGCCCTGATATTTGGTGTCCGGTTTTATTGAATCATTACAACCTAAGTACCGGCCATGTACAGAGCTATTTGTACATACATACACATATAGAATTAATTTTTTTAAATCTAATGATGACGACTTGCTCATTAGTTAATATAGCTTATCAGTAACTGTCACTCAATTATAACCAATTAATATTTAAATAAATATAAAATGAACTGTAGATTATGGACATCGATATTCGTACCAGGGCCGCTCCTTGCATATGAGCAGAAGGAGCAGCTGAACTGAGCGACAAATTTAGGAGGGGGCGCCAACAAGAACGAAAAAGTTCTTCTGTACGTCTTTTCCATAATTTATCACATTACGTTCATGTTTTCAAGATAATGTAAACACAGAGAATGAATAATTTTCAACAATTATAAAATTAAACGTCAAACTTAACGAATAACATTAGTGTCTCATAACGACATCTAGACAAACAAAGCGGTTTAGTTAACAAATTCTGTGTGTCTACATACTATAACAACCTATACACGACGACAATATTATTGTTACAAGGATTTTTCATACGATTCGACCATATCGTACGACAGATTCTAAACTTGTATTGTTCAGTTGCCAGTCAACATAAAATAGTTTCTATACTATTTTCAGAAATTGAAGTCAGTACAGGCAAGATAGGCATGCTTTTCTATATTCTTTCACATTGCGTTTGTATAAATCTGTCTCGTGTGTGGGGTGATCAGATCTCAATTTCAATCAAGACAGAGATATATTATTCAGAATTTCCTACAAAATATTATATGTGAAGTTATCAGAAACTCATCGGGTAACTTTTTCCATAAGCACAATACTGACTTCGATTTCTGAAAATAGTATAGTAAAAAAATAACAAAAAGTTTAGTTTGAACTGAATAATCAATAAGTGCGGTGATTTATTTTTGCACTTCAGTGTATAACACATATTTTTTATATGTAGTATTTATCACACCTCTTTATATACATTTACGTTTAAGAGTTATAAATATTAATTTTTCTAGTCATAAAATTGATGAATTTTTAATCAAAATGAAAAATATTAAAAGGCAAAAGGAAATTAGAAAAAAAAAAAAAAACAGAAAACAAAAAATTAATCAAATTAATTTTGATTACGTCAATGATAATTTTTTTTTCTTCTTTGTTGATTAAATATTTATTTAAACATTATGGCATATATTTTCCAATAATAATAATAATAATAATAAAAACAATAAATGAAACGCGAATTTTATTTTCTTTTTACTATAAAATGAAGGAAAAATGGCAATATGTAAATTTTTTGAGCTTGAGTTCGTCTAAATGTTTTTTTAAATGTAAACGAAGTCGCTATAATATTCTAATCAAATTTTAAATACAAATTAGCTCTTAATATTTAGACTTATTTACGTACGTACTCGTATTTATGTAATGTACTTTAATTTGGTGGGTAGAAATCGAAAGTGATTATAATTCGATTTTAAATGGGATCAAGCAAAAATATGAAAAATATACTGTAACTATATATTTTGACATTTATACCTAAAATTATTTGGAGCATGTTGGTCGGTCAACATTTAAAATGATCAATGCTTAATAATAGTTCAGCACGCTTGGTCTTGGTTCGTTTCGTTGACGCCAACATCGACTATTCACTGTTGAAAGGTTCGATTTCGACAACATTTAAAATGATCAATGCTTAATAACAGTTCAGCACGCTTGGTCTTGGTTCGTTTCGTTGACGCCAACATCGACTATTCACTGTTGAAAGGTTCGATTTCGATGTTTAAATCATTAAATATCAATCATACTAATTTGATACTAACGTCAAACAATTTAACCAAAAAAAAAGTGTTAGCATAGATTCTTTTTTGACAATCGAACTATTCTCACTCTTATCATAGAAGAGAGCCACAGAAATCATATAAATTGCCTGCCTCCCTTCTGTCCACACCATCATTTAGGTCTTTTACGCTGAATAGAAATCTCAGCCCATTGATGATACATTTTAAAATTCTGTCATACTTGCATGGAAACATAGCAGAGTTGTTCAATACCAGCATTCAAATACCAAGAAAGTGCTTGTTTGCTGCATATGGTTGGTTGCTGGTTGGTAATGGCAACAAATAAATTTTTAATAAAATAAGTAATTTCTTTTTTTTATAAATTTCAATATTCATTTCTAATCTAATCAATTAATCATACAATTTGAATTGAATTTATATCTGCAGTTCAAAGTATCCAAGATTCAAAGTGTTTAATTTTAAAGGAGAGTAAGTACATAAACTGAGTTAGCTAGATACATATCTAGAAAGAGAGAAAGAAAAAAATATAAAGGAGACAGTTTTATGAAACCTTATTATTTTATTTATAATTACAATTTCCTTGTATGGCTTATCTTTTTCTAGTAGGAAGTAAAGAATAAAAAAAAAAGTGTATAAAAACTACATTTACATATATATATACATATATAGATAATTGGAGAAAATAAGAAAAAAATTTAAAAACACAAGAAAACGAAAATCATAATATTCAAGAATATTTCAAGCAGTCACTTTTAATGTTTCTTTAACATTTTCATTTTGTAAAAACAATATCTATATGTATACACTTACACATAAATCTGTATAATATATATGCATGTATACTGCATGTACATGTAAATGTGCGTTTGTAGTGTGCGTGCATAAGAAAACAATTAAGAAAATGAAAATCTTTTATAATATTCTTTGCCTATTCAATTTTTGAACGTTAATTGTATGATAATTTTATTTATAGTATCAAAAACTTACATATCTACCTACATACGAATATAAGAATATAATGTATGCATACTCCTGTCCTCCTGTCTTGTATACAAATAATGTTCATAAAATGATTCTATATTTATATTGTATTTCAAGAAAAAATAAGAAAAATAAAAAAACAGAAGAAAAGAAGAATATGGTCATTCATTCATGAAAGTGATCTAAGTCAATTGCTTTATCATTACCACCATTTATTAGTTTGAGATGTTTACAATTTAAAAAATTTTCTGTCGAATTTAAATAGGTTGTTAGATACTGAGTTTCGGTCTCATTGAAAAATCAAGAGAATGTACCTTAAACTAATTGGAGTTGTATGGCGATTTGACACTGCGACCTGAACAAATTCTTCTCATTGTTATAACTAGAGAAAGATCCTTTATAAAGTTGAGTACCTATATTCCTAGAATAAAGTTGTCAGACACTTACTGGTGTTGGGTACATCTGGAGGGGAATTGAAATTCTAGTATCGATACTAAATTGGCATTACCAAAGTCGACATCGTTTCGAATTTTAATAGAAAATTCAATTCGAGTTCAACTGTAATCGAAAACTAGCTATCGAATCGAATTATAAAATAATTACACTCTTGATCCATGTTACTTAGGCCTTTTTCGAAAATGCAGTCAGATCGTCAAGTGACGGAAATCAAATGTTCGAAAATGCATACATGCAAATGTCAGAAGTTCAAAAATTCATGAAGAAGATTGCATACGATCGCAAAACAGCTCATGTATTCTGTACTACAAGCAATTCGAAGCAATTCTATAATCAACTGATGGCATACGATGACTATGTATATGCAAGGAAGATCGTCTCATCTAACTGCATTTTCGAAAAAGGCCTTAACTTCTTAAGCCTTGTACATATAATAGCAAAATATATGTGCCATTAATTGTTTTGGTTAATTCTTACGCAAACTAGAGAGAGTATAACGTTTGTCGTCTTTAAGTACATGAATTGAATACATTTTTATTTTGTGACAATTTATTGGGCACGATGTAAAAACTTGCTGAGCTGGCTGAATAATTATGAACGAGTATATTTTAAAATCACAAAGTTACAAAGTTTTTAAAACTCAATCCTATGTCATTTGGGTCATTACAAGGAAAAACGAAGAAAAATGAGAAAAATTAATTTGTGATTTTTTTTTTTTTAAAAAATATACGATTTTGTTTTCTGATATTTAAGGGATTTGATCAGTTTTCAGTATTTTGATGATTTACATAATATACAATAGCTAGCTGCATGCATATTATGTGTGTATACGGAACTCGTTCATAAGAGTAACGTTTGTAAGAAAATCCATATGGATGGACACATTTAGACATCAATTCGTGTTGTTAGTTTTATTTTTGACTTAAAAAAAATAAAAAAATAAAAATGTCACATATGCGCGCTTAAATTTGCGTATGATACATATGAGTATTATACTTATTTTTACATACGATTATGCACATATATACGTATATTTAAATTTGAATAAATATTTACGTATTACATGCATATGTGTTATTATAAAATTTTGTGATGATCTCTTTTTATTTTGCGCAACACTATACCAGTACATAAAGGGTGGGCCATTTAACGTTTGGAATTTGAATCGGCTATATAAAAGAAAAACTAATTAATATTTTTTCAAAATTATGATTTTACTGTAATAATTGGACATTTTACATTTAAGAATGAAACACCACATCATTCAAATGGCTGCCGCCGCCACGCCTGGCTTAATAGTAACCATTCCGATCAATCCAATTTTTCAGTACATTTTCGATTGTTTGGGCTCCAATCGCATGAATAGCAATTGCTTCGATTTCGTGCTTCAAGGCATCAATCGTCTCTGGGTAGTTATTGTAACATTTATCTTTCAGGCTTGTCCACAACAAAAACAACCTGAACGTGGTCAAATCACAGCTCCGAGCGGCCAATTGACATCACAATTTCGGCTAATTATTCGATTTTTTTTATTAAATTTCTTACCGTTTATGTAGAAGACTAACCCACTTTGAAAGTAAATTTTTAGTATTTCTCAATTTTGTTCAAGCGTAAAGTGTACCATTTCGTAAATTTCAAAGATAAAACTAAATTTATATTAACTCATGAATGTCATTAAATCTGTCAAAATCAAAATAACAGATTAGTTCAAATTTCAAACGTTAAATGGCCCACCCTTTACAAATGAAATGAACACACATGCAGAATAGATTTATACTTTGAATGAAATGTTTTTCTTTGTATATTATTTCTATTTTGTGTATTTCTTTTAAATTACATATTTATTTATTCATTCCTATTGTTAATATGAGTACATGTGTAAATAAATTTGTACATAAATGTAAAATGTAAACGTATGTAAGTATAATGTGATAAAACTTTTTAGAATATGAGTATGAACATGAGTATAAAAGTATATTGCACAAAACATTCAGTATTATATCATTATATGTATGTATGTATATTTATGTTAATTTACAAGGCAAAAGAAACAAGAAAAAAAAACTAAAAGATTTTCGATAACCTTTTGAAATGTCTATTTTTATTTATTTTGCAAAATGTATGTTTAATAAAAAATACACATCACATTCTAATATGTAATAATGGTAAATAACTAATAATAAAAATTATTTATTGTAATTATTAAAATAATAAATAAATTATAAAAAAAAGCACTAAAGGCACGTATTCACCAACCAACATTATCTTTTATCTGAGATAAAGTGTATTCATCAACCTCGGTTTAGTACTATTCAGATATTTTTAAGACAACTTGGTAGTGGTACGATATAAATATCGTTTGAACATAACCTTGTTATTAAAGCCGCTTCTACATTCAATGCAGTAGACTTGACACTTTGACAGTTACTTTTCTATTTACTACTCGAAAGTCAAAGTCCAAGTTGAAGTCACTGCATTGAATGTAGAACCGGCATAACAGCAACAGTATAGCATTCACATATAATCATTACACAAAACATAACATTTTCTTTCATTTTGTCACATAAAAATACAAAAACATTTCCCAATTAGCTGACATGTTCGACACTCTGAAAATGAAGTTCGAAGACAAATTTTATCGCTAGGTTGATGAATAAGCTGAAATTATACCCGGCTAAAATATATATATATCCGATGAATAATTTTGGCTAGTGAATACGACCCTAAATAAATATCAAATAATGAAAATGAATTAATAAAAATTAAATAATAAAATGTTGTGGTGGTTGTCTGGTTGATTGTTTTTTATTTCCCTCTTTTTTTTTTTATTTTTTTTTAATTATTATTACTATCATTATTGGCTACTATAAATTCAACTCTCTATCACTATTTACATTTTAATTAGGTTTCCATATGCGTGTATTCGTATCAATTTATTTATTTATTATTAATTATTTACTGTATGCATCGATATGGTATAATTTATTATGAAATTTAACGCTCAAAAGTGTAAAAAAAATTGATTTGATGCATTTATTTATAATTAAAAATTGACACCTTAATATTGATCGTTATTGAATTAAATAAAAGTAAAAAAAAAATTTTTTTATTTGAAATTTGAAATTTGTCCTCCTGATTCAGAAGTTACTACATGATGAATTTTTAATGTGATTTGAATTTTTACTATTGTGCAAATCGATTGATCGGATTTTTTTTTTAACCTAAATCTCATTAACTTTATGGAAATTGCTATTCTTGACAACTATTCTATTAATATGACAAACGAATAATATAAAAATTAGGATGTACTTAAAGGAAGTCGACATAATATTCTTTGGTTTGCAATGAGAGTACAATAAATTAGAAAACGTGCTTGTTCAGTAATTCATTCCTAGATCGATCGGTTCATTGAACTTCATGTATTTTTCCAAAATCCAAAATTTAAATAATTTTTAACTACAATTCTTTGTCTTTTAACACATTTTTAGTTAAAAACATTTTGATTTATCCAATTATAAATATAGGAGCTAATTCAGCTCAAGCTGAATTAAATATCATAAATAGAAAATTAAAATAAATCAAATAAATCAACATTTTGAAATTATTTTTTTCAAAAGTTCAATTAATAAAATATTCAGCGTAATTCAGCTCGAGCTGAATTTGATATAATTCAAAATTAATTTGTAATTATATGAAAGAAAATTCTATTTAATGAATATTTACCATATTCAGCGTGATTCAGCTAATCAAATTGATTTAATTTTCTAATTTTAATCATTTACTTTACATAAATTGATTTGTTTTTTTTTAAATTTCTTTTTACCTTTGTTTTTTTGTATTTGTAGGCAATGGAAAGAAACAACAAAAAAATTCTGATCTTAAAGATCAACAACAAACATCATCGTGTATAACAAACGGTGGTGATTATGGTGATGGTCAAAATCAAAATCAATCAGAAATTATTGTTGATGGTAAAAATATTAATAACAACAATAATAATACTGAAAAACCGAAAATGATAGCTAATAATAATGAAGATGAATCAAAAAATGATGATGAAAAAATTTTAGTTAAAACAACAAATTCTTTAAATTCAACCAAAGATAATAATGAACAATTGGATAAAGATAATGATAAAGATAAGGATAAAGATAAAGAATCTGAAACATTAGAAATATTTCAAGATTCTGGTATAACGGTACATATACAAAGTCCTGGTGCTGAACAATTATCAATTCAAGTATCTAGTATGGAATTGGTACAAGAAATTCATCAATTGCTAATGGATCGTGAGGATACATGTCATAGAACATGTTTTTCATTGCAATTAGATGGTGTCACATTGGATAATTTTGCTGAATTAAAAAATATCGAAGGTTTAAAGGATGGATCTGTGATTAAAGTTGTCGAAGAACCGTATACGATGAGAGAGGCAAGAATACATGTTCGTCATGTTCGTGATTTATTAAAATCAATGGATCCGGCTGATGCATATAATGGTGTCGATTGTAATTCATTAACATTTTTACATACAATAACACAAGGTGATTTATTGGAGAAGAAAAAAACACGTCCAGATAGTATTGATTGTACACCACCAGATTATATAATGCCCGGTTCAAAGGAAAGACCATTACTACCATTACAGCCTGGTGCTAAAAATCCAAAAGGTCCACAAGCATTAAAAGTATTGACAACGTCAGCATGGAATCCACCACCAGGACCACGTAAACTTCATGGAGATTTAATGTATTTGTATGTTGTTACGATGGAAGATAAACGTTTTCATATATCCGCTTGTCCAAAAGGTTTCTACATTAATCAATCGACAGATGAAATTTTTAATCCGAAACCAGATAATCCTAGTCATTTATGCCATTCATTAATTGATTTATTATCTCAAATATCGCCGACATTTAAACGTAGTTTCCAGCAAATGCAAAAGAAACGAACTTTGCGTCATGCATTCGAAAGAGTCGCAACACCATATCAGGTATATCAGTGGAGTTCGCCACCTTTAGATCATACAATAGATGCGATTAGAGCCGAAGACGCATTCTCATCAAAACTAGGCTATGAGGAACATATACCGGGACAAACTAGAGATTGGAATGAAGAATTACAGACAACAAGAGAGTTACCCAGAAAGTCTTTGCCGGATCGATTGTTGCGAGAACGTGCAATTTTCAAAGTTCATGCAGATTTTGTGATTGCAGCAACTCGAGGAGCAATGGCAGTGATTGATGGAAACGTTCTGGCCATAAATCCCGGCGAAGATGCAAAAATGCAAATGTTCATTTGGAATAATATATTCTTTTCGCTCGGTTTTGATGTTCGTGATCACTACAAAGAATTGGGAGGTGATGTTGCCGCATTTGTCGCTCCAAGAAATGATCTTCATGGTGTCCGAGTTTACAGTGCTGTCGATATTGAAGGTTTGTACACTCTTGGAACTGTGGTGATCGATTATCGTGGATATCGAGTCACTGCACAATCGATAATTCCCGGAATATTAGAACGTGAACAAGAACAGTCTGTCGTTTATGGTTCGATCGATTTCGGAAAAACAGTTTTAAGCCATCCGAAATATTTAGAGTTACTGACACAAGCCGGACAACATTTAAAAATTTTGCCACATTCAGTTATCAATGAGAAAGAAGAAGAAATCGAATTATGTTCATCGGTTGAATGTAAAGGAATCATTGGCAATGATGGTCGGCATTATATTCTCGATTTGTTACGTACGTTCCCACCGGATGTTAACTTTTTAAAATTACCCGACGAAGAATTAAGTTCAGAAGTTAAAGCAATGGGATTCCCGATCGAACATAAACACAAATTGTGTTGCTTAAGACAAGAATTACTTGAAGCTTTCGTCGAGGATCGTTATGTGATGTTCATAAAGTATGCAGCACATCATTTACAGCAGATAAATGCAGCGAAAAGGCAAAAAGAACAAAACGATGGTGAAAGTGAAAAAATTGAAAAAGATGAAAATGAAAAGGAAAAATCTGAAATTATCAGTAATACTACGAATAATGATGAGAATAATTCATCATCTAAAACAGTTGCTATAATAGGTAATCAAGAGAATACCGAAGATAAAGTCGATACAGAGGAAGCTAAAAAATTAACTGAAACCATTAATGAAAAGAATGCACACGATGAAAAACAAGCAGCAGATATTGTGAAACGTGCATGTGCTGCTGTTGGTTCACTGAAAGAATATGAATTTGATTTTCGTTTTAATCCAGATGTATTTTCGCCTGGTATTAAACATGTCGATAAAATCGATTCACCATGTTCATTGAAGAAACAAAAAAAACTGGTTAAAGATGCAGCCGAATTTCTAGTAACTAGACAAATACCAAGTTTTGTACATGAGTATTTGGATCATTCATCAGCTCCAGTCGATGGTACAACATTAACAGAAGCTCTACATAGCAGAGGAATAAATATTAGGTAAGCGAATAAATGAAAATGATGTGTTGAAGTGTAATTTTCACAATTATTCACATTTAATTATTCACATTATTTTTTCAGATATTTGGGTAAAGTTGTTCAACTTTTAAGTAAAATAAAAACTTTGGATTATTTATATCAGATAGCTGTACAAGAATTAATATTACGTGCAACAAAACATATTTATTATAGTTATATGCAAAATACAGATATGATGAATTTAGCATCAGCAATTAGTCATTTTTTAAATTGTTTTTTAACATCTGGTCCAATAATGCCTCCGACATTATCATCAGATGAATTATTACAACGTACAAATAATACAAATAAACGTCGTAATAAACGTAAATTTATAAATGGTAGCAGTAAAAATTCAACAATATTCGGTAATACTGAAAATAATAATGAATGGATAACATTAACACAAAAATCATTATGGCAGCATATTAAAAAAGAAATAAAAGCATATTGGGATTATGATTTAGGTTGTGATAATATTGATACAGTTATCGATTCATATAAATTACAACGAATTAGTATGTTACGTGCCTTCTGTTTAAAAGTCGGTATACAAATTATATTACGTGAATATAATTTTGAATCACGTAATAAACCGACATTTAATGATGATGATATTATGAATGTATTTCCAATTGTTAAACATATAAATCCTCGTGCATCTGATGCATATAATTTTTATACGACCGGACAAAGTAAAATTCAGCAATGCTATTTTAAAGAGGGCTATGAATTAATTAGTGAAGCATTAAATTTATTAAATAATGTATTTGGTGCTATGCATCCAGAGAATGCTCAATGTTTACGTATGTTGGCACGTTTAAGTTATATAATGGGTGATCCACAGGAGGCTTTAGCAATACAACAACGTGCCGTATTAATGAGTGAACGTGTAAATGGTATTGATCATCCGTATACAATATTAGAATATGTGAGAATCTATTTTCAATTTCTTATTTACATTTTTTTGTAATTTTTGTAATTTTTATTTTTTAATTTCTCGATTTCAAAGTAACAACAACAAAAGTGAAAAAAAAAATTTAATTTCATATATTTTTTTTTCTCTGTGTCTCATATTTTAGTCACATCTTGCGTTATACTGTTTTGCTAATGGACAAGTAAGCACATCACTGAAACTATTATACAGAGCTAGATATCTTGCGTTATTGATATTCGGTGAAAATCATCCTGATATCGCATTATTGGATGTAAGTTTGACAAAACTTTTGAATTTTATTGAATTTTCTTAATTACATTTTGAATGTTTTTTCTATTTACAGAGCAACATAAGTTTAATATTACATGCAGTTGGTGAATATGAATTATCTTTACGTTTTCTTGAACATGCATTAGCATTAAATATTAAATATTTTGGTAAAAGATCATTAAAAGTTGCTGTCAGTTATCATTTAGTAGCTAGAACACAAAGTTGTATGGGTGATTTTCGTTCAGCATTGAATAATGAAAAAGAAACATTTACCATTTATAAGCAACAAGTGAGTGAATAATAAAAATTTGAATAAATAAAAAATAAAATAAATTTTTGTAAGGAAGTGTTAGTGTTCAATGATTTGATTTAATGAGAAAACAGTAGAACGTATAGTTTATTTGTGGCAAAATTTAAATAGAGAAAAATAGCATCTGAACGCAATCATAAACCAGCAACGTAAATTTGTTCTGTAAGGAACTACTCGTTTTACGATTTGTTTGGAAATGATTGCAACATTAAAATGCAGAATTTCAACTCTTGGATTCAAAAAATCCAAATTAAATGATTTTTGAATCTTTATGAAATTGCACAAGTTCTAGATAAATCCGAAAGATTATATTTGAAGTAGGAGATAAGAGCGTCAGATCAAATAAGGGAATTATAGGCAATCATAAACCAGCAACGTAAATTTTGTTCCATAAGGAACTTTCATTTTGCGATTTGTTTGGAAATGATTGCAAAATTAAAGACGGAATTTCAACTCTTGGATTCAGAAATCCATCCTCAATGATTCTTGAATCTTTATGAAATTGTACAGATAAACCCAGAGAAATTCATTAAAACTGGAATTGTGTAAGGGAAATATAGGCAGTCATAAACCAGCAACGTGAATTTGTCTTCCGTTTTACGATTTGTTTGGAAATGAGTGCAAAATCAAACGTGGAATTCTAACTCTTGGATTCAGAAATCTAAATTAAATGATTTTTGAATCTTTGTGAAATTGCACAGATAAACCCAGAGAAATTCATTAAAACTGGGATCGTGTAAGGGAAATATAGGCAGTCATAAACCAGCAACGTGAATTTGTCTTCCGTTTTACGATTTGTTTGGAAATGATTGCAAAATTAAATGTGGAATTTTAACTCTTGGATTGAATAATCGAACCTCAATGATTTTTGAATCTTTATAAAATTACACAGATTCTAGATAAATTTAACGAACTGTATTAAAAGTAGGAAGAAATGAAATTATTGGCAATCATAAACCAGCAACGTTTTGTTCCATAAGGAACTTTCATTTTGCGATTTGTTTGGAAATGATTACAAAATTAAAGGCGGAATTTCAACTCTTGTATTCAAAAACCCAAATTAAATGATTTTTGAATCTTTATAAAATTGCACAGCTTTCTAAGAAACTTTAAAAATTGTATGTAAAGTAGGAGTCACAAAATCGAATCAGAAGGAAACTATTGGCAATCATAAACCAGCAACGTAGATTTGTCCCGTAAGACACTCACATTCTATGATTTGTTTGGAAATGATTGCAAAATTAAAGGCGGAATTTCAACTCTTGGATTCAGAAATCTAAATTAAATGATTTTTGAATCTTTATGAAATTGCACAGATAAACCCAAAGAAATTTAATAAAACTAAAATCATGTAAGGAAAATATAGGCAGTCATAAACCAGCAACGTGAATTTGTCTTCCGTTTTACGATTTGTTTGGAAATGAGTGCAAAATCAAACGTGGAATTCTAACTCTTGGATTCGAAATTCCATCCTCAATGATTTTTGGATCTTAATAAAATTGCACAGCTTTCAACTAAACTTCAAAAATCGTATGCAAAGTAGGAGTCATAAAATCGAATAAGAAGGAAACTATTGGCAATCATAAACCAGCAACGTGAATTTGTCTTCCATTTTACGATTTGTTTGGAAATGATTGCAAAATTAAATGTGGAATTTTAACTCTTGGATTGAATAATCGAAAGTCAATGATTTTTGAATCTTTATAAAATTGCACAGGTGCTAAATTCAATCTCAGAAAGTAGGAGTTACAAAATTGTGTTGAAAGTAGGAGTTATAGAATAGAATAAGGAAATTATTGGCAATCATAAACCAGCAGCGTGAATTTGTCTTCCATTTTACGATTTGTTTGGAAATGATTGCAAAATTAAAGACGGAATTTTAACTCTTGGATTTAATGATCGCATTATAATGATTTTTAAATCTTTATAAAATTCTACAGTTTAGTTTCTATTTAAGCTTCTTTCTCGTGTTTTGATGAAAACTAAAAATTCCAGAAAATTTATTTAGGAAATTAGAAACCAGAATAGTAGTTTTATTCTTTTAAGAAACTTCCTTCTCACGATTAGCTTAGAATTTAATCGATAAATTGAAGAGTTCAAAAAAAAAAAAAAGATTTTGTTTTTTTAATTAAAAATTAATTTGTTATTTTTATATTTCATATTTGTTTTATCAGTTAGGTGAAAATCATGAAAAAACACAAGAATCATCTGAATGTTTACGTTTATTAACACAACAAGCTGTATTCTTGCAAAAGAAAATGAACGATATTTATTCGAATGGTAAATTAACGACTAGTCTACCACCAATTCATATTCAGCCACCAACAATGGGTTCTGTATTGGATATGTTGAATGCAATTAATGGAATTATATTTGTACAAATCAGGTAAATTTTTTTTTTTTTGGTAAAAAATTCGTAATAATTAATTTTTATTTAATAAATTTTTTATTTTACTATTTTTTGTGTTTTGTATTTTTTCTTCTCAAAATACTAGTCCAAAAGATATTGCAAAATTACGTAATGAAATTGAAAAACATCAAAAAGAGAATGATAATATCGAAAATCAAGAATCATTAAAGAAAATCTTATCGTCAGCATCGAAATTAGAGATTGATTCGGTGACGGCAGCGGCGGCGGCGGCGGGTTCAACGTCATCGGCGACAGAGACAACAACATCTACAGGTACAGTAACCACAGAAAAATCAACAACATTAACGAACGGTAATAATAGCAGTAATAGCATGATAGATGATGATGATGATGATGACGATGATGATGATGGCGATGACGATGATGCAGCAGCAACAACAAACAGTTCCTTAAAAAAAGAACAACAACAAACGAAATCAAATGAAATTGTAACAGTTGCAAGTTGAATGATTTCAAATTTTTTATTATTATTTTTATTATTATTATGTTGTTTATAAAAAAAAAATTGTAGTATGTTTTTGTATTGTTTTTTCTGTTGTTGTTGTCATTGTTGTTTTTTCGGTTACATTTTCAAATATCTGATGAAATTTTTTTCTTTTATACATACATATATATTCATTTGGATTATATGAAAGAAAAAAGAAAATACGAATTTATATGAATTATAAAATAAAATGCTGCGTAAAAGTATAACTAGATAAATATTTGGCTAAATTTTTAAAATGCTACTTACATCAATGCGGCATCGTTGCATAAATCAATTTTGGATGTGATTTTTATGCCGTATCAATGCATTTTATGATTCAGTCTTAATGGGTCTTACATACAAAAAGATAAGAGAGAAAAGAGTTTTAAAAATGTAACGATTTGGCATCGTTGTATAAATTCTTCATTTCACAATATTATATGTTGAAGTATGCATTGATGACGTGCCACATTTATGCATTGCAGAATTTAGGTTTTACAGAAGGATGTGAAAGCTGAGTGTTCTGAAATGCATCAATGTGGTGGGATCGATGCATAATTTAATCAAGATTCAAGTAAAAGAAAGACCCTCTTAAGTTGAAGCATGCATTACTGTCGCATTGATATGTTCTAGAACTGAAGTTTTATATAAGAAAAAATAGAAGATCTGAGTTCTAAAATGCACCGGAAAGATAACAATGCATAATATCCTGAAGTTGAATTATGCAGCGCTGCCACATTGATACATCTTAGAACTCAGTTTTACAGTCTCAATCTTAAAGATAATAGCTGAGTTCTGAAATGCATCAATGTGGTGGGGTGGAATCGATGCATAATTTAAGATTCAAGTATGTATAGGACCCTCTGAAGTGAATTATCCAGCGCTGCCACATTGATGCATTTTATAATTTAGCCCGTTACAAAGTGTGCAGTACACATGTACACATCATACAACAAATGAATCAATTTGTCACCGATACATAATTCAACTTCAGAATTTTACATACCAAATTATATTTTGATTATAAAATCTCGATACGTTTTTAAAACATTTTAGCGATTATGTACAGATCTTCCATACGCGGACGCCTACCTAAATTGTAATTGTATGAATATACGTACACATGTACGTAAATTACATAACACATCTATAAACAAATAATTTTTCATATAAATTCATATAAATACGTAACCACTAACATAATTAATTACGTAATAATTGTAGAAAATAGAAAAACAATTAACAAGAAAAGAATAATGAAATAATTAAAAAACAAAAAAAAACTCATTATATATTACCAGATAAAACATAACAAATTCATACATACATACATTTACTACGTATAAAAAATATAGTACAGATATATAGTAGTAGTTAGTAGTAGTTAATTGTGTAGTTTTTATTTAGAAAAATTATTATTATGCATGATATAATATACCATACATACATACATACATACATTACATATTATTATGAAATAAAAATAAAATTTAAAATAAAATTAAAAACAAAAAAAAAAAACTTGAAAAAAATAAAAATAAAACAGAAAAGAAAAAAAGAAAATAAATTAAAAAATGAAATTAAATAAAAAAAAAATAATTATAGCGAACAATTTATTATTATGTAGAGATGGAGTGCGTTCCAAAACCTTACTAAAATCTAACTAGTCATATCATAGTAATGGAGTAATGGTATAGTAAAGTTATGCTGCGATTATACTATTGACACATTGCCAAGTTAAATCATAGTTATTTATAGTAGTTTATCGATAAATTGATTGCGATGACACATTAATGAAAAAGTACGGGTTTATCGACAAGTCCGACATCTGTAATGAAAAGTGTGTCTGTGTATGCCAGAAAATGTATATGCCATGGATAAAAACAATCTACAATGACAGACAATTTTCAGCAGTCAGCACTCAGCATTAGCGTCAAACAACTCAGCAGTTATATCGATAACTGAGTTTGATAAATTAGTTTAGGATAAAACTGAGTTCCCCCTTAGTCGTTTATCACAAAGATAAACAAGAAAGTCGACATAAACGAGAATTATCTTTGCAATTTCAACCGTTCAGCAGCTAGAGGGTAATGAAGATTTTTCACACATTCTCGACAACGACAAGACACGACCCTATAACAACTAAGGTGTAGTAGCTAGAAGAAAGTAGTCTAAGAGAAATCTGCAGGAAACTCCTCCTCTCTCTCTCTCTCTTTAATGACACCTTACATTGCTCCTCTACGTTCTTTCTTTCAAAAGTTATTGTGTTTCATATTCAGAATTTAGTGATTTTTTGGCATTTTTTTTTTCGGACAAAATACAGGAGGCTGTGAATGTACAGCGCCCTCTGAATTAGTTTTCAATTAGATAAGCAAAAAACCCAAGATAGTCGTTTCAGTTTTGTCTTTTACAGTGAGGGTCTATCTCTTTTTTGTTTTTTATCTGAAACGATTGTCAAAAGTTATGTTGGTATATAGCTATGCTCTTTTTAACTACGGTTATTTTTGAACAATAAAAAGTTGCTATAATTAGCTATAGCCATAGTAAGGTTTTGGAAAGGCGCTCATGATGATGATTTAAAAATGAACACTGGATTACAATACTTTATATGAAATGAACTGTTGGATAAGTAAAAAGTAAAAATTAAAAAAAAAAAAAAATTTAAAATAAAAAAGATTAAGAAAAAGAAAAATGAATTGTATGAAATATAAAAACAAAAAAAAAAACAATTGAAATTAACAATGAAAAGTATTTTGGAATTTTTTTTTTCATCACAGAAATAAAAGAGAAATGAATGAAAAACCAGTGAAAATTTCGAAAAAATAAAAATGAAATAAAATTAAATGAAAATTTAATTGAAAATTTAAAAGTAAAAGAAAGAAAAAAAATCATTTTATAATAAAATTTGTTTTATTGTTATTGAAAAAGAAAAATATATATAAATATATTATTTACATACATAAATGCATACATACGTAATTATTATTATTATTATTACGAAAAAAACATTAATTAATTAATTATCTACACATTATATTCTAATTACCATTATAACTATTATTATTATTATTACTACGATTACCATTAGTAAAGTCGATTTAAGGTCGGTTTACACATTTTAGTTCTGTTTCAGTTCATTTTCCGATCCGTTTCAGGGATTTCACATTATTCAATGCATTTCATATTAAACTATTTACACAAAATCTTTCGTCAAAAATGCCCGGGCGGGTCGTCGTGGTGTTGGCTAAGTGGAGGCAGATTTACTTACTTGTCCTCGCTTAAAATAAAAATAAAAAACACAAAATCTGTTCAGTTTTAGTTCAGAACCTTTCAGTTACAGTTCCGATTCCGAATTTTCAGACATTCAAATGTCGGTAACGATGTTTTTTTTTCAAATAACTGAGAGTATCAGAACTGAACACACACACACACACACACACTGCAGAACCAGCAAGGATAATAATTCAGAGAAAGAAACTTTTTTACATTATATTAGCAGATGTCCAGTTTTGGCTTTCGGTAAGCTTCTTTTCGACGATCTCGCCGAAATGGCTGTGGTCTAGAACCTAAACAACCGCCACCCACGTTAAAATTGTTAAAATTATAATTTTTTTATTGAGGACTGCTGATTGTGTCCGTGGTAAACATCACTATTCATTCACCAAATACAGTGTAATACATATTTTATTATGTCCTTTTAATCAATAAATAAAATAAAATTAAATAAAATTTTAGATAGGCTTTTTAGAAAAAAAAAAAAAATAATAAAAATAAAAATACAAAATTAGAAATATATCTTAAATAATCATTCGTATAACGAATAAATAATAATGATGATAATAATAATAATAATAATAGTAAAAACAAATTGTAGTAATACTCGAAAATGCTGATATACAATTAATACATAAAATAAGGTCCTAATTTGAATACTGAATTAAGATTAATAAATTATAGAAGGATAAACAATTTAGAAAATAAAAATATCGAAATTTTATGCCATTAAATCATCACAATATTGTTAATTGAATTATAAAAGATAAATTATCTTTTATTATTAATGAATTTTTATAGATTATTTTACTACATTATTGTACTGCAATGTAGTACAATTTACGTATAGATTCCTGAGTTTAACAGGAACTTAAAGTTTTTCGTTATCCGATATACATAATTAAGCGTATAAAATGCCGAACAAATATACTTAGCTTTTTTTTTTACACCACACTACAGATTTATTTATAATTCACCATCTACGACATTTATACATTGTGTACGATAGTAACTGCAGATTTTATATAAAGATATCGAATGAAAATACACTCATATCATCTCATACTTATGCTCAAGAAATCAGCATAATGAAAGCGGTTCGAATACGATTACATGAAACAGAGTACATAGTATGATGTACGACTGAATTTTTAAAATGCGGTATAAATATGGCATCATTGCATATAATTTCATCTTAAGGATGTTATTACATTAAATTATGGATCGATGTGTTTTAGGCTGTAGACACAATCAAAGCAAGCAGCAGAATCCTGTTCCAATCGGCATATTATCGTTTAGTGTTTTTTTTTTTTTTTTAAATTAATGCTGACACAATGACAACAGAAGCATCCAAACAGAAAATCTGGTGGTTGCCAAGTTTTAGCAATGTTCAAATTTAGTTGCCGGTTGCTGCAGAAAAACAAATATGACGAGTTTAATTACAAGAATAAACCTAAAGTAAAGAGAAAAATCTTATCTTTTTAATAAGTATGACAACTGACAACATAATCTGATTTGAGAAATTGGTTGCGGCAGATTTTTTGCTTATTTACCAGCATATTTCTGTCTGCTGTTGCTGATAGAAATTTACTTTGATTGAGTCTACCCGCCTTACTCCAGCAGACGGCTGTTAAATTTGAACATTGTTGAAGCTCGAGAGTCAACAGATTTTCTGCTTGAATGCTTCTGCTGCTGTCATTGTGTCAGTATTAATTTATAAAGCATTAAACGATATGCGGATTGTGGTATAGATTTCTGCTAACTGCTTTGATTGTATTTAGCGTCTGATAGTTTAAAAATGCATAAATATGGCATCAATGTATAATTCAGCTTCAGGATGTTATTTACACTAAATTTTAGGCATTGTTGCCAGATCGAATTGTTGTCATTGTTGCCACTTGTTTTTAAAATTCTCGGTCCTTTATAAATTTATAGAATTTTTCGCTCTTCTTTTTGCAGTGTTACAATATACAAATGTGAGAATGTGGTGGTGGTGATGATATTAATTTACTACGATGAAGGAAATATTTAAATAAAGAATCCTATAAATAATAGAAAACTAGAACAATAAAACAAGAAAAAACGAAGCAAAGTTAATACATACACACGTTTTTTTTTTTTTTTGTAAATTTTTTATTATTATTGTTGCGGTTTCCTATTATAAATTATGTAAAACATAAAAAAAATAAAAATATACATATAATAATTAATTAATTGAAACATTTTTTTGCGCTGTTAGCTGTTATTCATTTTATAAATTTTATACACAACATTAGATTTGATAATTTTTAAGTGTAGATTTATCAAGAAAATAAAAATATTTTATACATTACATACGTACGTACGTAGTACATTACATATATTATAATTAGAATATAAAAAATGTATACATACAAGAATTTAGAAAAAAAAATATAATAAGGGTATTCCATTTAATGCAATAAAAGTGATGTAAACCAAGTAAAACGAGTAATGGTAAAAGTACAATGTACAACTTGTTTGCTTTGCTTGATTTATGCCGATTCTACATTCAATGCAGTGACTTCAACTTCGACTTTGATTTAATGGATATTAGAAGAACTTTCACATTCAATGCAGTAGACTTGACAGCTACTTTTACTCATGTTAAGCATGCTGTGAAGTAGAAAGTCGAAGTCCAAGTTGAAGTCACTGCATAGAATGTAGATCGGATCGGTATTACTTGCTTTGACAGTTGACTATAGAAATCACGGCATGCACATTTCTTAAGGCAATTTAAACATATTGGAGTGACAGTTGAGATTATGACGCTACTCTGATCGTTAAATTGTAAACAAATGTGAATAATAAAAGTAATATTAGCTGCTTTCGATTTAACAATTTCAAAAGTACTTGCGAGTAGAAAAGGTAAATATTTGTTTTGTTTTGCTTATATTATTCCGACGACCTAAAACGTTAAAATTTCTTTAGATCGCCTTAGAAATGTGTATGGCTATGGCCATGATTGCGTAAGCGGGATTTGCTCACAATGCTTAGAAAAAGCAAGCAAAACAGGCAAAGCAATTAAAGTAAGACCCTAAATAGGCGTGACGGGACGAAAGAAATTAAACGAACGTAAATACACGTTTCGTCAGTTGGGTAATTTGCCCCAAATAGAAACGATTCGAAACGAGTAAAATTATTGTGTATGAGTATTGACTAGAAACAAGTAGAAATGTGTATGAAACGAGTAGAAACGATAAAATGTACGACCGCTACGGCACTATCCGTTTCGTATCGTTTCGTCTATTTGACATTTAAAGTTAAACTTATCAAAATTGAACGAACGTAAGAACACGTCCATTTAGGATAGTTCTACGTACCACAGTACTATCGTATGTATCGTTTCGTTTCGTCTCATCACGTGTATTTAGGTTATAGTTTAAGGCGTATACATATTGTACCTTCGCTACAAATTATGTAACGTATTTACACGTTTTAGGTTTTACTACCGGTTTTACATGCCTTTCATTGCAATTCAGTGAATACCCTTATTAAAAAAAAAAATAATGAAGAAGAAATTAATGTGCAGATAATAATTAAAAAAAAAAAAAGAATAAAATGTAAACAAAAAATTTTTGTAGTTTATTTTGTAGTTGTTATAATAATCAATTTGTAGATAGAATTTTTTCTTTATTTTGTTTCTGTTTTTATTTTTATTTCAATGAAATTTTTTTTTTTTTTTTTTGAAAAACGTTTATCATGTTAGTAGGTACCATTTATAACATTATTTATATCGAATATATTGAATTCGAATTATGTATAATTATTGCGTATAATTACTGCTATTACATACATACATACATACATACATATTATTATTGAATTTATAACTGAAAAAAAAGTATGAAAAAATAAAATAAAATAAAAATGAAAAATTATTAGTGGTAGATAAAGAATAAAACGCCAATAATAGAATTGAGAATAAAAATGAAAATGAAAAAAGAAAAAATTTATGAATAAATAATAAACAATAATGAAATTGTAGAAGGATAAAATGAAATTATAATAATATGTAATAAATAATAACAATAATTAAGAAGAAAAATTAAGAAAATTCATTAAAATGAAAGAAAAGTCAAAAAGTTTTATTAGAAATATGAAAATTTAAAAATAAAAAATGGTTTTTTTTTCTTTTTCAAAAAAGATTATTTTATATTTATTTTGTTTTTGTTTCTTAAATGAATAGAGAGAGTGGTTTGAAAAAAAAAAGGAGAAAGTTGAAATGAAATGAAAAATTTGAATTATTTATAAGTATAATGCCTCATTACAACTCAACGTAGAATAACCGCCATTGCACAATTCCAGCGACAACTGCAGCGTATCGCCGGAAGTTCGTACAATTCTTCTTCTTGCGAATAGATTACCACTACTGCAAAATTCAGGTCGTAAATGGCTCGTTGCCGCTGAAAAATAGAATAGAATCTATTTGGTTGACAGCGACAGCGTAAAGTTCAGCGTAAAAAGTCCCATTTAATTACTGTATACGCTGTAATTGTCGCCGGAATTGTGCGATGGCTGTAATGCCTTATTACAACTCAACGTAGAGTAAACGATATTCACAATCCAGCGTAGATTACCGTATGTTATTATATAGGAACATTAAGAATTGGTACACAAGCTTACAAAACCTTCAATATAATTTCTCCATTGCCAGCGTCTGATTAGAAATACAACTTAATCTCACTCTGACTGGTGAAATCCACGCTGGCCAAAAAAAGGATAGCGCTTTAGAATTTTTTATATGAAACTGAAAATGAAGGAAGTGTGAAAAATCAACTCTGGCACGAGATTTACGTTAGATTGTAAATATCATTTACTCTACGTAAACCATATACTGTCCACGACTCTAGCGATTCAAAAAGTTCATTTAATTTATGTGTGAAACAGGATCAAAAATTTTGAGTTGCAACGACGAAATGTGCAGTAATAGTTGTAGCGAAATTTTTGCTGTAATTTAAAACATTGACTTTCCACTCTGTTGTAATCAACGGATATCTATGTTTTGATAGCTTTCTCATGCTCAAAATATCTACCAGAATCGGACAAGCAGATTCATGAGAGATGTTAATTTTACGAATTATCTCTCTTAAGCAAAAATGGCGATTATATCAATCACAATTTACTACATTTCCTTTTTGTTTTTCTCTTTGTTCGTAAAATCGTAAAACTCAAATGCGTTCTTCTTAAAGCAAGGAATTTGTCTTTTGCCTGAAAGGATTAATTTTGATGACTAAAGGTTTATTAAAATGTTTGCATTTATGAAAATATCCTTTATCTAGACTAAAATGAAATAAGAAACAAAAAATATTCAGGAACAGAAGGAATTCAAATTAAATTCAACAAATTTTCTGTTTTTCCACTTTTATTTTTACAATTCTTTAGCAGTCCTTTTTCATTTATTATCTAAAATTTATATGCAATTGAAAATAAATGACGAAATTTTAAAAATTTCATATTTTTCACACAAATTTTTTTTTATCTATTTTCTTTTTTTACTTTTATTACGACCCTTTTTACGTCGACCAGCTGGTTTTGTTGATTTACCATTTTTCTTTGGTGAACGACCACCAGATGCACCGATACGATTCGAATTTTGTCCAGATAATTTTTTTGATGGTAACAAATGCTGTGATACTAATTCACCGAGTACACCTTGATGTGCTAACATCGATAAAAATGTACAAATGAATTCATCATAATTATGAGTACGTCGACAGTCATCAACCTAATTTTTGGGGAAATGAAAAATGATGTGAACATTTTTTCAGTAACAAAACAACAAAAACAAGAAAATTAATTTTCATTTACCTTGAACATGTATCTTTTGTCGTTTTCATCGTTTAAATGTTGTTCGTTCAATGCTATTTCAGATTCTAAATTCCTTAATAATGATTGAAGATCTCTAGCTGTAAATGCATTCGGTTCAAATAATGATGTTGGTGATGGGCTACGATTTTCCATTTCTGTACTACCCGTAGTAGTGGTAGTAGTAGTACTAGTACTATTAGTAGTAGTAGTAGTAGTAGTAGTAGATGTAGATGATAATGTTGTCGTTTCACCACTAGAATTTATAGAATTTGTGGTATCATTTTTTATTTCATTGCCAGTAGTCGATGATTTTAAAAGTTTTTGTAATGTTGCTGATACGATTGCCTGATTTGTTCGAAGCATTTTTAATTTATGGGTTATGGCAATACGACGATCTGGTACCACTGCCATTAAATTAAATCTGAAAGGAAACAAGGAGAGAACAGAATAATGAAGTAAATAATAAACATAAATGCAAATAATTATTCAAAAATATTGAAAATCATTGCTATACTTTACCTTATATCCTGTTCACCAGTCGTTATACCTAAACGTTCAGCCATAACACGACGAAATTTATCAGTCCAATCCTCATGTTCATCCCATGGTCCATGATCCATTGGATACGGTTTTAATCCATCCAATTCAAATAGATGACCATTTATTGGTACAAAACTAACAAAATGAAATGCTTCACCAGTAAAACGGCCAGTCGTAATGCCACTACTTTTATCGAGACGACGTCTTGCCTGTGGCATTGCATGTGAATTATGTGCACAAGCTAATTCTGGTGTATTACCAATTGCCCAACCTTTATTTTCTGGGCACATACCTTTTGTATGCAATTTTAAACGACTCAATGTATCACCTAAATGTAAATCGGGACAATTCAATAATACCGATAATAATGCATGTGTTGCACAACTATTGGGTACAACTTGCTGTGCAAAAAATATACTACTGACAGCTTCTTCATCTTTAACAAATATTTCAGTTGTTTCAACAATTTTACGTCTGGCACGACGCTCTTCGATCCAACGAAATAAAAATATAAAACCATAAACAGGTCCTTCTAATGGTTTCTGTAAATCATAAATTTCTTCAACTTGTACACCTTTAACACCGAAATCCTCTAATAGTAATGTAAATAGACCAGGATCACTTTCTAATTCAAGCCAACCATCTGTTAAACGATTTATATCGACAGGCATTTTTCTTTATTTTCTTTTGTCGTTTTTGTATTTTTTTTTAATTATACGAAATAATCCGAATTGAGATAAATGCCATTAATGATTTAAATGAAAATTTTTTTTTTATTTTTTTTGTAGCTATTGAAAATTATAAAATAAAAATTGAAATCATCGAAAAATAAACACTTTTCTATTCAATTCACTATACAGAACACAGAAATCGCTCGACTTGACATGACATTCGACAATATAAACAAATAGAAATAGAAAACAAAAACAACGAAATAAAAAGAAAACGTCAGTCAGACAATTAGAATAGAATTCACAATCACAATCACCTCACCTCAAAAGATCAGTGCTCAGTGTTGCCAATTATCAAACCGGGCCCGTAGCTAAATTGGTAGCTAAACTGGATAGTTTGTAGCTAAAATTAGAAAAATTTGGTAGCTAAATCGTAGCTAAATTTTTAGAGTTTGAAAGTGTGATAATATGGAAGTCAAAGTCACATATTTATTAATTATTTTGTATGGTTACAAAAAAAAGTAAATAATATTTCAACATTTTATTAAAAAAAAAATGATCAGAACCAAAAACATTTTAACATTTTATAAAAAAAAAATCAAATGAATAAAGTAAAGGAACTTTAAAAATATATATTTCAGTCTTTTCTATTAATTATTGACAATATTATATTTCATTTATATTTCCTATTTTTCCTATATTTCCTATTTTGCGAATAATATTTTCTGTTAAGTCGTATTCTTTACAATATTTATTATGTCTTTGCGTTTGCAAACCAAATTTAATTGATAAAATCCTAGTCCAATGTTTTAAGTTTCATTTTATTCCTTATTTTGTTCTTCGCAATATTCATTGACTAAATATTCTTTCTATGTCAAAAATAGAATGAGGAAGAGAAATTAACTCATTTAGGTTATTTTAATTTCCTTCAGCTCAAACTCAAAATCATTTTTTTTTCTTTTTTTTTTTTCAACACATAATTTAATTACTATACTTAGTTTCAGAACAAGAGTTTTATATCTGAATAAATTTACTATACTGCTAAAAACTTTCTACTACGTTTTTCAAAATTTTTCGAAAATTTCGATATTCGAATTTTAAAATGGTTATAAAAAATGCTTATATTGTTTTAAATTATTTTTACTAGCCAAATACATTTCTAGCTACCACTTGGTAGCTGAAAATTTGTATTGGTAGCTAAATTGCTACCGGTAGCTAAACAAAAATTTTCGTAGCTGTAACTGTCCTTTGGTAGCTAAATCTAGCTACCGCGTAGCTAAATTGGTAACGCTGTCAGTGCTGCCAATTATCAAACAAGTCCCGTAGCTAAATTGGTAGCTAAACTGGATAGTTTGTAGCTAAAATTAGAAAAATTTGGTAGCTAAATCGTAGCTAAATTTTTAAAGTTTGAAAGTATGATAATATGGAAAATCAAAGTAAAACAAACTTTATAAATTTCACATACTTATTATTTATTTTGTATGGTTACAAAATAAGTAAATAACATTTCAACATTTTATCAAAAAAGTAATCAGAACAAAAAACATTTTAACATTTTATAAATAAAAAGAAGTAAAAAAAAACAAACGAATAAAGTAAAGGAACTGAATATCAATTGAAAACTTTAAAAATATATATTTCAGTCTTTTCTATTAATTATTGACAATATTTCATTTATATCGACACATTCGGTGGCTTCATAAGATTTCATATTTCCTATTTTGCGAATAACATTTTCTGATAAGTCGTATTCTTTACAACATTTATTATGTCTTTGCAAACCAAATCTATAAAATCGAGTACAATGTTTTAAGTCTCATTTTATTCCTTGTTTGTTCTTCGCAATATCCACTGTACTAAATATTCTTTCTATGTCAACCAGTATTAGAATGAAGAAGAGAAATTAACTCATTTAGGTTATCTTAATTTCCTTCAGCTCAAACTCAAAATCATTTTTTTCTTTTTTTTCAACATATAATTTAATTACTAAGTACTTACTGCTATCTTCAGAACAAGAGTTTTATATCTGAATAAATTTACTATACTGCTAAAAACTTTCTACTACGTTTTTCAAAATTTCTCGAAAATTTCATTATTTGAATTTTAAAATGGTTTTAAGAAACGTTTATATTGTTTTAAATTATTTTTACTAGTCAAATACATTTCTAGCTACCATTTGGTAGCTGAAAATTTATCTTGGTAGCTAAATTGCTACTGGTAGCTAAACAAAAATTTTCGTAACTGAAACTGTCCTTTGGTAGCTAAATCTAGATACCGCGTAGCTAAATTGGTAACGCTGCAAAAGATGTAAAAGACAGAGAAAAAGAGCAATGAATTGAAGATTGAAGTGAAGTAAGTTGTAAATGTCAACATAAAACAGAAAAGGAAATTTTTGGATTGTGTATTCGCTTAAAATTTAAATTTTTGGTCGTTAAATCAAAGGAAATTTTATGGGAAATTATTTTTATAGTATTAAAATGCGTAGTATTTGGTCTAGTTTCAATTTCAAAACAATTGATCAAATGTCAAAATCATTCAACCGCAAAATGCAAAATATAAATCGATTGACAACTAAGAACTAACACGAAAACGAAAATTATATTACCAGGATCATAGAAAAACCAAAAAAATTTACAAGTTTATTTTCTGATAATTATTGTGTAATAATAAAAATTAATAAAAAAAGAAAGGACATTTGTGAAAAAAATATAGTATGGTGTTAAAAACAAGTATTCTTTTGGCTGCAACTAAACGTATACCATTGATAAAATTTCGTAAAGGTGGTATTACGTCAACATCATCATCATTAGGATCATCGGCATCTTCAGGTGGTGGTAGTGGAATAACTGGTCAAGCATCTAGAATGCAAGGGGTAATTTCTGTTATGATACAAGCGTCACAAAATATATGTATGATTTGAATAGATCAAAGATTTATTTTTCATTTCGTATTTTTGATTGTTTTTCAAATAATTTCATCGCTCATTTTAAGATTAAATACATATTTTGTTTTCTAATTTTTTGGTGCATGCATTTTCTTTCTTTCAATTAAAAAAACTTTGACTGCTAAAGGCTGTTGGAGAAGCAATTGAAGATTGGCAATTACCTGCCAGATATAAGAGGAAGCCAATTGATATCACCGAAATGGAGTACATTAATCGTGGTGGTCCAGCATAAAGAACTCGAAAGAACAACAACAGCAATCACAGCAACAACAAAAACAAAAAATGCAAAATTTATCAACTAAATAGTGAATAATAATGGTGCAAAAATATTTACAAAAAAATACAAAAAAAAAAAAAAAATTAGATTTATGTGTTCAACAAATAATTTATTAATTAACTTAGTAGTTTAATATGTATTAGTAAACAAGAAAAAAAGAATATGACGACAAAAGTATGAGAGCAAAACCAAAATTCAAAAAAAAAAAGAAAGTAAAGTAAAAGGAAGGAGATGAATGACAAAAAGAATATTTATTATTACACAAAACTCTTAAAACTATACATTTTATCTTGTATTTAAATAAAATCATAAATGATTACATGTATTGGATTGTTTGAATTTCTCAGAATCCATTCAAATTCCAGATGAATTATATGTTGATTATTTTTTAGGTTCATTTTTATTTTATTTTTATTTTTTAAATTTATATTTCTTTTTTCTGTAATTAGTAATTCATATTCATATAATTTCGCATGTAGTTTTGTAACATTCTTTAGGGTTCTGTACTGTACATTATTTACAAATAGAAACCGAAACGATGCCAAGTTAGTCTGTATTAGCAAAATTGTAAGGGGAGGACTTTCAGCTTATGGATATGATGTTTAATTTTTAATATCCTAAATCGTTCATACTATATGCAAAACAATGTGAAGATGGTAAGATAAAAATCATTTTTTTTTAAAAAAATCTATCGTCGAATTAATTTAATGGCGAAGGTACAATGCACGCTTTGTTTATGTTGCTTGTTTTACTTGCTTTGATAGCTGACTCCTGCCTGACTAGAAAAATAAATAAAACTTTTAAATAGGATGCTCATTCCTATGCATAACACCATACCATAATACACAGCAAATAAAGCAATTCCGCTTCTACATTCAATATTCAATGCAGATACAGTGTCTTCAACTTCGACTTTGATTTAATGGATATGTATTAGAAGAACTTTCACATTAAATGCAGTAGACTTGACATCTACTTTTATTTATGTTAAGCATACTGTGAAGTCGAAAGTCGAAGTCCAAGTTGAAGTCACTGCATTGAATGTAGAAGCGGCATTGAATGTAGAGTAGAAGAGAAGTGTTTATCGTGATTTTGATCGTGATCAGTTGTCAAAGTAAGACGTACATTGTATCTTCGTCATAAAACAACGCCCTCTAGGCCCTAAAAAATTAGTGATGTAAGTTCATTTTTGACAAAAAAAAGTTAGGTTAAAAAAACAATTCTTGAAAATTTTCATCCTTTTTTTCAATAATAAATTTACGTAATTAATGAAATTACATTACCATTAAGATTAATTTGCAAGAACTTAAATATGTCCGTTTATAATATAATTAAAATGGACTCGAACTTCAACAGATTTTGTGCATAAAATTAATGAAATGACGCCAAAATCTGCTATTAATTGGACTCAGTCCGGTAATTTGAATCTATTTCTGACATTATCGACCAAAACCGATTAAATGGAATCTTGTGTTTGCGAACTTTATTCAATTCTTTGAACTGATCCGATTTCGAATTGTAATTTATCTAACGAAATGCATTTTTGATTTAATTTCTGTGATGATAGGGATTTTTTTTTTGAATGAGTATACCAGAAAAAATTGCAATTGATATCTTTGGAAAAAAAGACCGCAACAAAAAAAAAAAAAAGAAAAAAGAAAATTTGAAGATATATGGGAACTATTGTTCTTTATAGAAATTTTAAAATTGAAAATATTTTCATTCTTTTCATTTTTTTTTTGTTTTTTATTATTTTTCATTTGGAAAGATTCTTATATGTGTACATACAGAGACAGACATACGAGTATTATACCAAACCAAGGTGTAATAAATCAGAGATAATGGTCGACCTATGTCCCATTCATATAAATTCAACATAATTCGTTTTCGTTTAATATTAATTCAATTTTATTTTATGGAATTCGTTAACAGAGTCCATAGGTCCATAGTGTGTTCTAGAGTGGTTTTTCCTATACATAATAAATAGAATATATTGTATATGCACAGATATACAAAGGAAAGAAAGAAAAAATGCAATTGCAAATTGCATTTGTGTATCTGTTGTTATATGTAATAGAATGTGAACCTGAACATGCATGTATGTGACAGATACGTAAATGTTATAAAAATATCACACATAAGTGATAAACTTTGAACTTGAAATTGGATATGTACCGCATATAATATACGTACCATACAATCGTTTTTTATGAATTTTATGTCCTTTTCAAATGCATTTCATGACATCACATTAAAAATAATGTATTACCGTATTTGGTATTACATTGTAAGTTTGTGTGAGAGACAAAAACAAAAAAAATGTATACAAGTATAGCTGGTAGAGAGATAAAAAAAAAAAACTTGTAAAAAATTCAATTTTTCAATGATTCAAGATTATTGGAAAATTCAAAAATTCCAACAATTGTAGAATATTTCTATTTTTAATTGTTTAACCTATAAATTTTCTTATTATTAAATTGAATTCAGTGTTCGAATTTCGAAGTATGTATTTACTTTGAATTTTGGCACTGTAAATGCATACCTTATGTATGATCTCAAGATACGACATACATACGAATACTGCGAGTACTGTTGTTGATGTTACAGAAGAATGATCAGATCAACATTTCATGAGGTCACTATGGTAGCACAAAGTAGCAATTGCCTAATAAGGGTCTAAGCTAAGGGAATCATTTAGTTGAATTGGTCGTGGATTGTGGACTTTGGTCGGCAAACAAACTGTTAAAGTTTTAATGATTTTGAAATCCATATACTTACATTAATTAAAAAATAATTATTATTATTATTAATAAAATTTACATAGCCAGTCAGCCCTTATTAAAAAATAATTTTCACATTTTTCGAGTGCTAAAAGATCTCTGAGATAATCAAAATTTTCTATCTCCGCTCTTAGATATGAAAAAAAGGGAATGAAATTGTATAATCGGTTAAGCGGAACGTTCAAATTTCATTTTTAAATACAAATTATAGGAGAGAATGAACAATCAAATTCTTCTAGTAATTCTCTGGAATAATCAAGATGTCTCAGTTTGAGTTATAAAATTCATCTATGGATTGTCCGTCGTCATAAGCTAAAATTTTACATCGAACAACTTCGATGATTCGGACAGGTTATGAGCATTGAGCAGAATACCAAATAACGACAGTCAACAGTAAAATATGAGTAGTGAAGTATGGTGAATAATACAAATAGCAAAAGAAGGCTAGAACAACTTAGATTAGATTCTTCTTCTTCTTCTTCTTCAAAGTGCCTCTTCTTTTCTAAGGTTGGCTATCAGCATCTTCATATCTTCTTTATTCTTTGCTAGTCTGAATAGCTGCATTATCGAGCATTTATACCAATCAGTTATGCTTCAAATCCATGAGATCCTCTTTCTACCTCTGATTCTTTTACCCGCTATTACACCTTGAAAGATAGCTTGTAGAATGATATATTTGTCATTGCGAAAAATACGACCTAAATATTTCAGCTTTCTTTCCTTGCTGGACAGATTATATTAAGATGGCGAAATAATAATGTAGAAAATGGAAAAATGTATTATAATACCAGAGAAAAGTTTGAAGGCAGATTTTAGAGAATGATGACAAAGACTATTCTGGGCTGTGGGACCAATCATGGTGATGATCATATCATGTCATGTCTTGTCATGTGAAATTGGTTGCGTAACACGACTTATCATAAATGGCAAGATATGAATATTAGGACAAATGATCTTTTACATGCATAAAATTTGTTGAATTTCATAGAAATTAAAGTGAAACTGTTGATATTGTTTATTGTTTACTGAGAAGGCAGAAAGAAGCAAGAGAGAAATTCAATATTTGCTCATAAATGCATATTTTTTTTTTGGTCAAATTCCGTTAATACTACTACGTCGATGCCGCCTTTTTTCCACAATTTCAAACTCCTTTACTTGAAGAAACGTTAAAATTAAAAACAGTACAAAATACGAGCATGAGTAATATCATCATTGCCTATTGCCTACTTTGTGTTACCGTATTACATGTGTACGTAATGCATATTCACAGTTTCTGCATTTCCTGTAAACTGTAAATAATAAATTCGAATATCCGTTCTTATAAATATGAAAATCGGAAAATAATAACTGTTTTTCTTTTATTTCCTGTTCCTTTCATTTGGGACATTTGGGACTTCGCTTTTTATTAATTTATTGAAAATTTCTTTATTCAGATTCAGGATTTATAGAAGTTTCTGTAAATGGTATTACACGCATAAATATTCGTGTTTCTCTATGCATATGTATGTGTATTGATATCATTTAAATGCATATAATGGTAATTTTCATTTAATAATTGTTTCACCACTTAAATACATAAATTTTCGTAATTTATTTTTACACACATTTTTTTTTTATTTTTATGAAAATTGTAGTAATAAATTTATTGCTTAACTTTGGGAAATTACAAAAAAGGAAAACGTTTATATCTACATTGTATGTATATGTATGTGTATTCAAAAATGAATGAAAATTTATCAGTAAAAAAAAAATACTCTTTTACAACACAAAACAAAAATTACAATACAATAATTTCTCTCTTTATTTTTCAATGAAATAAAAATGCATTTTAATTCCTTATTTTATTTATATTCCTTGGCTTTTTTTTTTTTTAAATAAATGCTGTTGGTATTTATACTTCTTTTTTTTTTTATCTGTAAATATTTATTAAAGATTTATGATTACATACACAAATAAATAAATACTTAAATTAATTATCATTTAAATGCAGACACACATAAAAATCTACTTAATATTACAATGGATACAATAATTTCATATTTTCTTCTTAGAGTTACTACGCTTACGAGTTATGGAATTTAGCGATTTCCAAACCAAAAGCCGTTCGTTTTATCCAAAAATTTTCTGAAAACTGAAACTGGAAAAGAAAGAAAAACAAAATTAATGGCAAAATTGCAAGAAATATCGGAAAAAATATAATAGCGAAAAATTAATGATGATTTATCCTGAAAATATGCAATTTTTCTTGAATTATTATTTTTTCCGGAAAAGAAAATTTAAATTTCCTATCGTTTGCTATTGTCTGCGCTAGTTTTATTATTGATAAAATTTACGATACGTACAGCAAATAATAATAGACACTGTCCCTGTCAAATATACTACCTAGTCTATGATACTACTGTATATTATGCACAGTAATGTTCAAAAGTATTCGTACAATAATTTTTTTTTTAAAATGGTATTCATGGTGTATGGTAAATGGTAAATTGATGGTAATGGCTGGTACTCACATCGAAAGCTAAATTTTTCTCTACATATACATATTAAACCTATATAAAAAAATGTCGCTAAATTGTTAGCTGAATTTTTAGTTTCAAATTTCGTTTTCTGGTACTCACTTCCAAACTAAATTATCACGGTGGAACTTAATAGTGGAGAGTTGTGGAACTCATTTTTCACAATCATTTTATATGGTCGAGCATATAAAAGGCAAGCGAAATATTGACACCTCAAATATTTTGACAAATAAATATTTATTTATTTATTTTTACTTAATTTAATTTCACAGCCTCCGCAATTTTTTTTCAAAAAATTTCAAAACTCTATGTACTCTACACACGTTTCCTTCCACAATTTTTAGCTAGTAGAAATATATATGCAATTGCAAGCGAAAAATTTCACAGGAACTGAGTACCAGTCTTAAATGATAAAAGTGGTAAAGGAAACTTCGTGAACGTTCAGACGCTCATTAAAACACAAATGGTAAGGAATATGGTAAATAGTAAATTTTTGTTACGTAGGTCAAAAAACATGGATACGAATGAAAATAATCAGAAATTAGAACATTTTCTCAAGAGGCTAAAGACATATTGAGGCCTGGAATGCCGTAGAAGAAGAAGAACATTTTCTATTCTAAAATGAAATTTATATATTAAATTTAAATATATCAAAAAATATTAAAAAAAGTGAAAATTAATAAATAATTTTTTGTAGCAGTGATAAAATAAAGTAGTGACGTATGATGCGGAAACTTGATCGCTCACTAAAAAAGAGACAGAGACGCTCTCAAAGTATTTGATAGGAAAATATTAAAGAAAAATATGTGGATTTGTTCAAGAAAAAAAAAGCTGGAGAATTCGGTGCAATGATGAATTTTACAAATTATATGATGACATAAATATTGCACATCGTATACGTGTGAGTAGAATTCAGTGGATTGAAGATTGGTCACGTTATAAGGAGACCAGATAATGACATGATGAAGGAAAGAACACATTGCTACACATCCCACATAGAAAAAGAAGACGAAGAAGACCAAAGCTCCATTTGGCTGGATGACACAGAAAGCGATATTAAAGCCATTGGATTGGAGAGGAATTGGAGAGTAATAGCCAGTCAAAGAAAAGAATGGCAGCAGATTTTGGAGTAAGTCAAGGCCCACGCTGGTCTGTCGAGCTGATGATGATGATGATATCCAATCTCTGCCTATAACACAGACACACATGAAATAACAGAATTTCTGCTCCAAACAAGTGTCGTGATACATTTTTGACGAAGAAATTATATCGCCATCTAATGCACAGCACAAAAAACACATTTAATTTCTTTCGAGCAGCTTACGATATCAAGAAAGCAAAATGTGAACATTTTTTTGATTACTTTTTTCAGCGTTTCTCGAGCGTTTCTTGATCGCTTTTTTTACATAGATTTTAAATGGAGAGAAAAATTTCTTTCGTGCAGCATACTGAGCTTAATACTAAATGATCAATGAATATTGTACTAATTTTGATCGGAACTGTATCTGTACTTACATAAACTTGCATACTAATGCATTGTATCTGTATCCGTATACTTTAAGCATAAATTTAGTACATATACACACGAGCATTGAACATATCTATTATACGTAAATGTGTAATGTAGGATATTGTTGGCGTATTTATATCCTTCCTTTTGTATCTTTTTACTTTCCATAATAAATTACTTGATTTCTGATGATATTTTTCTTTTTTTCTTATAAATTTTTTTTCCATTTCTTATTTTTTTCTTCAAAAATTCACATACAAAAAAACACAACAACAAATAAATACATACCTATAGATAGATATTTACATTTATATTATAATAGTGATTAAATAAAATTCTTTAAAATATTTATTCGTGAACATACGCACACCCAGACATACGATATATGTACTGTACAAGTCCAAGTAATAAACGTACATACATTACGTATTGATATATAGAGATTTATAAATGTTATTTATGTTGAAATCTGGCGTTACAAACGGACGAAAGTCCCACCGACCTGTAAATTAAACGGTCGCTGAGGACTCTCATCCGGTCGTACCAATCCATTCTCATTTATGATATACATATGTATGAAGTTGTTTAAATTTTGTATATAAGTAGTTACCTTCTTCAAATATACACATACACATAGGTAAGTATTTAACTTTTAAAATTGTACTGTGTGTAAACAAATTTTGTAATACACATATAACTACACTTTTAAATTATGCACACAAACAAACACATAAATAATCGTTTAATATAAAAATCAAAATAAAAATATGTACTATAGTCACTATATCCGCATCCACAAATGATCGTATCATTAATTATTATTAAATTTTTATCAGTGTTATTCTTCCTTTTCATGTTCCTTTTCGATGATACCACTGTATAGCAGTAGGACATACATACTATTATACATAATATTATACATAAACACTGCATTATAGATATACTTACATTCCATATATACATATCTGCATATTATATAAACAAATATTTATTGTTAAATTTGTGTATTCATGGCCTCCATCAATGCTTTCACCACGTGTATACTATAAATAAACACTTGGAGGAAATTGGGAGACACTATGGAAGACACTGGGAGACATTGGGAGATACTGGGACACACTTGGTAGACACTGAGGAACTCTGGGGAGGAGTGGAAGTGGAACGCGATATTCGAATTTCATTCAGATTTTTATGTAGAAGTTTAAAAAAAAAACCTTTTTTTTTATTTTTCAATTTTTTTTTTGACAGGATGTTTGTTGGTTTTTTTTTTCTTTTTAAAAACATTTTTTTTTTTCGTAGTCCACACTGTACACTGTATACACACACTGTGGTATCGGTATGTAATATTGTACTTAGCCATATAAACAGAACAGAGGTGTGTACCTATAGTGCAGCTTTTCCGTGGTAATTTGTTTATCATTCTGTCTATATATGGCATGGAGCATCTGTACTATAAAGACGCGTCTACACCCATACTAAAATAAAGCTAGCTGTGGTGTGTAAGTATAGTAACATTATTCAGTATCAGCACCAATATTAGTTGTATAAATTACACTCGCTACTCTGACCATCAGTGACATCTATAGAAGCGTATATAGTGTGTTGTTACACTGTACCGTATGATGTGTACTTATTCTGTGACTGTAGTGGCATCTATAGGTAGAAATGGTGGGTTGATAAGTTTTTATATTTTCTTTTTTTTCCATTTATTTTTAAATTTTGGTAAGTTGCTGATGCTATTTAATGTATAGAGGTGTAGGTATCCTTTTTACTGTAAATAAATTCTTAAAATATTTAAAATCTATTTAATTACTATTTACACAAAAATGTATCTGTATGCATACAGAAAAAGAGGTGGAAAGAGATTGAGAGAGAGAAAGAGAGAGTAGAAGAAAGAATGAAAGATAGAGAGAGAATAATTTACTGCATTAAATTTACAATTTACCATATTTTACACCAATGTATATACGAGTACCTATTTATGTACGAGTACGAGTGTATTTAATGTATAAAAATGCATATAATACGAAAGTACATAATTGCAAATATTTTACATACATATATTTATCTGTTTTATTATAAGCACGTACCAGATAGATACGTAGTAGGTACACTTATAGCACAGTAAGCGAATATTTATGTATAGGTACAGATCCGTCTATACTTGTATGTTGTAAGAGTATGTATATGGATAAGTATATTATACATTTTATACTTTAACATGAACTTTGTACATATAAATTGCAATTTAAAATGTTTACATTAAATGCATGAACCTCTATGTACGAGAATGTAATTTCAATATGCTATCAATATCGTAAATTATGTTCAATAAAAAATTAACACAACACAACACAAACATACACAATCACCAAAGCCAAAAAACCCCGACATAACCTATACAATTAACAAAATGATGAAAATGAAAAAGAAACATTGAAAGAACATTTATCCAAAAATTTTTTTTTTTTTTTGGCATTGCACAAAAAAAAAAAAGAAATCATTTCCCTTGTGTCCTTATTTTCAAATATTTATGTAACTACCTACCTATGTATGTACATATGTACATATGCTCATGATATCCAAAAATAAAAGTCAAAAAATAGCAAAAAAAAAAAAATAAGGCTAAATATATTTTGTTTTGTGTGTTTGTTTGTGTATATGTATAAGTGTCCTTTTTTTATTAATTGGCATTTTTTTTTTCTGTTGTTTCTTTGATGTGTGTTGTAATTCATAAATTATGCGTATATACATATGTATACAATAAAGCTCTCCCCTTTAACATAAATATTAATATGTATGTACGCATACATTAAATATGTATTGTAAAAGGATATAATCATACGATTATATACATACATACTAATGTTATGTATGGGGGGATACCCTGTAAATAAAAATTAAAATGAAACAAAATCAACATTGACACAAAATAAAATAACAAAAAAAAAATTGACCAAAAAAAATATATGTATATGTATATAAAAAGGATACCGAAAAAAGGATAAGAGCGTATTGAATAAATAAAAATATACGAGTATTATATTGAACTGATAGGGATAAACGACAAAATAAAATAAAAAAAAATTAACGGAAAAAGAAAAAAAGGATTTTTTAAATTTTGTTTTGGTTTTTTAAAGTGGGGGTGGCGGCAATATACTAACTTTTTTCTTTACTTTCTGTGTCTGGTTGTGTGTATATCGATCCTAACAATACATAAAGATTATGGTGACAGAATGGAAACTCATCAAAGTCATTGAATATAAGAAAATCAAGGATCAATAATAACAAACCACGTGTATTTTTTTTTGTTTTTGAAGGGTAAAAACAAGAAGAAGAACAAGAAGGAGAATAAAACGACAAGTAAAAAAAAATAAAAGAAAATAGCAAAAAGAAGAAATAAGAAAAAAATCGCCTCGAAATAATTCAAGAAAAAAAAATGTTTTGGGAAATAACATAAAACACAACAAGGATTCTAAGAAATATGAAAGGAAAAATGTTATACAATTGTAATACGTACTACATATACTCGTACTACATGCTGGTGCTACCTAAATTATGTAAGTATGTACATACTAGGATTACATTGGACATTCGACTATGAACGTACATAAATTCTGTCTACATAAGAAACCGGAAAAGTATAAGAAAAATGTTTTTACCGTTCAATTTTTCTTCATTTTCTTCTTCTTTTATTTTTTTTTTGTCGTTTTAATTTCTTCTCGTTTTCATTTCCCATATTCTTGCTATCCTTCGCTAACGATGTAATGTCCTTTTATTTATTTTCCTTCAAATTTTATTTTTCCTTCAATTTTTTTTTATATTCGTTTCTTCATAAATTTAAAACTCAGAAAAAGTCAAAGCATATTATAGCAGCAGTACATATCAAGCAAAAGTGTGCAGTTAATGTGTATAATGGAGGGGGGGATGAAATTATTTTATTATTTAGGTCTAGGTGTTTTACATACACACACACAGTACTCGTCGTCGTAAGTTGGGTAACCTTCTATAGCTGTCAGCTAACCTTTTATTGTATTTTATTTTATTTTACTGTTTCACTTTTTTTTTTATTTGTTTTTGAATTGATTTCGTAAGATTACAGAGTCTTCTACTCGTATATAATATGCACATAGTCCGGTATTGAAGACAAGTCCTATGTATAAAATCCACAAGGACATTAGTTAAAGGTTTTTATGTATTGTCGGTCGGCATAAATATTATTATGTGTATAGTTAGTCAGCCGCCCTATAATTGAGTTTATCGGGTTTGGTAATGAGGTGGTGACGACGATCTCTATATACATAACTATGCCATCTATAGGAATATGCATGTAGTTGGTAAGGGCAATATATAGATAAAAGGTCTATTTTATTTTATGATGTGTACAGTACGACATAATGATTGGTGATAAATTAATGAATTTATATATATTATTTTCGTCTTATTTTTTATTCTGTTATTTTTATTATCCTTTTTGCGGTTAAATATATATTTTTCTTATCATGGGAAAGTATTTTTTTTTTCAATTTTCAATTTTCGCCTCCTTTTATTGTCATGATTTTAGAAATAATTTTTTCTTTTAAATTGTTAGCAATTTTTTTTTGTTATCCTTTTTTTGCTTTGTTTTCTTTTTGTTTTTGTTACGATGATTATTGAACAGATGAATTTCTATTGTAGGTATATTCATGTACATATCTCAACATCCTTCCTAAACTAATACAATTTTGAATGTATGAAGTGAAAATTGGGGATAAAAAAAATTTACAGCTCTAGGACTGCAGGATAGGAGGGTGGTAAGTGAAAGATTGGTTTTGATTGTATTTTCTTTTTTTTTTTTTGGTGAAATGATGACGGTACGGTGTTGATGATGATGGCATTTTAAATATTTTAACACATTTCACAGTTACATGCGAGTATATAATAGGAAAAGGATCATTGGAAATTTTGTTTTTTTTTGTTTTTTGAACTTTTTTATTGTTTTGTCTGTTTTTGTTAACCTTTTTTTTGGCTTTTTGATTTTTTAATTTGGGGAGTGAGGTTTTTGTTTTTTTTTTCCCGTTATACACTTTGATATCATTATCATCATCGTTAATTTGTAAATTGATGGGTCAATCAAGTTAGCCGTTAGGTGTCTACGCCATTTGTGTATATGTACATTTTATATAGGAATAAGAAGGTCGTTTGTTAGTCTATTGACCACCAAATTCATGTTCAAATATTCGGATGATATTTCTGTATCCTTTTTAACTTCTGTTTTTTCTTCTTTCGATTTTTGTTTTTTTTTATTTCGATTTTAGGCGAGTGGAATTTGTGCATAATGTTTGGAGGAGAGGGTAATCGTATGAGTAGGCATGTAATCTGCGTTAAAAGGGACAGTATAATATAGAGCAAAAGTAATGGTATGTAGATATATGAGGGAGAAAATAGCAAGGGAAGGAATAACAAGGATGTGGTATGATCATAAAAAAAAAAAACCAGGATAACTCTATTATTGTTATGACAACATTCCATTACAGTTAAATGTGATTAAATGGAATGGTGATAGGTTAAAAACGGTTGTTATATAAAGTGTGCTAAAGGGTAAAAACTTCTTCATGTAAACATTTTATTTTTTTTTTTATATGTTTTGATGGTTAAAATATTTAAGGGTTAAAATTGTTACACTGTATATAAAAATGATACCTCAAATTTTTGTGGTTTTCCTGATGAAAAATAATAATGGAAAATGGAAAATAAAATAAATAATAAATCGTATTTTCTTTTCATTTCGTTTGCTTATACAAAGTACATAAATAAATAAATAACAAAAATCCTTACATATACACGAAGAAAATAAGGGAGTAAAAATATCTATTGCCTTGCTATAGACATCTTTTGAGTGTTTTCTTTTTTATTCTTTACATTTATTTAGTTTTTTATTTGATTTATATTTTTTTTTATGGTTTGTCTATTATGTGTGGAATTTTTATTTGTAAAACGAGAAGAAAAATTTTAAGGAATATTACGTACATATACGTACGAATGTAGATTGGATCGTCGTCGTATTTGAGTATGTAGCACACTCATAGGAGATGTGGGAATGAGATTTTAGGTTGAATATTATACAGAAACACAGTGTACATGATAGGTAGAACGTATAGAAGTGACATACACACTCTTAGACGAGAGGGATGAGTGGGACGAATAACATACGTCCTCTTAGGGGGAGGTTTGGAATGTAAGTAAATATTTTACAACAAAAGGGTGATTGGAATGATTATATATTGTAGAAAATTGATGGTAAATAGCATTTTGTAGTCACATTACATATACTACTACTACTACAATAAGTAGTAATAACTGGTGATTACGATTCGATATTTTTCTTCTTGAAATAAAAAAAGAAATAGAAAAGAAAACAAATTTAAACACACATGGATACACACTTGTATATTCAGTTTATGTTTGTGTGTAACCACAAAAAATGAAAAAAAAAATTTATATATCTAAAGAATATAAACAGAAATGAATGAATGAATGAATCAATGAATGAAATGAATGAAATGAAATAAACGAATAAATTGTGATTTATTGTTATGATTATTACCTTATTATTATTATTATTATTATTATCATTACCATTGCTCGTATGATATCAGCTTGTTTGTATTTGTTTTCCTTCCATTTTTTTTTCGATTTACTTACTGACTTCACGTATTTCATTATTTCATAAATTATCACATATTTTTGATATTAAATTGCGTATTAAATTTCTTAATAGCCCATATTTATGCCAGAATATAATTTCATTTAGGGTATTCATATGGTATTCGTAATTTAGTGGCGCTACAGACTTTTCAGAGCCTTAACCTTTAATAGAAGCTTCCTCCATTTTTCCCGGTTTCGTGATCTGCTTGTTCAGTTGTGGATTCTCATCAACTTTATATCGTCTTGTGTCAATTGATTTTTCGTCATCTCACATGTAAATTTAACTTGAGGCTCTGGTCGAAATCAAGACAAGATCTCCATTGAATGTAATCTCTGGACTTATTACTACGATACTGTGGACATACAGTTTAATGTGAATTGCGAATCCCAGAGTTGGAAATGACAGCGTCGAAGATGATCTCAGAAAAATGAATGTTCAAAATTGAACAGGCATATCACAAGATAGAAGAAGGTGGAGGCAGATTGTTGATTAGGCAGTGGCTCAATCCGAGCTGTAGTGTCAGGAAGAAGAATAAGAAGAAGAAGAAGAAGTGGAGCTTTATTGGAAACAACTGGGAGTTTGTTGGCAATAAATTGGATGAACTCCCCAAATTTGGTAAATATCAAAAAATCCTATACAATTTTGTTTAATATAAAAATTTTGGTGTGTTAATAAAATTCACATAAATTCACCCGGGGCTTGAATAGCTCGATGGTTGTGTGTCGGTCTTGCGATCTTTGAGATCACGGTTCGAACCCCAGCCAGCGCACTACTCTTGCCCAAGTCGATCAAAAATTTTTCCAATCAGCAATATACACCAGTAACTGATTACTGATGATAAACTGGATAATATGTATATCTGACATAAAATTACTGATCGGCGGTGCCATGGACTGAGTATCCGCGTGCACTTAATATATACTGTATACATTTATGTATATATGTATATTTGAAAAATAAATAAATAAACATAAATTCACCGTATCGCGAAAATAAAAAAAGATAAACTTATGAATACCCTAATTAATTCTTCGACCATCATTGCACAGACATTCGCATACATACGTATTTATGTAGTATACATGAAGTTGAAAATTTAATAATAAAAAAAAAAACAATTTCTTTGCAATCATGAGCATTATAATAAATCTGAAATGAACTACATTCAATGTGCAGCAGTATTTTTAGAAGTGAAAATCGTTTGAGAAGATGTTATAAGAACGGATATTGTGCACTCATAAATTGCAACTGTAATCGGGTAAGTATCAAAGACATACACATTTCTTTTTAAACTCTTTTTTGCTTCCATTATTATCATTATTATTATTATTATTATTTCGTTATTGTTGTATGCATTTTTATAAAAGTAAGTATGTAGATAGAAATGATGAAGAATGATACTGTAAGATTCATTTTGTTTTCGAAAAATTATACGAGTTGTATAGTTGTTATGGTAAGTGAACGTTTTAATTTTATATTTCGATTATGAATTTAAGTATTAATTTTGATGGATATTATGAGTTATGTGGATGTGAGGTATACATATTAATTGTCTAGCACAAATAGAACATAAATAAAACATTTTAATTAGTAAAATACCCAGTGGGTTAAAAGAATGAAAATAATGAGAGCTTGATTTTCGTTTCCTCGAAGATTTAGAAATTAATGTGATAATAAATTATGTGGGAGATAACTGAAATTCATACTCAAATCGCAATTTAATGTTAACTTTAAAATACAAAATGGCTGGCCAAGTGATAATGTATGTATTGAAAATTGAACGACTAAAAATCATATCATTGACACGCATAACGTCATTATGATGGCAGCTATCATTATGAAAACGTCAAAATACAATTTTTACACAACACCATAGATGATGTGTTTTACTGTCATTGTGAATGGAATTATGACATTTTGACATGACTTATCATAATGATAAGTTTTTTACAGTTGTATAATGATGATTACTCTCACAATGTAGATCAGTATGTCAATGGTATAACTTTCTAATACTCACCAAATATTTTACTTACTTCATTAAAATCCAACAACATTTTTTTTTATTAAATTACCATTTTTGTAAAACTGCAAAAAAGTCATCCTGCTTATAATTAAAAGCCATCCCTTATATAGCACGAAACCAATTGAAGTCATGTCTGAATAGTTCTGTAATAAAAAAATATAAAAAGAATTTATTTTATGATTTTTCAAGTACAATGAATGTTTCTTAAAAAAAAAAATAAAAATAAATTGATCTTAAAAAGCAGTAGAATTATTTTTTTTGTGTGTCCTTTTAACAAATTATAAAATCAATTTCATCTGAATTAAGAAAAAATAAATTTTCAAATAAATTTCATTCATTCTCTTTTAAATCTTTGACATCATATCCATAGAAAAGTCACACCTATAAATTTCATTTTCTTTTCTATTAAAAGTTTTTTTCTTTTCATTTTTACATTTTCTTTATATACAAATCATTTATAGAGAAAAAAATCTGCCATACAAATTACAAAATTTGAAAGAAAATTTACAATTCAAAAGGACAAAAAAAAAAATAGATTCAGGAAAAGGAAGAAAATATTATTAAAGAATAAATAAAATGTATGCAGATTATTATCATTTATAACTAGCAAAATTATTGAAATTTAGTAAAGCAAATCGTTATCAAAGTAAGCACTTGCAATACTTATATACCAACATACAATACAAAATACATACAAGTATAGTGTAATAATATGTAAAGGTATTTGATATAAAATGAATAGAATAGTAGAAAATAAATATTAATAACAGGAAAAGGAATAAAAATTATAAACTGTTCATTATATATTTTTATGAATCCTATTTTACATATTTATTTGAACAGGATGCTTCGAATTCGAAAGTTTGTAAAATGAAATTCGTGTAGAAAGTAAGACCATGCATGTATGTATTTCTCCTTGAAGGCTTGGTCGTGATTTCGTGGATCAAAATGGAAATCGGGGGATTTCAGGGTAGCAGACATTAAAAAAATTAATTAAGAGAGTAGCAGGCCGCCACTAGGGAAACCAAGATTGATTACAGCCAAAATGTTGAGATTAGGAATTTGTAAAAGTTGCTGAAAATAGAAGGATTTGAGAGCAAGTTGTAGGAGATAATGTCTCTATATGGAGAGGAGGAAGTAAAAATGTTCGACCAATTTTCTTAAAATTTGGAATGAAGAACCATGAATTAGTTTTCTTTAGGGGAAACTGCTGAGACATATATGGTTCCACAGGGAGGATGTTCGATCTAGAGGTAGAGTAAGAGCACGTTGAGAAGACAAAGTCATGAGGAACTCTCGGACATTATTGAGAGTCAGCAACTGGAGAAGGGACGTCGTTGATAGAACTGTCGTCTGGAGTACCAGACTTTTGAAGGCTCAGGGACGATTTGTTCCGTAGAGAGTGGTTCCCCTGCTTTCTAAAGCCATCGAAGAAGAAGAAGAACTGTTAAGACAGGATTTTTGAAAAAAACAAGATTTGTTTTTTTTGATTTTCTGTCTTAAAAAATTTGGAAATATTCAAAAATTCATCCATTTTGGCAACCAAAGATTGCACTAATTATTAACCATTTTGATCGCAATTTCCTACATACAAAATTTGAAGGAATATACATATTATGGGAATTTCAAGAAATATTGGGAAGTATTGGAAACATTTTGGACAATAAGGAATCATGATGATAAAGGAATTATTGTTAAATATTTTTTTTTGTTTACAGTTACATCTTCTTCTTCCATAGCACCACAGCTCTAAGGAGTATGCCAGGGATTTCACGGAAGTGTTTTGAAGACTTTATGTTTGCAGTTCTTACATTCAGATAATCAATCTCTGAGTGCCTTATAAGAGAATCCTTTTCTAGGGAATTCTAAATTTGTCCTTTTTTTAATTTTTCTGATCACCCTAAATTATAGTGAATTTATCGCCTTGTGTGCATATCCTTTCATAATTTATACATAAATATAGGATCAATTTTTTTCTATATACTGTTAACTGTGATGTTTACTGTATGTCTGTATACATCAATCACGACAACTTTTTACTTTTATGTGAAGGTGCTCTCGTATAAATATGTAATTTCTTTGATTTCTTTAGCATTTTTTTTTTCAAAAGTTTTCTATTTTTTTCTTTCAATCGTTTTTATTTTTGTATTTTGTCACATAAATTTTCATTGAATTCAGTTACCTATCTAAGCATAAAATGATTATGAGGATGATATTTTTCATAAATACTCGTACTTTAACTCATACAAAACATTTCTCTATTTAAAAAGAAAAAAAAAACAAGATGAATGAATTTGAATTCATTTATAATTTCTCCGTAAATTTATTTTGTTCCTTTTTCTTGTTTTATTTTATTTTTTTTAATTTTTTTCTATTTCTATTTTCAATAAATCATATTCATTTCGAAATTTCGAAAAAGTAAAGATTAAAATAAGGAAAGAAAAAGAAAAACGAAATATTAATGTGCATTTACATGTACGAGTATATTTACAATTTCTATCTTTATGCAGGCCATTGTAAAAGGATATAAACCATATAATTCACAGATAGATCTGTAAATACAAAGAAAAATATGTTCTATAGATTCTAGCGTAAAATATATGTAAGTAAATCATCAGTTATGAAAGTGAAATATAAAAAAAAAAGGAAAGAAAATTCATAAAACCAAAGTTATGATTATAAATACTTAGATAGATAGTGTGAAGCTAAAGATTATTATTTAGGAATAGAATTTCTATTTCCATCTCTTTAACTACACTTGTAGTCTTATTAAGGATAGGTGCACTACACACTCTACATACTCACTGTATATTGAAAATGTTCACTATGTCGTTGAGGTTTTTCCACAAAAAAAAAAAAAGAAAGAATGAAATGAAAGAAATGAAAAAAAAGAAGTCAAAATGCAAAAGAAAAGTTTAAATATGAAAAATAAAATAGAAAAGCTTCTTTACATTATGATTATGAATTCAATTTTTTTTTTAATATTTATTTACAAGAAAATCAAAGAGAAAATATTTCTTTTTTTTTTATAGAAAAACTGTATAAACGTACGTTGACGTACACGTATCGTATCGTATCGTATGTACAGTACACACATCTAAATAGAACACGCTGATACTACTCGTATAAGTACTCGTATGTGTGAATATATTTAGATACATAATGTAGTGGCACCTACCTAACATTATTTACATATAAGTATAAACATACATGCATATATCACATATACGCGAATATATGTGATAAATAAAATTATATAAAAACAAAATTATTATTTATGTTTGACATTCAAATAGCATAAATAAAAGTTTTAAGTGTGTAATCAAATGCTTTTACATGCGGCTACACCTCTTCTTGTACATACATACATACATACTTGTATGTATGTGAATGTATAGAAGAAGAGACGCATCTGATGATTGTATATATATCCTTCTTGTGAATTAAATTATAGTATATAGTATAGAATAGAGTGTAGTATATTTATACATATGTACGTAAATTTATATTTATAGAATATTATCATCGTTATCATTTATAATAATCGTTCGTTATCTATTCTATCGCGTATCAATCGTTTGTTATTTTAATATATTGCAAAGCAAGGAAAAAAAAGAAATAAATTTTCTTTTCATCATATGTATGTATGTAATGTATGCAGAACTAACTAGAGATAGAGTACAAAAGTTATACACAAGTATTGCATGCATGGAGTTTATGGTGTACTTCTGTTATACAAATGAATAAAAGATATGCGATGATTATGATGATGATGATGATGATGATGGTGGTGTTGGTGCTGGTGGTGTGTGTTAGTGGTATTGGTAATTCGATGGATATGAATATCGTGCAGAATAGAAAATATAAATTACAGAAAATATTATCGTTATTCGGTATATTCTCTGCATTTTTTAGACTATAATATCGATATATTACTCGTACATACACACACACACACACACACACACACAAGTATATATTCTGTAACAGCATAACAGTACTATTATATGGTAACCAAGTTTATAACCTTAATAACGTACTACATATAACCAGTATAACTAATAACATATTTTTGTGTTACATTGATAAGAATTTGCCAGTAGAAAAGTATGTATCTGCTGCATGTAGCTACTCTATGTGTATACAGTTTCATATATATGATGCCAGTTACCGCATAATGTACCTACAATATATCCTAATAAAAAAAAAAAAATTTGTACAATCAGCGTCAAAAATATTGAAACGATAATTAATTTAAAAAAAATTATGGTTGTTTCTAAAGGAGCATTCACAGTGCAACGCTAAGTGAAAGTGAAATTTATATGTCTTTTGTTCCTTATTTTCTTACACGACATTACATGTCTGCGTCACTCTCTAATTGAAATTGAAATTGCCAACGTAAAGTGAAATTACATAGGTTCTATTCCTAATTTCAATTTCACTTAACAAAAGCTATATAAATTTAATTACAAAAATGTTGTTAGGAAATTGACCAACAGATGGAAACATACAAAAAATGCAAGAATTTCGCTAAAATTCCTTTAAATTCCCACTTAAAAATGGAGAAATTCAATTGAGAATTTGAAAATTTGAATTTCAAATGTCAATTTAAACAAAATTTTACTGTCAAATTTTTCAATTTCAAAATTAACTTAGCTTTGCATTGTGAACAGTGAGCTTTTTCATTAAATTTCACTTTCACTTAGCGTTTCATTGTGAATAAAGCATAAAGTTGCAAACTCAAGCTCAATTTGAAGACAAGTTAAAGAGCTTTTACTGCAAGATGATAAACTCGATCATGAATGAATGAACCTTGTAAATCTTGACTGAATTTGACTTTAAACTTGAATAAATTAACATTTGACGTTTGCAAAATGATTTTAAATGAATTAAAAAACATTATGATAATGCAAGCTTACTGTATAGACTTGAAACTTTGAAAATAGCCCATAAGTAATGATTGTATGTAGTTGGAGACTCGGTGGTGTCGGTGGTTCAGTTTGAGTATTGGATATTAAATTTGAAAATTTCGTGTTCGATCACATCAAAAGTTGAGACAAAATTTTCATTATTATCGATTTTCATTTAAAAATTAATGTCCCAAAAAAATTCTGATTTCAGACTTCTTGCCGAAAATGTAATTTCATAAGTAGATACAAGTAAATTTTATAATCTAAAACTGTTTTTTTGGTGTCGATCATCAATAAAATTGGATTCTTGTATTCCAACATTTTTGACGCTGACTCTGTAGACATATAAAATATTGATGATATGGTTCGATAGATCATGTTTAAATGAATGGTTAAGATCTTCCTCTGCGCTTCGCTTGTACACCTCGCAATTCATTGACCTCGGCATTGACAACATTCCATTTTCTATAAATGGAAAATACCTTTATGCCTCTTTTTTTTTTTTTTTATTTTCTCAACACGGAAAAATGCAAGAAACATGAAAGAAAAAAGAAAGAAAATGAAAATAACTTGGAGCAAAAATTCTATTCCAGATTTCGATTACAACACCACAAATCAGCAGAAGCAGCTAGAATTATTTATTTTCTTTTTTTGCAGTTTAGAGAATGTAAACGTGCATGTGTCTGGTTATATTTTTTGTTTTGTGTTTTTACTGATAGCAAACGATAATCATGATGATGATAATTGATGAAGTAAAGTATAGTGGTAATACTCGTCCAAGTATAGCTTTAGTCGTCATACCTGTACTACCGGTATAAAGGTATGCGGTTTATTGTTGATTTCTTTTATTAGATTTTTTTTCCTTTATTTTTTGCATATTTCTTCATCATTGCCTACATTTATCACACATGCGCATACAAATGAACGTAATGCGCATACATATGTTTACATTATGCATTGCAGATAGCAGTTAATAAAGACCATATAAGTACCTACTCGTACTTGACGAAATCCGATAGATATGTAGATCGATAAATGGTTAAATACTTGAATAGTTCGTTGAATTTTTGTGGCTCAGAACTGGTATGTTTCATCATCATCTTCATTTTCTTTTTATAATTTGCAGTATATAAGTAGTTATGCGATCGGTTATGCTAGCGTTACGTGTATATAATACTATCATTACTGTTACAGTTAGTATGTGGCTTCATTTTATTCTTTTTGATAATGAACGAGAACACTCAAGGAATTTTTTTCCTGAAACATTACAAAAATATTTCTAAAATGAATCCAGTTATGCTGCACTGGGGGGGTATACTGTATGACACGTATTTGTGTGTGTCTTTTGTTATTCATGGTGCAATGTTATATTTTTAGAAGTGAACCTTTGAAATAATGTTCAAATTCCTTATGCAGTTTGTATTTACGTATACATGTGAAATTATATTGCATTTTATTTTCACCGGTCGTCCCACATACAAGTATTTTACTTTACATCATCTCAAAGGTGTATATAACATAATAATTCAACCTTCTTTATTAAGTAACTTTAGCTACTTTGTGTTACCTTGTTACCTTGCCATATCATACGGCTGTTTTACTGTGCTTTTCATTTCTGAGTCTATTTTTACTTTTTGCTTATTATTTTTTGTTTTTTTGTTTTTTTTTAAATTTCCATCAAAGCGAATACCACATATCTAAAGTATTTCTCTTTGACTTTGATATAAATGTAAGTGGATATGAACGTGTGTACATATATGGATCTTCTGTTGTACATGTATGTATATAACATATTGCACATCTTTGTATTTATGATGTTATTGTAGTTTAGTATTTGCAACAAAAGTTATGCTATTTTAGGATCTTTTAATATTATCTGGATGTTAAAGTAATGATGTGGTTTCTTCAATGCATATTACTTATACATACGATGATGAAAAGATGGATACATGCATGAGATGGCCTTTATGATGATTATGATGATGATGATGCAATAAAATGTAATAAAATACATTAAAGAATTTTTTGTTATTGTTGTATGAATAGCAAAATGTTAAGTTGAATTCTTGGTACAAGATTATATAATGCTGATGATGAGATCATGATGATGTTAATGATGAAAACTTTAAAGAAATTATATTTGGGTTTTTTTGAGAACGTTTTTATTTTTGATTTTTTTTTTTTTCTTGAGAATTATGATAACGATTATGTGAATGATACATTAACTTTTTTTTGAATCGGATGTACATAAGCACACATACGTAAATATTCATAAATATCTTGTGTATACAGTGGCGTTACTTAAAGTTATTTTTAAATACAATTACAAAGAGGATATGAGATGATTATAAGTATCAAATTTATTTATAATATTACACTTAAATTTGAAGTGTAATTTTATGAATTTTTAGAGTCACATTTGATCGTTGTAACGAATACAACTGAACAAAAAATTAAGTGACAGCCTATATACCATAAGTGAAGCAATGAAGAAAGATCCTTAAGAAGATCAAAGCTCTAAATGGGCTGTAGTATCATGGAGTAGTAGTAGTTTGAAAATGTAAAAATTGAAAAAACGTGTCCTTATTTAGCTCAGTTACAGCGAGATGTGTGATGTGTGATTCACCATCTATAGTACTAACTGGAAAGAGTTTTTTCATTTGGATCGAGCAAAGATGAACTTTTTCAAGTTTGCATGTTTATGCTGTGCATAGGGACATTCTTTAAAAATGAAAGCGTGTACTCTCATTTAAATAAATTTTGAGCGCAGATGTGGTTACTCTTACTTCTTTGTTTAAAGTTAAGAGCTAAAGTTAAAAGCTTGTAGTTTGAAAAAAGCTCAATATTTTATATGCACTCCAATATACAGTTTAATGTGATCCAATACTGTTAGAATTACCCATTAGAGGCGAGTCGCTGAGTTTGTCACCAAGTGGTCTTTAAGAAATATCTATGTATTTACACTCAAGGTCTATATCTCCGAAAACTCTGGTACACTCTTTTAAAGTTAAATAACATCTTAGACACAATATATTTCTTTCATCCAAGTACGACAAATTAGGAGGACTGTATAAAGCTTCAAACTCACACTCCATCCCACCTCTTAACTCAGAAACTCACAACTTAAACTACACTAATCTCCACCACACGCATATGTACAATTGTGTGTTCTTTTATAAGTTGAAGAGTTATGTTGGTAATTGGCTATTTTCAGATAATTAAAACTTTTTGTTTTGTTAACTTTTCAATTTTCAAACAAGAAATAAGTTCAAAATGTTCAGTATATTTTTTTTCTCTTAGAAATTTATTTAATTTTTTTTTTATATGTTTTGAAAGTTATACATAACCCATATGTCTATATAAATGTAAGCTTTGACCATACCTGACTATACATAATTTGCACATAATCTGCAAGTTACAAAGAGCACATATATAAATGCTATATCTGTGCCACAATTTTTTTTTCTATCTACATGACGGTTGATGTCTTAACTATCATCACCACTACTACTGCATCGCACCAATCTATATAATGTCCTTCTGTAATACAATACGTACATAAAAATTGGAAAAGTTTTTAAAAACACAAAACTTATGGACAAAACAACAAAAAAAAAACTCATGAAATTTTAAATGCTAATGAAATTTGTAAAAAATTCATAACTTTCTTTAGATTTAACGGTTTTACTTTCTTCTTATGAAATTTACAATTCGTATATGTAATAATCTTTTATAATAAATGAGATTTTTGACCAAGTTTTAAGTGTACACGTACATATGGTGTATATACTCATCATATGTACATGTACATGTCCATGAAAATACTCATGTACACAATATTTATTTCTAAATAAAGTAATCCTTTTTGTACTTATATATACGATTGTGTACTTAAAAAGTTGTTATCCTTCAAAGTAACTATCTTATCAACCTCCCATCATATATGTATATATGTACATATGTACTATGTACATACCATATATGTGACGTGTAGAGCAAGAATATTCTTATAAATGCATCTTCATCAGATGTTGATTCAATTCAGTGTGTACGATTCGTACGTGAAAAACTTTTGACTTTCTTTTGCACTAGTAGCTTGTATGCTTGTTGTACCTACGAAGTATGAATGTACAGACTGTATCATAACTATATCACCAGCTGAAAAATTCTATTTTTAAAACTATATTTTGAAATTTTGGCACAGGATCAAATGGGAGAATAACATGGTGTCTTATCATTTATTGTTAACAAAAATGAATTAAGGGGATATTCCTGCAAGAAGATTTAATGATATAAGGGATGTCTTTTCATTTGAATTTCATCCGAAAGTATCATTCCTTTAGTGTCTCCTTCCACCAAAGTGGAATGTGAAGACCGAATTGATATCATCATATGGAAAGTAAAGTTTTGCAATTTTTGGAATCGTAGCAAAACAAAAACATGGGGTAATATTGGAGATCATGATCGTGATATGAAGATCATAACTGTTCTAGGTTTTGTTGCATTTAGCATATCAAAACCTAATAGAAAACTTTTGAGGCTTGGTCGTTCGAGAAGTTTACGTCACTATAATAGGCAGTACGTTAACGTCACTGATCTGCAAAATGCAATTCAGTTTGTTTAGACATCAATCCTTTGATATAACGTTAAAAGTACTTCCAGCGAGAGTATGATTAGTAAATTTTCTTCTTATATTGGCCTTCGTATCTTGAAAAATTTACAATGTGGTAATATGGTTATGATACCGTCTGTATATGCATAGTACTTATACGTTCGTTCATTAAATGAAGTGCATTAAATTTATGCCCGTACAGATATACAATTATACACACATACAACTTATGAATTTTTACTTATTCATTTAATTTTTGTTTTAAAATTTTTTATTTGTTTTATTAAGCAAAAAACTTCAATACAAAAAAGAAAAAAAAATGAAATGAAATGCAATGATATTATACTCATGTAACTCGTACATTATTTAGTATATGTACAATCAAGAATTTATGTATTTTTTATATTTTACTGTACATATAAGATTTAGTACCTACCCAAAACTTACATTCAAAAGATACTATATCTATATGTATGTTAAAGCAAGGTATGTATCAAGGTAAAACACTCATCGCATATACAGCATGCATATATGTAGTGAATGCATGATAAATTGAAACACGAAAAAATGTGCTTACAAGAGTGAAATGCCAAAAAATAGTAGATATACGAACGTTGGCATATTATATGCTGTACGTGAATATGTACTCGTTATAGAAGGTGTACAAACGTACATACATACATGAGTATATAAGTACAAGAAGTATGTATTTACTACATACATAAGATTATGTGTTGTAATTTAGAGATAATTTTCTTGCTTTAATCTCGTTTATTTTGTAAATAAATATTCTTTAACTGGCATCCTTTTATATATTATATTCTCTCTTCTGGTACCAATTTTTTTTTCTTAAAATTTTTATTTTGTTTTTTTTTTTACATTTTTTATTTAAAAAAAAAAAAATTTATTACAAAATTACATAGTACACCAGAATAATGAACATATACACATATACACTTTTACAAATCATCAAAATCCACTTTACTTTTGTATACGATAAGGAGCAAAATAACATTGAAAATTATCAACCAAAATTTTTATTGTATGAATGGTGTGTGATGTGGTACATGATATGATGCCCGTACATACATATATTATGAACCTGTGTGTACGTGTACATGTGTACTTGCAAATAAGTGACTACTACTACATACTACGAAAGTATGATGTACATGATCATCATTTTTATTTTTTTTTCATCGTCATCATTATCAATCTCATCATCATCATCATCATCATCATAATCAGAATCGTTAGCATCATTATCGTTCGTTATATTACGAGATGAATTTATATATTGTGCAGTACGTATACATATAGGTACTTGTATCCTTCTTGTATTTTGTATGTACATACGTACATAATGGTTGTACGTTGCATTCATTTTTCTTTCATTTTTGTTTTTGTTTTTTTTTCTTTCATTTTTGTTTTTTTTTAGTATTTTAATAGAATTGAACTTTGAAAAATTTATCGTATGAGAAGAGTCGGTCATGAGGTTAAATTTTATTCATTTACTGTACAACCATAGACAACCAGACCAAAACAAAGAGTGTGTGATGGTGTAGTGAATGAACGATGATGACGATGATTATGTTGCACTGAGATGTTGTTGTATACACATAGTCGAAAGTTTATAAGATACACGTTCAATTGAAAACTTTAACTAACTAACAATATTTAAGTAAAGTAGAGTATACAAAAGTATAGGAGTAGAGTAGAGTATCACAGGACAGGTACATATATTCATTTAGTCGGTGGTGTAGTTGGTATGTGTTATGTGTAGTGTTTTGTCTGGTACATGGCATCTACTTACTTACATACATAGTTTTTCAACAATAATACAAGAGATGAACAGTAAAAAATTTAGGGCATATTATGACATGATGATGATGATGATGATGATGATGATACATACAATCTCGTCGTTGTAAATTGTAAATCTGATACTCGTAGATAGGTAAATAAATACTCGAACTCTGTGATGTAAGGTAGACACACATCACATTCACATTAGGTATAGTTTAGACTAGATAATAATGTGTTGTGTTTTGTGTAACTATTATGTGAATGTAAAAAATGTGCAATTTTACCGATTTAACTTATTTCCAATAATCTCGAAAATACGTGTACAAATGTACATTCGTTCGTACTTTAAGTAAGATACAAATGGAATGGGTGTACATGAATGAATTTCTTCCTCGAATAGAGTTGTTCTTTTTCTGTATCATTTCTTCAAGGTTGTATTGTACGAGAGTATACGACGAGTACAATAAATTGTAAATATTTACACGTAAAGTTTTTCTTCTATTTTCTTTTGGTTTTTCCTTGTATGTTTCATTTATTTATTTTATTTTGCTGATTTTTTTTTCTTTCTCGGAAAAATAACAAACAAATTTTTAATGCAATAAATAGGGAAACACCAGAAAAAAAAACTGGAAGAATAGATCTAGATTTTACATTTTTACATTTTTTTTTGTTTTGCTGTTTTGGAGAAGAATTTTGTGTTTGTGGTGCATGAATGAATGAATGAATGAATGAATGAATGAGAATGATCATTTTCATGAGGTATGGTATACATTATACAAGACTACGAGTATGCACGTAATGTAGCTAGCTAGATAGGTACACACTCGTATAATGTGCATAAAGAAAAAAAAAAAGAATGTGGAAAATGTGGATATTTCTTTTTCTATTGTTAGCTATTTTGTGGCTTGATTGATTATTTGTACAACGTATTGACAAGTGCAATTTTTCTTTTATTTTCTTCAATTATTTTATTTGTAGTCGGTTTTTTTTTTTTGGTTTTAATTTTGTTTTTGTTTGCAATTTTTGAATGCAAATTTTAGTGAAGTTTTTCCATTTTTCTTGCCTTTAAATAGATTTTTTCTCCTCGAGATTTTTTTTTATTTTCAATGCTAATTTGGTTTTTGTTTCAGATTCAGATACATATATTTTTTAGGTGTAACGTGGATGTATAAAGATGAAATTCTGCATTTAAATAATTTGGACGTTGTATATATGTAAGTATATTGAATTGAGATTTGTGAATGGTGGCATACAATTCAGACAGTTGTAAAAATTTTGATATTTTACAACAATAAAAAATGAATATTTTACGTAAATTACAGTAAATTCTCGATAGATTTGAATAAGAGAAGATTACGATTTCAATTGCGTCAATTATATGAATTCAAAACTAAAGTAGAGATTTTCTTTTTTGATTGTTTGATTGATTTGACAATAGCAAGTAGCAATAAGCGATAATGCTCTGAGAATATTCAAAACATTTGCTTACCCTGATCCCTGAGCAACAATATTGAAACGTTATTTCTCTCTCACTCTCTCTCGACTGATCTGATTAAATGCGAATGGATAGTAAAGAGTAATGCTTCATTTCCAATACAACGTGAAATTGAAATTCAATTTTTTCCCTCTTTGTAGCATATTAAATTACATGACTTCTTCTCTTTTCATCTCAACGTGAAATTTTTCGAAGTAACGTGAAATTAGATTCTATTCCTAATTTCAATTTCATAGTATATAAAAAGCTTTCAATGATGTATGAAAATGTATTTAAATGTACTCAATAATACACGTTAAATTTGGAACAGCTGTCAATTTCATCAAAAGCTCTCTTCGATTTCACGTTGTATTGGAAACAAAGCATGAAGGTGATGTCGCTAGAAAGTAGAAAGAGAGAGACAGACAGAGAGACGGAGAAAGAAAGAAAGAGAGGTAAATAACTGAAGAAAAATTGATGGAAAAGAATAAAAAAAAAGTCTCTTACATTTATTGTATCTCATTGCAACGTTGCAACGAAAGTATTCGATATATTTGAAGTAATGCATTCGTTTTACCTAAAAAATGTTTGTATTGAATTTTATTATCTAGCTTTCTTACTTATCATGAAAACAAAATTGAGTACCTAGACTTTTGTTTTGTATTGTATGCAATTTTTTCCATTAACTATTTCCATTCTTTTTTATTCCATTTACTTTGGTTTACGAAAAGCAATTGATAAACGTACAGTAGAGAAGATATAAGTAGTTGTGGAATGGTAGCATACACATAACATAAAGGTTGAAGGTTGATTGCATTTAAAATTTATGGACTTTGCATTATAGAATATAAGAAAATTAAATAATTCATTACTGTAATTTATGTGTACATCACATCACGGTACAGTTCATGTGAATTTATATCCAGAATTCATACTTATTATTACTTGTACGTGGTAGACATCAAGAATTTATAGAAACGAAACGAGTTTCATCTGAGATACAAAAAAGAAAAGCAAATCTTCTACGAACTCTTAAGTTTAACCAAAGTTTTTTGTACTTGATAATGTGAAAAAAAAAAATTTCACAAAAATAAATAAAATATGTGGTCAAATTTTCTCATATTTGAAGAGCCGGTATATAGGATCAAATGGGAAGAACAACAAAACCGCATATTAGAATGATAATAATTGTATAATCTGGTGGTTATCTTGAAAGGTATACAATGTGTAAAGAATTCAATATTAGCAGCAGCAGCAGCAGCAGTAGTAGTAGCAATAAAACGAAATTAAGACGTGATTATCATAAAAAATTGTGCGCAATTTGAATTAAAATATTCTTAGAAATTTAAAATATCAGAGCTAAGATCTTGTGAACGAGTGACACAAACAATGTAATATGATCAAAAAAATTCACACAAAAAAATTTGTCCTTTAATCTTTCCTTACATTTATTATTGGCATGCCTTCTTTTTTTTTGTATAACTTTTCAAATTTTAATTTATTTGTATCAATAGTAGAAGGTGGGAGGGTCGAAAGATTGTTGAAAGTATATTGGGAGACATTGAATATTGTGGGGAGTGTAGAAAGAGAGATGTTTCTTAGTGTATTTTTAAAATCTTTTTAATTAATGGGCATTTGGAAACTAAATTAAAAAATATAATTGAAAAATAATTGAAAAATAGTATACGTCCTTATTGTTATATACATTTTACGTAATGTACACAGGATATAATTTTAATTATTCAAAATTCAATTGAATTTGGGCACATTTGGGTCAATTTTTATTACAAAAATCATCCCATCATACATATATCAAAATCATAAAATGACATTTCTGTCTTTTCCTCCTCGCTCTCTTTCATGCAGTCATTCTTTTTGTAGATCTGAACATGGCATTCGTTATGTACATACAATGCATTCATGCTTACGTACGATGAGTATATTGTAGGAATTTTTTTTTTTTTGGAAAAATTTATTCTCCCATAATTTTGACAAATGAAATTTTAAATTTGACATTTATATTTCATTTTTAAAATTGACGATTAAAATCCTTTTTATTTTTTTTTGTGTTTGAAAAAGACTGTGGATGTAAAATGTAAAGGACAAAAGAGAAGCAAACCCCACTTATATATATACCCACACACACTATAGTATACATATACGAGTATTTACTTTCATGTATAAAAATTATTGGGAAAAATGAATTCATCAATTTATAGCATTTTATTGTATGCATATCTAGACAAGTACATAAATACAGTATAGCAACATTGCTACATCAGAGGTTAGCTACATCCTAGACCGAGAACATGAAAAAAAAAACAATTCTCTGTGTAACCATCAATCATAATTTTTTTTTCATAAAAAAAAAATTAAAGACAAAAAACTGCACATAAATTTGTTCATTTTCCAAAAAACAAAAAAAAAACTACATTTGTACTTGTATAATTTTTCTTTTTCTTCTTTATTTCGTCTCCCTTCCAATATCATTGTGTAAGAGGGAATAAGGAAAAACCTAAAAAAATTTTAGAATTTTTCCTTTTTTTTTTCATTTCTTTGGATATTAAGTACATATTTTCTATTTTTTTTTTGTGTTTTGTATATGCTACCACAAAATGATCATTTTCATTCAATGGTTCGAATATTCGATGTAACAAAAAGACACTAGAGTGTTATACCAGCAGATGATATTACATACAGATGACGTGCATATACGATGAGTATCTACGTAGTTTGCATACTTTTGTGTGTTTCTGTTCATCGTATTATGTATGTATGTATATGACAATCATTTATTCGTATTGTATTCATATTATGTATATAATGTGTGGGAATGTATAATATCCCATAGAGACAGGATAAAAACCAATCAAAAAGATATAGTATCCCCATGCGATGACCTTTGACTGTCAATATATCGATGAAATCATGCTTTCCAAAAAAAAAAAAAAAATGACGTAAAAATCGAAATTCCAAATCTAAAAAAAAAATTTCAAACCATCGAAATGTGATGGTGGAAAAAAACATTTTTTTTTGTTTTCATATTTTTCTGCTGTAAATTTCACTTTAACATCAAAATGCATCATCAGTGTAGTATTGAAATGAAATTGTACAAAAATTATGTATGAGTTATATCGGAATCGTAACTGAATCCAAAACGTTAACAATTGCTTGCTTACTATATCCAACTTTTCTACTACTATACGTGTACTACTATACTGTTGGGGCTCTATATTCTGTTCTTTTCTGTTATGGCTCATCTCTGTATAGTGAACGATCAATGTACTATATGTACGATTTTTCACATAAATATTCCGTAAATTTGTAACGATTATGGTGGAAACAAAAATTTGTTTTTTTTTTTTTTTATTTCCATTGATTTGATACAAAATATAAAATGAAAGGAATAATAGAAAATGAAAAAACAGCAGCATATATAGAAAATAGATCCTTTTCTATCATTTAGGTAATGTCCTCTATATACCATCATGCTGTATGAATACATGAATTTCTAAAAAGCAGCGCAATATGCGATGATGATAACAAAAACTATTAGCTCTATATTGTGTTGTGTGTATGTATTTTGGAATTGTTTGAGCGATGATTGGGACAAATAAGGAAACCTCAAAAAATGCAGTTTTTCAGAAATAAAAAAAAATAAAAAACTGAAAAAAAAAATTAGATGCAGTTTGTTACTGGATAAAAGAATTGTAAACGTTTAGGAAGAATATAAAAAAAGAGAGATTGATTTTTTTCTCCTTACAAATTTTTGGTGGTTTTTTTGTTTGGGGGTGGCTGGTGGAGGTGGTAGGCGGTTGATTCGATTTTGTAAAATAAAATGGTTACAAATGAAATTGTGTTGTGTGTGTGGTACACATCATAAGGATGATAACAAATTAAATGAATCCAATCAGAAAACCATTCACAAAAAAACAAAAAAAAAGGACAACAAATAATAAAATTATAACAAAAAACATAGAAAGGATGCATTAAATGTGTTCAGAAAAATATCATCAATAACAACAATAAAAAACAATAACACACACACAAACACATAAACAAAAACATAGAAAAGACATCCGATAAAAAAAAAAGAAGAAAATAATATGTAAATATTCAATCGAAAAAAGGATATATTGAAATATTTAAAAAAAAAAAGAAAAACCAAAGAATAAAATAGCAAGGATATTGTATTTCGTATAACAACAGAGAATAAAGTGTCATATTGGACATTAAAAAGATGACAAAGTTCGATAGAATATTATATTCAAAATGGTTCATGTATATACAATACGAAATATACAAATGTGAATTTATAGTGAGTGTTCCATTCAAATTTTTGTATCGATTGAACGTTCGTATGTATAAATATTTACGTACAAAAATACTTATATCCACATTCACAAAATGATGTGAGCATATGGTTGTATATATGTGCGTACATATGTATGTATGTATATGTCCTGCATAGTTATATGAAATGTAAAGTTAATATGCAAAAGATACAATTGCATGAATGTTTACATTCACAAACACACACACACACACAAACACAGCATATGTGCATACAATTTTTGAAGGATTCAAAAAAAAAAAAACGAAATCTCTAATCTATGCAGTAACTGTTACAGTTAACTATTTACATTTTTTTGTTCGTGTTAGGAAGGAAAAGGGAGCAAATAGAAGCAAAAAATTTTTTTTTCTTATTGCGCCTTTTGTTTTTTTTTTTTATTTTTTTTTCGCCTATCTTTTTGATGACTATTGTATTTCTTTATGAGTATTTGGACAGAGGGTATACTTACGAGTATATGCATATTATAACGGTCGATTGGAAGCAACAGTATCTATAAAGGATCAAAATACATATATGTATGTTTTTTCTTTTTGGACAAAAAAAATTTCAACCAATTTAAGGAAGACGCATCCCTTTACTGTGAAGTATTTATATAGTCCTGATTAAAATAAAAACACGAGAAAATTTTTCGAAAAGTCTTTACATAGTATATACGAGTATAACAGGAAAATATGTATAGCCCACTACAAAAAGGAAGCACAAAAAACAAAAATAAAATAAAATAAATAGTAAACACAAGGGAAAAGTAATAACAGCAAAGATTAGCATTTTTTATGACATTCAGCTGAAAAGTTTAAGGATTGCCTTTCATCCTTGACAATAATAATAATAAGTGTCCATATTATAAGGGATACGAGTAGTATGGGATATTATAAAAGAATAACACATAATGATAGACACACACCACATGACGTACAATCAAAAGTCAATTGATTCGAATATATGAATTTATAGTAGATTCGATTAGAATAGTGGGAAGGAAAATAAAAAAAAAACAAAAAGAAAACAATAAAAATCATAAAAAGTTAAAAAAGAAAACAGAAGAATAATGAACAAAAAAAAACAGGACATTTTTACGGGTCATATAAAGTTATAAAAGAAAACAATTTTTACATTGAATGGATTTTGTGTATCGTTTTTTGTGTTTTTTTTGTTTGTTTGGTTCAAGATTTTTGTGTTGACTTTCATTTCCTTTTTATTTGTTTTTGTTGTTTTTTTATAAATAAATTTTATTTTATGTTAAATTGAGTTTATCATGGCCACTACCATCCGGGATATTCATATGTTCAAGATTAATATCTCGTTTTTTATTTGAATTTTATTCTGAATTTTTTTGTTTCAGAATATTATTTTGTCGTCCTGTATTTTGTTTATTTATGAACGGTAGTATTTTTCATTTGATTTGACTTGATTTGAATGCAAGGACATCATACAATCAAAAAAAAAAAAAAATAAATAAACTCCCTCATATTTTTATTCATACATGAAAATGTTACAGTTTACAATTTACTGTAATGAATGGGGGAAAGAATACTGACAGCACTTTGAGCACTGAGACATTTTTAGTTGTTCATTGTACTTGAACTTGAACTTGACTAATTGTTTAGTTTTCTTTTTTTTTGTGTTTGTAAATGGCGAGAAGACTTAATTCCTCATTTATGCTTGTGGGAATTAAATGTGGTAGCTATTAGTGTTGAAAATGTTCAGTCTGATGATGGGAAAGGTTGGAAGTTTGCGTAAAAAGTGCTCTGCAGTACAATTCATTTTTCTCCACAGGTGACGTGGAGAGCGTCACAGATGATCCCAAGTTATACTCCGACACTTTAGAAACTATAAACTCTACTCTACAATATTTTCTATTTTAATTCAATAAAGACAATGCAAAAGTTTCATCAGGCCTGCTGGAGGATATGGTTCGCATAGGTACATAAATGTACAATGGGAAGTCTTGCCAGTGATTAATAAGTTTACGACATATAACATTTGACTCAAATGAGACTTTGAGGCAAGCGCAAAATAGACAAAAATAAGTTTCCTCTCAAATTGAAACAAATTTTGGAATTACAACTAATTATGTTGAGGAATATGGATTGAAAATGGAAGTGGGATGGATACAAACGATTCCAATAATTTCCAAATATTTTGGATTATGTATGTGGCACCAGTTTGGATAACAAAATACAGTGTGTGTGTTCGCGTATTTGAAAGCTTGATAAACTTTCAAATTACTGACTAATTCACCATATTTTCTTTTTCAGGTTATTCTTTTATGATGAATAGATACTGGTGATAAAAATTAAAATATAAATTCGAATCCTTTTTTCTAAAAAAAAAAATTTTCTCAACAATAAAAACAACAACAACAATAGCACGAAAAAGAAAGTATTTAGGCGACTCTTTTGTAAACTGACAGACCAGAGACAATGTAATAATAAAAAATTATTACAGATAAACCATTTTTATAGTATGATATTAGCATGAGTACATAAATGTATGCTGAGCATGTTTAACACTGAGTTAACATAAAAACTAAGTAGAAAGACAGAAAAACAAAACGGGGACCAATCAATAATAAAAATATATACAAAACAAAAAAAAAAAAAATTAAGTAAAAGTAAAGAAAACTAATTTATTTTATTTATTTATTTATTTTTTGTTCCAAGAAAATATTGTGTATAAATCAACCGATTATGATCGAAAACGATTTAAATAAACAAAAGATGAACGAAAAACAAAAACAAAAAAAATAAAATGTTTTTCAAAAGAAATCAAAAGGAATTTATTAATGGCCATTACGCAAAAAAGAAAAATAAATAAATAAGCAGAAAATACATATACATATAAGGAAAATAGGAATAAGAAAAGAAAAAAATAATTTCAACAAGGAAAATGATAAAAATTAAAAAAGAAGTAGAGGAAGAAAAAGACACAACATTTTTAAGGAAGAAATAAATTCGTATTAGGACATAAATAATTTCTAAATGAACAACGATGAGCACATATGTATATATCCATACGATTATTTATACGAGTATATTTGTATCTGGACACAATATGTCTGGCTGATGATGTATCTCAATGTATTATCCTTGTACCAAACAAATACATAATGTAAGTGTGTGTAACAAAAACAAAACACGCGATCTAAAAATGAAAAATATTTTCTAAGATTTTGTTATTTTTGCCAAGAAATAAAGAAAAATCTGTCCGTTCAATCTTAAGATTTTTCTCATTATCATTTTTGATGTTTACATTATGTACGAATAGAACATGTTTTCCATTTACAAAAAAAAAAAAAAAAATCATTTTATTTATTTATTTATTCATCAGACATTATTATGTGCGTACATTTATAAATTTAATGGTGAATGTGTACGAGTATACAGCACAGTAAAGAAAAAAACCAACAGCACAATAATCTAGTATATGTGTGGTATAGTATCCAATCCTTCATTTAGTCATTGTACGTACGTACAAGAATTACGATTATAATATGCAAGGACATATGGGACATGACTAAATTTTATTATTATTTTATATACAAGACATACATGGATGCATTTTTGTAAAATATATTTTTCAACATCCTTTTTTTTTTTTTTGGTTGATTTTTTGATTTTATTTTTCTCTCTTTCTCTCTGTTGTTGTTGTTTTGTTTTTCTTCATTTTATTTCTTGGCATTTTTTTTTTTTTTTTTTTGTATACAAAAATAAAATAGTAAAATATGTACACAAATTCTGTAAAACGGAGTACGAGTATTCACGAATATACTGCAATGCATCTTAATATACATCAGCCAAAGTCCATACATACATATATTATCCATCGTTTATTAAATTCGTAATTTGTTTTTTTTTTTTTCGTTCAAAAAATAATATGTGTACAGTACAAGTATTTATGGCTCATTTCATTTTGAGACTATATCAGAGAGAGAGAAATATATTATAATTTGGAGACATTTTTATAAAGAAAAATCAAAAAAAAAAACAAAAAAAAAATAGGAAAAATGATAAAAAAAAAGCGATAAATGAAAATTTTTGGGAGAAAAAGAAGAAGAAGAAAATGAAAAAAAAAGAAACATCTTTATATATGTATATCCTTGTACATATATCCTTGCATATCCTTGTATATCCTTTTATATCCTTTTGTATCCTTGTATATCCTTGTCCAATTTTACTTTATAATTTTTTTACATTTTTTTTTCTTGAATTTTTTCATTTTTTCAATTTTTTTGAAATTTTCTCATATATTTTATTTTTGTCGTAATTTATTCTATTTTACAATTTTAAGTATTTTTGATAACATAAAAAGTAATATAAAACAAAACACAAACAAACAAACTTTAAGAAAACTCAGCAGAAAAAAAAATGAAATGAAACAAAACACAGAGAGAAAAATAAAATACGTCGAAGAAAATTTTTTTGTATATGAAAATATAGAAAGGCATAAAAAGGTGTATGTATACGTATACGTACACACATGTAGTCATATGTCGAAAAATAGTGAAAACAAAATAAAAATAAAAAATTTCAATTCCGGAAGAATTTCATCCAATAAATAGGTGTAGACATCCGTCGTTTCAATTTCATATTTTTTTATTTTTTTTTTGTTTATTGTTAATGCTGTTGTTGTTGTTGTTGTTGTTTGTCGCATATCCTTTTCGTTTATATGGGTATATGTATTTTTATATTTAATGTATCCTTTTTTGAATTAACAATTTTTTTTTTCTTTCGCAAGAGTTTTATTTTATTTTATTTTGTGTTTTATTTTGTTTTTTTTTTGTTTTTTTTTTTGTTTTTTTTTTTATGATTTTCTAAATTTCTTTATCCTTTTTCATTTTATTTTATTTTAATTTTTAAAGATGTTACAATTTTGAAATTTATGTGTGTGTGTATGTGTTCATATGTGATATGTTTTTAAGACAAAAATGAAAATGAAAATATTGTGTACAAAAAAAAAAAAATTAAAATAGCATTCAAAGATAAAGAGTCCTGCAGAGGAAATATTTCAATTTTTATTTTGAATTTTTCGTTTTTTTAAATCATATAATATGTTATGTGATGTACTACATACTAGCGAACGTGTGTAATGTATAACTACTTATGTGGATGTCATGTATTTACTTATGTACTTTTGTGTGCACATGAATATAAAGGATTCAGAAGAATTTCAGATAGAATTTATGATCAAAAAGCAAAGTGATTCATTTCTTTTTTTTTCGTTTTTTTTTGTTCACATTATTAAGAAGAAGATAAAGAAGAAGAAAATTCAAATAAAAAAATAGACAAGATATCCAACTCATTTAAGATCTTACAGAAAGCAAATCGGTTTTAACGTTTTTGTTTTTACAATTTTTCAAGAAAACGAACAAAAAAAAGATACTACTATGTATTTTTCTTTTTTTATTAAATGAAAAATGCAAGAAAAAGGATCAAAAATTCAGTAGTTACACAATATACACTTCATATGCATGTATGTATGTACTTGTAAGTGCATGCATTACAATAAAACATGTGTTCGTATAAGGTCTATGTGGTATTTACAGATATGTACTATTAAATAGGGGAGTACGGGAAGTACATTGTGTACCATATCGTATCGTGTAAAAAACAAAATTGGTCTGTCGCCACCATTTTTTCGAATTTGTATTCGTTTTTTCTTTCTTCATTTTCATATAATAACAATAATAATAACAATCTTTCTTTATATGGATATTCACATACACATTTACATAAAAAAATGTAATCGCATAAGTCTATCTGTAAGGTGTACATTTTTATGTAGATATACGAGTGTACTTTAGAGTTTATGTCACTTAACTTCCTTTTTGGTGCCAAACAGAACTTTTAAATAGCACAAAGATGCAACTTATCACATGCCAGAAAAATCCATCTGCCAGCAATTCCAAAATGATTCTACGCTCTTACTTCCTATTTTTTCATCATCATCATCATCATCATCCTCTTCCTTTAATTTTTTTTTGAAAAATCCTTCAAAAATTGCTTTACAAATAATATATATGCTCATATTCGTATATGCACGTATATGGCACATCCGTATATCCTGTATCCATATTCCTTCTGTTCTGTGCACATATTTCTATAGAATACAGATAGATTATACAGATTATACGATTCTATAGTATATCCTACACACATATTTGTCCTTCCCTATACACAATTTTTATGTGTAACTGCTGCCAGAAGTATCAGAAGCACAGAACATATAGCACCATCAGTACCTACCACCAGTATAGAATAGGCGAGTACTTACTATAGTTGTGCATAGCTTTACAAAAAAATACACTCAAAATGAAAGAAGTACATACTTGGATATAGGAGTATAGAGTAGTATACCTCAAAAATTACGATTGTAGATTGTGCCACAACTTCTCATATTCTATATGAGTATAGTATAAAGGATGCTACACGATTTTCTGACTATATGTATGGCTGACTGTATCATTTGTATTCTGTTATTTTGATTAATTTTTTTTGTACAAATGTACGCCAGTTTTACATGTACCAGTACCTATGTACATCCAAAAAGGATGCATATAAGTTGAATGACGGACGAAATGTACATAGAAACCGAAACTCTATGAGAGTATAGGAATGAATCTTCAGATTCATCTAAGAAAATCTAGTAATTCAGATGAAATTGCTTAAGCAGCAAAAGCAAAAGCAGCAAAGCGATTTAGATGGTTGATGATGGCATACTGTAAGGTACCTAATAGGTATTTTAGGTATAGATAGGTAGATGTTTAGGTACAATACCATGATGAATATACGAACACGAATACAAATACGATAAAGTACCATATGTACCATTATATTAGAAGAATCCTAATAGGTCTTTTGTTATTGCTATAATTTTGAGAATGAATTGTTGATGATGATGATGGTGCGCGGTGATGTGCGATGAGGATGGCGGAAAGGATTGGCGAAATATATACATATGTATTATACAATTTAAAATAAGGATATATACATACAAGTACATTATGTACACAATGATGGAATGATATTATATTCTGCTGATGATAGTGTTTGCTTTTTCGTTTGGTTTATAATAATTTTTTTTTGACTTTTCTATTTTGTGATTTTGGATGAAAATTCTGTATAATGTGTGATATGGTTCGATGATGATATACCCATATAGAGAAGATGAAACGCGAAGATTGGAAAAAGGATATGATTTTTGGAATCGGTATATATCTGATTTGTTGGCAAACAAACTGTGGTGCATTGCGACTTTTCCAAAAAAAAAAACAGCATATACTATACATAATCGTATAAGGATACGACGATATTATTAGGAGAGGATATAGATATTAACTAGAGATATCAGCAGTAGTATTATATCTTTTAATGTAGACTATTATGTACTATACAAAAACATATACGAGTACCTACATATCATACTTTTGTTGTTGTTGTTGTTGTTATCTTTGTTTGTTTGTGTGTAGATTTTTATAAAATTATAGAGTCATAGGGCCACAAGTCAACCAGGCCAAATAACAAAACAAAAAATCTATATATCCATTTGTATGTGCTGTATTTTTTGCTTCCTAATTCTTTATTTTTTTGTTCGAATGAAGCTGGCCAAAATTTTTTTGTTTTTTATTTTTTATTGAAAGAAAATGAAGAAGAATAACAAAAAAGAAGTTAAAGAAAAAAGGATATAACCAGTATAAAAGTTATATTTTAATAAAAAATCTGTTTACACATAGATTCGTATACGAGTATACGTAAGTAGGTTTCAGTACATAATCGTATAAAAGGATACTATCGTATACAATGTAATACATAAACATACTATAAATTCGAAAATTTTTATCCACAATAGCCCATAATAATGGCTGAATGGTGATATTAAGTGAATTTTGTAAGTAAATATATAACCACTTCACTTTATACTTGAATTTTATTTGTTTGTTTGTTTGTTTATTTATCTTATATCCCCAAACTGTGTACCTACTGTAGTATGTGTGTTAAATGTACATATATACATACTTATGTATGACTGAAGATAGGGATCATCTACAAAAATGCCCAAACATAAAAATGTCTGTAGATATATAAACAGTAGATACATATGTACAGTATATAAGTAGTGATGGCATCAAGCAAATATGGTTACAATAGGCGGACAGTAATCAATATATTGAATGGGATTTACACAGATACAAAAAGGACACATAATAATAACGAAAAAAAAAAACGAATGAAAACAAAATAATAAAGAAAACTTTTATATACTATTTATGATATAGTTGTAGATTGTTGTACACTTATGAGTTTTTGTATGGGGGTTTATTGTTATGTTAGCCAAAAAAGTGACTCCTTTGTGGCAGAATAATATATAAAATTATTGCTTTAACACATACATATTGAATTCATTCAAATAAAATACACAAATTTTATTTTACTTCCTTTCTTCTTCTCTGCTCTTTTTCTTCTTTTAATTCTTCTATTTGTCCTAGAAACTACAATCCTTTCTATGTATATGATGACAATAATCTAAAATCTCATACATACATATAGATATGCATTTATTTGGTCTTGCTGGTCTTGCTGTTCGCTTGACTCTAAAGGTCATCAAACTACATACTATATAGAAAATTATATTGTTTATTTTGTACAAACAGACATAATCACACAAATACACACATATATTTGTATATGAGTACATTTTCGAATTGTTTTTTGAATGTTTTTGATGCCAACAAAACACTTTAATACTCCATATCCATATACATATAGTGCATTGTAGTATAGATTTTAAATGTACATATGTATGTAGTTTTCGGATAGTCCGGTAATATCGATATAATATGTATAAAATGGTTGTTGTCTTGTCTAATATGACTTTAAAATTTCTTTGTACTATATTTATATAGTAGTAGTGGTGTGGTACACATATGAATATAATGGGCGATGGTTTGAAAAAAGCAAAACAAAACAAAGAAAATTCAAAATAAAAAGGATATTTTTGTAAATCTACAAATATTACATACGAGTACGAGTATGAAGAAATAGATATATGTAGGTACATGTGTAGTATTTTTGTTATGTTGTACAAAACTCTGTGTATATGAAAAGATTTTTGTGGTTTTCAACATTGACACCAAAGACTATTAGACGATTAGACTTTTTCATTATACGAGTATGTATGAAGGATCTTTTAAAAAGCACTACTGATAGTATACGCAGTGTATATAGATACTTTTAAATGACTATACTTCTAATATACATCATATGACATACAATGACATTATTACTGTTATAAGATAAAATACATACAGTCGTACATATGTATATGATAGATACTTTTATGGTTTATAAATATCCTTATGTAGGATCCATATACAAGTACCTATTTGTACATATACGTAGTTTTTATGTGTGTGTAATTTATATCATATACCATGACCATATTAAATTGGTCGAAAACTTCCTTTTTAAATCTCTTAAAATGTCAATATGTATTTTAGTCATGATATGCTTACATTGAAAATTATAACAAAATTCTTGTATACGAGTATTTCTATTCGTATGTAGTATGTACGTTCGTATTTTATAATATCTGTACTGCTGGTATACTGCTGTATCATCATCATCATCATCATTATTATCATCAAAATTAGAAAGATTTTCCTATGATTTCCTGAATATTTCTTTATGTGTGTATGTATGTATGTAAATATAAAATGTTTTAAGTTAGAAATTTGTTTGTAGTTTTAGTACAAACTATATACGTATGTACTATACGTAACCGAATGTCCATTATGTGGGAGTTTGTAGTTTAGATGCGGCTACGAAAATTTAACGAAAATTTTTAAAGGTAAATTTTATTGTGGTCAAAATTTACGTTTCCTTTTTATATTTTTTGTCTTAGTTTTTAATTTTGGTTTGGTTTGTTTTTTTTTTTTTTTTGTATGCAATTTGAGGTGACGTAAATTAGGTGTCATCATTTAAGGATTTTCCTTAATTTTATGGGAGAATAAGATGAAAGTTGATTTTTAAATGTATGTATATTTTTCATGTCATGTCTGTGTATATGTAAATAAGTTTGTATACATATGGTGAGTAATTTTTTATTTTGTATGCGTGTGCTTGTGTGTGTGTGTGTGTGTGCAATTTTTGAGTTAATTTTGGTCACTTTTGACATGATGGAGTGTAGAGAAAAATTTTGAAATGTTTGAAGCTCTAAAGTGAAGCAATTTTTGTTGTTGATTAGCAAAATTGATTATAAAATAAGAGAAATGATATTTTAAAAGTTTTATTTCAGATTACATTTATGTGATGTTTGCATACATATAGGATATGTCAATGTATACTTATACAAGAAATAGTTACAAACTAACTACATAGTAGTACGACTTAGGACTATTTATAAAGCTATTTGAGTGATATGTGGTTTCAAACACTCTGTGTAAAGACGTAATGCATATTCGAGTATACATAGAGTTGGTGTAATATGAGTTTGTGTCGTTGCATAACGTGTATGAATGAATCTCAATTTATTTGCTTGTATATTTACAAATTAAATAAAAATATCCTAGGACCTATATTATGTTCATAAACATATGAGGCGGTTATACACACAAAAATAAGGATGTAAATATATGTATTTTTGTGGTATAATAAATTAGACTATTCAATATAATTTCTGTGTTTTGTGTCTTTTGTAAAATTAGCACATACATTTGTATCCTAGATTATCATATCTTTATATAATATTGTACAACTATATACTACTCATCATGAATACATACCTACTAAGTATGTATGTTTATATGAATCACCGGAAATATCGCATTTAACATATACATACAATACAATACATAAATGCATGCATCTTATGTATAATTAAAAGAAAAGATTTATGTAAAATATTTATATAATTGCAGATATACATAAATTTAATAAATGCAGTATACAAATACATACATACATACATACATTTGGTGTTTCTACATTTACAATATTAGTACATACATATACGTGAATATAAAATGTTATTAGAACATTTTGTAATTTATATAAACACACAAAGACAATGAGTGTATGTATCATAAATTAAAAACTAAAGAAAAGTTTAGAATTAAATAAAGCAATTCAAATAATAATAATAATTTTCTGCATTTATACATGAGAAAGAATATGTAGATACTCGTAGATTAGATGTACGAGGATATGTGGATATGTAAAAATGTAGAAATATACTTTCGTAATAATATTGTGTACAAAAGTAATGTTTTAGATATAGTCGCAATCACAAATGTATATACAAGTAAAAGTGTATGAGTTCAATTTTTTAACAGGGTGATTTTAATTATTTTATTTTATTTTTCTTTTATAAATTAGTTCATTTGTAAGTGAAAATGGTGTGAACCTTCAGAACAACAACAAAAGCAGCAGCAATGTAAAGGGGAAGTGAGTTCAAAAGTGCTTTAGTTCAATAATAAGAACATAAGTTAACAACAATCATCTGATGTCCATTGATCGAGTTTACTTGATGGACAAATAATTGACTCTCGCCAAAAGGCGCTGGAGAGTCGTGGTGCGGGCAGGAGGGAGGCAGTTTACTGACCTCTCTCCTTAATAAATAATAATAAATAATTGACTCAACCTCAACTATTATTGAATATTTCTCATGAGTCAGTCTCTGTCATGTTCATGTGTGATGAAGATTATTTCTCTACCAACAACTCTGTGACTTAAAATCTTTGTATACACAAGTGCATGACAGTATATGAGACTAGAAAAATTCACTTTATGTAATGATTTCCATCACTTTACTTTTGATGAACCTTTTTTTTTCTAAAACAAGAGGAACGGTATTAATGAAAATAATGTCAGTATCCTGTATCCTGTATGTACTCCTGTACTAGTATATACTATATATACTCAGGTATATGATAATTGCAGGTTAAATTTAATCACCCTCTTACAACTTTTAGAAAATTTACTGCAGCACATACTCGTATATGTAAGTTAATGTGTACATGGTACATTCGCTTTAATTTGTTATAAAGATAAAATAAAATTGAATTTAAATTACTCACTCATTCATTCATTTACTTTACTTATAAGTTCCTTCGTAGTATATATAGTTTCTTATGTGTGTAGTGTGTACCAAAATGTGTAATCTTATATAACATACATACATACATACAAATGAGTAAATATATCCTTACATATTTATAACTAAGTTTTTTAGTTATTATTTGCCAAAGAAATATAATAGAAAATATTGTATTATTAAGTACTACTGCATTTTAACAAATACATATATAAGCAAGTAAGTTATATGTATAAATATAATATGCATGTGTGTGTAAATTCATACATATGTGAATGTACATATGTATACTTGTATAGACATATTTAGAGTAAAAAGTTTATGATTTTATTTTTCGAATTGTAAATTTGTTCGTTTATACACACATATTATAGTAAGAAATCACATTCTAAAATGTCCATATTCATTCGTATTTTAAATTCCATATAATACACTCGTACCTATTCATAAGTACATACATATATCGAATATGCATCTCTATAGTGTATATTTTTGTAGCTTTTACTCATATACGACTATACGAGGATGTAATAATGACGACTATTGCTATAATACACTTGTATTGTATACTACTTATATACTCTGCAGAGAAATTTATAAAAAAAATTTTCTAACTATTTTCATAACGAATAAATAATTACGAGTGTATTATTGTACTTTGCACTGTATACTTTGAATAAAATCACACACACCCACACATACAAACAGAAGAAAAAAATATAGCAAACGAAAAGGAAAACTACAATTAAAAATCGAAAAAAAAAAAATAAAAACTATAAAAATTATGGGAAAAATCAAGTAGTAAATATGGTATGTATCATATATATACGGTCGTACGGTATACGATCATATACGATTTTCAAAATAATATCATATAGAAACTTTAACGTAACTTACGTTATTTCGTATTTCATATTACGTATTTATCCATCATAGGACGATGAAAAAGAACAAAGAGGAGGAGGTGGAGAAGAAAAATAAATAAAAATAGATTTTTTTTACTATTATTATTTATTTTATTTTTTAATTTGTTTTAAAGTAAAGTAAAGTACATACATATACATATATAGAATTTCTATAACTAGTCAACTGGAAATCTAACATGAACTTTATATTTTGTATATACATATACGAGTATATACGAATAACAAAAAAAAAAGTTTTTCGAATAGAATAAAAAATTTCTTTTTTTTCAATTTTTCATTTTTAACTTTTTCGTATAAGCACAGAAATGCAAAACTGCAAAAAAAAAAAAATACAAACTGAAAAATCGGAAAAAAAACCGGAGAAACCGAGAAAATATACAACAAATCAAGCAAAAAAAAAAAAAAGAAATATTATTATTTGTACGAATAAAAGTTAGAGAAAATATGTGAATTGTTTTAAAATAATATAATACAAAAAAAAAATAAAAAAATTCAAACTAACAAACAAATACAAAAAAAAAACACAAAACACAAAACCAATATTATAAAGATATGGATACTATGTACTTGTATGTGTACAGACATATACAGACATGCTACATATAACCTCTCGAATATATGCGTGATCGAGTGTACATAATATACATATACTCGACACTATACGAGTATATATATGGACCAATATACATAAGTGCACTCTAAGGACTTTAGAACTCTATCATTATATCACTTAATAATGTAGGATTTTTTTCATTTCATTTCTTTCATTCATCCCTACACACACACACACACACACACACATGAGTACTATTCACTATACTCTTGAAGTGAATATATGTATGTTCATAAATTTTGTAGATTTTGCAATGAAGAAAAAGGATTTTGTGCTCTTTATTTTTTTTTACTCCTCATCATCATCTAAATTTATATAGCTAACAACTTCTTTAAGTTACAATTGAAAAAAAAAAAAAAACAAAAGTTCGTACATATACACATTCGTTTAGAACACATGTGGGAAAAGAATAATGAAATGAAAAAAGAACAGGAGGAAAAAAAAAGGATATCAAAAAACAAAAAAAAAAAAAAGAAGTTTTTAAAATTGATTAATTGAAATTAAGTTGAAAGACAGATGAATAATAAACCATATCACATAAAATTTTCTTCTTCTTCTTCTTTTTTTGTGTTCAAATATATGTACTTAGGAAGAATGAAATTTATTTATTGACTTTAGAAGTGGTTTAGTGCAGTCTGAAGTTTACTGGTATCCATATGTAGATATTAATATGTATTAAACAAGGAAAAGGAAGTATACATATATCAATTTTGTGTATACAAACTTTATACGGAATCATAATAAAGAATTAAACATAATTTTTATATAAACTTAAAAAGGAAACATTTAGAAATTGTTGAGGAATTATAATGAAATATTATAGTCTTTATATTGGAAGAGTCGACAATAACATCATCAAGTAATGTCCAGTATTGCGTTTATAACACCTCTTAAAACGATTTGAGATACAAATTTGTGAGATATAACAATTCATAAGCACACACTACATCGATGTAAAGTTTTCAAGCTGCGATTATCTAACTGAAAGCGATTGTACTATGCATTGCAAACCCTTCCAATACCCTTCCAATTGATATTTGACGAACTAAAAATAGATCATAAGTACAACGACCTAGATTAAATACAATCATATGCTTCAAACCCGTATACAAACTAAAATTAGTTTCGGCACGAACCATTATTAGATAATAGAAATTTCTGTTAGCTTCCTTTAGCAGTTTAATCATCGAGCAACGTACAAGTTTTTCTTCGTTCTTTGTATTACTTTTTCTCATTTATAAATTTTTTGATGAATTAATTAAGTTTAGAGTTTATGCCAATCTAATCTCTGCCTACAATACACAGAAAATATCAAAATTCCTGCTCCAAAGAAGTAAAAGAGTGTCGTGATACATCTTTAGTGAAGAAAATATAATTTTTTAGAACAACGCCATCTCATGTACACACCTTTATTTTCATCCGCCCGGAACAATGGACTCTAGAATTTAAAATGGCCAACGTCAAAATAATTGTAATTAAAATTATGATTGTGTTTTGTAATTGTTCGATATCTTATTTTTATGGTTTGTGCTTTTACTAATCGTTATTTTTGCATTGTTTGTACATTAGGTGCTTTCATTTTGTCAATTTCAAGTACTTGCGAGTAGAAAAGGTAAATGTCTGTGCTATACCATCTACTCGCAGCAGCTACTCATGAAAAATTTTTCAAGTAGCTGGAATTAGATGCAAGTAGTTACGAATAATAATTTTTGTGTCGTTCGTTTTAACAATTTATCCTAGACACATTTTAGTACTATTGTTGTCATTTTGTCATCGTCGGTTCGGTTTATCTGGGTCGGTTTACATTTAATTGTTGTTGGTTCATCGTTCTCAGTGCGTCATTCTCGATTTATACAGACTATTAGCAGTATTAATCCGGATATCTTATTGGCAAAAACCAAAGACTTGAATCTACAAATTTTAGCACCATTGTAGAAGAAGAAGATCATGATTAATTGAATTCTATGAATTTTTTTTTATATTTTCGTCTACTACAATTTGTCTAAAATTAAATGCACATCGCACATCAGCACATCAACTAACTACCTACATCCTACGTGCACTTGCATATTACGTAATTAATGAAAAATTCTATTTGAAAAATTATAAAAAATTTTATTATTTTAAATATTATTAAAATATATATATATTTTTTTTTGAATTCACATATGTATACACATATGTATTACATCATTTCATTTTATTTTCAAATGTGAATATGTACATACATACATTTATACACATTATATAATGATCATCTATTAATCTATTAAATTTGCATTAATATGAATATGTGTATAGTGTAGAGGTGTAATAGGTATAAAATTAAAAATTTAAATATTATTGTAATAAACGATGACTTTTTCAACAAGAGAATTGAAAAATACCATAATAATAATGCACACATGAATATAAACGTAGGCAAATAAAAAATTACATAGAAATACATATATTACATACGATTACATATGTGAATATATATCACTTATATTGCTCATACATTATACCAGATTATGTGTAGTAGATATGTAGTGATATGTACTCGTATATCGTTATATGTGGTGTTTAGCATATATGTGTGTAATGGCAGGGATATATTATATGTAGTAATGCAGCTACATATATTGCAATTAGATATACGACATTAAACGATGTGATGACAATGAATTACCTTCCAAATTAAATTCTTAATGATAATTAAAATAAAAATAGTAAATTACGTTAACATGTATACATAGAAAACGTTCATAGAAAACGAATATGAATCACTTGCTAATATACAATAAGTATTGCATATATGAGGACAATATACTCTTCTATTGCCTGAATAGTTAGTTAGTTACCTTGCTTCTATATTATATATATTTATAAGTGCATAAAATGAACGAATAATACTTTATATGGTTAGAAATGTTATATTGGAGTCAGATATAGGAGGTTGGTTGTATCCAGCGTTGCCACCATATTGCTCGTGACAAAAATTCATAAAATTGAAAGTAATTTGCTTGTTATTATTTGACTTCATCTTCGTCTTGTTGTTCTTCTTCTTTCATAGCACTACAGCTCCTAGTGAACCATGGTTTTCACAGAAGTGATCTCTAGACTTTATTACTGTCATGAGCACACCTATGCAGTTTACCGTGGATTGCGAACCACTGAGTTGCTAGTAGAGAAGGAAATTCTGTTTTTCATGATAGGGCTTAAACTGATCTAGAGTGGTCTAGTGATCTAACAAGTGTATTATTTGCTGTCAGCAAGTATAGACTACTTACTTATCAGCATTTATAAGCTCTTTCTCCCAGTAAACTGGTATTTATTTGATGCTGAATGAACTTTTTGGGGGTAATGAAAGATGAAAATAGGTAAAGAACAATTTTTTTCTTACTTTTGCCGCGTGGACAGGAATCGTACCTGTACTCTCGATTAGATTAGTAGCCAGTTTTTCTACCAATTGTGTCGCCTTTTAAAATGGATTTAAACAAGTAGCGTCTTTATATTTCTTAACTTTAATCCATTTATATACAGTAGAAAATAAATGATCAAATTTAGCCATAAAATTGATAAAATGGTAACGCTGGTTGTAACCCATATAATACTCGCAAAAAATTTACCATTTTTCCACTTATGTACATATTATAACGTTTTTAACTCTAATAACTAAGTACTAACTGCAATGCAATGATGATATTTGTGTATAGATAAGAATGCATTCGAAAAATCGGATATTATGCTATGGTATATACATATAACACATACTCGAATTCAACTATACATTTTCATGTTCTAATACTCTTGTATGCTATGTATAGAGAATATACGAGTAGTAAATATGTTAGCTATTAAATGTATATAACTCGTATGGATATGTATGTACAAATACCAGATATCAAGAAAATTAATGATTGCAGTATTTAAGTCCCTTTTTAAAATAAATGGTCATTTTTAGAAGGTCATTTTTAAAAGTGGTTATATTTTTATGTAATGTAATGTATCTACATTATATGTGTGTATGTATAAATTTTCTTCTTTCATGGCCCTACTACTCTATGTATGTACAATGTTAATATATGTGATTATAATATAACGTGTATTTATACTCGTACATACCACTGTAATATAGGTATACGATATACATACTTGCTATACAATCAGTTTGTAAAGGATATATGTATACGAGTACATTCATTTCAATGAAGAAAAAGACATTTACATAAGACAAAAACTTGAACGAAAACAAAAAAAAGGAAATGAGGAAGAAATAAAAGAAATAAAGAAAATATATAAAATCAAGTACATTATGTATTTTTAAAAGTCGAATAAGAAACATATTATATATAAAAGTCATAAATAGGATCGTTTACATACCGATATAGAAGAGTTTACATATACGAGTATATAATACTTACTCGTTTATACAGATACGAGTATGTACATACCCAGTCGTGAATTAGTAAGGCATTACTGGCAGAATCAATTCTGTAACTAGTTCACAATTTTCCAATTCGAATAAAGTAGTTCAATAATACATTACTTCGTTAAAAAAGTAATGTGGAGTGTAATGCAATTGTACTCCGAACAATGATACTGATGCTATGTAATGCAAGCGGTAATGTGTATAACAATATACGCATTATAATTATTGCGAAATTAGAAACATGTATTATGAACACGTCGATGGAAAGTTTTTGCGTTTTCTTTGTTAATCATAGTCAATGTCAATAGTCATTAGAAGTTATAAACTCGATATGAAAAGGAGTATAAAGTAGTGACTATAAAATATAATATAAATAACATATAAATATAAATATAAATATAAAATATAAAATATAAAATATAAATATAAAATATAAATATAAAATATAATATAAAATATAAGTTAATATAAAATATAATATAAGTTAATATATTTTAATTAATAATCTTCCATAACTACTTTCCAAGAATCGATATCGGAATTGCTCCTTTTACTGCTATTATGTAATTAATGTTTGGAAATGCGTTCTATAATAAGTTTAACTTGAATAAATGAAGAAACTAATTCTAGGTAATGCAGAAAGGAGGCGATTGATTACCTCCTATGACATCGCCATGTAAAAGTAATGCGTTATTTTCATACACAGTAATCGAAAGTAGAACTAGTTGCTATTTAAAGGAACTAGTTGCAGAATCGGTTCGGTAATTACTTGCCTACCCGACTGGGTACTCGTATAATGTGTGATTGTAAAATTACAATTTAATATATTATAAAAAGTACATCACAAGTACTACAAGAATATTGTACTTCTTATTATTGTACCATTTATTATGTAGGTAAATTAAATTCAAACTTTTAAAAGTATCCCTTTATTAAGGACATCATAATTATATATTAGAATAAGTATGTATTAGAATACACTGATATGTATAAATGCATAGGTACATAATGTATGTTTTCTATATAACTGCAGAGAATTGAAAAAATAAATTGTCTTGAAAATAGTTTTCTGCATATTAAGTAAATTTTTTCTATTGGATTTTTACATTTTTTTTTTCTTTTTCATTTTATATGTATGTTAAATTTTAGAAAAACATACATATGTGTATGATATAGTTGTGTGGATATGTGTGTATGTAAGTATGCCAGAATTAGGTATTCCATGTATAGAGTGTTTGACGTCGAAACGCAAGGCAAAAATTGCGAGGTAGACTTAGAAAGTGGTGGCTGGGAAGTTGTCATTGAAGACATGATTTCATTGCTTGTCACTTTCCCAGTCATCCGAAACTGGAGAAAAGTATCGAAAATTCGAGAATCTTTAGAGGCAAATTTTTTATAGGAGGTCAAGACTTGATTTGGGTTGCAGTGCCATTTGAACGAATGTTATGCAAATATGTCCAACCAAGATTATTTGTCAGATATATTTTAGCCGAGTATAATTTCAGCTTATTCACAAACCTAGCGATAAAATTTGTTTTCGGATTTCATTTTCGGAGTATCGAACATGTCAGCTAATTGCAAAATGTTTTTGAAATTTTTATTTTACAAAATGAAAAAGAGGTTATGTGGTGTGATGATAATATGATGTAAGTGTTGTTCTGTTGCTGTTAATAACAAGTTTATGTTCAAACGATATTCATAGTACCCATTACCAGTTTCAGGTTGTCTTAAAAATATCCGAATAAATTCTTATTTAATTTTGTATAATTTTCTTTTATTCTTCTTATTTTTGGCATTTTTAGCCTATATATATATATTTATTTTTATTTAATAACAAAAAAAAAAAAAAAATGAAGGAAAAAAGAAAATAAAAACAAATCTTCAAACTCTATCAAATTGATTATAAAATCGACGACAAGTACGTAAATACCTGCATAAATGCTGAAGAAATGAAAAAAGAAAAATGAAACAAGAAAAGCAGATGAATAAGAAAGAAAAATAATAATAATAAGAATACGAAGAAAATACTGATTAGTAAAATAAAATCAATTTTCTTGTTGTCTGACTTTTAATTTAGTGCTTTTAGCAAAATTTACCAAAATAACGTACCTACACAATAAACGTAGACATGGTAGACTATAGTATAGACAAGTGAACAGTGTAAGTGTATGTACAGTACTTGTACAGTACAGCACAGAACATATTGGTATAGTCATCATCATCATCATATACGCATATAATTTGAAAAGAAAATGGAAAAATTGAAAAAACCTGAAATTGAATTTATGTTTAAACTATTTTTGCAGTCTTTTATGGAATGTTTTTTTTCTCTCTTTTATTATTTCTTATTTTTACTTTCTTGGTTTTTGTTCAATTTCTGCTGTTATATTCTGTTGATTTTTTTTGAAGTTTTTCTAAAATATTATCAAATCAAGCTAATATACATCATCATCATATAGGCATGCATATACCCACTTATAACAAGATTCTTATAAGATGTTCCAAATTTTTCATTATACGAGTACTTATTTTCATTTCTTTTCAAATTTTCAATTTTTCATTTTTATTATAAAAAGGTATGTGCGTGCATACACACTGTATGTATGTATGTATGTACATAGGAATAGGTAAAATTATAATGTAATCGTTATACTATTTATGCACCCCATACATTACGTATTAACGTGTGTATGTATGTAGTATGTTCTCAATTTTAGGTTTTGTTTATACATACATATACAAACTCGTATACACATTATTTTTTTTGTTGATTTGATTTTTATATTTTTCACAATAAGAAACAAGGATGAAAACAAAATAAATATAAGAATTTGTTTTCGTTTTCTTTTTGACTCGCATTTATAAGTTTTCCTATTGAAAGTTGTTTTTTATTATAAGAAAAATGCATCCTCCTATCTATGTATTGAGAGAACATTTTCTTTTTTTTTTAAAAAAGTAGCCCGAAAAATAGATTATTTTCTTTCTTCAATTTTTCTGTTTTTTCCTTCTTCAAAAAAAAAACAAAATTTTTTTTTTCCATACTCATATACATAGAGACAAATGTTGCCAGTATGTGCATGCATGATTGTGTATAGAAACAAGAGTATGTAAGAAGAAAAATTCACTAAAAAATTCATTCAATCAAAATTATTTACATCTACAAACATACATACATTTTGTACATAAGAACAATAATGCAACAAATACTACAAAGAAAATAAAAAGGAAAATACACGATATACCCATAAGGTAACAGGAAAAAAAATTGAAAAAAAAAATTTGAAGATGAAGAGAATATTCTTTTAAGTATATATATTTTTCTTTAATTTTTGAATGCGAACGAATACAAAACAAAAAAACATTATGGATAAAATACTCGTAAAATTCGTAATAGGCTATAACAGGATTATTATGTCTGTCTGTACATTAATCGTATGTAAAAGTATCAAAATTACATTTTTTTTTTTTTTTTTTGTAATAAAAATGAAAATTAATATAAAAAATTTGATACAACTAAATTTTCATACATGAAATACAGTCATTTACTATAGTGTTACCAGTGTCGGTTTTTGTCTCTTGGGGGCCCGGTGCACTTTTAAACTTTTCACCTTCAAAAGGTAGGACTATAGACGTATTATTCTCTAACATGTTCTCTGATAGGCCTAATTCTCTTTTTGAAAAACTAATGCAATGACACATAAATATATTCGTTGGAGGAATAGAGTAACAGAACAGAATGTGTAAAGAGAAGAATATCTATTCAATGAAAGTCAAGACTCTCATAAATGGATATTGAACAAAAGAAAGAAGAATAATTGAATTTTATATAACTCTTGAGTATTGGCAAAATCAAATCATTTAAAAGTTATAATGAAAGTAGTACAACAGAAAATGTGGAGAGAAACTACTATTCATGTATCTTTTTACTTTCATTTCTAATTCTCTTTCTACATCTATCTCAATAATACCCAAGAATTGTATTTCTAAATAGTGTCCAAACAATTTTGTGAATAACTGTAAATTTAATTATTATTTTTATATCAAAAACATTTTATAGAAAATAGCTATGGTACGAGTATATTGTGACAATTTATGATTATTTTTGCAGAAATGAATTCGATTTTGTTGAAAATACTTATATGGTGCCAGTCCTACAGTAAGTGAATGCAATGAAAATTGATAAGCACTCTATGATGCTCCAGCAGAGTTACTCCAATATAACTCTCAAATGGAAACAATACTCTTCTTAACAATTTGGTGATCGGAAGAGAAGCTTTATATTCAGCATGGTATGACGGTATGGCTTTGAAAAATCTGTTTATGGTTCTCCTGAAGTGGAATTTCAGCTTGCACTGTGGAACTATAAATTATCCGCTATCCATCGAAAAAATATGTAAGTTCAAAACTGTTAACGTATACGTTTATTTCGACTGTAATTTTGGAAATACGGAACATACATACGAGTATATTGATTGTGAAAATAAAAAAAAAATCAAATATTTTTTGGGATATCCTGGTATCCCATAAACTTGTATGAATTTACTCTGGCCTCTTCAATTATGTGTACTCGTTTGTACTAATATTATTATAGGAGGGATGATATACTTTATTTGTATATCGAAAAAAAAAAAACAGAAACAAAAATAAATGAAACAAGATAATGATGCAGAAAACTGAACAAAGGATAAGAAAAAAATGAATAAAAAATTACATTTTTTCTTTTCATTTTTAGAAAATTCAATTTCTAATGTCTATATAAAAATAAAAATTGTATATTCTTCTTCTTCTTATTCTCCATTTTCTTCTTGCTTATTTTTTTCTTTGTTTCGTTTCATTTTATTTCGTTGTTTTTTTTTGATAAAAATAATTTCAATACGATTTTCTTTTTTATTATGTATGCAAATTGGTCTGTGTATGAATATATTCGTGTGTGTTTCTTTTTTCGTCTTGTTCTTGTTCTTCTTCTTCTACTTCTTTGTTTTTATTTAAAATAAAAAATTTTATTTCTTTTCTAAAGACGAGTTTGTACATATTTTACTATTGTATTCAATTTCATTTATACTCCTCATCGACATCGTATTTGTACGTAGTTCGTTATTCGTTAAGTATGTGAATGTGGACGAGTATTTTCATTGAATACATTTTTTTTCTTTCGATTCTTTCTTATATTTTTAATTTGGTTTGTACAAAAGCATACTTTTAAAGAGAATTTTCATAAAAAAAAGTAATTTTTTTTTTTTGCATGTAGCTATTCAAGAATACACATACTCTTCATGCATGTACATATAGGTACTTTAATGTACATTCGCCTTTTTGAATGTATTGTTGTTAGACATATAATGTATATTCTGTATCGAAAAAATAAAATGAATGGAAAATGAATTTGAGACTAGATTCTTAAAAAATTCATTGATTATACGAGTATATGTAGTTTTCAATGTTTTTTCTTCCCTTTTTTTATACAAATAGGAGTGTGGTCCTTTATTTGATTTTCTTTTGTTTTCGTTTCTATTTTATTCATTTATTTATTTTTTTTTTTAAATTTTCATTTTCTTGGTGTTTTTGATTTGTCTGCATAAATGGTCTATATGTTCTGTAGAGCACTGTACATATACATATATCCTCAATTTCATTTCACTGCATTTTACATTTTTGTATTTTTTTTTTCTTTAAGATTTTATTATGCTTGATTGTTTAATTTTTAAAATTCTTCCTGTATTTGGTAAGTGTAAGCAAATTTTCGCAAATAACAAAATGGATAATTTACTCATAATATACTCTTGGACTCAATATAATTTCTGTCTCGTATTGGTATTCTCAATTTGTAAGGAAGTGATAAAAATATGAAAAATATTGGACAATAATTCTTAAATTTATGAAAGTGAAAACTTAGCGAAAACTCAGCGAAAATTCAGTGAAAACATAGTGAAAACTTAGCGAAAATATAGCGAAAACTTAGCGAATTTTTAAAATTCAACTGATAATGACAAAGTATACGAATAATGTAAAAAAAAAAAATTGAAAAAAATGGCGATTGTGAATGCTTACAGAATGCAATTTTGGAGTATCAATGTGCAAATTTAGCACATACTACCTATATATCCTAAATTAGAGGATATTACGATACTGCAAAGATTAAAATTTTCAAATTTCTTGAATACACACATACATACACATACTTAGGTTTGTACTAAAAAAATTTCATTTGGTGTGCAGATATTTTCGAATTTCTCTTTTTGGATATTCTGATTGTAGTTTTTTATCATTATATTGTATGAAGTTTAAAAACTTAAAATATTCACTCAAACACATTTGCCCACATAACATCCTTAAAAATACTTAGAAAAACTTCATTATAACTTGTTATAAATTAAATAAAAAATATAAAAATGATAAAAATTCGAATATAATAATATTACTCGTACCATTTCGTATACATTCGGATAGGTTTCCGAATTAATGAAGTTTTTATAATTTCGTTCATCTTCTGTTCAAAAAAAAATATATTTTTTTTTTTTTTTGGTACATTTAAAAGAAATTTATTAATAAGAGGATGAAAAACTTATGCGTAAAAAAAAATGTAAATTTTATCCTGTCATCATCATATGCTCCGTATTATACTATATTCAATGTTTGTGTTTGTGTTTTTATATATCTTTCTACGATTATCAGATATATAAACAAGTGCGTATAATCGTCCTTAAGAAAATTGTTCAAGAAAACTCTACAATGCTGTGATAAAATATTTTTTAAATTCCTTGATAGTCTATATAGTGTTAGAATTTTCATAATTTAATTAAAATTAATTAATTAAATACACATTGGAATATCGTTTCTTCTATCTTTTTACATACTCATAATGCACATGTATTTGCTTATGCATGCGTTTTGAATACTTAACACTATATAGTGTTCGTTTGTTCGTTTTTCATTTTTTTTTCTGTCCTTTTTGCTTTGCTTTGCATATTTTCTATTGTTATGAGTGCAGTTATGTACATACATAGTACCAATGTGATTTCACCTCGTTTTGTTTTTATTTTTAATCATTTTGTTTTGTTTTATTATTAGTGTTTTTTTTTTTTGCACATTTTTTTTTTTTTTTATCAGAAAGTAGGTACCCAATATTATTGTTATTTATTTTTGCAAGGATGATCATCCTTATTTGCACTTTTATTTTTAAAGAAAAAATCCAAAAAAAAAAAATTGTTTTTTCTTGATAGAAAAACAATAAAAATAAGCTCATCTACTCTTACATGAAGAATTTTCCTTTTAATTTCTACACACTTCATAACTCTATTTTTATATAGCATATATGAGTATGAGTATACGTGTATTTGTGTACATAAATTTGTACATAGAAACAATTAGGATTCATCTTGAAAACATCACCACACCACTATAGTTGTAGTCATCATCATTATCATTATCATCAACACTACGTCATCGTCATCATTATTACTCATACACACAATATCAGTGTGTGTGTACATATCATCAGTACCATCTACTACACATCACATACTCGGCTTGACTCAACTTAATGTACATTTATGTATGTATATGTAGTCTAATTTTTCTTTTCTAATAATGAAATCCTTTTTTTATATTTTTCTCAACATTTTGTTTTTCTATCTTTTTATTTTCTTCTTATTTCTTCATCATCTTTTATTTTTGTGTATTTTGCATTTTTCTTTTCTATTCTATTTTATGTACATACCTAGATAAAGTTTTTCTTCTTATATTCGATTCGTTTTGCTGTGTATACAATCTTGTGTTTCCTCCTCTAATTTTCAATTTCTTGTTTGATGTCACGTATCTTTTGATTTTCATTTTCATTTTTCTAAGTTTTTTTTTGTGTGTGTTTGTGTCTGTTTTTTTTTTTGTACCGTCGTATATTAAATGATATGATGGTTGTAGAAGAAGTATTATAAAAGGATAAGATTTATGTGCATGTATATGCCTTTCATAAGAAGAAGAAAAATTTGGTAGTACCAGTAGTACTTAGTTTAAGTATAAAGTATGAAGTATAAACGTAAATAGGATTCATGCAGATATCGTACATGCGGATGTATTCGTATGTGTTGTAAGCAGTGTATTATATGGAATTTAGTGTGTCGTTTTTGAGAAAATTTTTCTTCCTTTATACTTATACTACGTATTTAGACGATGAGAATGGCGAAGAAGATGACGATAAAGACGACGACGACGACGATGACAATTTTTCTTTTATGCATGCATGCATGCATTCATGCATTCATTTGATTCGATTTATTTATGCATGGTGTTTACTAAACGTGAATCCATCCAAATTGTTTAATAGAACAGTTTATTATTATGCGGTATATAACAGGAAACACGTACGGTACGAGTCCTTATTTATGTATTTATTTATTTATTTATTTCTTTTGTTTGTTTTGCGGCTGTTATAGGTTGTGCAGAAAATTCGGTAATTTGATGATTTCATGCGATGATAACAAAATTCTAATTTTTTCATATAAAGGATTAAGAAATACGGAACAAAGAGTGATAGAGAGAGAGAGAGAGAGAGAGAGCCATCTTTGTTACAACAGCCCTTAACCAGCCAAGACTAGAACCACTGCAGTGATTCTTTCATGGCTATATATGCACCATATGTCATAATTTATCATGTACATACACCCAACCTCTTTAGGGATGATGAAAGTTGGGAATGAAAAATTATTTTCCTTACTTTCTGCTTATCACCAAAAATCGAACTCTTTTGAAATAAGGATATCAAGGATGTTAATCATTATTTTTGCGTCAATTAGATTACAAAATTTGTTATGTTTTCTTGTCTAAATTGCATAAATTCATTGAAAGATAAATTTTTTATATACCTGCCCCCAAAAATGCTTGCATAAATCAAACATTTTCATCAGTACAAAAAAAAGGACATAAAGTAAATTTTACAAATAGTTAAATTTTCTCAAAATATCCTTTTTGTTTTTTGTTTTGTTGTTTAGTTATATTTGTTTTTGTTTTTGCATATATATGTACATACATATATCTTTTCAAAAATGTTAATCATTGGTAATCAGATTTTTGTTTTTATAGCAACATCCTGAAGCAATTGATATTTGTCTCTAAACCTCATTCCTCCATATACAGTATATTAAATATTTATGGATAAATATGTACGAGTACTTTTTGTTTTTATAGATTTGTTGGTCATTTTAATCTGACATTGAGAAGGATTTATACTTTTTACGTATACACATTATTATATAGATAGAAAGCGGTTAAAAAAAAATGCGTAAATACTTATGTGTATGTACAAGTATACTTTATGTCTGGATTTTATGTTTTAAGGGCAAATAACAAAAAAAAAAATTTTTTTATATTTCTTTATCTTATTTTATGATTAATAGTGTCCTGTCGATGTCACCCTACATGTTATAATATTAAATATAGGTAACTATCCTTAAGAGTATTGTCGTATGGTCGTATGGTATATGGGGTACATATGAGATTTTATTAAAGGATTTCCCATGGTAGTTTATCTATACGATTACATATGCGTTCGTACTCGTACACATTCATGTATATAATTTTCTTTTGCAAATCTTTAACGGTAATATAGCAAAGGATATCTAATGTAGAGTATACTAGGTAGTGTAGGTAGTGTAGTTTAGCAGCTCTCTTAACGTCTTGTCATTTATGTAATATCCACCAGTATATACGAATGTATGTGTATGTCCTGTGTACATAATACCGATAATGAAGGTGATGTATTAAAAGATTCTAAATACCATTATATACCAAAAGTTGTGTACAATTCATACGTATCTGTATGTATCTACGTATCTGTATATAAGTATGTGTTTGTTTGTATATACGAGTATATCGCACACTCTTAAATATGTTTACCTATTCCAGATTACGTATGGAAGTTGGTATGTTTTTAGTTGCATATCTGATGTATGTTATTCTATAAAATAGTTTTCTTTTATGATATCAAAAAAAAAAAAGGTTTTGCCATCTATCTAGGATCTCATTTATTCTTCTTAGGACATTTTGTGAAAGTTTATTCTTTAAATATTTTTTTTCATTTTCTTTTTTCAACTGTTTGATTGCTGTTTTTTTTTTGGAATTTTGTTTTTCGTTTTATATTTTGAATTCACTTAAGAGTAGCTAGCACCAAATCTGATTTCTTTTGGACCATACATGTATCTTCAAAGTTTTTTAACCGATTTCAATGAAATTTGAAATATAAATACTTTAAAAGAGGTTGCGATCCTTAAATGGAACATTTTTTTGAAAAAATGTCCATGTTGTCTTCTTACACGGTGTCGAATTTGTCAAAATTGCGATTTATCGGTCTCCAAATGCACCATCAGTTCAGCAAACAGACAGTTCAGATAATTTTTTTTGACATTTTGAATACAGATATTCTGAAGGGTATTGTTGTACTTTTATGGAACACTTTTTTGAATTTTTGTTTCTGAAATTTGGCAATAGCTCTTGAAAAAGGAGCTGATTTTTTTTTGTAAAATCCTTAAACTTTGACTTCTGTTTTCATACATTAAATCATGATATTTCTATATGATTTTAATGTCAAAATAAAATTTGGCTTTTTCTGATGTTTTTACAACAAAAATTATAAAAATCCTTTTTATATTTTTATTTTTATAAACAAAATAAAATTTAGATTTTTCTTTATCGAAATTCTTAAAAGTTCAATTTCAATAGCAGCACCCATGGTTATGCAAATGAAATAATTTATAATATTTATAAATTTTCCAGTGTAAAATCGTTGCTGTTGTTTTCGACAATTTTCATAACTGGATCCTACCCTTAAATTTTAAAACATATATACGCGTACATATGTATATATGAACGCATACACATGGACAAGCACTTCATTTTACTTCTTTATCCTTTTTTTTTGTTTTGGTTTTCATTTTTAAATTTTCTATTAATCGTACGAAATACAAAGGTATGCATGATTTTGTGTTTGTATATTTCATCACATATATATTCATATCATGTTGACATATACATATATACAACGTATATACTATGTAGTTTATCTAAGTGTACATTATTTATCATACGAGTACATAAAATAAATATTATATGAGATCCTATACATGTACGTCCTCGTAAATATGTATGTATGAATGTGCGGATCGTTTTTATTTTTCATAAATATTTTCTTCAGAATTCATTTAAAAATCATCATTACTCATCATTCACATATTATGTGTGGATGAGCTACCGAGAGTACACAGAGACAAACACAAATACATAAGTAGTACACACACACAAGTATACACAAGAACAAAAATGAAATAACAAACTAAACGAATGTATTACAGTTTTAGATGAAGATTTTCCTTTTCAATTTTCTTCTTCTTCTTCTTCTTTTTAGATTTTTTGGTTTGATTTTTTTTTTTTGATTTTTTGTGTCCTTTAATAGAGCAGTTTATAGTTTTTTTTTTATACAATTTAGAATAGGTTTAGGCAATATTATAACTCGAATGAAAATAAAAAAGAGGATAAATGAAAGAAAAACTTTATAGATTTTTTGTACATCACACGTATACTTATATCCTCCTCATATAGAAAACTCACATATCCTTGCGTAACATAAAGTATATTCGTATTCGTATGTCTATACAAAATACACTGACATTTTACCTCTTTTTTTTCTAAAATTTTGTTTTGGTTTTTCCTTAGATTTTTTCTTGTCCTTATTGTTATTATTTATTATTTTTCGTTATTGTATTTTTTTGTTTTTGTTTTTTTGGGATTTTTTTTTAAAAACATAATTATTTGTTCGTCTTGAATGTATAAGGACATACAGTATGTGATTGTGTGTGACTTTTTGTAGATATCTTTTTGTGAAAGGTTTTTTTTTTTGCTTTTAATTGTATAATATATTATTTTGCACTGAGTACTCTACATATACATACGAGTATTTGTTTGTCCAGGAGAGTGTGTCGGTGTGCGTGTTTTGTTTGATATCTTATTTATTTTTAATATAGCGCAGCGCGTAATATAGAGCAATATTTAGGACAGAAACTTTGTAGAAATACACATTACATATACACATAGACGAGTATACAAAGAATAACTGCTGGTACAGAATCTGTAGCTGTAGTTACGGCTATAAAGCACATAGCAAAGCACGTTGTATATTCTGAAGTGCTGCATGCCGTTGTAACGTACAGAATGTACTGCTGAAGTGCTGACTAATGGATGAAGTATAGCTGATTCAAAACTGTCAAATTGAATGATCAATTAAGTTGTTAGTCCACTTGATTATTATGATTTTTAATTAATTTAATTTTTCTGCATCTATCGAACTCAAAATGGCGCTTCATTTCAATCACAAAAACTTAAATGTCAATCTGTAGCGCTGTTACTTAAAAATTTGCTAAAGACTAGCTGCAGCTATGACTACGACTTTGACAGCAGCTGTTCACTCAATCTGTTGTCAAACATTAATTTCTTGTATGATTTCAAACTTTGCTGCATGTTTTAGGCGTGACAACAGCTACATATTCTGTTCCAGAGCAGTGAACATCACTATGTATGTATGTAAGTGAAAGAAGGAAGAAGCGAGAGAATAAAAATTAAATAAATATAAAATGAAGAAACAAATTTTTTTTATATGTATTTATAAAATAAAATTTGTATCATAGTGTGTATATCAGTCAGCGTGTAAGCACAGAAATTTTCTTGTCTTTTTATTGGATTCCTTAAAAACAAAAAATTAATTTTTTTTTCATCAGAGTTTTTAATTTAGTTTTACCAGTAGTTTTGCTTTGCTAGATATTCATTTATTTTTTCCCTACTTTTGTTTGTGTTTCACTTTTCACATATATACATACATACAATATTATGCGATAAATTAAGAACCTATACAGAGAGGGACTCTGTATATCCAGTATAAAACTGTATATATTGTATTAAACACACATTTATATTGATATATACACACACTTATATATGTCAGTACAATATTGTGTATCTACTAAAGGATATCATTTTCATTTTATATGTATATAAACGTATGCCTACATATTAAATACGAGCATTATACTTTTATTATGTATGTACGTATTCCTCAGTTTGCATTATGTTATATGTTTGTACGATGATGTCTCTATACAAATGCGTGTACATTTACGAAGATACATACTCGTATATGTATAGTACGTATGAAAGATAAAGAATGAAAAGCAACAAAAAATTTTATAAAGAATATAACAAAAATTAAAAAACATCAGCAGTATCCTTTTTTTTCTGTTTGTTTTTTTGTTGTTGTTTTTTTTTTTTTTTTGAAAAATGTTTATTGTATAAAGCAAGTGAAATAAAGCTTGAAATTGTGTGTTGTTTAGCTTTATCTCTTGTCAGTGTTTTCGATACGCAAAAATAACGAAAAGAAAAACGAAAAAAAAAAATATTTTTTATATTTTCATTTGTTTTTATTTGTATTTACATGTACATACACATGTAAATAGTAGAAGAAAGTATATACAGTCATGTACATACTTTACGTACTTAAACTGATCCATATCTATGGGCGCATATACTATGTGTGTGCGTAAAAATGCTTAAAGAGTATCCATTTTTATGTGAAGCAGTACAGTAGTTGTTAGAGGTTAGATATTAGATAGTAAAGCCCAGTATGTCAAGCCCAGTCAAAAAAATTTTAACATTTTTCTTTCTTGATGTCGTACGCTGCTCGAAAGAAATTAAATGTGTTATTTGTGCTAAAGGTGAGATGGCGTTGTTGTAAAAAATTGTAATTTCTTCTCCAAAGATGTACGTATCACGATATTTTTTTGGAGCAAAAATTTTGACATTTCGCGTGTGTTGTAGGCAGAGATTCGATATGGGAGAGTGAAAATTGAGTGGATAAATTGCTGTCAAAATTACTACGCCAAAGATGTATCACAAAATTTCTTTATCAATTTCTTCGGTGCAGCATACTAGGCATAAGACAAGACCAAATGGTTGCACACTGTATCAGATATAGTATATAGAAAATTTTCTATGTCGTCTTTCTTTATCTTTTCATTCTTTAATATTTCCTTTTAATATTTGCATGTCATGAGTACACAAATCTACTTGTATTTGCGTGTAACGCACACACATACTTCAGTGTATACATATGTATATGAACGATTGTACATCATCATCATGTACACATATACATTGTATCAGCAGTGTATTTCACTTTTACTAACTCTATAGTTGGTTTCAGATTCAGTATAAAATTATTTTTAAAAATAGACATAAGAAAAATTGAAAATAAGTTTGCAGGACAATTAGAACGAAAACTAAAAAATGAAACAAAAAAAAAATAAATAAATAACAAATAAATAATTAAAATTAAAATCAAACAAAAAAACAGAAGCAAATAAAAAGAAGAAAACGAAGAAGAAGAAGAAAGAAATGTGAGAAAATCAAGAGAAGAAAAGAGAAACAGAAAAAGGAGTAAAAACAAACAAAAAAAGAAAAAGAAAATAAAACAAATGAAATGAATTGAAAAATGAGAGGTGGTTGAGTGATGATAAAATGGAGATGGGTTGGTTGACACTTGGAAGAATAAATAGCAGCAGTAGCACTTGTATGTACATATAGAAGGACGAATATAACAAAAACAATAAAACAAGAAGAACATTTACATACACTATTTATCATTTATGTACTCTTGTATATGGCAGTATATCCTCATATCTTCATCTAGAATATTAATAAATATAATGGGATGCAATATGATGAATATGAAAAAATGAAAATATTAAGCAAAGCAAAAACAAAATCAAAAAGCAAAAAATATTTGATATCCTTTAACGTATATATAATCTACCACACCCATAACAATACCCTTCCTTCGATACTAAGTATATGCACTAGTCACCCCATTATCATATCTTTTACACATAAAGATATACAAATTATTTATACACGCGGACCATATCAAAACCTTACTATGATGGTGGTTGTGGTAGGTATATTGACTAGTGGGTTGCTGTTGTTGTTGTTTTTATTATTTAAGGTCGGGGGGATGATGCTATTCGCAAAACCTTACCGCTCAGAATAACTATTGGTGCTCGAACATAGAAAAATTGTACGAGCAATGGAGTACGAAATCAAAATGAGCGATGGGGTACTATACTGAAAACTGACACTGAGTGGTAAATGCACAGGTTATATAATTTCAATTCCAAGTTAGGTGTTAGGTGTTTAGTTGAGTTGGGTGGTGTGGTACACAATGACGATGGTGTGTGTGTAAGTAAATAAAGAAGAAAAAATTGAAGATAATAATGTGATACATATTTGGTGAATAAAAAAAATAATTTTATCACATTTCTATTTTTTTTCCTTTGAAAATGACTCGCTTACCTTATTGATAATGATGAATATGTAGATGATGTCGTTGATATGAATGGATTTTATATGGGCTCAATTTATTATTGTAACTGTGGTCAGGCCGGCCAGTCAACACATCAAATTCGTTTGTAGGTTATATTTAGAGACACATGTTAGATTATTATCGTTCGTTCAATGTTGTTCGATTGTTTTTTCATCCATTTTGTTTTTCATCATCGTCACATCATATTGTCATCATCATAATAATGATGGCAATAATACGAGTAATAATTTTCACAGTATAGTGAATGTGTATCCATTTTATTGTTTCTTCTATTGTTTGAATTTCATTGTGTGCATATTTTCATTTTTATCATTTTTGTTTTTTTGATTTTCTTTTTTTTAAAATTTTTAATTTTTCTCTTTTTCTTCTCTTTAATTTTTTTTTTTTGCTTTTGCATATTTTTATTTCCACTGGCATTTCTTTTGTTGGGCTGTTATTGTTGCTGTTGTAGATGGAGCAGTTGTCAGTAAAGTTGGTTGGTGCATGCATTGTCATTGCATTTTATATACCGTAGATTATCTATAAATATGATAGAAAAATGAAGAGAAAAAATATTAAATAAAAAAATATAACAACAACAATATAACAAAAGAACAAAAAAAGGAGCAAAAAGAAAATGAATTCCAATGAATAAGAAGAAAAATTATTATTATCAGTGAGTTTTTTGAAAAAAAAAAAAAAAAAAAGAAAAAAGAAATTTGTCAGCTTGATTAATAAGATATTAATTTGTTTAAGCTGTTTAAGGAGTTATCTGCAAAGATGTATAAAACTAGAGTAGAAAGAAATTATAAAAATAAAGAATTAAAATAAAAATACACAAGGATACTATAAAAATAGTCCGAATATACGTATATACACAGAGATTACCCTTGTATATGCAAAGCAAATGTAATGCAAAATGAAAAATTATGAATTGAAATGACATTTTTCGCGATATTAAAATTGCATTTTTCAACTTCAATATTCGTTTTTTTATATACTTAATTTGTTTCAAAAGCACAAAATACAAAATATTTTTCGTTTTCATTTTAACGGTTCATTTTTCACTGAATGAATTTTTCATAATTTTTATGTGTTTTTTTTTTGTTTATATTTAGTTTCTTTTCAAAAAGGATACAGAACACGAACAAATATTTTTTTTTTGAAAAATATGTATGTAAATAAATAAATTGAATAAATGGAAAATTGAAATATAAATACTTCTAGAAAGAAGCACGTAAAACGTGGATAATATAGAAGAAGAAAAGTCCTTTATTTTTTGTGTAATTTTCATAAAAATGTAGTGCTTATATATGTATAGTGTGGTAAATGGGGTATTATAGGATAGAAAATGTGTATATAGGTCTAAGGATACCGCTATACAGAAAATTGCATAGTAAGTGTGGTAGTAATAATTTGCATATTCATTTATCATAAATGAAATATACGAAATTCTACCAAAAATATATATATATATTTTCTTCTTCTTATTATTCTCGTTTTATCCTTAAATAGCTATCATATTTTTTAAGCTGTGTTATATGATGACTGATTATGAATTACTTTGTATACTGCACATACCATCATCATCGCAGCAACAGCATTTCATGCGATTCATATTTCAATGAATTATTTTTAGGCATTTTCTTTGCACTTTCCCGTTGCACGTCTCTTCGTTATTATTTTTTTCGACATTGAAAAAGAAATTTTCATTTTTTTCTTTTTAAATAAAAGAAACGAAAAAGAAATTTCCAAACAATAAAAACAGAAAGAAAATTGAAAAAACAATTTTTTTTTCTTTCATTTTCTCTTGAAAATAATCTACGAGTATAAGGGATGTTTTTTTAAGTTTAAATTGTTTGTTTTTTTTCTGTGTTTTTCTCATTATTTATTTTTTTTTCTCGATTTCATTTCTCATATATGTTTTTCTTTTATTTTAATTTTCGTGCAATTTTTTTTTTTTTTTTTCATTTGTGCAGATTATTGTTCGCCTTTTAGCCACTGCTTATAATAACAAAAACAAAAAAAAAGCAAATTTCTCATTTCATTTTCATTTTTTTTTTATATTTTTTTGGCTGAGAAAAAAAAGGATATCAGTAAGTAAAGTAAAATGTGAAAAAAAATTTGAAAGAATTCTGAGAAATAATGGCACGGAAAATACTTACTGTTCTTTTGAGAGTAAAATATGAAAAAGAAAAAATGGAAAAATTAAATAAATAAACTTGTAAATAAGCTTGTAAAATCTCATAATGTTCTACTACTGTTTAGTAGCTATATGGACGTACGAGTATCAGTAGCAGCACATAAAATTCCCCACGCCATAGCCACCTGCAGCTATCTATAGGTATTGGTAGCTAGTTAGTTATGGACGTAGCTACTTAGCTGAGTTGTTAGTCTGTTTCGTGTTTTACCATACCAACTTCTTCATTCTGCCCCCTTCCAATTAAAGGAATGCATTGAATACACAGGCAGGCACACTAACAAACTATACGAACAGTATACTTTTCATTTCATTTCACATCATTTTGTTTTGTGTTTACCATGAAAATTTCAAGAAAAAAAAAATCCCATCACCAGAGTAAAGAGAAAATAATAAACGAATGGCAAATTTACTGAATGTCTATATCCTGCTGTTTTTTTTTTTTTAAACAAAAAAAAAAATATTTTATTTCGGCTAATTTTCTTATTTTTCAAGAGAATGCAGTTTTGTGTACAGGTTGTGTTTTTGTTTGTTGAAGATGAATGGAAAATGAAAAATTTCACGGCTAATTTCAAAAGCTTATTTTCCATCAACAAAATTTAATGGTGTTTTTCCTTTTATCTCTTTTTTATTTGTTTTTAGTTTTTTTTTTGTTCATTTTTTCATTTCTTGTTAATTTCAGTTATCCATTTAGTATTCAATTTTTTGTTTGGCTAACAGGAAAAGTGAACAAAAGACAAACATAAAAGCGAACAAATAAAAATTGAAAATTTTAAAATTCATCTTCATTCAACTCCACCACACCACACCATACCCGCATCAAATACTATTTTAATGGTGAGTAATTGAGAAGTAAATTATTTTTCGAAAATGAACCCTCGCGTTAATGATATTTCTAAATAGTTTTCTAGTATTTTGGTGTACTAAAATGACAGATGACAGCTTATTACGTCCTCTAAGATCATTATGAAGTGCAGATTTAAACAAAATTATGTTATCAGAGTACTGGGATTGTGAATTTAATGGAATATTTGCCCTAATAGCTTTAAGGAAGGCGGAAAATTGGATTGGATATGTCCCCCCAACCAATTATGGGACTATAAACAGCTGTAACTACTACCATTGACAGATTTATCCGTCTTAGGCAAATTTGCAGGACTTCCCAACGTTAAAACATTTAGAAATTCATATGCTGCCAATCGTTTACTTTTGGCAAACCCTTGCCAAGATGTTTCATAAGTAAGTTAGTTAGGAGATGGTATAAATGTGAATTGGGAGGCAGAGGTATTCAAGAGTAAGAATATAGAATGGAAATGAAAATTTATAAAATTGAAATGATTTATGCATTAAAAGCTTGTTATTTACACATCAATTTAATTGTAAACACTCTAGTAATTATAAGGTAAAGAGAATTTATGAAATGGATTGGGAAATACGAACAAAGATATTAGCAGTAACAAGAAATTCAAAACAAAAAAAAAATTTCTTTTCACATTTACAATCTCCAACAGTCGAGATGAGCATTTTCTTTTTATTCGACTTTGAACGTTGTTTCAACGGCATCGTACTTATTCATATTTTTACTTACATTTAGCAGTGAATCATCAGTGAAAATGAATTTTTTTTTACTTTTTCTGTTATGTTATGTAACTCAGATTGGTACAGTTTTTAGGATTTTACAGGATTGTTATTTTAATTTTCATTTCTTCTGTATACTAGTCGTACTTTTTTTAATATTTGTTAGATTATATTTGAGTGTAATAAAAATTGCATTCTGGAATGGTCGTTTTATGAAAAATTCTCTTCACTAATATCCTTAAAATTATGCATGGAAATTATTTCTTTGGAGTATGTATGCTCTGATTTATATTTTTGAAAGTAATACCACGAAATATAGTAATAAATTCTTCTTTTTCTTCTTCTATGGCACTACAGTCCTGAAAAGGTCCCTGGCCTCTAAAAGAATCCGCCTGCAATGATCTCTGTTGCACGATTTTTGTTTACAGTTCGTTATCTGGAGTCTGTTGATATCTTTTAATACTCCACACTGCCATCTGTTTTTTGGTCTTCCGCTGGCTCCTTTTCCATCTATTCTATCTAGTATAGGAGCCTGTTTACAGCGGTTTGACTGCTTTATTCTGTTCACGTGACCTAGCCATCTGAGTCTGCTAACCTCTCATCATTACCTACAGATATAACGTATAATTCATCGTTAGATCTTCTCCTGTATTCGTTCGTTTTTCAATTCGTTCGTTTATTTTTTTTTTCAATTAATTTAATAATTTATTTTGTAAAATGCGAATAATAGTCATATCAAAAATTATGTTAGTATGTTATATAGGGAGGATATAATATTTACTCGTAATTTAATTTAATTTCATAAAATGCCATTCAATTTACGTACACATTACATACTCGTATACAGACAACATAGAGTATAATATAAATGTACGTACACACAAATACATTTTCATAAAATCTACCAGTATCAGAAAGCTGTACTATACTAATAGCAAGCTGTATATAGTATCAGTATTTCAAATTCAAATTCATTCGGTAGTATCATCATCAAATCAGAAGGTTCATTAGACTAAAATCAATGCATTTTATAGTCGCATGCATAACATCACTACTTGTATCGTATGCACATAAATATGTACGTTGTGTTGTGTGTGCATATTTATATGATGTAGATAAATTTTAGATGGTATATGTAAATGCAGAGTATATAGAGTACATACTTATTATACACAGGATAATAATGTACACGTGCACGTTAATGTAATAATGTTCAGTTCAGAGTGTAAAATTGAAACAAATTTATACTTTGAAAATATGTAATTATTATTGTACATCATTATAGTAGAGGTACACGTATATGTATGTAATATCTGTATGGTTTATTCAAGTATCCTAATACAGAGTGACATTTTGGATTGATTAATTAAATTACATATGAATTTATATACACATATGTGTACATCTCGTATCTAGTATATGTAGTAGTCTCGAAATGATTGTGTATTATGTGGTAGTTATACATAACATGATAGTATACAAACTAGTACATAATATGCTTGTATGTGTGTAGAATGTAGATATAGGTATTAGGTGTACATATGTATAGGTAATATACGATAAATTAATTCGGAAATTAATTAAATAAATGTACATATAATATGATTTGATTGTTATAATGATTATTAAAATAATTTACAGAAATAATGATTCATTTTGAAATTTATTTGTAAAATTGATCGGTAGGCTGATTTTCGTATATGTATAATATGGATGGATGGCTATACAAATTCGTGTATGTAGGTGTTCCAGCACACAATAGCGGATAACCATCAATAAAACATATTTATTTTTTTTTATTTTTTTGGAAAAATAATAAAATTTATACCGTATGGTTTAAATAAATTTTAAATAAAACCAAAGAAAAAAAATATATCGATATAAAATTGATAGGAAAAATATTTAGAAGGGGAATTTATTTAATTTTATCACTTACACTCGGTAATTAATTGATAAATGCGTGCTAGGTATATAGAAAGTGGATCATGTAATAAGTCTAGAAATTCTGTTAAAATATATAGATCAGAATATTCGAAAGTCTTGAAGATGACGATTGAAAATAAAAATTTTGGGATCAATATTTAGTGCATTGAGATAGCAAGGCTTAAATGGATAGATCATTTGTATTCATAATTGTAGACAGTTTTCAGAGGGTGAAAGAGAAGTGGGAAGATCATGAAGACTTTGGCAAGAGAATGTTGAATATGATCTCAGGCTAATGAAAGCTAAGGATCCAATGCGTAGAAAAGACAAATGTGGACTGGCTAGAGGGGCATCCCAAGTAGGTAAAGATCAACCTATGAGCCCACGATGAGCTAAAGGTTGTCTTCCAAGTCGCCTCCATTCTATTTTAACCTGGGCTACCTTCGCATAATTTTTGATGTTCATTTTGTTAAGATCTTCTTCCACCGCATCCAACCATCTTTTTCTTGGCCTTCCCTGTTTCCTTGGTCGTGAGATAAATTCAGTAAATATTTTCTTTGTAGCTCTGTTTGCGGGCATTCTTATAAGGTGCCCCAACCATTTTATTCTCTGAGCCTTTATAAATCTATAAATCTATCTATTATCAAACTATGAATGTAGCGCAATTAATGATATGGTGATCCTTAAAAAATCATAGGAGTTTAGAATACCAAGAGTATTAAAATCTTAAGTATTAAGATACTGGGAAGCATATTTGTGTTCATATTTACGACTATGAAAAGGTTTGTAATTTGAATTTATTCTGTAATTTTTTGCAAAATAATTTGAAAATTCAGAAAATATCAAATTTATGACATAATCTCCTTAACTTCTACTCTAATAGACAAATATGAATTTATCATTTCCCAAAAAAATTTGACATATCTCCCCAGATAATTGAATCAACAGATATTCGCATTTCATTTTAAAAAATGCACGACTATTGTTGAATAAAAAAAAATTTCTTTTTTTTGCATTTTTTTTAATTAAAAAGGAAACCAAGAAAATAATGTTGCTAATAAAGATTTTCCATTTTACAATATTTCTTTCGTCTCATTTTTATTGCATATTTTATTTTTCAAATACCAGTCTGAATCTAGATAATGCCCAAAATAATAATGAACAAATAATTCATAGGCAGACATAGTATCTACATACGAGTATATCCTATACGTCCTACACATGTATACACTGATATAATTTTCCAAAATTTTTGTATGTTTCTTTTTTTTTTTTTGATTCAATTTTCTTTATTCTTCTTGTGATAAATTAATTATCCTGTCAATGACATTTTTATCCTTACAGTATACGAGAATATGTGTATTGTTATTATTATTTTTCCTCAGATTTTATATTTCGAAAATTAAATACTATCTGATAACATTTTTTTGAAAGAAATAATTTTATTGAATGCAAAATAATAAAAAAAATAATAGAAAAGATAACCATAACCATACATTTTTCGTCATTTTTTATTATTATTCTCTATCCTGTATACACTGTATACGACCGTACTACACGACTGTATGCAATTTTTTATAATTTTTGAAAAAAAAAAAAGAAAATTCAAATCACATGCAGGCAGACAACAAATAACGTGTAATGTGTATGTAGAGTGTAAAAAAAATATGAGTTTTAAATACAAAATTCTTATATGAGATCGTATATAGGCGAATTGTATTTATTATTAGGAGGAAGTAATCAATATAACAAATAAACTGCCAATATATAGAGGCAGGAGCTATAAACAGAGAACAGACAAAACCACCTACCCCCTAAAAAAAAACAAATTAAGGCAAATAAAGAAGAAAATTATTATTGATATAAAAAAGGAAAGAAAGAAATGCATTTAACAAGCCAGAAAAAAATATTGTATTTTTTCTTCGTGAAAGGAATAACTCCCATATTTCTGCCTCTAAATGTTTTTTTCTTTTCTGGTTTCTATTTTTTATTTTTTACAAAATTTTTTTTTTTTTTAACAATAATATTGAGGAAATTTAGAATATGTATGAATTTCTTTTATTTTTTATCTCATATTTTATTTAATTTGTTTTTTGCCTTTTTTCTTTTTTTGTTGAAAGTCATAAAAATACATTTTATGTGATTTTTAAAAGTCGAAAAAAAAAGACGACTTCATATTATTATTATTGTACATACATATGTACAAAAGATACATACTCATATGTACGTGTATTTCTTTATGTATATTATCTGTCTGTATGATTATTATTATTTGACTGTATTCTATTAGGTAATTTGTATTTTGTATATCCTCGTGCTCGCGTATACTGTATATGTACGAGTATATCTAGAAAATTTTTGATCTACATACGATAAAAATGAATTGTTTTTTATATTTTTATTCTGATGGTGTCTACAACATATTATGTATATGATATATATAAACAGGATATAAACGTGCACATATATTGCATATGCATTTTATATTCTATCGATTGTTGTTTCATTTTTATTTCATCCTTTTTATGTATATTTTTCTTACATTCGATTTGATTTTTTTTGGGTTTCCTTTTTTCTTCCCACATTTTTGTGTGTGTGTGTGTGCATGTGTTTTGATTCTATGCACATCCATACTCAACGATAATATATTATTATAGAAAGAAAATTGTAAATTGTCATAATATAATGTTTGTGACAAATTTTTATTATTGCTTATAATATTTACTGTGTGCATTATTATACGAATAAATACACATTTTTGTAATGTACATATGTATGGTATATACATGTGTTTGTATGCTTGTAATAAGTATGAATAATATAGTATGGTAGTATAATAAAAGATTGCGGTCTTTTCAATTTTTAAAAAAATAAAAAAAAAAAAATATCCACAAGCTATATAAGATGCTATATAAGGATATATGAAGAAGATTTTTTTATTTCGTTTTGAAATTTCAAAAAATTAAGAGAGCCAAATAAATAATAGAAAGAAAAAAAAAATTAAATCTAAAAGAAAAATATCCTTTTTATTATCCTTTTTATATATATACTAATATTTTTTTTATTTATTTATTTTGGATTTTTTATATTTGATTTATTTATTTTTTTTTTATATTCTGTTCTCCTATATTCTTGATTATTGATGCATCCTTTTTACGTTTTCGTATACACAAAAATTTTTCGTATACATTGCACATATGTACATAAATGTAAACGTTTTGTATGTCGAAAAAGAGAAATGAATTTGTATTAAGATTAAATCGAAAAATTATTGTCTGTACTGTTACATTACATATGAAGATTTCTATACGTATGAGGTACGAGTTTACATATTAGGGGGATTCATGTCACGTTTCGTAGCCTTTGTAATTTTCGTAAACTTCGTAGTCTTTGCGGTTTTTGTAGTTTCCGTAGTTTTCGTAATTCATTTCCATACACTTGTGAACTACAAAGTTTCTTTTTAACTACAAAGGTAAAATGCTTCGCAGTTTTTAACTTTTGTATTTCGTAGTTTCGTTTCGTAGTTTATGTTTTACAGTTCTCAGATGGCATAGATATTATAATATTAGAGGGATTTATGCCATATTTTGTAGTCTTCGTAATCTTCGCAGTCTTTTCGTAGTCCATTCCCATAAAGTTTCGTAGTATGCGTATAGTTTTAACAAAACTGCACACATAGTGCTAAATGAGTCTGTTCCTAATGGACTGGAAACGGACTGCCACTGCAACCCTGCGTATAGTTTTGTAGTTTCGTAGTTAATGTTTGACAGTTCTCAGTTAGAATAGAAATTACATAGTAATAAATAAATATGACAGCTCAAATAAAAACAACTACGAAAAAGTAAATTACGAAGAAGCTATGAAATTACGAAGCAAAGAACTACGAAAAAATGAAATGAATCCCCCTCTTTTAAATGAAAAATATGTATAGATATGATAATGTTATAACAACAAAATAATATGAAAGAGATTTTATGTTTATGAAAAACAAAAACAACACAAATAAAATACGAGTATGTGTATGTATCATCATCATGTACATATGTACATTAAATCTTGCATCGTATTGTATAGTATCCTTGCATATAATGTACGTTCTACGTTTCTATACAAGTCTGTTTATTTGACGTGACATTTTTAAAAAATACTTAAAATTTTTGTCAATATTTTATTCAGATATTATGTACAAATGTATATGTATGTATGTACATTAAATATTTTCACATATGTACATATGAGAATATAAAAAAATTATGAATTATTTATTGTACTCATTTTTCTTTCAATTTTTCTTTATTATTGTGGTAGAGATAGAAATTTATAAACGTATCTACGTACACATACAAGAAGTATGATGTACAATCTACATTCATAATAAAGTAGTTATGTATCTAATATGATTTTCTGAGATTTACTACATTATATCTATTTATTTATAGATGTATACAATAATGAAAATATTAGAATCTTGAGAATACTCGTATATTCTCATGATAAATAAAAATATGACAAATACACGATTAAATTTAATGTTACTGATTGATGATAGAATTTTGAGGTTATGTATAGAATAAAGTAGAGTAGATAGATTTAAATTTATTTAAGTATAAAGGTATACATATTACTACACAACATCATACGATTGAATAAATATATTGGTAAAGATATGAAAGAATGAAACTAGAGATCGTATTCTTTTTCTGAGATTCAATTCTGAGTCAATTATGTGTGTAACTTTTTATGCGTACTCCAAATGTTTATGTATTTTTGGTTTCTCATAATATTTTTTTGAATTTTGTCTTTGATGTTTTCGGGCTATTGAAACTAGAGTTTTCCATATAAAATCTTTGCCATATAGGCATAGAAATCAATCCTAAAGGTGCTAGATCTTTAGGAAGGCAAAAAAAACGTTGACTTCGAAGAGAATAATGTCGACATGTGAACCGGTGGCTTAAACAATCGTTACCCTGCGGATCATGTGAGATGGCGCATAAGGTGCAGATAGTGGCGGACTCTACTTTAGTAGGATGAACGCTAAGAAGCAGAAGGAGAAGACGATATAGAATCTTTGGAAATATAAAATTTGTTAAAATTGGCAACTGGCAAGTCTAAAATATTGGCGTATAGAAAGCAATCATATGACCAATTTTGGGCATTAACTAAAAAAAATGAAAAATGCCTGAATAGGATTTAAAAGATAGATTTACAGTCTTGTTCATGCAATGATAATGTATGGTAAACGAGAAATGTTGAAGATATCAGAACTCTTTATACAGATTATGTTGTGGCGACTAATATTTAAAACAGTAGATGAAGTATGAAGATTGGGCAAGGGAATGCATTCAAAAGAGTGTTGAGAAGCATTGAAGAATGAATCCAGTAAAAGCGAAAATTGAGAGGTAACCCAAGTTGATATAGTATTTAAACGACATGCTCAAATATTTTAAGCATTTTAACTTTCAGAGTGAAGAACTAAGATGAATGAAATGGCAGTAGACAGAGTTGTATAACATACAACATACTTTCAGCTCATAAAATATAAAAATCATAATAAGATATGACAGAGCACTCTATTTCTTTAATTAAATTAAACGAAATTATAAAATTTATTCTTTGAAATTGTGACTGCTAAATATAAAAAATTTATAATGCACTTAAAATAGTAATTCAAAAATTTGAAATTGCGATATTATGATACTTAAACATGTGAAAATATCAAAACAAATTTAAGTTAATTACAACATTTCCGAGGTAATAAAAGACTAGAAAATAAAACCAAATACAGACATATAATATAAAATTCATAATCGTCTGTCTAAGAATTCTATAAGAAATCTAATTTTGTAGTGTAGTAATTTATAATAATAATTCAATATGAACATGCATGTTTATGTAGTACAATATAATGCATAAATATTGAATGAAAACCTTTAAATTATAACTTATGAGTACATGAATATTGGTATTATATGTATGTATTGTTTGATGTTTGTATAAGAAATCATAAATAATAAACAAATTTTATTTATTTATCTGATTTACACATTTAAATATATCTGTTCATAAATTAATATGCATTATATCGATACACGTAACATAAATTCATGTACTCGTATGTATAAATAAGAGTACATAGTATACCAACTATGTACACATGTCATATTTTCTAGTGTATCATCATGAACAACATACGAACGAAACAAAGTATATACATAAACATCAAAAAGCCTTATAAGGTGATAATCTGTGTTAAATGATTTATTGGAAAATTTAAATTTGTGCTTAAAATAATTTACATGAATATTCAGCTATGTACGAGTATACATACGAGTATAGATACAAGAGGTATGCGTATATGTATATAAATTTTAATATTTACTAATTCATACATATACTTTTATGTAAATTTGTGTAATATTTGAAACATATACATTTACATTTACATTTAGGTTCACTCGTATACATATAAATTTAGTTCTATAACTGCGTACATACTACATATGTATTTGTATTAAAACGTTTTTGTAAATGATGGTAATTAATTAGTACACTTTTCAATTAATTAAGTATTTATTTGTGTAGTATTTTAGAGTGTGTACCTTATATACTACTCCATCTATATATACTTATAATACATCACATATAATATTTGTGCATCATACATGATGAGTACCTAAAGAATTATATAAATGAAATGTATAACTAGTAGAGTAGAAACGGCAGAATGAACATTTATATATGAGCACAAAGCTATAATGTGTATGTAATATACTCATGTATGTATATGTATGTAATTCGTTAATTCGTATAATATGTAAATTATGTACATTTTATTATATAATACGGATAAGAATAAAATGACACGACAAATTTAAATAAATAAATCTGTATTTATATGATGTGTACACATTTAAACATTTCGAGCATTTACACTAATAAATAAAGTATACACATATAATAAATGTACTAAAATACATATAGAATGTACCTACTAAATAATAATAGTAATAATAATAAGATGTATTAAGTATGTATAATAATAACGATTAATTTAATTTCAAATATTACATATGGATATTACTACATTATTATATTTCTAGGTAGGTATAGTATACATAAATATAATGATATATTGACAAAGTGTATTATTATCTGCAAACACACTGTATATTTTGTATATTTATGTACGAAGGTTGAATGAAAACTTCCCAGCCTAATTAGGAAACAATTTATTAAGAATTAAGTTTTCTTCTTTTTTTTTCTGGCAAAATGATTCTTTATTTTTTTTTCAGTGTAGTATCCTTTTATATTTTAAGATTTCGGTATAGAATGGTGTATGTCAAACTCTTCTAAATATGCATTAGTTTCAATATTAGAAATGTCTTCTATTCCTTGTTAGCCATTCTGATATGTTTGGAAACAGATATGAAGTATAATTTGACTCTGAATTTGATGATTTTATGCGATTAGTTAGTAATGTGAAAGTAATTTCGTTTGTACGACTTCTGATGAATAAACTGGTGCAGATGACAATTTATCAAGAAATGCTATTCTAGCCAAGTGTAAAATATTTCTCAAATCTTCGTTCATTTCTTTTTGTAATGTTGACAAACTAACGAACTTTCATACGATGAATCATTCAAGATTGTATTATGAATTTTTCTAATAAAAGAGCTTTTCTTGAAAATATCTACCTAATAACAGAGTAATGTATAAAGTGATTTTATAAATGATTACATTTTTAAAGAAAAATGTCGATTAGACGGTCTAAAAACCAGTTGTGTTTATTTTATATTAGGTCAAGAACTTTTCAATCTACCCTTGTATAAATGTATTATGAATGGCTGTTACTGCATATATACACATACATTACATTATACATTCAATATATCATATACTTATGTAATTTTTAAATATTCGTATGTATGTACAAACTTAAATACTACTTAAGTGTTTTTGAAAATTCAATTGTTAAAATGAATTTTGAAATTTTACAATAAATGGATAAATTTACATAATATATTTACATATGAGTGTACATAATACAATATATACGGGATATTACAAACATGTATGTAAGTATGTATATAACACACGTGGATAATTTAAATTTATTTACTCACATACTCACATATAAGTAGTACCACGGAGTACCTAGTTAGTCGATTATCGAGAAAATTAATTCTATAATATGGTGTATTAAATGTGTAGAAATTTTACGGATATTGTAAAGGTGTAAAGTATAGACAGATAAATTGATATTTTAGAGAAAATTAATTCGATTATATTATACCACATGAAGGATATTATATATGAACATACTTACATATACAGATATTTTTGTATCGCATCGTATCTGTTGTAATATCGTATGTACATAACTGCTGTACAATGCACACTTTGTTAACGAAATATATTTGTTAAGTGATTTTTATTATCATTTCTACATTCATTATTATAGAGGTAATCAATAGCAATATAATTATTATTACGCATGCATTTGAAATGCAAAAAATATGTTCTGCATTATTGTAATATGCAGATTATAGATTTAGATGAAATGATGTGTGAAATACTACTCGTACTATGGTAGCGTATACTATAGGTGCTGTAATAGAATCAATGACCTTCACTGCTCCAGAAAATGTATAAAGTAGAGGAGCAAGTATATTAAATGTTTTTTGTTGATTTTCCATGTTTGTCATGTAACAGTATCCTTATTCTATACTGAGAGAGAAAATCAACTTTTTTTAAAAATGAAAAGAAATCTACTATAAAGCTTTTCAAATCATCATCAATGACATATTTTCTTTGGATGTGGCCTGGATGCCTGAATTTAGTATTACTGACGGATAATGTTTAGAAGATTGATTTAACGGCATCATTATCGTTTCGACACTTTCGACACCATCGCACAATTCGGGCGACAGCGACAGCGTATCGCTGAAAGTTCGCATTTCTTCTTCTTGCGAATAGATTAATACTACTGTAAAATCTAGGTCGGGATGGCTTGTTGTCGCTGAAAAATAGAATATAATCTACCTGGGCGACAGCGTAAGTTCAGCGTAAAAAGTCCCATTTAATTACTGTATACGCTGTCGCCCCAATTGTGCGGTGGCTGTTATGGTCGATTTCTTTATGGCCTCTGTTACCTGTGTGTCACATAAGTTTAGCTGAAAGCTAGCAACGAGTTTGGTTTTCTTCATACAAACTTCTCGCTAACTAACCGTAAAGCTAATTGGATTATGCGATTATGCTCAAAACTATAATCGAAAATTTTGAAATTGAGCTAGACTGGGCTAGTATCGAATTAGGTTACAGCTAAATAAATAAAAATGATCAGAGTTTCATCTATCAAATAAAGTTAGCTTGCCGCTAAGTACTAAATTTTTCCAAACGTTTCTCTTTTGTGTATTTTGTGAAACTGACAACGATGTTGAAAATTTATAAAAAAATTTAATATAGTTCCCATATTATTCAATAATTAAATTTACGGCTAGCTCTAGCTCTTCCTATCTATTCATTATTACAAATATATTAAAATATTTAAATGATACATTTTACATATTTTCTCAATTAACAAATGAAATGTATAAAAAATGATTACAAGGAAAAAATTAATTTAAAGGATTTAGTACATATGTCATAAAATATAAAGTATAAAAGTAAATAATCGTAAAATGAACGACTGTACTTTTTAATTAAGGATGAACTACTCATATTTATGTACAGTACACGTATATAATATTCATATATATATAGATATCTACCATTATGTGGTCACTATATTTATATAATATTATATTCTCATAAAAGTTATTTTCAAATTTGAATGAAAAGTTTTATCATGTTTTACATTCAATTTTAATTTTTTTGTTAAACCAAAAAATTAGTACAATCTCATAACAATTAATTAGCTATAACCTTTTTCTTTACACACATGTATGTGCACATACATAAATATGAATGGGTATACGTATATTGTGTAGAGATAATAGTATGTATATTATGTACAATACATATGTAAAAAAGGATTCTATAATTAAATACTTATTACGGTATTATTATTTATATAATCCATTTTCAAACTTTTTTCACAAAACTGTTATTATTATCCTTCGAAATTATTCAAATCCGGAACATTCAATTATATTCATTATGTACATATATGTACATATGTATGTATGGATTTATACCAAAATATTTATGTTTCTAAAACATACATATATGTACTTATGTTATAGTGTTTGTTGAAAAATGATTTATAGAAATTTATTATAATTTATCCATTATCTGGGGGAGGTTGTACCTAGTAGAGCGGCACCATACCTCAGGTTGAAACGACTTTATTGGCAGGCTTTGTGGTATTTGCCTGTTTGAACGGCCCTAAAGATTGTTCAAATTTTATGCATGATCTGAGGAAAGAGTGCGGAGAGTGAGATCTTGCATTCGCTTGTTGTTTGCGAAATATCAAGCTCACTATAGTGTTAAGAAGAAAATTTCAAACAAAAAATATTCTATATTCTATATATTCCGATTCCACATTCAATGCAGTAGACTTGACAGCTACTTTTACATTTAAGCATATTGTGAAGTCGAAAGTCGAAGTCCAAATTGAAGTCGCTGCATTGAATGAATGTATAGAAGCGGCATAATACATAAAAGACGTTAGTATAGAATTGATTTATTTACTCTATGATGAGAATGTATAAACTTAATGCACGATCAATAAATTATGTGCTGAACGCTAATAAACATAGAAATTCCAATTTTCTCCTGTTGGAATGAAAAAAGAAATTAAATTATAGTTTAAATAATAAAGTTTCAACCTAGATGGCTGTAATTTTAGAATAATTGCACCGATCACCCAAGAGGCTAAAACCGCCGAGAGCATCACTGTTTTCTCTGTTCCTCTGATGTTATTTATATATGATTAAAAATTGTTATTTTTTGTTTTGTTCTAGATATTTGTGTTGTGGTGTTATTTAATTACAAAAAAAAAAAAACATTATGTATACCACCTAATGCATATAAATATGTATGTATATTCGTGTACTATAGAGATACTCATAACACTTGTTCTCTTTTGTTTTTTTTTTAAATATGTATATTATTTTCTAAACATGCTTTTTCACATGATTTCACACTTATTTTGTAATTCCTTTGTGTATTCACTTCGTGAAATATATCCTTGTAATAAATATAGATATTAGAAAGGAAAAACAAAATACAAAATAAAATAATTTATGAAATGAAAATAAGATTGAAATATGATACAAAATATGTACATAATTATGTACATAATGTACACATACGAGTAATAACCGCACACACATTCAATCTCGTATAGTACACATAACAATGAATAATTAAAATGAAAAATATAAATTTTTAAGTGAAGAACACATAAAAAAACAAAGTATGTACATAAAAGTAAATCTTATTTTTTATTCTTTACATTTTATTTTTTTTATTAAATTTTTTTTTTACATGTTTTTTTATGTTCTTAATTTGTATATACATCTTTCTTCATATTCTCCATACGTTTGTAAACATAACATGCTTGTACAAAAAGTAATTTAAAGAAAAATGTTTGTTTTGTTTTAAATTCTATTTCTAGTTATGATTTTTTTTCATTTATTTTTCAAAACGTTACGTAAATTAGAAATAAAGTTCAGTATAATGCGCAGAACAAACTTTTCTCTTCATTTACAATTTATGTAGAAAAAAAAAACACCCAAGAAATGCTCGAGAAAGTGATCAAGCTCAAGAGAATTTTCATATTTTCTTTTCTTTTTTGCTCGAAAGAAATTAAATGTGTTTTCTATGCTGTAGATGAGATGGCGATGTTTGTAAAAAGTTATAATTTTTTCGTCAAAGATGTATTACGACACTTCTTTGCTTTTTTGGAGCAAACAATTTTGACATTTCTTGTGTGTTGTGTAAGCAGAGCTTGGATTTGAGAGGAGTTCAAAATAAAGTCGATAAATTGCTGTCAAAATTGTACTCGCCATAGTTGTATCACAACATTTCTTTACCGATTTTTTCCGTGCAGCCTCAAGGCCCAGGCCTCCAGAAAACCGTTAATCAAAATAATTAATTGAGGAAAAACGGAAAAAAAATTGGAAGTTTTTCGATAATCAAATTGAAGCTAATTCAAAATTTAATTCGTTGAAAGTGGTTTGTGTACAAACTAAATTTATTTTGTATTTAGTTTGAAGCATGATTAGATAATGAGTGGAAATCGATCGTTAATTTTTATCAATTCCATTGAACTACAAATACAATTTAATTTATTTGCTTTATCCATTCATATTGCGATAAATTTTTTGATGATACAGAATGAAATGTAGGACATATTTATCCTATTTCTAGTCTAATTCCTTTGAAGTCGGACAAATTGATATTTTTATTTTTTACATTTCTGAAAATACACAAACAAGAATGCTAATTGCACCGCTTTATTCTCCATTTTATGAATGTGTATGTGTACTACTACATGTAACTGTGAAATAACTTTATAAATTATTATTTACATGTGTTACAGTAACAAATAAATTGTGAAATTTAATATTTGTTTTGCGTATACAAATCATCATAATCGCGTTAAATGTTAAACATATCAGTACCCTACACTAATACGTACATATACTCTTCATAAATGTATACTCTTCATATGTATACTCTTCAATACACTACATTCACATTATTGTAATCTTTGCATAATTTTTGCGGTATGATAATCTGAAAAGTTTTCCGTTGTATATGCATACCATAATCTAAAATAAACTTTGCAAAAATTCAAACTTAAAAAAAAAAACTAAGTGAAAAATGAAAGATAATAAGAAAAACAATAGCAGGAGAAAAAAAAATGGTTTAAAAATTCTTTGTTACACCTCTGTAACTCTCTTAATATGAGATTAAAAATATGAAAAGTTAAAAAAAAAAACAGAAAAAAAAGAAGAAAAGAATAGAAGTGAAAATGTGAAGAAAACAAAATAATAATAAAACTAAAACAAATATATAACTTCTAATTATTAAGTGTAAATATATCAAGGATATAAGTAGGTAGAGGAATATATAGGGGTATACATACATATGCCACTAAACTACAGTATATGTATCTAAACTTTTCAAACGCGTTCATACATAACTATAATCGTATATGGAAACTATGAGTACACATATGCAAGTACATGTATTGCTATAGATAGACACAAAATATCCTTTTTTATACATTTCTGTATATGCATAATATATTAATCTACTCATAATAATTAAAATTACATATACATATATACAAATATATAGATACATATCAATATGTGAATGTGTGTAAACAAAAATTAAAAACCATAATAATATATTTATTTTACACTTTACTCCATTGTTGTTTTATACATGGCATTATAAAATACCGAACAAGAAGAAAATGAAGAAGAATATATATGTAATGTACTAGAATGTTAAAAACAAAAAAAATTTAGTTGTCATTGTTGGATGTTTGTTTGTTTGTTTTTAAAATAAAAGTAAATTTTATGATAATGATGATGTTGATGTTAATGATAATAATGATAACGATGATGCGAGATTATTATGGATATGATATTCTATATGTAAACGAACACAATTTTTCTTACCGTATACCGTATCTCTACATATATAGGTAGATACATTAAGGGTCGTATTCACCAACAAAGATTATCTTTTATCTGAAATAAAGTATATTCATCAATCTCTATAATATATTATTCTGATATTTTTAAGACAATCTGGGAGTGATTGTCGTTTGTTTAGGGGGAGGTATGAATCTGAGCACTCAGACAAACGCTGTCCATTGTAATCGAAACCCCCGACCAGTTAAACTTTTTCGTCGCTCTCAGATAATGAAGGAGTTTCGCTCGGCTTTCAGGCCCGATTTGTTGGAAAATGCGGAAAGTGCCGAAAATGCACATTCTAATGGAGGATTTTCGCAATCAGCTGGCTGATATTTTGTGCTAATTATGATGTCAAGATCATCACTCATATGCTTTTAAATTATTAAGCTTCATAAAGATAAGGGCTTTCGAGTTTAAAAATGTATGGGTGACCAAAACTTTATTGTGGTCTTTAGTTCGCTCCATTCTTAAATACGCAAGCGCATAATCTGGGAACCGTTTCATTTGATTCATCAAACTAGAATTGAATCTGTTCAAAAAACAATAATTCTTTATTGTAGCGCTGAGAGACCTCTACAATCCTAAAGATTATGTCAACTTTCTGAAATACCAGGATAGACTTAAAATTGTTAATCTTTTCTCCCTTGTGAATAGAAGAACTTGTTCAATAGCTTGTTTTACTTTTGATGTCCTCCTGATGGGTGATTAATAATTCATTATAATTTAAGTGATTTATGACAAATTTATATGTCTTTGTTTGGTGAAATAAATCAATAAATAAAAAGACATTTTGAACACTCCGAGAATGAAGTCCGATAACAAATTTTATCGACAGGTTAATGAATAAGCTGAAATTATATCCGTTTGAAATATATCCAACGGATAATCTTGGTTGGCGAATACGATCCTAAGTAATATCTATTCTATACACTTATATTTTACACTACATAATTATGTATTTTGTGTTTGTGTGTATTTGTGTATGTATGTATATGTTACTCGTATATTATAAACTCTTATAAACATTAAATTATAATTATTATTACTATTTGTCATACACTTTTTAAGAGTGTCTACATACGCTCTACAATATGTATGTACATATATATGAATACATTCACACGAACTAACTGACAATATATTTATGTGCAGATTTGTACACAAGACTGAGTGAGTAGTGCTAAATGTGTAAAATATATGAGATATAAATATGTAAGTATAAACGTTCATAATATATGCAATGTTATTATTTTTATTATTATTTATTCTTAAGGACTATTAAAACAAATTTTGCGTAAGTCATTAGTAGCATATCATGTATAAATAATAAGTATACATATATGTATATGTACTTACGAGTATATGAACTTCATATGAGAACCTAGATACATACATATGTACATCTATATCATCGTCATATAAGTGTGTTCGTGTATAAAGGTACATTTATATGATAATTAAAAGTACACATATAAGTATGTTTGTGTATACGTATAGTGTGCAATGTATGTAGTAATCTAGTGTAGATACATTATAGGTAGGTAGGTACATAATACCTTACATAATAGATATGTAAGTGCATAGATATTAATCCTGTAGTAAAAACTCTTGCATGTATACATACTCGTATTTATGTGTGTATATTACATACAGTCGTCTATATATAAATGTATATACAACAAATATGCATATCATATTTATATATATGAACACGTACATATGTACTATATCCTTAAAATATTTACATAATATTTATTTTATTTACATTATATAATATGTTGTATGGTATCTGTATATGATGATGGATAAATCGCATCATTCTTTTTGTATGTTGTATCTGCATATGTATACACACATATGTACATCATATATATAAATCTTATGTTGTATGTTTTATATGTAATATGAGATGAGATGCATATGCATATGTAATTTATGGAAATATCATTGTATTAATAATTAAATCTGTACAGTAGATTTTTTTGTTTTTGCTTTGCTTTTGCCTTGCTTAATTTTATCCTTTTTTTTTTTTAATCTTTTATGTATGTTTATATCATACAAAATGATACAAAAAGGGGTGATTGTACCATTTTTAACTAAAGAAAAATATAATAATAATAAAAAAAATAAACAAATTTTTGTATAAAATGGAGAACTTATAACAAATAAAAGAAAATATATTTCTAGGTTAGTAAAATTAAATTAAATTTTTGTTGTTGTTGGGAAATTGTTTTTCATTTATTATTTGGATGAAATATAAATACAATGAACTTAGGAACAAATAATTAAAAGGAATAAACTAAGATTGGAGAGAAAATTCTAAGAAAAATTTTGAATAAAAGTCAAACTGGGACTAGAATAGGGGAGGGGGACTAGAGAATTCATGTTATTTTTTTCCTTAAAAGTACTTATAAGATATAAAAAAGGATGGCGACAATTTAAGTAGATTGAGTAATTTAAAATACTACGTAAATTATTTGGTCCCATATGAACATAACGTTTGGGGAATCAAGTGGAATGACTGGATTATACAACAGTACAATGAACTCAGAATGAAAATGATTGAGAAGGGTGTGCCATCTAGTCAACAGTTTGGGAAATCAAATTTGACAGGTAAAGAACGATTAATAAAACAAGGAAGATATGGTGGGACGATGCAAATGTGAGGGATCTCAGATTCGATTCGACTAATTTACCCTAACCCTAAAATTACCCGTAACTATAATCGTCTTGAAATGACTTATGACGACATAAGATTTTGTACCATTAAATACAATTTTTCATCGATAACCTTAAGAAGGGACTTTTTGTTGACTTTTATTACAAATCTTTTTGCCAATCTTACCGTGTACCTACTATTTCTATCGTCCAAATCTTTTCATTTTTTCATCATAAGGAAAAGTTAGTTTCTTTAAAATTAGCATTATTGTGTTTGAGAATTGATTAATATTTGATTGATTTTTCTCTTAAATTTTCCTACAAAATTTTGGCATTTTTTCCAAACTTTAGGTGGAAGTACTTGCTATAGATTATGATCATGGATAAAATACTGTAGGGGTTTAGGTCAAGATTAGATTGACTTTTAATATTTACTGCAGTCCTGTAGTATAAATTTGGAAAATATCTTAAATTTTTAGGCTGTGTTCCGACTACTGAATATCAAGAACATTACCCGCGTATGTAGTACATTAGGTATAGCTAATAAGATTCGTTTTTGAAAATTGAATTTTTATATATTCAAGAAAACAAAATTTTCCTCAAAAAATTATTTCTCTGTCTCTCATATTGTAAAGGAATTTTTTTTTTGCGTTGTGTATACCCTGTGGATATTAGAATGCTTTTGCAATTAAAATATGCATCCTACTTACTTAAATATGCATATACTATACATCTAAATGTGTAGTGTACCAAAACAAAAAAGTTCATTCTGTCTGTATACACATACATATACGAATACTAGTATAGTATAGAAGAAGTATAGTAAATATGTATATTTAAAATATTATATCTACATATTCATTCATGTGTAAATTATTAAAAGATAGACGTTTTCTAATAACTGTTTAGACAGATAAACTTGTAAAATCTGCGTATAAATATACACTATATAGTGTACGAGTATAGATATACCGATATTCGTGAACTCGTATGTTACATAAATAGGACTAGGACTAGAGTTATATAGGGAAAAGTTATAGTATACATAGCCGAATATATACAGGTGTTTGTATATACAAACATTTTACAGGTACAGAAACGTAATGATTTGTGTACGTGTATCATACATCATTTCATAATGAAAATAACGATAAGAAAATTAAAAAAAAAATACAAGTAGATACTACTCTAGAAGTAATAATTTCATATGCACACTCAAATATGTATACAATATATACTTATATGCGTAGGTACTCGTATATGCTTAACCAACTGAAAATAAGACCATATCCTAGACTGACATATACCACCTACATATTATACTACCTATATGGATGGAACAGTGCGAGTATCATACAAAATTGAAACTGTAAATATTTCACATAATACACTCGTATTCTGTATAAATGTAAGTTCACATAGATAATTCTACGTAGACACAACATACACAGACATACTTGTATATCCTTTCACTTTGTAAAATGCATATTAAATAAATTAGCAGAGGAAATAAAATTTTTAAGTGAAAACACATTAAATATTCGGTATGCATATGTATAAGGTAAATGTATACACGCTCGTTTATGAACGTGCATAGAGAGTATATAGGTATATATGTAATGTAGAACAAAAAAATTATATAAATGAAAAAAATGAAAAAAATGAAAAAAACAAAATACATAGATAGATATGCAATTTTCCAGGATGAACCTTATTAATTAATACAAACATAATATTTGTATTGCATTCACGTATCTCACCTATACCATACTTTATATCGACTTTCTCTGCTATAGGTACACGTACATATTATCAACATTAAAAAGAAAGTTACTCGTCACACATACATACATATGTATATACGCGGATTGTATTATCACCTGTGTATATTTATATGTATATATAGTGCACTGATTTTTAGAATTAGTTGTTTTTCTTTTTTTGTTTTTTTAATATTATATTGTTGTCCTTTCGTTGTGTTTTATTATTAATACCACTGGGGGTTGTACGAGTAAATGCACACATGTATTGTATACTCTTACCTCGTACGTATGGTATAAGTAGAAAATTTTTCTAAGAATTATTGTTATTACATTAATAGAAGTGAAAATGATGAGAAAGCATAAAATTATAAAAAATGAAAAATTTCAAACATACAGTAACACATACTCAAAGAAAAAAAAATACATATATAAGAGTGAAAAACTATAAAAAAGGAAAACAAAAAAAAAGTATAAATAATGATTAAATGGGACACAAACATGAAGGAAGACAGACAAAAAGTACACAACAGCAAAGAAATAATTTACGACAAAGCCATAATGATGGTTTCTGTACTACCAAACCAACCACCCAACATTTACACGCAGTAGTCACTTCACTATACTCGTATGTAGTTTTCGAATTGCAAAAAATTGCAAAAAAATTTAATTCAAAAAACGTTTGTATGTGGGTGGATATTTTTGATTTGTTTATTTTTGAATTAAATTTCATCCTCCCATTATGTATTATGAATACTTTATATGTAAATTGGAAATATGTATTTGTTTTGTATGCAGATGGTACATATGTACGTGTGGCTGTGGATGAGTGTGTGGTGTACATAAATGGTTTATAGAGAAAAACGATATCGGAAAATGATATTTTATGTAATAACAACAAAACATAAACAAACTAATGATATTCGAATTTATATTTGTATTTCATATTATATATAAGAGTACATTACATGCATACATATACATACGTATTGCCGTATATACGTATACTCCACGCGTTTTAAACAAAACCAATAAAGAAAAGGATGACAAAAAAAAGGTAAAAGAAAATTTAATTTTTTGGTAAAAAAAAAAATTAATATCATAAATTTATACTATTTATAACGATTCATATAATTATTTATATTATAAACAAATTAACAGATTTATTAATACTTATATATGTTATAAATATGAATAAAATTTTGTATGTGTATTTGTATATACTCATAATGTGTCATACATAATAATGTACGCTCGTAAATATTAAGTGCGGTCTTGTATATTTAATGCATACATGATACAAATTATTTAAACAAAAATTTATTAGTATAAATAAATTCAAATCCATATATAGATATATACTCCTATATATACATGAATACGGATATGTGTATATGTATGTATAATTGTGGGTTGGGTATTGGTATAGGTACTATGATATAACGTATGTTGTAATAAATAAATTCGATAAAATGTTGTCATCATCATCATATTATTATGATTACATAAATGTATATACAAAATATAAATTTTGTAGATACACGTATTACACACGAAAATGTATATACCTATATATATATATGTTATGTATGTATGTTTTATAAAGCGAGTGAAAAAGGACTTAACTTACTCTATGTAGTAAATATGTTTACATAACAAAATATTCGTAAATTGATTTAATGTACATATACACAAAAATAACCGTTTTACATCGTATCTACATATGTGCATTATCTTTATGTGATATCACAGATACATACTTTAGATATAATCGTAGATATTGAAAAGATGTATATAAATATTTGTACACATACACCCATATATACATATAGATATAGTAGAAGATATATATAACGACAGTAGTGATATAGTTTACGACGATAGGATATAGAGGATAAGATGTTACCGCATATCGTAACCAAATAAATTGTATACAGGTATAAAATGGTTTGCATATACATATAATGTCTGTCTGTTTGTATGTGTATCGTGTATACAGGATAAAATATGCGACAATCAAAATTTATTTAGGAACATACATACATATTTATAATAATAGTTATATGGTATACGTATTTTCTGTTTGTGTGTATATTTAATATGACGAAAATAATCTCTATTTTGTGTATGTAGTTTAACATGTTTATGTATTGTAGTAATTGTATAAGTAGTTTTAATGTAATATTCATAGTGTATAATGCGTATAATTTACTATATATCATAACTATTAGAGTTTGTGTCTCAGGATGTATAAAATAATGTATGTATGACATTATTTTGTTTGTGCACACATCGTTCTCTATAATAGGTGTATCTATGTATGTATAATGTGCTATAAAAACACACCACATCATATTATGTACATACGTGTATATTGCTTAGCTGTATGTTTTGTGACTAGTGCAATTTTTGATAATGACGACGATAGACCATTTTAGAGAATAATTTCTATCGATATACATTTGTCGTAATCGTAAGTATAATATGTGCACGTACTGCCCATCACCACTATCACATAATGCAGGCGTGGGTATTGCCTCTAACCTAACTCTACAATACGATCGATGTATTACATATAGTAAGTGAGGTCGTTCCAATATCTACTAATTTATAATATTCTCAGTGTATTACATTATCGCATAAACTGAAGCTGAAGGGTAATCGACATCACATTATACATACATACATTTACAATGTGTACGATTATAATATGTATAGATTTTAACCTCTTTAAACATGTTGTACCAAAATAAAATGAATATTTCTGTATACGTATAGATGTGCTATATATTTAGATATCAAATTACTATAATTTTGACCAAGTTTATAGGTTAGGATACCAGATGTTAAAATACTACATACATACGCTAATGCATAATATACTGCATACTGCATTTATATATCTAATGTTTACTCTCATTCTATGAAAAAACAAACACAAAAAAAAACTTTTTTTTTTCTATACAAACACAAACATAAATACATGCAGTATCCATTACTACACTACTACAACTGTATGCATATTTTGACCAAAAAAAAAAAAACTGTCGATTTCAATCTAGGTTCTTGTATGGAATTTTAGTTCATATGGTTCTAGTTTTGGGTTTTGGTGGTCACTGCACTGCACTGAAAAAATAAAATAAAACAAAATTAAAAACTAAAACGTGTACATATATCCTGTTCTATAAATTAGCATATAATATTCTTAACTGCAACTATAACCTATGCATAATATATTATTGTATATTATTATATTATTATTATTACATAAATATTCACTCACATATATGTATTTACCTCCTGTATGTATGTATGTATATCCTTGCATATAAATACATGTAATATTAGTATATGATTGTGTGGACGAATGTTACGAATAAACTTTATTTATTTAGGAAAAGGGCTAATTAAAGAGTTATCCGCAATGCTGTAGTCCAAATTTATTTTCCATATGTACATTTAAATATTTATGTAAATCTACAATATGTACATATATGCATACTGCATGTGTATGCATACTGTACCTCCATGCAAATATTATGTATGGTAGAAATGTAATTTTGACGGTATTATAGAGTTTTGCGGTGATTGTTATATTTTAGTTTTGCGAACATTGTTTTTTTCCTCATTTCATTTTTGTGTGTTTTTTTTTTTAATTCTTGGATTTCTTCCATAACTTTTATGTGTGTATTATGCATAAATATACATGCATATGATCTTCTTGTATATATATTACATATATATTTTAGATTCATAAATGAGGTCTGAAAGGTTAAAGGACAGATAACTACACACTCTACGGGTACTATTTACTATATCAAAAAAAAAAAAAAAAAACGACGAGTAAAACATTTTTTTTTCTGTGTGTCCTACAATATACTGCTGTGAAAAAAAAAATCTTCTATAGGGTGATAAAAATCAGAGTTTGTTTTGAACATAATTGCAACTTAAAATGATAATGCAACGGTATAAAATATCGAAATTCAAAATTTTGTTTGAACCGCATTTGTTGTTTTGTATGAAAATGATTTTGATACAATGTTGATTGTATAAGGTCATCGAGTGTTTGCAATTTATTATGGAACAAAACTAATACTGTCATTACTACTCCATCGCACTACAATCCATTCAGAGTTTTGACCTCCTTAAGGATCTTTTTTCCATTTTGTCCGGTTCTTTACCACTTCTATCCAATTTTGTACTTTTAATGCCTTCACATCTTTTAATACATTATCTTTCCATCTATACCTTTTGGTTTACCGACTTGTCTTTTACCCTCCGGTCTGCCACAGTATATTTTAGTGATTATCTCATTCGAATCTGTATGCAAAACTAATAATTTTAAATAATTCCAAAGAAAAATGTTCAATACCTGATATCGCATTATCTTCAAGATTGTGATTAATTTACAAAATGGATATGAAGTTTCCACGAAACGAATGAATTTTGTTATAAGTTTGCCCTAAAGCTAAATCTGTAGAATGTCTACAATCTACATAATAAATGTCCATTGACCATAAATTTTCTCAATCCATGTTGAATTGCCAAACAATATTGACCACAAATCTGACAAAAAAAAATATGACTGCCATCTTCTACTGTTTTGATGGCCTGCGTTAAGCACAGCCCAAATCGATTTTTCACTTGAAGTGATTTCTTGACATATTACTATCTTGTTTGCACCTACAGTTTAATCTGATTGTTGGTAGAGAAACAAATTATTTTTTCTGCATGATAGGGCTTAGACTGATCTATATTATTGAAATGATCTAATGCTTTTCTCTCTTTTTTTCATATTGCTGCCAAGGTATTTGAAAAAATATACAGTACCAAAAAGATCACCCGATATGTACATAAATAAATAAATCTGCATATCACTCATACACATACACATAATGTCCATAGAGGTATGTTTTGTGAGAATATATAAATACATAATATAAAATGCAATTTTCATTCTTTCATTTCATATACAAAAAATAGCAAAAATATATTAAAACAGTTGCTGTATATGATGTACTATATGGGATTTCCGTAATATATACTTGCTTCAGTATGCATTACTGTACACGATTACATGATATACGTACGTACTTTTCTTCTATAAAATGCAATAATATAAAATATAGAGAAAAGAAAAAATGAAATACAGAAAATTCCAACATTTTTTAAGTACGAGATATGAGCATAATAATACTCGTATACTGGTAAAGGAATCATATACTATATATTTATATTCCACATGTACATGGACTCCTTGAAATTTGTAGGTTAAGTTAGTAATATTTTTTTTTCTCTTCTTTCTCTTCTCGTTTTGGTCGTCGTTTTTTTTTCTATTTTTGCTTTCATTTTTAATTCAAAATTTTTCATTTTTTATTCTGATTTTTTTTTGGTTGTTTTTAATTTTATAGCATATGCATTTTAAAATATTCATAAGAATATTACTGAGAAACAAGAGAAAAAAAATACAATTCGTATAACCATCAGATTCGAATGAAAATGCAGCCGAAATGCATACACAAACACAATACTACTGGTCCGGTATTATGTGTTTGTAATAGTTTCCTATATAGCTTACGACTTTAAGAGTATTCCACAGATGAGTTTATAGTTAGTTACAGTCTGTGTAAGTATATGAACGTATTTTACACGAGTAACGTATTGGTATATAATGCCACATAAAATGTGAAGTGAAATATTTTCTTGTAACATTTCGTTTTATATATGTATGTGTTTTTGTAAAAGAAAAACAAGAAAAAACAAATAAGTATATTTTGTTTTTATTCAATTTTCTTCTCATATTGCTGCCACTTTATGTCACCCAAATTTAATTTTCATTTTGAATGTCATTAAAATTGGCTTCCTTCTCTCTCTCTCTCTTTTTTTCAGTCAAAAACGTGAAAAAAATTGTCTTTCTCACTCTTTCTCTCTCTCTCTGCAACAAATAGGAAATTTAAGATTATTTGTCATGAAAAATAACGAAAAAAAAGTGCACTTTATAGTATGTATGGGCATGTATATGTAAGAATGAAGAAGTCGAAGAATATAAAAAAATTTGAATTAAAACAAAACAAATAAAATGTAAAGTTTAAAAATATAAAAAGACAAACACATTAAGATAGGATATCATTTTTTATTGATTTGCTATTTATTTTGTTCATTCTTGTTTTTTTTGTTTTTCGTTAAAGTAAATTAACGAAAATGGGGGTTAGTTTTTAATTTATTGATAACATTGATAATTTATTTTTAATCGTTTTTCGTTCACATTATACGAACGAGTTTTAGTCTAGTTTTAGACCATTCCAACATGTATGAATCGTATGAATTCATAGTTTTGGATCGAATCAACAAATTTTGTCTGAGCTAAATATACGAATATAACATTTGTTTGTAATAATACAGTACATCACAGTGCATCACAATCCATCATAGTATATTACAATCCATCACAGTACATCACAGTACATCACAGTGCATCACAATCCATCACAGTACATCACAATTCATCACAGTACATTACAATACATCACAGTACATTACAGTACATCACAATTCATCACAGTAGATACATCATAAATTTGGTGTGAATCATGGCATATACCATATAATATCGAGGAAATATCATTGTTCATACATATTGTAGGTAGGTTGTGAGTTGTGAATGTGACATACAATGCTCCTCATATAGAAGTTGGATATAGTCAGTCAGTGAATCTATCTAACATCGCCATAGCCTATAGTCATATCATCGTTATAATTTAGAAAAACAAAACAATGAAGAAAAATAAAATGAATAAATGAAAAGATAATAAAAAAAAAAATAAAGGATACATAAAAGCGAAACATATAATTATGAGGTATGAATATGTTATGAAACAATTTTCATTTTTCATTTATTTTTCATTTTTTCATATAAAATATGTAGATCTGCGAGTATGTCCTACATCCTATATCTACATATATGAACGTATGTAGTAGTTATATGTTTTATTCCTTTATTATTATAATTTTTATTTTATGAGGATATATATATCTATTGTATATGCATGTACCTTTACCACAAATACTTGTATATACTGCATATAATATGAATATCATTAAAATTTCTAAGTATATACGCGCATCCATATGTATATGTAGTATTATATTGACTCACATGGACATCAGGACATACAAATGTATGAAGTATGAGTCTTACTCCACAAAACTTCATATTCAAAATTTTGAAACACCATGAATGAATGAATGAATTATAAAGTATGAACACATATTGTACGGTTATGTATAGTATGTGTGTGTTTGTGTAAATAATTGTATATGGACGTACTATATTGTAGTATAAAGAAATTAGAAGGTGGATAAAATTGTTAATGGTGATAATGATGATGTGGAGCTAGAACGATAAAATGTACGGAAGGTTATGTATGCAATGAAGTACTTACGAGTATGTAGAAGGCATGAGAATATGAAGCGATATTACCGCACTAATATACAAAATATACATAGGTATATATTATCTGTATCATATCTGTAAGTTGTTACCTTGATTTATGCGAATATACACAACAGATATAGATGAAATGTACTACAGTATACCATCAGTACTAGTAAAATGGTCTGTAAATGTACCCATACTCATGTTACAGTACTTATCAGTATGTTCATAGAGCTGCAGATACATAATGTGGAACATGGACCCATATACATACATACTATGTATTTAGGTATAGTATACAGTACATTATGTAATATAATGTACATACTATATACGTATATCTATGGGTACTCATGTACATGTAATATCTATACATCATATGTGTACTCGTGTATATAATACGGATTAAAACACAAAAACCACTTATTGTATTATGAATGAGATTGCTGCATCATATTTGCGGTTTAAGTGAGGGTAAATAATAAATGGATATGATGAACAAAAACAATAAAAAAAATATACAAAAAAAAAAAAAAAATAAAAATAGAAGAAAAAATAAGGATGAGAATATGATAATGCACCTAGAAAAATGAAATGAAATAATATATTATTTTTTATTTTGTTTTAATTTTGTTTTATATAATTTTCAATTGTTTCAACTGTTTATATAGTGTTTAATAAAAAATAAAAAGAGAAACCAAAAACAAAAAAAAAAAGCACTCATCACGAAGGAGTCAGCCAAACAACGTAGAGATGATGATGATGATGATGATAATCTGAATTCAATGTTTTGTTATTAATTTTTTCATTTTAAATCTAATATTCAGAGATTAAATATTTAAAGTGAATTTAGGACTTTTTTATCCTGTAGTTATGTATGTATTTGTTTTTTTGTTATTGTTATATGAGTTTTTTTTTTATGTTTTTTTTTTCATAACTCCAATTCTAATATTATTTTTTTTTCGAGATAAAGTCTCTCCTCGATGTATGGTATTTTTGGTAGATTTAAAGGTTGTAAGTTCTCGACAGAACATTTGAAAAGGAAAAAGTGAAAACATGCCCGTATAATTGAAATTTTCTGATTATGACAGTGGCAGATATTACAGAAATATACGTATGTACTATCTCTGAGCCTGGAAAAAAGTGCAAAAGATATGAGATCGTAAAATGAAAGTCAGACAAGGAGAACTTCAACAGACGAGAACTTGACGAACTCAGAAAAGTACAGATTGTAATTGTAATGTAACGCTAAAGAGAAATAGAGAGACAGAGTGAGAATATGACAGATACTAAATACAGGGTGGGCCAACTTGGACTGACTGTTTTTAAATATTTGTAACTTTTGTGTTTTTAATTTTTTTATTTTTATTTTTTTTGCAGATTATAAAGAATTTCATAAAATTTTATAATGGCTACATACACAGTGCAAGAACGGGTCAAAATTGTTGAATTTTACTATGTTTCTCTACGATCTATTGTTAGAACACAAAGAAAATTCCGTCAACATTTTAATACTGCAACAGCTCCCAGTGTAAACATGATTAGAAATTTAATAACCCGTTTTGAGGAGCGTGGTTCAATTCTTGATCAGCCACGACGAAGTGTTCATCGACCAGTTCGCAATGAAGATACTATAGAGGTTGTGCGACACAGTGTCAATGACGATCCAACTGTTTCCACTCGTCGACGTGCTACTCAATTGGGAATCTCCAGAACCTCGCTAAGACGAATTTTGAAGCTTGATCTGAAAATGTTTGCATATAAGATTCAATTGGTCCAAGCATTATTACCACAAGATTCAGAAAAACGCCTACAATATGCCAATAGATTCGTGCAGCTAGCCACAGATAATGTCAACTTTTTAAACAATTTAATTATGAGCGATGAAGCACATTTCCATTTAAATGGATATGTAAATAAACAGAACTGCCGAATTTGGGGTACGGAGAACCCGAGAACGTTACATCAGCGTCAATTACATCCTTTTAGATGCACTGTTTGGTGTGGAGTTATGGCCGATAGAGTCATCGGTCCATATTTCTTTGAATATGACGATGAGCATCCACAAACCGTCTCCGGGGCGGTATACCGGACTATGATAGAAAACTTTTTACGTCCAGCAGTTCAGAATAATCCTGACATATGGTTCCAGCAGGATGGAGCTACAGCACACACTGCGAGGGCGACCATTGAAGTTCTTCGAGAGCTTTTCGGTGACCGAATTATTTCAAAAAATACAGATTTCTCCTGGCCACCTCGTTCACCAGATTTAACGGCGCCTGATTTCTTTCTATGGGGCTATTTAAAGGAACGAGTTTACAGAAACAAACCAGAAACAATTCAAGAGCTTAAACAAAATATTCGTGAAGAAATTGCAAATTTGGAGTCAGAAACGTTGCTTGCTGTAATGCAAAATGCCTTAAAAAGAGCCATTATTTGTCAGGAAGCAAATGGAGGTTATTTAAATGACATAATTTTTCACAAATGAATCCAAAAAAAATTTAACAAATTACTCTTTAATTTAAGCCTTAAAACATTAATAAAAGATTAAAATTACAAAAGTTATAAGTAGTTTACATCAGTCAGTCCAAGTTGGCCCACCCTGTATTATTTCTAATCCATTCAATCTGTAATTTGTGTACTAAAAATATTTGTAAGAAAAACACTTTAAAATTTATTATCCTTTCATTAAATTTTGCAATATAAGTACTTAGTTTTAAATTGGAAAAAAATGCTACAAAAAAATTTCTATTATCCAAAAACTTAAATTCTATTAAATTTTTTGTCTAAAATCCATGTAGTATTTATATCATAAATTAATTTGAAAATTTAATAATTTACTGTAGTATTTTCTGTTCCAATACATACATAAATGTATACATGTATACTCATATAATATGGTATTTATATGTATAACCACAATATGTCATCCGTTGTAAGACATGGGAAAATTTACTGTATCCATCCTATTAACGTAAATGTACATACATAAGTCCAAAACCTTATAATCTACATATACAAACATGAATACATATACGTGTACATTACATACATCCAAAAGTATACAGAATACAGCTACAAAAAATACACATTTCAGTCCTGTCACATTTACAAAATGTGTGCCTACTCGTTTATTTCATTATATACGCACCCAATTACACACAACTATGCACATTATCCTTTTCATAAAAAATTATTTTTTTTTTTTTCGTTTTTGTAATGTGATTTATCCTTTGAAATTTAAATTTGTAATCTGTTTATTGTTTTTTCGTTTTTTTTTTTTTGCCATCCTTTCAATTTTGTATTATGATTAATTATAAATTAATTGTCATTAATTGAACCCAAAAAAATTTAATTATTTTCATCATAAAATTTTCATACTACATATTTTATGTACATATCAAAAAGGATATTCATTTGTTTTTTTTTCTTTTTTTTTGTATTTCTTTCACCACCACATTTTATGAATTTTCTGGTTGACTTTTTCATCATTAATATTATTGTTGTTGCTACAATTTTTATTGTTTTTGTCTGTGTGTGTGTGTGTGTTTGCTTTTATTTTTTGATTTCAATTAATTATTTTCGAATATTTCCATTAAATTTTTCATTTAAAAAAAATAATAATAATTTTTACAGTGACTCAAAAAATATTATCATCCCCCACCCATCATGTTGTGGTGAATATGAGAGCAAATGAACGTGCTTTTGAGTTTTTTTTTCTTTGATTTTCACTGTTCCTATTTTCTGTTCATATTTTATTCTGTTCTGGTTTTCGTTTTTTTTTTGCAAATTTTTTGATGTGTTAGTATATTCTTGGGAATTCCTTCGTTTTTTTTACTTTTGTTTTCTCTTTCACTCTTCTTTTTGTATTACTTTTTTTTTATTCTAGAAATGTGCGGATATGTGCTCTGTGTGTGTCTGTGTGTGTGTGTGTGTGTGTGCAAAATCTCGTATTTATTTATTTTTCATTTATTTCGTATTTAAATGAAGAAGATATACTCTAGAGATTTTATATAATTTTTTCCTGTTTTTTTTTTCTCTACTTTTTCCACATACAATAAATGTCCTTTCATACAGGTTTATATTTATTTAATTTAATTTTATTTTTTTTAAAATTTTGTTTTTGTGAGGAATTTTTTATTTTTTCTATTCACTGTAGACAATACGAGAGTATACCATAATCTACTTTATGTTCTGATGCATATATGAAGAGAGGACAGAGATTTTCAAGTATGTATGTTATGTAACTTGTAACTGGAAACATTTTGTTATTCATTTTACGGAAACAAACACACATTCATATGTAGGTACATATTTCACTTGTTGTTTTTTTTTTTTTTTTTAATTGTGACTGCTGTAATTTAACTTTACTTAAACAAAACACAGAAGTAAAGAACAAAAATTCTGAAGTAAAAAGTAAAATAAACGAACACATAAAAATGGTGACAGGTGGGTAAGGATAAGTGCATTATTGTACTAGCATAAAGCAGGCAGGGTATGGTATAAGACTGTATTGAGTGCTTTCAGTTTTGCGTATATATGTTTCGTAAATTCCTTACATTATTTTTCCCCTCTTCTTCTTCTTATTCTTCCTTTTGTTATTTTTTTATTATTTATTCTTTATAGTCATCAAAATTTCAAGTAAAATAAATCAACAAAAAATTTTTTTTAGTAGAAATGATAAAAATAAAGAAAAAATAATAGAAAATCTTTTTGGACTTTTGTGTATCACTTTTGTTCTTCTATTATACGAGAGTTTTTTTATTATACTTATTTTTGATTCAGGTGAAAAATTAAAATGAAGGAATCTTTAAGGGTGATATTCACCAACATGGATATATCCGTCGATATATTTCAGCCGGATACAATTTCAGCTTATTCATCAACCTAGATAAAATTTGTTTTCGAACTTCGTTTTCGGGTCGAACATGTGTGTCAAACATGTCAGCTGATTGTATTTTTAAATTACAAAATGAAAAAGAGATTCTGTGATGTGATAATTATATGCAAAGATGATATTACAGTACAACTCCGAGGTTGTCTTAAAAATATCCGAGTAGTGTTTTATCCAGGTTGATGAATACACTTTATCTCAGATAAAAGATAATCTATGTTGGTGAATACCATCCTAAATGTATTTTTTTTGTTTCGCAAACTTCATTTTTTTGGTTGCTTTTTCGTACGTTTTTGTATATGTATGTAGACCGTATGTATGTAAGGAGAATGGTTACACAAGGATATACACAAAAAGTTTTTGTAAGGTTTCAGGTTTTAGGATTATCAGATTGAGAAAAAATGAAAGTGAAGACATTAACGAATAAGATAACAAGCGAGAAAAATGAATTAAGCATACATTTAGCCAAACACGTTTCAAATATTCCCATATGTGAGTGCGAAGTGTTAGGATTATCGAGGGAATGTATGACACATGTAAGTAATATGTGAATTTTATGTTGTCTAAAGTTAAAGATTTAAATGCGATAAAATTACTGATAAACCTGATATCCTAAGCATAAATCTTAGCTTCTTATTCATTTATTTAATTTTTTTTTTCGTCTTTTTTGTTTGGTTTATAATTTTTTTGTTATTATTTTTTTGTTTGTTTTTAAAATCCTTTAAAGAAAATTTATTTAAGCGTTTAGCGTTTTTAGTCATTTTTGAAAAATACATATACATATGTACATATACAAGTACAGTGCACTCTTAAAATGCATAACCCATTATATCTGCTTCAAATTTTTTTTGTATTTTGAAGACTCTTCCCCCTTAATATATTTTTGTTATGAAAAATCCTTAACTCATACACATACATAAATTCATTTGAAATTATACTACACAAATGCTATACATTTACCTATATAGACACTTGTATTTATGTGTTGTGTTGGGTTGGGTTGTTGTTATACACGTTATCGCTTTCTATGCAGTACGTCAGCACTCTATCTACTTACAATGTACGTGGTAGCTGCAAAGATTATGATGGAAATACCGAGCTATGTACATCTACATGACTATCTGAGTATGATTCCTTTTCCTGTATACTGGTACTTCTGATTTTTTTTTTTGGTTTTTATTTTTCTTTCATTTTTCATTTATAAATTTTTTTTCTTTTTCTCAGCTTTCAAAAATTTATTCCTGAATTTTATATGTTATATCCTGACGGATTATGATGGTGTTAATTTTTAATTTCATTTTTATTTCAACATTTTCATGTATACACATTGCTATCTGTATAACTATAGCGATGTAATATACATAAAAAAGAGATATAGAAAAGTTTATATATGAATCCACTACAACACATACATCCAGCTCATATACAAGAGAATGTGGGGAATTAGGATGGGAATGTTCCCGCGCGTATATTGTACATTATTCATAAAAGTCCTTCCTTATACATTTGTGTACGTATGTAAGTGTGTATGTTCATCGCGTAATATTTGTATATCGTATACAAGCGTACACGTATAAATGAACAGATGTACAGCTACATAAGTATATTGTATATGGGGTTATTGTTTTTGCAGCCACTGATTTTGTTAATTTTTTTTCATATTTTTCTTCTTTTTTTTTTTTTTTGCTCTCTTATGTTTGCTATAATAATGTTAAGCTTTTTTAATGGTCAATTTACTTTTATTATGTTATATTGTCGTTTCTTGGCTAATCCATACATATGTATGTACATTCATTACATACAAAATTTCTATATACGAGGGTAATTCAAAAAAAAAAAAATTCCCAGAAAAATGAAATAATACACTCTAGTTGTTGATTTTTATGGATTTATTTTTCTACGTATAAACCACAAAGTTTCATCACCAGTCACTACTATATATGGTGCGAAAAGTCTTCAGGATTTGAATCGTACTTGCGTTCAAAATCTCAGTGCGAAAGTTCGGCACGTCTTTCAATGTGTTCTTTGCGCAACGCTTTACACTAATAAGATTTAAAAATACATAATTTTTCAGATGTCTGTATCCTTTTAAATAAAAACAAATGAAATAATTTTTTTTATACACAGCATTTACGCTTTCAAAACACTCAAAATATAACCAAACATTTTGACTGTTGGCCTGCGAGTTACTTACTGACGCAATTGTTACGGGAATTTTATGAATTACCCTCGTATTTATCTACGTGGCGTAGACGAACGAAACATTATTTTTATATGCTCTTTCTCTTTCTTTCTCTCTCTCTCTCTTCCTCTCTCTTTGTGTATATGCGCTTGTATTGATTTCATCGTGTGTTTATTATTACAAATTTGTTATACTTATATTTTTTTTCAACAAATTTCATTTTTTACTTTTCATTCCGTCTATCACCCACAACATTTTTCTTTTCCTTCTTCTCTTTTTTTATAGTTTTACTACAACCAACTACTTACTACTGCTATAACTAAAAAAAAATTTTTTTTTTTCGTTTTATTTTACTGTTATTTGTTTAGTTGTTAAAAATAAATTATATCGTATTCTTTATTTTCATTTGATTAAATTAATTTATTATTATACACGGAGATTTAAAGCTCCTCTATGTTACCTACACGTACGTACATACGAACTATGGTAAACAAAATTTGTATGTTTGTACGAATGTATGCAATTTCATATGAAGGATTTTATTAATTTATATATCACACATATACATATGTACATCTATAGAAAGAAAGGATAACAAAAATAAAATAAATAAGTAAATAAACAACAGGACTTAAACAATTTATGTAAAAAAATAAAAGATTTTTGTTTTATTAATAAATTTTTTTTGTGTTTTTTTTTTTTGGTTTTAATTTCATTATTTGAATTTTATGGATACACACACATTAGATAGCTGTTGGTACTTATTATTGTGTAAGTCCTTTTGTATATAATTACGTTTTTAATTTGTCGATTTTTTATTGTTTGTTGATGTATTTTTATGTTTTTTTTTCTTTGCTGCAGATTAAATGGATAAAAATTATTTTTTTTTTCATGTTCGTCCTTTTATGGATTTTATAGCGTAGAATATTTTCAATTTTTGTTTTCTGGTATAACGAATAAAGTACAGAAGTGTATACGAGTACTATACACATTTTTGTGTACTAAAACGATTCATTTCACTTAGCGGGAGTGCTAATAAAAATAAAAATTATTAATTTGAGCAAAGGATTGGGTTGGAATGAATGAAAAAAAATTTTTCAGTTGAAATCCCTAAGGATTATAAATGTGTATACAAATTTGATATAATCATATATAATGATAAATATGTCGTTATCTATGTAATTAAGTTTGTAATTGAGTACTAATTAGACAGATATTATTTGAAGATAATAAAATATTTTTGGGGAGCTAAGTATTTGACTAATCAGATACGCAAGTTTGTGTGGCGTTAGATTAAATTAAGAAGGAGAGTCAAGAGTTGGGAAATTTTGAGAAAATTAGAATGATAATGTGGTAATATTTTTGGGGAAAGGGAATCGAGTCATAAAGTTTTTAGGATAATGTGAAGATTGTCATGTACTTAAGTGGTTCATTTGTATTTGTTGAATTTCTTGTCATTTTCTTTACTTTTCTGATGTACATTTCCAGGAGAATAGAGAAAAATATGTTCAGTGAGAGGAAAGTAAATGACAACGAGTATCAATGACATACACATAGTCACATCAATTTAAACCAACCGGTTTGATATAGCTGGAGAACGTCAGTAAAATTTAGGATACAGATTTGTGCAAGAAATTCATTGTGGAAAATTTATCACACCGTTGGGAAGACCAGGAAACGTGATAGGATGCAAATATTGCTGATATGAAAAAGTTTCCAACAAAGAATCGGATAAAAAGAGGTACAAAAGGGTAAGTGGGTATACAAAGGGACTGGAGAATCGTTGCTATAAACCGGGCTACTTGAAGATCATCGAAGAAGAAGAAAGATGTGGTGAGATTTCTCCTCTGGGGTTAGAGCCCTGGCTAAGATTGTAGTACCATGAAAAGGAATATAATAGAATTTAATAATTCGGTAGTTTGGAAAAATATTTAGAAAGTTTTTCCATTTTGGATCTACAAAATTTACATAAAAAACCAATCTAGTCCTGGTACTGCAGAGCAATTATTCTCTCAACCTAAAGGATATCCTCTTTCATTTACGTGTTAAATGCATTGATTTTTAAAACAAAAAATATTTATGGGAGGACCTAATTATTAATTACCTAATATCAATTAAATTTCAATTAAAATTTTTACATTTTCCTTGTGTTATTTACGTTTACATCACTATAAAATGAGCTGCATTTGCATTTAATTCTTCCTTAATTTACTTTTTTTTGTCCAATGTACATTTAAAGACTATGTAAAAATTTCTTAATTCTAACATATTTTACCAATTCAACGAAGAGAAAATAACGAATATTGGAAAAAATAAATTCCTTTGAAAATGTAATTAAAATTAAAGAATGAAAGAAAGTAAAAAAAAATAAATAAATTACAATTCGTCGATTGCATGCCATGCAATCTGTTTGCTATGTGATGAATTTTTTTTCCTAGCGATGTGCATGCACTGAAAAAAATAGACGAGGAAAATATTGAGAAACGAAACAAATCAGAAGTGAAAAAAAAGTTACATGAAAATATTGTAGGTTTCTCTAATTACTTTGCATGAAATTTTTTAATATGTGCGCCATATCGAATTACTAGGAAAAAAACAGTAAGGAAACCTGGGAAATTATGTATTAAGAAGAAAAATTAAAATGAAAATATGGAAAAAAATTCAAATTAAAAAAAATATTTTAGTAGAGTGTGGGTGATACACATACGTACACGGGAAATAGCAAAAAAAAAAAAATTATCCTTGCATGTGAGAGACGATCATAGAATGTTTTGTTTCTTTGATTACATTACCATTCTTCAGCATTCAATACAGGGGCATTTTATTGTGGCTAACATACGATTTTTGTTTTAATTTCTTATGAAAAATTATTTTTGATTTCAGAAATACTAATAACACCGTACTAGGTGGTGGCGATAGGCTGGTAACGTAGAACGACAAAATGATCTTAGAATGGCTAAGAAAATGCTCACAGTTCACCCACAAGGAAGTGTCCGCCCAAGAGACTGACCAAAAGCAAGACGGAACGACAAAGTGACGAAAGATGCCCGGTCAATTCTGAGAACAAGGAATTGGAGAAACGTCACCATCGCCTGTGTTGGTAATAGGAATATCATGCTATAGATATTCTGTGATTTTCAGTTCAGACAGCAACCATTATAAATGTGCAGTGCGAACATTTTACATTGTTGTCAATTTTCGTTTGCACAAAAAAAAGTATGATTGAACTGATTTCTATATTTAAAGAGGATTAGAAGCTTTCCAATGTGTTCGCATGTTCGCTCAGAAGTTGAAAAAGTTGACATACTATTTTCGAAGTTATTTATTTACGAATCAAATCATTAGCATATCTACTTGTCATATACATATAAATGTCAACTTTTTTAAAGTTTGTTCTTAACTTTGTGGGTGAGCTTTCAATGGTTATTTCTATGACTGTATGGAGGCAGTCGTCATTTTAACCGAGATCGCTTGATTGCAAACGATAAAGACAAACAATATCCACTAGCTATTTTCATAAAAAAAAAAAATTACCCTGCAAAATTAACACAGAAAACAAAAAAAAAGTATCACGTTACAAGAAGTTTTTCTTGTGTTCTTTTATTTTTATTTATTTACCATTTAATTCTTTTATTTTTTTTTTCGAAGGTAGCGAAAAAAAAACAAAAAAAAAATACACAGCGAGTGACCAATTAAGAAAAACGATATTAGAACGAACGTGTTACACGTTGGTCACACATTGGAAAAAAAAAATACATGTGGAATGTATTCGATTTTGTGGGTGAATATATATGTAGATACAATCAACACAAACAATTCTTGAACAAAAAATCTTATTTCCTCTCGGCACCATACGAGCATGTACCCATACGTAGGAACGTACAGTAAAACACGCTGTACAAAATTGTAGGCTAGAAAAAAAGGAACAAGAAAAACAATGAAATTAGAAAAAATCAAATCTAATTTGCAGGTAAACTTAAATGAAGGGCAGCAAGAAACAGAAAACAAAGCAAAAAATAAAAATGAAGAAGAAAAAAAAAGGTTTTTTTTTTTATTTTTGGTATTCGGTTCCTGCCTTGGTACTGCAGTAAATTGTACCTTTCTCACCTACAATTATCCTTTAGAAATATTGAATTGAATTTTTGGTGACCATTTAATACCTATACGAATTTTAGGCTCACATTCAATTCGTTAAATTTTCCTTATAGATATTGAGTAGAGGGCTCAATAATTTAGTATATGCAGGATAATAGTTAGTTGACAGCTGGTGTTCTTTTCAGAGTAAGTTATACACACGGATACTCGTATATAGTACGTGTGATTGTGAGAACTCATACACGCACATTTAAGAAAGGAAAAAAAAATTCAATCACGGCATAGAAAATTGCCTCCCCTTCCCACACAAAAACACACAGGTACGTGAGTTACTCTCTTTTCGTTATTTTGTTCCTTTTATTGCACACAACATTATACCTTTCATTTTCCTTTTATTTGATACTGATTACACCTAATGTTCAGGAAAAGAAAAAAGCACACAACGAAAATAAATAACTACAAAACCAAAAAAAAAAAAAATCAAACAAAATCGAAACAACAACAGGAACGGCAATGAAAAAAAAAAACTTTTTTTTTGCCTTTGTTTTTGTTTCAATATTTATTATATTGTCGCTAAGTTAACAAAAAAAAATATTTTTCATTTATTCACCCACCCATTCCCGAATATACTTGTGTGTGTTTATGTATTTTTTTTTCAACTCCTTCCGATAAATGTTTTTTTTTTCATTTTCTCATCCACATTTTATACTACTCGTACATTCTTCAAATAATACATAATACCAACTTAGATTTTTTTTCTCATGCATTTTCACATAAATTTCTTTACACACATACACACGTAGAACGGTTAGTTTGGTTATTTTTTTGTTGCTTATTTTTTACTTCATTTTATTTATTATAATAATTATTAATAATTTTTTGTTGTTGCTAGTAATGGTGATTTGTTTTTAGGCGAATACACAATCTTATGTACGTATATTTCAAGGTCGGATCAAGACTTTTTGGTAGGGAGCTATAGCATTGCTTCTATTTTTGTTGTACGTAGCATTATGCAGTAAAAATATATTGGTGCTCTTTATATGACCCCTTCCACATTTTTCTTATCTACACCCATCCTTAATAACTTCACATTTTTTGTTCTATTTGAATTCTTAGAATGTTTCAACATTCAAAATGAACGTTCAGGGAAGCAACTGGTAATCATTTTCTTCAAAAATAAACAAAATAGTTGTCTAATAGATCCTATTATGATAGGGAATACAAAAATACATTATCTTCTCTAATTTTAACTGGCTGGGTTTGGTTCCAAACAAAACTTTCTGCGGATGATATCTTGAATTTGTAGATTTAACATTTCCAAAAATGTTTGTTAAAACGATATACTGTGATGTTTACACAGGCAGTAGGATCTCATATAGTTATCCAATTAACTACGTGTTTAGTTGTATTTTTTTCAACTTTGTTTATCATTACATTTTACAAAAGTTTCCTTTTCGGGATAATTTGTAACATGTTCGATCAAACTTTGTTGAATGTCAGTTGTGAGCTACGTCAGACTCACGTATATTGTCTGTGGTCATACACAGCGCTTATTTTACACACAAATCCAAACATTTTAGTGGAACTTGTAGACAAAAATATGTCCGTATTACTGTTTGATACCATTCCTCTCATTATAAGAAATGGTAATGCAAATAAAAATAAATTTTTTGCATGACAATGTTGGGGATAAGAGACCGAGAGGAAGGCCGAGAAATCGATGACGGTGGAATTCGGTGCAAGAGGACCTAAACAAATTGGAGATTGAAAACTGGATGGTTTCAGCTTTGGATAGAACGGGTTGGTGGCAGATTCTTATTGAGGCCAGGGTTCTTTTAAGCAATGCAGTGCCATAGAAGAAGAAGACGAATGATTTATTTGTCCCCAAATGAAGTGTCAAAAATATCAAATGCAACTATAAAATATGTGGTATAGGAAGTGATTTTGAAGAAATTGATATAACATATAAGAGCCTCAATTTCCCTTTATTGACATTCCCTAAGCAATTAATTATTTTATTTTAGAGTTTAGAGGGTAATGCGGCCCTGACCACATACAATTTGCACGTTACTTAGGCAAGAACATTAAATTAAAGTGAACATAATTTCGTGTTGATATATCCAGCAGTTTATTTATAAAAAAATTTTTTTTTTTTTAATTCAACTTTCTCCATTTTACGTTGTTGTTTTTGTTGTTGCTGTTTTAGTTATTTTTTTTTTTTTTTTTTTTGTCAATGTTTAGTATTTTGGTTTCATTTTAAATATTTTATGAAATATATAAACATAATTTTTATTCTTCATTAAAGGATTTCTTTTGTCAGTTTATTTTATTTTATTTTATTTTGTTTGGTTTGGTTTGGGTTATTATTAAATTTTGTTTTTTGTTGTGTTTTCCATTCGCATATTTTGCTCATTTCATATTGTTTCCTTGAAAAATAATAATAAAAAAAAAAGAATTATGATTTTTGTGTTATATACGAGTATATAAATTTATATTTTTGTGCATGAGTCTGTTTATGTGTTACATGGTTAAAGCGTATATATGGGGTAGTGTACAAACTTATTGTTTTTGTTTATCCGAGATACTACATACATACAAATTATATTCGTATATGTACTGTCTACAGATGTATGCGAATCTATATCTTTTCTACCATAGTACGTAGTATAGTGAGTATATTGCATGCAAATTTATGAAAATGAAAATGGAAAAAAGAAAATTTTGTTTTTATACGTTAAACAAAAAAACAAAAAAAATCACTAATATACAGAGTATATTATTATATCGGTATCGTGAAGACAAAAAAGTGGCGAGCAAAGTGAAACGAACGTAAAAAAGGAAAATAAATTAATCGCATAAAATTTTCATTATTTTTACTTTTCATTATGAGTTTGTTTTTTCTTCTCATTTTACTCTTATACAAAAATAATAATATACAGTTATGTATACATACACACATACGCATGTAGACATACATATGATAATATTTGTAGTGTTATGCAATACGTGCGGCTGCTATACGTAAATATGTCAGAAAATAATTTTTATGATATGCAGTATTATCTTTTAATTTCATTTTTTTAGCCCTCTGTCTGTTGTTTTTTTTCGTTTGCTTTTGGAAAAAGGAAAATTTCACATGCATTAAAAAATGTGAATGATATACTCGCATATGAATGGTATGTCTCTACATATGCACCTACGAGTATGTATGCAAATTGTGGGTGTAACTGTGTATACTCATATGCTAAATGCTATAGTGTAGTATGTGTAAAATATTAATTCATTTAAGAACATATTATAAAATCAGAAGACACATATACACATTATGATGGGAGCATGTAATGCAAATGTTTTGAAAATTTTCGTCCTGTCACCATATTACACATTATGATGATGATGATGGTAGTGCGATTACATGATTACGATTATAATAATGATTACATGCTTGTACAAGTACAAAATTATGTTTTTGAATACACATATGTATGTACATGTATGTAAGTATGTAGATATGTAAAATATGTGATGTATGTACGTACATATGTATGTATGTGAAAATAAAATCAGATATTATGTAATACATTTTATGAATACACGATTAAAGGATATAAAAAAGTGATTGAAATGGTCACTTTGTTATCCAAAACAGCACAAAGATGTACTTTTGCATTATATACTACATATGTATGTGGATGTGTTTTTGGGATTTGTTTTTTGGTTTTTTGATTTATTTGTTTGGAAATATTTTTTAAGTGGATTTTGGGATGTCGATGTATAATCAAAGATGTTACCAGCAGATTCTATGTTACTTGGGAAGGCAATTTTATAAAAAAATATTTGAAAAATGGAATTAATAAAGTCAAAAATGTCTTGGGAAGTCCAAATAAACTATAGGAAGCGAGATATGATATGTGATTGGGAAAACTAAGATAATGGCATTGAATTTGCGTGGAAAGTCCATTCATCATGCACTAATGCGAAACAATGCGCATAAATGAATTTCAAGTGTTTAACAATAAAAACGTTTCTAGATATAATCTGTAGAAGATGTTCGCTCAAGATTGTCCAAAAATTAGTAGACATGACTAGAATATTAAAACATGATGTCCAAAATTTGAAAATGGAAAATGCAGTCGGTCACATTCTTAAGTAACCGGCAAGTCATCATCATCCTCAATGAAAAATCAATCTGTAGAACAATTGAAAGAGAGAAAAATTATGGTAAAAATCTGTCACAACAAATTTAGAAAGAATTGAGATTGGAGGCAATATTTGTGGATCCACATGGTTTGAAGCAATATGATCGGGAAAGCAAGGATTTTATACGAATCGTAGGCCATTGAACATTTTAGATGCGAATGGAGGCAAATGGTTGAGAAGGCCAAAACCCACAAAGGGCTGTAGTGCCAGGAAAAAGAAGAAGGCTCATTGAACATGTATTTGGGGATTTTTGAATTTTAGGTTTCATTAAAAAATATTTTTTGATCGAAAAGGATAATGGCATTTATATAATCTAAATAATATTGTACTTGTATTTATCTATTCAATGAAGCAAGAATTATCATGATATTTCTAAGAAGGATGTGAATGTAAACAAATACCTAGCGTGTGTACTATTTTATGTATTCGCGTATATTGTGGTCAAAAATTTTAGTTAAACCAACATCACATTACCATTTTATCCTTTAGATATATCATTCACATTCATTCACATAAAATCTTTCTTCATACATATGTATGTGTGTGTTTATGTAGAAAATATTCAAAGAAAATTCACAAAATATACGTCCATATATTTTTTGTGTGTTTTTGTTTTCTCAAAGTATCCTTTTTTTGGATGTACATACATATGTCTGTTAAAAGTTAAAATACCTGTGTCATATTCAATAAATATCCGCAAGTTGTTTAATGTTCGAACACACACGTACACAAAATATATTTTTTCGTACTCCTTATATGTATGTAGTAACGAGATAAACGTTACAAACCGAAACTACATCATAAACTTTTTTCAAATATGAAAAAAAAAAGCAGAAACAAAACCAAAGCAAAAAAAAAATATATGGAAAGTAAAAAAATCCTTTTTTAAAATCCTTAATCCTGAATCAAAAAAAAAAATTTTTTTTTTATTTTTATTTTTTTTTTATTCATTTTCTCAATACGACGAGTCTACCTTTATTGGATTTTATTATTTGTTTTTCTTTCGAAAAATTTTGTTCTCTTTGTTTTTCATTGTCGACTTTTATCGAAACTTTTTTTTACAATAATACATTTCACATTTGTTTCTTTATTTGAAGCGACACATACTCATAATGTTTATTCATACATTTGCATAATATGGAGGTTGTATAACTGCGTAGCTTTACTTTATGGTAAAGAACTCATAGAAAGTACATACATACGTGTTCACACTCATATAAATACAAGTAAGTGATGAATGTTAAATTATTATATGAAACGAAAATATGAAAATATAATTGTTCAAAAAAAAAAAAAAACAAACAAAAACGTCAATAACAACAAAAATAAAATTTATATTGGAACCACATATTTTCTATTCTATCCACACATAAAGTCACAATCATGAATAGATCCTAGATGTACGAATATGTACGAGTATGTACTAAACGTATGTAACATAACGTGAAAGATTTCTTTTTCCTATTGTTATGTTTTGTTTTTTGTCTCAAACATTTTTTTTTCAATTCAATTCAAAATTCATTCCTTTTTTAACTTCTTATTACATCCTTACATTCATAGTTTTGTTTTTCTATTACAATGATGATTATTATTTAACTACCCATATTTGTATACCTTCCTTATAAAAGTAAGTATTCAAATGGAAAAAAAAAATGTGAAAAGAAACGTGTATCCTGAGAGCACCTTATGTGCAGTACATTAAACAACAAAAGTGTATGGAAAAATAAAATATCGCACACGTACAAAAATGCTCAAGTATCCATAAGTACATATATGTAGATACATAAGGTAACAATTTATTGTATGTTTGTGTTTTCTTTACACAAAAATACACCACACACATTCACACAGACACACACATATGTACATTTTCAAATTTACTTTTTATTGTCAATGTTTGTGTATCTGTTTGTTTGTTTGTCTTTCTAGGTAAACATTTTTCATTTCTTTCTGTTTATCTTTTTTTGTTGTTTTCTTTGTTGTTTTTCTTCTTAAATACCTTTTGTTTATCCTATCATTTGATGTCATCGTTTAACGTGTGTGTACACCATAATAATCAATTGTTTGCTTGTGTCATTTGTTTTTGGTTTTTGCAGTTTTGGGAGTTTACTTTTCTGTTTTTTTTTTGATTTCTTAAAAGCTCCAATATTGTCGTAAGTTACAATCGAAAGTAATAGCAAATTTTCTCTTGTCTTTTTATTTTCGTTATTATTTATGGAAAAATGTTTCTCTTCTCCTGAGTTTTCTTTTAATTTATTTTGTTTAGGAAAATGATTTTTTCCTTTCTTCTTGTTTTCATCCTTTGGTGTTTGGTTTATTTGGTCACAGTTTTTTGTTTACTAAAACTAAAGATATTGTTGATAGCAAGTAGTACAGCAGGTAGCAGATTAGGAAACTGTTTAAAAATGAATGAGATGAGTTAATGCATAAGAGATTGTGTCCTAATAAGTTGAATGTGATAGGAGATCAATTTTTAGTTAAAATTTAGTAGAGATAAGAGTTGCACGTGGTCTTCGATTCATTCATCTATTGGAGGTATTAAGTCACTTAACGAGCCTAAGTCATTATATTAGTTACCCTTCAGGTTATCCAGAGTAAGACGAGCTTTAGAACAGCGAAATGTTGAAAATCATTTTCTTCACTCTTAGGGAATCGAATCCGAAACTTCGTGATGATTGGATTCGCCACTCTACAAGTTCAGCTTTCGATCCCCTTCTAATTTTAATTAAATTTTTGTCAAAAATCCGACTTACACCAATTTCATTCATAAACATTCATGAAACGAGGATATACATATAAACAATAGAGGATATAAATTAGAATGGAAATGATTATGATGATGATGACAACGACAAAAATATGAAAACAATGCGACTGTACGCTTTCAAATATTATCACATATTTTTCTGTCAAAATATGAATCTTACAAGCATCATTTATATGTACAGCACACATACACATATAAAGTTTGAGTAACTTTTGTGCATTGTTCGTCATATATGCACACAGCCATGTACACTTTTATACGACTCTGAATAATTTTTTGTGTATAAAAACAACTGACAAAAAATATTTTTTTTTTTAGTTAGATATGTGGTAACAGTTTTTATGTTGTGTTTTCTTTTGGAAAAAAAAAATTCCTCGAAAAATTTTAATGAAAAGGAAAAATGAGAAAAAATGAAATGTTTACTGTGTGATATTCAAATGGAGTAGAATTGAGTGAAGATATTTTATTCAAAATAAGAAAACAAGAAAACATTTTTTTTTATATTACAATCATACACACACACACAGCCACACACACAAATGCAATGTAAAACATAAGTTCAGTAGATTTAGATAGATACAGACACATTGTATATGGAAAATGTAGGAAAATAGAATATGTATAACTATGTATGTAGGTATTAAGGATTAGTGCAATCGTGTATACAATTACTTACACATAGTTTTGAAGTATCTCATCTCATTTTTACTATTAAAATGAATGTATATTTACACTCATATACAGTGAGAATAGATATATTATATACTTGCTTGTATACATATATTTTTTGACTTTTTAATTAATGTTACAAGTGTACATGCATGCACACGTATGAACATTTAAGAGCCAAAAAATAAACTGGAACACACAAAGAGCTCTAAATTTGAAAAGTTTCATTTTGATTCTGAATAATTATGAATGTATATACCTAAGTAACGAGCACGAGTGAGTATAGATTTTATTTTGACACGTTCAAATAGATGCGAGTAATACAGTCTCCGGCAAAAGGACTAGGTACAGAAAAGGTTTGTGTAAAAAAGAAACTAATTATTCATTTCAGACATTATTAACAATGAACAGATCTATGAAAATATTTGGGTGATATTTATTATTTATTTATTTATTAGTTGTAGAAGAGAGGTCAGATTAACTGCCTCTCTTGTGCCCAAACCACGTCCCAGCAAGGCCTTTTGACGATATTTGGGTGATATATTGGTCACAGAATGATAGACACCAGCCCATTTAAATCCAACCTCTTTGAAAATATTGGAGGAAATAGACTGAAGGGGCGGTCAAGAAGCAGATGGTGGGACGCAGTGAGAAAGGGTCTAGATAAAATACAAATGGGCGAGTGGAAAAAGAAATCCACAGATAGAGAACAGTGACAGCCTTTCCTCGCAGAGGCAAGGGTCCTCTTATGGACTGAATGGCCGTAGAAGAAGAAGAAAATTGGTCAAATGAAAAATTCCTTCATTTTATTTATAAGAGCAGAGCCTTCTAATTGCGAATGCATTTTTATCAACTTGCTTATTTGTTTTTGGTATAATCGTTAAAATTGAAATGTAGTTTTTGGTTTTTGAACAAGATAAAACTGATGACGATGGGACGATGAGAATTGTTAGGCAATCAATCTCCCAAACCACTGTAGGAGGACGCCATATTATTAGAAGCTAGAAGGTAAAGTCAATCCGACATCTTTTCAGCAATTTCGTTTAAATTAAAAATTGGATGACTGATTATTTTAGATGTGAACTGTTCCAAATATTTTTGTATTTGTGATAAATATTTTAATGCATAAAATGTTCCTTATAAATTCAAACCTATACATACGGGCATTTATATGAGTATAAGATTTATGTATAAATTCATTTGTACAATTTTAAAATTGTCACATTCATTCTACTAATACACACATTCAGAATTCATTTATTTTCATTTTTTCTTGTATTTATTTTTCTACTTTATTATCATTTTTTTTTACTCTTTCTTCCTTTTCCTGTATTTGTTCCTTTTGTGATACATATATTTCAGAATAAATGCATAAATTTGTATTAAAATTTTCGGTTGGTATAATGAATAAAAGAACAAATAAAAATTATTATAAATTATACGAATACATACCAACATATTTAAATGTACGGATACAAAAATATAAATTTATATTTACTATGTACGTACAGTGTCGTTTAGAAAATTGTTATATAGGTGTAGGAATGTAGGTACGTTCGTTATGTTAACAACGATCGCTCGCTTACTATACTTATACAAAATACAAGTGAAATGATATCTGATTCTGATGACATGAAAAATTATATGTCGTCTCTAGAAGTATAACACTGCGAAGCTAAATGTACTTATACATACATACACATCTACACAGGAGAGGAAAGGAAAATTGGAAGAAAAAAAAAATGTATATTTAAGGGTAGGTATATGTATTAGTGGCATACGATTGTGTGGAAATTATTCAATGTAAAAATATCTTACATCCTATGTAAAATATCCACAACACATTATAATTTATGTATATAGAATAAAAAAAAAAAATTTAAAATGTTAAGTGGTTGATGGTAAATATAGATTCGTTTATCTAAAAATAACTTCGATTATAATACAGGAAACATTTTAGAAAAATGTGTTTCAAAGTATAAAAATAAAAAAAAAATAATAATAATAATAATGGGGAAAGGAAAGAGGATAAGAAAAATTTAAAATTCATATTTAATTCTTTTACTACATTTATTTCATTTTCAGTTTAGTTTAGTTCAGTTCAATTTGTGTATGCTTTATGTGTAGTTAAATTTAGACATTAAACCTAACAATTTAATTTAACTCGGATGTTTGTAATGTTGTATAAAAGGGAAATGAATTAATTTGTTTACTAGTTTATAAATAAATATTTATTTTCTTGAATGTATGGGTATATGTATCATATTTAATTAAATTATAAAATCATATTACATAATTGCTACCTACCTGTATACATTATATGCCTATTTATTATTTGACATTTAACTTTTAGAGACAACATCAGGAAGGTTGTTGTCTACGATATAATAGAATAGACGATTGAGGGTAAAGGAAAATTATGTAGACATCTAATTTGATTGCATTTTAGAACAAATTTGCTAATTGAGACATAGTCAAAAGAAAATTGGCAAATTGAAATTTTGAGTTCATTGTTCACAGAATTACTGTAAATGAAATTTGATAGTGTTCCAGTTATTAATAGTGTGTAATAAAACCATGAATTGGAATACTTGTTTTTGCATTTCCTTAGCAGAGAAATGAAGTCAATGAAGAAAATTCTTCAAATAGTCTCATGCTATTGGTTCAATCTAGACCTTTCCTCACATTTGCTTCTGCAAATCGGTTTGCAGAAATCCACAAAAATAAACCTTTCTGCAATTCGTGTACAAACACATATATATGTGATTTTCTTTACATTTATCTGGCCTGATGATTTTATTAGTGCTCCTCACTTGTGAAATAAGTAGAACTGAATTTGGTTAAAAATTTGTTGAAAGAAAAATCATCTAATTGTCTTAAATTCTCCTTCATTGCAGAAGACATGTGAAAAAAGGTCTAGATTGAGTAATTCGCTGTCTTTTCATCATATTTGGCCAAAGCTGTCACAATAAAGCGGTGATTACAATGCTTTCGTTTTGTTTCAGCTAACTGTCAAATTTTATTATACACGTAAAACAAATTGGGAGCGATTACAATGTGCTGAATCGAGACGAAACGAAACGAAAAGTTCAATTGAATTTTAATATTTTCCGAATCGAAATGACATTTAATTGAGTTGCGGGTACCCACCATCCTCAACTTTGTTTTTATTTCTCATACAAGACGAAACGAATACATTGTAATCACCGCTTAAATCAATGCAATTCATTCCAATTAATACAGTATTTTCTGCATTCCACATATCCACAACAAAAAAAAAAAAAATATATTTTCCTAAGAGAAAGTGAAAATGTATGAAATTCTTCATGTCTATACAACGCCTTTGAACTATTTCATGAAGTTGGACCAAATCATATCATTTCCCCCCTTCTTCACACAAAAGGTTAAATTGAACAAAAGAAATATGCCAAAAAAATTTAAACCTGAAAATACATTCTCTCTATAATTTTCATATAATACGACATACATACATACTCGTAAGTCGTATTTTCGTACACTTTGCCAAGGGTAATTAAAATTAAAAATAAATAAGCGAAATAAATTATTTGTGCGGTTGTACAAAGGTGTGTACTTTGATGCTATTATAATATGTTCATATATTCACTACATATATGTACATGTGTGTGTGTGTGTGTGTGTGTGTGTGTGTGTGTGTGTGTGTGTGTGTGTGTGTGTGTGTGTGTGTGTGTGTGTGTATGTATAACATTTTCATTTAAATCATTATTATTGTTATGAAATTTATATGTACTATGTGGTACATACATTAAAGAGTAGATTTATATATGGTATGAAAATATAATTTGAAATGACTTTTAGAAGAAAATGGTAGGATAGGGAATAATAATAAATAATGAAATTTTGCCAAAACGAAGAAAAAAAGAAACAAACAGAATAGCAAACGAAAAAAAAAAATAAAATACAAAACAAAAAAAAAATGAAAAAAATAATGAACGAAATGTGCTCGTACATCTATCACCTGACTGAGTTCACCTGACATACATACAAAATGTACGTACGTATACTCGTATGTAATAAATGTGTGATGGCATGACATTTGTGTATGTGATTTTTCTGTTTTTCTGTCTTTTATTTTTTTTTTTGTCAATTTATTGTAATTTATATGTGAATTTTAATTAACGCTATAAAATTTAATGTACTTAATATGTATTTAGTAAGATTAATTGCCGTAGAATGTAATAATAATTGCTGTAAGAATGTGTGGTATGAGTTCATTTTCATTATTATTTTGTGTTTCGAGTATTTTAATGATAATAATTTATAAATGCCATTTAAAATGTCTACTCGTATATTTTTTTGGTTTCAGTTAAGAAAATTCAAATTTACACTTATAATTTTAGTTACAAGTCAGTGCACTATACTTTCGCCTAAGTCAATTAGTAATGTGCATCAAGTTAAATGATTCCACTGATATAATAGATGGGATGATATTAACTGATAGAATTAATGATCTGTGTTGCCATAATGGAATATTGTTATCATTATATTTGAATTAAACTTATATTAAAAAAAAAAAAAAATGTAGACTTACACCACTTTCAAAATTAAAGGTTCTAAAATATCATATGTTTCTATATTAAGGGTCATATTCATCAACCAAGATTATCCATCGTATATATATTTTAGACGGATATAATTTCGGCTTATTTTCATCAACCTATAGAAAAAAGTTTGTTTTCGAACTTCGTTTTCGAAATGTGGAACATGTCAGTTTACTGTGAAAAGTGAATATTTCTATCTGACACAATGAAAAAAAGGTTATGGGGGTGTGATGGTTATATTGAGTGCTGTTGCTGTTAATAACAAGGTTATGTTCAAACAATATTTACAAGACAATTCAGATGTATAGTCTAAAATGTATTCAGCATCAATTTATCGCAGTTGATGAATACAATTTAAACAGGAATATAAACTTTTAAGTTTTAAATCGTAAGGAATAAACCTTCCTATAAGTGTTACATCTGTACACCGATACAGACAATGAATAATATAAATGAAAAACGTACATGATAACGAAGAAAAATCGAACGAAAAATTATTTTTTTTTTTGGCTCGTGTACAATGTGATGTAATGTACATAACATAACTAAGTAGCTAGCTATTTGACTAAATCTTTTTTTTTTGTCATTTGAAACGTTTATCACTTGCTCATTATCTTTTATATGTGTTGTTATTACGCCAAAAAATATGCATCTACAAATGTACGGAATGCATTTTTTGTATCTGCGGTATGAGTATAACTTTGACTCAATTACTTTGTTCGTGTTTCTGTGTGTTTCAATATACTTTGAGATACGAAAATAAAAATTTTTTACAATAATAATTATGCAATTAAGTATGATAGTGATGTTCCAATTATGTCATGAGTTTTTAGAAAAAAAAAAAAAAAATGGAGAGAGACAACATAAACATGCCATAGACCATGGTATATAGAATAGATAAGATGTGCCATAAAATTTCTAAAATTCAATTGTCTCTTTTATACCTGCTTTGCACAACACACCATAAGAAGTATGCAAGAAACACGAAGATACTGTAAGTAGTAGCAGTAGAGTCGTAATACGCTAGTACGATTATACGAATTACGTACGAATGACAGTACGAAATATGTTAGTAGTACCTTGTGTATACCATGCACTCGTATTTTCATTCATAAATCACGAGAAAAGTTCATTTCCTCTCCTTCATTTCAACGACAGGGGTAACAGCAGAAAAGAAACTAGGAAGACCGAAAATGAAATAATACAACTGTTTGTGTGAGATATGCCAAATGAATATTCTTCAATATAAAAATGCCTAACTGATGTGCTAATTTTCTTATGTATTTCAGATATTTTTTTTTTTTGGTCTATAATTTGTGTTTAATTGATTTTGCTCTTGTCTACAAAATCATCTAAATTTCATTTTCATGTCAAATATCTAATCCACTCACATATCAAATAATGAAATGAATTTAATTGAAAAAAAAAGGAAGATGGATGTAAAAAGAAAAAAAAAGGGAAATTGAAATAATTTTTATATTGAACGATAAAATGACGGAATTTATGTATTAAAAATCGAACAGTCAAATGTTAATGGATCTTGTGATAGAAGTGTTGATACTGTCACTAAGTTATTGCCTTATAGACGGAGTCAATAATTCGAAATGAATAACATATCAAATTGTTGAGAAATGAGCAATGGTCCATAAAGGACTATTGTGTCTTGTGAGTGACACTATGACAGCTAAGAAAAAGAAATCGACTATTAATTGTCATCAATTTAAAGTATCGATTTATGGAATGGATGTACAGCAAAAATTGTTTGGAGGCCAATGGAACGTGTTAGACTGTAGAGAGCGACATTGGAACGTAAGTATGAATGAATGTTTAATTATACAGATATTCTTTCGTATATCTGAGACTATGGCCGACTGCATATTTTCTAGAATTTAATCTTTATTATAAAGAAAATCTTTGATTATTTTTTTTTAAATTCTCTTTATATTTTTTTTGCTGCTTTAAAAAAATGTAATCATGACACGTTAAATTGAGAAAAATAATCCATTGAGAACGAATATAAAATACACATATAGAGCGCTGTAGTACATAGGTATGGTGTACGATACGCGTACGAATCAATAAAATTTTTTGTGTTGTGAACTTCACATCATAAATTGATTGATCTCCCATGTAAATGTTGTAAATGTATAAAAGAAATGCACAATAAGTAAATATATACGTCAATAAAGGAGAAGATTAAAGAAGCAAAAGAAGAAGAAAAATGACAAAAAAAAATATTTTAAAGTAAACCGTCTACTAAATAATGTATGTACATATTATTTACGAATATTTTCAATTCAATCTAAGATATATTATGCACACATACAATATCCATTCATATATACACATTTCCAGATGATGATGATGGAATTTACACTTTTATATTATGTAACATCCTTATTTTTTATTCAATTTTTCTTCAGTTTTTTTTTTTTTTGTTGTTGTTTGTTATAAGTATAACGTAAAGTAGCGAATTGAAGAAAAATCAAGAAAAATAAAAGGAAAAGGATAAATAACAAGAAGTACGAGTATAAATAGCTCAAGTAAAAGATCTACTAAAAGAAATCTAAACTCTTTTAGATTTATCTCGAAATTTATCCACTTATATACAAACGAATTGAAAATTATATAGAATAGGATAAGTAGATATTAGTAGTTTAATCTGTTTCTGTATACATTGTATACTAAATACCTAATATATAGGGTGATCAAATCAGAGTCATCTACTTTTGATTTGATATAAAAAGAATACTGTACAAGGACAACAATGTCATTTTTTGATTATGTCAAATACGTATTCATGATTGACATTTGTCAATGTGACAAATGTCAATTTGGGAGAGTATTTGGGGAAAAAAAATATGGCGTCTATTATGATAAGGCACCTTGGAATAATAAAGCTGATGCATGAAGACTTGTCAAATATCATCCAAAACAAGATCTTTGATCTGATCGCTTAAAGTTCATTACATTTTGTTAAGACACACTAAGAAACTTTAGATTTTGGGGAGACCAACTGACAAAAGTGTGTTTGGATTGCGTTAGTTTTAGCTTGTCCACATTAACCCAGCGTCTTTACTAGCAATATGGTCGGCAATTGCAATATGGACATTGAGTATATGTAGAACTATCTAGACACTGTTAATGACTAAAATTTTTGGGAATTTTTTCTGGATGGCAATATTGCTTCTGCTTAGGATGGCAATATTGCTGCAATAATTTTGGCATATTGATTTTGTAGACATGAAATGTTTTAGAAAAAGTCGTGAAATAAATGGATTTTGTGTTCATAATATTTTTTCATTTTTCATCTTTCGCAAATTATATGCCCACACACACACACACACACAGCAATATGTTATGTCTCATCATTTTGTCTTTGCCGTCCAACAGATGCAGAGTGAGAATTTATCCAACGAATATTTTCCAGTAGTATAAACAAAAGATAAGGATCAATTCGATCACCCAATATAACACAAATCATACCGGAAATTTATCTCAGATCGTCTACTGTTGTTTTTGTTTTTTTACATTTTTAAAAAAATTTTTTTTATGCATCTTCGATTTTTGTAAATTTATTTTATATTTTATTTTCATTCATTTTTTTTTTATAATATTTTTCTTACTGTATAAAAATATTCCGATATTCTTAATGTACTATATGTACCTACATATCACACATTTTTATTCAGAATTGTTCACATATTTATACTGATTCACTCTCATTCATTTATTCATCGCATCCGTATCGCACACCGTATTCATTTATTTTATTTAATATCTATGGCAATAAGAAGTAGATGAACCGATTTTTTAAAATATTTTTTTTATTTATGTATGTTTTTTTTTTTTTTTTTGCTTTTATATGTATTATATACGATATACTGATTCGCCTTTTAAGATTATTGAAAAATTGAAATGTACACACAAATACAGAAAAATAAAGAAAGAAATATAAATCAAAAAAAATCAAAAAAAAATTAAGGAAAATAAAAGTAAAACAAACACAAACACACACACTACACACTATACACATACAAAAGTATATATAGGATTTAGTATATTCAGTGTCAGTGTTTGTAGACAGCAATAGTATTTACAAAGGAGGACAGGAGGTAGAGTGGTAGTATAGCAGATAGCAATCATCATCATCTTCATCTTCATCATATAAGAGTAGTTAAAGATTTCTTTTTTCCTTAAAGTAAAATGTGCAATGATAACAGTAAAGATCTTAGATGGAAACTGATAGATACTCGTAGTGATACAGTACATAGTTATAGCAATGAATATGGATGGATACAAGAAATTTAAGGAAAAGAAGAAGGAGAATATCTAAAACGAAAAAAAAAAATTTCGTAAGAAAAATATTCAAAAAATAACAGAACAACATAAAAAAATTTAAATACATACAACAATAAGAACAACAAAAAATAATGTTCTTAGAAGGATTTCTTGAATTTGATTAAGTATCAACTTAAAAAAATGGCTCTTAAATTTTAAGATAAAATATTCTTCAAAAAAAAAAAAAAAAAAAGAAGGAAAATGATATATATATTTTTTATTTTTTTGCTTTGGTATACATACCAGGATGTACCTAAATATATAATATTTAGTTTTGACTTTTTCTTTTAGTCACATTTTCTTGTTGCTTTTACTCATTTTCCTGTTTATTTATTTATTTTTTTTTTTGTTCATTCAATTTCATTTATTCATTCATTCATTTTTGTTTTGTTGTTTTTGCTTTACATATTTTGAGTACCGTATTTTTAAATTATTTTTAAAAAAATAAAATGAATAGAAACAAAAATATATGTAGTATATAATAGGAAATGCAATATGTATAAGAAAAAAAAATGAATAACAAATTACAGTGACAGATTAAAGTATCCGTAAATATACTGTATGTACGGTATTAAAGAAAAGAAAATAAAACCAAAAAAAAAAAAAATAAAAAAAAACAAAGGAGGAGGAGTTTGGAGGGGGCGAAATGGGAAATATGACCATAGAAATACGAAATAACTCTTACGTTTTGAAGATATTGTAGATACGAGTACTTATGTAGGTATACATGAAGAAAATGCTAAAAGAAACATGTTAAAGGAAACAGGGAAATAAGTTAAGGATCAAATTGAAATTTACTTGCATACAAAAGTACATCAAAAAATTAAAAAAAGAAATGCAAAAAAAAACCAGAAAAAAAAAGAGAAATTATATGTACTTGTAAAGGATAGGGAACAAAAAGGATATTACATAGAATTAAGTAACGGGTATAAAAAAAAATATTGAAATAAATAAAAATGAATGATATTTGTGATAGAAACAACGAGAACGAGAGCATTAGATAAATAAAATAAAATAAAATAAAATAAATAACAGAATTAATACATAAGAAAAATTACATTTGAAATACTCGTATAAATGTTAAAGATGTAAAAGAAAATATAAAAAAAAAATATTGTACTGTAATTTCACTATAATTTCATTTAAAAAAATTTTTTTTCTCATTCTATTTTAACCATAGATTTACGAGTACCTATCCCAAGAAAGAAAGAAAAAAAAAATGATATAAGGAAATAAAAAATATCCTTATTTTGTATGTGGGGTTTGAAAGTTTATTTTGTTTTGTGCGGTAATTTTTTTAAAATCAAATTTTCAATTTAACTTAACTTTAAAAATTTAAAATTTTCTCATAGTAGATTTATATTGAATTTATTTTATTGGGAGAATTTATAAAGACTCTCTCCCAAATGAGTTGAATTTTTTTTTTCTGAAATTATCTAAAGCAGAATTTCTTTAACAAACTATCGTTAAGCTAAGATAAGAAATTGATTGCTGTTTGTACCAGCTAGGATAATGGTTAGGAGAAAATGACTATGTTCTACAAGAGCGATGACTATACTCTTAACACTAATGGACAGCGTTTGTCTGAGTGTTCAGGTTTATGCCTCCCCCTAAACAAACAAACGACAACTACAACTCTTATCGCTTCGACTTTCGGCTACTACGTCTCTCAGCATAAACCATCCTGTAGTTGAGATAAAGAAGTAGATGAGGTCGTCTAAACTCGATCTCTGGGTGTGTCTTTGCGGTTTTCTAAGAAAAAAACTACCAAACGCTTCACGGCTAATTTCCAATAGAACAAGCGTCCTACGCCACTTACATAGCTTCAAGTTGATGAATTTGAGTGAGAATCTCAGTTTGATTTTGAGTAAACATTTATTACAGTTTTTTTTAGAGCTGATGCTTTTGAATATTGTTCTGAAAACTTTTAACTTTTATTATATACTCCACGTTAATATTAACTAGGTAATTGCATACAAAATCAATGACCTATTCTAATACTTTCATTGAACTCCACTAAAAAATTTATTTATTTCTCCACATTATATATGCCATATTACGTAGAAAAAGTAGTTTCCAATATTAAAATTGGTTTGAGTCCATGAATAGCCAATCCCATTATTATTCATTCTAATGGAACAAATAGTTCAGAAACACTCAACTCATAAGCAACAAATCAACAAACTGAATGCATGTGTGTATTAAAATCATCAAGGATGCACCTATAATTTACAAGTATCCCAATGAACTGTAAAATATTCATTTTATTTTATTTAATTTTTCCATTTATCGTCAAAAGTCCTTACTGGATTCTGGTGTAGGTAAAGTTAAGGGAGACACAGTTAATCTAACCTCTCCTTTTCCATTTGATTAGAAAATATTCTAGTTCGCCGTGTAACACAATAGCCTGTAACGTGCGTATATTGATGTACTCTTGTCTATAATCCTTACAATGAAAACGCATTTTTATTTCTCACATATTTTGAAAAAATTTTCTAAATGAAAATCATAACAATAATCCGTGTAATCACTAATCACCACATTAAATGATTAAATCGATCATATTGTAATAACAAAATGGTCGAATTAATTTTCTATGTGGCCATTATGTAATTTACAGTGTACTGCACAATAGAAAAAAAAACTAACTTTACTTGTTTGGTATGCAAAAGAAAAAAAAATATTTTTTCCACAGTTTTTGCACAATAACAATAACGAATACAGGTTAAACTTTTCCAAATTATAAATGAAAAAGAAATGTTGTGGAAGTAATTTTCTACATTTAAATCAGAAACTACTGAACTTACTATACATTATAGAACTGTATGCAGTTTTTCCTCTACCATAATTTTTTTTTATTTTTGCTCTCCAGTAGATGTTATAGTTTTCCACATTTACTGTTTGTTAGATTTTTTTTTTGCCATTTTGTTCGGTTTTTTTTGCTTAATTTCATTTTCATCCTGGTGAGTAATAATAAAATTACCCTCTATAACACTATTACAGCCATTCGTATAACCCACATCTATGACGACCAACCACCTATGATGGCCATCATGTAACCCAAGCGATATGCATATAACGTTAACGAGATGCGATTATGGTGCTATATAATTTTTCCTGCTGTGTGAAAAAATAAAATTACATGCATACTTCAAAACTTTCAAAAGTTGTTTTCGATTAATTTTTTTTTTCTAGAATATAAATGGAGATTATTTTTAGTTTTAGTAGTTTTTGTTTTTCGTTTTCTATTTGAAATTTTCGATTCCAAATAGTGCATACACACAATTTACCTATTAGAGGGGATATGTCTATAAGTTCAGGTATATTTTAGGCTCGTATTCACCAAACAAGATTATCTTTTACCTGAGATAAAGTGTATTCATCAATCTCGTTTATACAATATTCGGATATTTTTAGGGCAACCTGAGAGTGATACTAGAAATATCGTTTGAACATAACCTTGTTATTAGGAGCAACAGCACATCATTCACACATAATCATGACACCACATAACTTATTTTTCATTTTGTCAAATATAAATACTAACATTTTGCAATCAACTGACATGTTCGACATTCCGAAAATGATGTCCGAAAACAAATGTTTGTTATCTAGTTTGATGAATAAGCTGAAATATATGCGACGGATAATCTTTTGGTTAGTGAATACGATCTTTAATGTAAAAATTATATATGATATGCGCTCCAAATGCGTTTACATATCGTATATATCGCATGTACTTTTTGTGTGTATTTTCCATTGGAAAATATAAAAATTAACGCAAAATTAATCTTTTTTTTTCATTTGAATTTAAAAAAAAATCAAGAGTACAATAAAAAATTATTTGAATATTGCTCATTCATTATCTTGCTTTAAAATTATTTTTTTTTATTTTCTACCATTTAATTAATTTCAATCTGAAGTGTGTAATTGAAATAGTTTTTCTAATTGTTTAATTAAAAGTAATAAAAATATTAAAACAAATAAAACTAATTGGTAGCGCCATGAATTTGAACGAAGTCCAATACTCCATCCTCTAGGCTAGGCTATTGGAACTTCTTTTTAATTAAAAAACTCATTGTCAGCAATAGATAACATTCATGCAATTGACAGATATGTGGTATCGATAGCATGGTCATTCGTCTGTCACTTTATGCTAGCCTGATACTACACAAACCTGGGTTGCGGCAATTATACAAAAATTAGTTTTAATACACGTTATACGATTTCTAAGGCAATGTAAAGATGTCTGATGTTTAATGTCTGACGTCACACAGGTCGTCGAAATATTAACAACACAACAACAAGAAACAATTTATACATACAACACAACAACAACGCACATTTGTTTACCATTTAACGATCAGATTCACGTGGTTTACGATAACGACCGTGGTTTAAATAGTAGTTTTCATGTGTGATTTTTGTTGATCTTTATGTGATTATTTTTTATATATAGTTGTCTTATAACTATTGGACTGATATTAGTTTCTTATAGATGGCTCTGGTATTCGTTAAAATTTTTTAAAAGACCAAATTAATGCCGATAGTAAGTAATGCGTAGCCGATTGAAATAAAAATCATTCAAATTTTTCAAAAGTACTTTGAAATGTAACTTGATGCGTTGTTGCCAATTTTCAAATTTGTATTAATATGAGTTAACATGCCATGCCGCAAATTGGCAAATTGTATTGGCGAATTGATTTAAGAATTGAATAAAACTGTTGCCAGTTTTAAAGTGAAACATTTATTTCTCAAAAAAAAATGGAAAACGAGAAATGAATGCAAATGTTAGTAGAGAATTAAAATAAAAATTGTTGAAAAAAGAACTCACATATAACAGAATAGTATACAGAATTTTAAATAATAATAATTTATAAGAAAGTAAATATTTATTAGAAATGTCACAACATAGCTTACCACACTTATTCATGATAATGTTTCACCGCATTTAATTGCATGGCGCATTTAAAAGTTGATTTATGTATATTATAGAGCTCCCAAATGGTTGCAGTTAGAAATGAGTTGCGATTAACCATTTAGCCAATGTGTGTCACTTTTACTGAAAATGAAAAAGAAAGAAAATTTGAAAATTTAATTTTTTTTAAGAACTAAGTAATATAATTATTAATTTGAATATACGAGTATGAATTTGCATGCATATATATGTAAGTTAGATAAGTTTTCTTACAAAAACTAAAGTTTTTCATCTGTTCAAAAGCCAATTATTAAGACCTAATAATTTAATATTTGACTAGGAGTACTGTGACTTGTTTTTATTTTTTTGCCTTTTCCTTTCTTATGTAATTATTATAGTTTCTTAATTTTAATGAGATAAACACGAAGGAGTATATGTCTACTACCAATTACGTTGAAAAAAAATTTAATAAAAATTCCATAAATATTTTTTTTTATTCAAAAATGACCACTATGCCATTAAAATCATTTTGAAACAATTAAAAAAGTTTCACATTATCTTTTTTTTTTAATTTTATTCTTCTCGTTTTATTCAAGTATTCAAGAGTAAAATTTTTTTTTATTTTAAAGAAATTCAAAATTTTCTTCAATTTTCATGAGTGCAGAAAATGAAACTCAAATATTCGTTATACATACATATATACGGTCATGCTTATTTACCCATTTTCATTGTAATGTAACAGTAATTATTTTTTAAAATGTGCATATTTTCAACATTTATTATTTTTTCTTATTGTTGGATTTTATTTTTATTTAAAAAAAAATTTTGTGAAAAAATTTCATTCATTGTACGTGACTCTACAATATTATAGCATTATAGTAAGTTGTACGTATACACCGTACAAAGCTCTATACGCTCAGGGCCGGATTAAGAAGAAATCTTCAAGTTACCTAAGCACCAAAAGGCTCCCAAATACTATATCTATTCAAAAGTGTACAAATAATGAACAATGTAAAAAAAAAATAGTCTGGACTCAAACCATTTTAAGTGAAGATTTTGATTTGTGATTTGACCGTGAAAATAATAATCATTTATGCACTTAGACCCAAAGTTTGATGTGGATTGTGGAACCGCAAGCATAAAGCTTTTACTACTAGACAAACGAATGAAATTGCATAATTAAGAAAGACTTACAAGACTTATTTATGTTTTTCAAATAATCTGGAAATACATGATAGTAATAAAGTCATGAGATCACTTCTTTGAAAGTCATAGTCCACTTATGACTTCTGTAGTGCTATGAAATAAGAAAGAAGTATTTTCTAAGCTCTTTTACCCATCAAATTTGTATAGATGACTAAACTTTTTTGGGAATGAAGATTGGGAATGAGTGACTTGATCCTAGATGAATATGCGTTTGTGGGAATGCAACTGAATTTGGAAATGCTAATATGGATAATTATTGAGATCCCAATTCCCATTTACGTCCCCTAGGAAACTACTTATTTTGATTTGGGGATAATCCAGCCCTGTCTGTACCACATCAAATTTATAGTTACAGTGTTTCTTCTTCAAATATTAAAACAATTATGAACGTAATTAATTAAACAATAAAATAATTTTCTTTTTCTTTTCACAAATTTCTTTTTTTGCTATATATTTTTTTTGTTTGTTTGTATTTTATTATTATTATTCTGTTGCTATACTGTAGATTGCAGCTACCATAATTACTTACTATGCTGTACTATGCTGTATGTACACTGTTGGGTTTTTTGTTAAATTGATTTAAAAAGGTTCTTTTTTCTTTTACTTACTCAGACAACATACAGAAAAATGTAAAGAATAAAGTTGCAGTATGGAAGTGTGATATGATAAGAGTGATGGGAGAAACATATATTGGGTGATAAGAAGAGAGAAGGAAAGTGACAAGAAAAAATAAAGAAAACGTATCTTTTTTTTTGTTGCCCTTAATACTCCATTTAATAATGAATTTATTTCAATTAAATTCATTTTTGATTCCATATAAAATAATTATATTGCCTTATTTTTTTTTATTTTTGCTATCATTTGTGTAAGGATATTGTAAGGATAAGAGTTTTTTTTTTTTATTATTTTTAATATCACACGATTTCTTTATTTTGTTTTTCTTTTTTTTTTTATATTTGAATTCAGTTTTTTCTTTTAATTTCTTCTTTTGTTGGTGTTTTACACATTCTTTTACTTCTGTAAATACTACTGGTACTGATATAATAATGCAATGTAATGAAGCAAAAATATTGTTCATTTTCTTTCGTTTTAGTTCGTTTTTTTTTTGCTTTCAATTTTTCATTTGTTTTTGTACGAAATTTTACTTTGAACTTTTATTTGACATAAAGTCATTATGAATCCTTTTTTCTTTGTTTTGTGTATGTGTGTGTGTGTGTGTGTGCCTGTGTATTATTTTTAATTTTTTTTTGATTTCTATTTGTTTTTATTTCAAAAGTTTTTTTTTTTGAACAATAGAACATTGAAAAATAGAAATCTATAGATGGATATGGTTAAGAATATTTCTGTGTAAAATTCTTCTCATGGTCCAAACATAGTATCTAGCATAGACAAAGTGTGTGTATATGTGTGAAACAATAAAAGAGTATATAATGTAGTATAAGAGAAGAAGAGTAAAAAGGGCAAAGATAGTCCGGATCCTAAAAGTATGCAAACATATTGGTAGAAAAAATAAATGAATTCAAACTTAAAACTTGAAATTATGTATTATGTTTACAAAGTGAGTTTAGACTGCTTGATATGTCATATATGATTTGGTTTGATTTGTGTCAAAAATGTTGTCAGATGGTGTGAAGCCATGTGAACATATCATATTTGACATATCAAATCATGTCGAGTTCGACATTTTGGATTTAGAACATGCTCTAATTCAATTTGACTTGGGTTTGACTTTTTATTTTGTTATTTCCAGATTTTCAATCAAAGGATACAGGTAAAATTAAAATTTTAACTTTTTGTGAATAATTAATTTTTTTTTTTTGTTTGCAAATGACAGTTCAATGTTATGTTTGACAAATCAAATGGTGTGAAAACATATAAACAAATGGAAATGACTCTTGTCGTAGCAAATCATAAGCTACGTCATTTTCATGTCGAATCACAAATCATGTTTGACATATCAAGCAGTCTAAACTCACTTTACGAAAACGATTTGATTTTCGAAAAGAATGTGCATTCAATGCATGGGTATGCATGTACCTACATGAGTGTACAATTCTGTAGGTTAGCAGTTTTATGAACAAACATCACATTATCTTACGTTTTATTATCGTCTATGTACGAGCTAAAAAATTTGTAGCAAGTGAACATTTTGAAAACTAAAAAAAAACAGAGAGAAAAAATGTGGTAAATGGGAGGTAAAATAAAAAGAGAGAGAAAGAAAGCAAGAAATCAAAAAGTTCAGAGTTTCATGGCATATACTATAGGAGTGTGTACATAATGTACGTGCGTCTGTACGTAGTCATCTTATCTTGTATCCGTATATTCGAAGTAGGTACGTGAAAACTTATTACACTCATTACAGCTGTTTTTTTTTTTATTACAAAAATTTTTTTTCAATTTTTTTTTTTGTGAAAGAAGAGAAAATTATTTGAAAACTAGGTAATAAAAATAAATAAAAATATAACTTTACATACACACAAACTGATGTTAAATTTGTGAAAAATTAAAATTGTATAGTATAGAGTAAGTATGTACTTTACAGATTTTTTTTTTTTGGTTTTCTTTCATTCGAATTGATTATAATTAGGGTTAGTTTTTTTGTGATTCGTCCATACATTTTATTACTTTTATGTTACACAAACATACATATAACATAACGTATGTACATACTCGTATGTACACTCTAACTGAATGATGGTGTAAATATAAAAGTGATAATAAAATGTGAATCACGTAAATTAAGTGAAATCTAAATGACTACTACTATTTGTTCTTCTTGTTTTATTTTTTTTTTTTTAATTTACAGATTAAAAAGTTTTTTTTTTTATTTCTTTTCTACTTTTTTTTTGGAAAATAAAACTGCAAGTAAAATGTATAGATACCATGTAGTAGATACTTATAGGAAAAAACAATAAATGAAGATGATGTGATAGATGAAGTTAGTAAAATCGTTTAAGATTGTCTGTAATTTAATATTTAATTTTCAAGAAAATAATGCAAACATAAAAAAAAAACTGACTCATGGTACATGTCTTAATGTATTAATTGAGAAGTAATAAAGTATGTGAAAAGAATTTTTAAGTATTAGTCGAAAAATAAAAAGAAAAAATATAAAAAAATATAAAAATGTGAATTATTCATAGTGAATGGTAATGTAAACTTTAGATGAGTTGAGAAGGAGACAAATAATTGAATTCTACAATTTGAACATTTGAACATAAGAGAATCATCTGAATTAATTGGAAAAAAAAAATTGATCAATTTTGTGTGAAGAATAAAATAAAATGAAATTTAAGAAATTTGAAGAAGAAATTTTATATTATGTAAGAAGCATATGTACGTCCATACGGTAGTAGTACACTGTATAAAAATGCAAAAAAATACATACGCATACTCGTATTCAATGTGATTCAATTGAAATCAAATATTGAAAGCGATTTCGATCATAATATGTAATTCGTTTCGTAAAAAATTCATTTTGAATTATTCATTGAATATCAAATGTTTAGTCAATTATCATTTTTTGTTAGTAATTTTTTTGTTCTTTTGAATTTTGTTATTAAGATATTTTTCTTATTATTTGACCTTCACTTTTAATTGAAATTACTTAGTTTTCTTGGAATAATTTGCAATAATCAGTCAAGGCTCAAATCAAGCTATAGAGCTGAGCTATAGTTATGATTAAATTGCAAACCATCCATCAAAATGACACTCACAATAATAAAGAAATATCCATTGATTTATTTATACTGTAACCTGTAACCTGAAATGGCATTAGATTTACTCTAGGTTTGACTAAAATGAAAAGTAAAATAAAATCACAAGGTGGATTAAATAAAGGCCACGCAATAATGAACAAAACTGGCATAGACTATGATTTATGTCGCATTGCGAACAGCTAAATCAATAACATTACTGTCTTCGTTAAAAATTCGTTAAACATATTATTCGACATAAGCAGCAGTACGATTGAGAGCGTAACATAACATACGAGACATAACCGCACAACCTTATTTTTGTGAAATTTTTATTGTTTATTGTTTGGCATATTATTATGTCATTACAACCTTACTTTTTGTCGTTAAAAAATACCGTAGTTAAAAAGAGTATAGCCACCAACATAATTTTCAAGCTTTCAGAAACTGCAATGGTATGGTTTATTGCTAATTACACAGTGGTTGGTTAAAATATTATCCATGCTCAAGAGTAGGGTTACTGATAGTTAATCAGCTGATTTACCTTAAATGGCATTACATTATAATATTTTGACAGCTGCTTCTAAATGTTTTGTTTTAAAATTTGACATTTTTTCCTATGTTCCATATGTTATGTGTGTTGTTTATAATTAGGCCATTAAAGTTAAACAGTTGGCTGAATCGGACACATACTACACAGCCCAGCAACGGAAATATGTCATGAAGTTTTGGTGTGGAATCCGCAGGGTAGAAGGAGAAGTGAGTGACCAAAAAATACTTGGAAGAGAACAAATATAAAAGAAGTGGAGGATATAGAAATGAGAGAGAAGGTTAGTGATAAGGTAAAATGGAAGAAGTTTGTAGAAAACCTATATTCTTAAGGGAATATGGTCATCATCATCATCAAAGTTAACAGTTAAGTTCGTTTAGTTTCGTTAAAAAATATGTCATTATTATCATTCTAGGTCAGAAACCCTCACCTCAATTTGGCTAACAAGTCTGAATGAAAATTTTCCTCTTCAATTGACTTAATAGATCTGGGTCTAGGGTGTAAGATTTAATTTCGATTCAAGGTGTTGCCAAATTTCAATATTTTTTTTCTGAAAATATTTATTTTTATCTAAATTATTAATTTTTTATTTATTATTCATTTGTTCTACCTACAATCATTAAATTTGTCATTAAATTTAAATTTGAAGTCAGTTATGATTCATTTAACCCACTTACGTGTATGTATAAAATTCAATTTTTTTTTTCTGTTATACCATTGAGAACATTTAAATTTAACAATGATGTAGGTTAGACAACTATGCACATTATACGCATGTTCATATTTCTTATGTATTTCTGTTCATTTATAATAAAATCACTACTTCCATTACCAAAAGTAGAAAAATAAAACTAAAGATAAAAATGAAGAAAAAAAAAAATAAAATCTTAAAAAATTTCCATTAAAAGTAAAACAAAAAAAATTAAATAAAAATTAATTTCACATTTAAAATATTTAAAGATTTAAATCAGAATTATTTGAAATTTATTAGTGGACTACATTACTGACTACAAATTAATACTATGACCAACTTGTGAGTATCAAAATTGGAATACTTATCTACCAAAATTAACTTGTTATACGTGTGTAAAAAGAAAAACAAATTTAATTTAGATAAATCTTCTGATAAATATGCAACAATAGCGGCAACAATAGCACCAACTAAGAGCAGCAATAGTAGCGGCGCGCAACAGCACCATCAGTAATCAAAGAAGAAATAAATTCAAAAAAAAAAAACCAAAAGTTACTCACATTTTGAATCAAAAAATGAAACATGAAAATGATAAAACTTGAATGATTGTTGTGCTTGTGCTGTGCTGTGATAATTGGTTTATAGCTTTCGAATAGAGTCAAAGTATGATGGTGTGATGTACAGGTAAACCAGGAAAAGATATATGGTATTGTAGTGGTGTAAACAAAAATAAACAAAATTCATCATTTTATTCATTTTTTCATTCATGATTTAATGGTACGTGTTCTGGTGTTACAGAGAATCATCTAAATATATACGACTACATTCTACTACATTATTAACTAATTTTCTGTTGTAAAAACAAATTTTGTTTTTTTAATTTTTTACAAACATTTTTATTACTCAGTTACTTGGAGTAATCTAAAGAAATTTCGTTTGTAATCTAAGCAATTCATATATTCTCATGTAAATTTGTATTATTCCAAGCGAATAAATTACAACGACTGTAATATCTATCTATGTATCAGCCTATCAGTATGTCTGTATAATATTAAAACTGATGTAATCGTATTATTTTTGTGTCTATATAACAAAAAATTATATATTATACTCTTAGGCTGGTATTTACCAACATAGATTATCTTTTATCTGAGATAAAGTGGATAAAACACAGTTTCATCAAACTGGATAAAACACTAATCGGATATTTTTAAGACAACCTCGGAGTGGTATTATAAATATCGTTCGAACATAACCTTGTTATTAACAGCAACAGCACAAACAAAGATAATGTAGTTGTACTGTATTATCATCTTTGCATATAATTATCACATCACAGAACCTTTTTTTCATTTTGTAATATAAAAATACAATCAGCTGACATGTTTGACACACATGTTCGATCCGAAAACGAAGTTCGAAAACAAATTTTATCTAGGTTGATGAATAAGCTGAAATTGTATCTGGCTAAAATATATCCGACGGATATATCCATGTTGGTGAATACCACCCTTAAAGTCAAATAAACACAATTTAAATGAAATAAAATTTTAATAAAAGTTCAAAAAATAAAAACCAATGAAATATTTATTATTCTTTTGTAGTGAGAAAATACAAAAAATTTTTTGTGGTAGTTAGGTAGTGATAAAATACACATTTATGTAATCAGATATCTATAATTTATTTTTAAAGCGCAATAAATTAAGATATCAAAATAAAATATACAAAATATTTGTATATACGAGTATATACGTGTATGTACGAGCATATTTTTTTTCTTTTGTTAAATTAAAATGTCACAAATGATTGAGTTTTTCTTTTTAGTAGTTGTAAATACATCGAATGTAGAAAAAATGTAGTTCCAATTTAAGTCTAGTGTAATCGTTTCACTCTACTTAATATTCAGAGTATTAGATTAGATAAAAATTTAATATGCACATTTAAATCGGAAAAAAAAATAAAATTTAGTTCATTTCAATTTGGAAAAAAAAAACAAAAAATTAAAAAGAAAAATAAAAAAAACTAATTTTATTTCACTCAAAAATATGATTCAAATTTGAGTTTTTGAAAATTATTTTGAAATTCGTGTCTAAGTTAGCCTGGTATGTACTCAGATAAAAAGCGAAAATTTTTCTCATTTTTCATATTTCGTTTTATGGTATTCATTTCCAAACGAAATTAATACCGTGGAATCCAATACTGAAGAACTGTGGAACTCATTTTTCGCAATCATTTTATATGGTTGAAGATCGAGCATATATAAAAAGACAAGCGAAATATTGACAGCTGAAATATTTTGAATAAGAATTTTACCTACACCCAAATTATGAATTATGACATTAGAAAAACTTTTACAACTGTCAGGAAAAAAACAAATAACGAAACTTTACGCACTATACGACAAATTACGTACAAATCTCTACGTACGTTTCTTTCCACATTTTTTTGTATATAGAAAAACATAACAATTTCAACCGAAAAATTTCACAGTAAATGAGTACCAGGCTTAATAAAGTAACTAATTTCATTTCGTTAAAAACTTATTAAGTGTTAAAATGTAACCACAATTTTAAGTTAATTTTTATTCAATCAAGATTGATAATAACTCAGTTCAGTTGTTAATTTCCTTCTCTATATACATATGTGTATATTTGTTATACATAAAAATCCCATGAAAAGTTAATTCAATATTTGAGTGAAAGTTCCATAACAAAAATAATTTTTTTTTTGAGTAACTTTTAAAAAGTTTGAGTGAAATTCAATAATTTTGAAAATACATAATAATTATTGTATTAATTTTCTCAAAATTGTAGAAGTGTACTTTTGCACTTTCCCAAACCGAATTTTGTTTATTGCAGTCAACGCAAATTTTTGTAGTGGGAACTAGTGGATCAATTTTAAGTTTAAAAATTCAACTCAAAGGCTCATAATTATCTCATATTACGTTTGATTGCAAAACCACTTTCAAATAATGATTTTCAATTAAGTATTTTATTCATTCTCGAAATTAAAAACAAAAAAAAATAATTTATTTTTCGATGAGTTAAATTATTTAAAAAATTTTGAATCATTTTCTTCTTCATTCCAAATGAAACTCAATTCATAACAAATTCTTATTTGTCTGATTTTAAATTAAATTCTAAATTTTAATGAATGCTATTACATATGTATTTCTGTACTTCTGAGAAAAAATGTTGACTCAAAATCACACTCGAAACAGCGATTACGAAAAAAAATTAAACAAAAATTTATTTTAATTTTAAAACGAAAAAAAAAATTTATTAGCATTTTTGTTGTTGTTGTTGTTGTTGTTGTAGTTGTAGCTATTTGTAGTTTGAAGCTATTAAAAATATAAACAAGAAAATCATGTCATCATCGAATTGGTATTTTGTTATTCATATAAGAGTTTATTAAGTACATACCAAATAATACTAACGAATGGAGCGAATGGTATGTAGATATATGCGTCTTGTTTCGTTTATTACATTTCATTATACTCGTATGTACGTAATCCAGTCTAAAAATCAACTTTATACGATTAACATTTTACTAATACACTCAATTTAAAAACGATATGTCTGATATGTGCATGTATAGACGCATGTATAAAATTTAAAACTAGATTTTTTATAATCGAATATTTTACTTCTCTGGTTTTTTTTTATATTTTTATTTTTAATTTATTTTTTAAAAATTTTTTTTTATTTTTTTTTTATTGAAGAATGATGATTATGATCATTTATGATCGAATATATCGAATACACGAGTGGAGTATATGTATGTAGTGTTGCACAGTTAATAAGAGTTGCACAATGATCACCATTGTACTATAAATCGTACACTATACTACTGCTGTAGAACTTATGCGTACACTAGGCTAAATTTTCTTTCATACATACACCCAGAACTGGCGTCATTTTGGGAGCGAGTATATCTGTAGATCAATTCTTACGAGTTGTGACTTCCAACTGGGGGATAGGAACTGTACAAATACTAGGTACATGATCGCAATATTTATATTTATAATTCGCTTAAAAAAAAAAAATTCCAATGATTAAAGTATTTAAGTCATAAAATAGTTAAATGATCTTTTTATAATATTAAATGACTTTTTTCTGAATGGAAAAAAAAAAATATATAATTGTGTATGTACATTTGTTTTCATATAATATGTAAATGACATAATAGGTATACGAGTTTGTAGACAAAACAGTACAGTACACACCATTCATGATACACCCGCACAATACAAACAAATAAAAAAAACAACAAATTATATGACACAATTGCTGCGTTCCTTTTAGCCTCTAGTAAAGTACTCCCAAGTACTCGGGAGTAGATTGTAAATGGAATGCAATTTTTTTGCTTGGAAGTAAACAGTAACCTCAAATTTCAAGGCATATACTTACATTTCGAAGGCAATGTAAATATTGGAGTGGCAGGCAGTTGGCCGTGTCCAAATTTCAGCTGTCATGTATTTCAAATTTGTTTTGTTGTTGATTTTAGATTCTCCATAAACTTAAACAATAAAAAGCCACTTATTTAACCACCACTTAAACCTAAATTTCTTTAATCTCTAACGATTGAAACACAAAATCCTCTGACGGCAAATTTTGGAGTAACTAATCATACAACAATCAAGTGAATTATTCGAATACAAGAGATTGTGTAGATGATCACGACTGCAAGTACTTGAGAGTACTTTACTATAGGCTAAAAGGAACGCAGCAAATACATTTTATGCATTCGAATTGAGCACTAAAAACATGCGTACTGTAATACATGTAGTAATACGAATAGATCAAGAATTTCATCAAAACTCTGTCACTGCTATATTTTTATCATTATTTGTATTTTTTTTTTGTCTGATTAGCTACATAGTTATGTATCATACATATGTATGTACTGTATAGAGTACAGTACGTATAATGTCGTTGGAGTAACTTTGAAAAATTTGAATTGTATTCATGTTATAAATAAGCTTTTAAAGTCTATGTCTATGTATAGTAAAGTCTATAAATTTTTTTTTTTTGACGATTAATAAAATGCAAATAAAATGTAAATAAATAAGAAATCATCTATTCTGAATATGTATAATAATACTAGTATGTGTACACATGTTCACATTAACGTACGTGACACTGGTAGTACGAAATATTTATTTTTGGTTCATGAGATCATTTTAAATTTGAGACAAGAAGAAGAAGAAAATTTGGAGAAAAAAAACAATAGTCATATTTAAAATAAATTGGTAGATAAATACTCGTACTCATACCCACACATATGCACATACATTTATGTACATTACATGAATGATTTATTTATTTAAAAAATAATCATATATGGATCATTATAATACACAAATATTTCATTTAAACACGTGTGTGTGGAGAATTATAATATGTGTATGTTTTTCATAATATTGGCTTATAATCATAATTATTATTGGTCTATGAATTGAAAATAAATCATATAAATTGATCGTATTTTCTTGGAAATTACCGCATATACCGCATACCGCATATGCTCGTAGACACGAATGTAAATACGATCATAGGTAAACAACTACTGATAGGTGATAATACATGAAAAATTATTAACGATGAAATAAACAATAAGCAAAAAAGGTTTGAAATAATTTTTGAGCAAAACAAATAGGTATTGATCAAAAAAATTTCTGATGTTATGAAATTTATTGGATGTGGGACATATCCACGAGTACATACTCGTGTCTACATAATTTATTCATTAACATTTGGGTCATTATTTTTGTTTATGGTAAATTGGATTTTTTGAATTTTTATATTGTCCATAAAAATTCCTTTGTTTTTAGGGGTTTCAGAATCTACAACTACAACACTCGCTGTATAGGAAGATACGTTTGTAAATATGCAAATTGTATATTGCGTTGCCATCAAATTCATTCACTGTTTTGAAAATTCGACACGTAAAATGGAAGCTTTTTATGTTCCGAATCAGATACTGGGCTGACGGGCTTACTGACTTTAGGCATAAGCAGCATTGACACGAAAGCTCTTAAGAATACTGATAGAGGCGACTTTCATTTTTTCATCTTCTTAAAGAAAACGAAGAAGTACAATTTGATAGGGATACCAAGTACAAAAGATATATACAAAAATATGCCCGAACACTGGATGTTGCGTTCCTCCCCCAAACATTTACCACAAACTCCTAAACTCCTAAGCCAAAATATTGACCTTATATTTGCATCTGCGGCATTAAGACTTACATCCACTTCTTATCAACCAACACAATTTTTAAATGGTTCTTCAGTCTACTACTTACTTATCACACATACCATAATGCATCATCATCTCCAAATTAAATCATTCGACTGAATTTAATTAGATCTAAGATTATTTAAATTTTTAATTAAATAATATTAAAATTTTTTCATTCAATAAAATGAATTTTTATTGTACATTCAATTTCCTAGAGTAATAAGAATTATTATGAAAAAAAAATTATTCACAACTTTATATTCTGACTGTTCTCAATTACTTCATTTAACTTCTAACGACCATCTTTTCCAAACAAAATACGTATACTACAAAAATAGTGAACTAACTCTTTATAAACAACATAAAATTAAATGAAAACAACAACAACAACAAAAAATAAAAATATGTATTTCAAGGAAGAAGGAGGAATACGAAAGATTTTCTTCTTCTTCGTTTTTTGTCAAAAGTTAAAAAGAATAATTTTTTTTTAAAAAAAACTTTCGAAAATAATTTAAAATTGTTTAAAACAATTTATCTTCGACAAACAAACAAAAAAAAAAATAGAAAATCGAAAGAAACACAAAAGAAGAAGAAGAATAAGAAGAAATAAAATAAATTCATAAATTTCATGCAACTATGTACTAAACATCATGAAAATAGTAAATACAAGATACACACAAGTACTACATAACATAACATGGACAAATATTTACAAATTTTTGAATGTTTGTATGTATGTTTGTTTGTATGCTTGCATGCATTATGTAGAGTTTTATAACTAAACTAAAATACAGACAGACTGATAAATATGTGTATGTAATGTAAGTAAGTAGCTGTGTAAATTTTTTTTTAATTTAATTTGTATATAAACGGCGAGTACTATATATACATATGTACATTACAGAATAATGTACAAAAAATATATAAAAATGTTGAATAATAATAATTCATTCATTGTTCACTTAATCTAATTTTATATATCAATAAATAATTCGTTTACAGGCAATTAATTCCAAAACAATTGAACTAAACAGACTGAAATATTATTTTTATTTATTTTATTTTAAGTTTTTTTCCATTTGTGTGTATGTGTTTTTGTTCTGATTTTGAATTTTTTGGAATATTTTTTACTGACAATAATTTTTTTTTTCAAATTTTAACAATAATAAATACCCTATAGCCTACAGGATAATATTATAAATAAATACTCCAATGTACATACAAACATATGTACCTACGTAAAGCTTTAATCATGACCTTTTATAATTTTTTGTTCTTTTTTTTTGGTTTTTATTGAAAATTGGTTGTTGGCAGGCAGGTATATACACTCAGCGACAAAAATAAATGTCTGTATTGAACTTATATTTTAATTTGATGATAAAATATCGTTAAGCTAAGTTAAGTTAGGTTCGATGATTGTTGATAGATGGTTAAGGGGAAATTTGAATTTTAGTTAACTTTACCCCTCTATAACTTTGTCATTTTTGCATCAACTTCCTTCAAATTTGCAGTAAAAAATGTTTAAAGAAAGAAATATATTTTTGATAATCCTTTTTTGTTTAGAGTTATAACAACCTTACAAGGTGAGTACAGATAAGAATCTAATCTGTAATACGTAAATACGAACAGTTGAAGTGGATAATCTGCTAAAGCGCTATAACAGCGCTCAGATATTCTGTTTCCAACGTTCTCTACTCTTAACTGAAAGAAAGTTGTCCAGCACAGTCCAATACTCCTTTATAGAGAGTTATTTCTGGAGTGATGTATCCAAACCATAGCCAACAAATTATGCTTGCCCTCATAAATCAATTAATTATTCGAAAATACATGCGGCAAAGTGAGAGAAGTTTTCTGCGATTTGTGCTTTTCAGAGGTCGACTTTGCAAAATTAAGCATAGACATGTGCTTAGGTTTTTTTTTAAAAATACTTTATTTTCTCCGTTTCGTAATTCACATAATTTATCTTTCTCCCTCACTCTCCTTCTTCCTCACTGTCTCTATCACTCACTATCTCTCTGACTCACTATCTCTCTCATTCACTCTCTTTCTCACTCACTGTCTCTATGACTCACTATATCTCTCCAAACAAATAGTAAACACATCTTTATCTGTCTCCCTCTCTAACCCTCTTTGCCGATAAACAAATGACTACGATAAACTAAGATAGAGTATTGTCTCCAAACAAGGAAAGTGTAAAAAAAGGAAATTTGAAATAACCGAAATTAAATTCAAGTACAGACACAATCTTCCGTCGCTGGATGTACAGATACACATTCATACTATAGTCATAGTACACCTATAATATTTTAATTCATTTGATGACGATTTTATTCATATTTCATTTATAATTTTTCATTTGATTTGATTTTGTCCTTTTCTACAAAATAAGAACATGAAGATAAAAAAATCGTTTTCATAGAATTTTTTTTATCGCCTAACACTCTTATATGATAGTAGAATTTTGCATATTGTGCATTATGTATGGTTACATTTATGCATTGTAAAAATATTGAGTTTTTATATCAATGAGTGTTATTACCATTACCAATATTATGGTGGATGCATGCAGTCCATCATGCAGTCTACATACAGAGTATAGGTAGGTTAGTAATTCAGTGTAATACATATATTCATAAAAGAGTTTATGAAAAAATTGTTTGGTATGTAGGTATAGATACTTAATAAAAAAAAAAAAAAATTATTATGAAATAAATAAATTAAAAACATAAATAAAAATATAAATAAAAATGATATATAATAATAACAATAATGAAAACGCAGTGAATTGTTTTAAATTGAATGCAACTTTTTATATGTGTTTATGTGTTTCTCTGAGTATTTGTAATATTTTTTTTATCCTTTTGTTTATTGTTTATTGATAAAAAAAAATCAATCATTAAACTATATAGATAAAAATTAAATTAAATTACAAAAAAGAAAATTAATGATAAATAAATAAAAATTTGTAGGTACGTAAATAATTTGTGTGTAGTTATTTAAAAATGAATTTAATTTTTTCAATTTTTTTTTTTTTTTTTGATTTTTTTTTCGAAATTACTTTTTTGCAATTACAAACATTTTTTTTGTTGTTTAATTTTCGTTTATTTTTTTTTTAGTTTTTAGTAAAAAGATAAATGATGAATCTATAGGTAACTACATAACATAATGTACAAATTTTTATATGCAAGAGTGTATGGTAGATGAGTAAATATTGTATTATTTAATTTTGTAGGGATTTAATTTATTTTATTATTCGACTTTTTTTTGAATTTTTTTTAATGTTAGTATGTATATAAAAAAAGAAAACTATTTAAATATGTACATAAATAAATAATAATATAAAATGGCGAAAAATATTGAAACAATTCAACATTTTTTTTGGTTTGCTTGGGTTTGCTTGTAATGGGCTTTGATTATTATTTTAAAATTGCAGAAAAAGGTAGTGAAAGTCCGAAATCTCCTTTTGGATTTAGCTAAATAAGTTTAGAAAAAAATTTTTATTTAAGAATTCGTACTGACAAACTGAAAACTGGCTTAATTGTCATTTGTTGTTGTTTGTTCAAAAAAAGCTCTCATCGAGTTAAAGCACTTGCCACTTAATAAAAGTGGTTTAAGTTAAACTACTACTGAGCGGACTTAACGGACTTATCCAAGCTGATCACTGACATACCAAGGAGTTTATCTACTTAAACAGATTTAGAAAGTTTCTAAACTCTGGTCTGTTCCTATACTATTACCGTCACCGTCGAATTACAATGTACGACTATATACGTCTATTGAACTGACATTGACGTTTAACAAGATCTAATATTATTTTGACACTTTTACATTGACGGTGACAAGTGCTCATTGGACATTGAATATTATGTAAGCAACACATGAAAATGAATTCTGATTACAATTGGGAATTATTGTTTTGTTAATTTTCCTTCTTTAGCTAATTGTCTACATCCAATAAGCACATCAACGTCAACATTTCCGTTATTGTCGAAATAGAATACCACGCCACAAATATGTATACGTTCAATTATTTTGACATTTTTACATTAACTATGACGTTGACGTTGAAGTTACTCATTGAACGTAGTCTATAAGGCTGACAAGTGAATACTACTCTAATCTTTAGTAGATTTCTGTTTAATTCAAAATTTTTAATATTAATTATTCAGATTTTTATGTGATTAAAATCATTTTTTAAAAAATCCATACTGAATATTACACTCGAAACTTTATTCTGTATGATTTTTCATTTGTTTTTATTTTAATTATTTTAATTAAATGATCAACTCTTGTTAAAATATGTTCAATGTGTTATAATTTCCTCTTCTTATTGCATTTCAAATTATTGTCAAATTCATTTTGTAATGCAGAACGTGCTATATTTTTACGAGAATACATGTGTGTAAAAATATATCACGTATATAAAATTTATAAATTTTTAAAAATTATTCACGTTATTTTCATTTCCTTACATATATTATAAAAATATGAGAATTTGTGTACAGATAAGGTGTTCAAATCAAGGCTATAAGAATATTTACTTTCAATTTCAAATAAAAAGTCCAATATAGAGAAGAAGATGAGAAGCGTTTCTTCTTATTTTTCTTCTTTCAATTAGAGATTTTACAAAATTGATCTCAAGACTTTATTACTATCGTGTGTGCATCTACAGTTTAGTGTAGATTACAAAGCACTTAGTTGATACTAGTAGAGAAGCAAACTCTGTTTTACATGATAGTGCATAGGGCTTAGATTGATCTATTATTAGAATGATGATGATGTAAATGTTCTAATAATATTTTGCGTTACTTCTTGTTGTCAGCAAGGAGACTACTTATAAGCATTTTTAAGCTCTTTTTCATAGCAAGCTGGTACTCATTCACAGATAAGAGAACTTTTGGGGGCAATAAGAGTTGGAAATTAGAAATGAAAAATTGAAAAATATTTTTCTGTTTCTAGTTGCCCCAAAATCCAGTCTACAATATTTTCATGCAATATAAATTATTTGATCCAAATTCTTTTCATCGTAGTGATTCAATAATAATACTGAAAATATAAAAGACAATTTTGTGGAGAATTTATAAAAAACAACATGGCTGCTATCTTATATGGTTTTTAAAAAGTATGTAGTTGAAATAATTTGATCACCCGATATATACACGTATGCATAGAATATATAGAATAGAATTACACGTTTTCGTAATTATGCTTTAAAATCTTTTACTTCTGTATAAATATACACGTACCCACGTACACGCGTACAGGACGTACAGGAGTAAAATATCTTTTCTTAGTATGTACATACCCCTAAATGTATGCAACATGTATATGCATGCAATGTATAACAAAAATTGTACGTAATCAATATAAATTTTGTTTATAAATTTAATTAAAATTTCATATGTTTTATAAAACGAAGAATGAAAATATTTAAAATTTACGAATAAAACTATACTCGAGATACTCATAGATATACGAGTGAATATTTATGTAGTTTACCTACATACATATGTCTATAGAGATGTATATGAATTATATGTACATATATATTTGTAATCGTAGTGTGTAGCATTTATTTTCTTCATTTATGTGTAAAATTTTGTGTGTAATATTACGTACGTAACGCTTATAATATGACTGTCGACATACACATGAATGTATAGTATACACATGTAAAACGATCTACATAAACCTATAATACTAAAAAATATATCGTAGCATATATATTTTTGTAATTTGTATGTACATACACGTACATACGTGAACATTATTTCAATTGAACATTTTGCAGTTTTATACACATAATTACATACTCCGTCCGTATATACTGCGTTGGTATACGTGTTTTTTGTATATTACTCGTATGCATGTACAAACAAATATAAATTTTTTGAATATTATTGAAAGTGGCATCTCAATTTCAATTCCTTTTTCTAAACGATAATAATAATAAATACATTGATTGTAATTTCGGATATCTATCGACATTTATATATATATACAATAAGATATACAATAACTCGAGTATATACAATTATTATATGTATACAGATTCATGTAGATATTATGTAAGAATGTAAGTATAATATATGATAGCTATCTATATATCCTGTATATAATATCCTTTACTCATAGATATCTGTTCCTATTCTGTATACATATTTGTGAATCGAATTTGCGTATACGAAATGTACATTCGTGTATTATGGATATAATACATAATAGAGAGAGAGTATGAATGTCTCTTAATTTATTCACTGTACTATATAGAGATCATGTATTTATGTGTATACATTAACATTACATGCACCTTTTGTACTGTAATATTCATAGATAAGTATGTATTAGTTATAATACAGAAAAAGTAAATTAAATAGATTTTTTGGTAAATTTAGATACATAGTTTCTAGTATGCGATACAAATTTTATACCTTTTATAACTACTATATTCATATTCTCGGTCGTCTATGTATATACACAAAATATAAATCTGCATAATTCAGATTTTAAATAATAGATTACGAAAAATCTTTTCTATTTATTCATAACTCATCCATACGTTTGGTTGAATGCGTATGTTGTACAAAATACTCATACAACCTCTCAAAACAAGCATTGAGACAAACTAAAGTTTATATATTACTTCATTTGGAAAGCCAAGATTTGAACCAAATCGAAGATTTTTGGTATCATCTCAACAAAAACGATTTGGTAGTCATACTGTATAAACAGTGCGAATATTCAACGAAAAATTCCTTAAGATGAATAATGTTACATTTAAATATAAATTTTGTGAGAAATTGTTGCCTCCCTTAACATCCAAATTACGAAAAGTGACAAGGTGAAGTGGTTGAGTAACTCAATGTTATACACTTTTTACCTATATCATCATAAATATATTTGAAATAACGAAAATTTTGTTACTTTTCTGACTATCGAATATTTATATACTTTATTTTAAAACAAATCTTTACATCATATAAAGGTTCTGGTTCGATTTCTAATACCCAAGGCAAAAGTAAAAAAAAAAAATAATTTCCAATTTTTCTTTGTCAATTTCAAATTTTCATTACTCCTAAAGTTCAATCAGCTTTGCATGAATACCGGCTTGCTGTGAAAAATGACTTAGAAATGCTGATAAGTAGTCTATTTGTTGATAACAAGTAACACAAAATTATTAGCAGTATTATTAGAGATTGTTTCTCTATCAACAACTGAGTGATTCGCAATTCACATTAAACTGTAGGTTCACACACATGACAGTTGCAAGTCTAGAAATCATTTTGGTGAAAGCCCTGCCTCCCCTAGATCTGTAGTGCTATTGAAGAAGAGGAAATAATTTCACATTATGATAAACTATACTTTATGACTAATCAAATATGTACTTAATATACCGAAATATTTTTGACTAAAGATCATACAAATTTTTTATTATCATTTCTTCCAAAAACTTTTTTTTTGTCTCAATACTTTTTCGAGCGAGTGTACTTTGTAAGTTCATATTGTGATGTGATAGAGTATAGTAAAAATACATAATTTGTGCAATAATAATTTCTTTTCATCTCCTGAAGTTCTGATTTAAATACAAATAGGCAGAAAGAGAGATGGGAGAGAGAAGGATAGAGTACGGAGAGTACGAAAGAAACCGAAAAATTATAAGAATAATGTAAATAAAAAAAAAAATAATATCTGCATTAAGTCTGAGCAAAAAAAAATAATAAATAAATATGAAATTAGTATAATAATAATTTGTCTAGTTTTGCATATGAATGCAATGCGACTATGCATGTATACATAATGTATTTGTATAATAAGAATAGTACGAAAAGTATATAAAATTAATACCTAAAATAATATTTGAAATTAAAATCTTTTGTGTTTTGATAATAATAATAAAATTTTTATGTAAACCAAGAATGATAAAAGAAAAAATTTATGTGTATTTGTACTCGTACATTATGTACGTACCTAATAGATATAGTCAACATTTTTTTTTTTTTTTCTGAAAAGGATATACATACATACAGTAAAGGTACCTAAAAGATAGATCTATTATATGAATAACGAATATGTACATATCATATACAAACACAAGTCTATTATTCTGTCCTAAAAAAATTTCTATTTTCTTCTGTGCATACATTGTATTGTATATTGAAAGGATAATGTATTAGATACATACATGCATTTATTACGTACATACGTATGGCATAGCAATATGGCAATATACTATGATGGTGTGTACATTGTAGAACAAAAAAGATAAATTTAAAGAAAGAAAATTAAGGCATTAGTTTTTTTTTTCCAGTGTGTTTGCAAATTTTAAATTATTATATCAAATATTGCACAATAGAATAGTCGTATATACGATAATGTACATTATATTATACACAGGTATACTAGGCAAGGATGAGTATGGTATGTGTACATTAAAATTTTCATATGTTTTTATCTATTCAATGTGTTCTATAACTATTTAATTTTATGCATTTAGCATACATGATATACAAATGTACTTTTGTATACGTAAGAATCAGTGCATATGCATAATATCACATGTACACTCACAACAAACTGTAATAAGGTATTCGGGTTAAAATCCAATTGAATATAAAATTGTTATGATTATGATTTTATAATATAGGATAGATATTTCTTATGATGGTAATTCCTTTTTTATTTTTGTATTATGATTTTTATTTTTATCTTTAATTTATCCTTCTCATTTATATTTCATTTTGTACATCATATTTTACCTACGTACAAATTTACTGTACAAATTTCAACTTGTATGAATATCTGGTTAGTAATCGTATGTAGGATATGCACAGTAGGTATATGTTCTGTTAAACAGTATGGCAATAAGAACAGAGTTAAATCTATTTATGTGTATAAACAATACATAAAAGTACATATAGTAACGAACTTTTCGAACAAATTAGTCCGAAAACCTCATTGAATTTTGCTTTAATATCTCTCTTTATGTATAGGGTTTAAATTAAAACCTAACATTAAGACCGTTTTCAATCCCACTACGCTTTGTATCTCTTGTTTTGGCAACATTAGGTATCGTTTTATGCAATTGACAGATATGTGGTATTAATACATGGTATTAAACTCTACCACACGCTTGTCACCTACTATGCGAGTCCTACACTAGACGAACAATTCTATGCTATAAAACTGGTTATTGAAACCTACATGATTTGTCTAATATCAGGCTAGTATTCACAAAATTTCCTAAATGTAGCGCCATTTTGACGATGCGAAAATTATACAGAAATTAGTTTTAACAGTATACAGTTTTCGTGTGTGATTTTTCTTTATTTTTATGTGATTATTTTTTATATTTTGTTGTTTTGTTATTATTGAAATGATATTAGTTTCTCATAGATGGCTCTGGTATTCGTTAAAAATTTTAAAATGACAAAATGAATGCCAAATGACAAATGAATGAATGGTATAATGCGTAGAAAATATGAAATAACAATTATTGAAATCTCTCAAAAGTTCTCTGAAATGTGTAGCTGTAAATATAACTTGATGCGTTGTTGCCAATTTTCAATTTTGAAAATTCAAATTTCCTATATAAAACTCGATACTCGATACTAGGTTACAGGATACCATATCCGTCACCATGATAATATGATTCATATCACGATATTCATAAAATGGTATCATGGCCACATATCTGTCGAAAGACATTGCTTTATGAGTATTCGAGAGTGATCTAGTACACATAATTTTTTAAATTATTTTGATAAGTGAGAAGTTAAAGAAATTGTTTCAACGCCATCTAGCTGTGAACAATATTGCAATTATTTCTTTAACAATTCATTTTGCCTATAAAAATGTTTTAAACTGTTTTTTCATATCTTTAATGCTCAAGAAATATAGTATGAACGAAACACCCTGTACCATATCTAATTCATAACATCTTTTTTATAGTTTCCATAATAGTAGATATACTCATACATTTACATCTATCTATATAAATCAAATCAGATGCAATAATAATAACACCAATTTTATTATGATATCTAATTTAATATGAGTTTAAATATGTGCACACGAATGAGTACATACCTAAGTGCACCTCTGTATTATATTTATGAGAAGATATTATGTACGAGTGAGTATATGTACATATATAGATCGGTCGATGATGGCCAGTTGAATGTGCATATAAACTATCCAGAAGTATAGATACACATAATAGAGATAAATGCACGAATGTACTACATACTCGTATACGCTCGTACTTTATTATTTATATTTTAATGAAAAAGTATTCCAAATGGTATAGTGCATTATTTATATACATATATACTTTTCCTTCGGCTTTCTTCTATTTTTTTTCTTTTTTTTGTATGCAGATAAAATATACATTTATAAAAAAATACAAGAGTATGCATGTGTATGTATGAGTATTACGTGATATTATTTTATGCATGCACATCATATGCGATATACCATCATATACGAGTATATAGATACCAAATAGAGTTATTATATACATAATACAATTACATTCAGTAGATGAATATAGTTTTTATTATACATAATAATAAGTAAATATATGGATTATATAAAAAAAAAAGAATAACAAGAAATAATATAAATTTGAAAAAAAAAAAAAATAAATAAAATTGTGCAAGATATGAGTATACTAGTATTTATCCATTCTCATTCATCCATTCAAATTCATTCATTAAATTTATTCATTCATTTTTCATTCGATTTTATGTATTATTTTTATTATTACGATTATGTCTATATGTATACGTATACAAGAATATCTGTGTGTATTTTTAATGTATATTTTATTATTTTTTTAATTTCTATCTTTCACAAAAAAAAAACATATATTTTTATTTAAAATTTTAATGTATTGGTGCTCCTATTTTATGATGACTGCATATAACATTCTACAACATCTCTTCCTGTCCACAAAATAACGTTACAGAACCCAGACGGTAGAAAAAGACAAGGTAGACCGAGAAAATGTTATCTTGATGCTATTGAAGCAGACATCGCAATTTTGAAAATCAAAAAGAAAACTGGCGTGAAAAAGCAACGATGCGAGATGAATGGTGTCGAATTCTGGAGGAGGCCAAGGCCTGTAAGAGGCTGTAGTGCCAATGATGATGATATAACATATTATAGCAACAGAAGCAACAGAGTAGTAATAGTTTTAGTAGTAGTAGTAGTATTAGTAGTGATCAATGTTGGGAAACAAAAGAAAAGGAAACAAAAAAAAAGTAATGAAAATTTAAGAATTTCATTTCGATGCATATCCACATATTGACATCTGTACATCACATACCACAACCTCCTCTTACTTACTGTTACTATAATGATAATGATAATGATAGTGGATGAGTATAGACATCCATAGTGGACTTCAAAATTATAGCATTAAGAGTCGTATTCATCAACCTCGATTATACACTGTTCGGATATTTTTAAGACAACCTAGGAGTGGTAATATAAATATCGTTTGAACATAACCTTGTTATTAACAGAAACAGTAAAGCACTCACATAAGCTCTTTTTAATTTTGTAGTATAAAAATACAAGCTTTTCGCAATCAGCTGACATGTTCCACAATCCGAAATTGAAGTTCGAAAATAAATTTTTATCTATAATTAGGAGCAGAAATTTATTAAAGAAAAAAAAAATTCATTTACAAAATTTCTCAATATTCAAAATAACAAATTTATGGCAATTCAATTTAAGCTGTTACATTTCGTAAAATGAATTTTGATATTTTGTAAAAATATTTCTATAGATATATATTTTTCCATCTTGTTAAGGATTTTATTTATATATGTACAATGTAATTTAGAATGAACATCCAAAATTGCATTTGTAAATAAAAAGGAATAATAATGATAATAAGAAAAATCTAAGAAAAACATTAAAGAAAAATAATATAAAAAAAAGATGCATTTTCCACACACGCTTCTATGATTTCTGTTAATGCATAATGTACCGCATTTTTCACTTCATTATATAAATTTTGTAGTATATTCTTATTTGAAAATGAACTTATAGAAAAACACACATCAGTACTATAGACATGCATGCACACTGTTACATTTTCGTGTGTGTATATGCATGCACATAATTATTATTGTGTATGATTTAATGAGAAATTCACTCTGTGATGTTCATTATTATTGAATATACTGTACTGTATGCTTTTCTTATATTCTCTAGTATATACACAATTCGTACAAACTATACTTATGTATATACGATCACTATTTATACGAGTACATCTATACAATGCCATAAAATCATATACATATACGTATATATACTTTGTACAATAAATATTGAGTGCATGTATGTATTAATTGCCTTAAGGATCTAATTATGAAAGATAAGACTTGTTAAAACTTTTACAACAACAATATATCATAAAAAGGAATATAGGACGAGTATACGTATATGTACATACATAGTATGTACATATAAGAGTAGCGATAGATACCCAGTCGTGAATTAGTAAGGCATTACTGGCAGAATCAATTCTGTAACTAGTTCACAATTTTCCAATTCGAATAAAGTAGTTCAATAATACATTACTTCGTTAAAAAAGTAATGTGGAGTGTAATGCAATTGTACTCCGAACAATGATACTGATGCTAGGTAATGCAAGCGGTAATGTGTATAACAATATACGCATTATACGCATTATAATTATTGCGAAATTAGAAACATGTATTATGAACACGTCGATGGAAAGTTTTTGCGTTTTCTTTGTTAATCATAGTCAATGTCAATAGTCATTAGAAGTTATAAACTCGATATGAAAAGGAGTATAAAGTAGTGACTATAAAATATAATATAAATAAAATATAAATATAAATATAAATATAAAATATAAAATATAAATATAAAATACAATATAAAATATAAGTTAATATAAAATATAATATACGTTAATATATTTTAATTAATAATCTTCCACAACTAGTTTCCAAGAATCGATATCGGAATTGCTCCTTTTACTGCTATTATGTAATTAATGTTTGGAAATGCGTTCTATAATAAGTTTAACTTGAATAAATGAAGAAACTAATTCTAGGTAATGCAGAAAGGAGGCGATTGATTACCTCCTATGACATCGCCGTGTAAAAGTAATGCGTTATTTTCATACACAGTAATCGAAAGTAGATCTAGTTGCTGTTTAAAGGAACTAGTTGCAGAATCGGTTCGGTAATTACTTGCCTACCCGACTGGGTAGTTTCATATGAACATACAAGTATAGATAGACAAAAGCGCGAAAGCAATGAAATCGCACATAATTTTCCTTTTTTTTTTTGAATCCATTCCATATGTACGTATACGTACATACATATGTACATGCGAAACGAATACACACATTAATATTGTGTAGTGTAGAGTCTAATGCTCATGCAATGTTTTTTGGTTAGCAGAATCACATATATACTTACGTATGTATGTACAATATTCATTCCCATACCATATACATGCATATATCCTTGCATATATAAATTCATGCATGTATACGATCATAACACATATATTCTGTACAAAAATTTTTTAAAAGGAATTCTTTGAAATGAAAATAGAATCAAAGTTTATAAAAGCTTATAATAATGAAAATTGAAGATGATTACAGGAATATAGATGAAAGACAGATAGTTATTAGCCTAGCTGTGTTATAGAAGAGTAGAATCTGTATGAGTGTAGTGGGAGTACAGAGTAGAAAAATGTATAGAAGAGAAGCGTGTACGACGTATTATACTACACGATGTGTTTGTGTATATTTATTTAGTGCTGTTATTAGAGTGAAATTAGACAGATAGATGGGTCTGATACTCTGGTGTCTGGTCTGGTCTTGGGAGATGGGCCTGAGCTGGTATATAGTTATATAATGATAGGTTGTGGTGGAAGTGATAATTGAGAGGGTGGTAAGATAAAATAAATAATATAAAATGGTAACTGTGTGCAAATGCTCGTACACATATAAAATGTGTAGTTTATGCATATTGTACACAGAACCAAATATGAAAGCGATTATATAATGTACATGTACGAATATATGTACTATATGCATGCACGATTTTATTGTATAACGAAATGTATAATATATCTACAAGAAGAACAAGAAGAAGAATAAGAAGATTGTATTTTACCACTGCATCACTTTTATATCTTTCGTTTATGAGAAATAGAATAAGCAAAAATTATATTTTTTCTTTCAAAAAAACAAAAAGAAAAAAAAAGAAAAGAAAAGAAAACTAAAAAAAAAAAAATGAAACTAAAAATAATAAAATATTGTAAAAGAAAGAAAATTAGAAAATTTTACAGTAATCATATCATCATTTATAACATGAACATTTTCTATATATTCATATGTACACTCTTGTATCTCTATCTACAAATTACAACAATGTGTAGATACGTTACATACATATCTGTGTACATATTTTATGAAGATGATTTTTATTATTATTCCTACACACCTCTTCATATAGTACACACAAAGTATTCGTATATTGTATTCGAAAGCGGCAGCATATAAGTAGCACGTCAAAAATAAATAGAAAATGTGTACATTTTAGAGCTTAGATATGAATGAACGTATAATAAACGATACGTATATGAACACAATAATTTACGTTCGTTGAGATATTAAGTATGTATGTACGCATACATACTCCTCTTATGAAGGTGCATACATAATATACGACTACTTATTACATATCAGATACTAAGAACATACACAATATAAGGAAATTGAATGAAACGAGACGAGATACTATTATATTTAACAAAAATAAAAGAAATATTAATTTTTTATTCTTCCTTTTTTTTTCAAAATAGAATAGAAATATAACCTATAAAATGTAGAACCGTAGAACAGAAAGTAAGTAAAAAGAAAGAGAATTTTTCTAAAAAAAAAAAAAAAAAACACAATGATTATGACGAATGAAGCCATAACCATGAAAATTTTTGATTTATAATTTATGAGTGTTATATGAGGTGTAATGAAGTTTATAATTTGTTGCACAAAAAAAAAAAAAAAAAATGGAACTAAAAAATAATGCAAAAAAGAAAAACGATAGAGGATGATAGGGAGGAGGAAGAGAACCAAATAGACTATACGTATATGTATTCGAGCGAATGTGTATAATGAAAAACTGAAGGTAAATTAATTCTTTTGAAAATAAAAAATTATTATATTTTTTTTATGTAAACAATGAGCGCAAGGTACTCTGTACAGAGTACAGACTACAGAGTGTGTGTATATAGAGTATGGAGCGTATCTCTGTAATGTTATATAGACGTATAATAATAATGTATTATATCCTGTGGAAGCAAATAATATCGTAATAAATTGTTGAAGTGTATACCTATATTTTATTAATTGTAAAGGAAAATATATCTATCCAGCTGAGTGTGTAGTAGCGTAGTAGATAGATATATAGGTAGTACAACATAGAGGTGTGTAAGTGTAGTATATAGTGCGGTAGTAACATTTTATTTGTGTGAAAAATCAGAATGAATTAAATAAACAGATAAATGAATTTAATTATTATTGTTCTTCATCGTTATAAAAAAAATATAATGCAGGTAGTAGAAAATTTATTCACATCATACACATACATATGTACATCCACTACTCGTATATGTGTATGTTGGACTATTAAAAAAAAATACTGGAATGTAAATCGCACCATCATACAAACGTACATGTGGTATGTACATATATAACTTCTATGTAACGCTGGCATTTAAATTAATTCATTATCCTGTTGATTTTTGTCATGTTGTTTTTTTTACTATATTTTTTTAAACTTTTTTTTTTCATTTTTTACATTATCCTTTTTTTTAGTTTTTTTTTTCTTTGGTGTTTGTAATTTTAACTGATTTAATTATATGCATACAAACCCAAACCTTTTTTATTCTTTTTTTTTTTTTAGTTTAATTGAAATATACATAATTTGAAACAGAAATGATTTATTGTGAAATTTTTATGTAAATACGAAAATACGCGAGTACTCGTATATCCTATGAAAAATTTGTATATTATTATGCTGTATTACAAGTGTCCTTATTATTATCTAATTTGATCTAATTTTTGGGAATTGATTAATTGAATTGTAATTTTGAATAATTTTTTTCGTGATTTGTGAGCATGAGAAATGGAATTACGTGTTAATTTGAATTAAATTTTAGTTTAGAAATAATTTTTGTAATTTTGTTTTAAAGAAGTTCTAATCGTGATCTAAATATGAGAACTTTTAATTTTCATTTAGATGCAGTAGTAATCATTTCATACTCCTATGATACATGGCTGTATGCCTCTTATACTATTGACACACTGCAGAGATAAACCATGGTTATCTAAGTTTTCTGATTTATCTTTGCGATAACCAACTTTCAGAACTCGGTTAAGTTAACCGAGTTTCTAGAACTCAGTTATCTTGTTAACCAAGTTCGAACTCAATTATCTTTGATGTTTGTGTTATTTTTTTTTTTATATTATATTTAAACAAACTGACAAACCAAATTTCAGCTAACATGCTGACTAGAGGAAAAAGAATTAGTGTTTGAATTTATTATCGATAGGTGTCATATGAATACATAAACTAGTTCACCTCGATTTAAATGTGTCACCCATACCAGGTTATCGTTAAACCATTTGAAATAACCATGGTTTATCTCTGCAGTGTGTCAATAGTACTAGAATGATTCTCCTTATACTATACACATAAGGTTTATCACCTTGTTTTATGTTAAAATGATATCATTGACGTTTTCAGTTTGTCTGACATTTGATTTGATTAAAATCAAATTAACTTTAAAAAACATTTTTCGACAATAAAAATACTGAGAATGAAATGGAATTTTCCAATGGAATGAGAAGTACTGATAAAAGCTGGTCGGGTCGGCGAGTGAAAATTTATAGATTTCGATAATGCATCGATAATTTATTCCGTTTAAAAATGATGATTCGACAATGTGCACGTATACTCGTATATCGGTTGTTTACTGAGTGATCATTCACATATAAATGGAGCAGACTGGAGGAATGAATATATTTTTAAAATGTCAAAGAAAGTAACTCTGATTCACTGGGTATTTGTGCAAGTGCCTTCTCTTATCAAGAGCAACCAATAATTTGTTAGTTCGGTGCCTCGATGATTATTTCCTTAATGGTCTCAGGTCAGAGATAAATAATCGAGCTGAGATTAGATATCGTTGGACCTTGGGCATTACCTATAAACTTGAGTAGCTGGCTATGACTCATTAATGGCACGTAATTTTCTGCAAAATCATAAGGAAATGATCTCGCCGTAATGGCATGTTCTATTTTTATAAAAAATTCTGTACAAAAAATATTTTACATAATAATTTACTTCTACTTCTACGAAATAGTATACACACATAGAGGCAGGTACATAATATTCTTTATCAAAAAATGAAGAAAAAAATTAAAATGTAAAAAAAAAACATTACAAGGTCATCCTTGATTATCTTAAAATTTTGCACTAAATTTTATTTTTTTCATATTATTCCTCATTTTATTTTTTATGAAAAATGCAAATTAATGTAAATAATAGTACTCGTACACAATCATATCTACATTATTCTATAAATAATTACGTATACGTACATTATATGTAAATAATACAAGTACATAGTACTTATATGTATAGTATGTAGATGCTTTTTTTTTATATCAACTTAGCAACAAATAATATAAAATAATCTTAACATATGTGCACATTAATACTGGTATCATGAAAAATTTCCATTTTCGTATATCAATGTACAAAAAATGTATGTATGAGAATTTAAGTATTTAATACACTACAGCTAAAACTTGGCTAAACATTGAGCAGCATAACAGCAGACGACGAGTAATTATGGCTATCAAATCAAACTATGAATGGAAATGGTTAAGTGTCAGTAGAGAAGAGAGAGAGAGAGAGAGAGAAGCGAAGACAGGCATATGTATGCTAAGCTAAATGTGTTGGCATTGGCAATACGGAGCTTAGATAACAATTGTTAAGTAGTGTATAATGTATTTATTTAATCGTGAATTATAAGTGGCTCAGCCCTCAGCATTGATCGGTTGATGTTTGCCTTAAAGCTTTTTTATTTTATTTCAATTTTTTCTCTGGTTTACTTGAATTTTTTGGTTTTTATTATATTTTTTTTTCTTTCTTTCTTCATTATTTGATTAAATTCGAATATTTATTATACAAAAAAAAAAAAAAAAAAATGTATAAAAAGTACAAAAATTTTATTTTTTGTTTTCTTTTTTTCACAACACGCGCAACATTTTTATTCTGGTGTTTTTTTTTTATGAAATTCAAATTTATGCTACTTTTAATCAGAAGTCATGTTTTATTATTATTATTATCATATGTTTTTTTATGTTTTTTAAATTTGTTTTATTCCTTCTAATTCTGTTGTTTTTTTTTTTTTTTTTGTATAACTTTTAACAGATATACTACTTAATTATGATTATGTGTACATGAACTAAATATCATACATACAGTGTATTGTATTGAGTACATAATAATACACATAGGTCATAGATAATGAATAATACAGTGACGCCAAATATTACTTATTTATGTGTACATATTTTTTTGAAGAAAAAAAAAAAATAAAAAAATAAAATGAAAGAAAAACAATTAAAGAAAAAAATAAAAAACTTAAAAAGGTGTGAAATAAAAAGACAACCACCTTTCGAAATGAACAAAATTTTTTTTCTTGGATTTTAATTTAATTTTAGAACAAATGATCTAAAAGCAATTTGATTTCAATATAACACCGACCAGGAACTTACATATAACATGGATAGCAATACATTTTTAAATATCTATGTATTTATTAATGGATATAAATGAGTTTATTTAAGAATAAATTATTATTAGGATTCTCTATTGATACTTTAATAGAAAGATAGAGAGGGAGAGGTGGAGAGAAAGGTAAAGAGAGAGAAAATAAAATAACATAGTTCATAACTTGCCTAGCAGAATAGTGATCTAGATTGACTGTGATTTGTAATAAGTTCTCAAAGTTAACAATATTTCGTGTTTTTTGCTGAATTTTTGCTAACTTTCGCTAACTTTCGCTAACTTTCGCTAAATTTCGCTGACTTTCGCTAAATTTCGCTAAATTTCGCCGTCTTAGAATTTAGTAATTTTGTTCAAATTTATAATAAGCAAAGCGACAAATAAGATTTTAAATGTTTTTGAAGGTCTGCATTTGATTATGAGAAAGTTTCGTTGAGTTTCGCTGTAATTTGAGTGAACTTTTTGAAATACATTAGCTGTGGAAAGTTCTCATGATATGGTCTACTATTCAAGACATTCATTTTCATTTTCATTTTCATTTTCATTTCTATTTAATGAAATAATGAAATAATTTACGACACTACTTATATAATCTGTTATCACTAAACAAGCATTCGTATACTTTGTATATGTTCAACATCAGACCACCACCATACATAACCCAACCATACACGCACTGTATGTATACAACATACATATTTTTTGATATCATTTTATTATAACAGCGTCATACTAGCAAATCATTATCATTATTAGATATATTTGTACCAACCACCACCACACAATGACAGTTCCAATGAAATTTGAATTGAATTCTGCAGGTAAATAATTATTTGTACAATACATTTTCGTAAACGTAATGACGTGATTATACTTATTTTGATTCTAAGGAATTCGGTCTATACGCAGCATATTCACCTATTCGTATGTATAGCAGTAGCAATAATGACAATGTATTACTACAAATAAAACTAGTGTTTTACGTTCGGATTTTTTTTCCGAATATTTTCATAATTATTAGAAACCAAAAGGCAACAACAACAACAAAATTGATGGGTGATGGCTGCAAAAAAAAAATTAAATTGATAAGAAAATTGAGAAAAAAAAACAACTTATTGCGAAAATACAAAACAGACAAACAAAAAAGATGAAACAACGAGTACCTATGATGTATTGTTTAAACTCCATATAGTTCATTGACCCGATCTAAAGTTTGTTTAATATTTTATGTTCTTTTAGTATTCTGTGTATGTGTGTGTCTGCTTTTTTTTTCGTAAACTAATTTTTTTGTCTGTTTTCTGGTGCTGCTGTTTTTTTTTTTTTTGAATGTGTATATTAATTTCTGTTTTATTATTTTTATGTGTTTTTTTTTTATAAAATTATTTTAAATTTAATTATTTTCATGTTTTATATATGGAGAAATGATAATATGTGCCATTAAATATGTAGCGTAATATTTTTTAAATAAAAAAATACCTACCTAGATATTTCGAATACAATTATGTAACAATCTGTTATGTTGTTATACTGTTTATTTTGTTGTACAAGCATACAGGCATACTCATATACCTACTTGTGCATGTATAAAGAAGTAAAATACATAAAATTTACATTTATATGTAGGGTAGGTACATAAATGTATGCAATATCATGTGTAGTACAATAGTACAATATCTAGATTTCGCATATGTGTGTATAAACAATATATATTTTTTTTCATTTCCATGTTATACATACCCACGTATTATTTGTATTACTAACTTACATTTACATATATCACATAAAGGCTCATTCAGAATGTAACGCTAAGTGAAAGTGAAATTTATATGTCTTTTGTTCCTTATTTTCTTACACGACATTATATGTCTGCGTCACTCTCTAATTGAAATTGAAATTGCCAACGTAAAGTGAAATTAGGTTCTATTCCTAATTTCAATTTCACTTAACAAAAGCTATAAATCCAATTACAAAAATGTTGTTAGGAAATTGACCAACAGATGGAGACTTCCAAAAAATGCAAGAATTTCCCTAAAATTCATTTAAATTCCCACTTAAAAAAGGAGAAATTCAGTTGAGAATTTGAAAATTTGAATTTCAAATGTCAATTTAAATAAAAAAAATTTTTTTTGTTTTTTTTTTAATCAAAGTCAAATCTCAATAGTTGAAGTATCAAATTTTTGAATTTCAAAGCTCACTTTGCATTGTGAACAGTGTGCTTTTTCATGAAATTTCACTTTCACTTAGCGTTACATTCTGAATGAGCCTTAATAATCTGAAAAAAAAAATTTACATATACGCAGCTAGTACTTAGATGCATATGTTAATTTTTCCTGTAATTAAAATTAATACCGCCACCCTCTCAGAGTCAGGGTAAACTATGTACTCGTATAAACATGTAAAATTTATTCATGTACTTAGAAGAAAAGAACAACATACACATAATATACACATGAGCATGAATTGAATTTGAATATTTGCATAATGTTTGTGGGTATTATGTGGACATAAGAATGTATTGGAGTTGAAAACTGATAACCCCAAGTCCGAACCTAATACTAGGGACAGATCAGAGTTTAGAAACTCTCTAAATTTGTTTAAATATAGATTAACTCCTTGGTCTGTCAGCAATTAGCTTGAATAAGTCCGCTCAGAAGTAGTTTAGCCTAAACCATCACTTAGAGCAAGCAGTTCAACTCGATGAGAGTTATTTTTTTGAAATAGTTTTCGGTATGTCAGTTGTCATTACGAATTCTTGACTAAAAGCTTTTTCTGAACTGATTTAGCTAAACCGAAAAGAAGCTTTTCGTCTGTCAGCACTGTAACTCGAAATGAATGTAACCATGTAATAACGACAACTCATCATCAAGATGTATAGAGTAACAAGGTGAGCCATTCCGGCAGAAAAGCTTGTTTTTTAAAAGCTTGTGACGTCATTTCAACCGAAAAATGATATTTTTCCTTCATAATTTTCACAATTTCATATTTAAACATTTGATAAATTTGAAATAATAATAATATTATAATATGTAATTAAAAAATATGATGATATGATCATTTTAAAAACAAAATAATTTGGAAATTAAATAATATGATTACAAAAATACACCTAGAAACAAATATAACGAATTCAATTCAGTCAAATTCAGTACATCGTGGTAATTGCTTGCATTACAAACTCGGTATAAATGACGTAATAACTTAAAGCTTTACAAACAGCTTTTTCGCTCTGGCTCACCTTGTTACTCTATACATCTTGGACAACACATCATCATTACATAAAACTTACAGCTTGTACTAGTTTTACGTTACGATCATATCATATAAACAGACAGACCCAATGCCAATAGTTTACCAGTATAGCAAGCACTAATACAGTAGGTATTTAGGTGAGTTGGCAAAAAGTACACGCATTCTTATACTTTTTCTTCTTCTTCTATTTCTCGTATAGAGGTTCTAAGAGTGTATATAGTCTATATGGTGAAGGTAAATAGTAATGTCGTAATGATATGTACAATACGTGCACATGTGGTTTATCTTGGTCGTTTGGTTAGTTGGTTGGTTAGTTACTTAGTTTGGATGGTTGGCTACATATTTTTTTGCTTGTTTTATTAATGAATATTAGATTAATTTTTTGAAAAAAACGCACCTGTTCAAATTTTATTATTAGCATTAGGTATGTAATGTGTACTTTATATACGTTTGGTTATACCTATACTCGTATATGCCTACATTAAAACACATTACATAAATAGTCATAGTAGTATATAAGTAGTATTCTAAAAGGAAATTACAAAATTTGATAAGAGCTTACAAAAAATAATGTTTTAGTTATACAAGTACGTTTACATTTTATATTATTCTCTCTTTACTGCATTATAATTTTCTGTCCCTGTTCCTGCCACTGCTGTGTTATGTGCATTATATCTTCAGAAAATTTTAATGTAAAAAAGGCATACACTATAATATTCATGGTTTTTCTAATTTAAATTTAAACCAAAATTACCAATTTACTTCATTATAATATAATTACTTCAGTTTTTTTTTTCCTTCACTTTTATACAAGCACGAATTTTGTGTGAGTGTGTGTGTTTTTCGTTCATTTTTATATTATTGCCGCGATAATAATATTTTTTTCTTTTTTAAATGTTATTATTGTAGATTGTAGGTTTATTACACCAGAAATTATAATTATTTAAAAGTAAAAAAAAAATAAAGAAAAATGAATAATTTAAGTGTTTTGTTTAAAAACGAAATAATGATAAAAATAATAACTCCAACTAAAAATGTCAGCCGATTATTGTTATAGGGGGGGCACCCACCTACATATAATACAACGATTATGCTATTCGCTTGTATGAATGGTGTAGTGTACGTGTTTTTCGGTTCAGATTACTTAAAATTTTTCTTAATTTATTTTTGTGATTTCAGTTAATATGGTTTGGGAGGTAAACATTAAATAATTATGACAATTTATTTGAAATTCCGTGTTCTATACCTTATGCACAATACTTATAAGAATTTTGACCTAGACAAGCATATAAATGGTATCCGTATGAGAAGAATGTGGACTGTGATAGATTGATACATGGAAAATATTTCAGGAAAATTCATATTCAAACACAATGAATGAATGAAAATTTGTTATGTCGACTTTTCAAGAACACGACAAGTTTGAATTTAAATGTAATCGATCATATTTAGCCTTACTCTACAATTTTCAGTAAATAATTGTTTTAACTTTAGATTGTTTGAGAAATTCCACACGAACTGACAATAAATAAAACTGTAGAAGGGTCTGAAATGAAATTGATAATTTAGAAACTGAACATTTGAGAAGAGATTTCTTTTGTCTCATTCCAGAACTGTTAAGTTTTTATTTCAATGTTCACTCTATCACTTTGCGGGATCCATGTAAACGCCTATAGTAAATAAAATTTGTAAAAATTGAACTGCTCCCACTGTATAGAAAATATTAGGCAACCAAATCTCAAGTTAAGACATGTTCGAAATGATTTCAGTTAGTTTTATTGGAATCTCTCAAGCTAATACTGTAAGTAATTGTGGTGGTTGAAATCTCAAAAACGAAGCCTATAAATACTACATAACCTCAAAAAATTTATTTAATGTGGTTTTTCAAATTTTCGAAATCTTTGTGATAAATGAAAAATAGTATAATATTTTCTTACGAATAAAGTCCATTTTACCTGACCTAGATATGAAGAGCAAGGAAGACGATGTTACCTTCGGAATAAAATGAAAATAAATTGTTGGAAACAGGGCACTCTTTCAGTTCTCAAATTATTCAGATTCATCTCTTATAAATTTCTGATTATCCTTTTTTCATTGAACATTTTTGAAGATTTTTTAATTTTCGTTTAAGAAAAAAAAAATAATTTTTGAAATCTTTTTTGGTTGTAGTAGTAACAGGTGCCATTTTTCTAATGTGTCAAAAATTAAAATTTTTTCTTATTTAGAAAATTGAAAATCTCTGTTCTATCTACTCTACATAATTGTCAGCTTGTCAGCCATTAATCATATCATTCACTTTACGTTAATTTACGTTATTTTTTATCGTCTTTTTTTCTTCATATTTTTATTATTGATAAACAAAGAGCTATTAGTCACATACGATAGAGGGCTTAACGTAAGCACTTTTGTACATCCATATAGCTCTGTATGATTTCCACATTTGTTTTTTTTCGCAATAAATAATTCACGACATTTGACTACAAAATATTTTTTTCGCCATTTACGAGGATATATAAAACTGTTTTTTTTTGCTGATAGGATCTGTATATGTGTACTGTTGTTGTATATGTATATGTATATGTATATATGTATATGTATATGTATATGTGTCTGTATATGTTACTGTGAATGTTGAAAAGACATAAAAAATTACTGTTTTGATAAAAAAAATATTTTTTTTTTAATTAAATTAAACTAAGGACACAAATAGAGAAAAAAAAACTTCCAAAAAAATTTAACAAATTTTCCATGAGAAGATTAAAATTACTGATTATTAATACGCGAATAATACAGCACGTACCAACATTTTATGCATCTTTACATATGAAAGTGTGTGTGCGTGTGTGTGTGTGTTTAATACGTTTAATTTGATTTAGAAACATGTATATAATTCAAAAAGTTACTAACTAAGTAAATCACATATACAACAGACCTTTGAACCAATGTTGTACGGTTGTATGCATACACCCGTAGTAGTGTACAAAAATGTTATGTGTACTTGAAAATGAAGTAAAAAAGTTTGAAGAAATAAAATAAAAAAAAAATAAAAATTAAAATAAAAATTACGTTTTTCATAATCTCCTCATGGATGTATGAACGAGTATTATAACTACATCAGTCGGAGTAGTTTTTGTTTTGTTCAGTTCAGTTTTGAGTTGCGTGATGTCTTTCAGTCGTTTTGATATCAAAAAATTAATTTTTTTTTTTTTTTTTTTAAATATTAAGTATATATGTAATTGTGGACATATTCCAACCATGCACATGCATACACAAAAACACACACGTATAGATATTTACATAATGATAATTCTTGTATACATTTGTAACATTTCATGTGCAAATACCCAGCTGAGCATTCAATCAACTATGCGTTTAGTTCAGAGTTAATTTAAAATCGTAGTGAAGTAAGAAATTTTAACGAATTCAACTCGCACAGTAAAAGTTTCTACCAATTTTTCACTAACACCTAACACTTATGCCCAATTTCACAGTGAAAGCTTAAGTTCAGGATAATGTTTAAACTCATGCTTAAGAGATACTATTTTGATTTTACAGTGGTAGCTTAAAGGCTCATTCAGAATGTAACGCTAAGTGAAAGTGAAATTTATATGTCTTTTGTTCCTTATTTTCTTACACGACATTATATGTCTGCGTCACTCTCTAATTGAAATTGAAATTGCCAACGTAAAGTGAAATTAGGTTCTATTCCTAATTTCAATTTCACTTAACAAAAGCTATAAATCCAATCACAAAAATGTTGTTAGGAAATTGACCAACAGATGGAGACTTCCAAAAAATGCAAGAATTTCCCTAAAATTCATTTAAATTCCCACTTAAAAATGGAGAAATTCAGTTGAGAATTTGAAAATTTGAATTTCAAATGTCAATTTAAATAAAAAAAATTTTTTTTGTTTTTTTTTTTAATCAAAGTCAAATCTCAATAATTGAAGTATCAAATTTTTGAATTTCAAAGCTCACTTTGCATTGTGAACAGTGTGCTTTTTCATGAAATTTCACTTTCACTTAGCGTTACATTCTGAATGAGCCTTAAGTCGTAAATTCAACAGACTCGAACCATATGCTAGCAGCTAAATTAAGCTCAAGCTTAAACTTTAGCTCTGAAATTGATCATTGGGGAATTATTTGTAAAATAAAGTGATAAACACAATAACTTGTGTATCTTACATTTTTGAGGGATGCTTCATCTTTCCAAAGTATAAATAAAGTCAGCATGCATTCATTTCGTCCTTTCATTTAGTGATCAGGTACTGATTTGAATAAAGTGTTCAATAAGTATATTCGTTACATGGTTAGCCAATATCTTTTTCTGTATCGTAAAACCTTTTGAAATGAAATGTTCCTCAGAAAGAATTCACTGATATTTTTAGAATATGAAGAATAGCCTGTGTGGAATGAGTTCAATTTAGCCAAGACAGAAACCGAGAATCTAGGATGGTCTATTTTTCAAGTAGACTAGAGCTTGGATTATGCTGTAGCACTAAAAGAGAGAGAGCGAGAGATAAAGAATTCACTAATATTTTCAGAACATGAAGAATAGCTTGGGTGAAATGAATTCCAATTACCCAAGATAGAAACCGGGAAAATCGTAGGTCTTCTAATCAGAAGATTTTCTAAAGTATGAATTATGTTGTAACAGTATAAGGAGGAGAGCAGGAGAAGAAAAAGATTCACTATTATCTTCAGAATTTGAGAGATACTTGAGTTAAATGGATTCAAATTAGCTGAAACAAAAACCGAACAAAATTCTAAGTAGCTTTTGAAGTTGAACCGGATCCAAAATATACTAGAGTACCAAGATGGAAGGAAAGGAAAAAGGACAGAAAATGATAGAGAAAGAGAAATATAAAAGGAATGAGAGAAAGAGAAGAAAAAGATAAGAAGGAATTCAAAATTTCACTAAGACTATATATTTGAGTTCACTTGATCTCAGCTGGGTATCTGTCAACATTTACAATTCTACATACTCCGTACATTTTTCAAAACTATTATTGCTCAAAACTATATTACGTATTTGTGAAATATTAAAAAATGTAAAAGATAAAAAAGGACAAAGAAAACAAAGATAACAACAACAACAAAAACAACAAAAAGAATTAAAATTGCCAAAGGCATTAAAACAATGAATATGTGTAATTTTACATATAATTTATACACATGCATATGTAATATAAGTTAAACACACACATTTATACGAACATATGCTGAATATTACTTGTGCATGTATATCCTATGATGTAATGTAATTTTTTATTTTTATTTTTTGGAAAAGAAAAATTATTAAAAAAAAAAAATTACTTATGTAAACATATTCATATAAGTATTAATATTCATTCATATACTCGCAAACGTTTATATACACACATACATATGTTTACGCATTTATTATGCATGCATGCATATAAACAGTAATTTTTAAACGATTTACTTAGAAAACAACAACAACAACAACAACAGAAATAATTATTGTATGTATTTATACTATTGTTTGTTTGTTTGTTGTTGTTTTTTGATGTAATTGTTTTGTTTTTTCAAATATACATATGCACATGCATATACAAAAAATATATTGGTATGTATATGTGTGTTTATTTATGTTCAAATTATAATTTTTCATTTTTTCTATATTTTTTCTCTATATACTCATTTATTACGAGTATGCATACACATATTACATCGTTATATATTCATATACGGCACTATTTAATATTTTTTGTATTTTCTTCTTTGTATTTGTATGTATCTAATGTATGTACTTTTCTATTGTTTTTCCTTTTGTTTTGGAATTTATCATTTTTTATATATTATTTTTGTGCCTTTTCTCTTTCCACAACTGTACATGCATATGTACGTACATATGTTCGAATAGGTATAGTATTTTTTCTCTAGAGTTGTTTTCTTTTTTTTTACATATTCTGATACTAACTTTACGAACACATTTACATACATTTACATGATAGTCATTTATTTATTTATTTTTTTTTTTTTTTTTTGTTCTCTCTAATATTTACTCATATGAAATTTTTACATATACACGATTAAAAAAGAAAAAAAAATTGAATGAAAAAATATGGAAGAAAAAAAAACATTTTTTTTTCTATTTTGAAGGGATGTTATTACAATGACATTGTTTCAAAATAAGTACAAATAATAACAGAAGGCAAACACAAAAAACAAAAAAAAAATAAATCAAATGAAGAAAAATTCACAAAAAGAAAAAAAACATAGAAGAAAAGACAAATATGTAAGTAAGTTGGAAGTACAGAGTATATGTATAAAAAAATAAATTGAGTATACGAGTACATTTTCATTCAAGTAGGTACTCTTTGTTACAACGTTTTGTTTTTCTTTTGATAAGTACAGTTTAATTTTTTTTTTGCTAAAATTTTTCCTGCATTTTTTATTTTTTGTATGGATATGTGCATATTAGATATATTACAATAGTTGTGGAATATCGCTTATAAGAAAATGTAAAGAAAAAATGTACGGACGTATGTCGATAGGGCGTTCGATAAGTCTTTATTTTAATTCAAAGATATCGTTACAAAAATTCAACTGTCCAAAAGTCACATGTTGGACTTATTGAAGAACTGTCGATTAGATTGAATTTAGTGGCTTTTGACACTTAAGTCTTTGGAATTTTAGAAATATGGACAAAAGACTTATGGAATTTTTCTATTGAAAAAAATGCTGCTGTATTATTTGAACAAAACACAAAATCTCATAGGCAAGAATCGACAAGATATTGAAAAAATCATGGCAATTCTAACAAGATGCTGGCCTGTGGTAGAATTCTCAGCCATGTTGGGTATAATTTTGTAATACAAATTGTAGAAGATGCAGAGATAATTGAGAAACGGAGACTCTCTTTCATTATCTCTGCAAGTGCCAAGCATTGACTAAAACTAGACTCAAAGTTTTTCCTTTAACTCGCCGAAGGCTTGTCCTCGACTGTCTCGGAGATTTGGCCAATTTGCGTTTGAATATCCTGGTTTATTGACAAAATAAAACAAAATGGCGGTATAGTCTAGAATTCAAACAGCTACCATCCACGATGAAGTTATGTGGTATCAAAACGGCATGCAAAAGTTCTAATCTAAGACTACCACAATTACCTATCCGCCTACCATTATTTAAAGAATGACTTGACAAATGTGACATTGAATCTGCACCATCATGGACAATTTTATTTTATTGGTCCATTCAATTCAAATTTCGCCATATCCATCGTACTAGCACAAATGATGCCCAACATGACAGTGGAAGATTCATGCAGGTGTCCACAACAGAAAACTTCCATCATGTCTACTTTCAAAGTTTATTTCATCATCATGAAATCAAGTCAAATGTGTCTTCTCTCAAGATGAAAAAGATTATCATGAGCTTTGTAAATCCTGTCAAAATTTGACATTTGGATAAGTTGTTTTTAAATGAATATTATGAAGACAAAAACTTATCGAAAGTTTGTAACTTTGAAAATAGCTCAGATTAAAGACTTATGGAACAGTTTAGTATGTGCCTATAAATATGGACTGAGATCATATGTGTATCTTGTAAGTGAGTATACAAATTCTATACACACACGCTTTTATGTATGCACTTGTAAAAAGTAGCAGTATTCTCTATGACATATATCACAAGCATAGTATAGAAGAAATGTATACTACATCCATTTACATGTGCACACTAGACAAAAATTATTGTACGTCAAAGAAAACAAAAAAAAAAAAAACAAAAAAAACCTAAATAAATATCAAACGGAAAACAAACATTTTTTATAAGAACATGAAATTTTTATAAAGACATTAAGAATGTAAAGGACATTAAGAAAATAAAAAAAATTCTCATTCTTACAAATAGCTACACATAAACTAAATTACAAGTATTTCCTTCAAATCAAAAAAACAAAAAAATGGAAAAAATTTTTTTTTTTAAATAGTACTTATTTTTATATGCCTATACGTATACACATTGTTATGTACTCATTGTATTGTTGGGTATGTGTATATACACTATTATGCAATGTTAGATTTATATTCTGTTGCATAAAAAAATTTGAGCTATTTATTTGAATTTATGCATACCATACAACACATACTATGTATACGTATATGTAATATAAGAGTACCTTCTATCTTCTCTACATACATAAGTGCCTTAAGTTTCTACTTCCATATGTACTATTATACGGGTCTAGTATTTAACTTTTATTCACGTGTATTAGAAGATATATTTCGTTTAAATTTCTTCATTTTTGTTTCATTTTCATTTTTATTTGTTGGTAATATATATGGGCTCATTTCCATTCGCTATTTAAATCCTTTTATAATATTTCATTCTAATTTTAAATAATCCTGTAATAAAGTAATCATTTAGCAGTTAATTGTTGTAGATTTTTAAATAAAATACAATTAATCTCACGATAATATTATATTCGTATAGGCGTATACAGGAATACATACAGCATATAAAAGCATATAAATATACAAATAGAAGCACATACATACATTTAAGTATGTATATAGAATAAAAATAATGTATGCATGTCAAACGAGAAGGATTATAACAGTATGTATACAGAGTTTGATGATGATCATTAAAATGTACATAAAATTTCGTACAATTTAAAGATTGAAAAATGTGAAAAATATGTATGGAAACATATAACAAAAATAATATCTACTATGTATACTCGTAAATATGTGTGGGCAAGGATATATTTGTATAGGGTGTATTATATAACAACAAATACTTGAATAGAAATGTAGAATAACAAAATGAAAATGAAAAATATAATGATGAATAATAGAAATGAAAATTATAGCAAAATATACAATAGAAAATTATTTTTACAACACAAACACAAACAAACACACAAAAGATAAATTATTGGGAAAAACAAGAAGAAGAAGAAGAAAGATTCATGAAAAATAAGGAAAAAAAAAATAGAGTAAAACAACAATAACATCAGCATTAAATAATCAAAATGAAATAATAGCAAAGAAGAATTTTTCATATGTACTGTAATTTAGGATTTTGTGTACTCGTATATGTGTATAGGATTTTTGTTAAAAAGTACAATACGATATATATAATTTAACGTGTCGCTATACACATCCCATCCATATTGCATGTACATACGAGTACACATACTGCACATACCTTATATACCCTTACTTACATACTTATAAGAAGACGTTATGTTAACGTATGTTTTATGGTGTGTATTTATATGTACATTTTTAATCAGATTATATTTCGTAGTTGATTAGAAGAAAATTAATGTATTATCAATTACTTAGTGAATGTTTAATTGGTGGTGGTGGTGGTGGTGGTGATGGCAAAAAATAAAGCTAGAAAAAGAAAAAAAAATGCTAGAACAAGAATTAAGAATAAGAAAAAGAAAAATAACAAATAAATAAAAGGATATACATACAGTATTATTAGGATTGAAAAAAATTTTTTTGATCCTCTGTTAAACAATTTGTTTTGTATTTAGCTGATTTGTTCTGATTCTAATCTACATAATATTCTATACGATATTAGTAGTATCATACGATGAATATTATATACTCGTACATTATATGGTAAATAGACAGACAGTAGTGTATAGAACAATAGGATACTCGTAGAATTGTTTTTTTTTTGTTTTTTGAAATTAGTCAAAAAATTGAAGTATGGTGTATGTATAAAAGAAAGAGTATCAAAGAATGAAGACAATACAATACAAATACACAAAAGAAAATATACATCTATGCCGCCCGGAACAATAGAAATAAATAAAGGATAAACATTATATAATGTAATTAATTATTTGAACTGATAAGAATATAATACAGTAGTTAATTTATAAATGAGTTAGGATAAACATAAATAAGTATAATGTTATCTTTTTTAAGTAGTTATATCCTCGCATGGATATGGATGCATTCTCTATAACATGTCTTTCAAATAATTGTTGGGTATATGAATATGAGAGTATTAATGAAATGAAAATTTGAAATGATGATTTATATACATACAATGCACGATAGAATCTCATAGACGAGTATAAATATTGTGTATTTGTGTAGTGAGATCAATTTAATTTTCACATGATTCACATGAGAGGTTTTTTTTTTGTATTTTTTGAGATTTTTCGAAGTATTTTTGGATGAATTCGAAATTCTCTACTCCAGTCTGTAATTAAAATTATCGAAGGTGAATGCAAATTGGTGGTATATTTCACTTCTTAAGATCCAATCGCTTTAATTAAAGTTCAATAATAAATATGAGGTGAATGGATGCGACGTTGTAAAATTTCATAAGTTCAATTCTATTTACTTGGAATGTGTGTATATGGGTCGTAAAATTAATGTGCACACATTCAAAAGTTTGACAGTTTTTTCTACAAAAATTATTACTTTGAAGAAAATGATTTATTAAAAATTAATAAGAACAATAAGGGATATATAATATAAAGCTTTCATCCTTCGCAGAAATTTACAAACAACCTCATTTTGTAGAAAATCTGATGGAATATCTGGTTTCTTAATTCTGGGAAAAAGCTATTTATCATCAAAGAAATAAACGATAGTTTATAGATCCGCTCCATTGTATGATTAAAATAAAAAAGGCAAAAGAATGGTAAATAGCAAATATGGTGTGGCCGTTCCCAAGAAAAAAGATGAGTCACGAGATTTTGTTTATAAGAAATGGACAATATAAGCAGTTATTAGGGGTTATCTACCTAGTGGGTAGAGGCATAAAATTGAATTGTAAAGCCTTTCAAATAAGCTTCATTTTCAACAGCTTTTTCATGCACCGCATAAGAAAACACAAAGAAAATGGTAAAACATTTCATGGAAGCTCCGGATCCTATACAAGTTTTCTTCTGGCACCGCATAATTAGAAATATTGAATATTGGAAGACTTAACCTCAAAATCAGAAAAATAATTGGTAAATTCTAGAGTTTCATCTCCTTAATAATTCTAGGAGAACATTTTTAAGCAGCATTGACAAAAGGGGAGTAAAATTTAATTGAAAACCCTTCAAGTGAGCTCCGAATCCCACAAAAAGGTTTCTCATGGCACCGGGTATTCAGGAATAACGAACATTGGGAATTCAATGGTCATATATAAGAATGTTTGAACCAGTGAGGAGCAACGAGAGTACTCCGACCATGTAAAGGTTATAATCTTATCAAGAAAATAAATTTGTAAATAAATTGTTCTTATCTAGACTTCATCATCTGAAGTCATTTGAAGTTTTTAATTTCCAATATCTCAACGCGTCAACAATATAAAAGTAAAGGCACGGGTAATATATTTATCGTACATTTGATTTTCGAAACTTTAATAAATGTAAAGTAGGTAACTAGGAGAATATTTTTATAAAATACTTTTCAATTTGCCATGCTTATTTTTTTTTCATTCTCATATGGTAACTCACAAACATACGTACATACTCCTGCATACAAAAGAGTGACCATAAAATAATATTGTATATAGTAACTATACATCTATACATATACAACGAAAAAAAATTATATATTTTAAATCACTTTATGCACTTTATATTAATGATTGTAATTAAAAAATAATTTTTTTTTGTTTTTTGTAAAATTTATTTTTTATAATTTTTATTTTGTTTTTAATTTATATTTTTCGTTGTTTTATTTTGGGTTTCTTTTTTTTTTTTTGATAAAATGTCAATATATTATTTGTATGTTTGCGCGTATTCGTCGTATATTTCAATTTCATGTATGTATGTATGTAATAAGTGCATAAAAGTGTGGTGAATACAAGAATAAAAGAGAGTTTTTTAAAAATGTAAAATAAAAATAGAAATAAAACAGTACGAGACATAACAAAAAAAAAGAAGTAAAATCTGTTAAAAATAAAAGCGAATTAACACAATTACCATTATGGGGAGTATGGAGTGTTCGTATATATATCGTAGCTATGTACGCACTGATTTGTGTACACTTTTATGTGTGTACTATATTTATTGTATTTAATTTCTGTGAATATGTACCAGAGATTTACTATACGAGTAGTGTTGCAGATAAGTACAAAAATATATCGTATATTCAATTTTAAATAGCAAATGAATGCGAGTAAAAATATAAGTAGTAGTATGTATAAAAATTGAACTGAAATAATTGTAAGTACCATTACCATTGTACGCAGCAAAATATATTTCACCAAAAAGAATTAAAACAAAACAACAACAACAGCAGCAACAGGAACAACAACACTGTGAAACAAGTAAAAATTATTATGAAAATAAATTAAATGTTTTATTACTTTTAAATAGTCTGTCATTTATTTAAAATAAAAATATGTGCACACATACTCCTGCACATATATGCTCGTATCCTGGTATGTACGAGTATATAGCACTCATAGAATATCTGTCTGTATAGTTGGTTTTTTACATTGCACACATACTTGCACATATTTTTTTTTTATTGAATTTTTTTTAACGCAAATTACACGCACATTATACGCTCATCATATGTAGTGTAGTATGTTATTCGTGTACTTCACAAGAAATATGACATACGAGTATGTATGCATGTAATATAGGTGCTTTCGATTTGGGCAATTTCAAGTACTTGCAAGTAGAAAAGGTAAATGTCCGTGCTAAACCATCTACTCGCAGCTACTCATGAACTATTTTTCAAGTAGCTGGAATTAGATGCAAGTGGTTACGAATAATTTTTGTGCGGTTCATCTATATAACAATTTTATCCTAGACACATTTTAGTGGTCGCAAGTACTTGAAATTTCCAAATCGAAAGCACCTAATATCTCGACCAATTTGTTCGTTTCATTTTATTTTTGGTATTAATTTTTCTCTTTTGTACATATTTTACTATCATTTCTTCTTATTGTTATTTTGTTTTTTGTTGTGTGTGTGTGCATTAATTAATTTAAATTCATTCTGTATATATGTGTGTGTCTGTTAATAATAAATTTTTAATCTGCATGCACATAAATGCACACAAATAAATAAATAAAAAATTATGTATTATTATGATAGTGATAATCATTATTATTATGGTCATATTATGGTCATTACGGATGACACTAATACGCATAATACAAGCACTAGTAGTACATATAGATACATAAGTTATATGAGTATGTAAAACAAAAGGAAAAAAAATAAATGTATTAACAATTAAATTGCCTATAAGTGAATTGCTTCTGTTCTGTTTTCATATTAAAAAATCATTGCTTGTTTTTTCTTTGTGGTGCATAAGAGAAAGAACAATTTACACAGACAATGAGACACATATGAATTGTATCTGTATGTAGATCAAATTGAAACTGTTGTACAATAATTACTGCGTTTCTTTTAGCCAGGTAAAGTACTCCACAGTATTACTTGTAGTTATGATAATTTACACAACCTCTTGTATTCGAGTAATTTACTTGACAGTAGTATGGTTAGTTACGACAAAATTTGCTGTCAGAGGTTTTTGTGTTTCAATCGTTAGAGATTAAAGAAATTTAGGTTAAAGTCTGTAATATTTTTATTACACGTTTTGAAGTTTTATTCAATAGGTGGCTTTGTATTGTTTAAGGTTATGTAGAATCTAAAATCAACAACAAAACAAATTTAAAATACATGAGAGCTGAAACTTGAGCACGGCCAACTGCCTTGCCACTTCAATACTTACATTGCTTTAGAATGTGTGTATGCCTTGAAATTTGAGGTTACTTTTTACTTCCAAGTAAAAAAATTGCGTTCCATTTACAATTTACTTCCGAGTACTTAGAAGCATTTTACTAGATTAAAAGGAACGCAGTAAATGTCGGGGTGATCAAATTAAGTTATATTGATTGTACTTCTTCCTTTCTCCCATATATATTTAATGTACACGGTTACTCAGTTCATTATTGCATCCTAACGATCTGTAATTCTGTCAGACAAATCATCCTTTTTATCATCAGTAATCAGTAATCAGTTACTGGTCTGGTGAACATTGCTGATTGGAATTAATGTTCGACTTGGGCGAGAGTCGGAAATAGCGCCCTGGCTGGGATTCGAACTCAGAACGTCAAGCGTGCCAGTCCAATAGCAACACCACAATTATCGAGCCATTCAAGCCCCTTACTTTCTCCTTTTATGTCAAATAATTGTTAGTAGCTATGATTTAATCGCTCTACATAGATCAGAAGTGCATATTTTATAACGCATTGCAACATGCATTTTTGAAAAACGATTAAATAAAACAACATACTCTTCTCTTTTACCAGAACTCATCTTTTGGAAAATTTTAACTTTTTTCTCCTCATTATTTTTTTTCATTGTTTTCTTTAATGTAATTTTCATAATTTATTTTCTGTTTTTCTTTTAATTTTTATTAAATTTCATTCAACAAAAATAAAAAAAGGAAACGTTATTTTTATCGATCAATAACGTGTAATACATTTTTAATGCTTGTAGTACATAAGGATTCAATATTTTTATGTACATTTATGCCTATAAATGCATATTTAAATATGAAACATTGTCCCTCTATAAATTCAATATGAATTTTATGCTTACGTTTTTGTATTTTTTTTTTTTTCATCCTTCATTTTGTCGTCATTTTTATATAACTTTTTTTGTTGTCATTTATTTTATATCATACTCGATACTCATATACTCTCGTATATTATACTCACAAGCAATTATTGTATGTAAAACGTATAAAGTAGCTAAAATAATAATTTTTGTGTGAACTTAATCATTGTTTTGATACATTACTCATTACTTTAACCAGCCAGATAAACAAAAATGAGTTAAAAAACAAAAATTAAAATATAAAAACATCGAAACATTAAAAAAAAAAAAGAAAATGTAATAAAATATGTAAATAAAAAAAAAGTGAGAAAAAAAGTACAGGAAATGAATAAATAAAAAAAAATTAAAAATGAAATAAAGAATATGATGGAAAATATGTAAAATTATAAAATGCAAAAAAATAAAAAAAAAAACCAAAAAAAAAATTATGGCAAATTGTACTCGTAAATTTGAATTTCAATATGTTTAAATAAAAATATGTATTAATGTTCAATGCTGGTATATATATTTACATACAATATAAAATGCATATGTACTCTATGTGCTCGTGCACATCATATATGAGTACATTATGTATTTATGCGTAATGGATAAATAAATAAATAAAATGATAATGATTAAAATATGTGCAATCAATAAAAGTTTAATAAAAAAAAAAAAAATTTGGTTTTTTTCAGAGGGTGTTAACTTCAGAAATTTCGCTTTGGGAATATTTGGCAAATTACTGAAAATTTCACTATGATGAAATGAATACCTAGAGTCCAGAGACAGTGAGGTGAACTTATGCTTGGGATCAGATCTGAGTTTAGAAACTTTCTAAATCTGTTTAAGTAGATAAACTCTTCGGTCTGTCAGCAATCAGCTTAGATAAGACCGCTCAGAAGTAGTTTAGCCTAAAACACTTAATGCAATTAGTTTAACTCGATGAGGGTTTTTTTTGAACATACAACAAATTACAACTGAACTAATTTTCGGTCTGTCAGTACGAATTCTTAACTAAAAGCTTTGTCTAAACCGATTTAGCTAAATCCAAAAAGGAGCTTTTGGTCTGTTAGCACTTTGGTTGTTTTGTCGAAATCCTCTAGTTTGAGAGACAAATAACTAATCAATCAGTAGTTCAGTTTTTGATAAAATACTAACTGATACTATCACTAAATACCTACCTCATGTCAACAAAATTTATTTGAAATGTGGCAACATTGCCAAGACAGTAGCAAAACTTTAAGAATTACATCTCAGCTTACTAGTATTTTTTACTAATTCTTTGGAGGCCCTGTGGTTTGAATTTATGCTAAATAAATATGTGAAGGCAAAGCATATAAAGCTTTAAGAAGAAAACTTATGTTTATTTTAATTGGACAAAATTTAATTTCGAAATCGCGATTCGATATTAATAAAATATTTATGTTACATACATTATGTGTTTTGGATTTTTGAAAGAGCTTGCAATTAATTATATATTGGCTAGGAGCAGTATGATCTTTGGTTGAGGTTTAAGTAAAAATGATAGTACTGTTTTGAGAAGACTTCAATTTCTAGACTTTCTGATTCAAAAAGAAGACTTCAGGAAGATTTATTATTAAAATATTTGGCTCTAGTTAAAATTTACTCCTATTCTATATTTTAATATTATCATTTGAAAAGTAAAGTGATTGTAAGTTGCAAACCAAATGCCAGATTCTTCTAGGTCTAATTGAACCAGGGCTTTCACAGTAGTTATCTCATGACATTATTACTATCATAAAATTAAACGTCAGATTGTCAATTATTGTAATTAAATTTGGACATTATTTTCATGTGATGAATTATTATAAAATTTTCAGAAATTTTTCAATAGTGGCGCCACACTACGTGTCATCCTACGAACTTATTTAGTGACGAAGTAGAAGTATGTAGTTCTCGAAAATTTTATCGATAATCAATTTTAATTAAATATCCGATACAAATTTAAAATCACCCTATTGTAATTTTGCATAATATGTATACCGGTATGGTGTAGTATACACAATATAATATAATGTTGGAAATGAGAATAAAATATAGGAAATTATTTTTAAATTAAATATAAAACGATATGCATTCAATATTTCATTTATGTATGTATATAATATACTCGTACATATATAAGTTAAGTACATTACCTACATAAATATGTATGTACATTCGGGAATCTACAATAATGTACATTTTATTTAAATTCATTTATTTATTCATTTTGATGTTGTTCAGTTATTTTCTTTTTTGACTTTATTTTTTTTTTTAATTTTCATTTTTTTTTGTTTTTTTGGAATAAAATAAAAAAAAAAAAGTCACAAATTTTTTGTTCAAAAATTTCATCTACATATAATCATACATAAATACTCATATAAAATGGGAACGGAAATCTTTAAAATTCCATAATGTACTCTCTATATGCCAGTCAGCTGTACATATGGATGGATCCGTGTTTGTATAGTTAACGAGCCTCAGTCAAATATTCACAACTCTATAATACACTCGTATAAATATATAATGTGATATGAATACATACATTATGTTAAACATATAAATGTTTTGCGAGTAAATATATGTATCATCAATTCATATCCGCATTTATATAAATAACGTTTTTTTTTTTTTTTTGAATTTTTTTTTCGAATATTTATTTATCATATCTTTTATATTAAATATGTATATAATAATAATAATAATAATAAATGATGATGAGCGAGCATATAGAGAGAGACTCACAGATATAATCAATGAATTGCATTCAAAAATTGAAAAAAAAAAATTATTTTGTGTAATACTTTGCGTACCAGTATATGATTGAATAATATACATTTTCTTCCTTTTTTCTATATTTTTGTTTTCTTTTATCATTTTTAAAATTTTCATGAACATATAGGGTCGTATTCACCAATCAAGATTATCTGTCGGATATATATTTTGGCCGATTATAATTTCAGCTTATTCATAAACCTATAGCGATTAAATTTGTTCTCGAACTTCATTTTTTCGAAGTGTCAAACATGTCAGCTGATTGCCAAATGTTTGTATTTTTATATTACAAAATGAAAAAGAGGTTATGTGGTGTAATGATTATTATGTGAGTGATGTGCTGTTGGTGTCAATAACAAGGTTATGTTCAAACGATATTTATGTAGTACCACTCCCAGGTGGTGTAATGATTATTATGTGAGTGATGTGCTGTTGGTCTCAAATAGCAAAGGTTATGTTCAAACGATATTTTTATAGTACGGCTCCCAGGTGGTCTTAAAAATATCAGAATAGCGTATAATCGAGTTTGATAAATACACTTTGTCTGAGGTAAAAGATAATCTTGATTGGTGAATATAACCCATAAAATATTATGTACATACTTATCTACACATTTTTCAAAGGAAAATTATTTTCGATGAAAAATAATAATGACAATGATTTTTGACTAACTATAACAACTCTATAGAATGATTGACTGAAAATATCTACAGGCTACATTTTATATATTTCTTTCTTTTTTATTTCATTTTTTTTTTTCATTCATTTCTCATTGAAACATTCCAATAATTTTACTTTTAAATTTTATTATTATCATTACGATTATTATTATTATGATTATGATTATTATGACTGCATTATTTGAATAAATGTATCATACATACTCGTACTCGCACTCTCTTTCTCTATATACCTAGAATTCATTCATTAAATATGTACAAGTTCAGATACACGAACAACTCCACTCTTCTCATATTATAAAATGAAAATTGAAATTCATTAATTAAATAAAATAGATCGAAATAATTGAAATTGAATTGGAAATCTGGAAATTGTTGAACAGAAACAGATCGTAACGAAACGAACGAATGAATGAACGAAAGACGGAAAAAACAAACGAACGAACGAACGAGGAAATATAGATAATGATGATTGACGATTGACGATTGACGTTTATAATGAATCTGTTCTGTATCTGTCTGTCGTGATTCTCTTCTCTTCTTGCCTTTTTTCCATTTTCTTTTCATTTTTTGTTTTGGGCTTGTCATTTTATTTTTTCAATATAAAAGTTTCGATCATTTTTTAATATGAAGAAAATCAACAATTCATTTTTTGTCAATCTGTCTCCTCAATAATTGTTGTATAGAATGCACACTCATAAACACATAAATAGAGCTACACGTTTATGAATGTAATTGGATATTTTTTTATTTTTCATATGACATTTTTAGTGTGTTTTTCTATTTGTTTTTGTTCGTTGTTTTTCTTATCTGATGTGCATATAGTACAATTTCCCATAATATGTACACAAGCACTCGTATTTTTATTGTATACCCTACATTTATTGTACACACACATATTATACAGCACACATGCATAAATAAAAAAATTAAAATTATTATTCATTGATAATTATAAAGGATAATAAAATTTATATCGGGCTTTATTATGATGTTTTTATGATGATGATAATGATGACGATAATGCTAATTGACGTTCATGAATAGAAGAATAAAATAGAAAAGTTATGACGAAGGATATAACAATTTATTTATTGTGTACGTAGTTGTGTTATTGTTTATGCTTTGATATATAAATTGTGAACGATATCAATATGTGGAGTAGACTGATTTTGGGGGTTTGTTTGCTTTTATGATGATTTTTATGTGGTGCAAATGAAGTAAAAAAGAAAATTATTTTTATGTTATTTTGATTTAGTGGTAGTAGTAGTAGTAGTAGTAGTACACAAAATGATGATAATAATGCATTTTATGAGTGCTTTAAAATTGTTATTGCATTTTAATAATGACCTTCGACATATGTAATTGCATATGTTTTTTGTTTTCTAGTAAAAGTTGTTGTTGTTGTTGTTGTTTTAGTAGCAGTGTATAAGTTGTACAGAAGGAAAAGATTTTAAAGCACGATATGCAAGTGCAGTACTTATGAGGTATAGGTCAGGTGTACAGAGGAGGTACACATTATTAGGAAAGTATAAACAAAAATCTAATAAACTTGCTATAAACTTGTAAAGGAGAGATGAGATATGATATTTTCTAATTATGGAATGGTCTTGAAGAGAAAACAAAAAGGATATTATAAGGATTATTATGAACGAAAATGTGCATTAAATTACACATATTTTTTTGTACATTTTTCATGTATTTTTTATTCAACACGATCGACGACAAGTAACTGAAGTATTTCTAGGTCACTCTATCTAAACATATAGATCAGGATCAGTCTCATCTCATCTCTACCATTTAATTGAGATTTTGTTTTTTCTAGCAACAACTCTGTGGCTTATACACAAAATCACAATAAACAACGAATTGTAGGTTCAAGTACGTAGTGAATTATAGAGTTGGAGTTATGGATGGAGAAACCATCGAACCACCATTATTTTGGTTGAGGTCTAGGCTCCATTATGTTTACGATCATTTGTATTACTGATCATTGAATATAAGAATATAACAATAATTATTGTTTAGGGACGAAATATTTTATTGTAAAATGTTTACATTTTTTATCATTTTTCATTTATTTATTAATATTTTGGAATTTAATGTGATCAGAAGTTTGGAAAACAAATTAAATTTTTTTTTATTGTTTTTTCTCAATTATTTTTTTATTTAGTGTTTTTCTATAATTTTTTTCTTTGTAAAAAATATATATTTTATGGCTGCAGTCATTCATATAAACTTGTATTATTTTGTTGTCTATATACCGTACATATTATATGCATGTAACATGTTTATGAAAATTTCAAAAAAAAAAAAAAAAAAAATAAATAAAAAATATTGTCATGCAGCAATAAAATATAAATATCGTATTAGTTAGTAAGGATATCAGCAGCAATATATAGTAGAGTGGTATGCGAGAGTAGTATGGTAGCATATAAAATTTAACAGCGGTGTCTGTATGTGTAGAGCATTTATAAATAGTTTGTGCCAAAAAACATGATTATTAAATGTACCGAAAACAATAATTATTATTTATATACAATACGCGATACTATATTACTTATAGGACATTGAATGCGCACATACATACACATACGGTATCTGATAAATATACAAAAAAATAATAATAATAACCATATACATTTACACATTCATGTGGAGCATATCCTTGTAGTAATTTGTCATATTGCCATATAAACAATATCGAGAATATTTACATAATATCCGCATATGTCTGCATACTTATAACTATATACATACATCCTTGTATATGGGTGTGTGTAAAAAGTGTATGTAAAAGTGCATTTTTGATATATGTATGAGCATTCAGTATATACGAGTACCAGTACATGCATTCATATTTTCATATTCAATATATTATTACACTCTATTGCAGTTTAATTTTTTTTATTTTGATTTTTTTTTTAATTTTCTTTCTTTCTTTTGTTTGAATTTATATAGTAATTTCTTCTTTGTTTTTAAAATAAAAAATATTTTTCATATTTTTGCTATATTACATACAATACTTTGTTTCTTTCTTTTTTTTAATAAATTATTGTCCTGTCTATCTTCATTTTAATACGAGCATAGGATGTATGATATGCATAATTCATATAGTGAATATGTAAATGTATTGTACTATTATACTCCTATATTACTTGGTTGTCTATATTTATACACATATTAGTGCACATGTACACAAATAAAAGTATCCATATCCTTTAACATATTATTACTCGTATGAAATTATATTTTAATTACAAAAAAAATGCGTTTGTTTTTCTGATGTGTTGTTGTTAATATTTTCCTCATACTATGTCCTTCTGCTTTCAGATTTGTAGCAAATATCTATGTGTATATGTAAAAGGGACATCTATAGTATGAGTTGATGTGGACATGCATTAAGAGTTTATTGAACTCTGTTTAATACGAAAAATTGAAAAAAGAATAAAACATTTTACACACATTCAATTTACTGATAGCCTGATAGTAATGACTATAATACACAGTACGCGTATGTTGAATGAAAATCCTGAGATTATTCTTATAAAACCAAATAGAAAGAAAATGTTGAACAAAAGAAAAAGTATGAAAAACTATTGTCGAGAAAATAAGAAACATAATAATAATTTGAATGAAATACAAATAAAAAAGCAATTTATTGCAATGATAACAAATAAGTCAGAAATATTACTATGTTAAAAATTTGATTTTGTCTGAATGAATTTTGAAATTAAACTGAATGTCATTTTGAAATTAAAGAACTGATGATTTTTCAGATCATTAATCATCACTAAAACTAGAACTTAGAACGTCAAAGTCTAAAAAAGTTTACTTCTTGAAGTGGAGCTTAAGAATAAGGCTTTGAAGAATAATATTGTGAAATCAAATATTCAAACCAATCGCTAATTTATTGCAAAAAATAATCAAAAAAAAAAAAATTACAAAATTACAAAGCCTTGCATTTCATGTATAGGCTTTGCCTCCGATAATCTCTACTTCTTGATGTTTTTCTCCAGTTTCTGTTGCCAAGTAGGGAACTCACGTCATTACTGACAACTTTTGAACACAACTTTCTATGTCTACCCGACGTCAGTTTCATTTCGAAGTCAGACACTTTACGAGGAACACTTGTTTCTGGCATACATACTACGTGTCCTACCCTTCGTAATCTATTCGGCTTAACAAATATGGAAAGCGGTCGTTCATCATATATTCAGTACAAATTTTTTACTGGAAAGTCACAGGCACTTAAAAAGGACATGAGTAGAAAGAATAGAAGATCTATTGCATATCACAATTAGGTTAATATTGTCATCGATGTTCGAAGGTTTCAATATCATAGAATATTAAGTGAAATATAAAATCTTAGATACTATATCTAACATGTATGTAGCTAGCTTAATGGATTAGATTGTCTCCTCTTAATTGCTATATCTGCTATCCAATTTTATAGACTACATAATTTGATGAGGTCTATATTGTTTATTGTTTTAGGAATGTAGTTTCATTTTGAGTCATCCTGTACATAATTTTCCAGAGAATTGTGTTATTAGTCAGTATTCATTTTTTTTTTTTGTTAATTTTTATGTTATTTTATTTTTATTTTTACTTCTTTGATAATAACGATTTTCGGTCTGTTTTGTTTTTTTTTTCAATTTTTTTTCGTTGCTCTGATTTTGTTCGAATGTACACTATACCATATTTATGCACATGCACCTCAACATTCATATTCATAGCATGTTTACGTTCACGTAAATATACACGTTCGCATGTTGTTTTATGTACAAGGTGGTGCTGGTGGTATATATGGTAAATAAATAGGCGTACAAGTCGTATAAAATCGTAAATTTTTAATTTTTGGTGCGGTGATGATAGTAAAAGGTAGTGAGTGTACAATAGGTACTATATGTAGTACAGTACTATGTAAGTATATATCAAAGCGTATAGAACATGAAATGAGGTGGTAAAATTGTATGGTTAAATAATATGGAGATGGCGTTGATGTTGGATGGATAATAATAATTTTTCGGTTTCGAAAATAATCATACACACATAAATGAAAATGTATAATATCTATTATGTACATATATGTACGTATGTATTATGTAAATTAATTGCCAGGATTATGTGGTTTAAATAATAAAATAAATATAAAATCAAAACAAAAACCAAAACAAAAAAAAAACACAACATTGAGAAGTAAAAAAAGAGAACAGACAAAATTAAAACAATAAAAAATAAGAGAAAACATAAACGAAAAAAATAAATAAATAAATAAACAAACAATTTTAGAGTTATAGAAGTATGTGTACGAATATATTACCTCCTCGTAAATACAACAATTAGCACACTCAGTTTGTTATTTATTTGAATGTAAACATTTTTTTTTTTTTGAAAATTTTATGTAATTTTCTGTTGTGTATAAATAGGTAAAAATTTTCCATGTTTTTCGTATAAGTACAAGAGTTACAGTAGTAGTAGTAGTAGTTTGGTGGTAGTAGCATTTATTGTTGTCCTTTTTGTGTGGATGATATCATTATTATTCTAATTTTAGATTTTATTTATATTTTTTGAAATTATTATTTTAAAATTTTTGTTTATGAGATTTAATTATAGTAATTAATTCGTTAATGAATAATGAGCTAAACTCTTATCATAACAACAATTAATGAAATAAATGAAAAAAAAAAATAAAAAAAATACGAAATATAACGAAATTTATTTATTCATTTTAATATTATAAATTTGTAGAATATACAGACACGTGTGTAGGTGTATATGAAAGGATGAAAGGATAAGAGTGATGAGAAAAATATACAAAAAAAGGGAAGGAAAATTATAAAAAGGGGCACTAGTACAGGTTAGTATTTGGTGTACAGCGATAAGATATTAATCGTGAAGAAACAATATTAAAAGCGTAACCCGAACAGAAAAATTTAAAAATCTGGGCTCAGTACTTACAAGAGGCAATCATCTACTTGCGACAGAAATCGACCGATGACGTAGAATAAATGTGTAATGGCAGAAATATTTTTGTGATGAAAATTTTTCAAAAAATATAAAAGAGAGACATACAAGGTTTGAGATCGGAAATTGGACAGCAAATGAAAAATAAAAATAACAAAAATTACATGTCAATGGAATGACGATGTTATTATAAGTTGCTCTTGACTCTTGAATCTCCTGTAATGATAAAATCAGGAGAGAATATATCGGTGGAAGCTTTAAGTTGTCCGCAATAATGAAGAAACTTATATTTATAACCGGGATTTCGGTGGAATGGGCATGCGGAGAGAAGAGATTATGACAAAAATAGAAGCACTAAGTTATTTAGCTCTGTGATAGAAGAAAAAAAAATTCTTATTGGAAAATTTGCAAAAACTACTAAAAAATGACATTAGAAAGGAATGACATTACTGAAAAATGTGACATTAGCTTTTAATGAAGAAGAAATGATAAATGACAAAGTAACTTAGAAATCAGTGATAAAATATACAGATCCCAACAAAAATAAGTAGTAGGGACAGTTGCGAATACTAAAGAATGAGAACAAATGAAAATACTATTCACCGAAAAAGGATAATTTTTAAATCAGAAGATTTTTTATACATTTTCTCAAGTTTTAAACTTTTTTTTTATAAATTTTCGAATTAATTTATAAAAAAAGTAATGGTGATAAAGAAGAAGAAGAAAAAAATTAAAAAATTTAAAGAAAGGGGAATATACTCGTATTACAATATTGAAATTTTTCTTGGAAAATTTTTATCAATAATTGAAACTCATGTGTGTGTGTGTGTGTCTGTCTACTCACAGATAATTTTGCAGCTGTGATTTACATTTTTTGTTGTTGTTGATGTCTTTGTTGTCTACTCAAAACCACGAGTTGTGTGCATGAAACCTGATGAGTGTAGTTTATGACATGATTATGTATTTAATTTTCTACGAAATTATTAAAATAAATATTCCATTTTTATGGTATTATTTCTTATCAGATTATATCGATATTTCTGTGAAAATGTTAATATCAGAGTTTCATATTTAATCCTTCTTTTGAAACGTTTCACTTTCAATAAATTATTGAAGTTTCGATTTTAATAGATGGAAATAATAATTAATTCGAGGAAATCGTATAATTAATTTTATGGGTTTGTCATGATTTTATTTCATTTAATTGGATCTGAATAATCTTCGAAATTAAAACGACTGACCTTCTTAGTATAAGTTTAACGATTGAATGTTTAATTTTCAAATTCTTACATTGACATTGGAATTATCTCCAATTTAATTGCCTCTAACATATAAGAAAAACACTAATTCATATGTGGTTTCCTTGTAGATATCGAAAGAATTAGGTAGCCGATTTTCAATTCATTTAAATTTGTTTTTCTAAATCCATTTTGTTATTTATTAAATCACTATAATTAAAGTTTACAAATCTATTTAATATTGTACATCGTGATCTCATTACAGTGACTACGATTCAAAAATATTCTAAAAATTGAGAAGCAAAAAAAAAAAAAAATAAATAAATAAATAAACTCAAGTTCGTTTAAGTATGGCATAAAGTTGACGTCATTTTACCAAAAATAGCAAATCAAAAATGATCGCAAATCAGTGTTGAAAAAAAAAATTCATAAAAGAAGTTATTATACAACAAACAACGATGAAAATTATTATAATACTTATTTTTGTATGCGTTGTTCTCATACTCTTAAACACATTCGTATATGTGTGAATATGCAAGATTACTTGTATTTTTTTTAGCACATTTTTTATGATGTGAACAAATACGGGTAATAAAATAATCTGTGTACATTTGTGAAGTGTTGTATTGATGGTCATACTGTGTGAGAACCGTGAAGAATAATAAAATAAACAGAAAAAATTACTAAAATATGTTTATGACACCATAAATCGTATAAAATATACAGTGATGAACAAAACAATAATTGCATCATCATCGTACCAACATTACCAAATTGTCTATACAAATGGTAGTGACAAGAAATTTGAAAAAATGACGAACAGTTGTTATTCCTATTATGAAGAAAAGAAAGATTCAATCATTGATTTCTCAATGACGATTTCAAAATATGCGGAGAATAAAATTCCGTCTCTTATAACAGCAAAATTTTATATAATTGCGACGTAATTTCTAGTTTTGTCTCAAACCATTCAATACAGTCAGTTAAATGTGTATTTGATTCTCATTACGACTCATCGATAAAGTTAATACACTTTCTACATTTTTTTTTTCCATACATAAATTATTTATATTTCTCCAGTATCTCTTATCGCAGTCATTACAGAGTTAACACTGTTGCCAAATTTCCAGTTATTAAAATTAGTAGTAGAGTCGTAATTTTTTTGAACTTTTTTGCTGAAATAAATATAGAAATTTTTTAATGCTCTTCAAAAAAAAATGTATACCTATGTGTTTATGGAAAGTTTTTTATTTCGTTTTGTTCCTAGTAACAACTTAGAAATCATTTGAATGTAAGCCCTGGTTCACCTGGAGCTGTAGCGTCACTGATGATGATGATGATTTTGTTACAAGTGTTTTGTTAATTACTGTATTTATGTACATATTTGTATTTTTTATTTTTTATTTTTTATTTGTTGGTAAAGAGTGTATAGAATGTTTTAGCAGTGTCAATGTATGCATTCTCTTTTGTTATTTAAAAAGATTTCTTCTTGTGTTTTTTTACATTTTTTTATCTAAAATTCTTGATTTTATCATTTATTTTATAATTTTTATTAATTTTAAATATGAAAATGGTAATAATGTGTACTTACTTGATTTATTTATCAGAATTCATTATTAAATCAGCCAAAAATGTCCATATATATCTTTTTTTATCTGCGAGTGTGCACGGCTTATAGGTTACACACATAAGTATACATGCGATATACTCGTACTCGTTCATAACTTTTACGTCGTTCGTATTGTGTTTGAAGAGCTGAAGAAATTCAAATTATATATCACGTATATACACACACTGTAGCGTGTAGTCTTTTAAACCGTGTGCATTTGACCGTAAATTTTTTTCATTAGACATACTCATGTTAGGTATACGTAAACGATGATGGTAGATTTTTTTTTAATTACCAATTTTTTAGTTACTTTTTGTGTTATAATAAAATCAAAGTTGCGGTCATGTCCAATTATAATTAGTTAGCGCAAACATGTAACATACATGAATTCAAAAATATCTGTGTGTGTTTATGTGTTTATGCGAAGAACGAACGTGAATTATGTACATATTTTTTGGTATAAATTGTACAGCATATAGAAAAATAATAAGTAGCAGAGTGTAGAATGAAAATATCATAAATATTTAGGCATATACGAGTACTTACAGTAATAGAGTAACAAGGTTAAAAAAATATTTAAAAATAAAAAATTACAGACGATTAAAAGCTGCTCGAATTCGGTGTCGAGATCATAAAATGCTTGGTATTGTAGAAAAGATTCGTTAAAAAATGATAGTTGCCCGCCGGTTCATATTCCATACAATAATGCATGTTCAAGCTATACTAAGTATTATTGTTGCTTAAAATTAATTTTCACACGATCAAAATTTGCACATACATTTATTCATGTTTTTGTGTGTATTTGTGTGATGAAATATTTAATATTTTCGGTAAATTTTTTATTGCAAAATTTTTGGCAAAACCTTTTTATTTTTCTTTTTGGAATGGGTATAAGCAGTATTATGTAATGTTATGCACTGTATTAGAGATTCCAGAATAAAATTGGAGACTAATTCTTGTCGCATGTGCCTATGTATTTATTTGTATAATTTGCTCTTAAAATATCAATTCATATTTTAGAGGTTTTCTTTTAAAAATATTTTTTAAATAAAATTTATATTTAAATTCGTGTGAATCATGAGAATTATTCACAGAGAAAAATTCATTTTACAATATGTATACATTGTTGCCAAATTTTTGTTTTCTTTTACATTTTTTTAAAGATATCACAAAACAAAAGGTTATCATAAATAATTTTTAATTTCATTTATTCATTTATGTATAGGAATTTTTTTTTATCAATTTATTTTTTATTCTTTCTAAAATTAAAATGAAAATAAAAACGAATATTAACCAAAAATACTCGTATAATAATTTAACGTTGATAAGAGAATTTCATTTTAGATTTTGTATTCAAATTACATAATTTTTTCATTAAAATTTGAAATGTATGAAGAAGTGAAGCTAACCATCACAAAGATCTATAAATATTTTCTACTACTTCTTCTAGATATCCTACGATTCAACTTCAACTTAATTGGAAATTCGAATGAATTGTGAAAATTCTCATTCTCATTGCCTTATCGACACGATAATTAAATGTGAAGCGAATGTAATTAATTTCATTTAAATTTCTAGAGCTTTTCAAAGTTGAGTTTTGATGAAGTTTTCAGAGCAAAGAGAAACCAAGTTAGCCGTATAATTGAGTTCGTTGCTCTTTCTTATATCAACAACAGCAAACAGCTCTATATTAGGTTGTTTGTTTGCAGTTCACATTTTGAGAACACCGTAAAGTGCAAGTACAAACGGTCATACTACAGAAATATTGTTGTAGTCATAATTATAGTGAGAGGCGAGAGAAACATTTAGAAAAAATAATTTCTACAATAATAATTATTTCTGTTTTAATTTTCAAATTTTATATTTCCACAGAAGGGGCAAAGTACTTACATATGGATTTTTTACTATTATATTGCTGTTTCAATATTTCATTTTAGTAGGTAGGTACATACGTTCATTTGCGAACATTTTTTTCTTTAAAATAAATTTTAGCTTCATGTCCTTGTTTTTTTTTTTCTCTTCGTTTTTTTCACTTTACATTTCGTGTATTTTCTAATTCATTTTTATTACAAAATTTTCTTAAATTTTCTTTTGTATTATACTTTCCGTATGTTGTATATCTACGTTTTTCTTTTTATTTACATACGAGTAGATACAGTACCTAAAGGAGTCTGTATATACATAAATGTATGTCTGTGTATGATTTGCATAAGTATAGCTAAAAGTACGATACACATCCGTCGTATATACCGTCAGTCAATGTATAGAATCGAGGCTCCATTATCACATCACACTTACGATATTTTTTATTTTTTTTTTTTAAAAAAAATCATTTTATAAATTTTTAATTTTTCAATTTTCGCGTAGTCTTTCGTTATTTCGAAAAAAAAAAAAGTATATATATATTTTTTTGGTCTATATTTTTATTCTTGTATTGTTACAATAATTTTAAATGTTCTTTTACAGTATTTTTCTGTTCTGTTCTGTTATATGAATTTGCAAAATAAAAGTCGTTAATTTTAAATATTTTATTTTCACTGTAGTACAGTACGTTTAACATTTATAGATTTATATTTATTGTTGTAGGTGGTAGGGTATAGTATAGATACCTACTTACATATTTTTGTCAGTACATTTCATACGTTGTGTTATAAGAACGCCACTTTCAGTCGTTATAGATACACATTTCATACATACTTAAAATAGACGTAAGTGCTTATGTTCTCTGTGAATATATACGAGTATGTACATACAATTTGTTTTTGATATTACAACGATGATGGTTAATGTTGTATTTATTATTGCTATATTGTTGTTATATTTTACATACTTTCTTCCTTATCATTTTATTGTTTTTGTTTTATTTTTCATTTGAATATAAATAACAAGCATGTAGATACATACATATATTATTTATTTAAAAAAGAATTTTGATTAAAAAATTTTTAAGTTATATTATCGGTTATTATTTTTGTTTTGTTCTATTTTATTCTGTGTCTACATTTCTACGTACATTTTTTCTTACCACATTCTTTTAAATTTATTGTACACACAAATTACAATAATTTTTATTATATTTTACTAATAAACTGTTGTAAATGTATGTAATGTATATATGTATGTATATGCATTTTTATTTCATTGTGTGTAATACATTTTTATTTAAATTTTTAATTAATTACTTACTTACTTTACATACTCACTTGTAATTATATAAATTTTTATTAATTGTTTTATTTTATCATTATTAATTTTTGGTTAAAATTTTTATCATTCATATAAAATTGAGCATTATTTTTTATTTATTTGTTAAGTTTTAGTAATTTTATTTTTAAAGAAATGTTTGTTTTTCTTTTTTGTAATTTCTGTGTGATAGATACTGAATGGAATTGTAAATGTAATCAATTTGAAATATCTGTAATATTTTATGTTCTATGTTAAGAAGTTAATGTATGATATTACAAAATGTATATGTACACTTTTTGATGTTGTGTTGCTCGTTGAATTTGTTTTATGTATGATAATTTATTCAAGAATTTTAACGAAAATTACGAATTTCTATGATCAAAAAATATTATGAGATTAAATGAGTTTAGTTTGGTTTGATACACAATAATTATCGAAAAATATTCATTCGTTTTCATTCAGTTTTGTTGGAAATTCTGATGGTGGTGGAATTGTTGTATAGCAGTAAAAGCAGTGGTAACCGACGTAGTGTAGTGTAGCATTAGTGGTGGTTATGTTGTTTTGTGTTCATGTAATTTGTGCTTTATTATGATGATTTTTTATTTTATTTATAATTTGTTTTTTAAAATTCTTGTTTTTATTTTGTTTTATTATTAATTTTAATTTTTATATGTTTTAATTTATTTTTAAAATTTATTTTATTTTTTTATTTGATTTTAATTTTTGTTTTATTTTTAATTTTTGTTTCGTTATGTTTTATTTTTTTTTATTTTATTTTGTTTTAGGTATTCTATTTTATTTATATTGTTTTAATTTTAGTTTTATTCTGTTTTATTTGTTGTTTCTTATTTTACTTTGTTTTATTCCATTTTATTTTCTGTTTTATTTTTAATTTTATTTTCATTTTGTTTTATTTTTTGTTTTATTCTATTTTATTTTTTGTTTTATTTTTAATTTTACTTTTATTCTGTTTTACTTTTTGTTTTATTTTAGTTTTTCTTTATCAAAACATTAGTTTTATTTAATTTCTTTGGTTCTCATTTATATTTGTTAAAATGTAGTACGTTTAATTTATGTTTGATCTTCAATTCGTGGACTGTTTATATTTTTTTATTTATTTATTTATTTTTATTTTATATTATTTTTTATTAATTTTTAATTCTCTTTGACAATTACTTATTATGTTTTATTCATTTATATTTATTTATACATATTTTCGTTCTTAATCACATTAATAATGTCAATGTTTTTTTTTTATAGAATTTTTTTTTTTTTTTTTTTTTTTTGATTGGTAAGAGTAGATATGTGTGTATGGAAAAATACAAAAACAAATACATAGTTATCTTAAAGTATCATACGTGAATGATGAATAATCTACGATCTTTAAACGAGTATTTATCAAGTTAATAATTCTTGAAAACAAAAAAATATATTTTTTTTTGTTATTAAAAAAATGATAAATCCTATTACAATTTTATATGGTGTCAATACTTGTAGAGGTACATATGCACGTATTTCAACGAAATATGAATAATTCTCACATATGTAGGTACATTATCTGATGTGTATTCTTGTACTTAGCTATCATGAATTTATATAGCAATAATTCTAAGTTAAGTTTACAGTACAGGAAAGGAGGTATAAAAATACTGAATAAAAATTTTATTTAAAAAAATAAAATTTTTTTAATTAACAAACCAGAATATTTATTTTTATTTTATTTTTATTTTTTGTTTCTTTTTTTTACCAGATGGTTAAAGTCTAGTTTAATTTGTACGAGGAGTATATTCCTATACGATCGTATCCAATACATAAGCTAAATATACATATGTGTAGAGTTATGGAATCTTTTTGTGTTAATTTTTTATAAAAGTTATAAAAAAAATAATTTTTTTTTTGGAATAAAAATTTATTTATACGCGAGTGTTTTTTTTTTTTTTTTTTTAATAAAAGTGATAACAAGCCGATATTCCAGTATGAGTGTTAGAGTAGTTTATGGGGGAAATGTACAAAAATATCTATAGGTGGCGATGTGCAAGTCTATGTAAGCCAAAATGTGTGACTTGTTCGAGTATTAAATTGACTAGAAAAAAAAAAGTAGGTATATTGTGATTTTTAATTTTATTTTCACACATAAATAAAATTCCGTCAATTTTATATGCATATACAAATAGATAGAGATAATATTATGTCGTCGAGTATATGTACAATGTATGTAGATAGGTAGAGTGTATAACCGATTACGATAACAATAAATAAATAGCATAAAATACATCATTTATCAAATAGAAGTACGAGCTGGCATACAAACGCACACATATATTCACGATTCGGTTTTTAATAATAATCAAAAGCTTTTTTTTTTGTGCATACATATACTGTTCTCCCAATATGGGTCTGTGTGTGTGTGTGTGTATAAATCTGAGTGAATATGTTGTAGAATTGAATGAATAAGTATATTCATATGAAAATATGACAAAATATTTCACACACAATTCATATTGTTGTATATATGTATACTTAGCGTCAGAATTAATATAGAATATAGAACCATGAATAGAACTAATGTGCATAATGTGTGATATTTTACTCGTATACTGTAGGCATATGTACGAGTATTTAAAGTTTATGTAGATATAGGTGCTACTTACTACTACTAGGTAGTTCTTGTCCTAGGTAGAGGTACTATATAGTAGTTTTTCATTTCACATTTTTATAACATCGCGTTTATATCGTAGTGCGTTATACATAAAATATATAAAAAAAAATTCATACATGTATTTGGTATAACTAGACTAATGAAGAAAAAAGAAAATTTTGTTTTTTAATAAAAAAAAAAAAAAAACACAAAAAGTTCCAAAAAAAAAAAAAAATAAAACCTCAAAACACGATAAAAAGGAAGAAAAACTTTATATAAATGCCCGCATACTCTTTCATATTTTTACAAATTTTTTTTTTTTTTTCAAAAAAATTTTCTTTCAATACGCGTCTGTATAATGAAAAAAAAAATTACACTTTTTCGTGCTTATGGGAATATATTTTTTTGTAGTATTAGTGCGTATGTTTTGTTTTTGAAAAACATGAAGTGCACAAAAATACAAAAAAATTACAAAAAATGAATTTATACAAAACAGAATCTAGAATCTATCTCTAAATAGATCTGAAAATCATTTTTTTTTCTTCTCTGCACGCCAATGAATCGTGTATCGTGTCATCGTGTGTTCCTGTGTTATGAGTGATAAAAAAATATACTATAAAAAAAATTTTTTTTTTTTTTTCAGATAACTCGTATTAATATATCAAAACAAAAATTATGAATATTTATACAAATACTCGTAATTTATACTAGGTACCCGTGTAGATATTTAGATTATATACCTACGTATATAGACTGCAAAAATTATTTAATGCAAAATTTCCCAAAAACACTGTTGTTCGTTTTAGATATACACTGCTTGTTTCCCAGTTGTGAGAAATTCACGTAAGTTATTGATTCTAAAATAATCTGCAACTGCCACAGTCATTTTGACATCGATGACGACAACAAAAATGAAAGCAATTGATTGAATTCAAATTTTTGTGTTTTACACTCATACAAATTCTATTGATTTTTCGCAAAATTTTTCTTCTTTCAGCCTCTAGTACTCAGATCAAAATGAAAATTTTCTTCATTTTCAAATTTCATTTTATGGTATTGACTTTAAACTTCAAAACGAAATTATCACTTGTGGAACTGAACACGGTAGAAATTGTGGAACACATTTTTAGCAATCAATTTATATGGTCGAGCATATGAAAAGACAAGCGAAATATTGACAACTGAAATATTTTGAAATTTGAAATATATATATACCTAGTACCTATAACAATTAAAAACGAACAAATTTTACGGAAACTGAGTATCAGACTTTAGACGTTACAGCACGATAGTTAAAATCTGTGTACCAAAACGTTGGACATTAATCATTGAAATTATTTGTGTCAAGTAATTTTGTATTTGTATCTTTACTGATTTTCTGATTAATCGTAAAATGGAAAAGAATTTGATTTGGAATCATGCACTACTCCTAATTGGGTTCATTGTGTTCAAATACAAACATATTTTATAGGCGTCACGTCATTATTCTGAATTATGAAAGCTACTTATTTATTGTAATGTAGATATATGGTGATCAATTAATAAATTTTATGACATATTCCTGTTCTAAAATGATTAATTCTTCTGTCAGACGGTTAAACAGTAATAAATAATCTTAAGTGAAATAGATCTGGAATCAATGGAAAATTGATCTGCTCGCACGCACTACTCATAGTTCTAGTACTCAGATATTTTTCATTTTCGAATATTTTCAACTGGGTTGTTTTGTGTACTAATTGTAATTGAATTTTTATAAATCGACATTTAGCTATTCATACAATAATGGGTATAATAAAAATCTACATATAATTCTCGTGTATACGAGTATGTATTGTAGATATATGTATATAAAAATAATAATCTATGAATATTACATACTCGTACATACTTGTATAGAACAACATTTTATATTATAAAAATAATAACGCGTATAATAAACAGCTGTAAATGATTTTGCGAATAATCAAATCAAATCAAATTAAGTGATGATTGTAATGACCGTTCGTTAATAAAAATAAAATGAAAAATATTAAAAAAAAAAAAAAAAGAAAATAAAATGTAAATTTACGTGCAAGTACCTATATTACATTACATACGAACAAACAATAATACAATGTACCATTTAAATGTATCCGACGACGAGTACTTAATAAATTGAAATATAATATTTTAATCGCGTTATAAAAAAAAAAATGTTTTTGTGTGTGTGTTTTTTTTTTCAATTAATTGATTATGATAATAATAAATGAAAAAATAAGTACTATACATATATGTACTCAAAACAAAAAAATTGTTTTTTTTTTGTTACTCTGTTTTATATGTGTTCGTAATTCGTATTATGTATATATATGCGTTTACATTTATTATTACATTGCGACAAAATACATACATGAACATTAAATCGACGTACAATTATACTCCTCAAAAAGTATAATAATTATAATGTAGAGTAGATCCACTTATGTGTGTATACACACACCTCCACCATTCATACACACATATTTTATAAAGCACATCATTATATTTTTATAAAATCACGTATATGTACATCAAAACTCTATTATAAATGCGTGTTACCTATACTACATTGCACTACACACGATTCGGATTAATAAATAATTTAAAATTTTTATTTAAAAATGTTAATTATTATTTCTATACTCTATATTCTTGCTGTCTATTGTTATTCTTTGCTATATGGTGTGGTGGTGGTTAATTTTATTACACAGAAACTGTGTTATTTTAGTTTTTTTTTTTTTTTGAATAATTTTAAAAATTGTTTTCATTCTTCATCGTGTACGAGTATAATAAGTTTTTTTTGTGTAAATTGTTTGTAATTTTATTTTCAAATGTATAGATATTCGATTGACTTCGATTATTATTGCTACACAAAATTAGTTTTAAATATCTACATCTTATGTACCTATTATTATTGGTTAAATGGTAAATTTAATGATAATTGAAAGTTTAAAATTCTTCACCTTTTATTAGTATATACAAGAATTTCACTAATATAAATGTAAGAGCTATACTTAACATATTATGTACATGATCTTGTAACGATTCTTAAAATATACTTTAACTTTAAATTCTTTCGAGATAAAAATTCATCAGACCGATTAAATAATGTATAAATAAAAAATTTTATTTAAAATTATTATTGATTGCGAATCATTTTTTTTTTTTTGTTTTTTTCGAAAATGCCGAAATGTGATCAAAATGCCAAAACTGTTATCATTTTTATTGAATTTTTTTTTTTTTTTTTTTTTTTTGTCGTAATAATCATCACTTGAACACAAAATCATATTTTTGTATTTTGTATTTCACTGTTATCGCATTAACCGCGATTTGTGTTTTTTTGTTTATTTTTTTTTTCATCTTATTATTTTGAATTTTTATTTTATTTTAATTTACTTTATTATTCATGTTTCTGTCAAAAATCTAGCTAAACACTCGTATGTATATGTGGTGTTTTTTGATGAAAAATTTTTCAATTGTAAATTATTATCGCGTTCATTATTATTATTATTATCATCATCATCATTTTTTACTTATACAATATTCATTTACACTTTATTATATATTTTTAATCAATTATTTCGTAGATAGTCATATTATTATTGCGCGTATTATATGAAAATTTTCCATTAGGCACTTTTCAACAACAACAACAACAACCAATAATAAGAATTTTAAAAATAAAATAGGAAAATAATGTTTTTGTTTTTCCTAACAAAAAAAAAAAAAGGATCTCTTTTGTATATGTGAAAACCACCAAAAATATTTTAAGAGCGAAGTAGTATACTTTAATGATAAATTACTGATGATGATATAAATTTGAATTGGTTTTTAAATAATTTTTCAATGTTTTTTTATTTTATTATTTATCTTACAAAATATTTATTATTTTATCATTTTTTAAAACCCATGTAATTTAAGGTATTTATGTAATATTTTTTTTTTTTTTTTTTGTGAAAAAATAAATTTTATTTATATTTTTTATATTTATTTGTAATATTGTTATTTTTTTTTTTTTCTGTTTCAAAAATATTATATTTAAGATGATGATATTTTTTTTTAACCGGAACCAACCGTTCTTTTCGAATGTGTCGTTTTAACTAAATGACCAAATCATTTAACAAAACAACTTTCAATTCCATTCCAATCCAATCCAAAAATCCAATTCCATACCAACACAACGTAATGTACGTTCATATATGAAACGAATATAGTCGAATATGTTGTTGTTGATTCGCGTTCGTTTAACGTTTTCAGTACATCTACTTCTACATATAGTTTTGTCGTTTTGTATTTAGTAAAAAAAAATTTAAAAAAAATTAAAAATATTTATGTATTTTTTTTTTTTATTTTTTCACATAAATGTACATAGAAATACAACATATTTTCGTTATCCGTTCGTATTATATTATTTTATTTGAATTTATTTATTTGTTCTTTTTTTTTAGTTTTAGCCGTTGTATCGTCAGTAGGTATCACTTCTTATATTCAATCACTATTATTTTATTTTGTATCTGTATCTGACGACGTCTGACACAAAACTCTGATGATATCAATTTTATAGAAAAGTTTGGTTTGCTTTTGCTTGGCTAAATGCCTATGTACTATGTAGCATCTAGCTGGTTAGCTAGGCTAGATCTATCTATCTATCTGTATCTATGATGATTATTATTGTATACAGACTACAGAATGTAGTCATAGTCAATATCTTCTAGAATTTTATGTGTAGATAATGTAGATAGATGAATGAATGAATGGATGAAAATATTTCGTTGGTTTTGGGTTGACTTGGCTTTGGCTGGCACTTGGCACAAAGTCCGATTATGATTATTCTGTTTCTGATGTTTTTATACTTAAACTAAACTGAATGTACTTAACTATAATACAAACAACACTATTCACATAGACGTAATCATGTATGTACTTTTTATCACTGTATTTGTATACTGCTGTATACAGTGTAAACTTTATATTGCTGCTGCTTTTATGGTATGATGGGTATATTATCTGAGAATTTTATTAAATTCAATTTTTTATTTAATAATGTTTATTCTATATAAAATATACACGGATACACTGAAACACTATGTATTCTTCGTATGGCATATATCAACCAACAGCCAAATCTATTCAAACTCAAAGTCAAGCAAACCCACACAGTCAGACAGCCAGCAAACTGCCAACAAAAATACACTGCTGTATTCTGTATGTAGTCGTTTAATGAAAATTATTTCACAAAATACATGAAGAATACAACAACAAAATAATGAAAAAGTATCTAAATGTTGAAAGAAAATGAAAAATTAAAAACAAATTTTTTCACATTGAAAAGCTGAAAGCTGAAGCTTACAAAGTTTTCGTATAGCAAAATTTAAAAACTTTAACAAGTCGCAAACGGAATATAACAACAATGAATCGCAATAAATGTAGTTGGGCAGCAAAAGAAACAGAGTGGAATCGAATCATCAAAAGCAGCAGAAGCAGCAGCTAGAGCAGCAAAATCTTTAGCTGCAGAAAAAGCAGAACCAATACCAATACCAACATCAGAAGCACCACTATATATGTAGTATCCAATCCACTCCATATCTATAGTATGTAATTTTTGGAGTTTGGAATACGAAGGAAGGCAGAAACAGACAGAATTTTACCTTATTTATGTTGTTCGTATTGTTGGATTTGTTGTTGCTGTTGGCAATGTTACAATATGTGGAGGAAAATCAGTATTCATTGTATGTACTAGAGGTAGAGTATGTATGGGAAAATGAGGAAAAACATAAGAAGAAAACAATTCAATAATAGTGGCAGTAGTAGTAGTAGTAGTAGTAGTAGATACAGAGCAGTAGAATTTTTGGAAAAGTTTTTCTTGTGCTTTCTGTGTTAGAAGTATGTGACTAGGTGTAGAAGTGTATTATATAGATTATAGAAGATACAGTATAGGAGTATAGGAGACAGGAGTACAGTGAACACTGATATTAACTGGAAAAGTGGAAAGGTGGAAAGATGGAAAGGCTTGTAGACGATGAATTCTACATAATGTTGTAAATGTAATCTTTGGTATGATGTTAGAATGTAGAAAAGAGGCGTATTAATGAAAATATATGTATACTCTATGTACATTCTACGTAAATTTTGTGTTTGTATGACGACAACTTTGCTTGCACTCTATGCTTTGTTGATATCTGCCTGCCTATATCTGATCTGCTGGTGTTAACTTTAAAAAAGAGTTAACTTTTATAAATTGCTTAAAAAGCTGACTTTTCAATTGTTTATTGTATACTTTTATGTGTTTATTCTGTAAATATGTACATGATATTTAGGTGAATATATGAATATGCATAATGTGAAGCATGTATGTATATTGTATAGTATTTGTATCGTACATATGTGGAAATTTTCATAAAACGATGTTCATATGTAGTACATACATACATGAAGACAATAATTTTTCGTTGTGATTTTTCCTTTTAAATTTTCATGCCAATAACACAATCAGTGAATCAGTCAGCATATCAGTCAATCAATCAATCACTCACTCACTTTGCAGTGTATATACACGAACATATGTACATATATGTATGCTACATACATACATACAGTCTTGTTTATTATATCTCTTTTAACTGATGTATCGGAAAACAAAAAAATTCCATAAAATTTTGTTTTTCCACAAAGAAAATTTTATTTGTTAAATTCTATTGTAGATACATTGAGAAATTTTCTCGATAAAATTAACGATTTTGTACGTTAAATCATCGTTATGTGGAGCAGTACATTTAGCACTAATCAGTCAGTCAGTTGGATCTATAGCACATTTATAGCTCTTTGTGTCACGTGACACATGCTAATTTACTTGTAAATATCTCTACATTTTCATTTAATTTAGAGTACAAAAAGTAAAAATTAAATTCATTTTCTTACAAAAATGTTCAGGTTTTAAATCAATTTAAAGGCAAAAATGGAAAAATGAAAGAAGATTCATATAAACACGGAAAGATTTTTCTTTACTATTTACAGAGAAAATTTTTCTTCTATATATTTTTTTTATTTTTTTTTTTTTTTGTGGAAAATGTTTCTCTTTCTACTCAAATTTTACAGTAGTATTTGTACAAAAAAAAAAAAAAAAAAATTGTGTATATTTATTTTAGTATGAATATAAATTTATAAGTTATAAATGAATAGGATAATAAGGATAACAGAAAAAAAAGAATAGACAGAATGGGATTTGTGTTCTGTGATCTGAGTTCTAATTCATTTTATGTACATTACACTACACTGCTATACATGCAGTCGTCTAGATATGTGTGTACATGAGTGAATATTTTTAGTGTTTGGGTAAACTTTGTATACTTACACATATATTTTGTATTTGCGCCAACATCTATATACATTATATAATGAAGGCAGTTATATGTATATTTTATTATGTGGTGTTAGAGGAGCTTAGGGAGAACGAATAATGAATGAAGAGGAGATAAACATTTTCTCAATTTGTTTGATTTTAGTCGCAGCACAGTACTGACACCGATCACTTCACTACAGCCAAAGTCAGCCAAACTACGTACATATTTATATTCGTACTCGTTTACATAGTCCTGAAAGTTTTAAATGTATATGCTGCTGTTATAAGTACCTACTACTGTAAGTATCATATTTTTTGTTACTGGCATTACATAATATGTTGTATATATACTTACATACACTACGTACATTTATATACATTTAAGAAGAGTTTAAAAGTTTGTGGGGATAAGAAAAATGGTATAGAAAATGATACACAAGACAAAAATATAAAAAAAAAGAATAAGCATACATGGGAAGAGAAGGTGAAGAAAGAAAAAATCATTGACATTTTATTAGTATACTACGAATTTATCTGTATTTGTAGAACTGTTTTAGTTAAGACTAGAAAAAATTGAAATCAGAATGCGCTCAGTCTATAAATGAGAATATCACTGGTTTTATATATAATACATAATACAAAACACTGATATCGAAATAACGAAAGATAGTAAAACATTTTTTGTTCGAGAAATTATGTATAATCGAGTGAGACTGTATGACAACGACAACAACGACGACAATGACGATAACGACAACGACAAAAACGATGATTATTACGATACGACAAAGACGACCAACGATGAGGACGACGACAAAAACGACGAAACGAATTTAAATGAAACGAAACTTCCTATAGTCAAGTCACCCCAGCCAGTGTTGTCAGACTTTTGCGTTGAAAATTCCCACGAAAAGGGAATTTCGAGACAGTTTTTCCCACGAACCTTCATAGAAATTCCCACATTTTTTCCCACAGATCAATAAATATTTTAAAAGAATACTATGAATAATTTTTTCAAATTAAATACGTTATCATTTTATAATTCATTTTTATTGTACTCTTATACATGACTTATACTAAATTTAACATAAAAGAAAACAAAAAACAAAAATTAAAGGCAACAAAAATAGAATAAATTCGACTAGTTAGTTTAGTTTTTCTTTTATACTTTTTAGTCTTTCGAACAATTTCATTAATGTAACATCAAGATTTATAAATAAGATTTTATAATATAATAAACTGAAATCTAACAATATATATTTTTGGTGTTGTGCAATTTATAATGTTCCACACATGGCTCAAAATTTGTACAGTTAATATTTGCTGACGCAAAATGCGATCGAATTGAACAGACCGCATTTAATGTTTCTTCGCTGATTCTATTTTGTTTAGATGTTTTCACATCCTTGACAATGGAAAATATTCTTTCTGATTCAGCGTTTGAATGCGGTAGAACCATTGAAAATTGGGCTATTTTATTTAAATTTGGGAACATATATTTTTGGGAACATATATATATGTTCCCTACATATATTGTTGTAATTTTAGTAGCTTTTGTTTTTCCCAATTTAATGTCCTTACAAATTTTTGAATCTGGTAGTATATCTTTTAAAAGTGGAACTAAATGCTCTATTACTTTGAAAGCCACATTATGTTCAGCGAAAAATGTTCCAAGTTTGATTTCAGCGCGTTTAACACTTTTATCATGTGATGTATCAGTCTTTTTGAAAAACGTTGAAACAGATGGAACACCGGCACTTTGTTTAACATTTTCTATGTGTTTTATTCCAGACCTATGTTTTTCTAGCTCACTTTTACCACAGAGAAAAGTTGATATACACGCTGTGCAATACGCTTTAAAATTATCCTCCTTCACCTGTTTCAACCAGCCTTTATATTCTGGCATTTCGAGCCAACTTATTCGAAAATTTTTATTGAACGATGACTTTATCTTTTTAAATGATGGTTCACCTGTTATGTTGTCATAATTTTTAAATGAAAATTAGAAATTAATTAAAAACATTACCTGATTCACGTGACATTTAAAAAAAATATAAAATATAATATATTTCACTTTCTCAATACTAACTGAATAACTAACTCAATAACTAACTGAAACTGACTAATCCTTAAAATTCTTTTTTATACTATATTTACAATTATATTGCAATTGAAATACAAACCTAATAAACCTAATACACTGTAAAAAAGTTCATACATTTCATAAAGGATTTGGACTTTAAAAATTTGTATATAACTTATTTATGTATTACATACAAATGTACGATGTACGTATGTACGCAATTAATAAAATTTACAGTAGTACACGTAAAAGTTAGAAAATTTGCTTACAATGAAATAATTTTAAAAAAAATTCAAGACTTGTGTTTTGTGATTTTTCCCACATGCTTGTTCTACAAGGCAAACTTATTCCCTTTTCCCTTTTTAGATTTTTTAGGTGCGAAAATTCCCACGAAAAGGGAAATTTCCCACGATCTGACAACACTGCGCCCAGACCGATTTTCATTTCTTTCTATATTTATGTATATTACATTTTTTTTTATGTAAATTCACATACGCATATATACTTATACTGTCGTACATAAATATATTCGTATTTGTTCGTATAACATCCCAGTAGCGAAAGTAAGTAGTTACCGAACTAGTTCGGTAACTACTTCTCAGTAATGTCAACTAATTCTAAACTGGATTACTTCCTATGCAAATAACCCATTACATTTACATGGCGATGTCATAGGAGGTAAGCAATCACCTCCAATCTGCATTACTCTGAACTAGTTCGGTAATTAGTTCAAAATAAGTTATTACTGAGCTGATTACTGGTAATAGCTTACCTAATTATTTACATGTAAGTTATTATGGAACTGATTACTAGTAATAGTTTACCTTACTATTTGTATGTAAGTTATTGCCACGTAGCTACTTACTTCTAGAATCAAATAAAACACGACTATTTTTATAAATAGAAGTAATAATTATGTATTTATTGCATATATCTTAAGATATTGTGATTATAATATTATTATAATAAGAATTTATGTAATTATAATAAGAACATTATAAATTATTGATTTTTTTTGTTTTGAATACACACATTCTTAAAATGTCTATTTTTAAAAACTTTAAATGATTTTTTTATTTCATTTTTGTACTGCTCAGCGTTGTACTTGTTTTTATCAAGCGCTTCTGAAAATTTGAAAATATGTACATATGTTTGAAAATATATCACGTTACTAAAATATTAATTTTTTACCATGTAACATATCATTGATTTTTTTAAAATCTTTGAAACAATGTTTTCCATGGATGCCATGGAAATTAAAATTTAAAATGATATTTTTACCAAACAATTTATTAAAATTTTTTGATAATCCGTTTGGTTGAATTAATTGTCGAACTGCTGCTGTCTGTAAAGATATATTATATAATTAAAAATTCAATTCAATTGAAATTAAATATTTACATATGAATGCATGTTTTCATCAGTTAAATTAGATTCCAGTTCCTCTAATATGTCTATATCGTTAATGGGAAATACATCTTTTTTCTCTATTATTTGGTTTTCTCTTGATATTAATTCTTTCAAAAGGATTTTATTTTCAGCCAATGCTCCAGCTAGTACTTCGTTTTGTTCTTTAATTAATTCTACAAAGAAAATAATATTGTGGATGCATGTTTAAATGACAAAAACATTATAAAAAGTTGATTAAGTAAAATTACTTACTTTTAATATCGTCAAACTTCTTATCTATTTCCTCGGAAATGAATTTTTTAAGTAGATCAAGATTGTTGCTTCCTGTGCAAGTGAAAAGCTTGATGAACTTATAGTCTTAGAAAAAATATAGGTTAAATTACCAGAATATGAATTTTCTTGTTCGAAAACAACATCGCATCTTCTGAGCTTGCTAGGAATTTCGCCCTCATTTTCTTTGCCAAATATGTGTTGAAAGACAGCCCTTTTCGGTTTTCTGAATATGGATTCTGATTCTGACTCCATGTCTGTACAAATAATTAAAAAAGTGTAAATAAATTATCTTGCCTTTTATTTATCTCAATTCGAGCTTTACTTATGTACATCCGTGAAGAATAGGAATAAGCAAAAAATAAGTGTCGTATGGTAAACTAATATATTTATGAGTTATTTCATTTAAAGGAAATATTTCATCGTCTTCTTTTTCCATTTGGTCAACAATACATATTCCTAAAGCTGATTTCGAATCAAAAGGATGGGTAAAATAACTTTTTGTATTTTCGAGCCTTCTACCAACGACAAATTCTCCCCCTCTTTCTGAAAATCCCGTTATTTTAATTGGATTTTCAAACTGTATGCAGCAATAATTATTCGGTTCCCTTATACTCAAGAAGAATTTATCTGATGTATAACTTAAAATGTTTCCAACATGACTTTTTTTCCAGCCCTGTTTTTTTTCTTTGAGTATCAAATTTTCATGTTTTAATTTGTTACTTAATTGTTCTAAAATTTTCGACGGCTTTCTAATATTTCTTTTCAAAGTCTGCATATAATTTTCAAAATCATAGGCTGAAAAATTAATTAAAAATCCGGTGTTTTTCACATCTTCAAAAATATGCAGAAGATTATGTACATTGTATGTTACACTGTTAGATGAGTAGACAAAAGAAAAATTCTCAACAAAATATTTTATCATTTCATTTGCTATGTCTAAATTATAATTAAAATTTCGAGGACAAAGTAAAAGTCGGTATGCACTGTGAAGAAGTAAAAAATGATAATAATATTCTTCGTCAACAATGTCTTTCAAAACAAATATTCCTGTGTAAAGTAAAAACTGGCGAAATTCTGTGGCCTTCCATCTCAGAATTTCCTCTAAACTTCTTGATTTTCTTGAGAATTCTTTTGGAATAAACTTACTTATCGAAATTAAACGGTTAGATATTTCAATCCTGTCAGTGTTAGTTAATTTTGATGAGGTTTTATTGTTAATTAAGCTTAGAAGCATTTTCTTCATTACTCCTAAGTCTATCAAGTGCATAGAATCTAGAGGAAATTGAGAAATCATTCCAATTCCTAAAGATTCTAGCGCATTTTTATTTGTTTTGAAGAACGTGTGATGAAGAAGAGAGTATTTCCTTCCAGCAAAGTCTTGATCTGATATAAGTGTTCCACTGACAGTATTAAATGTAACTACGTTTTCTAATTTTTTTCCAATTTGGTTACATTTAATACACCCGTTTAAAGAATTGTGCCCAACAGTTCGACGAACAAAAGCTCTAGCAGGTGCGTCACATATAAATGATCTGATTTCTATTTTAACTACTGTATTTCCAATTTTAATTCCATGTTCAAAAATTATTTTCATTTCTTCTACAAAATCATGCAAATAATTATTAACATAATAAGGCTTTTTTTTTCCTAAATAAGCCCCGATCAAAAACACTTTAATATTTTTAATATTAACTACTCTACCGAGAATAGGCCAAAGACTTAGACTTGAACTTTTAAACAAAGGCAAGCCATCAATGCCAATATCAAGAATGATCCTTTCATAATTTCTTAATATTTCAGCAACTTTTTTCAGTTGGTTTTCAACTCCATAATGCCAGTATTGACCAGGTGACACAGTCCTTATTATAATTTTTTCTCGATTGTATAGTATACTATCTGGATCTAACGGTACATTCAAATTTTCCGAATTTAGAATATGTAGTAGAGCTCTAAAACTTTGTCTTGAGGGTCTATATTCCAATGCCCAATCTTTTAACTTGTTTTTTAAAGATTTTTCACTCGTTTCACTCTCAAGAGTATCGATATTTTCTTCTTCATCATTTTCACTTGTCCTATTCTGAGAAGTATCTACATTTTCTTCTTCATGATTGAATTGCATCTGTAACCCATAATTCAATTCTTGAGTATTTTTATCTTCACAGACTCGTAATTTTTGCACAATTTTTTCTTTTTCTGCTTTTACTAGTCGAGATAAATGTCGTTTACTTTTAATTCGTTTGTGCATTTCAAATAAACCGGAATGTGTTTGTCTTTTCTAATTTTCAGGACAATTAAAAAAAATTTAAAACTTTACATTATGATCTTTTTTGAATTTTTAAACTCACTCTAAAACTTTGATCAAATTTTTATACATGCAATCACAAATTATTGTTATTTATCAGAGTTTTTTGCACAAATGAAAGTTCGAAATTGAAATTAATTAGAATAAGCATTTTTTAAACAAAAAAAATCTATATAAAATATAAAATTCTATTATATATAATTCTTACCTTTTTTAATATTTTTTCCTGTTTTTAATATTTTATTCCTAAAAACACTATTGAAAATAAATTTTTAACTTATAAACACAACGCCAACAAAAACTATAACAAACTTAACTATACCGCACTTGTTACGAGAATGAGAAAATAAAGGAATTTTTTAGAACGCATTTCTGTAATGGAATTTTTTTTGTGATTGCGTCATATTTAATGCGCCTGCATTGTTCTGTACATTTTCATATCAACCAGTTTAAACACATTACATTTTTGCATTACTTTTGCGGAAAAGTAATGAGTTACGGAACTACTCAATTTGAATTTGTAAAGCTGCTACAAAGTAAGGTGATGTGGTGAAGTATGCATGCATTACAGAACTAGTTACACTGGTAATGACTTTCCATTTCGCTACTGGGATGGAATATTGGATGTGTGTATTATGACAAAGTCGAAGTTGGCTGACTGCCACAATAATTCCTTGCATCAACCTCTACCACCCATTTCTAGCTACACCTACCACAATTATTTCTTCATAGAGGTAAGGTGCCCATATATGTAGATGAGTGGAGTATTCAAAATTTTTTTTAGGTTTTTTTTTTCGTATTTTACATGCGGTTCTACACTTTACACTCTCCTTTCCGTGATCTGTATTACACAACACCGTAAATATACTACATACACACAAATTATGCAGTTTCTGTTCTTCTTTTTGCACCCGAATTTTTCTTGTCATCATATAAATAAAATGTATTATATAGAAAGGACAATAATATAAAAGATATCATAAAATGTGTGTGTGAATTTATGTGTGTATTTTGTGTGTATTTTGTGTGAATTGAATATAATACATATTTTTATAAAGTCGGCTTCTCAGTCATACAAAAATTATTAGTTTATTATTTTTAAAGTTATGTAGGTATCTCCATCGAACACACGAAATACACACACATAAATACGAAATAACAAACTTTTACACACACCACATACATATATGTGTACGTACATACGTATAAAAATTACAAACGCAATATTAAAATCCTTTTTATATATATTTTTCCTTTCTGTATTTTATTTTAATTTTTTACATTTTTTTTTTTTTTTTTTGGAAAATATTTTCTTCCTGATCCTTTTTTTTTCTTCATATCTTCCAATGTGTATTCTTGTATGCAGGAGTAGTAGAGTACGTGTAATATGTGTGTACTCGTTATCTTATAAAATCGTAAGGATATATGTGCTTACTCGTATGTATGTGCGTATGTATGTATTTTTGCCGGTAAAAAATTTTCATGAATCTATCCTAGCATTCTAGGAAATTTTCTTTTATGAAATTTTTTTGCTCAATATATTTTTATGTTACATTATATGAGCAGATATTCATATAAAGGTAAATATACCTGTACATAATATATACATAATTACAGACACATAGACAACCAATAAACCTATATCTCTATATGTTCACATTTATATCTATTTATCGTACATAAAATGTTTATAAGTACATTTATGTAAAGGGTTTTCCAATATAGGAACGTCAGAACTTTAAACAGCCACAACGACAACACTGATCGAAATGTCAAACTCAAGCTTTGATTGATGTGCTCAGTACTGTGTGACAAGTGATTATGGAAAGGTATACGATTCAAGAATGCGTAGAAATTATTCGAATTTTTTTACCAAAATGGCTGTTCGGTTCGCCGAAGAAAATCATCTTTTCGGATGAAGCGCATTTCTGGATCAGTGGGTTTGTGAATAAGCAAAACTGTAGTGTTTGGGCTGAGGAAAATCCACAAACAATTCACGAATTGCCTCTTCATAGCCAGAAAATTACTGTTTGGTGAGGTCTTTGGGCTCAAGGCGTGATCGGGCCTTATTGTTTTGAGGATGAAAGTGGAAATCACGTAACTGTGAATGGCGAGGGCTACAGGAATATTATAACAGAATATTTTTGGCCTAAACTGGAAAATGTTGACATGAATAATGTTTACTTTCAACAAAATAGTGCGACTTATCACACATCTCGTCAGACAATCGACTTGTAGCAAGAAAAATTTCCTGGACGAGTTATTTCAAGAAATGCTGATGTAAACTGGCCGCCAAGATTGTGCGATCTAACGCCCTTGGACTTTTTCCTATGGGGCTATTTGAAATCTTTGGTCTACGGGAAAAAGCCAAGAACGATTCGCGATCTCAGACAGAACATTGAACGCACCATTGAAAATTTACCACGCGATATGTGTGAGAAGGTAATGGAAAATTGGGTATCAAGACTGCATTCAGCCAGACGAAGCCGAGAAGGACATTTAAACGATATTATTTTAAGAACGTAGTGTGATCGATTGTTCTTCAAAATAATAAATAAGTCACGTAAATATCACTTGCAGTTATCATTGTGTTTCATTTTAAAGTTCTGACGTTACTATTGGTAAACCCTTCATATTCGTATTAGAATTTAATGTACATGTATGTACTCGTATACAAGATCCTTTTCTTATCCTTTATCATTACATGTAAAGGATACATATAAAGATTCGATCAAAAAAAAAAAAAAAAAATAACAAAAACTAATCATGAAAAAAAGAGAAAAGAAAACCAAAAAACAAAAAAATTTAAAAAAAAAACTATAAAATAATCTTTGCACATTTAATAATCTAGAGAAAATGTGTGTGTAAATAAACTACGAAATTATAGATAGAAAAAAAATTATTTCTTATACATGTACATGTATACAAAAGTAAAATGTGTAGAAACTGTAGAAATATATGTGGGGATGTAGTGTGTAGATGATAGAAAAGACAGGTAAATGCAAATAAGTATGTGTGTACATCCATGCGAAAAGGATGAATGCATATGTATGTATTTAGTCATGTATTTATACACACAACATAAATACTACATAATATATAAAAAGGATATAAAAACGTAAGATTTTTTTCTACTTATTTTTGTAGTATTTTCATTGTGTATTTCACTATGTTTATCTTTAAAATGACAACTCTTACTATATGGGCATGGGTATATGTATACATATACTTACACAGCATGAATTTGGAATAGTCCAAGAGACAAAAATTAAAAGAAAAAAAAATAAAAACATAGAAAACAGATGAAAACTCTGATGAAAAACGAAACGATATCAGGAATGGACCAAAAAAAAAAAAAACACATACAGTGCCGAAAGTGTTTTTTCATTCCTCTTTTGTTTCTTTTACCTTATTATTATCCTGTTGCACTTTTTTTTTGATTTTTTTTCTTTTCTTTTTTTGTTGTTGAATTTTTTACTTTTTTTTGATTTTTACTTTTAGCTGCATTTTCTAAAGCACATAATCGTATTCATATTTTGAATTAAAAAAAAAGGAAACAGATAGTATTCTTGTTGAGTATAAGAAAATGAATGAATAAGAAGGAAAATATACAAAAAACAAAAAAAGTAAAAAAGGATATTTTTATACTCCGTATCGTATACTACATTAAAATGAATGAAGTACAAAAATAAAATAAAAATAAAATCATAATAATAACGTAAGAAGGACGAGATTATGATTATTTTATTTTATTCAAGGATACATGTACTAAACATACGAGAGTCTAATCTTGTACATGTATACTAAAAAATAATAATATGATATAGCATTTTGATTTTATTTATGATATGAGTATTACGACATTATGTACACTCATGAACATGCATTCATGTATAGGTGTACATCTACATTCATAAGCGTCTTCATATATAATGCTGTACAATACACATACCAACACTATTGTATACAACAATGCATTGCAATGGTCTATTTTTTGTAAGGATATTTCATAGTAGAAAGATTTACTTCTTATTATTTATGCAAGTTATTTAAAACACGTTCAATGCAATTTCTTATATATATTTTTTTCATTTTTTGCCTTGAATTTTATTTTCATTTTGTTTTTAATTTTATATTTGTTTTTATATAATCGAATGCCTTCCATATTTTAAAGTAAAAGTATAAGTTTCTCTTGGTGCCATGTAATATACACACTCCAACATCTGTCTGAATAAAATGTGAAGTGAAAAAAAAAATCGTTCGAATTGACACATTAATGAAAATCACACCACAAAATATGAATGCAAGTTATCGAAATGAAGAGCTTATATATTTATTACTCATATGTTTTGAAAGTTACAGGAATCTGAAACTCTTCTTCTCCGTATTCGCCTACTACTCAGTACAGTATAAGTATACAAATTATACAAGAAAACGAGAAGAGAAACTATACTATTCGCGTATCTTTCTACTTTTATTTCTACTTCTCTTCCTACATCTCAGATATGTACTCAAGAGTTTAATGACCATGTTTGTTTACCAATGGAACTGTAGGTCAAAACATTTATCGGTTTTTCTTATATACATGGATTTTGTTTTCATTCTAAATTCTTCTTTGTACTCTCTTAGTATTAGTACAGTGGTGTACATAATTCACACAAGAAATAGAGAGAGGAGAACAGAAACCATTATTCGCGTATCTTTCTACTTTTATTTCTACTTCTTTTTTTCGACGTGATTAGTAGTTTCTCTCTTTAGGAGTTTCTTGTGCACATATACTGTATATTGGAATTGGGTACTGCACTGTAGTAGGCGAGTACGGAGAAGAATTTCAGATCGAAACTATAGATCTGTGTATATAAGAAAAACCGATAAATGTTTTGACCTATATTTTCATGTGTAAACAAACATGGTTATTGAACTCTTGAGTATTTGAGAAATAGAAAAAGAAATAGAAAGATACGCGAGTAGTAAAAGAGTAGTAGTTTCTCTTCTTCTGTGTCTTCTATATTATCTTCTTCTCCTGTCTTCAGTGTAATAATTGTACTATACTCCACTGTGTATGAAGAAGAATTTAGGAATTAATATAGAAATTAAAGGGAATAGAGTTCAGATTTTGATCTCTTTTCAGATGTGTGGATGATTTCATCTACTATACATACGAAAGTATACAAGTAGATTGTCCACTTTTTCAACAATTTGCATATGGAAATGGACAGGAAAGTTTCATATTTTAAAATTTTTGAAAGATTTTTTTAACTTGTAATTATGACTTAAGTCCGTATAGTGTTAATTTGAAATCCTTGGTTTTTCTCTTTCCCAAAAGGGCTCAAAACAAAACTTTAAAATATGAAACAAAAATTAAAAGCTTTATCATTCACATAGTCCATCAAAATTCCTATATAGCAGCATCAAGCAGCATACATTTGCACAAAATTAAAAAGTTTTTGAATACGACTCTAATAATTTTGAAAAATATAAAAAAATTTCTTTCTTCACTACAATCCACAAACGAATACCACACATAACTTAAACTAAAACATTCACAAATACATACACGATACATGTAATTATACTTTATGTACGAGTATTTAATATGTATGAGTATACAATAAAAGGTAAGAAAAATAAATGAATTCTTCAATTCGCAATACGAGAAATAAATGCATTCAGTTTCTTTTCTAGAAACGCATCCTTGCATATACCCACACACACATAACACTTATACTATGTATGTACCGTACACAGTCTGTTTTTTTTATATGTTAAAATATTTAACGGCGTGCAGAGCAATGAAATAAATACACACTCTTACATTATATAGATTTTAGTATTAAACAAAATTAAAAGTAATTAAATGAAAATTACAAAACAAAACTACTTAAAGGTACACGTACACAGCTATACATATGTACATCAAAAACAAAATAACTGAAACAAAATGAACAAAAGAAATTTGTGTACATAAATGCAGAAAGGATCACCAAATTTGTTCAAAAATACAAACAAACAAAAATGCAAAAGAAAATTTAAAATTAAAGTTTCAGAATAAATTATTAGATTTTCCTATATGAGAATGCGTACACCAGTAACTTGTCTATCGATGTTACATGTTTTTCGAAAAATTTATCTAAATGGATTTCTGCAGATTTTCGTTATTTTAGTTTTATTCATTTTTTTCATCTTTCAATAATTGAACCATCAAAAGTTACTACATATGAGATGAGTACTCGAAAACGTTCGAGTATGTATGTTTTTTCATGAATTCAATCAAGGATATTATATGCTTTTACTTAAATTTTATATATTTTCTCTATTGATTTCAATTCATTTTATTGACTTTTTCAGTTAACTAATTTATAGAAAACTGGATTGAAAATTGTTACATATTTTTTTACTTTGTTTTTTTAATTATTTTGAAGAAATGAAAGTATGTAATAAAATTATATTGCGAACTGAATATTGAAAATTGAAAATTAGTTTTTGAGTTTTTTTTGTTTAATTGCTGAAGTTTAGTAACTTGAAGGACTATATGAGGAGCATCGTTTCAAAATGCAAGTTCTCCATAATGTTTTATTTTCCAAAAAACAAACTTTATTAATTCCTTTTTTTTTTTTTTTTTGGAAATTGATTAATACAAAAAATCTTTGAAATAATCATTGTTATGGAGAAAAATAATCAATAAATAACGAAATTAATTTTTACATTTTGAACCAAGAGCCGTTTTTATAATGTAAATATCATAGAGAATATTGCATATTGAAACGAAGCCGTATTAAAATATAAAAGCCTGCTTCTTTATCAACTTAAGTACGCATCAAAAAGAAAATTTTCGTTTAATGGAGTATTTGCATTTTGAAACGATGCTCCTCATATAGGAAAATATTCTCAAAATATATTAGTTCATATACATCTTCTTTTTCTTCTTCTTCATATTCTTCTTCTTCTTCTTCTTCTTCTTTCATAACGCTACAGCTCGAAGTAGACCAGGGCTTTTACTGAAGTGATCTCATAACTTTGAATTATTATAATTTTAAAAAGAGCTTTTTATACCATGTGTCCACCTACAATTTGACTTGAATTGCGAATCCTTGAGTTACTAGTATAAAGGCAAGGGCCTAAAAAGACCCTAAATAGACGTGACGGGACGAAAGAAATTAAACAAAAGTAAATACTCGTTTCGTTTTAAACTTATTGAAATTGAACGAACGTAAGAACACGTCCATTTAGGCTAGTTCTATGTACCACAGTCACAGTCTATTCAGGTTATAGCTCTAGACTGATCTATTATTAGAATTATCTTAATACTCTTATAATACTTTGTGTTAGTTGCTGTCAGCACTTCTAAGTTCTGGTACTCTTTCAAAGCTGAGTAAACTTTTTGGGATAATGAAAGTTAGTAATTGGCAATGAAGAATTGAAAATTATTTTTCTTACTTTTGTTGTGAGCAGAAATCGAACCTGCACTTCGAGATCAGCAGGCCAGTTGCTGTACCACTTACATCATCGAGCTCCCCATGTGAGAGAAAATTAAATGTGTTTGAGAGAAAGATCTATAGAATAATTTTTGATCCAAAAATAGAAAGCCAAAGTACTTTTGCAGCAAGAAGAGAATGAAAAATATTTGTACCCATCATATAACTAAGATCTAGCACCTGACAAAGATAGAGCAACTGACAAAGTTTTGAGTACTCCGCAAAATATGCGACAGTAAACGAGAAGTATCAAAGCAAAAAGGAAGACTGAGAACTACTTAGATAATTTGACATAATTTGACAGTATTCTGAAAAATATTGAAAACTAGGGAGAAGCTAAAGTGATCGTATGTTGTGGATGAGAATATTGAAGTAGTATTGTTGTAGTAGTATAGAGATAGAGGGAGTTTATGTATGTATGAATGAAAAGAGATTATTTATGTAAAATAAATTAATTTTGAAAATAAGCTAACTCAAATATAATTTTCATTTATATCCTTTCATATGTGAAGGATGTGAATATTATATTCGAATTATCATTTACGTATGTATGTATGTATATTTCTGCATTACATACATTCATGGATACAAATGAATTACAATACATCTAAACTCATACTCATAACTACTGTACTAAATTAATATGTAATGTTTGATTACGTCATTGTTATGATGATTGTAATCAGAATGAGAAATGAATGTTTGCTTTAATTTCATTTATTTTTTTTTTCATATTTTTCATTTAATATGCTTTATAATGCAGCCTATATTTAAAAGAATACACATCATGTACTTGTATGTATAAAAGAGTATTTACACAGAATTATTAAAATATTACAGACTTACATTAAATATAAAAGATTAGAAAACAATATTATCCTAGTTTATGTACAATATCTGCATAAAGAAAGAATATAGGATATTGTAGAAGCAATTTTCTTTTTTATATGTGTATATCATGCAATTTTTATGAGTATATGGTGCACACATTGGTAAAAGTAAATGTCAGTGTGTTACAAAGAAAAATGTATTCCATGGAATATGATTCAAATGTGAAAATGACATAAATGCAATCAATCAGCTGGTTTCGATTGAATTGTCAGATGACTTTGATTGAGCGTCAGCTGATCTTGATTGAATTGTCAGATGATTTTGATTGAATATCAAACAAACGAACAACAAATTTTCATTGAATTATCATGAGGAAGATCGGATATTTACTGTCAAATGTGACATCCATATGTATTATAACCATAAATACTCAAAAAATCAGTCGATAGTTGGCAATTATCTATAGAAACTGGAACTGGAAAATCAAATTCGAATTCCAGTGATCTAATTAAAAATTTCAATAAATCATACATGAAGGTAACATTTTTGCTTAAAATTCATATAAACTTGTACTAAAAATTTTGATTACCAGTCCACGATCTCATGTGTACGTATATACATATTTGAATTTTGTCGTTTACGCTACATTTTCTATAAATTTTATATTTTATTTTTAAATTATTATTTTCTTTTTATTTTATTTCCTACATACGAAAATAAGTACACACATTCGTACAAATATCAAAAATTATGAATGACATATACACATATACAGAGAGTATATATAGCATTTTTACAAATACATTCTTTATACTCATATATATTTTTCTCTCAAGCAAGGATATAAAACGATAAAAAAATTATATCCAAAAATTTTCTGTTTATATAGCGAATAATAGAGTGTTTGTGTATACTCATACTTGTACTTGTACATACCTAATATAAGAATGTTATTTTACGTAAATACACAATGCGATTTTAACTATAGATTTATAATGTATCTATACACTTATCCATAAGCGTACGCGTGTGTATATTATGTAAAGCGTATAATAGGCATCAATTTCTTCTTATATTCCTCTAAAGATTTTCCAAAATAATTCGAACAATTCAAATATGTGAATAAAGTATAGAATTTTACAAATACAATAATGTACGAGTACGAGTATATATGAACATGCCAATATTATGCACATCCATATCCGATTTTTTTATAGATTGAAATGATTCACTAAAACCGGGCACTGCTTCTCTTCCTACATCTCAGATACTCAGGAGTTTAATGACAATGTTTGCTTAATATGAAAATATAGGCCAAAACATTTATCAGTTTTTCTGATAATTCGTGAAAAGGATGTTAAGCTAGCGACAGACCAGGGTTTAAAGACTTTCTACACCTGTTTAAGTGCTTATACTATTTTCAGAAATTGAAGTCAGTACAGGCAAGATAGGCATGCTTTTCTATATTCTTTCACATTGCGTTTGTATAAATCTGTCTCGTGTGTGGGGTGATCAGATCTCAATTTCAATCAAGACAGAGATATATTATTCAGAATTTCCTACAAAATATTATATGTGAAGTTATCAGAAACTCATCGGGTAACTTTTTCCATAAGCACAATACTGACTTCGATTTCTGAAAATAGTATAGATAAACACCTTGGTTAGTCAGCAATCAGCTTGGATAAGTCCGCTTAGGAGTAGTTTAACTTAAACCAATCAATGGAAATAGTTTGACTCGATGAGAGCTTTTTTTGAACAAACAACAACAAATGACAATTAAACCAGTTTTCGGTTTGTCAGTAGGAATTTCTAACTAAAAGCTTTTTCTAAACTGATTTTGGTAAATCTAAAAGGAGCTTTAAGTTTGTCAGCACTGTTAGTCATATTCGCTTAAAAAATATAGAAGTTTTGTATTTTAAGAAAAATGCCGTTTCCACACTCAATGCAGTGACTTCAACTTCGATTTTGATTTAATGGAGATTGCATTAGAACTTCTACATTCAATGCAGTAGACTTGACAGCTACTTTTACATTTTAAGCGCATGTTTTGTGAATTCGAAAATCGAAGTCCAAGTTGAAGTCACTGCATTGAATGTAGAAGCGGCATAAAGAAAACCAAATTAAAATTTAAAATAGTAAACTTTTAATCTAGAGGTCGAAATGTTTAGAAATGCACGAGTCGCCAAAGAGGGTAAAACCGACGCTGTGCATATCCTTTACAGTATATATGTAAATGTAGCTCTATACGAATAAATGTGAGCATTAGCTTATGTGTGTTAGTTAGAAAAAAAAATATTCAAAATAATATTTTAGACTACTAATATGTAAAAATATGTGTGGATAATATTTTGTCGTTATATCACCGTACTTTTTTTTTTACTATACGAGGATTGTACATTATATACATGTGCACTAAATGCATGTTGTACATACTTCAATGTATTTGAATGTATGTATGTATGTGTCTACATAAATATTTTTCTTAACTATACAATGAAATCCTAATAAAAATAATATGTATATTTTCATTTTTCCTTATATACATTGAATGAATTCATACTTACATATTCACGGTATAAGAAGTATATCCTTTTTTTCACATTTACATTACATAAAATATAAAATATGTTTTATACGTATATATCTACTCGTATGCTATGTATTATGCCTCTAAAATATACAAATGTGCATATATTTGTAGGCATTATTACTATTATAATACAAAATGAAAATCTTTTGGGAACATTTTTAGAAGTTATTTCGTAATATAGACTGACATATGCATGTATGTATGTAAATAGATCCACACATACTACGTAATACAAGTTTTATGCAATGGAAAGTAGATATGTAAGGTATATGCATGTAGATTATGTGTCTGTGGATAAATTCGCTTTTCTTATGATCACTGTATCCTTTTCTTTTAGTATATAAGAGTTAAGTATAGTAGTAGTAGTATGATGTCTTGTGTATACTCGAATATACACGTATGTATACATATTTGAAAAAATTAAAAAAAAAATTACAAAACTGTGCTTTGGAATTCTAAACTGTCGTTTATATAACTGTAAATATACAGAATTTCTGTATATGAACTTATAAATGTGTATGTATACGATATTATGTACGAGTATACAGATATAAAAGAAGGTATACAAGTGTAATATTACATATGTATATTCGTATCTACGAATACATAGATTCAGATGTTATATACATAAAATGTTTGGGTAGGTTATGTGTTTTATACGAATAATTTTAAAAGGATTTTTATAAATTTTATTTTATTTTTACATAATGCATAAATAAACTAATATTACATTAGAAAATTATATGGTAGATATGCAGTATAACTGAAAAAGTGTCAATAATTTATGAAAATTGGGTAAGTCAAGAATTGTTAAATAAAATTTTATTTAGTTTGCTATTCACGATATTCTCTCACGATTATGTTCAGTGTTTTCTACATACATCATGTGAACTATAATTTCCAAAAATATTCTTCTTCTTTTTTGTCTCTAGAAACCATGAAAGGATCACGAATTTTGTTAATTAATTTTGTAGAGTCTTATTTTGTCTTCAGGCTCGTTGACAATTCAATTCGAGACGCTAACCTTTCATCCTAAAAGATCGTTGCATATAACTTTTTCTGTTCCCCTATCTTCCACTGATGAAATTGCAAAAGAAACTAAGTAGATTGAATGTGAAACATCCAAAAATGGGAAAATTAGAAGGCTCATTTCTTCAGATCCAAAATTGTTATAAGATCATCGAAGTGATTTCTAGACTAATTACTATCAAGTGTGCACCCTGGTACAGTTTGATGTGGATTGCAAAACACTGAACTGCTGATATAGAGAAGCAAACTCTTTTACATGATGGTGCTTAGATTGATCTTAAAGCCTGAAATACATTCGATGCGGTCGTGAGTCGTAAGCAAAAGCTTTAAACTACCACAAGAGAGTTGAAATATATTCACTGCGGTCGTGAGTTGTAAGACAACTTAAACTTATCATTGAAAATTGTAATTATATGTGATTTGTTTAGTTTATGAATATTAGATTGATTGGTTTATAAAAATACAATAAAGAAAATCTTTAATAAATACACCAATTAATTAATTGTAGAAATTTTTAAAATTTTAATTAATTAAAGAAATTTTTAATCATGGGTGAAAATATAGAATTGGCATTGGGATTAGCATTAGGAATAGCTCTGCTAAAAAAAGACGAAAGAAAAGAGTTTGGACAAAACCGTTAAACACTGAAAGTGAAAAAAATAAACATGCATTTCATATAAAAACATTTTTAAATGTAAAGCGTGAAAATCAAAATGCGCACGAAAAAATATAACCTTTCACTTCGAAATTATTTTAAAGACTGAAAAAGCTTTCTCTCATCATTTTATTCGAACGCAAACTCATGACTTTCAAATCGAAACAATCTTTGCGTTGAATTCTTATAACCGCAGCGAATGTATTTCAAGTTGTAAGAATTCTGTATATTTTCTATTAGTCTACTGTCACATTATTCTGATTCTGAATCTGAAACGTAAAATTTCAGATTCAGAATTCACTTTTTGTTCATTCTGATTCTGAATCTGAAAACTCCTTTTCAATATTTTTCTTTAAATTTGTTATTGTTATAAAACACTTTACTTATCGAGTGAACATTAAACCATCGAACGATAACTACTATGAGTGGCGAGTACGTTGGTAAGACGCACTTTTCAATGGAGGGTGAAATAAAGTTAATCTTCTGTCTTCTGTCTTCTATCTTACGATCTTCAAGTTGTATATAAACAAGTATGTCAATTTATTGAGTGGTTTAGCTATGAATTCAGATTCAGATTTCAGGTACATGTGACATGCTACATTTATTGTCAGCATGTTTCATTTTCTATTCTGAAAATAATCAGATTACAAAACGGAAACACAAACCGGAATTTATTCAGCAGATGAATTTTTCAGAGCCATGTAACAGGTCACATATACTACAATGTATTTGATTGTGATTCTGAAATTTTCGGAATTTTTCAGATTCAGAATCAGTCTCATGTGACAGTACACTTAGTTGTGATTTTATAAGATTCTTACAACTCACGACTCACAACTCACGACCGCATCGAATGTATTTTGGGCTTTATGGCTAATGCTTGAATAAAACTTTGTGTTACTTGTTGTGAGCATTTTAAAGCACTTTTTCTCAGCAAACTGACACTTATTCTTAGCTGAGTAAACTTTGGTGGTAAATGAAAGTTGGAAATTGTTAATGAAAAATTGAAAATTATGACATACCTTTTGATCTACTCCACCTTCATAATTAGTAGCACTCGATTCGTACATATTTTATTTTAAACATGGAATACATGAATACTTAACATGTTTATACATTAAATATAAATTTACTTATATACATTAAGGTATGTATAATTGTATGTAACATCCACATATGCACATGTAAATGTATTTACACATATTTACATTTTGTAGATTTTCGTTTTTTTTATTACAAATTTTTATTTTCATTTTATTTTTCATTCTCGTGTATTTCATTTTGTATGCTACTCTACTTTACATAGGCAAGACATGTATATATACATTTTGAGTTAGTAGTTATACATAAATGTCTGTACATAATTGGGGTATGTTTTCATTTTAGTTGTTGTCGCTGCTTCATTTTTTATTTTAAAAAATCTCATCCTTTCTTGTTTTATACTTTTGTCAAATTTTATTATGTTTTACTTTTATTATAATATTCATGTTTGTTTTATTTTTATTTTTATTTCGTGTATAGTGTCGTTTCTTATTATGTATATCTACGTATACGTGCATACATATCATATTTATATTTATGTTTTTTTTTTTTTTTTTCATATAGAAAAAGTTTAAATTTTGTGATTAAAGTTATAAAATAGTTTATAAAACTTTCTATACTTTTCTCTTATACTATACCTACATGTGTTATATAAAAACTTTTGTATTTACTTATATAAAAATGAATAAATATTATAACTTAACGCATATGTAAATACATACATATACATATGTAAGTACATAACATAAATTCATAAATATGTATGCATACAATGTTTATAAAATATTTCGTGAATTATTAATTATTTAAACTTGAGTAAATTATTATACATTATATCTACTTAAAAATATCTCTATGCACATACATATACGTACTACGTACTACATAAGTATTTAGATATATACAAACATGAACAGGAGGCTTCTTTGTGTATGCAAAGGGAATATGAATTTGATGAGGCAAAATAAAAAATAAAATACAAAATCACAACAAGAAAAATAAAATGAAAGCTATAAAAATTGTACAACACTTATCATCATCACAATCATCATAAAAAGTATAAATAGACATAGAAATTATTTACAGAAAAAAAAGGATAATATTTTGAAATTTTATACACTGCAGAAAAGTATAGTTATACATAGATGCATTTGGTTATAGACAAATATTTTCAAAGGATATACTATCAGAGATCAGATGATATAAGAAATCATAAGTGTGTCTTTAAAATATCATTTTACGTATTTATAGATTGTCATCCATACATAAGTACACATTTTTTTTTTCTTCACTTCATTTTTGTTTTGAATTTTTCTTGTTATTCTTTGAGAAATTTTATCCTGTAGATACAAAAGAAAATTATTTAAAAAGGATTACCATGTAAACAAATCATTAAAAAGAGATTCAATAAGATTTAGGTAACTGAAAGAATTTAAAATAATTTTAAGGATTTTTAAAATATTGAATTATTAATGGACAGGATTTATGTTTTAAATTAAATTATTTTTATGTTAACCACAGTTTTATTTGTTGTTGCTATAGCTAGAAGTTATAATTTTATGTAATGGAGGACAAATTATTAAGGATTTGAAAGCGTTTTATGTGCAAAATTGGGGAGAAGTTGTAAAGAACCAGACGCAGTAGAGAAATATCGTTAAGGACATCAAAATTTGAAATCGATTGTAGCGCCGTGGAATAGTGGTAGTTGAAAATTAAACAATTCTAAGTATATGGGATGTATTCAAAGACCGAAAAATTAGGTAGCAAAAATTAAAAAAAATTGCATTTCGAAAAAATGATTTCTATAGGAAGGCGCAATGACGACTGTCTAGTAAAAACAGCTCTTAAGCTAACCGAAAAGAAGAGAGAAAAATGGTAGGCCTCTTCAGTCAACATGGGTTTGTACCGTAAAATCATATACGAAAGAAGGTGGTTTCAACGACGAACACACACGAGAAGAATAAGAATAAGTGAGAGAGGAGAAGAAAGAGAACATTTTCACAATCTCTTTCAAATATATATGGTCATCTTATTGTCAAGTTTTGTATTTTTTTAATTACGAAAAATAGAAAATTTGAATCAATAATTAATATCATATTTGTTAAATCCTTTTTATATCCTTAGTATCCTTAAAAACTAAAATTTTTTTTCAGATTTCAATTTCAATTTCTCAGATTTGTTAATTTTTTTATTGTTGTTGTCCAAACAAAAAGGCACAAAAATTAAAACAAACGTAAATATCCATGAGTATTCAACGTGAGGTACACATACTTAAATCTGAATGGCAGCTCATTATCACATGCACTGTATGTAATGACTTTGCAATATATTTAAACTTCTGACATAATGAAACAAAAATATATAAATTTCATTTTAAAACATGTCCTTCCTTATAACTTTGATAAGAACTTAATTTTAAATTAATTTCATTTCCTTTTGCTTTAAGAAGTTTCCTTAAGAAATACACACACACACACACACACAAAACAACAACAAAAACAACAAAACAGAAGAAAGGAAAAAAAATATAACCTCAAGCTTTTTATTACCACGCCTTCATAGTTTTTTTTTATTTTTATTTTGTTTTGTTGTTTTTAAAAAACATTCTTATTATAGTTTCGTGATCATATGTACACCTACCTACATACATACATATATACACAAAAATATTTTGTTTTTTTTTTTAGTTTGGTTTATGGAAGACTGCAAAATATAAATTCAAAAGGTAGGCAATTTGAATGAAAAGAAAGAAAAATTTCTCAACGTTCAGTGGATTTCATACATTATACATAAGAATTAAACATTTTTTTTACTTATTTTTGCTTTTGTTTATGCATTTCTTTGATATAATATATTAAGGATATAAGGATTTTCTGATATATATGTAGATATATATGTAAATTTTAAATTATTAGATCGATAAAAATCTAATCTACTCATTTACAATGCTCGTATGTGTGGTTTGGCTAAAATATAAAAAAAATATAAAAACTCTCACCTAATAATAATGAAATAATTCACGAAAATCATTCAACTAGAAAGGAAAAAAAAGAAAACAGAACAATAGAAAAATATACAAGAGAGAGAGAGAAAAAATACTCAAGAAAGGAAAAATAAAAATTTGAAAATCAATTTTTTTTCTTCTTAGCACGTCAATTTTAAGTCAGTCATGTTGTTTTCTTAACACACACAAAAATGAAAAATATACAAAAATTGTAAAAGAAAAATTAGGTTGAATGACCGATTAAAATGCAGCAGTAATTCGTTAATTTGAATATCGTATTTACTATATACATAACTATATGATTATAGCAACAAAATGTAAGAAATAAAATTAAGGATATATACATATATGTTATATAAAATAAATACGAAAAATGTAAATGAAAATTATTATTATTGCGTGGCATTTTTATAAAATTTATTTTTACCGTCACCATGTACAAGTATGTGTGTGTGTGTGTGTGTTTGTATGTAGATAATGTACGTATTTACATACAAAACAATAAATGCCTATGTAATATTATGAATATATCCTACACACATCACAGAAATAATATATGTATAAAGCTAAATATGCTTATCATACAGTGAGACTCAAAATTAAGTGAACTCGATGCTTTATGACAAATTTCTTCAAAGTATTTAAATTTCGGTGGATCTTGAAAATGTAAAAAAAATGTTTGAAATTAATCTAGGCCGTTTTTAACAAATTCAGGATGTGAAGAAGAAGCATTCACATAGACTTCCCTTTTTTTTGAAGCAAAGTTAGTGGAACTAAAATAAAATTTCAAATATCATGTAAAATGTTGGAAAGCAAAGTAGAAGATAAAAGACCGATTGGGAAATCTAGGAAAAGAGGGATAGATGCTTTGCAGCCAAATGGTAAGTCACTGGGAATTGAGAACTGCAGAAAAGCAGCACAGCGAAAAGTAGAGAGGTGACTACTTCTGTAGGAGGCCAAGATCTGATATGGATCACAGTAGCATTAATGGTGATAATATAAAATTTTAATTCAAAGTGAAACAAAGAAAAATTAATTAAAATTAATAAGGACTGGAAGTAATGTTTTGTAGGAAATCGGTTTTTTTTTATTATCACGTGCTCTCATCTTTTTGTAATTGCTTCAACCAACTCCTTTAATCATTAAAAATCGTTCTATATTTTTTTTCATTTCTTTCTTGCAAAGACTATCGATGCGGTTCAATTCTACATATCGACTCAAATATTTTTTATATTTTCGTTCCATTGCATTCAGTTACTTTAATTTTGACCGTCACTGTATTATATTTATCCATTTATTGTTAAATATGTACATTTTGTGTTAAATATTTCCACCATTAAATGGTGTTTTTATACGTGTATATCATACACACACATTCGTGTATAACTGGGTTAAGGTGATTACGTGATTTTTTCAGTTTAAATATTTTGACAAGTTTTCGAAATTATTTATAGCATTGCGCATAAAATGATATTAGCATAAATAAATATCAATGTTAAAAAAGCAAAAAAAAAGGAAAAATACAGAATTACACTACACAGTGTACAGTTACCACGTAAGTTGTATATTTTTGCACTAATACACATATACAAATTTTCATGTACCTACATAAGTATATTTTTTTATTTTTTGTTTTTGTTATCCTTTTCATTTAACATAACAGCACAATTGAATACCGATAAACATACGTTTGTCCGAATATATTCATTCTTCGTATTTTTTGTTTTACTTTTTTTTTTAGTAATGCGATACATGTATAGAATAATCCTTAGTTTTTCATTCTAGGGATTTTGATTGAATTAAACATTAATTTTTCAATACAAAAGATATTATCATAATAATTACACATTTACACTGCATTTACAGCACATAAAAATTGGAGGTAAATTAAATTAAATGAAAATAATAATAAATTATATTGTAGTTTAGATGTGGTGGTAAGGTTATAACAAGAATTGATTTTGATTTTTGGAAAAAATTTGATAAGTCCGAATATATTCCGAATTTTTTCGGAGAATGATTATGGGAACGATCTGTTAAAAAATGAAACTTCGTATAATGTCAGCAATATTTTAAGCCTCTGTTTTGCCTTAAAGCAGCCTATTCTATATTTGGACATATGTCCGTGTACCAGGGGTAGAAATTTTGGTCTTCTATGTGGTTTGCTCATAACTAATGTGTTTTTTTATTTCCTTCAGTGCCTAATGTTTATTCAACCTTCGGAATCATAAAGCGCTGTACCCTTTTGGTCTATCTACAAGTCAGAAAATTGTAACTAGAATTCAGTATAGTCAGTACAGAAAAAGGAACACAATTTTCGACCATTATTTTGATACATGCATCATTTCCCATTATTTATTTTTCCATTTTTTTTGTCATCTTTCTACATTTTTCTGTCTATTTAAATTTAAAATACTGCACTAACTGTATCGATATCCTTTTAAATATAGTTCAAAGGAAGGAAATGTTTAACAAATAAAATTATATACAAAAGAGCAATATTATGTATTGTGCGTATCATTGAGACGAATTTAACAGTTTGAATTCCATTATATGATGGTATATGTGCTGTTAATTTTTTATTTTTTTATTTTCCAAACCAAAAATACGATTGTGATCATAAATATTGGAATCCCAATATATTTTTTTTTTCAATTTCTCAACTCTCTATATGCTTTATGTATTCGATTGTTGTGCTTGTATATTATTATGGCATTATGGATGATAATAAAAGTTTGAAGAGTGTACAATTCAATTGAATTCATTATAAAAATAATATCCTTAAAATACTAGTATATCCTTGTATATTTGTTTTATCTACTTTTGTTATCTAACATGAAAATCATTGCCGACGACTAGACAAAAATTTTTTCCAATACAACCGCACCACTAATCAGGCAAAATATAAAATTACAAAAAAAAAACAAAATAAAAAACCAAAAAAAAAACACAAAAATATCTTTCAGTTCATTCCCATTTTTTTTTGCGCTTTTCTTCCTTAACGAACATACGAATATTCGTATGGACAATCAAGAAAACGGAAAAAATCCATTATAATTGTCTATTAATCAAAAATTTTTATCAATATACCATATCCTTAATAAAATGTAAGCTTGTATGTATGTGTGTATATATATATATAGTAGATTAAAGTACTTTATGATTACAACTAATATAATACTACACGGACATTTGTATTTTTATCCTGTTATGTAGTATACGACTCCTTACACGTGTATATGTATGTATGGATTTTTTTTTCGATTATTTCGATGATAAATATTTTAAGAAAGTTTGAAAGAAAAATAAAAAAAAAAAAAGATATTGTCCGTTTTTTTTTTCAATGCCTGATTTTTCGTTTTTCATTTTTTTTGGACATTTTTTTTTCGTCTCTGTGTTTAAAGAAAGTTTTCACGTCATTGCGTATTCTCTTTCCCCCACTCATATTTACGAGTTGATCTGTTGTTGTTGTTGTTGTTGTACAAATCGCATATAACAACGTACATAATATGCTCATGGTATATATACTCATATAAATCTGCTGTTATTTTAATCTGTTCCAGAATTTTATTTAACTCAAAGGCAGGATATGTGTATAAAGGAACAAAAAATAGTAAAACATGAAGAAGAAGAAAATTGAGAAATGAAGAAGAAAAATTGAAAAAAAAATAACAGTAAAATACACTAAAAAAGAATGAAAATATTAAGAAATAAATGATTTCTTCTTGAAAGTTTTGTCTCTGTTTTCAGTTTTATTTTCTTCTAATTCACATTTTCTACACATATGTACAAGGGTGAGCGTATATGTACTATGTGCATATGGTCGAGAATGCTATTTAGAAACATAAACATGAGAAATGAAGTGACATTCAAAACAGAAGAAGAAATTGAAATCGAAGAAAAAATTCTAAAAGATCTGGATAAAAACTAAAAAAGGAAAAACAACAGTCCAAAACAGGAAAATTTTGTATTGTATTATTTCCTATTTTTTGTGTTATCTTTGTTGTTGGTTTATTTTTTGTTTATTTATCTTTTCATTGTTTTGATTTTTTGTACTATTCCAAACAAAAAATATCGAAAAGTAGGTGAAAGTCTAATAATAGTACGTCTATTTGTGCATTAAGTGGGTTGCAATTGAAATGTTCTCTGCATGCTATATATACGAGTAAGTACATCCGTTTATCGAAATTTTTGTGAATTTGTTTCTCAATCAATGCTCGTACTTTAAACGTCATATACTTACGAGTACACGTCTTAGCGATAAATCCCTTTGTGACAAAAGACCTCCCTAAGGGGTTTTATAACTTAATTACCAAGTCGGATCGCTAGTCTAACAATAGGATGATTCGCACATTCCTTTAGGATTAGAAGTTGACATGAGTTTGTTTAAATTTTTTGTGACTAATTTCGGTTAAACCCCTGTTAAATTTATGTCGAACGTGCGAAGCTGTGCTGAAAATAATTTCGCATTTGGTTTTTCGCCTGTCCTAAGAACCCACATTTAATCTAGAAAATTAAAAAAAACAAAACTTTATTCGCAAATCTTTTGAGAAATTTTTGAACAAAAAAAAAAATGCATTATTCCACTTTCAAATTAACTATTCTTTCCAAATAAACAACTTTGAAATCCTTAAATTTTTTGGTTACTTCCTACAAAAAATATTGGAATAATCTCCGATTAGGAGTATTCCCAAAACCACTGAAATTCTTTCTATCATCCGATTTCTTTTGTCATTTTGACGAAAAGATGTACATTCATGGATTTGTTTTATCCTAAAATACACCCTGTAACTGTGATTGTACACCATAATAAATTAAATCAAAAATTTTCATTTACTACAGCTTTTGTAAGTATACTTTGTTCTCTGTCGTATTTTGAATTTCCATTCATTCAGTCGTCGTCTTACAAGCGTACGTACTTTTATGTGAAGTTTAAGAAGAAACATCGCACACCTACTACCAACTTTTGCCTACTATATACGTAAGTAGTACATGCATGCAGACATATCTTTGTTAACGACACCGTTTCACCGACATTATGTACATGCATTCTCACTTACATACGAATGTACTTTGAGTAGAGAAGAGAGAGTAGTGAACAGAGGCAGAGCGACAAAAAAAAAACAAAAACAACATGAGAATTTTGTTTGAATCGCACAAAAACGTATAACAACGTACCTAAATACATACTCCCATCTCCCAGAAATAACATAACTGTCAACTGCCATTGTAAAAAGTCGATTTTATATTATATGAAAGATTTATTGAGTTTCATAGTTTATTTGATTTGATCTGGTGATTTAGTGTAGTAACATGAACGACAACTATACCGATAACGATGATACAATGAAATCGAAACGATTCCGATTCCGAATTAAAATGAATGAACAATTGAATGAATGAGTGAGTGTGTGTGTGTGTGTGTAGATGAATGAATGAAAATTAAATTTAAGAGGTTTTTTTGGTAAAAGTTTTTAGTTTTTACTTGTTTTTTTTTTATTATTTTGCTTGTTCACTTTTGGAAAATTTTGAAATACAAAAATAAATAGAAAAAAAAGAAAGAAAGAAGAAGAAGAACAACAAATAATTTCTACTTTCTTTTGTGCTTCTAACTTCCTCTAATAAAAGGACACAAAACAACAACAACAAATAAGAATAAAATCTTAGTATAAAGTGAAAACTTTATTCATTTTGTTTCATTTTGAAAATTTTCTTTTTTTTTTTGTTTTTCTTTCTTTGCTGTGATTTCTGTTTTGGTTTTGTTTAATACTTTGCTTCATTTCATTTTCGTGTATTTATAGTTGTGGAGTGTGGGGATGATGCCCATACATTCATCTGTCATTATTGTTTGGTGGTATCTATTTTGTGGGTATGTAAGTACGAGTATATACATACATTAATAATTTCTGTGTAATTTTATGACGATGGATAGATGAATGGAAAGAAATAATATTCAGAGGCCTTTAGATTTTTATGTTTAAGTTATATAATAATTTGCCTCGAAATAATTATTACCCGCGCTACATACAGATGTACAAGGATACTAATATCTTATATCTAGAGATACAGATACATACTATCTGTAAACATTTTCCGAATGTACATCTGTAGGAGGCCAATGTACGAGCATGAAAATATTAAAAAAAAATACCAAAACCAAAACGAACAATCTGGCAAAAATGTTTTAAATGATATTTTAATGGAAATAAAGTAAATTTCAATTAGAATGTACATTAAATCGCCAAATACACACACTCCATGTACTCGTATACCGTATTTTTCTTCTTCTTTTTTTCCTGTTATATAGGGACTATAATAATTATGGTGTAATTATATAAATGGATGAAATTAGGTCCAATATATAACTTATTTCTTGTGCCTATTTTCATTTTTTTCTTTTTGTTAATAATTGTTCGAATAGGCAAGCACTAAGTATAATAAAAATCTTATTGTTTTGTTCTTATTTCAGTTCTAGGAAATTATTAAAGAAATCTACGAAATTTTATGTGCACATAAATAATGCTCTATAGTACATAACTGAATACTTAAATATTTAAAATGTTGCGGTTTTATACATTTTAAAATCCTTTCGACTTTAGTTATAATTTTTTCTACTTCTTCTTTAAAATATTGGGTAGTACACTACTTAAATGCTAAGAGCTTCATTATTCATTTGAATGGATTGACTTTTGCTAAAAAGTATATGAAATGATAATGTCCTTTTATAGAAAGTACTCGTGTTTAGGAAGTAATTTAAAGTACAATATAGCTAATTTATGGGTGTGGAAGGGAAAGGAAAATCTTTAGTTCTTTCAAAAGATGTATGAAGAATGAATTTAAAATTTTCATTTTTCAAGTTTTCATTTTCTTAAGTTCAGGGTACTGGATTGATTGGTTTGGGAGCATTAAAATATTTATTGCGATTCAATTCATTATATATCGATATACTGGTTATGTTATGAAGATGGTTTCAAATCACACTATTTATAGGACACACATACACACATCACAGAGACAAAAATCACATAATGAAATCGAGAACCAGACAATTTCGAGAATCAAGATGTCACGATGATTCTGATCAATGATTACAATATTCTCGGTTCATTTCATTTACCCAGGAATTAAATTGTCAGAATTTGGGAGAATTATTTTGACTTTCAAACGTGCAGAAATTTTGTTACATTTTTGTTTGTTTCTATCTAGAAAATAAGTTAGTCAAAGTTATATTATTCGTTCCAAAATTTAAGAACAATCTAGGTCAAGTATCATCGAATTGAGATATTTCCTTACTAACAAAATCTGGGGCTCGGAGTCTATACTGTATCGCAGACACAATGTGAGAGATTACTGTCTCACTGCAGTAAAGGTAAATCACTATAATGGTTTTGGTCTAGGCTTTTCAAGAGGATCATTTTCATAAACGTTAAATAACGATCAAATTTCAAAATTCATTTGTTATGTTTTATGTTGAATTCGAAAATTTGACGGCCATTTGACAATTACTTTAACGAATTCGATCAAACTGTCACATCACTGATAATAATACATTAGGATATCGTTTGTCCCTTGTTATTACTTATCCAATATTCTAACCCTGATCCATTTTAAATTCAATTACCGTGAGCAATATTCAGTTAATTTGACTTATAATAATAATAATTTATTTATTTAAGAGAGGAAGTCAGTAAACTGTCTCCCTCCTGCCCTCACCAGGACCCTCAAGGGCTTTTTGGTGAGTTAATTTGACTGAAATTTACTTGTATTTCAATACAAAATTTAATAAGTAACGAGTATTACTTTTAAAAAGCATTCAATGTGAACCAGAAATGCACAATAAATTCTGGAACTAAATACAAATAGCAACTAACATATAAAATTTCATTTAGATTCCAATGAAAATCCATTTACGAGTACTAAAGTTTCAAACCTCTTCCCTTTAAAAAAAAAATTATTTATACAAAATTGTATTCCTCCGATATTTAATTCTAGTATGAAAAATTCACTTATCCCCTCGTCCCATTTTTCTCAGTCTTCTCATATTAATGCTATTGCATTATTTAAATTTTAAATTTTAAATTTTCAAATTTAACATTTAACTTAAGAAGAAGAAATATCATTTTCACTTTAAATTATCCTTTAAAAAATTAATTCAAATATTTTATTCTATTTACTGGTTTTATGTATTTAACTTACTGAAAATATTTATCATAGATATTTTTCCTTTTTTCAAATTTTTTTTTTTTGTTTTTCTTGTAAAATGTCTTTAGGATGTAGTAAGGAGTATACAGTCGAATATTTTGTATCTACATAGTTTTTATTGTACGTACACATGATGTGTACAGAGGAAGTATACAGATAGAAGAAGTACAAGAAGTGCAAGTACATGTACATACATATTTATACAGAGTACATCTAACTACACCTACGTACACAGTTTCATTTTCATTGGTAGTAAAGTTGATATTCGATGACATTAAAGAATTACAAAATAACCTCATATCTATATGAGTGTAAGAATTTTAAGTTTTTAGCTTCTTACTTTCAGTTATTTTTTGTAAGTTTTTGAATTTTATGATGATAACAGCGATGACTATGATGATGATCATGGTATATATTCGTATACCCATTTAATATTATCACCGCATATTTACTTATAATAATATTGCACGAAAAATATGTGCATGTGTACAGACATAAAATGTAGGTGGCTGTTGTAGTATAGATGTGTTTACTTGTTTACATTAGGTTATGACAAGGATATTATACACAATGACAATATGTTTGTAGTACACGTACAAACACATGTTTTCTATTTATTTGTTTATCCTTTTTCATTTTTTGTCTTTAATTTTCTTGAGCATTTTCAGTATAAAATGAGGTGTACGCTATTACTTGTACTGCGAGTATATTTGTGTTTAGTGTAGTTTGTTGCTGTTATATTACATTTTGTCATTTGTTGTAAATTTCTCTTTAAATGCATAATGTCCTCCATTACATATGAAAGCGAAAAAAAAAACTCTAAAATTTTATTCATGGAAAAAATTCAACAAACTCTGTGCAGATATTTTATGTAGCCTAGGTATGCACATTTTTAAGGTACTTTCGCAATATCATTGTCGCACATAATCAAATGATAGAATGCCGTGTAATGTGTGAAATCAAAAAGCTTTTGAATTTCTTCAATGTGCATAGTAATGCTAATTGTCATTTCCATATTGATCAAAATATAATCACCGAGTTTTGTGAATTTTTTGTAACTATGCACGCCATCTACCATACTCAAATGTCAAATTACATAAAATGAGACAAGAACAAAATACGAGTATCGATAAAGATTGAGACTTATGGCGAAGAGAACTGAAGCGAGCTTATTATCCGACTTCCTATCTTGACTTGAGAAGCATGTAAAATAGAGTAAGATCCCAGAGCCTCTAGACGTACATCATTTTAGTAAAGCTGAAATTTTGAAGAGTATTAGTCTACCATGCAGCTAAGGAGGTATGGATACTTTCTACCTTAACATCGGGGTCTTTCTACAGATATAGCAAATAGTAAAGGTACAAAATTGGTTTCAAAACAAACATTCGATATTACCAGACCCGTTCTATGGACCATAACTTTCGCCAGACCCTCTAAAAGTCTCTTTAAAGTAAGATAATCTACATTAAAACACGATAAACTTGGTGGGGTTGAGTCATATTAGCTCCCCACATATAACCACTTCTAAATTAACTACCACGACGTGTACAAAAAATTCCAGCTTTGCTAAAATGAGGTATGTTAGCTTAGGGTCCTTCAGATCTTGGACTGTAAGCTGATACTCCCAAATCACTTGAATATTGTGCAACGATTATAGTGTATGTGTACCTTTACCTCTCTTCTACTCACATCAAGTGTACGTTACATTGAATGTTTTGTTGTTAGTTAATATATACGAGTAGTACTATACATTTTTCTATTAACTCCTTATTTTTCATGCGGTCTAGTTTTGCATACATTCAATTTTATCCTTTTACTTTACCAAACTTTTCTTACTATTTAGTTTATTTTTTTGTTTCCACTTTTTGTGCATTTATTGTTGTTGTTTTTGTCTTTTATTACTATACTTTATGCATATAATTTTTGTAATTTTTAAATATTTTTGTCGCATTTGTATATAACAAAAAGAGAAGAAAAAATCAGGATGAAATGTAAAAAAAAGCTGAAAGAAAGAAAACTGTACTGTTACGTATAAAAATGCATACTTACCTACATTTATGCATCCACCAGTCGTACACTAGGTAAACTATACTTTCTTTTTACAGACAGGTATTTATGTATGTGCACCTATAAAATATGTTCTGTGTGCATAATAATATGTACTCGTATATACTTACTCTGGAAATTTTCATTTTATTACACATGATAATATGCGAAAAGTGTTTAAAATATTTCCGAAATTGTTATAATGTAGTAATTCGTTTTTGTTACTGTATTGTCATTTTTATTATACTTCTGCGATGGTATATGTTGTATGTTATTCTATTTCATTTTATTTTATTTTATTTTTCGTTTTTAAAGAAATTATTTTTACTCAACGTTATTGTATACAGGATATGCATATAATGCAGTTTAGTTTCCTATATTTTTGTACAACAAAACTGTATTAACATTTTGAAAATTTTTGCACAAAAATTCTCTTTATACAAAATGCAAAAGTTAGGTATGCCAGTAAATGCGACTATAGGTACCTGTGTGTGTGTGTTCGTGTGTATGTGTACACAATGTAAGCAATGCACATATATATATGCACTAATGTCCTTATTGTAAAACTCATTGTAAATACATTATAAATGTAAGTAAGTGTCTATAAAACTGAGTAAATTTTGCGGTTCTGCATTACAACTTCAATAACCTCTAACAAAACAAGAGTGAAACATGGACAAAAAAAAAACTGAATAACGGAAAAAAAAATTAAAGAGGAAAACTATGAAAAATATAAAATACGAAATACTTACGTGGAGGATATAAAATGAAAAAAAATATGCCAAGAAAGAAAAGCGATGTAATAACGAAATTTCCCAAAAGATTTGAAAGAAAAGAAAAAAAATGTAGATACCTAAACTAAACACTGAACACACTGTACACACCATATTATGCATTATGCTCGTGTACATACGAAACTATGAAATCTGTAATGCACTGAACTGAATATTGAGAACTGATGCACACAAATGTACTAAACTATGGAAACTGCTGTACAGTATCTATACAAGTACTTATGCATACGTGTAGCTGATCCTTTAACAATAACAATGATGTGTTAAACAAGGATATTACTTAAATACACATATAGTAGGTATATTCAGTATAATAGTAGCTTGCATGTGTGTGTTTATATGTTTTCGTGTGTCAAGAGATCGCATATCCTTCTATAAATAAAAAGTAGATAAATTCGTGAATAGATAGAATAAATAAGCTGCTGCTCGTCAATGGATGGGCGATATAATATCGTGAAAATTTTATTTATTTATTTTTTTAATTTTTCGAGGTGTTTTTTATACATAAAATTTATTTTGATGGTATAAAATTTACTTGAATTTTAAAAAAATTATCCTTTCATGTAAAAAACAAAAAAAAAAAAAAACCAAAAACAATTTGGGAAAATAGAATGAAGAAAAAATATCAATTCCTTTGAGTTTAACTTTGAGTAGATATTACTTACATAAAACGTGTACAAATTGACGTATTCCTTTATCCTGATTACTTTTACTGCAGTTTATTAAAAGAAAAAAAAAAAACACATAAATCCTGTAAAAAAAACATGGAAGGCAGGAAGAAAAATTATTTTCTGTGATACAAAGTAGATACATATATACTTGAGAAAACAATTGCGATTTCATTTTGCAGTTTAATGGCTGCGTATACTAACTTCAGATCGCGCATTTATGTTAGGATCCTCAAATTATCAATATTCAGAAGTCACTATTTTCCAAATTGTGAGGCAAAGTTTCTTGACAGGGCTGTAACGGCGAAAGGAATACCATTTTCATTAAGTATCATGCTAAAGTATGGACAGAGTAAAAATTACTACGTACTATATTGTGGTTTATGTCAAGGCTTTTCAAGAGCTGTTGTATCACCGATGATGATGTGCTCCAATTAAATTAATTTTTGTAGGATTGAATTTATTGTAATTTCAGATATTTTGGAAGGATATTTTTTCTAACAATGCATAAATACATCCATAGGTTCTTAGCACATATAAGTATATCCTAGAAATTTTATTGTGACCCGAAAAAAAAAAATTCTCTTCAAAAAATTAAAATCATCAACAGTAAAAAGAATGTGTTTCATATCCTTTAAAAAATTCCTAAAATAAAAATCAAATTTTTTATTGCTTCCTTCTACATATACATAATATCATCCATAACTTAATATGTCCTGTGTTCCTGTGTGTAATGCCCTAGCAACATTGTAAAGTACCTATACGTAATGCAATGTACGTATACATGATTTATAAATTACATCAGAAATTTGATGATGATGCTGGTAGATTTTATAAGAGTTCCGCATTACTGTTATTTAAATACTTATATTAAATAAAGGACAAAAGACAAAATAAAACAAAATATTCGAATAAATACAAAAAACTATTTATACTCGTATATCAAAAATCGCTTTAGGAATTTATACGATATTCCTTTTGAGGATTTTATAAAATGGTTAACTTTTATGTAAATATAGGCAGGTATAGGTTATGTTATGTAAATCTTTAACTACAAAAAAAAAAAAAAAATCCTTTTTTTTTTTATTTTTTGAATATCTGTATCTTTATCCTTTTACGTTTTTATTTTCTTCATTTTTTTGGTTTCCATTCAGTTCTTTTATTATTTAAAATACTCTCTTTTCAGTATAAATGTACAGTGGTGGTGTGTTGAACTGCTATCGTTATATACTGCTACTGCATATTACAATTTACAATATGACTGTGACTTTATATGAATATCCTTGTACATACTCGTATATGGAAATGGTGCACTATAAATTTAATTTAACCTCTCATATGTGTACATTATTATATTTACCTTTGCTATTTTTTATTACACACTCTCCTATATTACTTATTTACTGGCACAAAATAGTACATGACACAGAGTACATTATATTTAGTACATACATATATCGGACTGATTGGCATACCATCATTACTATTATTCACAATGCACCTATCCCTACTGTGTTCTATACAATTTTTACATGTAATATCCTCTTTAGCTACATATCTATACTAAAAAATGTACCTATCCATATCTGTCTACCTATCTGTCTCTCTGTAGGTGCACAATAAAATACTGAATAAAAATAAATGAAAATAAAATTCACAATGTAAAGTGCAGTAATGCTCAAAAATATCGCCGAAAAACAAAAAATGGAACGGAACGAAACTGAACAGAATATATCATCTCATTTTTCATTCAACGAAAACATAGTAGTAAAATGGCACAAAATCACACGCACACAAACGAGTATGAGAACTCATACGTGTACGTAAACCAATTCAACAAAGATGATGATGATATTCAAGAATAAAACTACAATAATAAAAATTAAAAAAAAAAAAATAAAAATAGAGAAGCAGTAGCAGCAGCAGTAAAAGCAATAACAACAACGAGTAAAAAGGAATGTATAGCGAGTCAATTTTTATGATTATAAAGGTAAAATACTGTTGGTTAGTAGCAGCAGTAGTAGTAGTAGTATTTTGGCGTACATATATACAGGTGTACATTACGAGCTAATATACATATGTACGTGTGTACTGCTGCTGTAACACTACTTAAACAATCAACCATCATGTTGAAGCCTATCAAAGTCAACAAAAAAAAGGTACGGCTATATGTATCAAAAAAATGAAAAATAAGCTAAAAAAAACTGAATATCCCTAAAAGGATATATAGACGATTACAACATGAATACATATGTATGTAGTGTGTAACATGCAATCAAAAAAAAAAGTAATGCATAATATGATGATTTTATGTAAGTATGTATAGTTAGTTATTTTGATATGCAGCCATCGAACAAAATATCACCGTAGCACCGTATCATCTGAGATATTGCATACATTTAGGATATATCACAATACCTTACAGTGACTACACATCCATACATACTAAAGACGATACTGATGTTACCATACATATACAAAATACTGGACTTATACGTATGTACATACAAGTACCAGTACCTAAGGATATAGAATATAACATCCCTATATGAGTTTGATGCCTAAAAAAACGTGTGTCTGTATGTCCTTGAATATGAGTGTACATACTCGTATGTATGTTTATGCAGAAAATGTAGAATAAATCTGCAATATTTACCTCTTGGGTGTAGTTTTTTCATTTTTAACATTTTTTTTTTTTTGTGTTCAGTTTCCTTTCAATTTTTTTTTTCTGACATATTACATTAAGTCAATACCAGTTTTTCTCCAAAAAAAAATGCAGCAGAAAAAAAAAATTGAAAGCAAAAAAAAAACCAACAAAGGATAACAAAGCAAAAGGCTATGAAAAATATTCCGTACAAGTTACAAAAGTATTAGTGCCTACTTTAAAAACCAAAAAAAAAATTTTCTTGCTAAAATTTATCAATTTTCCTTTTTTTGGTTAGTTTTCATTTTTTTTTTTTGATGATACACGAAATTGTTTTTTTTTTCTCTTAACCGATTTCCATCTTATAAATCCTTAATAGGTTTGATCCAATATGTCTACAAAATTTTTTCGCAATATGTATCTATAGATGAATAATTACACACACATACACACAGAGCATACATAGAATATATATACAAACAAACGCTATATATCGACACAACTGATGTGTTGTTTTTGTGGTTTACGTGCATGCACCAATTGACATATCTATGACATTTGTAATATACGAGCGCATTTTATGTATCAGCAGCAGTACCAGAGAAAGCAGTATAAATATTCCATATGGATTTGCGTGTAAGGATTAGATTAGATTTCATTCATTCATTTTACTTTTTTATCTTGTCCTTTTTGTTTTGTTTTTGTAATTTTAATTTTCATTCATTCATTTATTCGATCATAAAAATGAATGTTTGTACGCAAGTATTTTATAGTTTTAGATTCTGTTACTTAGATCATGTGTGCGGATGAATATGCGAATGATGCATGCAGTAAACTAAAAATTTGAATTTTACTTCAGTTCCTTTTTTTCCTTTAGTTTTCATTTTTTTTTCAATTTTTATTTTTAGTTTCATTTCATTACGTTTTAAATTTTTTTTAATTGTTTTACTTTTTGGGACTAATATTTTAACAATTTGATGTTTGTTTTGTTTTCTTCTTTTGGATGCAATGTTATTTTTGTGGATCAATTTTTCGAATTTGTTTAGAAAATTTTATGTATATATCCAAGGTGCACAAAATGAAATTATTACGTTATATACACATAATGGATAATGGAGTTACATGTTCGTATGTATGTATACGAATGTGCAAAATATGACAAATGATTTTATGGAATTTTTAGAATTATTTTATAGGGTGATTTCTAATAATTTTTTTATTCTTGTTGGCAATAAGTTCAATTCTGATGTCGTTGATTCTATTTTGAAATGTGACTGAACTCTCCTTTTTAAAAAAAAAATATTGGAAGCTTTTAAAAGGTTTGGGACGAATTGAATAGGTCAGCCTGAACCTAACCACACTATGAATTGAAGTTTGCTTCTCTAATAATCAACAACAAGTTCATAACTAGTACGTTAAGTTAGCTAGACAGTAAAACGTTGACCTTATGATTTATTAAACTAAAAGAGGAGAAGAAGAAGACGGTAAATTGAGGAACTTGTGAAAAATTGGAGAGCTTGTTGGAAAGTTTAAAAACTCGTGGGAACATTTTTCAAATTTTTAAACTCTAAAAAAATAAAAATTTGTTTGGTCACTAGAATGATTTGAGAGAAAAATTATGAAAGTCACGAGACTATTTTTCTTACTTTAAGACTGTTATCTGTCAGGTCAACTGTTCATAGTGTTGGTGCACATACGAGTACATTCAAACATTAGAAACTAAGTAAAAACCTTTTCAGACTTCAGTTGCATGCAAAATTTAGTCAAAGAATGAATAATCGCCTCATAGCTTAAAAACAACTAACGCGAAATAAGACTGCGAAGTCAATTTCCAAAAGAATACGAATTTGCAAGTTGAATACAATTAACGCGAAACACGAATACCAATTGGTTAGTTGTTTGATTTGTTTTTATATAAATTTTATATGTCAAAGTATATTAAAGGCCAAAAAAATAGAAAATAGATCTATTCGCTTTCTGCCTTGATTGTGATAGGATTCAATGAATTAAATATTCTCGAAAAATATTGACAATTACTTTCGCCTTTGCAATGCGTTAGTAAAAATAATTTTCGTTTCTTAATGTTATCGAAATAGTCCACTTCGTTTTATCGTTTGTTTGGGAACATGGCTTTTACACTTTATTGAAAAAAAAATTTTTTTTTTTTCACAAATATACATACCTATATACATACAATGTATATAATATGCATTAAGTGCACGCGGATATTCAGTCCATTATGGCACCCCCGATCAGTAATTTATGTCAGATATATCATCCAGTTTATCATCAGTAATCAGTTGCTGATGGGAAAAATTAATGATCGACTTGGGCAAGAGTAGCGCGCTGACTGGGGTTCGAACCGTGATCTCAAGATCACAAGACCGACACCCAAACATCGAGCTATTGAATCCCCTCTTTATTGAAAATGAAATTTATGTATTGACACGCAGTCCATTATCAACGAATCTTTCTTCCCAAATGAAAGATATTAGGTGTACCATTTCACAAATTATGTCAATTTTGTAAACGAAACATCCTGTACTGAGGTGGTATAGCAGCATTTCCATTTCTATATACATACATATACCCATTCCCAGTCATAATATATTTTTTGATTTAGATCGACAATTTGAATATTTCATTGTATGTACACTATTACATAAATGATATCTAGATTAAATACACACATACTTATTAGAATTTTGTAACATTATATATTTTATTTGTATTCGTCGTTACATTTTAGAAAATCCAATATGAAATTATATCATGATACGATGTCATATCTTTATAATACCCCCGTACACTCGGTATATCCATTCGTAAAATAGTTACGAAATTTTTGTTTTTCAATTTTCCTGGTTTTTTTTTTTCATTTTTTCATAAATATTAGATAAATTGTACATTCGAGTATATTTAGTAGCAAAATAAAAAAGAAAAAGTACATAATAAATTTATACACCAACTATGCAGTATCATATTGTATAATCTTTAATATCTTTATTCATTCATTATTATCGTTTTATGTCCAAATCGAAATACATATACATACATATACTCGTATTGCATCTGTATAACGTTTTGTATTGAATGTAGAGAAGAGTATATTTTGTCGTTTTTATTTATTCATTTTTTTTTTTGTTTAATTTAATTTGAAAACATTAGTACGTGTATAGATGGAATACCTACCTATATTCAAGTTACCTGTACACATTTAGTAAAAATTTCATTTCATAAAATGCACACATAATATCGAGAATTTTTGTGTTATTGTGAACCTTTTGTATATAAAATTTTGCATATATTACATATCAGTATATGAATATGTATACGTAGTGTGTTTGTATTGTATGTCGAACTGTCTAAAATATGTCCCAAATGTTCAAATTATAAATATATAGGAGGAATACATATTCAATTTATCCAATATCCTATCTTCATCTAATATAATAATATGTCCACATACATATGCGCAGGGTGTCCGAATTGACGAGCTCAGGCTCAAAGACCAAAAAAGATTAAACACGGAAAAAATAGGCAAAAAATCGCGAAATTCTAACTTTAAAGCACACTAACTCTTGATGGGAGTTGGACTTAGCGGGGCATGTAAGGTGTCGTTAAAGAGAAGGAAGAGCTCCTCACATATTTTCTTCAGAATATACTTTCTTTTATGTAGTATCCTGTAATTGTAATAGAATGTTTCTCAGAGTAAGTGAGTGAAAAATCCTCAATCCCTCTAGCGGCCAAAAGATTGAGAGTCCCCTCTCTGCAACACGATTTTTTGTTTGCCACGACGATACCTATCTATTCTGTTTTCGGGTGGACCGCACTCTAATCAGGACACCCTACATATACTTTTATCTATAATATTCCAGCATAAATTTATAAGTACATATCCTCGTTTACTAAATAGATACACGTAAATATGTTCGCATACGTACGTTACGTGTGTATTTATCAATTCAATTTATTAATCTATTATCTATACAAAATATTCCATTAACCTAGGTACAAAGATAATCATATACCCCAAAAAATATGCGAATATACATATGTACTACATATACCTACGCACGATACATACATATTCGAGTCTAGAGTAGAAAGGACGACGAAATGTTTGCATTACGAAATAAATTTGTATTTGAATATGAAATGAAAATGAATAGAAAACTAGAAAAAAAAAGTAAAACTAAAACTGAACTGAATCAATTCAAATAAAAAACAAAATATTAGACAATTGAATATGAGATAATATAGACTTGTACATTATGTAGTATGTATGAAATTGTACCTATTAAACAAAAAAAGGATGAAATAAAAAATATTATCGAATCATTGAATGATTTCAAATTTTATGAAATTTTCCTCATTTTAACTGTTTACCTAAATTCCCTCTATATACACGTACTCATATGCATATTTACATAATATCTACATATATGGACACTTTCAATGGATATTTCTAACGTTATATTGCATAATATCCTTTTTCATATACATATTTCCATAGATATACTTATGTACATACGTATGTGCACATAATCGTTTGCATAATATAGGCTCTATATTTACGATAGTAGTACCTACCTATCTATAAAAAAGGATTTGAATCAATTTTGTATAATTTTTTTTTTCTTTTACATTTATTTAGATAATTTACACACATACGCATACCTATCACGTATATTAAATGTATTTTTTTATTTAGATAACAATTTTTGTATGGATATGTTTTTTTAGTGTATATGTCATGTCATTAGAAATAATGTTGATTTTATAATACGAAAAGTTTTATTTTGAAAGTGGTGTAAGTCCGTTTTTGAGAAAAAGTTATTTAATAACAATAATGAATGTAAAGTGCTGTGAGATTGCTATCTATAAATAAACAATTTTTATAAAAATAGTAGAGCAACTAGCCTAGACTGATCTCGAAACGCAGGTTCGATTACTATGCTCAAAGCGAAAGTATAAGAAAAATAATTTTCAATTTTTTCGTTGCGTATTTCAAACTTTCATTATTTCCGAAGCTCTTCACTAAGCTTTGGATAAGTATTAGCTTGTTGGGAGTAAAAGAAGGTAAGCTGTACCCTAAATAGACGTGATGAAACGAAACGATACATACAATAGTACTGTGGTGCATGGAATTGTCCAAAATAGACGTGTTCTTATGTTCGTTCAATTTCGATAAGTTTAAATGTCAAATAGACGAAACGGATACAGATAGTGTTGTGTAACGGTCGTACATTTATCGTTTCTACTCGTTTTATGAACATTTCTACTCGTTTCTACTCATACACAAATTCTACATGTTTCGAATCGTTTCTATTTAGGGCAAATTACTGTTAAACTGAAGAAACGAGTATTTATGTTCGTTTAATTTCGTTCGTTTCGTCACGTCTACTTAGGGTCTAGCTTCAGAAATGTAGTTGTCCACATGACAGTAATAAGTCAAAAAATTCATTTAAGTAAAGTTCTTTGCTCGATTTAGGATGTGCTTTTAATGCAGACCATGGAGTTTGGCTACTTAAACAGCTTTAGAAAGTTTCTAAACTCTGGAAAGTCTCTCTTTAGCATGGCCGCATTTAAATACGAAACTGCGAATATTATTATGAAATTGGATTAAAACACTTTCAAAGGAAACAGTTCATTTTTAATGCATTTGCAGATTATATTTTATTACCAAATCAATAGATACGTACATGTATGTAGATACAAATCAACATTCAATAACAATTTAGTTAGATAATATCAAAACTAATAATAGTAATGATAATAAAAATAATCATATAAATGAAATGGATTCAAAAGAAAAAAAAAATCATATCGTCCACTGTCACAAATTAGCACAAATTGTATCTATTCTGAAAGTATCATTTGATAAATTCATTTACGATATTTTTTTGTACTATAGAAACTGTCTGCATAATCATGTATAGGAAAAAGGGACATTTTATCTTTCAAAAAGTGAATTCCAAATAAATGTACACCTTTTTTTCATATTTTTTTTTTGTGTTTTTAGTATCGTTATTTCTTTTATTTGAAAACCAATTTCATTTCATATCAAAGGATTCATTTCTAGCCTCTAAAAAAATTCAATGAAAAAACAAATCGGGAGAAAAGGATCATCACTGTCATAATAAAGTTCGAAATGAAACTCGTAAAGTTCCAAATGACTTTAGTTCTATTAATTTATTGAATTCGAGATTTTTGTCTATCTTTTACTTCATGTTTCCTATCCATTTTATTCCAATTAAGTACTTCAGCATAACGATTATTTTGATTTTCCACAAATTCCAAAATTTTTCTGCATTTAAATCTAATACTTTCGGAGTCATTATATCATCAGATCAGTTTTACATTACTATATAATGGAAATGTTCCAAATGAATTTATTTTTTTTTTTCATTTCGTCCTGTAATGTTTTCCAATTTTTTTTTTTGTTCATTCTATGATTTTTATTTTTAATTTAATTTATTTATTTTTTTTTTGTTTCATTTATACTGGTACATAACTTAATATTATTTGCACGTGTTTGTATGTCTGTATGATATATGGTACATAAGTATCTGTCATAAATTCTGACATAAAATTTTTAATTCATATGAGAATTTGTTCTAGATATTGCATTAGTATACTTAACCAAATATGTACATATGTATATAGAAATTCACGTGAAAAATATATTTATTATTCACACATTTTGTATTATTTATTCGAAATTAACAAAAATATACATAAAAGGAAAAAAAACAGAAAAAAATCCACACATATACACAAAGCAAAAAAAGGCACAAAATTGAAAATAAAATATGATAAATTTGTCTATGAAACTATACAATGCAGACGAAATCATATATATTATTCGTATACACACACAAACACACACACACACGTCTCTTCGTTTATGTACTCGCGTACGAAAAATGCAAATCTACACATAAATAACTATGGTAGTAGGTAGTAGGTTTGTGTGTATAATGTAAAAAAAATGCATTGAAAAAGGTTTTCTGCTGTTTCCTTTCTTTTTTTTTTGTGTGTTTGAGTAAATTTAATAAATTTTATGCGAATAGAATATTTTCATATCATAATAAATAAATCGGTCCATAAACTATATACATACTCGTATATGACGTTTTCGTTATTTTAATATTGAATTTTCAAATTGGAAATTCAAAATGAAAAATCAAAATGAAAAAAAAAAGATGAAAATGAAAATGTTAAAATGTTAAAATAAAATGATATATTGAAAATAAAAATTTGAAAATGGAAACAAAATAAAAAAATTAATAGTAATAATAATAATAAAAGAATTGAGCTTAGTAAATAGAAAAAATGAAATTAAATAAATGTTTCAAAAACTCTGTGTTAGTTTACACGTTTTGTAAGAGTACAGAGGGTGTTTAATGTTTGAGAAATTTCATTTGGAATTTATTTCAAATTTCGTTATGGGTAGTGATTCGATATCTCTTGACGAGCCTTAACTCAAATCATTGTAGAGGTCTTCTCAGCACACACTCTGACAATGTGGAGCGCTTTCTAAACTTTACCTGGGTCATAGAATGATATAGTAAAGTTATGATGAGGTTATGCCAGTTGATTATTGAAGTTGTGTTGACTACAACTAGTTTTTGAACGCATATTTAGTTATCGTCATAGTAGTTAAAAAGTATCAACTGTCAAAATTTTATATATAATGCCGTATTTTTGAACGATAAAAAGTTACTACAGCTATAACTATAGAAAGATTTTGCAACGCTCTCCTGAATTATTCATAATTTATTTCATTGGATTTCCTTTCATTTTGTCTCCATTTTCACATCTAGATTTAATTCATTAACGTCTACGAACTGTTTAAAATCAGCGCCATCTATTTTCATCTGTATGTGTTTAATGCGTGCTAAACAATTGCTCATTATTATTTGACATAAAAATGGAGTATTACATTTTAGTTACATATTCCAAATCTTTGTTCATAAAAATGTTCAATTTATTTAGGAAGAAAATTTGAAGGATACGTCTGATATAATCAATTTAAATTGCTTCTTGTCTTTAATTTCAAAAGACAATACCAATCTTTGGGTCAATTAAATTTAATTGACAATCCCAAGTCAATTAAAATTAACTTTTCATTTTGGATGTTCAGTTTTCTGGAAAAAAAAATTTCAATTTCTCTGCAATTTCACTTCAAAATTATTACCAAATCAAGTTCATACTTCCCAAATATGTAATTTACACCCTACATTTGTCTATCCTCAAATAAATGAAAAAAAAAAAGTAAACAAAACTTCCATAAAACAACATAAATTTCACATTTGTATTAATTTTGAAAACACAACAACGATAACAAAAGAAAAAAAAACGAAACAATTTGGCTTTAGGGTAATGCTTTTATGGCATTTTTGGCATCCCTATACATTGTTAAATTTATTTTTTTTTTCAAAATATTTTCCCTGTATTTTCCCAAAAAAAAAAAAAATTTCGTTGTTTTTGTTGTGTTTTTGTAATTTTGGTTTTTATTTTGCCTTTTACATTTCAAATGAAATAAATTTATCAAATATGATTTTTCGGTAATGTAATAATAATGATAATAGTAATAATTCCAGTATGTACACGTAACATGTTTGGCCAATAAAATGTTAAAAATTAAAAAAAAAAACTTAACATTCAGTAAAAAGTAAAAGAAATGTTGAAGAGAGGGAGAGAGAGCGAGAGCGAGGGATAAAGATAAATACAGTGATGAACAAAACATGTGGAACTTGAAGAAATTTTTATAATTGTCATTACCCAAAATTTCTACCAAATTTTCTTAACAAATATTCCAAAATAGGCGAAGGATATTCCTAAATGGAGAAAATATTTTGCAATCATTCATATTCCAGTATCATAGCAAACATAGTACATTTACAATCTAGCCCAGATTACGTTCCACATTAGATTTCTCACATCTTACTTCAAAAAATTGTATGGTGCTATCCTATTTCCGCCCAGCGAGTCTATTCTGTTCTGGTTTGTCAAGAATAAGAATTGAAATGAGAAAATTTTTCGACGTACTAAAATAGACCCACATGTTGTACTTCTAATCTCATGCCAATCTCGGTCATAGTCTGGACTAGATTGTCCCTAATTCTCCATATTTGCTTTCATACACAAACGATTTATTACTCGTTATTATACAAAGTTGACACTGTAGCCAAATTTCTGTTGGCTGGTAGGTGGAATGTTTTTCAATTAGTTTTGCATTTGTATTTGCATTTTGAGATAATTAAATAAAATCTTGACCATAAAAACAAAAAGTATCAATGAAAGGAAAAATTCTACAAATTTTCATGATTTTTCAAAGTTTGTAAAACCAAATTTATTCGACTGAATTACAGCACTTTAATTCTGTTGTATTTTGTTCACCACAGTTTTCGTTTTGTTCGTGACTGTAAATCGAAAACGACAAATAGAAAACGTACTTCAACCGATGAACTACAAATAATAAATAAAAACAAAGTAAAATTATGAAGAAAAAAAAATGAAACGAAAAAAGATAACAACATGAAAATAAAATCAAAAATTAAATGAAATGAAATGAACTGAAATAATAATAATAATAATAATAACAAATTTTTGTTATCATTGTTTATCATATTTTTTTTTTTTACATTTTCCTTTTCTTTTTTTTTAAAAAAAAAATTTTTTCCTGTTGTACATTTATTTTTTGTTACTTTATTTTAAATGTGTGAAATATTTTATTGCAATTTTTACGCCAACATACTTACATATTACGTACTGTGTAATTTTTATTTATTTATTTATTTTTTTTTGTGACACTTCAAATACATAATCATGCATTTTATTAGTGTGTGTATATACATATATTGTTGTTTTTTGTTTATTTTGTATAGTTTATTTTTTTTTTCTGATTTTATATTCGCGTTTAATTGGTTATCATTGATGATGATGATGATGATGATTCGTTCATTTAGTGCTTGGTGTTTAATATACGAGTATGTCGAATGCCTATTTACTATACGTTTTTTGGAGATATTTACCTGTTGTCAGAAAAGTATCGGGAATTTATAATTTAACCAAATTTCGTTCATAACTTATTACTATTGTAGTTGATTATTACGCCAACGGTCAGCAATGAACATAATCCATCCATCGATTTTCCTACCTATCAGGTGTTTGAATCAACCCACTTCTGTAATGTATCACGATTTTTATAATTATTACAAATTATAATATTACAATTGAACAAAGAGTTGGTCTTAAATTGTGTGGTCAGATAGACCTCATATGAGTGGTGGGAAGCATTAAAGTGGGATGGAAAGATTGTCAATGACATTCAAACTCTATAACCGATAAAACCATCGATGAAGTAAAGAAATCCATGCTCAGTAATCGCCAATTCAGAGTTAAACTGAAAGCTCTTTTAGACTTTAACATATTTTACGAGTTTTCGTGTTCGATTTTGATCGATATACTGCACATGAGACCCATTATTGCAAGGCCAGTTCCAAAATACTTGAACTTTCTTCAATAAAAGTACCACAAAACATTTTTGAAGATATGCTGGCATGAGTTGTTTCGGACCTTACTTTTATAAACGGTTGACGAGACTTGAATCCATGAGATAGACTTGTAAATTGTAAACAAGTCAAAAAGCTTCGGAATCGTGCTTAATTAAAAAGTCGAAACCAAGAAAACCAAAATTTGTGGGAGGAGCTAGAGCTGTAAGTAACTAACAAAATCAAAAGCTCTACACAATCAAGTAGGCAGATTGCCTTCATATTTGACTCAGTAATCGAGTACAGTGCTACTAACTAATGAACCAAATTTTGTTTAAAAATTCCAAAAACAGCCTTCTTTGAATTATAAATTCTCTGTACTTTTCTGACAGGTGACAGAGTAGTATGTACGTTTGCTTGCTTGTCTGTATATATCCTGAATATATATTTGACTATAATATTATTTGTTTTATTGCTTGAATATATTATTATTATTATTTTGACAATTATTTTACAAGTAAATTAAATGGAAAATATTTATTAATAAAAATATGATGAGTTTAAATCGAATATTATGAGGATCATAAGAGAATATTTTATAAATGTATTTTACATATTTATATTTTTTTAATATGAAAGTTAATTACCCATTTTTCATTTATAAATGCCTATTCATACATATGTAACAACACTGTATGTGTTTGTTGTATGTACATATCGAAAAGTGTGTTTGTATATCTTTTTAAAAGTCGAGTGTTTTATGCGTATACTCGTAGCAATAAATTTGCATCTATTTGAAGCTATACATATGCACTTAAGTATGTATGTATAGATGTGTACGAGTATATCACTAGATCGTTATTTTATGTGTACATATTAATAAATGAAATTAAAAAATAAAATAAAAAATAAATTGTAAATTAAATATTAAATTATATAAACATTTTTTTTTTTATTTATTTTATCAATGGTAAAATTCATATAATTGGATAAATATTCATTAAGGACTTTTTATCGAATTTGACACTTTATTATCGATGAAATCGATGTGTCTGTGCGGTTGTTATAATATTATGCTCTGGCACTTATATGTATAGATGGAGTATATAATATGTTATGCTGCGTTTATATAACGTTTTTATGTTATTGAGTAGAAAATTTTCAATTTATGACAGTAGACAGAATAAATTTTTTTTTTAATGAAAATATTTTGAGGTTAAAGGATAATCACATTTATAGACATTGGTGTAATTATATGTATAGTGTCATTTGGAGTCTATCTTTTTTGTTATTAGTTTTAGTTGTAATAAATAAAATATATGAAATGTACATATTTAGAATTTCTAATTAGAAAAAAAAGTTTTAATTCAATTTGTACATACGAATATAAAAGAGAACTATGGGAGACTGTAACATGTAAATGCGGGAATTATAGAAATCTATTTTGGGAATAACAAAAGCGTTAGTACCTACATAGGAAAATAGGAAATTAAAGCAAAGTAAAACTCTAGACGCAAAGGCTCGAAATAAAATATAGCTTTTTACGAGCTGTACCGCCAGTGAACAAAACAAAGTTAAGCTATGCACTTCTATAAAAGAAACGTAAAGTTGGTATGAGAACTACTGGAATTTTGAAAGTAAACAACAAAATACATTAAGGATATAACATGTAACTGATTATATGCACGATTTAATGCCTACACATTTGTGGGATATCAAATTGAGAAAAAATATTTTTCATCAATTTGTTGAGACTCTCTTCTGATCGGATAAGTCCACGAAACTGCAAATTATTTCATTTTGGAATGTAGTACACTATGACTAATTGGAGGAATCAAATTCTAGGATTTCAAAATCCTCTCAAAACTGTTTAAAAAAAGATCTATCGAAATAAAATATATGATTCTTTTATTCCATAAATTAGCTATTCTCTTCCTAATATGTCAGGGTGAGAGATAAAGTAATCATTGGACTTTTGAGACAATTTTCTAAGAGGGCGCTTTTGGTATTAAGAATTTACTTTTTGTATTTCTAGTCTTTAAAAAATAATCGAAAAAAAATATTTCTCATCATACGAGTACCTCCTATCTGCATACAAACACCCTTGAATGTGTGCATATAATATGAAATTATTTTAATTAATTTTCAAAGTTACTCTATATTTTTTTTTTCACATAAGTAGAACAGAAATTCACTTAAATTCCGACTAAAATTCTGTTATAAATTTTTAATATTTTCTCTTTCAATTTTATTATTCTTGTTTGCTCTTCTTTCCTTTTTTTTCCAAATTTTTGTTTTTCAATAAGAAAATATAAATCTAAATGCTAAAAGACGACAACGATTATTAATTTTTCTAAAGTAATTAAGTGGAAGTTTCGGTTATTATTTTCATTTTATTTTTCTTTATAAATTTCTTCGTTGTTCTTCGTTTTTTTTTTTTGATGCAATGTGAAAATACCGACTTAATTTTATACTTCATTTCTTATAATGGTTTTTATAGTTTCTTATATATATATTTACTTGTTCAAAAAATATCATAAAATAAAAGCAAATACAAATAAAAGCACAGAAATTATAAACACACATATTGAAACGTATACGCACACATTTATGTAGCTACATACATTCATTCTGGACTAATTTGCATTTAACAAATTTTGCGAAAATTTTCTTCAAATAAATATTTTTTTCAACTCTATACACTTTTGTGCATATATTGGCAATGAATAAGATTATATACATATACTACTACATATAGAGCACCAACAATAACAAAAACAAATATACGCACATACATTTATAGATTGCTGCGGTATGGTTCTATATAAAAATTCTAGTACTGGAATTGTGTATATTACATGCAAAGATTGTACTAGTGTATTATGTCCTTTGAATTTAATTTGTACGTTTGTGTGTTTTTTTAAATTTTCATTTTAATGTCTTTTTTTTTTGCAGCCAATTGAAAATTTTCTATATAAAATTAAATTTCTTCCAACTTCCTTTTCTCATTATTCAAGTTAAATAATCCTGTAACGTATACATATGAATATGTACGTATTTAAGAATTGTGTGTAGTATAAATACACGAGATATGTACATACGTAACCTATCTAGCTATGGGATAGGTATATGTACTATGTACATCCTTATATATGCAGTTGATCATTTGTATCAGTATACCACGTATATAGGCTTATTCGTCCTGTATGCATATGTATATTCTCATAGCGTTTTATGTACTCGTATGGATGTCTGTAATCTGGTTGAATTGCATGTAGTAATAAAAAGGATACTATGACTGCATGCATGTAAATATACGAATATATATAGGAAAGTAAATAATGTATAAATGTCTTTATGAGTACCTTTAGCAGGTACCATACACTATGAGAATATACGATAATCTTTTACGATACATTTTTTTTCCTTGCGATATACATACAAACAGCAAACAGCCAATATTGAGTTCATGAAAGAGAAAAGCTCTCAAGAAAGCTCAAAGAGAAAATATTGTACCGTGACGAAAAAATTTCTGTTATAGTGTTGACAGACCAAAATTTTCTTTTGGATTTAGCTAAGTTTAGAAAAAAACTTTTAGTTAAGAATTCGTACTGACAGACCGAAAACTGGTTTAGTTGTCATTTGTTGTATGTTCAAAAAAATATCTCACCGAGCTAAACATGGCTAAACTACTTGCATTAAGTGGTTTAAGCTAATCAATCTACTTCTGAGCGGACTTATCTAAGCTGATTGCTGACAGACCAAGGAGTTTATCGACACTTAAATAGGTTTAAAAAGTTTCTAAAATCTGGTCTATTTCTAGCATAAATGTTTGATTTATTGTGACAATCATTTTCGGGAAGTGTATTGTCAGCGTGTGTGGACAATTTGAGAATACAATCTTTTTCCCTTGAGCTTTCCTTCACGAAAAAGATTTTCATGAACCGTGTGCAGTGTATGGCTTACTTTATATTGTAACTACAACTACACTCGTCGTTGTATATGAAGATACACCACTGCAGCACATTTTATACATACGACAAAAGTATTACACAAATATGTACGTATGTAAATGTACAAATTTCTTATATTCTATACTAAGAAAATTTTTGTTAATTTTATTCAGAATTTTCATTTTAACTATATAGGAGATCTGTTATCTAGATTACGTCTATAGGTATACGATATATCTACTCTCGTACATACATATGTTATGTACATAACGTACGTAAAATTATATTCAACTTATATCTGTGCACGTAGTTGCGAATTCGAGTGTACATTGCTATCCTACATACATTCATGCTATATGCATTTGAGTTCTATAATAGTAGTGCATGTAACTAGATGGACGGATACAAAGTAATTCTCTCGTATATAGTGTGTGGTGTAGTGTACATACATATATACCAATTTTGTCCTATATATGCACGTATATTTTCCTATAATAAAATCTAGGACACATAAATATATGGACAAAAACACATACCAGTATTATATCGTTATAAATGTTTTTGCTTGAATGCATTTCCTCTTTAAAAATTTTACACATTTATAAAATATTCATTTGTATTTTATGTATATACATTCCTTCATTTATAAGTATATACTTCGTATATAATACAGAAATGTGATACAAAATATGTCTGCATATGAGGATATGTGATAATCCTCATATATATGCACTATATGCACATCTATAAATCATTCACGTTTAAGTATTTTATACTCGTGTCGTATTTATATACTTCTTAAATCGTATAATGATTATATTTCAATTTACTGCAAAATGATGATATCCGCACAATTCGACAACAATTATTATGTATATGTATTACTCTCCCAGTTTTTAACCCAAAATTCCAAATAAAGATATTCGCCTTTCCATGAGTGTATAATCCATTCGTACAGTGTGTATATTTTCTTACGAGTATTTATTTTAAATGCACATACACATTTACACGTAAATATGATACAAAATATCATAGTACATACATACATGAATGTAGGTATGTACTACCGGCACAAATATTGTATAAGCGATATATTACAAAATAATGTCATAATGCGTCCAAAGCTCTCTCTCTCTATATATCCCTAAGAAATGTACACCATATAGTTTCATGAAATTTTTTGTTGCAATTTTATAACAACAACAACTGCAACTGTAACAACTGCAACAATTGCAAAAATTAACAGAAATTAAATCAAATAAGAATAAAAGTTCGTTACTACTTATATAATTCTTGTACTCATAATTTGTACTGTATACTCGGTATACAAAAATTGATAGAGTCATTTTTAGCAGTCTCAACATTATTTTGATATATAGAGAGATAGAATATAGAAAAGGATGTCATTTTAGAATTTGTATATTTGTACATACTTCGAAAAAAACAACAAAAAACACAAGTTAAAGAAATTTTCCAAAATACATATTTACATAGGCGTATACTCATACCCGCATTCTTTTATAGGATGAAATGATTCACAAAAACCAGGCACCAAATATCGAGGACGCGATTATAAAGATAGAATGAAAGTTACATATCCGTTCTTGTTTAAATTATGTACTGTAGGCTAAATACTAGAAATTGGAATTGGAATTGGAATATAGAAATTTGAATTTTGTGCTGTTAGAATTACAAAATATCAAATGAAAGTTTAAATAGTAAAGTTTCAACCTAGAGGGCGAAAATATTAGAAGTGCACCGGACGCCCTAGATGCTAACACCAGCACTGGGTATTTTAGTTTGTGTGTGTGATAAAAATTCTACACAAAATCTAATCCTTTAAACTGTAAAAAGCAACAAACAGCGTACTATAGGCATTTAACAATTTTACGATTAGGTATTTTACAAATTTTCTTGTTTTTACAGTTTTCTATGTAGTAGGTCTTCTAGACATATACTACATGTTGTATAAGGTGCTGCTTTTTCTGATGATGATGATGATAACTGTCAGGATTTATAATCCTCTTTCTAAATTCAAATTATATACACCCCCATATTTATACAATTCATATAGAAATAAATGTATACCAAATTTGTGTATTTGCTAATTTACATACTCACATGCATATACACATATCCATAAACACATACATACATTTGTTAAAATTTTACACATATGGGACTTTTGTTATAAATTTGAGACTATCCTATATGCTATACAAAAGTAAATGAAACAGAAATTAAAGTAAATTTAGAAATTATTCTAAGTTTTCTCATCATCCTCCCAATCATCACCCACCCATTTTCTCACCACATATTTTTGCAAATAAAATTTGCGAGTTATTTACGATTCCATAATACACATGTATGATAGTAATACATACGAGTACAATGCTGTAAATTGCAAATAATGTACAATGGTACAATGTTCAGTGTAAATGTAGAATACAGGATCCATGATGTTAAACATTTTTTGTAGTGCGGTAGGATCGGTTTATTACACTAACAATCATCCATTCATATGTACAAAAAATGTTCATACATTGCACGCGTTTTTATTCTGACATAGTATGCATAAGGATACGTATACAAGTTTGTAGTACGTACGAATCTCCTAATATGCGACAACAGTACAATAACCAGCCAGAATAATGGGTACATTACAAACGAAAAAAAAAATATATATAATAAACTACACAGAGTCATGTACAAAGAAAAACTATATGTGAACATTTGTATACACATATGTACGAGTATGTGAGAAAAATAAAGTGAACATTTTTGTATGTAATGCTTAATCCATAACTTTTCAAAGAAAATTCTTGTCTACCACTCTTTATATACACATACTGCGTGCTACTCCATTACACGAACTTATAATCGTACATGTTCATACATATATCCATGGACATGAATATTAGGAAGGATAAAGATATATTGTCATCGTGGAATTACACACACACAAAGAAAAATAAATAGAACGTTAGAAAAAACAAAAGGGAAATGAAAATTTGAAGTAAAAACATAAAAGAACGAAAGGATAATGAAATCAAAATAAAATATTTACAAATTGTCTTTTGTCTATATATACGTATATGTGTGTATGAGTATGGATAAACAGTGATAGTGAACACAGGCTAGAGAGATGTAATAACAGCGATAAGGATAGTAAAATGCTGCTGAGTTGAATCTCAGAAAATATATTAAGAGAAAAAATACTAATTTTCGATTCAGGATATCTATAAAAAAGTCTGTCTGTGAAACTACATATGTGAGTGTTGTGTGCTTGGCTGTGTGTTTTTTTGTTGCTTCCTAATCTCTGAAAATTTTAGGAAAAAAAAAGTTTTTCTAGTACGAAAAGACAGTAAAAAATTTTAACAAAATTTAGACCTCCTTTGTTAATATCTCGCTTTACAGTATTTCGTTTTAATTAAATAAATCGTAATTTATCCTTTTTATTACAATAATCTGTCACCTCGTTAAATTGTAGTACGTTACCTACATTCACACATAAATTTCATACATAAGTTCATACAAGTTTAGAAGGTCCTTTTTTCGTATGTATATGTATGTTGTATGTATGTAGTGTTAGAAGCAATTATCTTGACACTTTATTGTTTTTCTTTTTACAGTTTTTCCTTAAAAAATAAAAATAAAAAGGATTTTTGTATCTCTCGCTATCTGTAGTACATTGTATTTTCACTTTGTTTATTCGTTCATTTTCCATTACGTTCATACACATACATATAAGTATCACTGTGTAAATTGTTTAAATCAGCCACTATTATTATACGAGTACCTACATATTTTCATTTTTATATCCTTTTTTTATTGTGTACACACATACATATGGAACAAATATACACAAAACAGACACACACACACACACACACAGAAACTACTTAATTGTACATACATAAGTACTTACATTCACACAAACGATTTAAAGTTAAAATGAAACGATGATTTTTCGTTATTCTTTGTAGTTTTTCTTTCGTTTTTATTTTCATTTCACTTTGTTATAGTCGTATGATGATGCGACAATAAAACAAGGATATACGTACGACGATACAAATTTGAGGTGGCGCCGAAGTTGTTTTTTTTTTTTTTTATTATTTCTTGTTCAATTTATTTTTCTATTTATACTATATGTATACTTGTCGTATACGTACATAACTTTGTTCTGCGATGTATGCATGATAAAGAGATAACGGAATAGTTTAGAATGCAAAAAAAAAAGGAAATGAAAAATCCTTTTTTTTTCATTATTATCTAAATATGACAAAAGGATTTAATGGTGGAATGATTTAGAATGAACGCGGTAAATGAATGAATGGATGCGGATGAATATTAGAAACGGTGGAATTTTGCTGTTTATTTCTACGAGTCTGTGATTTGTATGGAGTTGTGATTTGAAGTTGAAAAATATTGTGAACTACTGACACTATACACTGGTACGTCGTTCATTATGGGTATATACCTACATTCCTATACGTATATTGATTATGGGAAGATAACTGACAGTACAGTAAAATAGAGAAAATGAAAAAAAAAAAAAACACGAAAAACTACAGACCTAAAGACTACAGAATTATAAGAGATTTAGAATGATTGTGAACGAGAATTAAATTTACAAATTATATGAGGATAAAAATCTGGACGAAACTATGCAGAAAACAACGAAGATTCTATACATAGACGCGGGTACGGTACGTTTACGGTAGATAAACGTCGGTAATCGCAATAAAGCGATTATATCGAAGCGTTTTACGAGTATTCTCCTATGTATGTACGTATAGACAAAACAATGTGGTGCATTTGATCCTGAAGCAAAAAAAAATGTTATTAAACTATTTTCAGAAATCGAAGTCAGTATTGTGCTTATGGGAAAAGTTACCCGATGAGTTTCTGATAACTTCACTTATAATATTTTGTAGGAAATTCTGAATAATATATCTCTGTCTTGATTGAAATTGAGATCTGATCACCCCACACACGAGACAGATTTATACAAACGCAATGTGAAAGAATATAGAAAAGCATGCCTATCTTGCCTGTACTGACTTCAATTTCTGAAAATAGTATAGGTCGTTGGGTAACACAAGCACAGATCCTTCTTTGCTTTTCATATATACAGTATAAGCACCTGCTTTGCATCGTTTGTTCTGTATAGTTGCTTGCTGCCACTAGAGAAATTTTTGACTTCCGTTTCGTCGTTCCTTCCACAGGACAAAAAAAAAAAAAAAATTCCAACATAAAAATTATTACGGCATTATCGTATACACAGTATGCGAAAGTTGATTTACCGGAATAGAAAAAATTAAAAACAATCTTTTGTTTTGATCCTCTGTAATCCTGTGAATAAATTCAATATTTTTTTTTGTTTTACAGATTTTTATTTTTGTTTTTTTTTTTTTTGTTTTTAGTTTAGCTTTAGTTTTGTTGAAGTATGGAATTATATGTAGTTAACACAAAATGATAGCAATAAATTACCAATTGAAACGAGAGAAGAGAAGAGAAGTGCGTAAACATAGTTTGCAAAAAATTGTGTAGAAAAAAAAATTGTTTGTACTCTAGATTACTAGAACCACTAGAACCTAGAACGGTTAAAACTATACACGTACTATGAACTAAGTGTGATGTTTATCTACATCCGTGTGTGTACGACAAGGTGTGTATATGAGTATAAACATTTGTACGTACATTTACACTACGTTGAATTTGTTGTCGTTCAAAAGTTTTGTGTATTAGTATAAAGACCGCAAAATACATAAACATTCACACGCATACATACATTAATAAGTAAATGCACAGCAAATCACATAAAAATATCGAACTCTCAAACTAAAAAAAAAATAAAAAAATAAAATTAGAAACTTTTCCATTTGCTACTTTTTTTTCCTATGATGATGATGATGATGATGATGATCTTGTATATCGATAATTTTCTCAACATTTTTCCACATACATATAGGTATTCACATACACACACAGATTATTGGTATACCTATCGCAGTAACAAAGTTCATTGGTGGATATGGTATGTAGTTTGCTATTATAACGAGCTAACTAACTGACTAACGCTCTTATCGTTATTAGTGTGGTATTGTTTAATTTGAAAACAATAAAAAAGAAAAATTAGAAACAAAAAACTTGAAAAAATAGCGATAGCGAAATAAAAAAAAAGTGTACAGGAGCAGAGTAATACCGCATCATAACATTGCATTTTGTATGAAATTAGCACCACCAGCACCAGTATGTAGCCGTATAACAATTTAGCAGCAGTATCAGCAGTAGTACATATAGTCACTTTCGTTGTTTGTTTGTGTAGTGTTAGAAAAGTCATGAGAAAAAAAAATAATATAAATTCTGGGATAACAATATTTATCCTTTTATTTTTTATTTAATTTTCATTTTTCTATCGTTATATTTATCCTTCTTCTATACTAAAAATATAGAATGGTGTATTAAATGCACGTACGTACGTTTGTATACTTTCATACGTATAGATACGCGAGTATGTACGTGTATGTATACTTATACCTACAATAAATTGTCGTACTTACTTGTATATTCAATGTTTGTTGTATGCCTGCATATGTACTCGTATACTGTGTACTTAATCTGTAAGCGTGTGATAATAGCACTTAAGCTTCAAGCAAATTTATTCATTTTCATTATTTTATTATCGTATATGGTATATGGATTTTGTTATGTTTACGCGATGCCCTGCATTCTAATGCACATGTAAAATGCAAAAATTTAAAAATTGTAAAAAAAAAAAATATGCGAAAAAAATAATAAGTTTGTGAGAAAAATAAACTTTTCACTTATATTTATCCTTTTATTTTTGTTTTGTAAATTCAATTTGTTTTATTGGTGCAGTATTTCATACTAAAATAGAACTGAAAACAAAAGTAAAATAAACACCAACCCAGAGATTTGAATCAATAATCAAATTAAACGCTAAAGGAAATAAAAGAAATAAAACAAAAAAATAAATAAATAAATGCACACGACTATTATCAAAAATTTATACATTTCAATGCATATATAAGAACACATAAACTTCATTTACCTCATGTATGTGTACGTACTACATACGTATATGAAAATGTCACGACTAATTACAATGATTACCCGAGTAGTTAACCGAACATTTGCAAAGACTTTTGATAATACCATATAATACTTAATTATTAATTTTCCTGATTTTTCACCAACACCACTAACACCTCATCTAACTTCTAACAATTTTTGCATGTATACTACGAGCATAGAGACGCAAGTATGTATATAAATATGAGAGGTGCTGTATATGTAAAAATTTACTAATAAATGAATGCGTTATTTCTTTCTGTTTAATTTGTTGTTAAGTTATTAGTGCGGTAAAGCGACGTGTTTATATACAAATTGTCTACTAATTTTTAATCGGTGAGACTCTGTCTGTCTACATACGTATATCCTAAAATACTTCCACACAAACATACATACACTGTTCAAAGTTTATCGAGGACACAAATAGAAAATACGTGCGGTTATGGTATTAGAGCACGAATACAACAAATCTTTCAGTCAGTCATGTGCAAAATTTATTTTAAAAAGAGCATAAAAAGAAGAGACAACAAAAATGAAAGAAAAAGGATAATAAGAGGTGTCAGAAAGCAAACACATATTAGAATAGAACTAAATATACAGGTACTATAAATTCAAGGATCACTCAGATTCACCACTTAATTTAATCGGTTTTCATAGTTTGAACAATTTTTTTTTTACCAGCAATAAAGCATTAAACGATAATAACTTACATCCTTACACATACGAGTATACTCGTACATCACATGCACGTACTTAGCATTTTGGTAGATAGTGAAAAAAAAAATGAATATAAAAATTCAAAAATTTGGGTTATATGGCGCTATAGGGCTATAGTGTATAAATGTTACACTTACATACAGAGATACATGCATCCTAACTAAGGAATTTATGCTATTATGATAGATATAAACTGCTAAGTGAATCCTTAGACGTATATACATGCATACATTCTGGTACATTTATGAAGGAAAAAAAGCTGTTATAAATATAATGTAGATTGGTAAAAATTTTTCCTTAATTTTTTTTTTTTTGGTTTTTGTTATTTTGGCATAAGACTTGTGGGTCCATTTTTTTTTTGTTCTACGAATTTCATGTAGTGTGAATGAATTGATAGAGAGAAATAGAATTTGTATGTCGCCTATACTATGAAATGTTATATAAACATACTGAAAAGTTTTTGCAACACAATGGTACGAGATCATGATAATGGCAGTCCTATTTGATGAGATTTGACTTAGTCCAGAATTTCTTTTCATATCATTCTTCGGCTTACTAGGTGGGTGCAGTTGCTAATTCCAATAAATCTATAAAGTCACTCGCAACGCCTTCCAGTTAACATAATTTTTATCTTCCTCATAGTCGCTTTCAATATCCGGGACGTACAACGTCTAAGCTTCATCACGCACAGATGTAGCCTACTCACTCTAAGACAATAATTCATTATCGTATCTTAATCTATTGGTACCGTATTCGTGAACTGCTCCATAAATAAATCCCCTTAAGGGATGTTCTTATAAGTCTCTTTGGCTACCACTTCTTTATCGTTACTATCTCAGAAAGTCCATTTCTCTCTTTCTCCCTCAATTTCTTCCTCTTTTTCTCTCTCTGTCTCTCTCTCTCTCTGTCACTTTTCATATAATTTTTTGATCGAGTCCAACATCCCCGTTTTCCTAACTGTAAACCCGTGTGCCCGTGTCCTCACTGAACTTTGTTTCAGATTCTCCTAAAGATCTTAATTCTTCTAACAAGCACTTTACAGAGATCCCATTAATATTTCAGCCTCATCAATTCTATATAGGTACATATCTCTCTCCTTTTTTTTTGTGTTTGGCTAAATTCCAATTAGAATCATTCTGTAATTTTTGCACTCCATTTTAACTTCTTACACATACACTGCATCTGCATACATAAGCTTCGAATCCGTTTTAAATGACACCAACCGAATCATATATCTTGTACAAACAGACAAAAATAAATTTTAGAAAAAAACAATAAAAATAAAACAAAAACAAAAACAAACAAAAAAAACACAGAAAAGCTTTAAATCTGTACTGTTAATTTTGTAATAGGGTCATAATTTACTGTATAAATTTATACACATATTTTATAGTTGTATGGAGTTGTAGTTATATAAGAGAGTGTGTGTGTGTGAGTGTGTGCATATACGAGTAGAATATTTTCACACCCAAAAACCTTACAATGAAAATTCAAAAAAAAATTTTTTTTTCAAATGAAAGAAGAAGAAATCAAGAAAGATCGTTTCATTGTTGTTTAGAAGGATATCGATGATATAGAGCGTTGTCTTGTATACACTACACTGATATATGCTAGAGAGCCTAGAGATAATTTAAAGATGATACATACTCATGTATACACTACAAGTAGGATACATATAAAATGACACAATAAATAAAAGGACATTTTTCAAAAAGGATACAATAGTAAGAATTCTTGTTTTTATTGTTTTTATTATTTTCTGATTTTATTTCGATGGTATTTCCTTTTTACAATATTGTAGCATACACAAACACTTCTACAAAGAAATTTACATACATATGAGCATGTGTATATATGGATGTATGTATATAGATTGCATATCTACGACGTTATGTCGCTATTTCGCTATGACATAAATTAAAGTTGAATTTTTGTTTGTGTTTGTTTGTTCTCGTTTGTTCATCTTTATACATGATATACCATATCGTATCGTATACATACATACTCGTGCATATCTCGCTTGATGTGTAACGTTGTTCTCCAAAAAATTTTTCATTATTAATTTAATGCGATGGTAAGCGAATAAAAGTTAAATAATATTAATACCAGTAATGTATAAAGTGTGTGGTGATAATGATATACGTACTCGCATATTCGTACATACTTACTTAAACATTTTATGCATTGTGTAGGTAGGAAGATAGCGGCAAAGGAGAATTGTGATAGGATACACTCACAATAGACTCATAGTAGTAGTAGTAGTAGTAGTAGGGTAGCAATTTATACTCTGGTATATAATCGTGTCTTTACTTTGGCAAAGACAAAAATATACATAATTTTTGTAGTTTGTAAAAGTGTATTAAGTCAAAAATTATAACATTATTCAAGGACATACTAGACATTTTTTTTTGTCTCTCTAAAACACACGCAACACACAAAAAAAAACAGAAAAACAAAATTACAAAATTTGAAAAAAAAAAAGGATATTCGAGATGATATTCTTGTAACAGTATGTACGAGTTTGTATTTGTATGTTTGTAATGGTGTTGGTTTTTGGCTTTCGTTTTTTTTTTCAAGTTCTTCTTCTTGTTACGTATACATACAATACAAACACAACGAAAAGTATGTAACAGTAATAAAAGTCAAAATTTTTCTAACAAAAATTAATGAGATGCATATAACAGGATAATTGATGTAAACAGAAAATTTTTATAGAAAAAACAAAAATAGAAATTTTTCAAATAAAAAAAAAATTTTTTTAGGAACAAACGTATAGAAAAACAGACAATGAAAGAATGAAGGAAGAGAAGAAAAACATAGGAAAAACTAAAGAAACAAATAATGCGCTAATGAATTTGAGTCGCCAAAATGTAAAATTAAATGATGAATAAAAGAGGAGAAGAGTGACATTTCCGTGTAATTATTTACAGAAATGCAAAGTAGAAATTGTAAAAGGATTTGAAGACGGAAAGTGTAGAGCGAATAGTATAGGTTAGTAGTATAGAAAGAACAAATGAAATTATTTGAAAATGAATGAAATGCAAATTAAGTAATAATTGCAAATATAAAATGAAAATGAAGTGCATATTACATGAGTAGTAAATTTTAATAGGATGTATCCTTTGAATGAGGAGTAGGCGGTGTTTGCGAGTATGTACATAAATTTTCATAAATTTTCCGAATGAATTACTGTGTTTGTGTACGTCATGAAAATTTTTATTTCTTTTGTTTTGGTTCCTTAAAATTTGTTTATTTTTTGTTTAAAATATTAATTTTAGTGACTTAAATGTAAGGACATTTCATATACAACATACAGAGGTAACTGAAGTACTTAATTTGATAATTTATACTTGAAATAATGTGGTTTTTGTCTATTAATGTATGCACTTTGATCGATGTGGCCTTTAGTAGTAGAGGCTGCCCTCCTCAGAATGCTCTGTTTCGACACCACAGGACTTCATGGATAAAAATAATTTTACATGTTGTGAGTCGTAGGTTCTTAGGCTCTTAGGCTCTTAGTAAAATTTGGTTAATATCACAGATATATTAAACTCATGTGAGCGATATTTTAGAAGTGATTGGAAAAATAATTGGTGATTGCTAAAGGTCTTGTATCTTACCTAGAATATTGCTGCGAAATTTCCTTGAGCTTCTGCAATGTGTTTCAAACGGCCGGCAGACCTATCTTCGTTACATGTGTACTAATTGTTCAATTACCCATTAGGATTACAAAATACTCTTTTTTTACAATCCTGTTTTTATACAAGGATAATACAAAAAGGATACTAATTTTTTCTTCCTTTCAATTTTAATTTTTGTCCCTTATAAAAATACATCATAAAACTTTTTGTATATGTATGAAAAATATCCTTTTAAAAATTTTCCAATTAGACATAATGTCGTTTCTTTTTCGTATTTTTTGTCGTGTTAATTCTATGTGATTTTTAGTAGAGTTTTCTCACGTTTTGTTTTTTTTTTCTCTCTCGAAAAAAATCTTTGTGTAAAAGTTAGTTTTTGCGGTTATCATCATTATTTGATTTTACTAAATACATACTTACAAAAAAGTTGGCAAAAATAAGATGCAAAAAAATTAAAAAATTCTCATTAAGAAATTCTATACGTGAATTTGAATTCTTATAATTTTTTGTGACTTTGTGTATTCTTCTGATTATTGTTTATTTATTTAATTATTTTTATTTTTATATCATTTCCATTGTTTTTTGTTCTTTTTTTTTTTTCGTGCAATGTTTTATTAGTCAGCACTTTTGATTAAATCAAAATCCTTGTAATATACATGGGTAGTCGGATATACGAGCATATCTAAACATTAATAAGTAAAAGTTTGAAGTAAGTATATGTAGTGTGTGTAATTAGATTTTCATTTAATAAACAAAAATTCACACACACACACACACACATACGATATTTCCTATAAATTTAATTACAAACATACTATACTAATCATCTCACGTCTTTGGCTTCGTGACAAAACAAAAAAAAACAAAGAAAGAAGTAAATGAATAAAACAATGAAAATCTTTTAAAGAATAAAAAACACAAAAAATCTAAAACTCTAGCAAAACAAAAATGAAAATATCAAAAATTTTTTTTCATTTTTTTTTTGAATTTTTTTTACTTCAATTTTGTTTCATTTTTTTTAAGATTGCTTTTGTTTTTTGTGTTTTTTTTTCTCTCTCTCTCTTCATAATTCTTGCTGTTGTTTTGTTCTCATCCTCCTCGTTTCCTCGCATCTCGTCGTTATGTTATTTTGTTGAAATACTACTGGCACTGGCCTGTTGTAATAAGCAACAAAAGTAAAGAGTGTAGTAACTTTTAAATTTATAAGCAGATTTTTTTTTGGCTTCATAATTCTTCGTTATTTCCTTTTTTTTGTGTTTTCTTTGTTCATCATCTTCTTGTCCTTTTTTTTTGTTTTTGTTATGTATTTTTTAATATTTATTTATTTTAATTACTTGTACAAGAAATTCAAGTAATTTTCAACCTACATACATGCAAAAAATGCTTTGTTTTTTTTTTTTTTTTAATTTTCATTAGCATTTAGTGCACAGTACAGAAAATTTTTCACTAGGATACACATAAGAGCAAAAAAAAAAAGAATAAAAATAAATAAATAAAGATGCAAAAAAAGGCAGTAAAAAAATTTTTGTTTGCATACATACTAGATGGGGTATAGCAGATACTAGATCCTAGATAGTATAGTAGGCACGATACCATACAGTATACAACAATCTCTATACGTAAGTGTGCATATGTACAGAAACTGAGTGCATTTGATGAGATATGATGATACATAGATACGAGATATGAGCATGTATTATAATGCTATCGTATATAGATGTATGCGAACAGTATAGGCACTTCATAAAGCGCATATAAAATACGAGGAGACAAGTAATATAGGACAAATTCATTAGTAAAAATATATATAAAAAATTGAAGAGATAAAACAAAAAAAATAAAACATAACAAAAACAGACACCAAAGTCAAAAAGGAAGACCAATATCCTTATATACAGCCGGGTGATTTGTAATAAAGTGTTCCAACATATACCAATCGATTCCCTAAAGTGTTGTGGTGATTAGCGTTTACGATTATAGGCATTTTTTTTGTAAAATCCCTCCTTCGACCTTTTTTAAGGGCTCAAACTTTTTCATCTGTGCAGAAAGGTGGAACTCTTACAAAACGTTATATCTTCTGTTCAGAGTACGATATGGAGGACAAATAAGGAAAAAATGCTTTAGAACACAACAAAATCTCGTGAGAGGTTTGTCGTTTAAGGGTTGATGGCAGATATTTGTTTCAAATTTTGTACTCTTTTGACTCCACAAAAATATTGAAAGGATAAAGAAACATATCCTTATTCAGAAAATTTTTAAGGACGAAGAATAAAAAGGTAAATTTTCAACGAAAATTTTTCAAAGTTTTTCACATTTCGCAACGAATTGGAACATTTAAGAAGCAGTTGGAAAGTTCATGATGCATACTTTTTATTGAAACCTTATTTGCCCTTCTACTATCGTGGATCCTTATTTTTGAATAAAGATTATAACGTTAAAAAGAGTTGAAAAAAAGGTGAAGGAGGGATTTTACGAAAAAAAATACCTAATCGTAAACGCTGATCACTGCATTTCAAGGAATCGATTGGTATATGTTGGAACACTTCATTACGAATCACCCTGTAGATTATACATAAATTCTAGCTACTTAATAAGTACGAGTATTTACTTGTATATGTGCATGTGTACATTATAAACAAGATATGAGATGATATTTGAAAAGAACAAAATATTAAAAAAAAAAGGATTCATATCTTATGCTGTGCATGTGAAAAGCAGCTTTTTTTGCTTTCTTTACATATTTCGTTTGTTTTTATTTTGTTATCATTTTTATTGTTGTTATTATTCTGTTTCATAGGACAAGGAAGTTAGCTATAGCAAGCATTGAAAGAAAAAAAATTGCCTGAATTTTATTTTTCCAAAGTAAAAAAATTGGCAAATACATACATACACTATACTTTATATTGTTGCGATGTGTGCTTATTTTTTGTTCATTATTTTTTTTTTTTTTGGTATTGTATTTTTAATCAATTAAGAAATCCTTTATTTTAGTCATTCGAAATTAGAAAAGAATATGTATAATGAACAGCAAAACATTTTTATGACAACAACAACAGCAAAAACAACAAAATTTCTTCATAATAAGTAAAGCAAATATCAATTTTATTTAAGTTTTTTTTTTTCAAGTACGAGTAGTTGCTTTTTTTTTAGTTTCCTAAATTCTTTTCTTTTTTTGATCCTTTCTATTTTTGTTCATGTACAAGATTCCACATTGAAAACAAAAAAAAAATTAAAATCAAAGATGAAGATACCAAAGTTATATTTTTCGAAATAAGCAAAAAACTTATGAAATTCGTCCTTTCTTCTTTTTTTTTTTCTTTTTTCAAATATTTATAATTTTTTTTATAAAATTTCTAGATTTTCCTTCCATCTGGTTTTTTAATTTTTTATAATACATTTTTTTTGTATCATTATATGAAAGGAACACAAATCCAAAACAGAAAAATTTAATTTCGAATCAAACAACAACAACAACAACAAAAAGGATACAAAAAAAATTATTTAGTGATAATAAATAAAGTAATGAAGAAAAAGTAATGAAAAACAGGACGAACAATTTTTTCAAAGAAAAAAAAAACAAATGGTGTCTGATAAAATGAAACGTTAAAATTGCCTAAAAATTCATAGTAAATACAATATATAATCTGCTGTAATATTTGTGAACACGTCTATGTCGTATATACTACATATAGGTGTAGCTAAATAAAAATAATTTGCTGCATTATTAAACGAATGCACGTACTTAAGTATTATGTGGTTAAGGATAAAAATGCATTTACCGTTCTTTTTTTTATTGTTGATTTTGGTTTTTTGTTTTCATTTTTTGTATTATGAATTCAGTGATTTTTCATCGTCGTTTTTTCTATTTTTTTCCCTTTTTTTTTGAGTTGTTTGTCAACTTTTTATTGTCACTTAATTTCAAGAGGCTGAAAAAGTAAACTGTTACATAATAATAATCATAATAACAGATTATGAAGGGTTTGCTCTTGTTTTTTTTTAGTAGATTCACCACAGCATATAAAAATGTTGGTATATAGAATGTGAATCTGTGTGAATGTGAATTATATCTTATGTACTGTTTCTGTTCTTTCCTACACATGCATACGTATGCATATGTGACGGTTATTTAGAATTTTCAGCATTGCAGGATACATTTTAATGAATGCAATGACTACGAAAAACACTTTTGAGTTTTAAAAATAAAAATTTGACATTTTGTCAGCACAATAAATGTCAAGTAAATGTCAAATATTTGTCATATTAATAATTTTAGAAGCAATGAAAATTGTTTCATATGACAAAAGTAGAAATGCCAAGTGTGAATTACGGCATGACATTTGTATCTTCTTCTTATTCTTTTATGGCGCTATACAGCCCATTGAGAGCCCTGGCCTCAGTCAAATTCTCCTCCACTCGACTCTAGACTTTTCGCCTCCAATACCGACTCCAACCCATTTTATTTAAGTCGGTTTCCACGTTAGCCCACCATCTCAGTCTTGGGCGTCCTACTGATCTTCTGTCTTGTAGTTTATTTAGGAAAACTCTTTTGGTCACGCGAGCACCGTCCATTCTCCAGAGAACGACATGACATGACATATATCTGAGCTTAAGTTTCTATTGTGAAATTGGGTAATAGTAGTTGTTTTCGATTTAGCAACCTACGAACATTTGTCATCATTTTTCTTCATATTGTCACTTAGTCTTTTAAATTATATCAAGAATACCCTATCTAATTCATTTTTATCCACAATTTGCTGTAATGCCTTTGTCCAAAAAAAAAATTTTTTTTTTTTATCCAAAAAAAGGAAAAACTAAATAAAGAAAATTCTATACAGAATATAAAAATAATTTTTTCACATACTATGCACACACAGTTATTTAAAGTTGTACATACTCGTACCGTTAGCTAGTTAGTTAGTTAGTTAGTTGGTTTTGTAGTTTTTCCAACATACAAAGAAATTTATAAAAATATGAAAAAAATGCTGGGAGAAAAAAAAAAACAGGGATTTTTTCTGTTCATTATGTCGCCAATGAAAAATTCATAACCTTTAACAAAAGATTTTTCCAAAAAAAAAAAAAATTAAATAAAAAATTAAAAATAAAAAAGAAGGCAATAAAGGATTTTTTTTTTTCGTATAGAAAATAAAAAACCAAGAAACGCGAGTTAAATAAAAACATATAATAATAGAGAGGTTAAAATAATACAATACATACATACACACATACTCGTCGTCATCATATAAAAATAATATTAAACTTGGAAAGAAAAAGAGAAAAATGAACGAATGGAATGAAAGCAAAAAAATGAAGGAAAAAAAAAACGCATCATATATGCGATGATACCGAGTACAAAAAGTACACAAAAAAGTATAGCAAAAAATATACTGTGACTGTGATGTGTATTGTGTAGTGTGCGCCCCACTGTACATACTCGTACCACCTTGTACTCTTCTTCTCATGGATGAATATGTACGTACGAGTACGATTATGTATTAGCTAAATGTTCACACTTTAGTAAGTTTTGTTGTAGACCAGATTCTCTCTCTCTGTGTCTCTCTCTCTCTCTCTACACTGTATACGATTTAGACTTTTTTTTCTATACAAAAATCTGTGTAACAATAAAATTAGTTGGTGCGATGGCAAAAATGGAAGCTGCAAAAATGTTTGTATACAAAACAAAAACAAAACGCTTAAAATATTTGGGAAAAATAATTTTTTTTTGGCTCATGTGTATGTACACAAAATGATGCACCTTCTAAAAATGAAAAAAAAATTGTCAAAATTAATTTTTATTTTATTTCACTTTTTTTTTTTAATTCTGGAGGATCGTGCAGTTAGTTCATATTCTGAAATGGTTTCATTTTTGGTTAGTGTACATGTGGTGCATCTATATGAGTTCTCATCATCATCATCATCATCATCGTATGCTGTTTGCTTACATTTTTAGATTTAATAGCAAAAAAAAAAAATACATTTTTTGTTTTGATTTTAAAATTTCATTTCATTTAGGATTTTTTTTTTTTTCTATAGGGAATATGTTTTTATGAACTGCCATCAAATAATGTTTTATTCAATAAAAAGTACAGTGAAGGTGGGGAAAGAAAAACTGTGGACTGTAGGTCTACATTGGAATGAAATTCTTTTAGGAATCCGAAATTCGAAAATTGTTACGTTTCTATTTTTGAAACGTAAAAATGATAAGTCTTGGTGGAGTGTGAGAAATTTTATTAGTTTTCTTGAAAATCTTTCCGAAAAATCTTAGGAAAACTTTCACTTCGATTAACTTGGATATAAGACGTAATGAAAGGAAGAAGTGAATAAGTCGTTGAAAGAACTGCACAACACTTCTTCCTTTTGAATGCTTTATATCCGAATCCCCCTATCGGATATCCTAAAAAAAATTTCTCCAAAAATATTCAAGATTCCTCTACGTCTACAATTACCTGTCAAATATTTTGAGATGTCCGAAACGTCTAATTTACATGGCTAATTTTCATATGGATAGCATTTACTTAAAATATGTTTCTAATTTTCTTTTGTATACTGCCCTTACGACTCCTTCCCTATTGTGTCTATTGTGTTGGGATGCTATGAATATTATGATATTTTTTTTCAATGTGGAAGAAGTTTTGCACCTATTGGCATAGTATCCAAAAAATTCAATGCTAGACTGTACTCTGCACTACTTTATAGCTACAACTATGAACGAGTATATTCAGTCGTACACCCGTCTATGTACTGCATGAAGATATGAGGTCTATATGATATGAGGTCTATATGGAATTTTTGATGCTGAATGAACAAAAATACAATAATGACTGAAAATTTCAAAAAAAAAAAATAAAAAAATTAGAGTATAAAAAGGATCTAACACAAAATTGTGTATAAACTTTTCCTTATTGTATTTTAAGGGAATCCTTTAAAATAAACGATGAAAATGAAGAGAAAAAAAAACGTAACGAAACGAAATAAAATAAACATTCAAAAAAGTAAGAAATTCCTTAGGCAATGGATGGAATTTAATTTTCAATTTTGTTTTTCTTTTGTCCATGATTTTCGTGTTGTTGTCATTTTTCCGTAAAATTCACTTCATTTTATGTACAATAGTTTTTCCTTCATTTTCAATTTTTAATACAGTCTGTTATTTTCTGTCTCTCTCCCTGTTTATATTTAAACTTGTGTCTGTATACCAGTGCGTGGATTTATTTTTTTCACGTTTATGTTTGTAAGTTAATTGGAGAGAATTTTTCCAGTTAAACAAATTTTTTTTCTTTATCCAGAATATAATAATTGTTATAATAATAGTCGTAATAATAATAATAATAATAAAAATTATAATTATTATAATTCTCTGTCACACAATTGAAATTGTAATGTATTTTTCATTAGCAAGCTCATTTGTTGTCGTCATCATCGTCATCGTCATCATCATCGTCGTCATCATCTACAGTCATCATTACAAAGTCATCATATCATTGCATATTAAAATGCGAATATGTAAGCAAGCATGTAATATACACCACGGTACGAGCACATAAAATACAGTGCACATACAGTGGGATCTGTATATAATGACAGCTAGCAGAAAAAGCACAGCACTCACATATAATCATCACACCACATAACCTCTTTTTCATTTTGTCATATAAAAATACAATCGGTTGACATGTCTGACACAACGAAAATGAAGTCCGAATACAAATTTTTGTCCGAAAACAAATTAGGTTGATGAATAAGCTGAAATTATATCCGCGGTTAAAATACATTCAAAGGATAATCTTGATTGATGAATACGAGCCTTAATGATAAAATTACCATAATCAATTGGCCAGCATTTTTTGATAAGCCCTGACCTGAACCACTGCAGCAGTTTACTTTGTCCATAACTCATAATTTACCATGTACTTGTACTTTTACCATAATGTGGATTACAAATGCAGATTTGAAATTTATAAACAACCCAAATTTGTGACAGACGGCCTCGAAAAGACAGTCTGCCAATTAAATGACAGACCAGTGTTAGAATTGAAAATTTTACAGTTCAGTATCAGCGATTCGTGTTCTATTGATTTCAGTTTACATATAGAAATTTTGAGTTGATGACGTATGCGTTCTTGTTGAAAGTCAATGAGTGTCAATGAAGAGTGAATCCTCAGAAAATCAAATGAAGAAAGCTAAGAAACGCAACAAGCTTTCGTTATGCATGTCTACCAAGAAGAAAAAACGACCATAACATTTCGGTCACTTGAAGTTCATTTTAAATTGTATTCACTGTACATATGCATGTAAATTATACATTATGTGTGCAATATACAAACATAGGTATTAGTCGTGTTGAGAATTTAGCTAGCAAAAAGCCAGTTAAAAAAAAAATAGTGAATAGAAAAAGTTTTTGTCATAATGATTAAAAATGTAACGAAAAAAGAAAATTTCAAAAAAAAAAGAGAGAGAAACCAGCAAAAAAAAATATGAAGCGGTGTATGGTGTATAGTATTGTTCCAGAGAATAAAAATTGCAACTATACTCGTATTGTATGAATTGCACATACATTATCGTCATATACCCGTCATCACTATTATATGTATACAACTACATTACACACAAAATACCGCATATGAAATATTACAATCGTTATACTATAGGATTTATGAACAACAACAACAACAAGAAAAATGAACCGAAAAAAAAAATATTTTTTTTTGTTGTCTTCTTTCCACTCTTCATTTCAGTCGCTTTTCTTATCCTTCATAATCATCATCATCATCTTTATCCTGTACGTGTAGATTGACGTCCTATATACATACGTACATGTGCATATTGTTTGTGATACTAATGTGAACACTGGTGTGCTGATGCCGATACTGACTAACTAAACTAATGGTGGTGGAATTGTGGAGAGAGAGAGAGACTCTGTTCTATGGAATATTACTGCTGCACTCTTGATGTAATATGTAAATTTGAAGTGACTGACATGACTGACTGACTACAATTCGTCATTGTACTCATCGTATCGTGTACGTATGTACTTATATACAAGTTACAAGTGCTGCATGTATGAAGTCGAGTGTATAACAACGACATAAGGCATCATTCTAGTCCTAGTTTTCAATGATGATGACGATGATGATGATGATGATGATGATGATGAGCGTCTCATCATGGTGTCTTTGCACTACACATATATATACATCCAACCAACAAGCCATCCATAAATTCATTCTATGGATGCGGATGTACATATGTAGTTTACATAAATTCATCTAGAGATGATGATGAGAATAATGAAAAACTATGAAAATAATATGCACATATTCGTATACATTTGTGTACAGTTGTACATGTATGTATGCTTGGGAATGGAAATGTACATACATGCTTAGATGCAATGCAGTATATGTGTGCATTTTAAATTCTTATAATACTTACTATCGTATATAATTCTTTAAAAAAAATTATTTTGAAACGATTTTACAATTTTTGCTGTATTGTTTTTCATCATAATCCTTTTTTTTTTCCTGTTTCCTTTTATTAAATTTTTTTTTTTGCGCTTTTGACTTTTTAACAAGTGAATGATTTTTTATTAAAATACAAACCATTTTTGTTTTTTTGTTTGCCCTTCTTTTTCATTTCATCATAAACTCCACACAAAAAATCAAACCGCACGAAACGTAGTATGTATGTATGTACACACGACAAGACCACCATCATAATACACAAGACAAGAGTACAAGAAAATATACAGTGATAGCGAACATTGTAGGCATGACAAAAATTCGTAAATTCGTCAAAATACTCGTATTTTATTTATTGAAGAACAAAAAGAAAAACCGATTCATAATAAAATAAATGATGCAAAAAGGAATAGAATATTTTTCTTGGCAACTTGTAACATATTTTCACAAAAACACACACACACATATACACCTACAAGATTTTTTCATTATTTTACAAAAATTTATTTGTATTTTCTCATATATTTTTGGTTTAAATAATGTCCTGGAATTCTACATTTGATTATAAAAATTTTCTTGTATTTTTGTTTTTCAAATTTTTGTCATTGCACTTTTTTTCATTGTACTCGCATCTATGCATATCCGTTCTTCAATAATTTTTAAACAGTTTGTTCTCTCTGTGTCAAATTTGAAAATTGTTTTTATTTGCACTCACATCTCTAGGTAGATTATATAGGTATGAGTCCTTGGATATATAGTCTTCAAAGTGTTATATATCCTCACAGCATATGATAAGATCAACATCTCCTGTAAATAATTTCAACATCTTATTTAAAATGTTAAAGGAAAATAAATCGATTTTTGTTTTTACATTCTTCTTATGATTTTACACTTTTTATCCTTTTTACAAAATTTTTTATTGTCCCAGACTAACGTTCAGGATTGAAAGATTTATTTTCATTGTAGAATTGTGTAATTGAAAAAATAAATGTTTTTCTTTTTTTTTTTTTTGCTGTCCCAAATTTTCGATTACTACGTCTGTTATGCGCTCGATGATGGTTGTTGTCTCATCTCATCTTCCCGAGAAGCTTTTATATGTATTTTTTCTATGATTTTCATTTTGATGTTTTTTTCAATTATTTTCCTTTTTGTATTTAGTTTTTGATTCCTGTTCATTGCTTTCTTTTTTTGGTAATAATGAAAAATAGCACATCGTTTACAGAATTTTAATTAAGATTTTTATTTATTTTTCATTTTTTAACAAAATTCAAAAAATTAAAAAAAAAAATGAAAAGAAATGAAAAAGGAACAAAAATCCAAGAAAAATTATTGTTAGAAGAATCGTAATTTGGAATTTTAATTGTTCCAAAAAAAAGGAAGAAATGAAATTTTGACAAAAAAGCAAGAGAAAAAAGAGACCATTTTGGTTGTTTTTCCGGTAAAATTCTTTTCTTTGTCTTCGTTGCCTTTTTCTATAAGAAGTGTGAATAAATTTTTTGTCGCTGTTGTTGTTTTTGTTGAAAATGTGTCAAATTAAACGAATAGATAATTGGTGTAAATAATTGGAACGATTATAGTTTTTCATTTCATTTGAATGACTGTCTGTGTAAGCAGTGTATATGTAGTATGAGGTGTATAAAGTTAGAGGACGTGACAATAAAATATAAATTTGAAGAAAAATTTTCATCATTTGTGAATAATTTCATTGATGTTGTTGCTGCTGTTGTACATTTTTTTTTTTGTATTCATTGTTCAAATTTATTGTTAAGGACCTATTATTGTTTGGATTAAGGAATAAATTATTGTAAATATTTGAGAATTGAAATTATAATTTGAAGATAATGATTCAAAGCAGGATTACTTGTTTTATTTTGCCATCGATTTGAATCTAGGCAATTTGGTTTTAATCATTTTTACGAAAATGTGAAAAAAAAACAAATTCAAATTTCTAAAGCTACCCGCAGACAACTGATCGGTAATTATAATTTTAATAATTATCGGAGTTGTCAAAAATGTTTTCAGTAATTGTCGAAAAGCAATCTTCTTCTTCTTCTTCTTAGAATTACAGCTCGAGGTAAGTCATAGCTTTCTCTGAGATCATCTTCCACTCCTCACGATTTTGAGTTTTCTTCTTCCAATTGTTTATTTTCATTCACTTCGGGTCTTCTTTTACACTGTCTAGCCATCTCTTTTTTTGGTCTTCCTATATGCCTCGACATAGTACTCGGTTTCCGAAAAGTACTTTCTTTTGCGGCTGACTCTCATCCATTTTTATTACATGTCTTGCCCATATAATGCTTTAATGAGCCGTGTATACAGTTTTGGTTTCCCATTAATTCGTCTAGCTCATCATTGTACCGCCTTCTATAGGTGCCGTCTTCATTCCGCCGGAAAGCAACCATCTAAGCTTAAATATCGAACTCAAGTCCAGTCGACGAAAAATTATTCAAGCTACAGTGTACGTCTATATTCAACTTCAATAAATTATGTAAATTTGAGTTACTTCTTGCCAAATTAAGTAATGGCCTGAGTTCATTCATATTTGCTCGTCGAATATATACTCTTATGCAGCTCCCTCTACTGGCTGAAAAATTGATTCTTACGTCCATTCATTAGATTTATGTTTTGTTTGATCGACAAAATTCAGTATCCTACTCCTATGTGATCCATGATTAGACTACAATTTATTTCATTCAAAGACATCTCGAATTTAATCATCCTCTACGTATACTCCACCCGTAGTGCCGTAGTATTTTATTTTGTATACTTGTTTCTTGTGTGTGCCAGCATATGTGTGCGACAAATCAATTAAATTCATAACAAATTAAAACTGTATCAAACATCAAACATTAAATTCAATAAACGTATCAAAATCTACGATCTGTAAAATATGAAATGTTCGTACATAACAGATTTTATATGTGTTCGTATATAAAATCGTAGTTATTATATTTTTAGAAGGTATGTACACATTATAAATTGAATATCATCCAGCATCCATTCCATGTACAAAATTATTTTCCTTTCATTCATTTTTTTTTTGTTTTGTTTATTTTTCATAAAAATATGAATAAAACCATAAAACTACTTATTTACTTCCTTACCATATTCATTCACTTAAATAATTTTTGTCCAATTTTTTTTTTCTAGGCTTGTCGTTCTTCATTTTGTTTTATTGTTGTTATCTTCTTCCTTGTTTTTATGCTCTGTTTTTTTTATTAACTTATCATTTTGTTTACTTCTTTTTCTGTTTTGCTTGCCTATTATTCTGTTTTGTTCTCATATTGTAGCGCTTATACTTCTTCTTATCCGTATTCGTATACAGATTACAGTTTTTTTTTTGTTCTTCTATTTATTATACGAAAGTATCTTATTTTCGGATTCAAATGATTTTGAATTATTATTATTTTCTGTTATAAAAATATACATACTATGATATTTCTTTATTCTTTCATTTTTTTATTTTTCTGTTTTTTTTTACATTTTTTTTTTTTGTCTTGAGTATTTATTTAATAATGTATATGACTTTATTTTATTCCTTTCTCATGATTTTTTTTTTTATATTATTTTTCATTTTTTAAGATGATAAATGACTTTGATATTGTCCTCTTTCTTATTGCCATATAGCTATAGTTAGTATGTACTCGTTTTATTTTTAGTACTATTTTTTACTTTAGTTGTTATCTTTTTATTTTAATTTATGTAAATAATATTGAAAAAAAACAATATTAAAAAAAATTTTGGAAGACGACAACAACAAAAATTTCATAAGAAAATAATAAAAAAAAATTAAATCCAAGAAGAAGAAGAAGAAGAAGAACAAGAAAAATATGAAAATATGTGCACCAAAACATTTTCCTTCTGTTATTATTACGGGATGAAGTTTGTGAAGCTTTGAAGGACCAGGATCTAGTAGGGATGGTGATGGTGGTTATGTGGAGAATTTTGAATATTACTTATTATATAGATATTGTGCTGTAGTACAATACACAACTAGTATATAGGTACTCTAGTTGGGCCGTATTGTCTACTACTACTACTGCTAGTCTCATTCTGTTTATGTTATGTACTATATGTAACGTACAGTGCGTGCTTTGCATATGAAAAATGGATTTTTTATACAAAAAAAAACCAAAATTAAAATAAAAATGAAAATGAAATCTTTTTATCTAGCAAATGTATGTACGAGTATGTGTATGACATGCTCTAGGGGTCGTATTCACCAACCATGATTATTTTTTATCTGAAATAAAGTGTATTCATCAACCTCGATTATACATTATTCGGATATTTTTAAGACAATTTGGGAGTGATACCTATAAATAGCATTTGAACATAACCTTGTTATTAACAGCAACAGCACAGCACTCCCATATAACCAACACACCACATAATTCTCTTTTTCATTTTGTAACACAAAAATACAAACTTTTCGCAACCAGATGACAGGTTCGACACTCCGAAATTGAAGTCCGAAAAGAAATTTTATCGCTAGATTGATGAACAAGTTGAAATTATACTCGACTAAAACATATATCCGACGGATAATCTTATAGTTGGTGAATACGAACATAGTAATCTAAAATTATAACATGCATTCGTTTGTATACAAAGTTGAGTATGAGTATGACTTACGACTTCCAACAACTTTAACGATACAAGGAGTACGTACTTATATGATGATGATACGATCACATGATGATGAAGATGAGGTGATTTTTAGGTATATGTGAATGTGCGGTTTTCTGTAATAAATGAGTTATTATACACTCAATGTAGTGGTAGGTGGTAAACTCTATTTCGGCAATATACTATAGAAATGGATGGTGATGATGATAGTGCTGTAGTGGTGGTGACTGGTGGGTGAATATATTTTACATCACGACATAAGCTATGAAGTACGGCGTATGGCGGTAATATTAGAATATATTATGTAAGTACGTTTTTGTACATTAATTTGAATTTATGTATGAATATGATAGTGTAAGGATTTAATGTGAATAACGAATTTTCTTTGAATTGTACAATTCCTTTTTTTTATTTTTTGTTTTATCTATTTATTTTTTATTATATTTTTTTATTATGTTACATTCTTTTGATGTTTTTCTACGACCTTCTTTCGTTCTATTCTATATTCTATTTCTATACAGTCATTTGTTTTGCTATTCTAAATTATGAGGATAGAAATAAATGAAATGAAATGAATCGTATAATAACCATGTACATATATACTCGTTTGTTTATGTGTAGGTATTTCATTTTGTATAAATATTAGGTGTACACTGTGACTGTACATTATGTACATATATGTAAACATACGACGCACACGTCTACAATTATGTCCGTATATACACGAATGCACATCTCCTGTGCAAAATGCGTTAAGTGTATAAATGTATGCAGATACATTGTTGTATATGTGAAAAGGCATAAAATATGTATGTACGCATTAATACTCGAATACCATGAAAGAAACTTATCATTATTTTCACATCAAACATCAAATGTCATCATCTTGTACAATCTTGTACAGTATAAAAACATTTTTATCATCATATCAAAGTTATCCTTTTTATTACGTTTGGTATTATATGTACTCGTATATACATTAGGCAGTATATCATTTATCAGAAGATTATACCGAAATAACACAGTTTAGTCGTTAAAATTTGATCTAGTGTACAACAATTTTGGTTGAAATTTAATATTGAAATATTTGTAAGTGAAATTTTAATGCAAGTGTAAAGTATGAAAAATATAATCCGTGGTGCATCAGGTAAGTAAAAAGTTGAACAACGAATTTTAAAATCTTTAGCTACAGTTCCGCAGCATCAAGCAAAAAGTATGTCATAAAAATTTTCGTTTAAATTGACATCATACCCAAGCATAATGTACATGATAGAGCTTATGATCAGAAATAAAGCTACTAATGTGGTTTAAGTCAAGACTATCGAGAGGCATTGAGAATGTTGACATTTGAGAAAGTGAATTGAAGCTCGAATAAAATTAAAACCTTCGAGTCCTTCGCATTTACTTGAACCAATCTTGATTTAAAATTTGCGCTGGGCAATAAGTACGCAATTGAAGCAGATATTTCAGTTTTGTACATTAAAAATTGATGTAAAAAAGCAAGGATGCGAGACAAATGGTGTCGAATTCTGGAGAAGTCGAAGGCTGATAATGATTGACAATAAGGCTGATATTCACCAACATTAGATTACCTTTTACTGAGATAAAGTGTATTCATCAACCTGGATAAAACACTACTCGACATATTTTTAAGACAACCGCGGAGTGGTATTATAAATATCGTTCGAACTTAACTTTCTTATTAACAGCAACAGCACAAATAAAGATAATGTAGTTGTACTGTATTATCATCTTTGCATATAATTATCACATCACAGAACACATCACATCACATTTTTTTTCATTTTGTAATATAAAAATACAATCAGCTGACATGTTTGACATACATGTTCGACCCGAAAACGAAGTTCGAAAACAAATTTTATCTACATAGGTTGATGAATAAGCTAAAATTGTATCCGGCTAAAATATATCCGACGAATATATCCATGTTGGTGAATATCACCCTACGTGTTTCTACACTAGACATCTATACCAGTGAGTGAGTGATGAAAGCGTACATTTTAGAGAATTGAATAAAATTATCTTGCTATGTTAATTGTACATATGTAAATCTTTTATCTTGTGACTTTGAACCATTTTTGGCCGTCAGTGTATAAAAATAATTCACCTACATATTATTATCAGTGTGTACTTATATTTTAATAATAGCCAAGTGTGTATATATACGATGAGTACCTACATTCCTTTATTATTCTTTATTATCCTCTTTGAAAATTCTCTTTGTCATAAAATAAATTCTAATACACTCCACGCGTTCGTTATCATAACAGACGACTATGCATATATTTCATAAAGTATATAAGAATAATATGAAAACTGGCAGTCAGGTAACATATACGTTATCATGTGTTTCTGTGCTTATGTGAATATGTGTCTGTAGAAGCATATGTATGTAGTGTATGCACATAGGTTTATGCGTGTTTTTGAATTAATATATTATATGTGTACTCAAGAATGTCTCAAAAATGTCATAATTTATATCATTCACAATTCATTTTCTAACTATCTACTATACTCGCGTATTATCCAGACTATACAATGTGTCGTGTGTCTAGAGATGAAGAAGAATAAAAAAAAAAAAGAAGTAGAAAAAACAAATAGGATGAGAATGAAGGTGAATTATAATAGAATGAAGAATGATACTCCGTTTTGGTATTAGGTAATCTACCTACCCACCCATTCCATCCAAACTAACTAGAACTACTTTACCTTTCCGACACTACTATCCACTACAGTATGTGTATCATACATACATCACACCGTGTAGTATCACTTTAAAATATGTATAGTCGTGCATGGAATCATCGTGTAAAGTTGCGTTATTTTTTTTTTTTCTTATACACACACAGTATATGTATATGTACATGTACCCGAATAGTTGTTAAATGAAAAGGAATAAGAAATAACCTTTTTCAATTTTCTTTTCTTTTACATACACTGAAACTCGCATCATGCTCTTATGTGCATACGAATCCTATAAATACATACACTCACACCAGATACAGGTGTAAGTGGAAATGTTATTTTTTTTTCTTTTTTATAATAAACGCAATCACACATACATACACACATGTATGTAGGCAGATATATGTATACATGCATACGTAATATTCCTTATTTCAAAGTGTTTCTTCTTATTTTTCTGCACAAATTTTTTTTTTGCATTCCTTTTCTGTTTTTTTTTTAGATTTTAATATTTACGTTTGTCCTTTATCCATTTTTTTTTATTATATATTTAATATATATTTTTTTTTATATTTTGGATTGCGTGAACAAGCATATATGTCCTGTATGTAGTAAAAAGAAAAATTTTATTTTTCTTTTGATTTTTATGCGTTTCTGTTTGAATTTGAATTTTTTATGTTGTGTTGTGTTTTGTGTGGTATAAAAATTTTACACAAAAATACACATACATATACACAGATAAAGACGCAACATATTATTCATTTAAATTATATAAATATATAAGATATTGATATATGACTTACATATATGTTTTTGAGTATACTAAGTAAGGTACCATTATATGTACATGTAGTATTACCAGTATTACATACAGGATAGACGACGAATGCGATTATTATGACGAGGATGCGATGATGATGATAATGATGTTGATGAAAAATGAAAAGGTACAAGGTAAAATATGAGAAACAACAAAAAATACTGAAATGAATAAGAAAAAATAAAAATATAACTACATATTTACATACACTGATATACACTTTCATATACACATATTTCAATTATTGTATGAAAGTATATAGTCTTTCTATAGTCTCAATTTTCTCATATATACGAATATTTTGTATCTTTGTTGGCTGTATGTAATCGTACACATGCCTTTTATTTTGTCTATTTCTTTTGCCTATGTACCTACTGTATAGCATTAGCTTTAAATGATTGATGAAAGTGTCTTTCATTTCATTCAAAACAAAAAAACAAAAAAAAAAATTGTGTATGTAATGCGATGGTAGTATATGAACGCATAAAAATCTTCTGTTTTTCTTTAGTCATTTGTTTTATCCTAACGAAAAGAAATGAATTGCACAAAAAATATGAAAGATGACAAGATACCATATTATATACTACCTATAGCGCACACATCACGTACAAAACAACAAACTTAGACATCATATATGTACATAGGTATAGGTACCCATCTTTTCTAGTCACACACTATATCCTACGACTCTATTAAAGATTATTTAACTTAACGGAATAAATATTAAATATTATTCAAGATCTAAATGAAAAAAAATAAAATGATGTTTTTTTTTCATATCAAAAAGGATATATAAAAATGTTTGTTAGATGGAGAACAAAAAATATGAAAATTTTTAAATGAAAAACATCTTCTGAGAAAAAATTTTATTTATCTTTTCATTATTCAAAAACAAAACAAAATAGAGATTGATGAAAGAGAAAAAAAATTTGCTTTTAATTTAAAAGAAAGTGTACACCATCAAGTATCTAATATCATTTATTGAACTATATTTATACGCTACTTATTACAATACAAAAAAAAAGAAATAATAATGAGAAAATCAGTAAGCAAAGACGACGAATAAAATAAAAACGAAAAAAAAATTGTAATAACCTCGAAAATTATAAAAGATAAAACCGCATTTCATGTATACCCCCAGATGTACGAAAATAAATTGTTCCAAATTAATTTAAATCAAAAATCAAAAAATAAATAAAAACACACACACACATACGAATTAATCAGAGGTAATTGATAAAAATAAATACATAAATACACATAAATACACATAAATATTACCAGTTTCACATACTCGTATTAGAGATAGGCAGGCACCAGTTTTCAATTTCCAATTTCCAATTAATTGCCTCATTCACTGTTGCCATTATTTTACAATAATTTACAAGTATCCGCTAGTAACAAACAATACGAAATTCATTCGCCTTACCGCCAGCCGCCAGTTAGCTATAGTGGCTCTGGCTATAGCTTAAGATCACAGATCAACAAAGTAAAGCAAAAAGAAGAAAAAAATATGAATCAATGTTGAAACAAAATGAATGAAGAGGATGATAAGAAGGGAAAAGAAATTTTAAATTAAAAAAAAAAATGAAAATAGAAAATTTATTTAAAGGTTAACGAACTTTTACATCACAAACAATGTGTACACTGTGTACTGTACACACACGTACACCCGATAAACAAACTCACACCGCAATCATCGTGTCGTATTAAATCACCCAGCTGACCATTCAGTGAACTAGGTTCACAGTGAATTCATAGTGAATGCCAAAAATCTTCACGAACTGAATAATTTTTCTCTTATTCATTTTGAAAACACGAAATGAAAAATAAGTGAATTATTCAAAAATATGGGTACATTATGAATACACCAAGTGATTGAAATATGAATTATATTCATATAAAATTCATTTGATGAATGACGATCTTATTTTATTAATTTTATGATTAGGCGAATTCATTCGTTTTATCTTCGTAAAATGGTTGCGATTCACAAAGCCTAACACTATGGAATCACTTAGTGAACGTAAAGTGAAATTTTGTATTTCTTTTTCATGTACTAATTTGTAAACTGAAGCGATATAAAATGTAGTTATTTGAGTCTAAGAATAAGGAATAAGCAAGTGTTTTAAATTCTGTGTACTATTAGTTTATTAAAAATAGAAAGTAAAATAAATAAAAAATAACGAAGTGATTAATTATTAAGTAATTAAAGAGTTTTTATTTAAATCAATGAAAAAAAAAATCGAAAAGTAGGAATATAATAATTAGAGCCAGGATTCATTGATTACTCATATTGTGAATGATATTTTACCCTCACAAAGTGCATTCAATATGAATTCATTTCGTGTTTTCATTAAACATTCAGTAAGTGATTTCAAAATGAATTCATTAAGTGAATTCACTGTGACCAGCCATAGCGTAAAAATTTTTGAAATAAAATATCTTCACTGTGAATTCACTGTGAACGTTCACGTGAAGAATCACTTGGTTGAAATGAATTCAGAATGAATTCACTATGAGTTCACTTGGTCAGCTGGGCACTGTTCTGTTGTATTGATTTGCGGATTTATTATCATTTCGAAATTCTTTCTTCATCATCATAACAATATGCACTCATATGAAAACATATCGAAATGAAACACACGTAAAAATTAGATGTAATAGAAATTTTCCGGTTTTTTTATATACATATGAATAAACACACACACACACACACGCACACTGAAAAGTAAATAAAAATTATTTCTTATTTCTTTTTTTTTCAAAAATACCATACGTTGATGATAACACAAAGTAATGTGTACTCTCTTTCTCATAATATCTTCTTAACCCAACATAATATGATGATGATCATATTATACATTCATACCACACAATACACAGATTTTTCAGTCGGTCGTGTCGGGCTCAATGATCGGCCTTGAAGTGTTGACTATAACAAGAAAATGGGAGGTAGAAAAAAAAAACTGAAAAATGTAAAAAAAAAAAAATTAAATATAAAAGTGGGTCATGGCCTACGTTAACGCATTTTCTTTTAAACAAACAAACAAATACCCGAAGTAGTAAACGTATGATATATGCTGTAAGTATGTATATATGTAGACGTCGTATATGTGTACGCACAATTACACATTTTCTATATGCGTATTGCGAACAAAACATCATATAAAAGTAAATTTTTGTTCATGATAGATATTGTGTATGAGGTGTATTTAGCGAGTTAATTTATGGGTGCGATTACGAAGTCAAGTTACTTTCTGATGTTTGCTTTCTTTTCGCATTATATAGACGGCATTTATTACTTTGTTGTCGAATCGACCGACATTTTTATGAATATTTGTTTTTACCTAATGTATAAAAAATCATATCTCTGCACATATGTAGATGTACGTATACAGTGCGTTATTTTAGTTATATATCGTTATGTCCTTATGTGTAGATACTTCAGTCCAGACTCCTCTTTTAGACTGTTTTAATTTTAAATTTTTCACAGTCACGTATTCATTAGGTATAGGCGTATTATAGGTATATCAAGGTATATGCAAGAAGCTTTTATTCGAAAGCGTGTACATTTATGATATTATACATATGATCGGTGTTTGTGTGTTTAAAGGTGCGGCAATAACCATCAGTTATTATAATTTAAGCCTCCACGTTATTCTTATGGGTGCAATAAATGCATTTATATGCACATAAGTGCGTGCACATTAAGTATTCGCACTTCACAGTAGAATGAAAGAGACGCGTCTGTAAAATAATAAAAACCTAACACAGAATGTTACAATTTACATATACGAGTACATAGTATAGCCAGTATTGCTTTATACATACAACACATTTAGAGATTATAAAAGTGCGTAAGTGTCTGCAACTTTTGTGAACTCTTCTGTAATGTAATCTTCAGTTGACTTTATATAGATAATTTCGTAATTAATTTATCCCCAGTCCAGTTTTCTTCATGAATTCTTTTTTTTAACAATCAAATTGTATTTTGTTGACGATGCAAATAATCGGAAAGTTGTCGTATTTTAACAGATCTTATATACAGAAAATTCTTGTATGTGTACGGATGTATGTACACATACGAATAAGATAAAATATTTTTTGATAAGTATTTGAACTCTCCAAAAAATCCATAAGAAATTTGCTTTTATATATTTTCCAAGATCCCCATACATATTCGTACATCCATGGTAGCTAATGTACTCGTGTGTGCACCTAAATAGCCTAAAATTCAATAATATTTAATTTTGGAAATTCTTCTTATACCTACTTTTTTTTTCTACAATCAATTTGACTTTGTCGTCATTTGTCTATTTTTAAATCCGATCCAAAATGTTTACGTTTATCAAAACCACTGATCAACAACTAACAAGATGTGACACTCTTTTTTTTTTTTAATTTACCAACACACATAAATATTTAAAAATAATAAAAAAAATCAAAATTCAATTTACAAAAACAGTACAGAATTAATGTACTTATTTCAAATCCATATTTCCTTATAAACCGCCATAATGAAGAAAAGATACAAAACAGTATATAAATGTGAGCAATACAATCATATTGTACATGTATACGATTTTTTCACAATGCATTTTTAAAGGCGATCTGGAACTTTTTCACTGTGTTAGTACTGGTTAGTTAGACAATGTAAATCATAGGGAAAATTGAAACTGATACGCAGATGTTTACATTTTTTCATAATGTATTTTTAAAGGCGATCTGGAACTTTTTTTTTGACTACCTGACGCGTCATTATATCAAGATATAATGTGATTCATATAATTTCTGAGAATTCTGAAGACAAGAAAAAGTTTATTTTGTTAAGCTTTATATTAGAGTAAGAATTTATTTTATAATTAAGAAATTTAACAAAAATGTAAAAACATTTGATAGCAAACACAAAACTTTAAGTGTAATGCATTTACAATTAATTTTGTTCATTTTAGATAAAAAATTTTTAATAACAAAATTTGTACTTTTTTTAATGAGTACACCCTGTAATAATGTTACATTTTTTAAAACGGTTGGTGTTTCAATTCCATTTTTTTGTCCCTTTTTCGTACAAAGCCTGTTAATTACTATCGATTTTTAGCAAAACCGTTAGGGCCGAATGAATAACGGGACAAAGGTCATGAGAAATTTTTGCTAACACGTGCTCAGTGTCACATCTTATTATAGTGGTTGATCAGTGATCAAAACAATATAAAAACGCAAAGAGAGAAAAATAAAAAACTTAAGAAATAACCGGAATAGAATGACCACATCAACAAGTTATGATGCCCAGGAACATAAAAACTACGAAAGAAAAATTCAAAAAATGCTTTTTTTTATGGAAATTACTTCACCTTCTTGCCGTATGTATGAAATCTAAAAATAGAAATGGAAAAGAAATTAACGAAAAAAAAATGAATGAATGAACATTTTTCGTCTATTAGATAAACAAAAAAAAAATGTACAAGTATATTTTATGTACGGAAATGAAAAGGGAAATTTTCATGAATACGTGTATTAGGTATATTTTGTTAGTTCCCAGCTGACCAAGTGAACTCATAGTGAATTCATTTCAACCAAGTGATTCTTCACGTGAACGTTCACATTGAATTCACAGTGAAGATATTTTATTTCAAAAATTTTTACGCTATGGCTGGTCACAGTGAATTCACTTAATGAATTCATTTTGAAATCACTTACTGAATGTTTAATGAAAACACGAAATGAATTCATATTGAATGCACTTTGTGAGGGTAAAATATCATTCACAATGTGAGTAATCAATGAATCCTGGCTCTAATTATTATATTCCTACTTTTCGATTTTTTTTTTTCATTGATTTAAATAAAAACTCTTTAATCACTTAATAATTAATCACTTCGTTATTTTTTATTTATTTTACTTTCTATTTTTAATAAACTAATATTACACAGAATTTAAAACACTTGCTTATTCCTTATTCTTAGACTCAAATAACTACATTTTATATCGCTTCAGTTTACAAATTAGTACATGAAAAAGAAATAAAAAATTTCACTTTACGTTCACTAAGTGATTCCATAGTGTTAGCCTTTGTGAATCGCAACCATTTTACGAAGATAAAACGAATGAATTCGCCTAATCATAAAATTAAAACAAGTTTACATAAATCGTCATTCATCAAATGAATTTTATATGAATATAATTCATATTTCAATCACTTGGTGTATTCATAATGTACCCATATTTTTGAATAATTCACTTATTTTTCATTTCGTGTTTTCAAAATGAATAAGAGAAAAATTATTCATTCCGTGAAGATTTTTGGCATTTACTATGAATTCACTGTGAACCTAGTTCACTGAATGGTCAGCTGGGTTTGGTTTCATTTTTTATTGGTGCTATACGCATTCATCATTATACACACATATGTGAGTGTTTCTGTGTTTTTTTGTGTGCGTGTGGTTAACAAACGAAAATACCTCTACTACATATTTTTAAAAATATTCCAAAAATGTTGTATTGTGTCCAAAAAAAAATGTTGTAGTCTTTTACTTTTATTATCATTGTAAAAATATTTTATATGAGCTGCCTAATTAGATAATCAAATGAAAAAAAAATTCTGATAATTTTTTTATTTAAACTTTTTTTTCTGAATTGAATTTTTGACTTTGATCTTTAGTTGCTGTTGTTGTTTTTTTCGAAAGTTTTATCATTTCTCATCATTTATGTTATGAATGCATGAAATTTATTGTAAAATTTGTTGAATTAATTAGCGTTCTACGCAAGTATAAAATTTTATTCAAATTAATTCGGACAATAATAATTTCAAATTGCCTCTGGAAATGATGTGTGTTTTCGGTTTATGGTTTCTATTTATTTAATCTAATATTTTTTTGTTGCCAAATTGATTGACTTCGTTAAAACGATCGATGGATATTTCTCATTTTTTGCGAATCAGTCATTTGAATTTAAATTCATTGCAACTTTTGAAACTTTTGACATAAATTTTAATTTGACATTTTTGATAGTTGACATTTTGACAACCGACACCTTGGCTGCTATGAAATGGAATGATTTTCCAATGGAAGAAATTTTCTCTAAATTGATTGGCAAAGAACAAAGCAAGTAATATAAGTAATTTCGAAAACCGCAAACTTTTGTATCCCGGATGCATGTTTTCTGTGAGAACACAGCCTTAAGATAAAAACTTTCAAAGTTGTGTATCTTTTTTCTTCAATAAATTTCTACATAATGTATACATACACATACGAGTATCATGAAAGATTGTGGAATTTATTTTGAATTCCCAAAGTTATAAGAAATCAAAGTTTCCTCAAAAAAAAAACATGAAAAAACAAAGAAACGAACATCACTCAATAAATTCTCTCAATACTAAATTTTCATTTTAATTGCAAAATAATCTCTGCCAAAAATTTAAAAGGAAATCACAAAAAAAAAAAAAATACAGAAACCTTTTTTCAATCACTTCCACTTTAGCAAATTATTTGACTTATCCGAAATGTATTATTGATATCTTGACATTATATAGATTTCCGCAATTTTCCAAATACATAATTTTCTATTAAAATATACAATGTGGAATATGAATATATTTCCTCCCCATATAAATACAAACATATATTCCTATTCATACATATTCCTCCTATACACTGTCATGATATCGTCCTGTTTGCATGGGTGTGTTTATAATGTATTTAATATGTAAATTTCATATTCGATTTTGAACAAGAATAAATCAATTTTATAAATTTATTTGCGATATTGAAATATAGACAAATTTAATTCATTCATTTTAATCTCTTCAAGGATTTATACATACTATGATGTGTACACGACTACAAGTATATGTACGACAGTAGGAGATAGAGAAGTACATACTTGTTAAAGCGAGTGCTTGCATATACCAATTTTTATTTTACTTTTCATGTTTTCTTTAGATTTTCATTTTCTTTTTATTTCATTTTTGGTATATTGTAATCGAAATCTATAGAAAATGCATTTAAATTTTTGTTTTTCAATTATTCATCTTCTTCTTCATCAACTAATCAGAAGTGCATGATATGTATTACAAACATATACGAATGAATAAGTGAATGTAAAGTGTATGAATATCATTTGGATAAAATGCATATGAATTGAATGAATGAATGAATGAATGAATGATAATGTGATGATTTTTGATTGAATACAAGATAAATAATAAAATTTATGATAATGATAGAGAGCACACACATTTACATATTTTCAAATATCCATACACCACACCGCATACAGTAAAGGATATAGTATAAAATTTCATGAAGAGTATATATATAAAAAGGACTATACAAATTAATAACACAAGAGAGAAAAAAATTCAAATGAAAAATAATGAAATGTGAACTTTATCATTTAGGCTGGTATTCACCAACATAGACTATCTTTTATCTGAGATAAAGTGTATTCATCAACCTGGATAAAACACTACTCGGATATTTTTAAGACAACCTCGGAGTGGTATTATAGATATTGTTCGAACATAACCTTGTTATTAACAGCAACAGCACAAATAAAGATAATGCGTATAATTATTATTAGATCTTTGCATATAATTATCACATCACAGAACCTTTTTTTCATTTTGTAATATAAAAATACAATCAGCTGACATGTTTGACACACATGTTCGACCCAAAAACGAAGTTCGAAAACAAATTTTATCTAGGTTGATGAATAAGCTAAAATTGTATCCGGCTAAAATATATCCGACGAATATATCCATGTTGGTGAATACCAACTTAATATAAGTTTTCGTTTTAACTGATCGAAATCTTTTATATGTACTTACATATGCGAGTTGATATGAATATGAAATTGATATTTTATCATATTAAGTATGTTTTTGCAAATATGTGATGTAGGATAAGAAATATACAGATATAATTTACGAGTATTTATAGGCTATGTTCCAAAACGTTTTAAACTTTGGTCACCTGATACAATTTTATGACAGTTTTTAGCTCAAATTTTAAAATAACGAATACCATCGCAATACTATGCTATACGACGTTGGGCAACTGGCATCTGCTTAAAACAGAAAATAAAAAATGAGTACCTACGAGGAGGCTTTAAATTAGTCCCCATAGCGAATGAAATCAGGAAATCACTACTAAGATGGTACGAACATGTGAAGAGCAAGAACGCTGGTAATATTCTAAAAGAAGTAATGAATGTACTTCTTTGTACTCCCCCGAGAAGATGACCACAACTTTCCAAAAGCAATTCGGTAACAATTAATACAGAATGACTTGAAGGCGTATTAGGTTTAAGTGAGTACATCACAACAGACAGAACAGACTAGAAATTTTTTACAATGAGAACACATGCAGACCCCAAGTAAATGAGAAAATTGTAAAGAGAAAAGGAAAAGAATGTTTGACACTATGACAGGTAATCGTGTCATAGACATATTTAATACTCTAAATACGATGTAAACAGCCGAACTGTAACAAAAAGCGTTCCATATAATATCAGAGTAAGATTGAAATTTAATTGTATTTCTAATCTAACGCTGGCGGTAGGGAAAATCTTATTGAAAGCTTGTGGACTAATTCTCAATTTTTCCCATATATAATAACATACGGTAATCTACGCTGAATTGTGAATACAATCTCGCTTTATGAATACATCTAAGTAATCTACGCCGGATTGTAAATAAGGCATTAATGTTGATCGTTGGGGAGCAGAATGCTTCCTAGGTCTTTTAATGCAGTATCACTGCGTTTTGGAAAAAAATCGTACTCCTGAACTCGTGTACTCGTGTAGTCGTGAAGTTTATATAAAAAAGCTTTGGCGTGTATGCAAGTATGTGCAGTTGATCTGTATGTGTATAGCACATTGGAACATACACAAAGTACATTAGTAATAAATTTAATATATTATCAATTTAACTTTTTATAAGGTGTATTATTTTTTTTTTTACTTTTTCACTTTTATGACTACTACTGCTTACTACACTGCCAATACCATTCTTGCTACTACAGCCACTCCAACTATATAGTATATTGCTCCTGATTTTATGTTTTATTTCTTCATATTTCTTTATACTTTTTTCATGTTCCTTTTTCACTTCTTCTTAATTTTCCTAATAAAATAACAAACTAGCAAAAGAAAAGTGATTTACATTATATCCTTAATATTTTTAGAGAATATCGTTATGTGGGCTCTTCTTATACTTATCTATACATTCCGGTTTTCGTCTCTTTCTTTTATTTTTATTAGTTTTCAGTTGTATAATGCAATAATAATAATAAAAGGCAATTTTCTTGATGGTATAAAGTCTAAACGTACGTATCTAATATAGCATACACTCGTAAGAATAAGTTTACGTTTATATTCCGAATATCTTATACAGACACAATATACATATTTTAATATCCTTTATAGATATATGGATAAATATTGGTTTTATAGATGGTTATAAAAATGAAGACCGAAAATTTAGTTATTTCGTTGTTCGTCCTTTTCTTATGATTTTTTCTTCTTCTTTTTCTTTTAATTTTATTTTTCATATTTATTTATACTATTATTTTGGCTATGCCAAGATAAAATACGATAATATGACTAAAACAGGAACATCAGGAACATCTTACAGGTACTGAAAATTGTATTAGTGGCATTGGCATTGTATTCTGGTATACTACCTATATATTTTCATATAATTATGGTGCGGTTTTGTTGGAAATGTAAACAATAATAATAGAAATAGCTACGTATATATAGAGGATTTCATAAATCTTTTATAAGGAGTTCATTATATACACAAACTCAAAAAATTCCAAAAAAAAAAACAAAAAAAACACAAAAATTAAATAAAATCGGAATATAGAATGGATAAAAAGAAAAATTCATATTACGTGCATAAAACCAAAAACACTAGAATATATAAGACGTCCCAAGCTGCTTATAATCGAAAAAATAGCTTTCAGATCATATCCCAACATTGGTGGCTATAGCTTTTTTGCTGATGTTAATGTGATATTAATATCTCAATCCACTGTAATATAGGATAGCATTTATATACTGTTCAACATGAAATTGTTTTTAGCAGCAGAACAAGGCAATACATGGCAATACAACACGATAGAGTGGCGAGCTTTAAATTGATACATTGTTGTGTAGTTGTATGTGTATTTTCCTTTAACATTACTAACTTCATGTACCCGACATGATGGCTATAGTAGTCTTTTGTTGTTCATATTCTATTTACTTTTATATTCCACGTCAGGCTATAGTGATTTGATTCTTATATAGATCATGGTTGTGTGGTTGTGTATATAATGTTTTCTTTTAACCATTTCAGTGGCTATTTTTTTGTTAATAGATTTTTGGATTTTTGCTTATAATAGTTGTTTGGTTTTGGTTGGTATAATTTTTTTTACACATCATTCAAAATTCGTACAATTTTGATTGTACTGTATGTGTATAGCTACATTTAGTTTGGGTACCCCGGTTCGATCTTTGAAGATTGATATAGATTTTAATAGTATGTGTAAATGTACATTTTAATATATATATGTATATCCAGAGACAACTTAAAACACGTTGTTTTATAAGTTGTCTCTGGTATAGCTATGTATTGTATATTATTACACTTACACTGCACTATTTACGTAATTTCTTTTTATTTCTAGGATTCAAGAAGATCAATGAAAATAAAAATTTGTATTATATCATATATTTTACAAGGAAGGTCATGTATGTATAATCACTGTACATGAATGTATATGTACGTAATTTGAATATATTTACGTGTATATACATATTTATGGTGTGTAAATTTATACTATAAAGGAGTATAGTATATGTAAGAATACGTACGTCTTTTGAAATATATGTTATATTTCGTAATATGACAACATCGATATTTTATTTTATATATTGTAAGTGAAATGAAATTTTTGATTTTTAACAATATCTTGCATATGCGTGTGCACATACATATGTCAAAACAAAAAAAAGTCATACAAAATTCATTTTCTACTTCTAATTCTGTGTATTCTTGTTTACAAACAAACAACAAAGGAATACAAAAATAAGAAAATAATGCAAAACATAGTTCTGGATGTAATGTTTTCAGACATACATATAGTATCATAGCAAAGAAGCATGAATCGAACACAAAACACAACTATTTACAATGGTAAGGAATATTATTACAAATTCTCATTGAAAACTCAATCCATACATGCACATAAGTATGTAGGTACATGTATACAAAATTGAAATCACTATATACAGATAATACAGAATACAATCATAATGCTATAGTATCCTCTTATATTATCTAATAATATAAAAAATATACAAATTTTTAGTTACACTGAATTTTTAAATCCAGAAAATCAAAAAAAAAAAATACAAAAATAGTGTAGTGTAATGCATATACATAGCTATACATATATGTATATACATATATACTTATATACATATATATACACATAACAATTAAAACTACACCAATCTTCGGTACCAAAATAAACCCAATGTATGAATGATGTGTAAAAAAAATATACACACAACCACACAACCATGATCTATATAAGAATCAAATCACTATAGCCTGACGTGGAATATAAAAGTAAATAGAATATGAACAACAAAAGACTACTATAGCCATCATGTCGGGTACATGAAGTTAGTAATGTTAAAGGAAAATACACATACAACTACACAACAATGTATCAATTTAAAGCTCGCCACTCTATCGTGTTGTATTGCCATGTATTGCCTTGTTCTGCTGCTAAAAACAATTTCATGTTGAACAGTATATAAATGCTATCCTATATTACAGTGGATTGAGATATTAATATCACATTAACATCAGCAAAAAAGCTATAGCCACCAATGTTGGGATATGATCTGAAAGCTATTTTTTCGATTATAAGCAGCTTGGGACGTCTTATATATTCTAGTGTTTTTGATAAAACGTACATACACCTTCTTCTTATACCAAAAACAAAATATTAAAGAAATAAGGGAAAAAAAATTATTTCATAAAATCTCTTCGTACATACTAATGATTGTGATGATGAGAACAACGATGACGATGTGATGATGATGATGATGATGACGAGGCCGATATTATTCACCATATGCTCTGGTGGTGCTCTGGTATTCTGGGCCTGATGTGGTAGATTGCCTTTATAATTTCATTGTTTATTGTTCATTTATCTGAGTTTTGTACAGACACACTCGTAGCTGCTTTACTCGTTGTATAGTTTAGATTTTACCATTCTTATATGCCATCATCATTCATCTATACGTGTATTACCTACTTAACTATACTTTTACAAAGGAATAATTTATTTCTATTTAATTTTCCTGTCCTGTCTTGTCCTATGCTGTGCTGTGGATGTTACTATCTCCCGAATACTACTGGGAAAATTTTTAATTCTTTATTTTATTTTTTGTTTCTTATATTTTCATTTGGATTTTATTATTTGAAAGTATGAGAAAGAAAAATTGAGTATTTATAACGGTCATAAAAAAAATAACAAACGAACGAGCAATAAAAACTAAAAAAAAAAAAAATAAAAAAACTAAATAAACAAAAATACAAAAATAAAAAAAAATGAATAAAAATTATTATGATTTTGTTTTATTGTTGTTTTTATTATTTTGTAGTGAAAAATATGTGTGTAATAAAATACTGTATAAAATATTTTAGTCACTGGATTATTACCATAAGCTTAGTGTTATGCCGTTATGCATTTAATAAAAACAAAAACAAAAATGATGAAACGTTCAAAATGAAGGAGAGATGAGGTAGAAAAAATAAAACCATGACAAGAAAATATGAATTTGAAAAAGGCAAATGATTGGTATAAATGGATAATAATTTCATCTCGAAAAATCTGTTTAGTTCTAGAATATATTGTTGCTGTAGGAATTATAAATAGGAGTGTTGTTGTAGGAGTCACAAATAAAATTTAGGAATTATACGATTTTTAAATGCCTTTAGAAAACAAGGGACAAAGATACATAAATTGTTAATTTAATTCATAATTTATTTGACAATGGAACAGATTAAGTTAATTCGAAGTAATCTTGAAAAGGACAATAAGAAAATGTAGTCCTTTTTTTCGTTTTAATCGTAGAATTGAAAAAAATTAAATATTCAAATCACTATCCTCCTTCTATGTATATTTCGTTTAATTTGTTTCCAATTTCAGGATTGTATTTGATATTTTCATTTTTCTACCTTTTTTTTGATATTTCAAGGAATATATTTTCATGGGAATCGCGTGAAATGAAAAGGATAATGAAAATTTGAAACAGATAAGTCATAGAAATAATTTCTTTCGCATTACTCATTATTGGGAGATTTTCCCACATTTACTAACTGTTAAGGAGCCCAATGGGAACTAGAAAGAATGTGTTGTGATTTCCAGAACTGTTGTAACTAACCGCCCCCCCCCCCCTCACCCACCATTAAACCTGGTTGGTTGGTTGGTTGGTTTGGTTGATTGCAGTAGCAATTCGTTTGAGTTCCTAGAAGCAGACTCAATTAGCACTTTGCATGCCACAATTAAACCTATTCTGCAACTGAATTAGTGGAAATTTATTAAAAATATTTTAGGAGACAAAAATATAGGAATCAGTGTTGAATATTTTTTTAGGACAGAATATGTCTTCACATTTTTAAATCTTCTCTGGTAATTCAAAACGGGAACGCTATCCCATGCTACAATTTGAGTACATATACTTATTCCAATTTCCCAAAATTTTCTGTTACTGTAAGCAATCTTGATGCATAATTTAAGACAAAAAACACAACTAAAAAGTTTAAGGAAATTAAACAAAAATGTATGAAAAATTGAATGTTGAAATAGGTCAGCATTTATATTAAATATTTATTGTTTCTAACCTCATTTTGCAGCATTTCAGATGCATTAGGATTCAAGATAACTATGGCTCACGTAACAGGAAAACTATCCAAAAAAATAGAGAGAAGAAATAAATAAGAGTATTCAAATATCTTAGAAGTTTGGGGATGTTTTTTGTTCTTAAACCATTTCTGTTTATCGTTTCTTTGAAAGAATTTGTTTTGATTATTTATGTTTTATTTTTATTTAATTTTCTGATTTGTATGGTATAAGTCACTACAATATGAAATATGCATTCATGTATCACCAGTCATATCTCATAATTTAATTCAAAACAAAACACAAAAAGCATGTATCTGATAAGAAACATTATTTTGTATTATACCTTTTCTCTTTATCCTTATTATAAATATATGCATGCATACATATATACATGTGTACATATGAAATACAACTAGAATATAACAACATAATAATGGTGAACTAACATGAAAATCAAACAAAAATGAAAAATGAATTTATTTTGCTCTGTTTGCTTTAGCATTTATCTGATTTGTTATACATACATCCACAAATATGTGTGCGGAGAAAGGAAAAAAAAAAGCTACGAAAAACAAATAAGCAAACAAAATAAAGATAAGAAAATCATACAAATTCGAGTATGAACATATCTTAGAATAAAGGAAAAAATGCCAATGAAGGAAATGTATTCCAAGAAAATGAAAGGAACGAATGCAATAAGAAGGAAATGAAAATAAAAAGAAAAACGAAGATTTTTTGATACAATTATTCATAAACTGCTTGTAAATATATAGTAAGAAAATTTTCATACTAAACAAAGCGAATACACAAAACAAAAAAGGATTAAAGGACTAGTGTATGTGTGACCACGAATGTAGAGGAAAGTGGCACAGAGTTATATAGATAGTGACTATTTTTTCATAAAAAAAAACCAAGGAATAAAAACCACCAACAGAAAGGATAATATTTGAAGAAGCAAAAATTTTACAGAATACAAAATGAAAAAGGAATAGAAAAAATCAAAGAAATTTGAAAAAATTGTAATCGTAATGTTTCTGTTATTTCATCAATGATTTATAGAGTAGAGAAGTAACCGCGTATGAAAAACCAGAAAAATATCTTTAAAATATTCTTCTTTTCGGGGGGGCTCTTATTTTCGTTCAAAAACTACTTGATTGTATAAATTATTTTCAGAAATGGAGAAATAAATTTTCGAAAAATCGCTGTCGTCTGTGATTTCAGAAATCAAAAATTGGGTCATTGCAGGTTTTAGTATGTCGAATCGATTAATATACGCGATCATCGGTGACAATAAAGATGGCTAATTAACCAAAGACTATTCTTATAGAAATTATTATGGGAAATAGTCTTTGGAATTTCTAATTGTAAATGAATATCCCTTCGATAAAATTAAATTTGATTACATTAGAGAGTGAAATATGTAAAGTTGTTATATTTACCAGTGTCAAGTCAAGCATGTGAAAAGTTTGGGATAAAGAGAACGAACAATCCATCAGCTAGTAGAAATTACCGAGAGAAATTCCCAAACTCAAATCTAGAATTATTCCAATTGGTATCCCTGCGGTTAAATTTGGTAGGTTTACCGCATTATTCAATTTCAGGGGGGAAAGGGGTGTGTAAAGCTGCAAAATTCCCACAAAAAAATAATAATCTGTGAATGCTATCTTGAACAGCTCAAAAATATGATAGCCTTGATGGGTCGAGCTTATACCTAATTTGGTTTTCTACCTAATTTTGGTAAATTGGCTAAAATGTAGCAAAATGTTTCCTTATTGCGCTAATTAAGTCTGGCTGGCAGCTAGTCAAACAAAACAAATAACCTCCTACCTATCTACCCGTTTTATCGTGAAAATCAAAAAAATTTTAGTAAATTTATAGGCATACAAATGACATAAAAAAAGATACATATCCTTAGTTTTCTTGGGAATATCCTTTAGAGTTCTTTGTTATTTATTTTTGTTGACATTTTTTTGGATCCATTACATTATCATTCATGGATATTGTATGCGAGTTTCGATTGTGTTTTTTTGTTAACACAAAACATTTACTCATAAACGAATTATGTACTGATGGAAATTCTTAAATTTTATATACTGCGGAAAATGCGAAAAGAAACTAAGAAATGCATTGTATACAAATATAGCATACATGTACGAGTATAAATTTTTCATGTACACACATATGGTATGATATTAAATAAAAAATCATAACCTCTTTATATAATATTATTATTTTTTTTGCTGTTTATTCGAGTATTACATTCGTAAGGATATATACATAAATTATAATCTATTGTATATTGTATTATCCTTCATTTTCTTGTTTATTTTTTGTAGTCTTCTTTTTTTCTTGACGCCAAATGAAGTCCAAGCTGAATATATGGAACCATTTAGAATCGTGTTCAGCAGTTCAGCAACCAAGATTATTCGTCGTAATTATTATAGCCGAATATAATTTCAGCTTATTCATCAACCTATTGCGATTAAATTTGTTTTTGGACTTCATTTTCGGAGTGTCAAACATGCCAGCTGATTGCAAAATGTTTGTATTTTTATGTGACAAAATGAAAAAGAGGTTATGTGGTGTGGTGATTATAGGTGAGTGCTGTGCTGCTGCTATTCATAACAAGGTTATGTTCAAACGATATTTATAGCACCATAGTCGCAGGTTGTCTTAAAATTATCCGAATAATGTATAATTGAGGTTGATGAATACACTTTATCTCAGATGAAAGATAATCTTGATTGGTGAATAGGACCCTTATACATATCGCCATAGAATGGAAATGCACTTCATAATTTACCTTCAAAAAAAAAAATAATAATAATAATAGTAAAATAAAGTGGTAGAAGAAGAAGAAAATTAAAAAAAAAAAGGATACTAAATTACATTTTATATGTACGTAAAATGCACATTTAAAATGCTTGTGGCTCGTTGATATTGTAGTATATGGCGACTATCTGTTCGCATATAAATATGTATGTGCATTATACATAAACACACGATAATAAATTTTAATATTAACACATACACATACTTAAAAATAGATTCATAATATCCTATAGATGTATGCAATAGATTGTACATCAGAATATATGGTATATTAGTATAGAAGACAGGACAATTCATTTTCAATGAATGCAAACGAATATTTTTAGATATTCTTTATATGTAATGTATATCCTTTATTTATTTATTATTTTATATTTTGTAATTTTTTTTTAATACATATTTTTATTTTATTTTTGTCACATTCTCTTGAATTTATTATCATTTTTGTACACTTCTTTTATTTTTATTTTCTAATTTTATGGTTATTTATACATCGACATTATATAAATCTCAGGCCTAAGAATCTTTTAATAATTTTTTTTTTTTTTTCGCCTATTATATACGTTTATATGTGTACATTAGTGAATACTGGAAATTCATATGTCTGCGTATATGTATTTGTAAATGATTTATGTATACACAGTTATGTGTATGTATAGTGAATTATTGCTACATATACTATGCGTATACACGGAAATGAAATTAAAAAATAAAATACTATAGAAATAGTACTCACAAGAAACAAAATACAAAAAAAAAGTAAAACAAAAAAAAAAGGATATATGAGAAAAAATGAAAATGAAAATTTCAAAAAAAAAAAAAAAACAAAAAACCAAACTCGAAAGATAAAAACAAAACGGAAATAAGGGACATAAAGAAAATAAAATAGTGTGTGACAAACTAAAGAAAATTTCACTAAAAAAGAAAATAAAAAAAAAAATATCAACGACATGACAAAATTCTTCAGATTTTCTTACATATTTTTTTTTGTCTTATTTTCTTTATTGTTTTTTCATCCATCTACATCTAGATCTAGCCATGTATGTATATATATGGAGAACAAGAGAAAAAAATTTTGCAATAATGCAACAAAACATAAAAAGAATAACAATGAACAGAAACTGTTATAAAGCATGTTTAAGTGTCAAGTTTTTGTCTGCGATTGCTGTTGTTTTTTTTTTTTTTTTGTGTGTGATTGTTTCTTTTTGTTTTTGCTTTCTTGAGAAAAGTATCTATAGTACTATACGTACTACTGTAGTAGTAGGCATTAATGAATTTTTAAAGGAGAACGAGATAGTGTGTACACTCTTATAGCTTTTCGCTTTTGCTATTTTTGTATGGTACTGATACAACTATCCACTATTGCTGCTGCTGCTGCTGCTACTGCTGCTACAGTTAGACAATAAGTAGAAGGAGATTCTGTATACAAGTATAGTGGAATTGTACGACTACAGAGGAATAGAATCACAGATGAAATGATAAAAAATGTAACAAAAATAATAATAATACGAAAACAACAAAAGTGGAAAATCAAAAAAAAAAGGATGAGAAGGATGAGTTACGAAATAAAAATAAAGAACCATACAGCCTTATACGCTTATATACATATAGCTTTTCCAATATATACCATCGTACATTGTGCCATATAACAGAGCCTGGCCTGATAACTACATAATTTTCTGACTGATAGAGACTACACTGCTACGCTCTATATTGCACTGTATTTACGAGTATATGTAAAGGAAAAACTTTCGTTAAGATTTCATTTAGCTAGGCTATGGCTAGGCGAAGTGTCCTAGCACATTTACGTACATACATAAATATTCTTGTAGTATTTTTATTTTTTTTTTTTAAAGAATGAGGCAGATACTCCTTCTCCTTTTATTTTCACTTTTTTTTTTGTTTTTTTTTTGTCTTTTCAAGTGTTTTATGCTTTTTGGTCTTCTGTAAATCACAGTACTTAATTGTGTGTGGAATTTTTTCAGTTGAAAATAAAAAAATAAAAAACAAACGAAAAGTATATGAAAGTTATTTCGTTTTTTTAGATGTGTGTTTATATGTGTGTGTGTGTATGAGATGATGTTCTATTTAAAAGTATAGAAAAAATAATATTGTAAAATAAAATAGCAATAAGAAACACGATCATAAAGGACTAGGACTTTATAGAATTATTGTAGAAAAATAACAAAAAAGTTAAGCACAGATGCACATACACTCATATACACACAAATATCGCATATAATGACTTGGGACTGATACTATCTACATGTAGTATGTGAGGATAAATGTGTAAGCATGTAAGATGTAAGTCTATAAAAAAGGGAATTCGTTAGGGGTGTATTATAAGAATTCGTAGAAAAATAATAAAGGATATGAAATAAAGACATCACATAAATATACGAAGACGAATAGAATTTGTATATAAAAATGAAATTTAAAGCTCAAGAGAGTATTAGCAGAGTATTGACAGCAAATTGATGACAAGTTGGTATTTATAACACGAACATCTCACCTCAACGATCTGGCTTATGTAGCTTGGATGTGATTATAATGATGGCTATTGTAAGTATAAAAAAGGATTAACAAAATATTGGGAATAAAAATAACAGAGGATCTTATATGATTTTATGATTGTGAGCTCCTTTTGATAGGCTTTAACTTCTTTAAATTGAAAAAACTAAAAACAAGATGACAATAAACATGAATATAAGAGTCCAAAAGGACAAATTTCAATCAATCCGAATATCAAAGCGAAAATCAAATAATGGATGCGATAAATATAATTGCAGCGGATTCATTCATTCATCAATAATACGATAGACGACAGTTCAATCTTAAGATCAGTCTCAACCTAAACCAGCCAATGGTTTCTAGACGATCTTAATCCATCATATACTTGAACCCGCATTTTAGTGTGGACTCCATACCCCATTTTTTTATTTACATAGTTATTTTCTTTTTCTTTTTTGGAAGGAAAAAACTCAATTCTGCGTCAGGAATTTAATTGTTCTATTCGAACAACTTAAAAACAAATGAAACTATTGGATGTCGTTTTGGAAAGTATATACTCGAATCAAAATAGAATGGAAGTAGCAGTTCCATAAATACATTCGAGTATAGGGCCGCCATATTTTTCAGATAGTCTTTTAATTTCTCGAATCCAATTATTTTTTAATAAAATCTCATGCACTTAAAAATGTAGATAGCTGCTGGATTCAATTAAAATCCTATAGAAAAAAAGAAAAATTATTCAGGATTTTACTAATTTTGTATGAATGGAGCCGTTTATTACTTTACTACATATATCCTTTTATATTAGTTATAAGTTATAAATTGTTGAATATATACATATAACGAATATCCTTCTAAAATAATAAATAAATGATTTTAGTCAGAATGAATGAAAGAATATTGATGAAAAAGTAATGCACAATTTTATGTTATGACTTCAAGGAAAAGCTTCCAGTAACTCTTGTATCATGAAGTATTTTACTGCAATTTATGCCATCAGTTACTTTGGATTCCATTGTAATATTCTATTATTTCAGAATTTAAAACAAAAGAAAACATGTTTTTAAAAAAACAAAAAAATTTTTTTAAGGATAATTGTGTCGAATTGTGTCAAAAAAAAATCGAGAAACATCAAACAAATTCATTTTTTACTGCTATATCATCAGAACATCAACATTGTTTCATAATCATCGTTATCCAGCATCATCATAACACATCTGCATTCCGACATATCCTAAATAGGAACACATACATATGTATGTATCTAAAAATGTGTATGCGTGTTACTTGTTCTTCTTCTTCTTGTTATTTTTTTTTCGTAGATTAAAAAGTACACCACTTTAAGATAATAAAAAAGAAAAAAAAAGGACTAAAAGGACGAAAAGGATATCAAAAAAAATTATATTTATTTAATTTTCTTTACTGTATCCTAACTGTATATGGAGTATGTAAAGAAAAAAAAATTTTTTTTTTAGAAATATACTCGTATGTACTCAAAAATGAAGCAAAAATACAACAAAAAAGATATAATTATTACCCGGGAAGTGTAAATAATAATTGTATCTTATTGTTTGGCGGCTGAATTTATATATATATAAAAAAAAAAAGAAAAAAAAATTCTCGCAAAAATGTACATACTTACTACACACATACTAGTACATTCGTATAAGTTTTATTGTCCTTTATATCTCTATATACTTGTAAGAAGTAAATCAAAAGAAAAGCGTTTTAATTTTTATACTCTTCTTGTCTACTTTTTTTTACATCTTTTATATTTTTTAACTTCCGGCACATAAAACCTGCATCAACCCCTAAAAATGAATTTCTTATATTTTTGTTTATTTCTTTATGCATGCTTTAAACTCTTTTCTAAATAATTATACACCAGCAATATTAATAAGTTTATACACACACACACACATTCATAAATATGCAATCCTTATGACTCCTGTATACATACGATATAGCGACTATATTCCGTATGATGTGTTATTTGTGTGTGTGTGTGTGAATGCATGTAATTGTTTATTATATGTATATACGAATGAAGCGAATGCCTTGTTTTAAGTTTATTTATCGCCATGTCCTCTTCAAAAGCAAATAAAATAAACATAAGACAAAAATAAAAAGAAAAGAAAAAATAGTAGTAGGGTAGTAGCAGTTCTGTTGTCAGAATATCATTCTGCACAGTATAATACTGTATACACACTGGAGAAGACAAAATTAGCTCCATTTACTTTAATGCCAATTTAATGGTACATTGCGCGTATTGTTATTATTTTGCTTTTTTTCCTTTTTTTTGTATGTATGCATATATACACTTTGATCGTACTATATACATACGTTTATATGGATATATGCATTGCTACCCCACATCCTACTGTATATGCATGCATCTAAGTATGTAACATGGTCTCTAGGAATAAAAGAAAATGAATAAATTAAAATAAAACACGAAAATAAAATCACGATACGAAGTAAAAATTCTTTTGTTTTATTGTATCTCATAATACAGTTTCCTTATTTCTTATTTTTTGCAAATTTTTATTATTGCTATTATTATTATCCTTTTGTCCTAGCATATATCCTATACTCAGAAATTTTTTTTTTCTGTTTGTTTTGTTTTTCTTATGAGATTTCATACTTTTCATATACGCAAGTGAGTGTGTATACTATATAGCACTTAAAAAGGATGCGATGTATATGTGATATGGGATATCATTAACAAATGCACTAGTGTGATGTATTCCTCATATGAATTTTCTTACTATTGAAGAAAAACATTTTTTTTCGCCGTTAGTTGCAGTTGCCGTTATACTTCTATAGTCCTGTCCTTTTTTTTTGTTTTTTGCATTTCACATTTTTATTAATTTTTTAATGATTCATAAAAAAATATTTACAATCCACTTAAAATGATGTCAAAATGATTAGGTAAATAAAGATTTATACATTGGTGTTGTTGTACTATGTATTGTTATCTTTGTTGTTGTAATATAGAACAGCGCAATAATTATTCAGGATGGATAGGCTCGTAACAACGGTGTCATTATTACATATTTATAGCACCGGAAAAAATTAAAAAGTAAAAATAATTGAACAAATTAAAAATGTATAAGTCAGGAGGAAAAAAAAAGGATAATAAAAAATTTTTTTTTATTGTTTAAATATTTGATAAAGGATTATATAAAATTAATGAATATGATAAGAAGTGTGAAATTTATACATTGTACTCGTATTTTAAGGATATACATGGGAAAGCGTATACATGAAAACAGGAATGTGTAGACATCAGCAGCCGCTGGCTATCAAAAGCTCTAATACTAATACGAAATTGTAGGGGTGTACGGACACAACGTTGGTTTTTTGCTTAATACAGGACATAGGCGACGGAAATAATGAAAGGAGAAATATAAGAAAGATATGTAGATCCTAGATTTTCCTTAGAAGGAATAGGTAGAATAAAATTTGAAAATAGAGATAAAAAAGGATACTCTTGCAATTTCGTGTTGCGTTAAAATATAATTTGATCATAAAAGGATAAAAATTTTGAAACAATTGAGTAATAAATACGGATAACTTTTGTACAAATATGTTTGAGTATTTTTCATGAATATCCTTCAATTCGTATTTACATAAAAAAAATGTTGTGATTTAGTTTTCTATTTATTAATTTATTTAAATTTTTCTTGCATCGTTTTTATTTTCTATTTTTATCCTTAACCAACGAACAGGACTCCAATATACACATAAACTTCTACTTTTCATTGCTATTAATTTATTCATACATAATGTCTGTATACACATGAATTTTGGAACAGCATTCATGAAAATATTATTATCCTTTTTCAAGTTTGTAGAAAAATTTGAAAAATTTCCATTATTCTCATGGCCTACATCACGTCATCGTCATCCATTTACCTTTTACTAGGCTGTTCTCTTTTGCTTGGTTCCCAACCGAAGATGTTCCTCCCAAGACACTTTTCAGTTCTCTTTTATTCTGGATGTCCGAACCATTGTAATCGTTACAACTTAACAAATATCTTTATGTTATCGCTTCACGCTTCAACTCGACGAGATCATGATTCATCTTTTTTACAACAGAATAAGTTTTCCTCTCTAACTGAAATATTTTTCTTAGGAAACTTCTTCCAAAAAGTCTTAGGGGGCGCGTTTTTATCCGATGTATTGACGTTGTCCATGTTTCTGAGTTATAGATGTCGCAATAGGCTTTATGATTGACTTGTAAATCCAAAGCTGTCTAAGTAGTGTCATCTTCTGATAGCTATGTAATCGATTTCTAGATTTGTTTTCATACTCTCAGTTCTCAGATGTAGCTACAAAGATACTACCTTACTTGTGGTATCTATGACTATGTGCCAATGTACTATGTATTTGAATGTGTGCATTTTATATGCGATTGCTTATACATAATGTAGTGTATTCTTACTTTAAAATTTATTCGATTTTCTTCTTCTTTTCGTACTTCACAGTTAAATTTTTTTCTTATATCATATCCATTTTATTTTTTTTTTTTTGAATAGGTGTTCATATATAGTACTTCACCAGCTCATACGTACATTTATGCTACAGATAACACAGTTTTATAAAACATTCATAAAATATACAGAATTGTTGCCGTATTTCCTTTTTATTGTAATTTTTGTTTCTTTTTTAGTTATTTTGCTTTTCTGTTCTTTTCACATTTTTTTGTATTTCTTTTATTATTCCTACTTTCGATTGTGTTACAATTGTGAAAATGAGAATATAACGCCTCTTAAAATACACAATATTGGACTGTATGTGCAATACACACACACACATCTACTGTATCTGATATACCACCACATTATCCTCCTTTTTCACACATATAAATAAATGCACCTGCAACTATGCAAAAATCAAAATCATAAAGTCAAGAAAAATTTTAGAATTTCTCTTCTGTTTTTGTTTTGCACTGTTGTTGGGTTTTGTTGTATGTGCAGTAGTCCCCTTTACTCATACACAATTTTTTTTTTTTTATTTTTACTTTCTCTCTGATTTCATTTCCTATATAGAGTTTAGAAGTATCAGTTGCATTTTATATTTCTGATTTCAATACGCCATAGCACCATAGTAGTGGATGTGGATGTCGTTGTAGTGTAGTATTAGTGGCACTATAGTATAATAGAAGTATAGTTGTTTTGTTGCAACAATCCTATTTGAATGTATATCTTCTTCTTATTCTTTTTTTTTTGACTCCTTTATTTATTTGCTTTGTTATATTCTGTTGTATTGTCATTAAATTCCCATAGGCCATCATCAATCGTCAACAAACTTAAACATTTTATGGGGGATATTGCATATTTGCATATATGTACGAGTATGTATTCGTCTTTATGTAAAGTGTACACATTTCTGTACCTATAATACCTCTGCCATCCTGTATTTCATATTCACTTATACGATTGCATACATTCATGCATATTGCATAGACGACATACAAAATTCGTATTGCTCGTATATTGAAAATTTTATTAATGCAGTTGAAAGAAATTGTATACACAAATGAAAATCAAATCAAAATAAAAAAAAAAACAGGAAAAATACAAAAAAGGAACAATAAAATGACACGACCTGTATTTTGTTTTTTTGTTTTTTTTTTTTTTTTGTTTTTATTAACTAACTGCATGCATATGCTATATATTATGCATATTATGGACTTTATCTGGACTTAAATCCTTTTTTTTTCTAGTTTTTTTTTTTTTTTTTTTTTTTTTGATTTTATTTTGGAACATTTTTGTTGAAATAAATTGAAAGAAGAAATTACAAAATGAAAATAACAAAAAAGAAAATCATGTGAAGTGAAAACACAACAGAAACTTCACAATAAACAAATAAACACATAGCATAAATAAAAAGATAGAAAAACTATTGAGAAAACTGTAAAAGGAAGAAGAAAACGAAGAAGACAGAAGAAGAAAAATGAAAAATAAAAAATGTATGTAGGTGTATGTACATATATTCAGTGCACTGTACTACTTATTTATAACTGCTCGTATGTACTTTATATAGTTTTAGCTGCGTATATATGATTCTATGTACATATATATATTGTCGTATGACACACAACAGTTTTAGTACACACAGCATATGACGTGCCATTTTCCATATACATATGTACATATCTACAAGAGTATTTGCTTGTATTTTTGTAACAGAGTTATTTTTTTTTTATCTAATTCTTATTCTTCCTGTTACGGTTTCTTTTTCCTTAATATGCATAACAAAGTATATTTTTATACACACATTATTATATTCTTGTTCTCGTGCATTTTAAGTACACATCCTAGTATGTATGTATGTACGAGTATTGTATACTGTCGCTTATATAATATGTGCTGCTAAAAATATAACTTCTTGTTTCTAAACTTTGCACATCAGAATTATATCCTTTTATATCTCATATGTATGTATATGTGAGTATGTATTTTTCATCAGTTCAGTTCAGCTTACTTTTTTTCCATATTCTTCTTCTTCTAGTTTATTTTTGTAATTTTATTTGAAATATACATATTCTCCTATAAATATGCAAATATACACACTTGAATCCACAAACATAGTACGGTACGGATTCTGACTTTGTATTTATCAATACGAAAATAGTAAGTGTATAGGTTTATGTGTAGAAAATAGTATATATGTGAATATGGTTAACCGCATTCAAATCCTTTTTGCATACACATCTATATGTAGATTAGCATTAAAATGTTAATACAACAACTAGAAGTTTTACGATTGATGATATGGTTAAAAAAAATCAAAAAGAAAGGAAAAGGATATACGATTTATATGATACATTTTCGTTTGTATGTAATGTCCTATGTGTTCCTAATACATGACAATCATAAACATAAACATACAGTTATAAAGATTAGTAAGAGAAACAAGGATTTTCTTCAGTTATGTTATGTTATTTTTTTTTTTTTGATTATTTTTCACTTTTGAAACAAACGAACAAGAAAAAAGAACATAAAACGATGAAAATGGTAAAAAGGTTTTCTTTCAGAATGTATTACAGATTTGATTTGAATCATTTTTTTTTCGAATTTCGAATTTATGATTTAAAAATTGCAAATAAAAAAAAACGATTCTAGAATTTTTAAGATGATACTTCCTATTATATTTTATACTCCTATGGGATGGTTTTCACTATCACTTTTTAAAAACTTTTTTATATCGATTTCATGAATGAAAAAAAAATTCTAAGAAAAAAAAAATAGGAAACAAAAACACATATACACACATAAAATTGGAAATGAAATGTGTAAAAAATTCATGATAAAGTTTTTGAAAAATTAGTTTAAACTTTTACGTATGATCTTTTGAAGGATATATAAGTTTTATGTCAAAATCAATTTTCAAATTGAAGGGATTTTTTTTTTCAAGTTTTCAGGTAAGTATATGTGATAAATTACAGACGTGATATGGAATGAGCGTCGTTATAAGTCAACTCATGTGTGTCAGTTTTAGTAATGGTACTAATATTTTGGAGAACTAAATAGAAGCAAATCAATTTCACCTCTGATTTGAATGAACTAAAGCTTCGTGGGAGGCAGAGTTTAAAAGTGTTGCTGATTCGAATCAACTTTCGGACAACAAGTCACGAAAATAGTGATTTTAAAAATTATGTAGACCAACTCTGTTTCTTAATTTCTAATCTACGTTAGACTTGAGATGGAAAAAATAATATTGTTGTTTGAGTGGAGGCTTTCTGAGAGCTTTCGTAAAATAGGATCCTAAAATCTACTCTACTATATGTATATCTGCTACCTTAGGTTATCCTACAGAAAGAGATAATTTAATTTCCCAATATCCTTAGGCAACCTTAGGTTATATCATTTTTTCAAACATTTAGAATCTAAACTTTAATGTATATGCCCAAGAGTATAATTTTAATGGTGCTCACTTTCGTCATTGACTATATGCTTTCGTCAACTTTCGTCCATTGAAGTTTTCAAAATTTCTAATTAGAAAACTTGATAAAATCTACGTTTTCCCTACTTGTATCATTTGGAAATTTTTTTTAAATGAACATCATGAAAATTCTTCAAGGATATTTCATATCTATTTAATGAAAATGTCCTTGTTGGTCCTTTTTCAAATTAGATAGGTACCTACACTCATCATATAGTATATGCTCCTAATTGTTTTCCAAACAAAAATCTGAATAAATATTAAATTCAATTTATCGTTATCCTATTATCCTTTAGTATTACATCACCATGTAAAAATGTTACATTCGAATTATATTGTTTTTATTTTGTCATTTTTGATTGATTGAAAAATTCGAAAATTATTAGATATCGTACGTAGAGCTAATGTGCAATAATAGAGATCCTTTTTCGTTTTTATTTGTTTTATTTTTTTCTATGTTTTTCTTTTATTTGTTACATTTACCTTTAATGTATATTTTGGTTATTCACTACATTATATTGTAAGTATGAACGCATGTTATCCTTATACCTATAATCGTATGTATACGAACAGTCTATGTATACATGTATGCATACTCGTACATGAAACATATGAATTCGTCATACACTTTTCCAGACTGAATAAAATATGTTTACTCTTATAATTTACATAACAACATACCTTTATTAGAGGAAAACTAACAGGAGTTTATCATCCTGCTTCCTATTTCTGATGTCTGTCTGCCTGTATTATTACTTAAAATATACATATGTTAATATGTGGAAAATTTATGAAAATGTACATACTATATAAATATCCTTACGTCTACTTAAATCTGTGTGGCTGTGTATATATGTACGTTACGTAGTGTATGAAAATGTGTATTAAATATGCGTATTATACATATACATATAGTAGATTTATGTTCATATGCGTGCATTTGTTGGTTGGTTTGTTACTCCGCTTTTGTTGGCTGTTTGGTTGTTTGGTTGGTTGGTTGGTTGGGTTAAGTTCGAAGTTCAGTTCATATTCATGTAGTATTCCTTCCTATTCAAAATGATTTTCTTCTTACCTATATACATACCCATGCATGGAGGATGTACAACAAAAATGAAAATTCGTACAGAAAACAGAGAACACCAATTATCCTTCCATATGGAAGGAGTGCATACATTATTTTGAAATGTCTGCCTGCATATAAACTTACGTATGCATATATCTACTTGTAGTATGTGCATGCGGTCCTATATATATGTACATATGTGTGAGTATGTATTATCCTTACAAAAGATATAGATAGTCGAGTCGTCGAACATTTTTACATAAATACAGTAACAAACATATATATGTGTGTGTGTATTTTATCTAACATTTCAGTTGTGATATTCATATATGTATGTTTGTGTTACATTGTTTTTGTTGTGTACATCGAATCCTGCTTGTGCGAACCAATAAAATGTTGAGATCGAGAATGAATGAATATATACATATGCACACACACACATATCACACCATCATACACATTACTATTACATATTATTATACCGTTATTTTTGTTCATATACTATCGTTTCATACTTATTACTATTATATTATATGTATGTAAGTATATGTATATTTTTCATATATGGGTCAAAGTGCAGTGCAATGTCCTCGACATCCGCATTGCTGTAGTTCGTGAGCCTGTTTAATTTTTATTAATACGATATATCCGAATATAGTGTATGTATATTTTTATATGGTTTTTGTATCACATACATACTGTATATCCTTATGCACTTTTACATATTTGAGTGTGTATATATTTGTATGTATGTAGTGCCTATAAGTATATATTTAGGTACATGGATATGTACTATATACTATATCTACATATCATGTCCTTTTATAAACTATATTGTGCGCCAATACTATGATTTACATATGCATACATATTATATTATAAAAATATTTGAATGTTAAAAATATATCCTAGCTATACAAACATATGTATATCCAAACAATGACATCCAAAAGGAACAAATTATGTTTAGTCGTACCCGAGTTATGTTATATGTTATGCCTTTTGTGTTGTACACGATGAGTTGAGATTTTTTTGTGTTGTGTGTGTGTGTGTGTATATGTGTTCCTTTTTTTTTGCTATATTTGGTTGGTTGAGGTGGTTGAGGGCTTGTCGATGACGATGATGATATATAGTATAGTGAAGAAACTCTCCAAAAAATTGTTATTGTATATGAATATGGATGTCAGCTACATTATGGATGGATGCTATACGTACATATATACAGTTACATTTACAAAATACAATTGATATACGTGTACATATATACGAAAATATATAGGAGAGTTCTTTCGCAGCAGCAGCAGCAGCAAAGCAACAGCAACGCTACTCTAACATTCTTTTGAAGTTTTTAGATAAATTCATATAGATAACGCAACTTAGATTTATAAGTTTTGTTTCCATCATATTATATCCTTTCTGTATACACACACATTTATACGTATGCATATACATTTTGTATTTATATGTATATAAATGTGTAGATATACCTAGAATCCAGGATTGTATGATAGCAGTCAGGATACGGTATATATTTCATGCGGTCGTATGCATTAAGTGACATATATATATACGTATGTACGTACTTCATTTACATATATATTCATGTGTATAAGTATAGTAGATTGTCTATTAGAAAAATTTTATTTCATTTTTTTTGAATGTTATGAAGAATATACAGTATATCGAGTTGGGAATTTTCAAACAGGAAGAAGGAAATAAAAAGGACTTTATCATTATATGAAATATACTACATAAAGGAAAAGCAATCACAGGAATTATTTATAAATGTAGTAGATGTTTGATAATGGGCATAATAATGTTTGTTGTATTGTATTGTTGACTAGATGGTTGGTTGGTTGGTTGGCTGTTTGGCTGACTGTTTGGCTGCCTGGTTGACTGTTTGGCTAGTTCACTGTTGTTATATTATGCTATCATCTCATCATCATCATTGTTTTGCTACTTCAGATGCTTCTGCTGATGCTGCTTCTATTATTGTTGTTATTGCTGTTTTTGTATTGCTATGACATATTGGCATATTTGTACATATGCACATACATTCACCCGGCATATCCTGATATATCGTTCATGAGCATAATAAAAACGTCATTTGATTATTTGTGTGCTTTTCATTTTTGTTATTATTGTTGCAATTTCTTGTTATTATTATTGTCTTTGTTGTTGTTGTTGTTGCTGTTAAATAAACTGAATGAAAATGACGATATATGAACAGATGAATGAGAAAATTTCGTACTATATGTACCAATATAAAGCATACACACATTACAATAGGAACAACAAATATAGTAAACTTTTATTTATGCACAATGGCTATACATATACAATCATCAGGATTAACAAAGAGTAATGATATGTTTTGAATGAGATGATGATGATGCTGTTGATTTTGTGACTACATATCTATAAAGTCGGAAAATGAATCGTCAATGAATCGAAAAGAGTAGTGGGTAGGAGTTTATTCGGTTTTTTTTTTTATTTTTGTTCTCTTTTCGTTCGTAAATTTTCATCCTTTTTTTATTTTTATTTTTGTTAAATTATTGCATGTAGTACTTTATAAATCTCAATCATTGTTAAAATTCTTTGTATCCTTTTTGAATTTCAATTGCATCAAAAAATTTTTGTATACTTTTACTTAAAACAAAAGAGAGCAATGAATTTTAATATGTATTCTAAAAGTATATATATATATGTGCGAATACGAGTATGTGTGTGTATTTGTCGCAATTTATATACAGAAGAGATATATGTATGCACTTATAAACTGGCAAAAAAGGATTAACTTTGACTATGTGTATATTTATGATATACATATAAATATATAAAAAGGACTTATGAATTTTGTATATTTCCTATATCGGTTTTAATATATTTTGTTTTATTTTTGGTTTTGCAAACATACGTCTCTACTATATGTATACTTTCTGTTGATTTTCTTCTCTCATTTATATACATACATATGTACATTTTCGTCCTTTTTCATTTACATACATATATTTCTATTGCCGTTTATATTATCAACAAACTTTTTTTTTACGTTACAAAATTTATATTTGAATGCATTTTTATTTGCAATTAGGAAGATTACCATATAACGAGCATAAATGTATAGTATCTACCGTGTATTAAAGGACTGAAGTATACATACTGCGATTGTAATGCTTTCATTCACAATAAAAAAAAATACAATACAATACGACATGAAAACATTAAAATTCAAATGTATGAAGGTCTTCATCAAAAAGGCGATGATATTATATGAACTGGTGTTAATGTGTGTATGTGTGTGTGAATATGTTTAATATCCAAAGAATGCACAAGAGATGTTTTCTATTTTTCCCAGAAAATAAAAAAAAATGTTTATATTTTAGAAAAATCAAATCAAATGAATGATTGAAATAAGTACGAGTATGTATATAAAGAAAAAAAAATATAAAACATAAAAATTACAAAAAGGAAAACTTTTAAATGACAAATAAATGATTTTGTGTTTGTGTGCCTATGAATAAATATTTATATATGTATCTATGTGTATATACATTTGTATGAATTTGTGTGTGTGTATGTATATGCATGCATAATATTCGCATTTACACCGATTTCGCTCTGTTTTAAAAGAATTTTTTTGATTTGTGTGCTAACCTATTGGCATTTATATTGTCACTATAACTGTTAGTATTTTTATACTATATAATCAATGAATTTATGATAAATAAAATTGAAAATAAAATTAGACAAAGAAAATCGCTTAAAAATGATGATGACTTTTTGTAAAAAAAAAAAAAAAAAAAATTGTCATTCTATCGCACATGGTGACTTTACATATAAATATTCGAGTATATGTAATGTTGACTGCATATTTAAGGATTCCCCTTATATTTACATTTATATCCTTTTTGGTTTTGTATATTTTATGTCATTTTCATTTAATATTCTTTTTGTTATTTTTTTTTTTTTGTTTTTTGTAATTTTGATTGGAATTAGAATTTTGATGGTGTAAGAGAGGATTTCAAGTGTTTGTTATGTTTGTTTCGTTGTTGGATTGTTGTTATTTTGTTTGTTTGTTAACAAAATTTTCAAAATACATTATAAATAATCACGTGTACACACATACAGTATATAAATTTTACAAGGATTTCAAGTTTTAAAAAATTGTTTGATTGGAATTTGTACACACACACACATATTATACATATACACATACACATGTACACATATACGTAAAAAAATAAATGATCAAAAACCAAAGGAATAATGAAAAGGACGAAAATAAAAAGAAGAAAATATTTTTAAATGATGCAGATAAAATACATACGAAACGAAAGGATATAGTACACTAAATACAATTGAATGTACATATAGTATATATAGAATATGTAACTACTACTGCCACTATACACACACATTTATAAATTGATAGGACTTTTAACTATTTGCTGCTTTGACTATCTTCATCTGTTTTTTTTATTGTTCAAAAAATTAAATACAAAAGGGATATATACAACATATTCACATACGAGTATATATGGATACTCGCTCGTGTATTTAGGTCGTTTTGATATGTGCGATAATGTTAAAAAAAAATAAAAAATATCGTATAAAGGAATAGAAATAAACATACCACAAAAACAGAAAAAAAAAATTATAAAACGCGGGAATTAGCTTTGTAAAAGTTACTAAATACTTATGGGAATTCATTTACAATGTACAGTAGTATGTATACGAATTGGTATTATATGGCATATAGTAAGTACGTGTTATATGCATTCACATAAATTTTTGTATATTTTTACGTCCATGTATATGATATGATGTTGATGATGATAATGATGATGATGATGGTACATTATATGCTTACAGATTTATAGGGATATTTTTATTATTTTTTTTTGTATTTTTTAGTATAGAATTATAAATACGCAAGAGGTCATATATCAAAACCTATTATGCGGTATTATTTTGGCGGCAAAATATAAAAAAAAAAAGTAAAAATAAAAAATTAAAAATGAAAAATGACTTTTAGCAGTACTATTTAGTGTATAGTAGTTTCGTTAGTGTTGTATCAATTTTTCGCTTAATTTTTTGATGGTATTATTGTTGTTGTTGCTGTTGCTACTGCTACACTACTGCCGCTACACTGCTGCTATTATTATTATTATTATTATTATTACACTCTCTGTCTATGTTATTTTAAAATTCGATTTTATATTATTTTATGCTCATAGATAAGTATTAAACATTTCCAACATTTCTATTCATTACACGTTCTCACTTTACTTACACACACATACAACATACAAATATAAATGTGTACTTAAATACTCGTATGTGAATATTTATAGATACTTTTTATATTCGTAAAGATACATAAATGTATATGTAAGCATGCATAATTATGAATGCTGTAACATTTCATTTAATCGCTATTTTATAGTCTAGAAAGTCTACATGCGTATAGCTAATTTAAATTATTTGAGGAAAAATAAGTAGGTACTTTAAAATTCACATTTCATATATATACTTATGTATGCGATTTCATTATGTGGACTAAACTCTCTACATAAACACACGCGTTCGTATATACATATGAATTTTACATAGTAAAAAAAAAAAAATAAAAATAAAGAAATTTATATAAATGTTTAGGTTTTTATTTTTTACTATTTCAAAATTTTTTTTCATGAAACGCAGCGTATGTGTGTGTGTATGTTTGTCTATCTATAACAAAACAAACATTATACGATTATAAATAAAATATAATAAATACCGCACTTTATCGGTTTATTAAATTAACCTGATGCGGTATTTTTGCTTAAATAGCCAAAAAATGAAATTATAATTCAATTAGGCATTTACACATAATCACAGTAGAAAATAATTTGGTGTTATATAGTGGCAAAACATATGTATGTATGTACTTACAGATATGTACTTTGTATACGAGCCGAGCAATCCATATAATGTGCTTAGGGTAGGGTGTAGGCTAAAATGCTAAAATTTAGAGTGTGTATTTTAGTATATATTAGTATATGTGTGTGTGTTTGTCTGAGATTTGATGGAGTATATACGATGATGATGGTGGATGTGGTAAAATGATGGGGTGAAGTGAAGTCAATGGTAATGGTATAATGAAGAAATATAATGAGTAGTAAAAATGGTCTGTGCGTATCCAATAAATGTATACCAGAGTGCACGAGGATATTATATGGTATGGTATTTTAGAGCATCGTTTTTGTATACAGGACTGCATATTAGATAGAATTTTTTTATATTATCTAATCAAAAATAACCAAAAAAAATAAAAAGTTACAAAAAGGAATAGAGAGTGAAATGAAATCGAGGCGATAGTTATTATAACCGGAAACCAAATACATTGTACGCATATAAATAAAAATAATTTAACGCATATGCACGAATGTATACACATTTATACGTGTTTACGTACAATGAATCAGAAAAAAAAAAGTCAAAATAATTGTATTTATCATTATATAGTGAATTGTATGTGTTTTGTACAGGAGTAGTACGTGTGTATGTTTTGTCACTATATATATACTACACACTTTACTATAGTATTATATTTTGGTTGGTTACTGCTGCTGATACATATATTATTATACGAATAGTAAGTACGTCACAGGTATCTGTGTATGTTACTATTTAATATATTATTTTATTAATATTGCATTATATAGTATACAAATAGCATAAATTTTCATTTTAACTTTACCACAAACGCATATTTTAAATAGAGGAATATCAGATTTAGGCCTAGACAAATTTACCAAAAAATAATAAACCATAAAAAAAAATTCAACAACAACAAAAAACTTACACACACACACAGATTCCAAAAATGTGGTAAATTCTTCCATATGGACATACAAAAAAGCACATTATGATCTACATTCGTTTATACGGGCACAAATATTATTATGCAGATTCATATAAAACTACAAAGTGGCATTCTCAAAAAATTACTATTTGGGTACTAATACTGAAACAACTTTTGAAAAAAAAAAAATTAATTGGGAATTGCAAATATTTTGTATTCCAATTTATACATTTTTAATTGATATATTACACCTAGTAACAAAAAAGAGTACAACAAAATTAAGTGCGCAATGAAATTGTGTCTCATTTGCATAAGGAAAAATCAAGTTAAATTTTATGAAAAATTTTCCAAGAAATTTTATTCATTTTGATCCGAAATTTTTCTCTTTAACAGTCAAACAGTTACAATAACTCGTTAAAATGGCGAATGAATTGATCATTTACAGAGCTTACCTAATCAAACCTGTTTGACATTACATTTTATTGCATTTTATTTGTAAAGTTGATAAAATAAATGAGAGAATTGCCAAAGCGTAATTCTAGTTATTCAAAAACTTTGTGGATTGAGGCTAGGATGATTATATTTACTCGAAAAGTACAAGGAACAATCTCAGCCAGTGTACTACTCTCTCTCAAGTCGACCAATAATTTTAGTCAGTAATGTGGACAACACAACAGTTCCGAAGGAAGCCTTAGATGGTTGAATAGACGGCAAGCGGACGGTAGGGAAAACAAGGAAGCGTTGGGTGGACTCTATAGATGCTAACAGTCTGAAAATGCTATCAATAAGAAACTGGAGGACGGTATCCAGGAACAGATTTGAGTGGGGAAATGCTCTTGAGGAGGCCCGAGTCCGAATTGGACTGTAGCGCCATAGGATGGATGGATGTGTATGATGTGTACCTTTAACTTATCATTGATGATGATGTTTAGTAATTTGAATGACTGAAAAAATTACTGATTAGTGGTTTCCAATATTTTTGAATTTTCCAAGAACAATTATGGCGGAGGTACAATGCAAGTCTTGCTTGCATTGCTTATTTTGTTTGCTTTATTTGCTATGTACATTGTGATAGCAATCCCGTTTAAAAGTTTCATTTCCAGACAGCTGTCAAAGCATGTAAATCAAGCAAAGCATAAGCAAGGGGTACATTGTATCTTCCCCATTACGGTATATATCTGATCTTTCTCTCAACGGAAATAGTAATATGGGCTAACTTAGTATTTATTCTTATAGAGGATGATGACTCAGGGAGGATCTGAAAAGTGTAGGAACATAAAAATTTTATGTGCTCCTTTTTCATTACATACCAGTGTAACTTACTAATTGTTCCTATCCGTATACCTACATATTTACCATTCAGTAAAGATGAAATCATAACTTGCGTGTGATATTGTGTTCAAGTGAAATTTCCATAACGAATTCCATTTACATGTACTGTCACCTATTAAATATCGGCCTACAGTCACACTTAGTATTTTGTTTATATATCTAAATATAATCTTATAGTTTCACACACGACATACTTGAATACAAAATAAACATGTCATGAGATTGTAAATTTTACGCATTCCATTATTGTACACGCATATCTGCACATATCTCTGTACATACTATGACTGGTAGATCTACAACTGTGTACCTTCATTCGTAAAAAGAGTCTGAATGTAATTTTGCATTCCTTATAAAACATATGTACATACCTACATTCAAACATACGTAATACGATTGTATGTTATCGTATTTCTCTATATACGTTATTTACCAATTTACGTATTTTGTCTCTGCAATTTAAACGTTTAGGACAAAATAAAAGCAAATTAACTTTTATATTTTTGTCCCTCTGTGTATAAGAAGGTAAAGCAATTTTGATTTATTTTCTGAGGTTAAAGTATCACCATGCATGCATGCAGAAAAATGTTTTATGAGATAATAATAAGATTCATACCCTTCCCGTCGTATACTATATTGCATAATAAGAAAATCAGCATGAATGAATTGGGTGGCCGATTACATTTATAATACTTATACATTGGTTGGGCATGGTTAGGCTACGGCTGGCTGGCTGGCTAGTCATCATGAAACGGGAACAAAATTATAAAAATCAAAGGTTATGAAATACATTTAAAGGAAAGTATATCTAGGTTATACCAGTTATACAGATGTACAAAATCTCTTATAATAATTCTTGTAAGGACATATTGGAAAAGAAATATTTCATATACCTGCTGATACTGATTTTCGTTTACGTATACGAGTATATACAAACGTAAGTTGTTTCCAACATTTCATTCATATTCTAGCCAGGATCATATATATATATATATATATATAGGCAATAGAAAATTTGATTTTGTTCCTTTTCTTTTATGTCTCCTTTACGAATTTCATTTTTTTATTAAATTTCTTGAATTTGTTCTGTAATATGTATAACGTGTTTTCTTGTCTATGATTTTTATATTGGATTCTCTATTCCTTGAATTATTTTCTTTAATTTTTTTTACGATTGTGGATTGTTATACATATATGTATACACGTATTTGGAAATAATATGCATTATAAAAATTTTTTGTTCCAGGAAAAGAATTTAAAAAAAATCAAATAATACGCTTGGTTGAGAAAAGATTAAAATGACTTCATGCTTACATTATTTTGTCTTAAACGATGACACAAGAAGAAAACAAAAATCAAAAACTATACAGCAGAAGCTATATAGGTATACAGAAGAGTATATAAAAAGGACACTAACGAAAAATAAAAATTATTATTTCCTTTGTTGTTATCATCCTTTTTTTTTTCTTTCTTCCTTTTATCAATTTTTTTTCTCATTATAATTAAAGTTTTAAGAATTATGTAAAAGTATCTGACATCATAGACTCGTACATTAGACATTATACATACACAGTTTAATCTTGAAGGATTCAAAGAATTATGTCATTTCTAAGAAAAAGGAACAAAAATAACAAACTTAGATAGTAATCATACAGTAGTTAGTTAGTAGTAAATTAAACAAAAAAAAGGATAATTACAGAAAAGGCAATAAATTTTGTAAAGTTTACGTCATTTAACATTAAGGGAATAATGTTAAATTACTTTAATGGGGAAAAAGAGAGAGAGAGAGAGAGAGAGAGGGTGATGAAAAAAAAAATGTAAAAAAAAAGATGTATTCTCTTTTGTTTTGGTTTTCATCCGAAGATTAAAATCGTATCTATAATAAATTTGCAAAAATCTTATACAAATTAAAATGTCATAGTATCAACAATCAAACGGATATTATCCTCTTAAATTAGTTTAATGTGTATAGTATGTATATGTATGTCGCAAAAGATTGTTAAAATTTATTTTCCGGGTGGAATAAATTTTAATGGTGACTCAATCTGATAATGTTAAAAATTTCCGGCATTTAATTGAGCAGAAAATTTATCCAAGGAGGAAGAGGAGGAGGAGGAGAAGGTCCCATAATGTTTCTAGTTTCTTTTATGGTATCGTTTTATTCTGTTTTTTATTTTTATTAGAAATTTTTGATTCAATTTTTGTAATTTCCGAAGCTTTCAAAGAATCTTTCTGTGAGTAAATGGATATCACGGAATGTTCCAATCTTTGAGATTTAGACTAAAAAAAAAGGAAAATTATTCTGTTATGAGAAATGATGATCCAGATGATTATTTCTAGTTAAGATAAAGGCAATTCATTATTCTGGAAGCTGTATGCTGGTCAGAGGAATATCCTAAAGTTTAGATCATTTTTCTCACATTTGATTGCAATTTACTTTAGCCACCTTTAGACAAATTTGATAAAGTATGTAGGTACCTAACATTTCACCTTAGTTTTACCTTGAACTAAGAAAAACATATCATCCACCCTCTTTTTTATTTTCCATTTAAGTACATTTATCGTACACAATTTTTCTTGTGATCATACCTTGATCATACATTTATTTCATTTTATTGCATTCCACCAGAGATTTTATGCTATCAATGGCATACCGTAGTGTTTCATGCTATCATCTTTGTACCTACCTGTATATAAGGCAACAACTATGCTTCGTCGACCTTTCATTTTATAAGTCACGTTCAAGTGCATGGTCACCGTTTTAATTTTATCATGCAACATAAGTATTAACGTATACCATATGTCTATACATATACGCGTACTTGATTACCGGAACGTTATTGAATGACGTCATATAAAATACTTACTTCCATCATCTTCAGCGCTGTATCATCATATCATACCATAACCGGTTAATATAATTTTTTTTTTGAATTAAAACCATTGCCGTCTATCAAGTTCATTTTGGAACGAACACGGATCTATGCATGCATTGTATAATGCGATCGCGAATGCAACATATTCAAGTGTATGTATTAGTGAAAATTCACATACATAATTTATGTAAAAAAAAAAAAAAATGAATGCATCACGAATACAACTACAGTCATATAAATAAACGGCAACTTCCGGTTAAGAAAGAAAATCCAAAAGATTCAAGGTTTTTTTTTCGTCTTTTCTTCTCATGTATCAGCTGTGTGGATTTTTATTTTTCAAGTTTCCATCACACAACACACACGAAAAATGAAGAAAAAAAATATAATAGGGCCTAAATCATTCAGCCAACAATACCAACAGAAAAGATATCTTCATTATCATCACCATCAAAGAATATCCATAGCTGCACTCCGTATAGTCCACACTATCATCTTCCACCGTCGTCATCATCATCATTGATGGAGTCATTGTCTTCTATAATTATTGCTTTTGCATGCATACAGTCAGATACAGTTCCACGGGAAAAGTTAGCGGACCTTTACATCAAATTTTGTATGTAACAAACTACAGCAGCACAGTAATAATTTAACAAAAGCAATAATGACGGCAACATTGTAATTGTAACAGTACCGCAGTAACAGCTGTCAGTGTATATACTACATGCATGCGTCTGAGAATCTATGACCTACTTTCCCCACATTCCATTCGCAATTCAATTCAATTCGACTTTGAACTTTTAATAGTGCTTAACATTAACACAAATTTATCACATTAAAAGCAAAAAAAGACCAAAACAGAAACAAAAAAACACTTATATGAAAATTAATGAAATATAATGTGGCGGACGTAAGACGTAAGACGGTATTTTTATAAATATATCGTATCGTAACAGAACAGTTTTAAGCAGCAGTAGCAGGCATCTCTATAAATAGATACCGCTTTAAAAGTTTTTGTCTTGTCTTGTCTGTAATGTTGTATCACCGGTTTCTTATTTTATGTATCGATCGTGCATAATAAAATGCCATATAAATGAAAACATTTTACATATATGTGTTCATGTACCTACACATACATATGTATGTATGTTTGGAAATACACATATACCTTTTCATTTCTTGATCGTTTTTACTCGAAAATGCCCTTGATGGAATGTGTAAAAAGTTAATTTTTAATTGAGGTCTGAAAATCTTTTAATTTTAGCAAAACTGTGATCAATGAAGATCAAGAGTTTAAATCGAAATTTACTTATCGAATTTTAGATTTAAATTTATGTTTGGATGCTGCAAAAGATTTAGGAAATATCTTTCGAATTCAATGGCTAAGTATGAAAGTTCTAAGTTTAATGGAAACCAAAATTTGGAATTGAAAAAAAAAAAAAAAAACAACAACTTGGGAGATGATACTCGAGGCTGGATAAATCCATTTCCGAAGGTTTATGGAATTGACATTTTTGGGGAAGTGAAAATATTACAAAACATTTTTGAATGTTTAAAAATATTCCCCGGAAAAATTTTTCGAGATTTTAAAATTTTCCATAAAGTTAAGAGAAAAATTTCCGGATTTTGGAAGATTCCAAATAAAAAAAAAAAAATTTGGAAATAAGAAAAGTGATGAACTTTGGACATATCCGCATTATGAATGTGAAAGAAATTTGTAACATTAAATTACTCGTATTTCAATGAATCATTATTACAACTACAGACGAAGGTCATTGAACGAAGAAAAAATTAATGAAAGAATGAACGGTGCAATGAAGACGGCATAACTAACTATGGCATGGCTATAGATGGTTAACTATACGAGTGTATGGCGAAATTGTTTACCATTATACCTGTACAGTGTACAACATGCTAGCTAGCAATATTCATTCTCATGGTGTAGTGAATTCTTTCGTTTATGAATTTTTATTTAGTCATGTTGGCTTTTATTTTCCTTTTAATATGAATTGAATGGGATTTTTTAATTTTTCTTTTTGTTTTTCATTTGTTACGTAATTGAGAAGTACCATAAAAAGAATTTGCACATTTATTCAATTATCCGTAGCCATATATAACGTATGCAATTTAGTCACATAACACACTAGATTTTGATTTTTTCATATAAAACGTATATTTAGAAAGATCAGGAATCGTAAGAAAGATTACAAATTTTGATTTGATTTTGACATGATTTACCCTCCTCTCTCTGATCCATTTGTCCACTTGTTCGTTCCACTATACTGCGATTCAAAAAATTAGGTTAAATTTGCAAAAAAAAAAATTTCATTCCTCTTGTAAAACATGTTGTCACATGATTGATCGTATAACATTGCATTATGTACTGTCGGTCAAATTTTTTGATCATTTTTTTTTTGTTTTGTTTTGGAATGCAATCCCAATAATAATTTAAAAGAGAGAGAGGCAAACAATAATAATTATAATCTGAAAACATTATAATCAATTGGACATTTTACAAGATAAAATTTTTGTTGTCAGATCTGATCAAGATGTTGATGACATGATATACATGAAGATTGAAGACAACTGCAAAAAATTCATTTTTAATTTTGCCATCAAGAATGATGAGATCATTTTTTGGTGTGGATGTGGATCATGTATGTATAAGCAATGAATTCATGCAATGACTGATGTAAAATGAAAACGATCAACGATAAGGGAACATTTGAAATTCGGTATCCACTAATTTTTTTTAAATACCTACTTTTGCAAATTCAGTTAAAATGAATGATAACTCTAAACGTCTTGTTGATATACACACTACAAGCTACTATAACTACTAGTGTGCTCGTCTCGTATACATATGTATATGGAATGTAAGCAGATATGAATGAGTTTGCAAAACTGTTAAAAATATTTTCGATAATTGAATGTAATAATGGGTGCGATTATTGTATACAATTTATTCGTCTGTTTTTTTTTTGAATTTTTATTATAAAAAGTAACAAAATTTCATCTGAATCATTCCAAAGAGATCAAACTGTTCATTGACCTATCACACCGGTAGATATGTGTAATTATATCAAATTTCAAAAAAAAAAAAACTTCAAATTATGTTTCGTTAAATCTGTATTGTGTGTGTATGTATCTAACTTCTCATCTAAAGAGAAGAAAAGAAGGAAAATGCAAAAAACAAAAAATCGATCAAACAAATCAAAAAAATATGCGAAACATTTTTATGAATTTTTTGTTGCTGGATACATTTCATAATAATGTACCTAGATTTTATTCGTATACATAAGCGTATATTTCGATCATTGACTTTTGAAAGTTTTTCACAAAACACAATAAATGCTTTCAATATTTTGAAGATAGTGTTGTTGTGGTGCTACTATAGTGATGATGTAGCCATATCATCGCGTCATAATCATGCCAACATCTTCGTCATATTTATTTTGGAAAGGTGAAAAATAAAAATAAAATTAATTTCGTTAATAATTCATCAGATTTTGACAAAAATTTAAATGGATTCGTATACGATTGAATTGACAAACACTTATGCATAAAAAAAAATTATGTATACACACACTTATGTAGACATATACATATTACGTAAATACGTGCATTATATTATAGTAATAGATTCTCATTAATACGCGAGAAAAGCTTTTTGAATTGATTTTTATCTATGTAAATTATTTCTTTTGATTTTTTAATATTAATAAATACATATTTTTTGATGAATGAATTCTATTTATTTGGTTGTGTTTTTTTGATTTTTTGTTTATTTTTATACTATATTCCACTTTATACACACACACATAAACTTCATACTCGTATACATAATATGTACATATTATATAGTGTGCACCTTTCTAAATAGTTTTCACATTTAGTTACCTTTATATACATATATACATCTATCACACATTATTATGTACGTATAGTGGGTACATATTTATTCAGATTCAATGAAAATATATTAATTTTTATCTTTATTCTAAGTGTATATAAAAGTATGTGTGTCCGCATGTACCCAGTCGTGAATTAGTAAGGCATTACTGGCAGAATCAATTCTGTAACTAGTTCACAATTCGAATAAAGTAGTTCAATAATAGATTACTTCGTTAAAAAAGTAATGTGGAGTGTAATGCAATTGTACTCCGAACAATGATACTGATGCTATGTAATGCAAGCGGTAATGTGTATAACAATATACGCATTATACGCATTATAATTATTGCGAATTTAGAAACATGTATTATACTATTTTCAGAAATCGAAGTCAGTATTGTGCTTATGGGAAAAGTTACCCGATGAGTTTCTGATAACTTCACATATAATATTTTGTAGGAAATTCTGAATAATATATCTCTGTCTTGATTGAAATTGAGATCTGATCACCCCACACACGAGACAGATTTATACAAACGCAATGTGAAAGAATATAGAAAAGCATGCCTATCTTGCCTGTACTGACTTCAATTTCTGAAAATAGTATAGGAACACGTCGATGGAAAGTTTTTGCGTTTTCTTTGTTAATCATAGTCAATGTCAATAGTCATCAGAAGTTATAAACTCGATATGAAAAGGAGTATAAAGTAGTGACTATAAAATGTAATATAAATAAAATATAAATATAAATATAAAATATAAAATATAAATATAAAATATAAATATAAAATATAATATAAAATACAATATAATATAAAATATAATATAAAATATAATATAATATAAAATATAATATAAGTTAATATATTTTAATTAATAATCTTCCATAACTACTTTCCAAGAATCGATATCGGAATTGCTCCTTTTAGTGCTATTATGTAATTAATGTTTGGAAATGCGTTCTATAATAAGTTTAACTTGAATAAATGAAGAAACTAATTCTAGGTAATGCAGAAAGGAGGCGATTGATTACCTCCTATGACATCGCCGTGTAAAAGTAATGCGTTATTTTCATACACAGTAATCGAAAGTAGAACTAGTTGCTGTTTAAAGGAACTAGTTGCAGAATCGGTTCGGTAATTACTTGCCTACCCGACTGGGTATATGTACGTAAACGTAATTGTACCTCGTATACTCATTGGATACATATTTAATGCTCATAAAATGTATAGAAATGTTCGTGTATATCTACAGATTACAAAAATGTTTTTGTTGTTGTTGTTGTTGTTTTTGGTATTATTTTCGCGTTATTACTATAGTACAGTACATGTACACATATGAATGACCTAAATCTCATTTATTTATTTATTTATTTTTTCATGTTTTTCAAAAATACATAAAAATATAAAAAGTTAAAAGTTTATTATTTTATTGTATATAGGTACTTACTCGTATTCTGAATGAAAAAAATGAAAGAAATAAAATGAATATTTTTTAATGAATTTTTGTATTCGGTTTCTTCATTACAGTTGAATGAATTATTATAAATACCGTATCGTGTAGAATATATACATAGTATTTATCTATCTCAATGTGTGTAGTAATGTATGATAATGATGAATTGTGTACATCTATACATAAAAAATACTATACTCGTATAAAATAAACACCATACTGTACCGCATCATATTCATATAATCATATATGCTTTCCATTATAAATGCAATGCCTATCTATGTATATATTTACTGATGCATTTTAGGTACCTACATAATATTATACGTACCTATAGATACTATGTGTACATAGGTATATTGAAATGAAATAAGGTAAAGGTAAAGTAAAAGTATAAATGAATGTTGAGAAAGAATGAAAAAAAAAAAATAATAAAGAGCGACAACAATAAATTTTAGGGGAAATTGGTTAAGTTAGAATCATAAGTTGCTGTTAATTGTAAGGGATTCACATGAGTATAACATAACGAAGATATTTTACATCAGATATCTCTGAGGTGAAAATTGTGGATATATTCGAGGAGCATTAAAACGAGTATTGAGAGAATGAAATAAGATATTTTGACTATAATAAAATGAAATGGAAACTGGAAAAATTATACTGCAAAAAAGAGGAAGAGAAATTTATTCACTATATAGGCGAAGTCAACGCTCTTTCAAACAAAAACTGTGAAGAGAGAATTATAATGTGGAGAGCTTTTCTCATTTCTCAATCTTGTGCATAAAACCTAGAAGTACCCATATAGAAGAAAATTCCTCAAAACAATGAAATCTGGAAAAAATAAGAACTAAGATAAGACAAATGTCTGTGCTAAGTCATCTACTCGCATCAGATACTCATGAAAATTTTTTCAAGTAGATGCAAAATAAGTTACGAATGACTTTTTGTGTATAGTTAGATATAACAATTAATCCCAGGAACATTTTTATATACTCGCAAGTACTTTTGAAGTTGCTAAATCGAAAGCATTTGATAATTGTCACGAATTTCTAGAATGAAGTTTGAGTCTAAGTTCTATCATGTGATTGGGTTGTCCTCTCTCTCTCTCTCTTTCTAACAATCCACAAAAAAATATATATGCAAATATTTGATATATAGATTTTGGTCACAAGAAGTGATTTACAGAAGTGATTAGAGAGTGATTTGTATCAAAGCTTATCAAGGACTATTGCATATCTCATGATAATAATTGATGTTGTAAATATTATCACAACTCGGGATACAAATTTCTGGACATTGAAACTAGAAGAGCTGATCACAAGTGTAAAATAAGTGAAGTATACTTTTGAACAGATCTCTCAATATTTCTGATATTCACCATTTAGAACTTTTTCATTTTACTATATGTTTCTTCATTTCCTAAAAAATGAACGATGAAACAAACCTTAAAAAATTTACTTCGGTCTTCCTTACATTCAATATTTATGAAAGATATATGTATATACCTTAGTATACGTTTATAGGAATGAAACTAGAAAATATCAAAAAATCAAAAAAATTAAAATAAAAACAAATATTTGAAAAGAAATTTTATTTAAAAAAGAAATAAATAATTGTGTCTGTGTGTGTGTAAATATTGTTTGTTGAATGGTGAAAGGTAAAGACATTGAGAACAAAAAAAGAACGAATTAATCAAGTAGATATTAAATTGTATGTATATGAAATTATGTATATAGTTCTCATCACACCATCATAATACACTCATACAGTCATAGAATTTTGTTTGTGTTTTAGAAGCAGCAGTTTTGCAAAAAAAAAATGTTTATCCATACTATATTATATCTTCTTCTTCTACTTCACTACGTATTTTTTGTGTATCTGTGTGTGAGTGGTGTGATTTTGTTTTGCTGTCGATGTAGATTTATATACATATAAAGTATATCATAAATCATAAGAATTTAAACATAATTCATGGAATTATGAAAATTGTAAATCCATCCAGAATCCAGAACAGAACAGATTAAGATAGAAAGAAAAATATAATCAAAGATACATACCTATGAATAACTGTATTATAATGCAATGCAATGAACTAAAGAATTAAGATAAAAGATGTAAAATCGTATAAAAATTTAATAAAAAATAAAAATAAAAATAAAACAAATAAAATATAGGCAAAACATATTTTCATTTATAAAATGTAGTCGTATATGTGGTATGTCGTATTGTATGTTGTATAGTATGTGTATTGTTGTGAAATATTATTATAGGAAGAAGTAAATTATTTTACAAATTGTGGTAATGAAAAACAGAAAAACAAAATGTAAAAAATAAATAAACAAAAAAAAAAAGAAAAAATTGTGTATAAATTTATATTTATTTTTTTTTTCACTAAATTCGTTTATAATTCGTTTTTCTTTTTTTCACTTTTTTTTTTTTTTGTTACTTGGTGCAATGAACTTGCCACAATACTGGAAAAAAATTGGATTTTTTTTTATTCGTTTATCCGTTATTATTACTATATTATTTTTATTCATTATGCGATGATTTACAGCAAGATAAAATTACATACATATGTATATGTGTACTACTTTACAGTATGCAACAAACTTATTCGTACCTGGCTACAAAAAAAGGAATGATTGCTACTTGAAAATTTTCATAAAGTTCACTTCGTCTTACTCTAACTGCTATCGCACAATTCCAGCGACAAATACAGCGTATCGCCTAAAGTTCGCACAATTCGGGCGACAACCTCAGCTTAACATAACATGAATTTTACATTTTTGCTTCTTGCGTATAGATTACTACTACTACTGCAAAATCCAGGTCGTGAATGGCTCATTGTCACGCTAGATAATAGAATAGAATCTATTCGGGCGACGGCGACAGCGTAAAGTTCAACGATGAAGAGTTCTATTTAATTACAATATACGCTGTAGTTGTCGCTCCAATTATGCGATGACTGTAACTTTGGACTTTGGATCTTTACTTATAACGTTGTTAAATGCACCCGTACTGTACGTGGATAGAAATTCGTTCAGTTTCGTTAACTTCGAAATATCATCACCTTTCGCATGAAGTTTAGTTGTCTTGAAAGTTTGTCTGCGGTAGAGGTTACTTTACTTCACTTCACCCTTCACATTTTTAATTTAATACTGGGCTAATACTATGTCTTCTCTCATAGTAGCATGGAGTAAAGAGATGAAATGTTTTCCTTTTACTCCATGTTATAGTAAAGCTATATTCGTTGAGTAAAGTTCGTTAATTAAGGTTTTTCTTTTTGAAATCGAAACGAGAGCGAATATTCTGACACTCATCTGTTTGTAATGACAATTCCGACCAATTAGTATTCACTGCAACTGGATACATGCATTCAATCAGAAATACATTCCGAAAGCTACAGAACAAGCTAACTTCTACTTGGATTCTTTGAAAAATCTCACTCTGCACGAATAATAGTGCAGAGTACTGTACATGCATATAAAATCTTCATGATGTAGTGAATAGTGTATAAAAGTATTTTTATTATTTTGTTCCAAACATTAAAACAAAAACAGAAAAATATTAAAAAAATATATAAGAAAAGTAAGAAAATATAGGAAACTGAACAGACAGAATACTCGTATAATGAAATAAAATAAAATTGAAAAATTTACACTTGAAAAGATAAAATTAATAACGAAAAATTAAAAGTTTAAATTTTCTGTTAAAAATATCTTGTATTCGAATATTATGTATACAATTTTTTTCCATTCATTTTTGTTGGTTTGTAAATAGAGATGGAGGCAAATATGTTTACTTAGTGTGTACTGTATTTATAGTACGCAGTATGAACATTTTTTTGTATAAAAATATATTGGATTGGATGGTTAATTCCAATTGAAATAATCATGAGAGGCATAACAGAAACCGTGTAAGGAATTAAGAGAAAAATTTTAATTTACATGAGTGAGTGATACAAGTACTGTTTATTGTTCTTCTTCTTTCAGTTCTGCAATTCGGAGTGGTTCCTTTCCTATCTAAAATTTTAATAGTTATTTCTAATATTTCCTATTATGGTTTTACGTCCGGTCTAGCTTGGTTGTGAATAAAGTCAGTGAATATAAAAGCCACCGTTAGATGTACAAGAAAGGGGAGAAGGCCCAAATGCAGATGGCTGGATGTGAAGAATATAAATGCATCAGCTAGAGACGAAAAGTAATGACATCGGCTGGTAGAGGAAGCAATGGTACATAAAAGAAATGTGATTGATTCCGAACGAAGAAGAAGAAGAAGATATAAGATATGACTCAAATCGAAAAATTAACGAAACTTTTTTAGGTTTAGTACTTCACGTGGTTTTTCTTCTTCTTCAACAGCTCAATAGTGGGCCAAGGCTTGCTTTCAAGATCCGCTTCCGATCTGTTTTAGATTATTCCCAACGTCATCCATCCAGTGCAACATTGGTTTTTCTTTTTTTCGAGTTCTGTCAGGGGTACATTCGTTTAATTCCACATGTTTCTTATTACATAATTTTATCCTTTTCCCCTTAAGTAAATAAAACAATTTTTAGAATTTTTTTTTTCGAAAAATACAGAACGTTTCTTAAAAATTGAAGAAATTTGCCAATTTAAAATAACAAAAATTATTCGGTTGGTCCATATAATATTATCGTCCTATAATATGTTGTAATAAGGACAATTATTTCAATGAAAGAATATTACATTACAATCCAGGATAGGGAATCATTCCAATAAATAAATCAACCAAACAATAACAAAAAATTTAAATTTTCATTATTTCAGATGATGTAATTGTCTTCCACATAATAAAATCTTTCCCAACTTCTTATTCTAATTTCTTTTGGTTATTTATTATTTACAACTACATACTATACTATTACATGTACCACATAATTTCATTACACTTACAATTCTTACATTTTTATTTTCTGAGTTTTCATTATTTCAATTTTGTATCTTATTTTTGGCTTACAAATTAATTTTTCTCTTCATCTAACTCGTATTTTCGAACTGCTATTTTTTTTTTAATTTCTTTGTTTTATTTATGTTGCTTTTGACTTGTAATCAGTCTTAACGTCTGTATTTATTTATCTAGCCTTCTATCTACTATGTTTGGAATTTTTTTTTTTTTTTTGCCTTTTTTTAAAAGGATGTTTGGTTGCGGATGTATAAAATGAAATTCCATAGGAAATTCGCCAATTCACGCCTACAATTGTTATCAATCATTTATCATAGAATTTTATATTTTCTATGTCAGTATAGTTGCTCGTATGTACTCGTTTGTATGTTTAGATGCCTCGAAAATAAAATAAACAATAGAATAAACTACAGGATTCAGTGCACACACAATAAATAGCTAACTAGATAGAATATTTTTTAATACATGTACAGCTCAAACATACATTTGTATATAAAATTTTATAAATAGTATGTATAGGGTGTTCCTTACAGAGTATTATGACCATTAGACATTATTCGGAATGCGATATCTTATCGTTATCCAGACTTTTTTTTATCAAAAATGCTATCAAGATTTGAAATTTCAGGTGTACTTCCTTATAGGGGAACTAAAATTTTTCGAACGGGGCTAATCCCAAATGAAAGATTATAATGTCCAGAGAATTGTGTTAATATGGACAATATTTTTGGCTAATAGACGCTGGCGACATCTAGTAGACGAAAAATGAAATGAGAAAATTTGTACAACTCGAGAAATATAGTGGTCATACAGGAGAGAATTTACATTTTTTTACATTCGAAATTTCTCTCATTCTTTCATTTTTTTTTTCACCTTAAGATGAATCTTCATGTTTTTGATCATCTCTCAATTAACTTACATTCACAACTAGGGAGGTTAGGGAATCTATCAGCCTGTTGAAGCAAATGGAGAATGAATTTTTTTTTAATGTTCGCATTTAAATTGAAAATGTTCGAGTTTTACTTGACTGTATTCTGCTCAGTTACCTTATCATTAGTCATCTAGTTGTCCATTTAATTTTCAGAATTATCGGAATGGTTTGCACCTAAACTAAGTTTAATTTGCGTTTATGGTTTCAAGCTTGATTTCAAGTTGGATACAAATTGAGAATACTTTTATTCTATTCATTTACTTCATCCGTCTGAACTGTTACATTATTATCTGCGCGCGCTCATATAATTTTTGCCTCTCTTGCTGCAATTGTAACACCAGTTGTGCATTTTATAGCACAAAATCTCCGAAACAACTAGCTTGTGAAATGTACTGCAAATCAATCTACCCTATGATGACATCTATGTCCATGTATATTTTCTCCACACATGTACATCTGTATATATTTGATATGTATGTATGTATGTGTCTAGTATAAATTATAAATTATTATTATCATTTTGATTTTATTTTTTTTGTTTTGTATTTTTTCTTTTAAATTTTTGGCCACTTCATAAATACAAACGATAGATAGTAGAGTAGTGCACTATATACGATATGTACATTGCAGTTGAGACAATCATGCAATCATACGTTTATCATACATGTAGATCGTTTATATATATGGATAAATTCGGATACATTTAATGTAGATACATACTACAATCCTGACATAAAACACAAAACACAAAAAAAAAAAAGGAAATAGAACCAAAAAATAAAGACTAAAAAACACAAAATTTATCTGCAATATTGATTTTGTGTTTTTGATATAAAAAAAAATTTTTATTTATTTATTTATTTTTTTATTCTGTTGATATTTTATGTGTACATTTTTGTACATAATTTTTAGATCTTTGTATGTACATATGTATCTGTGTAAAATTTTTTAGTTTTATTTTATTTTCATTTTTGAAAAGAAAAAATTATTATATTTTTAAAGCTAACAACATGCATAAACAGAGAAAGATACATATGTATGTAGTAGGTACATAAATAAGCATGAATCTATCTATCTATTCGTGTTTAATGTAAGTAAGTATGTGTAAACTTTATGATGTATAGTATCAAAAAATCCTTGATTTCATATTTATTTTTATCATCATCCTTTTTTGTATATATGTATATAAAAAATAATTTTTTTTTTTTTTAATGTTATTGGATGGTTGATTCCTTTTCTGTTTTATTTTGTTCAATTTTGAAAAAATAATTTTCTTAAAAAGCACGTACACTAATATATGCTTCTATATACATTTAGTATGTATACCTTCCTATATACATTTGTACTCGTATTGCTCGTATATATGTACATTATGTATACAAAATAAAACAAAACAGAAAAAAAAAACAAATTATTCAAAAGGATAAATAAATTTTAGTTCATATAATATTCGCATATATGATGGATAAATTTTATAAATAAAAAATATAAAAAGGAACACAAAAAAAAGCATATGAATGAAATGAAAATGATAATAAAATAAAATGAATTTTTGACATCGTAACATCATAATAATCATAATCATAATCATCATCACAGCATCAGCATATTAATATATTATTAGCATCATCATCATATCATCTCGTGATTGCAATTCTTGTAATACATATACATATGTCCACACAGACACTGCGTACATGCATACACGAGTACAATATTGCATTGTTGTTATTTTGAATTTTGATTTTTTTCTTTTGTGTTGTTTTTATTGAAAGGAAACAGACAAAATTTTTGTTTTGTTATTTTTCCTATGAACAAGATTTGGGTGTGTGTATGTGTGTGTGTGTGTGATTATCAAATGTACTACTATATACGCGCATTATGATTTTATAGAAAAAAAAATTTCCTTTATTCCTTAATTAATTCATCACGAATCATAATGAAATATTGTATGTATATTGTAACACGGGTACAATTCAAACAAAAATTAAAAATTGTACAGAATTCGAATAGAAGAAAGGCACAAAGAAGAAGCATAGTATAATGGAAAGGACAACAACAACAACAAAAACAACAACATCACCAACAAAAGGCTCTGATTCTTAATTCTTTTTGTCTCTGCAAAAACAAAGAAAACAAGGACGAATACACACAAATAAGAATTTATATATATATTTTTTTTATATGTTGAACTTTTGTACCCATTTGGTGGTATGTATAGCAGTGTTAGGGGCACATTTATATGATTGTGTTGATAACAAATGAGAAATATTGAATTAAATACAAATGGCATGGCAGGACATACATGTACGATGTACATATTCCACCAATTATACACACATATGCAAGTAAGTATATTGTAGACAAAAATTCATTTTTCCTTCTAGATGACGACGACGACATTTGTCGGTGATAGAGTCCACAGAATAAGGTGATCTTTGGAGGCGGTGGAAGGCGGTTTTGGTTTTAGTGCAGTGGTGATAGATGATGAGTAGTGCTACATGCATTACATCATCACATCAGTTTGGGAAGCTTTTAATTCATTCATTTATTTTTTTTTTTTGTTCTTTGTCTTCCTCTAATCATGATGATGTACTGTTGTACTGTAACTGTAAGTGCTCTAAGTATGTAACATTATACATGTACCTCTACAACCTATCACCAGCTAACATATCCTTTCAGTCGTCTATATAACAGAAAAGAAAATTAAATCAAAATAAATCAAAAGAAGAAAAATATTTGCCAGCCAAACGAGTATGAGAAAAAAATTTCAAAAAAAGAATTTCAAAAAAAAAGGAAGTGCGGAAAAATCATGAAATGGCACACTGATACTCTAATTAAATTAGCTGACATGAAATTCCATATGTCTGGTAGGTATAGGTGATTGTATACATATTATGCGGGAAACTGTTACATATACTGTGCTCGTATATTTGTGTACACACAAGTACAAGTATAGTACATCCCATGTATCAGCATTATTTTCCATGATAAACAGAATTTTTTAAAGGATAACCAACGAAATGGATAAAAAAAAAACACAGCCAAATATTTTGGTAGAGGATGCAGTAAAAGGCCAAATATCATCAACAAAAACAACAAAAAAGAAGGTTGCATAATTTTTTAGGTTTTTTTTCCTTTCGCGTTAACGTCAAAACAGTTCATTTGCCAACCTACCACCACCTACATATATTTCCTGTATCATGATTTGGAGAATGAGAAGAGGGAAATAAGAATGCAATCTCTTTAGAATGGAAGAACAAATTTTTGACTAGCAATATGCAGTGAAGTATGTCCTTTATCTTCATCATCAAATCAACAGCAGTTCCATAATATCAGAATAATCATTAGATTTGATTACTAAAAGGTGGAAAACTAAGCGGATATTTGTTGATTTGATCTAATGGCAGTTGACTCTTAGGCTAAGATTAAAATCTGTACAGGACACAAAATGAAAAAGGACATAAAGAAACATTCGACTTATAAGTAGATTATGACTATAACAACGCAATGACCTTTCGAAATGCTATCATTTTGTTATTGATGATTCATCATTCAAATCACTTAACGGTTTGGGATGATTTCATCGTTCAATTTTTGTTCTAGAAAAATATTTTACATTCATGCACAGGATGAATTGAATTTGAATTGTACATTTGATTATCTCATTGTAAATATCTTTGTGAAAAGATTAAATTCCACGGATTTGAAAGAAAAAATTGCCACCCACCCCATCCAGAAAATTGACAGGTGGTGGTGATCTGTTCTCCGTGAAAATTGATATTTTGCAGTTTATGTTTTGCAAATGCAATGCAATCTAAAGAATGAGAATTAGCTAATGGATTACATGGAAGAATTATAAGCAATCGCATAGAAATTTGAGATTAAGTGGAATCGTTTCATGTGAAGATATCTCAAATCGATCAAAATTTAAGGTCAAAAAATTGATTTGATTGATTTACCATCAATTATCCCTTTAACCTTTTCCGTTTTTACTGTAAAATTTTCCATTTTGCTACCATAATGTTTATCCAATTTCCTCTTTGTTGCTATACTCACATCTGTTATTAGGCCATTAAATTACGATTCAATGATTTTTTGTCCTTTTAGTTTTCTTTTGTAAAATATTTCTCACTTGTTATTCAATTAATGCTTTTATCATATAATCCAATTCACTTTACATAAAACTCCTACATTCAATAATCTGCGAATTTTTTCTTTAAGAAAAGTTTGAATAAATTTAATTTGATTTCATTTTCTTGGTAATTCGTTTTTTATCGGTTTTGTGTAAAAGGATAGCAGTTAGATTTTCTCTATGTATTCAGACTTCTATATGAATGAGTGCACGTATCTATAATGAATACACCACAAAATATTAATATGCCTATCATAATTTATTCTTCCTTCCTTCCTTTTCTATTTTCCTTCTTCTCCTTTACAAGACAAAAAAAAAAAAAAAAAAAAAATTTATATAAGTTGAAATGAAATTTAAAAATTTAAGGATAATAAGTCAAAGATGTAAGAACAAAAAAAATGAAGTTTAATATGAAAATAAAATTCTACAGATCAAAACTGGAGACAAGGATATGATATAGGAGAATGTATTCGTATGTATGTATACAGAATATATACACACAAACACATACAGGTATATACATACTTGTACATTTTTTTTCTTGGAATGATGGTGATGAATGATAAAAAATTGACTACATACTCGTACATATATGTACGTTACCTTATGTATGAATATACACGATTATGTGTATACGTCTGTACCTATGTATAGTTATGTTTTTGATACTATCGAGTATAAGGAAAAGGTTTCATTTCAAATAATACTGCAATATGGCTAACAAAAAAAAAACAGGAAAAATAATAAAAAATAAGAGAAATAAATTTTGTTTTTTTTTTTTTATTTTGTAGTTGTGTATGTGTAGTGCATTGCTATTTAAAATTTACCATAAAAAATGTGCAGAAAAATTTGCAACAAAAAAAACAACAAAAACAACAACAACAGTGGTAGTATAGCAACAACGATATACGAAAAAATATAGAAAACTATGAGAAAAATGTAAAAAAAAAAATATTTATAAAATAAAAAGTAACTTATATAAAAGGATGAAACCTACTTAGTCGCATAACGAAAAGGTGTATCAATATGTGTATAGGCAATCGTATGTACATATATAGTTTTGTAGACAAGCCTATCTATAAACCATAAATAAAATAAAAATTTATAATTTTTTTTTTCATTTTTTTTTTACGTAAACATCAGCAGCATAGCACACAACACATAGCAAACATCATAGAATAGAAAAATTAATAAAATATAGAGAGAGAGAATAACAAAATTCTGTTATAAGGATGCATAAATATGTACTTCCCTTATACGAGTATGCATACTGTTACATGTGTACATTCATATAGTAAACATGTATGCGAATATAATATGCCAATATTATAGGTACCATCTTCATATACAAGGTGGTCCCACCCAAGTTTGGGTGCACGCATTTTGCCGGTCGATAGGTCTTGCTGAGAAACGAAAAAAAATCGTATGCGAGGACTAATCTCAAGGGTGAGGAGTTAGGAGGCTCAGAAGTATTTTTTTTTTTGGTCAAGTGACTAGTTTCTTATTTTTGGTGGTCATAACTCACGAAATTTTTGGTCGTTTCCAATTATTTTGCATTCATTTGAAAGAGAATCGATCAGTCCTTACTTTGATTTTTAATTTGTTCAAATTGTTCCAGTGATGCCAAAAATGTGGTACATAAAATTCAAATTTTCATGGAAAAAAATGCAAAAATTTTAACTTCAAGGTCAAATATCTCAAAATGTTGTCCTATTTTTGTTTTAATTTTCTTTACCTAAAATATTGTGCAATGGATTGCCTTTCATTTATAAATTTATCTCATTCAAGTTTCTTCCGCGTGGTTTTCGTGCTATGAAAATAAATGTAACTGTGTGTTTTACCAAAAAAGTTAATACAATTATACGAAAGGAAAAAATAGGCCAACCAATGCTTGGCAAAAAGTCCTTTTTAACATCAATAAATAAAATGTCAAAGAAGTATTCTACAACAGATGTTCAAAATGATCCCCCACTTCTCTGCCATATGATTTGTTCTTGTTTCTCAGGAAGACCAATCGACTGGTAAAATGCCTGCATCCGAACTCGGGACACCCTGTATAATACAACGAACATATGTACATACATATTCGTATGTGTATATGACGAGTATATTACATATTGCTGTCGACATTTTTTCAAATAATGACCATCCGTATCCGTATCCATATTATAAAATATAAAGAAATGATGAAAACGTATAGGCATCATTATGACATTTGTACAAACATAACATGTTCACCTATATATTATGTATACAAGTATTTTGTCATATACCTATACGAATGTAGGTTTGTATGCACTTATCATATGCATATAACATACATCTACATATGAATGGATATTCATGGATATTCATGCAGCGAAAATATGAATTACGACGATTATAACATAAAAAAAAAGTAAATTATATACTATACTTACATACTCTGGAATGTATATACTCACTTGTTCGTATATGAACTGTATGCTCATCGCATATGCAAATGCGACCAATGGCTTGTATAACAGATAGTCTTCTTGTATTATTTAATATATACATATGGACAAGCACGAGTATTTGTGTGGATGTTTGAATGTACGAATACGAGTATAGTTATAAATGAATTCTCTGCGATATAATAATCATAATATATAGTTGTATGAATTAAATATTGTAGTTCTAGAGATTTAGAGTATGATGATGATGATGATGATGATGATGACGATAGGCGGATAACGTGAATAACGAACGATATGATGACGGCTAAAGAACAGCAAAAGCCACTAGGCCAATTATCTCTTGGTCTGTTTGGGTTTTTCTCTTTTTTATTTATTTTTTTTTTTTTTATTTTTTTTTAGTTAGTTGGTTGGATATGTTGTCATAAATATTAAAGTATATATGGCAGTTATGCAGTATAGTAGCAGTTAGCAGTTAAATCATCACATATCATCATTATCATTATCATCAGCATCAGAATCATTATAGGATCATAGATGATACATTTTATCGTTTTACATAATATGCACATAGATACATATATAGTTTCCTTCATATAATATCCCATCTATCTGTCTATTTTAGACACACACATACATACATGTAAGCATTATGAACTCATACATGTATAAACTAGTATTTGGAACACCATATATATACTCTTACATAAGTAAATATCATCACAGACTGAATGATTATTATATGTGAAGCATATGTTAACAACAGTATACTATACGGCGAGTTATTATATACGGATTAAGGTGAAATAATACGATACAAACATACATAATTGTACATATCGAACGTACCAATATATGTACATTATTTTGATATTTAGTACATCTATCGTAAACATATAGAAGTCTTCTTCCTAGTATATCCTTTTTTTTTTTGTGTATCAAAATTATATGAGAAATCTATGACTGTTAGACTGTAGCAATGTAGTATGTAAGTGCTGGTATAGGTACATTAGCGTATAGGTTTTTAAATGTATGAGTGTGTGTTAACGAATTACGAATGGAACCTACATACTTTTATAGTCCTGTTATAGTCCTATAACCATATAAATACTTATTATTTTTTGCTTTATTATAAGACTTGATAGCCGATTTCATGGGTTTTTTTCTTCTCTCGGATAATTTTCTGGTTTCCATTTTTTTCATTTTTATTTTATTTCGATTTCAAAGGTTATAAGCTACAGTCTACTACAACGTATATAACAACGATAAGTTGGTGAAATTTTTTTCAAAAGGAAACTACATTAATGAACAAATATTTATACGTATATGGGGGAGTATGTATATATAAATGGGCTAACGAAATACCTCTACATACGACTCTGCTTATGGATATTTTTATGTAGATACACTCTATAGAAACTCCCGTGCATTGAACGCGAGAGGAACATACATATGAACATACAGACATACATACGTTTTATGCACATTAAAAAGATGAATTTTGTTACTGTAATATATGGTGGTATAGTGGCTCATTTTTGTTTTCTTATCCTTTCGTCACAAAAAAAAAAATACATATTATAGAGGCCGAATGTTGTGTTATATACACATATGTTCATATACTCTTGTGCTGTACAGTTACACACATTATTCAGTACAATTCAACGGAAAAAAAAAACCAAAAACTGAATACAGTAAAAATGATATTAAGGAAGAACTTTTATCATTTATGTCGTAATTTGTTAAGTATATAATGTACATATTCGTCGTATATGTATGTTATGTACATATGTGAATACGAATGTGTGTAGAATAATGCATATAGGGATAGGCTCATCTGTATCACAAAAAAAAAAATTCTTTAATTTTTTTTATTTTCATTTTTTTTTTCATTTTCGGAATCCTGCTATATACCAAACTATAATAACTGGTAAGACCGCACTATATAAGGATATTGCTGGTATGTAACATATGTGCACTAGCAGAACTATGTTTGTGTATACGAGTACATAGGCATATTGGTATTACTGCTGCTTGCTGCTGATGTTTTATGAATTGAAAATGAAAAAAAAATTAATTTTCTTCCTTTTTTTTGTGTGTTATTTTATTTTGTTTTGTCTATTACGTATTAATGATGTACTACATACACCTATGTATGTACAAGGATATATGATGGATACAAGAAAAATATTGAAAAGAAAAAAATGAGACGATGAAAAATAAGGAAAATATATGAGGCAAAATTAAAAAAAAAAAAAATAATAATGTTGCATTCCTGGCATAAGATTTTGTTTATTGATGATAATGTTTGGGTGGTTCATATACTTACACAATACTCATACATTATGTGTTCATATGTTGGTACTGTGTCGTTATGTCGTTATTACTTATATCCTTTTCCTTTTTGTATGAAAATGTTTATGTCTACATGAAGTTTTGTACCTACTAAGTACATTATATGCTTTATTTTTATACTCTTTGTCCTTTTAGTACTTTTTGACTCACTGATGTCTATACCATCTACAAAATAGCGTAAAAAATACCAACACAACAAAAATACAAGAGGCAGCGAATACAGCATCATATTACCATCATCACCAAAAAAAAATAAAAAATGAATAAAATGAATGGAAAAAAAAATTCAAAAAACCAAGAAATCGAAGAAAAAAATCTGGTAATAAATTTTTCCGTTTTTCGAAGTTAAAATGAAAAATGACGAAAATATGTCGGAGTTATTATTATTTTTATTTTGATTTTATTAATTCTTTTTTTCTTTTTTGGTGGATGTTCTGTTGGTGTTCCTTTATATATCCTCGCTCGCCTCATATTTCAATCTAACAACTGTATACTTACTTGTATATCGTCTATACACAAACACCGGTTGGGGCTACTTTAGGTAGGTGTATTCCACATGAAAATGTTTCCTTTTTCACTCAGTCTTCCTTTCTATTTTATTTTTCTTTTTGTTTCATTTTTCTATGACATATTCATTAATAACGGTTTTGTTGGTTGATTTTTTTGTGCTTCTTCATTCATGTTATCCAAAATATGAAAAATAAAAAAATTTCTTATCGGAAAAATTTTTCTAATATTTTTTGTTTTGTTGTTAACAGTAGTTTTTTTTTTCTCACATTTTAAAGAAGTTTTCTTTTTGTCTCGCTTTTAATAAGATAAAATTTTTGGCACGAATGCGTTATCATAAAATCATAGACGGGTAGATAGTGCTTTTTATTATCCTAAAAATTTTTTCGAGTAAAAAAATTAAAACATCACAAAAAAAGGAATATAAAGAAGAAGAATGAAGGATTTTTTAGTTAGAAAAAATATTAAATTGGCATTTGGCATGTTGTGTATATGACTGTATAATGTACATATGTACATACAATACTATACGCGATAGTGATATGTATATGAATGCACATTTTTCATCCATTTACTATATTTGTACAATAATTGCATACATCTAGGAGTATACTTTTTATTTGGTCGTCGAAATTATTCGTCTTTTCGTTACGGCTGGTTACGGTGTTATTTATTTAATTCAAATATTGTTAGTTTCATTATAGATATAAGATATTTTTTTCTTGAATTATGTATCCTTTCTATCAACTACATAGTACATACACACATTTTGTAGTAATAATCATACACTAGCTTATATGATTATTATCGCATATTTCTATATACCATATACCACTAATCAAAATGTTCCAAATTTTTGAATTTACAAGAGACATATAAATAACAGAGAATGAGTTTTTTTTTTAAATAAAGAAGAAGAAGAAGAGACTAAACCAAAAATACTTTAATAACAAACTGCACACAAGCAAACAAGAAAACACACAAGTATGGGATGATTAAATGAAAGAATTATGATACAGAATTTTTTTTTTCATAACATAACCATGATCGTTTATATTGATAAATGTATGATATATGATGGTATTTGTGCACAAGGATATGTACTTTATATAAACCACAAATAGTATGTACTGTATTTATTCAATTAAGGATATAGGATGCAGTAAAAATGTGCAAGTAAATTTTTTTATTTTTCATTTTAGTCGCATTCCATTTAATTTTTTTTTTCTCTTTGGATTTGAAATTTTTTTTTACCTTCTCCTTATCCTTGTTCTTTATTACTCGATGTTTCTTGAAGTAGAAGAAAAGAAGAAGTAAAAAAAAATTATTTTTCATATATTACATATTTAAAATTAATTAACAAATTAAATAAAAATTTATTTTGGTTCAAAAAGGATTCAAAAAGTTGTTTTTGAAGCATTTTCTGAAAAAAAATAAACATACAAGGATGAGTCCGTGTTGTTGAATTCCATTTGAGAATTAACAAAAATTATATTGCGACAAAATAGTCAGTTGGTGGGCTAAAGCTATAATCGAAAAAAATTTGAGCTAAAACTTTTACAGAAGTCTTAATTATGTCGACTTTTCAATACTTCGAAATGGGAGATCCATGGTGATCTGGATTGTCAAATTTACAAGGGCATTTAAGGGAACATGTTCATCAGTGATGATCTTTCGAACAATTACTGGTGTAGGGAATAATAGCGAACGTCAACATTTAGACGAAAGATTTGAGTAGATTCTTTTTGAATTTATATGCGAAAACTTAATTGATTTCAACACGAAATATTTATTTTCTTTGTATTCCGTATAATCATTTTTACAATTTAGGGCATTTTTACATTATTCAAACTATACAGTCCACATCTTTACCAACTTTTGGTTATATATTTGGTAATCTAGTAATAGATTGTATAGTTTCACGAATGTAAAAAATTCAAAAACTGAATTACCTTTAAAATGTACTGACATTTTGAGTCGTATTCACCAACCAAGATTATCTTTTATCTGAGAGAAAATGTGTCCATCAACCTCGATTATACAATATTCGGATATTTTGAAGACAACCTGGGAGTGATAAGACTATATAAAATATCGTTTGAACATAACCTTGTTATTAACAGCAACAGCACGGCACTCACATAATTATCATCAAACCACATAACTTTCTTTTTAATTTTGTCATTTAAAAATACAAACTTTTTGTAATAGCCCACATGCTTGACACTCCGAAAATGAGATCCGAAAACAAATTTCTATCTATGTTGATGAAAAAGTTGAAATTATACTCGGCTAAAATTTGTGTATCCGACGGTTAATCTTGTTTGGTGAATACGATCCGTATATTATATACATACGTGGAATATTACAGCAATTATTTGCGATAACATGTATACTGTGCTGCACATTACATATACATTCTCGTTTCTGTATAATGTTTTTTTTTTGTATCGCGGATACTAAAATCTGAATTTTTGTGAATTTAGCTACACTTGTGTTCCTCATAAAAGCGCTATATATGAAAGTATATAAAGCATTTACATACTCCTTCGGACTATAAAAATGTGTCTGAAACATATACACATACATGCACTTATTTGTGTATAGATACTACATGTTAGTAAAAATATATTCGAAATCAATTTATTTATTATCATCGATTTACCGTTTGGTTATTCTGATGTGTGTATGTATAGGTATGTAATAAAATGTACTTTTTTTTCTATTATTTCTCTCGATATTTTGTTTGCTTTTTTTTTTTTATTTTCACTATTTGCCTTTATACTGTATCATTTAATTTTTTGTATAGATATTACAGGTAAATGTTCACAACTGTATGGTATAGTACAGAGGTAATAGAAAATAAAATAAAAATAAATAAAAAAAAAATTCAATATATTCGCGATAAGTGTCTGCTGATACAAAAAAAGTTACCAAATAAAAAAACTGCAAAAAAGAAATTGCACAAAATCATAAAAAAAAATTACAAATATGAGTAGATATACCGGGGTATGTATTTTGTACATTACATCGGCGGTATATATACAGCTTGTTATATATGTAGTTGTGCATATAAATGGTAATATGTGTGCGGTATGTATACATAAGTATAGGACGTGTTACACTCTTACACCTCAACCTTTAAGGTAGAACTATAATTGACATGGGAAACATTGGAAACATGAGAAAAAATAACGAATGTTAAAACGTCACATTTGGTTAACTATAATAACATAGATAACATACTAAACATAAGCAATACGAATTTCACAAAATGAGGTTATGGCTTATGTTACTTATGTCATGTACGCTTTCGATCGTACTGCTTATGTCGAGCTTATGTTTAACGAATTTTTAACGAATGTCGGAAATGTCAATTATAGTTTAGCTCATTGATTTGGCTGTGTTCGGCTACGACATAAATGTCATAGCCTATGTCGCTTATGTCGATTATAGTTCCCACTTTATATTTAGTTGCCTTTTATACATTCACACGTAAATATCCAGCTTGTGTTAGTGTTTCATTGAAAATACTTATTTCTATTCAATAGGACCATACATTTATGTTCATATCTCTGTGTCTCTGTGTATCGAAATATCATTCCTAGCTCCCCAGCTCTTATCATCATAGTGGAGTATATGTAAAGAAAAAAAATTAAAACAAACGACCTGCAAAAAAAAAAAATCAATACATTACATGAATTGTTACTCCCCATTTATATGGAGTACAATCTTCTTCTTATTTTTGTTGTAGATTTATTTTTTATTACCATTCTCACGGTTTTTTTTTTTGGCACGATAATTCTGGCAAAAAAAAAAAAAAAAATTCAAATTTTCAAACAGCAGCTCGCTACAATCCTACAGCTACAATTCACTTTATCGTTGTAGGTGATGATATGATACAAATTCGTGTACATTCAGCACAATATACACTAAAACACATATAAATACATTCGTATCGCAAGCATGAATATATATACATTTCCATGTACAAGTATATGAATATGTGTGTGTATGTAATTGGTATTCATACAGTTGAATATTTGACACCTTTAAAATTATCTATTTACCTCTATTACTTTACGATATAATGTATATTGTATTGCACTTATATACTTACGTATGTGTAGCTTACACACTGATCTATAATATGTACTCTAACACGTATACAAAATATACAAATTTGTGCACATTTATATGCACGTGTAATATGGGCTAAATTTTTATGACAGAATTTATTTATGTAATGTTCGCCTAAATCTATGGGAAATTTCATTTTTTTTTTACTACAATTTGTTAATGCAAAAAAAGGTATAGGTATCCACTAAAATATAAAAAACAAAATGTTTCAGATACATACGAGTAATTTGCAGGGTCGTATTCATCAAACAAGAATATCATGTTGGATATATTTTAGTCGAATATACTTTCAGTATAACAACGAATAATTTTTCACAAAGTGGATGGCAAAAGAAAGAAAGACAAACCACGGAAAATATACTTACTTAGACGATATTGAAGATGATATAAAGTTGATGGGAATTAACAACTGGAAAAGTAGAGCATGAAATCGGGAAGAATGGAGGAAGCTTCTATTATGCCATTGACAGACATCTAGTATAAACGTGGTATCTATACCATGGTATTGGCTATACTACATGTCTGTCACCCTGTACTAGCTTTATACCAGGAAAACAAGCTGGTATAAACGAGGTATTGAAACCAGTATGATTTGTCTAGTATGAATCTAGTATTCACAAAATTTACAAAACGTAGCGACATTTTAATGCTGCGGAAATTATAGAAATTAGTTTTTACATTAATTTTAGCATCAAGTTGAAAGTAATTAGTAGGCATAGTAGGCATTAAGTTGAAAGTAATATAATGCAAATATAAATTTTCTATATGACACCACAACAAAATTCACAAAATATGTCAAATGATACTAGGTTTATACTAGATTACATGTCTGTCACCATGCTAGTATTGTTCATACCATGGTATTCATACCATGGTATCGATATTAGATGTCTGTGTAGGGCTTTAGAGGTTATTAAGGGCTGTAGCGCCAATAATGATGATGATGATGATAATTTCAGTTTATTCATCAGCCTAGCCATACAATTTGTTTTCGGACTTCATTTTCGGAGTGTCGAACATGTCAGCTGATTGCGAAAAGTTTGCATTTTCAGATTACAAAATGAAGAAGAGATTATGTGGTGTGATGATTATATGTGAATGCTGTACTGTTGCTGTTAATAACAAGGTTATGTTCAAACAATATTTATAGAGTACCACTCCGAGGTTGTCTTAAAAATACCCGAATATTGTATAATCGAGGTTGATGAATACACTTTCTTTCAGATAAAAGATAATCATAGTTGGTTAATACGACCTCCATAGTTTAATTCCCCTATATACACAGACAATAAAAATGTATAAATTTCTTTTTTCATTTTCATAATCAAATATCTATATATTTTTTTTGGGAAAATTGACTATACAACTACACATACTCGTACAGATTTTTTTTTTTTTTACTTTTATTTTAATCGTTGTCATATTTGCTATTTGTTTCAATATTTTATGCCGTATTTTATTTTATTTCATTTATTTATTTATACATTGTTTTTTTTTTGTTGCTGATCTTTCAATTTTCGAAATTTATTCGAATTTATTTTTATTCAATCGTTCGTTTTATTTTCGTTTTTTTCATTTTTCAATTATCTGGATATTTTATCCTATTAAGTGTATAGGTATACATTTAATTCAATTTTATTGAATTTATTTCATTTTTTATCTGTTTTTGTTCTCTTTTTTCGGGTGATTCTAACTATATTTATGCCTCCATTATATGTGATCTGTATTGGATTAGTTATGCATTTCGGGAAATCGGAACTATGTGTATAAATTCTAAATAAAATTAATAGTCCATTTTTAAAAAGTCTTATCGCGAGGGAAATTTTCATGTAAGTATTTTTGGAGGTGTTTTGTTATGAAATTATTGTATATAATTTAGGTGCAAAAGTATATGTAGGTATGACCTAAGATAGTTAATGGAGAATAAATTTTAAAAATATCTAAGAGTACTTAAGGTTTTGTTGAAGAAAATATTTATCAGAATACATACCTAGTTAGTTCGGTGTCTAAAAATGGAAGAACTGTGTATGGAGGATAAGAAGAAATAATGAATTACTGGAAATTTTGAAAAGGGAAAATTACTTTAAATTCTGCAAAGTGAGAAGAGATAAATGACAGATGAGAATAAAAAAGCGCAAGAGAATCTCTAAGCATTTCTGATTGAAATTTAAATGTTTTTGGTCACATTATAAAGAGAATGGATCCGAATAAAATTTCCAATAAAAAAATGTTGAAACAATTTTGGTCTAAGTGATATAGAAAAATTCGGTAGACCATCGAAAAGACAAAAGATGTCGCTACTAACGGTCGTAAATGTAATAGAATCATTGGGAAAATCAAAGTCCATTATGGATTGTATAGTGAGTCTCCAAATGAGAAAGAAAATTGATAGTGAATATGAATTTTCGGAGCTTATGCCTTCTTTTTTTTTCTAAAGGACAATTATATGGTCTGGTTTTTAGCTTAAAGCATAAAGTAAGGAGAACTTATGAAAAACTTACTTTACAATAATTGCAAAAATTCATCAGATTTTGTCTTTAGTTTTTGACAACTTTTTCAAGAATCTTGAAACTTTAAAAAATTATACTAGCAATGAAATATAAGCTCCTCATGTACACATAGAAATCAATAGAAAAGAGATTAGCTATACCACCTCTATATCTTTAGAAATCCCAGAATTTTTATGTGAAAATTATCGTTAAACAATAAAATTTCTTTTATGAATTTTCATTTTTTTTCTTCCACTCTACAAGTGTATGTATGTATATGTAAATTTATGAAAAAATACATGCATAAGAGAGTATATGAAGTATTATTGCCGGCCATATAGTAAGAACGTGGTAAAACGAAAAATGAAATGAAGTGAAAAAAAAAATAAAATAAAATAAACTTTAACAACTATACACAACACTGAAATTATTATCTCGTTTCTTGTAATGTTTTTGTATAACGGAAGTACATAATATATGATAATATGTAGTAATAAACGTAAAATTTGAAAAACGAACACAAAAAGCAAAGCAAAAAAAAAAAAATTAATAAGAAAAATTGTTGCAAGAAATTTTTGGAAATAAAATTCCAAGTAAAATACTACATACAATCTCATATTCACATCGCGAGTATAAATATCTGCACTGTACTCTGTACACATAAATCTACCCTACCGTAAACTTTACATACATATATGCTCGTAATTGTGTGTATTTATACTTTTTTTTTGATATTTCATTAAATTAATGACCCACATAGCAATAAAAATTAGTACCTAATTTTATTATAACAAGCACACCAGGTAAGTGAGTACTATTTACATACTTACTACTCATATAAGTGTGAGTATTTAGTACACGATTATATGCTTTTTAAAAAAAAAAAAAACAGATAACAGACTTTAACAGACTTTTGTTGTTCAATAATTCTCTTTTGTTACTCAATTTTGTTTTTAATATTTTCAAATAAAATTTAGTGTGTTTATTTACTCATGAAAATATCTTCTGTTGATGTCTGTAAAAAGTGTGTACAGGTACACAATATACCATTACTTGTACGTCATATATTTTAGGCAATAAGTATAAGTATGTGAACTACACTACATTCAAGATACGAATGTTCGTTAACAAATTATATTCTACAAATGCACGAATTCATTTACAAAAAAATATAAGTACGAGTACTGCTGAGTACATAGGTACTAGAGTATAGATAGATACACATCTTGTTTTAATGAAATTAAAATTATTGTTCACACAAAATGCACATATGCAAACGTAAAAAATCCAAATGTACAAAAGTATACAAGTATGCCAATTTTATAAGTTAATGTTCATATTCTTGAATTCGAATGTACGAGTATGTACTTACAAAACTCGTATACATTGATGTCTGCAATGTATATGATAAGATGAAATTACATGACAGTGTATAAAATAACCGACCGTTATTTATGGATGTTTTGACATTTTCAAAATCTTACTTTACCTTGCGTTCATAACATTTGACATTTCAATCAAAATTTTCATGTTAATTTAATGTTCTAAATATGTATTTATAAATTGTTTTGACAGTTAATATGCTAACAAGTATAAAATATACTGTATTGTGATGGCAGTATATGTATAATTAAGACGACCCAATAATACTCTCAAAATGTACTCGTATGTACGTGTATGCAATGTGTTGTTTACAGAATAAAAATAAAAAGATATTTATAAGTAGGTAATAATGGTAAACATTTTGTCTTCAAATTTGTAAAAAAATTAGCAAAATATTAAATAAACAAGCATAACATTTTAAATGCTTCACTAAAAGTTTATTAATACATAAATTCAATTAAGTATGAGTTTGTAATGAACAAAGTGCATGCATCTTTATATGTATGTATATATTTATACACACAAATAATACGAGGATTGTTCAAAAGATAACGAGAATTTTTCATATCGATTGGCATAAGTCCGATGTGTTGATCCGCAAATTTCTGAGGTAATGTTGATATTTATAGCCATATTGGATGCTTATACTTTATTGTTGGCAATTAAACGTAATCGCCTACTACTAAGCGCATAGTACCTTATATATACAAGAAAATGAGAAGAGAAGCTTTCTACTTTCTACTTCTCTTTTTACATCTCAAATACTCAAGAGTTCAATGACAATGTTTGTTTACAAATGAATAAATAAGTCAACATTAATCGGTTTTTCTTGTTTACACGGATCTAAGTAGTTTCTATTACTGAAAGTCTTCTTCGTATCCGCCTACCACAGTGCAACACATAATTTACACAAGAAAAGGAGAAGAGAAACACTTTCTACTTTTTATCTATTCCTCTTTCTATTATTATTTCCAGTATTTGAGATGTAGAAAGAGAACTAGAAAGAAATGTCGAAAGACACACGAATAATAGTTTTCTCTTCTTATTTTCTTGTGTAAATTATGTATTACACTGTAGTAGGTGGGTACGAAGAATAAATAAGCTCGAGAAGTGCTTCAAAGATCCAATAATAAAGCAATGACAGAAGTCTTCATTATATCTGAATTGGATTACATACTTTGAAATGGGACAAAATAAATATTGTCGATTAAATAAAGATTTTGCGAGAAAAACTTTTTCTGTTATGTTTTGAACAAAGAAGTAGAAGTGTATACTTCTTTATTATTTGTTGTGTACACAAGTTACTTAATGGATTCTGATCTCATACATTTTTCGTATAATATCCACTCCAGTTATCATTGATGACTTCTTGTCTCTTATACAAAAAAAAAAAACAAATAAAAATAAATAAATAAATAAATAAAAACAAAATCTCTAGTAATTAATTACATCATAAAGTCATCACAACATAAATAAAATTTAAATTTAAAAAATATATATACAGTAAATAAGCAAATAAATTAAAAAATAAACACGAGGAAGAAGGAGAAAATATTTCTCATTTGGGACACATATTTACGAAACACACATACTAAGTATATATGGTATATGCAAGGCATACGGATACGATGAGTATTATCTGTCAATAATATCACCATATCACTTATCAATCGGAAAACATCAACTATAGCACTTATACTGTATACATTCAAATACTCATATGTACTTCGCTGTTCGCTCACTATATAATATATGTAGAGCTTGTCTATTTTTGGACAGACGTACGTGCACAACTACGGAAGAGACAGGGGCTGTATGAAAATAAATATAAAATTTAAATTCACATGAATATCGTAAAAATTAATGAATGAATGAATGAATTTATCACGGCACTGCAACATACTTAGTATCCTTCATTCTATAATCATTTTTTTTTTATTTCATTTTTTTGGAGTATATGTACACACACACACACACACACACACTTATATTGATCGTTCTCCTTTTTTTTTTTTTTTTTGATATACAAATTTCTTTGTTCATTTTTAATTTTATTTATTTTTGTTTTTCATTATATTTATTTAATGTTTTTATTTTTTATTTAATTTTTTAACTATATTTTTTTTTTTATTTTGCCGAGTGCAGGATATACATAATAACGAAAAAAAAAATGTTTCATATACTACATACAATTTACACTCATGTATTTGTATATTAAGTATATGTAGATGAAGGTACTTTTAATATAACATCGAAATTAAATTATAAATTTTTAATTATTCAATTTTCGAGAGTCCTTTACATATGTAATTTAATGTACACAATACAATACGTATATACGATTATGTATATGTGAATTCATATTTATATATAGTGATACATATCACATATACATATGTTATTTATTATACAAATCGATATAATTTGTTTGCATATTATGCATACATATACTTACTTGTATCCGTTTACACAAACGAGTGGAAATGTACATACAGATGTATGCATGCATGACAGTATCGTGCATATAATAGTAAATGCATTCAAATTATTAAATATGCAAAATATTAAAAATTTTATCATTTCCTTAAATATAATATGAAATGGCTATTGAACAACGATTAAACTGCGAACATCCATATAAAAACACGAATTTTTGTACTAGGTACTTTGTAGGGGTATAGGGGGAATACAATTTATGTAGTGTGTAATGAGAATGTATCATCAGTCATCACTTTTAAAAGAAAATATCTACATGGTAGTGGTCTGAAAAAATGTATGGATAGATTAAAGATTAAAGAATAATTCTTTAAGATTTTCTTCTCCAAAAGAAAATTTCTTCTTTTTACTCTTCTTCATCTTATTCTGGGCATACAGTGCTATTCAATCTTCGCCTCCGCACAAAAGAAAGTTTAGGACCTAAAAACTCTAATAATAATTATTCATTCCATTAAAATTTCATTTCACAATTCGGATAATAAAAATAAGAAAGAGAACAGACTATGACCTAAAAGCTTCATGCCATACCATTATATAAAGTGAGATAAAACAATGAAATTCAGACAAAGCTATAATTTATAATCAGCTCGTAGAACGCTATGTTGAGCCTTTGACTCCACTTTCTGAACATTTTTCTGAACACTTTAATGTAGAGGAAACAGGTTGTTATTCTAAGTATTGTCCTTATAGTCCAGTAGTAGGATTGCTATCTTATGGCTCCTGGACTAGCATACATTTTATTCAGTCACTCTCCACATGGAGCTCAGACGCTAACCTGATTACCGCTCACTTTGAGACCAACGTTTCAGGATTTGGCAGTGCTGCAGATTTAATGGCGGCACTTACTCGCCATGTTATTACTGCAGCATGTTGTTCCGGTATTGCTTATTGGTTATGTCGCAGCTATGGGTACCCTCCATATCTAGAGGGAGTATCTCTCTATCCCCCACCTGAGCATCCGGATGTTAGCAGTCTGTTCTGCCCCACTAATCTTTTTTATTCAGATGTTAGTTCTTAATAGATATTTTTATAACTTGTTTAATGTTCTGACAAATTTATTCGAGTTTCCTTTAAACTTGCTTCCTTTAAGATGCTTTCAATTTTCAAAAAAATTTCAGTGTTCAATAGTTTTTTCATTGTACTGTATACATGGCACGGGTAAAATACTCGTATCGAAAATTCAAAATAAATGCTTCCTCTATACACGAGCAGATCCTGTGATGTTTTTATAATTATATATACAGATAATGTAGATGGATGGATAGATATTTAATGTAGGTGACGATGATTATTATTGCTTTTCAATTTATTCTATACGTACACAGCATACATGATTGTATGTTTGTATGTCTCTTTTGTATATCCACATACTCGTATATACACATGTATAGGTATGCATTTGTATAGTGTAGATGCATGCATAATAAATGCAGGCGTGTATTAAATTTGTAACTGAATTAAAATTGTTATTCCATTAAAAATTGTTTACTTAATGATTATCCTGATTATCCTGATGATAATAACACCACTTTGTTTGGTTTTTTATTGTTGTTGTTGCGGCGTTTGCATATGTATGAGTGTCTCTTTTCTTTTACATTTTAATAATTTTTCCAAATAAATATATACTCGTATAATCTATCAACTTATTAAAATAATGACATTTACATACGCATATACTCGTATGTACCTTTACATGTTACATAATGTAATGTGTGCATTGAATATAAACGATAATTAAAATGTAGTTTCAATTTATAACAGAAAAACGTTATTACTCGTACATACTTATTTGTCTAAGTATTTTGTCACAATTTGTTTCTATATAGCTTGCACCTTTTATTAATTTTCGGGTGTGAGTTTAAATTTCACTACTCTCCTTTATAGCTTATAGTCTAGATTGACGTAAATATCTTCCCTAACTGTAAGCCATATTGTTTTAAGTTAATTTGGAATCAAGTAGGAGGTTCATATTTAATTCCCCCAGGTCTCAGCCTTAAATTTGGAGAATGTGATGAATGTGGAAGCAATTATATGTGCCACATTGGGGGTGGACTTTTTTTTTAATTTCTTCTGAAATCATATCTTTATTTGTTTTATGCCACGACTACCCATTTCTCTAATAACGATGAAGATGCATGGTATTCCCTTGATGGTATAATCATGTATAATGAATGATTAAATAATTTAATTAAGATTTTAACACGTCACAAAAATAAAAAAAAACGCATCATACCATAGGATACTACACTTTTGCATACTTTATAGCACTTTAAAGTCATCATTTTAACATCATTTAAACTTTAAAAGGACTTAAAAGTAATTCTTGAAATATTTTCTCACTAAATTGAAAAGAGGTTAATTAACACTCACATAATATTATACGTGGTGATATGTATATGTGTGTAATATCACTTTAATACAATGTGAAAATATTTGATCAGGAAACAAAAAGAATAAAAATAAAAAAAGGAAAATAATCAAAAAAACTAGAAATTCTTTAGTTGCTTTTTCTAATAATTTTTTTTTCTCTTGTTGTGCAGTTGTTGATTTTTTGTCGTTTATTTTTCCATAAAAAAAAATATATATACCTACATATATATGTATGTATATAAATTCCATTAAATACTAAACATTTCCTTCATTCAATCTTTTCTAATATCTTTATTGACAGCATCATTATCTAAGCTGATAATTACCCTAGTCATGATGTTTGATTCTTATATATTATATGGAATGTTACGCTCATCATGTTGTAGACATACAGATGTGAATTGTGAATTATAAGTATATCATCAGCATATTAGTATACATGTGTGATTGTATATAAATGTATAGCAAAATACATGCATATGTATAAAATGACAACAACAACAAATACATTATAATAACAAAATATGGTTAACAATAATTAACATTGGGATTTGTTAGAATCATTATCACTATTGTATTGTTTAATTCGAAATTATAACATTTAAAGTGTTTCTATACATAAATGTAGAGTAAAATATAGATACATAAATAAATGTGTATAAATAGATGTGGACGTGGACGACATTCATTCGATCCAATAAACTTTATAAATAAATGCCTGTACATAAATATGTATGTATATAATATCCGCTTGTTATGTACCTCAATTATCTACAATATTTTTATATTTTTATATCAATGTATATAGATACAAATAATGATGAAATTTATATAATCACGTAAGTAGGTACATACATACATATTTATATACGATGTGATACAATAATACATTTATATAATAATGTTGCCTTGCCATGTACTTGAAACAAGTTTTGCCACTTTATTGCTGATGCTTCTGCTGCTATATGATAATCGAGTTTTTGCCAGTTTTTCTTATTTCATTTTTGTTCGTTTTGTTTTTATTTTCATTCTTTTCTTTTCTAACAATAATTTGTTTTTTTTTTTTTATTTTTTCCTCGTTTTTCCAATTTAATTCTCTTTATAATTTTTCTTGCAAATCGAAAAAATAATCTCGGTCTCGGCAAAGACCAATATAACTAAGTTAAGTATATTGGTCTTTGGTCTCGGTAAAGGTTATAATAGTCCACTCCATGTTTTAGGTGGCTATAAGTTGTGTTTGTGGTGTTGAATCGATGGAATAATGGGTGGTTGGTCTGGTGATGGTGGTGATGGAAAAAAATGAAAATATGAGAAAAGAATGACATAGAAAAGATGGTTGGCAGGTAGAGGTAAAGAGAATAAGCAAAGAAAAGAAAAAGAGAAAAAGAAAATCCCACACACATATTCAACATTCCAAAAACATTCTGGAATTTAAAATCTGTACTGCTGGACTTTCTGTCTTTGGTTGTATACGATTTTTATGAGATGAGATAACTTTTTTGCAGAAAAAAAAAACTGTATTTTTCAATATTTTTTTGAAAATTTAAATTTAAAATTGAACTTGATTTTAAAAATTGCATTCTTTAAAATTATTTTGAATGCATTTTTTATAATGAAAAAAAAATTTAAAAATAAACTACGTTAAGTTTTGTACAATAAGTGGGTTTCACACAAATTCTACAACATCGTGATCTGATCGTCATCATCTATTTATCCGGTAAATCTACTTTGCGGTTTTTTTTTTGATTCTTTTTGAGCTACAAAAAATGATGATGGCAAACGAACAGTAGGTAACAGAAAGAATTTTCTATATCAGGTTTCAACTGAATATTTTATGAATTATAGTCGTAGTATAGTATTGGTGGTATTTTTGTTATTGTGGTAGTGTCAAGATCATTATAAGAGTATTTGGTTCTTATCTAAAAGTATCTTAGCTAAAATGAAATAAATTTTCAAATTTTTCAGCAATCCAATCTATAAAAGGAATATCCATACAGTAACAGCGATGTAGTACAATGAAAATTTTATCCTTCGTTTACCTCTACTTGCCTCCCTTTTCTATTTCCAACGTGAATTTCATTTCAAGGTAGTCAACAACAGTACATATATTCATACGTATTCAGCGCCCAACTTATATTCTATGTTGCCTATGGGATATTGAAATACTTTCTAGATTTCTACTTTTTTTTTTTGTTGATATTCATTCTATTATGAAATTCTTTTGCAATTACTTACTTACACACATATACACACAAAAAATATAAGTATAGCTTGTTTAAAATTCCCAGCGAATGGAATATATGCGCAGTGAGAGTATGGCGTCATGCTTTGAGCGAGGTTATAATTGTAGTGGTTACACTTTTTCAGGTTTATATGGGAGAAAAACACAAATACATATAATCATTTTATGTACATATTTAATTTCAAGAGAAACATGCGCAGATTATTCGCTGGGAATTTTGAACAAGCTATAAGTTGGTAAAAGGTCATTGAATTTCATTTTATTTGCATGCATTCTTTATAGCGGATCAAAATTTTTATTAAATGATTATATTATTGTTTATTACAGAGCGAGAGAGAATTTATAATATTTTTCTTGTTGCAATACTCTTCTTCTTTATCTTCTTGTTTTTGTTTTTGTTCCAATTTTTCCTTGAGAGAGAAAAAATGCAAAAAAAAATAAAAGAAATCAATGTCAAGTACGATTACGAATTGAACACAAACACCAATAAATAAAATGATGATAATATGGTTCGCGGCATTCTGCTGAAGGTTGTGTTTTGGTATAGAGGATAGTAGTGGGATGGGAATGTATAACTTATACGAATGAATCTTACACACTATATATATGGGCGCTATGAAGATGTAATAGGGAAGAAGATGGGAAAAATAATTCAAATTCAGGTTTCATTGAATTATGAAAATTGTTATTTATAGAAGAATGACCTTCTCTTCGGTTTTTTTTGGTTTTTTCGTTTAAAGCGGTTTTCAGTAATTGTACGTACAACGGTACAACTGATGAGTGACGACTGAATTGCATCCGTATATGATATTGTCTCTCTGTTTAATTACCTGACGAAAAATCATAAAATATCATCATAAAACTAAAAATTATTACTTTTATCACCTCTGTCACTATATATACTCTTAACTATTCACTTTTTTATTGTATTTCAAATGAAAAAAAAAACGTCAACGTCAACTAAGGCATACAAATAGTCACCAATAGTCACTGTCGTCGTGGTGAGTTTCACACAGAAGACAGAGGACATAGATTATTATCATCATATTTTTATAGGTGCTTATTATCGTATTATAGATTCGTATTTGTCGTTTTTTTTTTATAATTTTTACTCATCATAAAGTGTACATACGCTGCTATACGCTCACATACACCACACGGATCATTCAGATTTTATGTTCCTTCATCATTATTATACGATGTCAGTTTATTTATAACGCACGGGCACGGGCACGGACACGGGTACGGGTAACGAAGTATATACATTCAGTTCAGAAAGATAGAAACATATTTACAAGGTATCATATCAAAATACACGTTATTTATGTATTATGTTTTATGTATCTGCATTTATGAGGTATCATCTACGTACATGCATAAATGAAATTTTTATTATGAATTTCATTTAAGTAATTAACAGTTTTATGATGATTGTTAAATCAATCGAAATAAGTGCTTAATAACGTAAACAGTTAATCAGTATCCTATCATGAGATGAAACTGTCGATGTCGATGATGATGGTGATGAGATTCTTAAATTTTATCATTTACTTTTACATATATCTACATCGTAATAATTATATGATATTTTTATGGCCGTTGTAAAATTTTTTGCATACCTACATAAATTTTTGCCTTTCTGGGTCATAGTTTTTTTTTTTTGAATATTTTTAAATTTTAATTTTTAATCTGCCTTCATGAATTTTTCGATATACGAGTATGTATAGATTTTAAATTGAGAATTTAATTATTTTCAGAATTTATATTTATTTGTATTTGTTTTAACGAATGCGAATGCGAATGTATTATTAAAGCAAATTTTTCAGTTCTTCTTCTTCTTCAACAGCTAAATAGCTAATAGTTGGCCAAAGCTTACTGTGGGATCCGCTTCCATTCCTCTCTGCATTTTGATGGAATTTTCCTGTTCATTATTCCAATCATTTTTAGGTCGTTCTCGTTCAGCATGTCATCCGTACAACGAAACTTTGGTCTTCCTTTTTTCGAGTTCCGTTAGTAGTATAATCGCCTTTTATTACATTAGCTATCTGAATCTGGTATTCTTATAACGTGACCGAACCATTTTGGTCTACTGATTGTAATTCTTCTCCACCTCCAACTATTTTCTTCCTGGACTGCTCTACTTTTCACTGTTTTCAGTTCGTGAAAAATAATTTGAACCGATCCATAATTTAACGAAAATATCGTTCAATTCAAATATTTGAAAATTCATTTAAAATATGTATTGCCAAAGCCAATGATAAATTTTTGACATGACCTTCTTTTGATAATTATTTAAATGAATGAAATATTTAACGAAATACTTTAATATTTTAGAAATTTATTAAAGTTACAATTTTTGCTTAATGTTAAAATTTAACGAAAGATTCGTTCAAATATTTTAAGAAAGATTTAAAGTAGCTATTTCTGGAAGTAAACACCAAATAGCCATTTTATTAGCAATAATAAGTTTGAATGAATTTAAAATTTAACGAAACTTTCGTTAAAAACACTTTACAAAAAATCCACTTAATTGGCGTATTTACTTTATGAAATTTAGTGCAAATTTATACCAAATCAAAAAATAAATTCGCTATTCATGAAGTCATTTACAGAATACAGCAATGGGCTGTGTGTATATGCCGCATCTCGCAACCATACACTCTCAAGAATTGCACATTTCTTTCTGCTGTAAAATAATCAAATAAATGTATTGACAAAAGGGAAAAAAAACAAATCATAAAAAATGACGAAATAAAATTTTCGAAAACTATTTTCTATAAATTAAATTTTTTCAATCAATAGAAAATTTCGTTTTAAATAAAAATAATATTTTTTCAAATTCTTTGTTGTTTTCTTCTTCTACTTTTCCTTCTTATGTTTTTCTAGTTTGTCAATTCTTCATAAATAATTTGTCTACGGCGAACTACGAGCAGTATGTTTTTTATTTTAAAAAGAGAAAAAAAAACGTTCTCTCGGTCTTCGTTTGATCTTATATTTTCTTATTAGTCTAAAAGCGCACATATGCAGTACACATACACGATTCAGAAACGTAAAATTACATATTTTGAAACGAAAATTTTCTACAAAATATAGGCATTCTAGGCATAATATGAGTGTTTGAGAATTTGGATAAAAAAAAATTGAATTTTTTTATTTATTTTTACTGCACTCTCTATACCTAATGTGCTCGTATATTTTTATTTCATTTAAAAATATTTTTCAATGATTGATATTTGATTTGATTTCATTATAAAATATTTGTATATGTATGTATGTATGTACCTGTATGTAATATTGTAAAAAGGAAACAAAACAAAAATTGAAAAGAAAATCGCAAAAAAAAAGTAAATCAAAATCAAGAAAATTTCTTAGTGAAAACTTTTCAACGAAACAGGAAAAAAAATATATTCTGTTTTTTGTTCAAATTTTTTTTTGTCTATCATATAGCAGAGCAGGAGCAGCAGAGTATATGTATATGTAAGTACAACAACATACCTTTAGGTTAAAAAATTTCATAAAAATAAAATAAGGAATACAAGAAAATAACAAAAATACTCGTAAGTATAGGAAAGACTATACAGAGAAATGAAAAATAAATAAATTTTATTTTCTTCGTATTTTTATTTACAGGACATAAGATAGGAACATTAACAAAAGTATACTACGAGTACGAGTACCAACAAAGGACATACAAAAATTGAACGAAAGGCAACTGTACTCTTAAGACCCAACTATAATCGACATACCTGACATAACAAACATAAGAAAAAATAACGAATGTTAAAACGTCACATTTGGTTAACTATAATAACATAGATAACATACTAAACATAAGCAATACGAATTTCACAAAATGAGGTTACGGCTTATGTTACTTATGTCATGTACGCTTTCGATCGTACTGCTTATGTCGTGCTTATGTTAAACGAATTTTTAACGAATGTCGGTAACGTCAATTATAGTTTAGCTCATTGATTTGGCTGTGTTCGGCTACGACATATGTCATAGCCTATATGTCACTTATGTCGATTATAGTTCCCACTTTAAGCCGTAACTAAAATGACTTCAGCTAACTCAAGTCAAAGCTAACGAAATTCACTCAAGTCTGAAGTTGTAACTATATTGACTTGTGTGATTTGAGTAAGCATCTGCATAATGTGAAAGTAAGGTTAGTTAATTTTTAATAGTTACATACATGAACATGATATTTGTTACTAGTTAGAGTTACACATGCAAAACATAAAATTTAGAGAGAGTTACACATAAAGGAAATTTTTACAAATTTTTTACATTAACTACAAAATGCGATATTTCATATAAACTTCATATGGAATTGGTTATGTTTAAATAAATACATGTACTTATGTACATATTTCACTCAAGCCACTCAATTTTGTGTGGTCGGTAGGGTAGGCACACTCACTGAAGTCAACGAAAATTCAAAGTGTTTCGTTAAATTCACTGAAGCTGACTTGAGTCAAATATACTTAAGGTACCCGTCCACGATGCAATTTTTCTTGCATGCAAGACGATTTTGACAGATAAAATTGCACGAAATATTTATTTCGAAGTGTACGCTGCCTAGAAAGATGAAATATTGCACAGAAATACGTATTTCATGCAATATTTCTTATTGCAAGCAATTTTTTTTATTGCATAGTGTACGCAGAAAGATATGCAATATTTCGCGCAAGAAAAATTTATTCAACTCATTCAATAAATATTTCTCTTGCATATGCAATAAATTCAGCTGACTAAAATGTAATGTGTTGCTGTGTTATCTATCATTCGTTGGTTGATGTTGTGTTATGCTGTGACACTTCTTGTGAATTTGGTATGTATTTTCTATTATTATTATTATTATTAGCAAGGTAGGCCTTTCAACTCTTAAAATATTGAAAAAAAAAATATGAAATATTTGAAATGTAATGTATATGCAAGAAAATAAGAATTTCGTGTAAGTGCTCGTGCAATAAAAATTTCTTGCAAAGATATTTTTTTCTTGCATGATAGAAATATTGCATATTTTTCATGAAATATTGCGTCGTGTGTACGAAGTACTGCAAGTTTTCTTGCACGCAAGACAAATTTCGCGCAAGAAAACTTGCATCGTGGACGAGTACCTTTAGTTACACTGATTTAAAACAATGTAATCTGACTTCTGACTTGAGTTAGCTGAAGTCATTTTAGTTACGGCTTTATATACGAGTACGAGGGTATATACATATGGTTTTGAGTACTCGTGTATGTATATCACATCGCGTATACCTTAGTACTTCACTTTTTACTTACTACAAACATATCATCGTTGTTGTCGCATCATCGATAATTTTATTTTGATTTTAATTTGAGTTTTCATTTTATTTTGGGATCGGTACTTTTGATGTACTTTTGTACATTGCATCATATTACGATTTACGTACATTTTTTACCTGTGAGAGTATGTGTACGTGTATAAAAAAAAATTTCACGATGAAAATAAATTTAATTCTTTTATTTGCATTTGCATACTCCTATATACAGTTAGTTTTCTTTGAAAAAAGTTTCCATACTTATCTATCTCCTTCTTATTTTTATTTATTTGTATTTGTATTTTCAATGTTTTTTTATTTAAAAATTTTTCAATTTAAATAGTTTTCATCTTATTTATAAATTTTCATTATTCATTTCATTTCATTTTTTTTTTGTTTTTGTTTTATTTTTGTAATTTTATTATAAAAAAATTCAAAACGTCATACTCATACATACAATAATACTCTTTTCTCCTCCTCGCGCAATATACAAACAATTTATTGTACTCGTATATCTAATGTGACGATATAAAAATTACCTAAGACCTAATACTATTGACTCACTACAGAGATAAACCGTGGTTATCTCAGTTTTCTGGTTTATCTTTGCGATAACCGACTTTCAGAACTCGGTTAAGTTAACCGAGTTTCTAGGAACTCAGTTATCTTGTTAACCAAGTTCGAATTCAGTTATCTTTCACGTTTGTGTTATTTTTTTTTTATATTATATTTAAACAAACTGTCAAACCAAATTTCAGCTAACATGCTAACTAGATGAAAAAGAATTAGTGTTTGAATTTATCTCGACAGGTGTCGTATGAATACATAAACTAGTTCACCTCAATTTAAATGTGTCACCCATACCAGGTTATCGATAAACCATTTGAGATAACCATGGTTTATCTCTGCAGTGTGTCAATAGTATAAGGCTATTTACGAAAAAAAATTTTTTTTTTTTGAAGGAAAAAATTAAATTTCAAATTGCTTTTCTTCACGATTTTTATTCTCTGTACAAATACACAAATTTTCTGATATACGGAAAAGTTTTTGTTTTATATACGAGTACATAGCAGCAGAATATGCCAGAATTTATTGTATAAATCAAGAAAATCTGATCAAGAAATCAATATAAACGACAAAAATGTTTTGAAAATGCATTTCTGTGTACACTCGCATTTATATTTATGCAAATCGAATTATTATGGGGATATGCAGTGAAATTTATTGCGCGTTCTGTCCTATACGCTTAGAGGCATTTTTTTTCTGTATAGTATCCGAAAATAAAGAGAAATATAATTTTTTGATTTGAACACAAAAATACCATCCCTGTCCTTGTCTTGTATGTATTGTAGAGGTCTAGGCCTACATACATTTTTTATTGCAAAATTTATAAGAACAATATTTTTCAAAACTTCTCCAATATTTTACAATGATTATACGATGGTCATTATGGTGATGATGATAACAAGAATGGTGATGACCTCAGTTTTCACTACACACACACACTATACACACTTTACGTACATACTTATTTACTTGATGATTGGTTTTTCTTTATTTTTAAAACAATATTTTCTTTTTCAGCTTTTACACTAATCAATAAATTTGGATAGAAAATTTATTACTAAAATTTCGAGTATTTTTGTTGTGCAAATTTATGATGATGTTGTTGGTTTTTCTTTTCTTTTCTTGAATTACTCTACACTCGTACTCGTATGTACATACGTATCACTCAAATACAGTACTTTTGTTGACCTAGAAATTTATATGAATGCATATTCTTCTATATAACTGTTCATAATGTAGGTGAATTTTTATTTTTATTTCCAAAATTTATTGAGAAATGATGGTGAAAAGCAGAGAGTAAAAATTTAAATGTATATCGAGTCTACGTAGGCCACTCCCAAAGTTTTGCAATGCCAGGTAACAGAAAACGATATAACAGAAACTAGTTTTTAGAACCAGTCACTAGTCTTTTAGTAGTCAGTAGTCAAAAATATTTTGAACTGTGTGTTGTGGAAAAAAAATTATTAAAACAGAAAGGTTCTGAAGTTATTGTTGAAATGGAATTAACAAGAGAAAATTTCCGGGCAATGATTTATTATGATTTTCGGTATGGGTTATCTAATCATGAATGCTACGACCGACTTATTTCTGCATTTGGGGATGAAGCTCCGTCCTTTTCAACTGTATTTCGCTGGTACAAAGAGTTCCAGGCTAACCGCAAATACTTGAAGGACGAACCCCGGGAAGGTCGTCCTGCAACTGCGGTAACGGAAGAAAATATTGAAAAGTCGCGGAAGCTCTTAACGGAAGATCGGCGAATTACGTATGCATCGATTGCTGCAACTCTCGATATTGGTATGAAAGCAGTGCATCAAATCCTGCATGATCACTTACGGGTCAGAAAGCTTTGTTGTCGGTGGATACCTCATCGGTTGACCTCCGAACAAAAGAAGATGCGTGTGAATTGGTGCAAAGATATGATTGAAAAATTTCGCAGAGGGGAGTCAACTGCTGTCTACAATATTGCCACAGGTGACGAATCTTGGATATATTGCTATGAACCGGAAACCAAGCAGCAATCTGCTCAATGGATCTTTGAAGATGAAGAGAAACCAACCAAAGTCAAACAAAGCAAGAGTGCTGGTAAGCAAATGATCGTCACTTTTTTTGGCAAAACGGGGCATATCTTTACATTGGCAGTTGAAGATCGTAAGACAGTAAATGCGGAGTGGTATACCAATACTTGCTTGCCAAAGGTGATCAATGAGTTAAGAAAAACAAACTCCCAAAGGCGCATAATCCTTCACCACGATAATGCACCACCCCATGCAGCTCAACAAACAAAGGAATTTTTAAAGGCTGTAAACGTTGAACAAATGACTCATCCGCCCTACAGTCCAGACCTCGCACCTTGTGATTTCTTTTTGTTTCCTTTTATGAAGGACAAAATGCGTGGTTTGCGTTTCGATAACGCCGAAAGTGCAGTAAATGCATATCAACAGCTGCTTTCTGAGGTACCTGAAGAAAAATGGCGATCGTGTTTTAATGATTGGTTTCGCCGAATGGAAAAATGTATCAAATATCACGGAGACTACTTCGAAAAACAATAAACTATTAGGAAATGCAGAACACTTCGTCATTTAGCCATATTGCAAAACTTTGGGAGTGACCTACGTACTACTATATACATTTATGAATGAGGATATGTTAACGTTTTAATTGAATTCAATGTGAACAAGGTGTGTAAAATACTAAAATAATTATATCAAAATTTTATTAATTTCAAGATTATATCCTTATGTCTAAACCTACAGTAGACTGCACACTATTACGTTGAATAGTTGAAGTGATAAAATGTCAATAATTTTTTGTTCATTCCATTTTGAGGATTCATTTAAAATGGCAAAATTTCATCTTGCATTTGACACTTTATACTACGATATTCTAAATGTCATTTAAGCTGAAAGATACTGAAAGTGTATATAATGTAGATGGCAGTGTAAATTTGGTTAAAAATTAAAAACACAGTAAATAAACGATTGAGCCAAGTAGTAAAAGGATTGCATAAGACAGTTGAACAAATTTGCAAAGGGAATATTATGGGAAAGGAACGAGAAGGCGCACTCAGTCTAAAATGATAAACGAGAGCACATGAGAATAAGATATCAAAGAGAAGAAGTTGATGTAATGGCCGATTTCTTCATACTATATGCTAACTGGGTGCCACTGTCACCTAAGTTTAACTGACAGTTACCAAAGAGTTTGCTTTTCTTCATACAAACTTCTTGTTAACTAAACTGCAAAGCTAATTGGCGTATGCTCTAACCTAAAATCGAAAGTTTTGAATCGAGACTCGAAATTTTTAATGGAAAAATTTGATTTTAAGCTTAAATATTTGAATGTTTTCCAGCTAGACAGCTAGCCGGGGGTGGGAGTAGTATCGAATTAGATTACACTTAAATAAATAATCAAAGCTTCATCTACCAACTAAAGACAGCTGGCAGCTAAGTACTAATCAGAGATGAAGAAATGAAGAAATGTGAATCTCTTTGTTATCTTTCTGCTGAAGTTAGCAAGAAAATAGTTGGAAGTGAAAAAATCGGGCATAAACTTTGTGTAATATTTTTAGCTGTAAAAATAAATACTCAGCTGCAGTGTAAGCTTTAATTTAAAACACCCTGCAATTTTATTTTGAAATTCTTCCTTTCTCACTTTCTCATCCCTTACTTATGTATTAGTGCAATGAAAACCATTGCCATTAGCATATTACATATTTTATACCAAAAGTCTATAATATACGATATCACAAATAAAACTTTAATTCATATACACATTCTTACATACATCCATACATACGAAAAAAATTTTTTTTGATGGAAAAATGAATAATTTTTCCACTTCTATTCATTCATTCATTCATTTGGTCTGGATCTATATATTATTTACTATATACTCAGTTACTCAGCATGTGTAGACTATTGTTGTTGGTATAGAATTTTGTATATGTACATACATAAATATGTGCATAGACGTACATTTGTATATTATGGTCTAAAGTCAAAAATATAAATGTTAAAATCTGATGAGTGTAAAATAATGTTCATCTATATACTCTTTCACAAACAAATGAACAAAACAAAATTCCTAGGGTAATTCTTCAATAATGTTATTCTCATACAACTCTAATATTCTTCCTGAACGTGATAAACTTCGTATAAATTTCGTAATTAAATACGAAAATGTATGAATTTATACGCAACGCAACAGCACAGCACGTTCACAATGTGTCGTAAAAAGCCTGGTAATTATCGTAATCATGCAGTAAATCATCAACCATCGTATAGTTGCGATGGTAAACATTTTATATAATGGGAAAACGAGTTACGACATCGTAAATTTTTACTATGAATTCAGTCATAGTCTACATCCAATGAGCATGTAACCGTTAAATCGTTTAATTAAACTTACGTTTACTTTTTACTTACGTAAACTTACGTTTCAATTTGTACGCTGTATGACGTTCAACTAGATGTAGTAATATTATTTGACATTTTCACATCATTGACGATGACATTGACGTTAAAGTATTAATTAGACTTAGGCCATAATTTATATGAAAAAATGAAACACGAAATCATAAACAAATACGCAACTGTGGAGTAATGTATTTTCAGCTAAATTTATGAAGTTATGTCAAAAATCAGAGATTGAAATACGTCAAAATTTACAGCTGGATCGATCATCGATATACACCACTTATTTACGAAAATTTACATTAGGTATTTTGTTATTTTCACGGTGATTGATTACGAAAAATACGATATACGACGAAATATATACCACAAATAAGAAACTTGAGGAATACCCTTACTGTGTAAAGTAAAAGCCAGATATCTGTAAATGTCTAGTATTTATTACAATTTTCTTTTTTCAAAAATTACATACAAATAAAATGCAAAATAAAGAAAAAATGGAATAGAACTAACGAAAATTGTATCACAATATCGGCCTTTAATATGCATAGTAATCGTTCATTTTTGGTATCGTATAAAGAGTTATATTATAATTACGAGTATACAATATACGCTACGATAGTAAGAATAGTATTTCACACATCATTTTGTACTCGTATTTTCATTATTGAGAAAAAGTTGCTCTCTGTCTCTCTCTCGGAAGATTGCGAGAGAATATTGTACATGACAAACATGGAAAGTCAACTAACTACAACATTTTATAATTGCTTCTCTACTCTATTTACATATACTCTAGAGCAATGGAGGTCATTGACTCTATTACAGTACCTGTAGTATACTCGTATTTTCATTATTGAGAAGAATTTGATTTTCTCTCGGAGCAGTAAAGGTCATTGACTAGTCAAGTAGTACCTATAGTACACATCTTATACTCGATATCAGTTAGTATTGTATTACATATACACACCGGTATCAATATCAACATTACCTCACAGTGTATGTATACATCATTATGCACATACAAACCTACACACACAATACGCAGATATATACATAAAATATAAAGTTAAAGGATAAAAAGGAAACATATACACGTTCTTACATGATGGTAGTAGTAGTAGTAAAGTAAGTACCATAATTGTATGCAAAACGTACAACTAAAAATCATATTTTATGGCTACAAATCATGCAAGAAATTATTTTTAAGAACAATTTTTTTTGTGCTTAGCTATATTTCTTTTTTCCTTTCAGTTCATTTGTTTGCTTTTTTAACTGTTTTCTTGTTATATATTTTTTTTGTGGTTTTATGACTTAAACAAAAAATACAAGGATTCATTTCTCTTTTTTTGTTTTTTCTGAATATAATGTAGAACCATGTATGTAGAACTAAAATAACCAAAAAAGACAAAAAGAAAAGTGAATCATAACTTTTTTTTTCCCTCATTTTTAATGAATAGTCTAATTTTAAAATATTTTACTTACTGCATAGTGTATTGGATACATGCATAAGTATCGTACACATGTACATAAATATTTGTACTACGTACTACCGTACTACTTATCCTATTTCTATTCCTATATATATTATAGCGTATGTACGAGTAATAATCGTATCTCGTATAATGTCGTTATGTCGTTGTCATAATTGTAATTGTAATAAAAAAAATAATAATTCAAATCCAAATCATAATAATCATATAATTGTAATAATTTGCTATGCTATGCTATAAACAGGATAATTCACATTTTTATAATATGAAAAATAATCAAGAAAATGAAATAAATGAAATGAAAATCGTTATCATGAAAAAATTCGTTAAGGTTATTGGTAAGTGGTGCGGGTGCGGTGGTCGGTGCGCGATGCAGGAATGAAACGGAGACATATACGACGAATATAAATATAAAAATATGAAAATTACTTGTATTGGCGGATTATTAATTTGTTTGTTTTTACAGTTCATTTATTTATTTGATAATTATTTGCTGTATGCATGAATTGCATATATGCATAAGAGTTTGTAAAATTAAAACAGAAAAAAATTTTTACTGCGAAAAAAATTTAAAAAAAAATAATAAAGGAAAGAAAGATTCATAAAAAGGATTATTCGCATATGTTGGAAAAAACAAACCATAATATAATTAATGTAAAATGAAAATAAGAGAGTTTTCTGGCCCAAATAATTGTGGACTTTTAAATTTTTCATTTTATTATTTATGGACTCTGATTTTGTGTATGGTAGTAAGTTACGAATATATATCCTATAAATGCTTAGTAGTTCTCGTTGTAGGATTTAGTATGTCCATTAATCACAGATAATTAATTTTAAGTAAAATGCATAAATCTAATGGATAACTTAATTGGACCATTATATTTAGAAGAGAAAAATATATAGAAGGAGAGAGAAAAAAAGATGGAAATATAGTAAGGAAGGGAGATGGTGTATTCAATTGTGTTTTGTTAGTTCTCTCTCATTATCTTTTTTGGGGTGTATCTCAAGGTCGAGTCGTTGCTTCTCTTAACATTATCTTCTCTCTTTCAATCATTGAATATCCTCCTCAACTACAGTTTCATTTCATCCAATTAGTCACATTTATTTGGAAATTCTTTTGATTGAGCCTCTTGCCATAGATCTTCCTGCTGGTCATCAATCTTTTTGTGACTCCGCGTCATTATTCATTTAATGAACGTCTTTTCATTCTAGAAACGTATAGGCAAATCATATTTGAAAAAATAATCAAATAATCGAGACGATTCATGGTTTTCATTTATTTTTTTAAAATATTTTCATTTATAAATTTTTCTCAAATTTGTCCAATCCACATCCATTGGAATACTTTCTTCTAAGTTGCATCACGTTGCATGAAGTATGCGAATACTGCAATTGAATGGCATGTTTTTATTCTACAATCTACACTTATAACGAGTGAAATCTAAAATGCAATGCAATGATCACCCACCACAACAACCCACAACATAATACGATTTTTACACGCCACAAATTAACTTGAAGTATGCGACGTGTCATATCATGTAGCAGTAGCTTGATACTTGATACAATCGATGTGGCGTCACTAATAATAAGTTTCGATGAAACTTCTTAAATTTTGTGGCACGTTTTGTTTCTTTCTATATGTTTCTTTACTGTTTAATTTAAAAAATGAGAAAAGAGAAAAGTGCGTATAATTAATTATGTACTTACTTGGAGAAAATTCTTAGAATTAGAAAATAGATGGAAAACATGGAGACGGAAGAAGATATTTAACAGATTTAGTAAGAGAGTGAAAGAATAAACGGTATACATGAAAGGTAAAAAGGGATATATCTAGATACAATTAAATGATCAATGATTTAAAATTATATAAAAAAACAATAATGAAAAAATAAATTTCAATAAACACAGACACACCCACAGAAAAAAAATTTGCATACGGAACTTTACCCCAGATGGGACTCGAACCCACAATCCCCGGCTTAGGAGGCCGATGCCTTATCCATTAGGCCACTGGGGCTTCACGCATTATTGTTCCATTTTCTTATAAATATCGATAACTTTGATTATTATATTTTTGTATATTGATAAAATAATCCTTTTATCAAAATTATCCTTTTATGCAAAATAATTTACAATATTTGAGAGAATTCATACAAAAATTTTACAATTTGAAGACGGATATATATATTGGTTGTTGTTGTTGTTGGATTATAATACAATTTTTGGGAAAGACAAAAAAATAAACCATACATTTAGAACATAAAATGTTTCCACCTATCGGTGCATAGAACAATTACTAGCATTTAGTACTTCACTTCATGACTTTTGAAACTCATCAGTGTTATATGGCAGTACTTAAATTTTTTTTTTAGAACACAACACATGGTTTTGTTTTGATTTTGAGTGTTTTTACTTTTTGACATTTCAAAGAAGGCGCTATCGATCGGCTATCGCTAAGATTGTTAGTGAAAAGTGAAAAATTTCAAAGTAAATTTCTTCAATTTACAATAAAGTTAATGATTTACGTTTAAATAAAACAAGAAATTTATAATACGATTGAAATAGTTATGGATTTGAAATTTTGTGTAGTGTGCAGAATCGAAACTAGAAAATATAAATGTCCAAAATGTCTGGAACCATAGTAAGTAAATAAACGAAATTTGTGCATATGAAATGTTGAAATTCAATTCAATATCGAAATGGTTTTATTTAAAATGTACTCTGAAATATTAAAAAAATTGTTTTGCCGATAAATTCTTCCACATAAGAGGATAGGATTTGTCAATAATGATTGTGAGTAGAATTTCTGTCAGAGACTTCAGCATAAGAGATAAATTTTTCCACATAAGAGGATAGGAGGATATGTCAATGATTGTGTGAGTGGAATTTCTGTGAGAGTTCAACTGATGCGTATTTAGTTTAGTTTTATTTGGCTTCCATAATTCGAATTGAATTTATAAGAGAATTAACCTTTGAAATATTAAAAGTTATCATAGATTTTCAATAAATTAATTGATTGATAAAATATATATCAAATAATGTCTGAAGTCCAAAACCATCAGTGGTATTATGACAATAAAATCCCCTGATGAGCGTAGCCCTGCTAGACTATAAGTGTGGTCTTTCTAAAGGCCTATCCCTGTGGAAAGTCATAAATATTGATTGAACATGTCAAAACTTCAAAGTACATTTTCAGCAATTCCTATAGCACACACTAACAAAATATCAATTTAATTATTACATTTTTGTTCATCAATTTCAAGTTGTTCACTACAATGTTATAAAAATCACAAAGAAATAGACTGCACAATAAAACAACAAGAATCAACTGACAATGATACTGAATCCAATATAGGAAAAGAATCTAAAAAAATTCCAGTACCATTTAAAACTGAAGATACTGCTGATCCAGAAAGATTAGAAATGTTGAGTAAGTAAATGGATGCAAAATATTTTAAGATGATGACGAGAATATTTTTAATTTTTTTTTTCGTTAGGGCATAGTGAACAGCTTAAAAATCTTCTGTATAATCCGCATTTAAGAAATTTACTGAAAGAAATCGATGAAGCACCGAATGCATGGAAAGCAATGAGAGCAGCTATGCAAGAGCCATTATTTATTGAATTTGCTGATGAATGCTTGAAAATTGTTGAACCACCAGAAGATAATGTGAAAATTAATGAAACATAATGAATGGAGGACTAGGACATGAATTATATGGCATGCAAAACGAAAGTATCTAAAGGTATTTAATTGAAAGGAATTTGAATAAGGAACGAGGAGTAATAAAGTAAAAAAATTAAAATAAATTTGTAAATACGCTTACTTTAGAATATAGAATTGAATTATACTACATGAATGTGATTCAAAAACTAAAAATGAAAATAATTAAGAAAATAAGGACACAATTTTTTTTTTAAATTAATTTGAAATTATTCAACTAGGACCAAAAATATTCTTCACATTTATTCAGTGTAGTTCTACAGGTCGGTAATGTTTTTTTTTATGTAGAGTGTTGGGCTTTACTTCTTTGTCTCTTTGATCAGCCGTAGAGTCTATCAATCTTTTCTTTGGATCTTATTGTTTTGTCTTTTCTTCAATAGTCTGCTATAAAGTTAAAATCGAACAAAGACCTTCACTGGAATGATTTCTAAACTAAATTTCTATTGGACTCTAAATCTGGGATGTAGGAACATTTTTCTTGGATTCTTCTTCAATCAAAATTTCAATTATTTGAATGAATTTTTGTCTTTTTTTATTGGCTTTTTCCTTTCATTTTAATCTTAATTTTTATTCTTTTTTTTACTTTTACATATCAGATCAGTAACAATTTAAATTAATTTTACGTATAAAACAGTAAATTTTTCTTCATAAAATTTTCTTATTTGTTTTTTTTTTATTTTTTTTTTTCCAAATTTTTTTTATTATTTTTTAATATCGTTTTTGTTGTTTGAACACAGTTTTGTTGTTTTGTTTGAAATAAATTTTTTTCTATTTTCATTTCCCCTTAGACTAGTATTAAAGTTTTCAATTATATGTTCGGTATTTTTGTTATTTCTTAAATGACTAAATTCTAAATAATAATAATAATAAAAAAAAATTGTTTGTTTGATTTTGTTATTATATTATCGTTATAGTTCACTTAAATCTCTTACTGATTTATTACCCATAAAATCACTAATATAATGGAAGAGATCATCTGGAAAATTACATCTATCATATTCTCGTCCTAATGCATAATAACGTTTACGTAATAAATATGCAGCTGCTTTTGGTTGTCGATTACGTGTGAATACACCTTTTTTATTGCCACCGACACGTGTTACACCTAAAAAAAAAAAAAAAACAAGAAAAATTCTCCATTAGATCACATCACGATCACAGATACTGAAATATCATAGTTCAATAAAATAAAATTATTGTGAAAGATAGAGAAAATTATCAACAAACTTTGTGCTGTTTTAAAATCTGCAAAATTCCATACAAATTCACCAATAAAGAAATTTTTTTTTCTTAATATATCGAATGCTTTAAAATGACGTGCAAATAAATCCGATTGATAATCTTCGGTCCATACAAATGATGGTAGCTAAAAGAAAAAAAAAGGATAACTTTTAGCCTCCACTTGAACTGTATTATTGTATTTAAGAATGCAAAAGAAACATACCAAATGTAAACCTTCAACTGTATCTGCACCATATTCAGACATAAGAACTGGTTTATTATGCTTTTTATTCCATCCACTTGCTTCATCAACAACACGTGTTGTAATCATATCCAACTTACCAGCATTCTGATACCAGCCATTGTATCGGTTAAAACTGATTATGTCTAAATGTTTGGCCTAAAAATGAAAAAAAAGAAAAGAAAAATGAACAGTAATGATATCTTAATGTAACTAGATGAGAATTTAAATTTGCTTACAGCTTTATCATCTCCAGAATTTACTGCAATTGCAGCTGTAATTGGTCTAGTACGATCCAAACTGCGTGTATAATTCGCAACATACCTACAAAGATAAGAAAAATATTTCAATTTTCTATAAAATTTTCCTAAAGTAAAACAGTCTCTCAAAATTACCCAAAATATGAATCTGCATGTAAATGACCAGTTCTTGGTTCATTAGCTATTGACCACATTACAACACTCGGATGATTTCTATCTCTGTGTATCAATTGTTCAATTGATGATTTATGCTTGTCTAATAACGCCTGACTGTAATCACTGTAAGTTTTGAAATATTGAACAAAACAAAAAAAAAGAATTGATCATTAAATGGTCACTCCTGTATCCTTGTAAATTCGTAAATATCAAAATAATGTGCTTACTCTGTATCAACACTTGGACATTCATCGATAACCATAATTCCTTGTTCATCAGCAAAATCCATTGATTCCTCAGAATATGGATAATGTGATGTTCTGTATGCATTCGCTCCGATCCATTTTAATAGATTAAAATCTTTTGTTAATAAAGCTAAATCAAGTCCTTTACCTCTGATCTATAAATAAAATAAAGTGTGACAATTTTGATTTATTTGTTATTTTAAAAATGAACGAAAAATCTACTTACATCTGAATCTTCATGTTTACCAAATCCACGAAAATATATTGGCTTGCCATTAATCAAAAATGATGTTGAATTCCATGTTAATGTTCTAATACCGACTTTTAAACGATATGAATCTATTAAATTATCATTTTTCATTAAAAATATTTCCATTTGATATAAATAACCAGGTTCTGGATTCATTAAATAAGGCCACCATGGTTTACAATTTTCAATTTCTAAAACACCTTTTAAATCATTTTCAGTTGTTTGATTTAATACAATTTGTCCAGTTTTATCACGTAATTGTATACGAACATGTAAATCGTCCAATTTATTTGTACCATTACATGATATTTTATAATAAACGAATCCTAGCAAAAAATAAAGGAAACATATTAAAAAATATTTTTTAATTTAATTCAAATTAAACACTTTTTACAAATTTAAACTTTCCGAATTTTTCGGAGTAATTTACGAATTTTCGGAATTATGTTAATAATATCAAAAAATCGATTTTAAACAGTTTATAATCATTAAAAATTTTTTTTTCAAAATTTTAAAAATATCGATTACACGAAAGTTTATTATACCTTTAGTATCAACCAAATCTGTTGTTATTTCTACATCTTTTATGTATACTTTTGGTGTTGTATAAAGATATACTGATCGATGAATACCAGCATAATTGAAAAAATCGAATGTATATGATTGTACTATAGCCATACCGCCATCTCTGTCAATGAGAAAATCAAAATTTGAATGAATTTTTTGTCATGTTTTGCCAAAAAAATATATTTCTTATTGTTGATTTTTATTACTTGGCTACTTCAGATATTTTTCCCTGAGGAATTGTTGTTGCAATTAATGCATTATCACAGAGTACTGTTATACGATTCTCTTTACCAAATTTTAAATAATCTGTTATTTCAGCTTCGAATGGTAAATGACCGATTTCATGTTTTGCAGCCATTTCACCATTTATCCACTACATTATAATAATTTCAAATTTGAAGAATAATAAAAAATTTTCAATTTTGCATTAAGAAAAAAAAAATTAATTTTTCATAAGAGATAAACTTCTATCTATGTGTACATACCACAAATGCTTCATAATGTATACTTCCGAAACGTACCCAAATACGTTGCTCTTTTGACCATAATTTTGGTACAAAAAATTTTCTATCATACCATACTGTACCGACATGATCTCTTATATCACTTTGTTCTGTAATGTCGTTATAACTTGCTGGGACTGGCATTGGTATCGTTGGCCTTATCTATCATAGAAAAATTTTTCGGAATGATTTTTTTTAAAAAAATTTTTTTTTTAATTTTGACTAGCTAAATACTAATATTTGCTTACTTTATTTAGGTCATCTGAATACCATTTATCTCGTACACCTTGTGTTGGATTACCTTCTTCGGATTTTAAAAAATTCCAAATACCATCTAAACTTCGTACTTCACGTGTTTCTGATTCTCTTGGATATAATAGACCCATAGTACTAGGTACAACATTATTAACCAACATTAATCCTAGTACAAAATGTACAAGATAACCTACACCGCCCATAACAAGTAACGAACAAGCTTTAATTAAAATGAAAGAAAAACAAAAAAAATAGAATATGATAAGTGTAGAAATTATTATCGAAGGATTTATTTAGTTTCATTTTACGAAAAAAAGTTTTCAAAAGTATTAAAAAAATTTCCATTTTGATCCAAAATAATCGAAATACCATCTTCATCTTGAAATTAAACATTCATGCAAAATTAGTTAAAAGTAAAAGCTTATGGGATAATAAAAAAAAAAAATTACAAAATTTGTTAGATAAAAAATTTTTTCGGGAACCTTCTTATTGGATTTTTTAAGGTTGTATGTATATAGATGTTTTTTAGTTCCAATCACTTGATTGCGTCAACTTCAGTCAATCAAATCTTTTTATTTTTTTAAATAGAGAACTTGTAAAGATTAATAATGTAAGATAAATAGTTGATATGCGTTTTATCGTGTATTCTTCATAATAAACACGATAATATAAATCCTTAAATCCTACTAATACAATGATCGATTTTTTCTAATTTATGTTATAATATCTACAATTTCCAATTTCAGACAGAATGTTGTTTTTATAGGTGTGCGCGGAATTGTGTCTAAAGGCTTATGCCGATTCTACATTCAATGCAGTATACTTGACACTTGACAGCTACTTTTACATGTAAGCATGCTATGAAGTCGAAAGTCGAAGTCCAAGTTGAAGTCACTGCATTGAACGTAGAAGCGGCATTATTCACACAGCCAGATTTTCCTTTTCTTTAATTAACTAGACTAGATCACACGATCTTGATGATGAGTTTATGTCACCATTAGGTGAAATCTGGGAAATTACATATATCTCATAATAAGTTAATAATTTCACTTGTGATGGGACTGTTTGTTTCATCCAGTTGAACGTAATGATCAACTCTTATACTAAAACACAAAATTATCGATCACTATGCGATTTTACTACTTCAATTTAATTTTACGAAATTTTGAGGGAACAATTATTTGAAAACAAAACACATCTGGACCAACCCTAAGAATTATCCTTCAAATTTCAAACCATTTTCTTTCAAAATTTAAAATAAAATCGAATAGCAATTAATTGACGATCGAAAATCGACGATCGACAATCGACATTAACATGCATTTGAAATAAAAATAATTTTTACTGTATTTGGAATAAGAATTTTCTAATTTTTAGGTTTAAATTCAAACTTTTCGTTTGTTTTCTGTCGATCAATATCACTGTAGAATGACAGAATGATCTTTAATGAACATAATCAATTACGCAAAATATTCATTCTTCTTCGTTCACATTCAAAATTATGTGTATGTGTATGTACGATCGATGATCGTCATGATCGGTGATCGTATGCATAATTGGTTTAGTTTAGTTTATAGCAGATCCGAATTAAATTCGGATTTCAGCTTAAGCTGAAATACATCTTCGTATAAACATTAAAATCTGAATTTTGGATTAAGCCGAAATAAATTTGGCTTAATCCCAATTTTTGTACTTGTGTTAGTGGTGTTATTAAAGATGGCAGAAAATGAAATTTTGATATCGCAATCGGATGTGATGTGACATTTGAGCACAGCTGACAGACTAGAAGAGATATACATTATACAGACTAAATGCATATGGTTCAATTTCAATGTTATTGCAATGTTATTGTACACCTTCAACAAATTTTTAAGTACTTCTTCTTGTTCCATTCTATTTTATTTATTTTATAATTATAAATTTTCAATTAGTTTTATAGTAGAACAATTTTTATTTCTTCTACTTTCGTTTGCTTGCTTATAAATTTCATGAACTTTTAAATTTTTTAGGTTAGAAATACTTTTTGTTCAAATCATCAACTAATATCAAATTATGATTGTGTGCGTTTATCTCATTTTCGAATTTTTAGTGTTTATACGCTAAACCCAATTTAAGCTGAATTTCGACTTAAATTCGGCTTAAAATTTCATCGTATAATCAGCCTCATTGATTACGAAAATTACTAAATTTCATACATAAATATAAGAACAATAAAAAATTGGAAAAAAAATATGAAACAAACATATACAAACTAACTCCCTCACTAAATATATGTTTCCACAAACACAACGTAACGTATGTAAGTATATTTTATTAAATCATTATTTTTACTAACCAAATATTATCCAAAATTTATTTTTCTTATAAAATTTTTTTCTTATTTTCAGATTCTGTTTAATAGTACAATTATTATTATTATTGTTACTATCATGAATATTATTAGTAATGATTTTATGATCTTCAATTAAATTCACTGTACTGATATTATTGTTATTATTATCATTATCATTATTATCACCAACACCAATATTAGTAAGATAATTATTATTAATTGTGTTATAAGAAATATTATCTTGTTCGTTGTTAGTATGTGTTATATTTGTTCTAGTAGTACTACGAGTAATTTCAAATTGATATTCTTGAACAATTTTTGTAATTTCTTTAGCAACTACTGTTGATGATGCCATTTTTAATAAATTAGTAACATGGTAACATTTATATTTATATAGGTACTTTTTTTTTTCAAAAATGAAATGTTTACCCTTTAAAAAGAAATTGAAAAAAAAAATACATATGTAATTAAAAATTATAAAAAATTAAAACAAAAAATAAAAATGAATTACTTTATGTATTAATACATTTAAATAATTTAAAAAATGTATTACTCGTTACGTACATCCAAAATTGTAATGATCATTTAATTACACTGAATGGGTGGGTGTTCGTAAATATAATTTTATACAAAATCACAAATGTAAATTCATTCATTTTTTTTTTTTTTTTTTACATAAAATTTTATAATTTAACATACTCGTACATATAATAAATAACTGATAAAATTAAAATATGTAAATTAAAAATTAAAATTGAGAAAAAAAAATAATGAATGTTTTCCATATCAGCAATAAAACATCACATTACGTACTTATGTATTCAGATAGCGTACTGTATATTTATAAATAGAACTAAAATACATCTTATCGTAAAAACTTTATTATGTAAATACATAACAAACTACTAATATTTATTATTGGAGTGTGTAGTGGATAAATGTAGAGAATACTCTATTTTGATTTAAAAAAAAAAAAAAAAATTTTTTTAGTTATTTGATTATTTTTGCAATAAAATTGTAAAAAAAAAGAAAAATGGAATCACTAATAATAGATAATCAAACATAAGGACATAGACCTAGAGTAGGACCAAGAAATCGATAATGGAATTCAGTTCAAGAAGGTCTGAACTAAAGACTGGATATTGCAAATTGAAGAACTGCTTGCTTCCTTGGATAGGGCAGCGTGGCAATAAATTCTCTCTAATGCCAAGGTTTTGTTGAGGACTATAGCGCCATAAAAGAAGAAGAGGAATCAAATATGAATCTGGCTACGTATAATGCGAAAAAGTGATAAATATATCCTCATCACGTTATAGTGAGCCAAGAATCTGATAGAAAATGCAAGATGAAGTAGACTAGAAGGTGACTAAAAATGAGCAACTTTAAGCATATTAAGTGACGTAGTGATTGTGAGTGAGTGATAAATGTTTCGAAGGAATATTTTATACAGAGTAGGTTAGGAATCACACCTACCGGACTATAACGCCAGCGATTATGATAACGTTTAATATAAAATGAATTAATCACCAGAATAATCAGTTATTCAGTTACAGAAAACATCAACGGTTATTTTACAATTTTTTTTTTTAAAAAAAAAGATCAGCCCAAATCCATTCAATAATGTAATTAATTGTAAATTGTAATCAACTCTACTACACTTCTTCTTCATCATCAATGGTGCTACACAGCTAATGTCGAGCCTGGGCGCCGGGCCTTCATCGAAGTAATTTCTGAAACTTTATTCACTTTAGAGGTAATGAATTAATTTGGAAATTGAGAACAAAAAATAACTAAAAAAAAAATTATTTTTTTCTTACTTTTGCCGCGAGCAGGAATCGAACCTGCACTCTCTAGATTGGTAGTTAGTTGCTCTACCACTTACACCAAATCGATAGAGTGTGCCTGGCATTGTGTATGCACATGTATTGTATGCAAATTGAAATTATGTAATCTTTTTTAAATAAAGAAGTACAGGTAAAGGGAGGACATTTTATATAAAAAAATTCATGTAGCATTCAGAAAAAAAAAAATTCAATCGTTTAATATCAAATTGCAACTAAAAAAAAAGTCAATTTGAATATAAGTTGTCTTGTCAGTGATGAACAGCTCTTGAACCAAGCCACATACGCTCAATGATATTTTGGTCAACGTAATCGAAAACATTTTTGGTAAGGCACATCTGTCTTAGGTTTGAATTATCGTCCAAATTTTGACTATTTACATTTTTGGCAATAAGTATTCTTCATCTCTTTAAAAATAAAAATATTTTTCGATAAAACATATTTGAATAAGCAAGGTGAAGCAAGGCAAACACGCAAACACTACCAGATACAAAGCTTTTAACATTAAGCTCTTAAGCTATAATAAAGATTTTAACATTATTATCTCTTCTTCTTATTGCCTAGTACATTTTACAAAAATTTTGCAAATTCCAATATTGTTATAAGCTACGATTCATCCACAAGCGCAACCGCACCCAATCTAATATTGCAATTTTAATAATTCAAATTTTTTTTTCATCCAAAAAGTTTATTAATTTTTAATTTATTAACAGAAAACAACATTTTCTTATTATCCTTAAATGATATTCTAATATTAATTATGATAAATACATGACATGATGACACACAATAAATAATTTTATAAACGATTAATTGTTACTCACTTGATAGGACAGCTCCTATTTTGAATATGAAAATTCCTATTTAGATATAAAATATGATATATCGTTTCTTTATTTTTTTTTTGGAAAACTTTATTTATTTATTTTTTTTTTTTTTTGTCACTGTCACAAGAATCACAAAATCCTTTTCTAATCACACGACACGCAGTATAAAAGAAGTTCAATTATTTTAGACTTTAAAAATCAATTTTAAATTTCCAATAAATTATTATTATCACACTACTTAGAGATGGCTCAAGTACTCTGCAGACACTGTTTGATTATTTGATAGTAGAAATTAAAAGAAATTATTATGAAGTAAAAATTATGTACAAAATCATGTACATTTAAAAACAAAAATAAATAAATCAAAAAATAAACAAGACAACTGCCTAACAACTCTTGTTTCTGGTGAAAAATTACTTTTTCGACTGATTGAATTTATGGTGTTAACATTGATTTTTATTTATTTATTATTTTTCATCGCAGCACATTATATTATATTTGCAATGAGTTTCGGCATGGCACGGCACTGCGGTAAGTATGTATGTATGCCAACATTTATACGTGTACACTTACAGGCATGTGTACACATATATGTACATTATGTACTTTTTATGATATTATTTACTGGTTTCTGTATCAGTGAATTTTTTATAATTTTTTTTTATTTTGCATTTCTTAGATAACAATTAAATAAAGGTTTTTTTTTTTAATGTTATAACAGATATAATAATAATTATTAGCATTGTTAGGAGATGCCCATTTAGATTACCACATAAGTGAGTATCTACAAGTAGGTAATAACGTATAATTACATAAAAAAAAAAATGTATTCATGAGTAAATAAAAATTTTGATTATCGAATACAATGTAAAAAAAAAAATATAAAAAAAAAATCGAAGAAAAACAACAAGAGGACAACAAAATCCCTGAAAGTTTGTTCCAATTCTTTTAAAAATTTTTTTCTTTTTGTCAACTTTTTCATGATAAAATTTAAAAAAAAAAAAAATATATACATATAAACATTTTATTAAAGTTTACAATATGAAGGGTGTTTTTCAGATTGTGAACATAAAATGGAAGTAAGCATAAACTTCAATAAACTTCAAGTAAGCATAAACATGAAAGAAGTTCTGCAAGTATTAGGATTGCTGAAATTTTGAAGGAACATACTATAAACTTAAATCATACTGGACTAGATCATCTACATAAAATGAGAAAAATAATTCCATCATTATCAATATATTTGTAGACTTTGCTCAAGTGAATACGAGACTGCGAATATCTCTTAATTTGAAAATAACAAACACACTATAAATGGAGGAATAAAATCATAGAAATTCAAGATTCTCTAAATTTTTCAAGTACCATACAACGATCTTATTCATATGAAATGTATATTGTATAAATAGCGATGGGAGATACAATAAGCATTAGGTTTCGGTGTAAATTATGTATAATGTCAAGATTCATCCCAATTCAGCTCAAATGTTTGAAGAAAACAATGGAACTTGATCAAGTATCCATAGAACCTCCTCGTCGGTAACCACGGGTAACTGGTAATCCTAACTGGTAACAGGAAGATGAACAGGAGGATGCGAAAATTGGTCCTCCAGGTTGAGGGTTGGGCTTCAGACTAACAATCTAATCATGAAAAAACAGTTTGTTACAAATCCTTAAGACAAGTCTCGGATTGGACGGAAACTAATGCCAGTCGGTAGACCAAGAAGAAGGTGAATATACGCGGTAAGGGAAGATGCGCAAAACATGCTCCAGATAAGAAACTGGAAAGTGGTTGCAAAAAGTAGAGAGGATTGGAGGCAAGCACTTACAGGCTAAGGCAAATTTTTTTTCTTTGTTAATTTTTCGACTCTTTGTTAAGATTTATCTAGTTAGACTACTGTTTCACGTTTTGCGCACCCACCCTGTTAGACTACTGTTTCACGTTTTGCGCACCCATATAGAATCACCCTGCATCCTTAAACAAAATTGTCAAACATACCAGTATTGTGCACATTCAATTATTTACTGATAAAATACTAGAGCACTGCCATGAAATATATATAAATCGTAAACAATAAAGTCGTTATATTGTTGTATAGCTGGGCATATGTCTATCAAGATCAACATAAATCACAACGATATATCGATGAAATATCTTTACAATATGTTTCTATATTTAATGCAATACATAGCTATTCCATTTTATATTGGATTTTAATGGTTTTATATTGGAAGATATCGTGTATCTGATAAAAATGCATTGGTTATGTGATGAAATACAAAAAATTAAATTAAAATGATAATTTTATCATTATATGGAATTTTATTTATTTATTTATTCAATTTACTGCAATATTCAATTTGAAAATGATATTAATAAATTCTAATTTTTTAAATTATCTACAGAGTGCGCAAACCGATTATTATAACTGATTGAGATAATGATACCCATGCTATCATCTATGCTTCTTATACTCAGTCAAAATTTTATTTTTAATCAATAAATCCGATAGTAAGTATAAATAATGGTCATTGAAATGCGAGTACGTACATACATACATTTGTACATCGACGAGCATCTATATTTATTTTCGTATACAATATCAGCTATAAACACTCTTATCGATCGATTTATTCTGATATCGATCGATTATTTATCGAAATTTTTATTTTGTAAACAAGAAAAAAAAATGAAAAATATAAAGAAAGAAATTATTAAAATTTGAAATTAAATTAAAAATGAAATTTTTTGTAACTGAGAACTCTAAACTCATGATGTGTGTGTACTTTTGATTGATTCGTGAACTTGAGAATGAATACATACTTCTTGCAGATTCTATAAAATTTAAAAATTTTTTCTTTTTTTTTTTTTTTCTTGTGTATGATATAGGGAAAAAATGTTTTCCTTAAATATTTTTTGAAAATTATATCTAAAAGCTTTTTCAAACTTCCATGAAATAGCTTGTGTTTATGTGTGATACTTGCATATTTCGCGCAAGAAAAATTCACTTTATATACATATATGTTAGTTGAAGTTGAAGTGCGTAGTTTGTACTATTGTGTGTACTGTTTTGTACACATATCTACACATAATGTATCGTCAAGTCAAATACTCGTAATATCATCAAAAATATAATAAAATGTTAATATGGCTTGAATGGCGCGATGGTTAGGGTATTTGGACTTAGTATTTGCTGTGAGTACTGAGTTCAAATCCCGGCCAATGCACTGTTCTGGTCGCGAAATCCGATCAATAAAATTTTCTTTAAGTGTACAAAACCACCATACAAGACTGTAACTGCGGGTTATATGTGTTATGGTTAAACATCTCTGGCTGTGTATGAAAATTTAATTGATCGGATTTAGGAAATAGTTGTATAAAATTTGGTGATAGATTTGTAAATATAGAATAAAAAATAGGATAATATAGATTTGTAAATAAAAAAAAAAAAAAAACAAAAAAATAGGAAAAAAAAAAAACAAAAAAATAGGAAAAAAAAACAAAGAAAAAAGTAGGCTTCAAAATGTTAACTGTAACTAAAATTAATTTTTTATTTTTGCTGCTTTTCTAGATTGGTATTTTTGTCCGATTTGAATTACTTTTCTATAATCTCAATTTTATTAATTTCAAAAAATTTTTATAATTTTTTTTTTTTCTATAATTCTTTAATCATAATACGAGTAATATCGATATCATGTAAGTAGCAGATTAATTTTATTTTTTTCCATTTCCTAATGTACATATTTGTACCTGTGCCGACGCCTGTGCTCTATAAAATTTATAATATTAAGCCCTAGACAGACATCTAGTATCGAAACCATGGTATTAACAATACTAGCATGGTGACAGACATGTAATCTAGTATAAACCTAGTATCATATTTGACATATTTTGTGAATTTTGTTGTGGTGTCATATAGAAAATTTATATTTGCATTATATCACTTTCAACTTAATGCCTACTATGCCTACTAATTACTTTCAACTTGATGCTAAAATTAATGTAAAAACTAATTTCTATATAATTTCCGCAGCATTAAAATGTCGCTACGTTCAGTAAATTTTGTGAATACTACATTCATACTAGACAAATCATGCTGGTTTCAATACCACGTTTATACCAGCTTGTTTTCCCAGTATATAAAGCTAGTACAGAATGACAGGCATGTACATAGTATAGCCAATACCATGGTATCGATACCACGTTTATACTAGATGTCTGTCAATGGCATTACACTACTTTGTAGTTGCATCATAAAAAATACTACGGTAATAATTAATACTAGTATGAGTAGGTAGGAAGGTGTAGGGATTTCATTTAATTTCATTTGTTTCTTTGATTTTCTTTTTAATTAACATAATATAAAATTTAAAAGGATCTTAAGTTTAAAATCTTGTTTAAAAAATAACTGAAAATTTAAAAAAACAAAAAATTTGTAACAGAATTCTTTCGTAAGTAGCGCTTCTGATTATCTGGTTGGTTATAACTTTATAACGTAGCAGAGGGTAGCATAGTGGTAGTGATAGCAGTTACTTATAATCTACATTATAATATAGTAAATGAATACTAATCTAAAACCAGAACAAAACCGAACACACTTTAGAGACTTAAGACTTAAGACTCAAACATTTAAAGCTACTATGAAATATTTTCTTGTCCGTATAATGGATTATTAATATTTAGGGGATTCATTTCACGTTTCAGTTTATCGTAAACTTCATAATCTTCGTAGTTTTTCAGTTTTCGTATTTCATTTTACGTAGTTCATACATTTTACAAACTATACGAAAATTTTGAGAAAAACTGAAAAGGTTAAATGCTTCGCAGTTTCTAAATTTTGTAGTTCGTAGTTTTGTAGTTAAATGTATTTGACAGTTCTTAGTTGGATTTTGGCATAGAAATTAAAATATTATCTGCTTTCGATTTAGCAATTCCAAGTACTTGCGAGTACAAAAATGTGTCTAGGATAAATTGTTATAACGAACGACACAAAAATTATTCGTAACTTACTTTGCATCTACTTGAAAAAATTTTCCTTGATGGTTTAGCATAGACATTTACCTTTTCTACACGCAAGTATATACTTGAAATTGTTAAATCGAAAGCAGCTATTAGAGAATAAATAAATAACAGATGAAAGTAAAACCAACTAGAAGCCAAGTAAACTACGAAAAAATTTGATATGCCGCGGTCGTTCACTTCGACTTCACTGAAAAAAATGACATGAATCCCGTCCTAATTGTCATCAAAAAATTTTCACTTACTTTCAACTTTATAGATAATAAATTTTTATATACTTTATATATGCGCGTTTGTATGTTATGTACAATTATGCTGGCATCAATAATTTGAGTGTGTATGTGTATAGGAGCTATAGGAGAGTTAGAGTATGTAACATAAGTAGATGTTAATCGAATTGATAACAAAATGAAACTAGAAAATTAATAATTGGATTACGGATTAGATTATAAATAAGTAAATGTTTGTTGACAAAAGATACTTTTAGTTTTAATTTGAAAAAAAAAAAAGTAAAAGGAAATGTCGAATAGATATTAAAAAAAACATGATAATATTGGGAACAATCCGTAATTTTGAATTTCTTCCTGTGTGTGCATGTTTTTATAAATTGAAAATTAAAACACTTTAAATGTGGTAACAGCACGTTATACTTAGATATACAAGTCGATTATTGGATTTTTTATGAGTGGTTTTTTATTTAAAAATAATATATTTTTGAATAATTGGATTAATATGATCTCTTTCTCTCTCTATAGATAATTTTCATAAAATTTCACTCAAAATCTATAGATAACAAGAAGAAAAGAAAATGAAATTTAAATTACTAAGAAAAAGTCATTCTGAAAATTGATAATTCGCAATGTTTACGAGTATACCATTTTATACGTACAGTGTGTTTCACTACAGAAAATATTCGATTTTATATACAACCTTTTAGTTACAAATAAAATTTTTTGCTTATATAAGGAGCAATCGAATCTCTAATTCGCAGTATAATTTTTTTGCTGTAAGTGGCATTAATTAGTTTTTACAATATTAAAAGTGAAATGAGTTCATATTACAAGGTGCGGTTTGAAGCAGCATTTTTAGTTAGCCATCCTATAAGGGACCAAAAATGACCGTATAGCAGAAGCAGCTAGGTATCTAAAAAAATCAAGATTCTTCATTAGAATATGGAATCAACGTCAGCTGGAAACTGGTTTTGTAGATGACGTGCATAAAAAGGACAGGCCTCGATCTACAACAAAGCGCAACGATAAGACAATAGAGAAGATATTTTTAGAAAATCCTTCAATATCGATTCGACAAGCACATAAAAAATTATCGAAAAAGGGTATAAACATCTCCACTTCAACTATTCAGCGACGTCTCAAAGAATTTCAAATAAAAACTTGTCAACGATGCAAAAACCTTTATTGACAAGTTCCCATATGGAAAAAAGGTTACTATGGGCCCGAAAGAATATTAACCAAGATTGAAGTAATATAGTCTTCACGGATGAGGCTTCTTTTCTCGTTTCAAATCTTTTGAGACGTGCTTGGACGAAAAAAGTTGATCGATACATAGAACGTACTGTAAAACACCCTGCAAAGGCACACGTTTATGGGGCCTTTTGTCAAAAGGGGTTCGGTTATTTGATATGCTTCACGGGGATACTGGATGCGAAACGAATGACCAAAATATATAAAAATGGGTTGTTACGATTAACAAATAACTGGTTTGGACACGGAAATTTAGATTGGATTCTTCAAGAAGACAATGACCCCAAACATCGGAGTCAACTTTACACCCAGTGGAAATCTCAAAATGAGATCAATACTATGGATTAGCCTTCACAATCCCCAGATTATGACTCTATTGAAATTGTGTGGGCTTACATGAAGCAGAAATTACGGGGGTTAAAAATAAAAAACACAAATCATTTAATTCGAGTGCTAAAAGGAATTTGGAAGAACCTTAGCGAGGAGTACGCCAAGAAATTAGTGGAAAGTTGTGATGAAAGATGTCGCCATGTTATTGAAGGGAGTAGAGACTGGACGAGCTATTGAATATAATGCGAATTATAGTTTATATAGCTGATTAAAATAAAGTTTATACCTAGTCAAAACAATCATTCGTTTTTTCTTTTTTGAGTACTTGAAACACACTGTACTTATAGAAGAAACTGCCATATGGATGTAACGACACAGTTCCGAATTGTTTTCACGCCGATTGAATAAATGGCAAAACAGATACCGAACGGATATTGCCGCTTCCGTTTCTACATTCAAATGCAGTGACTTCAACTTGACTTTCAAGTAGTAAATAGAAAAGTAGCTGTCAAGTCGCGACTGCATTGAATATTGAATGTAGAATCGGCTTATGGTTTCATTTGTAATCAGAATTTTAGAGCAGTCACAGAAGAATATAAATTTGCATCTAAAGCACAGAATGTTGCGCGAAAGAAATGTTCCACTCATTTCAAATTTATGTGAAAAACGCTCGAGAAACGCTCAATAAAGTACCTAATCAAGAAAATTTAATTTCATATTTTTCTTTCTTGATGTCGTGCTCTGCTCGAAGGAAATTATATGTGTTTTTCGTACTGTGTAGAAGAGATAGCGTTGTTGTAAAATAATTATAATTTCTTCGTCAAAAAGATGGATCACGACACTTCTTTGCTTCTTTGGAACAGATATTTTGAGATTTTGTGTGTATTGTATAGGTTATAGGCATTGGATTGGAGGAGTGGAAATAAAGTGAATAAATTTTATGTTAAAATTTCTTGACTGAACTATCAAAATTACTTCGACAAAGATGTATCACAAAATTTCTAGACCTGACCAACTTCTGTTTATCATAATTTCATTTCACCGTTTGTTTAAATTTTACCACCGAGACTTGAATTACAATGAAATTGAGGTGTGCAACGTGTCATAGTTGCAGTTGCAGCTGTGATAAAATGTCATTTTGATATTTAAGTGACATTTTTTTATTGATAGACAGCATAGAACGAGTGTATATAAAGTAAGTTAAAATGTTTCATGGCTACTGGCTAAGCATTGCGTGTATTGTGTGTAACCAAGAATATTACGAAGACTATGTATAAAATCCAAATAAAAATTGTACAGAGAACTCACAGACAAGTTATGTATGTGTTATTCAATTGTTAAAAAAATTTCATTTTTCCTTCTACAGTATTTTTTTTTCTGTCTCAATTTTTAATTAGCTTCCAAGTGGAATACTTAAATGCAATAAGAAAAATGTAAAAGATACAAAAAACAAAAAGATTTCATTTTCATCTTTTTTTTTTTTCGTTGTTTTTGATTTTGCATTCGAATTATTATGCGTTTACACTTGACGATGGAATTATGAAACACTACAAATTATAAGGAAAGAAAAACAAAAATTGAAACGAAATTAAAGAAAATTCCATAACTACCTTCATTACATACTATATGCGGCGGTATTCAACCAAAGTCAACCGATTATTTAGAAAAAACAAAAAAAAAATAATAGACTTTCTCGTGTTTCTAATAACCTAGACAAGTATACAAATACCGCACAATTTTTGTGTCTGTCTAAATATTTTAAATAATATGTATGTGGAAATGGAGATGTACATGGATGTTCCGTATTTATAGTATAGATACACATAACGTCTTCTTACCTTGACTAAGGTAAGGGCTGAAATATTGAATCGATATAATATGATAATAATTATTTAGCTTTAGCCTATAGTCAAGAATTTTATGTATGTGTTTTTATTCTCTTATTCATTTTCATTTCATTTCCATAAAAATATGTTGTACATACATAATAATTTTTCTCTTCCGCTTCTCGTGCACGTGATTCAGATTGAGCACGACGTACACGTAATAGGTTTAGGTATAGGCGGGTATTTGGTATATAAGAAAAATGTGAAGAAATATTTTTGCAATGGGATTATCATTAAAATGTTTCACAAGTAAAACATTGTGATAGAACTAAAGGGCGTATCAATGTAGAGCAAAGAGGAATAGTTGATCCACTCCCCTAGCGGATAAGGGTTCCGGTGACAAAAACTTGTAAGCACAAATAGTTTTCAATTTTCATCACACTATTTGCCAACAACAAGTAAATCAAAAGTATTTTTAGATCATTCTAAAATGATGTCAGTGTAGACTCTAAATCCTATATACCATACACCAAAACTAATATGAACTGCCCCCTCTCTATAGTTCAGATGTTGGGTATACGCTCTTTCTTTAGGTGAATTAATAAAAAATAAAATGTAAATTTTATCGTGATTATATAGTTTTTGCTATAATTCCCCATAATCGTTGTTATAGAATAAAATCACTGGTAGAAAGGATTAAAATTTAGAACACCATAAAATTAATGGCGTATTATTATAAGTAGATATGTATTTACCATCAAAAACGTATATAATCGTTAGGTACTTGGGCCATATACTTTCTACGTCTGCAGGTATGTAATTTATTAACTCTAATGTCTAAACTGGTTGTTATCGTGAATAAAATGTAAATGAACAAAAAAAAAACAATAAATAAATAAACAAACATAACATAAAATCGGTAAGGAAGAAGGGAATAAAGAAATTGATGAAGAAGCAATACATTGTTTACGCGATATACAATATAATTTATAAATGATGACAAAATAAAATAAATTTTATATGAAATAAATGTGCGTATGCATGCATAAGTATCCTGCGTGTCTTTTCAATATGGCATGTAAGATTGTATAATATTGTCGCTAAGTATTTTCCAAATTCCAAAAACAAAACTTTCAAAGGAAAGGAAAGCAAAAAAAAAAATGTAGATAACGCGTGTATACAATTTATAATAATTTTCATACACGAAACAAAATGTGCATCCATATACGTTATGTATTATACAAATTTAAAAGGATTAAAGAAAAAAGGATGATAACAAAACAATTTTTTTCATTTCATTTTTCAAAGATATGTGCATATTTTGATTTCAACAAACAACAATTTCTGTGACAAGCATGTGAACGCAAGGATATAAGTACTTATTTCTTTGTAGTAAAATGAAGATGGATGAGTTTCAAAACGTTTAAATATCGTCTCTATGCGAAGTTTAAAGTTTTTAAATGTTCAAATTTATATGTATGTGTAAGGGGAATTAAATAACTAACTCGACGCGACTACGGTTTTCGTGCCCCCGTAAGTCTAAATATCTCGAAAACGAAGCGATATCGAAAAATTTTATTTATTTTTTTTTCGGTTTATTTTGGGCTATTTTATAAGAAATCATCGTCGAATCGTGGGTCCATTGAAACCGTATAGTAACCCCACTAACTCGAAAATATCTCATTTCGAATGGAGGAACTTACTAATTGTAGCATCGCCTAAATCGACTTAGACTAGAATTCAAACAGAAAATTCAATTCGAGTTTAATCCTATTTGAAAATAAGCTCTCGAATCGAGTTACATAATTCCACTCCTGATTCTTGAATTTTGTATATAAAAGTCTTGCATCGAAATCGTGTAGTATTACACCATATCACGATACATACCTTTTAGCGTTTTGGAACTTACCCTATGTGCATATGTAAGAGAAATGTTACAGTTTAGTTCAGTTTTGAAAATTCACACAATATCATTCAAATAAACCATCATATACGCAATACTTTGGAAATGTTCTTTCAATATTCATCATTCTTCGTTCAAATTCATTCATACCACACACAAATCAAGTGTATTGCTTTTATATACATGTTCATACAAATACGTTTAGAAATATTTACACACACACACACACACACACACACACACACACACACACACACACACACTCACATACACATATAAACGCACACATCATAATAAATTAATCTTTTTTTTCTTTTTCTTCTTATAAAATTTAAATCCTTACCAAAAATTTCTAAACGTCTACACTTAACTTTCACTTTAACTTGCATCACCGCAAAACGTTAACTTTTTGTACATATATTAGTTCCTGTTTTTAAACTTTTTTTTTGTTTTTGCAAAAAGAAATATGTATGTAAATTGCAAAAAAAAATAAAAAACCAAAAATCAAAACAAAGAAAAAAATTTGTCTTCCCAATTATGAAAAAAAAAAACAAAAAAGGACACGATTAAAAAATAAAAATTAAACACTCATGTTAGGTTAGTAAGCGAATAAAAATTTTGATCCTTCGTATGAATAAATTGAATAAATTAGAAAATTTTAATTCAAAAATTTATCCTTTCAATGTTGTTGTTGTTGTTGTTGTTATTTCTGTATTTTGTTTTATATTTATCACATTATATCACACTGTATAATGTATATAATCCTTAATTTATTATTGTCAAAATAAAAACAAAATAGAATGTAAACTATAAAAAGGATACATCACTTTATTTCTTTATTACAATATATGGTAAATTTAAAAAAATAAAATCATAGAAAAACCGCAAAATGAAAAAAAAAAACGATTTTCTGTGTCAATTGTTGATATCCTTTTATATCCTTTTCATTTTTTGTAAGTATTGACTTTTGACTATATTTAGTATAGTTAACAGGATTACTAGACCAAATAAACTATTTCACAGCACTTATTAGGTACATAAATGAATGCACTGTAACACTGATAGAAGTGAAATTTATTATTCTTCTATCGCGTTTACGAGTATGTATATAATTGCTGCAGTCATCATTATTATTATTATTGTATTTTATTCGTTCAAAACTGTATTTACATACCTATAATCAACAAGAATTTATTAAAAGAATTGAAACTGGACTAAGCTAATCAAAAACTATAGAAATAATCGTATAAAATGTATGTACTTTAATGTAGTATAGTCCATCTTCTGTGTATATAGTCCGTGTGTACATACAATAACAATAAAATAAGTTATGGTCTGATATTATTTATAAAGTACTTATACTCGTATATGACGATAAATTGCAATAAACACACACAAACACACATATGTGCAGAGATGTACAGGCATTCTGTCTGTATAAGCAATGTATACACATAATGAATGGATTATGTATATATAGAAACAAAAATTTACTATACTACAAACTGCAACTATGATAGAAAAAAACAAATAAACTATCAACAATTACTGAAACGTATATGTATGTGTGATACAATATACGAGTATATAGTAAGCTGTTTACGATGATAGTATTCTAACAGAACTGTTCTATTTAATTATACTCGTACATATTTTATTGGTGAATTTAATTTTCAATTTTCTTTCATTTATTGTTTAATACATTTTCCTTTTCTTCGCACATTTTACTTTACTTATACGTGTGTGCATGTTTGTCTTTGTATAGTTACCAGATAAATTCTACTCGCTTATTCATATATTCAATAAATTACAGAAATAAAAAAAATGAAAATGCATACTCTAACAGAAAATTTATTTGTTTTTACGTTTAATACGCGTATACTCTATATACACAAAAAATACACCACATATATATGCATACACTGACATACCACATGGTTTTCTTTTCAACGAAATTTTCATTTTCATTACACATAGTACCTATAGTAGATATAGTAGGTATTTTGTTCTATGTATAGTATTCTCAGGTTCGCATGCATGCGATTTGCATATGTACATGTGTAAGTAACATAAGTACATATACGTATATAAGTACATTGAAGTACATACGTTCAAGAAGATTAAAGAAATATAAAGAAAAATATATTGTAAAATGTTGTTGTAGAAAAGAGAAATTCTGTTGATGATGATGATGACGATGACGTTGAGTTGATGATAGGTTAGAATTTAATTCAAGGCCGGATTAAATGTAAAATAAAAATGTACTCGTATCTGTATATGAACAAAATGTAAGAAAAAATGGAAGAAAAATAGAAAAAAAAGAAAAAGAAGAAGAGTACCTATACACATTATACCTTAGAACAGCAACTTTACACTCATCCATTTACCTTTAAATTTTCTATATTTGAGATTTTACTTTTTTACTGTTACACTCATAATCATACAAGTAGGTATCAATTTACCATTTACATATATACGCGTATCGGTGTATTTAGATCAGTGCTATATGTTACATGCTGTATGTTACATTATATGTATACAACAAAAATAATGAAATCCTTAAAACCATTTTTAAGATATCATTGACTTACTTTTACTATACTGAAAATTGCTACTATGTGCTACTATTTTGTAATGTACTACGAATATATTAGATGTGGTCTACACAGGATACTTTTTTTTCATCATGCCATATGGCTTTGTCACGAGAAATTGTGTTTCTAAAACGACTTCTCTTGCAAGACATTAATGCGGCATCGAAGTAAAGATCTGCTTTTCAAAATGGCGAAGTCTCAAAGAAACTATCAATGAAAAATAATAAAAAATGTAAATGTCCATCACTAAAAAAATTTGTTTTCAATGGAATAAAAGGTGATACTTCCTAGATACCTACCTTCGAAAGGATACGATTATAGGGAATAAGATACAATTTGGAATTTTACTAAAAACATAACGAACTATACCAGTCTCCATTTTTGCTATATATTGAATAGATTACGAACGATATGAGCGATGAGATTAGACCTAAAAAACTGTGATCAGAAGCTGTTATTGCAGAAGTAAGTTCTCTACTTGACACAAAAATCTATAGGTGACAGCATCAAGAAGTCGGGATTCTTGAAGGCAAAGTATACAAGAGGTTAAGGCTCGATTTGAGTTGTAGTGCCATATTAATGAATGATGAAAAAGTAACAAAATATAATTATGCCCTGTGTAGACGACCCATTACAGTTTATGTACATATATACGCACATGTGTATCCATAGTTACTATAATTTGTATAAGAAAAATGTTTTACAGGTAGGTAAACATCAAAGGTATAATAGCACCTACGTACACCCCCCTACATCCAATCATACAATTATATATATGCAAGGATATATTTAGACATAAACAACATAAATACGAATATAGTACTTGTACAAATACTAATAGTAGTAGTCGTAGAATTAGTGGAAGTACTAAGCAGTAAAAGTATGTCAGAATGGAGGATGTAATGTAATGATATTGTACGATGTGATGATGATGATAGTACAAAAAAAAAATCGCATTTTATATAAACTCGTGTATTATGTGTACATATACAATTGTGTGCACTTATTAGATAATAGAACATTATACAGTGAGTATGCTAACAGGTTGCTAAAAAAAATTTCTTATAATACAAATATTTTGATGATACAAATAAATATGTTGTCTATAATGCTATATATATCAAAAAAACAAAGCAAAAAACAGAAGAACAAAACCAGAACAAGGACAAGGAAAAAGAGAATTTTAGGTCATATCATATCATCATATATATAGTTGGTTGTATATATACAGAGATGAAATGCGAAGCAGTAAATATTGTATGCGCTATATGGATGCAATAATACTGCGATGGTATATAGTAAAAGGATCACATGCACATTACATGTACATACAGTACATTGTTGTGGGATTGTAGTATACTTACATCCATAGTATAATAGAGTAGTTCTAGATATAGTTATGTATATAATTAATTACATTGGAGCCAGTCATAAAGTTTGCAATTATTATTAGTGATTTTGTGGGTTGATTGGTGATTGAGCATATGATTGATTCGTTAAATGCATAACATGGAAATACATACTAATAATAAGGATCTATGTATGTTTACTTCATGTAGAGATGTACATATATTTACATATAGATACGAAGAATATTATGTCGATATAGGTACTCATTGTGTGGTGTTTATTGAAATGTAATAATTGAATGAGGGTATATTATTTGAATATATCTTTATCTCCATTTGATTTTGAAGGCGATTTATTATTTTTTTTATTATAAAAAAAATTATGATGACTTTATCATAATCGATTACAATTTATACAAGTGCTCGTGCAAAGATAATAAATCAATGATAGATATACAAAGATATAATGGCAAATCGATGAACGTAATTGATGAGAACATGTATGTATGCAACTAAATACTCGTATATTATATATGCATATGAATGATGAATATTGCAACTTTTATATATTTATGTGAAAATTTAAATCCATTTACATAAATACTAAATACACACTCGTACGTATGTTTTGTATACAAATCTACGCGAGTACCAGTATGTACATATATAAAAAAAAGTGGAGGTCAATTTGAGAAAAAAACATTTAAGAATTTATAACAAAATATACAAATATATGATACAATGGTTGCGTTCAGTTCCACGCAGCGATGTAAAATTTTCCATCGCTGCAGTAATTTCTTTTACTGAACGACTTCGCTGCATATAGTCGCTACTTTGCAGCAATGGAAATATTTTGCAGCTGAAAAAAAGTTCGCTTTAAAATTCATCGTAAACAAATTTTGACATGTTTGAAAGATGAATTCAATGTTTGAAAAATTAATACACATATTTATTAGCAAGGTGTATAATTTTTTATTATGAGAGTGATGAAATTACTTTTTATTTTGATGGTTTTAAAATGCTAATAATTCCAAGTTTCTCATCAGGAATTTAGGCAGCAAAAAATAAAAAAAAAAAATTTCATTGCATTAATATCAACCAACTTACTTACTATCAACATCAACTGTTCACAGCGGATTACGCTGTAAACAGTTCAGTAAATTGTATATATAGCGAAGCGATTATCTAAACATCGCTGCATTTTCATCGCTGACTTGCATCGCTGCAATGAACTGAACGCACCCAATGTTAAAGAGATTTACGAGTATTACTCATTAGATTACCACTCACTCATGCATGTTACGTTATACATAAGTGTTTATATAGGTCAATAAACTATATAAGTAATTATGTTTTCTCAATAAATAAATATAGAGTATATAGCTTGCTATACTCGACATTCTAGTAATGTAGTAGGCACTACACATATTATATATTAAGTGAGTGATATATTCTGGCACCATTCAAACACATACAAGTGTACGAATATTTGTTTGTGCGTTATAGAGGGTGATCAAATAATGAGCTAATAATACGAATATATTTTAATTTTAAATAATAGCAACAGACGGTAATGAAATATGTAGATGTGTTCATACAATTTTTTGTTTATTTTGAATATTGATGAGAGTCGACATTTTTAATTTAAAGATTTATTTTAATTCAATTTATTACAAAAAGATGGACAGTAAACTTTCACTCTTTCGCCCCTAATTTAAAAATGATTTTATTTACACTTGATTACCTTTGGATTTTTCTTAAAAAAACTTCATTTTTGGAACACAAATTTTTGACAACCCATTTCATACATAAATCCGCTCTTATTCTACCCCGATAACACGAATATTCAGGATAATTTAATCATTTTCTGTCAATTTTAACACAAAATATTGACATTTCGATTTAAAAAAAAATGTCAACAATTTTTTTATGGAATTTAGCAGAATATGTCAATGTGTCAATATGTCATGTGATGGCCAATTTACAAGTTATGGAGATGATTTTTCCAGGAATAATAGATCTGACAAATTTCTACTCAACATAAATGGTCATATGGCCTATAACTATAAGTTCCTTCCATGATAGTGAACTATCAAATAATTCTGAAAATATAAATTTCAATTTTGGGGGGAATTCAAAAGAATACATGGTTGTTATGATGTTTAAAATGTTCAAAGAATATAATAATACAAATAATTTGATCATCTTTTACGTTTTCACAGATAATGTAGATATTGTATACTTTGGTTGTTTGAACTAAACGAAAAATTTAAACCTAAAGATACGTATACGATCCATAAAATGTTATCTAAATACAAATATTTTGAAAAATGGATTGAAAAATACTCGTGATTTGTAGTTATTTTGTTTTCTAATTTCATTTGAATCCACATCTAAAAATCCCCGCATGTCTGTAAGGAAACTAGAATTAATTTTTATTTTCAAGTTCATATAAGTGAAAAAGAAAAATGAAAAAGTTTGAAAAAATTTTTAAAATAGTTTTTCTAATAATTATTTATAAACTATGGGTAATTATAAGAATTAAACGAATACATATGTTTAAATTTTAAAATTATCATGAAAACTTTCTCATGGCAATGTTGTATAATATACTACATAGTCCGAAGAATAATTGAGACAATCAATCAATAATTAATCAATAAATTTAATTCATTGAAAATTTTTGAACTCTCACTTTGTATATGTACACGAACACCAATATATCTCAATCAATATTAAAATGTTTGAAACAGAGCTGATTTAATTAATAATTTCGACTTTTCGAGGCTAAAACAGTTCTATATGTATATATCTGGTAGTATGTAGTTGGCATACATTATATATGTACTTTTATTTGTTATAGTTTTAAAACGTAATTTGGAAATAAATAATATTCTTCAAGTTCTATATAGAATTTAAAAAAAAAAATATTGTATACTAAATTTAGAAAGAATATTCAATAAGAAATGAAATGAAATGAAGAAAAAAAAAAATTATTAAAAATAAATATCTATACAGTACAATCTCGATTATTTGATACGTATAGCTCTCCGCACATCAAAAATTCATTAAACATTTTTTAATAAAATTGGATTGATGTAATAGGAATAAAAAATTTTCTGTGTCAAACCACACAATTTCAAAGACAAAATGCAATCATTGTTCAAGTCATTCTCGATCTCGGCAATGTTCAAATCAAACTCGAACACTTTCTATATGCCAATATCAACAGTGTTCAAACCAAATTAAACATCTTCCATGTCAATATAAACATTGTTTATCAACATTCATCCACATAATGATCAAAATCACTCAGAAAAAGTGTACATATTCGATATTTAATAAAATTTATACTATAACAAATTAGGGTACATTGTGCACGTCTTTGAGCGTATAATAATCTTAGATCTTACTGCGCTGCGACATTACATACTCGGGTATTTAATCTGTCTTTCGAACATACAATTTTATAAAAGTATAAAGAATTAATTCTATAGAAAAACCAAAAAAAAAATTTCACTTCTGTTCTGTATGAAAATCAAAATTTGGAAAATAGTTTATTTTGTAAAAACGATTTCAAGTTTAGTTAGAGTCTAAATAATCGAGATTATACAGTATGCATACTTAAAATAAATCCTAAATATTGTACGTAACATAGATACATACCAGAAATAATTTGAAATTTTTTAAAATTTTTCACATTATAATAATGAAGTAAATGAAATAAATTCGAATTTTTACTATCCATTCCATGTTTTATTTGAAGCGAATTTTTCTATTAATTAATGAATTAAAACTATAAATTTTTTATGAATTTCTTTCAAATTTTTTTTTCTCCCAACAGTTTAATGATACGGAATACTGATGCAAACATACACTACGCACTCTGTACTATAATTTCTTGTAATCGGTATCTATAATATCGTTAAATATGCCACTCACCATATACAACACTGTCTATACTATTGCTATCCGTATACCGTATCAACCAACAGCTGATAACTGATTCCCAAAAATTATCTTCCCAAATCTCAAAAGTTCTATTCAGATTTTTGTTTTATTTTTTCTGTTTGAAAAAAAAAAAAAATTAATGCGTAATAAATATGTGGAAAAAAAGTAGTATTTATGTCCAACTTGGCTATTCTATGTCTAGATAGAAAATTGTTTCAGATATTGAATTGAATGTTTTTTTTTTGTCTTGATTCTTTTAATTATCTTCACATATCGTGTACGCATATATGTACATACATTTTGTACGTCTTGTATATTACATAAAATCTTATATGCTACTCAAAAAATAAATCACCTACATGATGTAATAACAATTTGTTGGTTTGTTTTCTTTTTTTTTTTTGTCCGTTCAATAATTCTGAATGTTTCTGAAGCTCATCCATCATATGGCATATTATATAGCATTAGATCAGATAAAATATATCCGTGCTATTAGACTATAATTATTCAATGTATAAGTATGTACTTTGTGCGTGTGGAATTTAATATTCAGTTGAGGGTATGTAAATACATTTTATATAAGTATATATCCAATGTACCTCCATTAAGCTATATGTGAGTAGCTATACAGTACATTGTTTAACTTTTGTAAATAAATAAACACAAAAATTTAGTTTAATTATCTATAGTTTAACATCAAAATATTTGTAAGTTTGATAAATGCGGCGTGAATAACGTATACTATTGTAACATTATGAATGAGTATCTAAATTTATCATCACCACAACGCCCCGACTCATCGGTCATTATGATCGCACAATCAACTTTATAGGATATAAATTATTTTAAATTTGAGTCTTTACAATAATTATACCAAATAACATTACATTACGATATTATCTGTTTCCTTCCCTAGATATCTAACGTATACATTTTATGTACTATCCATTCCTAAAGTTCTGTTCCAAAACTAAAAATGAAAACTACACCTCCGAAAAATGTTCATTCATCATTACAGATTTTCACACGATTTACGTTTATGATTATTACGATCATTTTATTATTTGAGTACAAGTTTTTTCATACAAATGTTTACCCCTATTTACCTCCATCGTTTGTACTCTTCCACTCATATTTTCGTAGACAAATAAGTAAAAGGCGATAGAAGAAACATAGAAAAAACTCTGATCAAAATAAACAATAATTTTCATTTGAAAAGTTTTTAAATTTAAATTTAATTTTTTAAAATTCATAGAAGCTTTTTTTAAAACAAGAATAATAAATCAAAACAAAGTCACGAAGTCTATATCATATTTTTGTTTTCAATGAATTTCTTGTTTACTTTGTAGGGAATTTACGGTTTCTGTACGTTCCTACTATTATTTTTTTTTATTGTGTAGCGTAAAAAGTAAAAGCACAACATGAAAGTAAAAGTTTTGTTGATGTAGTATATAGTAAACTTTACAAAAATAAACAAATTTCAAATTTATGTAATAATTTCTCTTTCTACTTATATTATAAGACCTTGAAATGTTTTGAATGAATGAATGAATGAATTGACGTCATTTTTATGAAAACAAATCGTTGCATTGTGATTAAAATAGAATACGAAACGAACACTTATATGTAAAAATTATACAATGAGTGCATAAAGTGTGAAAATCAGTATAGAATAGGTATGCAAATAATAAATGTGTTGTCTGTTGTGCAGTAGTAGACATGTGTGTCTGATTTTCTGCTGTATTTATATTTAAGTTTAAAAGGTCGATGAATTTATTTTTCATTGATTTTCATTATTACATTACAAGAGGTTTTATTTTACATTACATTTTCATCACACAAATTATTACACGGTAACGCGTTTCAGAAAATGTTTGTGTATTTATTTAGAAAATTGAAAATAAAAAGTTAGAAAAAGTTTTGGTGTTGAATTTCAAATGTTAAGTCCTTGTGTAGATTTTAGACCTTAAATAACGTAATTTTTTGACAATGACAGAATTAAAAGAAAATAAAATTTTAATGTGTGATATCTGTGCAATTATGTACCATTTTTAACGAAAGTTTTTCTATTTCTATATTCTCGTATAGTTAAATGATAGAAAACGTTTTCATTTTTAATTGATTTTTTACGCCTATATGAAATACTTGATAACTAATTTTATTTAAATTTTTTATATTCTCTCTATATGTAGATATTGTTATTTGATTCGATTTTTATACAAAAAACAGTGTTGATAATTTACAATTTCACATGATTTTAGATTAATTATAGGTAATATGTTGTATTACCCACATTAATTTTTGTTTTAAAATTTTTGATTTTTATAAGCATTATTTTCATTAATTTGTGAAAATGTCCATTGATTTATTTTCATATTTATGCAGATCATTGCGTTATCTTTCTGAAAGTACGTAGGTACAAAATATAAATTTTTTCATATTACACTTTAATCATTCCAATATCAAATGTTTTTGTAGAGCATTTGAACAATCATATCATACCAATCCTCGGTAGTATAGTGGTAAGTATCCCCGCCTGTCACGCGGGAGACCGGGGTTCGATTCCCCGCCGGGGAGGATTTTTTTTTTTTTTTTATTATCATTCATTGATAATTTTCATCATAGTAGGTACATATATTAGACAATACTACATCAGTTGTGTTTTGTGTATAGTGGTGAATTCACTAAATGTTGCCTTTTTCTTCGACCTTTTCTCATGTATTTTTTTAAACATCACTGATGTGTAAAAATACTGTGATATTTTTCAAGCTCAAACTCATGTAATAAAACTCTCCCAATGCTGTTGTATGGGTTCAAATAAGAGCATTGTCGAAGGAATGTTTAGGTTTTAAAAAGAAATATAAATTTTAATGAACTATTGCAAACTGATCAGTACAATGTCATTTGTTTATGTATAATGTTGGACAAATCTTCGTAACAGTCCTCGGTAGTATAGTGGTAAGTATCCCCGCCTGTCACGCGGGAGACCGGGGTTCGATTCCCCGCCGGGGAGGATTTCTAATTTTTTTTTTCAATTCCAATGATTTTTAGTACAATATTTCAGGTTCTAGAACATAAGTACATGTGTATATATTTTAAACAATTGCGAAAAAAATCCTTAAAAATTATCATTTTGTCAAAATAAATTTACGTAGCAAATGAAATTACTTTATCTAGGTACCATCAAAAATCATATAGTATAGAAGATATCTTATGCCATACAAAATTATTTATATGGAAAAAATATGAAAAAATAAATTTCAATATCAGTACCCAAGCTTTAAAATGAAGTTGGAATTGCATGGCGCTCAACTTGAAGTTTTCGCGTTTGAACGCTCTGCTATAGGTTGCATGAATGTTTGAATAAGACTGATAAGACGTACGGACGTACAACTTTTATACAGTCAATAATTCAAATGTATGCATTGATATTACCAAAAATCCTATACCACATGATTTTTGGTTATAGCATGCTATGCTGTGGATATGTTTTATTCACTATTATTCACTATACAGTACTTCGTAGGTATGTACATATTCCTTAAGGTACTCGTTCACGATGCAAGTTTTCTTGCGCGAAATTTGTCTTGCGTGCAAGAAAACTTGCAGTACTTCGTACACACGACGCAATATTTCATGAAAAATATGCAATATTTCTATCATGCAAGAAAAAAATATCTTTGCAAGAAATTTTTATTGCACGAGCACTTACACGAAATTCTTATTTTCTTGCATATACATTACATTTCAAATATGTATTTCATATTTTTTTTTCAATATTTTAAGAGTTGAAAGGCCTACCTTGCTAATAATAATAATAATAATAATAATAGAAAATACATACCAAATTCACAAGAAGTCACAGCACAACACAACATCAACCAACGAATGATAGATAACACAGCAACACATTACATTTTAGTCAGCTGAATTTATTGCATATGCAAGAGAAATATTTATTGAATGAGTTGAATAAATTTTTCTTGCGCGAAATATTGCATATCTTTCTGCGTACACTATGCAATAAAAAAAATTGCTTGCAATAAGAAATATTGCATGAAATACGTATTTCTGTGCAATATTTCATCTTTCTAGGCAGCGTACACTTCGAAATAAATATTTCGTGCAATTTTATCTGTCAAAATCGTCTTGCATGCAAGAAAAATTGCATCGTGGACGGGCACCTTTATACCACATTCTTCTTCTTTCTTCTACATACATTTTTGTTCGATCCGTTTGATTGAATAAGTTATGATTCATACATAATATAACGTATACAACATATCCACAGCATAGCATGCTATAACATAAAGTTTGAATATGAAAACTTCAAGTTGAACGACGCCGCTCAACTTCATTTTGAAGCTTGGGTACTGATATTAGTACCCTAGTACAATTCATACTTCATACAAACAATTTTGTATGGCGTAAGATATCTTCCTAGTATATATGATTTTTGGTACCATGTACCATTCAAACATAAACTCCTAAATTATTGAACACCTGATATGCAGCTACTTATGTATCTACATAGTATACATACACATATGTATGTATTAAGTAATACAGAATAGATTTACACCATTTTTAACAGCTCAATATCAGAAATTAATTTTTGCAAAGTCAACCAATCACCGAACCGGGAAACTGTTTTACATATTTTTTATAACAGTCCTCGGTAGTATAGTGGTAAGTATCCCCGCCTGTCACGCGGGAGACCGGGGTTCGATTCCCCGCCGGGGAGGATTTTCAATTTTTTTTTGTACTCATTGATATAATATTCTCATCATAATTCATTCCTCGTACGTGATTCAAGGACTGTGAATACTTAGTAACAGTAGTAGTAACATAACAGTTCCCACAAAAAATCCTTTAATTTTTTTATTTTTTTTAACAATATAAATTTGCATATACGAAATCACATTATAATTTTTTCAAAAATTAAAAATCTTTCAATTAAATTTTCTAATTTATAATGTACTATATATTTATTGCTCTTAATTTAAAGAAAACGGCATAAATATTACAAACTACTGATCACTAAAATATTGTCAACAGAATCTGTAGACTGTTTGGCACAATTTTCATAACAGTCCTCGGTAGTATAGTGGTAAGTATCCCCGCCTGTCACGCGGGAGACCGGGGTTCGATTCCCCGCCGGGGAGGATTTATTAATTTTTTTTTTCTCATTTTTTTTTTAAATTATCGGGTAATTAATATCGAAAATTAACTCCGAATTGAATATTCAACCACATGTCTAAATCATATTTACTGATTTTTGTTTAGACCACACGCGTTTATTTGATTACATGCTGTTTTTAATTAGAAAAATAAAATTTCAAATAAATCAATACCTATGATATTACATTTTTCTGAATATTTTCTCTCTGTTACTATCAAGAAAATTTAATTAGTAACCATAATAATAAAATTTATAAAAATCTTTTATGCGATATTCATACGATATAACTGTAAACAAAATATTAATTAAAAACATTTTTTTTTCTTAAGAAAAATTCATTAAAAAAATATTTTTGATTCATACATAAATAATTTCCAAACTGATAATAATTTCACGAGTATACGAATATTCACATATGTATTTGCATAACATTAAAGTATGGTGTATACTGGTGTATACTTTATTTATGTAATTCTCGTATGTTTAATTTTAATTCTTTCAAATGTTAACAATTATAATGAATATTATTGTTATAATGTCATGGTTTTTCGTATATATTTTACAAAAAATTTCCGATAAAAAATTAAAAAATTTAAAATAAAAAAAAAAAAAAACAAAAACAGAACCTAACAAAATCAATAGAAAAATAATTTAGATATAACAACAAATAAATTATTTTATGATAAAAACAAGAAGTGTTTATTTTTCAAAGTATAAAAACATGTTTATGTATTTTTTCTTGTTCCTCCTTATGTTTTATGTCACAAAATAGTTAACTTATTAAAAAAACAAACATCATTTAATGAGACATCCTATATAATTATTTTTAAAATACTATAAAGAAAATGAATAAAATTATCAAAAAATTGTATATATGTACAGTCTATCAAAAAAATGTTGGGACAAAAATTATTTTAACAAAAACACAAAATCTTAATAAAAAGTTTGTTAGTTAGTCAAAAAAATTCTATAAAAATTTAATGCTCATTGTCGAGAATATATGAAGGATAAGAACCAATAAAGAATGTGTAGGGAACTGTATAAAGATTGCTGTGGATTAAGATACAACGATTAAGATGGTTTGGACACATTAATAGAACAGATCCGAACGCGATAATCAGTAAGATATACCATTGCAGACAGGAGGATAAAAGACAAGAGTCAGTAGACCAAAAGGTAGATGGACAGACAACGTATTAAAGGTTGTAAAGGCACTAAAAATACAAAATTGGACAGAAGTGGTAAATAACCAGACGGAATGGAGAAGGATCCATGTTATGGACAGATCAGAGTTTAGAAACTTTCTAAACCTGTTTAAGTTGATAAACTCCTTGGTCTGTCAGCAATCAGCTTGGATAAATCCGCTCAGAAGTAGTTTAGCCTAAACCGCACTTAATGGAAGTACTTTAACTCGAAAAGAGCTTTTTGTTGAACATACAACAAATCAACAAATGACAACGAAACCAATTTTTGGTCTGTCAGTAAGAATTCTTAACTAAAAGCTTTTTCTAAACTGATTTAGCTAAATTCAAAAGGAACTTTTTGTCTGTCAGCACTATTATGGAGGCCAAAACTCTGAATGGGTTGTAGTGTCATGGAGTAGTAGTAGTGGTGTTAAAGTCTAGTTAAAGTCACTGTGCAAATGCTAATCCAAATCGATAATACCTCACTTCCATACCTATACGAGTCCATCATATCAATACGTATTTACCTATACTTTTTTACGTAAATATGATTTTACTGTGTTCATTTTTGTGACATTTTTATGTAGTGGCAGTTAACATAAATTTACGATCGTTCTGTTGTAAGTATGATAAAATCAAGGAAAAATATGATTGTTGCATTATTCTTTGAATACTTATTATTTTAATGATAAAAGAATTTGATTAAATAATAAGTAACTATACAGAAATATATAGGTAGGTAATAATGTAATAAATGAAAAAAGTATACAAACAAATAAGAAAAATGATGAAATAAAAAATAAATTTAAACAAAGAATAACAACATTTTGCACAATTATTACCACATTAATTGATGAACAATGTGTAATAACTTACAATAGATTTTCTGTTTTCAATGTTCTCTGTTCTTGTTCTTTATTATTTGTTTGTGAATTTTCATTTCGTTTCAGTTTTGTTTATGTTTACTTTAAGAAAATTAAAATGTATGAACGAGTATGTAGTTATGGAGCTTTATGAATGAATCAGATAGAAAATAAATTTGAATTTTTAATTTGAAAAAGAACATTATAGAAAATTAAGTTACAAATATCTATTCTATAACTTACTGCTGAAACAGAATATGTATGTAGCTACGGCTGAATCATGCAGCAAAGTTTGAAATCATATGCTGATTCTTCATTCAATGCAGTAGACTTGACAACTACTTTTACATGCTAAGCATGCTGCGAAGTCGAAAGTCGAAGCCCAATTTGAAGTCATTGCATTGAATGTAGAAGAGACAATACAATGATGACCAGAGGCTGTGCAACTGCTGTCAAAGTTGTAGTCGTAACTACTGCTAGTCTTGTAACAAATTTTCAATTTAAAGCGTTACAGATTGACATTTCAGTTTTTGGTGTCAGAAATAAGGCGCAATTATGAGTTCGATATATGCAGAAAAATCAAATTAATTAAAAATAAAAATAAACAACTGAAACACTTAAATTGATCACTCAATTTGACAGTTTTGAATCAGCTATACTACATCCATTAGTCAGCACTTTAGCGCTACATTCTGTTCGTTACAAACAATCGCATATAGCAAATCCAAAGCATTTTATTATTGATTTATTTCATTTGGCTATTGTTCATTTGATTTGAAGGTGAACGTAAAATAATCAACATAAATTATTGCGTGTAATTCGCGAAACTGACGAAACTGATGTATCGTATGTATTGTATGTTCTAAATGCACACATAATGTAGGGATACATAATTCAATAACATCATAAATTTTAATTGCAAATAAATTAAATATTATGAACGATAATATGTATATTGAAAAATTTTCATATTTCGTAACATACCTATACCTACCTTAACAATTATATATATTTTGAAACTGAACTCAATACGTTTGTATGATGAAGTGATCGTATGTGCAAAATTTATTATTCTCCTCTATTATATATACATCAAGATCAAAATAATTATTATATAAGAATTCCGCTTACTAATATAATAAGTAAGTAAACAATTTACATTTACGATTATAACGTGTATGTATATTATGTACGTATGTGGATCACAATCACAATAAATGTCAATGATCGAAATATGAATCCGGGCGTGCAAATATGCAAATTATGAATGAAGGCAATGGACTCTATATATAATGTGTATTAGATTCGTAAGCATACATGTGCATATACAAATGTATAAAAGAAACTTGAAAATAAGTATATACAGTTATAGAAGCTGCGATAGAAACTCTTGTAAAGAATTGTAATAACAAACAAATTTTTTTAGAACACTACATTCTCTTACAAGCAAGCAGTACCTGTAATTTGCACCTGCGCATATTGTACAACAATAATTCTATTCAATGCGTAAAGTTATAAGTACAAAAGTTATGAACTAAATATTCATTTGACCATAATGTGTATGAGGTTTTTAATAGAAAAAAAAAAATTAAAAAAAATATCAAATTATATGTATATAGTCACCTATAATCCCTAAAGCATATTAAAATTCTAGTTTAAATAACTCCATTTATGTGTGCCTATTTATGCTAAAAATGCACATGGATGGATATAGATGTAGCGTCGTATGCACTTGGATGTACTATTGACCAGAGATCCAGTTTAATCAAAAATGTATCCATCCTTCAACATGCTTATGACAAATCATCTATAAAAAGAGATCTTATTTACATACTTTTATATGCGCATATTCCACTACATTTTATTTTATTATAGAAGGAAGGTCAAATGAACTGCCTCTTCTCCGCCCTCACCTATAAAACCGATAGGGCTTTTCCCAATATTCCACCCCATCTACATACATAATATACTTATCGCGAGTATCCTGTATCACGACACAATATTACATATATATAATTTTAATTACTTTAGTTTTTTGTCGGATTCTTTTAATTAACATTCATTATCATGTAAATAAATAGAACGATGACATTTTTTTTCATTTTAATTTATTAAAAAACTTAGTGGATGAAAATGAAATGAAGTCATATATGATGTAGATTTCTTTTACCAATATATGTATACTCGTATGCGTGTATGGTAAGTATGTATAGAAAGTGAAGAGAACTTTCGTTTTTAATTTGAATTTCATGAATCCGGTTAGCATAAAATTGTTTATGATCCTTATATACAAGTATATATGTACAAGTATGTATGTACGTGTGTGAATGTAATCATAAACGGATTCCTCATAAGAATTCATGTATCCATTTGTAAGTAATGTGTGTACATCCATATGCTCATCAGATCAGTATGTCTATTATATAGGTATACATATACATACTACAGGCAGAATAAATAAAATATAATTTCATGTATGCAATTTTTCTTTTCCTTTTTTAACGTGTATGGACATGGTCATGATAATAATAATAATAATCTGTACAATAATTAAAAGACTCATTCTATATTAGCGGAATATCATGTTGAGAAATGTACATATATGTTCATGTGAAGACATATGCATAGTAGAGTAGTAATAATATATTAATTGAATTAAATAAACTTGATTTGATTATATTTAAATTTGAACAGAATCAGTGCAATAATTAAATTACATATACATGAGAACTATGTACAATCGTATCCGTGAATTATATTTATATTCGTGTGTTTGTGTATATAATACATAAATTCTATAGACAATATAAATGTAGTTTAGAATTTTGTAATTGAATGAAATAGTTAATTATATGTTCGTACGTATACAGTTTATGTATTTCTTATGAGTTTTTTATATACAAGAAAATTTAGAATTTGTTTTCATGAAATTCTATGACAAATTCGGGATTCGTTAGAAATGTTTTTAAAAAGAATATGAATTTAAATTCTTATTGGATTTTCTGAATTGTCTAATAATTCATTATTATATAAACTCTAAAAGCTATAGCAGATCATCATCATCAATCTCTAGGTGAGCCACGGCTTCCACTGAAGTGATTTTTGGACTTGTTGTTAGACTATCATGTGTGCACCTATACACATATTAACGTGGATTACGAGGCACTGACTGAGTTTGTTGGCGCTATGGCACAGGGGCAAACTCTTTTACATGTGAACGTGAAGCTTACTGACACTGACACTAATAAGATGTCAAAAAATCTACAGATCGCATGTTATGATGACTATTAGCCCAAGTCCAATGCACGGCAGCAACAGTGATATAACAGCAAAATAATTTCCCGCCGTTGTTTTTTATGTTGTAAAGTCTAATACGGCAGCAACAGCAATTTGCTGTCTGCTGTCTGTCAGTAATAATCACTTGTCCCGCCTGCCTGCCTGTTACAAGTATGTAGTTGTTTTCTAAAAATTTTCAAAAAAGTTTTATAAAAGAAAAATGGAAAAAAAATTAATAAATTTATAGCTAAAGGAAAAGAAAAACACTGAATTGAAAAATGAGATTTATTTATTATGCTGCAGTTGCCATAGCTTGTATTGGATTGGACTTCAGAGAGCAGCATTTTCTATAAGCTGCTGCTGTCGCTGTTACTGTCGTGCATTGGACTTGAGCTATACATACATATATGGCCTGAATATGTAGTATTTTAACAATCGTTGTGATTCGTGACAGACAAATAAGTCCATCAAACATGGTCATTCCGTCTGTATAAGAATACAGACTAAAGATAGTCTCTGCATCATATTTAGAATATGTTACGTATATTCAATTCAATATCATGATCATGAGTATACTTTACGTGCTCTCTTTTTATTAATTTTCTCAATTATTTTTATCAAAAATTTTTAGTTTTAATCCAATTTCTTAATTATTTCTTCTTTTCAGTCACATATTTTATATTTTAATTTTAGAAGATGCTTGAATGACGATATGAATCAAAAATTACATGTAAATTATTAACAGATCGTCATTTAATTAGAATTACATAATTTGATGAAAAATTTATTATTATTATTTTAATTGTTGTCTTCTTTTAACAAATAATAAGTATTACAGTCGAAAATTACATTAATCTATTAACAAATTTAAATTCAATTAAATTAAAAAATTATTCCCTTGTTAAATTAATTTTTAATTAATGCGATCGTCAATTTACATATAAATTAACGTACAATTTTATTTGTAACGTACTGTATTTGTAGATTCAAGAACAAAAAAAAATAGAAATACCTATTTAAAGAAACATTAATGTAAATGAAAGATCAATATCAAAAAAAAATATATGAAAATTAAAATTTTTGAATATTTAATATTCATCGTTATTATAATGTAATGTCTTCTTTGAATTTCTTTTCTAATTATAATGTGTATACATGAAAATATGTTGAATTTTTTAGTAGCCAAGTACCTACATATATGCATGTATATGTACATATGAGTATGCGTGTATATAAACGTATATAAAGAAATTACACATGCATACTTAATTAACTTTATAATACCAGATGCCAGTCAATATAATAAGCCATTAATTAGTATTCAAATTAAAATTTTACATGAATTATTATTATTATTTTTTTTTAATTACTAATACTGCCAAACTACTATTATAGTTATATTACAATTAAGTATTTTATTCATTTAATTTTATTTGAAAATAAAACGGATATAGGTATGTATAATGTATTTTTTCACTTAATTTACTTTTACTTGTTACAATTATAAAAATGAAATTATTATGACTAACGATAGCGAAATGAATGAATGAATAAAATTATAAATTTTGTACATATTCATTTTCAGTAGATCCAATACTCGATACATTTTTCTTTCAGTTCTTATCTGCTTATCTTTTGGCATCAAATCGATACAGTACATACAGGCACATAATGTATACATATATATGAAATATGCGTATAAATGTAAGTATTTACATCGACAAAAAATATTCAATTTGAACTAATTAAAACTTTTCATTTTCACAAGACACAAGATCAAATTTTATTTACAGATGATATTTTGATAAATTTATGACATCATTAATTATTTATTAAAAACATTTTAATACAAAAATTAATTTTAGTTACAATCACTTTATATACAAATATTGACGAAACTTAGATATATTCCTCGGTAGTATAGTGGTAAGTATCCCCGCCTGTCACGCGGGAGACCGGGGTTCGATTCCCCGCCGGGGAGAGGATTTTAAATCCTAAAATTTTTTTTTCTTTATTTTTTAATTTTTTTTTTAAATAAAATTATTAAAATTTCAATTTTATTCCAAGTACTCCACATTTTTTTTTTACATTTTTATTGTTTTTCCTTAACCTAGATTTGGAGATAAGTAAATCCGGCTAAAATTATTTTTCTAAATTTATATGGATGGATGAATGAGCGTAATGCTTAGTGCTTACATTTTAGTTAATGTTCGTTCATCTTAATTTGAATTATAGTATGATTCAGATTTCAGTTTCCAGATTCAGAGTTGTAGTATTTTTCTGGAGCAGTGGTTTGTAATACTCGTTAATCAAAAAAAGTGTATGATGTATGTATCAAAAAAGAAGTTTTAGTTATTCAAAGGCAAAGTGACGTCAAACGTTTTTGACGCACATATTTTTCACTTAATTCCCTATGGAATTGATATTACTCTTCATTAACGTGATAACTTCAATATTCTAGCAACAGTAACTAATGATTATGCCTTCAAATTTTCCACCGACATGACATCTTACTTTAATATCTGTGGTGACGTTTCAGTAAAAAAAATTCTCATTAATTTTTGTCATTGTTTATCTGAAAGAAAACACAAACATTTTGAATCACTCTGTATTGTTTCGTTCCTTAAATGATTTTTACATTTTGTAACTTTGTAAAACTACATTTCGTATAATAATGTTACATTTCTACATTTTCCTTCTTTTTTTTTATTATCATTTCCGTTTCTCTATGAGTTTTTGATAAAATTTTCATAATTAATCAATTTTCACATTATATGTGTACTACCACGTACTACTAAATATAGTATGGTACAGATGATTATTTTATAAAATGACCTAAATTTTTTCTTTTAAAAATAATAAAACATAGAAAATAATAAATTGTTTGATATACAAAATAAACGATTCAGATAAAAATTAAAAATATGTATACATCGTCTCGTTTACATATTAAGTTTATCTACGAAAATGTCATATAAAATTATTTAAATTTTTGCATTTCCTTTCTTTTGTATAATGTTGTAATTCTCAAGGATTTTTGTGAATCTGAGCTAGTTCTTTAAAGACTTTATATGTATAGAAAATCCATAATCTCACAGGAAAATGGAAAAGGGTGGCTTTAAATCTCTCTGTAAAGGAAGGTATTAGATACAATATTATTTTCAACGACGACAACAAACTTAAGCAACATATTGCTTGAACATTTCACTAAAACGAATTGACTTGACTTACTTACTGATACCTCGACGTCGACAATGTAATCTCACATCAAATGCAAATTTAAGTGATGAACAGAGAATTTGGATTTGGATTTTGGAGCATCTTAAATATTGGAATTGACAGACACGCAATGTGCAATAGAAACAAATTTACATTTTTATGTGGTCCTGAAATACGAAATGGCTATGTTATCTGTGTAACAATATCATAATTATCTTCATGTTAAATAGTTATTCATCTAAATGGCTAGTCGGTATATTATATAACTTAAAAAAAAAATTATTTTTCCATTTATTGTAGTTATGTTAATTAATTTTCTTCTCAAATTTGACAAAAATAAAAAAAGAATCGGGCCCATATTTTATCAGTTTCGTTCAAAATACAATTTTCAAATTTTTGACAAAATTAATTTAGATATAGTTAAGTAAATGTGAAAATGAAAGTTAATATAACGAGAAAATGTCATAAATATTGATTCCTTAAAAAACAAATTAAAATACACAACGCTACACGGTATAACCTTGCAATAATATAATGTAGATACCAAATATCAAATTATCAGAAATCAGATCGTGTATCGTGTAATTTTTAATCTACACAATTTCGGTTACCTACATTTGAATGTTCACAGTGCACTCCATCACCTGTAGGCCTTTTTCACAGAATAAATTAGTTTTTCTTTTTAAATTCTCATGTTACGTTTCAATGAAATATTACAGAATATAAAGTTGAAATTTTAAAAAAATTTTTAACTTCTCAAAAAATTATTTAGGTTCACATAGTCTACAAATTTTATTTATTAGACACGCAGAACCCATTTTCATTTTTTAATTACTTATTTCTTATTTACATGCAATAATCGATATTATTTCTTCCTACTTATATCAGTACTACGCAAAAATAACGTATGTCACACGTTATTTTCTTTTGAATTTAAAATTAAAAAATATCCTGTAAATGATACAGAAACCAGTAAAATAAGATTTATTAAATTTTTATATTTATATTTTACAATAATTTTATTTTTAATACTTTAGGTATCTATATTTTTAATTTTGAAAATAAAATAAAAATTAAATAAAAATTTCTTACAATAATTTCGAAGAAACGATCACCACTTTTAAATTCAACGGATTTTTTCTTATTTAAATCTGTATTAATATACGAAAATGTTGTGGTAGGTCATCAACATCAAAATAATCACTCAGGTCGTTGATAAATAATAATAATCTTGGGTTGGCTTGTAAAAGAATTAGGTCAGAATAATATATGTAGTTATTTTGTTTTTTTATTAAATTCGCATACACTGCACGCGACCAACACTTTCACTTTCACAATCAAATTGATTATTTTTTTATATTAGTACCTCTATCAATTGTTTATATTTTCGTTTATTTAACTTCTTTAATTTCTTTCAAGTGCAAGAGTGTAGGTAGAATAAAAACAAAAATCGAAAAACTTTTCACTTAACTTTGAAAATTTTTTTAAAATTCAAATTTTTCAATGTGAAATTTTATAGAATTTTACACGAAGAAATGAAAAAAAGTTAGAATTTTATATTTTTTCAATTAAATGCAAATCCGTTAAATTTTTTAGAATTTTTTTTTTTTGCACAAAATTTATAAATTTATTGATACCTAATTTGTCGAACAATATTAGGCGCGTAAAATGTATTTAATTTTATTTTTATATTCTTGTACCTACAATTTTTATTTAAAAAAAAAAAATATAGCTATTTGACTTGAAATAAGAAAATATTTAAAATTATTGAAAAATAATTTGGGAATCACTCGCTATCACAACCAGTGCCAACGGTCACCACAATAATAATGGTTTTCAAATCGTTTCAATTCAACTTTCAAGACTGCGATCATGAATGGCAATGGCTACATTTTGAATTGAAATTTGCTCTTTAGACCTCTGCTCTGGTTTGGTGGCCAGGCTTGGTTTTGTTTTGTAGTGCTGTAGTGTTGCTTTGCCTTTATCTTCATAAGTTTTTTTCCGTTTGTTTTCATATAAGATTCAGAAATAAATTCATATTGCTGCTATATATTTACTATTTAAATTATTGTACAATGTAATGTTCATTATTTGCAAATTTGTTTTTTTCTATATTCCACTGCCACTCGTCATTTTATAAAATTATGTACGAGTACGAGATACGAGTATTTTACAAGATTTTCATTATATGTACATAGTTTGTACTCGAATTCGTATGTAAATATGTAACATTATCAAAACAACAAAACATAAATATTAGATATTCTTTTGTGAAGAAAATTCTCTTCTAATACACAGATACACAGCAGCTTCAGTACAAGATGCAAAGAAGATGATGATAATATGTATAACATAACATCATCATCACATCACCAGCATTAGCACCAGCACCATCACCACTATTGCCACTTCATTTATTTATCTATATTTTTTTTTTATTATAATTAGCACTTAGCGTTGGGTTTTATATTTATAGAATGCTAAATTGTATACTTATGTATTCATAAATATTTATAATTTTATTATAACTATTATTATAGGTATATTATATTCCATTTTTTTTTTCATATTTTTTTTATATTTCGAATCATTTAATTCACGCTATTTTCATTATTATTTTTATTTTATTATACAATATCGCGTTTCGCGTTTATTTTCTTAATTCTTGTACGTTGTACACCATCACAGTGCATCGCATACGTCACCGTCATCTTGATCTTATGCAAAATTTTATCTTTTTTTGTATATTTTTTGATGAATTTTTAAAGTAGACGGCTTTTTCTTGTTGGTTTGTTTATTGTTTCTTTATGGTCATCATCACATCATCATGCCATGCCTTCTTGGTTATGTCAGTCATATTTTTTTACATATTAGCAATTAGTATTGTGTTTTGTTTGCATAAAAACAAAAACCAAAACCAAAACAACATAGTAAATGAAATCAAATTATTCAATGAACAAGAGAAAGATAACAAACAAACAAAAACAAGTTCGAACCGAACGAAATAGAAATAGAAATATAAAAGTGACAACTGACAAGTGAAATGAACTTTTTGATTTTGTTTATTTTTCTTATTTTTTAACATCATCATAAATGGAGAATAAATAAAATCAGAATCAGATGATGCGATGCGGTAAAAAAAATATAAACACAAAATAAAAAAATATACTAGTTGTAGGCTTGTAGCTGTCAAAACTGAACTAACTCAACGAAAACGAAACCAATTTGCCAATTAGAAGTTTAGAAGAGGAAGATAATAAAAACCACAGAGCTTTCATTTTCAAAATTTTAAATTTGAAAAACAGAAAACATTGCTGAAATATGAATTTTCTCTGTTAAATGGTAATTTGTGACGAGTGGTTTTGATGGTAAACAGGAAATTTCAGTTTCAATTAGGCAGTAACGGATAAAAATGTCAATTTCCTCTCAAAATATCGTTATTTCTATTTTCACTACACTGAGTCACTGAGTTTACTGAGTTTGGTCGTTTGGTTGGGCGATATTGGTGATATGAAAATGAATGACCACAAAATAAGACTTCAAATTTAACGAATTTTTAATCCAACTGATAATAAATATCAATAAAATTATATCCATGTATCCATTTCATTGCATTTTTTTGAAATTATTTGAAATTGAATTTTAGTTTAGGTATTGATAGCATTTTATAAAAATAATAGATGTCCATAACACATATCTTATAGTTAATTAAAATTAAAATATATTCACTGTATATGTGTAACCTATACCACCCATACATATTTCGTGTTCAATTTGAAAAAAAAAAATTCCACATTACTATTTATAAAACTTTATTAATATTTATAAAAGGAAACTTAAGTAATTAATTAATGAAATGAAATTTTCTTTTACTTGAACCATGACCTTGACTTGAATTACCACATGGGTTTTTCCATGACTGTAATCTGTCCTGAACTGATAAAGAAAACAATCCAATTACATGAGAAGTTCAGGGTTTTAATAGACTGGTTTTAGACAACTTTAAATCGTTATGTATGTATATATTTAACATTCAAATAGTTGATTTGTATTAATTAATCGAGTTAAAATTTATAAACACTTTATTTTTAATTTAAATTAAAATTTTAAAAAATAATAAAAATTTTAATTTTTCTTACCTACAATCAAAATTAATTTCTTCCATTTAAATAGTAATTGTTTAATATTTAATACCATTCAAAATATAAAATGTAAAATGTAAATACAATACACGATCTTACACAAATATCACATAAATTTACTATGAAATTGTACTATAAAAGTGTACATACTACCCACAATTTACGTATGTATAATTCAAATATTCCTATAAAAAACAATTTGATTCAAATTCATTAAATTAAATCAAATTAATTAAACTAATTCACTCAAATGCACATATATCAAAAAAACAACAAGTTCTAACGTAACGTGTAAATTTGAAATTCAATTTTTTTTGACAACAAGAGATACATATTATATGATACGTTTTATTTGAAAATGATGTAAGTCCAGTTTTAAACAAAAATTCAAAATGATGACAATAAATTTGCAATTTGAATCTATGTACTATAAGGCCTTTTTGTCTATAAACAATTCCTCAAAAAGTACGGCACACATATTTCTTAGGGCAATGTCATTGACTAATATATAATAATTATAGTATATTATTACTGCTGGAACAGATTGTGCAGCTGAGTCTGAAGCTGAAGCGTGAATTGTAGTATAAAGTATACACTGCAGCACTGTATGAGATTATAACAAACAGAATGGTGTAGTTGCAGCTGACTTTACTTTACGAATTTAAGTTAAATTAAATTGAATTAATTATGACCAAATTGTTTTTTTGTCTTCTTTTTGTCTTGTTTTTTATTGTAGTTCAGCTGTCAAAACTTTTTTACGCGCGTAAAATTCGAAATTCATCGAAACTTAGCAGCGCAGCCTCAGCGGCTACTTCAGCCGCAGCGACACATTCTATTCCTGCACATTCATTTTCATTGTTTTGAATTCTGACAGCTCGTGCTACAGCCTCAGCCTCAGACTCAGCTGCAACATTCTGTTCCGGCAGTTATTCAATGGAAATGTAAACATTGAAGTGACAGTTGAGATTGTGCGACACGTTTTTCTGATGATCAGTAAATTGTAAACAAAAAATGTGAATAATAAAAGTAATATTGAATGATTTTAGTGCAAAAAATGAATTCGTTTTGTGAAATATTTGATGTGAAATTTAAGTATAGTGAAAAATAAATTCGTTATATTTGAAGTGAAATTCAATTCAATAAATTAAATTTAAAATTGTGTGTTGTTGTTGTGTCGTTTATATATTCCGATAAACGTTGACATTAAACGTCAAAATTTCTTTACATTTCCTTAGAAATATGTGCGTATACCGTGCTCAAAAAGAATCCTTCAACATTTATTCATCATCATAATATTTTTTTAATGTAAATTATGATTAGATTTCCATTTAAACTAAAACATAATTTCGCATCAAATTTATAAAATATGAACTTACACCACATTCAAATAAAATGGTTCATATAATGTATAAAAAAATTCTCTTTTATATCATATATTGATTTATATACATCTATACATACGCTTATATACATACATATGTATGTATAAAAAGTTAAAAAATAAATTTAATCATTTTTATTACTTCCTTGTAACTTGATTAATAATTAAAATTGAATACATGAATGCAAAGAAAATTGTTATTTAAGACTTTCGATATACTCTACATTACACAATAACTAACTTATTTTATAATTAAATAATTAACATCACTTCAATTTACACACACGTGCGAGTATACAAACATATTGTACGTTAACGTTAACGTATGTATATGCTAACGCTTATTATAATTTTTCAAAAATTGATTTGTTTATTTTATTCACAAACACAAATTACTAAGATATTATTTTCCATGTACACTTTACCGGGAGTTATATATTTATTTAAATTTAATTATGCTGCTGCATTACATATTTCACCATGTTGTTATTCCTATATGTATAAAAATTTGAATTAACAATCTAACATCATAAATTAGACACAATAATAATATTTTTACAAAAATCTAATTGTTATAATTCTCAGTGAAAAATGAATTTAATCACATATGTGTATAGTACATATGTACATAATATGTTAACGATGTTATCAAAATGAATAATTATAATAAAACAGTAAATATCACATATGTATATCCAAAACAAACAAATTATTTTATGATTATATTTACATATATCCTTTTTTTTTGCATATATATTTTATTTCAAAAGTAGGTATAATTTCAAATTTTCATTTTGTTTACTTATTTTTACAATTTTTCATTATTTCTGATTACGATAGGATAAATTAATATCATTATATATGTGTGTATGTGTGTGTGTGTTTTAGATTATATACTGTACGATTTGTGTACATTTTTTTTTCTGTTCGTGTCCGTCCACCTTTATATAATAAAATGATATAAAATAAAATAAAATTAAAATAAAATTCTGATATTTCCGTATACAGATATATGTAGTACCATTTACACATACATATATATGCGAATGATGTATTTTCATTTAATAATAAAACAATATACAAATATAAAATTTTAATATGGGACGCGTATAACGACACACCTTTTGTGGCAAACATAAAAAAAAAATATCTAATATGTGGCACTGGCAACCTTCAAAATATATATAATATTCGTTTAGATACTCGTATATACAGTCTACTGTTTACTGTTTAGTATGTCGTATGTCCTTATTTATGTTGTGTATATATACGTGTAAAATATGATATTCGAATGAAATACATACATACATACGTGTATTTAAAAGGACAAAAGAAAAAAAAAACAAAAAAAATGAATCGGAAAAAAAATTTTTTGAACCTTTAAAATTAATTTTTATTTGTATAGATGTGCATCTACATATACATATATTCATTCATTCATGCATACATACATACATATAATGACATTAAAAATAAATTTAATAAACAAAAAAGGTTCAAAAGCTTTGTTTATAAATAGATTAACATTTATATAGGCACATATGTAACATTTATATAGAAATGTTATGCAATACAAATAAGTTAATAATAAACGTCATAAAGGTTATACATATAGTTATACAATGACGTCCACACCGGTGTACTAAACACATATACGAATATGCTAGTCTAGTACCACTAGTACACTAAGTAGATATGATAAAATTAAGTGTGTAATAAGTACATACATATATACATTTTGATATGTAATTGTATATTTTTCATTCGAACATTTTTTATATTATTTTTAATTCACGATAATCATTAAAAAATTTCACAATTCGTGTGAAATTTTAAAGATTTTACATTGTGTACAAGAATGTATGTTTGTATATAGGGTGAGGCAAAAGTATTGTCATAATTGATGGATTGGCTACAATTTTGGGTAGAAATGAAAAACAAATAATAGAAGACTACATTTTCACGGAAAGTTTGTTGATTGAAGATTTGAAATTTGATGACACTTTGAAGGTGTAAAGTCTAAAACTATAGGGGCAGATCACAGTTTAGAAACTTCCTAAGCCTGTTTAAGTATAGATAAATTCCTTGGTCTATCAGCAATCAGCTTGGATAAGTTCGCTCAGAATTAGTTTATCCTAAACCACCACTTAATGCAAACAGTTTAACTCGATGAGAGTTTTTTTTTTTTTTTTGAACATACAACAAATTACAAATAAACCAGTTTTCGGTCTGTCAATACGAATTCTTAACTAAAAGCTTTTTCTAAAATTTAGCTTTATCCAAAAGGAGCTTTTGGTCTGTTAGCACCAAAATAAATATTTAGGCTTCAAAATTGTCGTTTGTCACACAAAAGTCAAGTCAAAAGCACAATCTGACATTAGACTGGACACCATTTATTAGAATTGTGGCACATTCATGTTCCACCCTATATTTATAAAATATTTAGAGTCCTTACAAGTGCCTACATAATATAACGATATGAACATATTATGAATTTTTACTGTTTTCATTTATAAGTTTTCAGTCCGATATATATAGGTGTACAGTATAGACATGGTATAGGATAGGTGTGTAGATATTTTGGAACAATTTTATAATGTTTCCATCATATATAAATTATTTATACACTTGTATACTTGACATATAATTGAAAAAGAACGAAAAAATAAAAATGAAATAAAATGAACTTTAATGTCAGGACATTTATGCTCTTGAATTTTCTAGACTATTTTTAAATGTATAATGCATATGTTTACAAATGTTTATATTATTTGTCAAGGATATGTTTATACCATCAACATTGGCAAACCTATTATATTTAATGCATAAACTACATACATACATACATGAGGAAAAAGTTATAATTTCACACTACAAATCATTGTATGCAATTGTATAATTATCAAATCAACTGGTTATATACAGTTCAAGGTTCAAGGAAGCTTCATACTAATAATAATATATAAAGTCATTAATATATTACGAATAATACTTACTTGAAACTTTAAATCGCCAATTTCAAAGGATACAGCTCCTGCAGGTTCATTTGTGCTTGAATTATTCATTTTGAATATGTTTATAAAGATGTTGCTAATGAAAATGTAGCCCAAAAACTTTATAATATAGGATTACATTTAAACCAGAAACAATTCATTTGTTTGGATGAGGACTAGGTATAGCTAAAGTTTCTAACGCTCCGTGGATAAGAGATGTTGGAATAGCTTTAGTACACATACGAGGTAGTAATCATGATTGCAATGATTGTTGAAAAAAAATTCTAAATTCCTAGATAAATTTGTATATAGCCAATTGGTATAGTCCGACTTACCTTTTGTTGTTAGAGGTTGAGGGGAATAAATTTTCCAAATATACACAAGTCGTTTTTTTTTTAAATTTTCAATAAGAGAAGAGGGATTTTCAAAAAGAGAGATTTAACATTGTAATTACGTTTTAATTTTAGATATCATGTAAACTAGAAGACTAATATAGAAATCTATTTAGCTTTTCATAGAAAATATTCGTTGTCGTGTTCCATAGATGTTTTTTTCAAATAAATTTTTATATATTTTCTTTTATTGCTGCAACTTATAATTATTTCTGTACTATACACGAATACATGAATATGTTCAAAAAAATTTTTTTTAAATACAAAAACTCATAACTTGAGTATTTGGGATGTAAAAGGAGAAGTAGAAATTAAACTAGAAAAGTACACGCGACTAGGAGTTTCTGTTCTCCTTTTCTTGTGTAGTGAATTATGTAATGGACTGTAGTAAACGAGTATATGGAGAAGAACTTCATATTGAAATGCATTAAAATTTTTTAATTATGATTTATATTGAGGTGTTTTATTTTTTCTTTCGTTTATTTTATTTCAATGTCTACATTTCGTCATTTTGTTCAATTTTGAACTTCATCATCATTTCAATTACGAAATCGGAAATATTATTTAAATCAATAAAAATGTTAGCCGTTTACAATCACTTTACAACGTACGTAACGCGTAAAAATGTATTGTCGTTAAAAATTTAAAATTGTACCAGAAAATAACTTGCAACAATTCACAATCATATTCATTTCTCGTTTCATCATAAAGCTTAAAAATGTCAGCTAACATACCGGAAAAATGAAACATTCAAATTTGATTGAAGGATTCACTTCAGATTATTAATAATTTCATCACAGATGGCGTAATAAATTTTTGGTACAATTATAATTTTAAAACAACTGTTGTCGCGTAAATAAATTTTTGTTAAAATACTTAAAATTGAATCTATATATTGATAGAAAAATTAAATTTAGTTCTGGAAAAAAAGTTGTAGGGAAATAATACTTTAATAGGAGGTTGGGAGTTATTTTGGGGAAACTTACGAATTGTTGCCGCCAGATTTTGAAACGAGACCTTCCGATAATGATACTTTGGAATGTCTTCTTTAACGTGGTATATGTCTCTATTGGAGCAAATTTATCTTAAGAACGCAAACTACCCTTAAAAATGTTTGGTACAAAATGGCGTGTTTTACAAGAATCATTATGTCTCCATAGATTATGATCTTGGAACGGATTTAAAATGTTCATTAGGAGCAAATAATTTTGACATTTAACTTTAATAATTGAGAATTTTCTAATACAAGTAAACAGCCTAAAAATTATTTAACGGTTTAAAAACAATACTACATGATATAAAGGCATTTGACGTACTACACATATTTGTATATACATATAGGTACAATTGGTATTACGTTCCTAGAAAACTCAATTAATTTCATGTTAATTGCAACATGATTTTTTTTTCTATGAGTTTTTCCTTTTGTTGTTGTGATTATTATTATTATTACTGTTCTTGTTGTGTAATAAATAAACAAACAAAAATAATAAAGAGAATCTATACATACCTTGTATTTCGATAATTATACGTATATTAGTCATATTCTTAATATTATTGTCAATAGGAGTTTTACAAACACTCTAGATTAGATCTATGATAAATAATCTTATTTGAAAAAGTCAAAACTAATTAAAGTTTTCTATTCAGTGTTGGTCATATCTTTTTAATGATTTTTCAACAAAAAACAACGCTATAATTCTCGTCACAGGTTACAGCAATTATTAACTGATGTGCCAATCCATGTATACATTTTCATACATTACACGCATATGAAGGTATTTGTGTATACGAATACGATTTACGACTAGTTAATAGGCTATACGTCCCAGCAAGCATTGCGATAAGAAAGCAATGGCGAAACATTATCGTAGTGGAAAGTCTCGCCTATTACCGCAATATGGATTTTCTAGTAGAATACCATACGATGTGCTTGGAAAAACGTTGACGCGCACTCTAATTGCTTTGTACGATTGCATTCTAATTGATTCAAATAGACAGGGCGATAAGAAAGCAATATTTATGTTGCTTGTTCATGGTTTATTATGTTGCGCTTTTATCGCTAACTCGTATATAACCTAAACTATTGCCCTTTTATTGCATCCTCGTACTATTGCCCAAATGTTTGCTGGGACAGTAGGCTAATTTGAAATGATCAATCAATGTGACTTTCAAAGTAAAATGTGAGTGACTAGCTGCAGGTACCCATACTTGGCTGTATATTGTTGGTCATAGATTTATTTGTTGATACCTAAGGGTAGATATCATTGATTGCATTATATTTTAGGTCTTCATAGATATGTACATTTGAGAAATCTGTTCATTTTAATGATCTAAGCATTTTTGATCAAAGAAATATAACCAGCGCCATATCAGCTTTAAATTATCACTTTCAAAGAAATATAATCAATGGCATATCACCCTTTGTTGACCACTTTCAGAGAAATAATGACTAATGCGTTATCCAGCCTTTGACGACTATTTTCGAAGAAATATAACCAACGGGATGTCATCCTCAGATCACTGCCTGACATACTAACCTTATTTGATGACTTTAAACCCCCGAATCTTCTACACTCTTAAAACCATTGGCGCACAATCATACAAACCTTAGTATTGAGGTCTTCTAACCGACACAAAAAACTCTCAATCAGTCATTTCGTACAGCCAAATTTTCAAACATCGATTGCACATAAAACCATTTATATTTATAGATGTACATACATACACATCACATATTATAGATAATAATAAATTGATTATGCGAAGGTTTTTATGGGTAAAATATTAAAAAAATTAATATTGTACGTTACGTATATACATTATATCTAAATATTTATGATATTTTTATATGTAATGCCATGTAATTTGTTAAATCAATCATATAAAACAAATGTATCTATCAGAGTTTTATATCAATTTTTAAAAAATAACGAAAATAAAAGGAACACCATTCATATAATATATGTATGTATGTAGGTATGTATACGTACATTTGTATTTTGTTATGTATACGTTTGTCATATTTGATAAAATGTTCTTATAAAAAATATGTACCGCAGTGTTGATTGTACTACCACACATGTCTACATTTATACAATCCATCATAAAATGATTTGTATATTTGACAAAAAACTATTGTATATTTATGACAATTTTAAAAATTATGTGTACGAAAATATGAACGAACATATATATACATAAATGTATGTAAAATATAATATACAGATGTAAATATAATACTTAAGACATAAAAATGTCTGCGTACACATTTGAATTGATAACTAAATTTAGTCATTAATAAATTCGTCATTGAAATCAATAAAATATACAATTCTAAAAAAAAAATGTTTTTTTTTCAAATAATTACCACTAAATAACATTCTTCTTCTTTCAGAATGGTTAATCAAAATTAAAAAAAAAATTACCAAAAATTATTTTGATTTTGTCTTTTGGCTCCTATAAATTATTAAGATCAAATCACCAATTATTATACTATTATATAATGTAGTGTAAATATAAGACATTTAGGTAGATTTTGAATTTTACATTAATTTACATTTACATTAATGCCCGTATTTGTTACATTTTTCGATTACCATTTATACTGTTATACCGAATATTTCAGACGAGTTTATAAATATGAAAAGATCATTATATAGATCATTATAATAAAAATTATCGGGTGATTAAATTAAAGTCGAAAGTCGAAGTCCAAGTTGAAGTCACTGCATTGAATGTAGAAGTGGCATAAGTTTGGTAAGGCAGATCTGAAAGGTAAGATTGTTCGAAAAGTCAAATACCTATAAGCACTATGGCATAGACAAGATAGATTATTATTAATTCACGTCAGACTTGACTGGCAAGTTAAAAATATCTGACTACACAACGCTTATCGTACTGCACGACTTTACTATATTGCACTGTAATGGATGGAGCGTTAAAACAGTCAGAACTGACTAGAAAGTCAGAAAACACTTATCTTAATTACCGAAAACGAACTATATATTTTTTATACATCACAGTGAGACCAGCCCAGCCATGTTTGTTTTCAGATTCTCCTAAAATTGACAACTTTTGTGTTCACTATTGCTTGGAAATCATTATCATTATGTAGTATACACGTAATCCCAGAATAATTCGAACTTGAGATCATCCAAATTTTGAAGTTGTCCGATTCGGTTAAGCTCAAATTTCGATTTCGGTTTAAGCCTAAATCATTTGAATTCAATCCCAATTTTCTAAGCATTTATGTGTAACCAATTTCCAATATGGGAGCAAATAAAAAATGTCATTCATATGCTGTGATAAAGAACAATTTTAAAAATGGCAGAAGCCGACAGATCATGACAAAAACATGTTTAAGGCAATGTAAACACATTGGAGTCGGACAGTTGGAATTGTGATGAAAAATTGAAGTTGATATAAATTTTTTAAGGTTAATTCGATCACCCTTTACTCATTCATAAATAAGACTTCAAAAAAATAAAAGGCAAATCACCTAAATGGACACTTGATTTTTATAGTTTTTTTTTTTCAAGTCATTGCTCTGATGGTGTATAACAAAACAAAGATATCAGTGATCATTTTTAAATAGAAATCATGAATATTTTCTTTTCATGTCAAGAAAAATATATATGTGGACACATCTTTATTTTTGCTTTTGATATGTAGATTCATTGTACAGATGTACCTACAAACATACGAAAAATTTTATGTATAAAGATGACTTTTTTTTTTCAAAATGACTAATTTTGTGTACATAACGTTCGAGTATTAAATCAAAAAAAAAATAATGTTTGTTCAATTTCTTTTTAGAAATTCATTTTTTCAAATATCTGTGTATGGTAAAATTTGCAAAATTTTTTTTTCAGTGAAAAAAGGAGAATATTTTGCAAATTTCATATTTATTATGTTAATTTATTGTTATTTTATTTATTTCACAATATTACAAACACAAATACACAAAACATTTCATGTGTATACATAAATAATATTCGTATAGATAGATATTTTTATGAATTTTATGTAAAGGTAAATAAAAATAATAATGGGAAAACAAAAAACCGCAATTAATCATAACCGATCATCAAAGTTATAATATAAGAAGAATTCTGAAAAATTTATGCATATTAAAAACTGCCTACATATAATACCTGATACATAACAGAAGAGTCATAGACTTGTATGTCGTGTGTAGTAGGTAGTATGTGGTATGTAAGAGTAGAAGTAGTAGAATAGAAGATATTGGGAATGATTAATTAATGAATTAATGAATGGGAGCAAAAATTTGTATTTTCGTTAATTTATTTATTGCTACAAATACACTATAATACAACCACCTGTTCCGTTTCAAGAGCAACTTGGCCGGAATTTAACAAGAAAAGAATCTTATCGCTAATTGGTAGAGACCGACGAGAGATCGCTAGAATCATAGCGATCCAATAGGTTACTGACCTCTGTGGGAGAATACGCATCCAAGCTGGGTCTATACCGTTTAATACACACTGCAAAAATCTGCAAGGACAATTCAGAGAAAGAAACTCTCTTACATTAAGGGCTTTTGGAAAGCCGCTCCTCAAAGATTTTGCGGAGGTAGCCAATCTATGTATAGGTAGGTAGTCTGATTTAGTACTTTAAAAAGATGAAATGGCTATAGTTTAGAATAAAACAATCAATACCTAAGAGTTTGTGGCAATAAAACAGCAAGCAAAGTGCTAATTTAGTCTGCTTCAGGGAACTGAAACGGACTGCCATTGCAACCAACCAACCAACACTATAGTACACTTATGTGTGTGTATGTGAAAAAATATTATATATACCTACTTATCTTATTATACAAAATAATGAATATGTACATAAGTAAGAAAAATGATTTACTTTATACATATATACGAGCAAATTCATATGAAATAAATGATGACAGAGATGAAATCTAAAAATGTATTTTTATATTTTTTGTTTTTCAAAATTTTATATATTCACAGGAACCAAAAAAACAAGGAAGTAAATGTGTGTGTGTGGTACATAAAAATGTAAACATAAATTGAATGTTGCAATCAGAATCAATGATGTACCATTGCATTGTATACGTATTTGTATTGTGTGAATGCAATTTAATATTGTGGTAAAAGTAAACATGAAGAATGCATTAATTTGTAATTATTTTTCTATGTCTGTTTCTATATTCTTGTATTAATTTTAATTTTAATTAAATGAACAGAATAATAATTTCTGTTTATTTTTATTTTTTCGTCTACATGTCTGCCTGGAAGTGTGAATATGTTTTGCCTATTTCTATGATGACTGATGATGGTTATTATTATAATCAAATGCTGATGGATTCCATCAGAACAGATCGCGCGTATAAAACATAAATGATTTTTTATACACTACATGAACTCTTACATATCTGTGCATGCATATTCGTATATACAATTAAGAGAATGAATCGATTTAGAATATATTTTTGTTTAAATTTAAATTTGAAAAAACAAAGAAATATTAATTGAAATACAAAAATTTTAATTTTCAGAAAATAAAATTGAATTTTTTTTCTTTGCAGAATTCATTATTTTTAAATCGACCTCCTATACACTTATTTAAAAAATAGTGCGTCCTACGAGAGAGAGAGAGAGAGAGAGAGAATATGCGTACACTTGAGTACGTTCGTTCTACCTATTTCTCTCTCTATACCTCCCTCTACCTTTCTCTCTAAAGTTTAATTTCTGTTACGTGCGTGACTAGCGAGTGGTTGTGATGATCCAAAGACAAGTAAGTAGTTCAACAACGTCCGATCGTTTCGATTTCGAGAGAGATGACAGATGATTGCTGTGCTAGAAATTTTAAAGAATTTTTTTCATTTTATTCCATCTACTAACAATGTTTTGCATATAAAACTTTAATTTAATTTTATTTATTTTGATCCTTGGAATTTAATTATTTTTTAAAAATTATTATGAACATCTTAAATAATTATTGGGCATTTAAATATTTATCAAAAGTTGTGTACATAAATCGTCTTTTAGAAGAAAGTTACAAAAAAAAAGTCTTCAGATTATCGCTTCCTTTTACTCATTTTTCCTATCAGAGCAAGTCTTGTATTGTAATTGTTTTATTTTGAATCTAACTGATGATATAAATCGTTGCGTGACCTATATTTGAATTACTGCTGCGGTAAAGTACCTATATTACTACGCTATACAACCAAACACATGCATGGACCACAAAGGTGTAGTGTAGATTGATGACTATGTGTAGATATATCTTAGAAAGAATATATGCAAATCATAGAGACAATTCGATTTCGCACATATAGATAATGTATCATATGATGAGATTCTAAGAAAACAAAACATTCATCGTTCATTTTATTAAGAAATTCTGAAATTCCATTTTTTAAAAACCCTAAAATCAATCATTTGAAATATGGCAGACATAGTATACAACTAGGTATACGTTCGAATGTACACCAGAACCTGCTTATTGTGTTATGGTCTTAGTTTGTGATTTGTAAGTGACTCATTATTATATCTGCGTTTTGTTGGACTCATCATTAACTTAATAATTATTGTAATTACCACATTATACCTTGTACAATTTGATTTATAATCTTTCCTGGATAAATACTCATATAGGCAGGCATATCAATCTATCTATCTATATTAGGTTCTATAGGTATGTACTTTTATAAATGGGTAATAATTTACTTTAGTCTTGTGAGCATGTAGTAGGTGATACTTATCTCATTTTATGTGTAAATAATGTGTTGTTGTTGTTGTTGTTGTGTGTTATAATTGTATACATTATAATGTACATTTATACAATCGTCGTATACAGATAAATATGAGTGTACTGTACCGTTAATCATTGACCACTAAAATTAATGTTAATCAAATTAATTGAAAGAGGACAAAAAAAATGAAATAAATAAATAAATAAACTTTTCAATTTTTTCTTTTTCTTGAGAATTCTTTCAATTTTACTGATGACTGTGTTTTTATCATCAAAGAATCGATGTCAAATAAAGTACATATGTACATATGGTGTTCGTAATCGTATCAATGCTGTTTTAATGTTTTGATGATGACTATTTTATAGAGGTATCTGTGTCTTGTTATTTCTTATTAAGTCATACAGAAAAAAGAAAAATGTAAACTAAGTGGATACAAACACAGACGTAGACATGTGTGTATATACATAGTTTTAGAAATGTGTGAATGAAAAATTATCGCAGATAAGTACTATCTCTGGTGGTATCACTACAAAATTGAAATGTACGTTTATTTAATATTTTTTGTTTTGGGAATTTTGAAATTTCATTAAATATACTTCATTCATCAATTTTCGAATTTTCGCTTTTTTTTTATAGGCAGAGGTAAACAGTATACTATACTACTACATAATATCTGGCTGGCCTCAATTTAAAATTTTGCGTACTATAATACACCGTAGCACTTTTGCTTATTCATCAATATTTTTGATCATCGTCGTCATAATAAGTATGCATAAATGTCACAGAATCTAGAAGTTAGTCGACCGAAATTTTTTTTTCTTTCCCTATATATCTACACTTTACTCTCTACATACGTGTATGTACAGTTCTGAATAGTCGAGTGTCGAGTCGCTAGATTTAAATTTTCCAATATAGCTATGTATATTTATCATGGAAAACTTTGTGCGTCACATATCTATCTATGTACTCTACATTTAGTGCATGTGTGATGCATTCATGTATGTGTGTACTTTTATGCGTTTTGAATGACATCCAAAAATAACAAATAAACGTGATTTTTTTTTCGATTATTTTTATATTTTTGGTTTTTCGTTTATTTATTTTTTTTGTTTGTTTTCTTTTGGGCTCAATGACCGCATACGTATATATAATGTATATGTGGCACATATGATGATGATGATGATGATAATATTGCATTGTACATATATATTCATTTAAATATAGTCCACATAATCGCTTATAAATGTAGCTTGTGTTTAGATATATTCAAAACAAAAGCTTAATAATAATAAAAAAAAGTCTGCCTGAGTGTGTATAAATATTGTGTACTGTTTTTGTAATTTGAAATTAATATAGAGGGCGCTTTACTTCCATAGCCTGTATTATCTCTGAAAAAACTGGCAAAAAATCACTAAATTCTGTCTTTAAAACACAATAACTCTTGAAACAAAGAACGTAGAGAAGCATATAAGGTATCATTGAAGAGAGGGGGGAGTTTCCTTCAGATTTTTCTTAGACCAGATTCTTCTAGCTATTACACCGTAGTTATTAAAGGGTGTTTCGTAGATTGAGTGCGAAAAATCTTCATCGCCCTCTAGCGGCTAAACGGTTGAGATTACCCCTTTCCCTCTACAACGATTTTTTGTTTGTCTCGGCGAGACCTAACTACTGTGTGCCGGATGACCACCCGAAACCGGACACCCTGTATGAATGTACGCCCTTTAAAAATACATAATTTCATTCAACCAAACCAACACTTTGTTATGTACACTCGTATATTTCAAACTGTAAAGTACACATTAGCAATAATTATTATTTTATTATTATCAATAAATTTATCGCATGATAGAGAAATGTAAAAAGTGAAGAAAAAAATCGAATTTCAAGGTTAAAATTCTCAATATTAATTGGCGTATAGTATATTATGTATCAGATCAGATAATATATATTTCTTCTTTATTCTTGGTTCGTGTATTGAATCATTGGGCAATATTTTGTGCCAGCTACAGAAGAGATTCACATATTCATTGCAGTGGTATCTCCTTATATTCAGCAAATCAGATTATTTTTGTTTTGTCGTGTTGTTGGTCGGTTGTTAATTTCAATTTCATTCTTCAGATATTTAAAAATTGTAACAAATTTAATGAAAAGACAAAAAAAATGTAAGAAAAAGAAAGAGAAAGAGAGTAGAGTTCATGATGAAATTTTTTGGATCGATTGATGTTGATGCAATGACTTTATCATAAAGAGACACCCAAGTTGTTAGTTATTGTTGTTGTTTTTTTATTATTATTATTGCCGGTTATACATGTTTGTATGTATTTGGAATGATGATCGAGTTAATTAAACGATTAAATGCATCAATCAATGCAACAAACAATGTATAATTAATGATCGATTTTTTAATTTTCGTCTACAAAATATCTTCTCTTCATATTATTATACATATGTTCATCTTATTGCGTGACCTTTTCAAGAAACATTATTTATACACATATGATTTTATACATGAGTATTAATGTAGTATTACGAGTTTTTGTGTATCGAGTATGATGCTTTTAAATGAAATATATGAATATACTCTGAATCAATAAATCCAATGCATATAATATTGAAATTACAAAAAAATATTACTTGATGACTTGACAACGACAATGATGATGATGATGGAAATGAGATGATGGCTGCGAGATCAATATTATTAAATTGACTTTGACGAAAATATCATAAAATGCAATATAAAAAAAGAAAAACATTTCAAAAATCTGATGTAAAAAGTAGAATTTTGAAACTGAAAAATTAAAATGAATTTCGCAATCAGAATAAGAAAAAAATTTTTTTTTTCGAAATATTCAAATGCAAAGTTCATTGGATATACATACATTTTCAAATTTGTAACAGAAAGAAAATACAGTGGACTCGTGCTAACTTGAATCCCCGATAACTTGATGAACTATCCAGTAACTTGATCTCTTAGCCCAGTCAAATTAGCCATAAAAATGGCTTAAGCCTACAATAATTCAGACCTAGCTGAAAATTGGTGGAAGTATTAAGTTCGTTGTTAGAAACAAAATGCCAAAGTTCCTCATCGATGTGACCTCTGCAAAAAAAGTTATTCAAGGTCAAAGGTCACGAAAATCGGTTTTTTGCCTTTTTCTCGGAAACGGTAAGTGTTATCACAAAAATAGGTTATATAAAAGTTGTAAGTCATCTAATTTCCTATAATAAATGTTCTTATACTTTTTTTCGTAAGTATTACCATTTCCGAGATATCGCGATTTTAAACATCGAGCGCTGCTGGTAGGCGCGCTTATGCGGCTTATACGGGTCATCGACCATTTACCATAAGTAAAAATGCGACAGTATCTATGTTGTAAGCAAATTAAACAATAAAATTTCATTAAATATAATATTTATATAAATAATATCCACAAAAATAATATTTTTAATATAATTCAATATTATATTTATTAATATACATAATATAATACAATACAGTGAAACCTCTCTTAACGGACACCTCTTTTAAACGGACCACCCTTTTAAACGGACACCAATACGAGAAATGGCTGGCAGCAATGTGCATAAATGTGCATTTTACTCCTTTAAAGCGGACACCTCCTACGGACGGACGTGGACACTATTTTCTATAATTTTGAACATTGATCCTCTCTTTGGCGGACAATTTTTAGTTTTTTTTTATATAGAAAAAAAACAAAACCTTTCAAATTCAAAAGTTAACTGTTTCTGTAACTGTAATCTGTCTGCATTTGTAATAAATGCTTCTAGTTCACATTATTTTGCTTTATAATGTGTCTATTCTTTGCCACAAAACTATTTTCAATCTTACAATTTATTTATTGTTTAGTTTTATTTAACTGTTGTGAAATAAGCATCTAATAATTATTGTGTTATAATTATAATAAAGTTGAAATTTATTTTATTACTTAGCTGTCATTGAGAGGTTTGTGCACATTTCGTATTATTTTATCCATAGTAAAGTTGTGAATATGCCCGCGAAAAGAAAACTTTTATCTTTAAGAGAAAAAATAGGTATAATAAATTACGCTACAGATCTTGAAAATACAGGAAATTGTTCTGTTAGAGCAAAAGGAAAAAAGTTCCAAATTGGAAAAACATGTGTTGCCCAAATTATGTAAGAATTTGCGGCAAAGTATAATCATGGATTTTTTCAAAAAATAAAAATGTCAATTTGGATGTAATATTTTATTATTCAAATATGTAATATTTTATTACTTTTTTAATTGTTGCTAATTAGTTTTTGTCATAAAATAAATGAACTTTCAAATTAAAAAAAAAGTATTTTTTAATTCGAACTTCTTTTCACCGGACACCCCTTTCGAACGGACAAAAAATCATTCCCCGCGTGTGTCCGTTCAAGAGAGAGTTCACTGTACTTATAAAATGTACAAAACAATATGCACACGTTTGCACGCCACCCGTGAGGTAGTGCACTTGGCGCATTGTTTTTAACGTGGTTTCCCCAGTAGGTATACTCCACAATCTATTGGAATAAATGTTTTTAGATGTTATATTATTGATTTAAACAATTTTAATATTATAATAATTGATTTGTCATTAGCAGAACTATTATGAAAGTGTTATCTTCATTTTATGATGTAATTTTTGATCAATCTATGACAGTTCCAACAAACCAACAACAATTCCTCGCAAATGCTCACAATAAATCTCGTTTCATTAACATGTTATGTGAAAAACTTCAAGATGAAAACATATTAATTAAACAAGCTGATAATGACGCTGATGTTCTTATAATTGAAACAGCAATAGAACAATACAATAATGTAAATACTATAATCGTTGTTGGTGAAGATGTTGATTTGTTAATATTGCTTACTGCACGAACACCATCCGATAAAATTATCTATTTTTTAAAACCAGGGAAAGCCCAAGTAGAAACAAAAATATATTCGTCAAAAAGTTTACCTGCATACCCCAAATGTGAAGCTAATATATTATTTTTGCACGCAATAACTGGCTGTGATACTACATCAGCAATTTTTAAAAGGGGTAAGATAACAGCATTTAAATTGTTTGAAAAAAGAAATGATTTAATCGTCTACGCAGAAGTATTTAAAAAAATTGATTCTTCACCACAAGACATCATGACAAATGGAACTAAGATTCTGCTTGCTATTTATGGAGCCCCCAAAAAAATTGATAGTATAGATAAGTATAGATATTTGAGCTTTGCCTAAAATACACGGAAAAATAAAAGAGTTCAGCTATAGTGTCTTCCTCCAACATCAGCATCTGCTTTTCAGCACTTATGTCGCGTTTACTATCAGGTTTAAGTGTAGCTGGGCAATCAACTGAACCCAGAAGACTGGGGTTGGAAATTGATTGATGACAGTTTGGAGCCAGTTCAAACGCTACTCCCGCCTGCTCCGGAAAGACTTCTAAACACCATCTTTTGTAATTGCAAAAAGGGTTGCAGCAAAAATTGTAGTTGTAAAAAAGTTGGTTTACCTTGTTCTTTAATATGCACTAATTGTCAAGGCGAGTCTTGCTCCAATGTAGCCCATACAGTAGATGATGAATTTGATGAAACTAACGAGGAGACAATGTCTGAGACTTCCTTTTTGGAACAGTTTATAGAAACACAAAATGAAGATGAAAACGAAGAAGAAGAAGAAGAAGAAAATGAAGAAGATATTATAGTTGAAATATCACCTGATGAATATCAATTCGATTAACCATTTTTATAAATTAACAATCTACCCACTTAAATAATAATTCCATTTCAATAATAGTTCTGCTTCAATAATAATTCCACTTTCATAATAGTTCTGCTAATGACAAATCAATTATTATAACATTAAAATTTTTTAAATCAATAATATAACATCTAAAAACATTTATTCCAATAGATTGTGGAGTATACCTACAGTGGAAACCACGTTAAAAACAATGCGCCAAGTGCACTACCTCACGGGTGGCGTGCAAACGTGTGCATATTGTTTTGTACATTTTATAAGTATTGTATTATATTATGTATATTAATAAATATAATATTGAATTATATTAAAAATATTATTTTTGTGGATATTATTTATATAAATATTATATTTAATGAAATTTTATTGTTTAATTTGCTTACAACATAGATACTGTCGCATTTTTACTTATGGTAAATGGTCGATGACCCGTATAAGCCGCATAAGCGCGCCTACCAGCAGCGCTCGATGTTTAAAATCGCGATATCTCGGAAATGGTAATACTTACGAAAAAAAGTATAAGAACATTTATTATAGGAAATTAGATGACTTACAACTTTTATATAACCTATTTTTGTGATAACACTTACCGTTTCCGAGAAAAAGGCAAAAAACCGATTTTCGTGACCTTTGACCTTGAATAACTTTTTTTGCAGAGGTCACATCGATGAGGAACTTTGGCATTTTGTTTCTAACAACGAACTTAATACTTCCACCAATTTTTAGCTAGGTCTGAATTATTGTAGGCTTAAATGCTAATTTGACTGGGCTACTCTCAATAACTTAGCATTGTCTGCCCTATATAACTTGAACTTGTGATCGCACTGTAACTTGAAAGATGGAAAATTTAACTGAGGATATGATGATAGAGAGGAGAATATCTCCTTGTTACAGCTTTTTGTACAGAGCCAAATGGTTTTAATACATATATTTGTCTTTTTTTTTTTTTTTTTAAACACTTATGATCGGGAGAATATAATTCAGTGGGAAAAAAGTGAGGTGAGTGATGAAGACATTGAATCATGCGAAAAGGAAATTGAATTTGAAAAAATTGCGACACCAAATAATGCGATATTTCGAACAGAGAAGTGGTTGAAATCACTAATAAATTATTTAATAAAATTGTTTGAATTTAAAGACGTTCCTTACAGGAATATTTTCAGTACTGATGCAGAATCCATTCAACAACTTGAACAATTCGTCAACTTGAACAACCTCTTGCACGATTTGCGGTCGTGTTAGCCCGAGTGCACTGTAAATTTAACTTAAATTCTCCATTAACTTTTGTTTTTCTTCAAAATATCACAGTTTTAAGTCTGTAGATTTCATACCGAATTGACAATATTGATTTTCATAATAATGTGGTACGATCGTTTCTTGTAAACTATATGTAAAATGATTGCGTTGCATATTTTTATTTGTTTATTTCGCTTTTGTAATTTTCTTTTTTTCTTCAAATGAAATTTCAAGAACAAAATAATAAAAATTACATTTTAATGGTCATTGACTTTGCATTTAATACAAATAAATGTAGATGTACATACATTGTAAAATTATATTTCTGATAATGAAAAATGATAATGGGCAAAAAAAATAAATAAATAAAACGAAAAGAAAATTCTGATCACAATTATTATTGTCTGTTAATTATTTGCAAATAAAAAATTTGCGTGCATTATACGTAATAAATTTTTAAAAAAGACAGTAAATTAATAAATCGAATTCATTGATAAAAGAAAAATGTATGTGTGTGTATGTATGTATCAGTCCATTATATTCGTTCACTTTGTGTCTTATTTACAGATAAGTATTTCAGTACAAAAAACGTTAACGATCGTTCATTCTAAAATTCTGTGTCTTTTTTTTTCCAAGTATATAACAATAAACAATAACAATAACAATAACAATAACAATAACAATAAATAAAATGCTAGTCAGATAGTCAACTAATCAACACACATATTTACTTTTACACTTATACTTCTATCACATTTCTCCATTCTCTATATGAATCTATCACTTCTATTAAATGAAAAAAAAAAAACAATTAGGTACTTTTTGAAATTCTTTTTTCCACAACGATCGATACAGTAATATTCGGAAAACATAGTACCTACTTTAGTACTTTGATTTTTTGGGGAATTTTTGAATTAAAATTTTTTTACAGAATATTGGCAAACATTTTTCCAATGAATCATAAGAAAGGAACATTATTTTCAATATTTTTTTTTTTTACTGAAATTCGTTCTGAAACAGTGGATTAAAGTAATCATGATCCGAAATGGGGTACAACAGCGCCGTACAGCCGAATTTTGTTTTTGATCTTTTTAAGAAGTTTTTCCCAGCTTTGAGAAAAGGGTGAGTAATCACATGGTAATACAAATGGCTTCTCCGTCTTCTTCTTCTTTTTATCCGTCTTCTTTTTCTTCGTCTTCTTCTTCTTCTTCTACTTCTTCTTCCTCTTCTTCTTGTACAGTCATGTTCTCCTTAAATGCTTGCCTCCAATCTTTCAATATTTTGCTGTTTTTTTTAGTTTCCTTTCAGTTTCATGTTCTCTACATTCTCGTCCACTGAATCTGTACATTTTTTAAAATTTGAAATTGGATTTCCCCAGTTGGCCTAATTTAATCTGGAACTCTTCTAGTGTCTCCTACAAGCGTAATAAAAACAACGTCTTAAGCAACTGATTTTATTCAGTTCTATCCGTAATAATTGTACTTTATTTTCAGTTTTCTGTTTTCCGTTTTCTTTCATTGGTATCCTTATACATCTTAAGGACTTTCCTAGGCAGATGGCTCTAGTCCTCTATAATTTGCTTAGTTTCTTTTCTTTCAAAAAGCAAAAGCAATTTTCATGTGAATGACTGTACATTGCCTACATAAATAAATAACACACAGTTATTATAATATGTGCGACAAAAATAATTATTATTTTATTCTATCAGTCAATTTATCTGTGTATGTAAGTACATATATATAGAAGAAGGTACCTATGTACATTTTATGTATTCATTTAAATATTAATTAAACAATAGTAATAATAACAATAATAATAATTGAAGTTCATTTTTTATAATTATAAAAACAATTGAACGTTTTTTTTTAAATTTTCTCATTTTTTTCTTTTTTTTCAAAAAATTTTAATTTAAACAATAATGGAAACAAAAATTCAAATGGAAAAATAAAAACTTTTCATTATCATAAACTTATTTTTTTCAGTGTTTTTACCTTTAAACGCTTAGAGCTGAATGTAGATATCACATTTTTTACTTATTTCATTGAATTTCTAAAGTAAAAGTAGTACCTATGAGTATGTGTGTAGGTATGTATATGTATGTATGTTGAGTGTGTCTGTACAAAAAAACAAAAAGTAATGACAACAATTTTAAATTTAAATAAAAGAAATGAAATTAAATGAAATCGATGCATTCTCAACCATGCATTAAATTAATTTTATTATTGTGTATATGTATGTGTGAGTGTATACGTTTGCTTGATTCACTACTGCGATATACATATATGCGTTTAATTAAAAAAAAATAAAATTCGTGACTATTTAAAGAGTTCATATGATATAATGCACATGATTGTAGAGTATAGATGCTCATAGAACAGATAACCGTATATGTAGTTACCAATTTATAGTTGTTAAGCAATTTGGTAGGATAGGAGGGTATATTATGCGGTTAGTTTTACAAAAGACAATAAAAATGGGCTATCTTCTTATCTTTGTATTTAAAAAATAACGTGAAGAATATTTTTCTTGTATGCATACACTGTAACTTGGATATTGTGTGATACCATATTCGCGAATTCTAACGCTATACACAAATTCAAATCGTATATCTTTTCAATACACACCTTACTGTTTATTACATTGACATAGGTTGTCTGAAAAGTTTCTAGTTTTTACATGAAGATGACGCTTCTCGTCGAAATCATTTTGGTATATGCCTTCCAAAAAGAATGTAAAAAATGTAGCCATTTTAGATGTTCGCTTGTTCCTTGACAGTCATTCGTTTTACTTCACATCAGTGTTTTTGTAAAAATGGAAAAAAAATAATCGAATACCATTTCACACTTCAGTGGTTTCAATGGCGAAAATTTATGAACTCGGTTTTGAATTGATTGATCATCCATCCACCGTATTTACCAGATTTAATGCCTAGGAACTTTTTCCTGTTTCTTAAACTTAAAGTTTGGCACTGAAGATATTAGAATTTTATCAAAATGAAAAGGTCATCGTATTCGTTGAAGCATAGCATACATACTTTGCGAAGCATACTTGGAAAATGTGTAAAGAGTTCAGACGAAAAAATTTTGAAATTTGAATTTTAACAAACTTTACCCCTCTATAACTTTGGCATTTTCCCATCAATTTTCCTCAAACTCAGAACAGAAAAAGTTCAAAGGATGGAATAGATTTTAGGCGGACCATATTTTTGATAATCTTTTCTGTTTCACAGTTACAGTCTTACAAATTGAGGCCATTTACAAATTTTTCATATTACTTTACCACTCACTATTATCATCATTTTTTGATCGAAAGGAGGAATATATTTTCATTTATTCAACGAGATAATCTATAAAATTAAAAAAAACGCATAATTTTACCAAAAAAGTACTTTGATTCTCTATTAGGCGATAAACTTTTCAGATGACCTTCGTATTTGTAAAATAAATTACAAAAGATACAAGATTGAATATTGTATTTAATAAAGAAAAAGTGTAACGTACTTATATACACATATATGTACTCATTATATGAATGTGTCTATGTATCTATGCACGAGTATATAAAAAGAATATAGTATATCGTTTTACTAGAATGCATGTCGCCGACCGCGACGACGCCGTACTAAACGTGCGTAGGTTTATATACTCTGGTATGTACATAAAGTAATTGCATTATTTACTTGTGCATTAACTTATGTACGGCACGAGTATCTATATGTAATGTTCATTTATTTACTTTGTTAAAAATTACAAAAAAAAACCTTCAATCTTACTTACTACACAATACTCGTTACTCGTTTTGAAAATTTTTTTGTTTTACTACCATACAAGTACTACATATGTACATGGGATTATATTCTCGATTTTGTAGAATTTTTCTACAATTTTTTGTCTTAGCATAAAATAGAGTTTTCGGTTTTTGTTTTTAAATATTCTTTTTCAACATTCATATTCTAGAATCTACATAGATACTCGCGTCTATATAGTATATGTATACGGATGTGATTTTGTTTTGAAAAATAACCATAGACATACGTTCAAGTTCAATCAAAATATCCATACAAGTACACGTGTTCTTGATAATATTGTTTGTATTTGTAAAAGAAAATTTTTCTTCTAAGAACATAGCTACATACTAATATGTAATATTGTAATCTAAAGTCATACACACGACAGTATACGAGTATCGAGTATACCTACATTATACGTACATCTATATACATATACATCTACATTATATAGGCAGATATAATTATCATGTACTCGTTCTTGTACGAGTATGTATAAAAGTGTTCTAAAATCATTATTACTTATTTTTCTTTGTTATCATATTTTTCCTTTTTAAATATAATTTTTCTTTCTTCTTGCAATTTTCTGTTCTTTCCTTATTTTTCATGATTTTGTATTTAATATAAGTGTGTACATATTTTCTTTGTCTTTTGTTTTATATATGTGTCTCATATGTATAAGAATGAATTATACATACTCGCATATACAAGTTATCGTTTATTCTAAGTACTTAGCTATTTGTTCATTATTTTTTACTTTTTTTTAAAAACAAAACACACAGAACAGAAAACAGTAGCATTTTATATACATATATGCACAAATACAAAATTATAACATTTATAATACGCATACGTATAAATTTATCTGTACTCGTTCATGTAATAATAATTGATCGTTTTTCTTTCTCTGTTGTCACCATAATGTTAAATAAACACCACATGTTATTAGATATGTATGTTTTTGTGTGGTGTGAGAACATGTTCATATTTATATACATACATACATATATGGATTTGTACATCTTCTTATTCAAGGACATGTGAAATTGTAATCTCAGATACGGTGATTCCGAGGTCAAGATCTTCTATAATTATTTATTATTATTATTCTTACTATTGATCGTGAGCTTGAATTTATCTTATATGTATGTATGATGGGTATATACGAGCTCATTTTGATGTATATTAAGTGCAACATACATATGTGTATGTAAACGTAATATATTTTTGAAAATATCTCTCAATTTATACATACAAGTATGTTCGTAATTACATATTGTGTAGTTACATTTTGTTGAGGGTATATCACATCACACAATAATAATAACAGTGTGTTGTTGCATAAAATATACAATGCACCATAAAATGAAATTGTTATTTTTGTTACCCATTCATTCAAATATTATGTGAAACAATACGCAAAAATCATTTAAAAAAAGGATACTTATACCATTTAAGAGAATATATATCTAAATGTACTTGTACCTGTACGAGTATATGTACATATTTATGTATATCTGTATTTACATGCATACAATTGTTTATATATATCAGGTAATTCAAAAAGTTCGCAGCCTAACGCATACGTGACATTCCTAGAAATTTTTGATGATATGGTAAACGTATTAGGAGACAGTGCTCCTTCATATGCAACTGTAAAAATGGGTTGCTCTATTTATACACGGCCGTACAGACATCAATGATGATCCACGTTCAGGACGTCCAAAAGCAGCAACCACGCCAGAAAAATTATCGACAAGATTCATGATTTGGCTTTGGAAGACCGCCGAATAACTGTGGTTGATTTAGCTGGAGCCACATGTATCTCAACTGGATCAGTGCATAGTATCTTAACCAGTGAATTAGGTATGAGAAAGTTATTGACAAGATTGGTGGCTCATTCGTTGAATTCTGACCAAAAACGCATTCGAGTGAAACTTTCTCAACAACATTTGGGTCATTTTCAAAAGGATAGAATTGATTTTGTGCGTCGATTCGTAACCATGGACGAGACCTGGATTTATTACTATGGTCCTGAATTGCGACAACAAATAGCAGAGTGGACAAAGCTCTCAAAATCTTCAAAGAAGGTTATGACATCAGTTTTTTGGGATGCAAAGGGATAAATGAATTGGAAAATCGCTGGAAAAAATGCATTGAGCTTAGGGGGGGAATATATTGAAGATTAATTGTATTTTGGCTCATAAATTCATACTACTTCATTATAAGGCTGCGAACTTTTTGAATGACCCAGTAAAAATACATTTATGTAATTTTTTATTGTTCTTATGGTCTTGTTATCCGTATATGTAGTATTGTGTTGTTATACAATACATGTGATGTTTGTTGCAATGTAAAACATTGAAAATAACATGTTTACATTTTATTATATTTACATAGAATTAAAATTTACCACCCACATTGTCATATATATACGTATACATAAATATTATAATGCATAAATGTGAAATTATTGTTGCAGTTATTAAATTGCATGTCATGTTTCTGGACTTAATATACATAATTCTATATTAGTAGATATGCACACATACGATTTTTATGTATTTTCTTACACATAAACATGTGTATATTTGTATACATGCATGTGATATTAGGTAAGAATATAATAAAATTTTATATGAATCGTCCCGTATATATAGTACATATTTTGTTTTGTTACATTTTCGTGACGACAAATACATTCAAGATGAACAAAAAAATAAAATAAAATAAAATAATAAATAAGAAGATAACTATAGAAGAAGGTAGGTACATGACTGCATCTAAATAAAGATCGTGACAATTTGAAAACAGGTGTAAAAAATTAATTTAAAATACCGCACTATCTATGCATATTTACAACGATTCATTTAAGTATTTAGTACACAAATGCAAGTAGCTACGTTTGTCTACATACCATGTCCTCCTCTTTGATATGAATGAACACGAATCACTTAACCGATATTATGATTTAGATAAATGTACAATATAAAACACAAACAATATGTAGCTAAGTATATGCGGTAATGTTGTTAGATGTTGTTTATAAACAATGTGTCTATCAATTTATTTTGATTTAAAATAAAATTAGAGCAAGGATCATAATAGTATCGAATTTTTAATAATAATTATCGTACACATAAGTACGTACCTACATGTAGATATGTAGATGCTGTTTTATAGAAGGGTTGATGCATTCTATATACTGTAGATGGAGAGGTGTAACGTGTATAATTTTTTGATATTATTTACACTTGTAACCTTGTAATGATCATGAAAATGATATGTAAGTTTTTTTTTTTCCTAATCAATTAAAATGTGATAGAATGTGAATTCTTTTTATCGATCGATGTGGATTTTCCATTTTGAATGTTTTGTAAACCGATTTACATGACATTTATTTAGCCATTTATTTTTCGTGTGTTTTAATTGAAGGTCCAGTCCAGTTATGTGTCGCAATTGAATTTGTGTAAGATATCTTCATAGGAAAATTTATGCAATAATTCTTAAGGTTGTGACTGTGACAGACAACTGTTTATTGAGTTTGAATTTGACTTTGAGTGCATGACTCACTTGTATATTTTTCTTAAACTCTTCTTCTTTTATAGCAGTACAGCTGAACCAGGGATTTCACAGAAGTGATTCAATGACTTTATAACTATCAGGTGTGCAACTAGAGCTACAGTTTAACGTGGATTGTGAACCACTGAGTTGCTGGTAGAGGAGCAAAGTCTTTTTTACATAATAGGGCTTACACTGATCTGTGATTAGAATGATGTAGTGCTCTAATAATTTTTTGTGTTGCTTGTTGTCAGCAAGTAGAACAAGTCAGAATGTTTTTAAGCTCTTTTTCCCAGCAAGCTGGTACTCATTCGAAGCTAAGTGGACTTTTGGAAGTAATGAAAGATGGAAATAGGCAAAGAAAAATGTTGTCTTATTTTTGCCATGGACAGGAATCGAACCTGAGCTCAAGAGATCAGTATCCAGTTGATCTTCCACTTGGGCCAAGTAGCCTTTTTTTCACAAACTCAAAAACAAGAATTGAGTGGGAGCCATCTATTGACTGCTAGTTCGAATTACAAATTTCATAAAGAAATTATAACAAATTTTGTACTTTGATAAATTTTAAATCTCAATTAAATAAACAAGTCTGTCATATTGTCTTTATACCTTGACCAAAATTTTCTTGTTTGCCTATAAGTAAATTTCCTTTGAAAAGAATGAAAATTGAAAGCACATTACATGATTAACCTGTAATCGTAATTTAATCTCATTCTTATTTACATAACAAACCGACTCCAAACATTGAAAAGGATCAATTTACTTCTCTTTTATGGGTTATACTTATATAGGCAATAATGTCCTAATTTATATTTTTAATTTCCATAATTTATTCGACCGTGTATGTTTTTTTTTTCTTTATTTTTATTTCTAACCACAATTTCTGATTTTAACTTTTTTTTATATGTAAATAGCTGAAATAAATTGCATTCATTTTTCAAATACCTTCAAAATTTACTTTTTATTATGTGTGTAGGTTAGGTTACCAACCAGCAAAATGTCTCAAATAAAAAATTTCTATTTTATGGCTATATATACGAATTACAGGCACTGTAATAGGAAGGTGTACATTTCTTTATACGTGACATGGACGTGGTATGTATTTCCTTGTAACCCAAATTGCTAAATTTCAAATCATTTTTCTTTTTTACATTATTTATAGAGTGCTAATTTCTTTTGAATAAAAGTAAACTACTTACACACACAGAGTAAACCAAACATACATATAATTTTACAACATATATAGAGCACTCATGCAATAACCTACTCAAAAATAAATAGAAAAAAAATTGAGAGAACAATTTTGAAAAACTAGTAAATGGGTACTTGGGGTACTAACCTATCTATCTATACCCACAGTTACAGCTACATAATATGCCGAATGTTGTTTGTTAGTCTGTTGCCCAGGTGATATTTTGTGTACATAATCTACACCAACATAATGGCACATTATATTTTTGCATTCGGTATATGACATATACTCGAGTATTGTACATAAATATTGTAAATATTTCATTTCGCATGAATATTGTCTAAAATACACTCGTCGGACGTCTAAGTTTGCTCGTATATAAATATCCTAAAATAGGGAAACAGTTTTCAACGTTTTATACTAACGACAGGTACCTATTTATCTCAGTTTGAAAATTACAAAATAAAAACATTTTTTAAACGGACTTTAGATTTTTGTTTTGTTTCTTTATCGTTTGTTTTTTTTTTTAAAAAAAGTATTTTGCACTTTATCTAAAACATTTTATCAAAAATAAAATTCCATAAATGAGTAATTGGTTTTATTATTTGTGTTATTAATCATAAAATATCATACATATTCGTACATACATACGTATAGGTACAGGTATTTGTATATAAAAGTAGATATATTCATATTTATGTATCCTACATATATATCTGTGGAATATAGTAACGGAAAGATATTTTATTACATTTAAGGCTGTTTCGCACCAACGCGGTACGCAGTACGTATTTTTTCAGATGTTAAAACTGAGATTTTTAGATCACAGAAAATTACGAAATGCAATTCCGTTGATCTTCGGTATATAAATGCAACTTGCATTAATTATTATCAACGCACACTTGTTTTCTTGCGGCTTCGAACCGCATATGGCGTCGGTGTGAAACATGCTTTAAGCTGTGCGGTTATAGTGTGAGTGGTAATGTTGTTAACCTCATCTCATATAATAGGTAATATAAAAATGCTGGCCAATTTGAAAAAGTATGAAAAAGCATAAAAGAAATAAAATGAAACCAAAATTATGTCCATATAATCACATACAAGCACATTACATGATCGTTTAGAAAATTTTTTATTTTTTATTTTGTCAAATGTGTTGTCATTTTTCTTTTTCTAAAAAACAAATACAATAAAAAAAACAGAAAATAATTTGTTGTTTTTTCTTTTCAATTGAAAAATGATTGAAAATTTATTTTATTTTCTGCTAATTTGTGTGTATATGTGTGTGTGTTTCAAATATTTTATTTCTTTTCTGTTATTTTGAAATTGAAATTATAAAAAAGGAAATCAACCAAAAAAAAAAGAATTAGCCAGTAACTTGTCTTTACCAAATAAGGATGAATTGAATTAATTTTGATAAAAGAGGACAAAAAGAAAAACAAATATACATACTTTTATAAATACTTTAAATTTTGTGTGTAAACTGAGTGAATGTGTGGTGTAGATATCATTTATGTATAGAGGAAAATCAAGTTTCATTTCAATTTATTTTAACAGGAATATAATAACAATTAAAGATAAATAACTTTTAGGCTCATTACGACGTACATACGTATACTGGTATACCTGTAATAGTTTGTGTTCTTATAGTGCTCGTATATAGTTATAAAATGCAATTACCACAATATACCTATGTTATGTTATGTGATGTAAGATTATATAAACAATTTTACAATTAATACAGTGCCTAAATTTGTAATTGCATATACGCACAGTTCGTGTTCACACACAAATGCGTTCACGTAAACGTGAATATAGTAATGTCTCGATAAACTCGATTAATAAATGTTAGAGTAAATCGAGATTTCGAAAATTCTGACTACTTTACTTTTAAGCCGAGCTATCAAAAATTCGGAATAGGGCTTACTTTGAAAACATTCTTCAAAATTAATAGAAAATATTACAGACAAGTATCATTTTTATCGACACAAAAATGTTATTTCAATAATAAAAGCTGGTCGATATTTCTCTATAATAACTCCGAAATTCGAATCATAGCGATAAATAAACAGAATAAATAGCAGAACAAAGTAGAGTAGGAGCCTTCGAGAGAGGATTATTAAGGCAATAAAATAGATGCGCTAAGATGGATGGGACATAAAATACGCATGAACATAATAGCAGTGTGCCCAAACGAGTGCTACTCTCGAGACCGGATGGCCAAAGAAGTCAGGACAGGCCAATGATGAGATGGTTAGATGCTGTTGAAGAAGACATGATAGCTCTCGAAATAAACAACTGGAGGCAAATAGTGATGAATAAAGACTGCTGGCGAAGCAAATTAGAGGAGGACAAGATCCGAAGCGGATATTATGGAGCCACTGATGATGATGATGATGATGATGATATTTTATAGCGATGAAAATAAATTTGATATGATTTTATCGAGACTCTACTGTATTTGTTTATATGTTTGTACAACTAAGTAAATTTTGTGCATGTGCTACATGATAAATAACTTTCGAGTATTTAAAATGAAAATTAACAACAGGCCTACGAATGATACGAGTATTTACACATGTGAACAAGTATTTACTTTCGTTGTGTGTGTATTTTTTTTTAGTACAATATCATTTTATTTATGTAAAGTTAATTGAATGTGAGAGCATAGAAAAAAAAGATAATTATGAAAATAAAAAAAAATTCAAGTAATTATCACGTTCAATTAATACCTCTGGTAATGGTAGACGAATACGAGTAGGTAAGAGGTGTTCATGTGAATATAAGAAAAAGAAAATGAGCGACAGAAACAATTATGTTAAGAAACTCAAATATCGTTTACAGCTTAAAAGTTAATTTAGATCAAAGATATAATAGAAAAAAAAATTATTTTTCTTCTGAAATTTTATTTACTTACATACGAATTTAATTTGAGCTTAAACATTTTCTGGGATCCGAGTATTAAGTATTTTGAGTGTGTAAACTGAACGGTTTGTTGACTATTAAAACGCGACTATCCCATTTTTATGTATGTGTAAATCACGACATCAATAAATTGTGCGTGAACCTATAGGAAGTCATTGTCCTGACGACTTACAATAAATCACTCTTGTACATTTTATATATTTCTGGTTGGCACTTCTGTTTAGTTATTCTTGTGTACGGTATTCGAATAGAAATTGATTTGTTACGTTACGGAACGTGTCTTCTCATCTTAATCTTATATATATATGAATAGATAATCTTACACACAATGACAATATGAGTATACCTAGATTACATAGTATTCTAAGCATTCTAATCGAACAAGAATCAATTGGATTTTAATTCAAACTTCTCTATTTTCATTGTTACCCAGTTACCATCATCATCAACTCAACATGATTATCATTTTAATCTTCTTCATCTTCATCGCATCATCATTATCAACTGAAGAAGATTTTGTGTTTATTCAACTTTTTGACTTTTTGACTGTATCTTTTATACTCATCCATCAGATCCACGTGTATTCTGTGTAATTCTATACATGAGAGCGTATTCTGAGTATTAAAACGATTTCGGTTTGGGTCTTTATTATTAAATTGAGGCCTCTATAAATTTTTATATTTGTTATCTCTTTCAGTTGTAAGTTTTATTTTTTCATTTCTTAAGCAGCTGTTTACGTTCATACATATGTATGTATACACGCACTATACCATATGAGTATTTATGTACCTACACATTTGTGTAATGTACGTGCCTATATTTATTTATTCATTTTATAGATAAAATTAATTTATTGAAAGAAAAGAGTACAAAAAGATATTGAAAATATCTATAAATATACAGCTTATAAAAGCGAATAAAAACACACACATAATCGTACATAATGTGCAAGTATATAGTATATGTATAATGATGTGTACAATTTTATTAAAAAATAAGAAAAAAATTTTTTATTCCGATTGACTTGACTTGACTTACTAAAATTGAATGAAAAAGTTTTGGTCTTTCTTGATGTATTAGCGTTACATTTATGCATTCAAGTATGAGTATTATGAGTATGTATTTTGGTGGTATAGAAGAAAGAAATAATAATATGTTGATTCATTTTTTACTTTTTAATAATTTTGTAAAGAAAAAAATTGAACAGAACATGTAAAATAATATAATACTTCCAGATCATGTATTTTGTTGTGTTGATGTCGCTTTTTGTTTTCTGTCTGTATATGCTGTATATCATATGTGATTGTATTTTAAATGTGCTGCACGAATGTATCAAAGTGTTTGTGTAATTGTATGTTTTGTTTCTTATGTGTGGGGGGATTAGTTGGTTGGTATGGTATATGATTGTTTCGTTACTTTACTTTACTCAATTCAACTCATTTTATTATATCTTTATTGTATATTTTTCTTAAGGCAGTGTTCACACAGCTGCCATTTTGTCGCTATTTCTAGATATGAACATTTTTTCTATGGTCATTACAATGAATCATTGCGGGTTTCTACGATTAGGTGTACATACTTGGTTTTGGTTGTATTTTTGTACAAGATATAAAATGAGGTTAAGTTTCTAGCGTGTGCTATTATCTAATAGATGGGGTCGTAGAAAATTAAAATTGAAACAAATGATTAATTGAAATTTAAAGATTCATTTAATACCAAAACAGTCGTTTATGTTTTTGAAACAGAGTTGTATTAAAAATATATTCAAATTTCAATGTTAATCCGAAGAATTGAGGATAAAATTTAAAAAAAAGAGGCTCACTTGGAAGGGGGGGGGGGCGGTATGTTGAAAGACACAATAAAGATTATCTGGAAAAGGAAACTCTCAAACTAGGTATGTCTCAGGCAGCATAGCTTGATACCATCGAATCTGACATGAAAGAAGTTGAATACCAGATATGAAGGTACACAAGGAACATTAATCCGCGCTGCTTGGGAAACATCAAGTATGAAGAAGAAGAAGTTGTTCTAAAACATTTATAAAATGAATGATGATGATGATGTAGAATAAGGTTGTGTTTTCGCGACATAAGCTCTGCTGCAGTTCTGACTGTGAATCAAGCTGGTGCAAATAAGAACTGTGAAGAAGCAGTTCATTCTGTTTCTGCGCAGACGTATTGACACATGTCATGATTCATGAACACAATGCATTAATAATAAACAAATAATATTTACATTTACATTTACAAAAATTTACATTAAAAAAATAAATATAACTTTAAAATTTTTTATTTTTATTTACTTACAATATTTCATCCATTTTATTAATTTCAATCACCATTCGCAGTGACAATTTGACAACTGCAAAAATCTGACCTAATACTTAGCAGAAGCAGTGCAGTATTATCGTTGAAAATGAACTTTTACTGTGCAGAAAACTGAAAAAGCGCACTGCACGTTAGAACTGCAGCAAAACAGTGCAGACTGCATGCCAAAAACACAACCTAACTTTACAATCCATTGTGTTACATGACCAATTACACCTAATCGTGAATACCCTCTATTTTGAGTTGCAAAAATTCAAAATTTTATTTAATTTTCGTTTCATGACCTTATCGATTGGATACAATATGATAACAATTTACAACGTGACACAATTCATTTTACGCACGCAACATATACCGTACGTACATTATCAAGTTGACTAATCACTGTCTGAAATTCAAAATTATGATGAAACCAAAATGATATCTAATGTGAACCATTCATTATTCTTTATTCATTTTGTATATTATTGAAATAATACTTTAGTGAGTCCATTCCATTTCATATGAATGTGTTTGCCTGTGCATAGTTTGCTATTTTATTTATATTAAAAATACTTTTTTCTGTTGCTGTTATTTTTCAAATTGTTGATGTTGAATGTTGGTTGAATATTGATATGTTGCTGGCAGTATATATTTTACTTCTGTGTATACATATATGTGTGTTGCGTTGCTTGTGCATGTGTTTGTATATAAACTTATGGAAACAGAATTTTTATTAGAAGAAAATTCTGTTAGTGGTGTCCGTTGATGTTGATAGAGTAGAGTAGTTTTTTTCGAGTAGTGAATTGGATATTGCTGCTAGTACTCTGTGAACCGGCACTCCGGTTAGTATATATAATATAGTTAGTTATTGTGTATTATTATATGTATATAGTGATTATTATTTATATCGGTTGAAAAGTTTATATTGTATAAAATAAGATATACCTACATATATTTTGTTTTTACATTTTTTGCGTTGCGCGATAAAAATAATACATATAATATAATAATAAATAAAATAGTGAATCTTAAGTATCTATACTATACTACTCTGTATCTGTACACAAAATATAATCTAAAATAATATGTTCTACATATGTAACATATTTATGTAGAAAAAAAAAAGAGTATAGATAATGTTTTGTTGCAAGAACGTGGAGTAATTAGAAATAATAAAAAATTAATAATTTAAAGGAATAAAAATAAATCAAAGAATTTTAGGTATACATACAAGATACAAGTAATTAAGTATTTCTAACATTTGAATAATGTTGTTGATATATTTTCTTTTTCGAAGACTTTGTAAATCAATAAAATTACAGTAGAAGACAGAAAAAATATTAATAATCATTGTTATCGAAACTATAAACATCTAAAGATTCATGTAAATTTATCTGTAAGTAGGACTCAAAAATTACATTCAATTACTTACATACATAAATTCGAAGAAATAAATTTGATTCGTTTTTGATAGATTGATTATCATTACATTACAACGTTGATTTTTTTATAGTGTGACTATACGAAACAAACAAGCGAAAACATAGATACATATATAATTTACGAGCACCTACATACGAGTGTATATGTAATGAATGTACAATTTATCAATTTTATACAATTCTTTCGTTATTTTTTTGTTGCTCTGATCTGTAATATATTGCAGCAAATAGACCGTGTACTGCCCGCTGTTGGGGGTCAAAAAATTGAATCAAGAAAATTAATATCTATATACCATATTGCCAGATACAGATGTAATTTGGCTAGATATACATATTATATTTATACGGTTAGGGATATTTGTAATAGATAATAATAATTATTAATTACTATAGACAAGATAGCTACTACAAGAATAGATTTTTATATGCGCGAATGCGAACAATAAATACCGAGATATGTACATAGCATTTATGACGATTGTAGTAGAATTTAGAGCATGAATATTTTATTTTTTGATTTTTTTCACTGTTCATATTATTGTTTTGTTGTCATTTAATTGTTCATTTAAGTAAAATTTGTGTTTCTTTTTTTGAGAGAAAATATATAATATTAATGGACAGTGTTAGAGGCAAAAGTTTTAAATTCATTCAAAAATTTATGATATCTAACTAGCTAGAGTATTCTACTATAATATTTTTGTAGTGAGATATTAAATTAAATTGAGGTTAAAAATAATAAAAATATAAAAATGAATTACATAATTATATATGTACCGACATAAATGATATAATGACATATAGAACAAAAAATGGAACACAGAACGTTAATTTGAATGAATAAAAAACATAACCGTCAAAACTGGGAGACAAAACATATATCCTACGTTGATGTTTTGTGTCTAGTAAATGTCCTGTTTTGTATATCTACATATAAGTACATACCTCATCATCATCATCATCATTTATGTTCCTATAGTCTATCCTATAGCAACTTGTTGGAGCTGGTGGTATATAGTAGATACTGATGATGCTGTGATGATCTTCTGAATGTTATTGTTCGATTTATATATAATATATAAAATATGTACGAGTATATAAACATTTAAATAAACAAACAAACAAAAAAAAAAATTTGAATAAAAAGGATAATCGAGTGTTCAATTTCTGGCATTAAAAATATATATATGTATGTATGTACAGTGAGGACGAAAACATATACGAAGTACGAAATATATGTATCGTATGCGTTATGTACTTACGTATATATGATGTGTACGTGTGTGGGTGAAATGATTTATTGAAATTTGATGATTATATATGGCTGTCGTATATACGTACTGTATATATAGTATCAAAAGCAATACATACATATATGTAATGTGGACATATGGAAAATGATGACTCAGCTAAATACAAAGAAAAAAAAATGTTCAAGTGCTTAAGGATATAACGAAAGGAAGTCAGACAAACAAACATTTGTGTGTACATCAGCCAAGTCATAAATATGCACATATTGACATTTTAGTAAATGAAATTTATTTCAAAACATAAGACTACGATACATGCATGCTATACTCTTTGGTTGTTGTTTTCTTCATAAGGATATTATAACAATAGAAATTACAATAACAATGGTCATATATATTATAATATGGGATAGGTCGTACATAATAATAATAATAATCCGTCATATAGAGGAGACGAAAAATATTAAAAACACACCTTATGTGCACATAGACCACCACCATCATAAGCTGTTTTATTTATTTAATATTTTTTTTTTAGAGTTTTTCGTGTTTAATTTATAATTTCTTTTTTAGTTTTTTTTTTTTTTTTAAATCCTGATGATAATGTGATTATATATTCCTTACAGAACGAAAATGTAAAAGAGGATAAACCACACACAGAAAAATAAAATGTTTAAAAAGGTGGTTTCTTTTTATCAACATTAGTTTCACCGGAAAAAGCGATAAATAAAGAAATTAGCCCTATATACGATACACATATGAATGTATGAGCACATACATGTTTCTTATATTTCTTCAAATATATCTACATGAGTGTGCATTTACAATGTATCTACACAAACTGTTTGTAATAAAAAAGAACACACACAGTAAATAATTATCGAAAAAAAGAAAGGAACATATATGTATGTGCATAAATGTTTCCTCAACAAACATTTTCGAATATGTCTAAGCATGTGATTGTATACGTGAAATCCTCGTATTATAAGAATTAAAGTTATTATTTATATCGTATATGCAGATAATAACGCAATAATTATGATTGCATGCATACTTATGCGTGCAGTCAGTTTTCGAAGTCACTTGAAATTTTATTACTTGAACACTCTTTAAATTTAAGTGCTCCTCTATAACTATGCCTGTACAGACATACACTCAAACGCACACGTAATACACATTAACGTATAATGGTGAATGAATGCATATAAATATTGTGTACTGCAAATCTTCGAAATCATATGATTTCTTGGACATAAATAAGACAAAAAATTTTCTCTGTACCAATGTACATACACATACAAACATACATTCTATAAATATGCAGCATAAATATCTATAATAACGGTTAATAATTTGAAAGCATAACATGTCTACTATGAAATGTCTTCTAATAAATGGCAGACTATGAAAACAAGGCTAATCGTACCGAATCGAATATTTATGTAGAAACAAAAAGGATAAAAATAATTTAAACATTCAATTTTATTTCTATTTAGTCTGTGCACATATGTATATCTGAATTGATACAATATTGATAAGAGTGCCTTTAGACTATTACCCAAAATATAAAGTCTTGATATTATTGTTCTTCTTCTTATTCTTTCGCTGTTTCTTCCTCTTCTTCTTCTTCTTCTTCATTTTCTTATTCAATGGCACAAAAACTCATTATATTGAATTTTGGCCTCCAGAAATTTATTCCTCCAACTAGCTCAATCAGCGGCAGCAACTCTCCAACCACAGCATTATCGTTCTTCGGTTCTACATTATCAAATTGAAAGTGTTAAACAGATAATGCAGTTCTATTTCACATGTTTACATTATTCAGTCATTGATAAATACACTTGAAAGGAAATGTTGTATGTGATTTGAAATTGATACTGTCATAGACTCAAAGCCTTCATTGAACGAATTCGATTGTCAATAAGACAATTAATAACTTTTTCAATTTCTTGCATTTTCTTCAAGTTTGTTTGCTTTCGATCGATTATAGAGAAAACACAATAAATATTCGATACTTAATTCATATATTTTGAGCTTGAATACAAAAAATCATTATGTCAAATTGATAAAAGTATTGGACATCGTTTCATTCATTTTATATCTATACCATATATTGCGCTTTATCTCTACACTTTATCATTACGATTATAGTGTAAAGGCACTTTAACATACAGAAAATATTAAAACTGAATTACATATTTTGAAAATAATAAAAATAATAAAAATAAACAGGCGAATTAATGAAAACACAAACAATTTTGTATGTAAAATGAATTTTTCTTTTTGATGTCTCATTGACGTTTTTTTTTATAATACCAACACACAATATACATATGTATGTGTGTATATATTCATTTACATTTAATATAGTTTTTCTGGTAATCACACACAGTCATATCATATACAACAGACAAAATAGAAAAAAAATAAAGAAAAAGGCTCTTAAAGACGCCAGGAAAATTTCTTTTCGGTGATTTTTCATTTCTCTAACATTATTATACACATTAGCTCTATGGATGTACGCCCATACATACATATGTACATATACCTACATACGTTTCGTATGTACTTTCTTCATTTTATTTAAGTATGGATTTTATTTTTTTTTTACGTCTTGTGTGTCTTTTCTTTTGAAAATCTTTTTTCTAAAATATTTTGTATTCTTTTTGATGACGAGGTTTCTTCGAAATTTTCAGTCAGTTTATTATGATAGTCTTCTTGCTGTACACTTTTCCATAAGTATGTACATACAAAATAAATACATTATATACATATTAGTTACGTATGGTGTACAGTAGTTCTCATCTGTGTTACGCACATACATACATTACTCGTGTATGCATTTCTCATGCGATTAAATACATTCTTATTTGACCTTCACATAGAAATAGAAAAGTGAATTGAAAAATATTGCGAAATAAAATGAACAAATCTAACAAGAAAAAAAAATGAAAAATAAAGAAAGGAATAAGAAAAAAAGGATAATCATTTTTTATTTTTTTTTTATTTTTTTTTGGCATTATTTTTCGTGTCTATATATATCTATGGATGTAATTGTATAAAGAATGAAGTAAAAAAAAAAAAAATATTTTCCAGGATAGTAGCAAATTTTTGTCTTCACAGATTTGATGAATTTAATTTTCCACTATAAATATTAATTTAACGGTAAATTAAGTGCATCCATTTGTGCATACATACATATATACATACAGATATGTACACTCTATAGATAGATTATGTTTTTATAGGTTAGGTAGCATTAGTAGTGTTTTCTGGATGTGTGTGTGTGTGTGGATATTGTGATTTGAAAAAAAAAAACATTTTTTTTTCTGTTTCTATTCTTCATTGTTTTTCTTTCTTATTTTTGTGCATTTATATACACCTTTTAATTAACGTTTTAGGGTTAATTACATATAGAAAAGTGTCTATGTCACGATTTTAGTATATGATAGTGCACATAATTTATAAGTAAATACATAAAAGAAGAGTGCATTAATTTAATAAAATAACACAAAAAGTGAAAAAAAAAATATAAAAATAAAAAAATAAATTTTTATGCTTTTGTGAACTGTTGTGTTTATACGAGAATATATATGTATATGTAAAGAAAATATATATAGTTTCTCATGTGTATCATTTAATGTGCTTTTGGATTTGTATTTGTGTTGAAAATAAAAAAAGAAAAATTTATTTTGTGATAAAGAAATTTTGTCGTTTTGTTTAACATAAATAATTTGTGACACACAAAATGAAAATCTTAAATTTACAAAAATCAATAAAACCAAAGGAAAAGCTAAAAAATTACAATAATAATAATGATTTAACAACGAAAAAATATGATCACCATCAGAATAAAATCATTATCAATAATATGTTTAAAAATTGTATCACTACATTAAGTGATTTAAATATAAATAGTGTTTATGATAAATTTTTCATTAGTGGAAAATTTATGAAATTATATTTATATTTACTAATATTATGGATTATTGTACCGTTTGGAGATACGAAACCATCATCATCATTAGCAAGACGCCATTATAGATTTGATACAAAGAAAAATTTAACGCATTACAGTGATGAAGTTGTAAGTACATTTATGAATTTATTTATTTTACAGAACTAAGTATATATTATCTAAGATAGATATGTTGTTTTTTTTCAATTTTGTGACTTTGTCCCAAGTGTCCCAATCGTCAAAATCGTTTTATTCGTCCCAGTTGTTACAATAGACTCAAATTTTCCAATTTGTCTCTATTTATCCAAATTTGTCCCAACTTGTCCCAATTGTCCCAACTGTCCCAATAATCCCAAAACCTAGATACATCACTTGTCTGTCTCAGATTCAATGTTTATTCAATGTTTATTTTTTATTGTCTTATGTCTTATATTTAAAAAAAATGTCTGTAATTCTTTGATCACAAACTCTTCATAATTTATATGAAATGTTGAACCAGTTATGAAAGAAACGAACTTTTAATTCTATAGTAGATGCGTTCTACATTCTATTTTTGTTTCTATGGAAATAATCGGATAACTGATATCCTGATATTCAATTAGCAATTCTGTTTATAACATAACGAGATGTATTTTGTGTGTAGCATAATATGTAGCATAATATACTTTTCCTTTTATTAAATCAATGATTTTGTCTGTTCTGTTTCCAGTCCATTACTGAATATATGGTTGCATTGTTAAGTTTTGCAATTTTAGTATTGATTCAGTATAGAAAACTTGATGGGAATGTTTGACATAAAAACATTTTTTTAAACACTACAAAATCTTTAGAAACCATATAGGTAATTCTCCTTGAACGTAAATTGTTCGTACATTCATATGTTAGATTTACAGTGATTCACAACACAAATTGTGATTCATAAAAATAATTTACTATGTACCCCACACAATCACAATCAAATAATAAAGATACACGACTCATCATACCCATGAATGTCAATTTCATAGAATTAAGTATTTAAGGAAGAATAAATTTATCGATTTCAAAAGCTTTTCTCGTTACATACAGACAAACGTATAATGTATATGATATCGATATATAAGTGTAAGTGTATGTATATGCCTAATCGGATTTTCCAAATGAAAAAAATAATTATTTTCCCCATAAATAGAAGTATAAGGAAGAGGAAGTAAGTATTTGGGTACTATTAGGCGTATGCATGCATGTATAGTATACTCGTATATAGTATTCTGAACATTTTTTTTCTTTTTTTTTATTTTCTTTGGGAGCCAAAACAGGATTATATAATTTGGGTTTTTTTTTCTATCAATTTTTGTACTAAATCGCCTATTTACTTATGTACACATGTATTTTTTTTTCGTTTGACCAAGAATTTTGGTTTGGTGATTAAATATTTAAAATCTCAACAAAAATTTAATTCTAATTAACATTCAATTAATGAACTTTATAAATTTCGTATACTTTTAATTCGTATTTTATTTTGATATCCTTGCGTTGATAAACTAAAAAAAAAATAAACTGAAACAAAAACACAAATCAAATAAGTATAGGAAACGAAAAAAAAAAGATATATGAAAAAGAGAAAGAGGGAGTGAGAGAGAGAGAAAGAATAAAGGATAATAATTCAAAAAGAAAAATTCATAATAAAGTTAACATTTTAAAGAGTTGAAACTTTTTAATCAAATCAAAATCATTTTTCATTTTTCATCTTAAATTTGTTTTTCTCTCTATCTGTTAGCGCCTCATTCGTATTAATGGTTTTTTTCATTATTCGTTTACTCTGATGTGTAAATTTTTTTTTTTTTTTGTTTTTTCTGTTTTTATTCTTTTTGTGTTTTAGTTTATTCTGTTACTAATTGTATTTCCCTTTAGCAATTAAGTAAATTAGTTTTTAAACCGAATTTTTTGTTTTATATCATTTTCTTGTTGCTTTTATAAATTTTAATTTTTGCAATCATTCACTCATTCATTCTATTTTCATTTTTATTTGTAATTTTTTTTTTGCTTCGTTCTCTATTGTGTGTTTTTATTTGTCTTTTAATTTGTTTTTTTTTGTTTTTGTGTTGTTTTTTTTTTTTTTGTTTTTGTTTTGTTTTCTTGGTGTTTTATTTATGTTGATGATAGTCATCCTTTTGGTTTTGTTGCTATACTCGTATAATTATAACAAGTACATCGACACGTAATGTACAGTACATATACAAATTTATAGATGATTTTTTATACAGTCTGTGACATATAAATGTACGATAGTTTATTTGTATTTTTTTTTTAAAGAAAATATATTTTTGTTTTGCTTTTTATATAATTTTATTCTTGGAAAGGGAAATTAGTTTGTGTGTGTATGTATATATAATAATAAGAGAGTTTATATAATAAGAAAATTGAGGGTGATGACTTCGTTACTTCATATTTTACTTAATGGGGAATTATCCTTTCGTTATACATATATTTTCTTGATGTGGTTGTGATGTACACAGTATCTAGGTAGTTATAGTTAATCTAGGATTTAGGATAGTGTATAAGATATAGTGTATGGACATTATGGTGAAAGAAGAATGAGAAAAATGATATTAATCTAATTATGTATATGTATATATGAACACACATATGTCCATAGGATTGTTAGGTATATATAAAATTGCACACAAAAACTTAAATATTTAAGTATAAGCATTCTGGTTCTTATACAGTTTAGTTCGGTATACGGTTAATTTATCCGAAATCCTGGAAATGATGGTAATGATTATGATGAGGATGAAGCTAAATGTGATAGTGATATGCGAGTTTCATGTCATGTTTCATTTACTTTACATATCGCGTGACAATGTCAATAATAATATGTATAAAAATGAAAATGAATTTAGATACGTTTCGTGAATATTTCACATTCTATAGACATTCAGATGTATGTGTATATGTGTAATTGTTGTTGAATTTATTCGTATGTACATGTATGCGATAAGAAAAGTTGAAAAATTCGTTATGTTAAGCAGCTAATAATAATAATTAAAGAAAATAGAAAAGAAGACTTTTAAGGACAACACAAATAAAATAAATAAAAGTTTTTCTATTCAAAATTTAGTAGCCAAATTAGTAAAAGACAAAAAACGAAATTTTCTAATGAAAAATTAAATTAAACTTTATGCATTAAGTCGCTATAAGTATGTGTAAGACATGTATGCTATAATAAACTTTTATTTGATTCTATGTTTGTTTATATTACTGCCTCTGCATTTTTATGTATATAGTACTCGAAAGCTCGTATACGTATATTTATAGTGCTGACAGACCAAAAACCCCTCTTGGATTTAGCTAAATCAGTTTAGAAAAAGCTTTTAGTTAGGAATTCGTACTGACAGACAGAAAACTGGTTTAGTTGTCATTTGTTGTATGCTCAAAAAAATATCTTTCATTGAGTTAAACTAGTTGCATTAATGGCCAGTTTCACAGTGGAGGTTTAAAGTCAAAGTTAACTTAACCCTGAACTTGGGTTTAAATTGAAGATTTAAAATCATTCAGTATCACAGTTAAGTTTTAGTTGACTTTAGTTAACTAAAGTTTAACAATGTTTAGTTAACTTGAAATTTAATGAAAAGCTCACAATGAGGGGGGATACTATAATTATATACTGATTATAACCGCTGGAACAGAATGTGTAGCCACGTGTAGCTGTAGTGCGGCGCTGTAGGCTGACTGTTCTCTGACTTCTCATTTTTAAGTTATTTTAAACCTTACCCAGAGTTTAACCAGTAGATTTTGAAAGTTTAACCTTTTGTCGGTATTTAAACTCCATACAAAGATTAAATCCGTACTGTGAAACTCATTAATATTTCAATTGAAGTTTAAACCTCCTACGAACTTTAAACCTGCACTGTGAAACTGACCATAAGTAATTTAGGCTAAACTACTTCTGAGCGGTCTTATTCAAGCTGATTGCTGACAGACCAAGGAGTTTATCTATACTTAAACAGGTTTAGAATGTTTCTGAACTCTGGTCTGTCTTTATTATTAAGTTTGTAAATCGATTATATTGTGTGTAAGTTTCATTTTTTTTGCTCTTTCGAAATATGGAAAAGGATATTCATGAATATTCGATTCATTTATGTTAATTGTAATTGTTATATTGTATAAATATAAAGAAATATCTATAAAATGTACATATATACATATTATCTGCATATATAATCAATTGAATATTCATATATGTACCTATTTACATAAATTTACATACAATTACACATATCGTCTCAGTTATTATAAGCTAAACTGTCTCAGATCTAAATCGAAATTGATTAAGGTTTTAATTAATGGATTTCATTTTAATTTTAATTTTCATTTATATACTTATTTACTTGTGTATTTGTACATATGTACTTGTATTATATGCATTTATAAAGAAGAATATCAATAAATGAAATGAACATTAAAAAGCACTGTATTGCAGTTACATATAATAGTAATGTCTGTGCATCTAGCCACATAAATATACTTTTGCAGAGTTTGATTAATACGAATCGTATGTACAAATGTCTAGTACACGAATACATATTACTCTTATGTATAAGGAAATAAATGAAATGCTAGAAAATTATCCAAATATCTGATTACACGTATGTATATCCAATGAACATACATACATATGTATTTATGTGCATTACATTGTACCTTATTGCTACCAATATACGTATAAAAGTACATATGAGTATGTACGAGCATTTAAGAAACATGAAAATTCAATTTCATCTGTCCATCTATTTCATATACAAACAAAGCACATACCTACATAAACCTATATTTATGTAGATACTGTACATTACCCAAAAGCAAAATATGTATGTATGTACATTTACGATTTTCGATTTTAGAATTGAAAAAAAAAAAAAAATTGCTTTTATTACGTAGACAATACATGCATGTAAACTACTTATATACTTATGTTTCCATGCATTAGAAATCAGAAAATTTTTAGCATAAAATTGAAATTAATTTCATGCATATACAGATACAATACAATACACATACACATATTTAGTGAGCGCGTACCTATATGGCTATGCAAAAATGTGCAGAAATGTACGAGTGTATATAATGCAAGTTCTTATGTAGAAAAATGATGACCAATTGATCTGATGATTAACCTCGTTTTTTGTTAGGCGCATATGCCCATAATATGGACTCCATATCTGTATATAATATGTTGGCAATACAAATACAAATACAAACAACATTTAACATTTTTTTTTTTTTTTTTTGAATGACTACAATAGAAAATCGGAATATAATAACCCAAACAACTTATCATATATCTGATATTCTCATGTAATATATAAAGAAAAGGCAAAGATATAAATGAAATAATAATAATGTGAATTTGCTTTAAAATATGTATGTGCATGTACACTCATCTGTAACAAAGGAAATATCTCCATAATTGTCTTCATCTTAGCGTTTATCACACTGGAGTATGGTCCGATTGTCTAAACCTTTTGCGCCATCTCTTACGACCCTCTGTTGAAACCAACGCTTTTTCAGTATTTCTTGAAGTCTGGTATTTTTAGGGTTGATTTTCATTACAGTTTTGGCTACAAATTTATTACAGCTTCTAAGTACATGACCGTACCATCTCTTACAGTCGTGCTTTCTAGTATTTTGATATCGGATATCGGCGTTTGTGACATGATCTATAACTTGGCCAGACCGAATGTCCATCTTTCAACATTCGCATCTCTGTAGTATTCATAGTTCATGCTTTTTATCTCCTGGTCTGCACTTTGCGCCATATAATACCACCACTGGTCTAAAAATGACCTTCATAAAAAAATATTTTTCATACACACATACCACGCAATTACTTAAATATGCACCTATATGTATATAGATATTTTGTTGTATTTTTCAATTAATTCCCAGTACTTTAATTGTATCCTGTATGTAATTAAATTGTGATTGATGATTTTATAGTATCTGAGAACTGCCGAATATCATTTTAAATGACGAATATGAAAAAAATTTTAAGGCTAGAGGTCTCATCTCTCATATTGAATAGACGGTTTTTCTTGTCGGCTAGAAACAAACTGACTGACAACGCTGCACAAGTAGGTACATTGTTTGCTCTGTTAAAATAGAAATCATTTGAAATAATGGCCAGTACTTGTTTTACTTTGTATGGATGCCAAACATGGAAGGTAAACAGTTCAGTATCGTGAACAAGATACAAGTCTTCATCAACAGATGTCTACGCCACAAACTATGAATATATTTTGAACAAATATCATAGAAAATGAAAAATTATGGCAGATAGCTAGAATGGACAAAGTCAATACCATCATTAGACGCAGAAAGTGGAATTGGATTGGTTTGAAATGATATTGCCAAAACTTCATTTGATTGAAATCCACAAGGACACCGCAAAAGAGGTAGACCAAGACACTTCTAGAGTAGATGTACACTCGCAAAATAGTCAGCAGCAAATAAAACTTGGTCCGATGCAAAAACCTTGACCAACAACCGCGTGAGATGGAGAGCTTTTGTTGAAGACCTATGCTCTCTATAGTGGAGTGACAGAAAATGATGACGACATGTTGTATGTATATAGAGTATAGGTGTAGGTAATAAAGGTTATAATGATTATGTTTGCTACCAATTACGTGCAGTGAACGTTTGTGATAATAATACTTAAATAACAACTTACTAAATACAGATGTACTAAATGTGACTTTGAAAATGTGTCGTTTTGTCACGAATTGCATTTATCCATACATATACAAAATGCATCCTTGTTACGTATATTTTTGTGTGTATATCTCTCTCAAAGTTTCAAATATACATATGACTTAGTATATGCATGTTTCTGTGTGAACAATTTTTTATATTACCTAAAAATGAATGAAATGTATAATAAAAAAAAATGTACATTTACGATAAAAAAAAATTAAATAAATACATAAAATGCATTTGACATTTTGAAACTCAATAAAACTGTCATTATTATGTATACATATTTAGATAGGTATCTGAATAGATACATATATATGCACATATAATAGCAATAATTTATAAAGTTATATATGGGTAAACGTTTCACTTACCTATATTACATATACATACGAGTATATACTTGCGTTTGAGAGAATATTTTTTCGTCTACTATAATTTCGTTTGTATTTATACTGTCTATATATAGTGAGAACGTGTATTAAGAAAAGAGCAGGAATATTGTACACATAAATAATGTGACATCATCGCATATATAATATCGATTGACATTCACCAATTTTCAATAAATAGACAGAAAAAACAAAAAAAGGAAAAGATAAAAAAATTTTTGTATAGGATGAAAATGCATTTCTGTATCGTCTGTAAAAGAGTATGCGATATAAACTATACAAAAACTACAAACTTCAGTTTGTATAGACAAAATACAGAAAATAGTAGAGAATATTATATAAAAGCATTGGAAATATACAAAAAACAAAAAAAAAAAATAGAATGAAAATAAGAAAATTTGATAGTTTTGTCACTCTGTATACACATATACGTATACATAAAATATGAAGGGAGAATGTGCACATCTGATGGAAAAATTGATGCATACTCGTATATATTTAGCTCCATTCCATTATACTGTATACTAGTTTACTCTTGTTTAGAGAATCATCATCATAATGAAATGATAAGGATCAATTTTTTTAAAAAACAACAAAACTCTTTGTATCTTATCATATTCTGCTTTCCCTTTTTTTCTTTCAATTTTTTCCATTTAAAAAAAATTTATAAATTTGAACGAATAGCTATATAATATTTATAAAATTTCATATTTTCAATATCGTATTCTTATATACATATGCCATTTACGTGCATATAAATGTGTGTAAAAGTATATTTATTTCATACACACTTCGAAGCAGTGAGGTCATTGACTCTTACAGTACCTGTAGTATACACTATGCTAGTACGAGTAGTAATCTGTACGAGTATCATGTTCATTTGTACTTTTATTTTCATTGTTGAGAAAAAATTGGTTTTCTCTCTCAGTATAATGCGAAATATTGTAAATAAGAAACACTGAAAATCAACTAACAACAACTTGCTGTTCTACTCTATACACACTCTAGAGTTGTATTGGCTATAATATTGATTCTAGTACTCAGTACCTATAGTATACGCTAAGATAAGATGAGTAGTGTTTTACACTCATTCTTGAATTTTCATTTTGAAACTTCAAGTGATGTCTATAGGGGTGCTTCATCGATAAATCCGACACTGTTTCTGATACAAATTCTTTATGAGCAGTAGAATATGAGTTACAAATACTTAGTCCTTGGCAGTGGATAAATACATACATAGACATTGATGTACACATGACCAATCATAATATGAGAAATTTTTTTTTTTTTGATTATTAAAAAATAAACAATAAACGAATACTCGTAGTAATAATATGAAATTTTGAAAAATTGTATAACATAAATTTCACAAGGATATTATGTATGAATGTTGAAGAAGAAAAACTAGAAAAATTAAATAGAAAACAATTTTAAAAGAGCAAAAAAATTAATTAACTGCTTTATTTAAGAAAAAACATTTTTTTTGTTTTGGAAAGAGGACATTTAGAGGAAGCGAAAAAAAAGAGATGAAATGAAAGTAGCAGAATTCAATCAAAAAGAAAATTTGTATAGGAAGAAGGAAAAAAAAATATGAATTTGTAATAAGAAAGTTTTAAAGATTTAAAGTTTAACTAGTTTTAGAAATTTTCGAACACATAACTGATCGTTTCTGTATTATTGTCTGTTACTATATCGTTGCCTTAAAAATAAATCGTGAATAAAATGTGTAAATACTTATCTACAAAACATTTTGTTTTTGATTTGAAAAATATTTTTCTTTCAATAAAACATTTTGCATACATTCATTTGCTTATTTGTACACATACAAAGATACATACACATTTTTAATGTTCATATGTGATATACTATACATAAGTAGCACATGTATGTACATGTCTTCAAAAAAATCTTAGATATTAGAATATAATACTATTCATATGTTCAAAAAAAAAATAAATTTATGAGTAATGTATTTATGCAACAACTGAAGAGCACGCACTAAATCTGAAATGAACTTTGAAATTCATTATCTCTTACTGATAAAATTAAACACAAAGAATAATAATCCATATAGTATTTGAGGTCTTGTATATGCACTATATTCACGTATTTATACGTACATAAGTATATCTACATAATGTATGCTTTAAGATCACCTAAAAATCAATTGAATTTCATAACACATTATTGTATAATACACGTAATTGTATTAAAAATTCATTCAATTTAACGATCGTGTATACTTTTATGTGAAATGTAAAATTATTATCTAGACGTGATCATTCTATTAATGCACAGAGAAAAAAATAAATTAGACTTTGTTTACCGTTTGCACACAATACCACGCACGTATTTAACCTTGACTTAAAAAAAAAATATAATCGAAAAATTGAAAAATCATAACAAAACACCAAAGATCATAGGGAAAATTTTTTAATGTGCTTAATGGGGTGTACTAGGAGATGAATGTGGAACAATAAATATGAGGAAATTTATTTTAGAATAATATTTTGTGGAATAATATTTAATTTATATAACAAGGTCGTTCTATTTGATCCCATTATTTGTATGTTCATAATCTTCTCACATATTTACATCTTTCCTCGTCTTCTTCTTCTTTAATTTAAAATTTTTAATTTTCTTCAGATTTTTCAGAAGATCTGTCACCTAATTTTGAGATTATTAATTGATATTTCAGAAAAATATTCATTAAGATAATTATCATTATAACAGCTCTTGAATATCCTAGATATAAACCTTTATAATACTCAGTCGGAGAATTGCACGCGGATACTCAGTCCATTATGGCACCGCCGATCAATAATTTCTGTCAGATATATCATCCAGTTTATCATTAGTAATCAGTTACTGGTGTACGTTGCTGATGGGAAATTAATGATCGATTTGGCAAGAGTAGCACGCTGGCTGGGGTTCGAACCGTGATCTCAAGATCACAAGACCGACACCCAACCATCGAGCTATTCAAGCCCCACTTCATTAGCTGATTTCGATTTAACAATTTCAAGTACTTACTTGCGAGTAGATAAGGTAAATATCTGTAAATATCTATATCTATATATCTATATATATATATCTATCTATATCTATAAGGTAAATATCTATAAGGTAAATAAACCATCTACATACTCGCAGCTACTCATGAAAAAATTTTCAAGTAGGTAGATGCAAGTATTTACGAATAGTTTTTGTGTCGTTCATTGTATAACAATTTATCCTAGACACATTTTTGTACTCGCAAGTAGCTACTTGAAATTGCTAAATCGAAAGCAGCTATTATCATAATCTCATAATTTATCATGGACTTGCACCTACATACCTTTCTAATATACAAAATACAAACACAAAACAAAAATTTGATCTTTCTTCCTAGTTAATAACTGAATCTGAATATAACTAATTTTCATATTTTATGAATGATTCCATAAATTAATAATATTACATACGACCATAACTGTATAAAATTAATTATTTTAATCATTTCATCGTCATCATTTACATGACTGATGGAATCATTCATCAGTACAATAATATATGTGATCATGATCGTGTTTGGTATGATGTTGAATGGCTGATCGTTGTGTATGATACTTGGTTTTTGCTTTGTTTTTTTCGGTTTTGGTTTTGTTCATTTGGCTTTCGGATAAAACTATAAAAATTTTCTATGGAATTTAATTATTATCTAATTACGAAAAATGATGTTCATTTCTCTTCATTTATATATTATTAACAAGAAAATTATGATCATCTCTTGATATATACGATGGTATACGAAAAGATACAGATGATGATAAAAAAGATGATGAGGGGACGATTTTTGACTAATTTTTGGGTGTGACTTTGTCTGGTTGATAGTTTTTTTTTTTGGTTTTCATCTCTATTTTAGTATAAAATGAACAAAAAAGGAAGAAAAAAAAATAATCAAAAAATTAAACATCTGATTAATTTGAAAGTCGCCTGTCTGGAATCTAAAATACATACACATAATATTGTATACTCACGTGTATGTTAATGAGTATTGTATATTATATAGAATTGCATACACACTGGTATATCGTCCTCAATACTGATGCTGTTACTATGTGATCGTTTCTGCATTTAGTTTTTTTTTTATATTATAATCAGCAGAGGCAGTAATGTTTTTTTTTTTTTTTATATTCAAAATTTTAATTTCATTTTTATGACATTGATATGGGAAGCTACATTATAAATCGCTATACACATATTATGAACATTTTTTTGTACATTAAAAGTATAGTATATGCCATAAATACTTATACATAAATACATATCATATAGATATGATCATGATATTTATAGAATTTTATGTGCGTTAAATTCGATCAATATAAGTTTTTTATTTTTTGACTGTCTACGTCTACGTCTACTAACTATAACATAACCTACCAAAAATAATCAAAATATAAAATTTGTACATCATCTTCGGGACGATCATATCATTATTTTCACCAGATTATGATGATCATGATGATGCGATTATCACTTAAATGTGCATACGTTACATGTGTATTCTGATGATCACCATCATTATGCTAATTTATTTTAGTATATTTTTTTATGAATTTGTTCTGGTTGAGAAATTGCCCATTGCAATAATTTTTCATCATCTTTTCTTCTTTTCACATTTAAATCCGTATCTAATATGTAGTATGTATATACGAAAATAGATTTACACATTATTTTCCATTTAAATTTTTGCCGATCTTTTTTAAATCTTTTGGTAGATAGAACAAAATGTTACACTGTCAAAATATTTGTGAAAATTTTTTCCTTTCTTTTTTTTAAGATTTTTTAAATGGAATCATTATGGAACCTTGATTTGAAAGTGAAATTTTGGTTTTTAATATCACAATTTAAAGAAAAAAAAAAGGATATGGATAAAAAATCAAATAAAATTCATTAAAAATCACAAAACATACCAAAATATTTGAATAAAAGAATAATTAAATAACAAAAATAAAAAAAAATTAGTGACTCGCTTTGTTCGTTATGTTATCTCTGATGTGTATTTTTGTGATCGTGAGTAAAAATGTAAAATGAAGATCGAAATAATTCGCAAATTTGTTTTTCTGTTTTATTTTGTTAGAATCATTTATATGTACTTTTAACATAATTAATTATATCCTATATCCCAGATTTTTTAAAATGTACATTCAATATACTCGCATTCGTAGAAAGAGAAAGACAGAGAGAGATAGAGAGAGAGAGAGTCACGGTTTATTATCCAATTTATTTTTGTACAATTTTAATGTCAATAATCCTTGTCCTCATCATTCATATAGTATATGGTATAATCATATTGACTATGGACACCGTATTGACGGCATGGACATATTTTTATTTCTCAAACCACCACTACCAAATACTCGAATACTAATCTTTCGAATTTTTATACAATAAATTGAACATATGATGATGATGATGATGATGTGAAAAATGAACAAAAATATATATGTATATATTCTTTATGATATTTTTTATTAGTCATTTTTGAAAAGGCGGTAGCCTCTTAAAATAATAATAATTGTAGATGTTTTATTTTGTTGTTTTTTTTTTTGGTTCTGGTTTTATTTTTTCTATTTATAAAATGTTTTTTTTTTTTTTTTGTTTTTATTATTTTTCATAATTATAATTTATAATGTTGTTTCCATATGGTGTGTATATACAAAATGTAGCTAAACATTAGTTCAATATATGCATCATTTGAATGGAGTATTTTATTGTAGTTTTAACAAATTTGATGAATGAAGGGAAGTCTGTTACACACACATGAGTTCTTATATTTACAAGTACACAGATGTGGACATACTTACGAGTGTGTGTGTGTAATGCATTATTATTTTTTATGAAATGAAAACATATTAGGACAGCTATTACTTAGCTACTGTTATTGGAAAGAATAATTGGTATAATGACTAGCCAATTAATTAAAATTGACTTAGGTCATATTGCCTTTTCTCTTATTAATTTATTTATTTATTTTTTTCATTAAAATTATGACCTCAAATGTGTATATGTATCGCTATAATTGAAGACAGAAATATTGAAATGTTTGATGGTCACATTATTGGAGAATAAGGCAAACTTAGGCTAGAGTTGAGATGTAGCGTCATTGGGTGAGAGATGCATACATATACTTATACATATTATATATGTATAATGATGAAACCATCGGAATATTATGAAGTTTTAGAGAAGTGTTGTAGGTACACATGTCAATTTAAAATACGTCTTTCATGGTTTCGTCAATGTGCTATGTAGAATTATTGTGAAAACTTTTTGTAGAAAATCGTGAACATCTTATATAAATTTTTAGAGTTTATTCATCATACAATTAGGTAGTATAGACATTTATATATGTACAGTCTTGTCTAAAATGATATGATGATGATGATGATGATGCGAATGTACTAGGATTTTTTTTTATTTTAATTAATTTATGATTTTTTTTATTATTTTAAAAATAAATAAAAAATAATTGTAATTGATTTGCATAAGAATTGTTTAATTAAAATTTATCTGTTCATATATACAATGATATTCCCATGTATGTACCACTTAGATAGTGTCACTCTTCTGTTTTGGTTGTCTATTGCACAATCGTAAAATCATTTATAATTAGACTTAAAAATTACAGTACATTTTAATGATATTTTGTCTGTCTGTTTGTTTGTTGTTGATTTTTTATTGGTCATTAATTACATATTAATGATTTGTTTTGTAACAGTTTTAATTTTAAAATATTCATACTCTCATTTACTAGTATTTAATGGAACGTGGAAAGTTTTGTAGACGTAAATGTTTAGATACGATAATTTCTTCTCTTATTTTCTCTAGAAAATTAATAAGGAAAGTACAATTGATTTAAAGGGAAGTAAAGGGAATTTTAAGAGAAAAATGTACCCACAAAATATATACATAAGATCTGCTCAAGAAATAACTGAAGAATTTCTTTCTCTCTAAATGGGAGAAAAGTTCATGCTTTTCACGAATCAAATCGAATGTAAGTCTCTTGTATTAAGTGATCTTCATACGAAACCTGACCACGATCGCTGGCGACGTACATACCTTCATCATTGATTTGAATCCTGTTTTCAATTCTTAGCGACAAATCATCATAACTGTGGCACAACTGAATGACAATTTGCAAATTCTTTAATTCTGGAAATTATTAATTCTTTGAATGCAATGTGTTTCAGTAATTAAATTTTTCACACAATTATAGTAGTGTTGTAGTGGTTACAGTCACTCCTTATTTTGTGTTTCTTCCACATATTTTTGCACAAATATGTATGTATGTATATTCAAATTGTACACAAGTACAACATTCATTCATTCACATGTAAAATTTTTGCATTATGTCTCATTTACAATCTAAAGTGGTTTCAGGCTAGAGTGGATTTTTTCTTCATTTTCACACAAGAAATTCCATAGCGCTATCCTTTTTCCGGCCAGCGTAGATTTCACCAGAGTCTGAGTGAGATAAGATCTATTTCTAATCTGACGCTGCGACAATGGAGAAATTATATTGAAAGTTTTGAATGCTTGTGTACCAGTTCTCAATCTTTTCTACATTAATAACATATGGTAATCTACTATGAATTGTGAATATACCGTATACCGTCTACTCTGGCGTGAAATCCACGTTGGGTTGTAAATGTGGCATTAGTCATGAATTTTAATTTCTTCTTAAATACAAAATTTGTCTTTATTTTACGTATTTACATATGTAATTATTTTTATCATAAAATAAGAAATCTTATTTTTTTCTTTTGTGAATGACGTAAACACACTTAAAACATTTAAACCGAATAAGAAAACAAATCAAGAATCTTCTATAGAAATAAAAAATCAAAAGAAAAACAACAATCATAAAAAAGATAAAATCTTTTAAGAAAATTTAAATGAATAAAATGTTACAAATTTTAAATAAATTTTTAAAGTCCTGTGATACAATGGCGCCTATTTAATAAAATGCATACTAGTAATATTGTTTTTCCTATTCGAATACATTACATAAACGAATACAAATGTATATGAGTACTACGTAGTGCACGAAATAAATTTTATTTTTGTTTTTACTAAAGTGAAATAATATAAAATGTATGGAGATTTAATGTACACATATGTGTTCATATTTATGTATCTCACATCTATAAACATATTTATTGTACTATATTTATTTAGTATGCGTATAGTAATTGTAATCATTTTTATATGTATATTCATGAGAGTTTATTTACATCTCTATTTTATTTGTAAATATTATATACACATCCATTCAATTACAATTAAACTTATATACATTATGTAGACGTGTGTTTGTGTTTTCTACATTATAGTCGAATTTATTTTACTAATTCTAAATAATGTAAAATCTCATTACAATTTTGTTTATTTGTAACATTAGTATGTACATATACATTTACATTATAATTTATTTATTTATCTATATATTCGTAGATACAATTTTATATACATTATGAATATGTATATTATGTGAACAGAGTACTATATATATTTTTTTGTAAATAAGTTTGTTAACGCTCGTATTCACCAACCAAAATTATCTTTTATCTAAGATAAAGTATATTCATCAACCTCGACTTTATGTTTGGTTGGTTGGTGGCAGTGGCAGTCCATTTCAGTTCTTAGAAATATAGACCACTCATTTAGGACTTTGTGTGCCGTTTTGTTACCACAAACTCGTTTAAATGTTGGTTGTTTCATTCTAGACTATAGCCATTTCGTATTGTTTAGGCAGAAAATCAGACTAGCTACCTATACATAGAACGGCTACCTCAGCGAGGTCGTCAAGGAAATGCTTACCAAAATCCCTTAGTTTGATTTCGACTATATACTATTCCGAATTTTTTTAAGACAACCTGGAAGTGATACTCTATAAATATCGTTTGAACATAATCTTGTTTTTAACAGCAACAGCACATCACTCACATTATGATCATATAGCACAATAAAATCTCTTTTTCTTTTATAATCTGAAAATACAAACTTTTCGCAATCAGCTGACATGTTTGACACTCCGAAAATGTAGTCCGAAAAACCAATTCTTGTCTTGGTTAATGAATAAACTGAAATTATACTCGGCTAAAATATATCCGATGGATAATCTTGGTTGGTGAATACGAGTCTAAGTTTATACTCTATACAGTGTATATATCGCTCTCGGTATGATATACTCTATTATTATTTTGTGTATAGATAATTTATATATTACGTGTGTGAGTGTGCGTGCGTGTAATGCATGTAGTATAGATGTGAATGACTTTATATGAAATAATAATGTAGTTGAACTTTACATTAAAATTTATTTAAACTTTTTATTTTCTATACACATTACATACATTTATTTTTATTTTTCTGAAAAAGTAAAAAAAATACATAGAATTTTCTTATTTTCGTAAATATACACTCGTATTATTATATGTACTCATAAATTAAAGGCGGAAGTCTTAATATTAAAACGAATATCGTGCGTTTTATAAATGAAACTATAATCTATACATACAATATTATAAAATAAAAAAATGTATTATTTGTATAACGAAATTGTGTACACAAATACAATGTGCATTCTTGAAAGTATAAATATCTGTATATACTTACTTTCACTCACTCATATAAGCTGTATACGCACACCTTATACAATGTTCTGTATGTCATTACATTTTGTGAAAAGAAAGAACCTAATAGAATGTTTGTGACCGATAAAATAAACAAAAAATTTCTTTTTAGAGAAATGAATTGTAGAAATTATGGGTATAAGGTATAAGGTTATATACTTATAAACACATACATATAATCACTCATATGATATGATGCATGTAATGCATTGATAAAATCGTATTACACACACCCCATTATTGAATAAAATTTAAACTATACAAAGTATCTACACAACTATAAATGTGTACACATAAAATATATAAATAAATAAAATTGCTTTGTTTAAAATAAATGAAAATTTTATTTGAAAAAAAAAATTTGAAATGAAAACAAATTCAAGAAAATTAGAAAAATTTCGTTAAATAAACAAAATTGAAAAGAAAATACAAAATACATATTTACGATGTATACATAAAACATCAGTATATACCCACTTATTTTTTTTTTTTTTTTCGTGAATGTGTGTTATGGAATTATTAAAGAAATATTCAATTTAATTTAGTTTTATTTATGCGAGGATAAGAAATTTTTAATAATAAACTTAAACAAGAAAATAAAGAAGAAAAATATATTGTATAGGTACATTTGTAAGTAAATTGAAGTTAACAATATTGTGTATAAACATTTTATTGCAATATTATTGCAAATATATACAGCACCCATATATATACGGTACGAAAGTATGAGCATAGTTGCTCACACTCGTGTTGTATACTCGTATTTTCATTCTTAAGATAAAGTTGATTTTCTCTCATAGTAAAATACGAAATATCGTACATGCCATACACAGAAAAAATCAACTAACAACATTTTATACTTCCTCCTCTACTCTATCCATATACTCTAAAGCTGAAGCTCCAATGTAGACAAAAAAAATACTTTCACACTTCATACACACTTTTCACACCTAACAAAATTTTTGTTTGTTGCCGCATAGAATTGCTTTTGTATGGCCCAATGTAAACGCTTTACAGAAGCTTCAGTCAAATTTTGTCGCATGAAAAGGTGAAAGTTAAACAACTTCCTATCCGTTATCAACTTCATACACTTTTCATTCGTGGAACTTTTCATTGGAACTTACTACATATATTTTAATGTTGTTCAACTTTCCTGCTTCACATACCTCAACGGATGCAAGGCGTGAAAGATATACCTTGATGGGCCTTCAGCTTAAAACAGTAGCGGCCACTGACTATTGTAGTACTTATAGTATGGGCTAAGATAAAACGAATAGTATTCTACAGTGTAGTATTCTATATTCTATTATGTAGTATTCTATCGAGTGATACTTAGGGGCACTTAATCGGGAAATCTGCCACTGATGTACTTAAAAATACACATGTAAGGACTTACTTTAGGTAATTTCTAAATAAAGTCACTTATGTTTATGTATATTTTCGTACATACTTAATTATGTTGACGGGGATTCCTGTTCATAATGAATGAACTCATAAAATTTGTTCTTCTTACAACAATTTTTTGATTTAATTTTGTGCTAGAGAAAAAAATTTTGCTCTTTTGTAACACAAAATATTGTATAGGTATAAAATTTTTGTATGAGAATATCATAATAATGTACATGCTGGTATTGTAAATCCATAGTTCATTTATGTAAAATTCAATAATAATTGAATAACACACACATTGTACCCGGGATATAATAAATTTTGAAATAATTTTCTCTTACTTTTACAAGAACAACCGTACTTCTTTTTATTAAAATTTTTCATTCATATTTTTCTGAAGACTTACCCAGTTCTATATGTTCCTAAATAAATCCTAACAATAAAAAAAAAAAAAATTAAAACTTTTCTATCTTTTATCATTTGAATTTTTCATACTTTAATACAAACATAAAATATAAAATATTTTTATTTGAGTAGCAGAATTGTGGGAGTATCCTGCTATAACATATTGTACATGCATTGTACATGAAATATGCATAAATATACCGAACAAAGTTCATAAATAATACTGAAAATAATATTATCAAATTTTCATTTTGATTTATCAATTTAACACAATACAAAGTACAAAAGAATGAAAAATTAAAGAAATAAAAAATTCAAAACAGAGAGAATATTTATCCATATGCAAATGCATTGTGCATGTACATATGTACATATAAATATTAAACAGGATCTTTAAAAATATTCTGACTGAATGTAAAATTTGAAACTTAGGCTGGATTTTCACGTAGAAGCTGACAAACTCAACACGTAACGTAAACGACACGAAAAAAAAAATCATTCAAACTGACCGACGGACAATGACAATTTTTTTTATAATTGTTCTTTTTTTTTGTGAATAATGCCGATTCCACATTCAATGCACTGACTTCAATTTCGACTTTGATTTAATGGATATGTAGATATTAGAACTTCTACATTCAATGCGGTATAGACTTGACAGTCACATTTACATGTTAAGCATGCTGAGAAATCGAAACTCGAAGTTCAAGTTAAAGACATTGCATTGAATGTAGAAGCGGCATAAGGCGAAATTAAAAAAAGCTTAAGGTTTTTCCATTTTGTTCGTCCATTTGCTGTGAAAAATGAAGTGCAAGCCCAATAATATGTGAATTATACATACCTTCTATCATTGTCCATCGGATGCTTTACGTTATACGTGTGTATCTGTAGCCGTGTGAACGTTAACATTCGACTGTGTATAAGAAGAAATAATTTGTGATATCTTCGTTCACATTGCGTGTCGTGTCTATCAGGTATGTAAGTTGTAAGTGAGAACCGAACCTTATGCGTATTTTTGTAATAACTATAGATACTCCTATGATATACTAAAGCTGTTTGCAGTATACGAATGATTTTGATTATTTTTCATATCTGTAGTCAATTATTGATCTTATATGTTCTCCATATGAACTCCAATAATTTATAAACCTAGAGTCTTCTAATGAAATTTATTGATATATGAGATCACACACAAAGAAAATAAATTTAAATTAAAAAATATAAAAAATAAAAATTTGATTGAAATCTGATATTTTTCGAACACAACTTATACAGATTGACAGATTTTTCTTATTCTTCTTCTCCTTCTTCTTCTTCTTCTTCTTCTTTATACTTTTTTTTAAACTCCTTATATGAGAAAGTAAAAAAAACAGTTTTTATAAAAAAATAATATTGGTTTTAGATTAAAATAGATATACTCTTTTGGCTCAAATGATCGCATGTAGTATGCATGTATATCTTGTGAAATAGATTAAAAGTTGGAATGGTAATCAGTTGATATTTTAAGTGCGTTTCAATGCTCAAATATACTTATGTATATGTATGTACATACATATATATTTGTATGGAATCGCATATATAATTATACTTCATATTCATAGAAATTCATACAATATTACTTATTCATTCATACGTAAATACTTGTATATAATGACGGATGGACATATGTATACATAACTCCACAATTCCACATGGTTGTAATGTCCATATGAATTCATTTTTTTTTAATTATTGTTAATTTCATTTATGCTGTATGCATTCATTTAGAAAAGTAACATAGTATACTCGTATACACACACATACACACACTCTCCTTTGCATTTTAAGAACGGCATTAATAGTTGTGTGTTTAAAAAATCAAGAGTTTTTTTTTCTATTTTCTGTTTTTTTTTTTTTTTTTTTTGGTTCAATGAACAACTTCTCAGTGATCCATGAAGGAAATACTGTATATATAGGAAAAGGAGGCATACTCAAATTATTATCATAAATGAAAATGATTATAACAAGAGTTATGTATGTATAAATACATACATAAATAAATATGTAAATTTGTAGACTCTGCATATATATACTTAGAATCATATTGTATAATGAAATTACATTTATAGATATGTATGTATGTACATTTATATGTGTGTGTGTATGTAGATATGTAAATGTGAATGTGCACGTACTTCCAGGCTATGTTTTTTTTCTTTTACATATCATCATCATCATCATCATACATCATACATCATTACCGAATATAATGTGTATGTATTACTTTACAATATTTTGTACTATGTATGTAGAGTAGCTTTTTGGTTAAGTTTTTACTATACATACTTTGTAGATTTATTTAAAAAAAATATATGTATTTATAATGCATATAAATGCTCGTGTGTATATGATGTAGGAATAAATTCGTTGTATAATGATGAAATGATGCATCCATAATATAAGTATTATAATGTATCCCCAAGTACATATATACACAGTTTAATAGTGAATAAATATGCATAAGTACATAGATTGCCTGAAAAGTTTCTATCATCGACATGAAGATGACGCCCTTCTCTACTAAACTAATTTTGGCACGACAATGAAACATTGCTTTGCAAGATGATTGTAGCCAAATTGTAGCCATTTTGTATGATCATTTGTTGTTTGACAGTAATTTTGTGTTAATCTTATTGATTTTTGTATTCAATTGAACGCACTTCAGCCGTATCCATGGCGAAAATTCATAAACCAGGATTTGAATTGATTGGCTATCCATCCACCATCGTATTCATCCTATTTATTCTCTTGTAACTTTTTCCTGTTTCTTAAACTCAAAAATTTGGCACTGAAGATATATAGAAGTTTATGAAATGAAAATGTATCCTTATAGTGCTGACAGAGAAAAAGCTCCTTCTGAATTTAACTAAATCAGTTTAGAAAAACTTTTAGTTAAGAATTCTTACTGACAGACCAAAAACTGGTTTAATTGTCATTTGTTGTATGTATGTTAAAAAATATCTCTCATCGAGTTAAACTAGTTGTATTACGTAATTTTGGCTAATCTACTTCTGAGCGAACTTATCCAAGTTAATTGCTGACAGATTAAAGAGTTTATATATTTAAGTAGGTTTAGAAAGTTTCTAAGCTCTGGTTTGTCCCTATTATTAGAAGCATATTTCGCAGAGAAAAGATGAAAACTAATATTTAGACGGGCCTGTTTTAGGCCAGAAACTTTTTAAACGACCCTCGTATGTGTGTTGGTAATATGCGCATACATAAATACATATAATATACAGTATTTATAATAGTGGCATATTAGAAAAGATGCGGATGTTAAAACAGAATGCATTTTTATTTTAAAATTTTTTTTTTTTTTTTGTCTTATTTTTAAATACGAGGTTAACTATATAGTATATGAAGTGCACATACATTCATGTATTTGTCTGATATGATTCTAAATAAAGTATCTATGAATCTTTACATAATTTATATAATATGCATAATGCATATGTGTGTAAATAAATAAATAGAAGAAAGTAGCATAGAAATAATAAATGATAAGCATTTATGTTACATTTTTTTTTATAAAACAGACAGATTTGGTTCGTGTAATGTGTGTTCGTGTAGTATCTACTTACATACAGTATGTCGAGAGATGAAAAAAAAAAACACACTGAATAGAAGGAAAATTTGTTGTTTTTGTTGTTGTTGTTGTTGATGATGATTCCTGTGTTGAAAAACAAAAACAAATTAAAAGTTTCAACGATACAGAAAAGAATAAAACGGAAACTTTCTTCTTTTTAACTCTTATCTTTTTATTTATACATGTATACACATTATGTACGGCGGTGGTATGTATGATGTACATACAACATAGTACTTTAACTTCATAATGAATGGAATATACATTATACATACAGTAGCATATAGCTATTTAATGATAGTGAAAGAATTAAAAAAAAAAATTAAAGAAATCTAGGAAAAAAAAAATGAAATGAAATGAAAAATGTGGCTCATAAGTGCAACTCAAAACAATTGAAATGATTATAAGAGTAGCTACTATATAGTACTACTGCTGTACTACTGTAGAATATGGTGTGTTATGATTAATAGTATATATAATGATGTATGTATGTATCTCTCTGTATGATATACGATAGCACAAAAAATTAAAAAAAAAAAAAATAAAATAAAGAAAAAATTACATTCCGACTGTAGTCAAGTATATGCAGATTTATTTGAAGAATGAAAAACTGATGATGTTTTACATGTGTATATAATGCAAATGAATGAGTGTGTGAGAGTATAATATGGTGCTGCTATATATGCCACAAAAAATATGTATATGTAAAAAGAAAAAAAATACAGAGAAATGTTAAAATGTTAGAGTAACAAGAAACTACTAAATACAAGAAAACATAAATATCCTTGCTTTTTTTTTGGAATGAAATAAGATGAAATACTCGTAAAATAAATATAATGCATGTAATGTAATGTATCTATGTATGTACGTAGGTAGGTAGGTACCTTATAGTAGCAGAGAAGAAAAGAAAATTTTTTTTATATTATACAAGCTCGTATAACTACTTATTGAAAATAAAAATGTATGAATTAAAAAATAGAAATCATACACGAGCAGGTTACTCATATGTGAATTTAGAACAGAATGAACATACATAATATGAATTTATGTTCCTGTATTATACTATGAAATTTTATGCAAGTCTAAGCGATGTAGAATAAACTGAAATAATGTGAATTTATTTGAATGGAATAAAAGGAAACTATACATTTGAAAAGAAAAGTATAACAAGAAAAAGGAAGTAATGCATAATATATGAAATCTGGAAAATTACTACTTCTACAGTTTTTAGATATTATATACATAATTTATTTGAGATATTTTCTTTGTAATCACTGAGCATATTATTAATTTCGTATAATTTGATAATGACAAAAAAAAAAAATGACAAAAAGACAACGACAATTTTTGAATAATAAATGGGTTTGTAAACTCCATTTATAGTATACAACAGAGTATACATATACTTAATGAGTCCAGATCAAAATTTCTAAAGTATTTTTTTCCATGACCATAATCTCTGTCATGTACTCGAACCTACAGTAGGTTTAATGTCGACTGCAAAGGAAACACAGAAAACTGATGGTAGAGAAATAAACTATTTACATTAAATGAGAAGCTGTAACGGTTTTGTGGACCAGTAGAGTCGAATCAGTATTTCTAAGTTTTTTCTTCTTAAGCCTACTGCAACTCCAAGTAACTCAATCAAAAGCTTTGTGGACAAGTTATTTCTTCCTAAGTAAACTGAAACTCAATCAAAAGCTGAGGTAAAATTAATGAACATTATTCTTTCACCTTTGTTTGCTATGAGAATCGAGCTCGGGTCTATAATAGCTGTGTTTCTTTCACGTGAGCAAAGTACTTGTGAGCAATTATTTTAGCAATGACTCAAACTATTCAAAGAAACATTCGACAAGTGAACAAACAAAAAGGCTTAAAATTATTTTACTTTAAATTTGAAAAATTTATATAAAACACTCCATATGATATTTGTTTATACTAAGAAATCTAACCTAAACAGTCAATTTCCATTTGTTGGATTACGTGAAACTAAAAAGACGTCTGGTAGAAAGAAATAACGTAACTACTTAAAAAGTGAGTGAACTACTTCTAAAAAAATTGTTTGAGCAGTTCACACATAAAAATTTAGTGAAGTATTAAACCAAATTGATTTTCAAGTACTTTGCTCATGTGAAAGAAACACAGCTAATGTTAGCACTTCAACACTGCGTACTCATTTATATAGCATACGAACCTAGGGAAATGTACAAAATTAATTTGTCTATATCTCACTTGTATTGTATTTCTGATATGGTTTGTGTATTTGATATGGTTTGTGTATCTGCTATGGGTTGTGTATCTGCTAAAATAGTTTTCTTCGAAAAACCAAAATTAATTTCTTCTTATATTCATTCAAATTCTTTATAAGCATTGCTGAGATTAATATTATAAAGGATCTATGTACCTACATTTTCGCATGTAAATTTCTATACAACAAAATATTCTTAATGCTTATATAATTTCATAGTACAAATTTATTGATTTTTAATGATTCGTATATATGCCATAATTATACAATTTTATGTGATATGAGTATAGTAGCTGTAGTATGATGTATGCACATAGTAGCTAGTATTTACCTGCACAAAATATCGTGTATATAATATACATATGTTTCGTATATTGAAGATTAATTGAAATTAAATCGATGTATACATACAATTTACCAAAGATTACATTTCAATAAAACTAATAAATTATTGATTTATTCATAAAGTAAATAATTTTAATTGTTCATATATTGTACAAACAGACATATGTATTTAAATACTTAAACAATGAATACATATACTTTCAATAATATACAATGCGTTTATATAATTCAATATTCTTACATGTAAATATACGTATGTATTCATCTGAATTTCTTTATACAAAATGTACATGTACCAAACTTACGAGTATATTCATATCAATCCAACAACAAAAGTACTTACATATTCAAAAGATTCTGAATCCTTTTCATGAATAAAACGAATAAATTTTGAAATGTTAAATTTCTACGACCACGTATATGTACGTTTATACCAAATCTACATACATATGTACATATGTATATATGTCGGTAAATGTCCAATGCATGTGTATTGTGATATGTATTCAATTGTATGTATGTAATTTACAATAAAATAAATGTTAGCGCTGTTGGATGGTCAGTTAACTCTTCTCTGGTATACACTCATATTATATACTTTAGTTACACATAATGTATACGAGTTTGTATATAATACGCACATATACTCGTATGTATACAATACAGTTATACTTCTACTGACTATAGTAGTATTTATTGAGTTCAATTCAATTCAATATCAACAGAATAAGGATTTAATATGTACTTATTTTGCATTTCTGAATAATTGTTATTGAATTAACAAAATTTTATTAGTTCAAGGATTCATATGTATAGATACATACGTATACGTACACGTATATATAAATTTTAAATGTTTGCACTTACACATACAACCGTGGTGTGTGGTAGATAAATATGTATTTAAGAGATTTATATCCAATCTACATATTGCGTAAAATTTTAATGTTGCTGCAATATGTCCCAGCATCAAAACAATATGTATAAATAGATTTTTAGTATCATAATTGCAAGACTCAAAATGAAAATTATTGCTAAAGGTAACATCAGATTAAGATCATAAATTTTATTCGAATTGATTAGTTTCAAAAATTGTACATTATTTATATTTATACATATTTATGTGAATTTATTACCGCTGCATTTAATATTGAAAATTCAAATTAATCAATTAGAGAGATATAAGCAATACAATATATTTATACATTTTGTATATACTAGACTTCTCATAAGCTAAAACTCAATTTGTACAAGATTTCAAGACGTAATAAGAATCTTTTAGTAATTTAACTGAAATATTTTTATATTTCTATCAAAAATGTGTTTTTGTATACATATTCGAATATCTGAATTAATGTTAAAAATCTATATCTATACATTTCTACACAAATCTATATACACCTATACTTATTGTTGCAGCATAAATATCAAATGCATATATCATCAATGTAATCGTTTCGAATTATTTGATTGTTTATTTTTTGTTTGTCTATAGTTATACATATATATACTTAGATATGAAATGTGTTATTAGTTTTAGAGGCAATCTGATAAGATATTCTATCGGAATTATTCAAAAGAAAATAATTCTCATGTGTTTATCATCTACATACATTCATTCATAAGTGTATCTGTATATAATGTAAGTAGAAATAGTATAGAGTATGTTGAATCGTTATAGATTAAATGGTCATGATATAGTAGCTATGATCAAATTAAATAGAAAATGTTGATTAGATTTTATCACTACATGATGATACATGATACATTAGATATACGATTGCATATTATTTAATGTAAATGTAATACTGGATCATACAGCTATAAAGTCTTAGGAATATGCTTAAAGAAAATCAATTTCAGATTTATCATGGATTTGTGTATGATGAATATTATAATATCGGTACATCGTATCGTATTGAGTGTAAAGGAAAGTAATTTTTGATAGGTATTTAATGGTAACGATATAATGATTGTATAAAATCATTGATAACACATATCATATATAAGTATGTAAGATAGACACGATTATGTATAATTATTGTGTTAGCATAAACATACATACTTTTATATACTTGAATATGCATTTATTAATGATGCCTTTTATATGTGATAAATGTTTATTTGTATGTACATAAAAGTATGTAAAAGCAAAAAAAAAAATAGTAAATATTTACTTTTGAATTAAAGCCTAGTACTCAGATCAAAGCGAAATTTTTCTTCATATTAAATCTGTTCACGAACATTTGTTTATTGTCAAATTTCTTCTTTTTGTTTTGGTACTCAGTTCCAAAGGAAATTATTACTGTGGAACTTAGTATTGTAGAATTGTGGTAGAATTCATTTTTCGCAATAAATTTATATGGTTGAGCATTATAAAAAGCAAGCGAAAAATTGACAGTTAATAAACAAAAATTATGACATTGGAAACACTTTTACAAATATGTACTGTCAAATAAGAAAACAAATGTAAATTCTCTGTATTTCAAGGACAATAAAGTTATATTTGTTCGGTGCCTTCTTAAACGGAGGGAAGAGAAGATAATACCTGTGGAAAGTATCTCGCTACCATAGGAATTATCAGTCATATACTGTGTGCTTCTTATGGAGAGCACGACGATACCACGAAACACTTTTTATATGAGTGTCAGACCTTCTCCTCCAGAAGACAGAATGTGCATTTTCGGCACTGATGTCATCAAACCTGAACAAATCTGGCCTGAAAGTCGAGTGGAACTCCTTTCGCTACCTGAAAGTGACGAAGAAGTTTGACGACTACTAGCGGGGGGAGGGGTAATCAGGGTACAATGGACAACGTTTATCTGAGTGCTCAGGTTTACGCCTCCCCCTAAACAAACAACAACATTTAACCATGTACTTATCAAAGCCCTTATATCTACAAACGTAAGATCAAATCATAAATTGTTTGAATTCATATTTATAATGTTCCAAAGCTATAATAATAGGAAATACATAATTATTTGAAATTCTTTTGATTTATGATCGTACAATAAATACAATAAATTATCAAAATTATTTGTTTTTATTTTGTCAATGTCATTGTTGTCAATGCCTATAATACGTGCCATATACGTGGCTGAACCTAGTGTCTAATACTTCATAGTAACCTATGTGGTATTCACTACGTAGCAACACACTAAATTTGCTAGTTGGGTGTGTTCAATGCAAGAATCACTTTTTAAATATAAGAAATAATTATTATAAAATGGATTCTGCTTTTCTTATGTAATTGTGTTTTCTAGTATTTACTAGCAGTTATTGGTCCCAATGCCGATTGTTATAATTTGCAATAAGTTTAATTAATGCACTATGTGCCCAGCAATATTGTATTTTTCGACATTTCTGTTGGCTTATACAGCTTTCTCTGTTTAGTCTAGTAAAAATACAAGTTTCGAAACACGTTTCTGTAGTAAAGACATTGAAAATCTTTTATGAAGAATATGAAACGTAGACGAACAAAATACATTTCACTTAATGGTGCCAATAATTGTAGTCTTATTTAGCTATTCATTCGTAAAATAAGTATAAGAAGTCTTTTATTCACTATACTGATTTAATTTTACATGTTCATTTGTATATTTTTACAAATTCATATAACAAACTATATATAATATAGCCATATTATGTGATTATAAGTATACACAGATAAAATGAAGTATGTATTATAAATTATGTACCAATAATCACCAATGTATAAGTATTAATCGATTATCATATCATATTTTGATTTGTTTACTTTAAATTTTATGTACGATTATGGTACTACAATACACACTCGTATATAGGACTCTTTGATTGATATTCATATACTCGTATGATAATAATATTATAAATGATTATATTTGCATAATATCCTTAATATTTATATACGATTTGTTACATAAAGGAAGTATGTACTGCTTATGTAGGTATAGGTAGGTGATGTTATGTAATATTTTATACACATTATAGTACATAATACACATAATGTATTCTAGTTAATGAGTGAAAGACATCGAATATACATATATGTATGCAAGTAAGTATAGTACCATAGAATAATAAAGGTAATGTGTAGCTTTATTATTCTATGGTAGTACATATCTATTCATATACACGTATTGTATAAGCATTGTATTTTTAATCGAGATTATGTATGCGTATAGTAATTAGAATTATTATTACTATTATTATTATTGACGATATTATGTATCTTTGATGATGGTTTACTAATTACAATCTCATGTTGAATATAATTAGATATTTTATGTTCATTTTTATTCATTTCATTTCATTCGATCATGTATGCAATACATACACATTTATATCAGATCTATGGATCTATAGTATATGAATACGAAAAGTATTATGTGTATGAATGTGAGTACTTATTCAACATTCATTCAACTTGTTACCTTTCTAATAATCTATCTTTTTTTTCTAATACATTGTAAGGAATTATATAGCAATTATTATAATGAAAGAACAGTGCATTTATAATACTAAATTATACAAATTATTTGTACATTACATATACTATACATATTATACATATATGAAATGTGTAATTATAATTATTATTATTATTAATGTAACTTTGCATGATGTTTAATAATTACTATATTATTTGTTTAGATAACATCATATTATAAAGTTAATAATAATCTTTCATTTATTACTTACTATACGCACTTACTATACACTCATGGAAAGTTAATGTATCTTCCATACTTTTGTATGTAAATTTAAAATTATAAAATCATATTTGCAAAAAAAAAAAAAACTACGATATGTAAATTAAACTGTTTTGCCTATTTTGATAATTTCGATAATGTTTTTAGAACAAAAAAAAATTTTTTTCCTATCAAATTTTATTTTTTTTTTTCGTTTTTAATAAATACTATTTTCACTCATCATTTTTCACTTCCATCTATCTATCTATATACTCGTATAGGTCGCAGCAGTGTGAGTGCAATGTAATTGAAAATTACATTTTCTTGTATTCACTATATAACTTCATGAAATTTTGTATAAATTAAAAAATAGTAGAAAAAAAAAAAATTATTTTCCTTGTATCTTTAGTAAAAAAAATTTTTGTTTAAATTCATCGCGATTTATAATGACAGTCATTTCAGTCATTTACATAATACATTGAGCCGTTGATCGTATTATAATATAAGCATGTTAAATGTATAAGTATACTCGTATCTCGTATTTTATCTCCAGAGAATGAAATTAGAAATTCTTGAACACATAGTTTGATAGTTTGATTTTTATTATCTGATTTAAGATTTTCAACTACTTACTCGTATATGTTAAAATGTATTCCATCATATACATACACGTATTTATGTATATGTAATGTATACGTGTATACGAGTGTGTACAAATGAACAATGTGTGGAAATAATCTATTAAACAGAAGGTATATCATGTTACAGGTTCTTTTGTATCTGTGTATATTCTATAGTACATATACTACACCTCCGTTTATTTAAATATGTATGTGTAGAACGTAGGTATCTTGTATAATTTATGCAAATTTTCTATAGTTCATTTATACATTTCAAATCATTTTTCCTTATACATATATAATATACGTACAAGCTGCACATATAATCGATGCCAGTACGTGTGGTATACTCGTTTGAGAAAATAGATACATATGAACGAGTAGTTGTTTTCGCATATATCGTATTATACATACATATGTACATACTTGCATAAAATTAGTTATAATCGTTGATGAGATTAAATGTTTGCAAACTACTTTATCTGTTATGTATGATGTGATTTCATATTTAACCAATCTTTCCTTTTTTTCTTTCTTCTTTTTATCTAAATACATATTTCTATATATGTATACAAACACAAACAAAGGTAAATAAGGATCTATATAAATATATAGGATAAAGTACATACATATAATACCCATGTATAAATGTTTATAATGTATGCGCATTTTGAAAAACATTTTAGAAACATATCATCATCATATTAAAATGTTTTTATCGAAAATACCTTATAAGAAGTTAAACGTTTTTCATTTATCTAAGTAGAAGAAAATGACTGAGAAAATTTTCATGAATTGAAATTTGTACAATATTTATAAGTAGTATCTATACTAGTGTGTACGAGTACTATATATAATTATGTGTGTATCTTCTTTTACCAAACATAGGCGAATCCAAAAGTTTTTGAAATCTATAATATTAAGGATTCAGCTCAAATATGATTGAAGTTTGCCTACTAAGTTATGACAACTTCTACAATTTATTCAAAAGAAAGAAATTCAGTGTAGAAATGGATTTAAATCGACATTTTTGACTTAAATCAAGAGCAGTGCAACGATTTGATAACCCCTGTAAGCTTTTGATAATGAAGTACCATCAAAAAACCAAATGGTATACTGATATTTTAAAAAAATTCTAATTTTGTCGTTTCAATTTGAAGGACTGCGCTAGAAAAAAGCTTCCTAGAGTTGTAGTCATTGGAAAATTGTTCGAACCTGTTAGAAGTTAGAAGATACATGCGGTTCTGCCGGACGGACTATTCATGCACATGGCTTGATATTCAAGCTTTCACTGGGATCCAATGTCCAATTAATGAACATTTATTCGTGATGAAATCGTTTAATCGATGAACGGCTCGGCTCGGCTCATAGAGCTTCCAAAAATGACTCGAATTAGATGGTACAGAAAAACTATTTGAAATATCAGGGTGAATATTTTGAAAAACAATAAAAAATAAAATAATGAAATGTTTCTCGAAAATGTTTCTCAAAACTTTTAGACTGACCCAAGTACATTGTGTACATTTATATGAAAATGTACATAAAATGTACAATCTTTAGCATATTTGCAAATGAAGGATAATGAAATAAGAAAAAAAAAATGATTAAAGAATAGAACTGTAGAGGTACAACAGAGCAATAGTAGAGCAGGTGAAGTGATAATATTATAGACAAAAAAAAAATTAAATTAAATAAAATACAAGATTTAATATTATTGTATACATATACATATGAAAATTACGTATTACAAAAAAAGAAGATAGCACATAGTATAAATACAAAATTTTTTAGTTAAGGTTTTCTATTAATGTATTGTAATAGAGGTAATAGGATATACTTATGTTTTGCATATTTACAGGATACATAAAACAGGTATATAATATACAATGAGAAGTTTTAAAGAAAATAACAGTATTAGAGCGGATCAATTTAAAAAATATATCTTATCCTTATGTTTTGTGTATGTAACATATCTAATGCATGTATACATATGTATGTACTCGTATGTATGTTTTCAATTTGTCAAGTAAATAAATATATGTGTCGTTTGTAGACGAGTATAGCTATATACAATTATTTTACATACGAGCAGATATTATACACAATTTATAGTATAAACACTTTACATATTTATCGAAGAATGTGATAATTTTCACACTCTCATCTTGTGTCTATCATACCATTTTGTCTCTTGTATACGTACATATATGTATGTTATGTAATATGTATTTTTCACACTTAATAACGACATATCATGATACATGATATACATTATTACAGGTGTACATATACATATAAACTTTTGTATATCATTATCATTTAGAAAATTTACAAATCGATTATTCAAGTAAGTGTAGATATAGATATAGTGCGAAAAGCGAACATATCTGTATATACTACACATATATGTCACACAAATATCGGTATAGTATATTTTTAGTATTATTCTGCTAGTATACATACATTATAATAATACGACGTGTATATGTAATGTTATCCAGATAGAGGAATGAATACATATTATAGTCATATGTATATTGTAGAATTTGTTATCTAGATAAATTCATTTACACATGTTGGTATATGGTGAATGTGAATATGCATATATGTGGATGTAGAATATCTTTATATACAATGTATGAATCCCGTTTGTTCTAGATATGAATATCTGATGACAATCGATGATTTGATATGATATAGTGGGTTTGACATTCACGTACCTATAAATTTTTATAATCAACATACGAGTATACTCGTATGAACATACTTATATATATAAATTATGTACCTACATTATTTTTTGTATAATAACCTCTTGAAAATCATATAAACATGATCAAAAATTTTACGCAATACTCTTACGATCGTCCTCACTAACCAAAAGATTATCTTTCATCTGAGATAAAGTGTATTTATTCATCAACCTCGATTATACACTATTCGGATATTTTTAAGACAATCTGAGAGTATGGTATACCATAAATATCGTTTGAACATAACCTTGTTATTAACAGCAACACTACAGCACTCACATATTATAAAATCATCACAACACATAACCTCTTTTTCATTTTGTAATCTGAATTTATACTTACTTTTTCGCAATCAGCTGGCATGTTCGGCACACCGAAAATGAAGTCCGAAAACATATTTTGTCACTAAGTTGATGAATATAAGCTGAAATTATACCCAACTAAAATATATCTGATGGGTAATCTTGGTTGGTGAATACAATTCTTTTAGTATAGCACATATAATACAAAATATAGATTTTTATTTGTGTTTTAAATAGGTACCTACATACAGAAAATATGTATATGTATATGTAGAGCTATATATACACATACATATGTATATATGTATATTTTAATCGATATAGGTAAACACGTATTTATACATACATATTATAAATGTGAATTTATTCTAATGAATATTAAACGTGTATTACAGGATATAATGTATGTATGTATAAAGCAAATACACATACATACATATGTACTTAGATATTATATAGGTTAAGTGTGAAAATTGATAAAATATAAATATATTCGAATACTTAAATATGTACACAATATAAGATAAAAGTAAATACATAACACTTTGAATATTGTGGCTAAACAATTTTCTAATATACTAAAAATAATTACAGATATTATGTACATATGTATGTACATTTACAGCTTTGTTTATACCTACATATGTACATGGGTAGATTTTTGTGTATTGAAATAATAAACTCTGTCTATCTTATATACTATGTACTCGTATACTAGAATTTGAAAAATAAAATGAATAAAGAAAAAAAAAATAAAAGTAAATAAACATCACAATAACATTACAAGTGTGTATGTGTCTATGTATGTAGAAGTATGTATATATAGCTATGTAAATTATTATATATTTATGTATATGTATGTAATAAAGAAGAAAAGATTATACCACAATTTATAAACATTAAATATTTTTTATGTATATGTACATTGTACAATATGGGCAAGTATATCTAGAAAATATTTTCTACGTACATACTCGTATATATGAATGTATGTATACATATTTACATATTTATTTTCATGCTGTTTATACATATGAAAGGTACATATGAAATACATGGATAATGTGAAAATTTTTTGGGAGAAAATTAAATTTTTGAAAATGAATAAATGAAAAATTCCTTGAAACTTTTATTACGATTTTATAAGGAGAAAATAATATGTTTATAAAAATGTATGTACGTCTTTGTTGTATGTTTGTCTACATTATTTATGTACTATAAAAAATATGAAATAAATAAGTATAAAATTATATACAGGATGTACCTACAGGACAATAATTATGTTTGTCAATGTTTGTGTATTATTTAAAAGAAAATGTAAGTAATATTATGTATATCGGGTGATCAAATATTATTTGTACCATGTACCTACATAATTTTGAAAACGTTTCATAGAAACCATGTTTTCTTTTTTTTAGTATTTTTAGGTTATGATAGAGACAGACCATAGAGTTTACTTTCTAAACCTGTTTAAGTAGATATAAAACATAAAACTCCTCGTTCGATGATAGCTTTTTTTGAACACACAACAAATAACTACTAAACTAGTTTTCGGTCTGACAATACAAATTCTTCACTAAAAGCTTTTTCTAAATTTATTTAGCTAAATCCAAAAGGAGCTTTTAATCTGTCAGCACTATAAGTCACATTGCGATTTAAGTCACATTTACATTTCAGAGTAGATTATATGCCAGAACAGAGTTATTACTTCTCTTTCATTTTCACACATAAATTATATAGTGCTATCTCTTTTTGCAGACAGCATAGATTTCACTAGACTAGAGTCACATCATGATATAAGTATTGCTAATCTGAAGCTGATAATTTCAGAAACCGTATTAAAAACTTGCTTATAGAGATAGTATGTTTTTTGTAAAATTTTGTCTTCTGTGATGGCATATTTTGAAAGCTCGTAATGAAATATCCTTCTTTTTGTAAATTTTTGTTATATTTTTTACTAGTATTTAACATTGTATAAAAGTTATCGGTTAGCAAAACCTTTTTCGAAAAATATGTTTCACTCTGATTTTGTACTGAAAATAGATGGCTCTCATTTGATCACATTGCATCTATATAAAATTTCATATACTTATATACGTGTGATTAAAAGGCATTATTGGTATGTAATAATGTAGACATATTATATGTACAAGGAAAGAAGGAACATTCAGAATCAATTGTATTCATATGAATGTATACATAATGTATACTTTTATAAGTTACAAAAGGATTAAAATATTCTTAAATAATATCATAATATATACAGTAGATTATTTTGATTTTTAACCAAAAACAAATAAATAATAATTTCCTTTTGCTCTATTCATTTAATATACTTACATACATACGAGTATGTGATATATTTATACTTATGTATATTATGTTATGTACATACACAAATCTTGGTCAGTGGTAAATTTTTCAACAAAAACATATTGAAATTTTAATAAAATGTACAATTATAGACCCTTTTATAGTCGTATACAAGTGATATTTTATAACTCGAACAAACGAAAATTATATGCTTATATTATCTGCATATTTCCAATCCTATATATACGAGTATGTATCTAAGCATTTTTGTGTATTTAAATTTGTTTGTAATTCATGCAATAAAAATCATGCAGACTAATGAATTTTATATTACGAAAATATTTTGAATTGAATTTTGAATAAAGAAAATTTGAAATAAAATGTTTGTATTGAGAAAAATAATGTAATGCGAATCAGCTCCTTTTCTTCTCTTTTAAATTTTATGTAAATATTTTTAGGTTACTTTAGGCTAATATAGTTTTTGAATTGAATTTTTAGAAACTGTAAATGATTTTATAGACGTATTTATTTTAGGAATAATATTTCCCTAGACATCAGGACAAACGATTTATTTCACATACATTTTTTTTTTCGGTTCTCTTTTTAATACTATGGCTTTTAATGATTTTAGGGTTTCGACATTTTCCATCTTCCTAATATTTTTCTTAAACATCACTTAAATCTTTTTATGAATGATTTCATAACTTAGTATTTCCCATCTACTATATACAAAATAATAAAGTATTAGGTATTAGGTAGAATTAAAGGTCTAACAAAAGCAAATAAAAGGTGGAGGTTAATTAGGTACAACGATGTATTTTATGAGATTTCGTCACACACAGCTGTGACATTGCTCATTGCTCGTTGAAAAAGCTGTAGTGAGCTGGACGTGTGGACGTATAAAAAGCATATAAAGCTTTTTCAAAGATCTTTCAGTGATTTATCTATTGGATAGAATATAGCTTTATGATCTTTGACTTATACAAGGATATTTTATTTAATAAATGTTCGTAGCCAAAAGCTTGTGTCCACAAGAAATTTAAGAATGAAAGGCCAGGGAAAAGCTTTGTAAATAAGGATTTTAAAGGACGAAATTTAAAATAAGAAAACCCTAAAATTATAGATGAGTTCAATTATATGTTGTATGTCTACACAGAATGTAGATGAAGTAATTACAAATTTATATAAGAAATATTTTATAGAAAGGATCTTTGTAGCAGCAATACACTTGTAAGTAATAAATACTTAAAAAGAGTAGTTAAAAGACAAAATTTGTTGATGACTAACAAATAATACTTGTGTATACGCACACATGTTCCACACCCTAAATTTTTTAAAAAAATTTGAATGTTTTTTTTAAATGAAATTTCAGATACTTATACACATATCTATCATATTTAATGATTTATGATTTTATACACGAAATTTTACGTTTAAATTTTTTTCCTGCAATTAAAAATTAGATCTTTGAAATCAACTTTATTCATTGTTATATGATTATTTTTATATTCGTTCTTTCACCATTACGTATTCGTACATAGATTTATTTTGTATACAATAATACCTTATGTCGTCAATTATTCTCGTAATTTACCTGGAATAATTTTAATTTAAATTTCAAAGTAAATAAAATAAAAAACATTGTAGCGAAATACTTGAAAAAAAAATTATTTGTTAGTTGTATTTTTTCTTTAACCGCAGAAATACATTTTTATTTATTCATCTCTCTATGATCTATCCAAATATATATTTCTTACCATGCTTTACAATTTAGAGAAAAATATAAAAAAAAAACGTTTGTAATTAAAGTTGTATGTTGTACTGGTGGTTTTTATATACCTATAGTTAATTTAAACTATTCGATGACTAATCTAATATATGAACCATACGGAATAATTACTGTGTTCATCATCTGATTAGAACCGTCTGGGATGCTAAAAACTTCGTATTTTTTTTTTTATCTATTTTTCATTTGTCATTCTGGTATTATACGAGTATGCATGTATTTTCTTAAATATTTTTTTCTATCAAATACCAAAAGTTATGAGAAAACAAAAAATTAATTTTAATCTTTTTTTGCTAAATTTTTTTTTTTTCTGATGTTTACTTGGTTATATTAAATTATGTATATGTATCTTGAATTAAAAATATAAATTACACACAGATCATGTACAATATAAAACTTTAAATTTGACTTTATTCAGTCATGCAAGGCATCATATACTTATATGTATATATATCGATTCTTTCTGTTCTGTATTATATCCTGTACACATAACATACTTTTACATACAAGAACATATAAAAATTATGGTACATTAACACATATTACCGCACCATATGTAATGTATACTTTGGTACATATACGTATGTAAAAGTTCATGAGAGGTTTTATGATAAATTCCATAAAGGTTAAATAAATAAATACAGATACAACTATCTATCTATCTATCTCTATAGCTACATTATAAATAAACATACATATTTTCATTTTGTATGTATGTACTACATATGTTTATATAGATATGTGGATGTACACAGATTCAATCGATGTTGAAGTGTGTTTGCGCTGAGTTTGTAAACACACATATGTAAGATTCATAAGTTGAACTAAAATGAAAAAAAAAAATAATTGAAAATAACTTTATAGTATGTATAGTAAAGTTGTACACTGATGGTTGTACATATGTATACCTAAGTAAAATTATGAAAGAAAAAAAAAAACACACACACATTTTTTTATTTTACTTTTTTCAAAAGTTGAAAAGTGAAAAAGTTTTCCTTCCGTCATACTTCATTTCTAACATTCAATTAAAGTTATTCGGTAAAAAAGTTTTGTATGTATAAAATTTTTGATTTCTTGTTTGATTAATATACGAGTATATTTATACGAGCTGCTATATGTGTATGTTATATTATGTAATACATAACGTACATACTCATACATACTACAAACATATTTATACCACTCACGTTTATTATTATTACATACGATAATTTTTTTTTTTTGTTTGTTCATATATATATGTATATATCTTTTGATATTTTTTTCTTCTTCTTATGTAATAAAATTGTAATACATACATATATCCTGTGCATCATATCGGTATATTTTCTCTATATAAAAAATATTCTTATAATCGGAAAATTCTTAGTGAAATTTTTGCGGTTTACATACTAATGTGATAAAAAAATAAGTATTAAAATATTTCAATTTAAATCATGAGAGCTTAACCAAACAATCAGACTAATTGCTCCTAAGATACTTAGTAGTACGGGGGGGGCTGGTGACACAACTGGTAGAGTTTCCCACGACAAAAGTAAAGAAAAATAATTTTCATTGCCTACTTTCAACTTTTATTACTCCCAAAGTTCACTCAGCTTTGAATGAGTACCAGCTTGCTTGGAAAAAGAGCTTAGAAATGCTAATAAGTTTGCTTGCTGACAATAAGCAACACAAAAAATTATATTAGAGTATTGCATCATTCTAATAATGTATCAGTTCGGGTCCTATCTTGTAAGAGAGCTTGCTTCTCTATACCAGCAACTCAGTGGTTCGCATTTCACATTAAACTCATGACAGCAATAAGTCTAGAGATTACTTCGGTGAAGCACCTATCATGGATATGAAGAAGAAGGACGAAAAAGACATCTTTGCTAAATTTTGTGCGGTATAGTTAATGAGATGCGATTGATTACTTTTATCCGAAAAGGTGTATTTATCGATTTGAGTGAAAAATAAGTGAAAAAGCTAAATTCATGATAATTCACCGTCTCAAACTTTTGACTATTTGATTGTGATCAAAACTTCAATGCATGCCGTCCTATTTTCTAGACTTACAGCTTCACATAATTTCTTGGATTTTTCCAAAACTTGTGGAGACATCGTTTTGACTCTATAGGAAAGACATCAGATTCAAAGACTGCTAAATTTATTTAAATTAAGAAAGCAATAGGAATAAGCTGTTTGTGTTTTATTGAAAAAGTCTTACTACTTTTTGATCACAGTAGTATGTACGACCAATGCACACATACTGGTAAATGTAAATGCGTTCGTTGTTTTTTGTTCATTATTAATTTTTAGTTTTTTAATAAATCTTTGTAAACTTTTATAATATTTTTGTTCTAATTTTTTTTATTTTATTTGTTTTTTCTTGTCTTTATTAATTTTTTTTTTAAATTTATTTATACATATGTAACATTTTTATTTTTTATTTTGTTAAAGTTTTTTTTATTTTTTTCAATATATTTTTATTATAAATTAAATATTGATCTTTATTAGTAGTACACATAGTAAGTAGTATAGTGACTGTAAGAATATTACACAGTGCAGTAGTAACACATAAATTGATTTGATTTGATTTTTCTTTTTTGTTTTATAGTATTTTTCGTGTTATTGTAATTTTTGTGTGTTGTGTGTATTGTATTCTCTGTAGATTGTATGATTGATAGTGACAAAAAGTTGAGCTGTATGATTTTCATCTATTTTGTTTTTTTTCGAAATTCAATAATCGAAATTGTATTGCATGAATATGGTACTGGTTATACTTGATGCATACCCGGTTGCCTGCTTATAGGTTGAAATGATTCACTAAAACCGAGCTCCAAATTTTGGGTGAAATCAACATATGTTCGCTAAAAAAAAAAAACAGAAATTGTAATTTTGTGCTGTAACAATTAAAAAAAAAATTAAATTAAGTTTAAAATTGCGAAGTTTCAACCTGGAGGGTGGAAAGTTTATAAGTGCACCGGGCGCCCAAAAGGCTGAAACCTGCACTGACTTGGTGTAGTCTGCCTTTAAAGTTACATGTGTGTGTGTGTGTGTGCGTGTCTGTGTAAATACGATAAAACTATAAATTTGTATAAAATATAAGTAATGTAGTTGATGGCATTTTGTTTTATTTATGATTTTGATGTACGAGTATCTACTACAAAATCTACTTTTTTATGTGCACATAATAGATCATAGTTTTATAACAGTCAATAAATATAACAAATGTTAATACATACAAATATACAAAAATGTGTATAAATGTTTATGAGTGAAATAAAATAAATAAAATTATTAAAATATACAAATTCACATAAATGTAATGCGTAATGCGTACATACGGTAGACCGTACACGTATGTAAATCGTATATGTACATGTTTATGTTTAATATTTATGCATGTGTATGATAAATTTTCTATGTAAAAAAAAATCAGATTGAAATTGATATCACTGGAAAACATATGTGATATGAATTGAATTAAAGATGAGGGCAATCAATAGCGTACACGTATACAAACATATTTCTAATCATAATATTGAATGTCCGATTTAAATAAAAATGAAAATGAAAATAAAAATTAAAAACGATAAAAATAATACAAAACAAATAAATATAATTTAGAAATTTCATAGTAAAAAATTTACATATTCGTAGATATACACAGGGCCGAATTGAAAACGTTCATCGGTTGGCATAAAAACTAAGAAAATTTTGTTGCCCCCCATGTTACATGAAAAACAAACTATAATGTGAGAATATCAAATTTACTGTTTTTCGAACATTTTTCTTCTATAAATTGTCTGCTTCTTAAATATGGGAAAGAAGACACAGTTCTCTTGCTTGTTGAATAGTTGTTCTACTTATTTAGACTTTAAGTATGACATATTTGTTGTGACGCTACAATTAAATTTAATATTGAAATGAAGAACAACGCGTTGTTAAACTGATGGTACAATCATGCTGATATCAAAAATAAACAAAACGATTGACTGATCTTGTTGATAGTGATTACAATATAACCATTTTCTTTGATAGTTTTTACTCGATGCATTTTGCTTGAATTAAATGTTTCAGTAATCAGTGTCTGCTCTTGTAGATTTGTCACTCTTAAAATCTCGATAAGATAATTGTCAAAAAATATTCCATTTTGATATTGATAGTCACTGAAATCATTTACTCTGTTTATTTATTGAAAATATTATATGTCTAAATTTTTGATATTTTGCTGTATTTTTTTTCATTTTCTCTATCATCACATTCCATTCAACTTTCATATTTTTATGGTAGCTTTTTATAAATTTTTCAGTCACAATTAAAGACAAAGGCATCATATTTTTGGATCAGATTAACAAAAATGAAAGTTGTTCCTTTATTGCTTTAAACAAGCAACTGTCCACTTTGTGTATAGACGTTATAGTCCGGCCCTGTGATGATTTGATAGTACGATTTCTACAAAACTGCAAGAAAATAAATAAATGAAAACAAATTTGAAAACAAAAAAAAATATATATGAAATCAATCTAATAAATCGGTGATCAATCAATATTGGCGCCATCAGATTTTACATAATATGTAAATATACTCTAACGTATGTAAGCGTACATTTACTGCGATGAGTATTCAAGCGATTAAGACCAAACATTCTGAATATTAAAAATAATTTTTATTTTTAAGGGGTTTTTATTTATTTTTTTATTGTTTATTATTTTTCTAAACAAATACACATATTCCGGATACTGTATATAACACTCGCATACTCTATAGTAATATATTCATGCATATCTGTATTTATGATGTGTATACCTTGTATCTTGCATGTAATTTACATGAAAATGTACATAGTAGATAGAATAAATAAATGAAAAATTAAAAAAAAAAATAATTTATTTCGGGCACAGAAAAAAATATGATTGAATTTCAAAAATTTATTAATAGTTCATTGACGAATATTCAAATACTCGATAAATTTGTGAAATTGATAGTTTATTTTATTTTTTTTTGGTGGACGTTCTTGTTTTTTTTTTTATTAAAATTTTTATTCCGAAATTTTTTTTTTTCAAATTTCCTAGAGTCAATTTTAGAATTTAATTCATTTGTATAATGGAAGTCCTTGAATTTGAGAAAGGAAATTCAGAAAACTATAGAATTGAAATGTTGGTTACACGATTATGATTGATAGAGAAATTAATTACTTGAAAACCAAGACTTTAGGTTGAGCTTTTTGAACTTTTGGATGGACCAAGAGCTCTCCAGGATAATTTAGTGCTGAAAATATGGAGGAAAAGGAGAAGAAAAAGTGACGATAAATGTGTAGAGATAACTCCGATAAAAGTCAAGACTCACAAAAGTCTGTGATCTAAAATGAAGAAGAAGAAGAATAAAAGAAAAGTAAGACAAAGTAGAGGAGGAAGAGAGAATAAATTGTGCCTAATAACTGGGAAATATGAATATCAATAAATTATCGCATCAACTGCCTTTTTGAATGGTTGTATGCATAAATTATTATATTTTGGCTTTTATGTCTGCACTCCTTTTTTTAGATTTTTTTTTTAAATTTTTTTAATTTATTTCATTCTTCTTCTACTTTGTGGGTATAGTGCACATAATATCCCAATGTATGCATCGTCGAAACATCTGAATAAAAATTGAATGCGCAGTAACCTAATTTTTATGTTAAACAATATTATGTTCCAGTATGAAAATGAAATGTCTTTCATTATTATTAAGCGCAAAAGTCAAACTCTCATTATTATCCTCATCTTTAATAAATCATTAAAAGGCGGTTTTTGAAAACATTTATTGATGAAACCAACCACCAAAAATACCGTTCTCATAAAATCTGACAAAGAAAAAAAATAAAGTCAATAGAAACGTTAAAAGAAAAATTTAAAATTCGAAATGTTTATTTTCATTTTTTTTGTATTCAGGAGTATCAGACATTTAAACCTATAGGAAACGGATGTAGGATGATTTTTTTTTTTTTTGTACAAAGTAGGTATGTGTATACGTAAAAACATTTTTGTTTTTTCTAAAGAAAAAAATGTGTGTTAATGAATCATATATGAACATATGAACACATACGACGATATCACATATACATATGTAAACATTTTCAATCCTTTAAACAATTTTTATTCACAATTTCTTTATTTATAGTATACTTTTTTTTTTAAATTTTTTTCAAAAACTCCTAAAACCTTTTTTTCCTTTCTCAGAATTTATTTTATAGTATTTTTTTTTTCGTTTTGTTTTCTTTAGTTTTTTCCTTTTTCAACATTATTCATTTTGTGGTTTATTCATCATCATAACATACATTTTATCGCATCTTTACACATGTAGATATACATATATGTACATATTTGTACACACTAATCACTATATTATGTATGTACATTATGCACCAGTACTATATACACCAATTCATGGATACAAATGTACACACATAAATGCGCTACGTGTACTCATATACATATATAAATGCCATGCGGTAAATCAATTGTTTAAATGTATTTTTATGCTGTTTTATGATGTGATTTTATTTATTTTTTTTTTATTATGTATTTTTTTCATTATATGAGTATGTGCATATGTGTGTACATATGGAAGGAATAATATATATATGTATACAATGTACAATATTTAATGTACCAATACATGGTAAATTTAAAAACGGCAAAATTTATAATAAAACGGAAATGTCTCCGGTTGAGTGCATTCATATTTATACTTATATTATAGGCGTACATGCACATACATTTAATTGTATTTTTTTTTATTTTTAACATTTTTAGTTATCGCATTGAACATAACAATAATATGAAATACATAAAAATATAAAATATGCATTACAATAAATATAATATATACATGAGCATATATCTAAGGGTCATATTCATCAACCAAGATTATCTTTTATCTGAGGTAAAGTGTATTTATTCATTAACTTCGATTATACACTATTCGGATATTTTTAAGACAATCTGTGAATTGTGCTCTATAAAAATATTGTTTGAACATAACCTAGTTATTAGCAGCAACAGCACAGCACTCACATATCTCTGATCATCACGCCACGTAGCCTCTTTTTCATTTTATATTTTGAATATACAAACTTTTCGGAATCAGGTAGCTTGTTCGACATTCCGAAAATGAAGTCCGAAAGTCTGACATTACTCCGAAAATGAAGTCCGAAATTTTGACGACAGACAATCTTGTTCTGTGAATACTACCCTTGATGTCTTGAACGCATTATTTTATTAAAAAATGAGTCACTTGGACACATCATATACGTTGCTTTCATTATGCGACAATATGTACATAATTTATTATATATGTACGTTTAGACTTCGTTCGTAGGTGCACATTTTATTTAAAAACAAACGCACATACACATAAAGCAGAAAAATTATTTAAATAAAATACCTCCTCCTAACATGTAAGAGTGATGAATGAAAAATTATTTTTGCTACTTCATTTTATTTTGCTGATGTTATTTTAAAAATTAGCCATGCATCAAACCCAAATGATCAAACAAACGCTACTAAAAATAGCACAAAATAAAAGAGAAAAGGAAAATATGAATATTTTTTTTTATTATATGCAAAATATAAAGTTTTTGGTCGATCTTTATATAAATGTCTATCTTTTTGGTATCACGTACCTACAATCTACCTCTTTAGATTTGTATATGATTACATAGACTTGTTACTCTTAGAGTAATATTAAAGGTCAAGGACCATATTTTAATTTTTCAAAAAAATCTCTTTTCGATCTAAACATTCTAAAATTATTTCGCACATAATTTATCCATTATTTTCTATAATTTTTTGTCACATTATTTTGACCCAAATCATTTTATTTTTGTAATGTATTTTAGATTTGTATACATAAATGATTAATGATATAGTAACTTGATGAATTTATGGTGACAAAATAACAAAATACAAACAATAAAATAATAAAATAAAAAAATAAAAAATGAAAACTAAATTTTCTACAAAACCACTTTATAAGTAAAATATGCACAGCACACATATTACAGTGCTAGTCTGTCTAGTGCTATTAAAAGTACATGCATATCTGATGGAATAAATCTGGCGCTTTATTTTTTTTTCGTTTATTTGTCGAATTTCATTATTAGAGTCAAAGTATCTAAATTTTAACGAAATATAAATTAAAAATGAAAAATTTCATTACATTTTCAATTGTACGTACACATTATAGAGATCTGTATAGATAGATTGTTGGTGTTGTCGCGGACAATTTGAGATAAAAATGAGTTTAAAATGTAACAGAAAAAAGAAAAAAAAATCATATTGTACACAGCAGCAGCTGCGGCTGCGTTTCTATCTTTATTATGCTTATTTATACAGTGATTGTGTGTGATGGTGGTTGATATATTGGAGACTACTTGGAGTATTGTATTCACATGATACTCGTATGTTATGTGCGATTAAAAATAATCACATATGTATTTACAATCGAATATGTTTGTGAATGTGTATAACGACTAGCGACCGATGATAATAAATATGTAACTACAGTCAAATCTATTCAGCCACTTGTGATGATCATTATTATTATTGCAATATTGCAACTAGTCACTGTAACAGTAGCTGTAGTGTATAGTGTAGAGAAATATAACAACGATTATAAATTATTGTACAAGTAGCTAGCTCCTTGAATACGAGTACATACTGCACACTTATCTGATACATGATAGTATCTCTGATGTATACTACTCTGTTCTGGTGTGTTTATATTTATTTAATAAAATTTAACTGCTGCATAATATAACACAAAAATATAACAATATAAAATAATTATATGTGTAATATGTATTTTATCATTTTCATAAGTGTGGCGCCATCTGAATGAGTTTCTCATTAAAATGAAAAATTATTTCATAAAACGTACTATATAGCAAATTAACATTTAATTTTATAAAGAGATCTACAATTTAAAAAAAATTTTTTTTGTATCATAATCGTACATGCAAACATAGATGCATATATATAATTACGTATGAATGAATGGTTTACTTTATTTTATTTTTCTTTTTAAATCATTTGTTATAGTACATATTCATATTCACATATGTATGAGCAATGGGAGAAAATTGAAGTACTAGAGTACTGGAGAAAATTGAAAAAATTATACATACATAATTTAGATTGTCTGTTCTATTGTGTATTCAATTTCAAAATAATGCATTGCATAAAGTCTCATAATCCGCATGAATGTACATCGATGTCCATAGAAACATCTTTACTAATAAAGATTAAAAAACTAAATAGGTAAATAAATAAATAAAAATTATAGAAAAGACACAAGAAACAATTTTACAATAAATATTTATCTCTAAATACGCGACCAAGTAGATTATTTAATATGAAAGAGGTCGTTGAATTATGCATCATATACATATGGAATGTTGCTATAAATATGATATGAACGATATAATTTTCACTTTCAGATTATTAAATTTTATGTATGTATGGGTGTCTACTTATCATATATAGAAATATAGAATTTGTAATATGTAATTTATATCCATCATGTTGTGTACATAAATTCATTATATACAATTTATTGCTATCATTTCTCTTTTCCTTGTTCTATCAGTGTTTTGAAGTTAAAAACACATCCACATCGTATATAAATATGTAGTTTGAATGATAATGATCTGATCATTCTCTGATGTTGTTTTTAAATTTTTTTTAAATTCTCATTATATTTTTTTTCTCCTCACAAACTCACATACATAGTGTTCATGTATGTACATATGAGTACGTAAACCTATGTATTTCTGCATGTATATAGAATGTGTAATACATTTGCGAATTCTTTGATAATAATTATTGCAATGTTTTATTGCTCATTTCATTTTAAATATTTTTTTCATTTTTGCTTACTAGTTAAAAGTTAATTATTAATGATCGAAATTAGATAGTACAATTAAAAACATATGGGCAGGATAAATGAAAATTGTGCATAAAAATAATCGTATATAACTCGTAACAATATAGGCAATATGTTGTTGTGTGATCTGTGATGTTATGTATTGATATGTTGTAAGTAAACGTAATATAATGTATCCTCTCCTCATACATATTTATATTTATGTATATGCTTTTTATGTATTTATCTGTATAATTAAAAGTACAATGAACTTATTGGCAACATGCAAGTAAAAATGAAGAAGTTTCATAATTAATTTTTTAACTGATTTTTATCATTTCTATAAGAAAAAAAAAATATTGTAGTAAAGAAGTGAGGGTAACAAATTGAAAATTTTTAAAAAAAGTTATATAATGTTGATGGTTTTATAGTAAAAGTGATCATTTAAGGGGTCGTATTCACCAAACAAGATTATGTTTTATATGAGATAAAGTGTATTCATCAACCTCTCGATTATACAATATTCGGATAATTTTAAAATAACCTGGGAGTGGTGCTAGCTATAAATATCGTTTGAACATAACCTTGTTATTAACAGAATTTACATGTAATCATCACACCACATAATTCTCTTTCTCATTTTGTCATATAAATTTACTAACTTTCCCCAATAAGCTAAAATGTTTGACACTCCGAAAATGAAGTCTAAAAATTGAAGATAATATTGGTTGGTGAATACGACCCCAACTAATAAAAAATATAATTATGTAGGTTTATAAATTTAATCATTTTAAATGGTTTGAATAATGATAAAGGTATACACGAATTCTTATCACTCTAATCAGCTTTACAGCCCAAATCAAGTTTTGGTCTCTTGAAGACTACCAGTCTGTTAATAGATGGCACTAATATCTTGTCATTTTTAATTTCTAATTTTAAGTAAGGTCTCTGTGTCTTTACTGACAGCTTTCAAACAATATAAAGCTTCTCAAAGTTACAGTAGCTTTATGATCTTTACAGCTTCTGAAGAGTACATCAAACTTTTAAAAAATTAAATTTTCTTCCTGAAATATATGAGCAATTTAATTCAAAAAGATTCTAAAATTAAATAAAATTCATTCTTTATTTCCATTAAATGACTATATTTATATTCATCCATTACATAAAAATTATAAGCAAAATAAAATTCTTTAGTTGGGTAGAAATTCTAAATAAAAGATTCCCAATAAGAACTTATGAAAATTTTTGATCAGAATTTAAAAATAAAATCAAATCACTTGTGATCATAATTTATTTTGGTCACAGATTATTTTGTTAAGGAATAAACTTAAATATTTTTTATTAGAATTTCGATTTTATGGAAATTTTAATATAATATTTTATCTTTTGTTATCCATTTCCACAATGTACCTATAAATGTGCATTTTAATCGCTTTCATTTCGTCATTTAAATAAATAATGTAACGTTAAATAAAATTTAAAAATCAAATAAGAAAAGTCTTTCTCAATCACAATCTTTGTGGGGATTTGCTATGCACATTTTTTTTTCGAAGTATCTACTATACTATAAGAGAAAAAAAATTCCTAAAAATATCAACAATTAAAATATGTTGAACCTGAAGCTTAAAATAATACTACAACATTTACTTGTGTGTACTTTTATTCTATTTCTATAAGATTTATGTACTTACATATCCATAGTATATATGATGGAAAATTAATTTTAGTAAATCATGTATATTTATAATATGAGAAAATTTTTCATTCTGTCTGCTCAGATATTCGTTTTTTCATTCATATATTCTATACTCGTTTACACATTCACATGTATACAATTTATGTTATAATATTTTTATAGAGAAAGAACTGCACTAGATTCTAAAATTAGTGATTCGTATTTTGTTGTATTATAATGATAAATTCAAAAAGAAACCAAATATTAAGACGAGTGTTGAATGATAGAATTTTTATATCATTCACCTCTCTTGCACTCGCCTGTCGGTATACTGCATACCGAATATAAATAATTTATTTAAATTTAGAAGAATTTTATGAAATCTTTTAGAATTAAAATGCATGTTTATTCACATAGATACGCATGTACATTACATACAAATGCATGTATGAGTATGAAAACTTTTACTTTCAAATGAAATAAAACCGAATCGACATCATCATCGCATTCGCAACAATATCTTAGATCTTAATTTTGATTTAATTTTTTTCGTGTAAAAGTGATGTGATTTCTGTTCATTTTCAGACAGATTGATATTACCATATTACCATATATTACGTAGCGATTTCAAGAACTTATACTCAATTAGATTTATTTAAGATTTCTTTTGAACTTCTTTTGAATTGGGATTTTTCTTTATTTTTGAAAATTGTGCACAAACATTTTTTTTTTTGTTTTCTAGAAAATAGCAAATAAAAAAGAAACATTAGACATTAGACTATACATATGAGTGTTTAGAAAGCATAGAATAGTGGTTGCATAGATTATTTTTATGTGCCACTATGACACTGCTGATATGTTTGTCAATCATTAAAAATATTTGAATCTGAAATATAAAGTGCACATCACATTTATTATGACATGCGCATATAGCTAGATAATAAATATAAAGATTTGTCATCATTATTTCGAATGCAAATGAAATGCACGTATTGTAACCGAATTGAATGGTGCCTGGCCTGGCCACCATAAATGACTTTTGTCTTTCATCATCATCAACATCAACAACGACATAATATGCCACGTTTTTATATTCCATCCATATATAGTCAGATATACACACATAGTCAGTAAAGTAATTTGAGCGCATATGCAGATAACTTATACCGGAAATAGCAAATGAAAATTCAGTGCGTATATACGTACCCATACACACACACTTTTGATCGTATATGTAGGTACATTACATATATATATTTTTATGCGTGTTTTTTTTATGATTTGCATACATTTGTCCTTCATATGGTGGAATTATTTTTTAATAAAAAAAAAAAAAAACAAATACTCGTATATATGAAAATGAATAAAATACGAGTTCATGATAATACGAGAATTAAGTTCATGATAATATTTCTGTTGAAAATGACAGAAAATGAGAAAAAGATAATAATGAAAAGAAATGATAAAAGATACAGAGAAAATATGTATAGTTATTGTACACACATCCATCTGTATATATCAGTATATACATACTCGTAAATATTTATCATAAATAATTAGCCCACACAATTTATGTACATATGTAGCCATATGTATGTTTTCAAACAAAAAAATTAAATACTTATATTCCATTAGACTTCATAATGAAATGAAATACTCGTATAAGTATGTTTGAAAAATATAGACGCCACACTATACGGAAGGGCGCATATTTACATGTGCATTTGATTGTATATAAAGTGATATCATAATAATATGCATCATCATCATAAGAATTTTTTTTGTTTTTAATAATATTTTCTTAATGCGTGAGTGCGTGTTCCTTTTTAATTTTAATTTGAAACTTAATTTTCTTGGAATTTTATTTATTTCAGTTTAAATTTTTATGATTAGATAGACCTCTGTTCATATTTCAAATTCATATTTTCATTATATTAATTTAAACAGTTCATTATTTTCTACTTAATGAACAAAAAAAAAAAAAAAAAATTAATAATAGTAGTAGTAGAAGAAGAAGAAGTGTGGAAAGAGAAGAATATAGAGAGAAATAATTTCAAATAAAATCCAGTATACATTATTATTCAACATTTTGTTTCATGAAAAATTAATAAAGTCACGTTTTATGATTTTTCTTATACTGTATTACAGGTGTATAATATGTCACATACATATATTTAGTTTTTTATATATGTACAAATACACCCTCATATTTATATACAAGTACGTATACGTACATTTGTATACTCGTATATATAGTAAATGCGTACGCTTATTAACAAAACGTGCATAAACAAAACCATTTCCACAGGTAAATAGAAACACACATTTCATATAAATGCGAAACGACAAACGAACATTGTATTATATACCTGTACCTATGTATCTGTACAAAAGTTTATTTAGATTAAATAATACACTCACTTAACTTATAACTAACTGACTCTATAATGCTTCGCTCGTAACTTCAATAACATGAAACTTAGTAATTTGTACCTTGAACACGTCCAAAATGAATAATAACTAGAGGAAGATGAAAAGCAAATATGTATGTATATAGAAATGAAAGAAACATATATAACCAACATAACCAATCAACCAACTACGTAGATATAATATATACTTAATACTAGCTATACCTAAAATAAGTTACGGAAATACATAATTCTAATGATGATATGATAGGGCAGGTGTCAAACGTACACATTTGTGACACTTTTTTTTTTTTCATGTTTTGTTTGATTCGATTATGATTGTGAAATTTGTAGGTTATGGTGGTTATGGTTAGTTTATTTAATTCGGAATTTTTTTTCTTTTTTTTTCTGTTGTGATGTAAAGGATAGATGCCTTTGTATTTGCCCTTGCCTTTGTATGTTTGAGGTGTGAGCGTGTGAAATTGTATAAAAAAAAAAAAAACTAAAAATGTGTAACAAAACGATTTAGTGAAAATTTTATTAAAGTTTTTCATATGATGTGTCAAGGTTCTTGTTTCTTTTTTTTTCTTTTTTATTAAATTGAATAAAATTCTTTATGCAGGATAAATTCTGAAATATATTAAAGTTAAAATGACAATCAAATAAAACAGAGAAGAAATGAAGAAAAAAAGAGACAGAAATGAGTATGAAAATGTGAAAGAAATGGCAAAAAAAGAAAATGAAAAAAAAATGAATTTTTTTATTTTTTTGGTTTTTTGATAAAAATAATTTTAGAAAACTGATGGAATCAGATATTAAATTGGGTGAATATTAAATATGATTTAGATTATAGAGAATGACAAGAATATTAAAATGGAAAGACTATATCATTTTTTTTTTTCGATGTTCATAAAGGTTATATGACTTGTGAGGATAGGTTCTGATTATGTGCTTAGTATTTTGTTTGTGTCTAATAAAAATAAAAAAATAATTTATACATCAAATTTTTATACAGTTTATGTGTGTATATACTAATAGATGGATGAATGAAAGATATTTTTACCTCTTTAAACTTTCAATTTTATCTGTCGAAATTGCCTTAAATTCAAATCATAATTTGATATGAATGTCAGATTTTTTTTTTTTTTTTCATTAAGACAAAGTCTGGAAATCTTATATCACTTTTATGTTAGAATGAGAGAGAAAACTGAGAAAAACGAGTTTATATAAAAACTGATGATGAGATTTTACAGTAAGTAAATAGAAGAAAATATTTACGATGGTGAGATATAGATTTGTGTTTATTGTCGGGGCTGGGGAAGGGGGAATATATTTGTTTTTAAGATCAATAAATTTATGTTTATGTAGATATATTAATTCCAAGTATAGGTGGCCCCATACATAGGATTACTCGTATTTAGGCCCTAATGTATTTCGTAACGGTATATAGTACAAAAGTAATTAAATATTTTTAATTTCGTCCTTGTCACTGATATAAATAATGAACTGTTTGACTATACTAAATTACCATCATCATCATTATTATTACTACGTTTCCGAGTACTCTTTCGTGTCCATAATTTATTATTGTTTTGTTTGTTCTTGACATATGATTATATGAAACCTTTAGCAAAATGTAATTGTGTGAATATTATGCATATTTGGAGAGATTTTCCTTTATAAATTAATGCAAAATATTTGAATATAAAACTTCGATCGATCGATTACCTATACGTACACCATCAAATTAAATTAATATGTTGTTATATAGAAAGTAATTATAGAATGTGAGCTTGGTGTATCCAATTATATAGGACTCGTAATCATGTATAGCACGTGAAAATATTTAAATTACACTTTCATATTTGGTGCTAAAATATGCATTTATAATGGCATAGTCGCAATTCACAAATATGTATTTACGTATGTAAGTATATACATTTATGCATATCCACATATATTCTACATTGATAAAAATATGAAATATATGTTTTGGACACCTAGGTGGTGGGTATAGGTAAGCAGTGACTACCTTTTCGATAGCCAGCAAAAGGAGCACGATTAATACATCAACATGTCGTTTTGATAAGGTTTTAGACATCTACTACACAATAAACACGATAGCGACGAAGTATTTTAGTATTTTAGTACACCTTGTATAGTGATTCTATTAATTTTTTTATGGTATGGGTTCTCTCTCATACATACTAATATACTTACAGCAGTGTAATAAAGTGTTCACATTAATTTATGAAAACGGTTTACGGAAGTAATTACATGGGCAATTTACTTTACATCAGAGTGAGACAAATAAATAAGTTTTCGTTCCTAAGAATATTATTCAAATGTGGAAATGATTATTTATTTAACTTTAGAATTAATATAAGCGTAATCTTGATATTTGACTACGTTGCCTACTTATACTTGTATATGTACATATGTAAGATTCAATTATTGTTGTATCGATTGCTCGTATAATACAAGAACCATCTCAAATGTATATGACATGATATGAAACATGGTATATACTATAGACCAGACAAGGTATTTCAGTTCATTTATATACCATGCTATATACTCGATAGTACGAATACGAGAAACAGGAAAAAATAGTAAGTATAGTAGGGTAGTAGCAATGAAAGAATCATTTTCTCTTCATACTTGCTCTGCACTATACACGCCATAATAAATATACACAAGAAACAAGAACAGAAAGAGACGGTAACTAGAAGCAATGAAGTGATTTGCAGCGCAGGTAGTACCTCTTACCATCTACCATGCACTCGTAAGTCGCAACTTGATTCATTATAGAACAAACCATTTTCTCTTATGGTTGGTCGGGTTTGTTGGTCCGTTGCAGTTCCAGTTCCAGTTTGTTTCAGTTTTGTTGCAACAAACTCGTAGGTGTTGATTTTCTCTTTATACTTTGCTCTAGTCTTTAGTATCTATTTTAGATTAGATGTATTTTTCTAATAAATTTTTTAATTATCCTCATTAAAATTTTAAAATTTTCTGTGCTAAATTTGTTATATGTATATTATTTTCTTGAAAATATATTCGTATACTAATTGATAAATATGAAGAAAAGAAAAGAAAAAATTAATTAAAAATAAAATATAAAATACAACAATAAAAGCAACAACAACAAAATAACTATATGAGATATGTGTAGAAAACAAGGAAAAGATATCCATAGATACCATTATGTATGTATACATATACACGTACAAGAACATTATGTACATATTAAGTCAGAATCGGAAGTTGAAAATTATTGTCGGACAATAACTTTTCGTTATAATCATTTTTGCTGTGTGTTATTGTTTTTTCTTTTTTTTATATTTTTCATTTTTGTGATGAGGGAAATGAATATGAAAAAAGAAAAAATGAAATGAATTGAACTGAAATGTTGTATGAATGACAGAATTTTCAATGTGATAAAAACACAAAAACACATTGTACATTCACACGTACATTATATAATGACATTTTTTTTTTTTGTTCTAAACTGGCGTCTTTTTTTATCGTCTAGCTAGATTATTATTATTATTATTATTATTTTGATGACTATACACATATCTTTGCTTATTTTTGTCTGATGTACAACATATCTAGCTATACATGTTTGTTATATGTTATGTACAATTATTCACAATAACAATAATTAATTTATGAGTGTAAAAATAATTTCTCATCGTGTTGATTTCTTTTGCAATATTTTATTAATGTTGCTATTTTTTTTTATTGTTATTAAAGTTAGATAAAATAATCGTTAAATTTTTATATTTTTTTTTATATTAATTTTTTTTTATATTAATTCACACGTTTTTATAATATCGCATAACACATAATCATATTAAAAACATTTAAAAGCTTAACATATGTATGAAAGAAAAATAAAGATATGCTTAATAAATAAATATGCTTTTATTATTCATCCATAATTTTCTTTGTCTCTAATATACGCCACTCACATGTACAGAATCATATTTATATGAAATTAAAATGACACTATAGGTATGTATATTATGCGTGTGCAGCAAACGATGAACATAAATAGATAATCGGGTGATTCATTTAGAGGTTATTGTTTCCAGAAAAGAATTACGCGTTATTAAGTATTTTTAAAAATGTTTCTTTCAAATGTTGATCGTAATTTGGGGCTAACATTGTTTATTTTGAAGTTCCAATTTTCGAATTTGATCAATGACACGAGTTATGTTGTCTTTCAATTCGTTCTTCTTCTTCTTCAATAGGACAACAGCTCTAGGTGAGTCAGAAGTTTCACCAAAGTGATTTCTGGACGTATTACTATTATGTGTGTACCAACATTTTAACGTGGAGTGTGAACCACTGAGTCATTTGTAGCGAAGCAAGCACATTTACAAGGCAGGGCTTAGATTGCTCTACGATTAGAATGATATAGTGCTCTAATAATTTTTTCTGTTACTTGTTGTTGGCAAACAGTCTTATCAGCATTTCTATATATTCTTTTTCCCAGCAAACTGGTACTCATTCATATAGTTGAGTGAACTTTGGGAGTAATGAATGTTGGAAATATGGGCAATTATGAGAGAAAATTATTTTTCTTACTTTCGTCTTGAGCAGAAATCGAACCTGTACTTCGAGATCAGTATAGGCTAGTTGCTCTACCATTTGCGTCACGTAAACTTTTGACTTTACAATGCCACCAAAGCAAGAGTTTGAATAAGTTTTAGACACTGTGTATGGTTATCCTTTCCCTTGATGAAATAAAATACCGTCATAGTTTGATACGGTTAATCAGTGATCTGTCATTCAATTGTCATTGAAAAAAGTACCTCTAATTGAACCATCCTATACATGGGTGTAATAATATGATATGCGAATACCATATGTGGAATACACTGCAGTTCTTCCACGTATGTATATAATTTATTGTAAAATATGTATATAAACGATTATACATTTAAATTGTGTACTAACAAGAATTATAGGATGGATCAAAATTAACATCATAATATGAATTAGCTGTTATTTTTTTTTTTTAGAAATATTTGTTCTCTGTATTCACGAAAAAATTAGTTGAAAGTCTAAAATTGTCCGCCTCTAACACAAAAGTCAAAACACATCAATGTTACATTGGATGACATTTTTTGTAAAAACTTTAGCATATTCATATTGTGTTTGCTCCACCCTATAAACAATTTTTATTTGCAGTAACTGTATGGATTGAAATTAAAATGTAAAATATGTTTTCTTTAAACATTTTTTTCATATCTTCTAACTTCTACACATACGAGTACTCTATACGTTCATATCATATAGTATGCATACATTAGATGATATTACATGCATGATATGAAAATGAGTATGAGACAATATAATTTATGAATATGCATATACATACATACATAAATTTATGTATGTAAATGAAGTAATTAAAGCTTTTAAATTGAAATAATTTATGAAATTACAAAATGAAAATATGTATCTATACGCATTCACATTATAAAGTAGGTATACATATTTTGCATAATATAGAGACATTAGATAAAATTCCTATAGCACAGGTATGAACGTATGTATGTTTGTCATGTACATAAATAATAAAAAATTATTGCAGATTTTTTATACGCGTGCATATACCTTTACATAAATATTTACGAAAATGTGTGTATTGATGTAGTTAAATAAATTTAATATAGAAAAATTGTATTATAATTGCTGACAGTTTCTACATTCAGTAGTTTCATTTTAAAAACAATTTATTTTATTATTTTTCACACCTCTGTTTATTTTGTTATTTATGTTATTATGTTATTTATTGTCATTATATGAGCGAATAATAATAATAATTATTACTATTATTATGAATGTAATTAAACTTGTAAATAATTATTTATCGCTCATTCTCTAATCCATATTTATATGAAGAAGGAAAGAATTTTTTCGATATTAAATAAATTTTTCTTTATTATTACTATTATCCATATTATTATTAATATGGAATTTCCGGATTTTTACAGCTCATTGAAAAATTAAAGATTTATTCTATATGATCCATGGTCAGGTTTATGTCTTAAAAGAAAGAAAATGAAATCATACTCAATAATGATACTTGTGGTGACAATGACATGTGTGGTATTGATACTGTGTGACACAGAAAAAATTGATCATAATGTCATCAAAAAATCTTATGTTTGTAAAAATATCGAAATCGAACTATGTAGATATATGAATTCTCAATATAAAATGTATTATGTGCAAGTAAATGATAGATTGTCATTCAATTCAGAAGGCGGGCCTTGGCCGACTCAAGTTTCTTCATTAAATTCCTGTCTCGGTTTAGCGTTGCTGTCTTCCAATCTTTTGTCTCCAATAACATTTGTGCATCTTCTTCTATATATCATCTTCCCACCTCTTCCTAGGCTAGTCTCTTCTCTTTCCTGTTGCTGGTATTTCTCGTAGTAGTACCAAAGTAAATATAGGTAAACCAAGTAACAAATCTCAGCTATTTTGATAAATAGAATGGGAGATCCGAGAAAAAAGTAGTTCAAATATACATGTTTATCAAATATTGTCAGCAATTCTCACAGCAACAACAATTTTCTTAAAGTCTGAAAAGCACTTTACCTGTCAATTCCAAAATTACTATATTTATAATGTAAAAATTTGTAGATGAAAAAATAAAATAAAAAGTACACATACTATCAAACTTCTCATTTTCTATATCACCGACATCACAATAATGCAAAATTCTCTCTGCTTACATTTTTTTTTACATTAGTTTTTAATAGCCTCCGTGATATGCACTAGTGGTAGTTGAAAATATTCTTATTTGATTCACATACGAAGTCTATTTCGCTTCAACTTTTTTATTCGTTGTTCTTCTAACATATGTATGATAATAGCCTCCGTGATAATTTAACGGTAAATACACGTGCTTGTAATGTACACGTGCTTGTAATGTACACGTGCTTGATGTTGTTGTTGTTGTTTGAGTTGTTTTTTAGAGTGAATTTTTGATTGTGTTGTTTTTTACGTACTCAATTTTATAGAAAGGGTCGACTTCTTAATTATTTCTTTCTTGTTTCAACTACTTCTTTAGTCTTTATTTGATTTTCTGTCTATTTTTTCGTAGCTGTCAGTGTATTTGTGTAAAAAATTTCGAGGTCATTGAAAATTAAAAAATATTTTATATTGAGATTTTCCACATGTATATATGTATATACACTTTGGTAGTACTTTTTGCGGAATTCTAGGGTCGTTCATTCTGGCTACGTGCTTCACCCAGCGTGATCTATATGTGCATGGTCTAACTATCGTTGCTATTTCTGTATCATGGTTAGAAAAATACCACTATATATATAGTGGTTTAGGTCAAGGATACTTCTCCCAATAACTAAAATTCAAATTATTACTATAAAATCAGGAAACAACTATTTTCTTATACGTTCTGTTCTACATTATGTTCAATAAATAATGATTCAATATTATTCTTTTCATACTAAATAATAATGTAATTTTGATTTTGTCTTCAAAGTAACGATCTGCATACATCGTTAAGATACAAAGTTTATATACATAAAGTAATTTTGAGCTTTGAATGAAAAGTAAAGTATAAATTTGTTACGAGTAGAAAAAAAAACAGAATCCCGGTATTGAGTTTCCAATAATCCAATAAAATATCTTGTAGAGCAGTTAATCAGTTTTCTTTAAAAAAATATGAAAAAATGTATTTATTTATTTAATATCTTATTATATGCGTACACGTATATGTATACATGTATAGATGTAGATATGTACATATAGCTATATTAATATTTGAACTTATGAAATCCAATAGGATAAAATTAAATTCAAAGGAAAATAAAAAACAGTAAATATGTATGAAAATGAACATTCATTCTTTTGAATGTTTCGTATATCGTGCGATATGTTTATATTATATTACACATAAGAAGTATGTACATATACATATATGTACTTGTTTTAGAAGATTCACAAATGAAAAGAGTTCATCTTTGTGATCGTCGTAGCATCATACATGTAGTAATCTGATATCTCATATCTGATAGTATGAAGTTAATTCAATTCAAAAATTATGTACATATGTATACTCGTACGTATGTACATGCCATCATTATATCAGGCTTCTTACTTTGTGCTGCTACCATCATTATTATACCATCGTCATCATCATCATCATCGTCATACCTTCTTCATCATCATAATTATATTCATTTTCGTCTACATTTTTCTTTGCTATAAAAAGAAAATTATGTATTCTTTTATTTTTTCTTGAATCTATAACATTACAAATAGATATCTAAACTCTTACAATATGTGTGAGTATTTGCGCGATTAATATATTATGCGAGTATGTGATGTATGTGATATCATGTAATACTTATATTTTTTTTTCGTTTTGCTCTTTTTCATTTTTGAGTCTATATATGAAGAGAAAATTATCCATATCCTTTTTATAATAAAATTTTGAATAATATTTATATAAATACATACAAACCCATACATACGAGTATAAAATCTATTATATGTACTTTAACATATGTGTGTTTCATTTGATTATTATGTTGAAATGTTACGAATATATTTATGTATGGATATAAAGGAGTGTCATTTATTTTTGAATATTGTCTTCTCATATATACAGTTGCAAAATGATGAAAATCAAAGAAAATTACATTCACATCATAATATTATCGTCTTTATAGAATATAAAATTCAATTGGAAATATGTAAAATTATGCAGTTTTTTGTATGTATATTGAAAATTTTATTTTGAGATTATGTGTGATTACATAAACTCGTATACATATATCCTATATACGTGTGCATCTATAGACAACTTTTTGTTTGTTTGATTTGAAAGGGTGCTTTCAAAGATGTAATATTTTATCAGAACCCTTGACACAAACCACTATAATGATTACATTTCAACCATAATCTACCATCTACTTGCACCAATGGCTGAAAACGAAGTCCATGAACAGAGAAGAGTGGTGGATGATTATCGCAAAGGCATAAAGGTCCTCCTCAGGCGACTGTTTGACCGTAACAGAAGAAGAAGACTTGCACCAGTGCAGTCAGTTTAATGTGAATTGTAAATCACATTAGGATTGTTGTTGATGAAGACAAAAAATTCAATTACTCGATTGGACTTAGATTGACTTTAGTTCTAGTCTAGTCTAACTATAATCATCTTAATGTTGTAAGCACACCGCATCGAAAACAAATAATTTCGTTCTTGGTTTCAAATCAAAACTGAAAAAGTGTGATGGTGATAGTTTTATAGTTTCAAATGAAACTCAATAAGTTTTACTCGGTTTTTGGTTTAAGCATATTATTTAAACTGAGAATTTATCTCGATTTCGACAACTGAAACCAAAATTTTTCTTAGTTTCAGAGTTGTGTGGTGTGGTGTGCCTACATTATAAGACGTTTTAACAGACTTCATAAAACTAAAACTTGAGAACCATCAAATTTTAATTAATCTATATACCCCAGTAAACTCACATATTTTCCTGCTTTCCTTAAAGATTAGCAAACATTTGTAAAGTAGAAACCTAAGGTGTAACCTAGTTACACAAAAATATTTACGATAAAATTATAAATAAGTTAACGAAAGGCCCGTTAAAATTATTATAGTGTTTTCGACTCAACATTGCATATAATCGTATAAAATCATATGTCATCTTTCTTAAGTGGGGGCTTGAATAGCTCGATGGTTGTGTTGTCGGTCTTGTGATCTTGAGATCACGGTTCGAATCCCAACCAGCGTGCTACTCTCGCCCAAGTCGATTATTAATTTCCCATCAGCAATGATTACTGTTGATAAACTGGATGATATATCTGATAGAATTATTGATCGGCGGTGCCATAATGGACTGAGTATCCGTGTGCACTTAAATATACTATATACATTGTATGTATATATGTATATAATAAAAATAAAATAAAAGAAAACTTTCTTAAGTAATCTTAAGGTGATTATATCATACTTAGGGCTTTTTTTAGTATAAAAAATTTTCAAAATTTTCTCTCTTTTCAAATTTTCAAGAACATTTCAATTTTCCCAATAAAAATGTGTGTATTGCAGCATGTGGAGCAATCGTTCTTCACTTCTAGTTAATGATGTGCTACTTATTTGAAATTACTGAAATAAAAGTGCATGATATCTATCTTAAGGTCAAATATTTTAAATATCACCTTCTGTACATTTACAAGGATATGCTAAAGAAATCTTGAAAATCAGATATGATGACGATTAAATTAAAAAAAAAAAATAAATAAAAATCACTTTTTTTTTGGAGTTTACTTTATTTACTTTTCAAACTTAATATATCAGCTGGAATACGAATATGCTTGTGTACACATTATAAAAGGCAGCAAAGGATATATAAACAAAGTGAAGAAAATTATATACATACATACATATTTTTTTCAAACTTACGAATCTGTATTATTTATCCATCTACAAACTATAAGTACGTACATATTTTCTAAGTTTATATAAGTGTACTAAAGTATATTATGTGTACGCGTTACTGGGTATATTATACGAAAGCAATTCATTTCTTTTGATATGTTAAAGAAAAAATAATAAATTCTTATTCTCTTTCATATTTTTTTTCCTTCATCATTCACATTCTCAACTTTCATTTTATTTTCTGTTTTACTGTTATTCATTTTTTGTTTTTCTATTTACTCCTTTTTTTTGTTTAGATTTAAATTGAGATTTAAGATTCTACAAAGTTACAATTTTAAATTTTTTTTTTCCTTTCTTGTATTATTTTCATATATACTTTTTATACGATACATAAGTTCCCTGAATGGATATGTACATTACATACATATGTATGTACCTAGCTGTGCTCTGATATTATTTAAAAATGCTATCGTTCTCTATCTACATACATACATTATTTTATGATTGTATCAACAGCATACTGTACGTGTATTATGTACGTACAAATTTTTATAGAATTAGATTGCATCAATTGCATATTGTATATAAAATATAAGTAAGTTTTAGTTTTTATAAAAAATTCATATAAGAAAGGAGTTATTATGTATATATGTATTTGGTATGTATGTATGGTGTGTACAAAATTATAATCAGTTTTTCTTTTTTATGAAATTACTATACAGTACATACATATAACATATAAAAATGTATATAGCATCGTATCGGAACTACGATTGCATTTGCTTGCATGTACGTATGTTGAGTTTCATAAAGATTTTCCTTTTGCAGAGTCACTATATGAGTGTGTACTACCATTACACCTTTTCCTTTTGGCTTCTCTTTTACATGTGCATATCTTACGTATTTGTATTTTTACTACTGAAATAGTAATTTCATATTCGTCCTTATGTGTAATAAATTTTGCTTCTATCTTTCTCTAGTTTTACTTTTCTCTATTATATGTAGATGCATATTATGATATTTTGTATATATATACGATAATCATTTATGATTATGATTTTCTGTTGATATTACGATAATATGTATATTTTATGAAAAATCCAGATTAAAGATACTTACATACATGTGTGTGTATTATATAAACTGAAAATTTTTGCGTTATATGAAAAGAAAAAATGCATACTCCTACATTACGTTTCGTTTTTATTGTTTTACGATAAAGTTTATAACAACGTAACTTACTCCTGTAAGTATGCAATATTCTATATCGATACGTATAGTAATAAGTGAGAGGAATGTGAAAGGTAGTAAAAGTTTAGGTGTACATTTATATATGTACATATAAAGTAAAGTGTGGTGTGTATAAGAATTTGTGTGCCTGTATATGTACTGTGGTGGTATAAGTTATTGCAGAAATGGTTTACTTGATAGATTGATTCTCCCCAAATGCTTTTCCTTATACACACAATTTAGAGAAGCGCAAAAAATCTTTGATTTTTGATAAGTACAACAGAATCATAGCATAAATATATTATATTCCCATAATAAATAATTTAGATGTACTCATGAATATGGAATATCATTCATCAGTACATACATATAAAAGGCTAACATATCAATACATATAACATTACATAATGGTTGGTTATAAATTCATAATTTTACTTGATTATCTCTGTAACAGAAATAAATGCAAAAAATTGAAAAAATCTTTTCCTATATTATGAAATTTGAATTATTCTTGTTGTCTTCTTCATTTATCATTTTATACATCTACGTATATGTATGATACTTGATACACATTATGAGAATATTCTGACTTTTATTGAACATTTTTTGAATAGATGATTTAGCTTATAAACATATAAATGTAGGTAACCTTCAATCAAAAAATATTGAAGACAAATGAGATTCTAGTCCACATATAAAGTATAGAAAATTGATACATTATAACGAGTACATCACTCATATGCACATGTACACATTTGTAGATAATTTCATTCATATACCCCCAAATAACATTAAATTGAATCATATACATAATGTAAGTGAATGTTCTTTTGACCTTATTCCCATATATCTAGGTATTTATACTATAATTTCTTTTTATTACCTGTCCTGGTACACACATATTTCCATATTTATCCCATAATACGAATATGTGTATGTTGGCATTTTTTTTTTAATCATCGTAATTGATTTGAAAACAAAGTAAAAATAAAGTTTTTTATTTGTTTGTTTGTTTTCCGTATTGTTTTCCCAAATCAATCAAATCAAAATAATTTGTCAACTTTAGTTAAGTTCCAATCAATATAAGTGTACATACATATGAGTCCATATACATACATATATGAATATAGAGTATAAGTTCGTAAACGTACGGGAACAGTATAAATGCAAAAATTATACATGAATATTATACCATAATAATACTCGTACATATTTTAATATAAATCTCAGATTCCCGCATAGCTGTCAATTATATTATCCTTGAATGAATTGCATTAATCATAGGCCACATACATATGTCAAAAAATAATTTTTTCCTTTTTTATTCTAGGATTTTTTTTTTTTTTACTATGGTACTTCTTTTATTTTTTCTTCTTCTAAGGAATATTTTATTCATTTTTATGTTTTACCCAACTAGCATTTTTAGTAGCAGATACTGAGTATTTGTGAACTGGAACCGAAATATGGTAACAGAAACGTTTTAACAACTTGTTTTGCCACTATACTATGTTACATTACTCTGTAACTACATATTTAACGTACCAGCTTCGTGGCGCTGGAAACTTCTTAGATTTCAAATTTAAAGTTTTCACTGCAGTTCCAGATTGGTAGCAAATTCGTATTAAAAACTCTTTAGGTTTCTGCCACTTTTAGGTATTTTTTACTAAGTTTTTGGATATATTTTGCTACTACGTTTTGATACTATTAAGTGGCAAATTTTAAAGTTCCTCTATGCAAGTAACAAATACGTTTCTGGATAATTTTCAAAGCAATGCACGGTACCAAAAACTTCTTCATGCATTTTTTTAGTGACAATTACTTCCTAGTGGAACTAGGAAGTTTCTGATACTAATATGGTAAGTTGTAATTGCTCCCATGAAGTGATTTCAACGTTTTTGTTCTAATTTGTCATTATATTTTCATTCCATTATTAGAGTTTTTTGTGAACAGACATAAAAAATTTAGATTTTGATTTATTTGAAAAAAAGCAAAATTTGCTTAAATTAATTCGTGCTACTGATGTTTTAAATATCAAAATAATTTTGTATTTATTCCATTATTGCATACATGTATGTATTTAAAATTAAATAACAAAATAAAGTAAATAAACAGTAAATAAAAAGACCTTCATGACCTTTATTTTATTTCAAAGTATTTAACTCTTCTTCTTCTTCTTCTTCTTCTTTATTCTCATTTTCAATATGTACAATATTTGGACTATGATTTTCTGTTTCTTCACCATTTTGATCCTAAACTAAAGTGGCAACAGAAACTCAAAAGTTTCATTTATCATTTTATAGTACCTTTTAATACAATAAATTAAAAAGTGATCCTTTTAGGCTCCCATTGCTACTTTATAGTGAATTTCACCACGATAGATTGTAACCGGCTTCTTTATAGTGACAATTTCAAGTTTCTGTAACTAGAAGGTGCCATATAATACGTAACACAAACTTTCTCAAACTTATCCGGAACCATGAAGTATAAATTAAAAGTATCAGACACTTTCAAGTAACATCGTGAATATCGCCATTTTTCATATATGTTTTCGTAATGGTTTATTTTTATGAAATATTTTTATGAAAAATTACATGAAAAATATGTGTGAATTTCATGCGTAATGAATGGGAAACGATATGTATTGCGATTTAAGCTTCATATCGATGTAAAAAATCCCAAAATATGGAAAATATAATTTCTGACATAAAAATCATAATTTCAAATTAACAAAAATTTCATAAAAAAATTCAATATTTTTCAGGCGGTTCGATTTTTTTCGAAGCAGAAGGTCTGTTATCACAGTAAAATTTAATTCGCACTATAAAATTTACCACGCAAAAAGATCGAATCAAAATATTAAGTGCTTAAAAATAATTATATACATATTGATTATGAGAAATTATTTTCTTCTGAAAAAATAAAATGTTTTATTTGTGTTGGGCATTTATTAATATTATTAATACTATATATAATATTCAACTTTTATGTGAAATGCTATTTTAGTAAAGTTTTATTGCGGTATTGGTAAGGAAGTAGCGAAAACGTTCCATTTACGTGTTTGGATATAACTTATTACCACTCCGGAACGTAAATGATACTTTTTAGTATCGTTCCAATTTCGTATCAAAAACGTTGCAATTCATTCCCCATTTTGGTGGCAAAGTAGTGTTTAAATCGTACCAAAAACGGTCCTTTACCTAGTAACTGCTACTTTCTAGTAGCCTCTTTTAGATCCAAATACGTACCTGCCACGAAAATTGCTAGCTGGGTATAGTAATATTTTTCAATTTTCTGAAAATTTATCCTGTTGGACAAGACATAATGTAAAAAAAAAACTATAGAAAAACTTTTTCTTACTTTTTACTTTTATTTCAATATTGTTTACCTTTTCCATATTGTTGATTTTGTTAATTGTTTTTTTTTTTGGTTTAGTTTGGTTATGTTTTTGTACAGATTGATGATCATTTTTATTGTGGTTTTTGTGATTGTGTTGCAAAAAAAAAAAAATAGAGAATAGAAAACTGAAAAATTTGAAAAAGTCAATACTAATTTATATGGTCCGTCATTTTTGATAAATTCTAATACAATTATTATCAATCGAATAAAGTTTTATTGTACTCTTGTATATGTATAATTTAGAGATCACGGATAACTACATTATTTGTATTCCGTTACGAATATAGTGATTGATACGAAAATGAAGGAAACTTTCTGACAGACCAACATACTTTATACAAGTGTCAGTTGTCAGATTACATCTATCTATAATCAAACTTTGATCGGAGAGAGAAAAAAAGATAGAGAAAGAGAATGTTTGTGATAAGATAAAAATGATAATTAAGATAAGGTAAATGTCTGTGCTAAACCATCTACTCGTATAGCTATACTCATGAACATTTTTTCACGTGTCGTTCGATATAACAAATTTCTCCCAGACACATTTTTGTACTCGCAAGGATTTCAAATTGCTAAATCGAAAGTAACTATTGTTTGAAAATTTATGTCCGCATTCCACACCAAATTAGCACATTACACCAAAACTTATAGGATCGTGATTACTGATTCGTGATCATGAGCCTACATCAGAAAATTGAATACAGAAATGAGAAGGAAATGAATTTTAATTACTCCTATGAACATCTAATATCAAATCTGTCAGTGTGTCTTCACCATAAAAATATTCGTCATTGTATATTTACGCGTTTTGTCAAACTACTATACTATAATTGACAACATCTCATTAACGCATCATCTGTGTTGTTGTTGTTGTCATTGTAATAATCTGATGACAGACACCATCGATTTGTAATATAAATAGCGTGCGAACTGAAACCTGAAAGTATAATAACCTTGCAGTTACTCATGTACTTTGTTCTTGAAATTTAGTGACTGAATATTTTCATTTTTCTTTAACAAGTAAAATTTTTATGAAAAAAAATTGCGTTCATGTCATTCTGATTTAGTCGTACATATTCATCTGAAAAAAAAAAAAATTTATATTAAAGATTATTCATTATTATAGAGTTCTTGATACTGAACCGATTAATTTTTTTTTACTTCCGTCTCTAATCCAATTTTGATGCAGTATGTGGACATTGTTATATAAATGGATGATACATACTCACTCGTATGTATAAAGTTACGCAAATAATATCATAGTATTTTGAGTCATTCATAACATATATACTCGTACATGTATAAAAATTCTAAAAGTCACATTAAATTCATTTCTGAGAAATATTTTTTTCAATTCAAGTGTACATTACGACTTGATTTAATTAAAAAAATAATAATTTGATTAAAAAAAAATATGTCATTACTAAGGAATTTTCTTTTTCACAATAGCTACTTTCGATTTAGCGATTTCAAGTACTTGCGAGTACCAAAATGCGTCTAAAATAAATTTTTATAACGAACGACACAACATTTATTATTATTCGTAACTACTTGCATCTGAGTACACTTGAAATATTTTTCATGGGTAGAGCTGCGAGTAGATGGTTTAGCACAGACATTTACCTTATCTACTCGCTCGCAAGTACTTGAAATTGTTAAATCGAAAGCAGCTAATAATCATTCTTTCTATAACTCATATACGTCAGAAGCATTTAGTAGACTCAGAATAATTCATAATCAATTTAATTCAGTGTTCATAGTCATACCATTGGTCATACACATTACAAACTATACTTATACGGTATCAAATAATGATCGTTTGATTTTTGTAAAACTCTCATAACGTGCACAATAATTATTATAAATTGATCAGTTTAAAATGTCCCTAATTGGCATCTAGTTAATGCAGAAAAATTATTCAATAATCAATCGTGTATTTGTACAATATATAATTTGATTGACATATGTACATACTCGTATAAATGTATGTATGTAGTATGTTTATAAATTTTATTGTTTACATTTTTGTTTATTATTTGTTGTAATTTTTGAATTTATATAAATCATCTAACAAACATTCATTCCATGCATATATATACCCGACAAATGCATATAAATATGCACCTATACCTATACATATTCCATTCAAATATTAAGTGAATTTCATAATAATCATCATAGTCGTGATCTTTGAATGAATGACATATAGACTGTACTACTCGTATACAATTGTAATTGTAATTGTAATTTGACATAAATTCATTTTTGTTTAATTATAATTCATTTTCAAATCGTGATCATATTATCTGTAAAAAAAAACCGTTACTGTATACTCATATATGTACCTCTATAAGCGAAAAGAATTATGAAATAAAAATTTTGTTAAATTCGAATGGAAAATTTATTTGTAAAGAATTTTGAAGGTGACAAAGTGTATCGAATTTTATATACGAAATGAATATGTAAGAAATTTTAGTGCCCATCAGTCATATACGATTTTTTTTTCGGTGAAAGGGTATGAGTGCTTAGATCAATCCTATTAGCAATTTAAGCAGCTAAATAGTTACAGACTATTTAACAATACAGAAGGATTAAGTAAGGATTTTTGTACAATAACGAATAGGTACGAAAAGTATAAAACTCAGAAATTGTCCATGCATATGAAACTTATGAGCAACGAAAGTGTACCCGAGAAACTTCTAAATGTAAAAAACCAGAAGGACAAAGACCCAGAGAAAAAGCCAAAACTGAGATGGGAAGAGTGAATGGAGAGAGATTCATGGAAGCGGTTGCGGGTGTAAGAAACTCGAGAACGTGTGCTGCAGATTGGAGTGTCTGGAGAGCGAAACTATACATTAGGCCTTCTATCGATGTTTGTTGCAAAGCCATTGAAGAAGTAGAAGAGTGATTAAGTAAATGAAAATGATAATTGAAAAAAAAAACAAGAACAAACAATTTGAATCATTATTTTTATCCTGTAATCAAGAAAGCTTTTAAGCTTTAAGCTAAACTTAGTTTAGGCATAAACCATTGTAAAATAATGTTGCACGCACAACGCATCGAAACCAAATAGTTTTGTTCTTTAGAGACGGACGTTTTACATCTGTACATTGTGTAATTTTATTTATGCTTTAGAGGGAAATGATTTTAACGATAATTATTTGTATTAATGAATGCATAGAAAGATAAAAGTGCATGGGAATGGCTTACATGAAGTCATCGGGTATAATGTGTTTCCTCCTTTTTATATAAGATTCATTGAATTCAGATGAAGTATTCTTTATACTCACCTGATTTCGATTAATGGATTTTGTTCTAATATGTACCTACGTGCAAAAAAAAAAAAATAATTATCTAACGGATAAAGGATAACGTAAATATCTACAAGATTACGATTACATGACTAACACTTTTGTTTATTTTGCGTCATTTACTTATATTGCCAGAACATACATTTATAGAGAATGTTGTTGATGACAGTGATTATATCACTTCATTTCTTGTTCGAATGTTTGTAAAAATAAAAGTAAAAAGGAAGAACTAAACACACAGTAAGAATATAATATGTATATAGGAACCTATGTATATACGGAAAAAGAAAAAAAAAAAAAAATAAAAACAAAGAAAAAGGAAGAATATAAATTGTATTTTTTTTTTCTTGATTAGTTATATAAGTTTTTTCAATGGAATGGAAAATTGTGTATCCACCTAAGAAATTTATTTACATTTACATGTATTTATTGCAGTCAAGTCAGTAAGAATACAATGTAAAATTAAATGTACATAAATATATGAATGCGCGGTGAAATATAATGCATATTTTGCTTGTATAATGATGATGATGATGATGATATTCAATTGTCATTCGAATATTGAAATGAATTTGAAATTAAATGTGATATGATAAATAGATGAATGTATGCGAATGACACAAAAGGTAAAAATAAGGAAAACATACACATATTATATAATGACAAGTAAAAGGAAGGCAAAATGAATAAATTGTGAAAACTAAAGAAAAAATAAAAAAAAAATTTGAAAATAAAATAAATGACGCATTTTTATAATATGAGAGAATTTTATGTTCCGTATAAATACATACAGTTATGGTGATATACTTATAAGTAAGAAAGGAAAATCTTTATCAAATATTACATTAGTAATGTAAAAATGAAATAAAAATAATTATATTTTCCATATGCAAAGAGAGGCGTATGTACAAAGTGAATGGAATTATATATAAGCCTCTCTATACTGCTGTTCTTATATATTGATTCAATCGTGCATTCAAAGTCTTTATCATCATTCACCTTTACTGTACGAATGTATTTGAAAAGACCACTCATAAAAAAAAATTATATGTACATAATATGTATTTGATATGCACGCATTGTGCTGTGATATTATAAACGAGCATGTAAATAATCTTTCAAGAATAAATAAAAAAAAAAAAAAACAATTATTTTTACGCAATATTCCTGGTCTACGACGTTCACTCCACATATGTATGTACATTATCTACATTCTTGCATCAAACTTACGTATAACCAACATGACATTATGTGTCAGAATAGATATATTTCTGCATATGAACATGTCAATACACATTTATACGATTATGTGTTGTCTGCCTGCATGATGGGTGTTCTTCCACTTCATTTAATCATTTATACATTGATTTTCCTGTTTTTTGTTTTTTTAAAATATTATTACATATAAAATAAGGAAATAGCAGGATATTATATTGAAGAAATATCGTCACATTTTTTCACCATCTTGTTTAATTCATTTACATATATCACATCATGACCATGATTTTGCAGCTACAATAATTTCAGCTACGTACATTGACGTACATGGTGTTTTGGTTTGAAGGAGAATGGAGGGTTGGTCGTAATCTTGAATCTGAGCTCTCAGACTAGATGGACTAGAGCTGTACTTTTGTATTTTAAGTGTAAAATATTCTATTGTTTGGAGCACATCTTATTAAGTAATCTAAACTCTATGGTAGGGATCTTTCCAAGGAAATATTTGATCATTTAGGAGAAATTTTTATGTATGTTTCCAAATAGTTTGCTGTAAATTTTTGGTGATCCTAGGATAACTTAACTTAAGATTCTATTTTCAATGACACAACATCTTTGAAAGAAAAGTCCTAAGAAGAATATTAGGAGCGTCACATGAAGAGAATTATTGGGAGGATAAGATACAATCAGGAATTGTACATCATTATATAATAATCTTGATGTTGCGACAGCCGTTAGGACATGTATTAAGGATGCTGGAGAATCGAGTCCTAAAGAAGATCCTAAATAGACAGAAACCTGATGAAGGGAAAAGACTTCCAGGACGCCCAAAAAAGAGATGAGTGGATAAAACACATAAAGATGCAACCACCACCATTGCTAAATAACAATTGGATAAATGGGAGGAATAAAATCGTTAAAATGGAGGTCAAGTTTAAGGTCTGTCTGGATCTGATTTGGACCCCAGCGCCAAGAAGAAGAAGAATATACCCTTTTTAATTGCTTTTAATTGGTTACTAAGTCTTTTGTCTCAGTTTTTACTTTTCCCATTCATTCATTAAATTATTATGTTGTGCATTACTTCTTTAACAAATTTAAACAAATTATAAATTTTGAAACTACATAGGTAATTGTGAAAAATGAAATTAAAAAGTTTTATGAGAAAAAATATATAAATAAAATTTTAAAACTATTTTTTCTTCTTCTTGTTGTTATTCTTCTTCTACTTCTTGAATGAAATGTCTTGGCTATTAAACGTGCTGGTAGATAGAAAAATATTTTCAAAAAATTCAAAAATTAATGTTCACTTCTTATACAGCAGATGCTAGTGAATTTTTACAATTTCCCATGAACGACCGTGTAATCAAAGTATATATGAGTCCTTTCAGTTTGCATACATACGACTATATATATTTGTATGTATTTACAATTTTATATAGTAAGTTTGTCGTTAATGTATTACATTAAAATTGAAATTAAATCAAAACTGAAAAAAAATGTGTTGTACATAAAACATATAGTAGCTAACCAACAATCTGCACGACACGAAACACAAAACTTATAGAAAAAGCAAACGAATAAGAAAAAGAAATTTATTTAATTTTTTTTTTTTTTGTTTTTATTTTCTGTTGTTTGTTGTTATACTTTTTCAATTAATTCATTATTTTATTTATCTTTTAATATTAATTTAGAACAAAAAATAAAATGGACTTTTATATATTAATAAATTACAAAAGTTTTTAGGTACTTTTCTTTCTCATTTTAATATAATAATAAAAATAATAAATAATAATAATAATAATAAATAATGATTGTGATGAAGATGACGATAATGATGATGATGATGGCGATGATGACAACTATGTAATAAATGTATGCATCACTGTAATAATAAAATAAATACATATATACAATCATGTCTATAACGTATTTGTATCTGTGCGATGAAAAACTTTGTTTTCTTACACTTTAATTTGTCTTTAATAATAAAATAAAAAAAAATTTTCGGATTCATTTTCACACATATTTCTCATATAAAATATTTTTTACTAAGAAACAGGACAATATATAACTACTTTATTACACACAAAAATATTTAATATGTTTTGTATATGTTACATGTACGAGTATGTACATACGCGAGGAGTATGTAATGTCCATTATATTTGTTTATCCTTGAGTTTAATAAAACTATGGAAGCTGTACATTATATAAATACATATTTATACATGTACGTATATTTACTTATATTAGTCGTATGTATTTATAGCCGTATAAATCAATGTACATACGTACTCCTATCAATACACATTTTCATGCATTTAAGGAATACTTAGGAAAATATAGATACATATTTTTTTTTTATAGTTTTTCATTTTTCGTCATATTGTGTCAAGGATGAAAAGAAAAAAGGAGAAAACAAAAACAAAAACACAATGAAAATGATTGAACTTTTCTATATAACATTATGAAATTTGATAAACAAAAATTAAAGAAAATTGATATAATTGTATGTATGTAGGTTGCGTTTTATTATATAAGTGCAAATACAAGGTGTATTTCACATATTACATGTAGGTTTAGGTGGTTGGTTGTTTGGCTACAATGGCAGTCCGTTTCAGTTTCTAGAAACGAACTCAATTAGTACTTATAGGGTGCTGTTTTGTTACCGCAAAACGTCCTCGTGGGTGGTGATTGCTTAAATTCTAGACTATAAAATACTGAAAAGATAATGTAAGAGAGTTTCTTTCTCTGAGTTAACCTTGCAGCTTTTGCAGTATATATTAAATAGTAGATACTTAGCCTAGCTGGGTCTTCGCCCGTAGGTTGTACATGTAGGTTACTCTTTTGTGATTGTATGAAAACAAAACAAAAATGTTTGTCGAGCAACATTTGTCTGGACACACGTTACAAGAAAAAATAACTAATGAAAACTGAAAATGAAATGTGGGTGGAAGTATTTTTGATGCTTGCAATTTGCAATTCGATTAGAAATGTAAGCCATAACTTTACGTCCTTATGTTGTATAGGCACACTGCATCGAAATCAAATATTTTCGTTCTTGATTTCAAAGCAAAACTGAAAAAGGACACACTCAGTTTTTGAATATTTTTTTAAAAATTAAAAAAAAATCGCGAACAAAAACTAAGAACTAACAGCAATGAAATCAAAATGGTTATAATGACAAATGTCACAACTTACAGTTGTTGAATTTTGATATTTATGGAAGAAAAATTCAGAGCTAGATGGCGCTGGTCACATAGTTTCAAACGAAACTAAGTAAACTGTACTATAGGTTTCAAGGTACCCAAACTATAAGCATTTATCTCGGCTTCGACAACTGAAACCAACATTTTTCTTAGTTTCGGTGCGGTGGTGTGCCTACAGAAAATCATTTTACTGAAAAGATGGTATTTCGAAATTTGCGAAATTGAACGAACTTAACTTCACGTAACGTACTTCTGTTATGGCTGTATTCAATTAATTTACTTCATTTTAGGCTATATTATCGAATACAATTAAAATTAGAAATCCTTTTTTATATTCGCCCTGTTCAATTTTCTTTTAGCTAGATAAAGAATAATGAGAAATGACGAGGGGTAGGGTAGAGGAAGAGAAAGATATGTAATTGAGTGTAAAACTTATCACTGAAATTTTATTACATATATCTATCAAACATGTGTTGTATAATATGTTTATAATAGTGGGAGTTTTTATATGCACATATTCATTTTATCTATTATTTTCATAGATACATGTTATTACAAAAATGAATATAAAACTGAAACAAATAAAAGGATACACCATCAACACCATTATAATAACATAAAAAGTATTATGTAATGATGAAATTGAAAGGATGCTTTTGTTATGTATAGAAAATATAATATACTTATGTATATAGCAATAGATACATACTCTCGTACACAATACGAGTGCATATGTAGTAGTGGAATCTCATATAGAACGCTTGTGTATACCAATATAATGACAAATGATTACAAATTTTCTAAAATTTATCTTTTGCTTTTCTGTATTAAAAGAATCCATATAAAAATGCGAATGGACCAAAACTACTTATGTATGTAAGGACATATTCTTACAAAACGTATAAAGATTAGTATGAGAAGCTGTGGTATAGTTAGCAGTAGATGGCAGAGTAGAGTAGTATGTGTTCAGTGATGCTAACAACAGAATTTTCTTTAAGAAATTTTCCTTATTATATTTTCCTTTTCAAAATATTTATTTTTGTTAATATTGCAGTTAGACGAGAGTGATACACGTACACGCATACACATGTATATCTACGTATATGTTTATGTACAAAAATGTTAGTTATATACGTATTATTATATGCAATTTTGTATATTTTTTCAAGGGTAAACAGATATTTATCCTTGATCCTATAACATATCTATATATGCATATTTATGTACTCGTATGTACATGCGTGTATATGTGTAATAACTAATAAATCATATTTTAATGTGGTATCTACTGAGAGTCAGAGTCCGCTTACGTTGACATATGAAATCTCCCCAAATTTAATGTCAAATTAAATGGAAATTTTTGTTTATCTTATTATTATTATTGTTTGTTTTTATGGTTCAATTTTATATATTTTTTTTTTTTTGTATATTTTGTTATATAGTTTTTTTTCTGCATTAAATATGTAAATAAATAATACGTACTCACATGTATTCTGTATTCTGTGTGTAATATTATCCTTTCGTTATATTTTTGTTGTAATTTCTTTATATAATTTTAATTCAAATTTTTTCTTTTTGGTTTTGTTTTTGTTTGTAATTTTCTAATGTATTTATTTTATGTGTTTAATCGCATAATTAAACGTCCCTTTGGAAAAAAAAATATAATGAAACAATGAATGAAATTTTGTGTGTTAATGTACGATTGTGTGTACATGTGGAGTGTGCATGTGGGTATTTTGTTACTTTTCTTTTATGTGCAAGCACCTATAAAATTATTGCAGCTTATAACTTAAAAATATATTTGTGACTAGAAAGAATAGTCAGATTTCCCGATTTAGCACACCTCTGACTCTGTGCATCACTCAAAGTTTCAAAATGAAAATTGAGAAATGAGTAGTATACACATTCAGTGTGAATTACTATACTTTTATTATCGTGGAGTATACAATAGACACCGTAAAAGTCAATGACCTCCACTACTTGAGCGTATGTGGAGAGTAGAGCAGCAAGTATTGAATGTTTTTATTTGATTTTTCGTGTTTGCCATGTACAATATTTCACATTATACTGAGAGAGAAAATCAGTATTTTCTCAACAATGGAAATACGAGTTCACATGATGTGTGAAATACTACTCCTACCAATGAATGACCTCCAGTCAATGACCTCCACTGCTTCAGAATATTTAATATACTAGAGGAGCAAGTATTAAATGTTATTAGTTAATTTTCTGTGTAAAATATCTAAAAAAAAAAAATCCCTAACAAAGATCAAATCTCGCGAAGAGATGTAGCGCCCATGATCACAAAAAGTGCCCGAATATTCAGATGTATTTTCGTATCGATTCAGCTATATGAATTCCTTGTTGGAATCAAGGCATTATCACTCATATTGTATTTTATGCATTATAAAGTAAATGTAAATCCATTATAAACTTCCACATCATGTGAATATTACATTTATTTGAATGAACTTGAATCATATACATAACTTTTTAGTTTAGTGATTCAAAAAATTTGTCTGTAATTATGTAATTAATGACATATAAGAATCAAACGAACATTAAAAATGTTACATCCTTAACCTCTACATACCATTTATACTCCGTACACTATGTTGTATATAAATGAATGTGAATGAAATGTAAAATTGAAAGATCATCATAAAATGACCTTTTAAGAATTACTAATTTACTTACAACCATCCTACCATACTACACTACTATACACATACTCGTAAAAAGAAATTAAATCAAATAAATTCAATGATTTAATCGATTTAATTGCTTGAAATGAATTTCTATCTACTGCATACATTATCCATACAATAAATTGACGTATACATTAACGTATGAATAGTAAAGTAGAGTACATTATGTAAATGTGAATGGATGAATAATAATGTTTTATGCATTTTCTCTGATAATACAAGCATCCATACATATGTATGTAATGTACATACTACATACGTGCATCCAAATAATCATCAGTTCAATTTTCTGATGTGAAATCAAAAACAATCTACAAATTGTTTATTTCTATACTCTTTATACAAAATATCTTTGAAAATCTATCAATAGTTATGTATAGTACATAAATTAGTATCAACAACTATATCTACCTACTCTATACCTACATGTACATATTACCTCAATAACCTATTTTCTATCGTTTCTATATCTATCAATTTGCAACCATGTATCTATAATTTATTATCCCTCTAAAGATGAATTAAATGAGACTGAAGTTGCGAAACTTTGGGTGCGTTCAATTCCACACAGCGATGTATAATTTTACATCACTGCAATAATTTCTCTTACTGAACGGCTTCGCTGCATAATCGCTACTTTGCAGCGATGTAAATATTTTGCAGCGGAAAAAAAGTTCGCTTTAAAAGTCATCGTAAACAAATTTTGACATATTTAAAAAATATTTTTATTTTGACATTTTATAAAATAAAACAATTAACTCTTTATATCAACACAACATAAACTAAAGTGACAGAAATGTTAGAACAACAGACAAAGCCAACTATCAACTGTTTGCAGCGGGTTTTTCCGCTGTAAACAGTTCAGTAAATTGTATACAGCGATTATCTAAACATCGCTGCATTTTCATCGCTGACTTGCATCGCTGCATTGAACTGAACTCACCCTTTGTTCGTTGAATATATGTATTATATTATATTGTTTTCTACATTGTTATGGATGGACATAATGATAATCATATTATGCTGATAATGGTGATAAAGATAAACGAATTCAATCGTAGTTGCTTACTAATTATTATAGAACAATAAATTAACAAAAATATAAGATGAATGCATTAAATAATGAGAATATGACCAGTGCATTCATTATGTTTGTATCACAAAAAGATACATTATATCTTCCATAGTATATAGAGGATAGATTTCGATTATATGGATGATAATATTTTTGTATGAAAGAATTAAGATTAATAAGATAGATCGATGAATATCTACATATATGTAGGTTTAAATTCATTGATATTAAATTTGATTTAAGTATCTGTGTGCCTATATCTTTATACCTGCGTGTACTTAGTGTTACGTTCATATTAATTGTATATTTTATGTGATGAAGAATTATAATTTAAATGTGATAAAATTTATGATAACTGTAAATATTATTATCATAATATATGATACTGTATTATATACATACACATCTACATTTATGTATTTGCGTTTGTATTATAATTAAATTCATTTTTTATTATTCAGAACACGTGAATCCATATTCTAATAAAAATTTGTTTGAAAATAAATATTTTTGATACCTCTGATCTGTTTTGCATAATATTGATAGGTATATACATATTTACGTCCTGTATCTATATATGTACATATATGTAAATACTTATGTTTTAAAGCAGATAATATTTAAAGTTTATATGTGTGAATGAGTTACAAATTAAGTAACAGCGTACAATGAATAGTTGTGAGATATTTTGATAATAATCATGTATTCATATGCTCATATCATTATATCAAAGTTCATGTATACACATACATACTTATGATTATTATTAATTTATTGTGTATTGTTTGATATACATAGTGGAATAGAAAACATATGATTGCATGCTGAAATGTAAAACATCAAAAAATCAATAAATCATTCAGCTCCCAATCATCTAATCTTTCAACCTTTCAACTTAACGAAAGTTCCAAAATGGAGAAAGTAAATTTGCAAATGGAGGAGATATTGTGCAATATCAAGACCCAAACCCTCACCCTGCTGTTCTACTTTAGTGACTAGGAGATTTATACTATTGACACACTGCAGAGATAAACTATGGTATCTCAAATGGTTTATCGATAACCTGGTATGGCTGACACATTTAAATTAAGGTGAACGAGTTTATGTATTCATACAAAACCTGTCAAGACAAATTCAAACACAACAATTCTTTTTCATCTAGTGAGCATGTTAGCTGAGATTTGGTTTGACATTTTGTTTAAATATAATAAAAATAAAAAAAAAATAACACTAAAGTCAAAGATAACTGAGTTCGAACTTGTTTAACAAGATAATTGAGTTCTAGAAACTCGGTTAACTTAACCGAGTTCTGAAAGTCGGTTATAGCAAAGATAAACCAGAAAACTGGGATAACCATGGTTTATCTATGCAGTGTGTCAATAGTATTAGCCTCTTAACTACAAGTTGCATACTTTTAGGAGTTGTAGTTAAAATATATTCAATTTTTTACCATACCATTTACATTAATTTCAAAAATTATTTCTATACTTTCACATGGAAGTACATAAAGTAACACTACAAATTCGTATCACAATTATATGCATATAACATATTATGTGGATATTTTCTACAATAAATACATTTGCATTTAAAAAAAAATTGAATAAAATTAAAATAATCCGCAAATTAGAGGTATCTAAACAATTACATATTTGTATTCAATAGAAATTTTTATATGTATCGAAAATACGCATACATACTCGTATGCATTAAGTATATCTAATTATTTACAAATTTTATCACATAATTATTACAAATATTTACATTCTGTTAATTATACACTCATTCGCATAAATATAAATTCGCATGTTTGTCATCATCACCATATTATAATCATTATCATCATCATCATCATCATCATCATCAGGATAACATCACATCGCACATCACATATTGTTATTATCGTATCATTATAATATGCTCTCTTCTCTCTATATTAAAATTGATTTATAAAAAAAAAAATAAATAAATAAATTTATAAAACAAAAATCTAAAACTAAAATGAAAACCATAAAAAAAATAAAAATTTTTTGATAATGAAATGTTGATAATGTGGTGGTTGTAAAAAAAAAAAAATGTTTGATCCTTTTTTCTAACAGTTTTATCAGTTATGTACATTCTCGTACACAATACAAAAATACAAATATACTGTATACGCGTATGTACGACGAGTACGAGAATAATGCTGAAAATTCATTAGTGATTTTGTGAATAGCGTTCACATTTGCGTTTTTTATGTTAAAATTTTTGGTTCATTGAAATTATTTTTTGTATAAAAATTTGAATCAGATGAAAAAAAAAAGTGTGCAACATAAAATTTCGCTGTTATATGTATTCGTTCGTATCCATTCTCTTGTTTTCATGTGTATCTGTCTGTATGCATGTTAAATAAATGATTTCGCGTTCAGTTCAGTGCGTGATGTAACGAAATTTTCCATTACAAATTCACATACAGTACGAGTATACATTTATAGATATTATTATGACATTTATACTATAGAATTTATGTACATAAAAATGTACTTACTACAATCTACAATATGTATATAATTTGTATAATTATTGTTTACCTTTATAACATGTATTATCATCGGTAGATAGAATATATGCGGAGGAGCGGTTGAAACTATTTTTTATATCAGAATGATAGAGTGATTTGGAATTTTTGAAAATTTTCAATTCACATTCAAATAAATTGTATTCACCTACATATTTTTTGTGTACGCGTTTGTCATATGAAATTTCATTTTAGCAGCACACCATACATGCATATTATAGTAAAATTTAAATACTGAAAAAATAAAAAAATAAAAATAATACATAATAATATGCATGCATATTATGTACTACAAAATTCTATATTATTTACTGATTGAAAACGTTTCAAATCAAATGAACAAATGAAAAAATAATAATATAATAAAATGTATGGTGATGTTCTTTTTACATAAATGTATATTTTTATGTATGTATTTTTTTATCGTGTACGTTTTTGTATCATTATCCTGTTTGTTTGTATGAAAATTCTAGGTAAATGTGCATACATTATAGATATAAGAGAATATGAAAATTTTAGGAATAAAAATAAAATGAATAAACATGCATGTATTATTAAAATAAAATATGTACATAATAGAAAAAAATAGTAACAATCATTTTTATATACTCGTCGTATATTGTACACCTATTATACAAATCCTAGTTAGATTTAGAATCAAAAATCACATAGAATGTATCACATTGAAATGCATATGTACATGTGAACGAGTATATGAATATGTAAGTAGATATAAACCACAAAAACTATACAATTTTTGTACGAGTTATAAAACATGTGTTGCAGAAGGTATTATAGTTGCACCTACATACAGGACCCAGTTATATGTTACTTGTACTCATATTGCTGTCAGCAATCCCAGAAGTACCAGCGTGATGTTTAAATTACGGCATTTGTCTGAAAAACAACGGTATGATAGAAAGCAGCAGCTTTATAAAGCTTCCGTTCAATGTTTCAAGACGCTATAAGCTGTTTGTTGCTTGTTGCTTGTTTTGGTATTCATCAATGATGACATCTTTCAGCTTTGGAAAAATTGAAAAAATTTTTTTATTGTTATGTGATGTGAAACTTTCATTTGAAAGGTCAATATCAAAGCGGAGCTAAGTTCTACTTTAGAGGAGTCTGTGATTATACCAGAGATGGTGATGAAAGTCGAGAAATCGGTAATATAGATAATCGCCGACTGAAATTGTACGAGTTGACAGACATAGTAGGCATAGAAAAAATTGACCAGAAATTTGGACATGAAAAAGTAGCTCTTACGATAACTACAACATTTGCTCACAATTTAATAAAAACAAAAAAGCATTGGCAAGATGTTTAAAGCAAGACCCTAAATAGACGTGACGGGACGAAAGAAATTAAACGAACGTAAATACTCGTTTCGTCAGTTTGACAATTTGCCCCAAATAGAAACGATTCGAAATGAATAAAATTGTGTATGAGTATTGAGTAGAAACGAATAGAAATGTGTATGAAACGAGTAGAAACGATAAAATGTACGACCGCTACGGCACTATGCGTTTCGTATCGTTTCGTCTATTTGACATTTAAACTTATTGAAATTGAACGAACGTAAGAACACGTCCATTTAGGCTAGTTCTATGTACCACAGTACTATCGTAGGTATCGTTTCGTTTCGTTTCGTTTCGTCACGTCTATTTAGGTTATAGCTTAAGTTTCATAAAGTTGAAAAATTTGCTCAGTGATAAAAGATTAGCCAAAAATGTTGAGATGAAGCCTTTAGTGTGTAGTTGGCTATTTTGAAAAGCTCGATGGTTCTCACCACGAAGCAGAGTATAAAAGCTACTGAACGTCATCGGCAAAATTGTATCGAGCTAAAAGAAGACTATGTCGAGAAATACAGAAATATTTTATCAAAATTTTTGTATTTTCAGTGTTATTAGGCCCCATATTTCTAGGATTACCCTCCTTAATATGTACATATATATGAAATTTATTCTAAAAGGATAAAAGAGTCAAACTATAATAATAATACATAAAAAAATAAAAAGAAAAAACAAAATGAAAATGAAAATGAAAAATATAAAAAGTCATAAAGAAGAGAAATCAAAATGAGGATAGAAAAATACTAACAAAAATAATGGCATGGCAACAACAAGAAGAATATCGGTAACGGCAACATAGAATTTATTGAGACTATTTTGTATGCTGAAATCAACCAAAAATACCAAATAACTGAACCACAAAATATTCTGATCACATATAATGCATCTCCTATACTGTTTGTGAATGTGTTTATTATACCAGCAGAGGATGAATATTCATATATGTACAAGGAGATGCATGCATACATACATATACATTTAAATTACGTACAAATAACAAACAAATTTAGATTTCATCATTTTGTTATTTTAGATAGACTTTTAGATGATTGCCTTGCCATATACATAAATACATAATGTAATGTACAATCCACTATATAATATGGTATACAAACATACAATACACACAAATACACATGCAAATAAATATACGAAATATAGTATTTAGGAAAATGTTTATATACCATATGCAAATTTGTTGTTGCTATAGATAGTACGTGTGATACATATAGAAAGGATGTACATATATGTAATGTGTGTATAGTGATTTTTGTATATGATATGAAAGTTTTAAAGGGCTTAATAATATGCCATATACATACATATGTATGTATATGAAGGATTCAAAAATTTTTGATCTACTAAAACCTATACTAGAAATTTTTGTATTTTATTTAGTTATTATGCAATGCAATATAATGACATTCTAATGCACATATACACATACGAATGCATTTATAAAATGTATTAGATACATGTTTCGTGTGTAGATATATGCACTTTACATATGTAGGTATTAAAATTTTTTATTAGTCTATTTGTAAAATTGCAAAATATCCTTCTATGATTTTTTATGTCGTTTTCCTTTACTATAGAGTGTTGTTGATTTGCTGTTCTCTTTATTACATTTTTTTTTATAAGCAGAAGCGATGTACAATGAAAATATGATATTTTTTAAATGTATACCAGCAAACACAAACATACATACGGATGCGAGTGTACATACATATATACGTAGTGTATATTTTTGTAATAAAACTTTAGTTAGTCAGTATCATTTTTCTTCTAACATTTTATCGAATTAAATTTTCTATTGAAATAAAATACGATATCTAGTATGCAAACACACCATCAGTACACCATATAAAATGTAACGATTTTTGAAACGAAAAAGATTTTTTTTTGATTTTTATACACATTTATTTTTTAATGTGTTTAGGGCACGTATTCACCAACCAAAAATAACATTTTTCTGAGATAAAGTGTATTCGTCTATCTCGATTATATACAGTATTCGGATATTTTTAAGACAGCCTGGGAGTATGGTATCTACTATAAGCATCGTTTCAACATAACTTTGTTATTAACAGCAACATCACAGCACTCACATATAATCATCACGTCACATAAACTCTTTGTCATTTTGTAATATAAAAAAACCAATATGTCACAATAAGCTTACATGTTTGACACTCCGAAAATTAACTCCGAAAACCAATGTTATTAATGTTGATGAATAAGCTGAAATTATACCCGACTGATAATCTTGTTTGGTGAAAATGACTCTATGTTTGCCACTCCGAAAATGAAGTCCGAAAACAAATATTATCGCTGGTTGATGAAGCTAAATCCGACCAAAATGCACTCGACTGTTAATCTTGCTTGGTGAATACGACCCTAAATGTTTGTGTGAGGATATTTATTTCGAAAATCTTTTATTGTATCAGTTTTAGACTTTTATCATTTTTCTGTTGTATATTTTTTTCCGAAAATTTTTGTTTTTGTTTTTCTTTTTTTTTTTTTTGCAAAAAATTGGAGAAAGAATAAAAATGTTTTTAATGCACAGAAAACGTGAACAAAATAATGAATACGATGGAATGTACGTACATTCGTGTGTTCGTGGATAATTTCATTTATGTAAGAGTATTTAACGTGTTTACGTAAAAACGAAAGAAAAAAAATGTGCTTTTTTTTTCTCTTTAAAAAATGTAGGTAATGCACATCTACGTGGATGTGTGTGTGTGTGTGTACGGATGCAATTTAAATGAAATTGGGTTATGTACTTGTTTACAAAATAAATGTATTTTATTTTTTATTTTAAAGTTGTTGTTATAATAACGATGAGAAAATGTCTGCAAATATTAAATGAAGTTCGCACTATTATACATAAATTGTGTACCCATATACACTGTTCATGATAACTACTTTTGTATCTATATACAAATGTGTTTATGTATAGTAATTTTGTATCAAATTGCATTGTATAATTTAATTACACTTTTAACACAATACAGAGTTGTACATAGCAATAATAATCGTTCAGATAAATGAAAAAATTGTACGTATACGTGCGAGTATATTAGAGTTTGAGTGTGTGTATAATTTATGTATGCAGCTTATACCGAATTTTTGTATTTCATTCTTGTACTCGCAAGTGTTTAGAATTAAAGTTAAAAAGTAGTTACATAATAATTTTTAATTGATGATTTGATTTTCTCAATTTTATATATTTTTTTCCTTTAATTTTTGAATAATTTTCTTTCTTTATGGTGTTTATTTTACATTACAAGTCTTATTATCGTATGAAACCTCATGTCACTACTTCAGTTTTGATTTTGGAATAATAGCTGAGATTTGATTACCTAAAGTTTGTAAATGAAGTTTGGTCTTCGAATTTGAATTCGCAAAATGATATATCAGTAAATAGAAGATGTCATTAGTAGTCAATGTTGTCCTTGTCAATCGATGTATCGTAAAGCCACGAGCCTAACAAGAGTGAGATTGAGAATTACCTTGACATTGACAAAATATATAAGGCATGGGAATTGGACGATATATACTTACGTAACTTTGAAATAGCACTCACAAATGAGCACTAGAAAAATAATGAAAAGCAATGTACTGAAATTGATTGCTACAGAAGAAGAAAATGCTGTTGATTTCATTTCCAATAGTTTTACATTAAAAAATACTCACAAAATCCTATAAAATTCCCACAATTTTTCTTAAAGATTGAAGTAAATTTTAAATTGAATTAACGAATATATGGAAATTTTTTTTACCCAAAAATCAATTCTATAATTCTGAGAACGAAATTTTTAAATTCAAATCTCCATCAGGTTTTTTTTTTATTTAAATATTCTTAACACTAAAAATGTGGTCATTCTCATTGCAATTTAGTTACCACCATAAATGACATCCATTCCATCATAATCACTTCTTATAATTTATGTGCGCATTTCTAATGAAACACTCCCAATTTTATATTTACGTATAAATGCAGTGCATTTTATCTAGGATTTAAATTTATTATTTTTGCTATTTACTTAATTTTATTTCAATTCTGAATAAAAGTGAAAGTTGTTTATCCCAAAATATGATTACAATTTTTTTGCAAGAAATATTCGAAAAAAATATGTTAATTTGAAAGTGATTTGCGATTATTAAAATGAAAAAAAAAACTACAACCAAAAATCTCAATAAAATTTTATGAACTGAATTAATTTATTTGTATTTTTTTTTTTTTTTAATAAATTTGTTCTGAATTTAACACCCCAAAAACTTTTAAAAACTATTTTGTACACAAAAATAGATAATATGCAATAAATGACATACTTGTAATATCCTTAAAAAAAATTTATTTGTTTGTTATGAAAATGTTATAATTTTTATACGAGTATCTGTTCTACATTTGTGTATACGGATTTACATATTCGTATATCCGTATGTATGAATAAATCTGTATTACGTTATTATATGTATAAATGGTCACAATGAATAATATATTAAGAGCATTATCCTTATAAAATATTCAAAAATAATGATGTTATATCTTTCATAATTTATTAGACATCGATAATAATAATTTTCATTAACATAAAAAATTCATTTTAACATAAATACACATACATGCGAGTATGTACATACGAGTATATCTCTAAATAAGTATGTAAATGCGAGGGTATATAATATGAGAAAATACAATAATTTTTTTTTTCTGTTTTGTATTTAATATTTTATTATTTCACTTGACCATTTTTGTAAATTCTACAGAAGTGTCTCGTTAATTCGTACCACATTGAATAGGAAAGTCGGACAAAAGTCGAAAATTGAAATAATTTATTGTAGTATCTCGAAATCTAAATTTCTCTGTATTTTGTCATTGTTCTCTGTATAACTGTCTGTTAATAAATGTCACTCTTAAATGACAACGTAAAATAGGGGAATAAAAGTATGATAATGGCGATCATGATTTTTTGAAATTCACCGGACCTGATGAGTTAATTCGTTTGAAGTTGATTTTCAAATAAGGTGGTTAGCATTTGCTTCAAATTTTTAGGTTAGTTTTTAATAGATATATTTCTACAACAGTTTCAGTCAGTTGTAAATTTACAACTCACTTTATCATAACCGTACAATATTTAGGGCGGTATTCATTCATCAAGATTATCTGTTGAATACATTTTGGCCTTATATAATTTCATTTTATTCAGCAACCTACCGATAAACTTTGTTTTCGGACTTCATTTCTGGAGTGCCGAACATGTCAGTTGATTATGAGAAGTTAGTATTTTTATATGACAAAATGAAAAAGAGGTTATGTGATGTGATTATTACATACGAGTGCTGTGCTATTGCTTCTAATTACAAGATTATATTCAAACGATATTTATAGTACCACTCACTTCCGGGTTATCTTAAAAATATCCGAATAGTATATAATTGAGGTTAAAAATCTTGGATGATTAATACCACCCTTAATATCCCTTAAATACTTTCATTTATATTCAATAATCCGAATTTTCTATATTAGAGGAACAATTTTGTCCGAATTATCGATACAATACTGCATTTGAAAAATGATTATTTGAAATGAAAACGAAAAATAAATATTCGAATAATCATCATATAGAATAGAGTATAAGTGCCTTAAATCAAATTACACGTTTACACTTACGTAATACGTTTTTGTATATTTGTATACGTTTTTGTATATTTGTACATATCATACGGTCGACAGACGGTACGTGTACTTGTATATTAACTCGTATAAGTATGCTTTTATGCCTATATTTTACTTTTGAACTCGAACTTGAAATAATTCATCATTGCAAAAATAATATGGTCAACAAACTTTTATTCCTATTCCGCACGGATATTATTATGTCTGGTCGATAACATTTTCACTATCAATATTTTTCATATTTCATTTTTTTTTTTTTTATTTGTTCTTTATATATTTCCTATATAGAATTTGAGTATGTCTCTCTATAACTCTTGTCGACAATTTTAAATTATTCAAATTATCATTATTTTTTTTTTTCTTCTATAAAATCACAAAAATAAATTCGTTATTTTTTTGTTTTTATCTAATAATTCTTATCGTATCGTTTATATATTCTTAACTTAAATTTTATTTTTAATTTTTCTTCTTCTTTCTTTTTTTTTGGTTCTCTGTGTTCTGTGTGTATTCTTTTTTCCTTTTTGTATGGTTTATCATTATAATTTATTTTAAAAAAAATATTAAAATATTCATAATGTACTGTATAGCGCTCGCTTCGTATTATATGTATAGCTCGCTCACTTATAATATTTCTCACATATTTTTGCAATTTCATTTAATTTGCATTACTCGGGCAATATTAATGAAAAAAAAAAAAAAAATGAAGAATTGCAAAACAAAAAAAAAAAAAAAAGAAAAATATTCAGTCATACAAAATATTAATTTAAAAAATAGACAAAAAAAAAACTTTTTTTTTATTTATTAAAATTATTGTGACAAGCATTTCCGTCCGTTGCATTTTATGCTCAATTTATGTCTTCAGGAAAAAAAAAAAGAAAACAAACAACAACAAAGGAAAAGAGAATACTAACACGCGCCCGTCATATACAAATTATACACATTTTCTACTACATAACATTTATTTACTTGATTATTTATTACTATTTTTATTCTACGAGTATATACACTTTCGTATGTATACAATTCGTATAAAATTTTTATTTAATTTTCGTTTATTTATTTCTGTACCTTTTTTTTTTCAACTCTCTTCTTATATACTTCTCATCTACATATTCTCAGTTTTCTTTTTACATTTTTAATTTTTATTTTTTTTGTAATTATTTATTTTATTTAGTATTTTTCATATTGTATTTTGTAGTAACATGGAAATAAATTCGAGACTGAGACTCAGACTATGAGACTATGCATACGCTCATAAAAATTTTAGGACGTGACAAAAGTACTTAATTAAGTGTAAATACATTTTTTTTTTTAGAAAAAAAAATTCGTACGCTATATGCATATGCATAAGTACGATACATAAGTACGATACATACATATATCGATTAGAGTAGTATTATGAAGATGATGCCTATCCTATACGTTTTTCTATTGTTTTTGTATTTTTTTTCCGGTTGCCTTTTTTTATGTTTTTTTTTTTTTTAAATCTTTTTATTTCATTACACGTATTCGGAGATATATTACAAAATCTTGTACATAAATATGCAATTTAAATACATTGTCGGATAAAAAAAATGAACCACACTATTTTACACTTTGGGTTGTTACAATATTTGCTGTCATTCAATTTTCCAACATGTTACTGCTTTCCAATTTATGAGTTATTCATCTTAGAAATGCTAATCGAATCCATTTGCCTTTAGTAATTAACACAGCTTTCTTCTTCTACGACCTTACAGTATCTACTGAGTAGGATATTTGCCTCTGCATACAACTCAGGCGTCATTTAATTTTTCTTCTCTTTCTTCTTCTTCTTTTAATGAGGCTACATCCCAAATTGAGCCCTGGCCTCCTGTTACCATTTAATTGAATGAAAAAAATTAGGTCTTTCTAATTACATGTCAAGCAGTAGGTACAAGTGGATAATTTAATTAATTAACTTAGAATCGCTTGAATGAACATGAGTCAGGCTATTGACTAAATATAAAATTGTGCTGTTTGTTTAGATTGATAGTTCAATACCTCAGAGCCCCCAGACCTACGTAATTTTAGCAAATCTGAAATTTTGTGGAGTGGTAGAGGTAGTTTACTATGTAGTTAGGAAGATATGGATAATCTCCACCTTGAAATAGGGGCCATTTTAAAGATAACAAATACTTAAGGTACAAAAAAATTATACTCACCTACGTTAAAATAGAAAATCTGGTGTAAAATATATTGTTTGAAACGAAAATGCAATATTGTCAGATTCGTTCCCTGTGCCATAACTCTCGCTAAACTCTTTAAAAATCTCTTTGTAGTAAACTTGACTATTCGCTACAGAAGTTCGTTTAGTGACGGTTCTATATCGGGGGGCTAGTAGGGCTCAGCCCCACCAAAATTATGTTGTTTTATAGGCTATTCAAATAACTCAGTTCCATTGAATACTTTCATTTTTTTGTAGAAAATGTTAAGTGTTTACTAACTTACGGTCGATACTGTACGTATATGTTTGCATATTTCTGATACGATTTGTTTGTATACACATATAAAGTACATACTAATGATTGGGGGTGATATATTTTACAGTGTCCAATCCATCTCGTAATTTTATCTCATGTTTATTTAAAAGGGCATATAATTTGTAATAAATATTAAAGGTAAAATAAATCTTCATTTAAAAAAAAATATATTCGCTTATACGAGATCATACACAGGTAGAGAATTTCTAATGTATTTAAATTTTTTCATTTTAAATTTCGATTCACAACACTTTTCTTTATAATATCTTCATCATTTGTGTTAAATAATATTGTAATGGACAGACATACGAAAAAATAATTATACTCGTAAAATCTATGAATGATATATTAATGGGGTAATAACTCTCATTATTACTTGTTTTATTTGACTGCACACATGCATATGTGTACATGAGGACATACATGTACATTTATGTAAATGTGTACGTATATAAAATATCTGAAAAAAAATTTTTCTTATTTTTATTGAAATTACAGTGTATGAAATAAAAGCAAAATACATTATAAAACATAACACAAAGAATAATTATTCAATTAACACAAAATACACACACACACACACACACACACACACACACACACACACACACACACACACAAAACAATCAAATTAAATAAATAGAAAATCCAAACTTAATTGATTTATCGTATAGTCGTGTGTACATTATTAGGTACAATATATCCACAAATTATGGGAGTACAATGTAAATGACTGAGTGAAAAATAAAACTAAAACCCTACACATACATTATAGTCGTACTTATAGTAGAACGGATAGAAAATTGAAAGGAGAAAATGAATAAAAATAAAATGTCAATATCAATAAATATAGTTCAATTTCATAGAATTTTATTAAGGTTCAATAAAAGTTTTATGATCATGAATGCGAAATGATTAGCTATATTACCATATATAAATGCATGCGTGTAATACACTGTAACTTTTGTATGTATATAGCTATGTATGTTTTTTTTTTTTTTTGACTATCTCTATGTATAAATAATATCAATATCCCTAAGCCCAACATACATATCTGAAACATTTTATTATTAAATTAAGACATTTTCGATTAAAATACAAAATAATTAAAACATTTTATTAGGGTTTAATATGTAGTGTGTCTATAAATCGATTGTATGTATATGTAGTAAGAGCATGTAAGAGCGAAGAAGAATATTAATTGTTTTTATTTTTGTGAACAAATACACTGACATGTATACGTGATGTGATGTGTGTATTTTATTATTCATGAAACAATGAAAATTGTTTGTATATTTTTTAGTTAAATACAGCATACTTTGACACTACTTATGCATGGCTTAATGAACAAGGATTCTGCCATAATATTATTTAGTTTTGGACAAAGAATAAATTATAATATGAGTATGCATTTGTGTGTGTGTGTGTGTGTGTGTGTATGTAGAAAATTGAAAAAAAAATTATGTTTATGCTTTGGATAAATAGAAAATACATATATTTTATTTTAGTTACTTATTATGATGCAAACAATTTATTACACAATAATTAGAAATTACTATACAGATTTGAAGTGGATTCTAATTTTGGAATTTGAAGATGGAAAAAATACACAACTGAAATGAAAGTACGGAGAGATATGTGAATGGGTTTGGAATGTAATGTATTTTTGTCATTAATGAAAATACGATTACTCGTAATTTGCAAGATACGTATACCATATAGTTACTTGCCAACCTCATTGCAACTGTTTATTGTCTCCTCTGTTTCTCGTAGTATACTTTTTATGGTGTGTACTACCTTACCAATAGCTTAATGTAATATAGTATATCGTACTATAGTTCGCAGCCAATAACCTCATTGTAGCACACGGCATACACATTTCTAAGGCAATGTAAAGACGTCTGATGTTTGATGTCTGACGTCACACAGGTCGTCAAAATATAAACAACACAACAGCAACGCACATTTGTTTATCATTGAATGACCTGATTTACGTCACAATTCCAACTGCCACTCCAATGATTACATTGCCTTAGAAATATGTGTATGCCGTGATTGCAAATGTTTACTGTCTTTTCGTATTTCTCGTATTCTCGTATATTTCTTATATGGGGAGTATATCACAGAGCGCGAGTATAAACAGAAAATGAATTCTTCTCATGAATGAGAATACGAGTGCATGCTGCATGGTATGCAAGTTCCTACAGCGTATATCGCACTACAGTCAGATTCAATAACCTCATATTGCTACTTAACGACACACTGTCTCTTAGCTTTCCTGTATCTTGTATATTTCTCATGGTATGTGCTACATTACAGAGCAAGCATAAAGAGAGAACAGATTTTTCTGAAGAAGAAAAATACGAGTACATGGGGCAATTCAGTAAAATAAAAAAAAGTTTATTATGTGTAAAATTTCTTTGAATTACTTTCAAGTTAAACCAAATACTTTACCCGCAAATAAAAACCAAACAAAAAATATTGTTTAAGTCTTAAGAGAGTTTGTCATTTTTATTCATACTCTTTTCTAGACTATAAAAAAAAAATTAAATAAATCACATCTACTGATATAATCCTGTCTATGTATATGTATTGGCTTAAACCTTAAACGAATGTTTTGAAATAATGAAATTATACAATTTAGAAACAGTTTCTCATTTATATGATGAAAATAAATTAAAGAAATTTAATACATTTACAAAAACATAAAAAAATAAATTTTAATCAATTCCGAAAAATCATCAGATTTATGCAAATGATGATGATGATGATGAATATGTTTTTAGTAAATTTTTTTATTATAAAATTTGTTTTGTTTATTGTACGAAGTACGAGTATAAATAAAATTATAATTCATCAGTGAAATCAAAAACAAAAACAGGATAATATATATTTATTAAAAGTTTTTAAGTTTTATAAAATGTTTTATGTAGATGTGTACACATGATATCTGCATGTTTATGTGTATATATGTTTGTATAGATGGTTTTATAATTTATAGTTGAATTTATTTTAAAGGATTCATTCTGTTTTTTTTTTTGACATAAAAAAGTTTTTTCGGATTACAAATAACATAGAAAGTAGATTTTTTTTTTTTTTTTACTCTTATACTTTAGCTTCCACATTTTCAGAGAATTCAACATCTTCCACATCTTAATTAGAAATTATCTAAATATGATGAAGAATGAGAATTCGTCGGAATGAGATTTGACATAAATTAGAAAAAAAAAATTTAGGACTCCATGGTTTTCATAGTTCAAATTGGATCTGAGTCTTCTGAAACAATGATCTTTATACAGCATGATAGTCAATTATATGTCAATGTGAATTGAGCATCTTTCGTTACTTCGTGTAATTTCTGACACTTGTCCGAATATCTTCTATCTAGGGTGAGTTTTGGACTTGAGACTGTCAAGAGACGTTATGAAACAAGAAAAGACATATTCAGACTTTTTATTTCATATCGAGTTTTTGCATCACTGATTGATAATGAATATGAGTTCTTCTCTTACGTTTGCTTGTAATTCTGTCGTGAACTCGTGACATTCAATTATTGTAAAAAATATACAACATTCTATAGTGTTTGCATATCGTTCGTTAACTCACTGTTTTGAATCAAACTTGCCTCATTTTTCGCTTCATTTTTGTTCTATTTTTTCTCTTTCTGGCTAATTGATTTCACATTAGGAAGATGAAATCGCGAGGGAATCTCGGACACTATTGAGAGTCAGTAACTGGAGAACTCAGAGATCTGTCTGGAGTACCAGAATTTTGGAGGCTCAGGGACTATTTGTTCCGTAGAGAGTGGTACTCCTGTTTTCTAAAGCCATCGAAGAAGAAGAATTGATAATTTTTTTTATAAACATTTTGGATAAGTGATCGCATTAATCAGGTTTTTTCTCTTTTTCGTAAATTTGATGAGATTTAATTTTCTATATTATTCTCTTCAAAAAAAACAAGAAAAAAAATGATTCATTAGTCTAAGAAAAGTCGTAAATACATACGAGTATTTGTCGATAACTTGTATCAAAACTTTTAAATAAAAATTTAAGAAAAAAAAGAAAAGGAAAAGATCAAATTAAAAATTTGAAATTTTTCTATTAAATTTGGTATCGAATTTTCATTGTGAAACTTTTGTGAATATTTATTGAAATTTTGTGAGTTTCCTTTTATTTTTTTAATATTTTCCTAGCTGCAATCATTGCATACGTACAGCTCTAGTCTATAGTACAGCATAATAATTCCAAATTTTATCACGTAAAATGTTTTTAATTTTCGAATATGAGAAAAAAAAACTTGCGAAAAATAAAAGAATTCATTAAAAATAAACCAAAAAAAAAAAACGACAACAAACTATGAAAATAGAATAACACAAGAATCCAAAAAGAAAACAAACAACATCCGTTTCATTCTTTATTTCAATTTTTCCAAAAACATTAAATCAAAATAGAAAATTTGATGAAATTTATTTATGTATTTTTTTTTTTTTTTTGTTATAAAAAATTTTCGTCCTTTTATTTTGTTATTCGGTTTGCTATTTATTTTCTTTAAAGTTTTTTCCTTATTTTTTTGGATAAAGTTTAAAAGTATGAAAATAAAATGAAATTGATGAAAAATAACGAAAAAAGAGAAAAAACAAACAGGATAAAAAATATTCAAAAAACCAACAAAAAAATAAAAAAAAAATATTGTAAGAAAAAAATCATATATAAAATCGAAAACGAATAACCCATATCCTAGCAATGAATTTATTCATTTATCTTGATTGCATTTATATAATTTTTTTTTTATTATTTTCTATAAAGCAAACTCACACATACATATAAGTATATTTTTGTTTGTTTTCCATTCATTTCAATAATACGAGTGCACACACGATATACATAGAAATTTTATTTTTCTCGACCGCACTTCACTTAAGTACATACATAATATTATTTATCCTTGAATGTTTTTGTATGTGTGTGTGTCTGTGTTTGTGTGTATCCTGCCTAGTTTAGTTCTTTTTGTCTCCGTCATAAAATAAATATCCAAATACACTTATCTACCACCAGATATTATGTATTTTTGAATTATTGGGGAAGAGAAAAATGAACAAAAATAAACCGTTAGAATTTTTTTTTCCTTTTTTTTTTTTGAAAGGATATAAAAAATTATTATAAGCTATTATAAAAGACAATCAAATTGACCATCAATTTATAGAATTGAAAAACTTATATTTTAGTTTTTACACACATATGTATACACCAGTAAACATACACATACATATCCGTGTAACAACATGCTCATATTTTTATATTATATGCACGAATAAATTGAAAAATAAAAAAAAAAATATTAAACAGAGAATTAATAATAAGTATGATAAGGAAAGAAAGGGAACTCAATATGAACTAACTTTAAATATTGTAGGATATATGTTTCATATATGTATGTGTGTGCATAAATATATTTATTGGAATCGAGAATAACATACTAAGGAAAAAAAAATATAGATATAGTATGAAAATTATGAGACAAAAATGAGGATGAAAATATTCTAATAAATTACCACAATAAATCGAATAAAATAGATGAATATCCTTTTTTGAATGAAAAAAAAGAAAAAAAAAAAACAAATCTTTATATTACATATATTTAAATGAATGTATGTTATATAAAATGAAAGAAAAGCTCATAAAAATGAATTTGTTGATAAATTTGAGTGAATTATATTATTTTTTATATCGTTTCGTACGTAGTGCATACTCGTTTTCATATAATATTTAAGTAAAAATGTATGTATATGAGGTAAGTACTTATAAATATTCCTTCACTTATACAGAATTTGTGTACAGTGGGACACATAAAATTTGTTAGGAACAAATCTAAGCATCTTAGGATCGATTCCCCCAGCAAGTAAAAGTAAAGAAAAATAATTTTCATTATTTTACCATTTCTCCTAAAATTTACTGAGATTTAAATTAGTTTGATAGATCGCTGAGGAAAAGGTCAAACATGATCTAAGATAATCTATAAAATTGTCAGTTATCGTCGTGGGTGGAAATGCTGTATTATTTTTAGTCAAGCATCGTCCAAAAGCTTCAGTATCAATTTAATTTCTTAATAAAAATTGAATAATCATGAAAATTAAGAACAGTTTATTACTTCGTTTATAACCATAATTTGTTGAGTTAGTAAATAAAAATCGCCCAAACTCAAATAGGGATATTATGTTTGAGATTAACATTTTGTAAAATAAAGTAGACTAGACCAAGAGCACATTGGGGAGACGAAATCGCGAGGAACTCTCGGACATTATTGAGAGTCAGTAACTGGAGAAGGTACGCCGCTGATAGAGAGCTGTCTGGAGTATCAGACGTTTGGATGCTCAAAAACGATTTGTTCCGTAGAGAGTGATACTCCTGATTTCTAAAGTTATCGAAGAAGAAATAAGGCAGACAATTTCATAATGTTGTAAGTGTTTTGTTCGTCACTGTATATCACATATTCGTAGAGGTATATCAATAACGAGCAAAAATACTCTTAATAATTTTTATGATATTTTCTTTGTTTTGAACAGTAAAAACCACTAAATATTCTTAAAATTGATGGGTAGTACTCGTAAATAGTATGAAGATAACCATCCGTTCTCACATACATGTAGGTGTACATATATGTATGTACATCTATTTTTATTATCATTATTGTGCTTGTTATGCATTGTATTTAATACCTACACCATCACATAATAGAATTTTTTATTTAGGATGTAAGCAAAAATTTCATTTGAATCAAGAGTATTTGGATTTTTTTTTGTTGTTCTCTCCTCCTATGGTATTTTTATATTTTTCCCCCGTTGTTGTTGTTGTTTTTTTTTCCAATATTTTATATATTTTTTTTTTCAATTTTTATAATCGTTTAATATTCATACTGACAGTTATTACAAATTGAAAACGATAAAAATTTGTTGTTTTTCAAAATTCAACTAAAAGTGTAATATTCTGTTCTTGATTTACTCATGTACACATAAACCAGAATTTTGTATGGCATGGCGTATACATAGACCAATCGCGATCGTATAATAATCAAACCAACAAAAAAAAGCAAGGAAAAAACCAAAAAAAATTTCAAAAACAAAGAAATTTATTTATGAAATGAAATAAAAATTTTTTGAAATCAATTTAAATAACCAATCGATTTGGTTATCAGTAATAGAGTCAAAGAGTAATTGTTTTTAACATTTTTTTTTTGTTATTTTCCAGATACGAGTACTTGCGCTATAGTGAATAATTTTTTTTTTAGTCTTAAATTGTGTATTTATTTAAAAATATTTTTATTCTATATTTTGTATGACAAAAAATAAATCTGACTTATGGAGGGGAAACGTGGACCCTATATATAGTTATGATGAAGAACGACTCAACACCTTTGAAAGAAAAGTCCCAAAAAGAATATTAGGACCGGTACGTGAAGGGGATCATTGGAGGACAAATTATACAATCAGGAATTGTACAGTGTAAGTATACTAAGATGGGTAGGACATGTATTAAGAGTCATGCCACAGAGTCGAGTCCCAAAGAATATCATCCTAGATAAACAGAAACCAGATGGAGGGAAAAGACTTCCAGGACGCCCAAGAGAGAAATGAGTGGACAAAATATATAAAGATGCAACCACATTCCTAAATTGTAACAATTGAATAGATATGAGGCATTATCTCGTAAAATTTGAGGTAAAGTTTAAGGTCTGTCTGGGTCTGATTTGGACCGCAGCGCCAAGAAGAAGAAGAAAAATAAGAGTATAATTTTTTTTCTGTTTACTAATGTGCTCCCAAAATACGTATTAAAGTTTAAGTCGAGTAAATCAATTCGAATGTCTGATCAAATCGTGTAATATGAGTTCGATTTGAAAATGAAATGAAATTGTCTTGAATGAAATTTAACGAAAATATTAAATTCTCTTTGGCTTTAGTTTATGTGCTTTCAGAAAAGTCATAGGGGAAGTGGTTTTTCTACACGTAAGCGTAAGTTGCAAAAAGTAACTAAAAACATAGGATGATATAGAAAGCATTCATATTCACGACGTTCTCTTCCTAATTTTACATTTTTTCGTTTTCCAAACATTTCAATTCATTCTCTGTACAAATCCACAAACATTCTTTAAAGAAATTCATGTCTGAATGTTTGAGTGTATGTGAAAAATGATACAAAAAACGACATCAAAAATTTCCGGAACTATGATTATGTAATGATGTTGATGATGACGCTGATGAAGTAGGACGGTAGGACTTAGTGTACGTATCATAGGAAGTATGTAAATTTTTTGGTGAAAAAAAAAAAAATTCTACTTAAAATGAATAAAAATAAATATGTACCGTACCTACCTCTAACATTGAAAAATAAAGGATTTACGTTATTACTTGTACACACGATTACGTGTATGTACCTATAAAACTGAAGTCTGAAGAGGTATACACAAATACGTGTACATTAACGTGACATTACCATATACAACACGACTTTATACAATCATATGTACATACACGATAATGTCTAAAATCAAAAACAAAAGTTCTTAAAAATGAAAAAAAAAAATATAAACAAAAAATAAAACAATTTGTATAAGAGCCCAAAAAAGAAGCAACCAGAAATAAAAAAAAGGGAATAAATCAAGGAAAAGTATAATACGAGTACGAGTATACTCGTATGCATATTCGTAACTGTATAGAAAGTGAAAATTTAAGCAATCAAAATAAAAACAAATAAAAATAAAATGGTAATGTGAATGACATTTTATGAACTGACAGTTTTTGGTAAAAAGGATTCATTTTCGGGTTTACTTTTTGTTTTCTTGGTTTTTGAACAAAACAAAAAATGAAAAGTGAAAAACGAAAAACATTTTTAAGAAATATACGAGTATACATACGAAGGGACGTATGATAAGTGTACATACCCGAGTGTGATGATATAGGAAATTATTTTGGGAATATACATACATAGGTACATTTTAAAAATATATAGACGAAAACGAAAAGTATAAAAAAAAAATGTTTGAAAAGATTTTAAAAATGAATTATGATTTAATGTACATTTAACTCACATATCGAATTGTGTATATGATATGTCATATTATGTATGCAGGCATACACGTTCCTCTTTGTCTATTGCTTATTTTATGTGTAGTATTATTTTATGAAATATGTCAGGGAAAATACAGGGCGATACACAATGCCAAGTATGCTATGGATACAAACTGAGAAATACAGGAGCAATGTCCATTTGAAATTTTCAATTATTGAAGATTATCTATGGAGAAACCATCGAATCGATTATAATATGCTTCAATTTATCAGATGTTTTCTTTCTTCAACTACAAATTCCAATTTTTTATTTTCTACCTAACACCTATTATGCGACAGTCTTCCCTTCCAACCGCATAATGGCCATTCGGTCTGACAGATGGTTGAGATTAAAATTGCTTAGGGAAAAAATTTCTCCCATTTGTAATATTTTAGTGATCATAACAGTCAATTTTATTGACCATAATTGGTCGTAGAGTTGATAAAATTTTAGGATTTTTACTTTGGTTCTTTTATTTTTGTAAAAAATGGAATTAATTTGAAGGATATTTGGGATATTTAGGAAAATTTAAATAAATATACAGATACGGATAAATTTTATATGAGATGAGCAGGACATGTACTAAGGATATCGCAGAATCGGGTCCCAAAAAAGATCTTTTATTGATAGAAATCTGATGAAGAGAAAATACTTTCAGGACACCCAAGAGAGAGTAGAGAGAGAGAGAGAGATGAGTGGATAAAATACATAAAGATGCAACCACATTACTAAATTGTAACAATTGTAGAGATTTGGCATCAAATCGTTAAAATTGGAGAGGTTAATATTAAGGTCGGCTCGGGTACGATTTAGAAGAATAAGAAGGAGAAGGAAAATTTCATATAATGTCTAGTTTTGAGTGATTAGTTTTAGAATCTCCCGCTATCGATCAACATCATATTTCACTCAGCTATTTGCATTTAATTTTTCAAAAATCAGGCATCATGTTTTGTTTCTGTCTACTTGTACTTTGACTTCTGGAATAGATACTTTTATACATTTGGTAGATAGTCGATTTAGGTCTCCTCTTATCAAATAATGTTTTCAGCCCTTGTTTCAAGTTTAATCCAATATGATATTTGGCTGGGCAATTTTCCTCAAGAATTTTCTCCAAATATATCTCCGCAGTTTATTCTGGTCACATTTTTCTTGAGAGTTCACGCTTTTTTTATACATAAGGGACAAGTTACTTGCCAGCATTATTTAGGGTTTTATTTAACGTAGTTTTGATAGCACACCGCAGACTAACAATTTTAAGTTTAAGTTCTCGAAATAAATTTAACAAAAGTTCATTTTGAAACACACTATATGCTTAAGATTTTTGGTTATTCATATTAAATATTTATTCATTTTTTTTTATTTTTATATTTTTCGGATTTTATAAAAGCTTTTCACTTTTAACATTTTTTTTTCTCTTTGTTTTTTTTTTTATTTTTTTGGAAATTTTTTTTCTGTAATGGAACACATTATATAAACAAGTATATTTGTTATAAAGGATATCTAAGTAATATGTAATATGCATAAGCAAATTCACAAGAGTTTCATATGTAGATGACTCAAATAATTTATAGAGTGTGGTAGTGGTATTCTATGTGTACATTTGTGTGTATTCTCTACACTCGTGTGTATAAATGTACGTATGTACGTATGTATTTACTTACTCTATATCGATATAGTAATTTTTTATTGATTTTTTATTCTTCATTTTCTTTTTTTGTTTTTCATTGTTTTTCATCTACATACGAGTATATACTCATTATATATCTTTTAAGTACTTAAGAAAATTAATTAAGTAATTTCTTAAACTTTTATTTGACAGGTCAGTATCTAATGTATTTTATGTGTAATATAAAAATAATGCACTAGTATTATATTTTTACTTGATCTGATTGTATATTGGTTGGATGTGTATGAGTGCGTGTATGGTGTTATTTATGTAAAAGTAAAATATTCATTTAGAAATTACGATGAACATTATCCAGAGATTTTTATCTCTTTCATTTTCATTTAAATTTTGTGTTTTTTTTTTTTATTTAATATCATTTTTACTTGTAGATTTATTTTATATTTTTTATATTTATTATTATTACTATGTGTGTAGTGTACTATATTACACATAAAGGGACCCATAAACGCAGGATATGTCTGACTACTGGTTGAAAGACAAGTTGAAATTGAATAATTTGTCTACAGACAGACATTACTACTATCGTTTCGACTTTATGACAGACTTCATTTGGAAGAATATTTTTTAGAGTTCACGTGGTTGACGTTAATCATATATTTGTCAAAACTTTATTATTTTTTTGCTGCACTTCTTTTTTGTAAAGCACTAAAACAGTCTCATTCATACAACACAAGATAAAAATTTAAAATAATGTCGGATATTTGATTCTACAACATCACTACACATAGCCAACTTATGACAGATTTCTTCATACTCTCTGCTAGCTGGGTCTGGGTATCACTTAAGTCTACCTGACAGCTATAGCAATGAGTTTGGTTTTCTTGATATAAACTTCTTGCTAATATTAACTAACTGCAAAGCTAGAATCGAAAGTTTTGAATCCGGACTCGAAATTTTTTAAGTAAAATTTGATGTTAAGCCAAAGCTTCATCTTCCAACTAAAGTTAGCTGGCAGCTAAGTACTAATCCTCAGTTGAAGAAATGTAAATCTCTTTGCTATCTTTTAATGTCGAACTTGAAGCCATCCGCTGAAAAATAAAAAAATTTTAATTTTGCTATGACTAGTCGTCAGACTTTCGAATTGTCTGTCAACTTGTCCGATGACTTATCTACAAACAGTACAACATTACAACAGTACAACTTATCTGTAAACCGTCAAACGTCGACCAGTCGTCAAATATATCGTATGTTTATGGGTGCCTTAACTGTGTACGTATACTCTCGTCGTATGTATGTACAATTATTATATTGAGTAGTAAAGTATGTAGTGTGGTATAAATTTTATTGTGAACGATTGTAGATAGTACGATAGTACAGAGTGGATTAAAAATATGTGAAATACTGATATAAATACTTTAGTAAAATACTTTTGGTCGTACATCTACATACGACGAGTATACATAAGTATGTATATGCATTCTTACTTATGAGTATAAGTTTTGTGTATATAAATTTCTTATTATTCTCATTCATTTTCATTTTTCATTATTTTCTTGTAATTTAAAACTCTATCACATCTAGATGGACGGATAGTTTTAGAAATGAATAGAGATAGAGATGGATAAATTGTTAGTTAGATAGATAGGTAGATGACTTTTATAATCAATAACTTATACATGCATATACTGCTATGCTATAACTAAGTGAAGTATTACATACTTGTATTGGTTGATGATTACATTTTTGTTTAGTTCTTTTATCATGCTTATGGCGATTTCATTTTACACATTACCTTACCATCAAACTATAAAACATGTACAAAATAAATGCGAGTAAATTTATAGATATTTGCTTGCATGTAAACATTTTCTTGTTGTTGTTGTACATTCATACGACTGTATGTGTATGTACTTTACGTTTATTTAACAATAGAAAAATTGAATATTGAATAAAAATCACTCAACTACGTTGTGTATACTGCATATCAACCGAATACTCTTTGTACAATAATAAATTTTATTTTATTTTCTCTCGATCTATATTTTTCATTATTTTATTTATTATTTTTATTTTATACATAATACAGTAATGGCAGAGTATACGAATATATGAATGCAATAGATGTCAAACAATATATCTTATCATTTCATATGTGGAAACTAAACTACATAGCATTATCATTACTCTTATTTGTAAGCTGCGGTACTAGTACAATTATTGGTACATATATTTCAATAATATTTTATTCTTTTTTTTTCTTAAATTATAATAACAAAAAAATAAAAAATTTCAAGAAAATATAGTCGTGGTGGTAGTGAAAATAATGAAAATAAGAAAATCACTCTTGATTTTCATTTGATCGTATATACAGAGAGTGATATAATTTATATTAAAAGAGGAATACACATCACTAAAAAATCACATAAATCCTCTCTTTGTATTCCCTTTTTCGTGAGGGTACCCAGTAGAGGGCGTTTATTATAACTACTTTGTGAATATTAGCTGCTTTGGATTTGGATTTAGCAGTTTTAAGTACTTATAGGAGTACAAAAATGTCTCTAGGATAATTGTTATATCGAACGACACAAAAATAATTCGTAATTAGTTGTATCTACTTGAAAAATGTTTTGTGGATAGCTGCGAGTAGATGGTTTAGTACAGACATTTACCTTATCTACTCACAAGTACCCCAAATTGTTGAATGGAAAGCAGCTATCATCACTCATACGTACTGCAATTCTGAAACAAAATAAGGTAGACGTCAAACGAAATACTTTAAATTTTCCAATGTTTCAATATTCTGAACAGAAATGTTGCAGAAACATCGATCAATTTTGGTAAATGCAACATCAAAAAAATCATTATGAAACATTTGAGCAATTGGATTTAGTTGTCAGTTGTTTAAAGTTAAAAATGACGTTTCTGCATTGATTGAAGAAGAATCATTTCTGTAATTTGTAAATGCAATGATCACGGAAACTAAGTTTTTCGATAATCCTAAGTAGTACAAAATGGAATAGTTTCATTCATTGGCTCGCATGATATCGGACATTTTCATAAACAATCAAACACGAATGACTTGCGAACATGTAAACCTACGATGAAATGGAAATAGAAGTCTTCAAGCTCAATTTGCGCTTGCAAAAATGCAAAGTTTCAATTAAAGATTTTCTTTGCATGTTTCATTTTATAAAAACAGTGAATGTTCTTGCATGTTTGTTGATGAGATTCGAATTATGAAGTAAATGCAGAAGCAGGCAGTTCAGGATGCATATTTTTGAAATCACCCATCATCATACAAAAGTAATGCCCTCTTCGGGTTGATAGTAATGCAGCTTGGAACTGTCTGAGCGTACGCTACTCCACAGAATCAGTCAAGGAAAACATTTAGTGGAAGCTACATTATACACTACTGGGATACTGTAGACATTTTTTTTTCGTTCATCGCATTATTTGATTTCTATCTGTGGTTTGTTTTGCGTTTGAATTTTCATTGTTTTTGTTCTCGTACTTTTTGTTATATAATTTCGAAGAATTACGTCCTATCTATAAAAAAAAATAGGAAAAAAAAATTATTATTGTAAAGTAATACAATTTATGACCACAATATCAATATAACAAATTTGTTCTTATCGTTCTTCAATTTTATTTATTTTATATTTTTATATTCTTCTTCACATTATACATACATTCATATGTATACTCGTATACGTACGAATATATTTTTATGGTTATTCTCATTTTATTGATGTGAATTGTTCTCATACAAGTCATTGAAATATTTTCTATTCTTTTTTTTTGTTTTACATTTATTTTTTAGTTGTTTTTATTATCGATATTGTCAACAAGAAGATATTTTTTTAATAAGAACATCAAATAAATCACAATATACATTCGAGAATAAACGAATATATGTAGGTACTTGTATCTAAGATTTAATGCTTGCAAGTAACATGAGTTTGTAGTGGAGCAGCTCCAGCAGTAGTTGGTAATAGCGTATAATAGCAGCAGTTATAGTTTCAGTATAGCGATGATTGTGAATAGAAATAAATAAAATATATTTTATCGTGCATTTGTTTGCAAGTTTCTTTTTTTTTACTAATTTTTTAATAATCAATTTTCGATCAATGACATGATTTTCTTCTACGTTTTTACGTCCTTTAAAGGTTTTATTTTTTAAATGTATTTCACTTACTGTAGAGCGACATTTAAAGTTAACAATTTTTTTAACGAAAGATCTGAGCGAAATACATTGGCATGAATTAATCTCCTTCGAGTCATCTTCAATATTTTTCAAATGCAATGTTTATAGATCATTGAATTGACCTACATAGAATATGGAATTGATCATTTTCGATATTTAGTTAGTTTTCTCTATGGAACGCCATAGGATATGCAAAAGATTTTTTTAAGTAGAACACTTTTAATGCTACACATTACTCACCTTTCTATCCGTATTTTATCCTTGGGTAGTGGATTTTCTATAAAATTGTTTGCATGTCGGTTCTGTTGATTTATCTACAAAATAGCAATTACTTCTTGTGTATCCTTTATACCCAATTCCAGAGTGAAATCTTAAGCTAGGAATAAGGTTTAAACCTTCGGTTAAGAGATATTCTAATTTCACAATGAAAGTTTAAGTCTTAAACTCTGCTTATGCAATAGACTTGAGTCAATATTTCAAGCCTATCGTGCAGGATTAACTAAACTAATGCTTAAACTTCGACTGTGGAATAGGGCATTAATGTATTTAAAAATGTATAAATTCTAAAACGTTAATAAATTCGAATAAATGCCCTTTAAACAATATTTTCAACACGATTATACTTTCTATACTCATACTGTATCAGGCACTTAAAAACAATTTTACCAACTAAAAAATTAAATTAAAATACTGAAATACAAACACACACACACAATATTTTAATAATTTGCGTTTTTCTCCTTTCATATTTCAAACAAAAAAAAAAAACCCAAAAGAAAAGAAATACTTAAGTAGAATAAATGACAAGAAAAAACATATTTAATTTTAACTTTATTTTTTCTCTTAAAAAAATTTTTTTCTTCCTCTTCTCTTTTCTTATTTTCTTTTTCTCTCTCAAGCAAAAATAAAGAATTAAAAATGAAATAAAAAATTTTTTTGTAATATAAATTTTAAAATTGAAAATTTCTGTAATATGTTTTGACATTTTAATAAATAATTGCATTTGATATTTTTACATAAAATCATAATTTTACATTAATTAAATAATTTCTCTACTTCATATACTTACTTACTCTCTGAATTGTATTTATGTATGTATTTTTCTTTTCTTTCGTTGTCATTTTCATTTTTATTTTTCTTCTTTCACTAATACATAGCTACAGCTAGTTCGTTTCCATCCCATTCATACATTACACCACATACCGAACCGATACCGACACCATTATCATCACGTGTACTCGATTCTCATTTTTCTCTCGTTCGTTTCATTTTTCTTTCACAGAATTAATCATAATTGCATATTTTCGTGTATGTGTATTTGTGTATTTTTGTATGTCAGTTCTGTACACGCAAATGTATGGTACGTGAATATACATTTGGAGTTTGTATATAAGGTTATGTAGATTTCTAAGTTTCAATATAAATTCTCACGCTTTTAAAAATTTCATTATTATTTATTTCCCTTTTTTCTTGATGTTTTTTTTTTTCCTTGAATTTTCTTTCATTTTAGTTTTCGTTATCGTTTATTTTGGTTTTGTTTGTTGTTTCTTTCATTTTCCAAACATTTAAACATTATCGTACATATTACACACTTTAAGAAGTGTAAAAAAATTTTCATTTTTCTTTCCATTTTTTTAGTTTTTTGTATACTTTTTTCTTATAATTTTAAAATCCTGCTGTATTCCTAAATGTTACAACGTCATTATAGTATATTCGTATATGTATGTACATACATACGTATATGTACGTACAAACTTGTGTGTATTTATCATTATTATTATTTCCTTTTAAGTTGAACATATTCATATGTATGTAGTATATGTATTCGAATGTTTAGTACATATTCAAATTACTCGAAACGATAAAACAACTTTTTAACTTCATTATATCCTTAAGAACCTTTTTTTTTTCTTTCTTTGTCTTATGTAACTTCATTTGTTATGTTCTTGTTTACATAAAACCTCATTTTTATTCATTTTCTTCTTGTTTGTTTTTTATATTTTGATTTTTATTTTGTTTTAATTTCTTTTTTTTTTGGATTTTTTTCATTCTCTAACCTCTCTCACTCTCTAACTTTGTCTTTCTCTTTCTTTCGTTAAATTTTGCACTTTGTGTAGTGTGTGAATTGAAGTTTGACTGTACGAATGAACGTACTGTAATTTTCTTTTAAATTTTTAATTTTTCTTCTATCAAAAAACATTCATGTGTACGCGAATATGTGTTTTCTATTCGTTTTTAGTTTTCAGTTTTTTTCGTTTCAAATTTTTTTTTTCATAGTTTCCAAGTTTCGTTTAGTTTTTTTTTCTTACTTTTATCTTGATCAAGTTGTATGATTTTTTTGTTTTATCTTTGCTTATCGGGATTCATTTCAGCACTTTACAATTTACTCATTTGCATACAATTATGTACATTCAAATTGTATATTTTTACTTTTGATTTTTTCTTCTTTTTTCTTGTTGTTCTTCTTCTTTTTTTCTCATTGATTGAAATTTGGAAGTATGTTAAAGTGTGAATATTTTGAAATTTTATGTAAAAACTTTACAATTTTTGGCATTTTTTTCTTGTGTGCATATACAAACAATTTACATACTTGTGTGTTTTGCCTTTAAATTCGACAACAAAAAGTAAACTTAGAAATTGAAAGAAAAAAGCATATCTAATTGAGTTGTATAAGAAAACAGTTCAAAAATAGACAAAGTAGATACATGGACACGAAGCATGCCATATATGTACTCTTAGATACGATAGAGCGAAATGTTATCTTAAAAAAAGAATCGAATTCATAAAAACAGTGCATAAAAGTGAAGAAAAATTGAAATGCAAAACATTAGAGAAAACAATTAAAAAACAAAAGAATACAAGGACCAAAAACATTTCTAAACGGCAAGAATATTCGTGAATTGTACTGGTATATACGTCTGTATATATTCGCATTTTTTGATCGTTTTCTGTTCTAAATTTTTGAACAAAATTATTATTCGAATTTTCATTTTTTTTATCGGTAATGAATATTCATGATGCGATAAACAGTGTGAGGAGTGTTGAAGTAATGTTGATGATTGCTTGGGCTTGGACTTTCATAAACGAATTCATTTATTTGGTTTGTTACAATCTTCATGCATTCTAAATTCTAGTGTGCAGGAAGTGGTTTGCAGGGCATCTAAATTAATTACAGAGTGGTGCAGTTTACAAGTAGGTTAGTGTACATATGTATAGATTTTTTGGTGTTGTGCAAATTAAAATCGGAGTAACATTAAATAAGTAAACAAAGAAGCAAAAACTTACAAGAATCAACCAACAAAAACTACAACAAACTAAACAATTTATTCAAAAATGGAAACAAAACAAAAGTAAAAGCAAAAATGTGAAAATTTTATTTCCGTTAAAGTTTTCTACAAGAGAAAGAAATCACTAAATATTCTCCATTCAAAATGCAATACGCTATAGGGAAATTAATTTAAATTTCAGCGTTAATTTGTGTGATAAATTCTTCACTCAGATTCAATCTATTTTGCATATTTTTTGTGAATAATCTTGTATGCATGTCCGGTTCTTTTATATATTGAAATATTCCACTAAAACCCGGCAACAAATCTGAATGAAATGTGCATAAATACGTAAATAACCAGTTTCGTTAACTTTCGTTAAGTAAACGTTAAAGGTAGAAATAGATAACTTTAGAACTAGCACCACCAACCAGTATTTGCTAGCCATTTTGAAAATACCTGCATATACACTTTAATGAATTTACGCGAATGTCACTAGCGCCGTCAACTGTCATTTACTGATGGTGCTGGTGTGATTTGATCTAATTTAAGTTAGAAAAGAATAACATGATATGCATTTGTGTTTTCTTTTGGTTTTAATCTACTGATCTACTGGTTTTGGAGCTGATGTTATCTGTTCTATTCACCGTCACCAGCACCAACACTTGCTTGCCAGTTGCCAGCAATACTATACTGGTGGCCGGTGCTGGTGATAGAAGTTATCTATTTCTATAGCTTAAAATGTGATGTTTACATTTAACTACTGGTTTATAATTTGACTCAGATACAGTAAGATGAATTAAAATGTTCATTCATTTACTTTTTTTTTCAAGAAATATGAAGCAATAAATCTGAAATTCATCTTCAATTTTAAGCGGTCTGTCATTTTAATTTGAGATGACCGTCCATTTTGAATGAAAAGTATTCCATTTTGAAAGTTATGTCATTTTGACATAATAACAAATGTCACGTAAATTCAATTTTGTTTATGATATCATTTAATTTATGATCAATTTTAATTTTAAGATTCAGATTTAATTTTTATTTATTTGTCACGTATAACTGTCCTACTTTGTCCACAAATATTTTTTGTATAAATTTCGAATATGCAATTCAATTAAATCGATTACAAAATAAAAATTTCATTTAACAGTTTTCCACAATCATATGAAGATATATATTTAGATTAATAGAGAGTTATAATATATACTCCACAAAGTATTTGTCATCTTCTAAATAATTGCAATGTAGATGTATGCATATAAAGAAATAAAATCACACAAAATACTTATTTACCAATCATTTCTGGAGAGGAGATTTTATACTGACATTTTTCATCAGCAATCAATCAAATCTTAAAATCCATATAAAGATACGAGTATATGAGTATGCATCCAAAATGTATTCTACATCCCATGCACTGGTATATAAATGATTGTGTATATGTGTCTTTACTCATGATGACTTAATTTTCTACCTCTTGTATCTATTTTGTACAGAAAATTTGTATGAATTTCATGAAAATGAAGCAGAATAAAGAAAATAGTAAAAAATAAAACAGAAAATTATATATAAAAAATGAAATAAAATGAAATGAAAATAAATCTAAAATGTATTTAAAATCAACTTTTGTACTCTTTCTTAGTACTTTTTTATCATCTTGATTCTTGACTATATGCAAGTGGAAGTGCATATTTACGATATCTACCGGTGTACGAGTATTTTTACTACCCGCACACATTCCTTTTTTTTTTTTTCAAAGTCAATCAAATTGCAAGTAGATACCCAGTAGCTATATATGAGTGGGTTTGAGTATACGAGGAGTATATGAATGTACGGTTCGTGTATTTATCTGTATTTAACTTATATTTTTCATTTTGATTACTTTCATTATAAAATTTGTTACAAGGTGAACAAGATTTTACAATAAAATGAACAAAAAAAAAAAAAAAATTGATCTATTATCTTCAGTTCTTTATAAATACTTGTATGTGTGTGTGGATGCAAAAAAATATCGTTAAATATCGTGAGGTTTATGGTATACAATTTCCTAGATATGGTATGTACTTATTTTATATTATAACTGATTTTATTATGAAGAGAATAGTGCATCAATTTGTACTAATGCACGAATATTTACTATAAATGTGCTGTTCGTATATTGTGTATTATTGTGAGAGGAATATCATGCACATAGATATTATTATGGCTTTGCTTTAGCATACATACGAGTATTTTTATGGTAAAAGTAAATTTTAAATTTTGTATTGTCTTATTTTATAAAATTAAATTTAAAGAATCATCAACTCAATTACATCGGTATTTAAAATGTATTACATACATGCTAGTATAAGTATACATACTAAAGTATGTAAGAATGTACGTGTAGAATATTTTCTATTCGAAACAAATTTTATTATAATTTGATTTTTTTTTCATTCTTAAAGTTTATGTCTATATTTTATTTTCATCATTTCCGATTTTATTTCAAAATTTAAAAGTAATTCAGATCGAAAATTATTTCTCAGTCATACACATAGTACTACTTAAACCTTTAAGTAGATACCAATGATGAACTTATAAAACTTTGAATTTACAGTGCTGGAAAAATAAAATTCACAACTTCTTTCATTATATGAAGACCATCTTTCATATTTTCAATATTTCGTTTCAAAGTTCTAAAGCAAGTCCATGGAATAAATGGTTTTGGTATAAACTCTCCAAGAGTTGAAGAGTTGTTATACCATAGGTTGATGATGAACATCTTCAAGGATTATAACGACGGAGGTACAATGTAAGCATTGTGCTTGCTTTGCATGTTTTGTTTGATATACATATGTACTTTCTGCGCAATCTAATTTAAAAGTTTTATTTTTAGTCAGCTGTCAAAGCAAGTAAATCAAGCAGAGCAAGCAAGGCATGTACTTACATCTTAACTTCGCCATAAACCTACTAGCAGTATATCTTTGAAACTTTTAAAATAATTTCGATAATGAAGTCAAGTCACTTTTTATCCTGCCAGACTGAACACTTTTGATATCGTGGCTTTCATTGTTATGTGCATCAATACTTTTGGATCGATTGTGTTCATTTCATGTTTTACTTTCGTGCATAAAGTAAAGTCAACGATAGACTTATTTATTTAATTAGGACTAAAATAACTGAGAAATTATGTAATTGCCAATTCAAAAATTATAATTTAAAATTTAATGATATTTTACTCAAATTATTTTTATATTTTTCTCCTTTCTTCTTCTTGAAAAATTAAGTTTCTGAATTCTAATTCATATTCCACATTTATCAAAATATAAAAAAAACCGTAGAAGTTCCCTCAGGGTAGAAACATAGCACGCAGGTTGCGGTTTCGGTTTAGGTGACTATAACTACTACTATTTTTAACTATCTAGTCAGCTGCCGCGTAATGTGCTATCACATTTGTTTGTGAAGTTTTGCTCTGTTAGTCAGCTTATTAGTCACCCAAACCGAAACGGCGACCTGCTTGCTATGTGTTTCTATCCTTAAATTGTATTACTAGCAGCCAATAGATGGCTCTAACCTAATAATTATGTTCTTCAATTTCGAACATAATTGAGTGTAGAAATGAGACAATTTAAGTAAACAAGTCTGTCACAGCAGCACTAAGAATATACATTATGAGGTTATGTATTACCACGACTCAATGTAATACGATGTAGAATATTATGCATCGAAAAATTCGAAAAATCGGATTAAAAATTAGAAATCACTAGAAAAAAAAAAGAACTGAAAAATCTTTAATTTTTCCTGCAAGTTTTTCCTTATATTCAAAATCAGGATAATAAAAAAAATACAGGACAAAATTCTCTTGTAAATAAAATTCTTTCTCATGTTTTTTTGATTGTCATCGTTACATCGTACTGTAAACAAAAAAAAAAAAATTAAAATATAAAATTGTAAAATGTGAAATTAAAATAAAATTTAATGCAAAATGCAATCCAATTCGATCCGATCCCAATCCAATTCAATTGAATTGAATGTAATAATATTATAATGCAATACAATGCAATGAAATGCATTGTTATGCATGTAGAAAATAGTTACATTATACACTTTTGCATATACGTTTTACATACACCCCTAAGTATATAACGTAGTAGAAGTGTACACGAACATGAGTATATATGTAATGTGCAGAAGTGTAGTAAAATTCTAAATTACATTATCGTTTCTCTGTATATCTACTGTACACTGTATACAGAGTAGGAGTCCCTTTTAGCCAGTTCTTTAGTACCTATTTCAAGAATTTTCTTTCGTATATCCTTCGTTCTGAAATTATATTTTTCTCGTGCTCTTTTAGTTTTCTTTTTTTATTTTTGCCATGTTAATAGTATAATTTTTATGTATACAATACTCATAAAATGTTTTTACAATCGAATTTTTTTTGTGATATTTTTTCCAAAAATGAAAATTCTACAAGCCAACACAAAATGCAGTTTATACAAAAGTTCATAAATAAATACGAGAATGCATGATTTTCGTTTTGAAACGAGAAAATAAAAATTTTTTGTACGAATTTTCAAGAACCACCTACACACCTCGTAAATATACTCACTCGCATATGAGTACGTACTCGTATACTCTTGTACAATAATAAAAGTTTAAGTGTAGCTGTGTACTATTTGAAGTGTGCGTTAGATGGACGATGTGTGTGTGTGGAAAAATGTTTGTTTAAAGTATAATAGAGGTAAAAAATGAAATTTTTATGATTATTACAATTTTGGCTTTATTCTTTTGAAAACAAAAAAAAAATCAAATAAAAATTGTAACACAAAAAATGAAAGAATCTAAAGGACGATAAATGTTGAAATTATTTCCTGTTGGTATTGGCCGTTGTGTGTATTGCCGTATACTCGTGTTCGTTGCTGTGTATACCTATGAGAACAAAAATGCATTTTATATTCATTTTACTATTAACTAAAGTTACTACGAAGTATATGACTATTCGTACTTGTTTATGCAGTTACAAAAGTAATCTAGTACATTGATAACTTGGTTTGAATTGGTATTGGCACCTTCTACTATCACCCACTTACTTACCCAAACTTACCTTCCTTCTTTCCTTAAACTTTTGTTTAGCAATCTACTACGTGCTACTATCCACTGCTACTTGTTCTATGAATCTCATCTTTTTATCAATATCCTCAGAGATATTTACGTAAACCTAAGTAATTTTAGTGTTTCATGTATCTGTACGAGTATTTTCATGTACAAATACGACCAGTTACGATGATACGATAGACAAAATGAACATAACTGAACTGAATCAATGAAAATTACAATAAAGTCAGTCAGCAATTTAAATAAAAATCTTTTCAATTCCATGTTATTTTCGTTTTATACACACTGGAAAACATCATTGGGATATAAAATGTACCAATCTACGAATGTGTATGTATAAAATTGATATAAAATGCAGCAGTCTATAGATTCATTGGTACTTCAATTTTATGTGAGAGATGGACAAAAAAAAAATTGCAACGAATAAAAGAAAAACAAAAGGATAATAATAAGAAAAACGGGATCATAAAAAAAAAAGAACTGATGAAAAACGTAAAGTGATAAAAATGCTACTCAAAAAAGGACAGTGATTTATAATAACAGGAAACCTTCAAGTAGTAGGTACATGTTTGTGCACATGTAAGTATGTGCATTATAACAAGCATCGGTATAAAAGTTGAGATTTCATCACACACACATGTAAGGTTCACATGTGTTTTAAGTAAAAAAAATTAAATGAAAAAAAAAATAGTGAAAAATGTAAAAAGGGAATGAAAAAGGACGAAAAACTAAAAAAGGATATAATGAGAATAATAATGTAAAACATTTTAGAAACACATATTGTAGTACCCTATATGCATAAATCGGAAGAATTATAAAGAAGGACATTGCTCATAGAAAATGAATAGAAGATGAGAAAAATGAAGAAAACAAAAAAAATTGAAAAGAAATCGAGTTTATATCCTTTCACATTTAACTCATTCAAATGAGAAATATCCCTTATTATATTGGCTGGTTGGTTGGTTGGTGTTTTTTTGGGGTTGATTTCGAGTGAGGAATTTGTGTGAGGATATATGAGGATTGTGAATAAGTATGGGGGAGGTGATTTATGGTGAGAATAAGTAGCAATTTCCTTTTTTATAAACATTCCCAATTATATATGAGCAGAGCATCTAAATGTATATGTATCTGCAGTGTAGCCATCATAGTCATATACCTAATAGAATATCATACCATCAACATTGCATCATCATCATCATCATCATCGTCATCATTGTCGACGTCATGAATACAAAGGATAATATTATTTTTTTTCCTTTACTTCTTTTCATAGTAAATTTTTAAGAGTCTCTATACCGTTGCATTCGTTTCACAGAACTTGCATATTTATTAGGATATCTACCGCTAGACATTATGATGATCCTATCATACTACCAATACTACACTATATACGTGTACCACAAGAATTTTTCACATTTTGACATAGCTACAATGTTATCAGCTAGTGTTAGCTTTCATATTTGAGCGTCGTATTGTTGTATTGTTATGTGAATGAATATGAAGTGCACTTGACTTGGGAACGGCTTCTTTTTTCATTTTTTCTTTTTGCATTTGAATTATTTTTGCTGTTGTTTTTGTTGTTGTGATTACTTTTTTGCTATATGCTTTCCCTGGAAAAGAGAAAGAAAATTTTTCAAATGTCATGCACGACGAATGATGAATGAACTTGGGCAACAAGAACGACACCACCAATAACAGTAGATGTGGCAACACTAGCAGTAGTATAGTAGCAGTAATGGTAGCAGCCCCAACAGTTACATAAACTACACTACAATGTATGGAAATAGAAACACTCGTACACGTCATACGATAATAAAAAAATGACGCACGAGGTTACAACAGATTTTTTTTTTTTTTGAAATGGAAAAGAAAGGGCGATTGCAATATCACTTCATCTCAATAAACCGCTCATTTAACTCTTATATACGACGAATAGATAAAGTTGCTTGGAATATTCGCATTTTATGTAACTTCTGTTACCTAAGAACAAAATTCTGAATGAATAAAAATAACATTTTCCTTAAAGATTGGTTGGAGGAATGGAATTTTTTTCCATATAAGGACAAGTGTAATTTTTGTGTTATTTATTTTATTTTTTTTTTTAATTTTTTTCATTTTGATTTCTCTAATAAAATCGGTGAACATGAAAATACATACCCAACCCACACGTACTCGTAAATTTACTCGTCGTATATAAGAAACGTGTAAAATATAAAAGAATTTCATATCCTGTGAGACGATATGACGATACAATGGATATGATTACGACTAGTCGACTACCACTTGAAAGTGTCGGATTGTTATTTTTTTCCTTTTACATTTTGCATTTTTATTGCAATACACACAAAGTAAAATGAATGAACTGAATGATGATGAAAATTGAAACAAAAGGCATAGATGAGGCGATAGAATTTACAAAACTGCTGTTTTTCGCAGAGTTTTGTTTTATTTTAAATCTTTCCAATACAAGCATATTATCTGCCTGCATATTTATGGATCGGACTTGATGGATGTGTACTGTGCAATGTAAGCCGCAGTCTTTATCTCTGTTTGTCTTCTGATATATTTTTTTTTAACTAGAGGAGAACACACTTTCATCATTATTTTGTATCATTTTCTTTGACTGCGAACGAATTGAATAAAAGAGAAATGAAAAAAAGTTAAATGAAAAACAAAACAAAAATCATGAATTGCAATGTTTGAATTGGAGATTCACGTACATTCTGTGCCTGTGTTTATGTACATCAACTGAGGAGCAGGGTGTAGGGTGTGTAGGGTATAAGATAAGGTATAGGCTACAGACTAGTACAGGCATACATGAATCGATTTATATATTTTTTTACAATGTACTCGTAAAAACTTACATGAAGATTAAAAGCGAACATAAAAAATTAAGAACACAAAATGCAATGAATGCACACTTGTTTTGTATAAGAGAATGCATAAAAGAAGCAAGAAAAAGAATAGAAAAACATAACACAATTCAGAGCAAAACAAAAAATGTAAAATTAAAAAAAGAACGAACAGAAAAAAAAAAATGAAATCATTTTGTGATATTTATATAGGTAGCTCTTACAGTGGTGGTATACACAGGACACAACGTACATACTATATTTCGAAATAGCTTCCGTTTTCGTGATTTATGCTTGGCTAGCAGCATTTATCCTTTCATATATTTTTTTTTCGTAAAATAGTTTTACATGTTAAATCAGCTGATTCATGAGCTCATCAAGAATACAATATGTAACAATGTTTTGTTAAAACATGCAACCAACCATAATGGTGAGTACTACAAGAAAGAGGATGACGACGACGACTACAATGATGATGACGATGACGATGAAGATGATGAGAATGATGAAGAACTTTTATAAAAATATACGTATATGTGTATTGGTGTACATGCATACACATTCATTACAGTCACATACACGAACTTAAAGGATTTTATAAATTATTATACAAACCATATATGTACATACGTATAGGTGCAGTATTCTATTATATTATGAAGTATCACTACTTATCCTTAGAGCAGAGCTAAAGTGGCTTGCAAAAACAATAACACAATAAAATATAGGGAAAAAAAATTACAAAAACACAGAAAAAGGATAGAAAAAGAAAAATGTTTCTGCGACACACACTTAATATTATTTTTAACTTTTTTTTTTCTAATTTTTTTGAATTTATTTTTTTCCCATACTTAATTTTTTTCTCTGCCTATTGTCCTTCTATGTGTTATCTGATACAAGAAGAAAAATTATTATTTTTTTGTTTTGTTTTTTTTTTTTTTTTTAAAGAGAACTACAGACACGGTATATATACAATGGAAGCTAAGTAGTTAAAAAATTACATACGAGTATGAAAGGTGTGTTACAGAAAAATGAAGAATATCTGTATACAGATATAAAGCTTGCGAAACAATGAGGAAAATATGAAGAAGGAGAAGAAAGAGAAGCATACAACAGAAAAAAAAAAATTAAATTAAAATTACGTGTGGGATTGAAATAAAAATTTACAATACAAATTTCATTTTAAAGTCTAAAAGTAAAAGGATAAAATGAAAAAATTTAAGATATTGAAAAGAAGGGAACATTTTTAATATATATTTTTTGTAACAGTAAAATGTCGACTAAATTTGGGAAAAATTATTCAAAAAGACAGAGACAAATCAGCAATATATAAGCAACATTATACGTTTGAATTGTTTTGGAACAGTAGTGTCATCTATATGTGAACATCTATCTACTATAGCGTCAATCTATTGTCCACCTTTGATCCAAATACTATACAGTGTGTTGTAGAATTAAGATTAGGGCGCTGTTTTGAGGGAGAGATGTAACACTAAGCTCTCAGACATATTCTTCCATTATGCCTCTCTAGTTCTTTACTAATTGCATTCATTCACTCTTACATGGTGCTGGCTGCTTTGTGTACCCTTGTCTTTATAACTTCCAGTTCTTTTTTGTGGCATCATCCAGTTTTTCGTCTTCGCTTTCTTTCTATTGTTGCGTACTGATCCCTATATAATATATTTTGCTGAACTTTATATTGATCTATCATTCTTAACATATGCCCCAACCATATGTAAATGATATTTTCATTTCCCAAAGTTAACCTAACCTTTCCTATTCACATACAAAAATTTATAGAAATTCGTCACAATAGCACAATTTCTTATACGAAAAACTGCTAGTTCATTATCATCAAATCTGAAACGCCTTAAAAATAAAAACTCAAGAAACGCCTTTCAATTTCAATCCTTATATTACAACATCACTCAATTATACAATCGTAAAAGCAAGGGTAAGTGAAAGTAAATACTAATTCGAAATCAAAGTTTTTAACAGAGAATTTAAAGACGACAACAGGAAATCTGATAGGCAATCAAAAAAGTATTATCGTTATAAATGTCGTAGTCGTATTGTATGACACAGCGGCTTATATCACGATTGTTGTCTATAGATTAAAAAATATCGCATAGGTAACGTACCGAAAATAAGTAATAAAAATCATTGATTCATTCATTATCATAATTTTGTTATCATTATCGATAATCTATTCCACGAAAACTGAAGAAGAATAAGAATAAGAAGAAAAAGAACAATAAATACAATATTTTGATTTCTTTTTTTTTTTCTAAAGACTAAACAAAAAATTTCCAAAATTTTTTTCTGAAAATAAAATTATTGTTTTTTCATGATTGGCTATGATGATTTTGTCACTCACTTTTTGTTGTGTACACAAGCATTTTTGAAAGTTAAAATCACAACAAAACAAAAACATTCCAAATAAAAACAAATAAGAGAAAAACATAAAATTAAAACAAAAATAAAACATAAACCCCAATTTTTGATCTCATCCATCTTCATCATCATCATCATAATTCCGTGTATCACCTGATTCTTTCATATTTTATTTGTTTTCACTTTTCATTTTGTGTACACACTTTTTCACGCGTTCAAATATTAAAATTGTAAGTTGTGGATACGTAAGTGTGTTAGTAATTCATATTCTCGCCATGTTTTTTGTATGTGTGTTGTGTATGTGTTTTCATTTTTATGTTGATTCATTCAATTTTTGTTCATCTTCATTTCATAAATGAACGATGATAGCGCCATAGCGGATAGGATATGGATACTACATACTTACCTACTTACTTGTTATTTCTCACTTTCAAACATGATTTCGAAATCATTGATTGAATTTTAAAAAGTCCAACAAAAGTAAGAAAGAGGAGGCAAATAAAAAAAGGAAAAAGTTAAAAGTGAATTATTAAAATGAATGTGAATCTGTGATTGGAATCAATTCGAATATTCCGTTTACATGTGAATGACATACACTAGACGAGTTTACGAGTACATTTTGTATGAACGAATACATGCAATGATTATTATTTGTGTTTGTAGTCATAATACTTTCATCATACACATAAAATTTTACGCACACGCATACATACATGTGTAAGAGTTTTCATACATGTGTATACCCGCACCTATATGTAATCGTATTACACTAAATTAGTCAGTCAATTCACAATATATTATTTTTTATATCTTTATCAAGGATCAGGAGAATAACATAGATGAGGGAGTCAAAAAAAAAAAAACTAAAAAAAAAAGGAAAATGATAAAATTTACAGAAAATTTTTTTTTAAAAAAAAAGTAGACAAATGTAGATACTGTGCGTCCTTCCTATATGCGTTGATGGTAGTATATAGACACGATTTATTTGTATGTGAATGAGGAAGTTTTGCCGTTTTGCTTCATAAAACATTTTTTAGACCTTTTCTATAAAATTCATACTCCATACCACACACGATGTGATAAGGAGAAGATGAGAATTTTTGGATTTTTTGTTCTCAAACTTTGTCAATATTTTTTGTTTAGGTATAGTTTTTTATTTTATTTTATCCCAAAATTTGTAATCCTATAATACCTATACACTAGGATGCAGCAAATGATAAACGCACACAGTAGATAACAGTAAGACTTGGATAGAGTAAGGATAGGAAGTAAAATGTAAAAAAAAAAAAAACAAATGAAATTAGTTGGTTGAACCACGTTGAACTAAGGAACAAACGATATAAGTTTGGTTAGGTGTTATGGATTTTGTTTTTTTTTTGTTTTTATATGACATCTGATTTGGCGTCATATTGTCATATTTGATTGTCATTAAAACTGGACAAGATTGTTATTGGTTTTTTTTGTTGTTGAAATATCCTTCTTTGCTTTTTATTAAATCCCATCATCATCATCATTAACACAGCATTATATCATTTGTGATGATGTGACATGATATCATATGGGTAATGTCATTGGATTGTCTAGATGCTCGTATATGTAGAGAGTCCTTTCTGTGTATGATATTAGAATCGAATTCGAATAAATATTGAATTTAGATTATGTATATATATTTTTTATCTTTTTTCTTCATTAGTATTTTCGTTATCCTTGTAGGTGTTTTTTGTTGTTGTTTTTTTTTTCATTATAAATTTATATTTTAGACATCCTTCCCATATATTTTAGTCCTTTTTATGTTTCTTCCTTGCCTGCTAATAGTACATCATATATTGAATGATTGTTCCAGTTTGCTTGTTTATTAGTTTATTGAATGTATAAATAAGGGTGCGATGGGTGCGATATTATAATATTTATTAGAGTATACAATAAACAGGATAAAATGAAAACGATAAAACAAATACATAAAATAAAACAATAGAAATGGTGTAGGATAGGCTCCACGTTTAAGACAAAATGAAAACGAAGAAAATTTCATAATTCATGTATACTCCTTCTCCCTAGTCCTTATGTACGTATGCATGTTTGTATGCACCTAGATCTAGACCTACTGTATGTATCGGTCTATGTACTTTCATCAGTTAAAGTTCGAACTGTTTACTTACGAGCACGTTGTGTATGCTTGTGTCTGCTATGTACGTTTTGTATACCCGTGAAGTTTTATAGTACCACCAACTAACAAATTCATTTATTGAACAATCAAAAAGAAAAAATAATGATTGAAACTTACAGGACACCAACATCCCATATCATATACAATGTACAATCTAAAAACCTCAATAAACATGACAATAGGTCAATAATCTCGCAAGGAATAGTATTTATATGAGAGTTGTAACATGTGCTGGGTTATGTAATGTCCTTATATGATATCCAATATGACTTCAGTGGTACTCGTACTCCTAACTCGAACCGATTGTAAGTACAAGCTTTAGATGTAGACTACAGTGCATAAATGAATCGAAATTGAAAAAAACATAATTTTAAATAATTTAGTGCAGTTGAATTAATATTATAAACTTTTTTTTTATCAAGGATTCAAAGATATTTCGTATCTATTTCATTCCTTGAAATCGATGTGATAAGATCGATACCGAATGAAAATTAGTCCAATGGGAAAATAAATTAAAAATAATTTATTTTTTAAATGAAAACAGTACCTAAATTATTGCAAAATTCTCCCTGTATTTATAGAGTCTCAAAGTCAGTTATTGCTATCAATTGTACACAAATATTTGAAAACATAATAGGAGTGGCTTTTCACTTCAAATTTCACTTCTTCCACATTTATGTTTTCTGCATTTTTTTTTTAATCATTTCTGTTTACAATAAGGCAACATTTTAGTATTATAATTGTGCTGTTAGACATTTAGGGCGCAGCTAAAATGGCTAGACGAGATGGCTATTTATTGCCGTATCAATTTAGGTGCATGCAAATGTATGTGCATGTGTCTCCCATTGTTTTCTACTCTTCTCCATAATGTTTCCCACTGCTCCCCAATGTTTTTTCATATCTGTAATTTATGAACGCGTATAGATACTTGCATATGTACTGAACGTTTATAGGTTTTTTTTTCTGTAATTTAATAATAACGACGAAATTTAGCTAGCACCTACATTTGAAAAGAATATACGGACATATGTTATACAAACATTTTATAATATTATAGATTTCAAAGGATCTAGTAGTTAGCTAAAGTTTTCAACAGGTTTTTTAAGGTGTGTGTAAAGTAAATGTATGCACGGAAACGGAAAATATATCGTAATTGAAAATAAAAATAGATTTCATTTAATTGAAAGTAACGGTCATGTATGTACCTTATTTAACATAAAGGAATGTTGTATTGGAATAAAGTTTATGATATATTGGAAAATTATCGTCTATAAATGGCTTTTGCTGTGAGTATTTTAAGGACTATCGTTTCGAGTGAAATAACTTATTCATTTGTTTATTATATTTCAAATAATTGAAAATTATTGACTGAATCATGTTTCAATTAAGGATATTATATACAACATTAAGCAGGAAGTCCTTCAGTTTTGAAAAAAAGTAAAAGTAATAAAATTTTATTCTTCCAAATAAGCGATTCTTATAAGGGCTTCCAATAAATGTTCAAAGGAAACACGATCCTATGGCGTATGCTATCCATCGAATGGTTCTTAAACAAAAATCCATTTGCACATAAACAATTTGAAGGGGGGCGCGAAGTTTTCTACGTATACTTATGTAAATAATTATAAAGTCCACACATGTTTGACAATTAATCAAGTGAAGGATATGTGTCTGGAATGAAGTCTTACAAATTTCCTGTGAGCAATAAAAAAAAACGACAAAATGTAATTCTTCTTTTTTTTTATGGAAAAGACGCTTAAAGAACCACAAAAGAGACATGCATGTAAAAGTGTCAATTTATTGTGCATTAAAAACCTTAAAAGTAAAAGTTAATCTAAGGACATCAACTCGCTAGTAAATCAATTGAATTGAATTGGATGATGAATCCAACAAAGTTCAAAATAAAATTTCAAGTGAATTTAATTTTATTCTCTTTGTAATACCGGCTTAAATCTTTTTGCTCCCCTATCTAATTGGAAAAACTATAAGTACTTAAGATCGGCTTACCTCATAAATAATTTCTCAGCTACTTTCGGATATTCTTTTTAAAACTGCATTTAATGTCCACTTTAATTGATGATATTTTAAATTGTAATTTAACGGAGGACTTTTACAAAAATAAGCAAACGGCAAATTTATTGCCTAAGAATTTTTTTGAATCAGAAAATTTACGATTCTTTCACAAGAATAAAAAATATTCTTCGTAGAGATTGTATACTGTTCTTTGTTTGGCATCATCCAGAGTTATTATTTCTTTTACTGAGTTGTTAATGCTGTCAGTTCAGTTTGCATAACAATATCACCGTCTCTTCAACCGTCACCCGTCATGATACTTCGCAAAAAACAATGACCATAAAACGAACACCGAAAATACGATGCTTGAAATTTGAATGTGTAATAAGCACTGCGTACCTACCAAAAAAAAAAAATAAAAATAAACATTTAAATCCCAACTTTTTCTAAACAAAATTTATGCAGATTACATGCAAGCGAAATGACAATGATAACGTTAATGATGCTAAAAAATCAAAGAAATTCACCGACACCGCAATTGAATGTGGGCGCTATGATGTGTTCTGCTGAACACAAAATTCGTTATTCACTTCTTATTTCATTCTTTCGTTTTGGTTGATTTTTGGTTGGGATGCCCTGCAAAAAACTGAACACACAAGCAAAAATTTCACAAGAAATTCAATTTTTTTTTTCTTCAAAAATTCAAAAACACTGTAAGTGTGCGTACTAGAGTATTTTGGCTTTTTATTTTTTGACAGTATTTGGGACTTATGAATGTAAATGTACTGGATTGGTACATTGATGTCATTCAATTAAAATATATTAAGAAGAAGAAGAAGAAAAGCCAACTTGAAATTGGTCAAATGAAACATGAAGAAAATTTATCATTTAAACGGTGGTGCATTCATACATAGTAGAAGTACAAAAAAAAAGTTATCACGGATTTACATTTACATTTACATTTTACTCACAAAAATATCCTCCAATCTGAAATTGAAAAAAGCGATGATCATTTGTTTTGATAATATTATATGCGATCGTGTCTTTGTCCGTATATCACATCACTAAAAAAAAAAAAAAGTTGAAGAACACGTGGGCGAATTTTAAATAGTGACACAACAACGATAATCGCGTACGATCAGTTAGACATCAATGTACATAAATAAATGGTACATAAAGCAAATGGATATATAGCAAATATAGTGGAGCAGAGTATACTGCAAAAAAGCAAATACTTAATATAAAATAAATAAAGAAATATTATGACAGGAAAAAGGTGAATAAACAACTTGTTTTACGACGATAAATGTGTATAGATGGAGGTACCTACATAAATACATTTGGCGGTAGTACACGTAATGTGTACAATGTTTACGCAGTGATAGACTGACTACACGAATATGTAGAAAAGGAGGTAATGTTAATAAACAGGCGCATATAATATCAATGATCGTAATCTTGAAATACAGGTTATCGCCTTTTCCATTCGTGTATAATTATTATAGCATTGTAGGTTAAGTGTTTAGATGTTGGGTGTAATATTGCGCATGTATAGGAGTACGTTACATTGCTGATCTGGTGTGAAAGTGAAATTTTTTTTTCGTGAACCAGAAAACACATCTTTAGGCTATCTTGTTTGTACAACTGTTTCATCATGAAGAATGTAAATTAAAATGAAAATGGGTGTCAATTTAGCTTAAAGATATATTGTGAAAATTACTAAATCCGTCTTAATTGCTATTTCTCTTGTACAATAATTTAGAATTAAAATATCATGCCAGGTGTTATGTCATTTTTAAATAATTAATGTCTGGATTTTGATTTTATTTTTAGAAAAATACTATTTTGCCAATAGCTTGGAATAACTGCGGATTGTAGAAACAGATCATTGGGGAATTTAACCCAACGTGATCAAGAGCGTAAAAAAGGCTACTGAATTATTAATACACTATATAGAATGGTGTAATCTTTCGAAAATTGGTATCTTAGATTTTGAGTCAATTTATTTCGAGTAATTAGCCAATTCTCGAACCTTTAATTATTGTCATTTGATTCCGATTTGTTTTTAATTTGATTGGGGTGGAAGATTAAATACATAGACTATGACTGAGATGAAGAAATTCAGTTGATTTTTTATTGAAACATGCTGCTGGTATAGTTTGTTTCAAACAACACTCCTGATATTCTTCCTGATGTGCAAATCCTGTAACTTGTAATGAAAAGAATTTTCTACATAATTGAAAATTTGAAAGAGAAAAATTCAAAAATACAAAAATATTGAATTTCCATTTCTAACAAAAACAAAACAACAAAATTCCGCATCCATACTGACGTCATTTCAGTAATTCTATGACTTCCTTTATGCTTTTACGCAACGTACATAAAGTTTTCAAATTACAAGCTCATACAATATGGAAAAGAAATTTCACATGTTCGTCAAGAAAATAAAAACTAAAGAAGAAGAAGAAGAAAAATATGTTAAAAAATTAAAACAAAATGGACTTAAACTTATATTTGTCGTTTTCTTTTTCCTCATCACTCTTATCCTTTTCCATGATTCAAATGATGCCCTATAGAAAAATTCGATTACAATTAAATTGCATAAATATGTGTGTAGTTCGAATACTCTTTGTATAAATGTACGATTATATAAAATTTAAAGGAGTGGCGATTCAATTTACGTAAAGAAAACCCAGTTAGAAATAAAAAATTTTTTCATATGAAATCACGTGTTTTATTGTTACTCTGTTGTTAAAATAAACGACGCCTATTGAAATAACATACGTACACGTGAATATATGTACATACATATAACAGGTGCGGTTATTTTATACAAAACAGAATTATTATTGTAATTTGCAAAATATGAAATTGTGTATTTAGAAGAACATTTATTTTTCTAGATTTTTATACAGAATACGTATGCGTATAAATTCACAGAGCTAATGTACAGAGCTGGTGTAGTGAAAAAGTATTAAAAAGACATTTGTTTTTCTTTTGTTGCGATCCTTTCATTTTTTTTGTTCAATAGTTTTCTTGATTTTTGTGCAAACACAAACAAATATAAATAAATAAAACTTTGTTTAAAAAACAAAAGGAAATACATTCGTTTGTAGTGTACAAAAGTCATACATAATCGTATGAATGAAATCATAACAAAATGAAACAAAGAATGAAAGCTGTAACAAAAAATCCTTGAACAAAAATGAATGAAAAATTGAAATATTTTGTGAATAAAAGAAAAAATATAGAAAATAAAATTTTTTAAACAAAATACAAACATTCTACTATGTGCGTTTAAATGTACAAATTTGTCGAGTGTACAATCATTTAGTTTTGGGAAGAATACTTATACAATCTACAACTTACAACCTACAACTTATATCCATCCCACATGTAGTATGAGTGCATATACTCTGAATGATGAACGTATCCATACAATGTGACTTTTGTGATTCTTGTGAGTCGTTTTGCTTTTTTTTGATGATTTACCGAATGTAGTAGTTTTTCTTCAAATTGCGTTTGGGAAACACATACACACACATAATCGTAGATATGTATGTATTTTCATACTTCCAACTGAGAAAAGAAACGAAAAAAACACTATCAAAAATCAAAAACTATAAAAAAGGATAAAATTCCATTTTATAAGAGTACGAGTATTTGGAGCAATTGACAAGGAAACCCGCAATTCACTCATGAATGTTTTTCATTTTCTGAAAAATACTTTAAGAAAATTTTGCAATATTTTTCGTTTTATCCTTTGGCAATGCAACACAAAAATATGTTCGTGTATGTGAAAAATATAATGGAAAAGAAAATTTTGAACGATTTTATAAGCAAATACTTATATATTATCAAGGATATTAGGTGTGTACCTGCTGCTATATGTTTAGAGTTAGTTTCGCTTGTTGAGAATTTATGGGTATTTGTAAACTTTTTCCACAGAAATTATTAGTACCAAGATTAAGGATTTAATTAACTAATAAATTGATGAATCAGTTGGTCAAAAATGTTTACAAATAATATATGTAGATTTCATCTTCTTCTTCTACTTCTGTAGCAACACACTTCTTCCCTAGGCCAATTCATTTTTTTCGAATAATGTTCTATGTATTTTTCTAGCTCCCTCTTTTCTCTGACATTTTGCATAGAATTAATGGTAATGATGAAAGGATTTTTTGGGATACATTTTTTGATGAGATTTTTTGTTGTTGTCACAATAAGTGCCTTGAAAACTTACTCTTCCTCAATGGATATGGGATAATTTAATATTGGACGCAGTCTAAATAGTCTTCATTGACACTTGAGTCTTCATTGCAGAATACATTTTCGTTCAGGATTTACGATCAATCGTAACATGATTTCAGCTTTTCATTTTTGATAATGTTTCTGAATCATTTCTGCCTTAATACTTTAATCTTTCTCTTGATTTATTGATTCCTTGCTGTAAAATGGGAATAGAACAGAAAAGAAAAGAATGAAAATGAAAAGAATAGGAAGCGGAGGTGGAGGAAAGGGAAATATTAGAAAGCGAAAGTAAGAGAAAGGATGTGGAATGAAAAAATATGATGGTTTATATCTTGAACTGTGAATTTAGAAAAGCCATAGGGTGGGGCAATAAAAAAGGAACAAATTTACTTTGGACATTTGAAATTATGACAGATACAAGAACTAAAATTAGTTTTTTCTCAACTCTTTCCGTCTAATTGCTGATCATCGTTCTAATAAAATTCGAAATTATTTACAACAAATTTTTCCACTCTATAAATAACAAAAATATTTTTTTAAAAAATATTAACAAATGAAACAGAGCACACAAAACCACAAACGGAACAAAATGACAAGAAATAAAGTTTTTGTTTCATTTAAAAGTAAATATATAAGAATTTCCTTTCTTTTCTTCTCTTTTAATATTTTTTTTTTTTGCAAAATTCTTACTATTCATGAATTATTTTTTTTTTCCATTTTTGTATTCCATTCCATTTATTCATTATAAAAAAATGATTTAATGTTTGTTTTTTTCTTCTCTTTCGAATAAAATTTAATTTTATATTTATTTTTTTTATTTTTTTTTTGTTCTCTTTAAAGCACAATTATCTGATGGAGTTTGGATACCTTCCAAAGTCAGATATCGAAACAGGAAACCTTAGAACTGAAGAACAACTAAAAGAGGCCATAAGAAATCTTCAGGTATTGTATTTTTATTTTTATTTAGTTTATTTATGTGAATTGTTTCAAATACTGCATAATATCTTAGATCTAGATTATTTTTATTTATTTTTTAGTTTTTATTATTGTCCTTATTTTTTTTTATTTAATTTTTGTTTCTTTTATTCAAACATATTTGTATAACATGTATAATTTGTTTATAGTTGTAAATGTTCGTTATGTACGTGCATGTAACAAATATTATAAGAAAATTATAAAAATCACAAAAAAAGCAAAAAAATGTGGGAAAAAAACTTAGGAAATAGAGAAGAAGCACATATAAAATAAAATACCCATATGTCCAACGTTCATATAAAGAAGTGTAACCAATTTTTTTCAGCAACCGACACGACCAACCGACAAAAAGCACAAAAAGCAACCGACAGAAGCTTTCGTGAGAAAGGCTTTTTCTTTATTCTCTCTGTTTTCTCAACTTGTTATACATACACATAACATTCATTCAATACATACATATTTTGTTATATGAACAAAACATAGGTACATTTCAATATCTTCAAATGATCATGTATATAATGTAAGGATCAATATTGAGTTCATAATGATCTGGTATATAAATATAATATACGTTTATTCATATACATGAATAAACAATGTTTGTATACATGATAACTGTGTATATGTATGTATGCTTTGGTGATAACGCGATAAAAATAATAGAAATCCATTCTAATGCAATTTTAAAATTAGAGAACCGGTTTACATAATAAATTGTAGACATGCAGTACAACATGCTGCTGCTTATGCATAATAGCAAATACTATATAGAATATGTATATGTATACTGTTTATGTGATTTATGTACTCGAATGAATGTATACATCTAAAATTGAATAGCCATTTGGGCAGGTATTAGTTCTCAACCTACGAACAAAATATTTAAAAAATTCAATCGCTGAGAAAAGGATTTTCATATTTTTAACCTTTTTTAACATGATCTAGAGTGCGTTCATAAATATTACTTTAACCATAGTCATGGTATGGTATAGTTTAAGCAATGTTATGTTGTACTACAGCCATAGTTATTTTCAAAAAAATTTTTATAAATAATTATATTTTTTGTTTGTCAAAAATTAATTAATTTTTAAAAATTAAGTTTAAAACAAAATTAATTAATTTCAAATAAATTAAATTGAAATTTCACAAATTCACAACACAAAATTAAATGACAAACGATTTTTTTATTATCAATGTCATTACCACTTAAAGGCTTACTACGTACATGCTTACTCTCGAGCATGGTTAATTTTTGACATCAAATAGTTAAAAATTTACTTTACTACAGATGTTTATGAACGCTAAAAATTCATGTTGGTAGTTATGTTTTACTACACCACCACCATTCTGAACGACGAATGATAACTATGGTTAACTATAGTTAACTATAGTAACGTTTATGAACGCACTCCTAGTGGATCTAGTATTTTGGCATGAATAAATATATTAAGATAGGTCATGAATACTGTATACATTACAGATCCTGGTATATATAATATATAATTGAATAATCTATTTTTATAATCATTACACTTGTATGTGTACAAAAGATCATATTTATATAGATGTATACATTCATTCATGTATATCACATAAATTGTATATATGTGTTTATTAGAATCAAAAGGGTATCATAGGAGTTATTCAAAAAAGAGTTAGATATGCCAGTTTGTTAGTTAGTTTTTTTTCTATTAGAAATAGTTTAAATAATTTGAAAAAGTTTCCATTTCTCCTTTAAAAATCGAATCGAAAATCAGTGTTTTTTTTCAAAAGGTAACCATTTCCTTATTTTTAAGTATCAAAAAGATTATTTTTATTTGTAGGCATTATTTTTTGTTATTTTTTTTTTGTTTTTATGAATTATTAATAAAAAATAATTAAGTTTCGAATTTTTTTATATATGTTTTCTTCTTTTTCACGAGTTTCATTTTAGATATTTAATTTCAAAAGGTAGCATTTTCCATGTATCAGTTTCAAAAAGTAACCTTTCCAAATTTTATATGTAGTTTTAACTAAAACCGTAAGAAATATTTTTTTTTTATTTTGTTGAATCGTGTTTATTTATGCTAAAGAAAAGGATAGGTTTTAAAAATGTGTGACAATAGCAGTAATATGGATATGACAACATTTTCATGATTATCTCAATTTCACTTAACACTCCTATGATCCCCTTTTGATTCTAATAGACACATATTATTCATTTTATATAGTATTTGCTATTATGCATAAGCAGCAGCATGTTGTACTGCATGTCTACAATTAATTATGTAAACCGGTTCTCTAATTTTTAAAATTGCATTAGAATGGATTTCTATTATTTTTATCGCGTTATCACCAAAGCATACATACATATACACAGTTATCATGTATACAAACATTGTTTATTCATGTATATGAATAAACGTATATTATATTTATATACCAGATCATTATGAACTCAATATTGATCCTTACATTATATACATGATCATTTGAAGATATTGAAATGTACCTATGTTTTGTTCATATAACAAAATATGTATGTATTGAATGAATGTTATGTGTATGTATAACAAGTTGAGAAAACAGAGAGAATAAAGAAAAAGCCTTTCTCACGAAAGCTTCTGTCGGTTGCTTTTTGTGCTTTTTGTCGGTTGGTCGTGTCGGTTGCTGAAAAAAATTGGTTACACTTCTTTATATGAACGTTGGACATATGGGTATTTTATTTTATATGTGGAAGAAGGTAAAAACAAAGGAATTATATGTGAATATACCAAGGATTTAACGTTATTTAGTTACCTATCCATAGATAAAAATGGATACACATGTATCGTAATGTGCACATTTTTATGGTATATATAGTATAGGGATTTTAGGATTTAAGCGCAGGGAAAATACACACTACCTATCCTTAAATGTATAATAGTAGAATCACAGTATAAAACTATAAAATAGCCACTCATAGAAAAGAAAATATGTATGCCGGACAAAAAAAAAACGAAAGAAAAAGACTGTAGAAAAACAAAATACAGAGAAAAAATTATTGATGAAAATAAAACATAAGAAAGGATAAGGAAATATTTTTTGTTTTTTAAAAAAAAGGCAATATATAGCTACCAAACGTTAAATGCATGACAGAGAACATACATGCATGTATATTAGCTTATCGTAATACAAGTTTTTACCTCAGAGTATTTATGTAGAACGACAGAGATTAAGAAACAATTGAATAGAAAATTTGCTAGATTTTTTTTTATTTTTGTATTTTTATTTTTTATTTTTAATTTTTTATTGTGCAATTTATTTAATTTTGTCTCCTTTTTACATACTTAAATAGAGATTTGGAGGAATTCCAGTTACTGGAATTATCGATGATAGAACAAAAGAATTAATAAGAAAACCACGTTGTGGTGTACCAGATCAACCGGATACAAATGATTTTTCATCAGATAATCGTGAAAGAAGAAGACGAACAAAAAGATTCATAATACAGGGAGCTAAATGGGATCATACAGATTTAACATGGAGGTAAGTGAATTAGAAAGTACAAAAAAAAAAAAAAAAGAAATATTTTTATGTGTGGACTATTTCGATATGACCACGATAATTTAAGGATTGTTGGCAACATATGAAATGTTTCTACCAATTACAACCAAAAAAATTATACACAAAAGACAATGTCCACATTTATGGAAAAATTTAGGCCCAATATATGTCTAAAGAATCTTCCCCAGTCCTAAATAGTGCTTTAGTGATTTTGACTCTTTTTCTTCTTCTTCTTCTTCTTTTGTTTATTCTATAGTTCGGGTTAGACTATTTGCAGTTTGTTCTCCAAAACAGTCTGTCTTCAATTATTGACCCAGTTTCCCAAATTGTTCTTTCGAATCCGTAATGTTAAATTTGTTCATGTTATATTTTTTGTTGCAAATAAAGGAACATTTGGGAACTGTTTAATTTTGAAAAATACAAATAAAAATTCATCATCCTAAGATCCTTAAGTCCCTGTAACACTCAAACTTTTCGCAGGATTCTCTATCATTCCACTCTTTTCTTAGATTTCTTGCGCCAATTACTAATCCTTAATATGCGTAACATTTTAGGCTACAATCTATTGTTCCCTCACCTTTTCTTTGATTTTTCTATCAGTCAACTGTCATCCATTTTGCATTCCCACACTCTCCACAAGGTTATGTTATTTTCCCAACCGGTACTGATGCCCCAGCCCTCATAATCTATCATTTTCAACAAATTGGATGATGTTCATATCTTCTTCATAGACTTCTTTAACTTCGTTATTCAATAAGAAAGTCCAGTTTTCGAAATTTATCCTTGAAATATACAAACTTTTAAAAAGTTAAATTTTATAGAAAACAAATTTTATTTTCTTTCTATTTTCAATAAATTCTTCTCCCGCAATTTTTCTAAAAATTTAAATACAACCCACTGACTATGAATGTACTCGAGTATAAATATCACATTCACTTTTGTCCTTTTTGCTCAATGAAAATAATAAACAAATAATTTAAAATTCATAAAATAAATCTTCCTGCTCTAAAAAATAAATTCATTAAATTCTGTTAACAAGATACTAAATAATTGTGAATTTTTGAGGAAGAAATTTTGAAACAAAAAAGAAAATCAAAAGGAAAGTTGGACTAGAATTTACAGACGTCCGTATATACTCATATACTATATTCCACAGAGAGTACAGATCAAAGTTTCAATGTCACTCCTATATGCAACAATTCGACTGGTATTGGAATAATTTCAAATGTTTGTTTCTTGGCTACAAATAAGTAGACATGTAGATATATCGTATTTTCCCTGTGGAAATAAACGATTTTAACTCTTGATGATGTATACTGCATTTTGTACGAGTATATAGCTTTTATAATGTCCTGTCTGAAAAAAGAATTGTTTGCAACGAATACAAAAAAAAATAAACAAAAAAAAAACTTTAGACTAAAACTGAAACAATCTTTCAAAAACAACTATCGAAAATCTTCATTTTTTTGAAACTAAAATTCGTGGTAGGGAACTAGGACTATCTTTTGTAGTTTGTAGTTTTTTTTTTTTTTTAGAAAAGACTTAGAGTAGAACAGCAAAAGTCTGAATCCTGTTGAATGTTCAAATATTTTATGTAGTTTTCCTTTTAAATTTGGTAACTGTTTCATCAATTTTGTTTTATTTTTCATTTAAAATTCATCATTGTTGGTTGTTAAAGTTTTATGTTTAACTTTCCAATCAAATATTTTCTATCATATCAGGCAATTTTTGTTTTTTGAAGTGTATTTGGTTCTCATTCCATTTTCTTTTGTCTTGTTGCGAAACGATATTGGCAGTATCCACAAATTGTTTTCTGTGTATTTTTGGGATCGATTAGTTGTAGAGTTTGATTTGTTTCATTGATTTCGTTTTCTCCATAATGTCTTTCATCCTTTCTCTGCTAATTTGCAATGGATATTGAATAATAATACTGAAGTGGGAAGGAAAATGTAACATTTTCACGACCTTATACGAATTATGAACTATACATGTTGCCACATTTACGGATTTTAAAGTTCAGCCTAAAACGCCTAAGTATCCCTCTATACTGTATACCTTTGAAAAATTAAAATTGTGGCTGTGTTGAAGTAAGTAATACAATATTTTTTGATTGTTGCCACTGTTACTTGTCCTTCAATTTCTAACCTTTTTGTAATAGTTTTTAGCACATTATCAGTTATGAAAAATCAAACCAAATCCAAAATTATTAGATAATTTCTCTAAAGTGCTAAATTGTTTTTTTTTTCTAGAATATCAAATTTTCCAATCAAAATTAAAATTAAAACTAGAAATTATCAGAATGAATAACAGAAATTGAAAATTAATACAAGAAAATCACGATAGCATGACATTATAAAAACACTTTCCGTACAAATAAAAACCTCATTTCTAAGTACTACGATGTACTCCCTAACACGTTTAAATCCCCCTTTACTTTATATCCTTTATTATATTTGATATACTAGAATGTACTTGCTACTACCACAAATACTTAAGTTTGTATTGTATGCAAGCAAACTACTCCCTCAAATGGTTATAAATTCATTTTTTATGATCGATTTTCTTCTCATTTTTTTTTTGTTTTTCGTTTACATTTACATTTTCAATTTAATTTTTTATTATCGCATTTTCATTTCGTTTATTATTTTTACTCTTTTCTTCTTTCTTTTTCATTTTCAAAATGTTTACATGCATACGAAATGAAAAGAAAAAGAAGAAGAAGAAGAAGAGAAATAAAAAATAAAAATTATCATAATTCAAATTTTATTTGTTCATAACTGTAAAAATATGTAAATCGTAAAATAAAATATGAAACAGGATTCCAATTCATCCGCTACTTATGTAGTAGTGGTAGTAGGAATACATATTTATACTAGTGCATGGTATAATATATGCTAGTATGTAAATGTTGAAATGTTGGGGATATAGTATATCTACTCGTATATACTCTTATAAGTGAACTTATGCTACTAAAATTTATTTGTTTATTATTTTCATCTGAATGTCATCGTTATTATCATAATTTCAATTCCATTTATTTCTTAGTGAATTTGTTTCGATTTATTGTTTTAACATAATCTAATGTAAACAGGTTTGGTTTGAGTACATAATAAAATTACATTCAAATTATAGTCAAATATTTCTTCGTTTAAACATGTTTAAAGACAAATTATTGCGAATTGAACAAAATGAGAAATGGAATTGTCAAGAGAAAATAGAGGTTATTGAAGTTATAATTTTTATCATTGTGCGTGGCAAATTATTTGAAAATGGTCGATTTAATCTGAGATTTTTACAATTGAGAATTGACATTTTTCTTAATGAAATTCATTTTGTTTACATTAGAAATGTGTCAATTACATAGTGACAGATTTTGTGTTGCCAACACGCTTGATTAACAGTTCAGTACAGTTTGAATAACAATTATTATCTGTAGTCAGCTTATTATGAAAATTATTTCAAGTATTTTGATGAAAAAATTCACGCCACTTGAAACCATCAAGAACGATCTTTTTAGGTCAAATACCAACAACAAATGAACCTGGATATGAGGAGAATAAAGAATCTTTACTAGAAATTCTGGCTCTACCTATGCGAAAAGGCCAAGATATAGGAGAAGAAAAATAATATGAATTCGATTTTGCCTTGAAAAATGTTTAAGTTGATTTCAGTTTCAATTAAACTGGTCTGATAAGAGTTAAAGCTGTCAAGAATAATCAACATATTGCTAACAAGTGAAATTTTTCCTAAAGTTAATTTCTTAAGCTCAGTATGCTGCACAAAAAAATTGGCCAAGAAATTTTGTGATACATCTGGTAAAGAAATTTTGACAGCAATTTATCTACTCTATTTACGCTCTTCCAATTCAATCTCTGTCCAAGACACACACGAAATGTCAAAATTTGTGCTCCAAAGAAGTATTTGTCTTCGTGATACATTTTTGACGAAGAAATTACAAATTTTTGCAACAACACCATCTCACCTACAGCACATAAAACACATTTAATTTCTTTCGATCAACGTAACACATCAAGAAAAGAAAATGTGAAAAATTTCTTGACTATTTTCTTGAGCGTTTCTTGAGCGTTTCTTGAGCGTTTTCTGAGCGTTTTCTGAGCGTTTTCTTTTTTCATATATTTTAAATAGAGAAAAAAGTTTCTTCGCGCAGCATACTAAGCTTTAACTTCATTTCGAAATGTTAAATACATATTATTTATTACTCGTCAATTTGAATAAGAAGCTATACACATAAATTTCTATATAAAGAAGGTGTATTATACACACATACGTAAGCCTGTCGATGTGTCAATATATATTTTTTCTATTATAACGGAATCTAATTAAATTTAATTAAATTAACTCACGTATTATGATATAGAGGTAAATTTTAATTCTGTGGTAAATTTGAGGTTTGAAAAAAAAAAGAAAAATAAATAAATTAATTTAGTTCATCATATGTGTGCTGGTAATAAAATATATTTTGTAATAAATGTAGATAGGTGAATGTATGTATTGTGTTCACATGCATAAATGTAGATATGTACAGGCGCTTGTATGTACGTACCATACACATAACATAGTACGCAAAACAATCTGTATGGTTTAGTTAGTGATATATTAAATTAATAATCTCATAAGTTAATTTTATGAATGTATCTCGTACATACGTGTGTGGTAGGTGTACATAAGTATATAACATATCGTACATAATGCATGTGCAGTTTTACAAAATAAAGTATATAACACATGTGTACGTATATAATGTACTTTTACTGTATATGAAAATTAATGACTGATGATGTTCTTTAGTGGTTAAATACATATGTCCAATTGTCATAATAAATACTAAATAGGATATTTCATTCGATATTACTACATATATGAATAATTGTGTTGTACTTGTACTACATATGTCCGTAACATATTCGAATTTTATTTTATTTTTAATTTTTTCAAAAACAAAACAAAAAATATTATCCCATCAGTTGTACACAAAATGTACTCGTATACCGTATTCATTCTTGTATGTGTACATTTATGTAAGTATATGTCCATATTTTGTATAGTATTTACAATCGTAACCATCATCATTTAAAAACAAAAAAATTATGAAAAACCAATAATTACATAATAATTTATGACTTTTTGTTTTGTAAGTGCATATGTGCTTGCATATATGTACATACTCGTACATATGTAGATGCCAGGACCACTTGCATACATACATAATGTGCGTATCCGATCGATTACATTACACAGGAAATTTACATCATGTATAATGTACATTATTACATACTTTTGTATACGTATTCATGTAGATGTGTGTGTATTCGCATATGTATATGGACAAAAAAAAAATTTGAAAATATTGATGTGGTATTGAATAATATTTTTTGTTTTGATTAAATATTGAAAATTTATAATTAAAATGGTGACCAGATTTTAAATATTTTTATATGCATTTTTTGGTTTTCGTATTTTAATTTTTTACATTTCGGTTTATTCATTTGTTTTATTTCCGTCATTGTACTGTAATCTCAACTACAAGCATAGTATGTACATACATTTGTATTTTGCTATTTTGTTTGTGTAACAATTGTTGTGTTATAATATAGTAGACAGACAGATGAAAGCGTGATGATAATGATTTCTTTCACTCTTCATTCGTGTGAGTGATAATTCAAAAACCCACTGAAATACGACACATTTTCAATGATCGTTCTGACTGTCATAATATTTTTAATATTTTTAGTCTTTATATTATATTTTTTCCACCACTGAACATTTCCAATTCACCATCTTCATTTGTCTTTGAATGGAATTTCTGGTGTAAAGCTGGCTGGCTGGACTGTAGGCAACTTGATTAAGTTATACACGAAGGCTAAAAATTTTTACAATTGAAAGATCGTTGTTGTCTTAGAAACCGTATTCTGTTTATACTATAACTTCAATTGAAGTTCGAATAAACATGTGTAATGATCATTTATGCCGCTTTTACATTCAATGCAATCACTTCAACTTTGACTTTGATTTAATGGATATTATGTATTAGAACTTCTACATTCAATGCAGTTGACTTGACAGATACTTTCACACGTCGACTTCGACTTTGGAAAAATTCAATGTTGAAGTCTACTGAAATCTGTTGAAATCTATAAAACGATTTTTTTTGTATCACAACAAACTAAAATATACTTTCAAAATTTCAACTGTTACTTTAAGCGTCAAGTCAAAGTTCACTTTAGTGCACTCAAAATATTTGATATGTGCGTTAAGCATGCAGTGAAGTCGAAAATCGAAGTCCAAGTTGAAGTCACTGCATTGAATGTAGAAGCGGCTTTAAAACTTAATTTTGGGGTGACAACACGACAAAAATGAATGATCATATTCACAACGAATTATCATTGATTAACTTTCGTCTGTCTATCACATAAAGTATAGTGTAAATGTTCTTTTCTTGTTTATTTTTTATTTGAATTTCATTTTTTACTTTTGTTTTTGTGTTTATCATAAATTGAGCAATTCAAAAAGTTTTATTTACATAAATGAAAACAAAAACAACCACACATATACCACCTCATCATGTATGTAAAAGAGGATATCTATAATGATGGGCGGGTGCTTGAAATTTCCAAATAAAAATGATTTTTAATTAATAACAGTTATTTCAAGTGTCAAATGTTAAATTGACAAAATTAATGTGTTAAGAAATGTCATTGTTTGTTTTTGTTTTTGTACAATATACTCATAAATGTATAAATGATATATTGCAGTTAATCAAACAAAAACAGTAACGAAAAAAAAATAAATAAAAATAAAATGAAATTGAAATTAATTTCATGATTGTTAAATCAAAAAATGGGAAAAAAAATCGTAAAAAGGACATGAAAAAAGAATGAGAAAAAAGCTTAATGAAAAATAAACTGAATTTAACGTAAATAAGTACTATCTATACCATCGTACATGTAATTCATATTAGAGCAAGTGCTCTCTTGTAAGGGGGGATTGTGGGTTGATAGGTCATATCAAAATTCATATAACGACAAAAATCAACAATTAACTTTAAACTTATTTTTTATATTTATTTGCTGTTGATTTAATTTAATTTTTTCATTTTCTTTTTTTATGCGTTTGAGTATTCATTTTCTTGATTGACATTTTAGGTATAGTTTGCTTTAGAAGGTGTAAATTTGACACTCATTTGTTCTAAACATCGTCCACAATAGTATTGTCGTTGCATAGTCATCTTCATCATAATTATCATCATCGTTAGTTTAGTTCAGTTCATTTTAGATTGGATTGAAGTATGATAAAATCGCCCTTTTTTAAATTTCTATCATTATAGTCATAAATTTTAACAGAATGATTTATTTTTTTTTTGTTTGTTTGTTCTGTCGTTTAATTTTTTTTTTTCGACACCATAAACAGTGCTATTTACACTCTGTACTATACAATGGTGTAGTGTTAAAAAAAAAACAAAAAGAAACTATGCACCATTAAATCGAGTCATTGAAATTGAGAAAAAAAATTCCAGCATATTTACACACATTATTATTATTATTTTTTTCCGAAAGCCGTACGTATATTTCATTTTTGTATAACGTGTGTGTGCTTTTCTCCCCCAATCCTATATACTCGTACATTTATATAGTCGAAAATAAAACATATGTACCATGTAATTCGAGTAGATTTAGTAAGTGACTCCAACAGCTCCAGCTTTCCAACCTGTTGAATTTTATCTGTACTCTATATTTTTTTGGTTCCTGTAGGATATAAGTATTTTTGAGCTCATGTACTCAGACACTTACTTACAAACATACACGTATGTATATACGAGTATGTGAATAATTTATGTACACATGTACCTATATAAACGATCTTATATATTCGGACATATTTTTATCTAGATAAGAGGACAACGATGACATATGTACTTACATACTCCCATAGAAAGTTACATATCCAAATACAAATGTATGTAAGTACGTAAAAATGTGTAAAACTATTTGTATTGTGAGTCAGCACCAAATTAGTGACCGACCGACCGAACAGGCAGATTTGACCTGTAACATATACACTATCTGTACATATACGTGTACATTACACCCATACCCATAATGTAAACCAATATGTAAGACCAGTGGTATATATAGTGCTATAGATTACAGATGTTTTCAGGATGGTAAACATAAGGAATGTATACCTAAACCTATAATAGCAGGACATACTATCTGGTTATCTCTGCCATTTAAAATATGTAGAGTATTTTTTTTATGTCCTGTGTGTCCTTATCATTTTTATTTTTTTTTATTTTTATACTATTATTATTTTTTAGTTCAGCCTCGTACTGCACTCTCTCCCTTTCTATCCGTTTGGATATTTTGTCGACATTCTCCGTAGGGAATTGAGTTATATGGGACTTTTTTTGTTGGTTGTGTTGTAAAATAGGAATATCGAAAAATAAATAGAAAAAAAAAATACGATAAAGGACAACAAACGTAAGCAAAGGAAAAGACAAAATTGAAATAAAGCAATAGATCCGATTTATTTTTCGCATCAATCTATATACAAATGTATACATGCTAGATATTCATGTATAATTCATACGACTACATACTCGTATGTGTGTATATATAGTACTTTCATCATATATATATAATAAGCACAGGAATATCGTTAGAAAATAAATGTTATAATGTGGCGCCGACCTGTCGCCTCATTGCCACTTTAATAACGATAGCTGGTGAATAAATTGAGTGAAATTTTTTTTTATAAGTACATAAATACATACGAGAGTAAGTATCCAAGCAAATGTATATGTACGATTATTTATGTATAGAGTGTGTGCTTGTTATAAAAATTTACGTGAATATGAATGTGTTAGTTTATAGACGTACACTTTGTGGTACACATACACTTTGGTGTACGTAGCTAAAGAGAAATGTATGCCTTCATTATAATGCAGAACAACTACACTATTCTATATGACAATATATGATTATGATGATTCGCCTTCAATTTCTCGTGTATAATAACCACCCATCCACCTACATAGTAGCTACATCTACCTAGCCTAGACCTATACCTACATATCACACATTTCATTCACTATACCTATACATATACATAATAGCTCACAACGCAGCAACACTGGAATACCCGTATTTATAATAATACCCTCTTGTTGTCTCTAGTACAATTTATTCTGAAACTCCGCAGGGAGTGTTTTAGAGGTTCTTTCATTGTTTCCTTGTTTGCTTGCTTGCTTGGTTGCCTGTTTGTTTGTTTGTATTTTGTAGTCGATTACAGCTGTAGCTGTAGGAATGTACGTATAGAATATGTATGTGTTTGTGTCTCAATTTTTGTCGCCTAACTATATTCTGTTATTATTATTATTGCTATTATTTTTATCATCATTACATCATACCAACACCATTCACTACTACAACAACAACAACAATAACGGGTGTCTTATGCCACCATAATCATTCTTAGATTTTCTTCAATTTTTATTTACTATAAAAATTTCCATTTAAAACAGTAAAAAAAACCATGCAAAACAAACTAACAAACAGGAAAAAAAAATTTTTTTTTTTTTTTGATGGAATACATAACCTTTTAATTTAATTCGAACAAATGATAAAGTATATAGTATGGTCGTATTGGTGAATAAACAGTCATACTCGTATATATGTATGAGTTCGTGCATAGAAACACTCATTTGTCTGTCCAATCATCACATATATAGCATAAATATGAAAATGGAAAAAGGAAAAAAAAATGTATGTACATACCTACATGCATACTATGTGTACACAAACTTGAACACAAGCATACATACTTTGAATTATGATGGATTTTTTTCACATTTATATAATTTATACACACATACATACATAATTTTTTTTGTAGGATATACAGGACATTTTTAATCAAATTTGATATTTCTATCGTCATTTTTATGGCATTTCTGTTGCTAATGATGATGAGTTTATATACTAAAAGTACAAATAATACGCTCGAACACAAAAATTAAATGGTGAATCGGAATAAACGGATATATGACACACACATACCCGTACATATCGGACAAGAAGAAGGGAATTGAGTATAAAATGTAAATGCCAAGATAATTTTTATATATTATTATTTATTATATTTTTGTAAAATGACAAAATTAAGTTTTAGTAGAGTTATGTCCTTCGACAAGGATTTAATCGATGCTAGGATTTTTCGTATTTTTTTTTGTAACTTTATAATATTTTGTATTAATTTGAAAATTTTTTTATTTAATCCTTTTTACATTGTTGTCCTTTTTCAGGGTCAAAACAGTTGTCCTATCAAGTAATTGAGTTTATTTCTCTATCAACAATCCTATATTCTTGGGAATTCAAAATAGGTGAGAGTACATGATAGATTATCAATGGAAGGGTAGTGAAAAACCCTACTGTGGTTTTAGCCAAGACCTCTCAAGAGTGCTTGTTCTATTGTTGAAGATTCAAGATGTTCTTGCACCATCTTGAACGAAGATTGTTTTTTATACGTTTCAAGCATTGAAATGATCTTTGTCTGTTTTGATTTCTGTAAGAACGGCAGCTTCTCATTAATAGTCCTGTAAACAGAACATCTTCGCTTTAATTCGCAAGATAAATTATTCAAAATGACATTGAAAGTTTCTACCCTCAAACAATATCTTCCAAGTAATTCAACGTCTTCCTCCTCTGTTTGGTAACGAAAACTTTCCTAATAAAAACATTTGCAGCCCTACGCAACTGCTTATGTTGTCTATGTGTAAATCCAGCCCTGGCTATGATTATGATTATGATGAAAAATTTTGTAAAAATATTTATATTTTCTTACTTTACGTACAGCTACATACATATTCTACGACTGCATGAAATACGACGCTGCTATTATCCTGTCCTTCTGTTTATGCACTCGAATCAGTATCACTTCATTATTCTTAATTGGTTCTTTTCATTTTTTTTTTTGCATTTAATTACATTCGCAGTAACACACGACCAAAATGCAATTGAGAATAAAATGAATTTTTCATATATTTATTCATTTTTTTTTTAGAAATTTCGTCCTTCTTTTTTCCACAAAAAAAAAAAAAAATCAATTTTTTCTCTGTATCATTTTCCTGTTGTATAATACACTTCCATTACGACAACAACGATGATAATATTGACGACAACGTAGAATATCCTTGTACTATGCACTATACAGTTACTAGTATAGACAACAGTCAACATCAGAACTTAAATTCCCTGATAAAATTTTCAACTGGAATTAAAACTTTTAATTAACAGGCAGACATAGAAAATATTAATGACCATCATCACATCCTTATACCTCATACATTTTGCATAATGTAAATTTCCCATTTCTCTTTACATTCTCTTTTCTTATTCTCCCCCTGAAAGCGGTATATATCCCAACCAACGCACTGGTATCTCTGTCTCTAGTCAGTATTTTTGTTTCACACATGTACTGTATTTTCTTCCATATACGTTTACTCGTACATTCTCGTATACTAACTTACACAGAATTTCATATATGTGCATAACTTGCATATCTTTACGCAAATACGTTCGCATTTCATTTCAGATTTTTCTTATTTTCATTTCGTTATTTTGTTTGTTTTTTAATTTTCATATTAAAGTTTTTGTTGTGCTATTATCATGAAAATAGAAAAAAAGGACACAAAAATTATTACAAAAAAAAGGACTTAAATATGAAATTAGACTAAAATCCGTATACAAAAAAAAAGAAGCAAAACATGACAAATTAAAAACTAAAGAGAAAAAGTTAAAATAGTCCTAGCAAAAAGAAAGAAAGAAAATAACTTCCACAAAAATATTTAGAAAATTTTCCGTTAACAGAACTAAAAAAAAAAAAAAATTAAGAAAAAAATGAACGCAAAACGTGAACAAATTTTTACATATTATAGTACTCGGGCAATATCCTTTTTTTTCAGTTCATTTCCTTTAAAATTGTATTACGATATTTTGTGTTGTTGTTGGGTGTTGTTTTTTGATGCTTTTAATTTGCTTGCATGTTTATATAAATTTTCGCTTCTTATACATTGCTATATTTGTATGTATGTTTGTGCCTTATAGACCATAGCAATTGACTATAAGGACTAGCAAGTACGAGTAAGATAGTACCGTGTACAATGGATTTTTTCTTTCTGTTCATTTAACAACAGTCAGGATACTTACTTTAAGGTATAAAATGAAAAATTTAAATATTGGAAAAAGCAACTTTAAAAAAAAATGAAAAAAAAAATAAGAACAAGAACATTTTGAAAAAGAACAAGAATTTCTTTGCAAAAGTTTAATGATCGTATGTCTGTATGTAAGACAATGAAACAACAAAAATAAAAGTAAGAAAATTCAAAAAAAAAAAAAAAATCAAGGATTTAAAAAAAAGGATACATAACAAATTGAAAGTTTAGTTCGAAAAGAATTTTTACTTCAACGCATAAATGTACATGTGCACGTGTATTATGCAATGGACAGCAGAATAATAATTGGGATGGTCATTGGGATGATTGCAATCATTACCATCATCATCATCATCATCATCATCATCATCATCATCATCATCATCGGCACCAGCATACTAACACTGGTAACGGTATCATTATCATCATCGTCGTCCTCATCACGAAAAATCTATGCTGTAGAATAATTTTCTTTTCTTGCGTATCCGTTTTTTTTCTTTTTTTTTTTGTGTAAAATTATTTTTTATTTTGTACTTTCTTATATCGTTATCCTAGAAAGATATGTAATTTAAATGTATTTGTATCCTATTCTGCTGCTGCTAACTAAAATTATACAATATACCTATATATACTCGTATGCATTTAAGAAGTTTGATTCTTTAGAATCTATTCTGCATTTTCTCGACAAAAAAATAAAAAAAAAAAATATAATCAAAAAGGAAAGGATTCCTTTATAACGTGAGATTGAAGAAAAAAAACATCTGGATATAGTAAACGAAAAGAAAACAAGCAAATCCATTTCAAAGGAGCTTAAAACGAACGAACTGAAAGTATCATTTTCATGTGATTTAACAAGAAAATTCATATACAATACAGAAGATGTGACGTGTTATATGGATAGTTATAATATACCTAGGTATATCCATGTAGTGTGGAAAAGGTTACGAAAGGACCCATATACTATTTATACTATTTATCTGTGTGCGTGTAAAGAAAATGTTCTCATTTTTCTGTGCTATTTTTTTTATAATCGCATCATATTTTTCTTTTTCATTTCTTTTATTATCCGTATAATAATGATAATAATAAAAGGATATAAAAGGATATTATCAGAAGCTGAATATAACAATAAACGTCAAACTATTTTTTTTTTTGTATTTTTTTTTTTGCCATTTTTATATTTCCAGTTATTCTATTACTTTAAAGAAAATTTCACATCTTAAAGTTTTGTGCATAACATTTAAATTTGTTTTTGCAAATTTTCAATTTTCGTTTTCTTGACTGCATGTGTAGTCTTATCCGATACGTCCTTGGATAATTTAAATAAATTTAAAAGTTTAATTCTCATGTAGTTAGTGTTGGTTAGATATGACCCATCATGTATTTGCACATTATAACGATTTAATGTAGATTATTCGATTCCAAAAGGCGCTACAGCCAATTTCGGGCCTGGTCGACTCAATTTTCTTCTTTTGTCTTTAATAACGTTTGAACATCTTCACCTACACCATCTTCCCACCTCTTCCTAGGCCGTCCTCGTGGTCTCAATTCTGCTAATGGTACGCTTTTATGTTCTATATTCTATCCCACCTTTGTCCAAACTAGATTTCTCTAGCGAATCAAACGTAGGATTATGAGACTTTGATTTCAACACTGTAACCAACGGAGACTCATTAAACGCTATTAAAAAGTATACCTACATCCTCTAGTCTTTCCCAAGTATTACGGATATCCGGCAATAATTAATTGAAAGTAAACTGAAATTTGTGTAAATGTAAGTTCTCTGATATATTATTTAATGATTCCGATGTGAGTGAATGTATCAAAATTTAAATCCTCTGTATATTGAAAAAAAAAGTTCATTTAAAACACCATCTTCGTCCTACTTAAACTTTAGAATTTTCAAAATATCCTTCTATTCTGTTTTGAAAAATAAAAAAATTCACTGTATAACAAAATGATTTTTTCCCTTTCCTTTTTATTCCCATGGTCATTCGATTCGTTCCCTTTCCTTCCAATTTGTTACCTTTTCTTCCCTTTCAATTTTTTTTCCTTTCCTTCCCTTTCCTGTTTTTATAGTCAATCAACTCGTTGTCATTTTTTTTTCTTGTTAATTTTTATATCTTTCATTTATAATTGATTTTACAAATTAAATTTTAAATAATCATAATTCTCCTGTCTCCTTATACTCATAATAACAAGCAAAGAAAATATCAAAATGAAAAACTCTACAGATGCATAACTAATGTACAGATCCCGACATAACATTAAAAAGAGAAAAAGAAAAAAATATAGTACAACGTTCACTACATTACTTTTTAATTTACTTTCCTTATTCTCATTCATTTTTTTCTTACTCCATTTTCATCTCTCTATCCTGTACTCTTATACTTTGTAAGTTTATAGCTGCTGTTCAGTAACAGAATTTAATATGTAGATAATTTGTACAAAAAAAAAAGGATATTTCATCGTTGTTGAACTGATTAAAAATTGTGATAATAATTTTCATTATTATTATTTGAATTATCATTAAATTTTATGATTAGTTTTTTAGTTGTCATCGTCTACTCTTTATTTAAATTCGCCATTTTGTTTCTTTTTATTTTTATTTTTTTTTTTTTTTTTGCATTTTACATTTTCCAATTTGTTTTCTTTTCCTTCTTTTTTTAGTTATCACATTTGAATTTTCATATTTTTTTTCCTAAATGTGTCATCATTATTATCATTTTAATATACACTGATTTTAATGTTGAAGAAAAAAACTAAAAAAGGATCAAGGAATGAAATAATTATAATATACCAATTTCTAAGGAGTTTGAAGGATTATTATTATTTTTTTTTCAAATAAAAAATTTGATTATATTTTTGTTAGCGTCTGTTTATTAATTCATGATGTCCTTTTTCCTTATTTCTCTTTCACTTCCCTGTTCTTTTGTTGTTGTTGTTGTTTTTGTTGAAATTCAATTTTAAATGTATAAATTAAAAAGGAGACCAAAGATTAGAAATAAATCCCTAATGTACAATTTAAAGGATATATAAGGATATATAAGGATATACTGTTATATTGAACCTAGAGTTCAAGTTTTTAATTTTTGATAATGTTTTTTGGTTTTTTATTTTTCTTCTTGTGTCTTTCCTTATCCTTTTTTCACAAAAAAAAAAAAAAAAAATTTTTTTTTTTAGAAAAATATGTCCTCTTCAAAAAAAAAATAATAATGACATGACAATTGTATTTTATTGTTGGTTAGATTCCTTCCGATTTATGTCATTTATTTTTCGTTGTATTATTTATTTATTTATTATAATTTGATCGTCCTTTTGTATAATTACGAAAAACTTTTCAAAAATTTTGTTTGTCGTTATAATCGTCAATTTAACTTTGTTTTGTTACTTTTCCTCATATTGTTGTTCCATGTTCCATAATAAAAGTTCTAAGATTTGAAATTGAATTAGCCGATTTGATGATTTCATGTCCTTAATGGAAGAGAAAAAAGTATTTATCGAAATGTCATAATTATTATTAAATGGAATGGATGAAATTAAATAAATTTTTATTCTTTTCGAAAATACATAATAATTGATTAATTTCTCATCATCCTGATCTGATAAGATGTTACAGTCGCGTATGTCTACGTTTTTATTTGTAAAACTTTTATAATGTGATAGTTAAAAAAAAATGATATGAAATTAATTGAAAATGTGAAATGGAATAAAATGAAAAAAAAATAATTGAAAAAATGAAAAGTTCGAAGAGTATAAGCACCAGCGTTTGTGTCATCTAATCTCAATCGCAATGATGGATTAATCACAATAATTTAATCGTAAATACATATTATATAGTTTCATTGATTTGTTTTTTAAATTTCTCAATACCGCAGAATTAAACCAATATGACATCACACGGAGAGGTGAGAAGGTTTAAGCAGACAGTTTGAGTTTGGAGATTTTTTGATAGCTGGTTCCAAAGATAATGAAGTACTTCCCCCCCTAGTTCGAAATGAAATCTTGATTTTATGGAATACGAGACACAAGTATAGAATTTGTGTGATTCATTAGGGAAAATTTGTTTTGAAAGTATCTTTAAAAAGGATGAAATTTTATTTAGAAAAATTCAAGGATATATGCAATTTGTGGTTCTATAAGGTTTTTATGGTATTTCTTTAAAAAAACAATTTTCCTAATCACAATAGAATTCCTTATAAGTTTGTTTTGTCTGATGATTTGCTTGGAAATGCCAGTCCTTTTCCAATTTTCTTTTGATAATGGGGCAAATGTGAAAAATAACTACGACTTTTTAATGAGATCAGGGCAGGAAAACTCCATCAATTCATATCATAAAGATCCAAATAATACAAAAGCAATACACAAATACACAAATGCATATTATGTAATTGGTATAATAATTGGTATAATACTCGTATATTATTGAATCATAATTTTTTCGCCCACTTTATTCAATCCATCATTGAAATTTGTTTTTTTTTTTGTTTTTTTCTGATTTATTTGATTTCAATAAATTTTTATTTACGACTATTTTTTCTGAACATTTATTTTATTTTGTTTTTTTTTTTCTTAAAATTAAATAAAAAATTTAGGTCATTGCAAATCATACACACAAAAACAAATACCAGAATATCATATCAATTTTCATGTATATGTATTTTCATTATTGAAAAAAAAAAGAAAAGAAAAACGTCACAAAAATATAAAAAAAAAACCGAAGTAATCTACATTAGTTTTGTGAGTAAACAACGAATCCATCATCAGAATTTTATAAGCTTTATAAACATTCTACACTTCTCATCTCTACACTACACATCTGCTAGGATATCATATCTATGCATATCTGTTACTCTGTCTATGTAAGAGTATGAGTTTAACAAAATATTATCTCATCCGATAATGATAATAATGATGATGCTGTAATGTCGATTTGTTTATACTTATATGAATTCATCTAACCCAACTATCTCTATCCATCCATCCATTCATCCAACCATCTATATCTGTAAAAAATTGTACAAAACAATAATATCCTTGCTCGTTTATTTGTTGATTTTTTTCATTCCTTTTTTTTTTCGCTATAGTAATCACAATTCAAATAATTCTCGATGAATGTGGAGTTAGGATACAAAATCATTCATTTCCATCAGTTATAGTTTTGTTGCTTTTTGATTCCCCTTATTCGTTTGCCTCATTTCATGTTGTCCTTTCCTTTCATATTTTTACATTCATTTTATGCTCGATTATTATTATTATAGAGTGACAAATTTATCATCATCATAATTATCAAATGAATGTCCTGTTCTTCTGTGCACTGTATGCGTATTATATGATATGCTATATGGTTGTTGTTTCACCCACAAAATTCAAAATATTGTAGAATGTAAATGAATGAATGAAGTATGATATTTGTATGCAATGCATCTTCATTATATGATTGTCGGGTTCGCCCTTTTTGTCATTACCGCATTACAAAAAAAAAAAAAAAAAAAAAAATGGTTTTTGGCCTCAATCTGTTCATTTTCATTTTTTATTTTTTATATTTCTATTTTTATCGAGAAAATTTTTTATAATGTTAAAGAAGGCTATCTATAGGGATAAAATTGTCTCAGCTCACCGCAATGTATATGTAGATATTCCTCAAGAAACAGTAATTCACCTACTTTGGAATTCTATCATCAAAAATTTTCAGTTCTTTTATTACTATATTGTGTGTCTTGCATTCGTATTTATACACAAATTTATTCCTTTTTATCACATTTTTGTTGCCTATTTTCCTATTCTAATTCAATTTTTCTTTCTTTTACTTCATTCTATTTTTTTTTTTATTTTTTGTTGTAATAAATGAATAAACAACTGTCGGCCAATGTGGCGCCAATAAACTTGTTACGCACCAAATGGGATTCATTTTAATATCATAAAATGACAAAAAAAAAAGAGAAATGAGGAAAAAAGTAAAAAGGCTGAGTTAAAGATATTCTGTCTGTGTGCGATGAATGATGCGGTGGGTCATGCATATGGTTGTATAGACATGAATGGGACATGGGTGACAAAAAACTGGCTGTTGCTGCTTATACGATTGTATAGTTTGTACGGTCTACTAGTATATGTAGTGGATGTGGATGAATGGGTGGGTGGTGTGTGGTCTTGTAAGTGATGAAACTTTTCTGATAAAAACAATGATGTACATAAATGTATGCACCAAACATTCGTTACTCGTATATGTATAGCTAGGTAGCTAGCTTTATGTGTGCGATAGCTATAGAGCCCTCATCCCATTATGTCCGTATGTATACGTACATTTCATTTTATTTCGCATCATGTTGTGTTTTTGTTGTATGTGTGTATGTGTGTGTGTCTAGTGTACATAGTCTTATCGCCATGTATCGCATATAAAAAATTTTCCAATGAAATTCTAAAATTCACATTCATATCAGATGAATTATGATGAAGTTGTTGCTGGCTGGCTGGCTGGCTGACTGGCTGTTGGATGCTACACTGAGCTGAGTTGAACTGAACCTAGTTGAGCCATATCATCATCCCACTTAACACCTATACCACATCATATACTACAACCTGATTACTAGCTACTACTGCCTAAACTGTAGCTGTAGATTTTATCTAGAATAATAGTGTTGTTGCAATTCTATCATCAGATTTTTGGAATATGCTGTTGATACGCGTTCTCTATTACTAATACAAATTGCAATACAGATATACAGACAATACTTTTCATTTATATACGAGTGTATATGTATGTATGTTAGTTATATCTAGGATAAAAAGATATATCTAAATGTAGTATGATACGATGGGTTGTTGCGTGTGATGATGATGAGTTTTTGGTTCAATTTGCATAATATTCAGTTCAATTGAGATCAGTCGTATCTTGTCGTCATCATTATTATCAAATATCTGTGGATATACTTTCACACATACATTTAAGTATTTATATAACATTTCTAAGGATAAAATATGTGAGTTTTTGGCCATGAGAAAAAAAAAATTATAATATAGAACTATGAAAGATTTGAATAAAAATATACAATAGTAAGCAGGAAGAAAAATCATTATTCTTTTTTTTTTCTATAGTTTTATTGGATGAAGTGGATAAATCTAGTATATATATATAATATAATACTCGTAAATAAATTTATGTATTTGTGGATATGCGAGCGTATCTGTAACCTGAATTTTTTTATATTCATTTTTCTGTATTTTTTTTGTTTTTTGTTTTGTTGGTTTCAAAAATTACTCGACATTTTGGCTATCATCATGATGAGTATCCTGTAGTTTTTATACATATATAAAATATGTATAATACATATAAATTCTAAACATAAATATAATGTGTATGTGTGTGTGTATATGTATATAGTAAGTTGTTAATTCAAATATACAACATACATACACTGAATGTATGTGTATGTATATGTATAAAGAAGCAACAGGAAATTTAATAGCTTTTCTAGATCCTTATAATGGCTGTTATATATTTATAAATGTGTATGTGTGTGTGAGTAATAATAATAATATGTTAACATGTTTTATAATATTTTCATAGGAAAATTTTTATGTTTTAAAATACACATGAATTTTTATATGAAGATTTGTATTTATGGTGTAGTCGTAGTCGTACATTATAAATTGTTGTTGCTGCTATATCGTAATTTTTTTCTTCTACATGAAAATATTTGTATGTATTTTTTGTATTTTTTTTTTCTTCTGCAAATAAATAAATAAATAAATGCATTCACTTAAAATATTTGTACACATATTCTATGATGATGACATAAAAATGTACTTATATAACACATACGTATATGTCTTATGTACATTAATTCTATCATAACATAATCGTCTATAGCTATACATTTATGTATACAATGGTATTATCCTATATTTGATTTTCTTGCATTTTATACAAAATATATGATTTGAATAAAATGTTTAGGATGTCATTTTATATTGCGATATTAAAAGCTAACCAAAAAAAAAAAAAAAAAAATAAAATAAAATTAAAAATAAAACAAAATAAAAACATGAAATATGAAATTTCTTATACATTACCTATACATACATATATATACAATACGCACGTATACATACATATTCATATTTGCAAATACATAAATGCACATACTGGCATAATAATATCCTGATACGATACGATACGATAGTACATAATACGATTGGAATATTTACATTATTTGTTGGTATAAGTAACATATAAATGCAGTATGTAGATACATACATATATCTACTATAATTTGTGATAAAAATTCAAGGAATTTTGCTATTTTTGAAAATTTTTTGCTCATTCATGGTATGAATATGAAATTTAAGAAAGATAATATGAAGAAGTGAAATGTGTGCAAAATATATTTGAATTTAGATAGATATAATATAATAGAAAATATATAAAATAAATAAAAATTGAGGCAAAAACACAACACACAATAACACAACAAAATGAAACAAACAAAAAAAAATCAGAAACAAAAGGCCAAAGATAAATATATGTATTTGAGAAAACAATGTAATAATAAAGTAAAAAAGTAGAATAAACACCACACACATAGTGTATGCACAATAAAGTATTATAAAAGTACACTACATATACTTATATACATATACATACTTGCAAGCAAAATAGAAGATAATATTATTTATATTATAGCTAATGTGTTTATTCAGAAATTTCGTATAATATTGTCTACTCGTACACACAGTGTTTATTGAATGTACATATAAATGCAGTATGCACACACAATGCACACATTACACCCTACACCTACTGCCTGCACTGATCATTAACCATTATGTTATGACATTGTTATGATGATCTGTTGATGATGGAATATTGTGCAGATTGTGGGATGGTATAGAAAAGAGAAGAAAATAATGGAATAAAGAATAAAAAGAAACAGAGACAAAAAAAATATACTGGGAAATATTCGAATATAATATATGCCGTAAAATATGCAATATTAAATTGTTTGAATTTTGAAAGCATTTTAAAAAATACGACAGCAAAAAAAAAAACACAAAACAACAAGAATCGGAAAAAAAATAATTATATGAAAAATTTGTTAACATATTTGTAGGAACAAAAAGTTTTAAATTTTTTGACTGCTCAGGTTTTGTTTTATTTTGTCTTTTTGGGGTTTTTAAAGTTTGTGGAAATAACGGGAAAATGAAAATTCTGTAGATCATGCGATAATGCTTGTTTCTTTTACTTCTTCTTCTTTCTTCATTGAAATTTTGTTAGAAATAATGTAATTTATTATAATTACGAAAGAGTAAAATTTATATATACTTTTTTTGAACATTTTATAAAACTGGGGAGTATCTAATGTGAGTTCACAAAAATACCATTAGCCCCTCTACAAGTAAATGGACACAATTTTAAATTTAACTCTCTGATTCGTTTTACTTGAAATTTTAAACATTTTTTGGTTAGATGATGAGCTGAATGATAAAAAAATATATTTAGGCCTGGAATTTTAGTAAGATTATGATTACAAAGCAAAGTAAATCTTCGAGCAGTTTAGTCAGATTTATCTCTGATCTCAATTGACGTAACTAAAAATTGGCTCTACTTGTTTCTACATGAGATACAAAGCCTCCGTGCTCATATCCGTAACATACCCATCGACTTGATAGTGATGACTGATGACAGTGCGCTAGATAGTTTTCTATGGGAATTTGAATGACAATATGGTTCAATGTTGATAGAAACTTTAGGAAGAAAAGAGAACTGTAGATTCAATTTAAAATATCCATGGATTAATTGGAAATATTCGAAAAATATACTAGAAATTAAAAATTAATTATAATTCCATTAAAAACCATAGGACTTTATCCTTAAGAAAAACTGATTCAAACAACTGAAAGTATATAAAAAATTAAAATAGAAAAAATTATTGCAATTATTTTTGCTCACTTTACAACGTTATTCTTGTAATTCAAAACCATTATGATGATATTGGAATAAAATAATGCATGCAAACGATTGTTATGATACGATACAAAAAGGATGCAGTACATAATTACATATACGGGTGCATTATACTATCACCATCATGAAGTTTATACCATATACCAAAGCCATATAATATCTGGGGCTATCGTGTGCGTTTACGTTTAAGGAATGAATGATACATTAAAATGTAATATTATATAGACTGTATGTTATAATAAATTTTATTATCCTTTTGTATACCATTTGTATAACACAGGAAAAAATGCCATCATTGCGTTTATGAAGTGGAACATGAACTACATATATCGAATTGAAAGGAAAAAAAAAACAATTTTTTTTAAAGAATATGAAGTGAATTAAAACACAAACAAGAAAACAAGAAAAAAAAGGACATAGTCGTGCACGATGTTTTCGGAATACATACTTATGTATATGCATGTAAAAAAAAAGAAGCAAGGATCAGATGTGATAAGGCAAGGTTTCACATGAGTAAATTATTTTACAAAAATTATTGGTATGAGGGTGGACGTGGCACATCAGCACTACGAGTATAATGAGAAGAGATGCTTGTAACATTTTTCTTTTTCGATAACACATTTATTTTGTGTTTTTCATTCATGAACTCATATCCTTTCGTCTTTTGTTCGTTTTATTTCTACGTAAATTTTTTTGTTCTTGCATCCTTAATAATGCACTAACTAGCGATACTTAAGAATATCAGACATTTCGGAGACATAATAACTGGAGACGAGATCCTTAATGGTCGCACAAAAAAAAAAAGAAGAAAAAACAAAAAATTACAATAAAATAATGTTTCCAATAAAATAAGAGAATTTAAAAAAATATATATATAAAAAGGAAGAAAGAAGAAAAAAAAGGAAAACCAAACGACAACAATGTAACAAGACAAAAGTGAAAAAAAAAATGAAAAGAATAAGTGAAAATGAACAACAAAGTTTGTACATTCTGTGAAGTAATTTTATGTATTGTCGTCGTTTTAGTCGTCGTTGTTGTTGTTGTATAATAATTTTAAGCTATAGCATGTTTCGAATAATAAAAATCCTTTTAAGTTTTTTATAATACTCGATGATGTTACCATATACACGATGAGTGTATACGCGGTTACCGATGAGTGGTGCGAGTATATTGCTTGGTAGCTAGTAGCTAACTATCGTATATGGCTGCATCTTTGTCAAGTAGAAAAATGCAAAAATAAAAAGAAAATAATTGAAACGGCTTTCCATATTAATTTATAGTATCCTCGTTCATGTATCATTAAGAACCTACATACAAAACATATGTGATGAAATGCATCGCTATAATGGATGCGGTTGTGTGGTCGGTCGGATCGGATGATAACAATAATAATAATGACGACGATGATACAATGATGATGGCACATATATATTCTTATTTGTAATACCGAAATGGATATTAAACGCGAATCCTTATACGAATTATACGAGTATGTCTCTCCTAAAAATATCTATACATGTATGCACACTTGTAAAAAAATGTTTATGATATTTTTTTTCAAGTTATTATCCTTTCCGTTTCACAAAAAAAAAATTTTTTTTTTGTCCTGTAAGTCAGATGATGATGGAAATGTGAAAAAGACACGAACTTTTGTATACAGTTTCATTTTATTATGTAATACCCATATCATTCATGTATCCATTTATTTGCCAGTTATCCGTTCATATAATATCCTTAAAAATAAATATATACATACATATGTACACATCTTTAAATATATCCTTTTACTTTTGCATTCATTCTATTCGTTACTTTTCTCTGCAACACGATGATGACGACAATGATGTGAATGATGACAATCACTACGATGTTCATGATGATGATTATGATGACATGTTCGCCACTCATTAGGACAAGATTTTATGACAATCTCTATACTATAGTGCATGTACATCATGTACCATACATTTTATGTATTATAATGCAATTAACACCGGAACAAGAATAATATGTATAAAGTAAAAAGGATATAAAATCTACAATAAAACAATACAGTGAGAATATTTTTATTATACTAACAATATTTCACATTTGTTTTTAGTAATACACATTTTGTGTTGTATTTTCTCTGCATTTTATTTCATTTCTTTTTCCACTTAATATTTCATTCTGTATATTATTTTGTTATTTTATTTTTTGGTTATTTTCTTATTTTCTTAATCTTTACAACATGGTTGCAAATTTTTCAAGTATTATGAATTTCAAAAACATAAAAAACAACAAAAAAACAACAATAATACACAAAAAAACAACAAAAAAACAACAAAAAAACACACAATAAACACGAAGAAAAAAACACATACATAAAAGAAAACATATGAAAATGTATGAAAAAAAAATTAAATTCGAAATAAAGTTGTGAATTAAACTGAGAATGAATGTAGATTGTAGTATAGTACACGAATCCTACATGCTATAAAAGTTATGATAAGATGTTTTTACTCAAGTGAAAGTATTAAGGACAAAGTAAAAAATAAAAATAAAATAATGATAATAGTAGTAAGAAAAATGCATGAGAAAAATGAATTTTTCGTTCATTTTTTCTATAAATGTATAAATGTGTATGTTGTGGGTTTTTTTTGTGTGTGAGATATTGTGTGAAATATACTTACTTACAAATCTGTAGATATAAAACAGATATAAACCATCACAGAAGTGTACTATATAGCTATATTATAGCCATACACGAAAACTTTTAAGTTCATTATAAAATATTTTGAAAAATCTTTTATGTATGTTTTTATCTTAAAACCATAAGATTTTATAGAATTTGTAGTATTTTATTTAATATGTTTTTTTTTGAAAGAAATGAATGGAAGAATGTTAAAACAGTTCCGAAATTATTATGTATATTTTTCTTTTTTATCTTGTTTCGAAAATAAAATTATTTTCTGAATTGTTTTATGTTTTGAAATGTACACGACTTACATAAAAAAGAAAACAAAAAATCAAATAAAAAATAATAGAATTAGGAAATAAAATTTTGAAGAAAAAAAATATATGAAAAATTGTTTAAATTATTTGTAATATTCCTTTTAATATGAAGGAATGAAAGAAGAGGATCGGTACCGACATACAAAACAATTATATCGATTCATTTTAAGTGTTACTCGTACATTTGAGAGATGATTATTGATTTAAGTGTCATCATTCAAAAACATAGCCTGAAATTGATTGTTAAGGATAAATTAGATGCTGTGAAATGAAAAAAAATGAGTTTATTTCAAGGAATCGCCAAGCCAAAACCATGCTTTTTCTATTTTCAAAATACTGAATAATAATTATATTTGATGTGGAGGAGGTTTTTGTCAGCCCCCGATGTTGTTGTGCCAAAAAGGACCTATTAATTAAGGACCTAATTAAAGTTTAAAAAGTAAAATCAACATTTGAAATCAATCATCTCTTTTAATCATCAATTATACCCTAATGATATCCTTACAATATCCTTACAGTATTCTAAATGTTTACTGGTCATATTTACCTTTACGAACCTATGTGCCTTCTGTATTCTGCTCCTCAAGCCATTTAAATGGAATAGTCCTATGGATTGACGATTTCTGAAAAAAAATAATGTATGGGAACTTCGCAAAAAATAGAGCAATTATGGCAGGCTAAAATTGAGATGGATGTGGATTAAGTAAAAATGGACTTGAGACGATTCGGATAGGAAACTAGAAAAGGACAGTGGGGCATAGAGGAGAATGGGAGAAGTGATTAAAGAGGCTAGAGAAAAATTCTAGAGAGTATAGCACCATGTCATCTATATAAATGCTCATATTTGCAATTTTCGAAATAATATTTGTCCTTATAATATTTACCTCCAATACGGCAAAAAAAAACCGATTTGAATGCAACAAAGTATTATGGTATTTGAATTTATTTGAATAATAATTATCGAAAAAAAAAATAAAAACAAAAAACCAACAAGTGTTAAAAAAAATCAAAAAATGTTAATAATTAAATTCAAAGTAAAACCATAAATTTGTATAACGACAAACAAAATTGCGACAACGACATGTAAAACAGTCAGTCAGATACAGTCACAACAGAAATACATATTTTAATTTGTATAAATTTATGTGTGAGTCTGTGTTTATTTAGTGGTAGTATACATAGAGACATAAACTACTAAAACTTTTAATTCATTGTCGAGTTAAAAGTTTACACAAATTACACCACAAAATACAATTACAATTTAAAATTGTTTATATTTCATGTGTTTATGCACATACATGCATATACATATGCACGCATACAATGTACGAATACGTACTAGTATAAGGACACACATGAATAATACATAAGTTAAGTTCAACATACTACTGACGTATTTCTTGCACTTTTATTAGAAAGTGTAAATGAAAAAGAAAATTACGAGAAAGAAAACACAAAACTAGAAAATTGTTATTGTAACAGAAGAAAGATACATATTAGACCACAAAAATTTCCACATTAAATTTTCAAACAAACAAACTGACAAACAAAATTGTATTTGTGTAGTAAACGGAATTAGGAGGAATAGAATCAAGCCTGTATAGGGTAGATGAGATTCAGATTGGTTGTGTATTTTATAGAAAATGCATAAATAATGCAACAAATAGTAATGTAAAATACAGATAAAGCGTAAAGTATACATGTATTGGCGACTCCAGTTTTTTGGTGTAATTATTGACGTGAAAAACGTCATAAAATGTTCATAAAAGTTTAATGGCGGAGGTACAATGTACGCCAAAGATGTACGCCTTGCTTGCTCTGCTTGTTTCACTTGCTTTTAATAACTTGTTTTGTTATGTATTCGTTATGTGTCAAAGCAAGTAAACCAAGCAAAGTAAGTATAAGGCATACACTGTATCTTCGCCATAAAGAATTAGATGGTACGATCACTTAGTAAGAATGCCTGATAATTGACAGAACATGTTGATTACAAAAATTTAAAAAGGCAAAAAATAATTTTAATAATGTGCAAATAGTATGGCTTTTTGCTATACTGCTTCCTAATTTACACAATATTTTCTCGGTTTGAATTTGTGTAAAAACGAATTTCGAAATAGTTACATTTGTTTGTGTAGAAAAAACAATCAATAAACTTATCCGACTAATGAAAAATTTTCTATCAAGAATATAAATCGTAATTGAACAAACGCATTTTGCTTAAGATTCACGATACCAATAATTGCATCCCTTACGCTATTCACATCAATGTAGGATACGAATCTATACTAAACTATTACATTTTATAGTATTAACTGTTGGTATTAACTACGTACTAGAGGAAGGAGCTTACATTTACCTACTAAACTCATCATAGCACCTCATAGTCATGGGTAGAACAATGTAAGTATGAATTTTCTAATGAAAATTAAAAGTTGGTTACATTGTTTTCTTTTGTTTTGCCTCATTTTCCAACGTTCATTCTATTTTATTCAATGTGTAATTTTTAACTGCATAGAATCTAGGATTTTATGTGGAATCATTTTTTTTTTGAATTTTTTTCTGGTATACTATATATTTTCGAGCTTAATTGTTTTTCATTTTATGTGTACTTTTAAATACTGTAGGCACAATATTCAGTGCATACCGTGACACACTATGCATGCAGTACTTGCAGGAACACATAAGCATGCATATACAAACGTTCATTTGTGCACATAGTACATGAATAGATATGAATGGATGATATACAGTATGTATATGTATATTTTATCCTCTGGATTCTACAATTGATTATATAAAAGGAATCACAGGATAAAATTACTCAAACGTTTATGTTCTAGTGTTTATGTATGCATTTACTGTACGATATACGCATATTTGTACTTGGAAAAATGAGAATTGAAGCACACATTTAGAGGAATGAACTACACTACCACATTATATTCCTGTAGCAATCAAAAAAAAAAAGCAAAAAAAATTAAAAAATGGAAAAGTAAAAAAGAAATATTGACTCGTAGTATATCTTCGAATATAACTTGTTCATTTGTTCTTAAATTGCATACGTAAGTACGTATACATGAAGAGTATATACAGAACATGGAATTATATACCTGCCCGTAGTATATAAAATGAACTTAAAATGCTAGAAAACCAAAATATGTACATTCACTGTTTTAATTCGATAAAATAATAGTAAAGCATGGAGTTTAGTTTGGGATATACTGTGAAGGTGTATGTGTAGCACTATCAAATGAACTAGCGATTTTTCCGATTTTCCAACATATTCATTTGCACATAAAACATACTAGAACCTAGAACCTATAGAACTACTATAGCTAACGTGAATAATTTTTCGAAAATGATGAAGCTGTAATGCAATACGATTACGAAATATATACGATACTACACTACACTGAACTGGTACCATAGAACTAGATAGAGAAGCCTATATGGAAACATTAGTGCAGCACTGTTCAGTGCTGTACAGTGAAGGTATACTTTTATATTTTATGTAAGCATTGCATATATACAGGCGTATCTATTTCCATTCGCGTATAGCATCTATACACTTTCACACACACACACATTATTGATTTGGTTTGAAATTTTATTTCTTCAATGACGATTAATCGATTTGGTTTCACGTATATGCACTCTATATACTACTAGCACACATAGACATTCGCAGAGGTCACACTCTACATGTACATATGTATGTACATAGAATAAAAAATTATACGCAAACATTAATTCATCTAATGACAGATATAAATGAATAGACACAATTTATATAGTAAAGCGATATCAATACATAAATGAAATCTACATATGTGAAGTAGTATGTGTACATATAAATTCAGGATACTGCAAATCGATTGTGATAACACTGTGAGGGATACGATAAATAATAGAAAAATAAAGAAAAAAAAACTATTGAAAAACTTGCGAAAAAAAATCGAAAAAATAATGAAAAACGATTTAAATTAAACAACAAAAACGTATAAAAAAAGAATGTGAATTTACAAGATAAAAAATAAATATAAAAAAGGATAAAACAAAAATGGGAACAACAACAAAATTAAAATTTTTTCTTATTTTATGTAATTCTGGAGGTTTTTAATTAAATGTTTTGAGCCCAGAAATTAAATGTTTAATGAGCAGTTTAATTGATGCCACAGTGTATAATTTATATTTTTTTTTTTTGCAAACTCGTAAATTGTGTGTTGGTATTATTTAATTTTTTTTTATTTTATTTCACTTTTCATTTGTTTGTTTGCTTTTTTGTTTTCCATCGTAATTATATGCATATTCTGTGTACAACGATGGGTATATAGAGCATAAACAGATGCGATGGCATTTTATAAGTTTTTTTGTGTTATGGGAGGCAAACGATATACCAAAGAGTATTTGTTATGTGAATCTCCAGTATTTTCTGTCAATTTTTGCTCAAAGGTTATTTGGTTTGAACCTCAGCTTAAACTTTATCGCCCTTCAAAAGTTGCGAAAAAATTTTTATTAGACGGGAGCGCTTCAAGCACTTCAAAAGTACTTACATTCAACAACAAAAACCGAGTGTGCATAGGAAGTCATCGGCATACTCCTCCCTCTAGGATCTGTTATTCTGGCACCTAGTCTCAATTTTCTATGATTTGATTTTTTCTTACACAAATTTTCTACAGTATATGTACCAAGCTGCGTGTGCTGTATGCCGTTTGTGATCACCCATGCTTCCATTAAAAAGACCAGCAAAGGGAATAGGAAAAAAAAAGAAAATTTCAAACATTTCAAAACAAAGAAAAATAAAAACTAACAAAGACTTAATTGTATTGGAATATCCTTTTTTTTTGTTTTTTTCTTTAAACATTTTCAAAACTGTTGATTTTTGTTTAAGGAATTCTTTTAAATTTAATGTGTAAATTGAAATAATGGTCGTATGTATATATAAACTTGAAAAATGATAAAAGCAAATAATATAATGAAATTGAATTGAAAAGAAAATTTAAACAAAAAAAAAAAAATTAAATTATAAAAAAACTATCAAATATTTTCTGATAATATCATTTTTACATCTTTTTCATCATATATTTTTCTGTTTGTGTGCTTTAAAGTTCCTTTTCAAAATTCTTCTTCTGAGATAAAAGAAAATAATTTTCTGATTTTATAAATTTCTTTAAATTTTTTATTTAAATATTGTTTGTAGCACTGGCAAATAATAATCGAAAAAGGACTCTCTTCTTTAAGTACACGTAATGATGTACATTTATGTACTAGATGATGGCGTTGATAATGATGATGATGATGGTGTTGAAGATAATGATGATAATTAAAATGAAATTGAAATTAATAATATACAGATATACGCGACTACTCTATGTACCATACTACTTTATATTTTGAATTTTTTTTTCATCCTTTTTATGTACATATACAGTAGGTACATTACATATTTTATTATTTTCCTATATTAATTTATAATTTTCTGTTCATTTTATTTATCTTATATTTCATTAAATTCTTTCTGAAATTGATAAAAGTTTTATTTAATCTTTTGCTCGTACATACAAATTACATTATGATTATATGTATATTTCGCCACATACACCTTTAGCAGAGAGAATGGTAAACATGAAAATAAAATTCAAGATAAAATAGTTTTATTTTATATTTCTTATTCCTTTTTTTTTGTTATAAAAAGAAATGAACAAAATATTCACTTTGTTCATTAATCTTTGATTATGAGTAGTACTTGGTTACTAGTTACATACACTAACTGATAGTTTAAAAACTAGAAAATTGTGCGAGAGTAAAAATGTAGTATAAATTTAGCACCTTACAAGTACCCTCCTATTTCAGAAACAATCTGTATACACAAACCTACCTATAGATGAGTCAAGTTTATCGGTTTTGATTATTTTCATATTTAAAAAACATTTTTGCCATAATCATTTTTGTAACTAAAAGAGATGAAAAGTACAAAAACTCAAACAAACTGCATCAGCACAAAAACTCAACAAATGGTAATTAATTTTCATTTATTTTGAATTTTTTCAGTTTTCTTTATCTTTTTTTAATTTGTTTATTTTTGTTGTGTTATCTCTGTTAATTTGTTCAGATTTAATTAGGTACATACTCGTGTATGATTTTAAAGTATAAAATGTTTTACTGATTTTTCTAAGTTGAAAACTCTTTGAGATTTGTTTCTTAATGAAATGACATTAAACGCTTAATGCAGTTAGGTAGGTTGGTAGGTACTTGGCTTATGTAACAATTAATATTATATACCGAACATCGATAAATAATTAAATTGTTGAGATACAAGAAAAACATAAAATCAAGTAATGGAAATTTACGTATATACCATAGCACTAGATTAATTCTAGTATATTGACTAAAACTGCTAAAACCTATATGATTAGACATGTACGATGTACGAGTACACTCTGTATCGTTAGCTTTATTCTATTATTCCACGCTTTTTTGGTTTGTCGGCTAAATCTTCTTTGACCAATGAAAATTCCAACAGATGGCTCTGTCTATCATTACTACTATTTTTCTACATAAAATGCTAAAGATATTCGAAAATGTAGGCTTCCCATATTATCAGTCCATTGAAAGAAAATGAGATTTGTCGAATTAATTTACAAAAATGAATTCAGGAATTAAGAGAAAAGAGAATTTCAAAAAAAAAAAACAAATAATGAAATTTACTTAAGCGATTAACTGCGCAGTTAGTTATTTCTTTTATATTTTTCATTTAAATTAAAGTATTAAAATTTTTTATTTGTTTGCTTTATTGCTTTATTAATCCTCTGTTTTTTTTTCCTGTTTTTTGTTTAGGAAAAAAAAGAATCCAGAAAATATTCATTCTATCTTCATCAATTTTCATGTGTGTGTATATACAAATTTTATCCTTTATCTGTCATAATCATGTCACAAATTAAACTAAAACTGATGTTATGTACACAATGTGCATAATATGTACATACACATGTATACAGAAGTTTTATTAAAAAATTTAATAACTATGGTACATACATATGTATACTGTATGTTGATTCTATAAATCAACTGCGATAGTTGTTCATTGTAGTACGAGTAGTTGTATTAGATAGGCCAGGATATATGTAGCTACTGTATTGTACGTACACAATAAATGATAGTATCTACATTAGATATGTATGTATTCGTGTATGTCTAGTTAGTCAACTAACCAAATAGTCAGTTAGTTATTTAGTTAGTTGACTAAGTTATGTAATAATATACGGCAAGTTTGAACACAATTACACAAGGGACATATCCTGATTCTATATAATGCAGTTGCATATATCTACAATTTCTGTACTCTAGCTCCATAAACCATACTACTCCATACATTTGGGTCACATGCATTCATTTATACGATTAGATAGCAGATACTCATCAAAAATGTTTGAATACATGTAGCTCCTTTTGTATATGTAGATACTATATGTGAAACGCATCGCGTTACATGATACAATATATCAGGACATTTATCAAGTCATAACTTTGAGGATTATTTTTAAAAATTATGTCGACAAAAGTTCATTAATCATTTTTTTCTCTCTCTCTCTCTCTCTCTCTCTCTCTCTGTTCTCTGTCATATACAACAGTAAATGTAACATATTCGGTCTTATATATATGCATTTATATGTGATGTAGTGTAGTAGTTTACAGTTTGTTTACAGTACTTATTTACTTGTATCCTTGTATACTGTAAGGGATATTTATGTAAGTGCATGTACTCCATACACATTTACTCAACAATTATACAAAACTGCACATTTAACTATCGCGTATATATCTCTGTTACTTACTATCGTCCTATCGTCCCTTTTTTAAAAGTTTTATATTCATATCCATGTACTTACATTATGTACGTATATATGTATGTATAACTTAAAGCACTTGTGCATACTGGTGTCGAATGTGTAGGATTCAATCATTTATAATTTTTTTTTGTTGTTGTTCATTTTTGTTTTTTTAAATTTATTTGTTTGCTTTATTTCAATATGAGATGGCGTTTACATCATATATAGCTTTTGTAATATATAATCTCATAGATGTAGACACCATACCATATTATATTTGATTTTGTTTTTTTTTTTCTTTTTTGTTAAATTAGAAGATGAAAAAAAATTAATGAAATTTTATATGACTATTTATGACTATGTTTGCATGTTTGCATCAAATTTTAATTTTTTTTTCAAAAACCTTACATACATTTTACATGCACATACATAAAACTTTTATAGCGATATGCAATAAAATGGAAAAAATGTCAGAAGATTTTTATGTATGTAATATGCACTTCAATTAGTTAAAGTTCTAAATTCAGTTCATTTTTAATAGTTTTCTCTTCCATTTTGTTTGATTTTTTTTTGTTTTATTTTAATTTCTTTCTAACATTACACATACCATGGAATATTACTACATACATTGTAGTTTGTATTTGTTTTGAAAGAAAAATGAAAAAAAAAAAAAATTGAAAACAAATAAAAATTAAAATCTAAATTCAACGTGTTAGCAATATAGGATATCGTATAGTTTTTCATCACATAAAAATCTTGCATTTATTTTGTGTTTTTTTTTTTTTTTTTTGTAGGTATGATATTCGAGTATTTCTCATTTCCTGTAAACATAAACCCATTTACTGCCAGCAGCACCTCTAACACGTACATTATCCACCGTATTTACATTTTCACTATCTACCCGCCATCATCCATTACGCTACTATTACCTCCACTATCCATCCACTATCAAATACTATCCTTCCACCCACTGCACTAGTAGACTACACACTGACACTGCCACTACTATTCATTTCATATTTTTAATGAACAGAAATAAATTAATGAAGAAAACAAAGCCATAAAAATACAAAAAACAAACAAACAAAAATGATTTAAAAGAATGAAGAGAAGAGTATATAAGGAAAAACAAGAAAAAAAAAAATACAAATTTATTTACACATAAGAGACACTAGTACAGTACGTACACAATTCACATGCATAATATATATGTAGTATATCCTAGCTTACATTGATAAGTCTTTTTTTGATGCGAGCTATTCACTCATTCATTATTTTTTTTTCTCGTTTTTTTCAAAATGTGTAGAATGTGTATTGTGTTCTTTGTTCTTTTATTGCATTTTTCTTTTGCCTCATCGTATTATACGAGTAGTATTACTTTTTACTTCTCCTCATTGTATGTAAAGGATCATAGAGGATTTATTTTCCTATCATCATTATATTATGCCTTAATATTTTACCATTTTAATAGCAGATTTTTCTTTATTTTTTAGTTGGAAATTGACTTAAACTGAAATTCAAATTCAAATTCAAATCAAATATTTGATTTTCTTCTCATTTGCTGTTCATATATTACTACTTCTGTAATTTTTCAGTAGAATTAAACTTTAAGAATGAAGAAGACGAAAACGAAAAGTATGTTTTTGATTTTACCTAAGTAAAATTTATTGGAAAAATTTCGGAAACATTTTTAAGACGTTTTATAATTGGTAAGTGTTCTCAACTTTTGGAACGTGAGACAACGTTACAAAATTAATTCAAGTAGTTTAACACGAGCTTTTATGAACAAAAAAGCTTTTAATTCAAGTAGTTTAGAGCTTTTTTGAACATACAACAAAGACAACTAAAACAAGTTTTCAGTTTGTTAGTACAAACTCTTATTTGACATTGAGCCGACAATAAAAAATTCCATCAATTCATCACCATCCCTGACGTTACAATTCAGGGTAGACTTTAGCTTCCTTTACGATTTCCTTCGAGAATGTCCTGTTATTTGTCAACTTACTTCATCTATTAATTCCCACCATCTTCAGATTACTCTCCACTCCACCTCATCATTCCACATTTTCTTTGGTATGCCTCTAGCTCTACTATTTGTTAGTCGTTTTGTGTACAACTCTGTTTTCAGCATTCTGTTTTGTGGCTGTGGCATACAACTTAAATGTCCTAGTCATCTTATGTGGTGAGACATTACAAATCTGATAATATTTTCCTTCTCAATGGGTTGATCTAGCTCTTGATTCATTCGTATGTAGTATGATCCATCTTCATTTCTGCCAGTTCGAATTCCATCGATTCAACGTACTAATAAACTTCAGAAATCAAACTTTATTATACAGCTAGTGAAGTGTGACTTTTTCATCCATTCAAATACCTCTCAAAATGAATCAAATTTTCTTCGACTATATGTGTGCATATACTATAAGTTGATTAAAAAGTTAATTCAAATGTTAATGCATAACTATTCCTACACATCAAATTGCAATAAAAAAAAATGTATTCAAAAGAAAATTGATTATAAAGCGAGAATGTCTACATAACGAGTAATACAGTTTTGGTTCATTCATTGTAGTAGTAGTACGCACATTTTACTCATCCAATTGTATAATAAATGTTAGTTATCGCAATTATTATTATCATTATTAGATATCACTTATTGTATTGTATTATTTTGGTACAGTAATGGGATGTAATCATACAATATCATCTCGTTTTTATCTAACTAATTCTTATATTTATAATATCTCATCACACTTTTCGTCTAATATTATGTACTCCACACTTTCGAAAACTTATACTCAAAAGTTACAAAATTTAAAGATCATTTTATTTTTTTTTTTAATATTTTCTTATAAATTTTATTCCTTATATGTATTGTGTTTGGATTATTGTAGTCTATTGTATGGATTTGTAATTCAATTCAATCACTTTAACAGCATAATAATATTAAAAGAAAAATAAATACGAAAGGGAGAATAAAATTTCCTTCTACACATACTCCTATATAGCAGTACCGCAGTACGTTGTGCGTGTAAAAAAAATATTTTATATCAAAATTCCTTCATACTAAATTCATAAATTTTTGAGTAAATACATACTTACATACATGAGTGTAAGATGTAAGGTGTGTTAATCTTAAATCTTTCGATTCAAAATTCATAAAGGACAAGTTATTAACGTTGTACTAAAATGTATTAACTTCAGCTTTGAAAATTAGGAAAGTCAATTTTAAATAGCGCCATCTTTATGTGCATTTAAGATTCTTGAATTTATCGTTATTTTAGAGCTGGGTTATTATAAATGATGGTATTCCTGTTCTATTTTATTCATGTTTCATGATATTCATCATCATGGCACCACAGCTCTGTTAAGCGATCTTCGCCTCAAGTAAGCAACGTCTCCATTTTTCTCTATTTTTTAATTTCTAAAGCCAGTTCCTTGTGAACCACATCTCTAAATTGTGTTATATACCATTCCACCAGTAATTACACGGTCTTCCATTATGCCTAACTCCGTTCATGTTTTGGACACATTTTGATTAAGGCGGTCACACAACATTCTCCATTCCATTCACATGATATTAGACCCAAAAAATGATTATGAGTGTTATTGGCAACGAGCCTCCGAACTCCAAGTAGGTACAAAATTATGAAAGAACTTTGAAAATGCTTTCTTATCACAGCTTCTCTACACACAGTAATGCCGTGATGATAATAAATAGCATCCTATTGTTACCAGCTAGTTGACTGAATAATAAAATTTATCTTCTAATCCTGATACTTATAATTTGATTTTGAACACCCTTTTTGGCACCCTTGTAACGTTACAACTAACAAAATAAAAGAATATGTACAAAAAGGAAAATAAATAAGGATTAAAAAGAAGCAACTGTTGTAACAATCTTATTAAAATGTACTTTTCTTACAATTTATACTTATACTTTATGATTGCATACATAATATGTGTGTGCTGTTTATAGCTACATATGTCCTTGTTATATAATCTTATCTTATATGGTATCAAATAATATCATTTTCGTCATCATCGTCATCTTATGTACATGCATATATCGATATCAGATAAAAATTTTCAATAATAAATAAAAATGAATTGAATACACATTCAATTTATTATAAGGAATATATTCGTCGTACAGTATTCGTACGCACCAACACTCTACACAAATGTACTAAATTATGTAGAATCTCCCATTGGAACATTATTAAATGTTTTTTATTTATTTATTTTTTTTTTGTTTTAATATTTAAATGTAATATCGCGAATACAACAAAAACTAAAAAAAAAAATATAATATAAAAGAATAAAAAATAAATAAATAAATAAAAAGTGAAAAAATACATGAAAAAAAAGGAAAAGAAAAACAAGAAAAAATACGAGTATCTATGAATTATTGCATTTGGATATCATATTTTTGTGTTGTATGCGGGTACATATATCTGTAATGTAATAAAATTCACAATAAGTGTAAAAAGTGAGTAAACAAAACAAATTGGTGCTACACGTTGATGGTGGATTCGCATACCGATTTTCGATCGAATTTCGAAAAGCCATTCGGACGGAATTCACATTACTTATTTTAGTTTGAACGAAACATTTTCGAATTTTAAAATTTTTCAGTCTTCTTTTTCTTCTTGGTGCTACGGTCCAAATCGGACCCGGGCCTTCCTAAACCTTACCTACAATTTTCATGATTTGATGCCTCATTTTTTGAATCGAAGTTCTTAATACAATATGAATGTTCGTTCAAATGTTCGTTTTCCTATCAATCGAAATTCACAATTATTGATGTGTTAAACTGAATTTATATGAAGAAATTTATTGTAGACAGTGAGTTTTACAGTGTTCAAAATAAATTAATGTTTTCATAAATACGATTGTCATCAATTTATGACTTCACAAATATAAATTCATTGCAATTTACTAGAGAACCTAGAGTAATAACAGTACCTCCATAGAGGGAAAAATTTGTAAAGCTTAAAGCTTGTTGATTCGATAACAAAATATTCGAATGAAAGCTAATATTTTTGATAAACTTAAATATGGTTGGTTGCGTTCATTAATTCTCTATCATTTGCATGAGCATAAATATCACAAGCTCTCAAATCATTGCCACCTGTAACTTTTGGTGTGTTTATGAAAACACACGAAGTTGATGAAGTGTCTGAGAGGTCTTTTCTTTTGTCTTAATTAAATGAAAGTTATCATCATCCTTGGCTTATAGTTTCTTGTGGATCTTTGCCTCCTATACAATCAGCCTTCAACCATTCTTATGTTGTATCAGCTTGCCGTTATTCCTATTATTTTAACGTTTCGATAAAAATATTGATTAATTAATTGTCATTTTCTTCTCTTTGCAGGTATGTAAATTTTCATTTTCTTACAAATTCCACGTAAACATGTAAGTAAACTATTTTATTATTCATATTATTTCGTGTAACGTGTAACATAGTCCATACACTATAATTTTAATTGAAAGTAGCGTTGAAACAGAAGATAAAATTGACGAAATATTAAAAAAAAAATTAATTCAAAATTTCTACAAATACGCCATCGTACATACAAAATTTTTTTTTAGACGATGGCCACTAATTTTTGACGCTGTCTGTCAATATTATGTCATATATAGAGAGAGTGAATTAAATTTTTTTTTTATTTTTCGTTTTAATTTTTAATTATATACTAGTATACGAATATGAAATGTGAAATTCAAATGGTATGTGTTGTACTGTATACGTGTATCATAATATTTTTTTTTTTATTGTTTGTACTATATTATTCGAGTACACTGTGCTATTCATATTTGTATATAATTATATATATGACTTATGGCATATTTATACATTCATGTGTTTATGTAATCGTACATAGGCTCTTTCTTTTGGGAATTTTTCAGTTTTTTTTTTGTTTGTTACTCAGTCTTATCGTATCTATCATTCACAAAAACGTGAACAAAAAAATATTGAATGAAAAAAATGAAACAAAAAATTAAAGAAATATGAAGAAAAAATTGATTTACTCTGACATATTAATTGAAGTCAATTAAGAGAAAAATTGTATAAATATTTCATTTTTATTTTTATTCATTTTTTCATTTTATTTCCATACATATTCGAAGTACAATTATGTACGAATAACTAGGCAACGAATACCCATGCAATACACATTCACTAACACAACATCCAAAATTGATAATTTATTTATAATATTTTTCTTTTTTATTATCATACGAGTAAAATGCCATGGTATGTCCATGATTAAATGTTAAATTACTCTTTTATTTAGCACGAACGAGTACGATTACATTGATTTTTAATTTTCGAATGATAATAAAAATTTATTGTATCACTCTTGTTTCATATCCAGCTCATTTCCTTTGTGTTCCTTTTTTGGGAATTATTTTTATTTTGTGATGAGGCGAACTTTGTATTCCAATCAGTTATAATTGAGTAAATAAAATATTAAAGTTTTTATGAAGACCTCTGTAGAATTTATTCCCATCGAATACCAGGAATTTTTGTCTCAATCCAACCACAAAAGATGCACAAAGCTATTGAACAATTTGATTACAAAACCTTTTTTCAAAGACTATGGAGAGAAGAGGAGATTCAAAGTTTAACAGCTTGGCATCGAAGATTAAAGCTTTTCAAAGTAATTCAACAAATCTGTTTGCCTTAGTAATTTTTGAAGTTTAAGATTGTACTAGGCTTGAAACATTTCCTTTTCAAATTTTGACATCGAATTTATGACACTTCTTGGAAGGTTTAAATTTTGTGACTTCAAATTGAGAACACTTTTACACAAGTTTGCTAACATTTCAAAAAATTTGCTTTATTCATTCATTTAAATCGAGTTAATACCGCACTATAATTCCATTTGTCACTAACACTAGATGTCGCTGAATTCATTTTGAGTTTAGCTCGTTTCTATATGGAATTTCGATTTCCAATCTTCATGCAGAATATTAAGTGAATGAAAACGATAAGTTACATCGATATGAACGATGTCTTAATTTGATTGAGTAAAGAGTATAAATAAAAGCAAATTGGAAACTCAATTTATTGTCGTCGTCAATAAATGAAATTTGACACGATTTGACAACCATCAACCAATAATATGTCAAGCAGAAAATTTCATATCAATTCACGATTTAAATCGGTTTTTATCATCGTGTTTTGTTGCTCTTGTCGCGAAGTGATGTATGAGAATTCGATCAAATTTATTTCCGTTATCCTTGTTAAGTAATATTTTTTCATTTTCCATTTTGTTTTGTAGAGAATTTATGAAAGATTTTTTTATTATTCGTTCCAACAATAATTTTATATTTATTTTTTGTTCTTTTGGCTACTATGGTGTGTTATCAACCAACTATAAATGGCCAACTACAGCCATTCCAACCAATCAACTACAAACCTGTATAGGATCGAGTATATGCATACACTTTGCTATGGCACTATTGGGTGTAATGTATACTGCGTCATCACACCATTAATTTTTTATACTAGCATAAACGAACAGGAAAACTGTTATTTAATATCCGCAATTAAAGTGGTCATCAATCAGAAAGAAGCAAAATAAAAAACAAACAAAAAATTGAAAAGGGCACATTGACTAACTAAACAACAAATAAAGGAGCATTTTCAAGTAGCATGTGGTCTGATGCCAGTGTAGGATTAGTTACTACTTTCGTTTGTTTGTTTTTTTTTCTTCTTTCTTCTCTTCCAGTCTTTCTCTTAATTTTGCATAATACTAACTCAATCATATTGTATACCACCATGTAAAAATTCGTAATAATGATCCTCTAAAAGTGCAATCAGGCTCAAACGTTGCATACATGAAAAAATATGAAGCCAAATAATTTTATTTAACTATACAATGTCACCACTATATATGCATCAGATTCTTATATACAGGTAGGTGTACTTGCTTATAGCACATTACATGTAAGAGGATAACTTAGAAGATTGGTTTTTGTTTTGTCGTTGCTCTTGTTGTTTTTACGTTATTTTTATTCTTCTGCATGCCTGTATTTTGCAAAAAGGGTAAAGGCATTTTGGGTGGTTGTAGTGGAGCGGATATGTTTGATTAGTTTTGTTGTAAGATTTTATTAGCAAAGTTTTTATTTTACACAGCCAACTTTACACATAATGCAATGTATAATTGTGCCTGTGTGGTACCGATGCGGTATGTATACGCGTTTTGTACGGTACGAATTAAAATTATGAAATGATGAGGTTAACCGTATATTTTGTAGTCGCCTTTGTACCCTACATCGTCGTATAGTATAGATGGAACACCCATATAATGTAGGAGACAGAGAACAGATGTACATATATGTGTCTATACATCCATGTAGGTACGAATATGTACGTAACGAAATAATCGCGATTAATAAAGGATACTGTACACTATTTCTATGCATAAGATACGAGTACTATAATATTTTCACAACCCAACCACGATGGTGGTTTTATTTGGTTGATTACTAGCTGGTTGAATGATTATAGATTGCTGTTGCTGGTGTATTATATATATATATATGTACATAGTACAAAGTATCAGTTTCCATCGCTATGTGTGTGTATTTTCTGGATGAATGTACCTGCATGTATTAGTCTGCCTTTTTTAATAGAAATAAAAGGCCTCAATTGTGTAGTAAAGTGGTCAAAGAATGAGAACAAAAAGAAGAAGAAGAAGATGATGATGATGACGATTGACGATGATGATAATGATGGCAATGAAAGTAATGATTATGATAGCAACGATGATGATTATGATGGTGATAGTGATAATGATATAAAAGTGTCTTATAATGTTGTTGAAAATGAATATTAAATGAAGCCATTTTTTGAATTATTTAATGGAATTTGATGAAAAAACCCAACATACAGAAACAGAATGAACAAACGTTAACCACGAAATAAATATATACATGCACTTACGCATATGTTGCAAAGTGTTTACAGCTTATAGAATACGGACGCAATCAATGATTGCACTTTATGTACTTTAAACTTGTAACAATGCTACACTACAGTCCTACAGTGTTTCTGTGATACACAACGAATTCACTATATACGCGTGCATGCAATATTATACAGTAGTTTTCGATATTTTCATTATAAAAAATGTTATAATACCGCCATGCATATATAGGGGCCAGAGTGATAAATATGTAGACAAAGGTCACGAAAATAATAATATATTTTATAAACAAAATTTATGCAATATACACGCATTTACTAGTGTCAGTAGTTTGTACATATTTGCTTATAATCGTATCGTATGTGTGACTGGTGAAACGAAATTATACATATTTACATGTGCGTGAATTCATATATGTTACTACATACGTATTTACTTCGAATTATTTATGTCTCATCGACAAATAATGCACATTAATTTCATTTTAATTGGGAACTGGATGCCAATACAATTTCCATACAAATAAAATAAAATTCTGTTTTTCATTTTACCTACCTACATACATACGGTGAACATTTTACATATGGATGTATGTGTAATGAAATGGAAACATATCGAGGTTTAACAAACTGCCACACAGTATGTAGATATATATTCACATATAATGGCCACTTTTGTTGATATTTAATTTTTGATTAATACTGAATACTTTGGAGTTCCAAAAATTTCCGAAAAGTTTCCGAGAAATGTGATTTACTTCACAAGTAGTAAATTCGATGCAGTGCGGTGAGTATATGTAATTGGTGTCCATAAATTCTGTGGTTTAGATGTCACTTTGTTGTATTCTACCATCTTTGATTTCATTTTCAAATTTATTACGTCTTTAAGAATGTATTTAATTTTTGATCTTAGAAATTTACATTTTTCTCATCAATTCTGGTCCGTTTCGTTTCCTATAAATGTATGGAATTGTAGTACTTACATCTTTAAAAAAGATAAACTGTACACTGTACAAACATTTTAATGAGATAACAAACTTTATATTTAAAGTATTCCTCACCATATATACACCCATCCACATATGTAAATTTTAAACAACATAAATACGCACAGATATAAATCGAGATAAAGAAATTTTGTATACAAAATAACGAAAAATTTATTTAAACATTATCCACTTTTAATCTTATATATACGTTCAAATTTATTTCACAAAAATTCAAAATGATGTAGTATAGGCAAATACATATATAACTACATACTTATACGAATATTACTCGTATTTATGTTGTAATTGTAACGTGTAATCTTATATATGTCCTAGACATACATACGAGTATATTTCACAATTCACACACAGACCCCAATACACATCTTTGCACATATGCTAAAATACAGATAAATATCAAAGTTATTTAGTATTACATTTTGTGCTTTATCTTTTAATTCTTTTCTTCTCTCACTTCTTATGTATGTATGTTAGTCCTTGCCACCATATCAGAGTTTATACATAAACATAAAAAAGCAAGAAAAAAAAACTTTCTCCATGAAACAGACATCAAATTTAAATTTTCATTTAATAATACAACGCACAAAAAGGCAAATAATATTTGTATTTGTATGTAAGAACATTTCGTATACAATTTCCTAAAGAATTAAATCGAATTTTTAAATTTTTGTTGGGTTTTCTTTTTGGTGGTGTGTCTTTTTATATTTTTGTTTGTAAATTTTATTTTTATTTTTTTTTTCTTTTGAAGATTTTCAAAATATAAATAAGAGAATATAAAGCCAAATAAACCTAGTTACTATACATAAATGTATTGTGAGCATATAGGAAAGAATGGATATATGAAAATGAAAGACGTTTTTAAAGATTTTTCTTTTCTTCCTGTTTTTTTTTTTTTTTTTTTTTTTGCAATTTTAATTTTCATTTTTTACTTTTACTCTGGTTTAATTTTAATTATAGATTAGAGGAAAATTTGTTTTTTTGTTTTCTTTTTGAATTTCCTTACAAATACATATACGCAATGTACATACGATTTTATGTATAATAGAACAAAAATCGTTGTAAGTTGAAAAAGAAAAACAAAATACAAAATAAATTTATTTAATAATTATGAAAGGATTAAAATATGTGTTAATAAAACGGATTAAATAAATAGTACATAATATACATATGTACATACTTACACATAAATATAAATGTGCACTGAACATAGAGTATTTCTGGAATATTGGAGCATAATATTTATTAAGAAATTTAGAAATGTAAATAAATTTGAATTTGATTATGTGAGTGTATGTGGGCGTGTGTATTAATTTTAATTCGATTTTTTGGTTAAGTTACCAGAAGATATTTCGTTATGTCTGTATAATAATTTAGTTTTTAAAGCCTTAGAAAGGAGACATTATACGAATACGAAACAGAGAATATGTATAAGACAAAATGGAGATTTTCATTTGTTGTTGATGCGATATTAACTACATATTTTCAATTTCAATCCAACTTTCAACTTAAACTTGACACTTTGTTTAATCCCTATAAGAAACATCTGTCTATTGATTTGACAATAAATTATTATTACCACAAAGTTTTTATGTTTCAACTTTCAATACTAATCTCCTAATCTGAAATTCATGTAATTATCAAACGTCAATTTTGTCAAATTTTAAAGCTGAAATTCGAATGGAATAATTCGAAAGTGATGAGTTATTAGCTCGATATTTATGTTTTCTAAATTACAGACAGAGATGACATAATTCCAAGAGTAATCTGAACTGAAAACCATGAAAAAATAATCTCTCTGCTGCTGAGAGTTGTATGTCAGTCGCGCGCAATATTACTCAAATTAGCTGTTACATTTATTTTGAAAAATAATTTAAAAATCATGATCAAAACGTGTTTTTAATGTCTTTCTGCTATAAAAGATTGTAGACTCGAAGAAAGATGAATCGAACCTTCCTCTCCGTCAGAGTATATGTGTACTTTTCATCTTGTTTGTAAATCAAATTTACCCAGAAAGTTTCCATATTAACTATATAGGCAATCATTAACAGCAGGCCGTAAGGCCAATATTACAATAACTGCAATAATGTACTACAATGGACTACATGAAAATATAATATTTTTTAGAAATTACTTGAATTTATTCAGTAGTAATAACATTTATACATGATACACAAATGTAGTAATAATGTTGGAAATAAAAAGAATTCCAATTAACATTTCCCATAGTAAATGATACATATACATACGGTAATATACTATATCATTTTGGTATGGTACTTAAAGTAAGGATATAAAATTATAAATATATGTGCATGTGCGTACATAATATGAATAAAAAAATTTTCATATGAACATGTGTCTAAGGGATTATTGTATCAATTTTATTTAAGTAAAATTATTGATCCTTCTTATATCTTACATATAAATGTATGTACGTATATATACAATGTATCTACATACATCGTACTTACCTTCATATCTATGTGTGTGTACAATATTGTAAATTTCTTTAACCAATTTCTACATATACAGCATCATAACATTTATGGATGTGTATCAATCTTGAACATAAGGTACATAAATATCTTCTCAAACAAATGTACGTATAAATGTATTTTGTGTACTGTTACGAAAGATACTTTCACATGAACTGAATATTATGCGTATTGATTAAATTGACATTTAATTTGTATTTAAAAGTTAAATTTTGTAAATGAAAAATTTCCATATGTCTCTATACTAAGTACTTGTAGTATTCTCTTTGTGTGTATATTTTTCACCTTTTCTCTTATATCTACCATCAAATTTGTACATATTTATGTACACTTATATACTATGGTATCTATATGTCTAAGTTCTTGTATTATAATGTGTACAAGAGTGTGTGTGTAATACATTATGTGCAATTTTGAAATGAATACATAAAATTTATTGAATTTATATATTCATTTTTATGTTCATCTATAAAATATCAAAATATTAAAGTCATAAGAGAATAAAAGGGCACATCATAATCAACACAAAATAAATAGGGGGCGGACATACATACATGAGCATATATGTATGTATGCATATACAATACATAGTGTTTTTTTGTACATATGGATGAGTGAGCATGAGTGTATTATATGCTCGATAATGTAATTTCTGATTTTGAAAATTATTATTATTATTATTCAACAATTATTATTTCGAAATACACGCACATATGTATATGTAGTTGATATTTAAATGTACCACAGTTTACTCGTATATATGCATTTATGTAAATGTGCCAAATATTTAAAAGGATACTCGTATATTTTCCTTTTTTATATCCCATCCTATACAGTAGATATGTACATACACACATTGTTGAATAGAGATGTGTGTGAACAATAAAACAATTTATTGGTACATCAAATTTTCTTCTTCTTCTGGATGTGTACATATATAAAGATAATATAAACGAACAAACATATTTCTATAGATACCTATACACTTATACTTGTGTATGAATGTATGTCTATAAATATTCGTATTTAATTTAATTATTACATTTTCTTACAGTGAATATAATTTAATGTTCGTATGTACGCACGTATGTATTTGATCAAAAAATGTCAAAATCAGTTACTCAACAAAAATGACAGTAGTATATGTATAGGTATAAAATTTTATTATGTATTTCATTATAATGTCAATATACGCACATATACATATAACATCCCATATATCATATCATTATTCTTAAATAAAATGCACAAGAATACAAGAGATTTTATTATTATTATTGTAAGATCTTAAAGGATTCAATGAATTATACTGACAATATTGAATGCGTAAAATACAAGGGATGCAGGATATATGTGAATGTGTACATTTGAATAATGGAAAACTATTAAAATCATTATTTAAAGGAACACAAAATCATATATAGAATAAAATAAAATTGAATTTAAAGAAAAATTTAAATTTTTAGGTGAATCCCAAATGTGAAATAGCCTATAGATGTATAATGTCAGTATAGAATAGTATACAGAACTATACACTGACACTCATACATATACCTTAGGAATCTAGGAAATTATTTTTATGTAGCAATAATAGTCAATTTGGTTAATTGATTAGTTGGTTGATTGTCATGCCCTCTAGAGCTTGGTAGTAGGTGTTGTACAGAAGAGAAAGTGTAATAAAAATAAAGGAAATGACGTGACAATTAATATAATCACTGCAAAGGCAGAATACTAAAAGTATACGTATAAACATAAAAATTGCTAGGTAAGTAAAATATCTTGCAGTATACAACCAAACACACGAATATAATCCCAATACATGAATCTTGAACCTTTAACGATTGTACACCAAAAGCACAAAGATTAAAACCAGTCTGTGTCAAAACTGTAGTACAATAATAATAACATCTTGTCTGATAGAGACCGCACAAAAATTTCCACACACGTCGATTGAAATTTAAATGCGCCTAATGAAGTGTGTAGATCGATAATTTATTAAGGTCTCATATCTCATTATCATGTGTTTTTCTTCCAAAACCATTTTGTATTTTTATTGCTAATACAGCGATATGTATATATCTAGATTCGACTTCAACTTTTTGTTTGTGTCTTCAGTTTTCAATTACTTAGATACAAAATTTTTCAACAGACATTTGGGAATATGTAGTATCTTTGCACATATATGCTAAACAGCTACATGTTGGTATACGCACAAAAATCCATAATCACATACTCGTAAGTACTCGTTCACTTGCGTTGTTGTTGTTTTTTTTTTAGACGAAAATGTCAAATAAAATTTTTTTCATCTTTTCAACTTTATAAAATACGAGCAGGTCCTATGCTCTTTGTAAGATATTCTGTCATAAAATATCAGGTGACTTTTTTTTTTTTTGAAAGTTAATGACGATATATTATTAGCTAAAATGTTTTTTGTCTTCTCTTCTTTTTTTTGTAGTGTACAAGGTCGTACAAAAATATTAAGAGTGTGCAAGAATATGAAAGACAAGAATAAAAAAAGAAAAACAAATATGAAAATATAAAAAAAAACAATTGTAGGTGGTATAGAGAGTGGTAGATATAACATACGAGTACTATTAATGTATTCAAATACTGGAAGCAAAAAAAATAAAAAAGAAATAGATAAAATATATGAAGAGAATAAAAAATGTAAAATAAAATATGTATGTTAATCCTTAATGAATTTAATTAGTGGAATCGTATATAGCGTATACTATTATAAATGTACACATAGTACTTGTGGAATTAAATACGATAAAACATAAAACGTTTTGTATTTATTTATTTTTTTCATGTCAAAAAAATTTTAAAAAAAATTTCTAAAGCTTTTATGACTTAGGGATTTAAGTAGATACTGTACGTTCATAATGTACAATTGTACACACACATATAAGTCGTAATCGTACACTGACAAAGGAATTATGACAACGAAAAAGAAAAAAATACACACAAAAATTTTGCTTAAAATATTTAAAAAAATAATTATTTCGAGATACATACGAGGAATATACACGAATATTATGTATATAGAGATTTTAGTATCTTTCGTATCGTATATAGCATGGTTAGCAGGAGGTACATTATATCGGTATAGATGTGTACGTATACGCGAATTTATAAAATTATCTCTTTGTGGTATATTTTATTTTCTTATTTTTTGTTTGTTTATTCATTTTTTCTGTTTTAGTATTTAATTTGCAATTAAATCACGCAAAGATTGTGGAAAAACTTTTTAAATTTTATTCTATTTTCATAAAAATAAAGAAAACATTTTTTTTTTCCTTTTTTTTAAATGAAACTTGAAGACTTTGAGAATTTTTTGAACATTAAAGTATTTTGATTCTATACAGTTTTTTTTTTTTATGAGAGAAATACATTTTTATATCAGATTATGACATAAATTTAGGATAGAAATTTTGAAGAAAATAATAAATGTTTCTTTCTTTTTTAATTAAGCTGATAGATTATGTAAGTTATATGTCTTGAATGATTTTATTATCTGAATCAAATTAGCACCAGTTTTTTAGTTATCTTGGGCGCCCGCGGTGCTCTCTAAGCTTTTTGTCCTCTAGGTTGAAACTTTACTATTTTAAACTTTAATCATCTTTGATTTTGATTTCAATTTCTATATTTTTTTTTATGGAAAATGTTACAACATTTTCACGTCACCCAATAGAAGTAGGATTACAGAAGCGTTTCTCTCATAAAAGTTCAGGTTCTTTAATAGGCCTAATTCTCTTTTTGAAAAACTACAAGGTTCATCGGTTTTTCTAGTTTCGATCTGGATTTCTTCACTGTATACTTGTCTTTATTACAATGCAGTAACTAATAATATTCAGAAGAAAATAAGAAGACAGACTAATACTCGTGTATCTTTCTACTTCTCTTTTCGCTTCTCTTACACTCAATGGTTCAATGACCATGTTTATTTACAAACGAATATGTAGGTCAAAATATTTATCGATTTTTCTCGTTTACACGAATCTAGTCTCATTCTGAAATTGTTCTTCGTACACGCTTACTACAGTTCAGTACATGATATACACAAGGAAAGAAGAAGTGAAGCTACTATACTTCTTTTTACTTCTCTTTCTTCTTTTTCTTCCTCTCCTGCGGCATTTCAGACCTCAATAAGTCCTTAGCCTCTTGGGGAATGTGATGTATTTTATTAGAAACATAAATTGCCGTGCCAAACTGATTTCTGACATTTGTTGTTCCGCTGAAGTCGTGATCGATTAATCCGTCCATTCTGAGACACAATCTATCTAGTCTATTACTCGTACTATCGTAGCGTATACCGTAGGTACTGTTGTTGTCAATGACCTCAAAGGCTACGTAGAATATGCAGAGTAGAGGGGCAAGTATACAAAAATGTTGTTAGGTTATTTTAGTATTCAAAAATTATATTAATAAATAGTGCGAAAATCAACTCCATCATCAAAAATCCATTTAAATTCATTGAAATTTTACACTTTAAAATTTTACAATTTTCTATTTTTTTATAAAAAAATCAAAGGAAAATTCCAACAAACACATCTCTCAAATTTTAATTGAATTATAATTGACATAATGGATATAAACAAACAATATTATTCATAAACGAAACAAATATAACCAAAACTACATCACATCCTTTTTACTATAAAATTTCTGTTTATCATTTTTTTTTTATTATTTTTTTCACCTCATTTTTTTATGCATAAAATGTACATATACATTCAAACATAAAAAATAAGTTCAATCTACACAAACAAATATACATATGCATCCATAATATTATGTATCTAACCTTTATTCTCATACACATATATCAATGCGCAATAAATTTATTGATAATTAAACATGAATTTATCTCATTTTTGTTTTTATTTATTTTATTTTAATATCCTTCAAAGTTTTTTTTTTTTCATTTTCATTTTCATTAACGTATATATTTTTTTGTTGTTATTGTTATTTGTTTGCAATATAAAATTGAATCACTTTTTATTTGCTGCAAAATTTTAATTAACAATTTTCAATATAACATATAAATTTGATTTTCATTTTATGTCGTTTTTTCAGTTTTTATTCATTTATTTATTTATTTTTTAAATTATATTGTCATTGAAAGATTTTTGTTTTTTTTTTTTTTTGTTTTCTTTCAAACACTGTTTTAAATATTTCTCTCTATATTAGAGACAAGGATATAAGTATACACGGTAAACTATAAAATATAAAATTTATACAGATAAATTTGCACATAAATATTTGTACAATCGTCACAAATAATAGTTTGTAAAGGGTGATCAAATGAAAGCAACACGAGCATATTTCTCAATTTGAAATACATAAATAAAATTACGGTATAAGATTTCAATATAGTTTTGTGATTCATTCTAAATATCTATAAATGGAATTCATAACGAAAAAGGGTTTCGTGATGTTCCATGTTATAATGCCTGCCTTTCGATATGCTTGGAGTTTGATTCTGGATCAAATTTTGATGGGTTTTACACATCAATCTAATTTCATTTTACCAATATTGTGATAATGAATATAATTAATTGTTTTCAATAGCATTGGATGTTTGTGGTTCATTGTAGACTACATAATCAAAATTATTAATCACAATCCTATCGTATGTTCTTTGTGGGATACAAAAAGCCTATTATACAAAATATCTGCACAATTAATGGTAATTTAACTTAAGTTGTTTTAATGTTGATTCGCCCAATAGTATGCAGAACGCTTTGTTGGGATATGTAGGTCATTTGCTTTAGGATCTCAAGAACACTCTGGGAAATTTCTATACGGAATAAATGGCTACTATTGGCTTATACATTTTTTCCAATTGTAATTCGCCTAACAACACTGAAAACACAATTGTCAATGTTGGGGAAAATTCGAAAATTAAAACATGTCTGCTGTGATATCTTCTTCTTCCTTTATAGCACTACAGCTCGAGGTAGGTCAGGGTTTTTATCGAAGTGATTTCTAGACCTATTTCTATCATGTGTGCACCTAAAGTTTAATGTGGATTGAGAATCACTGAGTTGTCAGTAGATGAGTAAGCACTTTTACATGATGGGACTTAGACTGATCTATTGTCAGAATGATCATAAAACTTTAATGTCTTTTTCCAACAAGCAAAGTATTCATTTAAAGCTAAATTAAGTTTGGAAATAGGCAACGAAGTATCATGTTTAAAATATAGTCGTAATTTGATCACCCGATATAATATTACGCTGCATTTTAGATATCCATGTAACACACAAACACACACACACACGCAGTGTACAATTTATTATTCAAATAAGAAAAAGCTTACATCAAAATTAAATTATTATGTATTATTATTTTGTTTATTGATTCTTGTTTTCATATTAAATACTAACCACAATACATACACGTACCTACATTATGTATATTCATAATAATATAAATTTGTTTAAAATGATACACATGGATAGAATGATGGTACAAAATCGAAAGGACATTTTATTTTTTATTATAATTTTTTCAACGTTGTATGTATACGTGTGTCGTTATATATGTACTTACATATAATTATATAAAATGTATTTTTACATTTGTACATGTATTTACCTTACATTATGTATTACACACTCTTTCAATTGTATGTGTATTTATGATTGTGTAGATTAAAATGTGCAAATATGAATTTAAACGTTTACATTATTTAAACTGAAAATAAATAAACAAACAGACAAGAAAAACAATACCAAAAAAAGAATGAGCTGGAAACCATCAGAACATACATACTCGTACATACTAACGTCCTAACAAACATTTCTACTAATACATATCTACATAAATATGTATGTGCTTGAATAGTCGTCCTTATATATTGCAAGGATGAATACATTATAATTTATTGTTATTTTTTGTTTTAAATGTAAATATGTAGATATGTATGCATGTACTCCTATGTGTGTATGTATATCAATTTTTATATATGTACATTATATATACGTACAAATATCTACACATATACTTGTGTGGTCGTATTTTATATAGTATATAAAACAAACATATTAATAACTTATAAAATGTGCATATATAATAAATGTATCTGTCCTGTATGTACACACACATACACACAATTCAAGAATGTATAAGTATCTCATCGATATTTATTGCGTTCCTTTTAACCTGGTATAAAGTACTCGGGAGTAATTTGTAAATGGAACGCAATTTTTTCCCTTGGAAGTAAAAAGTAACCTCAAATTTCAAGGTATACACATTTCTAAGGCAATCTAAATATTGGAGTGGCATAGTTGGTCGTGCTCATATTTCAACTGTCATATATTTCAAATTTGTTTTGTTGTTGATTTTAGATTCTCCATAACCTTAAACAATAAAAAGCGACCTATTGAATAAAACGTGTAATAAAAATATTATAGACTTAAACCTATTTCTTTAATCTCTAACAATTATTGAAACACAAAATCCTCTAATGGCAAATTTTGGCGTAACTAATCACACAACTGTCAAGTAAATTACTCGAATACAAGAGGTTGTGTAGATGATCACGACTACAAGTACTTGAGAGTACTTTACCAGGCTAAAAGGAACGCAGCAATTATTGTATGCGTATTTACATATTAATTCACATGTTGATGACATACTATATTACTGTTACACTGTACATACTTACTTGCATACACACAATACAATATTTATATAGAGATATGTAATATTTAATATCAGATCATATAGGTAAAATGATGATTATAAGGTTTTAACAGGTAAATAAATAATAAATAACATTCAGAGGATAATTTAAAAAAAATACACATCCACACAACAACAACAACAACAACAAAAACAAAAAGGATAATAAAGGAAGTAGAAACAGAAGTGATTATGGGTTACTGTTTGTTATACTGTCATATATGATGTACGAGTATATAATTTACAGAGCTATGATTAAGTGACATGTAGTGTCTATGCAAATATATGTATACAATTTTTCGTATGTAAATACATCTATACTTATGTTATTTAGCATATGAATATATGAAAAAGAAAATTCAATTTTCAATTTGTTGATTTATACATATAGTGGTGTTGAAAATAATTTGAACAAATTTGATGGAAAATTTTGGGAATTTTCTCGGTTTGTCTAAAAGTTATTGAAAAAATGTCTTAGTCAAAAAATTTGAATGGACTATAGGAGCAGAATATAATAAAAGTGATCCAATGCGATATGTTATTCTTCTCTATTGATGGCTCGATTACTCCCAAACCTAATTCCGTCTGTAATTATGATCACAATTTTTCTCGTATTAGCTCAAGTTGAACAAAAGCTCCGAATCTAATAACTTCTTTGGTTTTAAACACAAAATAGTTCTCTATTCTATACTCTACTCACATACCGTGGTAAGTGTTTTCTTTGTAATTATCCTCTAATCATCATCATCAATGGTGGTACAGCTTTTTCCGAACCTTGACCTTTAATCGAAGCCTTCCTCCATTCTTCCCGCTTTCGTGATATGCTCCTCCAGTTGTGGATTCCCATCGACTTTATATCGTCTTCAATGTCGTCCGAGAATATTTTCCGTGATCTGCCTTTCTTTCTTATGCCATCCACTTTTGGGAAAATCTATTCTCCTCTAGTACGTACACGATTTTTTGAAACACAGTATACTATCGTTTGACGAACATATTTGTAGTATCAACTTGTACATATCATAATGTCAATAAAAGGACAAAAAATAATTACATATTTTACATACAATATAGCCATATAGTTGAATGATAATCAAAAAGTAAATAAAAATAAATAAAAATATAAAACAATGATAATTTAATGTAATTGAATTGTGAAAATACTCGTATACACGAAGAAATTCACGTTTATGTGTCAATTAAATTATACAAAATAATAAAAATGGGAATAAAGGACAAAGAGTAAATGCTTTAGAACTACGCGAGTATATAAATAGTAAAAATAAAAGTCCACTTTTCATTTGTCCTTTTTGGGTTTGGAGACTTTTGAATATGTTTCGCTCTTTTTTATTCTGTTCGAAGTTTAGTTTCGAAACCAAAAATCGTATGTTCGAAGTATTGGAAGTCCAATCTAAAATAAGGATCAGGAAAAAGAAATTTCGATTCGATTAAAAAACTATAATAATTTTCGTTAATTTAGAATGGGACAATCAATATGAAATGAATAATTTCGAACATAAAGATGGCCACTAAATGATCGTTTTCGATAATCTATGGGAACTAGAATATTTTCAATGATTTATGTGAAATGTAAAACGTAAAAACTGAATAGAACATTTAGGACAGTGTTCCTAAATTCCCTTTACGACTCTTCTTCTTTCACAGCACTAGAGCTCTAATATTGAACCATGGCTTTCACAGAAGTAATCTCACGACTTAATTACTATTGTGTGTGCACCATCTACAGTTTAACGTCGATAACGAACCACTATGTTGCTGGTGGAGAAGCAAACTCTTCTACATGATAAGGCTTAGTTAGACTAATCCATTATTAAAATGATCTAATGCTCCAATCTTACTTTGTGTTTGTTGTTGTCAGCAAGTAGACTATACTTATCATCATCATTTCGAAGATCTTTTTCCAGCAAGCCGGTGCTCATTCAAAGCTGAGTGATTTTCGGGGGTATTGAAAGTTTGAAATTGGCAATGAAAAATTCAAAATTTATTTTTCTCATTTTTGCCGTAGGCAGGGCAGGAGTCGAACCGGCACTTTTGAGATCAGTAGACAATTATACTACGACTTATACCATCGAATCCTCACTCTCTTTACGAGTAATTTTTTATTAAATTAAATGCATGACCTTTCACGTAATTGTCAATCAGAAAATTTTATTCCAGACTGAAAGTTTGAGTGAAATTGTTGAGTCTCTCAAACATTGCGTCTACGAAAAATGTATCGTACCGCATAGGACTACAGAAAGTGTAATGAAACAGAAGCATATACGACTATAAAATGCATGTACATACTCGTAAATTTCATGTAAATTGTCTGATGTGCCTATAAAAAAATATTTAAAAAGCTACTAAATTCGAATATTCACGAAAAATACACCAAACTTAACACCAAATCGATTTCATTGTCGTTAATGTCTTGTTTTCGTTTCGTATTTCATTTTTGTGTTGTTATACTTTTATGAGTATTTGTATGTTTTATTCGTTATTTTTTGAAAAAAAAAAAAAACAAAAAATTATTATTCAATCATAAAATTTATGTATCATCATTGATCGATACATATAGTAAATTTATGTACGAGTATGAATGTTCGTGTATTATATAGGTTAAGAGTATCATTCGCGTTCACACATTATAAAATTCACATATTCATAAAATCATAATAATGCATTTTATACGATAATAGGATATGTACACATGCATACACACGGACGAATGTGTATACTATACGAGTACATATATAGTTTATGTGTTTATGTGTTATAATACCGTGGATTATGTGCCTATTACAGCACATATTCGGGGATATTTAAAAAAAAAAAACGTATCATCTTTATTTTTTAATGACAGCGCTCGCTACATGTATCGTTGATTGGTATGTATAGTTTTGAGATTTAATATTTTTTTCTTTTATTTATTTTTTGTTGCTTTGGAGCTTTTTTAAGGTTTGTTATGTTCTTCTTCTTTTTCTTCTTTTTCTTTTTCTTTTTTTTTCTGTTCTTTCTTCTTTCTGTTCTGTTTTGTTGTATTATTTTGATAATTTTTTTTTTAATTGTAATGTTGTATAAAACGTTTTAATCATTAAATATTTATGTATACATTCGATTCATCAAAAGTTGCACAAAAAAGAGAAAAAACAGTAGAGCCCAAAAAATCAAATACATACATACATATATGTATATTATATGAAAAATTGACAACAATAATAAAAACACAAACAAACCAAAACGAAATGAATCAAAATTCTTTACAAGGATATGAGTGTGGTATACTATATGGATTTTTAACGATTCAAAAAAAAAAACAAAAAGATACAATATTTTTCATCACTTAAAATATTCATTTTTTGTTCATATTTTCTTTCATTTTATTATTCGTGAATGTCCTTTTTGTTGTTTGTGTTTCATATCGTTATTATTATACATAGTATTATACATATTGTTGATTATTTTTCATTTTTACTGTTCGTTTAAAGTTTGTGTATGTGCATGTGTGTGTTTTATTTTTTTGTTTGTAGTTTTGATTTATTTCGAAAATTTATTGTTAACGATATTTCATGGATATGTGTATACACATGTACAGCAAATACAAACGCATGCATAAGTATTATTATGATTAAAAATATATACGCGTATTAAATTTTTATATATGTACAAATACTCGTCCATATACTTATACAAGTAGAGTAGGTACTCTTACGGACATTTTATGACATTGAAAAGGACAATAAAAAATGATTAAAGATTATAAAACGAGGAAAATATATACGAGTAATTCAAAAATGTATATTGATGATGGTGGTGGTTGGTGGTTCTATAGTTGGTTGTAAAGCATACTATACGATGGAATACGTTTGTATGTAATGTGTGTAAGCTGGCACTCATGCTTACATTTTATATTATGTGATTATATATGTAGATTAAATAAAAAATTAAAAACAAAACGAAAAAAAAAAATGAAAGAAAACTTCCTATATAGGAAAGCGGAATTAAATCAATGGCACACAGGATATGACATCGTTATTGTCGTCATTTTCATCGAATTTGTAATGGCTTCTGTTTAAATATTTTTTTTTTGTGTTTTATTTGTGTTTTTTTCATGTTTTTTTCTTTATCTTGTTTTGTAATTCCGTCAATACGATTATACTTCAATTTTTAAGTACGTCATATATGTCACACATAAGAGTTAAACAGGAAAAAAAATAAATGCTGTATTTTATCATAAAAAAAATATCCTTATTATATAGCTACATGTACACATATTTTTTCTTCCTTTATGTAATATGTTCGAAAAAGGACTTCCTGTTTGGTTTTTTCCTTAGTACGATGACGTAAAAATGAAGTCAAATTTTATTATCAGAATTTTTCATCGATATTTACATATTCAGATAGATATAAACCTATACGCGTTTTTATACTTAAGTTTTCGTATATACCTACTCGTCGTATTGTTATGTAAGATAGGATATGCGGTACATCCTCCGAATCCCCATTCGATTTCCATTCATGCATTTTCGTCAAGATTTTTATACAATTTTCTTCTTTTTTGTGTATTTTGTTCTTTACGTTTTAAAGATTTAAAAAAAAAATTTTTTTTTTGTTAACATTTTCGTGTTAGTCCTTTTTTTATGATTTTAACTGTACTAAGTTACGAGCGTATAGATATAAAATGTTGAACACATTAAGTTTTTAGTTCTTTTAGAGAGTTTTTAGTTCTAAAAAGAGAGCTCATTCATTTTTACTATCGCATTTACAAGATAATTTAACGGTTCCATAGCAATCGTAACATTTTCATTTTTTTATATATCACGTATCATCATGTGTAGCAAATATTAAATACCAATTCCATGGTTATATGATGAGATTGTGTGCAGAAACAAGTGTTATGATGTATGCGACTATATTGGTCATTAAAATCATTTTTGGACATTTCTATGCCAACATTAAAATGTGATAAGATGAGCCATGCTTATTGCTAAGTATACCGAATGTGTAACTATATACCATCTACATAAAAAATAAAATCTGTGCGTACACAAAAAAATTCCTTTTATAAAATAGGACATAAACATTCCAGTTAGGCTACATAGAAAGAAAATAAACGAAAGAAAAAAGTGAATCCTTTAGAAACACGTCTATAGATATACCAAGATGCTACTATGATCAAAAAGTACAAAGACTTTCCCATTTAAATCATGAGGACTTATTCTTAAGATTTTTTGTCCTTAAGATAATAGTGCCCAAATAGACATATCTGTTTTAATGAGATGCGCTTGATTACTTCCATTCAAAAAAGTGCATTTATCGGTTACAAAAATGAATGAAAAAGTTCATAGCAATAATGCACCAACTCATAGAGCATTGGTGGTTCGTGCATATTGTCGCTCATCTGCCCTGTTCATCGGATTTAGCTCCATCTAATTTTTCGGTATTCCCAAAACTTCAAAAAATTCTTTGGTGACATCGTTTTGACTCGTTTAGAGAAATTCAAGCCGATTCGAAGTTTTTGAAGATCATTTCGGAAATTGACTTCAACAACTATTTCAAAGTCTGAACAAAAACGTTGGTATCAATGTGTTGTATCCGAAGTCAATTACTTTGGAGGCGATGAAATTTTTATTTTTGTTTTTTATTTAGAAGCAGAGGTCACGTAAGCTGCCTCCCTTTCGCCTCGACGGCGATGCAAAAAATTGCAAGAAATTATAATGAGCAGTGCAGTTTGTATTTCATTATCTTTTGATCAAAGTTGCATGCATGGCTGATGTATATATATATATGATCCTTTAATAAGGTAATCCTTATTATTGTTATTTACAACTACACACGTACTTACATATTATGTACTATTAGGATTTATAATGCTTTTATGATAAAGGAATATTTTAAATTGTTTTCATTTACACAAATAAAATTGGATCAAAAAACAATGAAAAGTATTACGATAATATTCCTTTTCACATATATCCTTGTACCCATATAGAATATATAGTATCTACACATCCTATTATTGTATATATTTATGCCGGTATAATGTGTGTATTCACGTAACCCATTTATTAGTCAAATAATGCGGAAATTATGTGAATGTAAGCAGACAATAGAATTAAAATTATTTTTTCTTTGTCTAGATTATCATCTATCTGGTATATTAGATATCCTTTTAACATTTTTATATACCGAAAATATTGAATCTATTAACTGTTACTACACAAATACATGTAGTACAAGATATACTATCGTTTATATACCTAAATATATCGTATATTCAGCTACATATATCCTTTATTAAATTATTTAATTCGGATATATTAGTTTATTAGTAAGAATTGAATAGGCACATTAAAGGATAATAAAGTTTCGAAAATTATAAAAAAAAAACAAAAGGATCAACATAGATTTTAATTATGTGTGATAAAACAATTGGAACAATTACCTAAATCATACAATTTTTTATGTACTTTTGTTTGGGTTTCTCTCTGTATGTGTTTGTCAAACCGAAACGTGAAAAATGAAGAAAAAAAATACCAATATGTCAAAATGAAAACAAGATAAATTCGGTTTCTATATGTTTTTACTGTTGTTCTATCCGCATAGTGAAAATGTCTATCAAATTTATCATTATACGTACATGTGTGTATGAATGTGTGTATGGATACGTAAATATTTTCTTATTTACCAACATATAGGTTTGATTTTTGTGTATTTCTGTCTACTGTAGAGTGTTGATACTAACTAATTCTCAGAATCGTGAAAAATCTGTCATTCATAACGTATGTACACACACAAATGTGAAAATTTTAACATCCTCTACTACCTATATCTATGGGTTTTAACCTTCAAAAATGTGTTACAATTGTAATGGCGGTTGACATATTTCACGTGATTAAAGTTTCATATAAAATACAACTTTCACTGACAGTTTATAACTTGAACCACAAACAATATAATATAACCAGACTCACATTCTGGTATAGTTCATTTTCATAGAGAAAATTTAGTTGGACGATGTTGTCTCGTCCAAGTAAAATTTATGTTATACAATTGCATATCCGATACACCAATCAACATTTTATTCAACTCTTTTTGTTATAAAAGAATCCACCAAATCCACTCAACTGTAATACTAAAAATGGTGAAATTGTCATCTTACATTAATTATTACATATACCATATAAATCCTATATACTATATACATACATATATACACATTTTGTAGTTGATGGTAATACAATGCATTTAAAAACTAGTTTTTGTAATATAATGTGATTTTCATTTCATTCAAGAATTTAGAAAATTAGGGTGAGAAATTTTAAATTTCTACATATAAATATAATATTTATGTATGTATGGTGTGTGATGTAGCTGCATATACTCGTATATAGATAGGAGAAAAATGATGAGAAGTATTCCTTTCAATATAAAATGATTCAGATTTTTCATATCTGTACATGATTGTTTTGTTGCTATATCAACTAACTCCACTTCCTTAATATTACAGGTCTTAATATTTAAGCACTTTTCAATGTGGTATATGTGTGGATGTATACTATTTGTTTATGTTTGTACGATTTGTATTTGTAATTTGTTTGCTCATTTTGAATTTTTTATTTATTATTTTTCAATGTATATTGATGTTGCTTAATAACCAATTAGTTATAAAAGTCTTTTATATCCATATCTTATTTTTATCATTAATTTTTAATATTTTTCAAAATAATCAAAATAGTAAATTATAGGTTTGATTGAAGAATTTCCCAAACGGAATTTTTTATCTGAATCCTATTGTTTATACTGGAAAAGCGAAGTGCATTAGTCAATGTAATTTTTATTTGAATTTTCTGCCGGAAATACATGTTCAAAGAATGTGTTGCAGTTCCACACGCCTCATACAAATTTATTACATATTTTTGTATTACCTTTCAACGTTTTTCTCTTGGTATTTATAATATATTTGTAGAATAAATATTAAAAACGTATATTAAAAATCTACAACCAAAAAATAAAAAAGTCTTTTAATTTTTGGCGATATGTCAATATAAAAAAATATAGTTTATAATAGATTACTTAATTCATATTGTTGATAGTGATAATAAAAGAAATAATTTGGTTGTGAAAATCTTTTGTATATTCATGACACAAGCTGGGAAGAAAGTTTTAAATATGTTTTTCATAATGTGGCTCGTAAAAATAATACAGACTCCAAACAGTTTTAAAAATTTTGTTTGAAAAACATGATTAACATGAGTAAATCAAAATATCAAAATTTAGTCAAGATCCTTTTGCAAAATTATTTCTTAAAATCAGATGTAGAAATGCAAATCAACAAAATCCGACGCTTTTTAATTTTCAAATATTAATGCGGAAATAATTGAAAGTATAGAAATAGTTTTAGGCGTATGTTTCATACATTTTTCTTTGCATTCCGCGCGAATTTCTGTCTGTTATTACATTAGAAATAAGTATGTTTTACAGGGTTTACAATAAATTAATTTTTGAAACAAATTAATACTATAGTTGTGAAAAGTGCATTTTATTGATTGAAAATAAAGATTATAGATTTGAAATTGTTACTAATAAATAATAATAATATCATGTAATATTACATTAACTAGTTATGTATTATATTATTCAACTTTTTGTTTTTACTTTTTACTTTTTTGGAGTGTCTTAACTTATCAACCATCCAAGCACAATTTTTTCGTAATAATACCAATATCATGAAATCAAGTATAACCATTCTGTGCTCAAAACATGGGTGAATAACATTATACAAATTATTGAACTTTAAATTTGTAACCATTACACACATGTTTTTAATAAGTCTCTTTATATTTGGTTTGTGAGGATGTTTTTCAAATTTTTTTTGAATATTTCTAATTGGTATTTAATTATTTCAAAATGTGATTCAGACGGTCTTATTAGAGAATTTGGAATTTTTGAATTAAAATTTTTTAAATCAACTAATATATCTGTAGAAGCACTTTGATCAACTACACCTTTAGTCAGAGCTGTTCTACATGTTTTACATTCGTTTTTAATAATTTTAAACAAATGTGCAATGCAATACCCTGTGAAATATTTTGCACTTAAGGATGAAGAAGATAAGACTCTGATATCATATTCTTCGCAAACCACCACATTTTTTAGCTCATTCATATCAGGTGTTAAATTATTATCACTATTCGGAAATCTTTCTACATTGGATTCAGAAGAAATTAAAATAGCAGACCAATCTAAATTTAAAAATTCCTCGCTGTCATCCTCACAGTTCTTAGACTTACAACTAAAAAGAAATTTAATAGACATTATTTTTGCAATAAGTCTTTGAAATTCTAAAACACTTGGGTTGTTTTTATTTGCATTCCTACATCTAATGTGATAGAAAAGGTTTTCCAAACAATCTTGATTAAACTTAGAGAAATATATGTAATATAAATCTTCATGAATTGTAAATAATTTTTCTCTCACTCCGAGTATAGCACTTATCGTTAAAACAAAACCTTTGTATAATTTTGTATAATTTAAACTGATAAAATTTATTCATTACATCTACATACATGATACATGTTCAAAACAGGATTCATAATTTCTTTTTCATAAAAAGTAATTTATTATAGATTAACACATTTTCTGTACAAAAAATATATTTTTGATGAAAAGGGAATATCATATATTATACCTGAATACGAAAAACAATCTTCATTTCATTTTTGAAAAACTCGAGCTAAAAAAAAACAATTATATGATCTTCATTGATTTTAAAGGTGTAAATGTTTATCACTATTGTTATGTCGAAGTTATAAATTTTATTCTTAATTATACCTGCTTAACATAACATTACATATGAAAAGAAATATAGCATGGGTAGAATTTTATAAAATTTGTGTAAAATATTTATGATTTCTTCATTATATTTCTTCATATTTTATGACCCTTTTTTACAGTACTATTTTGAGTCTTTCAAGTTAAAACTAAGGCCAAAAAATGAATATGAATACATCCTACCACACAATAATCTGCAAAATAATATGTCGATAAGTAGAATAAATTTTAGAATAACTGAAAATATTTTTTTTATTCTTAATTCTAAAAATTCAAATTTATTCAATATATTTAAAAATATGGGGGTGCATTTCAAATTGATTGACTCCTTAAAAAAAGATAATATAATATACCATATAAAAAACAATTTTCATTTAGAAATTTATTTTGAATAAACAGTTTGTACTGTAGAAGTAGAAATAGTGCTTAAACATGTAATATTCACGAAGTAAAAAACGAGTGGGAATATAATTTAACTTCGGAAATTTCTTGCCAAAAAAAATTATTATTTTCAAAATGTAAACTACACGTTTGTTTTTTTCTTTAATTACATTAAGTTCTTTGATTCTTTATATATACACTTATTCAATCTGCATATTTAGGATTTTTTTTTGATGCAGATAAAAAATTCCGTTTGGGAAATTCTTCAATCAAACCTAATTTACTATTTTGATTATTTTGAAAAATATTAAAAATTAATGATAAAAATAAGATATGGATATAAAAGACTTTTATAACTAATTGGTTATTAAGCAACATCAATATACATACGTTGAAAAATAATAAATAAAAAATTCAAAATGAGCAAACTAATTACAAATACAAATCGTACAAACATAAACAAATAGTATACATCCACACATATAACACATTGAAAAGTGCTTAAATATTAAGACCTGTAATATTAAGGAAGTGGAGTTAATTGATATAGCAACAAAACAATCATGTACATATATGAAAAATCTAAATCATTTTATAATGAAAGGAATACTTCTCATCATTTTTCTCCTATCTATATACGAGTATATGCAGCTACATCACACACCATACATACATAAATATTATATTTATATGTAGAAATTTAAAATTTCTCACCCTAATTTTCTAAATTCTTGAATGAAATGAAAATCACATTATATTACAAAAACTAGTTTTTAAATGCATTGTATTACCATCAACTACAAAATGTGTATATATGTATGTATATAGTATATAGGATTTATATGGTATATGTAATAATGTAAGATGACAATTTCACCATTTGTATTACAGTTGAGCGGATTGTTATAAAAAAAGAGGTGAATAAAATTTTGATTGGTGCATCGGATATGCAATTGTATTTTACTTGGACGAAAATACTTCATCCAACACTAATTGCGCATTAACGTTTTCCATATAAATCCAACTATACTGAAATGTGTATCTGGTATTTATTTGTCTGTGCTTGAACTTGGTTTTTTTGTTGGTCACGATGAATCAATACAATCTGTTTTGGATTAACGCAGCACATGGAATGTTTAGATAGCAGCCAACAGCTTTGAAAGTATACTTAATTGTGTGTAGGTAGTGTAAGTTGAAGTGAGTCAAACATCTTTAGTCAACATTCGAAACAATTATTCGACTTACACCACTATCAAATTTGATGTCACTTTAAATGGCCGCCTTAAAAGTTAAACAAGTTTGAATATCCCCTACGTTAGGAATAGGAAGAGAAAAAATCTTGAGGAATATTGGCAGAAATGAGAAAAATTATTAGCTCATACTTGGGATATTTATGGAATACCTACTCTAATATTTTTAAATTCCTTTTTATGATTCCTCACCACCCCACCCCACACACTTGTCCTATTCATTGTATGTGTAAATCAAATTTAAATTTAAGCCAAAATCTAATTCGAAATTTCGTTTTTATTTTTTTTTTTATTTTCGTCGCTATTTACCTGGATTTCAAGTTGTAGTACACACTACACCTCAATATTTCAAAAACTTTTTAGATGTTTACATTTCGTATTCACGCGTAAATACATATATACTCGAGTATCAATCCATACTCATGGAAGTACATATACGAAGTGTATACGTGTAGATGAAAATTGATACGTACACATACAAATATGCCACCAAATACAAAATGATATGAAATGGAATACCTATATTTCGCTTCTAGCCAACTTCAATTTTAAAACACTGTTCTGATATTAATTTTCGAAAAATATAGACTTTTTTCTATTTCTTTTTTTTATTTATAGGTAACCTTATTTTTCGCAATTGTTACACCCATATTCATTATGATGTTCATTAGTTTTTTAGGATATATACATACACTATACAGTGCTTCCAATAAATGCAAGTATATCTACATTTTTGTAGTTTATTTGAACAATAAAAAATCAACAACGAACAAACACAAAACAATAAAATATCGAATAAAGAAAAAAATATTTTCAAAATATAAATCGAAACAAGGATATGAATATTGTGTTCATTACTCGAACACTACTGCTATACATATACTTGTATGTACCTATATACTCATAATGTACATAAACATAGGCACAATACATGCATGCACACAAGTTATGTGTAGCTTGTATACACAAATAAATTGGGTTTTTAGAAATTAGGTCTTGTTATTCGAAATACTAAACATATTTATTTTCTTTTTTATGAAATTTTCCTGCAGGATATTTATTTCTTTATTTTAATATTTTTCAATAAATATGTTTGTATAGGTAATATGTTTGGTGTATAACCGCACCTATATGTAAAGTTACTCATAATCCTTGTTTGGTGTATTACTCGTCGTTTGTGTATACGTATTTATACAAGAATTTTAAAGTAGAGTAAAGTTTGCGAATAAATAAAAGTTTTTAATCGAATATTTGCACATTATTCAAATAGTCATACACACATACACATAAATATGTACACTCTTATATATACCTACTCATGTATAATGTAAGTGTGTAGGTAATCGTATCTCATCGTAAAAACAACAATAATAATATCGAGGCGAGGCATTTTCTTTTCAGTTTTCTGGATGATTTTTCTAGGGAAAATTTTATCTACACATTAAATGTGCACAGTATATTACGTGTGGCGGTGGTATAGTTTTTTTAACGGATAATGACGACATATTACGATCAACTACCGATAATTTTCACAGGAATCTCTATTTCTACATTATTTTTTTTTTTTTTTTATTTTTTGTTTGTTGGTTCCGTTTTCTTTCCAATTTGTTGGAAATTAATATTTTTCAATATTTTTTTTCTTTTCTTTTCTTCGTCCTCGCAATCCAAAGTTCGATGGCCTATATTCTTAACTCTATACTCTCCCACTATGTCTTTCTCTCTATGGATGTATCACACATTTTTAATTTGCTTGAATTCTTTAAATTTATTATCGAATTGATTTTCGTATTATCAAAATTTAAAATTTCACTTTAAATTACAATTAAAATGTACAAAAGGACGAAAGTTTGTGGTACGTATACAGAATACGCACACAACAAAACTTATATTTTCTTATAGAGAAAATTAGAGCGTTAGAGCTTATCTGAACCGCCAGACCGCCAGTCATCCAGTCATCCAACAGATGAAATTCACGAATTTTAGTTCGTTAGCTTGTATCTGATTCAAATTTTATATTGGGGAAACCTCTATACCTATACTTTTACACACAAGTTTTTCTGTAAGTAGATGTGTACGAACGAATGTGCAAATTGAAATCAGTTAAGTTATTACTGATCCGGGTATACATTTTGTGTTTATTGTTTGTTGCACAGAAAAATTCAAATGATAAACATTTCGGAAACTTTGGGAAATTTCATTAGAAATTTTCTGTAATTCACATCATAGCTTAATTTCAAGTTGTACACAAAATATTTTACAGGATTTTATTCTCCTCTATCAGAGTACAAATTGCAGCCCCAGCAAAATGTTCTATGATTTCATGCTTCTATCCTCTTGAAAAATAATTTTGTTTCCAGAATTTGAAAATTTTTTTCAAACTTTTCGGAATTACAAAAACAACATATGAGTGAGTTTTTCGCCTATAATGTCATGTCAGTTGTTTCATGTTGTATACCACCAATACCACAATTCGATTTTTGTTTGCCTTTATTTTACCACCCCCAAATACTTACATGTCTATAATCTATATTTTCTGTAGAAAGCTTTTTCTCGAATTTGTTTCATGTTGTGTAGGGGTAAAAGTTGAATTTTTGTTGTGTGGTGTGGAGAAAATTTTCTGCTGTATTCTATATTGTTCCAACAATTTATCCGAAAATGAAAATTTTTTTGTAATTTTCTTAACTTTTTTTCCCATTTTCCTTTGCTTCAGATATTGTGTATGTGTTGTGTGTTGTGTGTAAGTGTAAGTAATTTGTTAGCTTATCCGATTATTCAAAAAACCGGGCATTCATATGGTACAATTGTAGCAGTGTCACTCATACGATACATAAAATTCTGAATTAGTTTAGTCCTGTCGTCGTTGTGAAAAGTCATCTTCAGGACTTCTACATTTTCACAGTGGAAAACCATACAAAAATAAGTAAAAAAAAAATGAAGAAAATTAAAATTAGAACAAAAACTGATCAATCAATTGAAAAAAATAATTTTTAAGGCTATACAAATTTTTTCATTATTGTAGTGATAGTGCGCTCGCGTCGTTCTCCAGATAAAAATATCATCGGATTTTTGCATACGATTTTTATTGAAATTTTTTCTTTCCCAGCCCTCGTATGGTATGTAAGAATATAAGACGGGTATTATAGTAGAAAGTGAATTTAAGGAATGGAAAATTAAGAACTAAAGTAAAGAAAAAATTAGACCTGGAAATTTTCATATCAAGTTTGTATGTATGCTTTTCTTACATACGAAATATTGGAAAATTATTATCCATAATTTTGAAAAATTAAAAAAAAAAAAATTCTTAACTGAACAATCGAAATCGAATCGAACATTGAAATTTGCATTACGATAACAAATTACCATACCAATACCAGTATAAGTTTACTGTAATATCGCATTTGTGTTTTGTTTGTGTATGTAGCAAACAACAACCTCAGCTTTATAACTTCAGGCATAGCCTCGGGCTAAAGTTTATTCAAATAGAATTGCACAGCTGAGTTTTCATTTAGTCCGTGACCAGTATTTGAATTGTGAATACAATTGTGGTAGTTTTTTTTTTTAAATTTTTATCGGTTATCGGTTAAGTACATTTTTTATTCTGCTAAATTCAATTTTTAAATTTTTTTTTTTTGTCATCAAGTTTTTCATTATCTGCAACAATATAATAAAAGGATATTAAATAAAAACCGAACAAAAAGAAATAAATAAAAAATAAAAATTAATATTTTGTGGCATAATGTCCTTTTTAAATTAGTTAGCATTTTTTTCATAATTTTCTTGTGTCCAATTTCCACAATTTATTCACGCAACGACATACATATACATACATCAGGTCAGGTTATCAGTGTACATTGTCGAATAGTCAGGAACTATACAGATAAATGAATAGATAGATCGGGTCATTCTATTATGTACTGCAGTGATTCTAGTGTAACTATTCACACACAAACACACGATTTACATTCATATTTGGTAGAAAAATTTAAGGACAATTATTAGCTATTATCTGATCAATTAATACAATTCGTACGTATATCGAAATATCCACAACAAAGAAAATTCAGAAAAATTCGTTATAAATTCAGTTTGCCTCACCTACACTGCCATATTCAAAGAGTTTGATTAGTAACAGGACAGTAGTTGTTGTGTATTGTACAAATTTAAAGAATTCTAGTAGAAGGAGTGCAAGGATTTGAAAAATGTCTTGATTACTATTTTTTTTTTAATGTGCGTGTTATATGTTAAAACGATATACAGTCTATAAGTGAACAGTCTTGCGTGCAACTATTACGTACAATATAAAAATAAAATAATTATCCTGATCCATTTAAGTGTCATTACATAAAATTTTATGATGAAAAATTTAATAAGAAACCAGAACAAAAAAGAAGTAAAAATTCTTGGAAGAAACATTAAAGAAAAGGAGTGTACTTCTATAATGTGATGATATATGGTGAAATGATGAAAAAGGAAATATTATGGAGAATAATTTGATGGTATGCGGCTGACAAATAATGCATATTTTATACTGGGAAAGAAATTTTATGGCTGTATATGAGATACCAATGGTTACAGGCAAGGAAATGCTACAAACTATAAAAATGAAGAAGAAGAAAATCTGCAACAGAGAACAACATGAAATTGCATTCTTGTAAAAAGCAAAACGAAATCATTTTTTTAGTGATTATAGACCAAAGTTCAGATTTGGAGTGTCCAGCTGTTGAAGAAGTCAAAAGCGATGATCTTCGATGTTTTCATAAAACTCAAAAAAAGAACAAGAAAAATGAAGAACGAAGGGATTCAATTTTAAGACTTTAAATTTATCAGTGGAGGGAGGTAAGGGACATTAAAGAACGAATATAATTTTGTGATGGTTTTGTTAATTTTAATATCCTTATGTACAATTTGCAACAACAAGAAATATTCCTTTTTTTGTATGTAAAACATTATGTGATATGTAAAAATAAAGGATCTTAACAGGAATCCATAGATTTTGATTAAAATCATCAATAGCTTGATAATGAAAATAAATCGTCAGGAAACGATTTAAAGAAAACTATGACCATACCTAATGTACATATATTCCTAACATACACACAGGAGTCAATATTTTTTATATTCGTTGTGTTCCAGTAAAATAATGATAATTGATAGTGATAATGGGGGTAGTAAAATGGATAAAAGTCTAAAGATAACGATCATATCAGATTAGATAAATTCACATTGAATTTAATTCGTGTAATCTTTATACACAATATCCACAATATCCAAACCACCACCACCAAACAAAAAAAAAAAAATCCACATAAATTCAAATGAAAATAAAGAAAAAAAAACCTTTAAATCGTGTATATAGAAGAAGACCAAAGAAATGCGATAGGAAAATGATTCGAAAAGGAAAACAGCAAAACTTTAACAACTTTAACAAATTCTCATACAGAAAAAGTTAAGAATTTACTATCTTGATTTCCTTGATTTTTTTTTTCTTCTACTATTCACAATGTAAAACAATAATCATTTAACGGAACATATTTTGCTGCTGTATTATACTACATACAAAATAAATGTGCCCACAAAGATATTATCATCATCACTCTACATATATACGAAGGCATTAAAATCAAAAAACCAAAAAAAAAAATTTAAAGAAATAACATGAAGGATGTAACAAAACCGCAAACAACCAATAAGAAAACGAAAAATGTTCTTTAAATGACCTTTAAATAAAACATGAAAATCTAAGAAAATGAACAAAAAAACAAAAGGTAATTTTCATTCATTTTTATATATATAATATATTATTATCCTTTTTGTTTTTGTATTAAGAGTATTTTGTCGTTTTTTCTTTTTATTGTTTTTTATTGTTCTATTGTGGAAAAATATAAAATATTAGATTGATAAAAAATGTACGCAATTGTTTCGATTGTAATTTTGTAATATTAAGGACGGTTTAGATAAGGAAAATATTACTTGCGAGTACGATACTTGCGATAATACTTGCGAGTACTGTTTGTAATCGTTAATAATATAATAATAACAAGGATATAATATATAGTTTTCTATACTCCTGTTATAGCCTATATGCCTATAGTAGGCAGATTAATTTATTATTTTTTCTGATTTTCTTTTCCTATTAATTCTTATTCTACTTCTTCTCTCTTCTACTTCTTCTCTCTTCTACTTCTTCTTTAGTTTATGCAACGACTTACCAAAATCCATAAAGGATATACTCGTAGCTATAGTATTATAGGTATGGATAACAGAATACAATAAAAGCATTCGAAAATTCGAAATTTAAATCTTTTCATATACTACATATATTCATAATTTTTCATTTTCAATTTTATTATTCTCATTATTAAACAACAAAACTCCACAATTTTACTGCCACTCTTCATATCGTCATTTCAATCAGTCAGAGTCAGTTAGTCATCAGTCAGCTATTATAGTCATTCAGTTGGAGGTAGTTGGAGTGTATTATTGAAAAGAAATTTGGATAAAAAGAAAAGCTTGCAATTGTCTGTCTGATTGGTAATATTATCTACATTCAAAGTGATTTTTCTTTTGAATTTTTAAAAATTTGAAAAAATAGAAAAAGGAAAGCATATACACATACACACACATATATATTCAATAACAAAAGCAAAAGAAAACAAACAAAAAAAAGAAACTAAAACTATTTAAACTAAAAAACTAAAACTATAAAACTTCTTATGTAAATGCTACATCCAAATCAGTATTGATTTTCGAAGGATTCTTTGCTATTCAAATTTGGTCTATTTTTTTTTACCTATATGTACCTTTCTTTCATACCTTTCTTTTGGCTTACAATTTATTGTTACAGATCAGATTCATTTTCTTAGTGAATTCAAAAAAAAATAAATAGAATGAAGTTCATTGGAATTTTCTTATCATATCCTTTTATATTAGTCATGGGATTTTTGTATGTGTAACGAACGCAGATAATATACGATGACTTACAAAAGATACTTAGTTAACAATTCAATTATTTTCTTCAGTTTTTCTCTTCATTTTTTCATAAATCATCTCTTTTTTCGTTAGATCATCTGCAAGCAAGTTATTCCTTCTCATTTTTTTCGTTTGTCTTCTCTTTTTTTCTTCTTCTTGTTGAATTATTTGTTTGTTCAATAATTTCATGGTATTTTTTCTTAACGGAAATCATAAAATTTCATTTTTAATTTAATTGCGAATTGAAAAAAACAGAGAAAAAGCAAGAAAAAAAAATTTCTTTTTGTGTTATGAAAAGAGACAAAAGAAAAATAAAGAAACAAAATGCACAAAAAAAACAAAAAACTGAATGAAAACTTTAAGTAACAACAACAAAAAATGAGAAAACAATAAAAAAATTATTAAAGGATATTTTGCCAGTTTGTGAACACAAAAATATAAACTTTCATACGTACATACATATATGTATATGTATGGATTTTCTGTCTGATGATGGATATATCAGTTTCAGACATCAAAAAAAAGTTTTTCGTTGTGTTTTTTGTTCTAAATTTTTTTTTTCAATATTTCTTTTCTATTCGTCTTCTTCTTCTTCTTCTTCCTCGAATCATTGCTATTTTTCTGGGGAAAAAAAACATTAAATTTATTATACTCACATATCTATATATAAAAATTTAAAAGAAAATTCTTTCAATTCATTCAAAACTAGAAGAAGAAGATGAATAAAATGAATTTTTCGTTGAAAAAAAAAACAACTAAATATTTAATTAAAGTCTATAATATACATATCTATGTTGATGGTGTGTTGTCGCTCGTTGTCGCATACACATTTTAGCTAATGTATGAACCACCCATGAAAACGAAAATAAATCAACATGAATATCAAAAATACTAAAAGGTTTCGTTGATTTTATGAATTTTAAAGATCATTCAAGCTATAGTTTTTCATCACTAGATTTACAATGAGATCACCATTAACAAACTGTACCGCTGGTAAAACATTTTACAGATCTATTGCGAGATAAATCCGTAAATCTCCGCATTTTATTCTCACAAATCTGCTGCATGAAGGAAGACTAACATTACGTAGTGTTCTTATTTGAAAAATTCTGACCACTTTAATTTTTCTACTGTTTACTCTCGCTCTTGGATCTTCATAGTATCGTCTAAAAGTTATTCGGGAAACAACAAAAAAATCATAAATTTATCGATTGAATGATTGAGTGATGACGAAAAGTGTCATATATCCGCCAGTAAGGTAATAAAGATCTAGAAAAAAGAAAGAAATAAATTAAATCCAATTCCATAAAATGACTGACTATAGCATTTTAAAGTTTACATAAAAAGACTACATTTAAATGAAATCAGCAAAAATCTCTACTTATCGATAATTTGAATTTGATTTTTTTCATTTTCTCATATTTCATCTCTCATTATTTTGATTTCATTTCAAAAGTAATTTAATTTTTGTTTTCTCAAATTTAAACAGGCGATGTCAATTTAATTTTTCAATATTTTGGTATTGAATAAAAAAAAACAAAAATGTCCATTGTTTATAATGGAATTAAAACAAAAATCATTATAATGTGTGTGCATTTATTTCGAATGCGTGTTCCATATACTTACCATAAACCAAATACATTTTTCTGCTACATACTCGTCGTATACTGTATGGCAAAAATTCACATCCAAAGATGCCATTAAACGATAAATATTTTAATAAGAAATTATAATCGAAATAATATTGTATCTATACACTCATCGTAAATATTTGCGTGCAGTCATGTGAAAAAGTTTTGAAGCGCTTTGTTCAATTTTCGTTATAAAATGATTTTAAAAAAAAATTTATTCGTCATTCTTTTGTGAAATTTATTACTTTTCAGTCGACTTAAAGTCTTATTTATTTTAAAGAATGGTAAAAATTCAGTCATAAATATCAGATGTTTGGTAATTTGTCACTGAGAAACAGAAAAGAAAAACAATTTCATTGACAGATAAGTGAAAATAGACACAAACTAGTGCAAAAAAAATGGAAAGAATTTAGTGACAAAAAAGTGTACTCATCAACTGATAAAATATAATTGAACGAATCTGCCATTTCGTTAAATACAGATCATCTAGGAAAGTAGGGAGCAAATATACAGGTCTTTCTTTCGATATTATTTCCTAGACCTAAAGTCCCATCCATACTTGGGAATGGTTTGCAATTGTCTTCATAAACCACGTGATTCTTTCTTTTTGTTCCTCAACACTGAAGTTATTTAAATATATTTGTGTTTTTGTTGCCGATGTCGGTCTTCTTGGTAGATTTTTAAAAATAAAGTCACATAAGTCATACCAAAAGCTAACATCAAGTTTGATAAAAACAAACTTTCGATACACTTTTAATCATGTTTGTACCAAAACTTTTTTGCAGCACTGTTTGTACATTATATGCGTACGAGGAGTGTATGTAAATTAGCTGGTATATTAGTTATTAATGAAATTATTTTTTGTTTATATTACCGCACACATTGATACATAGGAGTGCAAATATTTATGTGATGTATGCACTCGTATATAGGTTCACGTCTAATTGACTAGAAAGTATTAACACACGTATTATGGTACAATAGTCGTATCCTCCCAATCGTTGGTTTAATTATTATGAATATGATCCAAACAATAATATTATTTAATTATTATTTTTTCAACGGTGTCGAAATGTCTTTTAATTTTAATGACTTTTTGAAATAAATTCTCAACAATAATTTTCGTTTAAATAATTTATCAGATAGCAGCTATGTATATCCAAAAGCAAAAATAAAAAAAACAAAAAAAAAACAGAGAAATAAAAAAATAATTAAAATTTATAATCAAAATGCTCGTTAAAATGAAAATAAAATAAATCGGACCGTTTAGAACCGATCAAACATACATAAGCATATTAACAGCCCCAGATATCCATTCAAAGATATCAAAAATGTATGACAGACCAGACGGAGAACAATATTGATAAAATAATAATGGGTGGGTATATCGTATAAAATAAATAAAAAATCGATCGTATAGCATTAAGTGTCCATAAGATGTAATACAGTGGAATCGATGGAGCTCTGTTCGTATGTAGTAACATGCAGAACTTTTGTGGTGTTAATTGAAAATTTTTTTTTTCATTTGACTACCAATCCGTCCCTATATCTACCACTACCTGGCTAGTTGGCCTGGCAAAATGTATAATTTTCTGGCTGATATTTGTGCTGAGATTTGAGAAATTTAAAAGGTTATGACATCGAACAGATCTATTTGCCTTTCATTGCAATGCTATTGAGAAATGTTTGAAAATAGACCTGAGAATTTTTTATTATAAAAATTATTCGAGTGTATACGTACCAGAGGAAAGGCAAAAGTTGATGATACAACGGTCTGAAGGAAATATCCTAAAAATGTAGACACATCCACGGATTATTTAAAAAAATCCAAAAATTGAAAAATAGTTAAATTGCAAAATGTTTGATTGCAAAATGTCAAAAATTACACTGATATTAGGATTAATGTGTTCCTATGTAATTGGGATACGTTTTTATTTCGCGAATTACAAAATTATTAATTATGCTAACTTACTTGACTTCAAATCCTTAAAATTATTGTCACAAAATCAGAATTTCAATTTTAAAAAGACAATTTCATACGAAATTAGGTTGAAACAATCCGCTTTCATTTTAAATATTCTACGAAGAACGCTAAGTGCATATATAAACTGAGATTTTTATAAGTATCCGGTTCGTAAAAGGGATATGAGGTGAAATATATTTTTTGCATTTTATTTTTTGCTTTTAAAATCTCAAGTTGTAGGCTCTACACTAGAACTATATAAATCCTACCATTTTGCAATCTGGGTCAAGTTATTTTTGAGATTAATAACCTAACCTATATATTATACTCGTACAGTATGCATACTTTTCCTTGTAGGTACATCTTCAAGAAATCGATTACTTTTTATTTTTTTTAATGAGAAAAATTACATAATTATTTTTTTTTTACCATAGCGAAAACTATTTCAGAGTATAATTATTGTTGCTATCCTTAAGTGAGACATTTTGTATTCTATACATAAATTATTTTCATTTTGAAATTAATTTTTGCAAAAATCTGAAATAAATTCTGAAAAATTTATCAGTAAATAGCTTGAGTAAAACTCGTGGGATGAGTTCTCCTAAAAAAAAGGACACATGGTTTTAAAATCTTCTATCATCTTTTCTTTAAGTTATTTTCTACTTGTATAATGTATGACAAATTGAAAATGAAATTTTTTAAACCTACACAAAATCAGGATATACGAGCTAAATACTCTTACAATCACTCATGTACAGTATCTACATATGAACGTATATCCATGTCCAAAATAAATTCATACATTTTTTATGTGAACATTGATAACTAAACTGCCAATATTAGCTGCAAATCTACTGAAGTATGTATGTTCGTAGCAGTTGAGTATCAATTATTATTAAAACTTTTATGTATGATTTTTCTATTAAACTTTTATTTGAGTCATCATTTTTAAAGGATTCTTCTCTATCTAATGGAAAATGTGTGTTTGTGTTTGTGTCTGTGGGTAACTTTTTTGTTTGTAAATTTAAATTTCGAGAAAATCAAATATTTTTCAGTGTCCTGCGTATAGTCATTATATATGTACGTTAACAGTGAACGAAAAATAAATTTTTGAATGATTTTTTTTATGTAAAAAATATTTTGAGTGCAGGATATAAAAAATCAATCTTATAATAGTCTATCGAAATATTTCTTATTCGAATCTAATTTGAAAATTTAAAATTTTTTTTTTGACAAAACATCAGCGGTAATAAACCTAATTCCGAAATGTGATTCGTTTTGATTACCGTGCACAGGTAATATGCGGGTATATTACAGGTTTACGTACTCAAATTTTATCTAAATCCTTGATACAAAAAAAAGAAAAAAATTACAAAAATATTTACCATCGTTTATATACCAATCAGCGGGAGAAAAAATTTGTTTTTTATTTTCCTTTTATTTTTCTTCATCTCTAAATATGTATGCATAATATTGCTTGCATAAGCAGTCGTGTACAACTAGCCCTACATTACGTTTGTATCTGAAAATTTATTGAATATCCTATAAAGTTTGTGCAATAAAAATTCTTTAAAAACGGATAATGCATATAACCAAAACCGTGCAAACATTATATGCACATATGTACTCTAAAATGTGTATACATGCATTTAAATGTATATCCTTCAGTAGTTCGCTTTTTATTGTATATGCATTTTACGCATACCTATACATTTATGCACTCTTGTACATACATCCATACATAAATATATGGAACATGAAGTGGTGAAATTTTTCCAGTTCTTTATCCTTTATCCTTTTTAAATATGAATGTACATCTATATACAAATACACACAAACACACATATACACACGTATTATGCAAACGTATATGGATACATTTATGTACAAATTTATACAATGAATTTTTGTGCAATATCCTTACAGGTGTTACATTTTATAAGCGCATATAAAATCTACATCGTAGAATCAGCTACAAAATGCAGATATTATCATATGTGTGCATTTGTATAGATGTCCTACATACATATATATATAGGCGCATAGATATGTAGGACCCAACTACATATATTTATGGTGCATAGCTTACAAATTTTCATATGTTTTTCGTATATTCATTTGCAGTTTTTTGAAGTACATTATATGAGGAGTGTTACATTAAGGATACACGTTAAAATGATATTTAACGTTTTACAGTTGACTCGAAAAAAATCATTTCGTATGTTTATTTGTTGTAAATTTTTGTTGTTTTATGTATGGATATGTAGTACAAATCGTTTATTATCCTTTCTTATGTTTCATATTACTTACATATTTTCACATATAATACAGGTATGAATAAAAACACACACATACACATCTTATCTACAAAACATTTTAATGTTTTACCCATAAAATCTGTGCACTATAAGCACAAACTTTATTTTAGTTTCATTTTAAATTTAAGGATTGCTGCATATGTATGTTTGTAGAAAAATAATGGTGATATATCAACCACTAACACATATACATACACGTACATACACATATAATACGTAAATGTATCTATTTTATTTTCTTTACTAACAAATTCTAATTTTCCAAAAAGGATAATGAATAATTTTATTTATATGCAGACAATTCTTTAATTTGCAAAAAATATATATATATGTATAATACCATGAAATCTTCTCAAAATAGCTACATTCTCTTACACATTCATTCATTTTGTACATTTTTTAACGGAGGTACACATACTGTTTTATATATTACAAAGATTTATTTATATGAACGAATGTGCATGAACTTGTATACCTTCTACCTACACTCATATTGGGAGAAAAAAAAAAAGATAAACTTTTCGTATGTAATTTTTGTATTTTAGATTCAGTGACAAATTGCATATTTATACTCGTACACACACATTTTCAATATTTTATGTGTTACAGTTTACCTCTATATATTGAGTCTATACCCGTCCATGGATAGATAGATAGATTGTTGGATAGATTTTTACAGGTGAGAAAATTCAGTTTTCAAGAGATTTCTCTCTACTCTGTATTCACCCTAAAACTAAAACAGTAAATTTGAAATGGCAAATTTATAGATGAAATTTGTATACATATATAGTTTTGTTTATTTTTCTAAGAATCAACGAAAAATTATTGTTATTTTTATTCATTTTTTTTTGTTCTTTTTGGTTTTTCTGATTTTGTGTAGGGCAAAAAAAGAAAGAAAAAAATAATTTGTAATATTTATTGTTTGACCGCATCGAATTACGAGTATTGTATGAACATATATGCTCTAAAGCTATTTTGTATATCCAAAAATGTATAGAAAAGTGTTTGAACAAACTCGAATATATTAGAGCATATATATATAGCGTTTTTAATTTTTTTTTATTTTCATTTCCCTAGAGAATCATAAATCTTTTAAAATACCAGCCGTATAAAATAACAACAGTATAGATGAATTTTCTCCATAAAATATACATTCATAGTACCTATATTTTATAGTGCTAGAGTTGTATAGTACTGTACAAACATACTATCCGCCTTATCATGATATTCGAAGACGATGAAACGATGAAACGATGAAACGAAACGATACGATATAAAATTGCTATTATGAACCTTCATCGTTTCGAATATTAAGTGGTACATCGTGGTACAATATAAATCCTTTATAAAAACGAAACTTTAATGTTTAATTCATACAATTTCCAGTTTTGTTGTAAGAAAAAAGTGTTCGATGTCATTTCTATTATTTTGTTGATGTTTTGAAATATCATTTTTAATAATAATTTCCATTTTTTTAAAAAAATTAATTTAATATTAATATTCACAAATATTAGTAATATGCTTTAAATAAAAAAAATTCTATTAAAAACCAAAAAAAAAAATAGATTTATATGTAAACGATGAACAAAATGCTATCGACTGAGTAGACGATGAAAATCGTTTGAAATTGGAACGTTTCGAATATTATGATCGCGTTTTTAACAAGACGATACGAAACGTTTCGTCTTCGAATATCATGATAAGGCAGTATATTTTGTACTCATATAACCCCAATTTATATTGAACCCAAAGTATATAAAGTGTATGCATGTAGAAACAGACGTACCGACATAGTATACGGCCATACGGGTTAAATATTAGTATATATGTAGATATACTCGTACATACATTTACATAAAATAATTCCCATAAGAATTAGATTTGTTTGATTTGTATCGTTATTAATTACATAACATTTTCAGAAATTAATTTAAATAAAATGTTCGTGAAATGAAGTACTTAATTAACAGCTTTAACTTTAACTACATAAATATTGTTTAATATATGATTGAAGAAACGATAAATGTACATATGTACATACAGAAGTGTGACTGTGTATTCATATAAGAATTCGCGTGCATGGATACATGAACAATTGTTTGAACTAAAAACGATCATAGAATTTGGTAGGTAGTATAGAGTTATAGCTTGTAGAATAGAAAAATGCTCACAGAAAGAAAAACGCTCATACGTACAAGTATGTACTAGTGCATATATACGAGGGTCGTATGAAAAGTTTCTAACATAACATAGAAATAAGTTATGTTTTATTTTTCAACATACTTAGTCTCCTTTTAAGTCTATACACTTTTCTCAAAGATGTTCCCATCCCTTTAATCTTCTGCTGCGATGACTTCTTCAATTGATGAAAACTTCTGTCCTCCGTTCCGAACTTTGAGTCTAGAAAACAGAAAAAAGTCACTAGGGGCCAAATCTAGTTAATAAGGTGAACGATTGATCAATTCAAATCCCAGTTCATGAATTTTCATCATGTCAACTACTAAACAGTGATACGGTGCATTGTCTTGATGAAACAGCTCTTTTTGTTCTTAAAATGTGAACGTTTTTCTGCGATTTCTGCCTTTAGATTATCAAGAAGTAAATGCGTAGCTACCATTATTGTTTTTGCCTTTTGAAGATAGTCGAACAATACAGTTCTATGGCTATCCCAAAAAACAGTCTCCATAACCTTTCCGGCATATGGAACCGTCTTCGATTTCTTCGGAGAAAGTTCACCCTTTAAAGTCCATTGTTTTGATTGTTCCTTTGTCTCAGGAGTATATTGGTGGGTCCATGTTTCTTATAAAAGCACTTATTGAATAACACAAAAATGACATTCAAACAACAAATAAACATCATTCAAAATGACAATAATTTTGACAGTCATCTTACAAGACATTACTTATCATCGTCGTACCAAAATGATTTTGACAAGAAGCGTCAAGCGACATCTTCTTGTCAAGGCCAGAAACTTTTCAGACAGCCCATGTACATCTTTCTTCACACAAAAAATAATGTTCAAATGTTGAATATGTTATGTGCATTTAGATATAGAGATTACGTTTATCATTTTTATTTGAACAAATGTACAAAAAACTGAAGTCATTCACAAATACAATTCAAAATATTTTTTCAAACTTTCGTTTCAAAAAAAAAAAAAACAAAAAATAAAAACATAGCATAAAAAAAATTCAATTGAGAGGAGGTTTTTAAAAGAATGATAATTATGATATAACGACCATAAATGTTTTAATAATTGATATCTTGTGGTCATACATATGTACATATTTTATTCGTATATTCGTATAGCAGTAGGATGGGAGTTTAACTAAAATATTTATCTAGTACTTATATATGGATAGAAAAATTTACGATGGGTGGATATATTTATTTGAACGAGTATCTAACATGAATTTCTAGTATCTAAAAGAAAATACTGCCCATAAAAAAGTAAAAAATAGTTCCAAAAATTATCTTTACAATACGAAAGTTACACAAACACATATTAAACACTTATCATGAAATTACAAGTACAAAAAGTTAGAAACACAAGAAGACTATAGCTACATATAACCTGTGAAATAACCTAAAGAGACGTGACGAGACGAAACGAAACGAAACGATACAGACGATAGTACTGTGGTACGTGGAACTAGCCTAAATGGACGTGTTCTTACGTTCGTTCAATTTCGATAAGTTTAAATGTCAAATAGACGAAACGAGACGAAACGGATAGTGCCGTAGCGGTCGTACATTTTATCGTTTCTACTCGTTTCAAACACATTTATACTTGTTTCTACTCAATACTCATACACAATTTTACTCATTTCAAATCGTTTCTATTTAGGGCAAATTGTCAAACTGACGAAACGAGTATTTACGTTCGTTTAATTTCTTTCGTCCCATCACGTCTATTTAGGTTATAGTTTATGTTTTGAAAATTTCACAATTTCGAAAATAGTTTGCTTGGAATAGTTTAAAGTCATTCCACAGTATAGTGAGAATAACATTGGAGTGGAATTCACAATGTCATAAAAAACGTGGGACGTACGGTGTAGACGAGAAGCTCTCGGTATTGAAAAAGTCTTGGAATGACATTAAGAAGCTGATACTTAATGCAGTGAGATGGAATGTAGAAAGCGTTTGTGGAAGCATTGTTCTCCCTCGATGAGTAATAACAAGACAAAAAATATTAAAAATATTGCAAATTATCAGTTTTACACTAGCTCTGTGGTTTCTTGTGATTCTCTTTGTAAATAATTGGTTTGAATATCGTCGATTTAGAATGATGACGATTCACTGATCATAAATCAGCTACAAGAGTATCAAAATCTATTCATGTCTCCATACAAGACAAAGTGTGCACACAGATACAAAAATGCTGTGTTCATATATGAAATGCAGAATCATAACAATTTAAAATGTCACTAATAAATAAAAAATTGAAATTAATTTTAAATGAATTTTAATTGATTTTACGGTCAGATATTAAGTACGATATGTGAATGAACGAATATCCGTCGAGATCTGACAAAATCTCTACAGAGTTAAGAATACAAAATTCAATTACACGTTTATAGGCATAAACTATTGTCATATAATTGGTTTTTATATATTAGAAACTTCTTCTTTTTTAAAGAAATTTTTCTCAATTGATTTTACTTAATATTTAAATTAAAATCAACTAAAACTGTGCCTTTTATTGCGTGATTTATTTTAGTTCGTTTTTAAATCTTAACAATAATGTTTTCGACACAAAGAAGTCAAAATATTTAAAATTTTTCAGTTTATTAAAAAAAAAAAAACATTTCCAAATTTTCTACAAATAACAGGCGTTTACGATGATACGTTATTCCACTAAAAACTTTAATTTTATTCCACTTTCATTCCTATCTATTTCACTTTGTATAACATTTTCTCTACAATTTCGATAAAAAAAATTCATAAAAATTACACTTTACCCAAAGTAGATTTAAAAATACAGTAGAAAATTTGATTGTCTGTTATAATTCGTTAATACAGTTTACGTCGCGTTTACTTTTGTACTATCGCATGAAGTGAAAATTCTGGAAATTTATTGAAATTTTTTCCACGAAATTTAAAATTGAAAAACATATAATGCCTACCAATACCAAGAAAAACAAAAATAGATACCAAGGTTATTCTCTCACAAACGTTTTTTCTGTTCAATATTTTTTGTTTTTTGTTTGTTGTATCCACATGATAATAATTGAAGTGGAATTCGACGAATACTGATCTCATATCTAGTTTTTATCCCATTAAAAATTGATATTCAACTGAAAAAAGAAAAATCCTTCTTTAATTTCGCGTGAAATTTATTTTCATTTTCTCTGGAATTTATTATTTTCAAAATATTTTTCCATTAAAAATTTATTGAATTTAATTTTTTTTATAAAAAAAAACTCATTATATCCCAATTTCTCAGAATAAATCCTCTAATTTGGATGATTTTTTCTGATCCTATTTGTGTGTATTTTTAATCGAAGAAAAAAAAATTAGCGTGAAAAGATAAAAAGTGTTGTAAAAAATACAAAAGTTAAACAAAATTACTTTTCGTACTTACTCATTTGTGGAATATGGCCAGAGCCATCTGTCATTAGATAAGTGTGTAAGTACGTAAGTAAATGTCATTTTGACACTAGTAAAATGTATGGTTTATTAGGTTTTTCTGTGCTATATTTATGTGTACTTGCTACATAAATCAAAAGTTGGAAAAGGAAATGAAAATTAAACTCAAAAATGTGTATGCATTATTTGTACATTCTTCTTTTTCTACGGCATTTCAGACCTCAATAGGTCCTTAGCCATAGTCTGCTAATAAGCAAGGTTTTCCGGGGATAGGAATCAGCTTATCGCCCAACTCCCAATCTGGAGAACCTGTTTCGCATTCATAGATTAGCCGAAGCCCTTCTTGTTGCCAGTCAAGACTTAGTTATTAGTGGTGACCAATAAGGAGGTTCTGTGAACACTTTGATAAATACTTAGCTGCACAGTTGCAACGCTGGAACACCTCCATGAGGTGAACGTTCAGCGTCTACCCTGTCGCATTTTTATCCGACCACCTATTATTCGTATATTTTTGTAAACCATTTATTTTCAAAGTGATCTAAGTGCAAAATTTATCTGGTTTCAAATTCACCCCTTACACTATTTTTAATCAAAACAATAATGATAATCGATACCATAATCCTCTTCTAGATCATAATTAGTGTTACAAAATTCCAAATACCTATTGTATTTTATTATCAGCTTTTTGACAACAACAACAACAAAATATAAATTGACACCATCACTTTTTAACAGACAAAAAAAAATTTTTTTTCATATTTTTAAAATTAAATGAAAATATTTTAAGTAATTCCTATTATAGAATTAATTCAGTACAATGATTATTATCCTTTTTATATTGCATAACACAAAAAAAAAAAATGAAATCAGAAAAAAATTATAAAATATTATAAAATAATGAAAAACTTTTTTCTCATCATTCACACATTTTTACAAGGACACAAATGCATAAATTTGTATATCAAATATTTCGGACATATTTTTTTTTTTGAAATACAAAAAAAAAATACCAAATTAAATTCACTATAAAGTTAAAAAACATAAAATCGAGAACAGATTAAATTGATTAACACAAACTCATTTATGTAAGTACTACCAACCTGTATACAAAAATGTGTGTTCCTGCCTGATGTACTATTGTAATATGAAATTACTACACATAAATTAAATTCACTTTACACTTAATACCGACATACGAACGTATATGCTATGCACATTGCATTTGTGTGCGTATTCTGTATTCAAAACAAACAACAACAAAAAAATAATTTTCATTCATTCATTTTCACAATTAATTCCACTTTTTTAATACGTAATAGAGGTACTCGGTAAAATGGCTTTAGACCCAGTAAACCCACTATAAAAACCCTAACCCCTCGCCCTTCCAACATATTTTTAAAATATTGACTTTTTGTGAATATTGAAAAAATATTTGTGGTAAATTGAATAGTTTTGTATTTTTAATTGTAACAATAATAATGTAAAAACATAAACACACACAAAAAAATTAAAAAAAAAAATTAAATTAAAAAGGATCAAAAATTGGTTGGCTTTTTCAATTAAATTATTTCACAAATTTTTTTTTTTTTTTCAATTTTTTGTTATTTGTTTTGTTTTGTTTTAAATACTCGTCCTTTATAGAAAAATGTTCTTTGCATATTTTAAATTGAATAAAATTCGATTAATTATGACATAAAGGATAAAATCTCTATGGGATTAAATCAAAATTTTTGTAACATTTTTCTCTCTTTTTCTCTGTTAATTTTATTGTGATTTCGAGAATTTTGGTTACGTACGTATGTGTCGGTATATTGAAGTCGATATAAGCTCTACAGTATGTGAAATGATTAAAATGTTTACAGAGAATTTTGTTTTGGTGCCTCCTCTATAGATTGTTTGTAAAAAAAAATTTCATTTCAATTCTTTGCCGCTGTGTTTGATCCTTTGCCATTGTGATTTAATGAACGAACACGTTTTAAAAAATTATGAATTTGCAGTAAAAAAAACGTCCTGAAAATTTAGAATGACGATCAATTGGCATTTCTAAGGATGGCCCTATAATATGCATTAAGTGATTGATTTCGATGTACATCATCGCCTATTCTGGGCTAATTGGTGTATAATTCATTGCAGAGTTTAAAACTGTGCAAATTTTTTTACAGTGTATCCGGAATTTTTTTATAGATTTAGGACTCTTCACTTCGAAACAGAAATCTAAAAATTTGATCACGATCCAATGATTCTATTTCCCAGAAAATAACATTGATGTGTTATAAGAAGCCCTATTATGTTTATTTATGGTTACAATTTATAAAATAACAACAACAAAACAACAATAATAATGAATGTGAAATGTGGGAAAAAATAATTTGTTGGTTCAAGGACATTACATCAGAGAACAAATTTTCATTATAATTCATTCATCCCATATATTTTGTTTTGGTCTCCTCTTTCAAAAACTTCGATATAATGAGCTTAAAAAATTATCACAATTACAAGGTCATAATTCAAAAAAAAAAAATGTTTTTTTTTTCAACGGTATACATAATTCCCTGTTCCTTGTTATTCCCTTTGAAATTGTTTTTTTCTTCTTCTCTTGACTTTTAACAATAATTCATAAAATTAAGTATATGAAAAATAAAATTCTTGTGTACTGTGCGTTCATAATGCCAGTACTGCCTGCCTTTATACCTACACCCATACACGTTGTCACCATAAACAGTTTTTTGTCTTGTATGTCCTCCTAGGTACACCTTATATTTACACAATAACCATCCTTATGGAGTAAGTATAAATATTAATTTGAAATTTTTATTTTCGCTTGTCCTTCTTCTTTTTCTTTTTCTTGTTGAGGCGTTGCTTTAATATTTTAAGTTTCTCCACGCACCACTCATTCCATTCTCTCTTCCTTTTTCTACTCTCCAGCACTTCATAGCTCCGTGTAGGTAGGTGGTAGTCCATTATTTTTCTAGATACAGTCGTCAAAGTTGGTACTTAAAGTTACAGCAATTCACTTACCATATTTGTACAGACATGTACACAGACGTAACATACAAACGAGTATACGTACATACTTCTCTATGCATTTATGTACATTTTTTATGACATACAGTCATGTATATTTTATATCCTTAATTTGAGTACGTTTTTCTTTAAGGATACATTTTTCATATTTTTATGAATATTTTTTTCAAAATTTTTCTTTTTCGCTTGAATTTTCACCACCCACCATCATATTACAAGTAGGGTAGAGAGTAGGGCAATCAAAACTTTCATCTTTTCCAACATCCGACCACTCAGTTTTTTTTCATTTTCTCGTTAAACTTCCTATTTTCTATAGAAAAAACATGTTTTTTTTTAAATACGAAATAAAAATATTAAAGAAATAAAGGAAAAAGACACTTTAGAGAATTCAATTCCTTTTTTTTGATATAAATTTTTTTTTTAATTTTTTTTTTTTTGTTAATTTTTTTTCTGTACTAATACAAACTCACATATGTTCTCCTACCATCTCATATAAAGTTTATTCTGTTTGTCAACTTTTTTTTTTATTATGCTATTATTTATCTGTGTAAAATGTGTTCTTCTTCTTTAAAGGAAGGCAGGTAGGTGAGATACAGTGTAAAATACTTACACAAAAAAAGACAAAAGTAACTATAAAAGGAATGAAAAAAAATAATCTTCTTCTAATACTTTATGTAATATGTTCTTATGGTGGTTATTATGTGTGTAAAAGGAAGAACAAAATGAAGTAAAAGAAGACACCGAAATTTTGTATATAAGATGATGTGTAAAACACACAGATTTGTATTCAAAGCAGCATACTTAAATCTCCACTAAAAATACGTACGTTCACGATACATGTAGTATATTGCCTATAGTCCTATATAATGTACTTACATACATACTCCTATGTAAAGTAGTACCTATAAAAACTGTTTTGTTTTGTGTTTCCTTTTCAAAAGATTTTACATATATGCACACATCCTTCCTTATGTACATACGTACTACATATGTGAAAATCTATTCAACTTGAAAGCATCTTTCTAGCATAAATAATTTTTCCATTTATTTGATTTTTTTTTAATCTGCATGTATCCTTTCTGAAAGTTTTGTTTTCTTCGTAGTTCTTTTTTCTTATTCTTCTTTGTTTTAGTATTTCTGTTTATTATTTAACATTTTTATGCACAGGTAACTACTTTTCCTTTCATGATTTTTTTTTTGTTCTTGCTGTGTATGTTTTTGTTAAAAATTTTAAATTGTTCTTGTATCCATCCTATCACGTTGACAGTAGACTCTCATGCTCATCGGATATACAGAGTGCTCTATACCGAACCATACCACCAAAATTTTCTTGTTGTCAAGATAATTTCGTCGTTTGTCGTTTGTATTAGCTTCATCTTAGCTTATTTCCATATGCATGTACCTATTCTATAGTGGTGCTGATTTATGAGCCTACATATATGTGTACTTTTTTAGATACAAGATACCAGAAGGATGTAAACGTTATGCAATGTATTGTAGTAGTTGTGTTTTGAGAGTAGCAGACAAGAGTAGCGTATAATCAGTCAATGACAAAAGCAACAAAAGAAAATGAATACCAAGAAAAAAAAAGGCATTAAATACACGAAGATGTCTTTATATGAAAACAGGATACACATAAGGATTTCATTTAATTCTGAATATAGCTATATGTACTTCTGATATGTTGGATGTGATGATGATGATGAAGAAGTTGATGCTAAAAATTGTAGGTGTATTCGTACGAGCACTAGTATTTAGTATTGTTTATAGAAAAAATATCCTTTTTATTCAGTTAAAATACAGTTTAAAGTAGGAAAAACAAACAAATTCCAAGACTACAGAAAAAAAAAACGTTTCAGACTACTCATTCAATATAAGGTATAATTTTCATATGAAAATATCCTTTTATACCTTTTTTGTATTCATGAAAATTTTATAAAAAAAATTGTTTTGATACAAAAAATATTCTCGAACAAAACTGAAATCTTTAAAGCTAAAGAATATTCTTTTTTTTAAACGAAACTTTTTCATATTTCATTCATTTTCCTCTTTTTTTTCGTTATCATTGTCTTTCTTCTTTTTTAATTTTATAATAAAAAATGTTTCCAATAAAAATTCCATTTACAACAAGAAAACAAATACATACGTAGCATTAAATTGAGATACTGCGAGATCTCGATGAAGCTGTTATGTATTATCCCTTACCTACACTTGAAGGTACTTGTATTCCACTTCAATTTCATCCTTTTTTTATTCTGTTTTGTATGGTATATACACAAAAACACATACATATTTGCAAGCTGTAAAAAAAAAGGTTGAAGTGAAAAACGATAAAAAACAGAGGGGGGATGTTCATATAGTTCATGTTGAATTCACGGTGTATGTGTGTGTCTGTAAGTGAAAAATAATTAATGAGCCTCAAATAATGAAATGAGACAGTATATACGCGATAATGTTATGGAATGTATGATATCATGTGATAAGCCGTAGATACATTCATTAGAATAAATGCCAGCAAATAAACACATATAAACACTGACATACAAACACTCCATAATATCAAATCTGTTTAGGTGAAAATAACGTGGATATATGGAACACATTAAATGGTCAATTACCAATTAAACGCAAATAATCCATCAAATGAATTATTTTTTTCTTCACTGGAATGATGGACCTTTGTTTTAGGTTTATGTACCGACTACGATGTACCCGGATCACATTGTACGTTTTCAGATTACCTCTTAGGATATGGAGAAGGGTAGTTTTAAAACTGAACTCAACAAAATATGAAATTTCAAATTCCTGGCAACTGAATATGTAATTAAGAATGGCATTGCGAAATTGAGTATTTTTTTTCTCAGTTTAAAGGATATTTTAATCTCAGATAGGGATCAAAACATTTTCAAAATTTTTCAATATCAATTTTATATTTTTCGATAAATGATCCTTTTCTAATATCTTTCGGTCATTTTCCTTTAACCATACTTAGCTATTACACAAATTGTCCAAAAAGGCTGCCCTTAAGTTTAATTCGTGAATCAAATTCTCAAACGCTAAGGAAACAAATTCAAGTGAAAGTCAACCAAGATATCGAAAATCCTACGAAAATGTAAGGTATTTTCCTGTCTTTACAAAATAAAATAAATAAAAAGAGGCTAAACAAAGACAAACGACAAAAAGCGCCAAATTACAAAAAAAAAACTGAAAAAATTCCTGCAAAAAAAATTTTTTTTCTGGATGACAATTTCTTCATTATTTCCTATTTTGAATTCTTGTTATCTTGTCCATTATTTTCCTGTGTTTTTGGACTTATTTACATTTAATCCTATACACAAAATTTATTTATGATTATATGACATAATAAGGGATTCAATAATACACAACGCACACAAAAGCACACAATAAAAAAGAAATGTCATATAAAAGGTCATCAAAGATTTTATGAAAATAAAAATTTTTGTGCCACATTTGAAGGAAAACAAAAAAGGAAATAGAAGAAGAAAGGAATGACAAAAAAAAAATTCCTGCTGTAAAAATGATGCAGAACCTGATGGTGTATTAAACTGAAAATAATATGATGGGAAAATAAAAAAAAACCCACAGAAAAAAGATGTCCTTTTTGTCTGTCCTGTTATGTGTTTTCATAGTATCTATTCCAAAAAAAAAAAATGTTTACAAAAAAAGAAATGAAGCACTAGCAAAAACGACATTAAAGTCGTGTCCTGTGTTGTGTGCAATGCGTTTTGTTCTTCTTATTTGGATATTTCTCACACCACCACCACAATATTTGCACGAAGCAAAAACATGAGCATCTCCAGCAATAACAATAAAAATAATAAGGATAACAGTACAGACAACAGAAATGTCGCAATAATTTTTCAGTTGATCAAAGTATTTATTTCATTTTCTAATTTCTTGTCGTCCTTGTTTCTTTCATTTTTTTGCATCGTTTTTGATTCTCTTTTTTTTCATATTTCGAATATAAAGTTGCGATGATGATGTATAAAACGTGAAAAATCTACATTGGCATGAGTGTGTACAAGTGTGTTTCGTTATAATTGTGGTTGTTGTTCTCGCTTTATTGTTGCTATTGTACATGAAACGTGCCATCATTATTGTGACAAAGCTAAGATGCAAAGAAGTATTGTTCCCGCGCTCAATATGTTTTATCATGAAAATTTTTTTAAGGATATTGTAGACTTTTCGGGTGTTATAGACTGTTCACCTATCTTGATATAGATAGGTTTCGGCTGTACTATAGTACCTCTTGGAATGATAGAGTTGTGTACCGAAGGCTCGTAATTATTTTTTTTAATTTTGTTTCTTTTTCAATATTGTTTCACGTATAATTACATGTCCTCTACGTTTTTCATGTTATTGATCGATGTTTTCGTTGTTGCTATAGAAAATAAGAGGATGTACATGCAATGTATATTTTATGGTTTATAAACTTTTTTATATTGTACAAAATGCATTAAATGAAGTAATTACTAATCGTATCACGTTCCTTTAACTTGTTTTTGTTATATACTCCTTTGCTTTTGTACCATTTTGTCTCATTCATGGTAGATAAAAAAAAATTCAAACTTTCCTAAGACTGTGATGATGTATGTACTGTCGAACCTTTATACATAATTCAATGCTTACCACCATACCTAGTTCATGTAGAAGTAGCTGTCTAGTTGGTATGACTTGGCGTGTTATTGGTACACATGAATTTACATTGATCTCATTACTTGTGTATTTTTCTTTTAGGAGAGCATAGGACAAATGAAATAAAAAAATCCTTCCCTACATCACTGTAGTAATGTAAAACAAAATTATACGAATGTGAAAAAATTTGCAGTTGGTAATTAATGAATATTTTGATAGCAACAAATGTTTATGAAACAGATATTGATAAAAACAAATTTTTACACAATTAAATTTTGATTTTAATAAATGTTGGGATAATGAATGTTGATAAAAATAAATGTTGAATAAATAAATGTTGATAGCAACAAATGTTGATAACTATAAATATTGATAGCAATAAATGTTGATAACTATAAATGTTGATAGCAACAAATTTTGATAGCAACTTTTCAACATCATTACATAACATGCATTATGACTTTTTTTTATATATTTTTATGAATCTAAGTAATAATTGAACAGAAAAACGTCGAAATTGTGTGTTTCTAAACAGAATAAAATTTACCTTCTGTACAACAAATCTTAAGAGCACATAGTATATTACATATCCCTTTTGTTACTTAATCAGAAGTCTCTTGATATTTTACAATTATTCCGATTCTATAGTGTTTTCTTTTATAAAATTCACATTTCGATTTTATTTCTAAAGTAAATTTTATTTTGCCAAAAATACACAAAAAAAGAGACAAAAAATCCTGAAGACTAACTTTCTTAATATTTTTCTTTTTTTTTTTGTTTCTTAATTTTCTACCAATGTAAATAGTATCAGAACATCTCGATCGATTCAAAAACTATAAGAATCAAACAAATTTATATGTAGGTTGTATCGCCTAAGGACATTTTACAAATAGTAGAGGTCATGAGTAATAACGAAGAAATGCTATAAATTTAATAGATAGCATCCTTCATAATATGTACATTCTTCTGTTTGTATGGATGTATATTTGAATGGAGAATATTATATAGAGATGATTGTATCATTTTGCAAATATGTACTTACATATTTGTGACGATGTTTTTTCCGGAAGTTATTCCCTTTTTCCTACCCACAAACTGTTTTGTTTTTGGTCCATTTTAATATATCGATCACGTAAATTGTATCATTTCAATATGAAAACAACCTCCTTTTTTTTTGTTTAACATCCTTTTTCTTTTTTGTCGATTTTTATCTTTCTGTTTGTCTGGTATATCTAAATTTGTACGTACATTTACGTATTTATACGTTATATACGATTATATATTATGTACACAGATATAACGATAGACACCTTATAAATTTTCTTAAATATTCGTTTTGTTCATAACATATTTTCAGATATGATTTGATTTTAAATGTGATACCAGGCAAAGCAAAGTCAGGCAAAAAAAAAGAAAACATGCAAGGATACATGGGAGGAATATAGATAAAAATGAAGAAATGATAACAAAATACATATTAAAGATATTTCAACCCACTTTTTTTTATTTTTTTTTTCTCTTCATTTTTGTTATCGTGTTGTTGTTGTGCTTTTTTTTTCTGTGTATGATTCGATGTGTATCAATTTGAATTTATGATTCAATCTCAAAATAAATTTTCCCTATAAATATTTTGTGTAAGGTAGAGGAAGGACGAGAGAGACAAAAACGTTTTAAGGGCTGATTATATGTATATACATTAAATATACATAGGTGAAAGATAAAGTAGTACAAAATAAAAAAAAAAGGATATCTTTATATCTTTGAATCTGAACTAATCATTTTATATACTATATATCATGAATCCAGATTATTATTATTCGCTAGGCGTACGCGTATTTGTATTTCGTTTTAAGGTCAGCTTTATTCAAAAATTATTATATACTGTACATTTTGTTTTCCTTATGCCTTTTCAACAACGAAAACAACAACAACAACAAAAATATGAAATTAAATGAAAAAGAAATATATTTTTCTAAATTGAAATGTAAAAAGGATATAAATAATGAATATTTCATCGTTTAGGTTTTCATATCCTTTTTTTTTCCATATTTTTGTAAGGCATTTTTATTCGTTTTTTATCCTCAGATATTTTACATACATATTAATCTTTACAGTTGAAATATCCTAACTGAAATATGGATGTACCTACATATGTACAAATACGTAAAATACATTTTATTATTTTGAATGAATTACATTAAGGATTATGTTTGTATTTATTTATTTATTTTCATTTTTGACTTTGTTTTTTTTTTTTGGCTTTTGTTTTAATTTTTATCAAAAAAAATATGCACACATGAATGAGTCAGTGAACGAACCAATGAATAAATAAAATGAAATGGACGATGTAACAAAAAAAAAATAAAATTATTAAGCAAGAAATAAAATACATAATAAAATTAGAGAAATAAAAATTTCGAATATTAAAGTAAAGATTTGAAGGGATATTGTTCAAAATTGATTTTATTGATAAATTTATAAATAAAAATAAAAATATATAGAAATCGTAGCGAGAAAAAAAAACAGGAAGAAAGGAATACAGGAAGATGGGAAGAAAATAAAACGTTACTTAATGAAAACTGTTCATGAAAAACGATATAAAATAAAAATTCAATTGATTTTTTGTAATTTTGATTTTGTCAGCAATTTATTGACAATCCCATTTCACTTTCTAGGATAAACCAAACATCAGAAAATATTGAGAAAAATAAGGATATACTTCCAAGTTCTCATTTTCTAGTCATTTTTCAATTTTAAATCGTTACCTGAACCAGGGAAACTCCTAATACTTTTATTACTGTCGACGCAGTGCTGCCAACAAGTTTTCAAATTTTTTTCAGTTGTCATGTTGCGGTCTTGTTTAATAGTTCTCATTTGGTTTGTTTGAAAAACTTCAATTCTGAATTATGTCTAAGTGGCAGTTTTCAGTTTGAGTTGAAACAATGGTCGTGATTGTGGGCGAGTTAATTCGGATAAACTTTCTACATGGATTTGATTGAAAATGATTTTTGTAAAGTACAATCGATTTTATTATTTTTAATTATTATTTTTGGTGGTCTTAATATCCTTTATAACTTAATCAAATTTCACTAATTAAAAGTCACTACTATTTTATACTAATGAATTGTTTTTTTTATTTCATTTCTTTTTAGGTAAGTTCACCGAATAGCACTAAAAAGTACATAAGCCACTTATCACAGAGTAAGTAATGAAATATTTACATTTTGACATTTGTATCCTTTCCTTTTATTGAAAAAAGAAAATTTGAAAATTAAATTTTGAAAAAAAAAATTTGAAAATGTTTAATTTACTACTCTTTCTTATTACGAAATTAAATTAAAAAAATTTCATCAAAAGAAATATATAAGTAAGAGCCTAATCCTTTAATTATTTCGTAAAATATATCTATAGAATTTTTGGGAAATATTAAGTTATTAAGTTGTCCTGAATTTTTAGCCTAAAAGTTTGGGTAAAATGCCGCATTGTGACAGATTGAAATTTTAAAATTTCATTTAATTTTTGTTGGTTTTTGAAAATGGTGTAAGTCACATTTTAGACAAAAAAAAAAGAAAAATGAATTAAAGCTAACTTCAAAAACAGTTTAGTGCCTCCTTAAATTCATTTTAGACATTAAATCCTATTCCGTTAATGAAAATACCAAGAAAGCTATTCAGTATAAAATTTCATGGTTAAGTAAAATTTTGCATAAAAACTGGAGTTAGATGACATTCAAATTAAACAATTCATAAAATATTATTATTTTCATTTCGTTCTAATATTATATTTTTTTGTTGTTTGTTTTTTTTACAAAAATAAGAATTTTATCCTTTTTCAAATTCCCTTAAGGAAACATAGAAAATTCATTTTATCTTCTATTGTGATATTTTAATGTAACGTATGTTTTGAATAACTTGTATTATTTTTGCTCCTTTTATTCATGTATCCTTTTTCCTTTGGTATTCTTCTTTCCATATTACTTATGTACGTACAACATATTCAAACCGTAAGAAATATTTTATTTTTTGTTTGTCTCCAAATTGGCAACAAGTCCTTTTCAGATTTATTCGTTCTCTTATTTTTGGTAGTGTTTCTTCGTTTTATAAAAAAGTGACTTATAAGAAAATCTAATACCGCATAAAAAATCCTGTATCATTTAATTCTTAATTTTTTTTTCTTGATTTTGTAACAATTGGGTTTTTTTTGTTTTTTGATACAAACGACCAACGACGAGGACAACAAAATCAAATAGATATTAGAAATAAATGGAAAAAATATAAAATTTTGTCTGTTTTTTTGTTTTTGCAATTTTTTATTTCCTTTTGTGTTGCCAAGAAATATTTTTTTTTAAAAGAAAATCGAGCAAAAATGAATGCACTCGTAATACCAAATGACCGACCAAAATTTAAATTGGATAATACTTCTTATGGCAATAATTCTAAAGGACATTTTTCTTTGTTGTTTGTGTATTTGGATGTTTCATTTTGTTTTTTACTCATCTTATACTCTTGGTACGTTTGTATGAGGAGTATATATTTTAAAGTAATCTGCTTAGGGATTAGTATCATATCGTTTTTAGATACTGTAGTCAGAGTATATACTGAATTATAAGATAGAGCTATAGTCAGGCCGTTTCGAATTTATATGCTCACAAATATGTGGGAACAATTGGATGCCTTTGTGTATCTGTAATTTGTAAGTATACGAGGACATTGGTATGTATGCATAGCATATTTGTAGCTGTTATATATTTTATTGGATAAATCCTTTTCCATTTCCTCTAATACAATAAATTACTAAAGCGTTATATGCACAATAATGTACATCTCCTTATAGGATAGAGTATGAATGATTTCTGCATATAGCGCCCATCGCTTATCTAATATAAAGTTGTAGGGTATATGTTATTTTACAAAATTTTCGTAATCTTAAGATTTGTGTTTAATTTAAGTACATATACACATACAAGCAATTTATACAAACAAACGAATATGAATTGAAGTAGGTACATTTTGTATAGAGATTTTTGTTCATCTAATACTCATATCCTATGTAAAATACAATACAAATTATACTAAAATGTATTTTGTTTATTTGTATAAATTTCGATCAAATATAAATACAAATACAAGAACAAAATTTTATGGTGTATCGATATTTAAATGTACTCGTACATACATACATACATACATACATAATATGAGCTTGTGAAGTATTTATTACATATAAGAAGAAAGAATGTTTAATTCAATCGATTTGTAGGTTATTAATATTATTCTTTAGAAAGAAGTTTGTAGGCACATTTGTAGTATAGTATATAGGATTTTTGAAAAGGACTAAATGGTATAAGAAAATTTATAACATTCGTATTTTAGTTAATTTAAATGGCCCTCTTAGAATATGGGTGGTTGAAATTTATTGGACAGAAATAAAATGATTATGGGATGAGAGAGAGAGAGAGAGAGAGGAAAAGTGAGGAGGAAAGATTATTTTTTGTTCTTGCTATTTCTCTTATTGTTACCCAAGTGTGAATGTCGTTTTATACTCTGATGCTGCTGCTGTGTACATACATTGGTTATGTGCTAAATTTATTACTTTGTCTAGTGTGTGATCAGAAATCCCTTATGTTAGCAAATGTGTAGCATACGAGTATTATAGTCCTTTAGTTTTCAAGATAAATTTTTTTTATCTGTTTTTTTTTCTTCTTCTTGTTGTTTCAGCATACGTATGAACATATTTTAACCTATCTAGAACATATGTGTAATATTTTAGATTTAGATTTTAGGAAAAAGGATACTTTAAGCATTATACAAAGTACATATTATACTCGTCTAGATATAAATGTACATACATATTTTCGTATGTGTGTGCATTGTAAGGACATTTAAATGTACACAATAAATGCAAATAGAAAATAATTTGTTGTTATTATTTGAATTTGTAATCGTTTATGCATATATGTACACCATAAATCTCTTACACAAAATGGCTTAAGACAATTTCATGTTCTCATATGATGTCTAGTGCATTATTGTTGATTGTTATTTAATCGAAGCTCATCCAAAGGTACAATCGAATCAAATTTAAACGTATTATCATCTTGAAACTGATACGTAAACTTGTACTCGTGCATATGCATGCATTCGAAAATAATTCATTTGAAAGAAGATAAAGATGATTCCAATGAGAATTATGATGGTAGATATACTTAATTGAGTACCTATTTAGGTTTCTCTAATCAGGCTTAAAGAAGAAAATGTGATATTGATCACTGCACTTGTACAAGTAATATTTAAGATGATTACGTAACTTAGTGAACCACTGTACTCTTGTATTTGTACAGGAATATTTATACTTAGTATGAGTTAATTTTCAGTTATTCACAAATTACCACAAAATTTCAAACACATACCTAATCTTAAATTATTGTTCATATATCCTTCAGAATTTATAAATATTTGGCACAAAATTAAACAAATCAAATCGTCCAACTATTGTTCAATTGTTCGTAGTCCACAATTGTGGTAGATTTTGATCAATTGCAAACGATTTATGGTGATGACAGTAAAAATGATATCAAATAAAACATAAGAAAAGCGACGTAACGTACAAAATATAAAGATCACAGTTGATATTAAATTGCAATTTTAATTTTGAATGTTATGTCAACTCACTGAATAAAATGAAAAAGTCGTAGATATTTATGCAAAAATATTCTTTTACTTCAACTCGCTGTCATAAATGTATAATTCGTATTTTTATTCGAATAACATTTTTTGAAGAAGGTCTAAGTTCAATTTTATCTCGTTTCATGATTTTTTATATTGAAATTTCAACTATCCGAAATTTTGTTAAAGTTTTCATTATGTATAATAAAATGTACTGTCAATATTGAATAGAAGAAGAGAATAAAAATTCTTGGATTGAAATTAATCTTTAAACTCAATTTCAATTAAAAATTAACTTACATCACTTTCAAAATAAATGGTACATATTTTTTATCCAATTTTCACACATGTCTAGTAACGGAAGAGAGTAGAGAAAAATATTTTTTACAAAAAAACAAAAAGGAAATAAACAATTTATGACATGATAATGTCCTCGTTATACGTATACTCCTGTTATATACTTAGATACACGTTTAAATCTAAATATGCTCATTTGTGTGTACGTAACGTAACGTCAGTATAATATCATGTTTACCATCCGATAAAGTTAATTCGTTAATTCTCTTATAAAACACACAATAAAAAAAGGATGAAAAAAAATTCATATTATAGAAGAGAAAAGTTTAAAATACTACGTAAGCATATGTATATCCTTTCTGTTATGTTATTGTTTTAGTTTTTGATGGTATAAAATTGTCATATTTTCATATTTTCGAAATTTTTTTGTAAAATTATAAATTTTGTGTATTACATACCTACATACGTACGTTATTTATATACTTTTGTATAGAGAAAATTTCATTATGTAGACACAACTAACCAACATTATATTAACTCTCTGGAATTTTAAAAACAAAAAAAAGAAGAGCAAAATAAATGAAATAAAACAAAAGAAAAATTAGGACAAAGCCAAAAAAAAAAAAAAAAAAAACATTAAAACATTAAAAGGATATCATACCACTAGTAACGAAGCTTATCACATCATTTAAGGATAGTTTATCTACCGTACGTACATATACATGCACAGAATATACGTACACACACATACTGTATTATTTTAGCTGGAGGTTAAAAGTTCTACAATTTATGCGTATACTCCTATCTCCTATCCAGCTGCACGTCATATGTACGCTACAAAAGTTCTTTGAATTTTCCTACATACCCTAGATACTAACTAAACACATAATAATATGTACATACAAAAATATATATTTAACAGTAAGTACACTATTACTGTGTAAGACTATGTGTTTGTATCTAATTTAAACCTTATAAATTTTATATATTTTATTTCTGTATAAAATCAGAAAATAATTTTTGGTTGAATATTTTTGGTTATTACGAGTATACATGTACTACATACATTATGTATGTTTCTTCATAAATTCTCTCTTCTAATGTACAAAATAATATTACGCATCTATGTATTATCCACAAAAAACTAATATGTATGTATATTTGTGTTCACCTGTATGTTGAAATATTATTTTCTTATGTTTATACATATTTACATCAGATATTTTATGAAAAAAAGTATATTTTAATGATAAAATTAAAGAAAATACATAGATACATATAATGTATGTACATTAGTACAATAATTATATATAAAAGTTAGCATATATTTTCATTTCCATACATAATATATGTTATAATATTATAAAATGAAAATATGTACATATATGTATGTACATACTCGTATGTGTATTTGTAACTATAGCCCATATATAAATATAACAATTATTGTAAAGTTTGAGATTGAAATTTAAGAGAATGAATTTCATTTAAATTTGACTGTAAAACGTTTAAATATTTCAAAATATAATAAGTGTACGTGTGGGTTTGTGTAGTCTATAATATTTATATGTACATATGCACAAATACGTATAGTAAATCAATGTTTATATATCTACTTTTGCATGCTGCAAAACACATATAAAATTTTGAAAATTCTTTGTGTATGTATTTATATGGATAAAATTTATGAAATATGAAAAATGAAAAATTTTGTGGTATTTCTTACCTTTACACTATGAATATTATATGCAAGGATGTACATTTATTATTTACTTTATATACATACAAAGGTATAGATATCACACATATCAAAATATAATAGATATTTAGGATAATGTCAGTATTAAAAGTTTGTATACGAGTATATCCTTTTATATAATGTATGTATGTTATCTGTAATGTATTCATTTCACTTGTATATATACTGTTTCAAATTTACTTTAATTTTTATATATTTATGCAAGATAAATGTGTGTATGTATTTCGAAAATTTCATGTACATATACAATATTTCATTAGGTGTTTTCGATTTGGCAATTTCAAGTACTTGCGAGTAGGAAAGGTAAATGTCTGTGCTAAACCATCTACTCGCAGCTACTCATGAAAAATTTTTCAAGTAGCTGGAAGTAGATGCAAGTAATTACGAATAATTTTTGTGTCGTTCGTTTTGACAATTTATCCTAGACACATTTTAGTACTCGCAAGTACTTGAAATTGCCAAATCGAAAGCACCTATTATAGTGTTCTATTACGAATATTGTGTATGTTAGTCAAAATTTATGTACACAGTCAACTTAATAATTTTATGAAAATTTTAATTTTGTATACACTCATTATTATACCGTACTGTACATACTTTATATAGTACCAAAATATATTCACCATACCTTCATGCATAAATATACGTACACATTGGGTAAGTCTGTAGGTAACCAACACTTATACCAATGATACTTTAATACATGGTACAGGTATATCCAAATGCGAATCGGACGCATTCATTACATTATATTTAGTTAGCTCAGCATTTAACTGTACATAATCGTGCACAAATTTACATAAAAGTTATATACAGTGTATATAATATGTAATTTCAGATAGTTTTGTATGTACAGAAAGGGTCGTATTCAACAACCAAGATTATCCATCGGATATATTTTAGCCGGGTATAACTTCTTAAACTTATTCATCAATCTATAGATAAAATTTGTTTTCGGACTTCATTTTCGGAGTGTCAAATATGTCAGTTGATTCCGAAAAGTTTGTATTTTTATATTAAAAAATGAAAATAGGTTATGTAGTGCGAAGACTATATGTGAGTGCTGTGCAGTTGCTATTAAGAACAAGGTTATGTTCAAACGATATTTGTATTGTAGTACCACTCCCAGGTTGTCTTAAAAATATCCGAATAGTGTATAATCAAGGTTGATGAATACACTTTATCTCATATAAAACATAATCTTGTTTGGTGAATATGACCCGAAGTTCATAATTGCTTCATATATTCTTGTGTATATGCATCAAAATGGTATTTTATTTACATTTAAATATAATATTTATCTTAGAACTTATTCAAATTTTAGGAATATATAACCTGGCTAGTTTGTAGATTCTTACAGCTTAGTATGTATGTATTTAGTTTTATCTAAAATTTATATTAATAGCAAGCAACAGCATAAATAAAATACATAAGTAAGTATAAATGTATTTACCTAGCACATAAACAACTGAAAATAACAACATATTGTTGTTGAACAGAACAGATTTTTGTTTAATTGTTATTATATTTATGTTATATTTTAGTATATAATAATTGTATAAATATTTTCACATGTATTGTTTATTATTTTTATTATTATTAACACATATACTTACATAAATAAAATAAATGTTTGTAAATTTATTTTTTATATAACAATGCATAAATATAAATTTTCATGAGAACGATAATGATACTGATGATGATTCATACTCTTCTTATGTACGTATGGATGTTTATATGTACGTACATTATGATGTATAAATTGTACATTTTATATAGAAAAATAAATAAACATAAACTGTACAGAAAAGTTCATCTGTATTGTTGGTGTTATCTAATGTATGCACGTATGCCACAGAAAATGTATATTTACACTGATGAACACAACATAATAATCCATTTGATTGAAATTGCCAAAAAAACATTAAGGATAATATTATTTAAAAATATCAAAAAGACTGGAAAAATTCAATAATAATATTTTAATAGCGATTCCAAGATGGAGGAGGTGAATTTACAAATGGAAGAACAATTTTTGTAATGTTGAATTATTTGGAGATTGCAGCGAAGCATTTTTTAAAGTTTCTTAAATTCCTAATTGTAATTTGTAAGTTGTAATAAATTCATATTAATGTCAAAAATATATGTAAATATGAGGTTATTGCTTGAAAGCACTGAATCAACGTTCCGGTGCCGAATAACTATTTTGGGCGTTTAAATAAAATTTTAGCACCGACTTGGCAACGCTAATTGCTAATTTTTCCCTAATACTCTCTTCTCTTTTTCTTTTCTAGTACGCATCTCTTGTCTTATTACAGAGTTAATGCACTGTAGTCAAATTTCTAATGATAAAAATGGAGGCTTATGTACATGTACATTAATTTAAATTTTATGCATTATTATAAAAAGGATTATCGGAAAAACTTACAAATTTTCAAGATTTTTCAATATTTGTAAAAAATGTAGAAACAATTTATCTGACTTTAAATTAGATTTTGTTACAAAAAGTGTTTTGTTCATCACTGTACATAATTGTACATTATGCGTACTCTTTGATCAAATAATACATCCTTACTGCTTACATCCATACATGTATATAAGAACACGTATATGTTTACTTGTGATGTGAAATTTTTCTAAAAATTAAAATTAAAAAAAGAATAAAAAGCACAGGACACGATCTTTAAAAGTTTCATTATTATATGAAGTAAAAGTTGAGTGTTAACTGTAACATAATGACTGATTATATAATATTATAAATACAAATTGCATCTTTACATAACCAAGTAATGTATACTGGATGTGCGCGTATGTACACCCATCTATATATTATTTGTGTAAGAATGCATTTTTATTTTGTTGTTCACACACATACACACTTGAATACAAAATTGTATACTATATGTAAATTACGTGAAAATGTACTTAGATTTATAATAAATACATTTTTATCGTTGTGTAGGTTAGAGGTGCATCAGCAGCATTTTATCGCCCGATTCCATCATATTTTATGATGTTATTCATGTAATCCTCTGAATATTTTCATTTTTTTTTTCTCATTTTCATTTTCCTTTTGTTATTGTTGTTGGTGCTGTTGTTGTTCTTGTTGACATAGCAAATCAAATTTATTTATATAAAACGAATATACTCGTATGTAAGTGTGTATACATTTTTTTTTATTGCATACGTACATAAGTATTTACTTACATTCTGTACATTTATACTCGTCGTGTATATACATATGTATAAAGTACGAGTAATATTATTTATGTAAATACATGAAAAACAATTAAATTATTAAACGTGCCATTTTAATTGTTTTCATCATAATAATTTTGAATCGTTTCATTTTTATAATGAGTTGAGTTGAATTAAATGAAGTTTTTTCTGCATGTTTCGTTTTTTTAGTTTGTTTTTCACTTTTTTCATTTTATTTTATATTTTCATCATCCTTGGAATGTGATGAAAATTAAAAAATAAATAAAAATAAATAAAATTGAATTGAAATATAATGAAAAGAAGATGAAATTTTTGAAAATGATAAAATCAAACTTACAGTGATTCTTATTAGTATTTGGATCGGATGGTATTTGAATGTATAATTTCATTATATTGAACCGAACGCAAATAATTTATCCCAGATTCTTAAGATTTTGTACATATACTTTGGTTGAATATTAAAGAATGAAACAGTTTGTATTATGTCTGACATTTCCGCTTTTAAACGTTGTAACACGAAACGTTAAACGATGTTAGATTATTTAACGATTTGCATCCACAAGCTTTTAAATTGGCCTGATACAAAAGATTGTAAGTTTTTGCATCCATTTTGTACTACAATATCTTCTTATTTATTCCATTCTCATCTTTTTCCTTTCTATTTTACCCGAAATCGTCCGAAAACTGTTTTAGTTGTCATTTGTGGTATGTTAAAAAAAAGCTCTCATCTAGTTAAACTACTTACATTAAGTGGTTTACGCTAAACTACTTCTGAACAGAATTATCCAAGCTGATTGTTGACAGACCATGAAGTTTGTCTACTTAAACAGATTTAGAAAGTTTCTAAACTCTGGTCTGTCCCTATAGCTTAAGTGAAACAACGAAGTCTTAAGAAATGAATAAAACTAACGATATTTTGTTTTCCCACCATATTCGTTTAACCATAGTGTTTTACTTTCCCATCCATTCGTTCTTCTAAATTCATGCGCATCCAAATATTTATGTTAGCTACTGTTCGTATGCACTCAATAAATTTTACAATTTAATTACATAGCAAACACTACATTAATTAAACACACAAAAATGAAAAGCACAACAACAATGTTGAGAAAAAAAAAGGATTTAAAAACAATAATAATAATATAAAAAAAAGATAATATAAAAATAACAGAAAAAAAGTAAATTGAATTGATGATGAATTCGTACAAAGTACGTGAATTAATTTCGGTTTTCAATGTTTCCATTTTATGATTGCCTTTGTTTTTTTTTTATCCTTTTTAAATTAATTAAATAAAGAAAATGTTGAAATTTTTCAAGTTTTTTCAGATGTGAAAATTTGAATGGTTTCATGAAATTCAAAAAGAAACTATGTAGAAAGGTCAATGATTTCAACGTTTCAATAAATTGTGGTTGAGATAAAATTTAATGCAAATTGTGAGCCATTGAGTTGTTAATTGGAATAGGAACAAACTCAATTGCATAAGGCCAATATGGATAAGAGCCTGAGAATATTAGGAATTGCTTGTCACATTCTCACTTATCCATTTGCTTATTATTTTCTGAAAGCTTATTATTTCTTGGTACTCATTCGAAGTTTTATCAACTCTAAAGGTAATAAATAGTGCAGTCCAGTTGAGTTGAGTGTAGACGTGTAGAGGAACTGACTGAGAATTCAAATTTATAACTTTTCAGCCACTGAGCTTTTACAACATTGAAAGTATTTTTCACATTTCCAGTTGTAATTTGAATTTTTATTTGAATTTTAGTGCCAATCAGTGCTTATAGTGTTTTCAGAATTGAAAATCGAAACTTGTTATTTTCTTTTCTTTCTTTTCCATTTAATATGTAGCCACTTTATACACTGGACTTAAAGAGAATTAAAACTTCAAAAAGGTCGGTCATGCGAAAGTACTAACAAAAATTCATAAATGAAGCATTAAAGAAATTCTGTAAAAACAGTGTTCAGATAATATGTACTTTACGTGCTACTGAGTACACACGAAATCATGTGGTGTGAATGTAAATTTCTGGATTTGAAGTAAAAAAAAAAAAAAAAAAATTAAAAAATAAACAAATTATCAAAAAATACAACAAAAACTTAAAAACGTAAAAAAGTAAAAAGAAAAAACTCATTGAAAGCCTCATTAAAACTCATATTAATTCATGTCTGATTTATAATTATAATTTATTTACACTTTTTCTGTATTTGAGTGTTTTCGAGCGAATGAAAAAAGCAAACAAACAAAAATATAAACAAACAAGCGAAAAAAAAATATCACATAGCAAACATGGATAAAGGGATAAAATTAATTTTTTATTACATTTTTGAAAGATGCGTGTAATATTTTTATGTTTATTTTTATTTTGTTTTTATTTTATTTTGTTTTTTTTTTTTAATTAAAAATTCAATAAAGAATGAAATTAAGTACGAGTATTTCAATGATTATCGTATATAGTAATTATTGTTAAAAATTTTTTTAATGATTTTTTTGTTGTATTGTTATTTTAATTAGTATACAAAATATACATTCAGTATATCTCACACACATACACATTATTACATTTTTTTTGTAGACATATAAAATTATCCTTGTAAAATCAATTTATTATAAAATTATAATTTACAAAAATAAATAAAAATAATTTTGCAATAAAAGGATATTCCACTTTTATAAATATTCTTCTATAAAATGAATGTCATTTTTTTTTCGTTTAAATTTAATCCCTTTTTCAATGTTACGTATATATAGGCATACGACATACGAAAGAATCATACATGAGTGTTTATCTGAAAACTAAAAGTTCAATAAATTCAATAAATTCGACAAATAGAACCAACAACAACACAATAAGCGCACATACACACACCATCACATATGTACATGATTTTGTTTTGTTGTACATACACCTTCATATAAAAGTGAAAGAAAAAATCCAAAAAATCAGGATTAAAAAAAAAACAAAACAAATAAATCAAAGAATAAGAAAAAGAAATAAAATAAAACTTTCATGATTTTCAATTCGTTTTTTTTTTTTATTTTCGATCATCGAATATTATTAGATGCGAGTGTATCTACGTATATACTAAAAATACGATTATCCTTAAGAGAATTTATATGAAGTACTCCATATATTTATTTCTATCTGTCTACATAAACGTTATAAAAGCATGAAATTTATTTACGTAAACGTGCTTTAGGGTATTTTTCCCATAATAATAACAAATAAATACAAAAGTCCGTTCATCCTACACGGATCTCTTTAACTTTTCTCTTTTTTCTTATCCTTTAGTCATGATTTTGTTCAATTTTTGTGTGAATTTATATAATATTTCTCTATGTATGTGTTTGTATGTGTGTGTGTGTTTGTTATTTGCAAAAAAATAAATACCACTCCAATACTAAATTCTTTCTATCTAGTGGCATTCACCTGCTACTGCCACACTGATATCCTATATCCTCTACTACTGATATACTGTGTACACTTCCACCACTACTACTGACAGAGTTTAGAAACAATAACAAACAAAACGTAGCAAAACACAACAACAACAAAAATATCAAAAGTCTGCCATTTTTTAAATTCTTTTATTATTTTGTTTTTTTTTCCTACTTTTGAAATACACTTCTCTGGATCTTCTTTGAATTCAAAACGGACAAACAGAATATACAGTTTACATTCATATAAGGATGAATTTATACGATTGTATGTATGGTACAGGATATAAAAATATCATAAAAGGCTTCATGCAACAGCAATACCAACCACAACGGTAACAGTTACAGCAGCAGCAATAATAGTAACAACTTTCGCATTCATTCTTAGAACAAAAAAAAAAAAAAAATGAAAAAAAAATGAAACGAGAAAAATAAAGAAAAGCAAGGATAAGGAAAAGTAGAAAAAAATCATCTCATCCAAAATCATTTTTGTTAAGCAATTTACCAAAATTGTTGTTTTTATTTATTCTCGTTCGTTTGTTTATTATTGGTATAGCACCGACAGGAGTCACATTTTATTTTTTCATAAAAATTATTCTGCTACACAGTTGTATACTTGTACATATATCCTTTTTTCTGTAGATTTTTTATATTCTCTGATTTTTCCTGTAAGGATAATATTACGTAATGTGTACAAAACTATACTATGAAAATCATCAAGTATATCAAAAAGTAAACAACACTTTAGATACCATTCCTACCGCCTGTACGAAGCAATGCATGAATGAATGAAAGCTTACAGGTATTCTTAGTTACATCTAACATAATGTATACCAACAAATATACACTTGCTCATAAATAATATCCAGTGTACCATACTTTAGGGACAGAATTTTTCTTAATTTATATTTTTACGAGTATGATGGTAAGTTGAGGTATAAGGAAAATGTTTACAGAATCACATATTTTTTGGGAATGTATGTATATGCCTAGGTAATGCTCGCACGTAACGAGAAACAGGATGTTTACTGTAGGAATATTGTAATTTTGGGATTATGATTATATTTACCCGCACCATTGTATTGCATGCATCCCGTGTACGCAATAAAAGAAAATCTCAAATTATTGATAAAGCTGTAACGTCTTCAAAAAATAACTGCTCCTATCTTGGGTCCTATCCTAACCAACTGGCTGAATGACTAACTGAAGAAATAGGAAAAAAGATTTCATTCGATAAGAATATTCTGCTAAAAGTCAATAAAATTTGGGAGGATGGATGAACATTGTCCATGTCCTTAACTATGCACAGGATTTCAATTTTTAAGAATTTGTATAATTCGTCTATAGGAAGGATATCATTTTAATACGATATTGATGTAAGTTTGTCTATTGAATTAGAATACTAAATACATTCTGAATACTTGCATGTATTTGTATGTATTAGGTACCAGTTTTCCTAACGTTACATCATCCACTATACGTTCCATAGGCACATTTATTCATTCACATATTTCAGTATTTTGGTTAGTTAGTTATTAGTTACCATATTTTGCGGTTTAAAAAAAATGTCAGCACCTGGACAAAATGTTTTTATGGGTCGAATATTGAGTTGTAAACATACACATCATGTGACCGAATTGCAAATATCCACACACGTTCGAACGTACTACTTAGAGAATCTACACTGATACATACACCCTTCCTGTGTACAGTATGTGTAAGTGGATGTATGAATATCGAACAAATGCAGGAGATGCTTATATCTGTTACAATCGCCTAGTTATGGTAATCGAATTCAGTTAGAAGTGGTTTGGGGATGAATTGATATTAGGAATTCGCTCCAAATTTTTTTTGTCGTTTTTTTTTCATTGATCATTGTGGAATGTAAATTAGGATAAAGATTGTACAGGAAAATATAGTGAATTGATAGATATGTCTTCTTGTGTATTTACTCATTTTTTTTTTTTTTTAGCAAAAATTGAAAGGACAAATAAATTATGTTCTATAGTGAATGTTATTTCCCTTTTTTTTGCGATTTTCCTGTTGTCTGGAAGAAATTAAACATTTTAAGGAAACTAAATTTGAATACACATTATAGGATAGGTGAATGTACATCTCGTACATGCAGATATACAAACTTACGGACAAAACAGAATAGCAGTACAGATAAATTTTGATATAACAGTATGCCGGAGAACAGTAAAGTATAAATAAATACGGTATATTTCGTAAAGTCAGCATTTCAGTATTTAAGGATAATAGTACCCAGCTTATTGTGTGATTTATACATTAAACAACAGCAAAAATAAGAAGAACAAAATGAAGACATATTTGTCGTTTTACTTTTTACATGTTTTTTTTTATTGTTTCAGTTTTTATCCACCCCAATTTTTTTCTTCATTTTCTTCTCCGTATATACTTTTGTGTTTATTTTACTTCGGAAATTGTATGCATATTTATATGGATCCTATAGGATTATATTTTTCATGACATTTTCTCATGTACTCCTCATCTTGCGTTGATATGTAGAATAAAAAGTTACAGATAACTACTTATACTGCTGAAAGTCGGTCGGAAAAGTTTTGGGCGAAACAATATTTTTTTTTGTCATCTTTTTCCTTTTTTGTCAGCCAACATTTTTGCCAAAAAAAAAAAACGATAAAAAGTTTTATATCCTTTAAAGGACATTTATATGATACTCTATATTTAGTTATGCAATTCAAAATTTATTTCATTTTTTATTAAAAAAGGAACGAAAAGAAGGATATCATTTATAAGTACAAAAAATATATTAGATAATTTAGGTACCTACGAGTATATATCCCTACAAATATTTAGTGAAATGAAAATTATGTATAAGTTTTTGTTTGTGTATGTGTACTTACGCACACAAAAATTTAAAATTTATGTACCTTCAAAACAAAAAGGATACAAAAAAGTATGTATATATGTAAATATTTAAGAGTAAATTATATTCGTGTTAGTTAGCGGCTATAAATAAGCACACACACACACACACACACACACACACACACACACACACACACACACACACACACCCACACAAATAAACATCGTCTTTGGCACTGTAACTTTTAGATAAAATATTTTCATTTTATTTGAAAATAATGATGATGACTACGATCATAATGACGATGATGATGAAGAGTATATAACACAAGAAACTCAAAACAAAGAAAAAAAGGATACCATCCTCATCTAATACATAAAATATAAATAGAAATGAATACGAGAAAACATATTCATCTATCAAGGGATTAAAATTTTCATTTGAAGACAGATTAATGCGGTATATTCTCAGTTAATAATTGCACATATGAGAAATGTTTATACGCATAACATACAAATGGATGTGTACTATTTATATTCGTCCTATATACATCCCTATAATCATAGGTGGATTTGAATATTCTTTGTGTATATATGTAACTGTAAGATTTTCCAGATTATTTTGTTATGTTAGTGGACATTTTATTTCTATAAATAGAAAAGGACTAAAAACAAAATTGTTTTTCATTAAAGTTTTTTGGATACCTGCTTAAATATGCGACAGTAAAATAAAAGACATAAGATAGATATTTCGCACACGTGTATGCTTCAGCCAGGATATTTTTCTGTTCTATGCTAAACTACGAGTAGCTATATAAAAAGTGAAAAACGAAAATGAACCGGTGCTCATGATGTGTTTGGTTTATGTGAACACTTACTCTTGCACGTACCTTTGCACCTTAATATGTTTACGTAAGGGACATTGTAGTGGAAAACTGATATCCTACACTTGAGAAATTTCTAATATTCTTAGCTACTTATGTGTCTGTATAGGTAAACGGGTTGGATACTTTTAGATTTCGGTTTACAGTTACAGCTAATGAAAACGAAAATGATGAATCTTTCGCTATAATTAGCTTCAAGTACAAGGATAAAATTTATATACACAAATAAGAGACATTTGCAAAAAGACATGCAAACTCACAAAATATACTTTTGCTTATTTCATTTGTTTGTGAGACAGATTCAAAAATTGAAATGTCCAAAGGACTAATTAGGAATTTTCATTTATTATGAGCATATTTGTACATGCTTCTGTATCGTTTGCAACATAAATGTGGAATAAACTCATCCTTCTAGTTAGCTAAGTACTTAAAACAGATTTTTAGTTTTTGGATGAAATTTTTCAATAGAAAGGCTTTTCACTCGATGAAAACTTTATCCATGCTAAGATTTAGCACTTAACTGTAACATGCTAAAAGAGAGCTACACAGGATCTCTTCTATCGCCCAAAGGATATTTTTTGAGCAAGAATAAAAAAAAACTGTTACCTATGTCTGTAGATTTTCAGAGCTAAAATATTAAGAAAATGAAAAATCTAAAAGAAAATGATAGAGAAGAAGAAGAAACGTTCCACAACAACAAGTTCCACATTAGCTAAAAGTTTTGTTATTTTCTAAATCAGATTGAAATATTCCATGCTGTACTGTGAAATATTATCTTCTGATGAATAAGTTCTTTCAGAACATTATAAAGCGCAGGTAAATAAAACCCATCATCACTGGGATATTACAAAAAATAATAAAATAATTTTTTTTAAATTAAATTTCTATAAATACACACGTACAAACATTTTCGTTTCTTTGCGTTATTCCTCAAGAATGTTCCCCCAGTAAAATGAAATGAAATGAAAAAAGTAAAAACAAATAACAATAAAAATTTTGAAAAAGTAAAAAATTTTTTTCATCAATTATAATCCATCACAGATTATTCGCGTATACGAATACGAGAACATTCATTCAATAAACAAAAACATTAAGGAAATAAAAGAATATAAAAAAAGGAAACTTGAAATTAAAAAAAGAAAAAAAATAACATAAATTCCTGAGTAAAATAAAGTTTTATAATAAAACTTTTGTTTATACTTTTACGAAAAAGATTTCTTTCATATAAGTATTATACTTTCCTTTGTTTTATTTTTGATTTTATATTTTTTTTCTTCCAAATTTTTTTATGTTTGTTATAAATGTGCTGTGAATAAAAAATGGAAAAGAAAATATAACCATAAACCAGACAATATCGAGTGGATTTTAGATATTTTTGATAATTTCTTCTTCTTCATGATATGAAATTCTGAATATAGAAAATCAAAGGAGAATTATTAGTCGTAGTTTCTAAGGATAATATTCGGGCCTATTCAAGAAAATAGAATCAGTCTGGAGAATGAGATACAACCATGAGTTGAATAAATTATATAATGATAGAAAAACTCTCTGAGCACATCAAACTGTTACGACTGCAATGGGGTGTGGTCACATGCAAGGAATGAATAATAGCCGCAGACCCAAGAAAGCATTTACGTCAAAGGTTATCGGCACAAGACCATTTGGTAAACCGAGAAGATGATGGGAAGACACATAGTAGACACCGATGAAAGACAATTAAGTACTTTCTTGCGTGGTTGGATAGCTGCTGCCGGAGATAACGAGTTGTAGTGCCATTAAAGAAGAAGAAGAAGAAGAAGAAGATTGGTCCTGGTAGTGATTCATCTAGCATACTTTAAAATTTATCATTCTCCTGAATGATCATGAATGCATGTAAAAAATTTTGTTTGTTGATTTTCGGTGTTTGTCACGTCCATTATATTTGGCATACTCTCTACTGAGAGAGAAAATCAACCTTCTCTCAAGAATGAAAATTCTAGTTACACATGATGTGTGTAATACTGCTCGTACTATCGTAGCGTATACCAAAGGTAATGTTGCAGACATCGATCTTCACTGCTTTATAGAATAGAGGAACAGAACAAGTATTAAATGCTGTTAGCATATAGCAAATAATTTAAAGCTTTACCAATAGCAATTGCTAGGATTCAAACCGGAATAGCCATTAATCAAGGTCCAAGTCTCATAGAATTTCAGAACTTTAAATTTTGACAAGCGAATTTTCGATCAATGGTTGCAACTACATTCACTCGATCAAATCTAATCACCGACAATCACAAATATTCCAATTTATAATTGAACTTTATATGTAAAAGTGCGGTGTAATGTGCTGTCGCTTATATAATTCTATTCTATTCCAATTGGTTATGGTCCTTCACAATCAAAAAATTAATATGATTCAAAGAGTAACGAAAAAAATGATAAAAATTTTGAACAAATTTCATGCAGAAATATTTTTTCAGAATTTCTTACTCCGTCTACAACTATGCAAGAATCTTTATTTCTTTTTAATTTTCAATTTTGAACTCTAAAATTTTGAATTATGAAATTTTTATACAATCAAGGATAAGAGTTGATATTCAAGTCCTTATTAAGCGCATAAAGAAATTTTGTTCAAAAATAATTCAAAACTAACAATGCTTACAATTCAAGTAACAAACGAAAGAAGACGAATAACTTAGAAGGACAAAAAAAAACTAATAATATGTACTCATACGTATAGATATGTATATCAGAAAAATGAAATAAAATAAAAATGAAAAAACATTAGAAAAAGGATATATAAAAAACCGACACTCCATCGAATGTTATGTAACCTAATCAGAAAATTATTTAACACTCAAGTATTTTGCTGGTACCTTCTTATATATACTATATACGTGTATGTCCTTATAAAGGATTTTGTATTAAATTTTTTATACGAGTGTACGTGATATTTTACTTTCGATCATCTTTATATGGTTTCGTTTCTTTTATTTTCGTTTTGGCTTTAATCATACACCACCACCTCTCGATACAAGTCGAATTGAATCAAACCGAAACTATAAAAAAAAGAAACTAAGAAGAATGAAAAACTTAGAATCAATAGAACTTTAAAAGGAAATTGAAAAAAAAAAAAGAAAAGAAATTTTTTTTTCCACTAAAAGTGTACGTAGCCGCAACGAATCCTTTTTCCCATGTACACCATATCGTAGCTGATGGTAGCTTATAGTGGATTTTTAAATTTTCTAATCTGTTCCGATATCTTTTTGTGTGCAGCATACGAGTACATCATACATACCTCTAGACAATCTATGAAATACAATACTCACATAAGAGAATATTACTACTATAGGTGTAGTCCTTTGTACTGTCAACCATACCATATATCGTTCTTCATCATCAGCTAGCGTCATCATCATTAGTTTAGTATCGTTCTATATTACTTACATACGTACTGGTATGTACATGTATGTCGCTTTATACTCATATAACGCTAACTTGTGCTATAACTTCTTGACCCTAATCCGAATACGCTGGATATAATTTCTTTATATCGTTCGTTCTTAAGTGAAAACTTAAGCAAAAAAAAAATATGAAATATCTTATACATATATCCGTTAAATAAGCAAAACGGGTAAAAGAATATCTTGCAGAAAATTGAAAAGAAAAAAAGAAGAGAAAAAAAAACAATCCGGAAAAATCCTTCTACATTCTTAGACTCTATTCAAGCAATACACGTACACATACATATCTATACATGCTTACATTGTGTGCTTTAATAAGGACATTGTTATACAAGTACATATATGTAATATGTGTGGGTGCTTGTATGTGGGTACGTAGGTATATTGCAATACTAGTGATACAAAAATTTTTCTAGAGAGCTTAGAGTTAACTTTAACAATTCCATTCGAGTACAATCATCGCATTTTGAGTACATCATGGATAATGGTACTTTTGTAATAGAACAAAAAATAACAAACAGCAGCATTACCACCGTCATCCCTACCACCACCATCGACATTTATTACATACGAGGACTGACTACATTCTAGCAGATGATAGATAAAAAAAAAATTAAATTCTTCTTCTTCTTCTTCTTCTTCTTGTTTTTTTTTCTTTGAAAGAAGAAAAACTTTCCTTTCTTCTTTTTCTGCTTGCACTTCTTCGAAAAAAAATGTTTTTCAGTTTTAAAAATGAAAAAAAAATGATACCGAACAACGAAAATAAATCAATTGAGCACGTTCCTTACATGCAACATCCACACATACATACATACATACATACAATTCTGATGGCTTCTTAAAAAATAGCTTCGTAAGGAATTGTTTAAGGGTTTTTGAAAGAAAAATTCAAAATTCAAGTATTAAATATGGGTACTGATGGGATGTACATGCCAACCACTACTCACTATACTATATGGTACAGCATCACTATTATATACTTTTATGGTGTTGTTGGACGCTGGTATACAGCTGCATCACTATAACTACTTACTTACAGCAAAATATAACCAATTTTCCATATCCTGAATGTAGGATTTCTTCTTTATTATAATTTTTCATTTTATAATTTTTTTTTTCTGTTACTTTTCTATTGTTGAAAAATAAATTTTTTTTTATTCTTGCCATATAGTTCGTTGGCATCATGTATAGTATCGCCATCATCTCTTTAGATGATCTTAAATTTTCCTATTATTGTATACAATATTGTAAGCAGAATCTTCAAGTTTTCCTATCAATGCGCCCAATGTCGTGCTATTTCCTCTTATCTGTGTACTCACACCCGCACATTTAAAATTATAATTTCATCTTCAAAACACATCCCCCTCCAATATCCGTACAAATTCGCATTGAATTTCATTTTTTTTTTCTTACTTTCTGCTGCTGTTATTATGTACTACATTCTTTATATATATTTTATTTTAAAATTCAACACTTTAGTAAACCATTATACACATTGTCCTTTAAGAATACTTAAGAAAATTGTTTTAAATTTATATTATTTGACATAAAACGACAAAAGTTCCTGCCTTATGTGTACAGAAATTGTCGTCTTTATTCTGCTGCATATTCAATATATTTATATCGAATCGAATATCCTGTAGACAAACTCATACATACATAGAGATATACACAACGTTTACGTACTCTTGTATTCGTGAGATAAATTCTGCAACATTTTTGATATACAAAATCGCTGCATTGCTATATACAGTACATCCAGGAGCCTTCCTATTATACCCATACTCATTTATATGGAATATTTTTACCCTGATTATGATGTGCTATTTTGCTGTTACTTATATACACAGAATGGATGACTACTACCATATAATATAGCAGTGCTAATTTTGTTGTGTACCATTTAACTTAAAGCTGATCTCGATCTTTGCTTGGTTGCGTTTGCTAATTTGAAAGCTTCGGAAACTGGAATTATGCCACAAATATATCCTATGTTTGTTCCGACTATATTTAATTTTTTGCTTATTTTTTCTTCTTCTTGCTCGGTCCTTTTTGTCTTTTATTTATTTATGGCAGAGTGGTAGAGTGTAAACTGAAAAGCACACACAAAAATATTGAAAACAAAAATACAAGAATTTTCTTCACACAATGTCTAATAATAGAAATAGTGAAAAGACACTAGAGGACAAACAAATTATACGTACATATGTATGTATATGTGTACGTGTACTTGTGTATGTATATACGAGTATATGTGAGTATTTATAGAACACAGAAAAATAAAGAATTGAAAATTGGGAAATGTACTTGAAAATTTTCATCACTAAATAAATACAGATAGTAAATGGAAAAGTAAATAAATGTATCTATTAGCATTATAACGTATAAGAGTAAACAAGCACATACATAAATCCACCACTTGTAAAATTGTGTATGTAGAAGATATAAAATATACTTACATAGCACTAAGCAAATACTAGAGAAAATTAAAGAACACAAATACACACACACACACACACAATCAAAAACAAAAAAAAAGGCAACGAAATCATAAGAAAAATCCAAATAATTTATAGAAAGAGGGAAAATGATAGGAAAATTAAAATTACATAAAATGTCGTCGTGATGATAGAAAACGGAAATTAAAGTTCAAATGCTCAATGTTATCCTGGATTTTATTCTTATTTTTCTTAGCCCTCTATTGCTACACATTTACAAAATGATTTTTAAATTTTAGTTGACATGAATTTTTGGTATCCATACTGCTTTATTATGCATTTTACAAGAGAAATGTTCGAAATGGTACACAGGAAATTTTAGATATAATAAAATAAAATATCGAAAAAAAGCAATAAAATAATTGAGAAATTAAAATTTTCAAAAGACGAAAAGAATTTAAAACAAAAGGAAATTGTTATATTATTATTTTGTCACTCCTTTAGGTATCGTGGTACGGAGGAAAGGGTGGCAGTTAAAATCTGTCCATCTCTTTTGTAATAAATGAATAAAGAAATTTGGTCACTCATAATCTAATAGAGTATACAGCGTATACAAGCGTACATATAAATCAATCGATTGATTGACTGACAAAAATCATTTAAAAATTTCTATCTACTTCCTTGACTGCGCCTAGTGATAAGCGACAATGTTTCCAAAAACATCATAGCGACATCACTGACAAAAATTAGAAATGAACAAGACATTTGCGTCGATGTTCTGTTTCTCACTTGAATCTAAGATGGAAAATTGACTTCGGTAATCGTAAGTTAAGTGCGCACATGGCATCAGAATCAAAGATCATTACATTTCTTTTGACCCTAGAACCGTGTGTATGTCAAAAATTTACCTAATACTGTGTTAGGGGGCACTCAACGCCCCAGTACCAATTTCCATCATTCTATCCGATCGTGTCATTAGATTCCGTACAAATTTTGACTAACAAATTCTGATGAAATATGCGATCGGGGCCTAAAAACAACTCATCACAATATTCCAGAGTGTATAAGGCGTTACAATTAATTCGAATTATCGATATGAATGATGCCATCTTCACGCCATATATGAAATTTTATTTTTTAAATAATTTGTGATATTAAAATTTTTTGATTGTGGTGTGAGTCTCTACTATCTGATTGTAGAAATGAGTTGAAACAATTTAGGTATTTTTTTTTTTCAATTTCGACTGAAAATGCAAAGTATGAAATTTTCTAATTCAAAAAAAAAAAAAAACAACAGACAAAATGGATTTACAACACTTTCATTTCATAACGTAAACAGTACAAAAAATGTTCTAATATTCATGCATCAAAAACGTCACAGAATACCTACTGATTCTGATTCAAAGAAAATATAAAACAGTATAAAGGAAATTCCATCATATAAAGAAATCCTTTTTCATAAATCATCATTATATTATTCCTTATACCGTATCTGTATCGCTATTGGTATTCTCTATGAGTATGCATTTAAGTACAAAGTCAGTGTCTGCTCGAAATAATTTTCTACATACAACTAAAATGTATGATCGTTGTTGTTAATTATTTCATTTTTTATGTTTTGATTAAATTTATACGCACACATACTGGCATTCATCTGTATTATTATTTTTGTATAGATGCCTATACCTATACACATTATTTATGCAATCCACACATATTTATATTTACCTCTCTACTACCGTGTGGTCTATATTAAACGTTTGCTTTACGTCTTTTATTTTTCGTCGTATAGTTTTCCATAAAAGACAAGCAATTAGAAATTTAAAAAAAAGAAAAAAAAATTTATATGAAAAAAAAGGAAGGGAAATGTTTACATATTTAGTTTTGCAACGATTAAATAGGCACTTTTTCTTGATACTCTACTCCCATTCCAACAATGTACAGCCATCATACATCAGCTACGTATGTGACAGTACACAGTACACCAGTGCATGTACGAAAGTTTTTGCTGTATACCTACCGATCTAGTTGAGCGTCTAAAATGCTTATAGTATAGTCTGAATTATACGAGTATATGTACTCGTCTGTAACAGTTTTAAAGCCTTCTCCTCTATTCATTTAAATATGTAGTTTGTTAAAGTCGTTATAGAGTTTTAGAGTTAGTCATAGTCATAGCATCTAAAATTCTCTGTCTAGCTAACTATAAAATCTCCTGCTAACAAAGTCGAGACTCTTCTTTTTTTGAATATCAAAATTTTTTTCTCTTTTTTAAAAAAAAAAAATTTTTTTTTTGTAGTTTTGATTTAAATTTTTCATTTACCATCTATACACTACTCGTCTAAAAAAAATGTTGTTTTTTTTTGTGTATAGTTTTTCATTTATATAAAACATTTTAATTGGATTTGAATAATAAAATACGTATAGTCCGCATTAAATTAATGAATTATTAAAAAATAACATACACAGACATTACGAAAAAAAATAAGAAAGAAACAAAATAAATAAAAGATATTTAAAAAAAAATAAAAATAGCAAAAAAATAAAATTAATGCGATATAAAAATTCACAGTACACATATGTATGTTTGATACACACAGTACACATAATTCACACACACATAGACATCATAGATACTCGTATATATGTATGTATAGTAAAATAGTCAAGGAATACGTGTACATAAATCTTTTATAGAAGTCATAACTTCACTCTGCAAATAAATCTGCACATACAAAATCATCTATTAGCAGTACCTTTCATACGAATTTATCCGTAGAGGTATAATAGAACACCTACATGTCTACCAGAATTTATATGCAAAAGTATGTATAGTTAAATAAATAGGCAAACATTTAGGGTCGTATTCACCAATCAAGATTACCCGTCGGATATATTTTAGCCGGATATAATTTCAAATAATTCTAGAAACCTAGCGATAAAATTTATTTTCAGACTTCATTTTAGGAGTGTCGAACATGTCAGTTGATTGCGAAAAGTTTGTATTTTCTGATTACAAATTGAAAAGGAGGTTATGTAATGAGTGATCTGGTGTTGCTGTTAATAATAAGGTTATGTTCAAACGATATTTATAGAGTACCACTCCCAGATTGTCTTAATAATATCCGAATAATGTATAATCGTGGTTGATGAAAACACTTTAATCTCAGATATGAGGATAATCTTTGTTAGTGAATACAACCCTTATATACGATAGAATAACGATACAAAATGAATGATTTGTATGATAAAAGTCAAAAATTGAACGATATATTAATGACAAACATAAGGATGCATGTACATATACAAATAGATTTTTATTCATATAACATAAAAAAAAATATAAAAAAGGATCTCATATTTTTTTTTCGTTATTAATTTCATTTCTTTAAAGTTTATGGATCTTATGTTGATTTTTTATGTGTAGAGCATACATACAAAAAAAAGAAAATCCTTCTTCTTCTTCCTCGATTTTTCTATATTTTCTTGATTGAGTTATATTAAAAAAATATATATTTTTCAAATTACCATTAAAGCTACCGTTTCTTTATTTCTTTGCCATATTTTCTTTCCCATATTTTTATTTAAGGACTTTATACACACCCATCCACACACATGTATATTACTTTAAATTCATTCATAAAAAAAATTTACTATCATGCATACTATGCTCCCATACTCGTATACTCGTAAACGTACGTACAGAATCTACATTCAAGAATCTACGAGTATATGGCGTGTGCATATAAAAATAAACTCATTATTTATTCCTTCATAAAAGTGAAAATCATAATTTTTCTTCCTTCATTTCATAGTAAAAAAAAAAAAAAAATAAATGAATTAAAAAGGAAGAAAAAAAAATTAAAGTAATCAAAAATTATCACTTAATTATATCTAGAAATGAGTAAACTCAACTTCCTTTCCATAATATTTACTCGCATTTGTCTACATATCAAGAGCACAAGTAGTTACTTGTAATTTTCTGTAGAATATCTTCTGGACCTGGAGGTATCAAATATACGAAAAAGTCATAAAAAACTAAAAATAGGAAATTTAAAAATGAGAAAAATTTTTTAATTTTCTCTATGGAATTCTTTAAAATTTAATTAAGATTTTGGCCCAATTAGAAAAGGTGATAAAATTTGGATGAATACTAGTAAAAGCTAACTATTGCCTGAGATAGACAGGCCGTATAGTGCTTAGTGAACTAGCGTCAATAACATCGTTGTTTCAGCCCTATAACTAACTTTTGATTAGTCATGATTGACTAGTGACTACAATATTCGCCTTTACGCTTTCATAATTTGTGTTGAGTTTCTCTAATTTCTAATTTGGAATCACTTTAGATAATTTTTTAGAAAATTCTAAAATTTCACTTCGAACATTTACACCGGAGACAGACTCGGGCTTTCAACTTTTAAAGTCTCATAATTTGAATCATTTTGAGTCCGAAAATATGCATAAAGTGTTCGAAGTTGTAGCGAAATCTGACAAAAATTGCATTAGACAATTTTAAAGGGCTTGCGGTGGTATCAATTTAATTGCGATACTTAAATTTGAAATTTGAAAGAAGAGAAGGTGAAGAAACGAAGAGAAGATCTTGATTCATTTTAGTGATTTTCTGTAACTAAAATGTAAGATTTTTTTCTGATGCAATGTTTGCAATGCGCTTAACTGTTGTCAATAAATTTTAACGAACGAAAATCACACGAATTCTAATGCAGTATGAGAGTAGCTTTAGCTTAACTTGTTTCTCATGTATTGGAATCGATAATTATCGACTCTTAAATTTTCGAAATTAAGTCGTAAATATCTTATTTGAATATCCAACCTTTTATAATTATATTCAATACGGATACAATATAGCTTACGCTACGGTTCAGCCATAAACGGCGGGCACACGACATTAAAGACTTTCATCACACTATGTTGGTGACAAAACCAAAAGAATTTTACCAAGCATTCTGGATGCATTTTCAACAGTAACCGTGTCACTCTTATATTCCATGCATACAAAATATGCACCTACAATCCTTATATACCACATGCCTAGTAGAGTAAGTAAAAGTGAATCCTTATATGTATACGAAAAAACAAAATTTGTAATGAAATTAAAGTTATTTTTAAGTGAATTTTCATATTTTTTCTCATGCAGTATTAAAACATTTAACGACATTTTTTTTCCACACTATCCCTTTTTTTTTGGTATTTTGTTTTTTAAATATTTTTGTATTCTTCTGATACAATTCGTACAATTTGTTTTTTGTTTTTTTTTTTTGTATTTTTTAAATCATCGCAGTTAAATTAATTATTCACAAAATGAAACGCATTTAATTTTACTTGTTTTATATTTGTTTCTCTGTTTCTGCTGTGTTTGAAAATGAAATTGTGTCATAATTAAATTTTCATTAAAAAAAAAAATAACAAAACAAATAAACAAACAAACAGACAACGAATAGTAAATATTCCGTTTATATAAATTCGAATAGAAAATCCTGGAAACATAAATAAAAATTACAAAAATACAAAAATATCAACAAAACAACTAAGAAAAAGAAGGAAAAAAAAATGATAAAAAAAATATATACACATAGAAAATTAAATGGTACAACAAAAATTTTGATGTTGATGATGATGATGTGATAGGGTGATAGTTTAATATAGTGAATATTGAAAAAAAAAATAGAACAGAAAAAATACATAATGAAAAAATGTGAAACGAAGTTAAACCATATATATAAAAAAAAAAATGTCAGAATATTTATTCGTAATTTTATTTTGTTATTTTTATAGTGAAATTTACTGCATAAAATACTTTATTTTAATATTAAAAAATAATTTATTATTACAAGTAAATGAGTTTGTGTGGATATTCTACACTATTTTCCCTTTCACACCATTGCAAAAAAAAAAAAAAAAAAAAATTTGTTAAAAAATGTAAAAAAATGAAAATAAAAAGGAAGCCAAATATGTACATAAAATTGTAACAAAAAATTATGCAAAAAAAGTAAAAAAAAGAAGCAAAGAGAATTTGTAATTTACCCAGCTATTTTATTTTTTTTTTATTTATTTTCTAGCTTACATTCATATTCGCGTATAATAGTAGTCGTCGTAACTAAATGTCTAAATTTTGTAAGCAAATTTTTGTTTTTATTTCACCACCACCATAAAATCCAACAAAACAAATAAAAAGCAAAACAGAGAAGAAATGAAAATATCGAATTATGTAAAAACATAACACAGTAGAGAAAAAATATTTTTATAAAACAAAAAAATATGCAGCACGGTGTGTGTGTGTGTGTGTGTGGTGGTAGTGCGGTGCTGGTGATGTTAAAAAGTCGAAAATGTAAAAGAACAGAGAACAAAAAAAATCAAAAAAAATTTTTCACATTTCATGTGGTTTTCATTTTCATTCAATTTTTTTTTTTGGCGTTTTACATTTTCATTTGTTTCTTATCCTATTTTGTTGTTGTGTATTTTCATTAAATTTGTGTTTTTTGTCCTTTTAATTTTTTATTTTTTCTAAATTCACTATTTTCTACTCTATGTTCTCTATTTTGTTCGTTTTTTATTTTCATTTATCATCTGTTTCCGTAAAATTTTTAAATCGTTACTATTTTCAAATTTTGTACCATATTCGTAACTCGTGTACATGCATGTTTTGATATTATATGTACAAATATGTATCCTTAAACGAGTAGCTAAAATATTTCTGTGTGTATTTTTGTAATTTTATGATGTAACATGTAACCATGAATGAATTCTAAATCCCCGAATACACAAGACAAGTAAGGCTCTAGACAGACATCTAGTGTCGATACCATGGTATGAACAATACTAGCATGGTGACAGACATGTAATCTAGTATAAACCTAGTACCATTCGACATATTTTGTGAATTTTGTTGTGGTGTCACATAGAAAATTTGAACTTAATGCCTGCTATGGCTACTAATTACTTTCAACTTGATGCTAAAACGAATGTAAAAACTAATTTCTATAATTTCCGCAGCATTAAAATGTCGCTACGTTCAGTAAATTTTGTGAATACTAGATTCATACTAGACAAATCATGCTGGTTTCTATACCACGTTTATACCAGCTTGTTTTCCTGGTATAAAGCTAGTATAGGGTGACAGACATGTAGTATAGCCAATACCACGTTTATACTAGATGTCTGTCTAGGACTTAAATGTAACATCGTATAGGTAATATACATAAATGCATAGTGTGTTTGTGTATAGATAACTGAAATGTACAATCATCATTAAAGGAAAGGGAACACTGAACAGTGAAAACGAAACTATATTTACGAGTGTTTATTAAAAAAGGAAAAAAAAAAAAAAACAAAAAAATAAAGAAAAACAGTAACAAACCTCATACATATGGGAATCTAAAATAACTGAATTTATTTTACAAATTCTTTTTTTTTTCATTCATATAATATTAAGATGGAATGGAACATCAGTTCATTTTATGTTCTGTGTGTGTGTTCATTCATTACTCTGTGTGCGTGCGTGGTGATTTTCTTTTTTGTTCCTCTGTAAATTCTGTTTCCTTTCACGATAAACGATGATAATAGCAAATGTGTAGAAGATAAAAAAAATATGGCAAAGAAATCAAAATAGGTACATGTACATATCATAAAAAAACATACATAAATACATATGTACGTAATTGCATACAAAAATGTTAAATTTGATACATACAATTAACGGACAATAATTGCTGAATAAAATTACTCAAAATTATCACGCGTAACAAACTATAAATTTTGTTTTGAAATTTTCTTATCAATTTTTCTTTTCTACACTAAATTCAGTTTATTCTCTTCTACTTATATTTTATAGGCCTCTCTACTCTATTCTAATTACCGACTCATGAGAAATTATTAATTTTTTGTCTATGTTTTCCTTTAATTTGGCTAATTATGTACATAATATGTGAATTGCACAAACAATAAATTTTCTTTCTTTTACAATTTTTGAAAAGGCATAAAAAAAACATTGTTAAATTTCAAAGTATACCTATACCTGATCTCTCTTGTATTTCATTATCCTTATAAAAAGTATTATGTACCTATTTTCAAAAAGTTGATTTCAAATCATCATCCATAAACATCATACAACAGATACAACTTTATTCTGTGCATTATTTAAAACGAGTGCATTATTATGATGACATTGTAGAGAGTATTTACTAATGATCCATTCAAAAAATATTACCAATTAGTCTTTGAACTATGCCTATAATATAAATTGTGTACGTCAAAGGTATACGTACCTCCTATACCTATCGTAAAAATATTTATACTCCTTGGTGTATGCAAAATATCATACATAAAATGTAGTACTTAAACATATTCTTGTTCGGTGTTTTTTTCTTTTTCTGTACAGTATCTTATGTATGTAAAATATCCTTTTTCTGTACTTCATGCTTTTTGTTATAAATACAGCAGGATTATTTAAGTCACATTAATAGAGGGGAGTGGAATGTTTGTTGTAGGAAAATAAAAAATGAAAATTGTAAAAAAGGCACGAAGGATTTAGTATCTATATTTTTATTTTTTTACATTTTTTGTATTATTGTTTTTTTTTTTTTTTGTTTTTAAATCTGTACTAGAAAAATTCAAATAAAATATATTTACACAGATTAATCATAAAAATATGAAGTATACATATTGTGCACATATACAGAACATACTATAGATAATAGAGGGCATATATAGAATAGATGGATAAAAAACAAAAGAAAAAATGATGATTTCAAGTACATTATATAAATGCGAGTACATACATATAAAAATTTTTAAATATGTAGTACAGTTCAAGATTTGTGAGGATAATTCTCTTTTAGTAAACATTCAGGTATAGTATTATGAAGAATTTAACGTATATACTTTTGATCTAAACACATACTTGTACTCGTACTCGTACACGGAATACATTTATGTATAAAGTCGGCTAAGTCGGCTATGCTAATTTTCTATTATTTTTCTATAATACACTCCTCGAATAATGAAAGCTATTTTGATATGATATATTATTTTTCTATTTCTATATAAGGATGATGATGATGATGATTGTTGATGATGATATGAATGATTATTATTATTATTGTTTTTATTATAATTATGACATTGATGATGGTATATGAGCTCATTCATTCATTCATTCATTCATTCATTCTCATTTCATATCTATTCATTAGTATCATTGCTTCTCATCATCACCACGTCGCAAATACTCTTATCTCGTACCTCGTATACGAGATACGAGTGAATATTATAATTTTGAAAAGTGAAAAATTTAATAGTAGATACCATAGTACCGAATGCAATTCATCATTATCATCATAGAATCATCATAGAATCATCATAGTTTTAGTAGTTACCATTATTATATGAATGCCTCACCATAAAATTCTTGTTGTTTTTTTTTTCATTTATCCTTTTGTGCTTTTGTGCTATTTTATTATCTTTTGTTTTATGTTTATCATTGTTATAATGTATATTTATCCTTAGGCTTTAAACATGACATATCAAGTGCATATATGTATGTATGCACATATATACATATTTTCTATTTCTCTTTCATATTTCATTTGTACGAGTATTTGTTTGTTTGTTATTTATTTTTTCATCGTGGACAAAAAAAAAACTACAAAATAAAAATAAAATACTGTCTGAATACAAATTTTAAATCTTTCTATAATATTTTTTTTGTCATTTCCATATAATAAGTACTATAAAATGTAGGGCTATATTTTGTATACCAAACACACACACAGACGAATACACTTCATTTCATTTATAAATGCAACTTAGAGCAAACTTTTACACATCACACACAATATACGCTCATACTCATACTCATACCATTGCAATTCAGTACTATAATACACAGAGTGTAGTGGTGGTGTAGTGTTAGTGTAATGTTTTAGAATTTTTAGAAATGAATGAAAGAAAATTTGATAAAAACAGATTTTTGTTTTTGTTTTCTTTTCTTCGTTTATTTATTTGTGTATTTGTTTTACGCATTATATTTTCAGTGAGAGAGAGAAAGAGAGAGAGAGAGAGAAGTCAAACATTTGTAAAAAAATTTGTAAAATGTAAGCTTTTTAGGATGAATTTTACAAATAATGTAGGCATATATACGACTAAGTGTGTATGCATGTGAGTTCCTAGATTTTATTTTTATTTTTTTTTATGTTTTGCTTATTTGTTGTTACTTTAATTCTTATAGCAAGTAACCTACATAAATACTCGTACATTATAATTTTGATTTTAATTTTAAAGAGGAATTACATATATACGAAAGGCAAATGAAAATGTCATATAAACAACAAGCTAAACCACGTCATCAACATCATCACATCTACGATTACATTTACATACTCATATCCTTAATATCGTATCAAAAAAAAAAATTGCGTGAATACACAAAAAAAAAATTTAGAAAATTAAAAATTTTAATATGAAGGATTTATGAAGATTTGAAATTTGAATTTTATTTTTCATGAAAAAAGTTAGCTTTAAAAATATTTTGACTTATACGATGTTTTTCTTTTTCTTCTTTTCCCATAGCAGTACATCTTTAAGTGAGACATGTTCTCTTTTACTATCTCTTCTCCATATTGACTTCTGTTTTGAGCCACCCTCCTGATATCTCTCATTCCCAATTACTGTAGATCTCCCAGAACGTCATTCATCCATCTTTTTCGTGGGTCCCACCCCACGTTTTCTATAACATTCATTTGCAAAGCTTTATTTAATTGCTCTTGTGTCCAGCAATCTTAAACAATTCCTATGGCCATTTGATTCTTTGAGCTTTAAGCTTTTACTCTCTTTTATCTTATACAAGTGCTTGCTACTTTTGTGTTTTGGGATTCATGATGTTTTGATGGCTATTGGCCGAGTCAATGTTTTATAGATAAGTCAGCTTGCAAGACGTAAACAAGAGTTTCAGTTTTAGGAATTCACTATGTGTGTATAGTAAGCTCTGTTAGATGCTTTCATTCTGTTTCATGTCAGCAACTGCTGTATCTTTATGATCGTCGAACAATGCTCCCAAATATTTGAAATGGCTTGCAGTATCAAATCTATAGTATATTGTCCAATGATCAGATTTTGCAACTTTCTGTCTATTTTCGTTCTACATATGCCATGAATAAATTTTGCTGGTTTTTAAATGATCTAAAAAAAAATTGTAAACAAAAATATCACAAATTTTTAAATAAATTGATTTTCAAATCTATTAGGATCCAAACAAGCATGCTATACAAGCAACTGCAACTACCATTTCTCTGTTCCTTCTATACAGAAAGTTTAAAAAAATAACATTTTTATTAAAAAAAAAAAGTAGTTTTATTCTGATCGGATTATATACTCGTATTTATTTCAATTTGCATGTAATTTAGTATTGGATGTAGTATTGGATGTATTGGATGTTGTGTAGTTAATAATTTATCATTTGCATTGATAATAACTTCAGGATACTATCTACCTACTGCTAAAAATGAATTAATTATATTTTAAACTCAATCAATTTTAATTTGATTATCTCTTTTTTACCGATTATTTTTGTTCTGTGTATAGAATTTTTTTTGATTTAATCCTGTTAAAAAATACATATATGAATCGATGAAAAAGTTAAAAATCATTTATACACCCTACGTATAAGTATGCACTTTCATTATTGTGTATACAGATAGAGATACGAATAGTATATGGCAGTCACAAATTAAACATAAAAATTTGACGTAAATGCAAGGCGTATTTTATTTAGAATTCAAATTTATTTATTTTTTTATTGCATTTGTACTCGTATATGTTGACGCTTGAATTACATGGTTTTCTATAAATTACAAATATTTTTTTTTTTTCGATATGTAGCCTCCATACAAGCATATGAGTATTCGTATATGTATACGTATCATGAACTAGCAGTTATTCATTACAGCAATTTCATATCATCATCATCATCGTATTTAAATATGAGGCTGCATAGCTGTACATATGTATGTGGCAAATACAAGGCGACCCTTTAACAATTAATGAAAGAATGAATAAATGAATGAACGAATTAATGAATGAATAAATGTTGCTGTGTTGAATCAAAATATTTGACCTTTCCATTATCAATTTATTTTATGTTATTTCATTTTTTATTTAATTTTTTTTTTTTTTCATATAAACACAAATAGAAAGACCATGATGATGATGATGATGGTATCATGAAGTCCAAATATCCGAATACACACATACATAATCGTTCACACATACAAAAATTTTTTTATTACTAACAATTGAGGGTAAATAATGTCAACAGTTGTTAATTATTGCCTTTAGCAGTTTTTAAATTTTACTTTCTATTTTATATACGAGTAGTGTAAGTTATCAGTCTTTTACTAAAGGAATTTTGTGATGTGATAGATACTCGTATAAATTATTGTAATACATTCTAGTATGATAGTGTGTATGACTAGATGATGTTTAAATTTATCAACTGTAAATAAATTAAATTTTAAATTTCGTATTACATTTTTGATAATAAAATATTTGTGATAGTGTATAAAAGTTAATGGTATAGAGTTTATTAGAAATGAATTCATTATTTAATTTCAGTTCTGAGTGACAAGGATAAAATTTCAATTACAAAACAATCTTGAGAAATTTCTTTATAAATTATTGTTTCATATAAGAAGTTTAATGATTATTTTGTCGTTTTCTATTTAATAATAAATTTTAGTAAATTAACTCAGTCATTAATCAGACATAATAGTTTTCAGTTAAATTTGAATGAATATCAGCATAATTCTAAACAGCGGCAGATTTCCCCTGCTTCAGAGAATATATATTAGAGTAGAGGCGGAGCAAATGTTGTTAGTTGATTTTACGTATTCGTCATGTACAATATTCGTATTTCACTAAGAGGCAGCATTTCAACATTTTCTGAAGAATGAAAACACGAGTACACATGATAGGTCAAATACTACTCTTAATAGCGTGGTGTATACTGCAGGTACCGTACTAAGTAATTCAATGATCTTTACTGCAAAAGATACTCTGAATGCATAGAGTAGAGGCGGAGCAAGTATAAAATATTGTTAGTTGACTTTCTGTGTTTTGTCTTGTCATGCATGGTATCGTATTCTATACTGAAAGAGAAAATTAACTTTTTCTCAGCCATAAATAAATTATGAACACACGAGGATGGCTTGAGAAGAGGTTGGGAAGATGGTGTAGACAAAGATGCACAAACGTTATTAGAAACAAATGATTGGAAGAGAGCAGCGCTAAACCAAGAGGAATGGAGGAAGAAACTTGAGTGGGCCAGGGCCCAAATTTGGCTGTAGCGTCTTTTCAATTGAAAATATATAATGTCTGGCATACTATTCGTAATATCGTTGTAAATTTATTAATGAGATTTTCCAGAATTGTTCTACAAAAATATTTCCGTTTTTTCAAATATTTAAAAACAAATGTGTCCCAGCCAATACACGATAATATAATTGAAAGTAGCATCACGTTTCTTTCATTTCGATTTATTTGAGAAATGTTCATTTTCAATTTTAAAGACAAGATAAAGGAGTTATAGCGACTCACTCAAAGATAGAACATGCAGTACAAATCTTTGGAAAAAGTAAAAAAATTTTTTTTATTAAATTTTGATAATTTTGATAATATGAAAAATATTTTTGTTTTTTTTTTTCTTTCAAAAGATTTGTTTTTGATAATAAATTTTTATTTTTTATCGTTTTATTTTATTCTTTTATCTTGAAAATATTTTTATTGGCAAAATCTAACATTTTAGTCAAAAATTTTGTATTATATTTCATTTGTACGAAAGAATATTTACAAGCAAAAGAGGACGAATTTTTCATATTCTTTTTCTTCTTCAAATTTAGTTTTATTTATGTACTTTTCTTATTACAGTGCTTTCGTATACAAAAAAAATACAAGCATGCTTTAGGCACTTTTTACAAAAATCTTATCATGAAATTCAATATAATAAAATGTGAACTTTCGTATACAGTTGACATTATACAAAATATAAATTTTATTATATTTTTCAAAAACTCTCTACTCTGTACATATGTATATTCGTTGTTCATTTTCCATTTATATTTTTTCAGTTTTCGTCCTTTTTTTTTGATTACTTGGTTTTAGTAGATTTTTCATACAATATAAAAATATACATACATGAAGGTATCTCTATATATGTAATCACAATAATTTTATTCATGTACAATACTACCATATTACTACTTTATTGCAAGCGAATGCAATAAAATACGGCACTCAAAAAATATTTATGAAAAAAAATACAAAAATACGACGAAAAGAAAAAAGTACACAGTAAAAATTGTACAGTTTTTGTAGTTGAATTTTGGTACAAACTCTTCAGAAATTGACAATGACAAATTTAGAATTTAGTGAGCAAGCAATCCAGCAATCCATATATGCACAAGTGTATATTTATGAACGTGATATATATCACAATGATAGATGCAATATATTCAAACATACAATATATGTACGAGTACGCAGAGTATACGTGTGTGTAATGTTCTCATTCTTCTGGTTCTTATCCATATCCATATTCTTTTATTCTTTCATTTAACATTTTCATTTTATTTTTACTGCATTTAACCATCGTAGTGTTGTTTTTTTTTCGCTAAAAATCTTGAAAATTTTCCAACAATGTTGGCGGCAATAAGATGATGATGATGATGTTGTTGATGATGATGACATTGATGTAATAAGACATTTATAAATAAGCAATAATAAAAAACACACACATACTCACACAAAAAATATTTTGTTAAAGAAAAAATTTTGCTAAAGTACTTTTGTATAACTATTCGTACTGTCTATGTATCCGCCTTACAACCAAGAAAAAAAAATACCAAAGAATAGAACATACGATATATAACAGAGACGACAAGAAAAGAAAAAAATAAAGGATTATGAAAATAAAATCTAAACATATAGGGACTATAGGGAGATAATGTAATGTAGGGAGGAAGTTAAAAGGAATAGTATAATAAATATCCTGTCACATAATACATCGTTACTATGACAAGAATTGCTGTTTTTCTCTTATACTCCTCTTATCTGGGAATAAAACAAAAATATTGCCCATAAAAACATAAATGTACATACGATCGGAGTATACCAATTGTACGAGATATGTACTGGTATTTGAGATTTTGATATGCTTAGGACCAAAAAATATTTTTTTTATCCAATATCTTAGATCAGATGTATGTTTTTATGTACATCTATGTAACATGTATATAAATATGTAAGTTCTTATCATCCATTGAGAAAATCTTAAGGATATTTTTTAATTTTATTTTTCTCTCTCAAATGCAATGTGTAAGAAGAATAAAAATAAAATACGCATCAGATTATAGCAGATATGATAAAAATTTTGTATAATATCGCCTAGAATAAGTAGATTTTTCACATACTCTCACATCATATACTAACATTTGAAAAGTCCTTAAGCCAATATATATCATTATGTAAGTAAGTAATTTTATTGTATGTACATATATGCAATGATAGTATGGTACATTATATGCATGTAGTACACTATAAATATTCTTTTTATGTTTTATTCACCGCCTCTTAAAATCCGCCCATATTTAAAACTATTTTACATGAAGATTTTTTGCTTCCTTTTTTTATTTTTTTTGGTTTTTATCAACTTTTCATATTTTGCATTTTTTCGAAAGTTACATTTCAAGTATAAATTTATATCGACTGTATAGACGAGTACTGTACAATAAAATGATAAGAGTTTTTTTTTTGTCTTTGTTTCAAATTTAATCTACTTTCTATAACCTTTATTCATCCTTTAATATAATAACTTTGAGTAGAATTCAAGAAAAAAAAAACGAGAAAAAATGTGATCCTTATACTTATTTTTTTATTGAATTCCATAATCAAATTATACGTACTCCATTTCAGTTTCGAGTTCAAAAAGTAGAATAAAACAAGCAAATGCTTTCGACGTTATGCATCCCTTCGACGTTTTGATTTCAATGTTTCAAATTTGAATTTGTAGAGAACATTTTTTAGGTACTATAGATGTAAATGCTTACAACAGTATTTGAAAGTTTTATAAATATGTACATATAATACGAGTACATATCCTTTTTGCTCGTATACACAGAATAGAAGAATATACAAAATAATGTCATACATTTAATTATAAACTTTTCGGAACATGACAACAATGATGCCAACTAAAATAATCATTGTTGTGAATGATGATGCTGATGATGACGATGACGTTGATGAGATATTGTGATGGGAAATGATGATTGCATGTAAATGGGATAAATATAAATTCGTGTGTATACTGTACATATGTGTATGTATGTATGTAATGTACATAGGTATTACGTATAACATTCAAACTTTAGTGGATCATATATACATAATATTGTAATATATTTGCCAATTTCATCATAATAATGAATTCTCATTATTTTCAAAAAGGCTCTTGCGCTTTTCAACATTATACGTATACTCGTATACTTATGTAGGTTATTTTCGAAAATATTTTCTATTTTGATTTTGGTCGTCTATTTTAGCTTTATTTTCTTTTACATATTTTACCGGATACCGCATAATTGTCATCATCATAAAGTATCCTTGAATTTGAAATGATGTTTGGAAAATTTATATATATATACACACACATACACACACTGATATCTACTATAGCTACTCCTACAGTAATATCACGTAATATTTAGATCAGAAAATATATTAATCTAGTTAGTCCTTTTCTCTCAATTATTACAATGAGTATGTACATTTACATACATATGAGTATACCTATTTCTCGGTCTTGTACTATTTATACGAGATGTACCTATACATCATGATAAGTCTAAAGGATGCTTGTAAATAAAATTTTTATGATTCGTATTAATTACACAAGTGAGTCATTTTTGTCGTTGTTGCTTATACATACATCGTTATTGTCATCATCATTGTTTTCGTGTAGTCTAACATAAGATTTTCCTTTTATCGTTATCCGCTTTAGTTATTTTCTGCTTATCTGTACACATATTTTCATTCATTTAAACAAATGTATATCCTTGTATATTTTGTGTGCTTACCTATAAACATATCTTTATTGGTATAAGGTACACTTATATACGCAATAACTCCTTCTAATGAATTCATTATTTAACTCATATAACATCTCATCCTTATTTTTATCATAAATTCTGTTTTCTGTCCTTCTTATGGTATTTTATTCTACTCCATTTTCATTTCCTTCCTTTCTGCGTATGTGTATATGTTGATATATATATTTTTTTGTTCTATTATCCACAACCACCAAAACAAAATTCATTCCGAAAAAAATTTCTCTTCTAAGCAGTATATACACAGAATTATATATTTATTATCTATTATTTTTTGTATGACAAACATTTTAAATACCGAAGAAAATTTTTACCTGATTTTTATCATCATGATTATCATCATTTCATCATCATTATCATTATCACTATCAACCATCTTCAATGTCATCACGTATACATTTCCACATACCTAAACGTATTACACATAAATTTCTTTTCTATATACAAGGACATGAAAATCTTTGTCCTTTTCTTTTTCTTCTTTTGATAACATCATTTTTGCTAATTACGTGTGAATTTTTAATGTCCTCTTCTACACCAAAAGTTTGATAAAACAAAGTAATAATAAAAAAAATTGTAAAAAAAAATGAAAAACTTGTATTCATTCTTTTGAAACAGCCATACATCCGTAATACAGGTATATAAAGGATCTTCATCATTTTGATATATTGCACAGAATAGGACAGGATATAATGCCTCTGTACGTGCAAAAATTACATATACTCGTACGTCAGAATATCCTTATGTATGTATGTATGAATGTGGCGAATATATATATATGTTTTCACTAATGTGTATGTACCTATTCGTGCATATGTGTATAAAAATGTAATTGTGCAAAATACAAGAAAGAAAAAGAGAAAACAAAAAATACATACTTCATAACTTGCACACATATGTAGTACTTCTACACTCTTTATTGCAGTCTCATATATTTTACCTTTGTTGAACAACTCTTGAACTTTTTATACACTAATTTTCTACCAATTACACAAATGAATTCCTCATACCTACCCAGAGAAGGTGTATAATACTTTCCTATAAATCTAATGTTTCATACATAAAATAATACACAATTACAAGTGTTTGTATGTACATGAATTGGTATACAATTATTGTAGTACCTGTTCTCTCTTTAACTCATTTTATTTTTGTTTGTTTTTGTGTTTTTTTGTCTTCCATTCAATGTAAAATTTCTTTTGCTACATAGATTTTCTTCGTTTTTAGTTTCTACGTTTCCTTTTTATATTTTTATTTTTTCTTCCTTATACATTACTATTTAGATCCTTCATACAGATGTGCAAGTGTGTTGCAGTTATGAAGCTTGAAAATTCGCAAAAAAAAAAAAAGAAAATTACAAGCGTCCAAAACTTGCAAGTGAATCAATTATTTTATAGAAAGTTAGTCAGAATTTAGATCGTTTTTGAATCCTGGGAAAGTTTGGGAAGGGCATGGGATTGTTTGGGAAGGACATGGGATTGTTTGGGAACGGTATAACAAATGTGAAGAATGTGGTTGAGATTTACAAAAACAAGAAATATAGAGAAAAGAGAATACTTTTCCATCATTGGATTGCCAGTAGCACATATTTTCACATTTTATTTTACTTTTATATTTTCCTCCCAAACTTTTATTATTTTATTGCAGTAAAAAACTATATGAAGTGTGCACAATAAAAAGTATTATTGTGGGTTGCAGCTGTGTATATGAAAGTAGATAAATACACCACACCGACGACCGGTTTATTTGATCGGGTAAATGAAAAATACAAAAATCAGATAGAAAGTTGCCATAATTCTTTTTGAACTTTAAGTGTATCCACTTCTAAGCTTCCTATTAAAAATTTAATAGGTACTTGACAAAGTTTTCAAGTACTTATAGTACATATAGAGTACTATACTGTACAACAACACTACTACTACTACTACTACTACTACTACTACTACTACTACTACTACCACTGCTACAAATATAGTAAGCTGCTATACGAATTTTTCGTTTATTTCTTTTTATTTCACTCGGTAACTAAAAAGTAATGGACGAAAAAATGCAATGAAAAACAGTTCACATTGAAATGATTATTTTATGTGTGTAATACACATTTTCGTTTACTATACGACAAAAGAAAATGAAGTGCATATCTACTGTAGTACTAGAAGAAAATTCTAAAAAAATAAAAAAAAAAAATAAGAAATCAGAGAAAAAACAATTTTTTGATTAGTATAAATGTAATGGGTAGTAATTATTTTTACTTTTTCGTTATTCACTAGCTAGAACATTCTTATGCACATAAAAAATTAATCTTGGTATAGTTCTACTCTTGTGTATTATAGTAACTACTGCAAATGTTGTTTGTTGGTGTACATGACGATTCACATACATTTTTTTTTGTAACATTTTGTGAATTCAAAGAATTTTTAGATGGAGAAATAGAAAAAGGATTTATAATTTATTTTTTTTTATTTTTTTTTTATTTTTATTTGAATGGTGTAATTGTGGAAATGAAAAATTCACAAAAAAATGTTCAACAAAGGAAACCAAAAAAAAGGAAAAAAAAAATTAGAAAAATAAGTGAAATAAATTAAATGAAAAAATATCTTCAAAAATAGGTAAAAAATATTTTCATTCATCTAAGAGCAAAAAAGTGAAAAAAATAAATATTTTTCTCGCATTTACGAGTATAGATATGTGTAGTAGCAGCTGTAGTACAAAGGTGCTAAAACAATTTTCTCTCTTTATAATTAAAAGACAGCATCAGAATACTGGTTGGTAAGAAAAAAAAAATGAATTAAAATAAAATTGAAAAGGAAAAAAAAAATATTTTCAATCGTTAAACATATTATTTGATGAACACATTTTTATTACCTCAAGGATTAAGAATGAAAAATAATGTTTTCAATTATAAATTTTCTTTTCATTCATGTAATTCTGAATCCGATAATTTACTACTTAGATAAAACGAAAAATGTCCAAAGGGTTTTTCATTTTGTTTGCACATTGTTTGATGCCACTAGTAAAGATACGAATAGAATGTTTAGAGATTCTAGAGAAATATGTGCAAAGCACTTACATAATATGGGCGATTTCTTCTAAACCTAAGTTTATAGCTGACAGCACTAGCACCGAGTTTTGTTATCTTCGTACAAACTTCTTGCTGAATAACTGCAAAGCTAACTGACTTATTGTCAAATCTAAAATCGAAAGTTTTGAATCGAGACTAGAAATTATTAATGTGAAATTTGATTTTAGGTTTAGTATTTTGAATGTTTTCCAGCAATTTTCAGTTAGAAAGCTAGCCATCGGTAGTATGGGATTACGTTACACCTAAATAAATAATCAAAGCTTCATCTTCCAACTAAAGAGAGGTGGTAGCTAAGTACTAATCAGAGACGCAGAAATGCAAATCTCTCTGCTATCTTTCTGAAAAAGTTAGCGAGAAGATAGTTGGAAGTGAAGAAATCGGGCATTAGTTAATTAGAAATTGAAAATTTCTGTGCCTTGTATAAAGTGACGGAGAGTGTTTTTATAAATTTCAGCAACTTGTTTTTACAGCGTTTTATGAAAGCTTAGACATTATAGGCATTATGCCTCTTCTACATTCAATGCAATCACTTCAACTTTGACTTCGACTTTCGACTTCATAGCATGCTTAACATGTAAAAGTATCTGTCGAGTCTACTGCATTGAATGTATAACTTCTAATACGTTATCCATTAAATCAAAGTCGAAGTCGAAGTTGAAGTCACTACATTGAATGTAGAATCGGCATTAGCTTTGTAATAAATTGAAATCAAAAAAGCATTCAAATCAAATCGAAATCAACTCCGCGTGTGAATCACGAGAAGTGAGTGAAAATGCAAAACTTTAAACTTGAACAAAAAGCAAAAAAATTAGATGAATTATTGTGTTCATTATTTCCTATCATTCGCACGCGCATTTACATTATATGGTTACTATATGAGAGATCATTTGCGCATACGATTTTTTGTAGTTAAAGTATACTGGATTCTATCACAAATAAAATAATTTAATGAATTCTTTTAAATGAAACTGTGAAATTTCTTAAAATTTTGTTTAAAATAAAGTGCAAATAATGTAATAATTTATAATTTTTTTCTTCTCTTTTCAGGTATGTACCTAAATATCCTTTTAATTTTAAATTTTACGTCAACATGTAAGTAAGTAAAATGCATACGAAAATTTATATTTGCAAGAAATTTACTAACGACCAACATCTAAATATCATCTTTCCTTTAATATCTTATAAACTTATTAAATGTTTTCGAATTAAACTTAGGAAGAAAAATACTTAAATTCTCCTATAATCACTCGTAATTATGGAAAATATTTTCGATATTCTAATCATCTAACCGCGTTGATTGTGGAAATGAATTGAAATCGAATGTGGTCAAATTTCTCATTTGAAAATAAAAACTGAAAACTCAAATTTCATAATCACTACTTGTGTTACAATTGAATTCTTCTACATCAAGGATACATTTTTTTTTTCATTTATTTTCCTAGAAAAATTTGTAGCAATACATCGATTGCGATTGAATTTTTTCAATTTTTCATTACATCAATTCTACTCCCTATATCAACCCTCTAACCAATACCTTCTATCTTCTATCTAGTTTTTGCCTTTAATATTTTTGACAGTGCTTCTTAAATTTAATTTAAGTTCTCTTTTATTGTTTTGTTGTAAAGTTATACGTAGTGTAATGTTCAGTTTTGTGTCGAATATTCCATTTGTGTTAATCATTACATACACATTATGTAAGTTTTTTTGTACACTGTTGTCACATACAAGTAAACGAATGTAGCTCTAGGGCATTTATCATATGTTCACATTTATGTACATACATAATTTCATACATAATAAGCATGCATCATATATGAGAAATTGATCGAATTTACACCCAGAGGAAATACATTTTTTGATTAGAAGTAGGTACTGTGCTTTACTTGATTTAATCTTTTATTATTGTTCATTTTTTCTTACTTTTTTAATGTTGTTGTTGTTGCTGCTTTTTGTTTTTCAACGATAACTATATATTTTCTTTTTGCCCGTTGTGTCATTCGCTTCTTAATATTTTCGTTTGTTCGAATATTGTTGCGATGAATATTTTTTTTTTCTTGTCTTCGTACTCTTACAATGATTATTTATAAACAATTTATACTCATATACAAAATCTACACACATGCATGTTTAAAGAAGTAAAGACAACCCAGCAAAAATGTGGATGTCCTGTGGAAATAACATACGAGACATTAAATAAAAGATAAGAACTAAAAATGCAAGAAAAAGCACAGTGAAAAAAATTAAGTAAAAATTGAAAGCATTACGAGAATGAATAATGGAGTAACAGGATGCAGTTATCAGGATAACCAAACGATATATACATACGTTTACAATGTTATATGATATACGAAACTTAGTCGTCTGTCCGTTTTGTTTTTTTTTATGTGCAGCAGAGATTATTGTAGTGCAGTATATGCACTGTTTATCCTGTGAACAGAACTCTGTGTACTATACGTTTCATATACCGAACCTCTGCTATTCATGTAACTGTTTTTATATAGATGAGTGCTCCTATACGTATAGTGCAAAATACTATAAGAAACAGTTATCTCTGGAGAATTTAAGATGAATTTTGGCTTAAAAGTGCATATATAACTATTATTCATTTTATTTTTCCATCAGAGTTCATATTGCTTGGATAAATAATGTCGTACAAACGACCACTACATTACGAAAATATGCATATACTAGCTACCAAATTCACACACACACACACACACATTCACAAACTAAAAAATGCATAATAGATAAGCTACCTACCACATTTATTCGCTTTTCATTCAAAGTCCAAGTAAAATTGAATTATTGAAAATGAAAATGAATATTTAAAGCAGAAAAAACGAAACAAAACAAAAAACAAAAAAACGGACGATGTCACTGTAACTGTAAGTAATCGTGTGGCAGACTAATATGAAGTATTATGTACTCTTGAATATACTTATTTATAGGTAGCGAAGTGAATGAAATTTGATACGAGTACGAGACGAGAAACTAAAAAGAAAACAATTTTTCAGAAAAAGAAAAATATTTACTTTCGCAGTATTTCAGCTTCAACAAGCAACATAACGTAAAAGAGAACAGAGAATACGAACCGCAGTCAAAATCTGTTCGTAATTATCGTTTGTTTTTTTTTAACTTTTACCATCAATACCAATACCAATAATAATAAGAAGACAGAGAAAAACATTAAATTGTCCGTGTCAATGAATTCAAATTAAATATTCAAAATGTATACGAACGTTCAAGTGTACAAGGTACGAGTACACTACTATACTTGTTATGTTTGTGTCTCTTATATTCAAACTTTTCAGCTTTCAGTTTGCTTGCAGTCTGGTAAAGTAAGGAAGCAAGTAAATATTCATATTCGAGTACGTCGTATTTGTCTGATATTGTCTGTAGGGTAAAAACCAAAAAATGTTTTTTTTTTTTCTTTTTTTAGCAAAACTTCTTATTCGTTTTGTGTGGTGTTTACCAATTTTAACTTCTTGTACTTTTTTATTGAAAATTTTTAAATGAAAATTGACACTGAAATTTTTGTATAAATAAATAATCGAATAATTCACTGATTTCAATTTACACGAAAAAAATACTACCTGTATACGGATCTTGGTACATATAAGTAGTACAAGCACAATTGCACACATTTTGTCTGAAACTCAGCATTTACGTATACACGAACTGTAGTAGTAGTATTAGTAGTAGTAGTTCGATATCTAGACGGTGGTTTATGTAAATTTAATCAAATAAAAATCGGTAATTGCTTGGAAATGTAAAAAAAAGAAAAATATATTTGAGATTTTAGATTGTAAAAAAAAAAGAAGGTATAGAGAATTATTTATTTAATTTATTTTTTTTTTATTTAACTATTCAGACATTTATTGACTCATACACAGACAGAATCAGAAGATATACTCATTTTCGATGTACATAGTACATACATAAAATGATGTACGGATTGAGTGTTTTCGATATTTAAAATTTCAGAAAATCGTTCAAAATGTAAAAAAATACGATAACAATTTGATATTAAATTCGAATAGGGAATTTTTGTTTTTCTCCTTAAATCAATTTCATTTTTAAAGTATCTACTACAGACATACCGGCGTATACTGGCAATATTCTCGTATATGCATGCATATAGATATTACAATCCACATTTTATTCGCTTGTTCCACATTATTTGTGATGGGACGGTGAAGGTAACGTGTATTTATGCTTTAGAGATAAAAATTAAATTCGTTAATTAATTAAAGCAACTGTTTGCTTTTCTGATAATTTAAATAAATAAATTTTGTATTTTGTTTTTTTGCGGTTAAGTAAATTAATTGCAAAAATGTCATTCATTATAACATCAAGTTGAGCGTTATACATACACGCGTAGATGAGTATGTGCATGGGGTATTAAAAGTGATGGATAAAAAACTTAATTTTTTTTCATTTATCATTTTTGTCACTTGCATTTATGCATATTTTTCATATTCAAAATCTTTCGATTCATAAAGCCACCAACAAAACAGAATAAACACAAACATATTCAAAAAAAAAAGCAGATGAAAATACCTGATAATGTAGGCCATACGGTTATAAAGATAGATATTTATTCGTGTATGAATGTGCATTTTTGTGTGTGTATTCGAGTGCATCATATGCATATCATTTTTGACATAAATCACTTTCATTATCCTTAAACTTTTTTCGTTATATTCATGCGATTTAAAATATTAATCGTTTGGTTCGAAGTTGTACTGTGTACGCGGCAGTTCGATTTTTATTTTTTTTTGTTTGTTTTATTTTTTGTCATTATTTTGAATCGCGATTACTGTTTTTCTATAGTTTATTATGGCTACATATGTAGTATGTAAAATAAATATCCTTTTTCCTTTTTACTGAATATCTTGAATGATTTACAAAAATAATAATATACTCCTATATTTCTGAAATATTAATAAAAATACAACAATAACAACAACAAAAACAATAACAACAAATGAACTAAAACTCAAACTCAATTTTCTTTGAATATATACATATCACTGCGTGTGTGTACATACGATATACGAATACGACAAGTATTACATACCAGTACATCAATATAGTATACATCTAGGTACTCATGTTTATTGGCATACATTCATATGGGCGTACCGAACACACTCGATGTCATAATCAAACATATGCAGTAAGAGTGTGCATTATATTTGATTAATTAAAAGAAATTTTTTTTTGTGTAAAGTTGTATAGAGTAAATTATCAAAAAAAAAAATCGAAAGAAAATTAAAAAACATTTTTTTTCCGATTTTTGATGAAAAATGAAAAACTCATTAAATATTTTAAAAAAAAACTCAGTTATACGTGGTTATACAGTGTAAAAATTAAAAATCACAAACACATACACAGAGAAACACTCATATCTTCATGTCAGCTAAAATGACGACCAAAAATACACACAATATAATCAGAATGCTTTACGCTTTACATTATAAAATTACTTTGCGGATAAAATTCAATTTCGTATTCATAATTCGAAAGAATTTATCTAGAATTGTAATCTTTCTGTTGGTTATTATTGGTCGTTGCGGATGTTCATTGTAAATGGTTTTTGTTTTTTTTTTTTTTTTTGTACGGTATAGTATGTAATTTCCTTGCAATATAATTTTTGGAAGGGAAAAGAGGATTCCATTTTATTCAATTTTTGGTTTTTTTTTTTTATTTTCGCTTCTCGCTTCTTACTGTCTCTATAATGTCATATTCCGATATGCATAAGTACAGAATTTTTCAAAGAATTTCATAATTATTTTTAACTACAATTAATGTACTGTATGTATGTGCATTATTTATTTTATTTTTTGCTTCTTTGAAAAATTCTATGTAGATATTACACTGGACACTCAACAAAAAATGAAATTAATTTTTATTTGCCTATTTTTTGCATTATTAACAAAATTTACGTTTCTTCTTCTTCTTCTTCTTCTTCTTCTTCTTCTTCTTCTTCTTCTATGGCATGCCAGACCTCAATGGGTCCTTAGACTCTTGGAGAATGTCTCTCCATTCCTCTTTTACTCTCGATGACTGTCAACCAGTTTTTAATGTTTAACTTATGGATATCTTCTCTAACTGCATCCCACCATCTATTCCTTGAACTTCTCTTTGGACACTTAACATCTAAGTACATATGTACATTTCCGAGTAAGATTCCATTACAGGGATTGGAATTTACTTTTCATTTATTCTTATTTACAATTAACACATGTTCATACGTGTGATTATACATATATCTTTGTTACATATAATAGGTAAGGATGTGCATGATTATCCTCTATTTAAAAAAAATTTTTTTTTCATTATTCATATATACATATTTATCTAAATTCAAACCAGAAAACCTGCACAACTCTTTTAAAACAATCCGAGTAATTTTCTTGAATTAATTTTCTCGGACACGGACAGAATATCCACACACACACACACACAAACACACACACACACACAATGAAAAATGAAATCAAATAAAAGGAAATTAAATTTTTATGTGTCTTTAGTATCGTGTATATAAAATTACAAAATTTTGATTAAAAAACCAAGGAGATTCCATCAATGTGTAATATGCGGTGCATACCTTAGGTGCATTTTCATGTGAAACGATGGTGTATTGTAATATCATTTACAAATTTTGATTTTTATGTTCTTGATACTCATTCCGATATATTTGTATTTAATAGCAATCATTAAAATAATAATAGGATACAGTATATAGTATATAGTAAAAGGATCTAATGCATTGTTATGTATACTAAGCTGGTAGTGTTGTAGATATAATATTTTTTTAAAATTCGTTCTACTCGTATAATACACAATAGGATAATAAGATTTTCATATGTTCATATTAAAAAAAAGGATAAAATAACAAGCAAAAAAATTTTATTATTGAATGAACACTGAAATTACTATGTAATTTTCTATGAAAAGGTCAAGTGTGAATACAAAAACACACAATAATGTAGCCTTACGTTCTGTGTATTGTAAACACATTTTGCTTTGGGTATGACTACTACAACTTCAAAATTATATATTATACGTGTACAGAGCTAACGTTTACAATGTACCTAGGTACCTAACGTACATGATATTTTACAGAAATTATTATCAAGTGTAATGAATGTAATTTGGCTACTATTCAAAAATAATAACAATAATTTATGTACTTAACCATTATTATATGTGTGCTGTACATATTGTTGATTTGAACGTATATGCTAGTACCTAAAGTGTATGTGTGTACGTTCCAGCAAACACACATATATTTATTTATTTATTTATTTATTTATTTTATTTTTTTTTTTTGATTATTATTATTCTACTTTTATTTTTCGGTATATTTATTTTCACATTTGTACATTCGGTTAACCATATTATTTAATATATAATTTTTGATACAAAATTTACTAATATATGTATAGTAGCTATGCAATATGATATTATATAATGTTTACGTATACACCAATATATAATATAAATGTACATCCATATTAGTATATGCGTGTTTGTAGGGCAGTTATTCCTACTGTTTTTCGTATAGATTTTTTTACAAAAATCAAATAAGTAATATTATCGGTTAACCAATAATAATTGTATAAAATTGTATATTCAGTGTGAACAATAATAATAACAATCATATAATCATTGTAAGCGTATTAATAATAATTTCAAAGTGAACATATTATTTGAACAAAAAAAAAAAAATTTTTTTAAACAAGGAAAAAATACACACGCAATCTTACAAACATAAAATCTATATACAGCCGTGTGCAACTTATTAGACACACGACCACCTCGAAGATGTTTGATAAAAAGAAATACAATTTTATTTTGTTTATAATAATAAAAATATAAAAAGGATTTTCATAATTATTGTTGTAGAAAAAAACATCAGAAAAGTTCAAATTTTATTTTGACACTAAAATCACATAGAAACATATAATGAAACCAGAAGTCAAAGTTGAAAGATTTTTCATAAAAAAACCGTCTCCTAAGTATTTCAAGAAGTATAACTTAAATTTCAGAACAAAAATTAAAAAAATTGTTCCGTTTAAGGACGACAGTATCCTTTAGTCTATCTATGTTCGGAATTTTAAAATGTTTGGTCAATCGGTGTTTGTTGTACGTGGTGGTGGATTTGGGGACCGAAAAATCGTAATTTTGACAACTTTGACACGATGTAAAAAGTAAACAATGACATTTTTCAAAGAAGTGTACCATTGAAGAACCACAACTCCTTTTGAAGTATTCATATTTAAAATTTCATTGAAATCGATTGATTAAATTCGCAGCTACTCTTAAGTACATGATATTAAAAATGTATCATATATAAAATCATGTATATATTTTATTAGTTTATTGGACAAAACTTTTTTTTTTTTGATATAATTAGGATAAAAGAAATACTTAAGCACTTCAAAGATATAATCAAATAAATATAATTATGTATTTGAAAAAAATATGCTTCTGTTTATTAACACTTGCATAATGTAATTCTTCTACTTAGTCGTTTATAATTAGTTGCACAGAGCTGTACATGCTATATACAATGATCTACAGATATATATAATTTGGTGTGCATTATATTGAATATTTGTACAGCAAAGTGTTATAAAGTATGTATACTCGTACTAAACACATTGAAGCGTAGGTATACTGTACAATATATTCCTTTCATATCATAGCACATACTTACATATTCGCGTATATGAAAGCATATCTCTATTTCTATGGTAATATTGAAAAATAACACAAACATTACACGGACATAAGTATGCTGATAAGAGGATAATAACATACAACACACATAGTGGGTGTTCTATACCGCACATATGTGTGGTTGATGATAGATGATTATTATTAGGTATGCATACGATGAAAATGCATATTTTTTGCACTCATATATAATACCTAATGTACATAATGCATACATATTCTCTTTCATTCATAAATGTTTATACATTCAATATCACCCTATTAAATATGCAAAAAAAAAATAATCAATAATAGAGATAATTTCTAAAAAATGAAATACCATTTAAGGGCATTTCATTCATTAATAATTGTATACGATGAGTGTGAATTTGTTAAATTGATTTTTTGATTTATTGTTTTTGTTTATTTTTGTGTTGTTTTCTTTTGCATTATTTTTTTTTTCTTTTATGATAATTCATATAAATGATAGCGATAATCATGATGATTACTATAGAATGATGATGTTGATGACGATAATAATCATAATGATTGTGATGATAAATATGAACTTATGTACATTCATGTATGTACGAGTACATTATGTATAAGGTTTCAGACTTCAGGCCAAAATGAAATTATATGATAATATTATTGTATGGTGTACGTTACATACGTACTTATCGTATGTGTTTATATAAATCTGAATTAATTATGTATGAAAATTTTGATTTGATTTAGACTAAATATTATGTACTATGTAAGTATCATAGTATCATACAATTTCAATAAATATTCCTATGGGCATATAAATACGAGACCGCAAGTGTGAATGTAATATCAAAATTTTTATAGATTTATTCCAATACTTATTTTCATTGACGAGATTTATTATCAAAGATTATCTCATAAAATTGTCTCATTTAATTACGAGATTTACTTATTTAACAAAGTTAAATAATAAAAATATTTATTAAATTATCCTTACATTTATAATTTATCATTTTACTTTCAAATTTGTTTTTATGGTTCCTTGTAAAATGTGCACTGTCTCAAGTTAGATAATGTTGAAGGAGCCACTACTACCTCTCTGTTATATCAGTTGATTCAGTAATGAATTTCTTTTGAAAAATTATTTAAAAAGTTTCACAATTTAAATAAAAATCTTAAAACCATTTTTGAATGACATTTAATTCATTCAAACTTTCGTTTAAGAGATGTTGTTGATGGAAGTTTTAGCTTGAGATTATTTAAACCTGATAAGCAAAGTTTAAGACTTCAACTTCTACTGTGAAATAGTTTAAAAACCTTATCTCAACTTATGCTTTCACTGTGGAATTGGGCATTATTGTTTTAATTATTTTAAATTTAAATTTATTTTTGAAATTTGCTTTGTCAGTGAGATTTTACTCAATTTTATTCAAAATTTAAAAATTAAAAAAATTATTATTAAAAATTGTTTATCAACATTGTTTCCCAAGATTGTTGCTCTACATAATTTAACAAACAAAATTCTATATTATATACAAATGTTGCAATAAATAAAATTAAAAATGTTTATCAACATTGCTTATCAACATTGCTTATCAACATTGTTTATCAACATTTATAAATATAATGATATAATTTACTCACTGTATATTTATAATTATTTGACGTCTATATTTTCAGAAAATAGCAAAAAAAAATGCATTACCGAGACTATAAGCAGAATTAGAAATCTTATCAAATAAACGCCTCCCTTAACTAATTAAATCGTGAATTTTCGGTTTATCATCAAATTCGTTATAATAAAAAAATCATTTTGTCTTTATGTACAAACATGCAGTTATTATTATTGTCAATTTCTGTTCAAAAAGTTCTCTAGTTTTTTTGTTCTTTTATTTTGCACAATATTCGTTATATTCTCATCGGTATCAAAATTATAAGATTTATAGTGAAGGTAAAAAAAAATTGAAATTCATACTCCCATTTCGATTTGAAATTAACCTACAATATGCCCACAGATCTGAATTCTGAATTCAAAATCAAAATTATTATTATTATTGTCTAAGAGACCACAGAGAGAATATAAATCTCTATGGTGTCTGTTCAAGAACCAAAATAATTCTTTTCCACTTTTGTAAGTACTACTCATACTTACAAAATGTAAATCTAATTTTCTTTCAATTGGCGAACAAAGTTCCAAAGTTTTGAAAATGATCTAATCTAATTTAATCAACCAGTTGCGTGTGTTTAAATCTCTGGTATTATATCATTATTAATACTTTAGTTACCTTATATAAAATTTACATGTATCACAATCTATAAATCAGCAGATTACCTACATGTACACATCTACAAGCAAAAAATACTTTATCCTTTGTTTTCAATTCTTTTTTATAACGCAAAAAAATAAAAATAAAATAAAATCCATCGGGAAATTGTTATAAATTCAGTTAAAAGTTGCAACAGATATACACGTACTCGTATGTACATAACTGATGAAACACATAGTATACTTATGTGAGTAAGTACATATCTACAAATCTACATATTTTCTTCTTTATGAAATCATCATACCATACAATGAATCTGAATGATTTACGGTACACAGTTAAGTTAATTAAACTCAATTTAATTCCTAGGCTATTATAAGATTAAGAGATGAGCGTGTATACTTATATAACATTTTTCTCTCTCAAAAAGAATTCAGTTACCAAAATAAAAAAAAATAAAAAAGAAAGCAGAAAACTTAAAATCTTGTTCTGATATTTTGTTTCTTTTCGTTTGCTTTATTTTTTGTGTCCTTTTAGCATCACATGAACATTACATTTTATTTTCTTTTTTTTTTAAATTACCTTCATGTTCCAATCAGCTTTCAATGTTATAAAAATTGTGTATCTTCTACGTTTTACCGTTTTACATATGTATACGTTTTTCTATACGTGGGTTAGGTATTCTCTCTCATCCTTATTTCATTCATACACTGAAATCCACTTAAACAAGTAAACAGAGGATGAAAAAAAAAGGATTTCGTATTTTTTTTTTTTTAATATGGAAATTAAGTTAATTGGCTTTTAAGCACTGATTTTTATGTTTTCTCTCAAAATAATAATCCATTGAATGAGTGTACCAGAAAAAAATATAAATGACACAAGGATGAAAAAAATTAAAAATAAAAAATGTGGTACACTATGGTTAAAGATGAAATACAATAATTTTATTTATGTTTCTTGTTTGAGAAAACAAATTAAATAAAAGAACTGTTATTTCGGAAAGAAAAAAATTGTTTCTCAAAGTAAAATGAAGTAAAAATTTTCTACCGCACTTTTACCTTTTGATTTTCTTTACATTCACACACAAAAGTACACATTTTTATTTCCGTTTTTTATTCCTTTACGAAAACTTCAGTCTCGTTTTATATTATGTTCCGTTGTATTTGTATATATGCGACGGTAATTACAAATTTCAATTAAATTTTTTGTTGTTGTTCGGTGTTGAACAAAATTTACTTTTACCATCTTTTACTTTATGTGTTGGTTTTTTGCTTCCGCCTTTTTAATGTTACTAGAAACAACAGCAACAATGAAAACAACATCAAGAAATCAGAAAGAAAAAGAAGAAGAAAATGTAGAGGAGAGAAAAAAAAATTTTTTTTTGTTTTGTGACGAAATTAAATGTGAATTTTATTTACTTATACTCTACTCTTATTTTACAGTTATTTTCTTTAATACTTTCTACAGAATTATACATATTTTTCTCATTTTTCAAGTACTAGTGTTATGTACAAAAATACGTAATGGCATCAGTTAAATTGTAACCAGGAAAAAATGGTGGTTGAGAAGATGATTGGGTATATGCGTTTATAAAAGTGTAACAAATGAAAATAAAAGTTTGAAGAGAAAAAGTTTATTTATATGATTACAGTAGATTTTGGTTTGGTTTTTACTTCCCTCCCATTCTACAAACGCCAGAAAAGCTTACAACATACATAGGAGTACTTGTACGGGAATAATAATAAAAAAAAAACAGTTTTCAAAAGTTTGAGTTTTGTTTTTGAATTTTCTTTTCCCATATTTACATTTATATTCTTTTAAATATTTTAATCGGTATTTGGCCTTTGAAATTCAGGCTACGAATTTTGTAGAAAAATTCTTGAATTAGAGATTCATGAATTGAATTCTTTTAGTCTTCTTCTTAATTTTGCAAGTGCAGTTCTTTGTCAATTAAAGTGGTCTCTGCAATGTCCCTACCATTAATTCTATACGTTCAATTCAGGTTCAATGGTTGAACCTAACTTGCCTATTGTTGCCAGCTTCTAAAATTAGGCAATATAGAAAAAAAATACTAAATTAAATTCTCGAAGGTAGATTATTTTACATTTACATTCGTTCAAATCATTTTCTAAACTCGATTAACTATTAAACTCAGCTGATCATAATATTATGCAATTTTTTTTAAAAAAAAAAAAAGCATAATTTTCATGGAGGCTCCAGATATGCACATACGCATGGATCAAGTTGAATATGCCCGTTCAATGAATCAAATAAAAAATTTCAATTCATAAAAAATTAATAACAGAAAAAAATGCAACAAAAAATAAAACACAACAAATAACAGAGCAAAAAAAAAACATAACAAGAAAAATTCAGAAAAAATGCAAAGGAAATAAAAAATTTAAATTTAAAATTGCAAACAATAAAAATGAGCGAGGAAAAACAAAATAAACAGAGAATGCTTTCAATAATGAAATACAAATACCCAATAATGACTGAATTTTTGTCCAATAAAATATAATACACACACACATACATGGAAGAGGAAACATAATAAAAAAAGAAAATAATATTTTTTTTTTCATTTTTGAAATAAGGATAAAAGCAGCCAGCAGTATCTCTAATACAAATCACTAGAGAATGCAAAATTCGTAAATCCAAAAATAAAATTGAAAATAAAAAAAAATAAACAAATAAAGTGCATCATAGACGAACGAATGGAAAAGAAAAATAAACTGATTTGGTTTAAAATAAAATACGAGCAGAGTATGGATGTTCTATATGTTTGTGTATTACATGTGCGCACCGAAATATGAATATGTGTTCATATACTTATATACGTAAAATAACCGAAAGGACCTCAAAATGAAAGTCATAAAGCTTATGTGCTCATATCCTCATAAATAAATTTTTATTTTATCCATGAATATACATGAGTAGATATATGGAGGAGTTTGTGTGTGTGTATGGATGTATAAAAATGAAAATCTATATAAAATCTGTATTCTGAATGACAAATACACAAATATATATGTATATGTATACGAACATGCATACGTATGAAAGAAAATTTATTGATGAAATTTAATTTTAGCTGATATTTTATATAACTTTCAAAAATGACCCGATGTTTATAACACGAAATGCGTTTACATATTTTATTATATTAGGATACCGCACCACTTACATATGTATGTATGTATGTACATCAGAAAATTGAATACAAATAACATGCGATATACTTATATACGCTCCTCATACGTAGATAGATCAGTAAAATTAAAATGAATATGGGAAAGGGACACAAAAAAAAAATAAATAAATAAATAAATAAAACGACGTAGAATATTTTTTTTTTCTTCTTAAAAAAAATGTGTGTATGTGTCTGTGGTTGTAGGTCTATGATATATATACATATGTATATGTGCGTATGACAGTATGTATATTTTTGATAAGGTCGCCTATAAATATGCTATAAAACTTTCACATAAAACATCAAAAGATCGTTTCCTATATACATTTTATTAAAAACATTTCTCACTAACTATACTACCTATATCTACACACATACTCGTATGTATGCATAATATGTAATTTTGCCAGGATATAGATACATACATTGATATTATCCTGATTCTATAGAGCATTTTTTATTATAATATCCGGACTGTTTAAAATTTGTTTTTTTTCTGCTTTTTTAATGCTTTCAACTAGGTATATAAAAAAAAGATTGAAATAACTCTGCGAATGTTTACTGGATTTTTGATTGTACCTATTCTTACATATACGAGTGTATTACCACACATTTACTTGTTGATAAATTTTTCTCTATATTTTCCATAAAATATCAACATCTTTCGGTTTATCATTTTGACTTTCATATGTTTCATTTTTTTTTCTTTTTTGTTGTCGTCATAAATTGACAAGAATGACCACTGCTTACGAGTATACAAGTGAATACTATTATCAGTAGACTGGTTGGTAATATGCTAAAATTATGCGGCCACTGCAAACTACTCGTACACAATTCCCTCATCTTTTGTTGTTGTATTTTTTTGGCTTCGTTGTACCGTATGAATGAATGTATGCTTACCAACACAAGAACAAAAAAAAAAATTTATTACTAAATTTTTTCGATTGGACATTTTTTGGACATTTTTCTCAAGCGCAAAAAGTTAAGTGATATTCTGTCATTCTGTAGGTACAATGATATTCCGATTTTACTTTATTTCAATCAAAATAGACTTTAAATTTATGTATTATATTCCATGTTCGTATATGGATTTGTGTAAGGATACAAAATAGATGTATTCAAACATAATTTATATTATTTATATCCTTAGTATCCTATATAAAATTGGTGGAATATTCTCTTATGTTGTATGTGATAGTACATGCATATATATGTACATCATAAATTACTTTTGTAGGTGGTGGTAGGTGTATTATATACAACAAATTTATATACGCAGTATGTTTTAATGAAAGATATTTGTTTCAATAAACGTATAAATGCATTGTCAAATCATATGTCAAATAAATTGAGATGAGATGACACGTGAAAAAGACGTATACGAGTACAACATAATATCAGTATTTGAGTACACAGGACAGTAGTATGAAATATTATTTTCATTTTTCATGAAGAAGAAGTCTATAGGTACACATGCATAAATAATATTCATTCAATCTATTCAGTCGGTCGGTCGGTCGGTCAGTCGATGGTTGACTGGATAAGTTAGTGGGTGGTGGTTGAATGGATTAATTTATTGTAAAAAAAACAAACGGTTCGAATTTCACATTGGTTTAAAAATTCTTGGAAAGAGTTTTAATGTGGGACATTTGTTGCTGTTATTGTTGTTGTGTTATTCAAGAGCTTACATTTACGTAATATAATAATCAAGAATACACATTTTATGTACCAATGTGAACCAACTCAACTAGTTATGAAAGACAATGGACATGTCAGTTACACGATATAACACTTTGAAAATTTTATGTTTACAATATTCATATTTATACATAAATGTATATCTACGTAAATGTATTTATAGATTGTACATGCATTCGTACTTATATGCACAGATATCCAATTCAATTTGATTCAATCTATAATCCATACAGTCGAATCCAATATTAATCGACTCTTTCTCTTCCTCCTTCTTTCTCTTTCTCCTTCTCTCTCTCTCTTTCTCTGGTAAATAATGTATAAAATATTGAAAATATCATTGATGTATAATAAATGACAAATTCAATTGATTTTAAATAATAATTGATATTTATCCTTATATAAATACGTGACATACTTATATCCTTAAAAATATTATATATATCATATGCATATACTATGAGTGAATGTTAAATAATAATGAAAGCAACAGCATCAATTTCAAATACTGCAATTGAAAATTTGACAGAATTCAAATTAAAATATTGATGATGATTATTACATAAAAAGGATATCTACTCAACATTATTTCCATTGTTCATAAATGAACTATACACATGCATAACATGTATCCACACATTTATCTGTATTATTGTTATTTATGAATAAAACTTCTTAAATTTATTATCGTATCATGATATTATCAAGTATCCTTACAGATATATATGTATATGTATGTGCCTATATTATGTATGCAAGGTTAATATAATATATTTTTAATGCTTTTAGTATTATTTGATCTGACAGTATTTAGATTCAATTATGGGTGTACTGGTACGTGTAAAAAGTCAATTACATTTTTTTTTAAATTTGAATTCGTTTCGAAATTATATAAAATTAAAAAACAAAAGTATGATTGAAAGTTTATTAATAAATTTGTACCTTAAGGTCTCAATATGTAAGGAACAAAAGTCATTTTCTACATACATACAGTTCATTAACATCAATAATCTGTATTTAAGCATAGACTACAATCAGTCAAGACCACAACCAAACTGATTTTTATACAGGATATCAAGTACATGAACCTGCAGTTTAGTATTTGATTGAGATAATTTGTGTTCCTGATAGAGAAGCAACCCAATTTCATTCTAGGAATGAGTCCGATCAATTTTTAACTTTAAATTATTTGTTGTCATTTGTTTAGAATCAAATAAGGAGCACATGGGCATCCAATAATTTTGCATTAGTATAGGAAAATTTTTGATTCACTGTAGTGGTTTATGTCTAGGCTCTTCTAATAGGGACGGACCAGAGTTTAGAAATTTTTCAAAACCTGTTTAAGCACATAAACTTCTTAGTCTGTCATCAATCAGCTTGGATAAGTCCGCTTTTTAGCCTAAACCACTTGATGCAAGTTTACCTTGATGAGAGCTTTTTTTGAACATAGAACAAATGACAACTAAGCCAGTTTTCATTCTGTAAGTACGAATTCTTAACTAAAGCTTTTTCTAAGCTGATTTAGCTAAGTACAAAAGCAGCTTTTGGTCTGTCAGCACTATTCAATTGTCGGTTTTAGCCCTTTTGTCTTATGTTTTTTTACTTGTGGAAAGAGAAGTAGAAAGAAAAATGAGAAGGTAAGCGAATAGTACTTATCTTAGTATGACCTATTTCAGTTAATGGTTCAGAACCGGGTATGGGCTCGTTAAGAGCTGATGATGATTGATGACAAATTAATTCCTTGCAAATACACAAGACATATTATCTTAAAACAATTTTGTACATGTACTTAAATACTAAGAAGACGAAAGAGAAGATGAAGAAATAAAATATAAAAGAAGAAAACATTTTATGACTAATTTAATTTTAACATTTTTTCTTCCTGTTTTTAATTAATCAAGAATGATGGATATTTTTCTGTTTTCATCAATTTACTTTACTTGATCATAAACGATGAACGAAAATTATTATTGAAAATTCTAATTCGTTTATGTGGTATTTTTATCCTTTGTGTCGTTGTTTATTTCTTTTTTATTATTTTATTAATATACAAATTACTTTCCAATTATGTACACATACAAATAATATCCAACATAGTATACTTACATATACTTTTATGCTTAGATTAATAATTCCTCTTCCATACGTACAACGAAAAAATTATTTTAGTCTCATCCCTTACATATGATAACAAAATAAAAGGAAAAATAACTTAAAAAAAACCCAAAAAATAATACAAGAATTACAACAAAAATTTAGTTACAATTAGATTCAAATCTATCGGGATAATAACTACTTATAAATATAATGAAAACACAACAACACAAAATAAATAAATTGACCTCAATACATAGAGAATACCTCACACACATAAACTTATTTACATGTACAAGTGTATGCTACATAACTATGGTATTTTTCTATCTAACCGATCTATGCATTAAATGTATAATATAAATATACCTTTGAATATGTGAAATGCAAAGATAACTTCTTTATCGTTTATTTCACTTATAATATTTTTATATGAAATATGAAAACAATTAATGTACATATAAAGACAGTCCCAGACATAACGGCAAATATACAAAAATATGCTTCGTAAATGTCTAATAAAATCTGAAGTAGGCATACACTGCTCATGATTCATGACAATCTTTATTGGGAAGGAAAGCTCAAGAGAAAAACATTGTATCCTCAAATCATCCACAAACGCTCACGATAATCTTCTTCTTGAATGGCGCTACAACTCGCTATGTCGAGTTTTGGCCTCCAGTTCTGGTTTCTGAACATGATGTTTTTACGGGGATAGGTTGTTGGCCCATCGACCAACCCCCTCTGTAGGAGGACTACAGCACCCACAATTTTACGCCTAACTAATGTCAGTTACCAGAGGTCACCACGAGGAGGTAAAGTGAGCACTCAAGTAAGAACTCCACAGTTGCAATACTGGCCTGTGTCCAGGCGGATTCTTCCACAAGCGATCAGTACCTACCCTGTTGATCTCACCCTAGACCCCAAATCAAATATCAACAGGAGTTTTTTCGTCACAATTCAATCTTTTCCCCTCAAGCGTTCGCCAAGAGCTTTCCTCTTTTGTGAAGTCAATATTGTCCATAAATTTTGAGCAAAAAGCTTGTATAGTGAAATATTGCCGTGTATCTCATAGTGTATGTTCCGCATAATAGTATTTGTCAAATTTTGATGCTCATAAGCCAATGGTTTATGGCAGCCAGTGAAAATATTAAGTAAACATTTGACAAACGCACAAAACAAACATTATTTATTGTTCGTCAAATATTCGAAGTGTATGGTACCGGCTTTATCATAAATATTTCTTTGTGTGGTTATACTCCGAAAAGTTTCATTTTATCTACATATTTGTTTTTCATTTAAATTCACATGAATATCATTTTAGTACCTTAAGGCATAAACAAAATATTAAGGACATACTCATACACATAGTATGTATACAACAACAGTGTTCTATATAACACATTGATACTACAATCGAGTATGTTTGATTTGTCATAACTTATATAAATATTATAATTGTATTTTCATTTTGTTTATTTATTTTTGTACATAAGTAAGTATTATAGATTCTCACACAATGTATATACATGAACTAGAATTAATTTATATTTTTTTTATTATGTATACACCATATAGTCATTACGAAAAAAATATAAAAAAAAAGGAATTGAAAACAAAATATGAAGTGAAACCAGCTTACAAGCCTAAATTCTGTATACAGTTTATTATCATGCATATAGTATAGTACAATCATTATTTATTAATAAATATTGTGGTCGTCTGGGAATTTTTATGATAGTCTTTGTTTTCGTTTTATTTATAAGTTATGTATATACCACTTCTTATATGTAGGTACTTATTTTACTTCTAATTCTTCTTCTTCGTTTTTATTCATTTTCATAATTTCATTTACCATTTGTTATCATGCTAATGCTACATTCTATATATTTTTGTTCCTTTTTCTTTTCATTTTTTTGAAACTAAAGAGACGAAAATGTGTATAGAGAAGTTTTCTTATAATAGAAAAATATTCCATACATACATACATAAGAATAGTTATGTGTATGTAGTTAGATGTACCTTGTTCATATCTAATTTTCTTATATGTATTCGTATACTTAAATTAGTAAATTATTTTGTATACAATTCATACCTGTATTTATCCGTATCTGCGTGTGTGCATACTCGTACAAATAAATAAGTATGAGATTTTAGCTTTTAGTTAATTGTATTAAATTGAACCAAACCATAAACTTATTTCTATAGTTATCAAGAAGGATATGCTACAAGTATGTTATGCATAATATTACATATTTGTATCCTGAATTTATTTTTATGATTATTATTATTATAATTATGATTATTAGAATAATATATAATTATGTAGAAGTAAATAATTTCTTTTGTTATTATTTTATATGTTTTTTTTTATTTTTGTCTCCATTTTCGGAGTATTAAGTATTTTGTGATATGAGTATTATGTTGTTGTAGTACACTCGTATGTAAGATTATTATTTTCGTAATCATGTCGAGTGTATAAGAAGAAATTTATTGAATAATATTGAATAATAACTTTCATTTTTAATCAATTCTTATTTCATTTTACTTCTCTATCAATCGTACATTTTGTCTCGGCCGGTATAAGAGAAAGTAAATTATAATTTATTATGATTTACATGAATTTGAATGGGAATATAGTAATTCCTTTCTACAAAATACTCGTACATTTGTATAATACAAATTTTATACAGAAAATTACCAGTACATATGTAAACATGTACACTGACATCTAAGAAAACGTAGCCACCAACTGACTTACCATAGTAAATGATAAATGAAAATCTGTACCAGTTTCACTAATGTGTTTCCAACCTGCAATCGAACTGAGAGAAAGAGAGAGAGAGAGAGAGAGTCTCATATGAATTGAAACGTCGGAAATGAAATGTTGTGTTTACAGTTTGTAATATCTAAAATGTAAAATGAAGTCAAGAGAGGTCTTGCACCCTTGTACTCTAGCTAATAGAAGTCATGCTTTGATCTCATGAGAGTGCTAAAATCAAAGTTAATAATGAGAAACCGAAAATTATGGTATTTTATCTTTTGCATATCTGTGTAATTTATAGAATTTTAAGCGCAAGACTTCTGCTACTAATTCTGTTGAAAATGATGAAAATGTTGACAAAATCATATAAAGAAAATGCGATAACTCGCATGGAGTAATTGAACTAATTGCCTTCGTATCTGCACTTTTCAATACTAGAATTTATGTAATCAAACAGTTTCAATTACAGTTAAAAAGATCGCAATATTTGAATTACACATAATTCATATGAAAATAGGTTCTTATATTTTTCTCGCTTCTAAAGTAAGTCATAATCTCTAACAAAATGTTTCTCCATTCCTCTCTATACTTCGCTTTTTCTTTCCAGCCTTTCACTACCATTTGCTGTAAAAACTCCTGTAAACAATCCTGTACACAATCCTGTAAACACTCCTAAACATTATCCATTCATCTTCACCTTGGTCTGCCGTTTGGAGGCGCTCCTAGCGGTATTCTTTCATTAATTTATCAATTTTTGAGATGAGAATAAGTTCTGTATAATTAATTAATTCCTTTTAGAGATTTTTAATAAAAGGATGCATGTATACAAAAAAAAAATTTTTTAGATTTGAATGAGAAAATTTCATATTTTATTTTCTTACTGTAAAAATAAAAATTTTTGTAATAATAAAAAACCAACAACAACTACAAAATGAGAAGATAAAATTATAAAACTCGTCCTTTTTTCAGAAAAAAAAAACTAAAATAAAAAGAAATTTGTTTTACGTTTGTGAAGTGCGAATTTTATGTTTCAAAATGTACTTATAAGAAGCGAAAATGAAATAAATTAACAGAGAAATTAAAACTTTTTTCTAAATAACACAAAATAAATAAATAAAAAAAAAAACATGAAAACTTTTCATCCTTAAAAAAAAGTTTTTTTTTATTTATTTACATTTTTTCTCTCCTTTCTTTTTACTATTTTTTTGTTTTGTTTTGTTTTTGCAACATTTAAAGAGCATCGACAAGAGAGAAAAAAAAATACTCAAATTCGAATTGTTAAGAAGAAAAAAAAATTTTTTTTTTTAATTTTTTTTAAAGCGAACTTTTGACATATTACAAAACATTTTCATTTTCATCATCATTATCATCATCGCACCACCGTTCTGCTTTATCATATACTTGAAATTAATTTTTAAATTCTGTTTTTGCTCTTTTTGTGTTTCTTTTTTTTTCTTTTTTTATTGTTTTTTGTTATTAAAAAATGTTCTCTTATTATTATCGAAATTTTCTGTTTTTCATTTTTAATGAATGTAGGGTGTAGTGTAGGGTGTAGTGTAGGTTTACCTGCCATCTTAAACGAACATTGAAAATAATATTCACTTTTATTTTTCAATAATTAAAGAGTTTTTTTCTTCATTAGATTGAAAAACAACAAAAACAACAACAAAAACAACAGAAAAGAATAAAAACTTTTTTCAAAAAAAATTTTTTTCTTTAAAAAAAAAAAAACAAAGTGAAAAAAAGAGAATCACTTCGAACTGGATTTGAAAATTGAGATTTTTCTACTACTTCAAAACTTTTCGTTACTTTTATCTAAGAACAATGTAAAGTTCTTAAAAAAAATTTAAAAATAAATAATAAATGAGGAAAAATGAATTGGAAAAAAAAATTAAAAAGTGTAGAGGTAAATATGCGTACGTATGTACACAAAAGTTAATTATTATTATTGATTTTCTTAACGAAACGGTAATAATTATTGTAATAATAATTATTTTACGAAAAGTTTTATTATTATTATTATTATTAATTTTCGGTGTTTCGTAGATACCAAAAATACGCATATCACTTCTACGTTTTAAGTAGATCGGTTACAACCAACATCATTATTTAAATTATCATTCATTGGGTACATGTTGCAAGGAGAGAGCAGTGGTGGATTTCCCGATTAAGCGCACTCAGGTATTACTCGAATTTTCAAAATGAAAATTTCCAAAATGAGTACAAACATGATGTGTAAGTGTAGGTACCTTTGTGGTCAATAAACTTCGATGCTCAGAGAGAGTAGAGGCGGAGCAAGTATAAAATGTTGTTAGTTGCTTATCCGTATTTTATCATGCACAGTATTCGCATTCTATACTAGAAGAGAAATGAACTTTTTCTCAACCATGAAAATACGTGCAGGTAAACATGATGTATAGAATACTACTCGGACTAGCATTGCGTAACTATATATTAAGTGCTGTTATAGTCATTGAACTCTACTGCTCTGCTCTAGAGTATGTATAGAGTAGAGGAACAAGTATTAAATACTTTAAATACATTTATAGTAATTAGAAGACTTAATAATCATGCAAGGAAGCAGAGACTATGGTATATTCCAAATGGGAGACAATGTGGAGAAGGCCTTGGATACAGTGTGTGGAACTTTGGAAGAATGAAAACAAATTTTTTAGGAATTGGGAGCGGAGCGTACACCTTTATAAAATTTGTATTTTTTTTTTCGTTCATTTCTTTCTCCTCTAAATATTTATCTCGTAATCCTTCTGCAGTTTAAAATTTTATTTTTAATTTTCGTTAATTATATATTATATTTTCTTGAAAATTGTTTCAATAATTAAATATCCCAGTCATCCTTCCCTGCCCGAATTCTATACATATATCAGCTCAAATTCCTATATTATGACAGGTGTTTCAATATCCTTATATACGAAAGTATTGCGTAATATTAGTTATTATTTTTATCCTGATTTTATTTATTATTTATTATTTTCTTATCCTGATTTGTTGTATTTTTGTTATCAAAAATTTTTTTCGAAAAATGGTGGATTGGATTGTGATCCTATAGCTTTGGGCACATAATAATATTGGAATAGGTAACCACTTGGTACACTTTTATTAACATTTATTACATATACTCGTAGACTATTTGGTGTGTAATTTGTAGTTAACCTTAATTGTTTTGATTTGTTATGGTTATTTGAACAAAAATAATTATATACAATACTGAATACGCAAATATGTGCGAGTAAAGATATGTATATGAAATTGTTATGAAAATTGTGTTATAATGAATTGAAGATGATAGATTTGAAACTTCATATTCTCGTTTTCTTTATTTTTTTCTTATTGGTATTTTTTTGGTTTATTCTGGGTGATTTTTGGTTTTACTTACTTGCCCATTTTGGCTTTCTATTTTCAATCAAAAATTCATCCATTAGTGTAGATATTAAATTACATTGAAACCGAAATATATACAAAGATTCCATCAGTCAGTATATTATACGAGTATGTACATGCATAGGAAGGGTATGTGTATAATACACACTATTCAAATATTTTACATTTTAATTGATGAGATATTCTCTTCTTATGATAATATTATATCTGTAGATAAACATTTTCATATCTTTTGTTTTCATTTTTCCTTTAATTTATCTTTGTAAGTATATATTTGATGCTTGCTTAAAAGCTATGACCGACATTATACTTATAGAAATAAATAAATACTTATGTACGTATATACACTGCAGTACTACTACTAAATGGAAAGATAAATTATTATTAAATAAATAAATGTACACTTTGCACTGTAAATAAATTATATACAAACTATACTTAACGTGTACAAAATGCAGCATGTGTACGAGTACGAGAATAGATAATAGAAATCACATAGTATATTTTTTACATTAATGTGTAATAATGATACATTATTGTAATATGAGGTTAAAACATCTGTATAAAATTACCGAGAATTAATTAAAAAAGAAAGAAAAATTTATGTTATTTTAATTGAAGTCTGATATTATGATTAAATAATATTTGGAGATTTTTATTTTATTTTTTTACATTTTCTTCTTTGATTTTTCTTATACATTTTTTTTTTTATTATTTTCTTGTAAACGTGGTACATAATAAGTATGTATAGGTTTGAGTAGATATATTTTAATTTATTTTCTCAGTAAACGCATTCTGAATAAGGGATACGAACGTATATGATATCTCGTAGTAATTGGGAAAAAAAAAGTATCTAAAATTCTAGCATACCATATAATTTTCTAAGTGTAGAAATTCAACCAAATCATTATTATTATTATCGAGGTTTTTTTTTCTATTTCTCATGATTTTATATTGAGGGTTGATTCATATAATAATTACATTGTATGTATATTTTTTTCCTTTCTATTCCTTTAATTTTCCTACGCATTAACTGTATAAGGATAATAATTATTCGAATGTATCCGATATAATTAAATACGCCATATATATATATAGATCCATTAAATTCACTATAATAAATTGGGTATCAAATTTAATTTAAATTATATATTATATTATCTCTGCATTAATACGAATACACATCTTATACACATGATGTGGGTCTTTATTTAATTTGAAAATAATATCTTTTTCTACAGATTTTTATTTGATTTTCTCAGATTAATTAGTGCGTAATTTTTCTGATATTTAAAACTGAAATTAAAATATAAAAATAAAATTTGTTTTTCGGATTCGAACTTTTATTTTAATTAGTGAAAAAAAATACTCAAATTATATACATAGAAAATGAGAAGATATTAAGGTAATCGAAACTATCATGAAAATCTAGAAATTGTGGTGAATAAAGTAAATTAGTCGGAATTTTTTTCAGTCAATTTAATATGAAAGATCATAAAGCTACTATCTAAAGCTCTTCTTATAATCTTGTAAAAGCTTCGCATATACAAATAATTCTTCGATTTGTATTGTTATATTATTTTCAAGAAACTGTAGGTGAGTAGTTGTGTAAAATCCAATTTTTCACAGAATTTACGTCTTTATAAGAACTTTTTTATTACATTTTTTAGTTAAGTATCTTTGACGTAAGCTTTGATTTTGACATTCTTCATCTTCTTCGATGGTTTTAGAAAGCAGGCGTACCACTTTTTATGGAGCAAATCGTTCCTGAGCCTCCAAAAGTCTAGTAAACCAAGCAGCTCTATCAACGGTATCCCTTCTCCAGTTGCTGACTCTCAATAGAGTTGCTGTCCGAGAGTCTCTAGCGATATCGTCTTCCCAACGTGCTCTTGGTCTAAAATTTTGACATTTTAATAATATTTTTTCTTTGAATTTCTCATTAAAGTGACACATACACTACACATAATTCACTACACAATCTTTATCTTGAAGGAAAGCTCACAAAAAAAATATTTTATACCCAAAAATGTCCATTCACTTGAAGCACAATTCAGTTTAATCTAAAAAGCTCTAGAACGTCGAATATTTAAGAGCGAAATTCGATTCTTCCAACAGTTATCAAAAACTAATCCCATGAACTTTGAACAATGGTGAAAGATTTTATCCTCAATCATTCAGACACGCTAACGATATAACTCACGATTGTCACAATAAATCAAACATCATCAGAAATTTTTTCGTCGAAAGAGAAGAGCTCTTCTCTTTCGTGAACTCAATATTACCCATACATGCCCATACATTATGAGAAAAAAGTTGTATCGTTAAAGATTTTCGTGTATCCTCATAATGTATGGCCTACTTACGACACGATATACTTAATACATTCTGAAATTAACTGCTTTGTCAACAATTCTAAAGTTTACTGCATCGAAGTAGAACAGTATTGTTATGCGTTTCGGAACACGGCCTATATTATCAAAGATATAAATTTATTTTTGCTGTTAGGATTTTTCATGATTATTTCAATACATTTTACACTTCTTTCTATTGAATTTTTTCTACTTTTCAATTAATTGAACATTTTTCTTTTCTACAGTCTACCATACTGCTACAAAATACAAGGACCATTTAATACCTCAACATTTTCCATTATTCAAGTACACATTATCAATATTATCACTATACATTCATAGTCGTACCATACACATACACACCAACCAAATAATACATATCGTGGAAACGGATAAAAAAAAATTGCTTAAACTTAAAGAGGCAGAAAGTCGAAAACGATCTGTATAATAACAACAGAAAATCATTTTAATGTATAATCATTTTTCCAAGACGAAACAAATTTTTTTCAATTGTCTTTAATCTTTTTTGTGTGTTGTTTTAGTACATTTTTGTACGTCAGGGATGTTACATGAAGTGATTATGTGTTGGTATATAGACGATAGTTGATACACATATGTAGTATATGAATACGTATATTTACTTTTACTCTAGGATATATACGTATATTTTGTATACAATTTTTACATGCAATTTAAAATGTACAGTAAACATCCATCAGAAAATAAATAAAAAACTGAGAATCACTGAAAAACAAAATACAGAAAAGAAAAATTATTAAAGACCAAAAATCTTTCTCATATTATATAGGTACTATATGATGTCCTTGCAAATATATCTATTTACTTTCTGCTTTGTGCACACTACATACCCGTATACACTCATACTAATGCACATAATTTCGGCAAGAAATATTCTCTATGTAAATTTAGCATCAGTTATTCTGAATGTGTACTACATATACATTTTAACACCCGTCATTTACTTTCATTCTCCTTTTATCTATCCATCTATCTTTTCTATTTGTCTTTAGTTGTCTTTTATACCCTATACCCACGTATCTATATTCATTTATCTTTATATTTGGGATAAAAATATCTTAGACACACTATAATAAAGATGTGTGTAATACACGATATGATATTATGTGCACACATATCTACAGTCTGGATGTAAAATTCGATCAGTGTACAAACACAATAATAGCTCCGACTGTAAATAAAAAATTTTTGTACAAAAATTGTTGCTATCTGCACTCAACTACCAACATAAATGTACATGTAGATGAGAATTTTTTTATATATCAATGTTTGTGTAATGTAGTTGTATTTATACATGTAGTATATAGGCAAGAAAAAATGTATATATTTGACTACTTATTTATTGTGTGCTTTCATTTTTTTACATCGAAGTATTTTTTTTCTTTCTTCTTTGTTATGTCTATGTAGTAGAGGTACGAACGTATGTATATGAATAATTTCGTTTTTTTTTTTTTGCCTTTTTCATTTCTTATAACGCAAACTACACTTGACTATACATCTAAGTATTTGCCTTGTAAGTATGTGTAGTAATGTCTATATGCAAAAGGAAATACAGAAAACGATAAATTTTCCCTCAATTTGACAAATGATTCTATCCAAAAAATTCTCTGTAAATGAAAAAGTATTTTAAAGGAAAGAAATTTTGAAAGAAAAAAAAAAATAATGTAATGCAGCAAATAAACTGTAAAAGAAAAAGAAGAAAACGAAAACAAATTTCTTTTTACAAAAATATACTCTTGTTTAAGTGAAAGAAAATGTAAATGAAAAATACAGGGTGATAGTTACTTTAAATTTAAATACAAAATTAGGAAGGAAAATAAGGAAACATGTCTGTGATGTGTTCAGCTAATATGAGAATTTGAAAAACATTTAGGGATTTTATTCTCTGTACTTTCACATCAACCCGTCAATCCATCAATAATCTCAATTTCTCAATTATTATCCTACCGTGATTTTACATCACTTCTACTTTCGAAAATTTCTACAAAATCTGTACACGTCAATTTTGAATTTGAAAAATTTGTATTTCAAAGATGGTTCTTGTCCCTACCCTTCTTTTCTTTGAAATAATACTTGGAAAAGTACAAGAAATTTGTTTATTCTCTCTGGTTTGTAATCCAAAATAAATTGTAATTACAAGACATGGTATAGATTAGATTATAAATAGTCTTGAAAAAATCACAGTACTAGTTTGAGTCTAGGCTATAGGCTTTTTAGGAAATGTAACCATGATGGCAAAACATATGTATCTTTGGAAATGGTGGACACAGATTAGAATTGAAATTCTAAATATTCAGTTCTTTTACTAAATTATCCTAGACCAAGAGATAGACCAAGGAACAGCGATGGTGGTGATCCGTTTTGGTAGACATAAAGAAGCTGGGGCTGCAGAACTGGGTTGATGTTTCAAGAAATCGAGACCGATGGAGACAAATTCTCTTAGAGGATAAGGACCTGTTTAGGACTGTGTATCCGGAGAAGAAGAAGAGGAAGAAGAAGAAGAATAAGTTATTATATTTTGTACGAAATTCACATTTGAACACACACCAACATTTTCATAAATAAAATTTAGCCCAAAAGGATGTAGTAATGCAACAAAATCTTTTACATTTTCCTATCATCCTTTTTTCACTCAAATACTTCTTTTAGTTTAAAGAAAAATTTTTTTTATTTTCAATAAATCACTAGCTTTAGTTTCTATACCCAACATTATCTCTCTATTACATTCCGTTTATCCCTCATTATTAGAATGAGCGAGTAGTATATTATTGTATTCCATACAGTATATCAATAAATTTAGTTCATTCGTTTATGTTCGAATATTTACATTGACAACCCAACATTTATATGAAAAGAAAAAAAGCCTGAAAAGGAAATAATGATAAAAATAGTATTTCTCACGCACTGTCTGTATTACTTACATTTTTATAAATAACAATGTAAATATCTACCATAGATAAGTCCGAATAATCTCTTACAAAATGTTCAATTTGCATGCTCATCACATATTCATACTTTCTTGTCTCAATTCAATTTCTTATTTGTGTTGTAAAATAAGTTGAATATTAGATACAACAACAGTATAATATTGAAAAATCATCTCTAAAAAAAATTTCCTTTTCCTCCTTTTTATTATTGTTCAGAAAGACGAAAATAATTTTCACTTCATTTTCTATCATTTCGATTTCATTTTATTTTTTTTTCTTTTTTTACACTTGGATATGCACAAAAGGATATACGAATTTGTATCATCCTTACAATTATTTTTTTTTTCTTCATTTTATTTTGAAATTTTGATCCTTAGATCATTTTTCAAAATTCAACAAAACTTTTTTCTTGGCAAATGACCGAAAGTATTTTTTGAGATCAATATAGTATCCCAAATATCATGGAATATGAGCACATTTTGTATGGACGTATGTATGTATGCATGTCCTTTTTTTTTCAAGAAATATAATATCTACAAGTATACGGATACACAAAAAATTTTTTTTTATCTAAAATCTTATCTTATGTAATGGGTAGATGACCGATTGTATATTAATTTTTGTGACTAATTATTTTTCTTTTTTTCATCGAATTCATATTCCATACTGCATTAAGTCGGTTTCTATAAATTTACATACGAGTATATACGAGTACTTACCACAGATAGAGCATACACCTATACTCTTATGTACTTATCACATCGAATATGTAATCTCTGTCTCACAAGAATGAAAATTCAAATGTAAAAAAAAAATTTTTTTAAACGGAAAACGATTCTGCTCTTCATTATCCGGAATTCCACAGAGTAAGGTATATATCACATGTACAGAATTTATTTACACATGTTACAGAGTTATTACAAAACACCACATGTGTATGTGTGTGTTTTTAGTATCTACAGTTACATATGATATTTTCGATATTCCTTTTTCATGTTTCACTTTTACATAAACAAATTTCATTTATGTTTATTTCGTTCTTTTTTTTTGTAAATTTTTTTTAAGTTGTTTGTTTTTATTTCGATTTGTTTTTAAATTTTGCATTTTGCTATTCTTGCTATGGAAATTTCTTCTTATTTTCTATGTACTACCAGTACTACACTAATCGTATACATAATAATATTCTACATCAGGAATAAATCGATTTGTTATGGAAATTTTTTATTTCCAACTTTATTCATATCGGTTTTCTTTACAATTTTTTGTATTCTTCTTTATTTAAAAATGTCCTATATCGGATCGAATATGTGTTGGAATGTTTTTTGGTTCGAAAATAGAGAAACAATTTTTATATTTTTTTTTTATTGCATGACAAGAAAAAAAAAGGAAAACAACAATAAAATGAAAATATCTTCTCTTTTTTTTTGTAAAGGATTTCATTTGATAAGAATTTCGTGTTTCAGTTAAATTCAAAATAAATTAAGAGAAAAATTATACAGAAACAAAATTTGACAAATTATAAAGAAAAAAAAAATACAAAAAAAAAAAATTCGAAAATCGTACTTAGCAACTACATACACACTCATGTATTAATGAATAGGCGTACAGGGGAAGCCGATTTATACTGCTGTCATCAAAATCATCAACTCGACCATTCATTCGTTCAAATATGCAAAAAAGTGTCTAAGTGTCAATTTTATTACATATTTACGGTACATTTAATTTATTAATGTTCTTAAAATTTTAGAATCTGAAATTAGAACAAAAAACATTTGAATTTGGTTCACAACTTATTTCTACTGTCCAAATATGTACATATTATCACGATTTCTACCCATTATTTGGATTATGTATTCAGTATTGTCCTTCAACAGTCATAAATCAATTTTCCGCTTGCTTAATCGCAAATTACTAGTTCCCTCTACACTCAAAACTCTAATTATTATGATCAGTCGGTTTGGGTCAGAACTAAATCTTTCTGTTCTTTATCTTCATCATCTGCATCTTTCTGTTTGTGCAAAGTTTGTACTAATCCACCTAAAATCACATTAGGAATAATTTAAATAAATACAGTTAAGCGATTAGAGTCATGACTGCGATTCCGAATGAGTGTTCAGTGCGCCTCAATCCTAGATAATAAAAAAATATTTTTAGATTGTAATAATAAAACGGTTGGGTTGGGATCATGGCTAAGATTCATTTGTGTTGTGTACCAGATTATCCTGAACATTTAAAAATAATAATTTAATTAGAATTTAAAAATTTTTATTATTCATAGTGATCAAAAACACAAATCTGTATGCATTTCTCTTTTTTTTCGAAAACGAAATTTTTCAAAAGGATCTTAAAACATTTCAAACAAAAATTTTCTTCATTATTTTTGGAATATCTTTTATAAAATCAAAAATATGTACTTATACCCAGCCACTTTATCTAGCTGACTTTTTATAAAAAAAAAACTCATTTTATCCTTTAAAACAAAATTTCAATTAATTTGAATTTATTAAAGTTCTAAAATTGAAATAAATTAAATAAAAAAAAAACTTAATTTAATTGAATTTTCAAATGAATAATGTAATCTGAGACCTATCCACGATTACATACTTGTACTATATTGCACTACGCTTCTACTTAAATTTATTTGTGTATAAAAAATTGAATTGAGGACACAAAAATTACCACTGTTTTATGTCCTCTAATAACATCTAAACATATCCGTTTTACTGATGTATCGTTTCATTTTGAATTGTTCTCATTTTCATTTTCATTTTTTTTTTTCATATATCCGCTGTTGTTTTCTATACTTCCCTGTCATCATACTTTATAGCTATACTATATTGCTATTACAAAAAATTTATTTATTTAATTTTGAAAAGCTATCAAGCAAAATAGTAATAACAGTACATAACAACAATAATATAAAATAGTAGCAAAAGATAAAAATGAAAATAAAATTAATTACACATCACATAGTACATATGTACTTACATTCATATAACTCGTATAATACAAGGACGAATATATGTATATATTTATTTGATTTTGTATGGATATTTAGTAAATGCTAACGATATCGTTCACATTATATAAATATAGGAACTCGTTACATATAAGTACATATTTCTCTCTGAAGGTAATTTTTAAAAAGGACATTTGATTAAATTATATATTTCATTATTCTTTGTAATATAATTATATCCATATCTATTCTAATATTTATGTATATGTCTATGTGTGAATTTTATACTCGTATATTACAAGTATTTATAGTATTTATACACACAATAGTACATACATAGATAGACAAGGATATATAGATAAATGAATCACTTCTCTCGTATGATTTCATTCCCATGTCATTTATATTTATTCATTAGCCTCCCCCTATATAATACCTTATCTATACTGTCTCTGTTACTATTTATCTTCTTCGTAATTCAAAAATATTTTGTAACATTGTAATATCTATCTATCTGTAGTAGGTGTAGTTATGTAATATATCTATAATGATCGTAACTACTTATTCATCTGGCATACGTATAAATTCATCGCGTTTTTACATCGCATACAGATCCTCATCGTTTTATGTGCATACATATATCGTGTATCGTACAATAAAATTCAATTATTTATCTTTAGAATTTGTGTCATATTATAACACACACCCAGACACACTCACACACACGAATATGTAGATATTTAAATGTAGATATGAACGTTATATAAAATGTCAAATAATTTAAATTCAAACACATTCGCTTCATATAAGAGAATATAAATGTACATACATGAATGTATGCATGTGTGTGGCGTGCCTACACTCTTTACAGATGTGTAGGATTTGTCATATTAATTTTGACATACTCATTTTTGCTCATAACTTATTAAACTTTTAAATTAATTCAATTTTTCTTTTTCTTCTGTTTTTTTTTTCTTTCTCTATTTTGTTTTTAATTTGTTCATCAATTAATTTTTTTTCTCTTCTCTTTTTTTTTTGTTTCATTTTTGTTTTTAAGTGTTGCTCAAATTCTATTTGTATTGTGTTATTCCATTCATATTCACACGCAACTACACTATACCTACTATTTCCTCTCCTTCTAAATGCCTCCCAAGACCGTCTCTTTCAACAATCCCAATGTACATATTTTGTGTGTTTGCTTATTTATGGCAACTCTGCATTATTCTTGTCATATACATGTAAGTACGTATGTATGTACATTAAAACAAACATTGAATTATAATCCGATCGGTATGTAACATCCAAAAATTTAACCTAAAACTGCTCGGCAAAACTTTAAACGACAAAACAGAACACAAAACATAAGTAAAGTACCTATACACAATCTACAACAAAATGGAGAATATTAACAACAACAACAACAACAACAACAAAAACGCTTTTAATGTTGTTTAGTAAAAGTTCATAGTTTTAATATTTTGCAAATAATTTAAACGCAAATATTTTCCATATATAGATTTTTACTTCTTGTATTCATATCCTTTTATTCTACAAATATATACTCTCCTACTTCCCTCTCTATAATTATTAAAATTTACCCGCATATATTCATGTTAAATTGTCGTCATATAATGTACGTTAAAATTCCCATAACTCACATTTACTATCCACCACCTCTAAACCACCTCCCTTAACGTTTATACTGTGTGCACATTTATAATATTATTTTCCCACAATATTATTCAATCTCATCCTATTTAATTTTCACTCTGTAACATGTGTACAATATCTGTATCTCCTAAACTACATACATACGTATATATACACAGATACTGCAGCAAACAAATTTCACTTAGTGATTATTACATAACAAGAGTACGTGCGTATATCACTAACTAAACTTCCACATCCACTACTAAAAATTATTATTATTGTATTGTGTATTGTATTTTGCAACTAAAACAATTTCCATTTTAGTTATTATCCTGAGAGATACTATCGTATATATACAAATAATAGAGGACATATAAATATAATTTTAACCGACTAGAATAATGAATTTTGATCTAGCTACAATTCAATATAAAAGCATAAGTGCAAATAAATGTATATTTAAAGCTAGTGCAAAATAGTACTAGTACACAAACACACTCATGTGCAAGGAACATAGATATTTGTATGTGTGTTGTAGAAATGGTAATAAAATATAATAGTTTTACATTTTTATATGCACACATATAAATATGCATGTTTGTATATGTGTGTGTATTTGTGTGATTTGTATAAAAATGTATAAATCCTTTTGTATACAATACATATAATATCCGGTCTATATTGAAATAAAAATATGGAACAAAATTTTAAACTTTTTTTTACAAACAAATGCACGCTATTTACACTATAAACATTATTATATCTCCTTGTCTGTATATCTTGTATGCGTATGTGTGTTTATGTTTGTGTTGAGAAGGATACAATATAATTCCCATATAGCCCAGAAATAAAATTTTTGCAATTTTTAATCAAAACATTAAATGAGACAAATATGTCTGTCGTCCATTATATTCTGTCCGCCTAATACACACACACACAATATTATAAAATCCATCATTATTTATACACAAACCAACGCATATAAATATTTCCAACATACATAGAATTTATATTATTGTAGAAAAAACAAAAATAATAAACTATAAAACGATAAAAAAAATTATTTAAAAAATAAAACATAAAAAAAAATCAACTACAAACGACAAAAACACAATGAAATGAACTGTATGCACATTTTCCATAAATTCCATAATTATTTATTTTAATTTTCATATTATTTGTATGGGAGATCGATGTTGTATTTGTGAATAGGAGTATGAATAGTGTCCTCGTATAGTAGAAGCATAAGGAACCTGTATTCATATGTAGCACGAGTATAAAGTCGCCCATAAACATATGTACAATGTTATATGTGACGAGTGACAACTGCTTGACAGACAATTCGAAAGTCGAACGACTGACTGGTCATAGGAAAATCAAAAAAGTTCGACAAATAAATTGGTTATGTGTAGTCAAGTTGTAGGATCAAATCTTTGACATTATTTTAAATTTTAATTTTGTGGTGTACGAACGGAACTAAGTATTTTATAAATAAAAAGCGTATCACGAAAAAAACCCTGAAAAATGTATAATTAATGTCAATGACATGAACTCCGAAAAGTATTCTTCCGAATTAAGTCTGTGTTAAAGTCGAAATACTAGTTGTAATGTCTGTTCTGCAGAGAATTTATTTCAACCTGTCCATCAACCAGTCGTCAGATAATATCGTATGTTTATAGGGCCCTTAAGCAATAAGAGTATAGCACTATGGCAGTAGTCCCATTATTATACGAATTGGCTGTAGATATGCAAGCCTCACACCCATAAATATGCATTCTTGGTGTACATATTTATGTAGTATAGAGTTTTATGTAGAAAAAAAATTTTTTTTTTTTTTCAAAAAATATAAAAATAAATAATTTTAATAAAATATTATATATGAAAAAAAAAATACAGAAAAATATCACGATAAATTGAACAAAAGTAAACAGAAATTTTATCCAATGCAAATCCTCTGCCATTATACATATGTATAGCCAAAAATAATTTTTTAAATTAATCACGCGTTTGCATTTTATTATTGTTTTCTTTTTAATTTTAAATAATAATATTTTTATGACATGTTTTTTATTTAATCCCTAAAATTTTAATTATCTCACATAATGCACATTTATATACGAATATAAATGTAGCTCATATTTTTTTTTATGTGAACAAATATAATCGTACATACATACGAACTGTGTATACAAATTTAACTTAATCGATGCGTCATAATATGCAGAAATTGCAGCAACACAATTTAGTCATAACTACAAAAATACACACATACATATGTAGTATGTACATGCATAAATAGGAAATCATTGCAAAAAAATTCGGTATGATTTTAAATTTCTTGCTTAGCTAGACAAAAGTTTTATCTTTTTTTCTGAAAAATAAATTTTTATCATTCACAAAAATAAACACACAGACACACACAGATGTTTATATCTTGCTCGCAATATATCCTATCTGCTATCTAGATTCAGATTGTAGAGATAAAAAGATATCCCATCTGCTATAAATGCGAGTGATAGTGTGGGATTGCATAGAGAGGAGAGAGAGAGAGAGAGAGAGAGAGAAACTGAAATGAATAGTTTGTGGAGATATTACTAGCTGTTCTACGTCTAATACAGTATCTATCTATGGGCTATAGTAGTCTAAATATTGTACTCGTACATGGTATAGCGTGTTCATTGTCCTCTCTAATATTTAATTAAAAACCCTCACACAAACACATGCACGCATACATACACAGACAGACAAAAATAAATGTTTTTTTTTTTCCATTTGAAATTTTAATTAAGTATTCAACGACAAAAATTGTTGTATACCTATTAGTTTTTCGTCCTTTTTCCATATGAAATTATATCGTACACCCATTCATACTCGTACTCACCATTCATTCTATATACCCTGCCGCTCTCTATTATTATATTATCTTGATATTGTGGCCATTTTAAATGTTTTCCAACGAATGCAAAACTAATTATGAAAAAAAAAACAGGAAAACTGCAAAAAGTAAAAGGATGAAAAAAAAAATAAATTTCAATTTTCATTTTGTTTCTTTTTCATTTTGAACATTTTACATTTTTCGTTTTGAAATTAAAACTATCAATTAATTTCGTCCTTTCATATTTATTTGTGAAAAAGGATCTAAGGAAATGAGAAAAAAAATTTGTCTTTTCTTTTATAAAAATAACAGATAAATAGATGAGAAAAAATAAAGGTACACCTATACCTAATGTAAGTGATATTTTCTTTGTTTTGTTATGTTACCATATACACAAACCATTACTCACTACCATCCTCCCACCCAATGCTACCATAACCACTTTAAGTGCACAAGTGGTACAAGTCTATAATAACGTGTATAGATGAATGAACATTTATAAATAATTACATAAATAAACGCATATGTACATGTTAGTTATTTTTATGTTAATCCTTTTGAAATATTGAGAACTAAAAAAGTTATATCCTTCACATTCATACAACTTATGTATAGATCTCTGTACGTATAAAACTGCTAATAATAATTCAATCCAAATAATCGATTCTTATCTATTGATTCTTTCCTGATTTATATATTTTTGTTTTTTCTTTTCTTTTGTTGTTTTTTAAAAATTTCAAATTTGTCTCCTCAATATTTTTGCAATTTACTACATCACATACAAACAAAGAGAAAAAAATATAAAGGAGAAAAAAAAACACTACGAAAAATAATGATCACTAGAAAAACACACTCATATTATACATTTGTGAAAGTTGAATCGTATTTTTTTTTTCTGTAAAATGTTCTTCTAGTTTTTTTTTCTGTATGTGTATGTGTGTTTTTTTGTTAAAATATCCTTTATTTCGATTTATTGTGAAAAATGTTTAAAAAAAAGAAATAAAAAAATTCTATTCACTGCTTTTGTTACATTTAATCTTTGTCGCTATACATACGAGTAACTACCAAGCACATACATATTTGACGAAAAAGGATCTGTAGATATGTATACAATAACAGAAATATGTGTATATGTATATGTTCATATCATAAAGGATTTAATATAATATTTTTGTATAATGAACAAAACAAAAAAAAAATAATAAAAATAAAAAATGAATGAATAAAAGCAACAACGTAATCATGTACTATCCATGTACGTATCCTTTTGTTAATGTACAAGTACGAAGAAGAAGAACATATTATATAACACATGTACAAGCTTATTACATACATTAGTGTACGTACATACGTGAACATTCAATTTCATTTCATTCCCCACTAGTGGGGAGTTAGTAAACTCATATACAAAAGACACAATCGTACGGAAGGTGCATGTGAATTAAAAAAGAAAATGAAAATGTACATAAAATAAAGGACAAAAAAAAATATACAACAATAGCAACTTGAATATAATACACAAGATGAGAAGATATTCTATTCTGAATTTTTAATTTTTTTTTTTGTACTTTCTCCTCCTGTGCTTTCATATTTTTTTCACATTTTTCAGTTGTTGCTTTATACTTTTGATTTTCACGTATTTTTTTTTTTGATCCAACCTTGTTTTTTTTTTGTCATTTCTAAGTGCAAAAAACTGTTGTACATGTCATCAGAATACAAACACATAACTAAACAACTACAACTACAACTACAAAAAAAGAATGAAATTATAAAGAACTTTTTCAATTTTGCTTTTATTAATTCAAGTATTCAGGATATTTTACTTTATTTTTTGTTCTTTTTCTTATTAATTTATTTTATTTTTCTTTTCATTTCAGGTAAGTGCATTATAATATCCTAAAAGAAGGGCACTCATGAATTTAATTAAGGATCCCAACAAGAAAAATGCGACTAGATGCGACCTAAGTAACGTTTTTTGTTGCAGTAACGTTATAGTTACGTCGCCCGTCCATTTTTTTTTGTAACTGAGACGTCGCTCTTCCTATGACGAAACTTCTCCCATTTAGGAATTAAACTTGTCGCAATTACGTAAACTTTTCTAGAATTGTTACTATATGGTCACAAGGTTACAAAATAGTCACAGTGTCCAAATCAACACAAAATTTTGTTTCGATTTTAACACATTAACGTTATTGTTACCAAGCGTGTGTCCATTTAGTAACAACGCTAAATTGTAACAATTCCTAACAAGTCACTGTACCCATTTAGGCACAATTACGTCTATGTTATTGGTTTATGCCTTCTTTAGTGACTGTGAAATTATTAATTCATTTTAGTACGAGAAAAGAGTAAACAATTTATAAGTAACATGGCCGGAAAACAAATTGACAAAATTAGTGCAAACTAATATCTCTACCTTATCACAATCAGATTGTATTTTTACCATTAATTCACACATTAGATTTATTGAATAAATAGGAATAAATATTAATTCACAACAGTAACATACTTTTCAATAGTTTTTTCAGAATACATAATTTTCTACATTCAAAATATATCACATTCATTGTATAAAAATGTAAAAAATGGTAAACAAAAATAAAATTCATATTAAATTCATTAATAATTACAATAAATTCATCATTTAATAATAAAGTAAAAAAAAATAATAATAAAAAAATAAAAATAATAATAAACAGAAATAAATAATAATTGCTTGTATTATTTTCTATTATGTATACTTTTATTGGACTTCATTGGTAGGTTCATTCTCATTGTTTTCGTTCATGGTAGGCGCATCTTGAAATTTCCTAAAATAGGCTTAAATAGGTTAAATGTTCATGAGGTGTTTACTAATAATTTGTTGTACCTTTTTCTTTGGAACCGTTGTTCAGAATGTTTCAGGATCTTGTCCTTTATAAATTCTTCGTTTCTCTGACGAGAATGCCGACAATCGGCAAGTACCACCACTTCATAGATGAGGTCGACAATATTTCCTAGTTTTAGGAAACATTCCTTCTTTATCGTCGTTTTTGAAGAACCTGTCCATGAGTATTTTATCAAAATGTATGGTTCGAATATAAAATCAAATATTTTGTACATCACTTTGGACCCATCAGATGTTTTACAAGTTCCGCCAATTGTAGATAATCTGTTCAACTTTATTTAATAGTTTTATTACACGTTTAGTATAATGTTAATTAAAATGTTTATAATACCATTTCATCTTTAAATTCTGTTGAAATTAACGATTCGTTTAAAGTTTGAATTTCTTGAATCGTTTTCAATGGAAAGTTAATATCGTTTGTTAAATGAATGTTCACTGAATGGGTCTGTTCAGTTTTGTCACCCAAATATTTTAGAACTCTGTCTAATTTTGTGTGAATTCCATTTATTTCACATTTTAATTGTTCTTGGCTTTGTTTGATTTCAATAATGCCATTTTTTAAATCATTTATTTCGCTTTTCATCGCTGTAATTTCATTTTCTATTTCATTTGATGGAACAATAACATATGGATTTTGTCCACTGTCTGTGTGGTTATTTTCAACTTCATATTCATTTTGTTCCATTGTATTCATATTTATTCCTTGCAACACATTTCCAGTTTGAACGAGAGCTGCAGCAAGAGGAGTCTGTTCGTCGAAAGATCCCTGTGCTGACGGAGTAATTTCATGCATTATAGCTTCCACTTCGTTGTTGTAGTCTTCTTCTGTTGATATTTTTGCATTTTTTCTAATCCGCTTTTTAGTGCCAATAATAGATTGCTTTGTAAAACTAAATTGTAACAAATTATATTTATGTGAACAAATATCTTTCTGAATAATTGGATTACCTTTCTTCATCTTCTGTATTTGAAAATGAAGCGTACAATTTTTAAATTTTTCTTGCTTCCAAGAAAGAATTGGCGGTGGATTTCACAACACAGGCCATTGTTGACCAATTATCCATTGGCTGGGATGCACCATTTTTTACAAGCTTAGATAGGTCTGAATCTTTAAAGTGCTTCGGCCAATACAGGATAGAATTTTCTTCCCAACCTGTTGGTACTGCAGTATAATTTTTCTCTCCATTTTCAACAGTTTCAACTATTTTGAACATTTTATATCACACAATAAAAACCACTTAAATAAGAAATGAATTAAAATTAAAAATAAAAAGTTAATTAAACTTAGCACATCCACATGGCATATGCAAACTCACATGACCAACTTTTTGACATTTAATTTTTTGGTAATTTTTTTCAACACAAAATAGTCGCCGCGTCAATTTGGGAATTAATTTAGTCACATTATAGGCATTGTTACTTTTTGGTAATTTTTTTCAACACAAAACGGTCGCCGCGTCAATTTGGGAATTAATTTAGTCGCATTATAGGCATTGTTACTTTTTGGTAATTTTTTTCAACACAAAATAGTCACCGCGTCAATTTGGGAATTAATTTAGTCGCATTATAGGCATTGTTACTTTTTGGTAATTTTTTTCAACACAAAAAGGTCGCCGCGTCAATTTGGGAATTAATTTAGTCGCATTATAGGCATTGTTACTTTTTGGTAATTTTTTTAAACACAAAATAGTCGCCGTGTCAATTTTGAACAATTTATTTTTCTCTGTAATACAAAAATGGCGGATAATTTTTTCACAAAATTATTCGAAAAATAAAACTTAAAAAACAAATTTTTTAGGCATGATTCTGAAAAAATATTTAAATGAATGTCATTACGAGGTAAATAATAATATTCAGCCAGGCAAAATACGGTTTAAAATTTTTTGTGTAAGTTATTTTTTTTTTTTTTAATTTATAAAAAATTTTTATTTATCAGTATTTCCCGTGGCGCATGAAAATTTAAGGGGATACTGCTTCAATTTACACGGAAATATTTTTTTCGCGAAAGATTTTCATATTTTATTCAATGAAACCTTAGGATAAAAAATATGTAATATATTTCTATAATATATGATTACTTTTAGTTCTTATCGAATTTCATACTTTTTCTGTAATGTTACAAAGTAGGTATTATGTATAATATATTTAACTATATACCAAAAAGTAATCTACGTAAACTAAATATATATACATGCATATTAAATTGGATAATTATATGTGAGTATATTTTCATACCTTTCCGATATGTCTGTATGTGTGCAAAAAAACTGCACACCTAAAAGGCACAATAACGTATTTTTTCCTACACATCGAAGTCACAAAGTGGAGAAAATGTCAATTTCGTAACATTAAACAATGTTACTATATCGACACAAAAACTACACGTGTTTTTAAGTTGAAACAATTTAGTCCCTGTTACCACCACAATTCCTACTTTGCGTTGCACCACTTTCGAATTATCAACATAACCTTGACGTAACAGATACGTAACACTGTTACTAATTAGGCATAATTTTTGACTCCACGACGTCGCTACGGCCCAAATGTTGCGGGTAATTTCTAGTTGGGATGTATGTACATGCAATACTATGATTATTATACATACGTAGAAGTAAGTACATTCATACATACATGAAAATATCATCGGTGAACATACATACTCGCCTTGTTGTAGAGGTAGTTACACTGATGTAGGAGCACAACTAATTTCAATTTATAAGAACAGGATACCAAAAAAAAAAAAAAAAAAAGTTTTGTCAAACAAAGAAACCAGAAAAAAAAAGAAATTGTGGTAAGAAGAAAATACTTTTCTCTGTGTGTACGTGTGTAATATTTGAAGGATTGCGTAGGTGTAGAACCAAATTAGCTATTTAATTGTATAAGGATAAATTAGCTAATTGCGTCTGTTTTATATACCGTCAGGTTGAGAAAATTCCAAAAAAAAAGTCGAAGGAATTGGTATAAGGAAGGAGTTGTTTGGAAACGATGTTAAAAAATTGTTGGAAATGTACGCACACATACTTACTTTGAAACAGATTTTCTATAAGAGTGATAAAATTTCAAGGGATGGGGAAATTCGCTCTGTTTGTTTTTAGGATTATTGTATATATCTCTCCATATGTTGAAGATTATTTGTTTTTATTAAACGATCTCATAATCATCATGGACACAGTAATTATCCATGACCTGAACCACAAAAGTAGTTCTCCACTCAGTTCTCCCAACACCACAAGTTCTGTACTTGCACCTACAGTTTAATCCGAATTGGGATCCACATAATTTTTAATAAGAAATCAAACCCAATTAAGTACATAATTGGACTTATATTGATCAATTTTTCAAGGATGGCTAATAATAATCATTGTCCTGGGAAACATTTTTTATTGGTTTGATATATAAATTTGACCTCCATTTTTGATTTGAATTTTCTGCGTGCATATTCTACATATAAATTTCGCATATGGGGGGGGGGGGGGTATACATTACATAATATTCAGTTCGAAATTAAATCTCTTTGAAAATTTATAAAAAAAGAAAACAAAATGGAGGTGAAATGCGTACGTGAAATGAAGAAAAATGTTCAAGTTGCTTGAACGTAAACGTGTTCCAGCTTTAACACATAATAGGTACTTATTTTTGTTTTACGCGTTTATTACATGAGTACCTGTATGCATATCTACATATGAAAAGAAAAAAAATTAAATTATACAACTACACATTTCCATTAAAAAAAAAAAAAAAAAAAAAAAATAAAAAACATTTTCACATTTAACTTCTTCTTCCCCTTTCAATTTTTCTTCTGTTCAAATTTCACATCCATTATTCATTCACAAACACACCGTGTACCACCCCCGATTACCAGGATTTATCAATACTCATACACTTTAGAAAATGCGTTACACATGAAGATTGTAAGATATTGATTGACACAGTAGAAAAAAAAATGAGAAAATGAATACAGAATCTCAAAATGTAAATTTAATACTCAATTAAATGTTTAAAGAATGAAAAAAACGAACAACGACAAATTGATGTAAACGAGCATTATTGGAAAAAAAAGAAAAAAATATTTTTCTCTGTATGTTTATGTGAAGTGTGTATAAGTATTTTTTTGATGTTCGGTATGTAATGTACGATGAAATATCCTCAAAAAATAATAAAATGATGAGATGAGTATTCTTTAAATGTAGCCGATATTAAGCGAATTGTGAAGTTATAATGGTTGGGAGTTAAAAGGAAACATTCATACCACCGTACATACTCACACTTCATACATGCATGCCGCCGTACATTATTTGTATAAAATCGATTAATGTGTTACCCTTAAAAAAGTTGAAAAGAAATCAAAAATCGACATTTTTCTGTCGAAAATTCTTATCAAAACACAAAAAATGTATCTAAATACATCCGTTCTAGTATAGCATTTACCTTTCGTTTCTTTTTCTTCTTCTTCATCTTCACGTATTTGTTTTTTTTTTTTTTTCTAAGTACACTGTTCATCATCATAAACGACATGTACACACTTAAATACCTGTAATCAATGTTCGATACAAAATGTGAACACTTTACGTTGTTAATGGTTACAAACTTTCAATCACACAAATTTATCTGGAAAATGGAATTCGTGTATTTGTGCCATTTTAGTTATTGTAATGATTATATCAAGGTGTGTACTGTAGTGGTTCAAGTACCATTCAAATAATGTTCCTTATTGCCTTGAATGAGTACAATAAACGTTTCCTGCTTGAAATATGAGAATCAAAATGAGAAAAACGAATGAACAACAAGCCTTGTGCCAACAGTAAATTTTTGAACGAGATGATTTTGTTCTTGTCATGCACGCAAGTAATCGATTGTTTGCATTGTCCATCTTAAACGAATCTATTACAAACATTTACACTGTTACCATGTTTTTGGCACTATTATTTGAGAAATTCTTAAGCACATACATACACAAAGTTGTTGTAATTTGCCAAATTCGTTTATCCTAAATCCCGTCATTGATAATATTTTGACCATTGGATTGTGACGTGAAATTTAAAACCAACGCATAAAAAATATACAAAATTAATAATCCTCCTAATAATTCAGATTGAGTTACCCGAAAATTGAAGAACAAAAAATAAAATAGAATTTAATCCGATTTCTTTCCTGTCCTTCATTAACACTCTTTTAATATCCCAGAATTTTATTAAAAACAATTTTCTACTGAAATAATTTATGGAAAAATTTCAAAAATTTTATCTGTTAATTTCGTGAAAAATAAGAAATGAGAAAATTCGTTTTCCCAAAAAAAAAAAAATTTAAAAAAATTATGGATAGCAACCATAACAAGAGTGATAATGCTATTATCGGCATGCTATCCTATATTCTATCCAACACATATCCTCAGTAATAATAATACCACTGGGCAAAATAATTCATAACTTCAATTTCATGTAATGAATACTTGAAATGTCCTTTTTTTATTATTTTTACTATTACACACTTGTATATGTGTGCAAGTACTTACATTTACAGTTGATGACATTTACTTGGAAAAAAAAGTATGAAATTTTTTTTATTTTTAAAACAAAAAAAAAAACCTTCAAAAAAAAATTCTATATTTTTTTTTTTCTTCAATACCCAGTATGATATCGTCATGTATTCGTATTATTATGTACGAGCATGTAAATCGCTGTATTTGCTTGGTTAGTAATGAAGCACTAGAAATGATGTATAAAATTAAAACCTTCATTAGTGAAGCCATTCATTAATTCATTCATTCATACATTCAGTCATTCATTTCAGTCATTTGTTCATTTTAAAAAAATATATAAGAAATATAAAAATAGAAATGCAAATTAAATGGATAAAATGTTGAACAGTAGTAACAGCAGCAACAAAAAAAAAATAAATTTTTTAATCCAGCCAGCATAGAAACAGTATCATAAAAATGTTATGCTTCAAAAATGGATATACATATATTATATGAGTATAGGAATGGAAATAATGAAAATAGTAGCGAACGAATGATGATGAAGCCATTTCAAAATTGAAATACTAGCACTCTGCTGTTTTTTTTTTTTCTTCCAAACATTTTTATTTAAGTATATTTTGTTTGCGTTTTTTGTATTTTTTGTTGTCTTGTCAAGAGAAATGATAACTACAGATATAGAGTGAAGCAAACAAGAAATTGTCTGAAAAAAAAAGGATAAAAAGATGATGATAAAAATAACAAGAAAAATTTTAAAAAAATTACTTCTACCTAAAAATTTAGACAGAAAAACCATCAATTCGACATTTTGTCTTGATGTGTGCTTGTCAAAAACAAAGACAACGTTAAGATAAAAAAAATATATGAAATGTTTACATGGTTGTTTGTCATTAGACACCGAAATTCTTTCTCTCTCTCTCTCTCTTACGGCAAATCAAAAACATTATTTCCACTATTATTGCGACATCCGATGGTTTGTTTCTGTGCTATATAAGCTCAGTCATATTTTTGTGAACATAATGATGAAATCACGGTTGCAGTATTAATAATCCTAATGAAAAGGACTTTAACTAGTACGAGGTGCAAGCAATATAACTTACAATAGTATTCAGACACAATAATGAAGGGATAAATTAAGCTAAGGCTGTTAAATAAATGAAGTCATATTTTTTAGAATTATTTTCATTATTTGATTATGAAAATTTCAAATTATTTTCTTTTATCCTGACGTTATCCATAGGAAAATGATAGTCAATTCCTTACATAATTTATGCATATCCTTGCGTTGGTCTCGCAATATGGGATGGAGGGTGTAAATGATGTGGTAACTCATCACTTTCCTAAGATGTGCGTTTATGACTGTATAATATCTCAGCACTCTTTAACGAGTGTGTATTCTGCGAGTGTGTAAATGGACAGACATTTTACTTTAATTTTTTGATTGAAGATTTTCGAAAAATAATTTTGAATTTGAATATGTTTCATAAGTGAATTTATCGACGACAATATTAGAGGTAGAGTAGAAAAATTAAAAGTCAATTTCGCAGCTAAATAGAATCTGTCGTACAAATACATACAAGCGCTATTACTTATATACCTTAGGTATTCTTGTGACTGAGTAGATAATCGTATTTGTAATGTAAATAAGTATCTACTTCCTTTACGTAGTAGTACATACATTGTCAAATATTTTTCGTACTTAATGTCATGTCAAAGTCAAAATTATGACTATCGTCATTACATAAATTTTTAGCATAAAATAATGAAATTATAATGAAAAATTTATTTAAAGTTAATGTTCATGTTTTTGTTCTTTTTTGTTGTAATTATTTCACTTATAAACTTTTACAACATGAAAAGCCGTCCTTTACATATATGTATGTACGTTCGTATGTATACATTTTGTATATAAGAAAAAATTTTCATAAAATAATAAAATTATCGTTTTTTCCGGTAATATTATTAATTGATAAAAAAAAAAAATGAAAAGAAAATCTACTAAAAATGGAGAAAAGGAAAGTAGGTACCTAAAAACGTTAATGACAATTTTTTGACTCCATACAAAAATATAATTTAAAGGTATAATGAATGACAAGACAATGTTTATAAAATTATTCATGACATACTCTCATACATGCATATGAACATACGTCTTTTATGTATAAATGTACATACATACATGAACTGATGTATATCTATAGATATGTATGTATAGTGTTGTCATCCGGAAAAATTAAATGTTTCGTCCTTAATGAAATTATTAAAAAAAAAAATTTTTTTTTCAAATTTTTACATAAACTTTTGACGAAATACAAGTATATCTATATAGATGAATGGATGGATGTATTAGTGGATGGATAGGTGGGTGGTTGTTTGAATGAGTGAGTGAGTAAATAAGGGTGGATAGATTGTTAAGTGAATAATTGAGATGTCATATACGAGAGTACGCTTATGTGTTTATGTAGGTAGAAAGAGAGTAATATTGGTGATGACGACTTGCCAGTTAAAGATATTCAACCGTAAAATATATAAAATTATGAAAATGATTACAATGATGATGATTTTGATGATGATGATGATGATGATGCTAACAAGATGCGATGATGATGACAACGAAAATGATGAGTATATCTTTATGTACTTACGCTTACGAATGTATAAAATCTAGAATTCAATGAAAGGTTGATAGAAATTGGAAAGAAAAAAATACTCAGGTATAGATACTCGTACATATTGTGTGTATAACATATAAATTTCTGGAAAAACATAAACACAAATATAAAATTGAATGTATGTACAAAAGTACAAGATACAAAGGATCAATCATTTTTTATAATAAAATATAGTTTCAAATTTAATTAGTATCAAAAGTAAGTATTTTATTACAGCACTCGTATACATAGTGCAGTGTATACTCATATTCATTATTTTGTTCAATTATTATTATTATCAAGGAGAACAAAATTTTGTCATGTACATATACTCGTACAGCAATGGGACTATGAATAGCCTCACTATATAGAAATTCAATTTTATCGCTATTATTTTTTAATCAAAGATTTTTTCCTAAGTAAAATTGTACTGAACTTTTGTAGAAAAATTGAAGCAGATTTTAATTTGATTTACATAAATTCAGTGCAATTTGAATTGAATTTTCTTCTACATTTTGGTTGATTCTTGGAGTGGCAGCTTGATTAACCTTAATTGAAGATGACATTAATTTTAAAACTTAGAACTCAAATGAAACGAAGTTGCCTTTCTACGTTCTATTTGATTACAAGGCAATTGTTTTCGATCTGACTAACATACAGCTCAAATTTAAATTACATACAGAAAATCTATGTGACATAATCACACACAAATTTCATAAAAATAGAAAGAGTAGTTAAACAACCGTTTCGATTTGAAAAACAGAATAAATTATGTTTGGAATGATGTCTCCTTTGAACCTGATAATCTATCCCTGTTCAGTAGAATGTTCAAACAAACTTATTTCAAAGTAAAAAGAAATGCCACAAAATATCACTGATATTAAAGTTTAAAAATTTTTGTATGAATTTATATTCAGTTCTTTGCCATAAAATAAGATTTTTTTGTATTGAGGCTCCCTAAATTTCCGTTCCAAATTTCCAAATTTCCAAATTTAGGAATTCATAACTTTAGTAGAACATAAACTACTCCACGTTCTAGGAAATGGAAATAATTTCAACTTCAGATAAAGTTTAAAATAAGTTTCATGCATAAATTTCCCTTTGTTTTATTTATTTTCATAAAAATGTAATGAGGCTATTCATATTACCACCACTATATACGAGTACTTATATCCGGACAATACAATATGTCGTACAAAACATAACCTTCAACCTTATGTATACCATGTCTATTAGATATCCATATATATATAGGTACGTACGAGTATTTATTTATGTATTCGCGAATACAATTACAGATTTATTATGTAACATATTTTCTCACAAAGTGTATGTATGTTATGTGAAATTTTCAATAAGGAAACGAAATGATAAATTCAAGGAAAGATGTTACAAATTTCAATTATTATTATTACCGTTACTGTGTTATCATTGTTTATTATGTATTTATGTATTATTATTTTTTTTTACAAGTAAATTCTCGTATGTAAGTACATAGTTGTATTTGTTCCACAGATATACGTACATATTTCCAAGTACTAGTAAAGGTACGAGTACTATAATAGCTATGTACGTGTACATGTCCTTAGAAGATTCGTATTTCTAAAATTTGCTAAAATGAATAAATCTAATGAAATGAATATAAACATACATATACAATGAATTTAAGATAAAGTTCCTTTTTTTTTTCCTTTGATGATCAGAAAATTCAATTTTATTCGCTAATTAATAATTGAATATATACATATTATATCAATACAAAATTTAATAATTTTTAATTTAATTTTATAGCTGAATAAATTTTTCAAAAAGTTTAAAATTTATATTTTTCATCATTGCATTGATATTTTATTATACATACGTACATAAGTATACACATGCCCACATACACACATTTTCGTCCTTACGTGTACATACGATACGATACGAATATACGATAGATACTTATTGACTTCAAAGAAACTTTTGTCATGTTCCTAATTAAATTACCGATTTCGTACATAATACATAACCGTACATGCACATATATTTATGTACATACATACATTATGTGTGGAACATCCAAATTATGTACTTGTAGTTCGCAAATGAAAAATTTTCAGGACATTTCGTTTCTTTGTTATAGAATTTATTGATTTTGTTTTTTCTCCATTTTTTAATATTTTTGAGTGTCCTTTTTTTTTTCAATTTTATTTTATTTTTTAATTTTTTTTTTTTTTTTGTTTTATAAAAAATAAAATCGAAAATTTTGTATCTTCTGACGAAGTTTACACGCGAACACTGCAACGCATATCATATATATGTGAATGTATACGAATGAAAATGTATAATGTCTATGATTATCCTAAAAAAAAAAAACTAAAATTTTGAATGTCTTAGTACATATTAATGATTCTGAAATCTAACTAAAGTGTAAGACAAAGAAAATTTCATTTTTATCCTTTTGTAAGGATAGACAAAAAACTCATAAATAAACGAATACTTGTACATTCATCATCATCGTACGTTGTTAAGTATTTGCAGATACATCTGAACATTTTATATTAGTATTAGGTAAGGTACTAAGTATTTGTGTACTTCGTATACACGTATAAGGATTTAATTAAGTTTACACGAACATTAAATTTAAAGTGTTGAATAAATAAAGTAGCAAAATATTTTTAATGAATTCACCAAAAAAAAAAAAAAAAAAAAAACAACTTAGTTGAATTGAAATTAAAATTTTGATCTCTTGGGATTTTTAATAAGTATATCACGGGTATACATATGTAGTAATAACTCTCACCGCCATCTCTTGATATTGTTGATATCTGCATACGACTATAATAAATGTGTTTCACAGAAATGAGTGTTCACGTAATGTCCACACAAAAATAAAAGTTATCTTATCTACACACGGTGATAATTAATGACATTTTGAACTTGGAAACAAGAATAATAATTTTTATCTTGAAAATGCCAATATCTAAACATTATGTACGAACATTCCAGTACAGTATGGATATCCCTTTTTTTTTTGTATGTATTGTACGTAAATGTACAACTAACTAATGACCGAAACTCATTCCTATTACACACCACACACACCTAAATAAAAAGTTGTTATAACAAATGAATGAAAAAATTCATAATTTCGTAATTTCGTATTCAATTTTCGAAATTAAATTTTATACGTGTATTATTAACTAATGCGATAGGTATTGAGTATTTTTTTGTATTTATTTCCAAAATGTTTGGTCACAACTTTTGTAGAAAATGCAAAAATTACAAGCAGGTCGTTGTCTCTTAACGATCGACCGGTATGCAAATGTTCTTACTTAATTTTGGAAAAATTGAAAACCGATAAAATAAACATTTTTTTTTCAGGCAACTACTAGTACCTGAGTACGTATCCCCAAATTTAATTTGAAAGTTTTAGCTAATTTATGGAATTGTTGTCAAGATGAGTACTACCTGTGGTACTACTTTGATTACATACATACTTAAATTTATGAAGTTGTTTTTATTTTCTTTCTGTTGCCATTTGCGAATGTTTTTTTCTTCGATAAATTTCGTAACATTAAAATCAACTTTATATAAATTACTGGCAGATAAAAAAATTTTAAACTAAAAGCAAATAACTACCGTCTCTTTCTCCCTCTTAATAATTGAACAAAATCATAAAAAACGTAAAAAACGAACTTTAGATTCGCTCCACCATTCACAATACCTTCCACATAGTATGTACTCACCTTGACTTTACCTTCACCACAACAACTTCTGAGTAGCACCACGTAAAACTGAGTAGTCATACCCGTAAAATTGTCAGTCAATCACAATATTTGTTACTTGAACGAAAAACAGAATCTTTCCATTTAGATTTTTCTTTTCAATTTTTTATTTTTCTCTACTCCCTCCTTCCCCTTTCTCATTCCTAATTATTTATTTATTTGCTCAGTTGATGATTTTTCATTTTCAATTATTTTTGATTTTTCTTTTCTTTTTTTTTTTGGCTTTGCTTTTTGTCTCTGATTATTTCTTCTGATGTTTTCTTTCTCTATGTGAATGTGAATGTGAATGAGTACATCATTCATATTGACTTTGATTTTTCGTAAATTAAATTTTTCAAATTTCACTATCTCATCGTATATACAATGTATTACATTCAAATCCTTTTACCAATATTGAAATTCGAAAAAGAAAAAAAAAATCCTTGATTCAAACTCGAAATATAGTACAAAATGTTCTCTTATATCATTTAAAAATGCAATACGAAAAATTGAATTCACATCATGTCATGGCCATCTATCAAATTGACACATCGTTCATTCTCCATCGTTCTGTGTTTTTTTTTATTTTTCTTGTCTTATTTCCAAGAGTAAAAATTGAATTTCTTTTAATAAATGAATTGGTAGCTATGTAGGGTAGTTGAAGAAAATTTTGAAAGATATGGAAAGAGAAAATGCAAATGTCATACTGAGTTTGAAGATTGAAGTTTAAAGGTAAATGACATATGTTTGATTGAGAGGATAGTTCATTAGAGTTATCCTATTAAATTTTGTAATTAAAATGCAATAGACAATTTCTTTTGGGGAATCTTTAAGGATGCATAATTTCATTAGGGAATCTATGAGTACTGCATTAAAACATTGTAATCAATTCATAATTAACGAGTAAGGTGCCAATTTTTTAGAAATTATTCTTTTACTCTCAATAAATTTTAAATTTTATGCACAAAAATTTAAAAACTTTGTAATAACGATAACGAACATTACACAACCCACCATGCATACAAATATGTATGTACGTTCGTTATCATAAAATCAACCTAATAAAATGGATACTCATCCCATAAAATAAATTCGATTTTATGAACACTCTCAAGTACAAGAGTATAAAAAGTAAGTACCTGGATACTTGCACCTAGCTACTCCTATTATTTACTTCATGAAATTCAAGAAATTCATTTAAGAACTGAATTTAAGGCAATCAATATCATTAAGAAATAATACAGAAAGTTATAAAATTATTATAAGGAATTTATAAGTATTACCTACCGATACAAGGATATTAAATTGTTATATAACACATCATTGATTATACAGTTAGTTGTTAAAGTAAAAATTCATATAAAAATTCGTGCAAAAGTTATAAAATATTTAATAAGTACTTTGATTGAAATGATATTTTCGTGAATAGAATGATATCGCATGATACCTACATACTTATATACTACCAATCTTTTTTAGTACATCCTTCCATATAAGAGTCTATTCTATGTACGAATATCATATGTATCATTTATCATATCATATTTCATTTCGTTTTCATGTTTTGTGTGTATTTTTTGTAAGAAATACACGAATATACCTCGTCTGTCTTCCTTCATAAATTTCAAAGAAAAGGATTTATATGTTTCTACAGGAATTTTGTAAGAAAACTGATGTAAATACAGTTCAACTCAAATTGTACATTTGTTATGAATATTCTTATAATTGAATTAAATACTGAAATACTGAATTGAATCCTTTGGGTTTTATTGTGTAATAATTAAATATTATTTACTTAAAGATATCATGCTATGTTTAGGCTATAAATATAGTAGTAGTATAAGAAAATTTATTTTTGATTAGAAGAAAATAAAAACAGATAGAAATATTCATGTCAAGGTAAAAAATAATAAATTTATACAATTACAATAAACATTGTATGTATATGTATTTCTTTTCTATACATTAATTGAAATCGGAAAAATAATCAACGGATTTTGTATGTCCTGCACGTTATTTTATTATATAAAAAGGAAAGTAAGTATTTTTTTTTTTAATTTGACTTGAAATAAGTAGACATACATATACGTACTTGTATCTGCAGTACGTATATACACACAACTTATTTAAGGACATGAATACGATAATGGATTTGTCGGATTTGATGGCTTGTTAAAGTATAAACAAACCTATCTCTATACCTTTGTATCCATATACAAAAACATTTTTACTTATTACATAAATAAGAAATGACATAATTATGTAATTGTATAAATGGGATTTGTTAATACGAGCACTGATGTAAGTGATGTTGTAAGCACGAATACTATTACAATATGATTACGAAAATTGAAAGAAAGAAAAGAAGATGAAAAAATAAAATAAATAAATAAATCAGACAGGAAAATTCTTTACATCGATCTGATATAGCGATGTTAATATCAATGTTACAGCTAAATTTTTTTTTTTTTTTTTTTTTGTATTACAGTATCCTTATGCATTACATCACAGCATGCAATCAGTACATTTATTGTCAATTTTCATTACATTTTTATATACCGATCCAACTGAATGAATCTAAATGTACTTATGTACATACAATACATCTATGAGAATGTAAAATGGCTGATATGTACTGATTACTTTTTTTTTTGTGTTCTCGTGGAAGTGAGGAAATGGAAGTGATGAAATCAAATCAAAGTCGATTGACTAGATTGCTGCTTTTCATTTTGTTAATTGATTTTATTTGTTGAGTGTCCTTTTTTTTCCATTTTCTATACTTAAAATATTATTCAATCGGTTTTCGATCATTTTTTCTTTTCTTTTTTTTTTTTTTTTGGATTTCTCCATACCAAAACGTTTACATGCATGACACATGAATACTCGTACATACTACGTATTGCATAAAATGTACATCCATTTACATTTATATTACAGTATATGAAATGAATTTTATATATATGGCATTTTCATAACAAAAAGCGACAATCAAATAAGTATAATACATATACTCGTATATCACAAAGGACATTTACAATATAATGCGGTTTGGATCGTATTAATTTTATGCATTTCAAAATGCATCTTATAATCAAATTTCATATTCAAATAACATAAGTGCTCATATTTGATACTCGTCCATGTACAATACATTAATATACAGTTTGAATGCCAAAGGATTCAGAAAAATAATAATAATAATAAATGTTTTTCATAATTATTAAATTGACACGAAAATTGTTGGCTACAGTCATGGAATACTCTAATGTTCTTACTTATAAATGAATTTCCTTAATTAAATCTTAAATAGATTGTAAAATGATTTTATCACCTATGTATGTACATATATGATATGTTTGTGTGTATACGAGTATGACGTATGTATTCTTCTTCATTTTATGTACAAGATTCAATATTACATACACTTACATATATAGAAATTCTGGATATGAATTAAATTAATAACAAACTAACTGTGTGCTTGCCAGCTATAACATTAAATTTATTTTCTTATGAAATTTTCCAATTTTTCCTTTACTTTTCTTTCGTCTTGTCTTCCATACACATATATGTATGTGGTTTGCTATCCTTTCGAATATTTTAAGGCTAATAAGAAATTTAATTTATTAACCCTTAACCAAAATTCAATTTACTTATGTACATACGACGAATAACGAATATATGGTATATATATATTATATGTACATACAGTAGACCCATATCATTTTACTTTTAAGCTTTCTTGAGTCCTTCATAATATTCTTGAGTTATTTCAAAATGTATACGAGCAAAACACATACATATGTATACAACGAATAAGTCTTTATTGTATATGTAAAAATGTATAAAGGACATTATATAAAACTTTCCTTCGTACTTATACATACATTATATGAGTGTCAATCATGAATCTTTTCATGTACATATATACATAAATATACATACAAGTATATAATATACTAATCATGTATTATGGTACAAACACATTGTGGGAGGGTATAGTGTAATACAAAATTAAGTCTCTAAAGTCATAATAGAAAATTTTCTTATTTTATTATATTTTTTTTATTATTTTTATTTTTCCTTTTTTTTTGTGTTCTTTAAGGCTCACTCAGAATGTAACGCTAAGTGAAAGTGAAATTTATATGTCTTTTGTTCCTTATTTTCTTACACGACATTAGATGTCTGCGTCACTCTCTAATTGAAATTGAAATTGCCAACGTAAAGTGAAATTAGGATCTATTCCTAATTTCAATTTCACTTAGCAAAAGCTATAAATCGAATTACAAAAATGTTGTTAGGAAATTGACCAACAGATGGAGACTTTCAAAAAAATGCAAGAATTTCCCTAAAATTCCTTTAAATTCCCACTTAAAAATGGAGAAATTCAGTTGAGAATTTGAAAATTTGAATTTCAAATGTCAATTTAAATAAAAAAAATTTTTTTTGTTTTTTTTTTAATCAAAGTCAAATCTCAATAGTTGAAGTATCAAATTTTTGAATTTCAAAGCTCACTTTGCATTGTGAACAGTGTGCTTTTTCATGAAATTTCACTTTCACTTAGCGTTACATTCTGAATGAGCCTTTATTTTTCTTGTATTGCACATATTATATTTATCATTCAGTCACATAATAATAATGTACATAGTATGTACTTTGTATCATGGTATATCCTCGCACATATCATTTATATACTCATATTACATTTATACACTTTTGTACGTACGTTTGTACATTTAAAATTTGTAAAATATATACATAATGTACTATGTATGTATGTATAAATTTCTCTAGGGCTTCTGTATACCATAAAATATGTAAACATATAATATACATATGTTCTTGTATTTGTATGTATCTCAATAAATATGTAATACAAACTCCAAACATCCAAACATTCATTCAACCATCCATTCATCCATCCGCATCTATTCATTTCCATTTATTAGTCATCGTGTATGTGTGTGTGACAAAGAAATAAAGTGATATATATAGAAAATATGTGATACGATAGATTTAGGACACATAAAACAAAAGATGAAGAAAAAGCAGAAAAAGAATAAAAAGCCTGAAACCTTTGGAATGTTGATAGCATGTCACTTGTGGTGCTGTTTGTTTAGTGTGATTTTTGTTGTTTTTTTTTTGCAGTTTAGTTTTTATATTTTTCAACCTATATTTTTCTTAAAGCCTCCATCCAATGAAGACATATATGTGAATGTAAGTTTGGACTAAAACCGCATCATCCTATATAAAATATCATATAACCAAAAATTTATACGTACATTACGATGTACATTTTTGTATGAAGTAGGTACATTTTTAACGATATAGCATACGTATAGTAAGGACGTTAAACAGATAGGGCAGATATACAAATTGTATCTTAGGAAAAAGATAAGTTAAACCATGAGAAAACAAAAAAATAGTACAAACAAATACTGAAAATAATAAGAAAACACGAAGAAAATTTTTACAATATCTTTATTTTAATGGTTACTTTTGTATGTGAATACGGGTAAGTGCATCTAAAACGCCAGATTATTGACGTCTTCTTTTGTGCACTACACATCCATAGGCCTAAACAAATCATATATACAAGGCAGTGTATTCGTCATCAGTGATCGCAATGTGTGGAAGTCTTTTTGACCAGAGGGTCAGGTCCGGATTGTACTGTGAAGAACTTTAGTTTTTCAGCCATTGAAGAAGAAAAAAAAGACAATGTGTCCATTGTATTGAAACTGTGTTTTTCTAGATGAAGGCTCGCGGGTTGAAATTTGAAAGAGAGAAATTTCGAATTCCTAAAATTTTTGTACTCACTGTCTACATCAGCAAACCCCAACGCATACTATACTTTATGTTGCTGATATTCGCAAACGTAAAAGCATGCATACGTTGTCATGCATACACAACAACACTGCTTTAAAGAATCGTGTATAAGTTATTAACAGAACGACAGAAAATAAGGATATTCGCCTAACCAAAAATACATAAAATAAACTGAAATAACTACAAAGATTTTCTTAATAAATTTTTCGTAGTTTATATTTATTTTTCTTCTTCTTTAGATTTGATTTTAAAAAAAAAATTTTTTTTTCTACTTTTCCTTCCATTTTTTATAAGAAATTTCACATTACAAAGTGACTTTATATCAAATTTTTATTTCATTTTATCCTTTTTGCAATGAAACGACAACATAATCTTATGTAAATTATGTTTGTGTACACACATACCTTCGTTGTTATACGATTAAATGTAAATCATGTGTGCATATACATATACTCGTACATTTCTATATATACAATCTGTAATGATGATATCCTGAGGGCTATAAATTCATACTATTTTATTTTGCATTTTCATTTCATCATGTCAGAAATTCAACTAAAATTCGGTCATCATCGTATATGAAAATTCTTTTTCTACACGCAATCATTTTATTTTTTTTTTTATTTATCCTTATTTTTTTTCAGTTTTTGATTTTAGTTTTTCCTATAACTAGGATATCTATTTTTATAGTAGATTTGTTTTTTCTTTTTATAATTTTTTTGTTGTCCTCTATATCCTTTTGCTTTTTTATAACCGCATCTTTTTACTTATTTGTGTATACTGCTGCAATTGAATAGAGAAATATTTAATGAAATGTTGAATCATATTTGTCCCCATATTCCTTTCCTGTTGTGCTGTAATATTGTGCAGTAACTCCTTTGGGTTATTTACATTATTCGATTGGGTCGGCTTTTTTTCCTTTTTTCTGTTGGTTTCAAAACATAGAAAAAATGATGAAAAATGAAAGAAAAATGTTTCCACATTTTTTGTTTTTTTCATGTAAACTAGTGTTTTTATAGTGGCAATAAAACTACACAAAACTACATATAAAATGTACACAGGATGTATGTATATCCCATCAAAGTATGGATGAAAATTTGTATAACCAACAACATCATAATCATCGTCATCATGGCCGTCGTTGTCACCATCATGCATGCATGCATTACAGAACCAAAGGAAAATAAAAAAGGAGCCAAAAAAAAAATTAACCTTTGTGCAAACAGAATTTTCATACATGACTCACTCAATATAAAAAAAAAAAAAAATGCGAGTACTGACAACTAACGATTTCTTTAGTTTATTGGTCCTATAAATCAACTATTTATACGTACATGTGTGTGTGCGTATAGATGAACGATATAACAAATTACCGCAATTTTTTTTGTGGCTATCGTTTATTTTCTGTGATTTGTTTTTCTCTTTATTGCTATCAAATTTTTTAAAATATTTTTAATCCCAGATATTAGATTTTCACATATATCCTTTAACCTGTAAATAAAATTTCAAATATAAATTTTCTCTGTATTTTTGTTTATTTTCAATTTTTTTTTTTTTTCATTTGCCTGATGCTTATAGTCTATGGTTTATTATTTTTCTTTCTTTCGACTTTTAAATAAATGGCAATATAAGGATGCTAGTAGCAGTAGTATGGTGCGGCTATAAACAAACATACGGATAATGAAAATTTAAAAGTATTTATTTGCAGTTTTAGATTGAGATTTCATAAGTGTTCATGCATGCATAGTATCGTGCCAATAAGATATCATTATGAACTCTGATATCAGTTTTCCTAACGAACAAACATCAGAAATCATCATCATCGGCTAAATCAACAAAAAAAAAACACCAAATAAAAACGAAACCAAAAAAAAAATAAATAAAAAGGAAACAAATATATAAAAAAATTTTAGTTTTCCTTTCAGCAAATAAATCTACCAGTTTTCAGGATGAAATCAGAAACTATACTTATTTTCTTCTTCTTTCTACCTATTTTTTTTTTTCAATTTCGTACTAAATATAAACAGTGATAACACTGTCTAGCAGTCATGCAAATATTGCCACAATCTATACAACAACCGTGTGCATGGTTTATGTACGTATGCACGTTTAGGTATTACACCTATCCCAGCAATCAACCTATGTAGCTCCCAATCAACCCATTTTATGAAGCCTCTATATTTTTCTTGATATTTCTTTTTCGAATTCGCCATGTTTTTCTCTAATTTCGTTTTTTTTTTCTATTTTTTTCATTTCTGTCACTTTTTAAATGAAAACTGGTTATCTGGTTATATAATAGGAATATCATGTACACTTTTTCTAGTTATTGAATATTTTTCACGTATTTTTTTTCTTCTTCCTATCTACAACACCGCTTTGGTAAAAGAAAAATAGCACCATCCTATATATTCTCTGTATTTTAGGCAAAAAACATTTTTATTAGAATTTTCATTATTCACCAATGCATATGTGGTACGAGTACGTTATGAGGATATGTAACATATATCTCTATTCCGAATATTCCGTAGAGAAGAGATTTCATTTTCGATTTTCATTTTGAATATAGTGCGAAAATTGAATCCTTAATTTAAACATTCGAAATATTGAAAAAAAAATTTAATATCGGTTCTCATTTGGTTGGGATCATTTTCTTTTTTTGCTTTTGAAGCAATATAGCAACAACAAAAACAGGAACGAATATTGGAAAAAATATAACATATTGTTGGTGATCCTAATAAGGAAATTTGTATAGTTTAATGATTTCTGGGACTTCAAAAATTACAAAATATTTTTCATGCAATGTGAAATAAAAATAAAATAAATGAACGAATTGCCTTAATTCTGGAAATTGGTGGATCATTGATGAATAGATTCGACCGTTAATTGGACAAAATTTTAAAAATGAAATCATCATATTACATCAAACACACGGTTGTCGTCCATTTTTAATGATCCACCAAGAATTTGATACTCCACAAACAATGATCCTCATACAGCAGGATGGATGAAGATATGACGTCTTTTAGATTTCTTATTACTTCCAACATTGATTGGGGATTGGACATCCGTTTTCCCTGTGCCATCTTATCATGATCAAAGTTTAGTCTAAGTGTTAGAAAAAAATCCAAATACAAAATCGTCATTAGAAATCGCAAGTTAAGTCTACACATTGCATCAGTTGAAGAACATGATCAAAAGCAACTAAGATCTTATCTTCTTTAATAATTCGTATCTCCAATTTAAGAATTCTCAATTATTGGTACTACCAAATCCCATTAAAATCGAATCATTCAATATTTTTGTCAGATTTCGCATAAATTTATAATGAAAAAGTTGCGTCCGTTCTAATTTTTTGCACAAAACCTAAGCTCAGATGCGGCCGGCTGTATAGTCCATCCGACTCGTTGTGTTGTACGTACCTAACTCGACATCACTCATTAATTTTATTGGCTTGTCTATATATCAATATCTTTTTTATTATATTTTATTTAGTTTTTGTTCATCTTTTTTTATTGATAATATCCCGAAAAATAAATAAACAAATTGCTTTTATTATAATAATTGCTAATTGAACACAGATTCACAACTAAATATACTTAAATTGCGTTAAATAATTAGCATTTTTGAAATGAAAATCATCATCATATCACACATCAAATAGTATACATCAGCACAAATAAAATTGATTATTTTATAATTTGATATTTAATTTCCAATAATTAAAAATTTCATAATATAATATCACACGAATATACACGTCAATAAATGTACGTATGTACATACCTAATAATTTAATATTTTTCCGAATTTAATTTTCTCGAAATCAAATCAATTGATCTGATTATAATAATAATAAAACTCGACGTACACTCATATAAATGCAATCAAATAGCAAAATAGACTAGACAAATGAATAAATTAATAGGTTCATGTTCATTTACGAATTTATTTTGGATTTTGGATGTATGTATGTATGTATGTGATAATGTCAATGTCTGTATTCCTTATACCTGTTGAAATTTATTACATGTACATATCATGTATGTACAAATTACTTCTAATTATACGCTCTATTCAAAGTTCAATTCAATTAATTACCTATCAATTATTTCGTTTTTGTAATTGAAACTTGATTTATTTTTCAAAAAATAAAAAAGTCCTTTAAATATCATATGTACATTGAGTTAATTAAAAAACAAAACTAAAAAGTAAAAACAAAATTTAAAACAAACTTTTCATTTTCTAATGTACGAATCTATCTGGATATCTACTGTGTGTACGAGTATATAGCTACAATTTCGAATAAAATTAAAATTAGGGATAATTATCTACTAATTTTGTTATGTAAACAGATACATTTACAAATACATAGTACAGGGCCGCACTAATTTATAAACAATGTGAGTAGTTGTCTAGGACATTAAGTCAATTTTTGTAATCATTTTTTTTTCAAACTCATTTTCTAACATGTCTAGGAGTGTAATCGCTTCTGAGAGTGATGTGAAAAACTAACTATTATTTGTACTTGCCTAAAAGATTTGAATACTACATGATTTCTCAGCTACAAGCTCTAAATCGTCGCAAGTTCAGTAGAACAAGCAGTAATGTTAAAGTAACTTTTTACCGAAATAACTCAAAGTGTAAGTTTTTTTTTCCAAACGTTGACATTTGTTTGCATTCAGTTTTGGCATTCATGGAGTTGTACCAATTGCTCGACCAAATATTCATTTTCGAAAGTTCGATCTTTGTAATTTTGGTGCGTTCTGGCTTACTCCATCTGGATTTGTCTAACACAGTGGCTTTCTAGCTCAATGCGCATATTTGTGTTTTCCATCCATCCATCTTGTCTTAGGCTGGCTTTCCTGGCTTTGTTCCCTATGTCAAATTATGGCACATTGAATTTAGACAGCCAGAAAAAACAAAAGTTGTGATGTTTTGTATTTGAATATTTTTATGTGTATGGGGCATCAAAATTCCTTTTACAGTTCCACGTACTAAAAGTTTTTGATCCGACCCTGATATTGCAGCTAAAACTATAGTGCATGTACTTTTCTATAACATGAAATGTATACCGATATGAATAACTTTTTATTATTCATTCATTATTTATTATTTCGACAAAGTAAGTAAGTAATTGAAGATAATAAAAAAAGGATAAACATTTAGACAAAAGTTGGAAAAATTTAATTGAATTTATAAAAGAAACAATCAAATTATCCTACATACAAAAATAATGTAATCGTATATTCTCGTATACGTCTATATAGAATTCGATCGAAAATGTAAAACAAAAATAAAATAACAATTTATTTAATTATCAAAATCATGTGAGTGTGTACAGTACTTTTGGATGTTTCGTTTATATGCACTCACATCATGTACGAGTAAATAATTTCTATAAATCTTAAAGGATACATATGTGATTGTAGTAGTCTAGTAGAACAAATGAGCTAGTACATATGTGTTACAAATCGCATATGCATATAAATGTATATTAAAAGTATTAAAAAACTATAAAGAAAAATTTTAAATTTTAAATTATCCTTTCTTTCGTATGCACACATGTACTTCAAATGTGTACGAACGAGTATTTATCTTTATTTTGTAATTGTTTTGAATTTGTATAATTGGAATATTTACTGTTTGAATTAGGAATTTGTAGATATATCATTCCTTTTGAACTTTAAGTACAGAAGATAAAGAATTAAGATTTAATTTAATATCTACATAAATGTACATTTGTATAAAGTATTATTTGACAGGATGTTTCAATATTACAAATTTTACCAAATAGGAGGCTCGATGGTGCAAATGATACAGCAACTGTATCATGGCAAATGAAAGTGCAGGTTCGATTCCTGACCACGGCAAAAGTAAGAAAAATAATTTTCAAATTTCGTCACCAATTTCCAACTTTTATTACCCTCAAAGTTCACTCAGTCTTGAATGGATGTCTTATTGCTGGAAAAGGAGCTTGAAAACGCTGATAAGTAGTCTACTTGCTGACAAAAAGTAACACAAAAAGAATTATTAGAGCATTACATAATTCTAATAATAAATCAGTCTAAGCGCCATCATATAGAAGAGTTTATTTCTCTACCAGCAACTCAGTGGTTCGCAATCCACGTTAAAAACTGTATGTGCACACATGATAGTAATAAGTCTACAGATCAATTCGGTTAGGATTAGGACTCAGCCCAGGCTCGACATGAGCTGTAGCGCTACCGATGATGATTGTGAATTCTACCAAAGTCATACTAAATCCAATGATCACAAAATTATCATGATGATGCGTGTGAGATGTACAAGTTAAAAGCATCTGATTACATTGCATCTTAAAAACTGTAATCCAACTGGAAAATCTTCCTCCTCTTTCAACCTTGCTAAAACGGAGAATCAGAATATATCACCCTGTGTTGAAACTAAGTATATTCTATACAAATTGTATCTAAAAACTATTTTGATTCAAAAATTGTATACAAGCGTATACATCCTTCAGAATCACTTAAAAGTTGTGTGTACATTTCTCTATTGTTCTAAGTTCATTTAAACGTATATGTATACATTTACGTATCATTATATAGTATTCTGGTAAATGTACAACCATTCATAGTCATATTCATATTTTCCTTTTAAAACAATAGAATACATGAGTTGAGATACTTTATAACTTTAACGTTTTCCTTTAAGATATAGATGCTCTATTCATTTAATCTAAAATGAAACTGAAATGACAAAAACAGTAAATCCAAATTATATGATGATACAATGGCGTAGTAAGTAGTGGTATAGTAGCTCGTATATAATGTACATAACATATGCATTCCATATTATATACTCTATGTATAGTTGTAGGTGTAGATACGAACAATGTACGATAGAAATAATCATCCTCTAAGCAAATATAAAATGAAAATTAAACAAAATTATCTTAAGAAGTAAATTAATTGAACTGTAAAAGAACTGATTAATCACATCAGTATACTAGAAACATGCCTTTGTATCTGTAATTCTATCCATTGGCATGAATGACTATCTATACGAGTATGCCAACGACGATGACAAAATAAAAGCCGTCTACCATATGCCTGCATATTAAGGTTCCAAGTCCATGTGTTATTTTTGTATGCTACTTTTCTTGGAATAAAAGTGAAATTAGATCCACGTATGCATAAACATTCTTCTCTTTCTTTGCTTTTATAGCACTGCATTATTCGCATATTGTTTTTGGTTTAGTTTTTTTTTTGTTTTATTCTCACTCATGAAGGTAAAATTTTGCTCTTAATAATCGGTAAATAATCGGAATCGGATCATATTTTGCTGGGCATATTACGACGAGTGCTTGAACAGTGGGTAGATTATGTTGAGTGCCGTACGTAAATCTACACATGAGTCTATATGAACTTACGACTGGTATGTTTGTATTCAATTTTCCTATGCATTTATGATGTGTATTTAAAAAATGTTTTCTTTTCCTCTTTTTTTAACTTTCTTTCATGCGTTAATAAATGAAAAAATTATTTGCTTGTACTACAATCTAGGTACATAATGTGCATAAATACGAGTAGGTACTCGAATTGTAGGCTGTGCATATTTTTTTTACAAGACAAAATTTCATTCATTTCATAGATTTTTAACAATAAACGACTCGTTTACATGCTATAAAATGCAATATGTAGCAGTTGTATAATAAGAAAAATTAAAAATAAAATATAAAAAAGAAAAATGGAACGGATACTCCTTGTACTTTAATCACTTCTGTTGCTTCCATTATCGTCATCATTGTTATAATTTTCGTTACCATCATCATCATCATCGTTGTCGTTGTCATTGTAATCGTCATTTTGCTGTTTGTTATTAGAAATTTTCTTGTTCATTTTTTCCACTTACTTGATTACTTTCCTGTTTTATGATGTTGCTAATAATAATAATTATATAATACCTGCCATCAGTATAGTCTTTAATTGTACATGAAAAATTACAAACAGATAAATACACGCACTTAGGAGAACTAAAGACAATCGTTTAAAAACAAAATCCAACCACTGACCAAGGATCCGACATCAACCATCTGTGCAGTCTATACATTATGAATGGTAGCAGCAGTAGCAGGTTAAATTTAAATAAGTAAAACAAGGGTGGTCATTAACTGGAACCTAGAACACAATATTACGTACAATGTACCTGCAAATGTAGCTCGATATACATAGGTCTGCCTCTGCAGGCTATACTATACTACATACATGAGTATCAGTACAACGTAGAATCGAACAGATCTCCATCTAAGTATTTTGGATGCCTCTTATTTTTAAAAATTAAATTGAAATTCAATATTTATATACGGGCGACGACTCAACCTATTTATATCCACACACCACACACACATAAAAAAGCACTAAAGCATCAGATGTCCTTTTCAGAATTTAAAAATCAATAAAATTCGATAAAAAAAAAGCTAAAAGCAAAAATAATTTTTGTTCAATTATCTGGAAATCATATTATTCTTTTTTATTAGGTGAATGGATACCTAAATTTTAAAAGAAATTTAATCCTTAAGAAATAAATGAATGAATGAATGAACGAGTAAATTTTTAAATTGATTTTTATTTCTTATCATCTTTCTTTTCTGCACAAAATAACTCCGTGCTTTGCAGTATTGTGAAAATAGCAATTTGATTATTTTTTTTTTTTCATTATTTTCAAAAATAAATACGGATGAATGCAAATTAATATCATTCCCATAATCAGAAAAGATAATATAATATTCCAGTAGAAAAAAAAAATAAATAATTTTTTTTTTGCAAATTTAAGCAAATTTTTATATACAGTTTTCTTTTTGTATCATTTCATTTCATTTCTTTCTCATGTTCTCATTCTTAGTCTTCTTCGTCGTCGTCTTCTTCTTCTTCTTCCGTGTCTTATGTTCCCTATTGTCGTTGTTGTTCTTCGACAAAAAAAAAACTTAACTTAAAAATTTTTCATCACAACTCTAATGGTCTGGAAATAAAAAAAAAAAAAAACAAATTTGGAAAACTTAAAATAGAAAAATTAAAATTTATTCATTTCGGTCTAGAATTTTTTACGATTTTTCCTTATTTTTTTTTCTCCAACTTTTTTATTCAAACATCCTTTTATTATTCTCACATGTGTACAAACGTATGCATTCTGCTCCATATAGTTAGTTACTTGTACATTCATCTAGAAAAAATTTTGTCCATAAAATTCATTTTGGTATACCATATAATGTGGATGCGGATGTTAGGATATTACCTATATTGATGTAGATGTGTGATATTCTTGTGGTGGTTTTGTGGTACGGTGCCTTGTTTTTAGTTTCATATTCCCTCTGTCTGTATTCATAACTTTGGCAAAAACAAAAAAAAAATATAGATTATATTGCTTTATACATACAGACGCATATCATTATCGTTATTATCGTCACCACATATACGTACATACCATATAAGGACTAAGAAGTTAAAATCAAAAGTCTATCTAGCCTAGACTATATACATATTCTGCTAGCTAATCAATTTCTTAAGAGTTTCTTCAAATTATTACCGCCATTATCATTACTATTTTGTGTAGTACTGTATACTGTGTAGTCTGTGTACTACGTTAGGACTACTTAGGCGACTTACGTTACTACTAAAATGCTGATGATGTTGCTTACTGCTTACTACTCACTACACTTCTTGCCAATCTTGCCAACAGCCAGTAAAACTATGATACTTAGTACTTTAGATCTTGATTAGTGTCATCATCATCATCGCCATTATTATCGTCACCGTTGTCGTCGTAATCGTCTTTATCGGGTAGTAGAAGCAGAACAGTGTTGCTTATGATGGTGATGTTTTTATACATATTTTTATGTCAGAAAAAAAAAATCCTCATTTATGGTTTTTAATGTTATGATAATGTCAAAGGAAAAAAAAAATATCTAAGACCACACTAACCATCACACCAACATACAAAAACTCCAATAAAAAAGGAAACACAAAAAAAATATCAAATTTTCATATTTAAACGGTCGTTTATATAACAAATATAATGTGCAAAATAAGAATACAAAAAATACAAAAAAAAAAAAAAAACAAATGATAAGGACATAATATAGACGTACAAACATACATACGTACATGCATAATATTTAGTTTATGCATAATTTCTAGGATAAATGCTTAATAAAAATGGAAATTTTTCTTAGATAAGCTGAATATTAGTATACTTGTACTAAATGTTAGACACTACAGGCACTTACTAAACGGTTCTGCTGTGTGTGAGTGGATGTACTTATATGCTCAAATAATTATTGTATGTTATGGTGTGTATCTTTATCTATATTTTTATTATTTTCATTTAATTTATACAGTGTTGAATATACGAAAAAGGATCAAAAGTTTTTGCAATAATGGAGTAACATCAATTTCATAATTATTCAAGAGTTCTTCTTCTATGTTATACTATACATTTCATATAAAACATCTTATATCCTCCTTCTATTCCCCACCCACATATCCTTCTTCTTCGTCTTCATATTCTCAAAATGTTAATTCTCAAGAAACTACTTATGCACCTATTCGATAATTTCATTCTTGTTTTTTGGGGTTTTTTTATTTTATTTACATTTTCTCGGTTGTTGTTATCCTTTATAGCATAGTTTTGAAAATAAAATTTATAAAATAAAAGTAGAATAACCAACCAAAATACAAATAGAAGCAAAACAAACGCTGTAACAACAACAACAACATCATCATAAAATGTTGAAAAATAATATAAAAAATAAAACAATAAATTATCCTTTTACATTTATGCAAAGACATTTTTATCCTGTGTAGTAAATAATAATAAAAATAAAAATAATAATTGTAGCAGTAGTATGTAGGTAGTAAATGGTAGTAGGTATAGTGACTGTAGTATTTTAGGTTATGTTTGTATTGAAGGAAAAACGACTTTTGTTTTTCCTTAGAATAAAGAATAAATATCTTATACATAAACGTATGTGAGATATAATGAGGATATCAAAACACATAACAGAAGTGACTTATCAACTGTCATAATGGAATAGTAAATGAGGTTAGGCTAAAAAATATACACACGACTATATACATGTGAACGTATGTAGCAGGGAATTATTATGATAATTTAGTACCGTAGAAAAAAAAAATTTCTTTTTTGTTTTTGTCTCTTACTCCAACCCAACTCAATGTAAATCCTCGTGCTATTGTGACTTTATACACAGAATGTACGGGTACTCATGTATGTTTGTGTTGTAAAAAGGTTAAACGTTTTATAAGAACTGCACAATATATGTATACATAGACTGTACAACGTAAAAAAATTCATAAATTTTACGAGCATGTAGGTGTGTGTCATTGCATATATGCATAAATTTATTTGAATCATTTTCATATTTTTTTTTCATACTAAATTTCGTCTCTGAATCATGCACATTTACATAGCACACATGTAGTATGTACATAATATGTCCTCACTTATGATAATGATAGTACACACACATAATTACGTTGAATATTTTTGTGGACCGAGAGAGAGAGATAGGGGAAGAGAGAGAGAGAGGGAGGAAGAAAAACAAATTACAAGAAAAATCAAAAAGAAAACAAAATTATTTTTTTAATTGATCAGAGGAATATGATGACAGGATGATGATTTTTTTTATGATTTTCCTTTAATTTTATTCATCTTTTTTGCTTGTCAATGGTATACATATGTATGTATGGAATAAATAATAGATAAAAAAAAAATAGAAAATTTAACGATGACTTTAAATTATGATAACAAAAATTTTTCATATTTTTTTCAGGTTTATTCTTTTATTTATCGTCAAAAAGCGAACCTGGTGGTCCGTGGTGTGGGTGAGGGGCTATCAGTTTACCGGCATTTCCTAGTAATAAATATGAATAAATAATTCTTTTATTTTATTTTCATATTTTTTATCTGTCTGTTCCCTTCCTTTTTTTTTTTGAATTTATCTTACCATCAATATACAACAACAACAACAACAACAAAAATGTGAAAGGAAGTGAAATCAAAAATAATTCACAATCGTATACACGACTGTATGAATAAATTTATTCAATTGTAGATTTTGTCATCGTTTATGATCGTGTATGCATATATCCTTAAATGCATTCACGTTATATATTTTAAAACTTTCAATTAAAATAAGTTCTTAGTATATGAGTATGTGGTTCACAAAAAGGATATTTAATGAACATTTATGATTTGTACTATATATATGTACATTCATAAAAAATATCCTTTTTAATTTCACGATCCTTACTGTCATTTGTCGTATAGGAAATACGTGTGATCATATATTGTGAGAGAAAATTTAATTTTTATTTGCCTGCTAATTATTTCCTTCTATTTAAACAAAATTATATAAAAAATTAGTGTTATACATTACTAATAATAATTTATTTTTTATTTCTTTTTAGGTAAGTGAATTGTTCCATTCCATGTGGCAAATACAAAAATTAGCCACCACTCCTAAGAGAGTAAGTAAAAAAACATTTTTATGTTCTGAATTATTTTCTTCTAATCAAACATTGAAAGGTGGATTTTGTAAATTATTTTGATGACTACTCCTAACGCCTTAACCATATCAGTTTCCCTAACATTTTATCTAGGATTTTCCACTGGATTCTTTTTGTGTTTACCTTGCAATAACTGATTTAATACCATTCAATAGACCTACAGCTCTGTGTGATCTAGGACTTTCACAGAAGCGATCTCAAGACTTTATTACTATCATCTGTGCACCTATACAGTTAACCGGGGATTGCAAACCACTGACTTGCTGATAGAAAAGTAAAAGCTTTTTAACATGATAGGGCTGATAGATTACTTGTTGTTAGCAAGTGAACTACTTTATCAGCAGGTGGAATTAAAATTTAAAAGTTTGCCATTACTTTTACATTTACCAAAGTTTTATCCTTTCACGTTTTTCAAAATTCCATTGCGTTTCAATTTTGGATATTGAATACAAACAATTCAATATCATAACTTTCAACTTTTTAATATACGAGTACATGAAACTCGTATGTACCACGTACCACACAAAAGGTTCCACTATATCAGTTTACCATTCATTTCACTTCATTATTCCTTGTAATTATGTATATTCATTGTATATGTAAACCCATAATTGTTCTGTTATTTAACGAATCAATTTAATTTTTGGCTTAATTTTTTATATAGACGGAGTAAAGTGAAAATTATTAATTGCTGATAATAATGATAATTACAGGCAATTTATTATTTTTTTGTTTGTTATTTACAGATTTTCATTTACAAATTAATGTACAAAATTACATTATTTGAAGCCTTTTATAATAATTTTTGTAATTTATTCACATTCAAGTACTTACATGCATACACGTTTATGAAACATTAAGCCAGTGTATGGCATGGCATATATGCAATTTAAATTTTTCCAAAAAATAATAATAATAATAATTAATTGATATTTTATATCTGTTTTTAATTTAATTTTTATTTATGTTTTATCTCTTGCCTAACTCTCTTTGTCTTTTCCCATTTTTATTTTTGGGATAATAAATTGTTTTCATTTTTTTTTGGATTTTTCGGTTTTAAGTATTTTACGTATATGTATGTGATTAATTTTAAATTTTATTTATCTCGATTTTAATATTTGCATTTAATATTCAAAAAAAATTTTATTTTGACTGAAAAAAAATCATAAAAATTTCCTTTATTTTAATATATTTTTTTTTGTAATTTTTTCTCATTAAAATAAAAATGTTGCAATTTTTTGTGTTTGTTTATTTTTCTGTCCGATCAGTTGTTATTATTTGTTGTATTCATTCATACACACTCAAATGTGTTAATAATTGTATTTTAATTGTTGTTAATCCATATAATTTTAATGCATTTTTATTCATTTATATTTTATTAATCTGACTATTGTACATATACGAGTATATACGAGGAATATTTACCTAAACTATTAAACATGTGAACTGTGGATTATTATTATACAATACGTAGGGGATTATATAAAATCAAAGAAATAGTACCAGCAGTATTCTACATGAGGGCTCGTTGGCGCAAGTAGTAGAGCAACTGGCTACTGATCTCGAGAGTGCAGTTTCGATTCCTGTCCACGCCCCAAGGAAAAAGTGAGAAAAAAACTTCTTTGCCTATTTCTATATTTCATGTTCATCACCTTTGAAAAAGCTCACTCAGCTCCGAATGAGTACCAGCGTCCAGCTTGCTGGAAAAAAGAGCTTATAAATACTGATAACTATAAGTAGTCTACTTGCTGACAACAAGTTCTTCACAAAAAATTCTTAAAATTTTTATATCATTCTAAGTTCAACAATAGATCAGTCTAAGCCTTATCATGCCAAAGAGTTTGCTTCTCTACCAGCAACTCAGGGGTTCACAATCCACTTTAAATTGTAGGGCTGAAATCTTCATGTAAATTTGATTTCCTCTCTCAGTAAAATATACGAATAAATCTCGATAAAATCACTACAGTATAGATAGATATGTACATTCAAACTGAGAGTAGTAATAATGAACTTATTTTATGGCTCACTTTTTTTCAATCTACAATAGTACAGACGATAGCAATGATTTACATTCGCTATCAAATTTATTTAACGTATACAAGAATATCAAATGTATACATAAATTTAAAACGAATTAATAATTTATAATTTTGCATATAAAATCGTATCCATAGCGAAAAATCAATCAACAATAAGTCAAGAAATGTACAAACGACTATACGTACTCGTGTATATAACATCCTGTGCAAATAAATTCAATTCATTGTTATAAAATTTACAAAATACATGTACAAGTGTATGGGGTGTGAAAATTATTAGAATTTATCCAACATTTAGTGTGTGAGTATACAGTATACACACATACCTACACGAATACATTCTACACATATGTAAATATAAACACATGTATTAATATGTTTCATATAAATTTTAAAAGGCAATTATTTTAAACCTTCCAGTTATAATGTAATCCTACTACCACGACATATGCATGTATATGTGAGTACCAAAAATTGAATCCTTATAGGAATAACACATAAATATGAACGTAAATGTGGCATTAGAATGTATTTACAGAATGCGTGTATGAGTATGTGTTCTTTTTATGGATGGGATATCAATTTTCTAATTTATTATGCTACTAGACGGTAATAGATTGAATGTGGTACACTATAAAAAGTTATACACACATTAATTTTGCTAGTATGAGTATAAGTATATATGCACGTATATAAAGAGTAAAATATGTAATGTGAAGCTTTATATGTATTATGCACGACTTTAATTAAGATTAAATACTATATGAATATTTATACACTTAATTCACATATTAACACACTTTCTGTATGAATGCTTCATTAATAAAATCGCGTATAAATACTTAATCAGATTTCGTTTTACGCTTTTCGTTGTTTTTTTTTTTTTCTCGATTTTGTCTTTTGATTAAACTTTGCCAATTCGATTATATAGTATTTACGAATACGTGAACATACTCGCATGTGCATACGTGATATTATTACGAAAAATAAAAATCAATTTTGACTTATAAATACGAACACCTAATATGTGTAAATGTAGTGGATGTTGGGGTAAATTGTTACGGCATTTACCATTTTCTGGTGCGTATATCTTGAATTTTTTTTTATTTAGAAATCAAGAAAATTATACCTTTTTTTAAATTATTTCTTTAATGGGTACCAACTGATCCTTGATTTTGGAACAAATTTATTATTGTCTGATAGTTAAGGGCATGTATGTAGGCATTTAAAAGGTAAAAACTGAACTTTTATCCGTTTAAAAAGAGTTTAAACAATTATAATTGAATGTTATGTAAGACGATTAATGACCAGCCGACACATCCACTGATACTTATGGTGCTTCTTATGTGTATACAAGCACATCATGATGATGTAGGTACACATCAAAAGCACGCGTTAAATTATATCGGTCAGCTCTTAGTTCACATTCACAAAATAAATAAAAAAAAAGGATGTAGTACAAGAGGATAGGAAGTACACAATATTTATATAACTGGACAACTGTATAGTACCATCAAGTCTATTATTTTGTTTTTAATTTTTTGATACGTACATATGGTAAGCCTTCGTACATCTGTGTAGCCTGTAGCCTGTCTGTAGCATTACTATAATGTGACATGTAGATACATTGCGTCCATATACTCCAAGTAATTTATCTAAATTATATTTTTAATGTCATTTCAGAAAATTTCCATTTTATCAGAATAAACATAATGTACATGAACAGTGATGCACATTCACATACATATTTTTGGATGTACGGATGTGAATTTCGATCATCATATGGGACTCCTTTAATGTTCATTCTAATTATTGCATATTATACAAATGTGATTATTATTATTTGTATTAATTAAATACTTAATTAATATTCATTTACATAAGTGTGTGTGTATGTATGTGTATTGTATAATATCTATATAGGTATATGTAAGAAACGTTTATGCACACGTGTACATAAATACAAATGTACTTAAAATAATGTGCATGTTATCTATTTTATTAATTGAAATTCATTTTATATGTTAACAATTGCATATTTCTAGGCGTAACATAAATATGCAAATCTATAGAGTACAAGACACATGGTATATCTATACTTTGTTAGTAGTTTACGATGTAATTACAAATTAAAACAGAATTGTAATAGTAGATATATAACGACAACATAACCTGTAAATTAACCTTCATATTCGTACGTACATATACGTATGTATGTACACACAACAGGTATATGTACATTTAAATTCTGCATACAAAATGTCTAATTAAATATAATCAAATTAATTAAACACAAAGGTATTAAGTCTATCTTATAGTATCAGTACAACACATTACAAACGTATGTTTACATGCATAATACGATGTACATTGAATACATTTTGTAATGTTCATTGATTGGAAAAACAAACTTACGGAACTACATAACCACACATTGTGTGTAACATTTGCCCTTATTTTAAATAAAAACAACGTGTACGTATTTACTTTCGGGTATGTAATTCGACACAACTAAATTTGTAAGTGTTTAGTGATATCAATAAATATAGTATGTACGAGTCCCTATAGTTTAAATTAAATATTATTAGATATTACACTCACATGTACGAGTGAGTACACATTTGTGAGCTGTAATTCTCATTTAAAATACAAATATTCAAATTCTTGCAATCACATAATTTTCACAAGCCACATTGATACAATAACAATTCTAATCCTTTTAACAATCGCGAAAAAATGTGGAAAATTTTCAATTTTAAAAATATTAGAAAGTAGCATTTTTAGAACTTAAAAATTCATAAAAATATTATAAATTATGACCACGGTGGACTTACAAAAATTTATTCAAATTTATTTTCCAAAGTTTTAATACACACCTGCCTCTCTAAATACGTTTGGAATAACACTGAAAATGACATCTAGTTTTCAAAGAGTGATATAGTGAAGAACAATGCACAAAATATTGCCAGTCTTCCTTGTGATTCTTATTAAAAGAAAGGTTTTTCTTTCAATTTCTAACATTTATGTAAGGTTGCAAATTGAAAATTAATTTTAAGATTTTATGGAAATTGAATGAGTTTTGAATAAGCGGTGACCTGCTAACCCTTAAGTACAGCAAGTTCCCACAAAATTTTTTATCAAATCATTGGTGACAAAAAAATCCAAAACTTGTCACTTCTCCTTCCGTGCAAAGAGGTACCCTTTGTCCTTCTCTTATATATTTTTTATTTTATTGCTTTTCTTTTTTTTTGCTGAGAATAAAGTTCAAAAATCTCCATAACCTTTATATAATTGCATATTTACGAATGTCTATAATTCCATGATAACTTATGATTACAATCTTCTTTAACATATCAACATTTCGTCATTAAATGATTTACCTTTACTCCTCTTGTTCGCATAAAAAAGCAAGTAAGAAGCAACAAAGGAATAATAATCTTAAATTTCAATTATCCCAGTACCATCACCCTGTAAACACTAACATAATAACTGACTGACTGACTGTCTGACTTACTAACTGAGTAGATTATTATGTGTTCCATTTCAATTTTTATTTTTCAATTAATTCAAATCTACGTGAAGCACGAAAAAAAAAAGAATACAGAAACAACAACAACAAAAATAAAACGAGCAGAAAATTAAAAAGAAAAACTGAAATAAATACAAAAAGGGTGACTAAAAAAATTAATTAAGTCACTGCTTTACCATTTACTACCTACTTCTGAATTTTATAAGAAAAATGGTGGTCGGTGATTGAAATGAGTAAATGAAAAAAGGGGGAGAGGAGTTGAGTCCTGTAGAAAAGGAACTGTTTAATATTTAATTTACATTTCTTCCCGTTTTTTATAATTTTTTCTTTCTTTTTCATTCCATTTTTTTTTCCAAGGAAGTTTTTCAATTTCTTTCATGTTTTCTTGCTATTTGTCCGCGAATGTTTTTTTTTCAATTTTAATGATGTACATGGGATTGTTTTTTCTCTCCATGCTCATTGAATCGTTAAGTCAATTTTTTTTCTTCTCTTATTCACTTATTTAAAATTCATTTATTTTTCGTTTTGTGAGGGTGTGTGTGTTATGTTTGTATGTGTATATTTTGATGATTATATGACCTTCATTTTCAATTTCCGATTTTTTTCACATTTTTAAGGACGTTCTTCTCCTTTTTCTGTAATGTACCTGCATAAATAATACAATAAACACAGTTATTTAATTTATTCATTATCGTGTCCTTCCATTCGATGTGAACAATAACTAACCGTTATATGTATATAAATAATCGCCATCAGATCCTTTTTTTTTCATTTTACTTTTCTGTATAGTATTTTTATTTACATACAAATCATTCTTCATTCACTTTATTTTTCTATTCATTTCTCGTGGTATTTTCCTTATTTTTTTTTTTTTGTCTTCTCGCTTTTCTGTTTGTCTTCAGAATTCCCATTTTAATTAAATTCAAAATTCAAATCAGGATAAAATTGAAGAAAATAAAAAATGAAATTCTTCTTTTTCCTTTTTTTTTCTTTTTCTTCATTTTAAATTGAATATTCAAATCTTCTTGCATGTTAATTTTCATTTTACTTTCATCTTACTCTCCACAAGTAGATACATTCTAGGAGAAAAAAATACTCTTACGAGTTTTGTAATGTAGGTCATGGAATGAAGATAAGTACATATTTTGTTTTGTACCAGGTACCAGTACTGGTGTATCAGCATTACTTTTAGTCAGTCTGAATTTTCGTAATAAGATGTGAAGCAGGAGTGCAAGTACATATTTGATGGACTCCAATGTGCTAGAGTGCTAGTTTTTTTTTTGGTTCAGTTTTGCCCTAAATTTTGGTCTGCATTTAACAGTCGACAAAGGCACATGTCTACGTTTAGAATTTGAAAGAAAAATTAATAAATCCAGATCCTGTATGGCATATTCGTTATTTGGAAATTTTAAGTCGCTTTCATGTGAAAAAATATTTTACTTGATTTTGTTTTGATTGCAGTAAAATTTGTTTTCTATAAGGACATTTAAGGATATATGTAGTTCCTTTGGAAAAAAAATAGCAACATAGAAAAATAAAAAAGGAAAGAAAAAAAAATTGAAATTTTACTGCGACAAAATATCCTTTACAGTTTACTTGTATACAAAGCCATGCAAAGTGTTTACGATGTTTATTTGTATATCAAACGAACAACAAAATATTATGACAACATAAATAATTTGCCGATTTTTCATTTGACAGTTTCAAATATATAGAAAAACTACTGGCACTTACTTGTACTCCCTATACTCTCTATGTCGTATATGAAAATACTTAAGAAAAATTGTAAATTTATTCAAGTCATTTATCGTGTACAATATTATTTTTGTGAATTTTTTTTTTTTTTACTTATTTATTTTGTCTTCCTGTTTTGCTTCCATTCAATTTCACATAAAAAGAAAAAATAAATTTTATTTCATTTTTTATTTTCATTTATTACAATATCACATGCATGCGAGTATACGTGAGGGTCTATTTAAATTTGAACTCGTACTCTAAAATAAACTTCTGCTGACAGAAAACGTACGATTTAGGTACATCTTGTATCAAACAACGTATAACAATGTCATCTGTGCGGTAGTCCGTAATCCAGCAGCAACCACACAACACACACGAAATGAAAAGAAACTGAAAAGAGTACGCAGTGGGAGCGGTATTGTGATTTCGATTTTTTAAAAGAGTTTTGACATTCGTAGATAAAAAATGGATTCAAGCATAATAATATTTGCCAATATTTACTAGTGCTACTCATTCCATTGTACCTAAATTCGAAAGTTATTTAAAAGTCGATAAAAGGCAACTTTTTCTATTTTATACTTTGTTTGAATATCACAAACGCAAAATTTGATCCTTAGAAAATTTTTTCATGTATTAACTGCCAAAAAAATCCAACCACAATATCAAAAAACACAGACAACAACAAAAAAATTGACTGCAAATGTTGAAATTCATATGGGAAGAGAGAACCGCAAAATTACATTTGACATTTCCATAGTTTTTTGTTAACTCCTTAACTAACTTTATAATCATCCCTAGTGAGTAGGGATACTCGAACATTTGAGTTAACCTTGTAATCACAACAAATAATATAAAAAACAAAAAGTGAAAGGAATATAAAATCCAGGAAATTATATTCGATAAGAATTACGAAATCGAATAAAATTTCTAATAATTTTCAAACATTTTGTTTTTTTTGTATTTTGAAAAAAATACCCTAAAGTGTAATATTGGTATGTGTGGCGATAACATCCAATATATTTTAGGAATTTCATTTCTTCATTATTTTTTTTTTGTCCTTATTCTCCATCTTGAAATTTTTTTTATTGTATCGGACATACTTACATCATCGCATTCGTACATCCTTCATGACATATGTATGTACTCATATTCACATGAAATTCAGTATCAGGAATTTCAAATATGTTCATAATATCCTGATACATTTTTGTTCAACATATTTTGCATACTAATCGACAAATTCATAAACACACACGGACATATTATGTGTGTATCTTCGTACTATACTTGAATATTGAATACCCAACGAAATGTATAAGAAGAAGAAATAAAATAAAGAAAAAAAATAACTCAAGAAATTATGAAAAACGAAAGAGATTTCTGGCATTGTGTGATATTTCTCTGTCAAAAGGATGAAATTTATAAGAAAAAAAAATTGGATGTACAAATTCTGTAACCGGAAATAATTGCGAATTTATGAATTTTTTTGATGATTTTTAGATATATTATGGATTTATTGTTGGTCAATATTACGAGTAAAACAATTTTTTTGAGTTGTTTTTTTTTTTTTTTGTTTCATTTGTTGCTCCTTAAAAAAGCCAATTTTTGGCCAAGAGAGAAACAAGAAATGAAAAGCATAAATATTCAAATTTCATATTTTAGTATAAAAATACACATTCGGACATACGTACACATGAAGGAGCACTCATCCATTTAAAGAAAAGTATAGATACATTTTTATATTGAAAAATTCTTCATTTCGAATTTGATAAAAAAAAATTTTTTTTTGAAAATTCTTTGCCAAAATATAAAAGCTAATAATTTCATAAAGTTTATTGGACTGTGGTGTGGGCTGATATGAAAATTTGATGAGGAAAGCAAAAAAAAAACTTTTCAAATTTGGAAGAAATTCCTTCTGCACGATAAACGCATTAAGATAGATCTTTGCAGTTTATGGCAATTTAAAATTTCATGTCAATTATGACACGTAGACGATAGATTTGTGTTTGCAGAATATTTTTCTAAAATGTAATATAAAATTTCTGATGAAAAAGGAATTTTTGATAATTTTCCAAAAATGTAAAGAGAAAATTACATTCCGCATCATGACAGCCACTCTACAATTTAAACAGAAGAATGATCAAAAATTTGAAAGTAAAGTTAAGATGATAACATATGTAAGATGTAACGATAACGATATGAGATGGAAGTGCTAAAATTGCTTGCCAAAAATTTCTTGATAAATTTTTCAAAATCATCTACCCCCAAAGGATTTTTAAACGTTCAAATTCTTTCATTTACGTATATTCGTATTTGCATAATTGTGGATTTAGTTGTGTCGTAAATTGCTTAATTTAAAAATTTCACAATCCATTCACATTTTTTAAATTTTGTGGAGAAATTTCTCTTCCAATATTTTTCGCATAATTCCCCCATACTAAAGAAAAATCATCAATCCAATTACTTACGGTTTTCCTTTTAATTTTCATCATAATTCCGATTAGAAAATACTATATGCGAATACAGTGGATATGCTAACCCAATAAAGTGTCGATGGTACATTTTAAATGTATGGGAGGGAATGGAACACACACTATGTCCTTTGAGCATTAAATCAAAATTTTCACAAAATTGTGTTGAATAATTTTTCATTTGCCAAATTGACTTTATTATAACGCAACTCAAATACCAGTCCAAAAGTAGTGATGTAGTAGTTTGTTTGAATGCATGCAGGCACATTGAAACTGTTGTTAAAATCCTAGAACATTATCTATTTTACTCTTTGTTTTAACCTTATATGAGTGCATTATCTATGGAAACAAGCAAATTGTGTGATATCAAAAGTAAGAGCGGCAGAAGCAAAGATAAGCAAAGTCAAAATTTATAGTTTAGTTCTGTGTGCATGTGTGTGTAGTCGTGTAGCAGAAAGTCTTGAAATGTGATTATCTCGACTGCCTGAACACCATTCCACCAGTAATACAATACAAAAATGTACACGTGAATGTTCACTAATCGAATACAAACACACATACACATATTAAAATGTGATTGTACACCACCAGCTAAATGTACCATACATACATCATACAGTTATATTTTGCATTCTTTGGTTACTTTGTAGCACACATAAATCAAATGTTAAAGGATTGAATATTATAATTCCAAATTTTCTAGACTCTATTTATATGCACATAATAGTCTAAAAGCATACACAATCATCCAACGTACATGCAAGTGAACATTCATTATATGTGCTCATGTTCATGTTTCGAGCATGTGGTACAATTGTCTTTTTCCTTTTCCAGACAGGCTTTAATTCATAACATTACCAAAATTATTTAGTTGCAGTCAGTTATTAGATGGGCGAGTTAGTGGGTGGTGGTGTTCAATTCACTTGAATATGAACTAGAAAACTACGATTACATTACGTTATTTTGGCAACGATATATAAAATACCATACCATTCAATTTAATCCACCGTCATTATATCAGGACAACAATGATAACGATATAGCACACACTATCGGCATCATAGAAAAAGTCAATGTCGAACAACTAAAAAACCGTGATATTGTGCCAAAATCTTTTTGTTGTATCTTCTACTATATCCTTAGTTCTGATATATGCAGCATTATTAGAGAGGAAAATTAAAGAGTCATATCAGTCATTCAGTCAGTCAATCAGTCATCCCCACCACATCTATCCTCCCTCCATTTTAATTTGTTATCGCTGTAATCCAATATAAAATTCCGATCATTGTAATTTCGCATTCGCGAGCTATGTTTGTACATAAATTTTAGATTTTTTTTTTTTGTAAAATTTTCTCGAAAAAGAAATTAGAAAACCACCTCTCCCTCTCAATCATAAAGTTTATCCTTAAAACCACAACATTCTTATATATGCACAATCATTCCATTGCTATGAATAAATGAAAAAAGGATTACGTTCATTCTTTAACAATTATACGCTCACTACCGACAGTTATATTGTTTTTGTTTAATTTTCTGAAACTGAAACGGGGAGAAAAAAAAACAAGCTAGTAGGTACCTACTATATGTACACATGGTAGTTAGTTGAGATTTGGTATTGCTAAAATATTCACTTCCATCGATCCCATTCTAAAATCCGAATATACACACAATCTGACCGAATGTAATGATGATGACAAGGATCCAAGTGGAAAGAGAATCAATTTATAAATGTCAGTCAAATGTGGTTTCCAACTGTGTAATTAATCGATTTCAGTAAAAACATTGACTTTACGTTGCAATGTGCATAGTTTCGATATTTTCAAAATAATCACAAAAATAAAGTGGAAAAAAAAATTGTAGAACAAAATTTTAAAATGAAAGAAAAATCATTTAGAAAAAGGATAATAGAGTTTCAACTATAAAATAAACATATATAGAATCCTGGAATTATGTAACTACTAACTAAGGTGTAGCGATTTATCAATAGCAAACTATAATCCTCCTCTGAAGGGAGATGGTTATGCAAGCTGCAATGATTTTTTGAATGAATGAATGAACGAATGAATGAAAGGGGAAATATTTAAGAATACATCGAAATGGTTTAATGCTGATAATGATGAGAGGATATCATTTATTGTGAAATAACTAAAATCACATTCGCCTAAACATTAGTCGTCAACTCAACGCTTTATCGTTTTACTTATTTCCTTTTTCTATCGTTCGGCTCCAATTTTTTGAATGAAAATACAATTCTATTGACATTGCAACGATTGGGGCAAATATAGTAATTGGTTCTTCCTAATTTATTTGATTGAAGAATCATAACTTAAGGAAAATAGAAAAATTTCAAATTTTCGCACCTTGAATATATTCTCATCCAACAATTTCCTGTCAGCAAAAATTTTTTAAAATCAAAATCCGAATACAAACCTTCCTAGCTTCTAATTTGATTTAAAAAAAAAACAAATTCAAGAAGAAAGAAACAATCCTCCACTTCTCTAACTATCTTTGTATCCTTTCACTTCTACTCTCATTCCCAGCCCCTTCTTCAAATTGACTTTCATAAATCCTTGCCGATTTTTATTGTGACAGTGAACATTTTTCAATGAAATCTTTACTAAAATGATTCTTTCATTCTTATTTATAGCCAAACATAAAACCATGATTATTTCATTTGAATCCTTTCATCGTATGTACTATATATTTGAAATTTTATTTTTGTCATTTTTTTTTCTCTATTCCATTCAATTCACTTAATTTTCTTTATACGTGTGATTCCATTTTGATTGAATTCTTTTTTTATATTCATTTCTTTTTTGTTATCCTGTAACAAGAAAATCGAATAAATAAAATCCATGTTTTGCACCATTTCTAATAATAAAAAATTTTTTTCAAAGCCATTACGTTACCGTTTTTATTATTATTGTTATTATTATTATCATTATCCTCGCAACGACAACTGTATTATAGATATATGTTTGAATGTTCTAATGTGTATCTATTACGAAAATGAATAAAAAAAAATTCAAATAATAAGAGCACACATCTTTCTTGATTTGCTTCTTCAAAAACACAGTAGAATCACTGTACAACTTTCTGTACTGTAGAAATACATACTCGTAAATTGCATTGAAGAGAAATGAAAAAAAAAAAAAAATTCTGAAAATCTGAAAAATGTTCTACCAATTTTTTTTCTCTCTCTCTCTCATCTCCTTTATATTTGGATTTCAGATTATTATGTCAAATCTTATCGTTATATCCTTGTTGTTATATTCACCTTTTTTGTATACCAAACAACACTTTTTCTATTTTTATATCCTCCCAATACCTCCCAATAATCCAATCGTTAGTATATCACCTTTAGAATATCTTACACTCACTCATCTTCTACATATGTGGGTGCATACAACTACAATACATGTGAATTATCGACTAGCATTATAACATACTCAAAGAAACAAATGAACAGAAAAAATGTAAACGCAACGACAACAAAAATAAATTCACATCAGAAACATAAAAAGTACTACAATAGTTTAAGCACTTTGTCATGTATGTAATGGATGTAGATTTTTTATATGTACGAGTATGTACCTTTCTGTACGTCATTATCGGATATTTTACCGCATTTTAAAGTTTATTTATCATTTAAATCATTTTCTTTTTTTTGTGCTCTTTCTTTATCTTCTCACTATTTCGTCTGCTTTAGTTCTTCTTCTTTTTGCGCTCGTTATAGTTACATTTATCCGTGCAAAGTATAAAACGTAAAGAAAAAAAAATTCAAGAAAAATCAAAATTTTCATTTTAAACACTGCACGGCACTAACACCCTATACATATTATACAAACGTATGTATTTATGTGCATACGAGTACATACTTATATACACACATGTATAAAAAGGACTAAATCTACTATATAAAGCGATTGCAATGAAGAAAGAAGTTCATCATCACGTATTATTCGAGTCGATTGTGTCACCAAGATAAATGGATTTCACATGTATACTATAATGGAGAATGTATAAACCTACATATCATACATACACACATACACACACCTCTAACACAAATGCACACGCAGAAAAAATTGCAATGACAAAAAATATCTAATGTAAAGAAAAAGAAGAAGAATACGAAAAAAATGCATAACAATTGTTACAGTTAGATTTCGAGCTTCTTTTGTCGGTGTTTTCCTTTTAGAGTTTTTCTTTTGATGCTGATGCTGGCTGCTTAGTTTGTTTTTGTTTTTGTTATTGTTGCTGCTCTTATCAAATCGACTTCATTAAATCGTCCTCGTTTGTGTTACTTTTGTTGCTTTTTGTTGCTCTTTCTACACCGTACACATTTGTACCGTATGTTATTTTATCAGTTTTTTTTTTTTTGTTCATTGTGTGATTCATCCTTCTTTATTATAATAAAGGAAAAGATTTCTACCAGACAGATTTACCAGATGCATTCTGTTTGATATGCATAATGCACCTATACACGATTATCATTGATGTCGTCTCTTCCTTTGTTGGCTTGGTTTTTTTTAACCGTTTCAGTTAAAATATGTTTCTGCATTACATAATATGCATATTATAGAGATGTGAATGAATAATAAAAAAAAAACAAGAAGAAGAATAGAAAAAATAAGAATAAAAATAGAAAGAAAATGTTCGTACCAGAAAACAAATCAGTTAAGGAAGGTGTACAGATACGAAATGTAATGTATTATTGTGCGTTGTTTTTTTTTGCTCCTATTTGTATTTCGCTGTGAATTCCTTCATTTATCTCAGTTTAATATCTTAGTAAAGCTACACATATGATATATGAATATTATACACATAATCTATATTTAAAGGATATATCGGAAAAAAAATTTGTTTGTTGTTGTTGTTATACATAAAAATATCGACTGAAAAAAAATATCAAAAAAAAAAAGTACAAAAAAAAGGATGCTTTACATCTTCCTTTCGGAAAATATTTTCTTTATTATTGCTTGTTGATGTTTTTTATTTTTTGCTCATTTTCTCCGATAAAATTATTTTATGTTTGCAAGCTACATACGAGTGTACAACAAGCATGCATGTACTTAAACGGTTTATGTTTCGCCCCATACTTCACATGTACAAGAAGTTAAAAACTGATAAAAGATTAACAAAAATATTATTTTCGAATAAATGTGAGCGATAACACATAAACGGAAAGAATGATGTGAAGAAAAGAAAATATTTCACGTAAATACGATACGGTATATACAATCTGTTCTAATGCTGATGTATCGAATGTAGGATAATATGTTCTATGCCCTATTATTGCTTTGTATCTTTTCAGTTTTAAATTGCATAACGATACAGAAATATTATTGAATTGAACAGTTCTCTCCTTCATACAAAGACATACAAAAAAGTTCATTTGATTTTTTTACCTTCGAATTTGATACTTTTTATCCTGGCATATAAAATTAATGTTAACAAGGATTTTTTGAATTTTATGAATATATGTATGTTTTTTTCGCTATGGTGTATAATAGAAATAATTTAAGTTTGGGGGAAAGCAATTCTGACAAAAGAAGACTTATATTGGCAGTCTTAAGGATAATGTTATGTGCAACATAAAATAACAAAGAAATCAGAATTGAAAAAAAGCAGCGACAAAAATAATGAATATGAAAGGTGTCATAGCCATGGCTAGAAGTGAGGGTTTTTAAAGAACTGTAACGCCAACATAATGATATACTGCATAGCCTAATTACAGTCGATTTATAGGTAGTAGACTCTAGAATGTGAAATCTTTAAATGGTAACCGAATACCGTGTGGATAACTCATAAAAATGTACACAAAATGGATCAGAAAATTTCTTCTAAAAAATATTCTATCTCATTCTATCTAAGTAGTCGAATAAATCGAATCGAATTGGTCCTGGAACGATAACAAAACAAAATCTAGACTACTTCTTCTGGGTTCTGCTTCTTTATTATTCCAATCTATAAAAAATGTTCAAATACCAAACATAAACATCCTGTCTAAAGATTGGAAATAAACATGAATTCGTACTTTCTTCCCTTCACTTCTTCCATTATAATCGAATCAAACTTTAAGCTAACTCGACCCGTAAATAAATAAACAAATCTAGCAAATAATCATGAAAAATATGAAATGAAGAAAATAAAAAGAAGAAAGCGAATAAAATTTTTTCAATTGATAATTACCCATACAAATAAACTTCTCAAGAAAGAAAAAAAAAGTATGAAAATTCAGTCCTTTTTTTTTAAAAAAAAAAAAAAAAAAGAAAATCATGATTTCATAATTTCATTATTAAGCACGTTTCTTCAACCACTCTGCTCCATTTTGTATACCTGACTATATAAATAGTACCGTAGGTTGTACAAAGGATTTGTAAGTATATTCTTTCATTTTGTATTTACATTTCATATTTCGTATTTGTTAGCAAAAGCAAGCAACACAAAAAATATAAATATGTAAACATCTTCTGGTGTATACTAAACGTTGGGTATTAGTATGTGTGCACAAGGACATTTTAAATTCAAACAGAAAAAATGAAATTGAACAGAGAAAATCTTTAAATTCTGAAAAATGAAAAAAAAAATTTTCAAATTCTTGGAAATTTTTATACTTTTCCGAGTTGTAAATTTTCTTTATTGAATTGAATAATTTATGTAATAATAGAAATTTTACGTTTTGTTGTATATAGTACGTAATGTAAATACCAGAGTATAAAACTCGTATACCATAGGAATACTAAATTTGACTTTTCATTCATCTAAGTAATACGAAAGTGTAACAGTGAATTTATGTATTATTAATTTGTTTTATTTTTTTTCTTCTTCTTTATTTCGTAACTTAAGAATAATTTCATCTTTGTGAAAAATTGAATAGAAAATTCTTATAAATGCTGCATACTGCTTTAGAGGAACTTTCTTACTTTTCTGTATTTTTTGCAATATTTTTTGGAAAAGAAATTTTCATCGAAAAGTAAACAAAAATTCAAAAGTTTCTAAGAATAAAAGTGTATGTAAGAATTTCAAGAATTGAGTATAAATATACACTCACTTACTTTACAAGTATAGGTATAGGTAGTATAGTATACATTCAACATACTAATATTTCATGTATGAACTCGAATTGGTGTATATAGATATTTGATGAAATATTTTGATCACTCTAACAGAAATGTCCAAATTATTGTGTTTAAACGGAATTTAACTGCAATTTAGTCTTGAATTATTTAAAAATTTGATAATAAAGTTTTCGATTTTCGTATACAATTATTTCGAATTTGAAAATTATTCTTATGTGTGCTGTTTTTATTTTGAAATTCATGGGAGCAGAAAGACTATCTACAATATTCAAACTTTTCACATTTTCCTTTTAATGATCACCACAATTCTCATCAAAACATAAAAATGTTTAAACACACCACCACATCAAAAAGGACAGAAAATATGGTACATTAAAAATTATGAAAATTTTCAACTTTTACTTTATAATTCTGTCTTAATTTTCCAATAATTCAACGCTTAAATACTGACATAAAGCAATAAGAAAATTATGACAAAAAAAAGTTGTAATTTCATTAAAAACTAAATTTTTTCTTTTAAATAAAAAATTATAAAAAAAAGTGAAATTGCAATTAAAATGTTATCTCTTGTATGCTTGTATATGCATGTACATCTGTTTATTGTCTGAACTCATACCTCAGCAACAATATCATGCGGTTATACTTACACAATAACAACAACATCGTCATATTTCCATGCACCCCCACTTAATTTCATTTCAGTATTAAATGTTCACTAAACTAAACTCTCTCACACTTTTATTGCTCTTCTCTAATTACAAATGTTTAACAGAACGTTTTCGTTTTTCATTACGTATACATCAACACCATCCCACCACCACGACCACCACCATCATCATCATTCTGATGCTGTAGACGTGGAGGAATGTATCCTCTTCTAAAGAATATTCTTGTACATGCATATGATGTGATGCGAGCCAAAAAAAAAAAAAAAATAAACAAAAAAAAAATGTTCATTTATTATTTGGAATTTTTCCCAAAACCGATTAAACTTTTCGGTATAGAAACTTTCAAATTAAACACGTTTTCGAACGCCAAATTACTTGTCCTCGATTAACATCTCTTTTATCCGCCTACTACATTCATTTTATCAGATATTTTATTCTCTGTCCAATTTGATATCATCATTATCATCTACCTCCCCCAAACACATCCAAATTCCTTCCTTATATACACACAAAAAAATATACATACATCCAATTTCACATTAAATTCATTCACCCATTTCACCGCACTCATCATCACTATACCCAATCGACAAGACTATATACATTTCGTTCGTATATACATACAAACACTCATCGTCATCATAATATAGAATAAGTATACACTTTAAATTTATGTGTCATTTGCACTAAATAATGTAGCTGGAGTATCCATTCAATATGTGTACGAACATTTATGTGTAAATTTTAGATATGGATGTACACTTACGATTATGAGTATGTAGTTAAGTAGTTGATCCTAATTTTTTTTTTTTTTTGTTTTTTCAAATACAAAATTTTCCTATCCTTTCATTGTAAAATAGATTGAAGTCGTGTAATTTTTTTTTAATTTTTTTTTTTTTTTGATTTTCCTTTCACATGATATCGAGATATTGTCTTTTATATATGTCCTATTTTTGACATTATAAATAAAACTCCTTATTTCTATAAAGACTCTTGTATATGCATATGTATTCAGGAATAGAATTTAACTTGAATCCTTTAGTATTTGTGTTCTGGTTTATTTGAGTTCATGTAATATTCATCTACAGAAATTTTATAAATCTGTAAAACATCAAAGTGTATTATAGTGTTCACGTTTATTGGTACTTCCCTATGTACTTATGTATGTAATGTGTACATCAATTATTATTACTATAAACAAAAACTACAAAAATTACAGTTTAACTTTTAAGGTATACAAAACTAACTGTAAATGAAACTATATAATATCGTATCATTTTCAGAAAAGCAATTTAAAATTTTCTTCATGTACTTCATGTGTTTGTATGTATGTATGTGTAACGTTGTTGATGACGATTACTATCACACCATGATTACTACTGTCTACTGTGTCTGTATAGATGTATACAGGATCATATATAGGATCTAGATATAGGATGTAAAGATACAGTAATTGCAGATACAGTAGTGATATAGTTTGTTTAACACTTTATTACTATTTTAGATTTTAATTTAAGTATTCTTTGTAGTTTTTGTTGTGTAATATGCAAATGAAGTCCTTTTTCTAATTTCAATCTCATATTATATCCTATTACAAAGAACCAATTACTTATTTCATTGTTATATTCATTCATATTTTTCTTATATTACAGGACAATTTTCAAAAAAATATATATATTTTAATATTCGCCTATTTGTATTTTCTTCCTTTATGAATATCTGTATATGTGTATGTAGTGTGCTTAATATCAGGACAGAATGTCATTTGTACATCAGAAATTTTTCGTATATATTATAGACTTTACTGGCTTCATTTAAAACTTTATAAATGGCATTTTAGTTCAAACTAGCTAACTGACTAACTGACTGGCTACTTACACACAAACATAAAGGATAATGCGTTCGAATAAAACTCGCTAGTTTTTGTCTCTGTGTGTGTGGGTTCAAGGAAAACCTCAGTAAAACTAAAAGAAAACTTATATGAATACATATGTCATCCATACTTTATCTTTGTTTTCCCATCGGATTAATTTGAATATTTCGCGTATTAAACGCTAACTCAATGTCAAGTGTATGCATGTGTAAATATGTGTATGTGTAAGTGTAAGTATGTGTGTGTGTATAGTCAACGCGGTCTTCCTTTCCTTCGAAAATTTTAATTACTATACAAAGCATTTAAATTGTGCAATATTCTATTCTTGTCATTTATCTACGTTTATATGATACGCGATACACATTTAATGTGTGTTTGTATTTTTGCCTTAATATCAAAAATTTAATGTAGTACTCATGTTTTGGATAATTATCTACGCGATCAAAAGAGCAAGTTTTTACCATTTAACAGGACAAAAAGTCATCAGAATATAAATTTGTTACAAATTCTAATATACAGAGCTATACATAAATGTAGATACAAGAACAATTCTAATTCTTTAATTAATCCTGCATAATCCTTTCTATCGTATACTGTGCTTACATTCAGTAGTTAACTAGCTCGGCTAGGTAGCTACAACTTTTTTAACTTTTCCCTACATAATCGCAAATAATACTAAATTCGATCCCGAACTCTTTGATGTCGTTTATCGAAAACATATACAAACTCAACACATACACACACTGATTTACACTGAATTTATCCATGAGCACACGTAACGTAACTAACTTCGTTGGCCCCACAACAATACGTATGTACCCATAATTCGGATAATTATCGTTTTCGTTCATGTTATACAACACCTTTTTATCCTCCTACTATATGTATAAAAGTTCATTGTTTTTTCATCCTTCCTTTTTTTTCGTTTTTAGGTTTTATCTACTCTTCTGTTTTACTTCATTATTGGGCTTTACTCACATGCTCATACCTTTCCTTTTTTGTACTATATGTAAAGAGATATCTATTGAAAGAGGATTTAATGACACTTTTAATTAAGGTTGTTTTGCAAACGATGGATTCTTGTTCTTCTATTTTCTTCTATCCTTGTAGTACAATATTCGTATTTTTGTTTTGTATTCAAACTCATCTTTTATTCATTTTCATTTTTATCAGAAATTTCATAATTTGGATCACTTGTAGTTTTTGTTTTTGTGTATATTTTATCGGTCATACACAAATCTTTCCAATCCTTTAACGATAAACAGAAGTGTATTAAAGGTATTTCTACTATGCATACGAATAAGAAACAGACCCAATATACACTTACACATGAAAGAATCGAATCAGAAATGGAATAGAGTTAGTTTAATGGTAAACGATAGGATAAGTAGTGATGACAATTTGTTCGATTGAATTGTGGAATTACTTAAATTAATTAACTTCAATTTTTTTTTCCATATCCTTTCCCTTGTTTTTTGTTATTGAATTTTTTCCCTGTTTTAATTATGTAGCCAAAAAGTGGAGAAAAAAAAATATAATTCCAATAATGGCAATTGATTTCGATGATGATGATGATGATGATGATGACGATGATAACGATGCGGTAAACAATAAAAGTACTAAGGATTCTGAAAATGATGATGACAATAATAAAAATCGACATTATTACTATACTTGTTGGCTGCTTTTAATTAAAAGGAAGGTCATTAATCAAATCCGCACCAGCAACAATTCACATACACACAACATGTCAACATCCTCGTAATCGTACACATACACGAGACCATAGTAAATATGTGTCGTGCTCTATTCAGAAAATTTATTCGTCCCAAGTATCATCTATCCAACGCACACACACAAATATGAGTACAAATCGAAAATAAAAATAAAACGAAAATGTATACCGATCAAAACAAAACAAAATTAAAGGACTGAAAACCGAATAAAAATTGAAATGAATTTATAAATGTCCAGGAATCGAACAGATAAGTGTCTCCATCTACACCATCGCACAAATAATAATCTACTCAGTTCCCACACGTGTTTATCGTATCGATGACAGAGTAATCATACTCGTATAGCGCGGTAATATTGTGACCACATCGTATCATAGTATCAAGAGTGTTTTAAGTGAAAAGTGTCAATATGGGGGGTGATTCGAATGAATCTCGTTTTGTTGACACTCACTCAACCTGGGTGTGATGTTTTTAAATAGCTATCCATCACAACCTCCTTGAGTGAGCGATAACGGAACGCAGGATAACGTATCAGAATCCGCCCATATTAAATAATTCCAGCCAGATCATCAGGTGTCCGCATTCATTCATGTATATACATATGAATATCAAATTGTTTCAGAAAAAACAAAAAAAATTCAATGGCCACTGATTATAAGAGTTGGAAATTGGAGCAAAAAATTGAAGCAGCCAAAAATAAATAAATTGAAAAAATGTCCGATGGAAATTATAAGTGATTAAATTCAGTAGGAACGTAGAAGGATTTTGTAATTTAATTATCCAAAATATTCATTCATCGATTAATGACATTCCACAATTTTCCAAATCTCTTTAAACATTTTCGAGTTTCTTTTGCATTTCGGGAGTTATATATTTCGAAAGTTCGAAATTATGTTTAGAATTCAAATTCATCCTTCGTGCTTTTTTTTCCTTTTTTTCTAATTATTCGCGTATCATCTGAACGCTAGATGGTATCTTTTTTGTTTTTGTTTTTAGTTTATTTGCCTTGTTCTTCCATATAAGGATACCCAATTTTTTTATCAAACTATTCTAGGTTCCACTGACAAGCAAATTAATATTTAAAATTCTCTAGTAATTTGTTATTAATTTTGAAGGATAATATGTGGGGAGATTTCACCTTTGAGATTTCACAACTTTAAAATGCAAATTGTTCGCTGTGACAAAACACCACAAAATGACTCTATCCGATAGTTTGCTGGTAGTAAAAGCGTGCATACAAATTGATTCCACATTTTCGGTTTTAACTGAAACTAAAGCACAACTGAACTTAACTGACGTCAATGTGGTATACAGACAGTCTGCAATCTTGATTACTAAAACAATTCTTCATTTAGGCTCGTAAACTTTTCATAGTTTTTCTGTATAGTAATTTAATTTCACGGTTGAACTTTTTTCTTATATACTCAAATTTTCTTTTATCTTTGAAAAATTCAAATTATCCTTTGAAGTATATGTACTACGTTATAAACTTTTATACAATTTGGCGTTAGCAACAGTTCCATAAAAAAATGTTTTCCATTTGTAAATTTTTCTTTTTGGCTCCCTTTAAAATTGCTTGCATAATTTTGAACTTATCCTTTGATTCGTTATCTATCCCACCAAAAAACAAATATATAAAGAAATACGTATCCTTAACTTTGTATTCGGATTAAAAGTTATGTTGTTGTCTACAATTGGAATTTTATTCAGTATTCTCAACTGTATATAGAACGTAAATATAATTTATCTTTATCCTTAAACTATCTAAAAACTTAATTTCCCAGACTTATCAAATCAAAATAATTTGTTTACCTCTCTATATCCATCTCTCTCTCTCTTTCTCGTTTATAAACTTCGTTTGATTTTCGTATGTGTATACTTTTAATCAAATTCAAAAGGACAAAAACATGACCAGCATCTTATACGCATAAATATCCTTGAATACTATGCTTTTCTTAAAATTTTTGTTCATTTTATTTCATCGTTTCAATAATAATTTATTTTTGTACGATACAAAATCTAAAAAGGACGACGTAAAACCGATGAATAATTTTTCCTTTTTTTTTTCGTATTCGAATCAATATCTCATTCGTATTCTCATTATTTTTCATTAATTTTTCTTTTTTTTTTTTGTCTCAATATCTAGGGATTTTATTTGTCTTAAATATTAATATGTTTTATTTTATTTTCTATTTTAATTTCATTTCATTTGTCTGCGTTCGTTGCTTATGCTGTACGTACGTGTAATATACAATTTTTGGACATTAAATATAATACAACGATAACGACAACAGTCTAGTGAATCAGACAATGCATAATAATTTAGATGCCGGACAAGTTAGACGAATACTAAATGAAGCATTGAATGTATGGGCCAGTAATTCAAAATTAACATTTAAAGAAGTCTATAGCGATTTAGCTGATATTCAAGTTTTGTTCGCGAGGTAAGTGGAATCTAGCAATAAAAAATCAAAATCAAAAAAAAAAAAAAAATTAATGAGAATAAAATATTTATCAGACGTAATAATTAAACTTTGAAATTTGCTTCTTTTTCTTGTCATTCATTTTCTTATAATGTCTCATATTCGATTTCGTATATCGATATTATAAATAAAAAAATTTATTATAGGAGACATCATGGAGACGGTTATGATTTTGATGGTCCTGGACAAGTGCTAGCACACGCATTTTATCCTGGCACTGGACGTGGTGGTGATGCACATTTCGATGAAGAAGAAAACTGGCAACTAAACTTGACTGATTCAAATGATGGTGAGTTCGAAAAATTATATTTCAATTTTACTTAGTGATTAGAATGTAAGAGTGCAGTTCATATAAAAGTGTGTGGGGGGGCTAATCGAAAATCGAAATCGAAAATCGGTCCACAGTTTCATTATTTTTTTAAGTTATACATAATTTTTTCTTCGAAAGGATATAATATGAAATCAGGATGAGACACTTAAACTCAATAATATATTTTAGAAATTTAGAACTGAAAAAATGTTCTTCAATTTACACCTCAAATTGATCTTCTCTTCTCATTTTAAGTTATCCTGAGATGAGAAAATCAATCGTAAAATGAAATTTTTACATTTTTATACGTACATTGATTTAAATATTCAAAATATCAAACGTACAGCAGAGTAGTCCTACAAAAAGGGAATTTTATGTAATACGTCTATGAGGACATGCTGTGTAGATATTTTGTACATACGAATAATTATATATGCCTAAAGGGAAATCATGTACTATATATCTGCTGTCTATAATGTGTATAGAGCATTCGTTGAACATTTAAAATAATGAAATTAACATCAATTTCCATTTTAATTCCATTATTCTGTAATTCTAATTTTAATTTACTTGATTTTTATTTAATTTCATATCATCTCTATATCCGTGTTCTTGTATCATTGTAATAATTTTCATTCATTTTTTATTCTTTCCTCTTCTCTACACATGCACACACACAACATAAAACTCAAACTTGAAGAATTTTTAATTTCAAAAACATCAAAATGCGAGTATATGAAAATGTAGATTCATGTTAGATTCGAGGATTATACGAATATACAGTCAGTCATTTATCGTGCATCTTTTATTCTCGTAAAATATAAATTCCTTATTAATTAATTACAAAAATACGTATATATACGAACATTGAAACACTGAAAATATTTTTCCATAAATATTTCTCACCTTTTTAATATTTATCTTAATCCTTTTGCATGTTTCGTTTCGTGTAGAAACAATCAAACCAACCAAACCATCCAACCAACCCAAACCAGTCAGCTAAACAACCAAAAAATATTAGAATTTATGTAATAATAATCCTGTACACAACGACACAACTCAACATATAACACTTGTATATCCTTGTATATTTATACGTAATGTGCTACATCCTAACATTGTAAAATTGAATTTTACACATTTATATGTATGAATTTTTATCATCTCATACTCACGCAATTACGAAAAGTAAATCTTCATCAAATCAAAAAAAAATGAAATTATGACAGTGATGATGATAACGATGATAATGTGTACAAAATTATTCTATACTACAAACAACAATTTCTCTCCTTCCTACTTCTCACTCTCCTATTAAATTACGCTTAACAGTGTTGTATTCTTGTATGTAAAAACTTGTAAATTGTGATGTAATACATCGCTCTTTTCTTGTACTTTTATTTATTTCATCGTCCTATATTACGTACGTACATAACGTTAACATTTTCTTATAAATTCTGTTAATATAGAAAATTGTCCTTTTTTTTTTCATATTATACATTTTCCTTAAGCATCGTATCAACACAGCAAATTATCGTGTAAACAAGTTTTCTTTAATCGTATTTAGTTGCAATTTTAATATTTCAATTAATTTCCCGTTCCTTGTAATGGGCTACATATATACATAAATATCCTTAAAAAACTTTTCATTATTATTAACCATACCATCAGTACACAGTTCACCTACTTACATACAATTATCGTGTGATGTGTGTATGTAACTGTAAATACAAGGATCTAATAGGTGTACAAACATTTTATTTTTTCATTCATCCACTATGGTAACAGTATCTCCGTAGTATCTATATACTGTGTGGCATCTCTGTATTCATTAAGAAAATATGAAAATTTTAAAATATTTCTATTACTCATTTGTATCCATTTTTTCATAATAATTTTACAATGAAGTCCAAAAAAAATGTCCCATCTTTATATTTTTGTAAAATTGCAAAAAGACTTTTTGAATTTTTAAGCTGTAATTTTCTCCCTCATTATATCACCACTTTTTCTAGAAAAAAATTTTGCAATTTGTCCCAAGATATATCCTTTCCCAAGTATTTGAATTTCTCAATTTTGTAACTAACTGTCCCATGATTTTCATTCTTCATTGTATAAACGTAAAATTTCCCTATAACATTATTTGACACACATACAGCTATCGACATTATCGTCTCCATCCTTATCATCATTATCATCATCATGTCATTTTATTATCGCACCATTCAACTCTGATGAACTCAACTTTCTTAATAGCTCATAAAAATTATAAATTTAAGGAGAGAAACGAACCCAAAAAACCGAAAATGATTCAAACAAGCAAAAAGGGAAAATAAATCGAAAAAATCTATGCGACTAAAATATCTAAGAAAATGTGGTGATAATATCGTAATCTCATTCTAGTATTTCTTCCTTGCTAAGTCGTATTTCTGTCGCCTGAAGTAAATATCAAAAAAAAAAAAAAAAAAACGAAAACAAATTTTTAATTTTTGCCTCCAATACATAATTTAGTTAATCCCATACCAACGAAGAAAAAAGAAAAAAATAAAAATGAATAAATAAACAAGCATAGTATACTTACTTAAGAAAGTAAGAAAAGGAATCAAATGTTAAACAAAAACAAAAAAAAGGATATTTTATTTAAAAATGAGGACAAAGTAATGTTGAGCAAAAAACATTATGAATGTTGGATGTAAATTTGAAAATTAAATATAGAAGAGGGTTCATATAGACGGACGCAGATTGAATCTGTCTGGTTTAAGGATTACTGAATGATAGCTAAAATAAATGAGTCAATTATTTATTTAGGAAATTATTTATAGGGATCGAAATTTTTAATTTTTTATTGATTTTTCTTCTTTTTATATAATGAAACGAATAAATTTGAATTTTGATGGCCATATCTGACAAGAATCTTTGTTCATTTTTAGTCCACTTCCACATACTTTTTCTGTACGTTTATTAGACGATTCTATTTTATTCCTTCATATTCTAATAAATGAATTGCCGCAGGATAAAAATTATTTTTCTATCATCGGTGAATTGTAGAAACGAAAATTTAATTTAAAAAGGAAAAATTTTTTTTTTTTGTATTTTTAATGATGAAGTCTAAAATTGCTAGTACCGTCCTCTCCCATTCTTTGTCACTCACTTTCTCTATCTCTACATATAAGTAGTTTAATATTTGATTAATAATTAAGATCGTAGGGAAATTATTTTAGCAATCCGATAATTACTTGGAAACGGATTAAGATTTTTGTATTTTTTTTTTATCAATTTGAAGCTATTGACAGTTTGTAGTCCATGTGCAATGAATACTTCAATGTTAACGTAACGCCTCAGTCACCATAACCGTCGAAATAACTAGAACCCACCCGATACAATATGCATAAAGTTTAACCAACTGGCATTGACGTTCAGTTTGATCTAATGAGATTTTGATTGACGGTGACGTTTTGCGCTGACATACTAATTTGACGTAAGACACTACTCGTGGTGGGTAAATTTTATTCATGCTTCTTTCGAATTTGAAATTTCAATCAGATTCGTAATATTTTCGAATTTTATTTATGAAATTGTTTTTTTAAATGCAAAGTGAATGCCACAATAAAATATTTAAAAGAAATTATTTTTGTAATAAAACTCACGTCCATCATATAGGCGTTGGCGATCTGTCAGAAAAGATTGGATAATTATATGCCGCTTCCACATTCAATGCAGTGACTTCAACTTGGACATCGACTTTCGACTTCACCACAGCGTGCTTAACATGTAAAAGTAGTTGTCAAGTCTACTGCATTAAATGTAGAAGTCCTAATACATATCCATTAAATTAAAGTCGAAGTTGAAGTTACTACATTGAATGTAGAATCGGCATTAGCTTCACAGTGCTTCACAGTAAGTAAAGCTATATAAAACTACTCGTACCATATGAATTTGTAATTTTTTTACGTTTAATTTTGATATCCTGCGCATATGTACATATTTTTGTCATCATAAATTTATTATTCTCAATATTTTTTTTTAATTTTAAATTATTTATAATCAAATGCTCTTGCTGATATTCGATTTAATTCAATTTAAAATAATGTTTTTGATATTATTTCAAGCACAATAATTTGATGTATTTGAACGTACATTTATGACCTCCTACTTTGTATGTGTGTGCTATGTACTCGTCCCCTATTTACATACGTACATTTATGTATAGACGTTATTTGTGTACAAAATAAATTTCAAAATTAAAATGACACCTATTATTACTTCTGTCGTTATTTAATTTGTTTGCATTCAATTCAAAAAAAAAATTTTTCATTTACTCATACACACAGATACGTAGAGTCGTATTTGTTTATTCAATTATATTTTTCCTGTATTATGTAGCTATTTTTGTTTATTTTATTCCTAATAAATTTCATAATTAAAAATATTTCAATTAAAATATAAAACCATCAATACGTATTCATTATTATTATTATTTGTATTGTTACGAGAATTGTGCTGCGGTACAAAATTAAAATTAAAATCAAAAAATAAAATAAAATGAAAATTATTATATATTCGAACACAAATCAATTTTAAAATAATTTTCATTAAGTATTTTGTGTGAATGCTATTTAGTTTTTGTTTGATATAGTACAGTTTTAATGTTAATACACATATGAGTTAGTGTATGTATTACGTACTACATGCACTCATTATGATATGTCTATAGTTATTTTGATTGTAGATACATACATGACTTCGAATTTAATTCACAAAATCTTTCTCTATTTTATGAAATTTTTTTAATAATGTAACAAAATCGAACATTATGAACTATATAAATTTAGTCGTACACATACACATACTCATAAAAGTATTATTGGTATTGTGTACATAATTCACCATTTTACGGTTTTAATTTATGTATTTTCATATTTTACTATTTCCTATTTGTACCCGTACCTCATCCTGTGCTGTGGTATAATATCGTACTGAGCATTTAAGTATATCATTTTTGTTAGTTTATTTTTTTTTATTAAAATATTTAAAATTTTATTAGTTAGTTAGCCAACATATAGGATTGGATTCAACAACCAAGATTATCCTTTAGTTATACTTTATCCGGGTATAATTTCAGCTTATTCATCAAACTAGCGATTAAATTTATTTTCGGACTTCATTTTCGGAATGTTGAACGTGTCAGGTGATTGCGAAAAGTTTGTAATTTTTATATTACAAAATGAAAAAGAGGTTATGTGGTGCGATGATGATTATATGTGAATTGCTGAATAACAAGGTTATATTCAAACGATATTCATAGACCACTGACTATCACAATCCCCTTTCAATATTAAAATCAAACAACTTGACTAGAGTTACAAAACTATAACGATATACAAGACGTTAATTAGACCCAAACTAACATATGGATCAGAGTGCTGAACACTAAAAAACTTAGATGCCAAGAAACTAGAACGGTTCGAAGAAAAAGTGTTAAGGCGTATCTATGGTGGAACTAAATTGAATTACAATAAATATATGAGAAAGGCAGACAAGGAATTATACGAAGACGCAGACATGGCAACGTTCATAAAAACCAGTAGATTAGAGTACTTAGATAGCTTGGTCACGTCTTCAGAATGGTGGATAGTGAACCATGTAAAAGGGTGCTCCTGGGAATCAATTGACGGAGACAGACCAAAAGGTCGTTCAAGAAATCGGTGGTTGGATGCGATACGATGCCATTTAGATAGGCTGTGAAGTGAGAGACTGGAAAATGAAGTACGTGGAGTGGCGGCTGATCCTCGCAGAAGCAAATGTCCTTCTCAGGACTGTTTGACCGTAGAAGAAGAGGAAGTATCACTCCCTGATTGTCTTAAAAGTATCCGAATATTGTATAATGGAGGTTGATAAATAGCTACACTTTATCTCAGATAAAAAAGATAATCTTGGTTAATGAATACGACCCATACAAAGGAGTACATAAATTATATCATTTTACTGAATTATATTATATTTTTGTGTGATACGGGGAATGAGGTATGGGTGTATTTATTGTACGTACGACACTACTACGTTTCCTACATGTATAGCAATAAACTTTAACAACATATGAGATACGCATAGTATTATGTACTCGTGTTCATATTTGTACATACATGTACCTAAAGATGCATACACTGTAGATATGCAAAATATTCATGTACAAAATGTACATATGTATATAGTGCTAGTGTGTGTGTATGGTAAAAAATTATAAAAGATTGTATATTGGTTTTAAATGAAATATAATAAAATGAATTTTAATTGAAATCGAAATAAAATTTTTAATTTGTTTAAAATTTCACTAAAATATAAAATTTAATTAGATACTATGTTACATTACGTACGTACATTATACAAGTTTGTATCCTTACTTAATGGTAAAATGTGTGATATACTATACATATATGTGTGAAAAATGTCAGTTAAAAATACAATATGGTAGATACAAAATCTATGTTCTCTTCCTATATGGATCTAAGTATAATAAAGACATTTGTATCGAACAGAATTAGTCAAAATTTGAAATCGTTCAACAATAAAAAAATAATAGATTTACAAATGCATAACAATACGCATGTACAACAAGACGAGGAGTATATACTTGGAACTATCGTTAAATATAAATTGCAAAGGAAAAAAAAATTTATATAGGAAGACATTAAAAACACTGCTACACTCAAAACTTCATCAGAATATTGTATAAATTATTTTTAATTTATTCCTCAAACTACTAAATACGGATAACACACATGTGCATTTGCATCTACATAACTCAGATATCTTCTATAATAATTTTTGATTTGAATCATTAAAATTTTATTAGAAAGATTTTATGAAATTAATTTTATGTTCGAGTATCATGTATGGGGTTTATCCTTGTATCACATATATGTATAGAAGTTTTATTTTATAATGCTTGTGTGTATGAATCGTACATCGCCATAGACAGAAGTATAAGTAAATACTCCATAATATGTATTGGAGTATGTAAATTAATTGTAATTTTGATACGTTCATAAAATTTCACTAAATTTATAAATCTTTGCCTTTATGAATAATGCTCGTATGTACGTTATTTCCTGCTCTTTATATGTAAATTTGTGTAGAATGCATTTTTTAATGTGTGTTTATGTGAATATTTCTTCTCATATCCTGGGCATACAGTCCTATTGAAAATTTGCCTTCAGATCACTCTGTCTTTTGCTAATACCATATTCTCCAATTTTCAAACTTTTCAATCCTACGTATTCTCTCTCGGTCTCCGTTTCTTTCTCTTCCTCTCTCTAAAGCTTTTAACTAATATAGTCTAAAAATCTGTAATTTGTAATGTGTACATATCATATAGTACATAATATCTCTAAACGCCCTCTATATGATGCTACCACTATAAATAATCTAACATCACAACCTCATCCTCAAAAATACTCAATTCATTAAAATGATCAGAGTTTCAAAGTTGAAAAAGATAAAAACTTCAAATAACTTACACCATATTTTCATAATTAATTGCACCTAATTTAATATAATTTTTATACACTTCTTATGCAGCATCAATAAATAAGTATGCACAAAAATGCAAATATTCGTAGTAATGTGTATTTAACGTATCCGATAAAATATAATTCTACATATAGTTTACACAAAACAGATAATACGTCCAAAGCAAAACACATTAGTACACAAATCAAATTAAATATTTTATGTGGATGATATTATATTATCTGATGTTTTATTACCGCATTCATTTATTGGCGAATGAACGCATGCATATACACGTACAAAACATTTAAAAAATATGTATCGTAATGCCAAATATTCTGTGTGTAAATTTTGAATGCAAAATATTATGCATATGTAGAGACAAAATAGGAATTAAATTAAATTTGAAAATTATTATACGATGCACTGCTACTATAAAGAATTACATAAACCTAATCAATTTCAATCAGAATTTTATTGAGAATCATTGATTCTGATTGATTTGACTGCTTTCTGGTTCTTTTTTTTGTTTTTTTTTTGTGCGTCAGAATTTTGAATGATGTGCGTGTTTTCTGGTTTGTTAATTTGTCAAACGTATACACAAGCATGTGCTAGAATTAGAAGAAAATGGTTCAGGGATACACTTTTTTTCAAGGCTATATAGTTGGGATAAATGTTAGGATAGGTTTATAACATTAGCCCTAAGGTAAGGACTTTATACTTTATGGTTGACTGATTCAACTGAAAGACGATTCAATTTTCTGGTATCCAGTTCCCAGTTTACGTACTCTCGGCTAATTGAATCGTAGAATTTATCCGCTTATCTATATGTAGATTTATATTATCTCGTCTTGTGACTTTTGAGATCTTCAGATTTTTGTAATATTTTCTTAGACAAAAATTGGAATCAAATGAAACTGTCAGTATCGTATGTTGTTTTTGTTTGTTTATTGAAATTATTGCATCACTTTGCAATATTGCAATATCAAAACGTTCTATCTACCTTACCAGTCTTCATGTTTGATTGATCTAACCAATTAAAAAGCGAACGTAATACGTCCTCTTAATGACAAATTTCTTTTCAGCCTACTACGTTTTATCTTCAAGTTAATATACCAGTCGTAGTACTTCTGTTCTTGTGAACTTTTTCAATTTAATTTTTCTGTACATTTATTTTAAAATTGAAAAAAAAAATCAGAAACATAAACAGACTACTATCACAGTAGAGATGAACATTTTATATCATGGACAACTGCCTAACTAACTGACTATCATATATAAATGCAGAATTGCAGATAGATAAAAGAGAAGCAAAAAAAAATTATTTCGTGTATATTTTCAGCCATAAATTGAAATATTGACGGCATGGCATGTACACTACTTTTAAATTTGCTTCCTTCTCTTTTTGCAATCAAACATTAATTGTTTTTGTGACACCGCCTGTACACTTTCTAGATAAACGAATCGGCTGATGGGTTGGGCTGACTAACAGGCCTGTATTGTTGCACCCTCACCTGTACGAAACACAGACGAGTACCTACATTGTGTATTATACATATATTGCTGGTTGTAGTACTTTTTTTATGTTTTTATTATAATCATGCTCATACACACACATACACAATGCATAACCATTGAAAAAATTGAAAATTTAGTTAAAACATTTTTGATTAAATGATATTTTGCAGTAGTTGACCATCTACCTTTTTTTAACTTTTGTGAATGTACATATATATGTACATGTTTACAAAATTAAAATTTTTTTCCTTGCTGTATATGGATATCATTTATAATAGCCAATATTTCAAACGTTGTCTACCATGTGTTTGTGTATGTTCCAGTTAACATTCGGGTTTAATTTAATCAAAAAAATAATTAAAAAGTAATACAAACAAATATCAAACATGTATCACGTTTTTTTATCAATTTTTTCCACAATATCGTTCTATATACATATTTCTTCCCAACCTCACTTCCTCTACACTTCCTTCCTAAATTCAATTCAAATTCATTCAAAACATAGTGAATGATAACGATGATGATGACAACAAATAGCCATTGACATGATATTATTTTTGTTTTCGTTATGTGTACCTTACCTATACTGCAGTTTCATATGCGTGTTCGTAAACGAACAACAAGCTATAAGAAGAGTACATAATATCCCTCCCTATGTTGGGAAGCAAAAGCAGGAGCAAGTTAGTGTAGTGTAGATATGTAGATTGGCTCATTGACTAAATTTTTAGTCGAATGCAATGTTTAACTTAAATCCATATACATAAATTTCATTTTTGTTTATCTTTTCATTTATTCAGTTACCTGCCAATTTTTAATTTTCATTTTCATTTTATTTATTTTATTTATTTTTTTTTTCGAAAAAGTTCATTGTACGTACGTACCTATACTATTTTCAGAAATCGAAGTCAGTATTGTGCTTATGGAAATAGTTACCCGATGAGGTTCTGATAACTTCACATATAATATTTTGTAGGAAATTCTGAATAATATATCTCTGTCAGCCCTGAAGAAGGTACTTTTTAAAATATGTTAACAGGATGTTCAAAATTGTGCATAAATAAATTTATAATTTTGTTCACAAATAATTCTTAAAAGGGAGATTGTGTACAAATTTCACATTCCTGTAAATTTATATTTGATAAAAAAGTAGCATTATTTGAAAATATCATAAAAATGTTCGGTTTTTAAGACAAATTTTAATTTTTGTTTGCTGATTTTTTCATTTCTAATAATGAATCACCCTGTTTTTTTTGGGAAAAAGAAATACATCACCCCCTTTGATGTTGCCTATCACACAGCGTGAAGCCGTCAAGGCAACTGATTTAATCAGTTAACACCATTTTGCTTATATGAAAAATAAAAAACCGAACTATAAAATATGAAGTCGTTGCGCAGCCGATGTCCACTCAAAGTATAAAATGTTGATTGATTCGTGTGAGCGGGAAGATGGGCATAAAAGAAAATGATGATAATTCCGGGTTGCCGTAGCTACTGGGAGTTTTGATTAAATTTATAAAAAAAATATAAATTTATGATTAAACCATATTCAGTATTTTTAATTTTATTTATAAAATTATGTGTTCAGTATCAATTTGATATTAAATTTTGTATACATACGTACATACATTCATTTTCATATTTGTTTATTTGTCCATTTTCTTCTATTTTGTTTCCTTTATGTACTGGTTAATGATTTCGTTACGTTACCGTTACATTCTGAATTTTATTTTTTGTTTTGTCTTTTCTTAGAATAAGAAAGAAAATTATTTACAATGGAAATTGCTATCATATTATTCAAATCAGCTTGTTATTATATGTTATTTTGTAAAGAAATGAACATATTTCATAAAATTTCCCAAAATGTCACAAAATTACCTGTTTTTTTGTAAAATCTAAAAAAAAATTTTTTTGCAAACTGGTAGCCCTTCATAATATACAATTTAAAATATTTCCCTCGGATTTAAATTGAGATCTGATCACCCCATACACGAGACAGATTTATACAAACGCAATGTGAAAGAATATAGAAAAGCATGCCTATCTTGCCTGTACTGACTTCGATTTCTGAAAATAGTATATATTCCATCATGCCACATAATTCACTTTTCTATTTTTGTACTTCATTTTTATGTCCTGTTTTTTTCAATTTATTTTTTCTTGTATTCATTTAGTTGTTTTGCGATTCAATATTTTTTTTTTTAAGCAACAGCCGCACTTTTATAAACGCATTAAAATGTGACAATATTTTGTATCACTCTATGGATTCACATATTCGATATTTTATGCAAGTGTATGAGCTGTTTTATGCATGTAAAAGTATTCACATTCACGTTTGTTAAATTGTAAGAATTAATACGTAGTACGTATGCACACGTATAAAGAATTTGTGCACATGTAGACAGATAGCACACGTTCAGTGTTACGTGTCTATATCTTAAATCATTCAGTCATCATTATTAATGAAAATTGAAATTAAAAAAAAAATCACCAAAAATAAATGAAATCGAAAATGAACAAAAGCTTAGTGTATATTTTGTACTTTCTAACAAACACTCACAGCACACACAAACACACACTCGGATACACGTAAAACGTACGTGTGTAATACGACTCAGTATAATCTCATTAACAGATTACGTTTCGATTGATTATCTCATTTCGTTAAGCCAATTAACGTTCATTCTGCACCCGCACTATATACCTATACCATTGACGGATTACACTGTAGTTCTTTTATGTAATTATCATCGTAATAATCACATATAGCTACACATCGTCGTATACTTTTATGCGTATATATATACCACACTTATATACAGCAAATAAACAAACAAACACAAACTCAGACAAACAAATAAATCCGTCGTAAGCTCTTTATACATATGCACTACTGTATTTAAGTAAATATGTACGTGCATATTATACTCCACTCCATTCATAAAGGAATAAGAGGTGCGTATTCATGATTGTGTATGGTAGGCATATTGCACATTCAGGATTCAATAAGTTTTCATAACCTCTTTAAAATTCACAAACAAATACGATAATTAAAATCTACCCCAGAATACAAAAAACAGAAGTATAAGAAAGGTGTTAGGTGTCATTTGGGCTGGATCGAATTGAGATCGTCCACTCCTTATAGTTATAAGCTATCCAAAATGAATATATGAAAGGAATATTGTTTGGTTGAATGAATTTTTGGATTTTGTTTTTTCCAAATTTTTCATTTAAATTTATTTGTTGCTTTTGGGATCTCGATACATACATACATACGTGCACATGGATATAATTTATGTATTTTTTCTTCGTGCTCGTTTACGAAATATTTTTTATCTGTTGCCATATCTATCACCATCAGTTACTTAATTCTCATCATCGATTCATTCTCGTTTTTTCTTATAATTTTTCATAATCCTTTTTACGATTTGCGATTAAATATTCACATGAAATTCGTTGAATATCCTCGTATATAATTGGACTGGACATGAGTATAAACGACAACTTACTATGATGTACATATATGTACGATATGAGTGTGTGTATATGTGTTTTTCTAATTCTAGTAATTCAGTTATAATATTGTAATGAAACGAAAACTGGACACATTTTATGAACGTAATTAAAATTTTAATATTCAATGAATTTTTATATAACAGAGTATATAATGTGGTTATATGTGATACAGTAATAGACTTTTAATTAGAAAAATTTACTACCATACCCAACCGTTGTCAACAGCACCACATCCTTATACTCTTTTACTTCACATGCATTTACATATTTCTCATATAATGAGCTGCAGTTGGGATGTGAAATAGTAATAAAGCATGAAAAAAAAGGACATCATTTTTCAAATCCCATCAACTAGACAATATTACAGTATTAGGAGTTTACACTGTTGTACAAAATTTAGCGGATGAGGTCAAGGTTAATAATTTCCAGTCTTTTATCTTTTGTAAGGGATGAAAAGGAGAATAATTAAAAGTTCGAAAAATTCTGATTAATCATTTTTCATTGTGTCCCAAACTTATGAATTTGTTAATCAACTTAGGACTAAGCGAAGATTCATAATTGGAGGCTTGAAAAATTAGAACTTGAACTTTTCTCAGCTTCATAAATTTAATGCTCGTAGTTAGACGTTAGGAAATTCACTCATTTTCATCGCACTTCGGACTGTAAAATCAAAAGAGTGATGAAGAATTGTGGTTTACATCTCTTATAGTATAGTTTTTAGTGGAACGTGTAGCGTCATTTTTTTTAAATGTCATTCCTTCTTATTTTATAAATTGTGTTATAGTTGGGTATTAGGTTTATTAAATGAGGGTCGAATTTCATTATGAAACAATTTTAAAGCTGCAATATACCAGCAGTATAGTCACAGTTTACTTCAAACTCAAATTAATGCACAATTCGTTTCATATTTCATGCCATAACCTCAAATTTTAATAGCTGGATGTATTCATATTCCATCCACTCATCTTCTACATTCAGTCCACACTCCCTATTTCACTCCTATCATCATTCATCAACCCTTATATTTTATTACGGTATTTCACATGAAAGGAATATAAAACCATCCGTGTAACATATACACAGAACACATACGCGTACCCGTACACTAAAGCACACTCATATTGAATTAGATATCAGTTTAATGGTAAATTAAACTGAAATAATAGGGTAGTAAATTCATAATGCAATTTTATGTGCATTTCGTTTAAGCACTCTGTCCATAATAAATGAAGTTTAAATTAATATTTGAAAATATTAAAATGTATATATGTACATGCACATATGCATCTATGTATACAAACGAATATGCAGTATATAAAGATTTTATTGGATGCATAAAATGCATTTTATTGTATGGTAATACAGTGACGAGAAAAATTGTTTCACTCAGAATATTTATCGTCAAAAAATCGCTATGTATTCTATACCACTTGATACACACAATTTTTAATATAAAGTCGTAAATTAAAGGATACCAGAATTAAGAGTATAAAATTGTACAACTGACTGCGAGATTATTCATCAAAAATGTTGACTTTTCTTTCACCATTCGATCAAACACTCATACGAGATGTGTTTGAATTTTTCTCGTCACTGTATTTGTATATACCATACCATATTATATAATGACTAAATGACCAAAATATATTGTCAACAGCAAGGACATTTTATTAACGAATATTCGAGCGAAAAAAAAATATATTTTTTTTATGGTATGTATATCCATATTATGTGTCCTTTTTTAACATAATTTTTAATGGCAAACAGGACACATTATAACCTACATCATAAATAAATTCTCCTCTTAAAAAAAATAATAAAAAAAAAATTCCTTCATCCATATATCTGGGCCATTTAGAGTTAACAAGACCAGTGTAAAAATTTATTTTAATTTTAAAATTTATAATATGCACGCATACCATAAAAATTTGATAATAACAACAGCAGAAACAAAACGACAACAACGACAACGAAACAAAAATGCCTGTAATAAAATGAAATTTAAACGACGTTATTACTGTCATATCCACCTATAATTTTACGTTTTATATTTATTTTTTCGGTTTTTTGTTTTTATTTACTTATTTGTTAGTGAATGGGGGGGGGGGGGGGGGGGCGGGTGGTGTCATCCCATTTGTGTCATTCATATTGACTTTACTTAACAAAACGTGCAATTATCTAACAGTATATTATTATGAAAATGTATCTGCAATATGTGTCTAAGCATTAAAAATCAATTTTAAATAATTTTTGTCTATCAATTTGTGCAGCTAATTTGAAAATAATAGCAAAAATTATGCATGCATGCAGTTTTATGTGCATTTGCGTGTACGAGGGGACTAACAAAAATTCTCCGAAAAACAGATTACCTGCAGACTTATCTGTAAAATTGCAGTATATAAAGAAAGATGGTCTCTTAATTAGTGTTAATACGTAATTTGAGACAGGTGTGTGAGGATGGAAACGAGAAAACGGAAAGCAGGTGAAAGCAGTTCTAGTATATTCCCAGCTCCTAGCAAAATTGAAGTACGATTCGCGATATTGTTTGGTTATCGTCGAGGTATCAGCAAACAGCAAATATTCGAAGAGTGTAAAACTGCTTTTGGTAGTAATGCTCCATGTCTGGACACTATTTACAAGTGGTACAGAAAATTCCAGACTGGCCATTTTAATGTAGAAGACGAACCTCGTGAAGGGCGCCCAAAGACATCAACCGATGACACCAATGTTGCGGCTGTAAAAAAACTATTGGACGAGGATTCCAGAATGACCGAAGATATGGTAGCGGAGAGGCTAGGAATCAATGCCATAGCTTTTTCAAGAATCTTGAATGACAGTCTTGGGTACAGCAAAAAATGTGTCAGATGGGTTCCAAGACTTTTGAGCGATAGAGAAAAGGAGGCTCGCGTACAACTCGCTAAGTTTTTTCAGATAAATTCTCGAACGGTTGTTCAAATACCTTTAATGACTTAATTACAGGTGACGAAACATGGATTTATAATTACGATCCTGAAACAAAAGAACAATCCTCAATATGGAGCCATAAAGGAGAACCTTCACCCGTGAAAGCATATCGTCAAAAGTCATTAAGAAAAGTCATGTTTGCGATTTTCTTCAGCAGAAGCAAGATTATAGCTTCAGTGCCACTTGAAGAATGATCAACAGTAACAGCAGACTGGTACACGAACATATGCCTACCAAAAGTATTTAACAATATATTAAATGGCCGAGATAAAAGTGAATTAAGAAGATACTTTCTCCACCATGATAATGCGCCTGCTTATAAGGCAGAATTAACATCAAATTTTATAGCGCAGTCGGGGATAAACGAAATTGTTGCAGCACCTTATTCTCCTGACTTGGCGTCGTGCGATTTTTGGCTATTTCCAAAAATCAAAAAACCACTTCGCGGGAGAGTGTACCAAAGCAGAGGAGGTGTGATAAATGCAGTGAATGAACAGCTTCAAGTGTTAAAAAAGGACGATTTTGAGCACTGTTTTGAAAGATGAATCTACAGACTAAAAAAATGTAACGATGTAAAATGTAAATTATGTAGAAAACTAATAATAAAATGAACTTTCATAATTTATATTTGATTAAGCTATTTTATTATTTTTAAAATAATTTTCGGAGAATTTTTGTTAGTCCCCTCGTATAATACACTCAGTCATACATTCGGGCACAGTGCTTTGTGTACTACACATTTCAGTATAAATTGGAAGGATGTACAATGTGTGTAGTGGAGTTTGTAGAAAAATTGATTAGGTTGACGAAACATTAGTTTGGTTGGGAGGTCGATTTTAAATCACCATCGATATGGGCAGGAATAGTTTCCTATTTTTAAAAAAAAAATTTATTTCATTTTTATGATAAAACAACAAAACTCTGTTTATTTATGTGCACATCAAAATTTGAAAAATGAATTCCGCAATATTTAAATTTTACAACCTACAAATCCTTATGTACCTACATAATTACGTTACCACCATTACTCGATCCTCTACAATACATTTTACAAACAAAAATTTGAGATTTTTGCAATTGTTTTAGTTCAATCTATGATCGAAACTACCACCGCCATCGAAAAAAGGGAGGGAAAGTTTTAATTGAAAATTTCGGTCATTTTTTGGAAAAAAAAAATTGATTTTGTTAAATTTATGATGGTCAATGCTTGCACCTGCATAAACATTCAGTCAAAAAATTGTGAAATTTAATAATGAAAATTTGAAAAAAATGCCCAAACATTTTTCAATTAACAAACAAAACAAAATGAAGGTTCGTTATAGGGTTTCAACAATTTACGAGAATTACTCTATCCGTGAAGAGAGTTATGAGTGTGTTAAAATGATGAAATGATATTCCATAACTTTCATTCTTTTCAAAAGCTTCATCAAAAATATTGAGGGTAAATGAAAAAAAAAAAAATAAACATTTCTTCGAAAATGAACTTCAAAAAATATATGAATTTTTCGTATTTCATCCTTGATTAACTTTTATATGTATGTAATTAGAATTTATCGAAATTCATCGAAATTTATACCGCTAAACAATATTTATGACTTTTACATGAGTATAGTAAAATCGACATTCAATTAATTTTTCCTTCTTCCTTCATACCCTTTTATGTCGGTTAATTTCTGTACAAATACAGGTAGCTATACATATTTTGTTAGTAATAATAATTTCAATTTCAATAATTTCACATCATAACTTCTATAACGGTAATGACACCTTCAATAATTCACCTACTTACTTACTTACTTTCGTTCAAATATACTCGTATCATGAATTAATGAAAGGATAATAACAATATAACAGCAATAGTAAATAATAACAACAATAATTGTATATTAAGTAATAATCGATAATAATCGAATAATTTTTTAGTTTAATCCTTAAAGGATATCTTGATTGCGTGTTATGTCAAAATTAACAAAATAAAAACAATATTTTTTTTTCTTTCTTTTTGTGTTTCTTATTAAAATTTTCAATTTTGTGTTGGTAATGACATAAAAATGAGAGTGTGTGTAGGAAGTGTAATTTTTTATATAGGTCAAAATCGTTAAATCGTTATTTTCTTTGTTTTCATTTCGTAATATGATGACTTTTTAGTTTTAACGAAATTACATATATTTTCGACTTTTGATCCTTTTTATAAATTTTTTTTAAATATTTTCCTAGTCGTGCAGTTTCTGTCGAGTTCACATTTACGTGTGACTATAACTTCTAGAAATAATTTTTAAGATATTACAGCTCTAATATCTACCCAAAGTGGAGGAAAATGAAGAGAAAAGTATTGAATCCTTCATTATTGTATCAATAAATGTTATCACACCTTCTAAAATATTAAATCGTATTTTTGTCATACTTTCCTTTATTCCTTTCATTTGATCCCTATATGAGAATATTTAAGTAGACATCCGCCCATTTACCTGGATTATAAATTTTTTATTTTTTTTTTTTCAAATTTCATTTTCTTCAATCAAATGAAATTTTCTTTATGGATTCAATGACATGAGACACTTTAAACAAACGCAACCTGTTTAACTTATTGACTGAAGACTGCGACTATAATACAATCTGTCAATTTCAAGTTTTCTAGATTGAAGTGTATCCTTAATGTTCTTAAATAGAATAGAAATTGAAATCGAAATTGAAATAAAATAATAAAATTGAACTACGCAAATATAAATAAAAACAAAAAGGAAGAAGAACAACAATAAAAACGAAAAGCAAAAGGATAAAAAACAATAAAAAGATGAAATGTGAATTTTAAAAAATTCAATCAATCACAATTAATCGATTTGAATCGAGGATAAAAGCTTCTTGTACGAATATTATATGACGCTAACGCTATACAAATCGTATTTAGGTCTATAGTTCAGTGTACTACAGATAGCACTTTCCAAGCAGCAAAATGAAAAGGCAAAAAACCATCAGAACAAAAAAAAAAAAAAAAAAAACTAAAAACCGAGGGCGAAAAAAAAAATTGAACAATCAAAGTTTTTCACTTAGTCCTCTCACTTAACATCCTTTTATCTATTATCTTATTTATAGCCATGACGACAACACGATAACAATTATGGGGATTTTTTTTTCTTTCGTTTTTTCATTTTTCATTTCTCATCACCCCATTGCCATTTCATTTTTGTGATTGCTCACTTCTTTCACGTTTCCTTAATATCAAAAGATTTTCTTATCACTATCACACATATTACGTACTTACATATACTTGGATACACTTGTAAGTAAATGTCAGACAATACCATAGACTGAATATACGAGTACATCATCGCATATAAATAAAATCAAATAAAAATCGAATAACGTTAAAGGAGATAACAGAAAAGCATTATTACTCGTATTGTTATCGTTGTTTTTTTATAGTGATTTCGTCCCTCATATTGTCATTATCTTCTCACTTTGTTGGTTGTTTGTTGTTGTTTATTGGTATTGCCGTTGTTATAATCCCTAAACATCTTAATAAATCTTATTCATGTATCCATCATTTTGCCAAATTTCCTCTGTTTTCCTCCTTACTGTAGGGATGTATACCAATATTTGGGAACCTATATATGATGTGCAAGAATACTCCAAATTCAAAAGTAAACTACAGACGACATTGTTTCTTTATTTAATTTGACCATTCAACATATACCAAGGATATTCGCCAAGAAACAAAAAACTAATAACAGGAACTGAATCGTTATTATATTGGCTAATGTCCAGTTTCACGTCCCTTTTCAAATTTTCTTCGTTCGCGTAGTATATTCTTTACAATAATACGAGAATTTTCTTTTCGTGTAAGCATAGGAAAGCATAAGAAAGCATTTAGGAAATGAATTAAAATGAAAATCCCCTACTCTACTGGATCAAAATTGTAGAAAAGAAGAACGGGAAATGGACAATTCTGTCTATATTCTTTCCCCCATTTCTTTGTTACTCATGTTGCTTATATTTTCTATTGTCCAGTCACTGTTATCATTTTATCATTTTACTTTTCAACTTTGTAACTTGAGCGTGTATTTATGTATACATTTACGAGTATTCGTAATTGCTTTTACACTGAAATTACTGTTGACGATGATGATGATGATGATGACAAGATGTCAGTAAAGATAATGCTGCCTACACTTTGAATGAATTGAAACACTACTGCAACTATACGCCCCAATATTAATGGAAAACAAAAAAAGAAAGACAGATAATGTTTTTGTCTTCAATATGGGGAGGCGATATGTTGTTGATGATAATGCGATAGCGATATTTATGGGCTTTTTCTTATTTCTATATTCTATATATGAAAATTATAACAATAAAATCTGATGTGATGACGGATATGTGATTAATGTCCATTTTATATTTTTCTAAGACACAACAACAACAACAACAAAAATGAAATAAATTTCTTCCCAAAAAAGAAAAACTTTTTGAATTCGAATCTATCATTTCGACCAAACAAAAAAGAAACCACCATATGTCACCGATTCATATTTATTTTCGTACATTATAGTTTAGTTGCTGTTATGTTTTCCAAAATTCATTTCCCATTTTCCAATTTAATTTGTAGATCCTTTTGTAATTTGTTAACAATTCTGTTTTGTTGTTACTTGTGACCATTTCACAAGTTTCACAAGTTATATTTGATAACAATTTCATATTATTGTTGTTATGAGATTGTGTGTGATAATGTCTAGGATGAAAAACAAACAAAAAAAAAATTTAAAGGATATCATAAAAATATGTATCCCAGCAAACAATTTTTAGTCAAAAGTCCGTGAAAAGACCGTCCCTACTCTGACTGTCCTTTTCTAGACTTCGTCATTTAGGTGGCAAATAGTCTTCCCAAAGACGTTCAAAAATGGTAAATGCTCCACTTACTGCTGGTCTAAAGACGGTCGTGTTTAACTTCTCTTTGGTTTACAATATGACCCGTAATATGACAGGCATTTGTCGGTTAAATTAAGACATCGTAATGACAGTCTCATTCAACGGGTAATAGAGGGTTATTTTAAGACGTTAAAAAGACGTTCTAGTATTGACAGCACAGAGAAGTCAGTTTTAGACGTTCTAAAGACAGGAAAAAAACCTGAACCGAAAATTAATTTTCAGAAATAACTAAACAAATTATTTTTAATCGTATTTTTATTTTCGCACATAAAACACATTGCACTTATTTTGAAAAATATAATGTATTTTTTATTTTAATTTATTGTTCATCCGTTCTTGAGCGTGCTTAATCCAAGACTGCAAATGAAATTTGATATCAGCTTCTGTAGAATTTTCATTATTTCTAAATATCGCAGAATATATACAATTTAGAATATTCTTTAAATCGGAGAACTTCTTTTTATTGGTGATGCCTGCCCAAGAAAACAACACCAAAACTTCATCTTTGAACATGAATTTCATGCATGATCTTACAGAAGATCCTACTCCTTTACCACCAATTTGTCTGATTTTTTCAATCTAAACATGAAAATTTTTATCTATATAGAGAAGTCGTTTACAAGATATAAGTAATTAAATATATATTACCATTTGTTGCTTCCTGCTTTCATTATTTAAGCTGTCATTGAATGTGGCAACAGAGTCCAGATTTTCAAATGGCATTTTCGGTAAGAGATTGAAAGAATTTTTCTCTTTGGCGTTTTGAATTTGGTCCCTTATATCCTTAACTTCTGTAAATAATCCCTGCAATCCGTTACTCAAGAGAGATAGACTGCCCCTAATATGTTTTAATATTTCAGCTGAAAAATAAATTTTTAAAAATTTTGAATCACCACATAAACTTAACTTAAAAACAATTTAGTTGTTCATAGTTACTTACAATTTTCTGTAATACAACACCTTCGACAAGATTTGTTGCATTTTTCCTTAATGTTAAGTACATAATGCTGTTCTATAAAACTTTTAAGGTTTTAAAGATATACAATAGAAAAGTTAGAACTACGAACCTTTTGTAGAACCATTTGAAGGTACGGGCATAATTATATCTGTTGGGATCTCCAATGTGTAATTATTTGAGGTTGTAGCTGGTGTTTTTGGGTATTCTCCTAAAAAAAAGGATTTAAAGAACATTAAATCCATTGTATTCTTCGTAATATTTAACTGAAAAACATACCAATATTTATAACAATGGATATATCTAGTATCACTCCGCCATAATTTTTACTGTGTATGTGCTTGTTACTGGCTATTTTCTCCTACAACATTTTTTGAAGGAGTGAATCTTGTTAAGGTATTAACAAAAAGAAAAAAAAATGAGAATTAAAGTCTTTAAAATACTTTTTTAATATACTTACCACAATATTTCCAATATCTAAATAAAATTAAAAAAAAATAATATGTACATATTTTGTTTAAAAAAAGTTAGTTTGAATTAAACTCACTAGTCACTTCACTGAAATCACAAACGTAAATGAACACTTGTTACAAAAGCCGCAATGATTGTACATATGTATTTCACAATTAGCGGTATTTTTATACAAACTCGTCATAAAATGACAAATTTTTGTAAGGAAGACTATACAATATAGTTTGAACTTTAGTCTTTTTGGACCGAATTTTGGTTTTTATTTACAATTGTATCATCATAACCGATACTTTTACAGATTTTAGTACATGGTGTTTTGAAAACATATGTACAGCGAACATAAATTTCATATTTCATATATTAATTACAGAAGAAAGTAAGATAACTAAGTAGAAGACTTTAGACATAATACAAGAACAAACAAGTTAAATGAAGAGCAATTAACTTTTAATAAATATTATAAATTGTGTCATTTTTAAGAAAAATAAAATTCTACTTTATGATCTCATATTTTCACCCTGTCAATGTACTTTGCATGTACGTACTTTGTGCGCATTTATTAATAAGTCGTTAACATGAAATAATATTGCCAATTCATTGCCCTTATAAAAAAACACATAATATGTATATACGTTTAAAAAAATATAGTCATTTTCAGACTAGAAAACAGATAACAGAATAACACAACTTTTTTTTTCAAACTCTCTACATTGATTTTCTCCTTTTATAAAACAAGAAAGTTGTCATCAAATGACATCATTAGTACCAACATTGTCACATTTTAGGATTTTCTAACGATTAAGAAAATAATTATGTGTGTGTATGTACAAATATACAAATACACGAACGAGTATGTGCATGTATATGTGCTTTGATTGAAATCGAACTTTACAAAAAGTTTTATAGTTTACTATTATATCAGAATAAAGGAAAAATAAAGAAAAAATGATAATTTATTATGAAAAAGTAACTTTATGAAAAGTTCAGGTACCAGTTTATTATACAATTATAGTAGTGTATAGTGGATTGGATGTCATTGATAAATACGAGTATATATCAGAGATTAAATGTTAGGATCGAAGAGAATCAATATTCTATCGATTCGATTTATAAACAAAAAATGATTGGTTGAAATGAAAACAAAGTAAAACTTTTAATACTCTTAGAAAATCAAATAAAACAATAAATGAACTGTGTATACCAATGAATGCGAATGCAACGAGAAAGTTAAAACAATTTTTTTTAATATAAAATTGAATTGAAATAATCTCTTTTCATGGAACAAAAAAATGAACTTACTTTCATTTTTTTGTATTTGCTTACAGGTACAACACTTATGGGAGTTGCTGTACATGAATTCGGTCATTCACTTGGCTTAGGGCATTCATCAGCCGAAGATGCAATTATGTTTCCATGGTATCACGGCTATGAGATCAATAAAGAATTACCAGATGATGATCGTTTGGCTATTCAAACAATTTACGGTAATTTAAGCATAAAATATAAAATTCAATTCACTGTCATTCCAAACTTAAATTCGTTTGTCTTTACTATAAAAATGTGTTTAGGTGCAAAACAAGAAAAACAATGGGGATCATATTATCCACAGAGACCAAGAACAACAAGTACGACAACAACTACAACAACTACCACCACAACAACAACGACAACAATGAGACCAATTTTAAGATATTATCCGGATCCACCGCGAAGAACAAATCATTGGGCTGATCCCAGATATCCAAACGAAACACCACAAAGTTATCCACAATATCCATCTCACAGAAATCCAAACGAAAATGATCCGAAAAATTATCCAAGATATCCACAAAATGATCCAAGATATCCAATTGACAAAAATATACCGGACTACAATCCAAGAGAAGAACCTTATCATAATCCACGTCAACCACAATACAATCCTCAATATCCGTACAATGGTGGCGGAAGGCAACCGGAAACAACACCGAACCATGACAGAAGACAACGTCATTATCAACATCAACATCATCATCAATATCATCATCATCATCATCATCATTCAGGCAATCCAAGACAATATCCTGTAACAAATTATCCAAGAATTGAGCCGCCAAGAACTGAGACTCCACCAACTAGACCAACGACAACAACACGAAAAACGACTACAACAACAACAACAACAACAACAACAACAACAAAACCAACAACAACCACAAGCACTACAACAACACCATATCCGACTCGACACCGTCATCGACCTGAACACACGACCACTCGAATAATCATCCACCAGCAGCCACGACATCGTGATCAACCCAAGCACAAATATGACTGGCCTAGACAATCGAAACCAGATAACTGTGATACTGATTACGATGCAATTTCAATTATTCGTGGAGAAATATATATTTTCAAGGATAAAGTAAGGATACAAAGAAATAACAGTTTTTTTTTTTTTTGAATTTTTTAAAAAATATTTTTCCTCAATTTTTCAGTACTTCTGGCGAATCAGTGACCATGGTCTCTATGCTGGATTTCCATACGAAATCACAAGAGTGTGGAGAGATCTTCCATCAGATTTTACTCATGTTGATGCCGTTTATGAGAATAAGGAGCATAAAATTGTCTTCTTCATAGGTAAATGAGAATTTTCCTGTTGAAATTTTTGAAAATTTACCAAAAATTATTATCATTTTCATTTTAGGTGATCAGTACTACATATTCAATTCCCATATACTGGAATATGGTTATCCGAAACCTCTGACAAATCTTGGTCTACCAACAAGCGTAAATAAAATTGACGCAGTACTAGTATGGGGTTATAACAATAAAACCTACTTCTATAGCCAAACGATATATTGGCGTTTCGATGAAGACACAGGAAAAGTTGAACTCGATTATCCACGTGATATGTCAATTTGGAAAGGTGTCGGATATCATATTGATGCAGCATTCCAATATTTGGATGGTAAATTTTTTTTGAAAAAAAAAAAATTTTTGCATTCTATTTTTGTATCAAGCAAATGATTTTTATTTTTATTTTTCAATCAATTTTAGGCAAATCATATTTCTTTAAAGGCAGAGGATATTGGGAATTTAATGATAACCTTATGAAAGTTGCACACGATCATAAAAAATCATCAGCACAAAGATGGATGGGATGTCCACGTACAACAACAAATGATGACGATGAATCATCAAAACGAAAAGCACTATTACGATCTGAAACAACATCAACAACATCAACATCATCATCATCAATTTCGTTTACATCATCCAATCGATGGGCATTATTATCGATATCAAATCATTTGGGAATTATTTTAGGATTAGTGTCGTTTTTAATTGAACGTTTTGTTCTTTATTGAAATATTTAAGACATATACCATGCCTTATCCTTACCGCGTTTCATGTAAATTCGATAAACAAAAAACACAAAAAAAAATTTTTTTGCATTTTAAAATTTTTCGATTGTAAAAATTGAACAACAAAACGAAACGTTCAGGGTTCAGTGAGCTCTTAATGAATTTATAAATTGATAAATTTTAATTAAGATTCGAGATTTTAAAGACTTTTTGAAACCATTAACTGCCCTGCCTTTGGCATATATAGTATATTTTTTTATTTTTTTTTTGTTTAATCAGGGATCAGGAAAAATATTTTGTCTCATATCAGAATTACATACATAAATAAATAATTTTTCGATATTAGATTTTAAATAAATTTTTCTTCTACTCGGATCTATTGTCTGATAGTTTTTTGCTATTATTGAAAATGACATACACATATTCTAAGAATCAAATTTAATTTCCATAAATTTTTTTTTTATGGCTATAGCAATTTGTATATAGAATTGAGGAGAGATCATTTTCAATATAACAACACAAAAATATCATACAGACATGAACACAATGGAAGATAGTTATTAGAATTTCTACATCCTTATATCTTTTGTAATTATATATTTGTCACAATTTTTATATTAAAAAAAAATATATTTGTATATGTATATGTAATACGTTTATTATTTCTAGTAATATAAGTACAATTGAATAAAAATCTTTGATATCAGAGAAAAAATATTATGTAATTTTTCCAAAACGGATAAAACGATATTCCATAATAAAATTAAATTAAATTCAAAGTAAATAATAGTTGTCTAACAATTATTATAGAAATATATTATGTATATTTTGATCACATTGCTTTTTCAAATTTATATAAAATTAAAAGAAAAAAATAAATTTTTTTATTGTATGTAGTTGATTTTTTTGCATTTATATAGTACATGCATCTAAAGTATGAAAAAATTATAAATACATTTATGTGCGTATAATATATCGTTTATAATAATAATATCGAATATTTTATCTATATATACATAAATACATAAATATTTGTACACAATTTTAAAATATTATTGCTTCAATTATTATCGTAAAATTTAATTGAATTGAAAATTAAAAAAAAAAAAAACAAATACGAAAAAAAAATTCATTTACATTAATTAAAAAAAAATCTTTTTTATATAAAATTTTTATCGTTATCACCTACCTGTGATATTAAGTTAAATAAATATAAAACGTAATTGATAAAAAAAAAATATTTGTTTGTGTTTTATTACAAATCATCATCATCAATGACGTTACAACTACAGCCCAAATTGAACCCTGACCTCCTCCAGAAGTTACCTTCACTCTGTCCCATTCTCCGGTCTGTTACTTCAGTTCTTTGTATGTACATAGAATTATCTCCGTTTCATTGTTAACTGCGTCTATCTACCTTGTTCCTGGGAACTTGGGTCCGTTCTTATTATTTTTTTCGTCACTCTGTCATCTTTCATTCTACTAACATGTCCTGCCCATTGCAGTCTTCTTAACTTTATGACAATACATCTTCATATATTTGATACAATTCCGCATTGTATCTTGTTCGCCATATGCCATTAACATTTAAAGGATCAAGACCTGACAACATTAACCCTAGGTACACGATGACAGTCTCGATGTTATGATCATCTATAGTTACATTTTGGCTTAATATCTTTGAGCACGTTTTCTACTTTGCATAATGAAGATTGTTTTGTTTTTAACTGTTTTATTAAAAATAATGCGGAGCAGACATTTTGTTTTTTTATAATATCCATGATATTTCAAAAATTAAATCAACATTTTTTAACTACAAACTCTAATTCTCCAATTTCTCTAAATTAAGAACGTAAAAGTTTTCGAATTTGTTGGCATTCACTCTCCATTTCCCCCCAAAAAAAAAAAAAATTTGAAAATTAAAAATAAATTGCTTTCTGAAAAATTATGAGCGCCTGGTATAAATCAAATTTTTGCAAGATTATAAAATTCTAATTGCCTTATGATTTTTTCTATTTAGAGATTAACATTTACAATTTGTTTGCATATTTTCAGGCTTTGTATAATATTCTAATATTCAACTATTCAATTTCATTTCACACCACAATAGCACATTTCCACTTTCCACCTTATTTATACCCGGAAACTATTGTTACAAGCAAATATTGTAGATTGTAGTACGTTGACTGATTTTTCTGTTCAGAGACGAGAAATAATTACAGATAAAAGTGAGAATTTAAATATTCTGAATTACGTCATGCATAAATACACTTACAAATGCACATAACATTGGTTCCATTTCCATTACAACTCATTTTCTTCTTACGACATTTTTCTGAACAAAATCAAATTGAAGACTATTAAAAATTAAAAAATAAACTTTTATAAAAGTTTTATCGAAACCACAAGAGCTCTATTATTTACTGTGTCACTGTTCAAGCATTCAAGGGGTGGTTCAAATTTAGGATTCGACGGATACAAAATTTGTGCCGGCTATATCACTGCCAACTACTACAAACTACAAAAAGAAATTTTAAACGATCGATTTGAAACAAAAAACAGTCTGAAATCTGAATATTTTGCACATTTTACGGAATAAAGCGGAACGAAAATCGATTAAAAACTGAAAAATGAAATTGAATAAACAATCCGATCATATTTATTTGATAATGTGTCTGTGTGTAATTGTGATAATAAAAATAACTAGAAACTGAATGAAACTTAATTGGTGCGAAAGCTTCTTCCCACCACCTCCACCTACATACATATCAAACCAACAATTGATCACCATGCCATGCCACACACTCGCAATCTCAAAGCCAACTACAATATGTTATGTAAATGTACTACACTACAGACACAGTATCTACAGTACTACAAAATACAGATCATCCATCAGCAAATACACGTAACTCCATTCATGTTAAAGCGTCGAAGCGTCTAAATTAAACTTGGTAGTTCTTGTTGTAGTTAACGATAGCAAATCATTTGTTAACGGTTTGTTGAATCGATCGGACGTGAATTCAAGATTGAAATTTACAGTCTATATGTACGAATACGTTCAGACACAGTTCAGATATAATTTTATGAATGTGTAAGGATTTTTGTATTTTGACTATTTTATGTTTTCGTTACATTCTAAGATGTAATTACATGAAATGAAATTTAGTGTATTTTTTTCTTCATTATTCCAATTTTTATTTTTTCATAGATTTGTGATCTAAAAAATTTAAGTGAAAGTTAAGTGAAAAATTATAGAATCAAGAAAGTGAATTAAGAAATATGTATTTTAAAGTTTCATTATAAAAAAAAAGTTTGTACAAAAAATAAAATCAAAAAAGATTTGAATAAAAAAATTAAATAAAGTTAAAACAACTTCAAAATTTAACAGAATTTCTAATTAAATTAATTTTTAAAACAAAACAACAGAAAATCATAAAATTGAACAAAAAATTATTGTCGTTGTCGTAAATCATCAAAAATTATTGAAAAGCAAAAAATAAAAGAAACAATTTGGTAAGTCATATACGCACACATACGCGCACACCTACTGGTACAAGAATTGTTATAAATTAAGTATCTATATAGCATTAAATTTATTTCATAATAATATACTCGTGTGTTTAAATAAAATTTGAATGTAGATACTTACTTAATTTACATTTAATCAGATATAATCAAATATACATATTGATTCAAACTTGTTTTTAAATTGATTTAAAATAAAATTTTGTGAAAAAATATTTTATTTTTAATTTTAATTACTGAGACAAAATACAAAAAACAAAATTAGGCTCAAATCATATAGAATAACAGAATAACACCTAGTCCAGTCTATACTCATACAGTAATTACTTAGTTTGTGAAAAAAATCGATAATTTTTTTTTTGTTTTTTGTTATTCTAATTATTATTTAATCTCTAAATAACGAACTGTTCATTTGATTTGGATATGGGCTTAATTCAAAAAATAAAAATTTCAATTTGAAAATAAAAATTCTGAAACAAAAATATACAAAATCACAGTCTTAATTTTTCTTAAACCTTCAATCTCGAATCGCGCAGAGTACATACTTATTTGAATTGTAATCCATTAGAACCATCATTTTTGGACATGTGATAAAGATGTTCATTGCACAAACGAAACTAATTAATGGTTTCCTTCTTAAAATTTAACTGAATACATTTCGAAAATAAAAAAAAATATATTGAGAAGTAAATTCGTAATACTATTGACACACTGCAGAGATAAACCATGGTTATTTCAAATGGTTTATCGATAACCTGGCTTGGGTGACACATTTAAATTGAAATGATCTAGTTTATGTATTCATACGACACCTGTCAAGATAAATTCAAACACTAATTCTTTTTCATCTAGTCATAGCATGTTAGCTGAAATTTGGTATGACAGTTTGTTTAAATATAATATAAAAAAAATAACACAAACGTCAAAGATAACTGAGCTCGAACTTGGTTAGGGACATAACTGAGTTCTACCGAGTTCTGAAAGTTGGTTATCGCAAAGACAAACCAGAAAACTGAGATAACCATGGTTTATCCCTGCAATGTGTCAATAGTATAACAAAAATTCGTAATTTAACTAAAAGTCTTGTGTATTTTCTCAAATTGTATAACTGATTTCAGTGTTTGTATTTCTATAAAATTTCCATTTGAAGTTAAAATTGATTAACAAGCTGCTGACTACGTTACGAAAAATCAGTACTTTGTCTTTCACTGGAGTTACATATTCCCAGGGAAATTAACCCAGCATTATTCGCTTACGAATGTACATATCACCGGGAATATGTATACGCAGTATTTTGGTTGTTTTGGTAAAAACAATCTGTGTTTCTTGAAATATAATTTTTTTGTTTGTTAATTTCCACTGCTTTTTCTAAAAACTCATCACTTCATAAGCTTAGAAAATTGAAAAAGAATTTTTTTTTTGTCGTCAGGGAGCTGTAATAATCAGCTTCAAATTCAAGATATATGAAACCAATGAAACGTATTTTTTTTGTTTTTCGATTAGCACCTGGAAAACGTTATGAAAATATAAAGCCTATAATACGCATATGATTAATTCGTCTTACATATCGCCGGTGATATGTAACGAAGTCAACGTGTTAATGAGATGATCATATGTTTGTCTAGATTTAAATCGATCAACTGATTATGGTGTGAAAAATGATTGATTTTGAACCCAAAATTGCACAAAAAAACTTCTATCTTATTTACACCTCTACACGGATTAGTTACAGTTTGTAATTTGATACAATCGTCTGTAAAATTTTCAAGTTTTACTGCTTATTGCTATAAAACTTGAAAATTTAAATTCAAAAATACAAGTTATATTCACAACCAACAACCAACCAGCTATACTCAATATGTATATACTTAAATACTCACTATCCACTTATAAATCGTAATCGATCACAATTTATTCACGTGTATCTACATAAATAATTAACAATCATTTTGTTGTTTTGATACAATTTTGATCAGAATAATTAGAAAAAAAAAAAAATTCCATTTCAATTTACAAACAAACAAACATTTTATTTGATGTTCTGGTGTACGCAAGCATGTTATACTAGTTACGGTAAAGCAATTATTTTTAGGAAATATTTTTATTTTGAAAATAACAGCAACAACAACAAAAATATATAGTAAAAATTAAAAATTTTAATTCTCAAATTATTTTAAAAATTATTTAAAATTAATATACAAAATTAACTTATCACAAGTTTTATTATTTCCTATAACCAGTTTCTATTTTATTGTATAATTATTTTTTTTTTTTTTTTTTTTTTGTAAAAATCGCCATTAATTAATTCACGCACTCATTAACTATATAGATTCTAAGGGCGCATTTACATTATCTTTTCTTGCTTTCTTATCTTGTTTCAGGATTGACCGATAGCATTTACATTATATCCATTCTTGCTTTCTTGTTCATGTTTCATGCCGTATATTTTTATATGGGATGCCTATTAGTAGTATTGCCATATACATACTTATTTTATGATTTTCATTCTTGCTTTCATGTTTGACATTTTTCATTAAAATTAAGTTACAAATTCGATTGTGATAAAAAAAAAAATAACTAAAAAAATATATATACATATAAATTTTCATTTTAATTGATTATTAATTGATTATCAATTATTTATATTGATTATTATTAAGTATTATTAATAACCTATAGCAGTATTGCATTTTTGTTGATGATGAAACATTCTACTAATTTTGATTATTAACATACCGGCAACACTAAATTCAAGAAAACAAGAAAGCAAACCACCTCTGGCTCTGAGTTGGTTTGCTTTCTTCTTTCCTGTTGTCTTGCTCTTCTATACCTCTCTTCTAAGTTAATGACGTCACGTTCTTGACTTTCAAGATAATGTAAATGCGGGCTAAGATATAGAGTATATATAGCATAAATTATTGCCTGTTTTGTGTATAGTGAGGAGCATATTATTACTAAAAATTCTTGGAAAATAAATTTTTTAAGCAATTTACGAGTAGCAATCTAAGATATTTTAATATTATTTTTAGTTAAATTATATATTATTTTGCATATAGTAATAAACAACAATCATCATAATAAGTATATGTATCTCTACCTTACATACTCATACACACATGTACACACATGAGTATATAACTATTATAACAGGAAATTAAATTTTCCATTACCATCTTGTAATAAAAATAAAAAAAATTTTGAAAATACATAATAATACACAAGCAAATAATTAATTACCTGCTGCCACATACATAAATGTCAAAATATTGAAATTAGAAATTTTAAGAAAAATATATATGACATAACATATCCATGTGTCAATTTAATTGAACATTTTTGCATAATATTTAAATAATATTTAAAATATTTCATAGTAATTTGATTTTCTGAATCCGTGCGTATCTGTATCAGAATTAAATTTAAGAGAAACCGTATAAATGACTAACAAAATTACTAAATATGTACTATAGACTATAGTATACTCGATTGTGATGAACATGGTTGTGAACTGATAGCAGCATAAAAGATGGAAAGTAATGAAACAACAGATTCTCTATAGAAATAAAGTTTCATTTTAGCACCCCTACATCTATCTCAATATAGGGTTAATCAAAGAACCTTTTTATAGTTTAAAAAGACAAAAAATTATCACACACTACACATTGGTCCCCAAATATTAGGTAAGAAAGCATCCATAATCCTATACTTGCGCCACGTTGAAGTATGTTTACACATGGGCAAATTTTAAACAGTCATGAGATTGCGATATTAATGGCAATCCTAATGAGTTATACTTGCGAATTTGTGCACTTCTATTATAATACAGTCAAGTGGAGCCTATACCTTTGAACACACATTTGGGAAGATTTTGCAACTTTGCAGATTTTCCGCCTTATCCAAGGCAAGATACAATATGTCATGTTGAATTTATTTTCTCAGCGGTGTTGAAGATGTCACCATAAAAAGTCCCCAAATATTAGGTAAGAAAACATTCATAATCCTACCTGCGCCACGTAGACAAATTACACATGGGCAAATTTTAAACAGTCATAAGATTGCGATATTAATGGTAATCCTAATGAATTGGTGGCGATTTGTGCACTTATAATGCAGTCAAGTGGAGCCTACCTTTGAACTAGTGGACAAATTTTAAATAGTCATGAGATTGGGGTATTAATGGCAATCCTAATGAGTTAGGGGCGATTTGTGCACTTACAGGTCAAGTCGAGCCTACCTTTGAACACACATTTCAGAAGATTTTGCAACTTTGCAGATTTTCTGCCTTATCCAAGGCAAGACGCAATATGTCATGTTGAATTTATTTTCTCAGTAGTGTTGGAGATGTCACCATAAAAAGTCCCCAAATATTATGGAAACATAAATGGTTCTAAAAAGTTTTGAACATTATTTATACAAAGATTTTTGTATCAAAAATTCTTGAACGTCAATCATTTCAAAAATTAAATTCAATTCGTAAATATAAATAATAATCAACTCTTTACATATGTACGTATATATATACCTACAAACATAATATTCGAACGTATATACATACATAATGTCTGGTATTAATAACTCAAATATTCTCATAATCATCGTAATTAATAATTCTCCTCTTAATTATAGTATCGAGTTCTTTGTTTGTCTATATTTTTTTTTTTTCAAATTTCTCTCATTTTATAGTTTCTTTTTTTGTTGTTGTTATTATTATTATCATATCATCGTTGTCGTATGTAGTAGCAATATGTAATTAAAATAAAAAATAAAAAATTTGCATAAATACGAAAAGGCAATAATAATTATACTATACTTTATAATATACTAACATGTATTATACTCAAAAGTGGTTAATTAATGGTTAAATCTGTGTCGTGTGTTTGTGTATTTTTTGTGTGTAGACATACCTGCCTGTCTCTATACTACATACTTACTTGGTTTTAAATCTTAGTAGTTTTGTTTTGATGGTATTTCCTTACTTGATTTATATGTTGCTTACGTTACATTCTTATTCTCTTCTATACAGCAATATAACACTGTACAGATATACGATTATGTGATGTGTATATAAATCTGAAGTGAAGTCAAGATACCAATAATCTTCTCTACAAATAAATTATTGTAGATAGAGCATGGATGAATGAATACATGAATGATGTAAATATGAATAACGATTACAATGTGTAGGCAGCATGTTACATAATATGTAAATGCTGCTTGTACGTATATATATGCATATATTTATGTAAATTTATTAAAGCACAGAAATTAAACTACATATATGTACTTAAATTTGAAGAATGGAAAATTCAAAAAATAATATTGAGATGAACATAAGAATAAGATTTCAAGGACAAATAGAAAAAGATTTTTCTTCTTTCTTACTATACTATGTGTAATACTTATCTTCAACTTTTTTTTTTTAATTTTAAATCCGTAAAATTATTTTTAATTGTACATATGTTCGAGTGACGTGAAAATGGAAATGTTTTGCTTAATAATTTTTCGTTCTTGTTTCTTTCACCTTTCACATAATTCTGACTTTTATTGTTTGCAGTTTTTTTTTTTATTTCTTTTATTACTTTCAAAATTCATGTTTAAAAAAAAAACCAAAAAAAAAAAAAAAAATAAATAAATTCTTAAAAAAAAATGTCTGGAACTGAATGGTACCAACACAATTCTTCAAAAATTATTTGGAACTGAATGGTACCAAAACAACTCTACTACTTACTTAATACTGAGATACTAATGAATATCCGTTAACTTATAATGATCAGAATAAATTCCAAAAAATGTTCAAGAATAAACTGATCAGAACCAACAATTGATCGAGTGAAATTTCAAAAAATGTTAAAATTCTGTCAATGGAAGAAAAATATATGGTAGGGTAGTATATTGTTTGGATGGGTTAATAGTTATATGATTTTTTTTTTGTTTTAGATTTTTATTACCAAGGCAAAAATACGTTAAACATCTGTACTTATACGATAGGTTAATGGAATTTATTTCATACAGAGTACAGAGGTACAGGTGCAGAGTACATACGAACATAAAAAATTTGAATAATAATTCTTCTCCATTATCATTGAAGTTACATCTATACTACATCCTCTTTCGAGCTAAGGCTAAGAACCTCTACCAGGATCTTCTATCAAACTTCGAGATCAATAAACTTAATGCCAAAGATAATATCTTTGCAAAAACTTCACTTCATTGTCAATGGATTTATTGATCTTCAAGTCTTCGGTGAAGGTTCCTCTGTCCCCCATACTTTAGACGCACTCATTACCCTTTCAAACTAATTAATGCTTTTGTACATAGCTACGTAACTTTTAATTAAAATCTGATAAAAAAAATCAAATAATTTATGAAACGAACTTTCATATTATTTTTGATTTTATATAACTTTTGAGTACCAAATTCATTTATTAATCACTTATTGCATAAATATGCGATCCTATATGATGATGATGAAGTAACAGTCGAAATTAAAATTGTTCACGCCCATAATCACTAATCATTACATACAAAATTACAAAACTTTATACAATTTTTTTGTTCATTCATTCATTCATTTTAGTTCAATTGAGTGTTCAGTTTTTGTTAACAATAATTATTGTTGGTACTCGTGTAGACATATGGTAGATTTACTGTAAATAAGTATATGTATGTATCTTCTGTTAGAAATTATTTACATACAAATTACCAAATTAAAGGGAACATACGGTATATCGGTACATAAATGTTTTCACTTTCAAAAAAAATTTTTAAACTCTCGTTTAAACAGTTAACGACTATAACACTAAATTGTTAGTACATTTAAGTTTTTTTTTTTTATTTTTAATCTTGAAATTCGTAATTAAAATGATTAATGAATCTCTGTACATACCATTATACTCTCGTATGTACAATGAAGAAAAAATCTTTAAAAATCAAAGGTAATAATTTAAGACAAAATCATTAAAAATGAAAGTTTATTTTTTTCATTTAAATCAATTTAAAGGTACGAAGAAAACCAAAAGGAAATTTTCAAAATTTTTTAAATAAATTATTTACCTTTCATTCATATTAAGGGTATTCACGATTTGATCTTGTATCATTGTAAACGGCATAAACTCGTATACAATCCTACGACTAGTGTAAACATTTTCAATGGAATTTTGATATACACTGCTTGTAAAAATTTTGCAATGCTGAAATCCCATTGTATGCGGGTGTATATTACCATTGTACATATATGCCATTCTGACATTAAGGATGGTATTCACGGATATATTTTAGCCGGATACAATATCAGCTTATTCATCAACCTAGATAAAATTTGTTTTCGAACTTCGTTTTCGGGTCGAACATGTGTGTCAAACATGTCAGTTGATTGTATTTTTATATTACAAAATGTAAAAGAGGTTCTGTGATGTGATAATTATATGCAAAGATGATAATACAGTTAACTACATTATCTTTATTTGTGCTGTTGCTGTTAGTAACAAGGTTATGTGTTAGTAACAAGGTTAAATGTTAAAGTATTTTGATTAAATTTATTTTTATAATATTTTATACCTATACTCGTATATTTTTTAATTTGGTTTAAAATTTTTATTTAATTTCACTAGAGTGCGTTCACAATATAATGTAGGATTTGGGTGATATTTTTTACACTCGTACAATAAATCATTAATACCCTTATTTTTTTCTCAAATTTAAAAATCAATGTAGTATACGAAAAGATATGTAAGTACTTTAAAGATTCAATTATTCATAACGATCATTTTTTACACGTATTTAACACATATTAGTTCCAATAGTATATTAGATAACACAATAAAATATGCATGTACTCGTATTTATGCTTTCATTATTTTTCAATTGCAATTTTTGTAAATGAAAATAATTCAAAGTAGAAGGCCGTTCCGAACTATGCGCACTTGGAAATCTTAAAATTTGAATTTCTTCTGTTAGTGTACTCGCCTTCACTACATTACAGTACCGAATATACAAAAGAAAAGGAGACGAGAAACTATACTATTCGCATATCTTTCTACTTCTCTCTCTCTACGCAAATAGTAGTTTATCTTCTCCTTTTCTTGTTTAAATTATTATGTACTAAACTGTACTAGCCGTGTACGAAGAAGAATTTAAGATTAAAACAAGATCGGTGTAAAAAAGAAAAATTTATTGATAAAGAGAATTAAAATTAGAATGAAAAGTAGCTAAAGGGAGATACGTGAATAGTAGTTTCTCTTCTCCTTTTCTTGTGTATGTTAGGTACTACATTGTAATGGACGAGTAAGAGAAAAATTTCAGATTGTAACTATAAATTCCGGGTATAAAAGATAAACCTAAAAAACCTGTTCAGATTCACCTATAATTCACATAGTGAGGTTAAAAGCATGAGTAAACCGCGAGTAATAAGCTAAACATGAATAATTATTTTACATGCCGTTTTACTTCATTAAGTGAATATCCTCATTATAAATAAAAAAGTATAATATTCTATAGTACTTCAAAATGCTTAATAGTAAACATTCAGTAATGCCATTGATGTGGATTATTTTATTAGCGGAATGTAATATAATTTTTACATAATTTGCGATAAGAAATATTTGCTGATTGCCATAAAAACGAAAACAAAAGAAATAATAAAAACATACATAAAATCTTTAACTTTATGTCCCTATAATAAATAATAATTTTAACTGTCGACTGTTATGCTATTTAAACACTGCAAAACACTCGTAAATTTACCCAAAATGATTCACAATAAATTATTATTACTACTGCATTCATGAAATTACATTTTTTCTTTAAATTTCAGTTTAAATATTTCGAATTTATTGTTAAATTAAAAAATATAAAAACTTTAAAAAAATAACTAGGTAATAATAATATAATTTACTATCACAGTTTTACAGTCACCTTTCATCTACCCTGCTCTATTCTACCACATTCTACCCTATAAGCTATACAATTGTATATTGGTTCACTTTTGTCTACACTCGTACTCGTACATATTGGAAAAAAATCACGTTCTTTAAACTGAAGTTAAATTGTTACAATTGTAATTACTCATTTTTATGTAATTGGTGTTAGATTAAACATTTAAATTTATGTACATACTACATATTTACCTCTACTTGTATACAAAAATATGTAATTTAAATTCATTATATTCGAAATTCTTGCATAAAATAAAAAATATAATATCTTAAAAGTTGCATATATAGGGTGGGACAGATGTAATGTCATAATGTTAATGCTTTGTTTCCAACACAACGTGAAATTGAAATTCAATTTTTTCCTTCTTTGTAGCACATTAAATTATATGACTTCTTCTCTTTTCTTCTCAACGAGAAATTTTTCAAAGTAACGTCAAATTAGGTTCTATTCCTAATTTCAATTTCATTGCTGATAAAGAGCTCTCAATGATGTTCGAAAATGTATTTAAATACAAATCAATAATTCACGTTCCATTTGGAACAGCTGTCAATTTTATCAAAAGCTCTCTTTAATTTCACGTTGTGTTGGAAACGAATCATAATTGGCTGCAATTTTATTAGAAATGAAACAAATAAAAATTGAACTCTATTTGCACGGAAAAATTTATTTGAAGATGTCAAATTGTCTGTCAGTATAATAGTACTGACAGATCAAAAACTCCTTTTGGATTTAGCTGAATTTTAGAAAAAGCTTTTAGTTAAGAATTCGTAATGACAGACAGAAACCTGATTTAGTTGTCGTTTGTTGTATGTTCAAAAAAAAGCTTCTCATTTAAACTACTTGCATTAAGTGGCTTAGGCTAAACTACTTCTGAGCGGACTTATCCAAGCTGATTGCTGACAGACCAAGGAGTTTATCTACTTAAACAGGTTTAGAAAGTTTCTAATACAGTGACAGAAACTCTAGTCTGCCCCTGCATTATAACATAAAAATCAAAGAAAAGCACAATGTCATTGGACGTCATTTACAATAATTATGATACATTCGCCAATATTTATGACATTACTTTCACTATACACCACCGCATACTTTAGTAAGTAGGTACCTATAAATTTATTTTGAAATTTTAATTTATAGGTGATTTCCGCACTACTTTTAGTACACATACACTTGTAGTAAAAAAATAAAATAAAAATAAAAATGAAATAATCAAAATAAAATTACTAAAAGAACAGGTACTTTTTATGATGAGCATTCAATTACATATTCACAGAAATTATCATGTAATATGCGGGTATATACTAGCAGTGAGTATGTACGAGTTCGAGTATGTATATCTAAAGATATTTTTACTTGAAACGTAGAAACGTAATTTAACGCGCATTTAAGCACATTTTTTTTATTTTTGCTTATGAAAATATAACGTCCATCATACATGTTTGCTTCCATTCATAGATAAAAGTAACTAAAATGTGATAAAAAAAAAATTCAAAGTAGTTTTTTATTTTAATATTTTTTTTTTTTATTTTCGTCGAATTTAATCACTCGAAAATGAACAAAAAAATGAAATTTAAAATAAAAAAAACCCCCTAACAAAAATAAACGTGACTTTTGAGGTAAATTTTACAATTCGATTCCTATGTCGCGTATTTAGTAGTAAAAAATAGAAAAAGCGCGGTAAATAATTTTTTGATGAATGTGACTTATATAGAATTTATAGAAAATTATAGTAAATACAAATTAGGTCATAATCATACGTAACCACTTGTAGAGTATGTATGGATTAAGGGAGCAAGTATATAAAATGTTTTTAGTAGATTTTCGATGTTTGTCATGTACAATATTCCCATTATTCTACTGAGAGAGAAAATCAACTTTTTCTCAATCTCAAGATAAAATAAAATACGAGTACACATGATGTGTGAAATACTATACTCGTAATATCGTAGCGTATACCGTATAGTACAGATAATGTTTAAGGGTTTAAGACAATGATAGTTGCTGGTCGAGATTGTCTAAAAGGGAGGCCGGAGGAGCAACAATTAAGTGTTGTTAGTTGATTTTCTCTGTTCTGTCTTGTACACTATTCGCATTCTACTCAACATTATCACAAGAATGAAAATACGAGTACACGTGCAGAATACTTACTACTCGGAATATCGTAGCATATTATACTCGTACTATAGCTACTTTACTGATCAATGATCTGCACTGTTGCGGAGTATGTATAGAGTATGAAAAGTGTGGTGTTACTTACACAAAGGAGAGCTCAGTATCATAGTTTCAGCATCAATTAAGGAGTCGAACAAGGCTGTCCTCTCTCTCCACTATTATTCATTGTAGCAGTGGACGAAGTTCTAAAAAAGAACCATTCAGGAATATATGGAATACGTTGGCATCCATAGGTTTATGGCAATATTTATCATAAAATAAGAATAAAAATATATTCACTTACCATTTTTGTATCTTTGGAAAATTTTTCAGATGGTGTGGATTCTATTTTCGTATAAATAATGCAAAAAAATCAATTAAATGAAAAATAAAGTATCTATATTGAGGTTTAAGGGTATTCACTTATAAATACATAAATTATTACGATCGTTATCGATAGAATTTTTTTTTTCAGACAAAATATGGACTTGAATACCCGGATATTATTATTGAGATTCTCTTAAATTCTAAAACGATCATATCATCATTTTATGTGATCATGTATTTTTTTTTTTTTACTCTGTCTAAAGTACATATATTTTTGTTACCGTAAACACCGAATTCAATGAATTAATTAAATATGTATCCGGGATTAATATATCGTATAATTTCGTATATTTTGATTATAAGTATTTCATGAAATATTTTTGTTTTCAGATTTTCGATGTATGTATACGTATATATGTAGATCAAATAATAATATGTCATAGAAACTCGTGTAGAAAAATGTTTTCAAATTTACGTAACAATCAGACCAGGATACAAACGAAAATCGCTTCACTCAAATTCATTAGATAAATTTCTACCATTCGTAAGTACTTCACATTCATTCACTATACTCATATTGTACTATATTCTTCTGTCAATCATATAACGCACTTAAGATTTCGTGATCTTTATTAATTATCTATCCAAAATACAGGTACTAATATACAACAAAATTATAAGTAATTTTAATCGTTATTCAATGATAACGACTATAATTAGTGTTAAAAACTTGATTTTTTTTTTTCACAAATTTTAGACTCTTGCAATTTGAAATGTTGTGGTAAGATCATAAACAAAAAACAAATAAAATCCTCTTAAACTGAAAACTAATCCAACATCATCTTGTTGAGGTATCTTTCAATGATATACAAAAATTGAAAAAATCAGTAACAAAAAAAACAAACATTAAGTATTTAGTATATGATCATGACTTGAATAATTTTGAGTAATTTATTACAAAAACAAAAGTCAAACCTGCGTTAATTTGTTTGTAAAAGGTTCACATTATACGATCGAGTAAAAATATTATGCAACATTTATGGCTTCAAGTACACAAGAGAGAGTAGATGTGTATTATATTTGTTATATTTGTATTATATATGTACTTGTACAATTAATTTTTTTAAATTAATTTGTGTGTGTGTGTGTTTATTGTGTAAAGTACAGCAGTACGTATACTGTAATCATATGAAACGGATTTTAATATATTTTAGAGTTCAATGCCATTTGTTTCCGTTTTTCATATGAAATATTAAAAAAATTATATTAATTCACTAACGTTAAATGTAGTAAATTTGATCACCGTCCGCGATCATACTGCGATCATCATCAATCGACTAATGAATTTTGTGTTAATATTCGATGCCAATTTAAAGTTTTTCAAATTCAAATTCAAATCTAAATTTACAACCAACAGTCTGGCATTAACATGAGAAACCAGTTAATTAATTTGATCGCGTATAATTAATATCAGACATTAATCTTTTTGTTTGTTTAATAAATAATATTATTGAAAGAAATTAATTTAATAAATTTAGTTGTATAGAAAAAAAAAATGTAATGTGTGTATTAAATATGTATGTGCTTATACCTTTTTTATTCGTTCTATAATATTCGAAGAATATCAAAGTAGTACGTACAGTACCTCAATGTCTCAATCAAAACGGGTATATAAATTATCAGTTTTTATTAGTATACTACAAGGTTACTAAAAACCATATGAGTACTAAGATCTTTATAATGAAGAAATTTCATAATATGCATGTATGTATGTATTGTTTTCTTAAAAATGTTTTGTAATTTTTGTTTACCTGTTGTACCTGTACACACTTGTAAGAGTTCTGCATTAAGATAAGACATAAGACAATAATAAATTTTAATTAATGTGCGCAAGCGTAAATGATTTGATGTCACCTTGACACTGATTTCATTGAGCCAATAAACCTTAATGCAATGTGTGTACAGTTTACAATACTACATACTCATAATATACAATGTAAGCTGTTTTATTACACTTTAGGAATATGTAATGAGTTTGTACTCTGTGTATATGATAATTGTCTTGTCATTGTCACTCTGTATCTATTACATCCACCATTATTGCTATCTGCTCACTACCATATTTCTTTTCCGAAACAATAAAAACTGTCAACTTAAAAAATTATTTATACTAAGTAGTGTGCCAATAATAATGAACTGACAAAAAATATTTACTCATTCAATATTAGAATTTTATATAATCAACAACCGCATCTATATAGAATTTATACTTACTATTACGCGAGTAATATCCAACCAATATACAAAAAATTTATACTAAAACAAATGCCAAAAACAATAAAAAAAAATGTACAATTAAAAATGAAAATGATGACTCAAGAACAATTAAATGAAAATTTTATACGAGTAAATAAAGAAATAACCGTAAAATTATTAAGCAAATCTAATTTAAGTATTACTTGCATTTATAATACATATACCAATATTATATCGACATCGTCATTAAACAATAATTTCGTACACTAATAACAAACTAATAATCATAAAAGCGTAAAAGCTTCAATAAATTTTAACAACTCTATACAATATTTTTTTACATTTTGCACATAAATACAATATAGATATCAGATATTACCAATATTACTTATGTCACCTTCGAAGTGACAAAAAAAACAACAACAAAAAAACAATCATTCATTTCAATCATGAGTGCGTTCAAGAACATACTTTAACCATAGTCATGGTATAGTATAGTTTAAGCAAAGTTATGTTGTACTATAGCCACAGTTATGTTAACTTCAAGTAGTTTTTGAACGCGATTTTTACCAATAGTAGTAGCAATAAATTGTCATTCAGCTGTCAAGTCAAGTTTAAAAAATGTTCAAAAAAATTTTTATATATAATTATTATATTTTTTGTTTGTCAAAAATTAATTAATTTTTAAAAATTAATTTTTAAAAAAAATTAATTAATTAATACTACTATTTTTTTCAAATAAATAAAATTGAAATTTTCACAATTCACAACACAAAATTAAATGCCAAACGATTTTTTTATTGTCAATGTCATTAGCACAGGCTTACTATCGTTAATCATGCTCTCCAGCAGGGTTAATTTTTGACATCAAATAGTTAAAAATTTACTTTACTACAGATGTTTATGAACGCTAAAAAGTTATGTTGGTAGTTATGTTTTACTACTATATACCACCACCATTCTGAACGACAAATGATAACTATAGTTAACTATAGTAACGTTTATGAACGCACTCCATATATGTAAGTTACAGAGTTTACTAAAAATTGATTGGAACCGTGTACGTACGTATACGAATGACAAGTTCAATGTTTACTGTTTGTATTGTACCACGTAAAAAATCGAAAAAAGTTTTTACATTTCATCGTCAATACTAATTATTTGTATCAATTCACTACAGATCTGCATTTATCTATACGTTAATGTTATGTCTATTAATTTCGAAATAACTGTTAATAATTTTGTTTTGAAGAGCGCGTATTTTTCAAGATTTTTCAATTATTTATGTGCCTCCATATTACAAGTATGTATATTTCCTTATGAAATCATAAACTAGAAAAGGCATAAAAATAATGTATGGCGCCTAATATGTTACCATATACTTGTACTCCATGAAACTGTTCAAAAATATTAAATTTTCACGATAAAATGAAAATATTACCTGATTGCATTTCATTGGATAAATTTCCTTTAATTTCAAGGTCTAAATAAAATTCGTATTTACTTGAAATATGACTGCATAAAATTTATCACATTCCATTAAAATTGAATCGCTGTAAAGTATGTAAATTATATCGTATATATTATGTAAATTAATTCAATTTCATACTGACCACCGTATTTTTAGATCTACCTTTCAAAATATAAATGTAACACCTAACACGACATACTCGTAATACACCATTAACTGGATAAACAAGTTACATTATATAGCAGTTTGCATTAACAAATCATTATCACTTTTGTGCATTTTATGTAAAAAGCGAAACTTAATTTTATTACCATAATGCATAAATTATTAATTGAAAAAAAAAAAAGATAACAAACATACCACATACCATGTACCAATCTGTCTAGAATGAGAATGATTCGCTTTCATTATTATTATTTCTTGTGTACCCAAATCCATGTAGGATGACCGACCACCTCTAAGATATGAAATTTTAATTATTGAATCTTTAAATTTCTGTTATGTAAATTATTATAAAAAATCCTTAGCTGTGAAATACAACTGGGAATGGAGAAGAAGGTACAGCAATGAGTTGTATCAGATATACCAGGAACCAAACATCGTAAAAAATATCAAAATAGGGCGACTCAGATGGATAGGGCATGTCTTGCGAATGAGTGAAAACAACAATATAAAAAAGATATTCAATGGAGAGCCGGTGGGATATAGAAGTAAAGGAAGACCAAAGAAACGTTTCCTAGATGATGTGCAGGAAGACATTAAACAGCTCGGAATTAGAGGATGGAGATCAAAGGCGCTGGATAGGAACGAATGGAGACAACTTATATAGAGGAAACCAAGGCGGACACATGGCTGTGACGTTATTGCTGATGATGAAACTATTGTACTATTCCGTGTACATAAGTAGTACATTGATTTTATTAATAATATTGTACACTGAATATTATGCATTTACTTACTAATAATAATTAATTGACTACTGCACGCAGACACAGAGGTAGATATTGTTATAACAAATCAAGAAAAACACTGTTATGACTTCTTCTGAAGGTAAGCCAGTTTCAGCTAGTAGCTATCATAACAAATGGTCGACTGTAATTAACTCAACGACTACATAATGTACACATTATACAGAAGTAATTCAATGCTAAAGAAAAACTAAATTTTTTTTTTCAATTTTTTTATTTAATTACTTTTTTACATTTAATCATTGGAAATGAAAAAAAAAAAAAAAATTCATACCAAAAATTTACTGTTCATATTTTGTTCGATTTAACCACAAAATCGAAAAATGTACAAGGATTTTGATTTTTTGTTTTATTATTTGAGCGTTTTTTGAAGGAGAGGACTACACACAATTTTTATTTTTAATTTTATACTTTGATCATCCGTCATTCATTTCCTTTGTTGTGCTGAAGCTCACACTGTTATTGAGATGATAACTATTTATAGATTTTGGTGGATTTTGGTAATAATTTGGTGTAAGCATTTTACGTTTAAAAATGATAATGATGATGGATCTCTTATGCAATATTACTAGGTCGACCCGACCGTAATTACTGCCAGCTTGACTTAAAACTAATTGTGTAAGTTAGATTCAATTCTCAACACGGGTTGATTGAATCATCAACATACTTGCACTTGATTGACTCATTTTTTAATAGATAATTTCTAGTTTTTATTATTGTTCATGATTAATGATATTCTGAAAACTTTTGATTTCGAAATGAATTTATTTTTTTGATTTTTGATGTTATGTTAAAATTTATATTATTTTCAAGAGATGATCATTAAACTTTTCACCTTTTCAGATAAATTATGGCATCACATGAAAATCCAGCATTTGTTAATGATGACGGTAGGCAACCATATTTCAGTTATACCATTACAAATAATAGGATGTCGCCTACATCAAAATCACCATTACCACCACCACCACCACCATCATTACCTTTGCATCAGAATAATGCACCACCGATCGAATTATCGATAACAAATGGAACAGTAATAATTAAAAATTAAGAGATAAATATGAGATTAAAGTTTAAACTTCATTTTCATTTTCATTTTAGCCACCTGCTATCAAAGATCCAATTACCAATCAACCAGAAACATTATCCTCTTCAGCCAAATCTTCAGAATCAGGTGAACGTGATCTATGGGGTAAAGAAATTGAATTTCTTTTGTCATGTATTGCAATGTCCGTTGGATTAGGAAATGTTTGGCGTTTCCCATTCACTGCATTAGAGAATGGTGGCGGTGCATTTTTAATACCATACCTAATAGTATTATTTCTAGTTGGTAAGCCTATTTATTATCTAGAAATGTTAATTGGTCAATTTTCGAGTCGTGGAGCTGTTAAAGTTTATGATTTATGTCCGGCTATGAGAGGTAAGCAAAATAATTATTTTTATTTTTTTCCTGTTTTCTCTACACTCATGTTAAATACAACTCTTTCATAACAAAATAAAACTCTTTCCCAAAAAGGATCGCATCTATGTAATAAAATGTTTTCTGTACAAATTATAAATATGTAAATCAAAATTATTTGTATAAAATACGAGTATTTATCACTATATGCATAATATACTTAAAATTAAAAATTAAATTATTTTCTATTTTTATTTTTCATCTTGTTGAAAGGTATTGGCGTTGGCCAAGTTATTTCAATATCAATTGTTACTACCTATTATGTTGTATTGATGGGAATCACAGTTAGATATTTAATTGCATCATTTCATACAATTTTACCATGGAGTGTTTGTCAAGATGAATGGAATGCTGAATGTATACCATCTACCATAGTGAATAATACATCAATAACATTTTTGAATACTAGTAATATTAACGATAATGATACTATTAGCAATAGTGGTAGTAATATTAGTAGTAGTAGTATTAATAATATTTATAGTAAACCAATATCATCGGCTGAATTATTTTTCTTGTAAGTTGCGTATATATGTATATATAAATTTTTTTATCAAAAAATTATAATTTATTATATCCTTGCATAATATTACGCTTATATTGATTATTATTATTTTTAGTAAATTTGCATTATAACTGCAATTGAATGATTGATTGGCTTTTATATTCATTTGTTTTTTAGAATTATATTGCGGTTGGTGATGGTTTTTAGATTTTAATTTTAAGAAGTGCTTCATTTATACACTTTGTTTTCATATTGTAATTTCGTTTTAAAATTACATCAGAAAAATTACATATGTACATACATATTTGCATGAATTTAAATTGAACGAATAATAAAATTGAAATAAATCAAACACTTAACCATAAGGTCGAAGTCATTATAATATATTATTTATACGAGCGTAACATTTAAAATTAAGTTAAAAGCAAAAATAAAGACAACAAAATTAAAGCGTTCTTTCTCTCTCTCTCTCTCTCTCTCTTTCCTTCCCTTATATCTTCTATATTTCTTCTGAAGCTGAACTCACTATAATAATTTTTTGCTCTAAATATAGGACCACATAACGAAGTGATATATTGTCAGATCGATTCCATCCATTAGTGAAATGTCAATCAAATTTGTTTTTTTTTCTTTCTATAAATTTAATTCTCTCCAAAAATGCTTATGATTTATGTATGTACGAGGGTAAGGTGAAAAGTTCTCGGCCTGACAGTGAAAGCCTATGTTTTTTAGAATAAAATATACATTTATTTCTCTACATAATCTTCTTTCAAATCTATGCACTTTGTCTAGCGTTTCTCCAATGAAAGGATGCCCTCCTTAAAGTGAGATTCTGGAAGGTCTGCAAAATACCCATCTACAGCTTCCATAACCTCTTCATTTGATTCAAAATGTTTCCCAGCTACGAATTTTTTTAGATTTGGAAACAAATGAAAGTCTGACGGAGCCAGATCTGGTGAATAGGGTGGATGTTCCAGCAATTCGTACTTCAAATCCCTCAGTTTTCCCATTGCCAAAACACCTTTATGGGCAGGTGCATTGTTCGTTTCCGCATTTGTTTTTGATCAGCAGTTAACAAATGCGGCACCCATCTTGTACAAAGCTTTCTCATATTTAATTCTTGATGTAAAATATACCGCACTCGTTCCTCTGATATGCCCATGGCCTCAGCTATCTCATGCACTTTTAATCGCCGATCGTCCAATACCATATTGTGCACCTTCTCGACGTTTTCCTCTGTAGTGGCCGTTTTCGGTCGTCCTTCACGTGGATCATCTTCAAGAGATGTACGTCCACGTTTAAATTCAGCTGCCCACTTTTTGACTGTTGAAAGTGAAGGAGCAGACTCCTTATAAACTTTTACCAACTTTGGATGGATTCAGAAGGTAATAAACCGTCCAAAACGAAGAATTTAATTACCGCACGATATTCAATTTTATCCATTTTAACAAAACACACAAACACATCTACTTTAAACATCCGTATAAAAAATACCATTTGACAGATCAAGTTGAAATTTGAAATATGTTGTTTTGACAAGTGTACCAACATAACAATAAAAAATTTTAATATCACTGCCAGAACTGTGTTAGGCCGAGAATTTTTCACCTTACCCTCGTATGTATATACAATGAAGAAATTTTATTTTAATTTTTCCTATATTTCCTTCTTGTACTCGTATACAAAATGCTAAATACTGTAGAAGAAAACAAAAATAAATAAATAATATCAATAAAATAATGATAAGATATTCAATTTATATTTACATTTTCAATTAGAGAGACATTTTGTTTGCTTATAACAACAAATAAATTTATTTAATTCACACGAATCACACGTATCAATTGAATTAAATTAAATTCACACTTTATATTACTTAGTTACATACATGAAATCTTAAGGAAGTGTGCGAAATGATTGTCGTTTTTTTTTTTTTGCTATTTTTTATTTTATTTCAAATAAATTTTTCATTATTTTCAATTGCCATGACAATAAAATTCGAAAGTATCTATACTAATTTAGTTTCCAAAATTAAATTTCTTTTTTTATTTGATTTCTTAGTTTCTTTCCAATTTTTGTATTTATTTTTTCTAAGATGGAGAATAGAAAAAAATATTACGACGAAAAAATGTGTCAATCAATCAAAATTATTATTTTTTTTATTGCTTTTTATTTTAATGTTTAAACTTTATTTTATGGTATATACTCGTACATCGTATACGAGTGTATAGGTAAATCAATGACGTTATATGGAAAAAGAGGAATTTAATTATTGTAATTGTAAATGTAAATAAATAGAAACAAAAAAAGAATTTCAATTACAATTTTAAAATTTCCTTCTAGAAAATACGATATCTATAGATGCTGAAAAAGAATTTTTAATTATTTTAAAATCTACAAAATTACTTATACATAATATTCATATGTGCATATGTAGAACGTGGTAGAACGTAGCAGGTTTAATAATATACTCACTTGGTACTTACTTATTGAATTGCATTTTGCATTGCACGTTATTTGATTAATGCATTTTGTATCTCTGTAAAAAAATCTCCCTTTTTCCGCACAAAATTTACCAATCCACACAAACACACACACGCACACACACACACACAAATGTAACTCCCACGCTCACTCGAATCTGAATCTGAATACATATACTAATTTTCTAAATTGTTACTCAATCACTCAACTTTTTATTCATTCATTCAATCATTTTTTTAAATTTAATTTTTTTGTTTTTATTATTTTTTGTTAATTTTACCTTTTTTTTTCATTTCATCCATTTATATGCTCTCTCCTATGCATACGCATACGAATACCACCTCATTATAAAAATACATATACATATTTACCTTTTAAAGGAATTGGATTTGGTCAATTTTTCACTGTCTTCATTCTTGGAACGTATTATGCATCACTAATGGCATTAATCTTAAATTACATTTTAATATCTTTTGAACCTGTATTACCATGGTCTAAATGTAAATCAGAATGGTTGTACTGTATCGATTCGAATGATATTTATGTTGCAGCAATGATGGATGATAATATAATGCATCCAGCAACAGCAGCAGAAACAATAACAATCAGTACCAATAACAGTGGTGTTAGTAATACAACCAGCAACACTATCGCCACCAGCACCACCACCACCACCATTATTACTAATTCAATTCTATCCTTACCATTATCATCTTCTAATAATGTTTCAGCACAAACACAGACAGTATTCAATAATGAAACACATCGTATACTGACAAGTTCTGAATTTTATTTTGTGTAAGTTTCATCCTATGGTGATGGACATTCATTATATATCGATATAGAGTAGTGATAAAATTATTTCTGGTATTGGTGTATTTAACAAAACAAAATAAAAAATGTGATGTTACTTTTTCTTATTTGATTTTTTTTCTTTATTTTTTGTATACCTTTCAAAAATAAATTGTATATGACGTTATAGAAAAGAAATTCTAAGGGAAAAAGATTCAATCGATGATGGAATCGGTGTACCGAATTGGCAATTAGTTCTTGGACTTTTGGCATCATGGATAATTATCTATGTGATCATAATAAAAGGTGTTCGAAGTTCCGGTAAAGCATCATATTTTCTTGCCATATTTCCATATATTGTACTAGGAATTTTATTGATTCGTGCAATCACCTTACCAGGATCATTGAACGGTATCATTTACTTTATAAAACCACAATGGGGTGAAATTTTAAATCCACAGGTATTCATACAAATATAATAAAGGGGCATTAAAATGAAATTTAAAATTCTCCCATTTACTCTTTCAGGTATGGTATGCTGCTGTAACTCAAGTGTTTTTCTCCTTATCCGTTTGCTTTGGAAATATTATCATGTATGCTTCATACAATAAATTCGGACATAACGTTCACAAGTGAGTGCTAACAATTAAGTATTTACAATGCGCATTCATAATATTTTTCTCTTCTTAAACTTATCCATTTTATTTTCATTTCACCAGAGATGCAACAATAGTAACTTTGCTCGATACATTCACTTCACTTTTGGCTGGTTTCACAATATTCGGAATTCTTGGACATCTGGCACATGAAATCGGTACTGAAGATGTCGGTTCTGTTGTAAAAGGTGGTACTGGTTTGGCATTCATTTCATATCCGGAAGCAATAGCAAAATTCAAAAATGTTCCGCAAATTTTTTCGGTATTATTCTTTTTGATGTTGTTCGTTTTGGGTGTCGGAAGTAATATTGCTATGACCTCATGTACAATGACAGCGATACGAGATAATTTCCCGAAGGTAAAGCATTGGCATGCAGCTTTTGGTATAGCTGCGATTAGTTTTTGTATCGGTCTCGTATACATTACACCGGTAAGTCGTATACATTCGGATGTTTTGATTTTCAATATTAATGACTTCTTGTTGCGCTTGTAAATGTTTACAGGGTGGTCAATTTATTCTGAATTTAGTCGATTATTTTGGTGCATCAATGATCGCTATTGTACTTGCGATAGCTGAACTTTTTACACTCAGCTGGTGCTATGGTGTACGCAGAATATGCAGAGATGCTGAATTCATGATCGGAAAAAATCCAAATTTATATTGGAGATTATGTTGGGGCGTTATAACACCAGCATTAATGACTGCTATTTTGATTTATACATTTTTTGCATACGAACCATTAACATACAAAGGACATTTATATCCAGAATGGGCATATGGTTTGTATAATTTTAGATGAAAAAAAAAAAATTCATCTTGTTTCAATTATTATCAATTAATTTACGATCGAATTTCTTTTTTAGCTATTGGATGGACAATATCTGCTATCGGTATTTTACAGGTACCTATATGGGCGTGTATTGCAATAATTCGTCAGCCTGGCGATACAATACTGGAAAAAATTGCTGGAGCTTTTAGACCAACAAGAAAATGGGGTCCAATCGACCCAGCATTACGAGAAAAATATCAAAAATTTCTAGCTGCCGATGAAGATGATAGAATGTTCGAGAAACAAGGAATTATTACGGCTGTTAAAAAGAATTTATTTGGATAAAAAATTTAATTTTTAATTGAATAAGCTCTCTCCTTTTTATGTATTTGGAGTTCTATAATTTTATATATACCTACCTACATATATAGTACCTAAAGTATGAAATTTTTTGTAGTATTAACTAGATCATAAGATACATTTGTATGTGAATATTATCAAAAAAAAAATGTTATTAAAATGAAAAGATCAAATTAATGTTTTAAAATATTAAAGTTTCAATTAACTTAGATGACGAAGTGTTTAGAAATGCACCGGGCGCCAAGGAGGCTCAAACCAACGCTGACCTAACGCAATAAACTTCTTCTTCTATTAATTTTTATAATAATTTAGAAAATTTTATTAAATTTTTTATTTCACAATTATTTATTATTTTTCTTAAATTTTAACCAAAAAAAAAAAAAACATTTTTTCAAAATTCGAAATTCTCTTAAAATTACCACAGAATTGTGTTGTGTAATACATTAATAATAAATTTAATTAAGTTTCAATGGGAATTAAAGAAAATATGAAATTTGATTTCATTATAATATAAAGGATAATTATGGTAAATGCATAAAACGAATAATAATAATGATAATAATTATGAAAAGGATGATCATGATAGTGCGATGATAATGATTTTCTTCTTTAAAATATGATCTAGAAATTAATCCACAAGAAAATATCTCATAATCACTGTAATAGAAATTTCAATTAATTCTTTAAGCCTTAAATTTTCTATATTGAGAATTTTTAAAATTTATAAAAGACCTAATTACTTATATTTTATAGTTAATATCTTACTACATATTTGCATATATAGCTACCAATATAAATTGATCTGATTATACAAATTTGTGAACTTATTTCTTATAGTTTTCCTTTTTTTTTCGGATTTTTAATTTGTCTTATTATTCCTCATCTTCTTCTTTAACTTTGATATGATTTCCTTATGCGTACGATTGCATTTCATTCTAAGTACAATACAAAAAAGGCTGAGATCGAAGCACATACACTAAGTGCCGATGCAGCATATATAACAGCAGCTGTCGAACCTAACCATGATATAAATGTACCAATACTAAGTGAGACGATCAATTGTCCAATGAATACCATGCTACTTATAATTGCAATATCAGTTCCGAGACCACGATTCTGTTTCAATGGAACATTTTCACCACTCTTAACTTTAAACTAAAAAATTTTTGAAATTTAATTATTATTTGATTCTTTCTTTTTGAAATTCTTTAAAATATACACGAGTACTTACACAACCACATGAATGATATTTTGCTACTAAGAAATATGGAATCGTAAATAATGTTGAATAAACAACACCAGATGTTGTACTTAATATTAGTACACCAATTTTTGTTGGCCATGCTGCTAATATAAACATTCCAACTGCATATGATAATAAACCTCCCATATAAGTATTTCTAGTTCTATAAAATTATAAAAATCGAAAATAAATTTAACATTTGAAATTTTTACAAAATTTTTTAAATTTTACCCAAAATTTGTCATCAATCGTTCAACCATCATTGAATATGTTGCACATGAAAGTGCATAAATCGATAGACCCCAACATCCGAATCGAACTCCATCTTCATAAAGTGCATGCATCTCTGGACTTGCTGTTGCCTAAAAAAAATAAATTTTAAAAGAAAAATATTACCTTCGAATAAGAAAATAAAAACAGAATGTTTATTGTTTATAGCTTCATGATTATTCCACTATACATATACTTACATGTGGACTTCCACCATATACAGCTTCTCCGACGAAATCCGTAAAATATAAACAGTAACAAAGATGTGACATCCATGTGAATAGATTTGTTAAAGTTAAAATTTTCATTGATTTCGGCATAACTACGATACTCTTTAAGTATTGCATTAATGAAATTCTTTCTTCTTGATCTTCATCTTCATCTTCGATTGCTCTTAAATTACTATCGTAATTATTTTTGCCACTAATTGATAATTCTGGGCAAAATAAACCATTTTCTGTTCGACTATTATCATGTTTTATATATTTTTCTGATACAGGAATATTGTGTTTTACTTTTTGCTCAGACAATTTTATTTCCAAAGTTGTTGTCTATAAATTTGAGGAAAAAAAAAACAAGGAACGTCAAAACCAAAGTGAAAATTTTAAACTGAAAAGACATTATTTATATGTTTCTTCGTTTTACCTCTTTTATGTAATAGTCTGGATTGTTATTTTTTGCAATTTCCTTTTTAATTGCAGCTGCCGTTAGTGGACGTAATAATCCATCTTTTTCGATTAGCTTTAATGGTATCTCACGAAAGCTTGTTGTCGTAATTGTAAAACATATACAAAATATAACAATTACAATAACGAATACACTCTGTATATTACCGCCCATAAATGAACCGAAATTTGTTTCTTTCCAATCGATTGCACCTAATGTATACCCAAAAGTTCCACCTATTCCAGCCATTGTAGTGAATATGCTCAAAGCTTTTGCATGATCACCTTCAAAAAGAAAATAATTCAATAAAAATTTAAATATTCAAAATTTATTCTTAAAACAAAAAATTATTTACTTGGTACACAGATATCCAATAAATATGCTCTTGAAGGACTTTGTATTGTATCTGCACCAAAATCTAATGATATCGTTCCTAAGACTGTTAGTATTATGGCAAATTTGAAATTTTCTAAAGATGATGACGTACCCATCGTTGTATCGTCGTTAATTAATAATAAAGATCCGTTATTAGTTGAATTTGTTAAAAATGTATCGACTATTGAAGATGCATTATCAGTTAAATTCGCCATAAATGTCTCATTTGTTAAGATAGCCGTATATCCAATATCACCCAATAATAAACCAAGATTTTTTCCAAATGGTACAAAACATAAACCCAACAGTATATTGATCGACAATATAATTATAATTGGTCGACGTCTACCTATACTTAGTTTACAACGATCACTTAACGAACCAATTAATGGTGCTAAAAAGAAACCTAATAAAGGTGATAGAGCCCATACCATAGTCATATGACGATGTTCGATACCAATTTGTAACAGAATTGGTGTTACGAATGCTGTTTCGGCCGCATACGATAATTCTACACCAATAATTATACAAGATATTCGAATGAAATCGAATCTTGATTTCGGTCTATTTACAAAAATTTGGAAGAAGAAAAATTCGTTAAAAAAAAAAAATTTCCAAACATTTTCATCAGAAATGTAAAATGAATCTGATAACATACCTGAACACATGAGAATAATCCTTTTCTTGTTGACGTGCATGTTCTTCACGTAATTTTAACATGTAATTAACAACCGGATCATTTGTGATCTGTGATTGAATATGACCACCACCAACCATTTTATTTTATTTATTTTTTTCAATTTGTTCTAATTAAAATTTGTGATCCTAGTTTTCTAGATTCTATAGTAACTTTATACAATTAATCTAGAATGCTGTAATAAATAGAGAGAAAAAAATTACCAAAATGTTATATTGGATTAAATGAGATGTAATATGGTTTAATTATTGAAAAATGATTAAAAATAAATTTCACTTATGAGTGTAGCAATATTTTTCTCTTTTCAGTTAGATTTTAAAGATTTCAGTAAGTTCAATTCAAAATCATCAAAAACTAATGTACAAAACTTGACTCAAAATATTTTTGTCATTTATTTTTTTTTATGCCTAAAAATATGCAAAAATAATTACTTTAGAAATTTTAATATAAAAAAATCCAAATAATTAATTCATAAACTGGTACTGTAAATACACTGGATAATAATTCATACAATAACGCTTGATACGGTGAATGAAAATGAAAGTTATTCAAGTTTTCACATAAATGTATTTTTTAATTTTTACTTGCACACACATATACATACGTATATATTTTCAACTTTCAAAATTCAATGTTTTCCATCCTTTAAGACTACGTTATTATTAATTACATTTATGAATATATTTATTATACGTAATTGGTTATAAAAAAAAAAAAATAATTCTGGAACATTGCCAAATTCTGGAAAGTGTCCCAATAGAACTCCATACCCATTGGTACATACATACATGCCCATACTGTCCATACGTGTAGATACAACTACAATTATTTGTATTTTAATTAAGTTCAATATTAATATAAAATCATATGTGAATATATCAAACATTTTTTATAACTACTCTAATTACATTTCAATTGATTTTAATAAATTTAATTACTTTTTTTTAAAATTAATGACGTAATAATATTTGTATTATATGTATGTACATAAATAAAATATCAAAATCAAAAAATAAAAGAAAAAGCATATTTAATTTTAAAATTGTACATACTCGTATGTATTGATAACACAAATTTATTTCAATTGATATTCAATAAATGAATGTTAATACAATGATAAATATACATACATAAACACATATTGTCTATATACAATAATATATGCATATTACTTATTTATGTGTGTTAAGTGTACATTTGTATTGTCAACAAATCGTTATACGCGAGTACGGATACGTATATGCATTATAATGTACACAAGTGTAAATGTAAAATAAATTTATTCTAAAAATTATTTTTTTTTTTTTTGAAAAAAATGCGAGCAACAAAATGATGATTTTATTTATTGAAATTGATTAAATATTTATATGATTAATTAACACAATATTATATACTCGTATGCAGATATATACATATATGTCTTAAGCTTAGACTGCACTAAATCAATCAGTATCAGGTCCGACATAACGTAAAAAATGTTGCCAAATCAAAGATTGATATTTCTGATGTGAATTCAAATCAGCTTAACAGACTATATGACTATGATCAGTGGTAGTTTCATTTTAAAATGCAACCACAATTCGGTTTCCAAACGACATCTATGTAAATACCGACAACGACTTTTATTTGTCAAAATTTACCAGATTCGTACCTACCATTTAATCAAGTTGCTTACAGTGCTATATAGCTCAGCAGAAAATCGTTGTTAATGTACATTTTTAATTATTTTTATAGCAAAGTAAATCTATTAAAATTACAAATTTTATTTATTGTAAAGAAATATTCCCAGTAGGCAAATATATAGCGAGACCATTCTGCTAACATAGAATTTCAATAGACCATTGCATAACGAAATTTGTTTGCCAAAATGGCAGGAACGAACTGATCTTCAAGGTTGGGGGTGGTTGAACTTTAGGCGCCTTAGGTTATCATCCTCTGATAAGAATCATACAGAAGGTAAAGTTTGGAATGGAGTGGAATGAAGTTGATATATTTATGCATCATTTACAATTTCAACGTGGAATTCACACCAGAGTAGACGGTATTCACAATTCAGAGTAGATTACCTCCTATGTGATTATATAGGAAAGATTTATAATTGATACACTGCTTTTAAAACTTTTAATATAATTTCCCCACCATCATAGTACATATTTCATTTATAGAAATACAACCTAATCTCATTCTAACTCTGGTGAAATCAACGCTAGGCAGAAAGAAGATAGCGATATAGAATTTCTTGTGTGAAAATGAAGATAAATTATGAAAAAACCACTCTGGCATGTAATCTACGTTTAGTGGTAAATAAGACATTGTCCACCAAAAATGTAGCTAAACACTTCATATCCACCCCAACTTAAGAGCTTGAATTGAATTTCAATATTAATAAATTTCTAACCATGAAACTTTCATTCAATTCAAAACGTCATAGACACAGACACTATACCCACTCACATATGAACCGCAAAATACTCGTTTATCAAAATTTGAAATCAATGCAATTATTGCAATCCAATAAATTGAAAATCTATATTTATAAAAAGATAAAAATTCTGAATAACAAGTTCAAAGTAAAAAAAATACCAAATTTCACCAAAACAAAAATATTAAAAAAATATATAATCAAAACAATTATCTCTCTTATAGCAAAATTATTTATGTATTTATAAAATATTTTTTTTTTTTTCATAAAATGCAGAAATTTTTCTTATCACTCCATTTCAATGAAACACAATAATATAATATTCATGTGTACATGTGCATAATTTTAATATTCATTTTGTTTAACAAACAAAGGATCGTGAAGACAGTTGAAATCAAAACAATTTTTAAAAAATATATTGTACATAAATTAAAAATTATGGCAACAACAAAAATTCTACAAAATGTTCTTATTCTTATTTTTCTTCTTAACATTTTTATTATCAAAAGAAACCAAAATAGAATTAAAAAAAAAAAATAAATGAATAATATTGAAAAATATCGTCATCATGTGTAAGTATGGGTACAAGATCATTAATTGTTATCAATTATTGTTAGACAGAAATATATTTTTTTTTTCACCTATGGGAAATGATATAAAAATATATACGCATATACAATATACACTATTTCTAGCATATGCATGAGTGCATATGCGTGTGTATTCGTATGTGTTATAAAATATTTATGGAAATGTACAATTATCTGTGAAAAATATATTTTCCACAAAGAAAAAAAAAATTTTTTTTTTATTATTTAAATTTGTAATAAGTGTAGGCAATTTACAATAATTTATTTTTGTTATTGTTTTTTGCTTTCCTTGTAATCGCATTATGTATAAATAAATAAAAATATCATACATATGTTCGAGTAAATAATTACATTACTTATACATATATATGTAGCTTATGAAATTATTTAAAAAAAAAAAAAATTACTTATCAATATTATAATTAATATTAATAATATTGACCTGATTTGAACTTTTTTTCCCCTTATAATGGTACATATATACGATCATATAAACATATGAGTGTATAATTACTTGCAGTTCAATACAATCAAACACGTCGAATTGATAATGCGAAAATTAGTAATTTATTGATATTGATATCTTTGACAGCAAATTTTCACTTTTCAAAATACAATAAATTTGATACAAAATCAAATATCAACAAAATGCCACTAAATGATCTTCGTACCTTTATGCAATTTGAAAAAATTAGCATTATATTGAAAAAAACAGTCAACACTATGAACACATTTGAGAGAAAAATCCCAAGGAAAATCTACGGACCCGTCAAGGAATTTAAAAGGTATTCCAACACTTCTATAATGAACGGCGTCTATAAGATACAACCAGAAGTTGTATGAATAATTCGAATCTCCGTCACTATCAACTCTCTGGTGGGCTGGTCATGTACAAAAGATAAAATGACGCTATAGTTCAAAAGAAAGTGATAGATATGATTCCACAGGGAGAAATTCGATCTAGAGGTAGACTAAGAACACAAAGTAGCGAGAGGCTCTCGGACGTTATTGGAAGTCAGCAACTGGAGAAGAGAGAAGAGATGCCGTTGATAGAGCTGTCTGGTGGCTCAGGGACGATTTGATCCGTAGAGAGTGGTATGCGCCTGAAGAATATTTTTAATAATTATTGTTTAAATTCTTAACTGTGCATCTATATTACTTGATCGTTTTCAAATTATAAAATTCTCACACACATTAAAGAAACTCGCTGATTAATTATCATGCATGCATTTTCTAAATTTTTTTTTTTTGTCAAACACTTTCACTTTCTGTTTTCAATAATACTTATGTGGTGTGACTTTGAACACTAAAAAATTATAGATCGTATGTAATAGCAATGAATTCTGACATTTAAATTCAATCACATTTAGTTGTGCAAAAAAATAATTTCTACAAAATTTACAACAAATTACTTGAAAAATTTTTCAGGAAATATAAATAAATTCAGTTTAAAAATTTATTTATTTTTCTCTCAAGTCTTTTATTAAGAATTTATACCAAAATTTGTCTTCATCCATACAAAAATACTATAATATCGATCGATTTAATTAATTTATAAATATTAAAGGTTAATGGTATACGCCGTCCGTACTCGTATATTACCTGAATAATTTAAGAATCTCTTTATTGACTGAAATAATATTACTTGAGAATTTCATTTTTATTTGCAATTAAAAACGAACAAACAACAGCAGCAACAACAACAGTTAAGTGCATTAAAATTATTCGATACTGTTTATAGTATGATAGATATTCAGCGATAAGTAAATTTATTATTTTTTACAAAAATTATAGAATTATTGCTTTGTTTTTTTTTTTTTTTAATTAAGGAAAAAAGAAAAACGTAAGCAATTTTTATTATCGATTTAAATCTACATTATATGCATATATCTATCTTGTTCACTTGAAAGATTTTATCAATAATAATTTCTGTATCGTTAACAAAAATATATCAGTTTGATCATGTGTGTTTATTTTTTATATGTGTGCGATGGATGTACAATTGTATGTATCGATACCTTGTTAAGTAAACATATGCTCGTATGTGATATCAATGTATGCACAAAATATTTTATCGTAGATTCGTGTCGAAATAATACTTATTTTGCAAAATATCACAATATATGGACATAATAAGAAAGACATGACGATCGGTCGTTCGTCAAACACAACGCAACAATAATAACAGCAATAACAGCAACATAGTATAAGTACAACAAAATTATTGACGATTAATCAAAATAATAATGATTACAGTTTACAGTAGTGTAGTACAAGATGATAACAAAATCATAATAGCAAGTAATATATGCCTTAATGCCGAAGTAGTAAATTTAGTGATCATAAAAATCAGATTGTAAATTATAAATTAAATTAAAAAAAAAAAAAAGTTTTAATCTTGAATTTGTAATCAAATTTAAATCAGATAGTCGGATCCTTTTTTTTGTGTATTTCTATAATGACCTTCTATACGAGTAGATCGACCACCGTTAAATTTAGCTTGAAATTATAAATTTAAACATCTTTAAAGACCAACAAACTAGGAGTCTGGTGTTGCGACTTTATTAATCGTGGAATCTGAATAAAACGTGATAATAAAACCCAGTAGTTCATAATTAAGTTAAAAGTCTTCGTCATTAAATGACAATCGACACTCTTGTAAAGTGATTATGTTGGCTAAATGCTTATCTATAAAATGATGAAGGTGTTTTCGATTTGGCAATTTCAAGTACTTGCGAGTAGGAAAGGTAAATGTCTGTGCTAAACCATCTACTCGCAGCTACTCATGAAAATTTTTTCAAGTAGCTGAAAGTAGATGCAAGTAGTTACGAATAATTTGTGTGTAGTTCGTTTTAACAATTTATCCTAGACACATTTTAGTACTCGCAAGTACTTGAGATTGTCAAATCGAAAGCACCTATTATCGGTATACACACACCATAAGAAAAATTATAAAAGAAGTTACTACAATGTAATGACAAAATGAACCAAGAAAATTTAGAGAAAAGAAGAGAGTAAGATTTACGAATATCTATATCACTTAAAGTTGAACCCTCGATGGTAAAGTGGAGTAGAGGAAGACCGAGAAATAGTTGGAAGCATTAAACAAAAGAATACAAAAAATAATAAACTAATTAAACATTTAATAAAAAAAAAAACTCTTCTAGTGGATAAAATGATCCTAGATTTCAGTTTCAAAACGCACCTAAGTACAAAATACACTATTTTCCTTAAAACTAACCGCCTTATCATGATATTCGAAGACGATGAAACGATGAAACGATGAAACGAAACGATACGATATAAAATTGCTATTATTTAACTTCATCGTTTCGAATATTTAGTGGTACATAGTGGTACAATATAAATCCCTTATAAAATGAAGCTTTAATGTATAATTCATACAATTTCCAGTTTTGTTGTAAGAAAAAATGGTTCGATGTCATTTCTATTATTTTGTTGATGTTTTGAAATATCATTTTTAATAATAATTTCCATTTTTTTAAAAAAATTAATTTAATATTAATATTCACAAATATTAGTAATATGCTTTAAATAAAAAAAATTCTATTAAAAACCAAAAAAAAAAATAGATTTATATGTAAACGATGAACAAAATGCTATCGACTGAGTAGACGATGAAAATCGTTTGAAATTGGAACGTTTCGAATATCATGATCGCGTTTTTAACAAGACGATACGAAACGTTTCGTCTTCGAATATCATGATAAGGCAGTAAATTTTTTTTGAACATTTTTCCGTATTACGTTGTAATATCTTTTTCAACTACTATATTTTCACTTGTAAGTGTCAGATATCACTAACAAAGTTTTATTTTTTGATCAATATCAATTTATTGAAATTCAAAAACTAAAGCATAATAAAAAAAAATGAAATAACTATTAGAACACGTTTCAAAAATCAATAAATATTTCAAAATTTGAACAACTGTTAATCGGAATGTATATCATAATATCGAAACGTGCGTATACGCTATTACTTTACGTGGAAAATTCTAATATTGTTTTACATCATAATATCCATAAAATTTTAGTTTTAAATATTCATCTAAAGTAAAAACAATTACTGAATTTTTATAAAAATGAAGTAGAGATCATGAATACAAGTTAAGGTAAATAGATTGTTTAGATGAATAAAATATTATTCGTTATTCAAAATGTATAGATACGTAGGCCAATTACTCTGAATCGATCTAAACAAATCGAAATTTGCTCAGAATTTATTCTCTTGGTAACTTATCCTACACACACACTGGAGGCTTGAACAGATCAATGGTTGTGGTGTTGGTCTGGTACTCTTGTGGTGATATGTCTTGGTATGAATCCCGCATCCAGCGCTCTTCTCTCGCCCAAGTTGATCATTAATTAAAGTCAGCAATGTACACCAGTAACTGATTACTGATGATAAACTGAGCGATATATCTGACAGAATTACCGATCGGCGGCGGGATGCCATAATGGACTAAGTATCTATCTGTGTGCACTTAATATTTCAAATGTGAGTATTTGGTAGCATTATGTACCAGAATATTAAATACAAAATCTTTTTGCAGTAAAAAACAAACATGCAAGTATTTTTAAAAACTTTGTCAAACTTTAAGTTTAATTCTCAAACTGCGCACACTCTTTGAACTGAAAAATAAATCTTTAAAAAAAAGTTTTTTTTTTTTTTTTGCACAAAATACTCACCTTCAAAATTAGATCGTCTACAGATTCAAAGAAAATAATCGAATTCTAGACAATTTTTTTTTTGCTTTCGTTAAAAACTGAAGATTATCTTCTCTATAATTTAGCACACCTTTTTTTCCTAAATTTTCTTTTCAATCTTTTTTATTTCTTTTACAGTAGTGCGGGAAAAAAATAATTATAACTCGTGTGTGCGAATAATTTCAAAAAATTTTATTTAAATTCAAAATTTGAAAAATATTCAAGTATCATAAAGTTCAGTATTCTTAAATAAAATATTTGTAGTTCTTTTCTTATATAGAACACAAAATATAATATGATGATTCACTTGTTTTATATTATTGTAATTATTACCGTCGGAAGGATCAAATAATTTTCTCATAACTACCATACAGTGATTATTTTTTGGTATTTAAATAAAAAATAAAATTAACTAAAATTAGTAGTAATGTTATAATGTTGTACACGTAATTTTTATATTACACAAATCTACAGTGTAGACGAAAAATGAATGAACAAATTTTTACACGAATTAAATGTTTTATATTTTTTTTTCCTTTATTTATTTTTTGCAAAAGTCCCGAAAATTGTTGAAATTATATCGAAGAGCCTTTCAATAAATTTTTCCTATATAATTATTGCGGTTTATGTTGTGTAGAATTTTGAATTAATTAAAATAACTCGATAGCCGATAATATTAATAATTGATGTTACGATGCGTATATTAATTAAATGGAAGAATACCAAACTGATACTAAATTTGAATATAGAATTGTAAGCTGTTTTTATATAATATACACTTATGGCTGATGCGAGTATATTGTACTTTGTGTCGTGTGTATATAGTGTGTACTGTGTGTGTACTCATATTCTATACGTATTATTTTTGATGTATTTTTTGAACGCTTTTGAACGCATTCGAACGAATTCATTCATATCTCCATATCTCTCAATCAAATCTCATATGTATTTTCATAATAAATAATAATTACCATTAACAAAGCTCTTAATTTCTCTGTTTACATATTGTTCAAACATAACACACTTCTATATACTATCACCCGTATACACACATGCATGTAAATACGCGCCAATAATTAGAAAAATAGCGACTATAAGTATAAAACTATATGAGCATGCGTGTATGATGGGATGGTGTATTATTGACACGTATAATATACATGCTATACATTATGTACACAAAAACAAACACAACTCACTACGTAAGCGAATTAATTTTAATCCAATCCAAATTAGATCATTACTAATTATTATTAGAGGGTGTCATTTGCTAATTATTGTAATGTAAATAAATGCATATACGAGCACATACATGAGTGTGTATATGCATATACATATGTACAAGATTGCATAGATTTAACTACAGTATACAAATGATCGGCTTAAATATATTTTTTTTTCTACAAAGTAAATACATACACATCAATGATAATTTTTTGTTCTAGAACATGAATATTTAGATAAAAAGTAAACACTACAGACTACACAGGTTCAATTGCCTTCAGAATTATGTCATATATATACACATACAATTATAAAATTGATAACAACAAAAAAATTTATTTTTGCAAATTCATTACTATCGACATTTTGAATAAAAAAAAAAATGTTTTTCTCTTTTTTATTGCTTTTTATTTTGCACTGTTTAGCAAATAATGCCGCAGCTACATTCATTGCAGTGACTTCAACTTGGACATCGACTTTCGACTTCACAGCATGCTTAACATGTAAAAGTATGTAGCTGTCAAGTCTACTGCATTGAATGTAGAAGTTCTAATAATACATTATCCATTAAATCAAAGTTGAAGTTGAAGTCACTGCATTGAATGTAGATTGTAGAATCGGCATAATGCGTGTGTACGTTACGTACGTACGGATACAATGTAGTATCGGTCGGATTTTGTTATCATTAAATTACGTTACATTACACATAATCACATATTTTATCATCAATATGATACATATGTATATTGTATATTGATATTAAAATTAATTGTAAATAAAAATTTGACAGAAAAGAAAAATGTAAAAAAAAAATATTAATTAACTATTATAGCTAATAAAAATGATTGACGTAATTAGTAATTAATTGTTAATAGCAAGATAATATTTATATTGTTTCCTTTACCTCTGTCTATATAGTCTATAGATAATTTATAGACTCTATATGCATGTATACACCCTACTCTAAAGAAATTTCAAGAACTTAACGAAAAAAAATGTTCAATTAACGAACATTTAACCAATCATCATAATATTTACTTCACTGTTTCTAATGGTCATGATTGAAAGTAAATGTATAGTGTTGAGAGTGACAAATTCAAAAAAAGTTGCCAGAAATAGAAGATCATGAGGACAAAATTGTAGGAGGTCTTGGCTCAATATGAGGTTTAGGACGAACACCATATTAAAAAAAAGCAAATTAAACGAAAAGTTTTTCGTTCATTTCAAAAATAATATTATCTGTGAATAAAAATGTAAAAAAAATAATCTTAAAATACATAATATCGAAAGTAAAAAATTTGAAGATCTTTAAAAGACAAATTCGTTCAAACAGTTTACAACATAAACGATATTCGAATATAAACAAATTTATTTTAGAAAACAAAAAAGTTCATTCCATTTGTGTATGAACTAAGTCCACATTTTTTCTTTCTACATAATGAGGAGGAGTGTATTGAATCTATACTTTCATACATTATATTGTCTACTAATGTCTACAGTCTGATCACACAGATGAACATACTCATCTATTTTTATATTTCGCCACCATATCATGTCCAATTTAATCAATTGCTGTTATTGTACGTATTAAAGTCATCCATGACAGACAACTGAATCCACAATAAAATTTATAAATTATTCGCTTGATGTCATGATATCAGATATGTAAATATGATATTCTCGTATGTACAGTCTGAAATGTTGACAAAATGTTTTTTTCTTTTATTTTGATTATTTATTGGTACAATTCCACTTTGCATGCGTAGTATTAGTAGTATGTATATGGTGCACACATTCCTATATACATTACAAAATATTCTGCTTAAAAAATAGATGTGTGTTCTTTCTCAAGCAATCTGATCCTTATACTACGTCAGTTTTATATTTATTAATGGAATTTTTTCGTGATTAACAGACACAATTGACTAACTTGTTGGTTATTAAGTATGATCGTACAATATGTAAATATTATATACCATAATGTAGAAGATGAAAACAGCGTTAGTCCGGCTTTTAAGTATGATGAATAGAACAATGAGTCTAATAGTGCTGACAGACCAAGAGCTTCTTTTGGATTTAGCTAAATCAGTTTAGAAAAGCTTTTAGTTAAGAATTTGTACTGACAGACCGAAAACTGGTTTAAGCTATAACCTAAATAGACGTGACATAACGGAAAGATATATTCGATAGTACATGGAACTGTCCAAAATAGACGTATTCTTACGTTCATTTAATTTCGATAAGTTTAAATGTCAAATAGACGAAGCGGATAGTGCCGTAGCGGTCGTACATTTATCGGTTATACTCATTTCTACTCATACACAATTTTACTCGTTTCGAATAGTTTCTATTTAGGGCAAATTGTCAAACTGACGGAACGAGTATATTTACGTTCGTTTAATTTTTTTCGTTTCGTCACGTCTATCACGTCTATTTAGTTTTCATTCGTTGTGGTGGTATCATAGACTACAGTATTCAAAAAAAGCTCTCATCGAGTTATACTACTTGCATTAACTTGTTTAGGCTAAACTACTTCTGAGCGGACTTATCCAAAGTAATTATTGCTGACAGACCAAGGAGCTTATCTACTTAAACATGTTTAGGAAGTTGCTAAACTCTTGTCTGTCCCTAGCATTATACCCAAGCTGATTGCTGACAGACCAAGCATCCATAGTATACGCATACGCTACGATATTACCAGTATTTTTTATAGTATTCACATGTATAAGGATTTCATCATTTTCAAATGAGTTTGCATAAATATAAATTTGTCATATTTTATTTATAGATGTACACAATAAAGTGAATCTGTAGTGTAAATTGCATAGAAATATGAAATGAAACGAATAACAAACAAAAATATGTGTTTATGTGTACACAGTGTATACTCGTATGTATACTTCTGTACACATTTTTGAAAAATTAACAGATTACTGTATTTCACTTTCATTTTTATTTCTATTTTTAATTTATATATTATTTTTTTCTAAAGTAAAGTACAAAAATATTCGTATTATGTGTTTTTAAATGAAAACGTGCCATAATATTACAAATCAAAAATATTTACATATGCATTACATATATATGTACACATATATATGTATACAAATCACATATGAGTTTTAGAAGAAGTAGATTTGTTTGATATTTGAAAAAAATAAATAAAATTGCAATTTGAAATGCAATAAATTTTGATTATTTACTGATGAATGAATTTTTTCAATAACTAAGTAAGTACGAGTATATAGAATGATTACGAGCCTTTTTTTCATTCAATTTTTAAGCAGCATTTGGTACTATTTAATACTTACTTATAACATGCGCATGTAACTTTGTACAATTCGCGCATGCGTTTTTGGTATTATACAATGCGCGCTCTATTATGCTTATTGAAGTATACTCGTATAAGATAGGGTGTTGTAAGGAGCAATTCAAAACATATATGTACAGATTTTGTAAATTTTAATTAAAAAATTTTCGTTATGTTCTAATTCATTGAAAATTTGAATAAAATACCATGTAAGGTAAAAGGTACTATAAATACGACCTTAAAGAATGCTTGAAAGTTGAAAGATGGTTACACCAAAAAGTATATTACGTTATGTACATACTCGTACATTGACTGAATTGTAACATTTTTATTTTGCAGTTTAAAAAGAAAAATTGTTAATATTACACGTGAAAACAACATAAAATGTATACAAACTCAGACTCATTACATATACCAACCCACATACGTGTATATGCATAAATACTTATGTACATTTTACATTACGATATGGAGAACTTTGTTGTATGTTAATTTTTAAATTGAACTCAATCGATTATCGATTTTCTATGAAGTAAAAATTATGAAATGTAAAGAATTTTAGATTACATACACGCATCTATGTACCTATCAATACATACTTACATAATATCGGTGTGTAGACTATAGAGTATTTTGTATACAATAAATTTAAATGTGAATGTGTATAGAAAATTTTAGCACAAGATTTAATGTTTTTGCATTAATTGAAATGTGTAACTCATATGCGGGCGGATATTTTGTAAGAAAAATGTTGAGAATAATATGTAATATAATTAAAAAATATTTTTTTTTTATTATATTACTTATACATGCATTATGATCAATTTTACTTACAAACTTGTGGTGCAATGAGTATTTTTAGTTCGACACTCTTTATATTTTCTGATATCTTTAACTCTGTATTTTATGTTTTACAATGCAACCAAACGTACAATCGAACAGTAAAAAAAATATACAAAAGAATATTAAAATTTTCACTACTCAACATATTCCGAAATTTTTATCGTTTTTAACCTGTATTTTTAAGTTTCTAAGACACTTTCTTTAACATTAAATTTAAGTTGTAAATACATAAAAATAACTAAAAAATTATATTTAATTTTACAATGAAATCAAACTAAGAACCTTAGGTTTTTTTATCCCGAGTACACCATATAGAAAACCCACTCCCACACTCTAATAAACTGTATTATTGGTTAATGCAATTCCAATTCTTATTAATTCAGTTCTATCAGGAATAAACCACTTGTATTGTAGTAGCCACACTAACATCATATACGAACATTTTATTTACTTTTATTTTTGAACATTTTTTCGAACTTTATTTTATTTTACTTTTCTTTCTTCACATATGTGAAGTACATATGTATATAATATTCATTCTTTATTCATATATGAACATGTTTCTGGTATACTGGTTTATCGAACATTTAAGTTAAAGTTTGCAAAAAAAAGAAAAACAAAACCAAACAGACAGAAATAAAACAAAAATATTAAAAATTAATATAACAAATAAAAAAAAAGGTTTTCGTCTTTCGAAAATAATAATTTCCAATTCATGGTGTGATTTTATTTTGATGTGAAAGATTGTTTTAAAGATGATTTTTGAAGAGTATTTAAGTAACAGGCCAAGCTCTTCAACGGATTGTAAAATTATTGCCAAAAAGAAAATAAAACAAACTACTTACTTAGCTAAGATACAAGGCAAGTCATTTAACTCTGAATTCTTATATTTTGGTTTGAGGATCTTCAATTTCAAATACTGTCGTAAAGTGTTGGATTTAACGTTCAAAGTGTTTCAAAGTTAAAGCATGTTTGCATATAAGAATATTCGAAAAAATGCCTTCCCAACAAAATCCTATCATAATCGCAATTCCATTCCATTTCAAATTCCATTAGGATGCATAAACATATCTGAAGTCTGATGCAAGTTTCTTTATTTTTTATTTATTATTATCTTCATTCTTACTTTAAATTTGTAACGATTGCAATACATCTACAACACCCTATGTACACGATGCTTGAAATTGAAATTGGTTTAAATTGGATTGAAGATCGCACTCTATAATGTGAATGTTGGATTATGATTTGATCCTATCATCCATAATTTACAGAAAAATTATAACATTTGTGTTAATGAATCGATCGATATTCATTCATTTCACTCGGATTTCATTGTTAAATTTCTATATGTTCGTATAGGTAATGCTAATGATTTGCTAATTGACAAAATCAATTTATGAATTAAAATTTTGACTGAATAATTTAGGAAATTTAGATAAAAAAAAACCATCAAGAACATAATGTACAAGCAAATAATTGTAATTTCAAAAATAAGTCTTCAAAAATTTTATTTGACATTAAGAAATTGAGTTATAAGTAAATAATTCGCAAATATAAAATATTCAAAATAAAATTATGTATGTACGTCGTGTACCCGTACATTAAACAAATTATTCAAAATGAAAATAGAGTATATGCAAATATGGTACATATATGTACTTAATAAATCATTGACCAAATGTCAGAGAAAAACTGCAAATATGTAAAGAGTGTGTATCAACAAAATGAAAAAAAAAATAATACAAAAATTATATGAACTGGTACTCCTAAATTCCGGTTAAAGGAATTACGTGAAATATGACAAAATTTACATCATTCTATTTACAAATACATTTCAAATTTTTATACTTTTTTTTCGAAATTTTTCCATATATACTGAGCTGATGATATATCTGGTACAGAGGTATTATATTATTTATTTGCGTATGCACGAAATATTTTACTGTAAATATGTGTGTATGCGTAAGTTTGTAGAAATATTTTTAAAACAAAACGATACCACGATATCTTCAAATTATTATTTATCTAAAAGTACGTAGCACATAATGAATAATATTTGTTTATACAGTGCCACACAAATGTAAAGGAACTACTCGTATAGAACCAACCCATTTATTCTGATAGAGTTCGAATTGATGGATTTGATTCCACACAAAATGTTCAAATCCGAAAATGTTTAGTGTTTATAATGCGAATATTAATATCAAGAATTTGTGTTGGTTGCAGTTGATTGGTTGCAGTGACAGTCTGTCTCAGTTCCTAGAAGCAGACTAAATTAGCACTTTGCGTGCCGAGAATTTGTGTAATTTTCATTGTTTTTCGAAACTTCAAATTGTGCGCAATGTAAATATCGTATGACAATATTGTCTTTGTACTCATTTTAGCTACGTATTTAGTTTCTAATCTTTATATTGCAGTACGAAAATTATGAGTGACAGTTGTTGAACTTAAAATTCAACATTTTAAGATTTACTATGTATTGCAGTAGTGAATTCTGTCCGAATTTTTCTCCTTGAGCTTTCGCAACAATCGGGCTGTTAGCTCAATTGTCAACCCCCTCTAGGAGGAGAAGGTCCCTTGCCCCTTTCGTTCCTCTCACTTCCAATGGGATTGATTACCCCATTCACCGTTTGAGGTTAACAGTACTACCACGAGAAGGCAGGGCGAAAGAATTGGGGTGAGAGACATAATTTCATGCGATCAGTCATTAAATTGCACTTCAACCTCGACCCGGTGAAGTGAATCTTTGAACAAGAACCGAGCGGTAAGCGAAAAGTCAGAAGACCAAGACTCAGATGGCGGGCTGAGGTAGAAAGAGATATTCCGAGATTGGCCGTAGTTAATTTGAAAATGAAAGGTGTTGACAGGACCGTCTGGAGGAGTATCTTACAGCAGGCCAAGACTCGCATAGGGTTGTTGGTTGTAACGCCACTGTTGATTAATTGTATTATAGTGGTGCAATATTATACTGTATTTTCGAAAAACAACCTTTCTAAAGCACATAAAAAAATTCATTTCATTACATGCAGTAGTCCTCTTAATTGCAAACGACATTGTTTTGTGTACGCATAAAATACTGAATGTACTTTTTTATCTAAAAAATTTTAATTCAAATATAAATAAAAATTAATGCAATGTTTGTACATAAAATAAAATTTATTTAATAAAAATCGCAAACCGCAGATAAAAGTGTAAATGAATGGGAAAAAAAAACAAATTTATAATTCAATTATTTTTGTGACTAATAAATTTGTTTGGGCATAGTGATAACAACAAAAATAAAAATTAACATGTAATTAATTTAATCAATTTGTCAAATAATGTATCATACTTTATGTGTACATAAGAAATATTGGGTATAGCATTAATTGGTCATTTCCTCTATATACCGATCAATTTCGAATTTTATTAATGAATTTCATCAGCTGTAGAAGATTTCCCAATAAACCGCCCTCAGGCATCACTCAAATTTTCAAAATGTAAATTCAAAAATGACTGCATATGAAGTGTGAATAACTACTTGTACCTATCGTTGAGTGAGAAAGTAACGTGTAATAGCTATAATAGTCAATGACCTCCACTGCTCCAGAATATTTATAGTGTAGAGCAACAAGTATAAAATGATGTTAGTTGATATTCCGCGTTTGTCATACACAATATTCCTATTATTCTACTGAGAGAGAAAATCATAACTTCTTCTGAAAAATAAAAATATGAGTTACGAGTGCACTTGATGTGTAAAATACTACTCGCAACGCACTATGGTAGGGTGTATGATAGCAAATATTTTCAACACACATTCCGAAATGCCTTCCATTGATCAAAATACTAGTTACAATCATTTTCAACAATAATACAACAGTTTTCTCAATTCTTGCATTTTTTGCCATTTGACGATATGTCTGCAGACTAAAATTGTAACTTACACTGGCCGGGCAACATTCAAAACAATAAAAATCATTGAATATCGACCATATTTAAAAAATGTAAATTGATCATTGAAAAGAAATATGTACGATCAAAAAATTATTGGCTGTAGTAATTTGATAACCAAAGAGTATAGATTTGAATCTAGAATACCACTTAAAGGTAGTATATTCCGATCCCGAATATTATCAAAGTTCAAAATTTTAACAAAATTCGACAATATTGGAGTATACTTACTCTTGTAACGTACTCAAATAATTTGGAAAAATATTAAATATCTAATTAATTAATGTAATAACCGCACTGTATAATTAAAAAATACAAACACTGACTATAAAAAAACTATAAAAACTAAGTGAACACATAAATTAAGTAAATAAAGAAACATTAAAAATTTTCCATTTCAAATGAAATTACATATTCTGATAATTTTTCAACAAAAAAAAAGCACAAATTTTTCCACTTTCTATTTGAATGACTATACAGATGTTTGGTCCACGTTATGATTTTGTAACTAAATTAATTGTTATTATTAAATTTTCTTGCCAAATTTTTGTACATAACTGCACATGCCAATAAAACCACAATAATGTATACGTAATATGCAGTGCAAAATGCATACAAGCATATACTGTGCATACTGCGTGCATATCTTAATGGACATATTTTATTGATGTTCCATATTCTGTCCTAGAATAACAACGCCAATAGTAATCGATGTTGTTTCCAAAAAAACAATTATCGCTTTCTTACGTAATTAATATAAGAGATAATAATTGGTAATTTTATTAATGTCAATTCTTTTGACTTCTCTTATCCCCTAAAATTTTTTTTTCATATTTTTCAGTAATCAAAATTATTATTTTGCAACAGTGATATTAGCAAATAGAAAGAATTTAGATAGAATTTTTGTTAAATTTAAAAAAATGTGCATAAAATACAGTGCGTCTCAAAAAAATAACAATAATGTGGAACGTAATGAAAATTGTGGAACAAAGAAATGCTCGGATCGACCTCAAAAATTGATTGATCGTGACAAAAGAAAAAAGTGATAGATATGGTTCTACAGGGAGGAGTTCGATTTCAAGGTAGACCAACAACACGTTGGGAGTATACGAAGTTGCAAGGAACTCTCGGACGTTATTGAGAGGCAGCAACTGGAGAACGGACACCGTTGATAAAGCTTTCTGGAATACCAGAATTTTGGGGGCTCAGGGACGATTTGTTCCGTTGAAACTGCTACGCCTGCTTTCTTAAACCATCGAAGAAGAAGTGACAAAATAAAAGTCATAAATGCCGTGTCACATAAAAATGTCAAGAATGTTATTTATAAATTCGAATAATTTCATATTACTTTTAATTAACACCATAGTTACATTCTATTTGAAGCAAAATTAAATGAGATATTGACAGACTGTTTTTGTTTACAGCATACACACATTTCTAAGGCAATGCAAACATTTGAGTGACATTTGGAATTGTGACGTAATGAATACATAATGCAAGTGAACTAATTTCTGTGTTTGAAATTATCAAATAAGAAATTACAAAAGTTAATTAATGATTAAAATGATAAGACAACTGCCATCTTAAGCTCTATTCATCTCATATGATCCTATTTAATGCAAGTAGTGTGTAAGTTATATTTTTGATAAATTAAAAATGACATTAAAATATTTTGTAAGATATTTACATACTCGTACATAATCGTATAATGTAATACGAAGTACAATCATCAAATTGCATAATACGAGTACTATTTTCAAATATTATTTTTATTTACACAAAGTTATGTGAAAATTTTAATTAATCTTTTCACTCGTACACCGATAAAGCTACTAATTTTACACGTGCATTATATGTCTACATGATAACTGGATATTTATAAACTGAATTTAGATATATAATAAAAAAGTAAACAAGAAAGATTAATTATAATAGGGAAAAAAAACGATTTAATTTTAATGTGAAATTTAACAAAACGATGATTAAAATAAACAACAACAACTACACTACAAAATGTCTAGATATTATTATGACTTGAAAATAAAAATATATTATAAATAATATTTTTCATATACAAAGATAATTTTCATTGGAAAAAAAAAAATTTAAAAATATCTACCATGATACGAGTAGGTGCATAATGCATATACAAAAAAAATAATCGTGCATATCAGTGCACAAAAATAAAAATCAAAAAATGTTCACATTGATAACAACAAATCTTCAGTAAACATTTTAATTAAATTTTTTTTTTTAAGAAATTCTTTTTTTTATAAATTTCATTTCTAAAAATTGTCTTAGTTTTATCATAACATCACGAATACACACAATTACCTACCTAAGTAAAATGTAAATACAAGATACAGTAGATTCACGATAATCTCAATAATTTAGACTTTCAAAACTCTAATAGCCGATTTTCTCATACTCTCTGCTAGCTGGGCGTCACCTAAGTTTAGCTGACAGCTAGCAATAGAAACGAGTTTGGTTATCTTCATACAAAGTTCTTGCTAACTAATTGTAAAGCTATCTGGCTTACCTTCAAACCTAAAATCGAAAGTTTTGAATCTAGACTCGAGATTTTTAATGTAAAATTTGATGTTAAACTTCGTTAAGTTATTTGCATGTATTTAAATTAGACAGTTAGAGCCGAGGATAGTATCGAATTAAAGTTAGCTGGCAACTAAGTATTAATTAGAGATGAAGAAATGTTAATCTCTTTGCTTTCTTTCCGCTAAAGTTAACAAGAAGACAGTTGGAAGTGAAGAAATTGGGCATAATTCTGCTTTACGCAACTAAGGTTTCATTTAAAATTAAAACTTTACGAGCAGTACTTGAATGAAAAAATATCTTTCTGGGCACAATTCTTGAATTATGCTAAAATAAATTTGAGAATGGCATAAAATTAGGCTTTATTTCATTACATAGGTAATGGTAATACAGCGTATTACTTAAATTTATTATATTTGAAAGTTATTTGAAAGTCAAACAGCAAATTGGTGACTAGGTTATATCCGTTATATATCAAATTTTAGGCAAATTACGCAGTAAAAGTTACACAACTTCAACACACACAACACAATTGAATACCATTGAATGTAAAAAAATGTTGCATAGTTGGATTCTTGTATTTTGTTGCATCGTTTTGTATTTACAGTTACATGCATTTGTATTCTCTATCGTGTGGCAATGTTATATATAGAGCCATCTTTTGTATAGAGTTCAAACTTTTAATCTCCGAACATTTTATGTCAAACAGCGCTCGTATATTCTGAATGACTCGAGCATACCCGGTTCTTTATAGGTTGAAATGATTCATAAAAACAAGACATAAAATTGAATTTCATACGAAAAATGCAATCAGTTTATCATTTTGTTTTTGTAATTTTAAATGAAATACTTTATTTATACTATTATGTACGGTACATACTCGTGCATCAAGAATTTTACAAAAAAAAAAATCTAATTTGAAGTATAGATACTTATCGTTTTTTTTAATGAAATTGATAACATTCTAAATATAAAATAACCTTTATTGAAATGACATTTTTTTTTTAAATAAAAATTTGAAAAAATAACAAACTGATAGACAAGAAGATAGCAAATTGCAATAAGAAAATATTTCAAATACAATATTCTCATGTGCAGGTGCATAGGTAAATATGAAAATTTAACGAACGATCAAAAATGGAAATTCCCAAACAAACATGAACAGGGAATATGTTGTGATTGTGATAAAAATCTCAGACTGAATGGATAATTTTTGTTGATGGAACAGATCCGATGATTTTGATAGTCGATGGTCGATTTTGATATTGACACGATGGAAGTTCCCAAGACTTCAGAGATTTTGCTGTGGTCCACCGCATCTAAATTATAGTAGACTAAGATGGCTCGGTCACGTTATGAGAAGATTAGATAGCAACATGATGAAACGAGTATTAACATGTACCTACCCCTAGCGGAATCCGAAAAAGATGGAGACCATGTCGATGTAGGCTCTATACATTGTAAATAGAATAACCTAAAAAATATTGGAATAGTGAATTGGAAAAATCGAGTAAAATGAAGAGGGGAATTGGAAGCGGATCTTGTAGCAAGCCTTGATCCACTACGGGCTATTGTTGAGCTATTGAATAATAAGAAGAAGAACTTTTGAATTGTAGAACTATTAGTAGATGAACAAATTACTAGATGAGACATCGTGACAATGATTCTGATAAGAAAAAATCTGAAATGGTTACATTTACAGCTTAACTTTTTCAGTAAAATTTTTCAATTCGTATAAATATCGTTTCTAAATTGCTAAATGAATTGTATTAAAAACAATGCATGTCATGGATAGACAATCCACTTCTATTCTTAGTCTCCCCCAACTTTATTCATTGCTATCTGCCTTCGATTTCCTTCCCATTTCAACATTTTCTGCATCTTCTTCGTTCCACGATTGCATCCTAATTTATTTTGATCTGCTTTATTATTGAATTTAATTTGTTAATTATTGATTTTAAAAAATGAGAAAATCTATTGATATTTTTATTCGTTTGTATCAAAATTGCAATCAAAATTTTATGATTAACTTCGCATTACATATTAGAGAATTTCAAACGTATTACATTACTTTACATGAGTGTAAATTTCAATTCGTTTTAAATTATTGTAAATATTTTTGTTTTAATTTTGTGTCAACTTTTTATCGATAATAATGTCTTTCATTGATATTTTTACTTTAATTAATTAATATTCTAAAATAAATTTTTTTTCAATTTTTTTAAACGAAAATCAATTTTCAATCGAATCACATTACATACAAATTAGACACGTACCAAATAATCTGATCTTTAAAATTTAGTTTAATTATTTGATTTGATTTACAAAAAAAATATTCGTATATGTTAAAAACAAATTCATTTATAAATTGAATTTAAAAAATAAATAAAAAAAACTAATTAATTAAATTATATACTACTACGGATTAATTAAAATGATTGAAATATAAAAATTTTATTTTATTTGATTTCATATGTACATACATTAACAAAAGTATACATATATTTACTAATAAATATGTATTAGGCAATTTAAAATAAATAACAAAAAAACAACTAGAGCTAAAGTACAAAAAATATTTATAATATCTACCAACATTCAGCGACAAAAAAAAATGTACGAGTGTCAAATCCTTGATTGAATTTTTCCTAATTACCTAAACAACAAGAGTACACTACAGCCAGTTAAGATTGGTGAAGAGAAAGCGTGCACAATAGGAATGCTTACCCTTTCCATTGAAATTTCACTTTGATGGAAACATAAAATTTTGCAATTCCCACTGAGTGGAAGATTTAATCTTTGATTATTTTTTTGTGATTTTCTTTAATGAAGAGAAATATGAAAATGTTGTGAATACAAAAAATGCTATAGTATTAAAAATACAAAAATGTGTGAAAGCGGAATTAAGTGCTATAGAATAAGCTAAAGATTTCCATACCAAGAAGTAGGCCAAAGAAAAGATGGAAGGACGTGATAGTTGCTGATTTGAAGAAGTTCCAAATACAGAATTGGCTTACAAAGACCAGCAGAAATTACGGGATTGTTTGTTAGAAGCGAAGGCTCTGGCAAGGCTCTGGCAAGAAGAAGAAGAAGCTAAAAATTGTATCTTATACAAAAAAGAAGACCTATCAATCTATGAAGTGATAGCAAGCCGTATAAATGGCTCAGAAAGTGTTTTTTCACTCTTCAAAATTTTCATAGTTATACCATTTAAATTTTCTCGGCTTAATGAGGTTCGAAAACGAGCAGGCGATGGTATTTTAATTATTGCAAATATTCCACAAAATTTTACAATATCATCATCATTGTCATGTTGGCACTACAATCCTTTAAGAACCCTCGCATCATTTCTGTCATCTGTCATCAGTCTCCAATTGACGGATTTCAATCCTTCTTATAACGACCATGATGTCGTACTACCTTATCTTTCTTGGTCTACCATTCAATCTTCTTCCATTAAATTTGCTTTCTCAAACTTTTGTCGCAGTCATTTCGTGACTCATTCTAACTAGATGGCCCAGCCATCTTAATCTAAGTACTTACTTTGGATATATTGAGCTATACTGGGTTCATTATAAAGTTTCATAACCTCTTTATTTTGTACCTAATTCTTCTCCAAACGTCATTATCTTTTATTTTAAGAGATAAAAATACATTTCATTCAATATTAGTACATTGATAAACAATAATTCACATTAAGTGATTTTTGTTAATTAAAATGATTCGTAAACTATTTTTTGTCGCTGACTGTACATTTTCTACGGTTCTCTATAATTATACAATCAATTCTACCATCCTCCTTTTTTTTCGCTACTGTATTTTCAAATATAAAATCGATTTATTCCTTGTAATTGATTTAATTAAAATAATTCTAAATTCTAAGACTATTACAATACATTCTACTTATAATTAAATTTTATTTTTTAAATAAAAATCATTTCCTTCCAATGTATAGAAGTATGGAACTTTTCAATTAAGTACTAGTACCTACATATTTTTTAAAAAAAATATTTCTCAAAATAAAAAATTTATAAAAGACTATTAAATGACTTAACCTTAAAAATGCATACCTACTTTCAAGTACAAAAAAAATGCGACTGCTTTATAATATTTTCCTTTGAAAAAGTAAAAGGAATATGTATATGGAATATGGACCACAATACTAAAATTATTGTCAAAAATATTTTTAAATTTCTGTGTTACATCCTTAGACCTACTTGGACGACGAACTAAATATCTATAATCAAATTCGAAAATTCATTCGAAAATATTGTCATAAATTCTATGCCAAAATCCATTTCGTCTGAATATTTTTGGTCTATCCTCCATACGAAATTTTTTATATTTCTCACGTAATACTGGATCGATTGGTCCCCAATTATCTTGGGGTTTGAATGCTGATATAATTCTCTGCAAAATGATAATAATTAATTGGCAGCCATGACAACGAAAATCATTGAAAATTTTTTTGCTTTTTCAGGATTTGTTGAAAAAATGAAAAAAAAATTAATAAATTACCTGCATTAATGGTTGCTTTGGCTGTTTGTATATAGCGTATATTGCCCATAAAGGTAACTGTAGAATTCCACATGCTGTAACACACCAACCAAACACTAGGAAAATCAATAAAATTAAACCAGATGAAAACTAACCCTTATTTAAAAGACATGTTGATAAATAATTCATGTATTATTGACCCAAAACCATAATTAAAAAAAACTAAGAAAATTATTTATTTTTTTTCATTATCTTTCTTACCGTAATAACTGTTCGGATAAATGTAGCCATTATATGTTAATGGTTCCAATTGAATTATACTGTAAATTAAAATAAAAGACATTAATAATGGTGTTACTAAGGCCCAACATATTCTCCAATAGATTCCAGTTGAAATGCCCAACATGAATTCGACATCTTTACAGAGTCGACTAACTCCTAAAAGTATGCATTTTATAAATTATAAAATTTAAAAAAAAATTTTTTTCCGATAAATTTGCATTCAGTAATTTCAATTTAGTTTTTCTTACCGTAAATCCATCCAATCGCAATTAATTCAGCTATCGCTAGAACGAATGCAACAAATGATGCACCATAAAAATCAAGTAAATTAAGTATATATTGACCGCCAGGCGTTAAATAAACCAAACCGATCGTAAAACCGATCACTGATATTGTCACAGCCACCAACCAATGTTTAAGTGATGGAAAACGATCTTTTATCACAGTCATAACACATGATGCCATACCGACATTGCTACCAATGCCGAGGACAAAAAGCATTATGAAGAACAGTAAAGAGAATACCTATATATGTCCATTACGAATAATTGAATTTATTGAGGATTTTTGGATGTTTTTGTTTTTTCAAATTCTTACTTGTGGAATGAATTCAAATTTTGCAATTGCATCCGGATATGATACGAAAGCTAATCCTGATCCACCTTTTACCACTTTACTTATGTCCGTTACATTTGTTTCATGAGCCAAATTACCAAGAATACCAAATATTATAATGCCAGCTAACATGGATGTCATTGTATCTAGTGTTGTTACGATCGTTACATCCCTGCAGAAGAAAGAATTTTTAGATTCATTAATGGCAGAAGTACGACTATGTGTAGGAGAAAATTTTTGTTTATTAACAAAACGATGACTTACGTGAAAACGTTATGATCAAATCTGTTATATGACGCATACATTACTATGTTTCCGAAACATATTGCTAACGAGAAAAATACTTGAGTTACAGCTGCATACCAAACCTATAAAAAATACTTACATGAACAACATTACAATGAAACATGCACTTGCACTACACTCAGAAATTGTGGGAAATTTTATAAAAAAAATTACCATAAAGCATTTACCTTTGGATTCACCAATTGATCCCATTGTGGTGTAATAAAGTACATTATCCCATTTACTGCACCCGGCAAAGTTATTGCACGTACAAATAATATTCCCATAACAATGTATGGAAAAATTGCTAAAAAATACGAGGCTTTACCAGAACTTTTTATGCCTGTAAAAAAAATTCCGTGAAATGGTTTGTATGAAAAAATTGCCAATTGATCGATAATTTTACCTTTTATCAAAATTAATCCTACAATTGACCAGGAAAACACCAGGCACAATGTAAGTTCCAAACTTGGATAACCAATACCGTCATCGATTGAATCTTTCTCCTTGAGAATATTTTTCCTGCGCATTGAAAATTGTAATAATAAAAATTTTACAAAAACTTTCAAATTCAACTCATCATCATTTCGTTCATACTTTTCATAAAAGGAATAAAAATACAAAAAAAAAAAATATTTTCTTATTTTCTTACATGAAATACAATTCAGCCGAAGTGGACATTTGAATATTTTGATCTGTTTCAGTTGTTGTAAAATTTTTTACTGACGAATCAATACAGATATCCTTCCATTCATCCTTACAATAGCTCCATGGTAATACAGAACTGAATGATGCGAAAAAATATCGAATTGTTAATGCCATCAATGATGCATAATACGTGGTTACAATTGCAGTTGATAAAACTTGTCCATATCCAACACCTATATACAAAAAAACAAAATATAATATACAATTTGCATATTAATTTGGAAAAAAAATTATCAAATTACACCTCTCATTATTGGTGAAAAATCGAATACTTTAACACTTCCGCGACTCGAAAATTGACCAATTAACATTTCCATGTAATAAACTGGTTTTCCGACCAAAAATAATACAATCAAATATGGTATAACGAATGCTCCTCCGCCATTTTCTAGGGCTGTAAAAGGAAAACGCCAAACATTTCCTAAGCCAACTGATAATGCAATACAAGATAAAAGGAATTCGATATCTTTTCCCCAATTATCACGGCCAATTTTTTGTCCTTCATTATCGATTTTCGTATCATCTATACTGTTTGCAATCGGTTTTGGAATGGAAATCTATAAAATAATCACATTTTGAGAAAATTATACACCAACATTAATGATAACATGCAGATTTTTTTATTTTTCAGTTGTACTTACATCAATGCTTGAAAAGTTTCTACGTTGTTCACCATTACTTTTACCATTTGTATGCATCTGATTTGAATTTGTAATGTAATATTCTCCGGGTATTGATGGTGAATCACCAACGAAATTTCTATTCACGTAACCATTTTTATGAGCCATTTGGAAATTTTTTACAATTTTTTTTTTTTTTTTTTGATTTTTTGTTTTATATTTTTTTATATTTATTCCTTACAATTAGCCAGGATTCATGGTATTACATCATCTAAAAGAGAAAATCTGTTAAATATAACAATCTGAAAAATCAAATTTTAAAAAAATTGTATAAACCAGTGGACCAAAAGGATTTTTAATTTTATGTGAATTCTAAAAGTATGTATGAATGAAATAAAGATGACAAATTTTAATCAAAATATTTAATAAGAAAATCGTCGTATAAAATGAAAAAGGATCAAAATGTAAATTATACATAATAAAGATTAAAATTTAAACTCGCATATATATGATGATAATATTTGTATAAATAAGTATAATAAATTTGTCATAATTGCCAGTTCATTTTAATTTAAATATATCTACATATATGTATACACATTTTAAGTACTATTGACGAAATGACGATATGTTAATAAAATATGTGTGCTCATCATCATATGATTTAACTAAAAATCATGATAGCGTAATTATAAAGCTCTAAAGCTAACATAAATTAAATTTAATAGATTAATTATGCTTATCGTTTCATAAAACCTACAGCACTCATACATATACGTTACGTATATATGTAGATGTGTCGATGTGTGCACATAGAATAGGCAATATAGATGAAGTACTGTATTATGTGTTGCATTCGCACACTCCACTCTAAAATACATATATGTACATATAAAGTACGTACATACAATCTCATATTACATACAAGCTAACGATTTAAAGTGCTGTAAGTAGAATACACACACATCACGTATGTACCCAGTAGTGTATGGAAGAAAAGTTATAGAACCGATTTTGAAATTAATACAAAATATCTGAAAACTACTTTCACTTTCGCTTCCCCAAAATATACAGGAAACTTACATTACCTTTAACATGGCGATGTCTTAGGAGGTAACCCAATCGCCTATCTCCTTGGGGCAATCAATTTATTTTAAAGAAATTTATTTTAAAAGAAGGAGAAGGACCCTAGGCCAAAACTTGATGATAGATAATGACAACATTTGAGTGGCTAATAACTTTGTATACTTGAGATCCGCTATTACAAGCCAAAATGAAGAAATAGTGGAAGTCAATATAGTGGTACTTTGGAATGCTGAAAGTCTTTAAGTCAGATTACGTATACATATGAAAACTAAGATCAAATTGTACAAAACACTGGCGCGATCAATAGTAACATACGCGGAACCGAAACATGGACAATGTCAAATCAGGCAGCCGAATGCCTGAACATATTTGGAAAAAAGATACTTAAGCGCATCTTAGGGCCAGTTCAAGAAGGGAACCAGTGACGATAGAGGTACAATAGTGAATTGTACGAAATATACAAAGAGGCAGATATAGCAACGATAGTTGCAAACTACGCTGGGCGAAGCATGTAGCCAGAATGAATGACCCTAGAATTTCGAAAAAAGTACTACTACAAGAAATACCAGCAGCAGGAAAGAGACCACAAGGACGGCCCAGGAAGAGGTGGGAAAATAGTGTAGAGGAAGATGCACAAAGCACAAACGTTATTGGAGACAAAAGATTGCAAGACAGCAGTGCTAAACCGAGAGGAATGGAGGAAGAAACTTAAGTCGACCAGGGCTCGAATTGGACTGCATTTGATAACTCACTGCATTATTTTTACAAAAATCTAACTCAGAACGGGTGTAATTTATGTTTTTAACATAACAATCGCATTATACTTTAGAAATAACTGAAATGCGCTACGGAATCACTAATGAAATAAGTATACTTAATTCTAGAATCGGTTCCATAAAGAAGTGTTTCTCATTTACACTAGTGGGTATAAAGCCAGATATATTCCTGTATATCACCTGTATCTACCTTACCTATTCGTATAAGCACAGAGTAAAATAACTATATACAGAGTGTGCAATACAATCCTTTCCATTGCCGAGCTAATTTTGGAAGTGGATTTAGCGAAAATCCACCTCTCTCAAAGCTTTTCTTATAAAATGAGTACATTTTGAAAATTGAGAGTAGAAAATATAAATAAAACAAAACAAAACAACACAGTTTCAAATATACAATCTTACATACACGTAATATAATGTACAAGAAGGGAGCAATTTTTTTCTTGTTTGCGTACATATTTTGTATTGGGCAATAGAAATATGTATGTATGTACATAAGTATATAGAATATGTATGATACTGGAATATATACTGTTTTGTACCATAATGTTAGATATAATATATTTATGTATATTTACGTGTATATATATTTATATATATATACGCACATTACAGTTTGTTTTGGTTTGTTTTTGTTTTCGACCCTTTGTTACTATTTCATTGTTATTTTCGACCCTAAATTTATGTTTGTTCGATTATGATTTCATTTTTTCAAGTTAATATGCATCTTACAAATTATGCTGCTTCTACATTATATGTGTATACACATTATATACACATGTACAGTAATCACAAAAAGTATTTCTGCATAATTAAAGTATCGTAATTTGGATTTAGACACTTGTAATACTAATAAATTTTTATATTTATTTTTTCAAACTTTAATAAATACAATTTCTTAAAAAAAACCATAATTATTCTTAGAACAAATATATTATTTGAATTATTCCAAAAATTATTCCTGCATTAATTCTATCGCAAAAATTATTATGAATATTAAAATGAAAATAATTGATTTAATTTTGACTTTCAAGAAAAATACCGAGGAAATTTGAATTATTTAGTAAAAATTTGAAATTTGTTGTGCACAAGTAGCACCAATAAATTTTGTGATCACTGTACATACCTATCAATTTCTTCATATAAACAGAATCTAAAATCTAACATCTACCAACTATCAACTATAAAATCCGGTATTTGATGATGTAAGTCAAAATAAAGAAAAGACAACCAAGCCTCCTTGTATACGAAGTGACAATATAGTTGCGTTCCTTTTGACCAAGTAAAGTACTCGCAAGTACTTGTAGTCGTGATCATCTACACCACCTCTTGTATTCGAGTAATTTACTTGACAGTTGCATGGTTAGTTACGCCAAAATTCGCCGTCAGAGGTGTTTGTGTTTTAATCGTTAGAGATTAAAGAAATAGGTTTAGGTCTATAATATTTTTAATACACGTTTTATTCAATAGGTGGCTTTTTATTGTTTAATGTTATGAAGCATCTAAAATCAAAGCAAAACAAATTTGAAATACATGACAGCTAAAATTGGAGCATGGCCAACTGTCACTCCAATATTTACATTGCCTTAAAAATGTGTATGCTTTCAAATTTGAGGTTACTCTTTACTTCCAAGTAAAAAATTGCGTTCCATTTATAATATACTCCCGAGTACTTGAAAGTTCTTTACTTGGTCAAAAGGAACGCAACTTATGTGTAATGATAAAACCTGTCTGTACATTTACATACATCTATATCTAGCTATTGTGGTATGAAAAAAAAAGGGTAGCAGTATGTATGAATAAAAAAAAGTAAAAAAAAACATTTCTCTTTTTGGGAGAGCACAATTTACGAATTTTAAGTTTCAAATCAAAAGTTTTATAGATGAAAATGCAAACTTGAAATTTTTTAAAATGAGCTTTGCGATATTGGCCTATCTGTGTATCGTTATTTAGGTCTGTGGTATAAGTACATACTTTGGTATGCATGCATCTGTTTATGTGCAGTAAAAGTTTTATGAGATTCTCATCAAAATCATAAAAAACTTTTCGTATCATTATAAAATTATCTTCGTAATTACAGCATACAATTACACATATGTACATACGATGATTTAATAATATGCATGTAATGTACATACAAATACAAACGTACTTATAATTTAACTTTTCAAATACTACAACTACACCACCAAAGTGGTATACTAACACATACTACTTAGTATAGTATATAATAAGCAGTGCAGCAATGTTTTATCTGTTATTATCAAAATGTGTATACTCTGTTCATAAAATTCGTTCAGTACACGGCTTATGGAAGAGCTCAGTAGCGTTACTTTTAAGAGGAATATATCAAATTTCTCATACCCCCATCTATTTTATATATAATGAGACGCTGTAAAAGAGAAAAAAACAACAGCACCAGTCAATTTCATATTACCATCACCGCAACCATACGGTGACTGATTATTATTTCTTGTCGTCCATTATTCATCAATCATATTCACTGGATTGCACAAACAAAAACTATAAATGGAAAAAAATTTATCATATGCGAAGAAAACGAAGTATGACGAAGGAATTCATATGCGCACACGATTGTCGCTTAATGAGGAAAAAGTTGCTTGATTCGGCTAATCGAGATGTGGAAGAACAATAGATTGAATGATGAATTAGTGCTGCCGTGTAGTCATAATACTCAAATTAAGTATTGCCGTTTTTGAAAATCAAAAATTTTCATTTATATGACTTTTTGTCATATATTATTATTAATTATATATTACATATATTCTATGATGCAATTTATTTATATATTATTATTAATTAATAGATATGTATAGTAAATATATATTCTATAATAAATATTTATGTCATGAAAAAAAATTTTTGCTTTTACGTTGTGTTGTAAATGTACTACTGTTGCAGAACAGTTAGTTTTTCGTTACATTTTTTGTTGCCTGAAAATAGAGATTATTTTCGTTCTTTAGTTGATATTTGCTGTGATTTGTGAAGTGAAGATTGCCGATAAAAAAATAGTTAAAAAAATTAAAATTTAATAAATTAATTAAAGTATATAATACAGATTTTTTTTAAATGAGTGCAGTGGAAGAAAGAAAAAAATTAAGTGTGGAGAAAAAAAAAGCAAATTTACTCCACATTTAATATATTTTATAAAGAAAATAAAAGTGTAGGTAGGTCGAATGAAAAGGTGGCAAGTATTTTTGGGATTTGTGATAGGAGCATAACTTTGAAAATTAATTTAATTTTGAAAATCAAGGTAAAACGGCAGCACTTATAAAAAGTTCATCCGATTTTACATAGAAAATTTGAGTTAAAGGGGCAACACTTTCAGAGGTGTTAAACAGAAACACATTTATACGAATTTACCAAGTTAGAATAGAGAAAATATATCCCCATAAGCCTCCGTACTGAATAAACTTTATGAACAAAGTATAGGTACATATATGATTATTATTATCTATACCTTTTGAAGAGAATATAGGTATCTATATACATATCATAAAATAATATCAAAAACTTTTTTTTATTTATCTTAATCTTTTAATTACTATACATATATACATACATGAATGTATGTTTATATAATTTTTATTTTAAAAAAAAAGCAAATAGCATGAAATAATAAAAAAAATTGTTTTAAATGAAAAACAATTAAACCATTAGGCACATACGATACATACTTATCAATAAAATCATTTTATGATATAAATACATTATAATCGTCAGATAATTATTTTAGGGCATACACATAAGTGTATTTATATAATCTTTAAATCTCTTGATCTAATAATATTGTAAGATCTTTAATAATAAATTTGATAAGAGGCCTAATATTAATTAATATACATGTATACAGGGTGCGATAACATAACTTAATTTTTTTAATTATAATTAAAAAATAAAATAAGAATAAAATAGCAATTTTATCAATCAGAATTTTTTATTTTTTTTTCCACACATGTTTGACAATTATGTCAGGTAGGTGACGGCCCCCATTGTTCATACACTGATTAAAAGCCGATTTCTGACGTTTGTCATGATCCTTACCAGAACAGCAGCGGGTGCGTTGGCAATTTCTGCTCGGATGTTGGCTTACGGATCTTTTAGCGTCCTTGTTGACCACAACAGGTCAAATATGGAGAGCGGGTGGGCTGGCCAAACTCTAAATCAGCTCTAATTGAGATGAGGCATTCCGAGAAGCATTCCTTCAAAATCAAAACAATCATCGATGCTCTTGAAGTGTGAGGTGTTACCATAGAATAATATATATTTCATATAACAAAGAAAGGCAAGCTTGAAGAAAACTGCTGATTTTACTCGTTGACCTCGACTTATTTCTATTGTTTAAATTACAATACATTCAAACTTTTTTCACTTCTCCACACACTTTTTTAAAAAAATAGATAGACATAAGAGTAATGAAGGATGGAGAAAGAAAAAAAATGAAACCCTTTTTTTTAGTTGTCATCGGCCACGTTTACAGCCATGTTTATTTTTAATTTTGTTTTTATTGTTTCGTTATGCAGTGTTACCAGTGTTGTTTTAAAATTATTAAAGATGACATGTTTTTGAATTTTCAATAAAAAAGTTTTTTTTTTTTTAATATTCAGTTATTAAGTCTTCCCTATTAATTAGTTTCAGCCATAACTTTTTTCTGTGAAAATATTTCAAAATACATATATTGCATGCTTATTTAATTTTAAAAAAAATATAATTTGATTACAAAAATTATTTGTGCATGAATGGGACTTATCGATTTTGGTCAATAATATGATTATTAAGATGAAAATTGTAATGCTCACAAAAATACAATTTTATATCAAGTCCTGAATAAAAAAAAACAATTGTACTATATGCTATGCAGAATTAATTTTTGTAACCACTGTATGTATATTGTGATAATATATAACATAATATATAACAATCATGTAACATTATCAGTAACGGTAACGGTAACGGTAACGGTTGGTATCATATGTTAAATACTACTTATATTTCACTTTTATTGAAATTGATTTATGAAAATATATAATATAAATTTATAAATTTATGTAATTTAAATTTATAAAATTTATTTATATAGTTATATAAATTATTATTTATTTATATATACTTATATTTTCAATATATGTAATTTTTCTAGTTATTTTCCATATAATTAGTTACCCTTCCAAATCCTTAGGAAATTTAAAAAACCTTTTCTTAAGTTCGTTATTATTATTATTCACACTCACTTCACTCTTACAACTTTTAACACAACACTTCATTTTTAAAAAATTTAAAAGTTCTTAAATTTTCCAATTAAAAAAATATACTAAAAATATTTTTAATTAAATTTAAAAAATTTCCAACTAAAAGTCGTGTAAAATTTTATACACTAGAAACTAGAGTATAATATATTTCTTTATACTATGGTAATACCAAATAAAAAAAAAAAAAACAAAAAAACGTCAGACCATTAACACTTTTTTGTACATACATGTTCACATGTTCGTTCTTCGTTTTCGTTCTGCTGGTTTCATATTTTTATATTTTTGTGAGTGAAATTATTTATTATTTAATGTTTTTATTATATTTAATTTTTTAATCATCATTAAATAATAATAATATATTTTTAGTGTATTAGTTAATTTTTAACTAATTAACTTTTTTTAGTGCATTAGTTAAAACATTTTAATAAATGAATGAATAGAAATAGTGTTGTTTTGTTGTTTTAGTATACATTTTTGTGGGTGAAATAATATGATGTTTTTATTATATGTAGTTTTTAAAAAAACATATAATTAAATAATAATAATGTTTTTCAATGTTTTTTTTGCTCATGCATTAATTTTCGAGACATGACAATATTTCTAAATATTTTTTAACACTTTTTAAAAAATATAATTTTCATGCAACCATTACAATACATTCTCATTTCAATGAAGTGTTAGTGTGTTAGTGAAAATTGGTAAAATTGAGTAAAAATGCATTGTACAGATAGGTGATACAAATACATATTCAAAAGTTGACTTCAGCCATATAAAATTCGTATTTGTTTTTTTTTTTAAATGATATAGTGCGATACTGCTCTATCATGTTTTAATTTTCTATGAGAAATTCTTTTGCCTGTTTCCTCTTTAGAGAAAAATTTTTTTTTATTTTATTTGTTTTATTTTTATATCTGCAGCTCTTTTCTTTTGATCTCCATTACGAGTGTGCTTACTATCTACCTTTATACAATGGTGTTACTTCATCCTGTTGAAACCAAATGTTCCCCAGGTCAAATTCATCAAGTCGTGAAAAAAAAATTCCCCCAAGATCAACAATTCTAATTCCAATTGAGAAAATTGCACATCACATTGTTTTCTAAGTTTTATTAAATTTTGAAAAAATTAAATTATGTTACGACCTGACAAGCAAAGAAGTTAACACAAATTTTATCAATTTGTCTGCACAAAGGAAGATAAAACTACTTTATTCCGTATACTTCCCTTTTTTGTTTAACAATAAACTCATAAGATTCTGGTTTCACTTTCAAAAATCCCCCATTAAAAAATGTTCAAATTTCAAACAGCTATAGTAAGCCAGAATTGACCTTGACTTACTCAGGATTCCTTTCTTTTCTTCTATTCAACCCTCCACCTTATCAAACTTCTCCAATAATTGGTAGCGTCAAAGCGAGTGCGCGAAGAATCATAGGTCACTCTCAACATCATCTGCTCAACGAAGTTTTGGTTTTTCTCCTTTTATTTTTTTTTTTTTTAGCTTCTGGAATGTGCAACTTCACCTTCCATAGTATATTAATTTCGTTTCACCTTTTAATAACATTTATAAACCTGCATTCTAGCCTACATACTTCCCTTTAGCCCCTAAATTTGAAATTTTGTTTGTCAATTTTCGCATGTAGCTATTTTTGCAATTAATTTTTTGTCTTCCCTCAAATAAAGAATACTACTTACATCGAAAAAATTTGAAGAATTCAAATTGTATAAATTTATCCATTCCGATAACAAAACTGAAATTATTCATGATGTGTTCTTTTTTTTTCAAGGTTTTTATACATTTTGAAGACTAAATAAACATGATCGTATACAAATATATGTATTTATTATTATTATTATCATTATTACTCGTTACTTTGAACTCCTGTTCTCTATTATACATGAACAATTATTATTCTTTTTTTGTACAATTTATTATTTGTGATAAATATCAAATTACGAATCACAATAAAAAGATAATATTTAAAATTCTCTATCTACTACGAGTACATATTATTTTCTAAATTAATAATATTTCCTCTTATATGTCTATACTACGTACATTGATTGTATGGACATTAATTTACAACGTAAGATCAAATTCTTTGCTTATTATTATTTATCTTCAGTTTCTTCATTCCATTTCAATCGTAAATGAAATATAGATACCACATAAAACATAATATAAATGTAATATGAAAAATATTTCAACCTTTTCAAGGATTACCAGTTATAAGTAGTTGACTATTTAAAAAAAAGAAATACATAGAACTGGTAATTGAATGAGAAAACTATATGTAATAGTAGGTAATAACAATAAGTACATAAAATCGCACATAATATTAATACCAATAACACCATGTGTGCTTCCAATTATGAAAACCGTCCAAGTCTAATATGAGTATTTTTCAGATTTACTGAATATGTGTTTAACCATGTTTAACTTTATACCTTTGATACAAGACAACGCTTCAATGATAACTTTAGATCGAATTATTATCAGTCATTATTTGTCTCTTAATGCCTTAAATGAAGTTTGAATGGTCATTGGCATCATCATTGTGACGCCATTGAAATAAGTAGTGCAAAGTAGTGCTAATGAAATTTCAAAAATGAATCGGAAAAACGATTATAACGGTTTAGGTCTAGGCTGTTCGAAAACTGTCGTACTCTATTATTGATGATGGTGTGGTGACGCGATGAGATATAAATCAACTTAAACCAAATTGAGAGCAATAATTTCAAATATGAACTTAGATCATCTTCATAAAAATTAGCACATATGTAAATACATACATTGCTTGTATTTAATAAAACAAACATGCATCATATAATTTTGCATTATTATTTCGAATGTACAACGATTTCGAAATGAAAAACTATGAATTTTCTTACATTTCAATGTATAATAGATTTTATACAGAAAATAAAAATTAAATAATAATACCTGCAATAGTATATAAAATATGTAGATGAAAAATAAATATTTAAAATTTATCATTCACGCATGAGTTCAAGATTAATTTTCACTATAGACATACATGATTTGTAATGTATGTGTGCACTAGTAATTCGTACACGACCAGTTGTTTTTCATTACATACCTGTATGCATACGTAATGTACCAGCGACCAGCCATATGTTATAATTATTTACTACGTTCCTTTTAGTCTGGTAAAATACTCCCGAGTACTTGTAATCATGATCATCTACACAACCTCTTGTATTTGACTAATTTATTGGCAGCTGTATGGTTAGTTACGCTAAAATTTCCCGTCATGGATTTTCGTATTTCAATCGTTAGAGATTGAAGAAATAGGTTTAAGTCTATAATATTTTTATTACACGTTTTATTCAATAGGTAACTTTTTATTGTTTAAGGTTATGGAGAATCTAAAATCAATAACAAAACAAATTTGAAATACATGATAGCTGAAATTTGAGCACGGCCAATTGCAACTTCAATATTTACGTTACTTTTTATTTCCAAGCAAAAAAATTGCGTTCCCATTTACAATTTACACTCGAGTATACCGGGAGTACTTTACCAGGTTAAAAGGAACGCAGTAATTATTATTATTATAACGAAATTGAAACATTTCAAGTGAATTTGTTTTGAAATTAAAAAAAAAAAAAAAAATAGTAATGATAATAACATAATTAAAACACACATGTGCACTGCACAAGTGAGTTTTTGGCTTATTGGTTTTACCAAGTTTTTTACATTGAATGCACACACATATACACAAACATGAGTTTGTATGTATGCATTTATGTTTCTGTTTAGCAATGAAAAATTTATGTCATCATTCAATAATTATATTCAATTAAACAAAGTAAGTAATAGTTTTCTATTTAAACAAAATGCTTGTATTATACAATACACACCACCGCGACTATACTTAGCTGACTTTACATACACCCATATAAATTTTCATTTAATACAAATGTTGCAAGGGATATCAATCTATTAAAATTGATTTTGAAATTTTCAGAAAGAAATTTCCCCATATGAATTATTACATCAATTTACAACAAATTTCAAATATCCCATGAAAACTGTTCCCCATACTAAATCGGTCCAATTTATGAATGCTTCGCTAAACTGAAACTGTACTATAGGCATGAATTTAAAAGAGGTGATTTTTTCTTTAATTTCAAACGTTCTATTTTCGGACAATTTTGAATAATTATTCTCCAAAGTGTGCTAACACTTACATAGCAAAGTTAAAAAACTCATGTCATCTTTGTCAGGGTACTTTTTATACTATGGCGCTATAATACGTGCCCATATACCACTATTAAAGTCTGTTTTGTAGCAGATCATCCAAGACTTTGTGACTACCCATATACCCAACAGATGAAAGTTTCTCATTCCTAGATGCATTGTAGCCTCTCCGATCCATCTTAGCATTTTGGTACCATAATTAATTACCCTCATTTTATTTCCATGTTTAATTGTTACAGAAGCCACCATTTGCTACCGAATAACAACACTAATCTGCCAGTTATATTAAAAACTTTTCTTCAGCTGTAATTGGTACAAGATATTATAAAAAAGTCCAAAAGTTTCTGATTTAATCAAAATGTATTAGGGTCATCAATAAAATCCTCTGATCTTAATTGATCTCCCTCATCTCATTTACAAACTAATGCTAATACACATATATGCATTGTAAATGATTTTATCTTCTGTATATACTATTTAAAATGATCAAATTGCTATCTAAATAAAAATTTAATTTGTATCATAATACAAATTACAAAGTCTTAAGTCCCTTATATTTTTTTCTCATGACATAGTTTCATTTAAAAATAAAAATAAACACAAAAAATCACATCCTCTTCTTATACCTTATTAGTACCTATAAAATTGTATATATGTACAATGTAAAAATTACATACATATGTAAGTATATGCCATGTATATCCAAATACTTTTGAACCAAATATTTTCAGTTTAAACTAGATCCAAGTATAGCCATAACAATTCTTAGTATATTTGTATCTTAGTATACAAAGCAAGTGCATTTATTATGATGATGCGGTAAATTGATCGATCAAACTTCATCTGCAGAATTGAATTAATAATTATGTAAATATGTACCAGAGATACTATCTTCGTATACAACATCCTATAAAAGGCACATTCAAAATATGTACATATATAGGTATTCATACTCATATACTGTACACGTAAACATCATCACAGCATAATTCATCATAAACATCATAATTACAGTCGTAAAAATACCACAAATGTAACTGAATCATACCGATTTTTACCGATTAACCAGAAAAAAAAAAGTAAATCATACATTTATGTATGTTGCACATTAAACGAAAGTAGATTTGGATTTGTTTAGCGATTGGTTTAGGAGCACACCTCCATCAATGAAGGTGTGCAATAACAAACGATCGACTACTTGTCTTTGATACATTTTTTACACATCAATTATGGGTACGTACAACACATATACCGACACCATTCCAACCCCACACACTTCCCTAATGTTTTTCTAATGTGTGTAAACAGAAATTTGTAAAATACTTAAAATTTCACTTTTATTTTTGATAAATATTAATTAGGTACTACGTTGATATTTTTAAACAGAAATACACACCAGCAGCAGCAGGCACATGAACAAAAATAAAAGCACAAAAACTTTGGATATGTGGACGTTTTTTTTTTTTTTTTGATTGAATGTTTGACGAAAATTAAAAATACTTGAGTTACATATTTCATTTCGTAATCTATTTGGCATTATTTTAGCTATAAATCAGATGGATAATATTATAATTTACGTTACGTATTGATGCGTTACCTATACATAATTAGATCCTCGTATTTAAAAAAAAATGTGCAATTTTTAACTGAAAACTGACAACGATTGATCCATCAATAAAATATTTACTATGTACTTATAAATGAAAACAAAGCCACTAATTCATTAACAATAAACTACATGCCACCTATATAGTTCATTATGTAACTAATTTTACTTACAAAATTTATTAATCGGAATCGGTCGATATACTGATTGCGAACAACAAAAATGTTTAATGCAAATTCACAATTATTTCAAAGCGTATATTGTATATAGTACGATATTCGCTCAGATTACCTCCTGCTCCTCCTTTACCACCACTAAATAAAATTCAAAATTTTAAAAAACAAAAAAAAATTTGCACGATCATTTTTTTTTTTTTTTGTTTTTTGAATTACCAGATGCCAGCGCACAAGCAAAAGTCACAAGTATGACTTGGCTGGCTAATTATAACATGCCTCTGAACCTGAATATGATACCACAAAATTACTGCAGCAACTGATAATATAATTAGAAAAATAGTAAGTAGCGAATATCTCGTACTCGTATTCATATTCATTCAGTTCTTAGGAAGCTCAAGCTCACTCCACTCCACTGCTTCAAGATCAGTGGTAAAATAATGAACACTGGTATAGATTTAGATATTTGACTGTTTGGATTTGTATGGAAAAAATTTAAAGAAAAAAAAAGTGAAATAAATAAAAATATCCTTCCTTGAATCATACACACATATGTACATCATAATTATGTATGTATCTATTTTCAGAAATTTTATATTTTTATTTTTGTATACTGATCATGATAACAACAACAACAACTACAACAACAACAAAAATCACAATTATTTTAACACTACAGTGTCCTGCTGCTGATTTATAAGCAACAGTAATACAATTTTTTTTTGAAAAAAAAACAAAATATATATCAAATTCACATTATAAATCCTGGATGTTATAAATAATGTATCAAAAATCTAAAATAAAATTTAAGAAAAAAAAAATATGTGATATTCTAAAGAAAGATATTATAATATAGGTTATGTTACCTCATAAATTGATAATAATCCGAACTTCAAAAATATTTGAAAAGAAAAAAAAAAAAAAATCACAACTTTTATGTAAGTCAAAAACTAAAATCACTCCTATACTGTCTTTATAAAAATCTCGTTTATAACTGATGATGATCGTGTAATATCGATCAATGATCATCATATAAAAATGAAAATGAATATAATATAATATAATATTGACATGAACACCGAACACGATCAACATTGAATTTTCTGTAATAAAATTAAAAAATATATCTACTCGAAGTCGTACATAAAACAAAAAAAAAAAACGAAAAAAAATTAAAACAACTCAATAAAAACTACACTGAAAACTGAACTAAACTAACAACATATGTATGTATGTATATAAAATTTCATTTTTTAACCGTCATCATCGTCATATCGCTTCGTTATCGTCAATCATCTGATTGAAAAGCATTTTATTATACGACAATAATGATTGGATTGGATTGTTAGTTGGTGCTGGTGCTGGTGGATGCATATATTTGTAGTTTTGTTTTTTTCGTTTTCGTTTTCTTCAAATTCAGACAAATTCGTTGAATATAAAATTAAAATAAAAACGAATTATAAGGAAAACAAATTTTCTGTTTTTTTTTTTTACTTCTCATATTTCTTATTACATACTTCATAAGAAGTCATCATCATTCATTAAGTTTGCATACATTTTTTTTTTTGTTTTTGTTTTTGGTATTTCCTCTTTATATTTTATTTATTATACAGTGGTAATCAATATTGATTGAATAATAAGTTTAAATTAATTTGACTCTCATTTTCATCTTTATTAGTTAACGTCTCTTTTATAATGCATACAGATATAGATACAGATACAAATGTGATGAGTGGGCTATGTCTATATACTAGTAATTTTGAAAGTAGTTAAAGTCAATTTTTTTAGTTTTTATTTCGAAACACTATTTTTTAGAATCAGGTTTTTTAGATGAAAATGAATCTGTATTGTATTCTGTTCATAGAAATGGAGAAATTTACTTAAGAGTAAAGCCATAACAAAATGTTGCAAAAGTGCCATCTCTGTAGTAATCATCTGTAATTCGAATATCTCTCTCTTTCTCTCTCTCGTTCTCTCTGTTGCATTGCAATAAAATCTTTAGTGGATTTTAGGTTACGCCCAGTTACGCCAATCTCCTAACTGTTGGAGGGCTCGGTGGCTCATTGGTATAGCAACTGGTCAGTGATCTTGAAGTCACTGGTTCGATTACAGTTCAAAGCAAAAGTAAGAAAAATAATTTTCAATTTTCCTCCAATTTTCACGTTCACTAGCTTGCTTGGAAAAATAGCTTTATAGAAATACTGATTCGAGTGTAATAAGTCTAAAAAAAATTTCACTTCAAGTGAAGATTTTGACTCGATTTGGAAGAAGAATAAGAATGGAAAACAGCATAGCTAGTTTGTTAAATGTGTTATGGTTTGATATAGTTAAATAATTTATTGACCACCACCTACGTAGAATTGAATTGCTGTAATCTACAGTTTTATCCCAAGTACGAAAAACTTATTTCATCTTTGCGGCACTGCAATCCTGAATAAATTTTAGCCTCCGGTCTAGTAACTGTTAGCTTTCTAATGACAGGAGGGTAGTCTCAAGAAGAACCACTGAAGAATTACTTTCTCTTTCTCGTTTGTCGCTGATCTTAGTTAAGAAAAATACTGAATCTGAATTTCAATATTGATTTCTACGTTTAAAAAATGTGAACTTAAGCCATAATCATTTACAGTGGATCATTATTATTACAACATAGTATGAGTGTGAGTTATTCAAATTCAAAGAAGATATTTGAAATAAAATTTAAATGAAAAAAGAAAAGAAAAAAATGTAAGAAATTTCTTCTGTTCAGTAAAAAAAAAAAATTTTTTTTAATTTATCTAAATTAATTATGTAATACACAAATAAATATTATGTAATATTTAATATGTGAATAAATTATTTGGTTTGAAAAGAGTTACATATGTGTAAATGTGTAATAAATACAAAGCATGCGGAAATGTACACTGTTCGTCAAAAAATTTGTCATTTATCTCGTCTCGGTATAGAGGAGAGGCACGAAGTCAAAAATAAAAAACAAATCTTATGCCGCTTCTAAATTCAATGCAGTAACTTCAACTTGGACTTCGACTTCACAACATGCTTAACATGTAAAAGTAGCTGTGAAGTCTACTGCATTGAATGTAGAATCGGCTTTACTGCTGGAAGAGAATGTAGTTGTAGTTACGGCTGTAGCATGTACCATAACATGAACATATCCTGAAGCGCTGCATGCGGTTGTAACGGACAGAATGTAATGTGGGTGGACTAATCGGCCTTATTCTCGTTGTCGAGTGAAGTGACAAATGACGAAACGACTTGGAAATGGTATTCTCGTTGTCGTGTGAGGTGACATTTGTCGGCAGCACCGACATTTGTCGCATTCTTGTTGTCGTAAGTGACAAGTAAAGTGACAAGTGAAGTGAGATTTTTAGTCGATTCGTTTTAAGAAGTGACTAATAAAAGAAAATCAAGATGCAAGCAGAAAAAAGGTAAATTAAGCATAAATATCAAATAATTTTATAGAAAAATTATAATTTAATACAATTTAAATAAAAATAATTATATTTTCGATATTTTTAGTGTAAAAATTAAACTAAGAAACAATTTGAAGAAATGGTGGATTTTATGGCTATTTTTTTTTTTAAATTAATTTTCCTTTTTTAAAAAAAATTTTTGAATAATTATAATGATAATTAAAATTCTCAATGAATGTAAAAATATCAATAAAAAAATTATAACCATAACCCGTATGTCAACATAGAATTTGTTCCAATTTCACATGTTCCTCACACTCGTATCACATGACAACAAGAATACCAAATTTAAGGTGAGGTGAGACAGCAACTGACGACTGCTAGTCGAGTCACATGACAACCAGAATAAGGCTGAATGCCTAATGTATGCAGTAACTGATTTAAAAATGTCAAATTTCAAATTTTTCAATCACAAAAACTGAAATGTCAATCCGTAGCGCTGCATGTTAAAAATTTGTTAAAGACTAGCTGCAGCTACGACTACAGCTTCGGCAGCAGCTACACACTCTGTTAATAAACATTAGTTTGTATAATTTCAAACTTTGCTGTATGCTTCAGCCGTAACTACAGCTACACATTCTATCCCAGCAGTTAGAGCTATAATGATTCACGATTATCACTGTAGAATAGGTTGGATGCCTCCTCACTAATCTACAAAACCCTCAGTTAGCATACTAACATGCCAACGCTTTATTGCCACCAACTCGTATATTAAAAGAATTTATGACTCAATAATTATAGCCATCTAGTCAATTTTAGACAAATGCTCCAAGCTACTTAAACTCAGTTTAACGATATCTTTGAGACCATTAAAAAACATGACTGCCTTGTACCTTGTCTTGGATGAAGAGGGGTAACTGAAATATTGCAGTTTCTTCCTCTGTTTGCAGCTTTCTTTACGTTAGTAAATTATAAGGTAGACATTTTACAACTTAAGCTGCATGTAAGCCAAATGATCAGAGATAATCCTAAAGATTACTGATGACTTTGAATTAAATCAGTTGGGTATGTAGACACCATCCTTTTTCTTTCTGTGCATTACGAAATGTTATAATCATTTCACATTCAGCATAACTCGTACACAATATTTTTAGCATGGGCCTTGGCCTATCCTTGTCTACCCACAAAAATGATTTTTGTTAATCAATATTTTCATTATTTTCATTCTTTTCAACCTTCAGTATAAATGTGAATTGCAAAACGAATTATTGGCACAAAACTGATTGAGTGTAGATTAATGCAGTTTTGAAATTTCTCCTAATATCTAATAGTTGGATTACTCGTTATCACCAGAAGTCGATTTGATTACGTAGACAGCTCGTTTCGAACGAAAACTACTAGCATCGGATACCCATTGGCTTTGGCATATCTAAAATCGATTTCGACTCGACAATTTTCAACAGAAAATTTCATTTAGAATTCAGCCTTTCTCAAAAATGGAGCATTAAAATCAATTTACATAATTTCAAAGCTGAATTATAATTTTGTAATTACAGTGGTAATTGTGATCATTCAATTTAAAAATTTGATTTCCACTTAAATTCTAAAAATATTCTTAGATTTATTTAAATTACAATGCTATAACTTTTATTTATTAATTCAAATTTATTTAGAATATAAAAACTAATTATATAATAGGTATAAATGAAACTAAAAACAAATATCTTTATAGATATGTATTTATGTATTATACTATGATCTAAAATTGTAATACTCTCTACAAACGTTACACACAACAAAGAGGAATTTTAAATTTCCTCTTCCTTTATATCCTTTATTTTCCTTATGCTACCATAAAATAATTCCTATCTTCTCTTGTCATACTCCTATCTCCTACTTGCCGTATCGTTCTTTTCAAATATAAATGTAAATTTAGTACTTAAAAATATCATTTTTTTTTTAATCATCTTTTATCCTTTCTGTATTTATTCAATAATAATATGAAAAATTTAAAATAAATCGCAACATATGAAACGAAAGTGGTACAAAAATTGTAGCAAAAAAAAAAAAAAAAAAAAAAGAAAATAAAATTAATGGCTTTTATTGTAATTATTGTTGTTGCTGTTGTTGTTGTTGTTGTTCATTTATTTTTAATATTTTGGAAGTTCTGAATATCTTGGTGGTGTCTTCCATACAACACTTGAATTACGTTTCAAATATCTTGGATCGATTGCTGGAAAGATTTCTTGTAGATTTGGTGTCATCGGTTGTACCGAAAAGAAACTATCAATAATTTTTGCTGGAAGATGAGCTTGTCTTTCAATATGAAATTGTCGTACTGAAGCTAAAAAAATCAATATAAAAAATTATAAAATTTTGCTCGGAAAGATTGAGAACAAATCAATATATGTATTGGTTAACTTACATTTACTCCATATTGGTGGTTGTGGTCTTTTTGATGATGTTTTCTCTTCATCATCTGTTGAATCATCACTGTTCAATATATCAAAATCGTAACGGCATTTATCAATTGGCTTTACATGAGCTTTTTGCTGCTGCTGTTGTTGTTGCTGTTGTTGCTTTTGCATCAGTCTCTGTTGTGCTTGTTGCTGCTGATGTAACAATTGCTGCTGATATAATTTCATTTTCATTTGTTCTTTAGCCAAATTAATTTTCTCTTGTAATTCCTTATCCCGGCGAATAGCCTCCGTTTTTTCGAATTCTAATAATTTATGTTTTTCTAATTTACGTTGTGTTTCCTCGTATAATTTTAAATTTTTTTGAAGTTCTTTACGTTTCTCAAGTTCAGCTTTACGTGTCTTTTCATATTTCATTTCTAAATTCTTTTTCAGTCTATCTTCACGTTCTTTATCACGATGTTCTTTTGTTTTTAATACCTGTTGAATTTTCATTTCACGAATTTTCTTCTTTTCTTCAAGTAAATTCTAGAAACAAAAAAAAAAAATGATCATCACCATCAAAACTCATCACCACAAATCACAATTATACAAGTCGAAAATACACTTACGTTCATTTTAGATTTTGATTGAGATTTCTCAATGTTATAACAACTCTCCTGTGAAAGAGATGATCCTTTACTAGATGCTATCGAAGTTGAAGAAAATGCTTTTTGTAATGATTGCAGTTTCGATGTGCTACTCGGTAGAACCTTTTTCAATGGATTCGTTAGAGTTGGTGTCACATTTGACTGAAATTCAAATTCAAATTTTAATAAAAATAAAAAAAAAAAAAAAAACAAAAAATGTTCGAAAACAAGCATGGAAATTAAAACAGTACAAACCTGTTGCGTTGGGGTAAGAATTCGAGCTAAACGGCTTGGTAAAATTGGTGTTCTGTTCTTTTGATTTTGATTCAATTCATGTTGCTTATGGTAATTGAATTCTGGTATATGTTGTGATTGATGTTGTTTTGCCGTTTCTTCGGATTCTTTACCTTGCTCGTTTTGTTGCTGCAATTGCTTTAGTCTTGTTTTTGTGCGTGTCTGACGCTGCGGTATTGGACTAGCAGCAGCTGCTTCATTTGCATGCTTTTCAAATGCTGCAACTTTCTTTTTAACAGGACTTTGAATGAACGGACTACAATTGAAACAAAAAAAAAATGAATTACACACAAACTAAATAAAACTTAAAATCAAACCAAAAAAATCTAACTGTCAATGTGCTGAAGGATAAGTGTAACCGTACCTGAATAATTCATTTTTATGTTTTGGTTTCGGTTTTGGTTTTCCTTTTGCTATTAATTTCAGTAAAGGCGAATCATCACTTTCATCACCGCCTTCCGCATGTGAATCATCTTCAGTCATTAAACTGTTCTCAGACATTTCATCATTATCTTTATTGTGATTTTTATTTTTCGGTAATGCCTTACTATCTGCTACGTTCGCATCAACACTAAATGTTGCATTACAATTTTCTGGATTTACTGGATTTGCTGTTGTCACAGCATTCGTAACAATGTTATTTGTTTTTGATTTAATTTGCACATTAACATCAGTTTGAATAATTTGCGGTTTTTCTTTATCAACAACAAATGTCTGTTGAGCTGTATCTGTAACAAATGTTGCATCTGTAATTGGAACATAATCTGCTTCTCCATTTTCGGATACTGCCGAAACAAATGTTACATCTATCACTTTATCTGGACTGGGCTCTACGAATGGTGGTGTTTTTCTTGGTAATGGTAATGGTGTGGCTTTTGTATTTTTTGTTACTTTTACAATTTCTTTATCTGCGACCACAATTTGATCATCATTTAACGTTTTAACTTTTGAATCAATTGGAATTTTTAATTTTTTAATTCTAACGACAACATCCGATTTATTTGATTCATTACTGTCATTTGGATTTACATTATCATTGTCATCTGCGATTTGTTTTTCATCACAATTATTGTTAATTTGATCAGTGAGTGCATCTTCATAAACCGAATCTCCGCTAGTTGCTTTCTTTTTGGATGCATTTCTAGTTGTTCGACGAAACATTTCCGACAATTCTTCTGAATTTCGATTATCATTATTATTACGTTCCGTTTCTGAAATTTTCTTTGAATTTGTCGATAATGATGACAATGATGAACTAGATGATTTATTCTGATTACGTTTTACCTCAGTGTTTTCTTCTTTGATAATTTTCGGTTTAACTACTTTTTTACCTTTTTTACTTTTTTCTGTTGTCTTTGTCGATTCATTACTGGAACTAGAATACTTTTCAGTTTTGACTTTTTCCAACTGTAAATTTACAAATAAAAAATTTTGACAATTTCATACAGAATAGAGAATATGCATATTTTTTTTTTTTAATTTAATTTACCTGAATTTCAACATCTTTAAGAGTACTACTGGTAACTGATGTTCTTCGTTTATTATCCAAACTAGATTTCTCTGCTTTAATTGTTTTACTGGAAACAATTGTGGTCGTATTAGATGTCTTACTAGCAGAGCTTGATGTTGAATCACTTGTTGATTTATCATTTTTACGATTTCTTCCGATTCCTTCAATTAAAAGAAAATATTTTGGATTTTTTTTTTTTTTTTTTTACTTTATTTAATTAGAAAATGATTTTATTATTTTCAAGTGTAAAATAAAATAAAAAATAATTTTTTTTACTTTTTTTCGGTGGTAAAATAGTTGGTGGCGGCATTTTATCAACATCTTCATTATCTGATAATTCAATAACTGCAACATTATCATTAGCTCCAACAATTTCTAATGAATTATCATCAATCTTTTTTAAAATTTAATTTCATCGAAGATTTAAAAAAAAAAATTAAAATAAAAAAAAAAATAGAAGAAAACAAAATTCAAAACATAAATTACATTCACATAAATTCAATATAAAATATGACACCTTTACTTTTTTGCTATTTTCTTTGTTAGCATCATCATTTTCATCAGATTTCCTTTTTTCGTTATCTTTTTGTTGTTTTTGTTGTTCTTTTTTTGATATTTGATCATTATTTTGTTTTTGCTGTTGCCGATCATCATTATCAATATCAGATAATTTTGATAATTTCTCTTTTTTCACTGTTATATTATTGACTGATGATAAATCAGATAAAATTAATGGTTGACGTAATTTATCTCTAAGTGATTTCTCTTTCTACATTTTTAATCATTTTGAAATTATATAATAAAAATTAATATTATAAAATTGAATTCTAATTGAAACATATACATATGTATGTGTACAAAACATATTTAGAATAGGTTACAAAAATAAAAATAAAAAATTCACATACCAAATTATCTAAAACTTTCAATTTAGCAGCACGTTTTGGCCTTTCAGTTTGTTGTAATGTTTCACAAGCACTTTCAGAATCTGCTGAATTTCTATTATCTCTTGATTTATCCGATGATTCTAAATTATCTTCATCTATGATAAGAAAAAAATGTTTTTTTTTTTTTTTTTTTTTTTTTTTAGAAAATGCATAAATATCTACATATGTATGTATGAATAAATAAATAAAATACTGAAACAATAATTTGAACAGCACCAGCAAAATCATAATATGTATTCTTACTTTCAATTTCAACATCTGCTACAGTCTGAAGACGTTTCAATCTCTTATTGATCGGTTTTGATTTTGGTTGAGAGCATATTTTTTGAATTTCTTGATATGATTCCTGTGAAAAATAGAATAACGAAGAGATACCTAATAATTTTCTTGGAAAAATTAAAATTTTATATTCATGCAGAGGTAGAATAATGTATGTATTTGATATTTTTGTGTCTACAATATTAATATTCATTTCAACTCAATATTGAATACCGTCAGCAGTGCGACACTTTAAGTTTTGATGAAAGTGAACCACTCTCGCAATGAAAATATTAAATTCATTTAAAATATTATAAATTTTGCTTACCTTTAATTTTTTATCCCATTCAGATTCAAAATTTTCCATGACATTTAACAAATTATCCAATGTACTTCGAATATCCTCCATGTTTTTTACTTTCTTATTATCCCTTTTTGATTTAAAACAACGAAAAAACAAAAAAACAACAGATGATGAAAACACGATATGTGTAAATTGTAAAATTTCTCTAATTATTATTGAATATTATATATTTCTTTCTTTAAACAAATTCAAATACAAAAAAAAAAAAAAAAAACTATTTAACACAACAAAAACTTTAATAAATTAAAATCATTTAAAAAGAAATTAATTAGAAAAATTATCACTGATTTAATTGTTTAAATTTTTAATTTTTGCTCTGCTGGTTATCTATGTAAAAAAAAACTTTTCATATCAAAGACAGCGTCTTTTTCAAAATGCATCAAAAATTACCAACTGAAAATATCAGAAATTTCTGGTAGAAATCAAATTTAAAATAATTCCAATGAACTGTCGTTCTAATGATATAAAATAAACTTCAAATGTTTCATTTTCATTTATTTGAAATTTGAATATTTTTAAAAAATAAAGAGTTACCGTTCTATTTTCATTTCTATTAACGAATTTATGTTGAGAAATTTTTTTTTGTTTTTAACATTTCAAATAATAATAATTAGAAAAATATTGAGTTTTTTATATTATAAATGTAATTTATTTATAGTGTATTTTAATTAATATACCATTTTGATGGAGCATTGTATAGAAAATTTTGAAAATGTTTAATTGACTAGATACATTTTAATTTAGAAATCAAGTTTTTCTCGATTATTAACTTGAAATTGTATATTTTTCTCGATATCAAGTTGATTTCAAAGTTGGAAAAAATTAATTGATTTCATGCAGTGACACAGGCATCGCATAATTGTATAGCAAACAATAATTTGTTGCAAGCAATACATCCAGAAATATTGAAATCAAAATCCAACAAATAAATGCATGTGGAACAATCTGAGGTTATAATTATATTTATATTAAAAAATATATAGTAATTATGTTATATTATTTACGACATTTATGTTAGACTTGAACCAGATCATGAAAAATAACTTATTTTCGTTCAACATTATGCTCTTGCTAGTAATTATCAATAATCGGCTCATTCGATTCTAATGATGAACTTTGCCTCAGTAGTCATAGTCTGTGTACAGTGTGACTGTGCATTCTGAATCCGCATAAAGAAAGGCTGCCATCCACCATCCATCTGTCTATCGCATAACAGAAGAAAACAAACAAGAAAAGAAACAAGATAAGTCAAAAAAATTAAAATTTTTGTTGTTTTTCTTTTGATTTTTTATTTCGTTTCGTTTCCATTTGATTTTTATTTCTTTTCCACCAAATTTCAATTTCCAATTTTATTTTGTACAATATAAATTTGTGGTGAAAAAGAAATTTACACCATTTACGCTTTTCTTTCATATGGTTATTTTAGGGTAGGGTAGGGTTAGGGTTTAGAGTACCATATTTAGCAATTTGAATTGCAACAACAGTAAAAAAAAACTCATTTCGTTTTTGTTTTGTTTTGATATAAATTATTTTTGCAATTTTGTTGTTGTTTATTTTTTACAATTTTTTTTCATTTTCTTTTCATTCCGTTTTTCGTTTTTATTTTTTCATATTTTTTTCTTAACTATACTTAGTGGAACTATAATCGACATAAGTGACATAGGCTATGACATATGTCGTAGCCGAACACAGCCAAATCAATGAGCTAAACTATAATTAACATTACCGACATTCGTTAAAAATTCGTACATGACATAAGTAACATAAGCCATAACCTCATTTTGTGAAATTCGTATTGCTTATGTTTAGTATGTTTTATGTTATCTATGTTATTATAGTTAACCAAATATGACGTTTTAACAATCGTTATTATTTCTCATGTTTCCCATGTCAGCTATGTCAATTATAGCAAAGTGTATATATACCTAACAAGTGGAAAATCTCAATATAAAATATTTTTTAATTTTCAATGACCTCGAAATTTTTTACACAAATACACTGACAGCTACGAAAAAATAGACAGAAAATCAAATCAAGACTAAAGAAGTAGTTGAAACAAGAAAGAAATAATTAAGAAGCCACCCCTTTTTATAAAATTGAGTACGTAAATAACAACACAATCAAAAATTCACTCTAAAAAACAACTCAAACAACAACAACAACATCAAGCACGTGTACATTACAAGTACGTGTATTTACCGTCAAATTATCACGGAGGCTATTATCCTACATATGTTAGAAGAACAACGAATAAAAAAGTTGAAGCGAAATAGACTTCGTATGTGAATCAAATAAGAATATTTTCAACTACCACTAGTGCATATCACGGAGGCTATTAAAAACTAATGTAAAAAAAAATGTAAGCAGAGAGAATTTTGCATTATTGTGATGTCGGTGATATAGAAAATGAGAAGTTTGATAGTATGTGTACTTTTTATCTTATTTTTTCATGTACACATTTTTACATTATAAATATAGTAATTTTGGAATTGCCAGGTAAAGTGCTTTTCAGACTTTAAGAAAATTGTTGTTGCTGTGAGAATTGCTGACAATATTTGATAAACATGTATATTTGAACTACTTTTTTCTCGGATCTCCCATTCTATTTATCAAAATAGCTGAGATTTGTTACTTGGTTTACCTATATTTACTTTGGTTCTACGTTTACTGTTCGTTTCATTTTTCATATCATATCGTGGTGTGTATTTTTTTTGTATATCAAATCAAATTAAAATCAAACCAATAATTTTGTATTTTATATGCCAGGCCAGGCCAGTTAGTTGCAGCCATTACAATATAGTTTACACCTACTCTATCTATTGAAAAGAAACCCAGACATCAGACGGAACTACAATACAATTAAAACAAAAGTCATATGTCATATCATATTGTCATATCACATGTACACTGTGTACATCATATTTTTCAATTTCATATACGAATAATACCATCATACCATAAATCATAATAATATTAATCCACATTTCTTCCTTCACACTTCACAGTTCACAGCTTCATTAATAGGATTAGGATAGTTCATAATAATAATAATACAAAGTATGTATATTTATTATTAGCGTTAACTTACATTAAATACATTAGAACTACAATTTTTGAATTGAATAATTAATTATTGATTAAATAGTGTGTTCGAGTTAAGAGTTATATTATTTTATTTTATATCTATTTCATATTTAATTTATTGCAATGCAACAAAAACAAAATAATTTTCAATGAATGTGAATGTGAGTGAATGGAATTGAATTTGAAATTGAAATGAGAAATAATGTAAAGTAAAGTTGTGGTTGAAAAACAAGTTTTTTTTATATTTTATTATAAATGTAGATAGTTGTTTTTATTTTTATTCCTTATTTGTTTTTTATTGCTTTTTCAGTATAGTATAGTATTTATTATTATTATTTTTTTTTTTCTTGTAAAAAATATCAAATAATTGTGTATGCTCTCTGTAAAAATTCACTCGTAAATTTCTTTCACACAACAACAGTAAAAAGAACAAAAAATATAAAGGATTCGAATTTCGAATTCGATTCGTCGATTAAGAAAAACAAAATAAAAAAAAAACAACAGTTAATTTTGGTTCCCGTTCCGTACCGTAAATAAATAAAAAACAAAATGTATTCAATCTCATCACCATCAGGAAGAAATAAATGATAAAAAAATAGAAAAATATTTACAGTAAAAATAAATGAAGAAGAAGCATATCATAATTTTTGCAATTTTAATTTTCATAACGAATGGTTAAGTTAAAAATATGATAAAATCGAAAGCAAATCAAATCAAAATTAAAAATAAAATATGTACGTTATAAAATTTATAATTTTGAAATCGATTTATTGAAATTGGAAAATATAATTTGAAAAACAAAAAAAAAAATAAAATAAAAATACATATGTATTTGAATTTGTTGTGCAAATATTGAAATGTATTTTGTTTTGTGTTTAGTTTTAGAGTTACATATGTATATAGGTAGTCTTCAAAAATTTTTGTTTGTAAAAATTGCAATGAAATTTTAAATAATTCATGTTATGTGATAAATTCAAAGAAGAAGAAAAAAATGTAAATTAGATATAAATGTAACAAAAAAAATAAGTTTAATAAAATAGAAAGCAAAAACAAAAAAAAAAAAGAAAAGAAACGTAATAAAAGTGCAATAAAATAGGCACTACGACGACAACAGAGAACAGACAGATTCACCAGAGAAAACAAAACAAACAACATACATTACAGATCACAGTCACAGTCTCACAGTACCATATATAGATATACAGGTACAGCATCAACTTTTCAAATAGGAAAAATATTACATTACATTTGAAAAAGAGGGTGGGTATATAGTAAATAGTGATAATATATTATCTAGTCTAGCCTAGCTAGATAAGTTTTTATTAATTTTATTAAAATATACATATATAGAGATACACAATCATGTATAAAGTATAATACATGTCTATATGTAAATAAATAAATGTGATTATAATTATGTAAATTTCATTGTTTATCTAATTTCATATGTTATGTTCACAATATTATTATTGTTGTTATACTTATGTAGCGTAGCTCTACGTGGATATAAAAGAAAATGCAATTCAATCAGTAATAATGATTCTAATTTTTTCTGTTATTTTGATAACATCATCATCACATCATGACATAATCGTACATTATCAGCACATCACATATTGCATGTCTGTGTTGTGTTGTGCCTCTGTCCTCTGTCTCTACTGTGGTCACGAGCGATAACCGCTTAAGTCTAAAATTGTGGTTTTGAGTAAATACGGTTTAAAAATTCGAACATATTTTTTACACAAATTTGATGGTCAAAAAACAATAATTTCGTGTTGAATGGAAGACTATTATGAGAAAAATTTTCTTAAATTGATAACTAAACAATTAAAAATTGAAATTATTTAAAATTGAGTATGTTCTAGAACAAAAATATTTGAGAATTTGAAATTTAGGCTATTTATGCAAATTTGTAATTTTACATTTTTGTTACTTATGTCAAGTTAGGCATTTGTTGCAAAAATCTATTTTTAATTTCCTAGATTTAGATTGATTTAAGTCATTATTGTAAAGTTCGGTGATAAACTTTTACGTTCCAAAAACGCTTAACTTGAGATAGGCTGTTATGATAAACCTTACAATTTTGAGAAGCTGTTTCCAAATATACATATGTGCAATAATAACTTAAGTTTAGATAAGCCTGTATTTTTAAACATAAAATATCTCTCCAATATTATTATGTTGATTTAGGCGGTTATGGCATATGTAAGTCACGAACTATTCGACATAAGCGATAATGTTTTTAAGCAATAACTTTGGCTACAAAAGTGATAGGAAAACCAAATTTTGTGTGCACATAGAGCTTGATGCGGAGAATGCAGTAGAACTTATAACTCATTTTTGCCTTATGTCGACTTAAGCGATTATCACTTGTGACCACAGTAATGTACAATATCATACATACCTACCCTACCTAATTCAATTGATGAATTTATCAATAAACAATTTTAATTTCATTAATAGAATGCATATTAGTATAATCAGTATTCAGTTTCTAAACAAAAATAAAAATCCACCTGTCTACACATATATTATTAGTTAAATAAACAGACAAAAAAAAATTTTTTTTTTTTACAATTTCAAATTTTGTTTTGTTTTATCTTCTCTCTCTCTCTCTATTCTGTTTAGTTCACGATTTATCATCAATATTTCTCTATTAATTGAAAAGGAAAAACATGATTTACTATTTAGTTAACCATAACAACATAAATAAATTTCTGGTCATTTCATAATCATCACATTCCATTTTCCATCAACACAAAATCTACCTAACATAAAAATAACATAACATAGAAGAGCTAGAGCACCCAACACCAGCACACTATTAACAACAAATACAATAATAAAATGCAATTTGCAACTTGCAAGATTTTAGTGGAATTGGAATACAACTAAATACTAAATAGCTCGCATATAAAATCTGAGGACTGATGCAACAAGAATTTCACACGTAATAATGACGTAAAAGTTGATTTTTGTTTTGTTTTTGTTGTAATACATTTTATTTTATTTTTTTAAAAATCTAAAATTCAATAAACTTCAATGCAATGCTTCAACATAACTATGCTCAAAATGATTCCAAATCGGATTAGACTGGTTGTTAATTTATTATCGCGTACTATTGAATATTCAAATGTTCCTATATCTGGATTAACTGGTACAGATACAGACAGAGATATGTCATAATACAAATGTTTCCATTTCGATTCAATTTTATTTTTATCAGAAATTCACACACGTATAAGAAGGTGTTTATTGAATTGAATTAATTGAAATTGTCTAGTTTAATTAAGTATTTCACATTTTTTATAATTCATGGTCCAGTCAAATTAGAGAGAATTAGTTGGAAACTTGTATACACCTTCATTTTGGCATTCTAAAAGTTGTGTCAAAAGTCTCATAAAATCTCGTGTCTGTGCCGTAAGTAACTGAAGGTCAAATATCACAAAAATCGGTTTTTCGCGATTATCTCGGTATTCTACAGTTCCAATGATGTATAGAGCGTTAAATTTGCAACAATTTTTATTTCAACCATTTTTGTATACGCTCAACCGTTTTTGAAATAGAGGGCGGAGAGTAAGCAGCGCTCTGCCATACATACTATGTATAATACAAAGTCAATAGTGAATCTCGGTGAATAATATAATAGGAAGCAGTGTCATTTGTCACCAGAAAAATTTCAAATTTTTAAAATCTACGACTCTGATGTGGCATTCGTTTCACCTGATTATCATCATTGCATACAATATTATCGTATATGTCATCATCAGCTGGCATCAGGTGATTGTAGAATTGCATGCACAGTACAGATCATGACTTATACATGCCTTGTTGCGGTCGCGTTGTGATCTTTATGCATTTTTAAATTTCTGAGACATTTGCATTTGCATGTACCTACCTAAATACATTTTCGAACATTTGATTTAGCTGTCATTTGACAATTTTACTACATTTTTGAAAAAGGACCATTTTTTGCTTAATTGATCAGAAATAAAATTATTTTACATAAATTTTGAAACACTCTATCTTGTTGTGTGTTGTTTACATTTTGAGAAAAATGTACATGATACACGACGCAGGCACATAATATCTAGGTGTTAGAGATTAAGATACCAATGTACTACAATCTAAAGTTGATTATGATGAAAATAATGTTAAGATGTTAATAAATAAAATTTTTTTTATTTTAATTGAGATTATTATGTTGTTGTATTGTTGCTTTTATTCGACTAGCTAAGCTAGCTAACCATAACAATAACAGAGCATTAATTAAAATTAGAAGAAGTGTCTTATGAAATTTTACATAAAAAATAAACACAATAGGCAATTAGTTAGATAGATAGCTATAGATACACATTTTTAATTGCATATTAAACAAAAATTTAAATTTCATTTTTAAATATAAACGGTTGATTGTCTATCACTAAATTTGTCTGCAAGCAAATTGAAAATGAAATTCACTTTTCATTTCTCTTTCCAAAAAAAAAAATGAAAGAAAATCCAAACCAAACGATGAACATTCCTCATACTATTATAGACGTTAGACGTAGTCGTATCTCGTATATTAATAACACAACATTGTGTGACTGTGCTGTTATTTTTCGTTTATTATTTTTATTTCTTTCTATTTTATCACCCTTTCTATTCAGTATTTTTTTTTTTTTTCTTTATTACATTACATTACATGTGCACATACGTTTGATTACGAAATTAAATAAATTAATATGTGACCAAGGTCAATTAAATATGTATTTATATTTCTATAAAACGCTGCTGGCACCCAGCTAACAGTCTTATAGAATTAACTGCTATTTTTATAAATTTCAATTACATACGTGTATACGTATGTATGAACTAATAATAACTTTTTTTCAGCATAAAAATAAATTAATCATAATTTATGATTTAAAAAATAATTCTTTTAATAACCAATCACAATAGTAACCACAATTTAGCTACAATTCCAAATTACAACATTCAATTCAAATAGTCTTATTGGGATTGTGGTTCTTTCTTATATCTTATACAAACAATGTTGAAAATTAAGATTGTTAAGGAAGTAGAATTTCAAGAAACATATTAAACACATATGTAGAAAGAATAAATTCATTTTCAGAAAGAACTAAAACTAGTTATGTATTTAAGTTAGTAAATTATTTAAACATTTTTTAATTGTTATTTTTTCATAAATTTTATTCTACTTGGGGTGAATTAAAATCAGTAAGATTGAAATCAAGTCATCTCAAGTAAAGTTAATCTTTTTATTTCTTTAACATTACTAGTAAAGGGTGGGAGGCTGGTAGGAACATTAACTTTCTTTTCTATTTCACAATTTTGCTTCCATTTCCATTCATTCCTTTTTTTTTGTGGAATTTTTCTATTTTATCATCTTCATAATTTTCAAATCTTTAAGAATCATTCATCTTAAACTTAGTCTGTAAATTCATTTTACTTTCTAATAAATAATAATAATAATAATTCACCTACATCACCTGCCATCTGTCAATTCGATTCGTTCTTTTTTTCATTTCCCATCGATCGTCATTTTCATTTCATTTTTTCACTTTGCATGCAATATGACACAAAGAAAGTTAAACAAAGTCTTGTTTTTATGATGTTCCAGTCAGATTTTTTTTATAATTTCAAGCACTTTAATTTATGTTTACATTAATTATGTGTTCTCTATTTCATTGAAAAATTCGAGGCTTTTACTGATAATTCACAATTCGCATCAATTTTAATTTTTAAAAGAATGAATTAGTCTATCAATCAATATTTTCTGAAAGGATTTGATTTTGATTTGGTTATTACCCAAGTCCCAAATTCTGTTATAGGAAAGGAATTTGAAGGAGAGATGGGAGGTTTCATTTCCGATCTCAATTCTAAATGGAGTAATGGAGATCATGTAACATAGGATAGGATCTGTTTTCCAGAATTCCCTGAAATTCATATTTCAATGGCCATTTCCTGTTCTATACAACCACAGATACAACTTAAATATTGATTTTTGATTATTTTTTAAATTGAAATATATTTTTTGAATATTAAAATATATAAAATTGATCATTTATTTAAGTTTCGTTGTTTGTTAATATTAAATGGGTAGGTACTTATAAAAAATTCTTCGAAAACAGGTAAAATAAAACAAAAATTTAATTTCATTTTCTTTAATTATTTTTTAATATAAATCATTAAAACAAATATTAATAAGAATTACAACAAATCATTTATAAAATTTAATTAGTAGTTTCCAATGCATTGATAAATGATTCAGCATTTCTTGCTCCTCTATAATCAGTTGGATTTTTCTTGTCATCACCAAAAATTTTAATTGTTGGATAACTTCTGATTTCAAATCGACTTTTTAATTTTGTTTCATTTTGTGAATTTACTGCACCAAATTTAAATTTATCTTTTGCTAATGTTGCTGCTTTCATATATTCTGGTTCCATTTTTCTACAAGGACAACACCATGAAGCATAAAAATCAATCATCCATTTTTGTGTACTATTCATAACATGATTATCAAAATTTTCTAATGTCAATTCAATAACATCACCATCTGGTGGATATGATGATAATGAATTTTTAATAAAACTGCATATTATTATAAATGAAAATAAAATAAAAATATTTTTAATCATTATTTTATAAATTATTTGCTTGTGCGTTATATGGTATAATAAAGTATAACCACGTTAAATAATATTTTCACTTGCACTGTAAATAATATCAAGAAAAATATTTGTTTTTTTCTTTTTTAGTAGATATGTAATGTAATGTAATATGAAATTAGTTTCTTATTATGTGAACAGAACTTATTTCTCAAATGTGAAAATTTATCAAAAAGAATCAGATTATATATGAGAATGAAAATTGAATATGCATTTTAGCTTTAAGTGTATTTAATAATAATTACATAAATTTGTATTTTGTATTTAGCAAAATAAATTTTACAGTTAATTCAATATTATATTATAAAGCGTCAAAGCGAAACGATATAAATATACATAATATATGATAGTATGTTATGTATACGTTAAGAAAGTGTTGCATTCCGACCGTCGTATGTAATTAAATTATTTTTCAAATTTTGAGGAGTATTATTATATCAAAAAGCGACATGTTCATTTTGTTCAGAATTGAAATAAATTGTGTTTGATTATAATATCAAATGGAAGCTGATAATGCGAGCGCTCTGTTCTGCTCTGTGTTGATTTGAATTAAAATTTTGTATAAAAACAACAGCCTATAATACTATTGACACACTGCAGAGATAAATCATGGTTATCTCAGTTTTCTGGTTTATCTTTGCGATAATCGACTTTCAGAACTCGATTAGGTTAACCGAGTTTCTAGAACTCAATTACATATCTTGTAAATCAAGTTCGAACTCAGTTATCTTTGACGTTTGTGTTATATATTTTTTTAATATTATATTTAAACAAACTGTCAAACCAAATACATATCAGCTAACATGCTGACTAGATGAAAAAGAATTAGTGTTTGAATTTATTATCGACAGGTGTCATATGAATACATTAAACTAGTTCACCTCAATTTAAATGTGTCACCCATACCTGGTTATCGATAAACCATTTGAGATAACCACATGGTTTATCTCTGCAGTGTGTCAATAGTATAAATGTCATGTTAAAATTTGTGTTGTGACATGTCATCTATATTGTTTTGTGCAAACTGCAAACTCTTTAAATAATTTTTTATAATTCTTATTAATATTCATAATTATAACAGATCTTGCATATCATCTCCTTCCTTGACAGTTTGATTCCCCTTAAGAAAATCTAATTTTTTTTTTTCAAATTTCTTGTATTTATTTTTACTTTAAATTAAATGACGACAAATAAAATAAAAAAGAACAAAACTCATATATTTATAAACAATTATCTAATCATTTGATTCAAAATTATTATACTATTTTTATCTGTTTTTTTTTCTTTTTTTTTGATTTTCCATAAACATAATGATAACATATTATCTACCTATGTGTTATCTTGTATGTTTAAATTTAAATACACTTAGCAGCTATTATTTTTTGGCGATAATATGACTTTTTCGTCTTTTATAGTAGATAAAATTTGTATAATACCTACATAGAATACATAAAATTAAAAATGTTTTATTAAATATATGCAGATGTTACTTGGGAAAGATTTTTTTTTTCATTTTGAAAAAAAAAAGCAAGAAAATAAGAAAACAAAAATTGTCACAGATATAACATGAATTCTTTGTTGCATCTTTCATAATATTATGAAATTCTATTTTTACATTATTTACATACTCGTATTCACCAATTTAACATGTGTACCTACATACTATTCTATGTAGAGTGAAATGTTATTTTTGTTTTTGTCAGAAATTACAAACAATTGGAATCTGTTTTCATGAAAAATTTTATTTGAAGGTTTTGAAGCTTGAAAGTGTAAAATTGTCAGGAAGAAGAAGAAGGAGATGAGAAAGAAGTTCAAAATGTCATTCAATGTTAAGAAGTTCAAATGACATTAGACGTTAATTTCACGGCATACGTACACATTTCTTAGGCAATGTAAAGAAATTTTGACATTTTAATGTCTATAATGTCATTCAAGTCGTGGGAATATAAACAACACAACAATATAACATAAAATAATTTTAAATTTTTATTGAATTTCACTTAAAATTATAACGAATTCATTTTTCATCTTAGACCTGGTACTCAGTTCCCGTGAAATTTTTCGCTTGCATTTGCATATATAATTCTACAAGCTAAAAATTGTGGAAGGAAATGTGTGTAGAGTACATAGAGTTTTGAAATTTTTTGAAAAAAAATCGCGGAGGCTATGAAATTAAATTAATTAAAAATAAATAAATAAATATTTATTAGTCAAAATATATGACTTGTCAATATTTCGCTTGCCTTTTATATGCTCGACCATACAAAATGATTGTGAAAAATGAGTTCCACAACTCTCCACTATTAAGTTCCACCAAAATAATTTAGTTTGGAAGTGAGTACCAGTAAGCGAAATTTGAAACTAAAAATTTAGCTAACAATTTAGCGACATTTTTTTTACATAGGTTTTATATGGAGAAAAATTTAGCTTTCGATGTGAGTACCGGCCCTAACATCAAAACTATTTCACAAAACGTCATTGTGATTTACGTCACAATTCCAATTGTCAATCCAATGATTACATTTGCCTTAGAAATGTGTATGCCGTGCTGTGACGCAAAAAATAAATAAAAAATGTTTGCACAATCAAATTATGATATTAACTTTTTGTTTCACCCTGTACATGAATAGATACATCGTTTACTACATACATACATACATACATACGTGTAGGTATGTAAGTCGAAAAATTCTTGTTAAATTAAGCATTTTTTTTTCTTCTATTTAATTGAAATTTTACTAAACGAAATTGTCTTAATCAATAGAGAGAGACCTGGAAGAGATTAGGTATTAATGTATAAAGTATATACGTTTATATTACGTGACATGCACATGTACTTAAATAATTAACCGGAAATGAATGATAATTTAACAACATTTTGTACACATAAAAATATGCATAATGTCGTATTATACACTATTAACGATGTAAAGAATTTCATTGAATAAATAAAATGTGTCTACGAACGAATATTGTACATAATATTCATGCTGTTATTTAACTAATATAATTATATAATGTATAAATAATGTAAAATCGTTTATTATTATTTTTTTTTTCTATTGACTTAGATGCGTGGAAATATTTACGTACGTACGTATACCACACGTAAAGTAATAAAAATGGAATAAAAAATTTTTAAAGTGATTGTAAAATTAGATAATTAAATAGATAAAGTTGTACGTATACATTTTAAGATTTCTAATAAAAATTTAATATAAAAAATAAAAATAGACAAACGATTAAAAACAATTTAAAAACATCAGCATGCGTATGTAATATATTTAAATACGAGGGTTTTTCAAAAAATTCCCAGAAAAATGAAATAAAACACAAGTGTTTTTGATTTTTATGGATTTATTTTTCTATACGTATATAAAAACCAGCAAGTTTCATCACCGCAAGTCACTATATACGATGCAAAAAGTGTTCAGGATTTGAATCGCATTTGTTCAAAAACTCAGTGAAAATTCGGCATTTCTTTCAATGTGTTTTTCGCGCAACGATTTTTGGCAATATGTATACCTAATTTTTCAGATATCTGTATCCTTTTAAATAAAAACAAATAAATTATTTTCTTTTATACACAGCAGTTACGCTTTCAAAACACTCAAAATATAACCTCCGTAAGCTTCTTGACTGTTTGCCTGCTAGTTAAATACTTAAGGCCCAACTATAATCGACATATGTGACATAGCAAACATAAGAAAAAATAACGAATGTTAAAACGTCACATTTGGTTAACTATAATTAACATAAGTAACATAAGTAACTTTCAAATCGAAGCATAACGACAAAATAAAATTTTAAAATAAAGATACAGGTAACGGACTACAGACTACGGAAGAAAATAAATTAAATTGAATTTTTTAAATGAAATGAATAAAATTTAAAGAGTTAAGTGAATATTGAATAAATTACATAATATATTTATTTTTAATTTTACCTTTTTTTAGTTTTTTAATATTACTGCTTCTTTGAAATAATTTATATACAAATTTTTATTTAATCAATAATTTATTTATTTATTTATATAAAATTTTTAAATTTTGTACACTTTTTCGACTTTATATTTTTATTTTTAATTTTGAATTTTAAAAAGTAATTTAATTTTCTTCAAAATTTTATTCACAATTGACACTAAACTGAATTTATTATTAATAATAATATATAAAACAATTTAAAAATTTGAATTATTTATTACTAACAACTAACAAGTCACACATAAACATAAACAATGAAAAAAATGGTTATGTTACTTATGTTACTTATGTCATGTACGCTCTGTATCGTACTGCTTATGTCGAGCTTATGTTAAACGAATTTTTAACGAATGTCGGTAATGTCAATTATAGTTTAGCTCATTGATTTGGCTGTATTCGGCTACGACATATGTCATAGCTTATGTCACATATGTCGATTATAGTTGGGCCTTTACTGACGCAGGTATTTCGGTAATTTTTTGAAATACCCTCGTCTATTTATGTGTATTTTTGATGTAGCCCAAAAACTGTCTAACCAAACATATGCATGCAATCTACTACATAATATGCAAATATTTTTGTATTGGGTCATTCCATAATTATAGGTTTTTTTCTCAGTTTTTATTTTACAAAATTAATAATGAAAAATCTATTAATTTTTTTAGAGGAAAAATAATTCTTCAGTCGTATGAAAGTTTGATCTAATCCATAAACAAGACGAAAGGGCTATAGTCTATATTCTGAACAGCCATCATCCACGACACGAGGAAGCTTTATGGTAACAAAAAAGTACGCAAAGTGCTAATTGAGTCCATTTCAGACTGCCACTGCAACCAACCAACCACGGAATTCACATTTTTCTTGCCTCAATATTTCTATAGATCACAAAAATTTATATGAAAATCTGAATGGGACAATATTCAATTTTTCTCATCAAAAGTCATATATTCATACATACTTTGATTTAAAAGTGATTCATTTCATTTACATTTCATTTCCATTTCATTCTTAATTATATATTTAGAGTTTTTAGACTATGAAAATTCCTGATAAACTCATTGATAAATAATTTTCCTTTCTCTTCTCGTAGAGTTTAGGTGCTGACAAATAATGTCTGAATAATCAAATCTAAGAGTCAAGTTTAGTTTCTATACTGCAACAATTTGATTTTACTTTTATCAAGGAGACAAGACTTTTTTGTCGAGCTACATAAATGTATATACAAATCTGCTTGAACGAGATACGTTAGTAAGGTTGTACAGCTTCATCGTTCTCACGATTTTACAATTGAGTCACATTGCTGTCTTTGTTGAATTCATAAGATAAAAAAAATGTCCCATATGTTCAAATGGTCTTTGGTTATTAACTCAAAATTTTTCGTTCAATTATTACACTGTATATATATATACGTATAACATTTCAGAAGAATAATAACAAAGTCACTGTATTTCCTAATTTTACAACAAATTATTCCAGCACTCAGAGACGTATTTTTACTCTAACATACAATTTTAGTTTCAACTAGAGTGTGCCTGCGACTTCGTCCGCATTGTCAAAGAGCTATAAAACGAACCACGATATACAGAATTAGGTGATCCCGAGCGAAGAAGCTCTTTGTAAAGCTTTATGTTATTACGTCATTTCTATTGAGTTTGTAATTCAATTACCACGATTGCCACGATCAACCACGATTATCAGTTCATTTAGAAGAAAAAGCTTTTCATACATTTTATAGATTTTTTTCAGACCTTCATCTGTTTAATCCAAATTTTTATTGTTTTAAATAATTAAATTTGAAAAAAAAAGTAGCCTATTATTTGTGGGAGGAATCACTCTTTAAGATAAAAAAAATTCCATCAAGATTGGTTCAGCCGTTTTCGAGATTACCCGGAACATACATACAGACAGACAGACAGACGCAACAAATTTATTTATAAGAAGATTAAATCAAAAAAGAAAACATCTCATCATTTATGGAATGACCCAATATGTATATTTCATGGTCAATTATATAGCAACAATGATACTTAACGTCCTATAGCACACACTACTTATAAAAGTATGCATTATACACGTGCTAGATATATTAATATAGATTTTAATTTTAAATTAAATTAAAAAGAAAAAAAAAATGAAAATGAAAATTATACGTACCGTACGTACGTGTATACATACAGGGCGTTTCATCAGAACTACCTAAAATATTTTTAATTTGAAAGGAAGTCAAACGATAATTTTTTGCTTGTGCATTAAATATTTGTGAATGATATTTTTATTAAAAAATGATTTAATGACCGCCTCCAGACTTTTTCTTTTTTTTTTTTTAAAGAACTTAATTCTGGAATAACAACAAATTTTACACAAAAATCTGCTCTTAATAACAGCAATGATTTAACATAATGCCTACCCCAAAGAAAAAGCTCCAAATAAAAATTTATTAAAACTCATTTTCCATGAAATAATGATGAATCTGTTTCAATTTGTTCAAAAATTCAATCTTCAAAATTTCTATACCTACACAATAAAATGATCATTTGGGTTAAGTTTTTTTTGTTTTCATGGTAATCTGTCAAATTGTAGGGAATCTATAGAAAAAATAACATGTCTGCTATATTACACCAAAAGGAACTAATTTTGTCACCCGATATTTACATACATATGTATTTTAATATGATAGTACTTGGTATTTTTTTATCATTTTTCATAAAAAAAATATCAATCTTCAAAAACAAAAAACAATTAAACTGATAAAACAACCACTTCAAATATCTACCTACATTATTAGATAAGATCAAATATTTTAATACGTCAGACATTATAAAAAACAAATTAGAAACAAACAAATTAAAAAATGTTTCAATTAAAAATTTCATTTTCGCCACAAATGATTTCAAGTTGTATGTTAAAATTAGAAAATTTTCATTTTTATCGTTACAGATCAATGTTACTTGCAATCGTAAAACGAAAGTATTATTATAGGAGATAATATACGAGTATGTATAAAACACACATTTAAAAAAAAATAAAAAAAAAAAACAAGAAAAAAAAAAATCACAAAAATGAATGATCCAGAAATTGAATGGTTAGAAGATTTACTTAAAGAAGTTCAATTAGAACAATTTTTAACACGTATACGAGATGATTTACAAATAACACGTTTAGCACATTTCGATTATGTACATGCTGATGATTTAGAAAAATGTGGTCTAGGAAAGCCAGCTATACGTCGTTTAATGGAAGCTGTACGTAAAAAGAAAACAGCACAATGGCGTAAAAATATTTTATCAAAATTAATTGGTGGTGGTAAACAGCCAAATAAAAAGCAAATTAATAATAATAATAATAATAATAATAATACGATAAATGAATCATCAACATCATCATCATCATCATCATCACAATTAACATCATTAACATGTTTGATACATGAAAAAGATGTTACACTCGGTATAAAATTGGGTGATGGATCATTTGGTGTTGTACGAAAAGGTGAATGGAATGCACCCGGTAATCGTTTAATACCGGTTGCAGTAAAAATATTAAAAGCTGATAATTTAACGCAACCAGGAATTATTGAAGATTTTTTTCGTGAAGTACAAGCAATGCATACATTAGATCATCCAAATTTGGTACGATTACATGGTGTTGTATTATCGCAACCTATGATGATGATAACTGAATTAGCTGAAAAAGGATCATTATTAGATACGTTACGTAAACAATGTAAACAAACAACTTTACCGATTATTTGGAATTGGTCTGTTCAAATTGCCACTGGTATGGCATATTTGGAAAGTAAAAGATTTTTACATCGTGATTTGGCATGTCGTAATGTTCTATTGGCTACCGGTAATAAAATAAAAATTGGTGATTTCGGTTTAATGCGTGCATTACCACAACAAGAGGACTGTTACGTTATGACCGAACATAAAAAAGTTCCATTTCCATGGTGTGCACCAGAATCGTTACGTTACCGTCAATTTAGTCATGCATCTGATACATGGATGTTTGCTGTTACATTATGGGAGATGTTTACATTTGGTGAAGATCCATGGGTTGGTTTGAATGGTTCACAGATTTTACGTAAAATTGATCGTGAAGGTGAACGTTTACATCATCCGGAAGCATGTCCACCAGATGTGTATCAGTTAATGTTACAGTGTTGGGATAAAATTCCATCAGAAAGACCAACATTTGCAGCTATTAAGTAAGATATCAATCAATTTTTCGTCATCTGATTTTATAGATTTATTTTGAATTTTAATTGTTTTCATTTTTTGTAGGGAATTTTTGGCTGGAGTTCCACCACAACTTTTGAAGGCAATTTCTTCGCACAATGAATTGAATCGACTTAAAGTCGAACAAGGTGATTTAATAGCGATAATTGATGGTAGACCTGATCTAAAATTTATAAAAGGACAAAATCAACGAACATTCGAAATTGGAGTATTTCCAAGGTGGATATAGTTTTTTTGAGTCTTTCTTTCTTTTTGAATTTCAAAATAATGAAAATTATCTTTTTAGAACAATTTTGGAAAAATCAAAACCATTAAGCGATATTAGTAGACCAGTTCATGATTCTTTTAGGCATACGGGACATGGTACACCATTCGGACCTTCATGGGGTAGTCCAGCATTCATTGATCCAGTATTCTTAGATAATAACGTACAACTTAGGAGTAAGCAACATACAAAAAAAAAAAAAATACTATCAGAATCAAGAATTTTACAACACGAAATTTTTTTCTAGGTTTAGACGTAAAAGATTTGGACAGACGACGTAAATGTGCATCTTATCAGGTGAAAGAACGAAAAATTAACGCTTTGAAACAGTTCGCATACAACAAATTGATAAACGAAAGGCAAACTGATTCAATGAAAATGAAACCGAATCGTCCACCACAGCCGAAAATTACAAATCACAAACATGGCACACAGGAAGGTGTTTTGATTGATCTGTCATCAGAAGGTTCAGAAAATATACCACAACAATCCAATCAAAATGGATTTGTTAAAAATAATAGCGGTTCACTATCTCTGGACAATACATTTTGTATATTAGATGCCCCAATTGATGTGCCGACCATAACTGATATTGATCTGCCACCAACTCCAACATCAGCCAGTGTATTCAATTTAAATTTTCCATCTTCAACATCATCACCATTATTACAGCAGCAGCAAAGTCGAAACGAACCACCTCCTTATCAGATGCCACCGACTTACACAAATACAATTGAATTCAGTCAATCAACCGCCATAAATACAATTAATCCGACTCGAAATCAGGACAATAACGATCCATTTGATACTTCCGGAATATCTGATGTAATGTCCGCATCATCATCCTTAAACACCTACAGTAACATTAACGATGAAACTAATAACGTCTCACAGTCATTTGCTGATTTTAACAGTGGCTTCCAACAACAACAGCAACAGCAACAGCAGCAACAACCGCAGAACGATAACAATCAAGAAACATCCATCACATTACAGTCTGCTACTTCAAAAGGTGCTATTTCTAAATACAAATTGTATTCATCATCATCGTTATCATCACCATCATCACTTCAGAGTCCAACAAGAAAATCATTTAATTTCGGATCAAATGCATCAAACAATTCTAATTCTACTGCTGGAAATTTATTGCAATTTCCAATTAACTCTGAAGAAATATCTACTAATACCGTTTCACAGAATCAAAGTCCAACGCACAATATTAACGAATCTTTAATGTCTTCGATAAGTAATTTATCAATTATTAACTCCAACAATGGTACTATAACTAAACAAACGAATAATGACGGTAACGATAATAATGATATAAATAGTTCATTTTCAACAAGACAAAATGATTCCATGACAGTTAATTTAAGTAATTTATCAATAAATGAACATTTAATGAACAGTACAAGTACAACAAATAGCATTAGTCCAGAGAAGAAACTTGATAAATCTTTTATAGCTGAATTAGAGAAAGATATGTACAAAAATGGTATTGATACAACGAATTTGAATATGAATACGGCACAAACGTATGCAAAAGATGATATTTACAAGAATAATACAATTCAAGAGATTAGTCCATTTAAATCGGTAAGTAAATTTGTTCTAAATTTCGCTATGATTAGTAGAGAATTTTAATTTAATTCTAGACACAATTTATATATTTAATCGTTTTTCTTTCTTTAGGTCAATTTACCTCCATCGAATAATAATCGTTTTAATGGTGCTCTACAAAAAGTCAATAACGTTGGAAATTACCAACAGCTACAACAACAACAGCAACAACCACAACAACAACAGCAACAACAGCAAATTTACGAATTCACACCATCATCACAAAATTCAAGATTAAACTATGAATCAACATCAAATCTGTTACAGAAACAAAATAATTTACTACGTGATACAACATTATCGTCAACATCACTTGCTAATAAAATTTGGTATGAGAAAACTACACGTGATAATTATTCGACATCACAAAATTTTTCTATGGAAAATATTTACATGAATGCATCACAGCAAAAACTGCAGCAACAGCAGCAACAGCACCAGAAAAATCATAATTTTGTCGCAATATCAAATAAACCACCAGCTTTATATCAGAAAACATCATCAATTTATTATAGCACCACAACAGATCCATATGCTAGCTTACCAAATGATTTTTATGATACTGTTGCTTCAACACCATCGACAACATATTACGGAGAAGTACCAATATTGAACAACGGTAGTACCAATAGTCTACATAATTCTTACATTATAAAATCACAACAGCAACAGCGGCAGCAACAACAACAACAACAACAAAATATAATTGGTATCGGTGCAGGTAATGGTGCTGGTGGTAATACAACAACTGTGATATACGATGAAGTAACTGATGATGATTATTTAAGACCACATAGACCTGCACCATTAGCACCACCACAATTATCAGCACAACAAATCCAACGTCGTCTTGAAAAGCAATTACTTAAACAGCAGGGATTATATGGTAATGTTGGTGGTGTTACTATCGAAAATGAAAATTCAAAAATTACTGCATTTATAAATGATATTGGCGGTGATTCTGATTTAACTGAAAATGATGCTAAAAATGTATTACAAGCAGCCAATTGGGATCATAATTTAGCGATTAGAAATTATAAAATTGATCAATTATTGAGGTATTAAAATTATTTTATTTTTTTTTTGTAAATTTTTTCATTTGTAATATTGGCAATCCTGACTTGAAATCAATTTTATAATAATTTCTTTAAATTTAATTTCATTAAAATTATATATAGACTTGGACTTGCAACACGTCCACAATGTGAACAGGCACTACTTAAAACTGGATGGAGTGTTGAATTGGCTGCATCTGTTCTATTAGAATCAACAAATTGAACATAAAAATTGAATTTTCTATTGTGTGACAAGAACATATAAATAATTTTTAAATAAGTCATCACGTATAAAATAATAAAATCAGAATGTGACGGTAGTAGTTTTACTTAGTTGGTGTTGTTGTAGCTAAAACCATTGTCTTGCATCATATGGAGAATACAATGCCATCAACTTTTAACAGTTTTAGTTACATCGTTGACTACAGCATCTAGCGTCATATTCTGTTTTCACTTTAAGAACAAAACAGTGAGCCTATCATTTAAACAATTTGAATACTCTCTATAAAATAACTACTTATATTCATAATGATATTAAAACTTTTTATTATTTTTTTTTACATACACTAGAACAAAGTATATACGAGTATTTGTTTTGTCTTATTTATTTATTATATTTTTTCATATTTTTAATTTTTTTTTTTCTACTTTTTACCTTTTACATCATAAAAACACCTGAACTTATCTTGTCGATTATTATTATTTTTTTAATTTTTAATTGAAATTTAAATATCGCATTTTATATTATTTTCTTTGTATATTTAATTTTTTTTTTAATCAATAATTTTTGTCATTACCTAACTACTTATTTACAGGATTTAGAGAAGAAGAAGAACAAACATTAATAAGAATTTGATATTAGAATAAGAAAAACTTTAGTATATACATACATATATATATTTTTGTATTAAAAAATAGAAAAGAAAATAAAAACTTAAATTAAAAAACAAAAATGTATAATGATGAAACATCACAAAATATTTATAGTCCAAAATCAGTATATGCCAATTTAGTAAAAGAAAAATAATAAAAAAAAAAAAACGATAAAGAAAGAAAACAAAATTCTAAGATATAAATTTAAATTTAGAATTAAAAAAAAAAATTAAAATTAATATAATGAAAAGTTGAACAAAAATAAATTACATACATACAAAAAAGAGAAATGAATCTAAAATGAGTCTAAAATTTCAGAAACGTTAAATGTGATGATCGATGATCGAGGGGATCGAAAACATTTTGATACTGTATTTAATTGCATATCTATAGGCAACAACACATTCTATGTATTTTGATCATAGCATATTAAGTTTTGTTGTATTCATTGTCATCTCTGGATTTTAGTTAATGACGAAGGACCGTCGTAATGTCAAAGATACAATGTACAAATTGCTTGCTTTGCTTGATTTACTTGCTTTGACAGTTGGCTAGAAATCACGATAAACAAACACTATATGTAAACCGAATATGACTGTTTTGGTCGCCATCTTTAATAACTGATGACGTAGCTATTATTGTCAATGTAAACAAAACATTTTAAGTAAATTACCGAAGTTAGTTGATTTACATTAGTTCGAAAAGAAGAAAATTTAATAAAGACAATAAGATAAGTACATAGTACCACTTTTTATTCTTATTCCTCAACAAAAACGCTGAAATTTCATAGCAAAAATAACATTTTTTAAAAATTTCATTAAAATGTTTTAATTTCTTAAATAAAAAAACAATATTTTATTATCAACTTTCTACATTCAGAACTTTGATTAACACAAAACGAAACTCATATAAAATTATAATCTTTCGATTTCGATGATAGATTCTACGTCACAGTTTACATGTAAAAATTTATTTACTTTACCTTAAGTGTGTTTATGATCGTGGCTAGAAATAAAACTTTTTAACGGAATTGATCATAATGCATTTAACAAATAAACCAAACAAAACAAGCTATTAAAATCAAGTAAAACAAGTAAAGCAAGCAAGCGGCGTGTACATTGTACCTCCGCCATTAGGGGTTTATGATTGATTATTAAATCGATGGAGATTCAGAATTTGGCCATTTAAAACATAATTTTGGTTATAATTATCCTTTTTGAGGTTTTTTTCTTTTTTGTGGACTTTGTGTCGTTTAAATAATGAAAACTAATATGATAAATTCAAATTATGAGTATTGGTAAATTTGTTTATTCATTTAAGAAGATTTAAACGAAACCATACGAATGTGAATGTTATTTAGTAGTTATTTTATTTTATTATTAGATTATTATCATACTGTTATTCGTTCGTATTATGTATAAGAGCTATGAACAAAAAAATAAAAAAATAAATAAATATCATATAATGTACTATATGTTATATTTAGATAGCGATAAATTTAAAATAAAAAAAAGAAAAAAATGTAAAATTAAAAGAAAAAAAGTAAGAAAAAAAAAGATATACAGACAGATAGGTATTATAAGTGAATTTAAATGTGAAATAATGAAATTTGAATTTAGAGATAAAAGAATTTATGTTGAACTATTAATTATTAAAATGTGTAATAAGAAAAGAAAAATGTTTTGATTTTGTTTTTAATTTTCTATCTAAACGAAAACTTTTGTATACCTATCCATAGGAGGAACATAGAGAATCATTATATTTTTATATTCGATGAGATGAAGAAAACATTAGGGGATGTGTTCTCGATAGCTCGCCAAAAAACACAAGTAAGGTTGTTCTCAAAGTTGAAAGTTTCACGTTTTACTTCGTCAATTTGAGTTGAGATTGTCCAAAAGTTCAAAAAGCTTGTCTTAGGATGAGAGAGTCGATCGTAGAGTAAGCCTTGTTGATTCTCTCATTATACAAGAAAAATAAAAAACCCAATTAAATTTGGCTGGAAATAATTCCATTCGTTAACCTACAGTTTAAAGAAAAAATTGGAAAAACTTTCATAAAAGAGAGGACTGAATTTTCAATTATTCATGAGGGCATTTTTAGCTTGTAAAACTATGAGGGTCGTATTGGCCAATTAAGATTATCTGTCAAATATATTTTAGCCTGGTATAATTTCAGCTTATTCATCAATTTAGATTAAAATTATTTTTAGGACTTCATTTTCGGAGTGTCAAACAAGTCAGCTAATTGCGAAAAGTTAGTATTTTTATATATAAAATTAAAAAGAGGTTATGTGGTGTGATGATTATAAATGTGACTGCTTTGTTGTCGCAAAAGATATTTTATAGTACCATGTACCGCACTCTCAAGTTTCAGGTTAATTGCATTTTTATTAGAGAAAAATTGAAAAAAATATTCACACAAAAAGGATTCGTACAATTTTAGCAAAAATTTGGTAAAAAATATCGATCGAAAACTACTTTCACATTTAATAAATTTAATTTATGATAATTTATATAATCTCAAAAATAAATTTTGGAAAAAGTATAAATGTATATTTCATCATTTCGATGAATTGAAAAAAAAAAAATAATAATACTGAAAACTGAAATATACGAGTATCAGGAAGGAAATATCAAAAATTTATATATCAATGAATATTTTTCTTAAAGGCAATGCATTTTAACGAGCAGTTTATTTACATTTTCTAATAAAAAGTTAGGTCAACATTTTTGTTGCCCCCTAAAATTTGCCGCCCTGGGTAGCTGCCTGTGTTGCCTATGAGAAAAATTCAGCCCTGCATATGAATAAAAAATAAATACATAATGATGATTTTGAATTTAAAAAAAAAGTCTATTTTATTTAATTTTAACAAGAATAAAATAAAATAAAATGATCAAATCTAAGTAAATATACGTATTGCAATGTACATTACGTGTATGTAATTATATGTGATACAGTAAATAAGTAATTCTACATAATAATTATTTATTTAGAATGAATTTTGTTTTTTAAATTTTGACAAAATAACATAAAGTAACATAAAATAAAATAAATAAAATGCATAGTTTGAGTATTTAGAAATTTTGTTTTACAAAAAATATTTTATACGATTGTGTTGTATTTATAATGGCTGAGTAATTGTATATTGTTATGTAATGTGGCAATAACGCATAATTTTAGAGCATCAAAATTTTGTACGTTGAAATATGCATCGATGCCAAATTGATAAATTTTAAAATTTTATCAGAAAGCTTTTCTAAATTAAACTTTTATATTTGCATTTACTATCTTAACATTTATGTATCTATATTTATATTTATGCCTGAATTTAAAAATGCATTGATGCCGTATCGATGCAAAAATTAATTAGGTATGCATTTAATGAATATTGTATCGAATCGATGCACTGAACTAGTTATATTCTATATTGTAAATCTATTTTATTTGCAATTTATCTAATAACTACAATCTGTTTTTGTATTTGATACATATTTTTTTCATTTTCATTTGTAAAAATGCACAGACAAAAAACAAAAAATAAAAAAAAAAACATTTTTCTTTTTTAACGTTGATAGATTGCTTCATAAAGTGAAACTGGTAAATGCTCAGCAAAAAATATTTGAATTCTTTCAGCTGAATTGACTGGTGTATAACGTGCCATTGGAAATGTTCTAGAAACGGCATCAATTAGAACACGAATAGCTGGTTGAAAATCAGATACCTATATAAATGTACGTTGAACATAAAAAAAAAGTATTAAAAAAAAGAGTGAAAATTAAAAAATTTTCTTGTAATTATTACTTCTCTTGAATGTTTTTCTATTGATGTCATAGCAGCTTCATAATAATCTTCACCATAAGTTTTCTTTTGTTCATCAGTTAATTGAGCCCACATATGTTTTGCCTACATAAATATTTAAATTAATGATATTGTATATAGTGTTATAATATTGAAATTTTAAAATTTCCTTTAATCCCTAAGTACTTTACCTGTTCTTTTAATTCAGAATCAGTTAACCATCCATTTCCTGGTGAAAATTCTCCAGCAGCAACAATTGATACATCAACACCACGACGACGTAATTCGTGTCTCATACAGCTAGCTAACATTTCGAGTGCTGCTTGTGTTGCACATTGTACTCCACGTACTGGAGCTGGAACTCTATTTAAACCAGATGTTAAAAATACAACACGACCATTTGCTCTTCTTAATAGGGGTAGCATAATTTGTGTAAGACGTGTACATCCTGTTTAAAAATAATAATTAAAACAAAAAAAAAAAAACGAACGAAAAATTTAGAAAATTTGATTTTTATTCGTTTGAACAGAGTGTATTTTGCATGTTGTATTTTAATTTACCCAAAAGATTCAAATCTAATGATTTTCTTAATACACCAAATGGTAACCATTCAATTTCACCTAATGCTATCCAACTGGCACAATGTACAACTGCCCATAAACCTGTTGAACCGTATGGTAAATGTTGAGAAATATACAATGAAGCTTCCAACATCTAAAATTGTTTAAAGAGAATCAGAAAAAAAAAATCAAAAGGTGAAAAGTAAAAATTTTTAATAATTTTCCAAAAGCTTTTTGCTGCCATAAACTTTTATATACATAAGTACGGCTGAGTTTCAAAATGCATTTATGTCGTGTCGACGCAAAAGTCATTGTATAAGATTTTGAAGCTGAATTATGCATCGATACGGCATCGTTATGTTTTTGAAATTCAGCCTATAGGTGGTAGCTATCGTTTTTTTTTTGTTTTTAAATCTTTTCTTTCATTCAACTTACTGATTTTTCAGATGTTACATCTAAATGTAAAATTCTTGTTCGTCCAGATGTTTCTTCTTTTAAAATTTGTGCTTCATCGGAATCAATTTCACTCGAGAATCCAGCATATACAGTGAAACCAATATCATCAAGTTTTTTAGCTAAATACCAACCGAGTGGTGATTCACAACCAGTTATAAGTACACCTTTACCTTTTGATGAAACCTTTTTTAAAAGAAAAATTGAAAACAAAAAATGTTTAAAATTCAGGTAAATGAGTGAATAATTTTTTCTTGGGGAAAGTATATCTAGGAAAATTATTATGGGTTGAAATTTTTCATAAATAAAATCATTTTTTATGTGAACAAAATTCACAATCAAGAGAACATTTTTCAAATCATTTACCTACATCACAAGGTATTTTTTTTTAGGAAAATTTTATAGGGGAAATTTTCGTTTCGATTTATGGAAAAATTTAAAATTAAGTATTTTTCGTTAAATAATACACGTGAAAACGTGTACGTTGTACATGTACATTCATTAATTTTGGAGTTTTGGCATCATGTGCACATAATAGAAATGTGAATATGAATGAATACCGGAAGTTAATTATTTATTAGTTCAAAAAAATAAATAATTAAATGTGTGTTTTTGTTTATGTAAACGAGTGTTTGTATTGTACTCATACGTCTGTAGAAATTCAAACGAAGATTTTTAAATTTGTGTGATGAAATGTTGCATTTTAAAAAATTTTAATTTATCAACGTCATTCTTTGAATTTGAATTTTAACAGTCGAAAAAAGAAAAGTTTTCGTCATACGTACATGCGTACAAGTTGGTGTTTAATACTTGAGACAGACATTCATATAGTCATACAACAGAGTATAGAAAATCGATTATTGAATTTCTTTACAACAACTCGACGCCCGGCAGTCAGAATATGTCTGGCTGAACCTTGTCCTAATCACTGACGTAATTTTCACATATTTTTATATTATTTTCTATCAAGTATGTATAGTTTGTCTTGTCAGTTATACTGTGGGTGGATTGCCGAGCAATCAGAACAACAGTGAATTGTTGATTGGTCTATTTGTTGGGAGTTAGGAAGTAGACCTGAATCAACATTTATAAGCTTATGGTGAGGTGAATATGAATATTCAAAGTAAAGTGGAATTTTGAGGTTAACGAAAACTTAACCTGCTAATGTGTAATTCAAAATTATTTTTTATTATTTTAGGTGCGGTTATCAAGATCGTGCCATTGTAATTAATTTAAAAATATCTTCTTCTTATTTCACGTTTCATAGCACTACATCTCTAAGTGATCCAGAGCTTTCACAGAAGTAATCGTATGGCTTTATTACTATCATGTGCGCACCTACAGTTTAAAGTGGATTGCGAACCACTGAGAAGTAAACTATTTTACATGACAGGGCTCCAAGGGCTCAGATTGATCTAATATTAGAATGATGTGAAAGCTCTAGTAAATAATAATGTGTGTTACTGCTTGTTGTCAGTAAGTAGACTACTTATCAGCATTTCTAAGCTCTTTTTCCAGTAAGCTGGTACTCGCATTAAAAGCTTAGTGAACTTTGGGAGTAATGGAACAATGAAAGTTTGAAATTGGCAATGAATAATGAAAATTATTTTTCTTGCTTTTGCCGTGGACAGGAATCGAACCTGCACTTTCGAGATCAGTAGCCAATTGTTCTATCACTTGCGGTACCGAGCCTCCCAATTTAAGAATATCATTGTGATTATTAATTTTTTATATACCTACTTATAATATGTCTGTCACATGTCTGTCACAGGTATAATGCTCAAAAATACGATCATGTATTTTTAGTTTAGCAACATTTTTTCTATAAATTTTTTAGTTATATTTATAATCAATGCTTATATACGTATACGAGCATAATTTTCGAAAAATACTTTTTATTAAAATGAAAATGAAAACAAACAAAAAAAAAATAATTTATTGAATTTGAATTTATATTGTTTCTTTTTAGTTTTTTATTTAATTTTTCTTAAAATTTTCTTAGAATTAAAATAATAAAATTTATTAGTTTTTATTTCGATTTTATATTTTGAATACAAATTTTTTTATAAAAAAATCTTTAATTCATATTTTTGTCTGCGTTTTTCTGGTATTATCCGTTTTTGTATTTTTTATTTTTCGTATTTATTAGTGTGAAAAAAAATAACAAATTTTAATTATGGTTTTGACTTTAAAATTACTATAAATTTATTATGTCGCGTATTTAAATGGTTGTCATCTACTCCTGAGCCTGTATATGGAAGACAAATTATAATAATTAATAAATTATTATTGTAAGAAAATTTGTATTTTTTTTGGCATGTATTTGAATATTTTGGCATGTATTTAATACAATTAAATTATTTTCTTTTTTTTTTGAATAGAGGTCACAAAAGGATTTACATAATAAATTAAAAAAAAAGGGCCGGAGTTCCGAAAAGGTGTCAACCCCGATCCTCTTGAAATTTTGACCACAGAATGCCCTTCCGGCATAATTCACGGGATTTTCGTCTTTTTTGGCGTGACGCTCTCAGTCGACCATAATTGACATTTTATTTTTTTTGCCCAAATTTTATTTTTTCAGAATATAGAGCATCTTGAGACGCATCTTTTGAGATATATACCATATCATGCACCGTTATAAAGTTACTAGCAAAAATATAATTTTGGCAAAAAAATTAAAATGTCAATTATGGCCGATAGGGGGCGATGCGCCAAAAAAGACGAGCATCCCGTGATCTAGGCCAAAAGGGCGTTCTGTGGATAAAATTTTAATAGGATCGGGGTTGACACCTTTTCAGAACTCCAGCCAAAAAAAGGATAACTTACTTTAACGAAATGATAAAATAATACGGCACCAACTGTTGATAATGCAAACCATACAAATAATGCAAATGTTGATACTGTTGATATATAAAATGTATGTAAAACTGTTGATAATATTATAGCGGCTGCATGACAAAATATAAATGGCATTAATAATCTTTCTAATATGTCCCATGGTATTTCATGTGTCTTCTGTGGTAATGCTGAAATTGAACCACGTCTTAATGATGCTCGACGAGATGCTCTTCTCTATAATACAAAAAAAAAAAAAAAAACAAAAAAATAGTAATAGATATAACAAATATATTAACAAAAATCAATAAATTTAAATCATAAAACTATAAAAAAAAATTAACAACAATTATCAAGATAAGAATATGAAATTCTAATTCCATTAAATCCTAATTATTGCATGAAAATATTAAACAAAAATGGCAAGTCTCTGAAAGGACTTGAAAAAACGATTAAAACTGTAGGCAATTGCCTTTGACACACATATACATATAAGAATGTTAGATAGTTTCGAAAAACAAATACTAAAAAAAGATTTTCGGTGGGATAAAAATAGAAAATACTTATACCTGGCATCGACGATACAATCAGGAAATTGAAGAAATTAGCCTTCATTAATAAATAGCGGCATAGATGGGTGGGCCATCTATTAAGAATGGAGGACAGAAGAATCCCGAGAGTAATATTTCATAAGCAAATAGAAGGACAAAGATCTCGGGGACGTCCAAGAAGCAGATGGAAAGATAATATCGAAGAGAATGCTAGAAAGTTGTATGGAGTTGGATGGCGAAAATTTGCACAAAACTGGGGAGAAATTGGGGACAGACTTTAGGGGAGGCCGGGGAATGGAATATTCTGATGGAGCCGATAATGATGATGATCATCACTTATTTGTGTAAGTACCTAATAATATTTACAAAACAAATAAAATTTAGTGTAAAAATTAAATTTATTGAAAAATGTTGTATTAAATATTTATTGATTTTTGCATTTACTTATGTAATAATAATTTTTATATTATGTAAGCTATAAATGAGCAAAGAAAAATAAACTAAAGAATATATTTTTGATATATTTTTCTTGATTTTCATATGATGATGATAAACCTACGTAAATTGGCAAAAAAATATACAGATTTTTATCAATATATTAAATACACATAATTATACACATCCATATGTATGTAAAATAAAATTATTACACGCCATAAAATGTGTACACATATAATGTAAAAGTATGTGGATAATAAGTATAAAATTTTACATGAATGTACGTACACTCTATCTATTTTATCCATACATGCTAATATGCGTATAGAAATATGTAAAGAAAATGATGTATAATGAAAGAGTGTGCAATAGCATGTAATAGTATGCATGTATGTACGTACAATAAATATATTACATAAATAAATAAAATTCTAAATTTAAAATTTTTCATTATAGTAAAAAATATTTATTTTAATAATTTTTTTTTGTTTACGTAAGTAATAAAATTATTATTAGTCATTTTTGACAGAGAAACAAAGTAAATACCTATACACGATTTGGTTTTTTCTTTTTTTTTTTTTTGAAAGTAGTGTAAGTCCATTTTTGACAAAAATTTATAATTATATATGTGGTAGACAGATGAAAGCAAATCAATGATCGGTTTTCCAGTCTTCATTCGTGTGAATGATAATTCAAAAATCTTCTGACACATGACACATTTTCAATGATCATTCTGGCTGTCATATAAGTATTTTTAACTTTTCTTCTTCTTCTTTTATGACGCTACAGCCAATTGAGGGCCTGGCATCAGTCAAACTTCTCCCACACTCAATCCTATTAGAGGTTTTCTGCCTCCAACACCGACTCCAATACAGTTTTTTGAGCTAAGCTCCCACGTTTGTCCACCATCTCAGTCTTGGACGTACTACTTGTCTTCTGCATTGTGGGTTATTTAGGAAAACTCTTTTGGTCACGCAAGCATCGTCCATTCTCCAAAGATGGCCCAGTCACCGCAATCTATCAAACTTAATGAAGCTCACGTTAGTCCTTATTATCCAAATTTTTAAATTTTATTATCAATTTTAGTTTAAACTGTCAATTTTAAACTATTATTATCATGTATATTGTGGTTTTTGCCGTGTTCACCAATTGTTCACCAATGCAAATTCCCAATTAACCATGTTTTCATTCGTTGCTGAATAAAGTTTCTAAAACATTCCAAGATAAAGTTAGAATTAAGATAAATGTATAATGATCACTTTAACTTTAAACTTAATTTGGGGTGACAGACAGCAAATGAATGATCATTGATTCGCTTTCGTCTGTATAGCCTGTACGATGAATGCGATCTACTATCAGAAATTTTTATGTATATAAGCCGGAGATTCCCAAACATTTCTTTTAAAATTTATCTCAATTACATAAATTTACGTGTAGGTAATGAAACTTACAGGATCATTCAAATATAAACTCTTATAGGGAAAAATGTATATACATGATGTACACAGGATATGACAAAAATTTGTTGACAGACCAATAATAAAGTTAATTAACAATATATCCGTATATTTCAATAGAAATAATGGACTTACACCACTTTCAAAATAAATAGTTCAATTACAAGTATGTATGTACATGTACCTATACAAACATACTGGAAAATATTATGCATCTTGTAGCTAAAATTATTACAAATAATAATTTGAATGTAAAATATTTGCATGCATACATTTGTGCATAATATGCATATTAATATAATATAGTGTATGTATAGACGAAAAAAAAATAAATAAAATTTATTTGAATTTTTAATTAAATTTCAAATAATTATTGTATTACTTTTTATAGATGCGAGTATCTAAACTATCTATACACGAATACCATAATACATGTATTTATGCATGTGTATCGTTCATGAGTGTTTAGTAATATATGTAATATTCATTTGGATATAAATAATTTTTGTATTTTAAGAAATTCTAATTAGTAGAAAAAATAATTTTTTAAAATTAAATTTCGTTTAAACATTTCAAGACAATAATGAAATTGTTTAAATTATTATAAAATTTCAACCATATAATTTATGTATACTCGTTGAAATACATACGAATATATCGAAAAAAAAAATTAGACAGAAAGTACTCTTTATCTGTACAATATCTAGTCAATTGTCAATTGATTCATTATTATTTCATTACAGATTTGAAAATGTTTTCAAAATGTCAAAAATGAATTAAATGAAAAACAAAATTATTAAACTTATATTTTTAGAATTAAATTATATTAAAAATAAATTTCAAAAAATTAATATTGTATTATTTTCTTTACATATACATAGGTGTTATGTTTCCGTTTCAAAAATTAACAAAATAAAATAAACTTATTTGTAATGAAGTGTCAGTGATTTTCCTGACTTTTATCAATAACGTAACGTAACTGTACGATTACTGTACGATTTCTGCTTTAGATTTTTTTCTTGTTTAGGATTAGGCTAGGAATTATGTGCATCTGATAAAGACGTGTATACGAGTACTTGAGCTTCAAAATGTCGGGAATATCCCAAAGTGCGATTACAATATTGTCTTTGCTGTGGAGATCTAATTTTGTCTTCTCAATGTTATGCTATTTTTTCCATGATTCGTAATTTCTTCTTTGGAACATTCAAAACTTATAGTTTGTACATGATGGCAAAGCGAAGATGTTCAGATCGTGTGAAGCGTGAGATCTGGCTGGAAGCTTTTGTCTCATTCGAAAGATACTTTAGTCTAACAGTTGGCAGTTGGGTTAAGACATTCTGTCCACCTGGGAATTTTAGGAAGATTATGCAAATGAAGCGGTACCATATTTAGGATAAAAATGATCTCATTGGCGGGTTTGGTTGTAAATATCTGAACGATTCTAGAGCATAAAATCAATAGGTTAAGATGGCTGAGTCATTTAGTCAAAATGAATAATGGTCGAAGTGCGAGGAAAGTATGGAAAAGTAAACCAGAAGAGAAAAGATCGATTGACAGACCAAGGAAACGTTGGCAAAATGACATCATCGTATATAGCTATATGTTCTTTAAAGATAGAAAACTGAATACAGAAAGCAGTGGACAGAGTAGAATGGAAGCGAATTTTGCAAGAGACGAAGGTTCTTCTAGGACCGTATATGGCCAGCTAAAGAGAGAGAGAGATAGAGAGAGCATGTATTAGACTTTATGTAAGGCCTGAAGAAGGAGTGATCTCATATCTTGTTTGCGAAATGTCGACCTCATTATAAGATGGAGAAAATAAATTTGGAAAAAAATGTATACATAGGATAAATAATATCCGTTTTTTTTGGGGTTGATTCATTCTTTACAGCTTAATTTTTGGGGGAAATAAAAAATGTTTTTGTTTTAATTACCAAGACTATATAACTAAGGCATATTGAGAATTTATGAATTTCATGAAAAATAATCCCATATTTTATAAATATCCATCCAGACATAGCAACAGATGAAAATTTTATAATTTTTCCTTTGACATCATTATATGTATCTTTATGTATTCACTTAATTTATAATTTAATTAAAACAAATCAAATCTGAAAATATACTATTTTACACGTTTTATAAAATTCATTTTCTTGTTTTTCTTTATTCATTTTCATTTTATTTTTCTTTTTAAAAATAAAAAGAATTTAATTAAAATGTTCTACATTGATATATATTGTATAATTTTTAATTTTAATTTGTCAATTAATTTCATTTTAAATTAAAATTGTATTTTTATCAACAATAAAATGCTGTTGATGGATTTTATGCTTGTACATAATATCTCCTATAATACGGCATATCTACAAATGTATACATAACATTCATAAACATACGTACAAACGTACAAAGTGTAGAAAATTTATTTTCATGAAATTATATTTTATGAATGTACACATAAAAGATTTACAATTATCTCTCTATATGACCATTTTATAAAATAAAAAAAAAAATGAACATACATACACGTATTTCCTTTCTACTTTTTTTTTTGTTGTTGTTGTTGAAAGAAACGTTGTACAATATTTTAATGTGCAACTGATCTGTATATTTAAACGTTCTGTAATTTATTTTCAATGTCAAATACAATAAAAATAATTATTGTACATATGCACGTAATCTATGTAGTAAGTAAGTATACTTGTGTACTACATGGACGTGGTACTACTGCATATAAAAGTGAGTATAAGAAGACATATGAGTATAAACACTAAGTATTCAATATAAGACATACGTTATGTACATGCATACATGTACACGAATAATATCTCTATACCAATTTAAATTTATTGTTTTTAAAAGGATTTTTTCGTTTAATTTCCTTTTATTTGAGTTTAAAAATATGTGTATATTTCTTTTTTTTTTGTTTTACCAACTCCTTGTAGTTTGTTTTAGATTATAAAATGAAATAAATTTTGTATCGTTTATTTTTTATTTTTTAATTTAAATTTAAAATTTAAAATTTATTGTTTTCATGTGAAATTGTTTGGATTTGTTTTTTTTTTAATTTTTAATTAAATTAAATTAAACTAAATCAAATTAAAAAAAAAAAAACAAGATTATCATCATCATCATCATCAGCTCAACCAGTCCAGTGTGGGCCTTAGCTTGCTCCAAGATCTGCTGTCAATTATCGTAGAAGAATTATTATTTAATTAAATATAAGAAATATAAGAATTATTATTGTAGAAGAACTACAATTTCTAACGCCAACCTTTCTTAGATCCTTTTCCTTAGATTATCAAACCAACGTAATTTTAATTTTAGTCTTCCTTGTTTTCTTTTCTTATCCGGTGTGTGTCTATATAGTAATATACAATTTGCTTATGAATGCTTCTTTTACATGAAAAACTGATTTTCCATATAATTATTGCTAATATCATCGGAAAACGATATTAGCTTTCTTTTTTACATTTTTCTTTCACGATTTACTTAATTTATGACTTTTTTGACCACATCAGTCCTCAATTTATGACTGATGTGGTCAACGAAGCTGTTGAAAAACATTAAATTACAAAACTGGACAGTGGTGGTGCGGGATAGAGCAAAAATGAACAGTCATATTAAGGGAGGCCAAGGCTAATGTACTGATGTAGTGCTGCGGAGATATAGATAGATATAGATATGATGACATTTTTACTTTAATTTCGTCTTCAACTTGCTCATATTCCTATATCGTATTCAAATGTGAATATTTTGTGATTTTATTTTTTTTTTTCTGGATCATAAATTTGAACGTAAATTAAATTATTAAATTTGAAAAAAAAAAAAAAAAATTCATTTTGTCATTTGAAATTATCTAGAAATAAAAAAATCTTTATCACCCCCGAATGCAAAATCTAAAAAAAATTCAAAAAAACTTTACACAGATAATAATCAAAAGTAGGAATAAAAAGAAAGAAAGAAAAAAAAAACATCAAATTCATTATCATTTTAATCATCAAAATAATAATGTTACTACAATATATTTTTAGAATCCACAAAAGAATTTAATTAATTTAAATGAAATTATAAAAATAATCCTTAGAGTATATCTCTATACGGACTTATAATATTGTCTTACATTTTATTTACATTTGTATGATATTTTGTATATCCGATGAGTATATATGTAAAATATTATACTTGTATCGTATATTAATCTGAAATACTTACAACCATATTTATGTATATAGTCTTCATTATATTTGCATTATCGTTATTTATTTACGTATACATGCGTATATGTATATTTATTCCTCTTCTTGTGTTCAATTAATATTCATTTAAATTAAATTAAAATCGTGACTAAAATTTTTTTAATAATAATATTTTATAATTATGTGTATACAGTACATCAATGAATATGTATGAATGAATATATTAATATGTCTTTGTATGTACAAAAATTTACATATATTGTATAATGCATATGATTGTGTATTACATACATGTAGTATGTTTTGTGCCCATAAGTCATAAAATTTGTCACAAAATATATCTACATTTAGGATATTAAATTAATGTAAATGTATCTTCATATGATTATTATCATCATCATGATATTATTTTCTTTTAGTTAAATTTTATTAAAATTTATAAGATATAAACTTTATGGTATCTGATAAATACTTACTTTATCATCTATATACGCTCTACGTGCATATGTATAGATACATAAGTATGTATGTAAATACAGTACGTATATACGATTCAAAGATAAAGAGAAAGATAATGAAAAGCTAATTAATTTAACTAATTATTTAATTTACTTATTTATCCTTTTAACTTTTTAAAAATATTTATTTATGACGTATTCTTTAATTCATTTTAATTTGTCCTCGAGTAACCTTGTTCAATTTATACTCGCGCGTACTTTATACATATAAATATAAGCATAAAGTATGTAATACTAATCTGTCAGAAAAGTATCGGGAATTTATAATCCAAAGAAGTCTGTGTTGGGAATTTTTAAAACAAAATTTGGTCCGTACATTACTTATAGTAGAACTGGCTTTAAAGTTCGGGGTGGACTTTAGCCTCCATCACACAATGTTATCCTCTACGGTTCCCTCTACGTTCATTTTCTTTAGGTTCTGCTCTAGCTCTACATTATATTTTCATCTTGTTTTTGGTCGACCTCTACCTCTAGAGTATTGCACCGAAATATGAACCAAATATGAACGCAATCTGCTAACTGATCGTTTGTGTAGAGCTTTTGATTTTGTTAGTATTGTTTACAGGTCCTCTCATGAATTTTGCTTTTCTTGCTTCTGGCTTGTTAATTTAAGCACAATTCTGAAGCTTTTTGATTCCATCCAAAATAACTTCGGTGCGAACATATCTTTAGAAATTTCTTTGTGGTACTCTTTATTGAAGAAACTTCAAGTCTTTTGGAACTACCCGCGCAACTATACATCTCAAGTCTAAATATATCGATTAAAATCGAACAAGCAAACTTGTGAAAGATGATAAAGTTTTGTGATTTCTGTTTAAGTATAAATTGGCGATTGCTGAGCATACTTATAGTTTTCTTCAATTCATCGGTTATAGAGATTGGATGTTTTTGACAATCTCTCTACCCCACTTGAATGTTTTGCACCACTTGTAATCACTTGTTTTTGATATGACTGATACACCATAACCCATTTTCTAACATTTTTTTAGGACATTCGGTACACAGAATTTAAGACAAATTAAGACAAGACAACAGTAATACACTGCGGAATAGAGGCAAACCGATTTTATGGTTGAATTTTTTCAATTTTTCTCATTGTTGACGTAGTAATCGAGTACAGCGATGCATGTGATACTTAATTTGGAAAATATTTGATTTAAAAATTACAAATTCTCAATACTTTTCTGACAGTATGTATAGGTATATACTATGTTGAATATTTTGGGTTTTATTTTTATTTTTATTTTTTTTTTAATTTTATTGTATATTTTATTATTGTTCAGGTCGTTTATTTAATCTTTTAAAATTTATATCATTAACAAATTAAATAAAATAGTATAAAAAAAAAAATAAATGAATTTTTCTTAAAAAATGCACGAGTAGCTATTTTATTTTATTTTCGTTTTACTATACAATACACATGTAGTAGTGCTTTACATCTTTAAAAGTTGATTAACATTTCGTTAACGCCATTTTTCTTATTTTTTCTTTTCGCTGAAGATGTACAGTAAACTCTTGCACACAATTATGTATTCACATTTACGAGGATGTATTCATTGGATGTACTGTGTATGTGTAAGTATATATATAGGTACATAATCGTATATTAAATTTGGAGAAGAATATACTTAATTACATTTTATTTTTCATACACTAATACTAATTAGATTATAATGATATTTATTATATTGACATTGATAAATTTGTATAATATTTTTGTATCATATGCACACACACACACACACACACACACACTCATATATAATAATATCGTACAGGTATGTACATACATTGATGTACATTTGTGCTGGTTTTGATAATTTAATTTTAATTTTTATTTTTTTATTTTTTTTTTCCATTATACAAAAATGAAAAATTGTTTTGTCATTTCGATAGTAAATAAAATTTTCTCTATATACCCACACATATATATATATAATTATCGTCCATATAAATGTGATATACATAATATACAATTCGTTACCTATTACCTATTACCTATTATATTACAATATTCGCACGTATACGAAATTTATGATGATAGTAAAAAGGTCATAATGACCTTTTGATTATTACATGAGAATATAAACAGTACACACCTACCCCCCACATACCTACCCCCATATCTGTATGTATAAGTTTATTTACATAAATGCATGTAATATGTGTGTGAAAGCACATTACATGTGTATGTAGACGGAATATTTGTATGTAAGATGTGTATGTAAGATTTTCGAAACATTTATACATTTTAGAAGTGCTACAGATTGATTTTATATAGGTATATTGGCACGAGTATGTACTTATGTAGGACTATATAGGTTTAATAATTATTATTATGTCCTGTTTATATTGTGTGTTTTAATACAACATATAGAAATAACTAGTTGAATGCAATTAAAAGTTTGTATTATGAAAGAAGCATATGTAGTATAGATAGATTTTCATGTATGCTATGAACGAGTATGTAATACTGAAATTTTTGTCTTATCCTGTGTAATACCACATAGCCATAATCAATTTTGAAGAACAAAATGAAAATCCTACATTGCATATTTAATCACCAGTAGCTATCCAATTTTTATTAGTCACAATAGCATAGCTGCTAGAAACTAGAGTAATAGTAGCAATATTCAAGGCGATAGTGTTAGTTAACAATGTATGTTCTTATCGTATTTCCTATACTGATATGAGAATAATTAATTTTTTGTTATATATGTATATGTATGTAATGTACGTACAGGACAAGTATGTAATATATGTATGTACCTACCACTCGTATAATAATTGTTGCATGCATATTTAAGTTATTGCAATATAATATTGTGTCAAATTATAAATTGTTTCATTTAGAAAGGAATTGAATTGACTACACTTATTCGTATGTATAATTAATTATGTACTTACATTACATACGTAGGTATACATACAACTACTTGAATATAATGTACTTGTAAATATTTATTATAGAGAATGTAAAGGAAATGAAACCTATTAGTAATGTCAGTCAGTACATTTATATACTCGTATACTACCTATTATTTATCGATTTGCATTTATATCGAGGGTTAATGTGTGATATTTACCTCGTATAGTAATTGTAATTTTTACGAAATACTGTTTGTAAAATTTTATGGTTGTGAAATTGATTGGAAAGTGTTCAATTTTTCAAATAATATTGATGGAAATGTCAATTGATCGTCAATAAAAAATGATTATTGTCAAACTTATTGATTGTTAATTGACGATCAAATAGTCTCGTAATACAATTAATATTGTCAAATTGACGTTTTAAAACAATTGTCAATAATGAGTTTTAGTTATTTTGCAAATCAATTTTCAAAGATAAATCTGTATACATATGACACCACATCAAGAAAAGAAAGAAGTACCCACAACAGACAAAAATGCAAGATGTTTTTCTTTACTGCACAACTGCATGCAAATAATGATGGTCATTTGCATTCACTTTACACTATAAAACTTTTGATTTACGTTATCTACATTACCATAATCAAACTGCAAAAATGTAGTTTATTCGTAATTGACATTTCCAAACACAGCCTTGTGATAGATATGGTTCCATAGGGAGAAGTTCGATCTAGGGGTAGACAAAGAGCACGTTGACGAAGACGAAGTCGCGAAGGATTCTCAGACGATATTGAGAGTCAGCAACTGGAGAAGGGACACCATTAATAGAGCTGCCTGGAGTACCAGACTTTTGGAGTAGTACACCTGCTTTCTAAAGTCATCGAAGAAGAAACACATCCTCAATTCTCAAAACTATAAATTTCTAATAAAATAGTTTTAGAGTTTAATAAATAAATCAGTTTTTTTTTCTCTGTCTGTCTCCTGTGAAATTTCATTTATTTATAGTTACGAGGTATTCACTATTCACATATTAACCCTCGGATTCGATATGTACTAAATACATGCACATATACACACATTCGAATAATGCATTTGTTTGAAAAATCATTTTGAAAAAGCAAAAATAGAAAAAAAAAATGATTGCCTTTTACTTTTAAATAACGAAATAAAGGAAAATTGTAAATAACACAGAGACCCGCAGGAAGGAAATCATTATTATTCAGTCAATTAAGAAACAACTAGTATGATATAATAATTAAAGAAAAATACTTATATCAGTTTATAAATTATTCTTTTATTTTTATGATTTGATTTGAATAGGTGTACAATCTACAACATCAAACTCATACTATTGTAGGTGCACACGATACGAATATGTGTGTGTACGAGAAAAACATTTTTAACCACATTCTGCTGTATACATATATGTATGTGAATGAATAATATTTTATTTTATGATTATATTGGAGGGATTAGATATGAATATGTGAGTTTTTGTGTAAAATTATTATATTATGCATTGGTTTTGTGACATTTAATTTCAAAACAGGATATTTATATACATATGTACATATATGATGGATATATGTACTTATGTATGAATTAGGTAGTTTTAATTATTGCAGTGGCTATATGAATTTGAATATTATTCAGAATTTAATTAAAATTTTTGAATTAATTTCGTTTTATTCTTCGTCAAAAAGCTCTGGCGAGTCGTGGTGTGAGCGAAGGATAAGCAGTTTCCTGTCTATTCTTTGTAATAAATAAATAAATTATTTTTTCAATTGTTTAGAAATATAAATTTTAATTAAAGTGATTGTTTATAGGTCAAATAAAACACAATAATAATAATAATAATATTGATATGTAGATCTAGATTATGCATGTATGAATATCTGATATAATGTATTTCTATGATACATGTCATAAAATTCGATACATCCATCAAACATAGATTTTATGGTTTTATTGAATAGAATTCATTCAAATATTTGTGTGAAATAATATAAATAACTATACTCATATGAAGCAATGTACATACATTTGTACATAACATACAGATACAGTGATGTGGATGATATATGACGTAAAATATAATTTTTTAAAATATTCAAGAAAAAACAAAATAATAAATTCATACAATTCATTTGACATTTAAATTCTTGGTTAGTAAATTTTTTTATTATCTATTCTTTGGTTTGCAATTTTTCAGTTTTCGTTGTTATTATTCGCATTTCCATGTAAAAACATTTATGCAACAATTGTGAAAAGTTTTAAAAATCTACATAATATATGAAGGTAAAATTTTTATTCTTCTCTAATAATTTCTGTATTTATGACAGTTATACCGATTGACATTTATGAATTAAAATTATTAATATTTTATTCGATATAATATTTCGAATTTAACAATATTTGAGAAAAATATAAATAACAATTAAAAACATTTGAGATGGATCGTTCACATGTCATCATGTCAACATTACGAACGACACATCAAAAGTGACAAATTGTAACGAACTGAAAAATATAAAGAATTCTCTAAATAATTTTGTTTTGGTGTTTTTTCTTTTACTTAATTGTAGGTTAGAAGAAGTATACAAAAAATAGGAGAGAACAGAAAGTAGTAACAATGATGACGTTATTGGAAGCTAAATATAGTACACAATATGTATACGAGTACGCTAGTATCATACCTTACACACCATGTAATCGTATTTTAATTCATGAGAAAAAAATTATTTTCTTTTTATTACCTGCTCTGAACTATGTACTACCAAACGACACACTATACACTGTATGAGAAGTACAGGAGAAATAGGAAGGGGCAGAAAGTAGTAGCAATGAGTTTATTGGCAATTAACAAAATAATACGATATACGCTCCAGTACCTTGCATAGTATTCACTCGTATTTTCATTCATAAGAAAAATACATTTTCTCTCCATACTTGCTCTGTACTGTATACTACAGTACTACATATCATAAGAAGTATACAAGAAACAGGAAGAGAAAGAAAGTCAAAGTAGTAGCAATTAGATTATTGAAAGCTAACTATAGTACGGTATACGAGTCCGATAGTATTTTTATGAGAAAAATACATTTTCTCTCCGTACTTGCTCTGTATACCAACTAAACTACAGATCATAAGAAGTATACCAGATATAGGACGATACAGTAAGTAGTATAGTAGTAGAGTAATTTGCAGCTACGATTAGTAGATTCTAGTATATAGATATTGTAATTATTGGAGATTTTTGATTTTGATATTAGTCCATCACTAAATTTTGTGGAATGGATTTCTCTTAGTTTCTTTTATTAAATATCTTTCACAATATTTTGTAAAATTATGTTTGTACTATGACTAATTCACACTACTGTACTTAATGTGTATATGTACTTTATTACATTGTTGCGTTATTTCTTTGATATTTTATTTCAATAATTTTCAAAACAAATAAATGAAAAATTTAATTTTTGTCAAAAGGAAATATTAAATAATTTTCATTAGATGATGTATGTGTGTTTGTACTATGCAAAATACAAATACATTTTGTGTTATTCTTTTTGCATGAACATTTTTTTTTATAAAACTAATAATTTTAATTATTATATCATTTTATGATATATCTGTTCATACACCCACATACGATTACATTGTATGTCTCATGTATGTTACAGTTTGCACACATATGTACATATGAATTTATGTCATATATTCAAAAATTGTACAATTATATTAAATAAACTATCGTATATAATGATACTATACTTATATACATGCATCCTGTATTTATACACACGACAAGTATAGATACAATAGAGTAGATGTCAAATATTTATATTAAAATTTAAATTTAAAACGAAAATAAATAGAATTTTTAATACAAGAATATAAATACACTCGTATCTCGCGTGTATATGTTTGTATAACAAAAATAACTAATTTATTTTCGTCTTTTATATGTATGTATTTAGGTGTATTATATGAAATGTTAGTCATAATGTAGTGTTATTAAAATTAAAATTCTTTCAAATTATTTAATACAAATATTTTCCATTACACATACAATTCAGTAAATTTATTATTACAAAAATGTGTTTATATATATTTTTATATACATTATTGTGCATTATTTGTGTGACACATAAATGCAAAAATGCATGTATATAATGTATGTGTAAAAATATTTTTCTAATTATTATTATGTAATTTTTAGTAATAATTTGTATACATATTATACGCAGATGTTAAGTATATGCAATCTGCGTATATACAAAAAGAAAATTATGGTATTCATTTCAAATCTCGTAATGTCTATAACAGATAATTTGCGTAGGTACGTTGCGTACGTTGACATATTAAGTAAAACATGTAGAAAAGCATACCAGCTAACAGATACAAAAGAATACGCAACGTACGCAATGCAATGCAATGATATGCAAGAGAAGATCAACTTTCGAAAAACGCATTACACGCAACGCATTTATATATTAGCTTTTCGCTTCAATTATTTCGATGTATCGTACGAAACGTACGAATATGCAATTATATGTCCAGTAGCTTAAGTCTCGCAACGTAATACACGCGTAAGTAACATATAGTTGCTAATTGATCGTATTTTTACGAAAGTTCGTAACTTTTTCCTCTCATTTGAGAATTATACGAGCTCTGCGTATGTGAATGAGACTTTTTAGTCGCATATAGATCAACATCATAAATAAATTTTATGTAAACCAAAGTTTGACAGTTAAATTTGCAATGTGAGTTTGTATGCATATTTTGAAGAGTTAATTTAGAATAATAATTATGATTAATGTTTTTACGAGATGCATTCTTGTAATTTTAACTTAAACAAAGTAGTAAAATTAGGCATTGCTTAAGTTTACAATTTGTAATGGATACCCGCACAATTATTATTTTTGTGTATAGTAATAATAATTTTTATTTTGTTTTCATTTTAGTTGGCATTATTATTTTTATGCGAATACGCGTATGTATATATGTGCATACATATTCATTTTTCATGATTCAAATTGTTATTTTTATTTTAAATTAAATTTTGTATACAAAAATTTATAAATAGCTAGTGGACGTTTTTCGAAAATCTCTATAAATGCATACAGAACAGACACTTAATGATAAATATATATAATACTTGTAATGTGTGTGTACATAAAACAAAATTTTGTTAAAATTTCATTGATCATTACAATGATGATGATACGAACTTACAAATACATATGTATGTCATATTCAAACGAAATATTCAAAGAAATATTCATTTCACGTTTCAGTTTGTCATATACGTATTTACAAACTACAAAAGTTTTGAGAAACTACAAAGGTAAAATGCTTCACAGTTTCTAATTTTTGCATTTCGTAATTTATTCGTAGATAATGTTTGACTGTTCTCCGTTGATAGCTGAGGAAACAACAACTACGATAGAGAAAGAGTAAACTATGAAGAAATTTGAGATGATCGTTCATCTTCAACAGAACTAGGAAACTTTAACTGCTGGAACAGAATGTGTAGCTGCAGTTAACATGCATATCCTGAAGCGCTACATTGGGCCGTTATGAACAGAATGTACATACTGCTGACTAATGTACATAATGTAGTCAAATTTCAAATTTTTCAATCACAAAAACTGTAATGTCAATCTGTCGCGCTGCATGTTAAAAAATTGTTAAAGACTAGCTGTAGCTACGACTACAGCTTCGGCAGCAGCTACACACTCTGTTGGTAAACATTAACTTATATATCATATGATTTTAAACTTTGCTACAACTATACACACTCTGTTCCTGCAGTTAAAACTGAAATATTTATAATGAACTGAAAAGTGACATGAATCCCCTTATTGTATCGACAGTCGATTGTTTCTTCATTGCATTTTGTACGCTTTTCGTATACTCCGTATAAATATAATTTAAGGTAAAGAGAATGTCTAAAACCAATTAATATATAAAATAAATTAAAAATAAATATTTATATACTCATACATTATACATTATATAAAATTATTATTGTACATATTACTCATACAGATATAATGTGTAAATATATTTTCTAAAAATATCAATTTATATCTTTTACAATAATTACAAAAATAAATAAAATAAAATAAAATAAAATTGAAAATATACCACATACACGCTGTAATACACTCGTATATATGTACATGATGTCTATATGCTCTATTCATATGTATTCTGTAAATTATATGAACTAAAATAATAAAGTCTTTATATCCATAGAAATATTTTTTTGTCACAAATACTTAATTTTGGTTAAACAAATAAAAAATTCTAAAATATGGAATAAAATTTCATTTCGAAAAAAAGAAAAAAAAAAAAACATTTACAATCTGAATCACAAACACACTCTTAAATACTTTTGTCACATATTGTACAAAATATATTTGTGTATATTTTGTAAATTATATTATTTTCTATCTGTAAATTAATCTCTGATATGATGATGATGACGGTGATTATATATGGTTGATATGAGTATATTTATTTTTGTCACAACCAGAAAATTTATATCGTAACTCGTTACATTTTATTTTTGTTATGTATATAGTGTTTAACCTTCATTTTATCGAAATCAACATAAAATAATACAAAAAAAAAAACAGCATTAAAACAACGAAAATATTACAAAAGTAAAGAGAATTTTAATATGTTTAAAAGAAAAAAAAAATTTACACTCTGTGTAAAAAGTATCGGGAATTGTTTAACATTTTTTGTTGTTAAAAACTTATGAAATAACATTTTTTTTGTGACTAAGTTTATACCATTAATATTTGACATAAATATTAACTGTGTACAGTGCTGCCAAGTCTCTAGATGTTTTTCTTTTCGAACTAGAAAGAAAATACTATACAGAGCAATGGTCAATGTCAATGCTCTAACAGGACATAATTTACAGAGGTAGCATTTCTCCACCATAGGAATCATGAGTGACCCGATTTGTGCGGCTTGTAGAGAAGAAGATGATACGATACTAAGAACTTTTTGTGTGAGCGTCTTCTCCTCCGTCAAGGTGAGCATTTTCGGTATTGATGTCGTTAGACTCGAATCTTACGGGCCCGAACGGCTGTCGGTTACCTGAGAGTGACAAAGAAGTTTAACTAGATGGGGGTCTTCGAGTACCATGAATAGCCCTGTCTTGGCTCTAAGGCTCACCAGTAAGTGTCTTCCCTCATCATTAATAATATAACAATACAGTAATAATGCATAAAAAAGCAAACGAAATACTATCACCGTCACCATATTGTTTCAAATTTTTCTAATTGTATAAAATATGATTGCAAAATAATATAAAGGACAAACCTTGGAATACATAAAATTCAACGTAATACAATGTACTTACGATAAGTAATATATATTCACGTAATAAATGTGTATGTGTATGTATGGTGATCTAAATATTTATTATAAAAATATCCAAAAATATTTTTAAAGTATATGTAAGTAGCTAAAGTGTACATTGTACAACATAGTACTTCTGAATATATAATACATTAAGTATGTACTTATAGTCATAGAATGAATATATATACATAAATATTAAATGGAATTTCATGAATGATAAATCACTTTAGGGAAGCAACAGAATAAAATTTTTTTCAAATAGTCAAAAAAAAAAATATACAGTGTGTGCCATAGTATATAGTACCGTACATATACATATATATTTGTTTGTACATACACTCATCGTACCAGGACTATAAATAAGAAGCTGATACGGAGAATATTTATAAAATACTATATGTATTCATTTATTTAAAGGTTGTCTCAATGTAAGAATATTTTTTTCCCAGTTTTTCATTATTTTATATATTTTTTTTTAAATTCTGAAATTTAATTTTGTAAAAATTTTCTTTTATTTTTATTTCGGAAATATGCGTGTGTGTGTGTGTGTATATAAATAAAATAAATATACATGAACATGTTCATGGGTTATTTTGACCAAAAATATTCTCAAGATATTAAAAAAAATGATCTGACAAGAATTTAAATTATTATTATTATTTTGTATATTGAAGCAGTGAATAAAAATAAGCAAATTATCAGCATTATACCGTGGACACATCACACTTCATTAGGAAGTACAACTGAAAATGTAATGACCATCATCAAACCATCATTTGTTTTAGAATATCAGAGTTTTTAATCGTAAGCTGTTCGACAACATAGTAATAACCGTGGTAGAATAAATAGAGATTAATGCCATGAGTAATAGCAATACATTTCGTCTGAAAAGCTTCTCGTGCATTGAATGACAAGAGAGTAATAGCAATACATTTCGTCTTAAAAGCTTCTCGTGCATTAATTGACAAGAGAGTAATACGCATCTTGAGTAATTTATTATTTTACAAGAGCGCAAAGCAAATTGATGTTTAGGAATTCACCATTTGTTATAAAGTAGAACATTATTATAAATAAAAGTTATGCCGATTTTACATTCAATGCAGTGACTTCAACTTGGACTTCGACTTTCGAATAGTAAATAGAAAAGTAGCTGTCAAGTCTACTGCATTGAATGTAGAAGTTCCAATAAATTTATCCATTAAATCAAAGTCGAAGTTGAAGTTACTGCATTGAATGTAGAAGCGGAATTAATTGAAATAAAAAATGACAGATTATTTTTGTTGATGATATTTGAAAGTGTTTGCAATAAAAGAGAAAACTTTAATACAAATTCGAGTAAAAATAATTTCAAAATTTTTATTTGACATATTTATCTTACAATAAAAAATTACATGGAAGTCATTGTACGGGTAAATTGTACAATTCAAATGTAGATGGATTCCCTTCAAACTTCATATTCCCCCACTGCCCCCTATATATAATTTTTTAAAAAGTAATTTCTACTTCTTTATATCATATGTAAATGGATTTTTCAATAATCGGGTATTGTGTGTCTATGGTATTAATTTATTTTATTCTTTTCGCAATTTTCACGCCTATACACTCATATCGTATTTGAAAAAAAATTTATTCTATTCTGGATTCTGAATTGCTTTCTTTTTGTTTTCTTTTAAAATTATAGGTATTTTTATTTTTCTTTTTGAATTTATTTTTGCGAAATAGTGCGAGTGCAGTTGAACGCAAGTTGAAATTTTTCCCATACTCATACACATACACATACTCGCCGTCGCCATACATAATAATTTTGTAAGCGAAATAATAGATATACTCGTATACCTACTCGCAATGTATATTTTACAATCATGGTAAGCAACACAAATGAAGGAATAATAAAATTAAATAAAAAGCATTTTTAAAAATTTTTATTTTAAGAGTGTGATGGAAAAAACAAAAAAAAAAAAAAATTGAAAATTCGTACCAAAAAATGAAAAAAAAAAATGTTTTGTTTTTCTCTATTTCTTTAGTATTTTTTATGAAAATACGAGTATCTCTGTATAAAAATATGATACGAGAGTGATGGTATTGATGGTGTGTAAAGATAAATATATATGGCTAATAAAAAGATGTGAAAAAAAAAAATAAAAAATAGAAATAAAAATATGAATTTGAATAAATTTCAAAAATTTATTTTTGGTTTAGGTCAAGATTATTAGCAAATTGTGAAAAAAAAAGATATATATTTTATTTTGATTTTTGTATGATAGCTTGCATGGTTACTTGTATTAATATCCCTGTATTATGTGTTCATATACACGAGTAAATCCAAAAAAAAAAAAAAATAAAATAAAATTAGATTAGTTACTTTTAAAATTCACAGAATATTCAATTTTATATGAGAATAGAGGAGGTGTGGTGGTGTACACACAATCATATACATTTCGGATATTTTTAAATTTGAAGTAAAAAAAACTAAAGACTTTTTTAAATGGAAATTTTAATGAAATTTAAATGAATTTTAAAATGTCATTTTAGGCTGGATTTCAGATTAGAGAAAAAATATGATTTTTTTTTAGGGGATTTTTATAATCAAAGGACAGTGAATGTATGCACGCACACATGATTGCATTTCATATTTTATTTAATGCACGTTCAAAATTCGATTATAATGTTCAATAAAAACATCAATTTTCCATTTTAGCAGTTAATTTTCAAAAGGTGACATGTCCATGTCTGTCAATTTTGAGTTAGTTACAGAATTATGTTAAGGAAGATCGGCGTGTGCACAAATCTAATTACTTATAGTTTACTGAAAATAATACTACTTAAATAACTTGTATTTTTCAATTTATATTTACTACTCAGTTGTGTGTAAAAATGCTGAGTGTGTGTCAGCAGTATTTTTTACTTTTTCTAAAAATAACATTAATTTGATATGTCACTTTTTGAAAAGTATAGCTCCTCCTCATTTACTAAGTAGATTCTAAATTGATCAGAATAAATTTGAAAAATATTTATAAAAGCTTTAAAGTTTTTTTTTTTTCCAAAAATCAAATAAATGATAATAGAAAGAAGTATCTTTTCATTTCGTTACTTTATTGATTTTTGATTATTTTCAAGTACATCGACACTAGATGAATGTCTATATACTTATTATTAAATGATGTTTTTATAGTTTCAATTTGTACTTCCATATTTTTCCTTTTCTGTATAATTGACAGTCGGAAAATTTTATTTCTTTGTGATATGAACTAAGAACTAATACGTAAATCTAAAGAACTAATCTTTATCCCACAATATCTCTCTAGTACAATACATATTACAAGAAAATTTTTTCGAACAAATTTTCAAGATAATTCTAATAAAACAAAAATGAAGATTAAGATACAAACGAGTGTATACTATGAATGTGACACACTTGTTAGTATGTAAAGTGTGAAATCAGGAGAAATTAATCAATGATTCAATCATTTTATTACAAAAAAAATAAAAATCTAAAAATCTAAATACTATAAATAAAATTAATTAATACAAAGTAATGACCGCATTTTATAGAATGTGCGTACTGTATGTAAGTATGCATCATACAATGTGTATATTATACCTGAGACAGACTACCTGATGTAGAATTGATATTGTATATTTACGTAGGATAAAAAATTATTAATTATGACATTCTCAAAAAATTATGTTGATTGGTGTTCAGTACATCAATTTCTATTTTATTTAGTAAATACAAAAATTAGAGGAACTTACGGTTACGTGTATTTGATCCTTTATCGTTGTATTATTGTAATCTCAAAAATAATAATTTCAAAATCAGACGGAGGGGCAAAGATCTAGGGCACATCCAAGAGGCAGATGAAAAGATAACTTTGTAGATGATGGTAGTAAATTATATGGAACAAAATGCAGTCGATTATAGTAATGGACAAAGAAGTGTGGAGGCAGTCTCTAAAGGGAGGCCAAAGTATGGAATAATCTGTGGAATTATGATGTCGTTATATTATTTGTAGAAATTTAAATTTAGCTACAATACACCATTGCTAAAGTTACATTTTCATAGTCGAAACAGTTGTCTAAATTTTTAAAGACGCCAGCTGTATCCAATTTTGCAACCTAATATCAACTCCGCGCATGTCTGTCTCAGGTATTAAGTATATGTATGTTCAAAAATATCTTACAAGTACATTTATTATTTTATAGTGTCTATAGAAAATATTGAAAATTTACTTACCGTAACTTCTCCTAGACCCAACATGTTTATATTTCGTTATATTATGTTGTAAACGTAATCAATATAAAATAATCGAACACTAATTAAAATTTTATTTTCACTTTTATTTATTTTTATTTTTTTTTTGTTCTTATTTTTGTATTTTTTGTTTTATTATTATTTTTATAATGTTTCGAAAATTGCACATTCTTTTCAATTACTTAATCAGCCAAATTGTATGTACTTATGATAGGTGTATGCCGAAGCACATTACATAATGTGTACCAGTGTAATTAAGTGTATAAAAAATATTTTATTTATCACATTCACTTTTTATTTTGCTTATTTTTAATTTTATTTAGCTCACTGTATTTAGAGTAAACTAAAACAAAAAAGTGTAATTAATTGTAATTAATAGTGTTAGTACTATTTTAAAATTATTTTCGTTTTTTTTTTTTTTTTTTTGTTTGATGCTATTAGACGCTATATAATTCTCTATCTATATACCATCATCATCATCATCATTAAATCATTCTATATAGTGTAAATAAAATGAAGAAAAATAAATGATAATAAAAATTGAATTAAATTTGAAAAAATAATAATAAACACAAATTAAATTAAATTAAATTTTCATTTCCAAAAAAAAAACTAAAAAAACTAAAAATAATAAAATCAAAAAATTTATTTATATATTATGTAGATAGTTAATTTACGATTGGACTCGTAGTAGTACTTAAAATTTAAATGCAGAACGGAAAAAAAATCAATGTGAAAAATGATCGAACAAACGAACGAATGAGACTGAAATGAGAAAAATTATTTTCAATTTTCGAAATGACACAAAAAATTAAATACATAGTATAGTATTGTATATGTGTGTGTGTATGTTAATCGTTGAATGTGATATTGTGTGAAATTTTCATATGAAAAGAAAATTGTTATATAAGCTTTCCATTTAAAATATAATTATCTACACTATAATATTACTAGGCAACAAAAACATTCTAGGTGTCTTTGTCTTGTACCTACATATATGTTTGTCTTGGTATATAATTTACGATGAGTATAGTATTTATATGTTATCTGTTTGCCGTTGCCATCATAGTACTATATGTTTTCTAAATAAATTTACGTATATGAATTTATTACAAAAAGAAAAACGACAAAGATCTCTTTTTTATTCCTGTATTCAATTAGCGATACAATTATTGTAGATTATAGTTTTGTTTTACTTTTAAATTTTGAATGATTATTTATGTATTTATTGCGTTCCTTTTAACCTGGCAAACTACCCCCACATACTTGTAGTCGGTGGTCATCTACACAACCTCTTGCATTCTTGTGTAATTTACTTGACAGTTGTATGGTTAGTTACGCCAAAATTTGCCTTCAAGGGTTTTTGTGTGTCAATCGTTCTAAAGATTAAAGAAATATGTTTGGGTCTCTAATATTTTTATTACACGTTTCATTCAATAGATGGCTTTTTATTGTTTAAGGTTATGGAGAATCTAAAATCAACAACAAAACAAATTTGAAATAAATCACAACTGAAATTTGAGTCCGGTTAACTGCCACTCCGATATTTACATTGCCTTAGAAATGAATGTATGCCGTGAAATTTGAGGTTACTTTTAATTTCCAAGCAAAAAAAAAAAATTGTGTTCCATTTACAATTTACTCCTGAGTACTTGAAAGTATTTTGCCAGTTCAAAAGGAACGCACTAATTATTGGTCGGTCAGTTTTCGAGAATCATAAAAAAATGTGTAAAACGTACAACAACGTACTATACTAACACTATGTAGTAGATTCTACTCTGTCTACTGCTTGACATAGTATACGATGAGTATGAATATTGTGTGTATGTAATAAAATATACTCGCATTCGCATGTATGTACATAGATAATACAACAAATTCACACATAATTCATAATAATTATAGTAAAATGAAAATGTATATTTTTGTAAATCGAAAAATTATTTTTGGAAAATTTGTGAAAATTTAAATTTTTTGATTTTATTTTTATTTTTTTTAATGGTTTGTTGGTCTCTTATGTTTGGTATTTTTTTTTTTTACCGATTTTTTCGAATTTTTTTTTTCATTTGCTAAAAGTATTTGGAGCTAGATAGTTGCGATCATCATCATAATCATAATTTTGAGAATATTTAATCGGTGTGTATCCAAACGAGTATATTCAAGTGTAAAGATTCTGTATAAATACTAGACATTGTGTACATATAGGATAGGATGCATAGGATGATTTTCATTTTGTAAGATTGAGACAAATATTTCGAAATAAAGCACATACGATAACAATTTTATTATGAACTTGAGAATTTCATTCAAATGTTGATCGTAGCTACGACGCTTTAGTTGGTCCATTCAATTTTAAACCAATTTTTCGAGCATTGAGACTGGAGCATTGCGGTCAATAGCATGAGTATCTAATGTTTGTTTCCAAGGTATCAATAATCATTATTACTGGCTTATCCACGTAAACTTTAGGCTACACGTGATCACAAAGGAATAAATTATACCTCATGATCTAGGCAACCAATTCACCACGGTCTAAACCAGGAGATCAGTTGCACACCCAAATCATTTTTCAATAGGTTCATTGTTTCACGCGCTGTATGGCTGACTCACATTACGAAATGGGAAATGTTATCTAATAATGAATCAATAACTGCAATAACAATTTGACACTTTTCACATGTGTGACCTGTCAAAAAATTTCATATTGTAAAAATGAACTCTGAATGAATCACCCTATATATGAAACGCGTAGATATAGCTAAGGCCGTTTTCACACACAGCGGTTTTTGCCGGACGAAAACCGCTTCTAAAATTGCGATCCGTCAATAGCTTTTACACACGACGATATAAACCGCGTATGAATTAATGTTCAAACAAAGTATGCTGAGAACAAATTCACAAATTTCATTTTCATTCAAACCTTCTATAATATCTGTTCATATCTTCTTTTTCACACACACTGTTTGAAGCAGCTGTCAAACACGTTTGTTGGTTGAAGATTACTGGCAGTAACACTGAAAATTTTCTTATCATACGCGAATCAAACTGAACCATCATACTAAGTTGAGGGATGTTTGATTAAAAAGCGGATCCGCTGCTAGATGCGGCATGCCGCTACCGCTTCCGTCGTGTGTGAAAACTCTTCGTTCAAATACATGCAGTTCTGTATGCAGTGATTTTTAAAGCGGATTTCGTCCGGCAAAAACCGCTGTGTGTGAAAACGGCCTAATAGTTGTAATAACAATATAAATAAATAAGATACCATGTGTATAGTATAGACAGTAGAATATTATAAAGCTATACTATGTATCAGTAACCGTACACATTTTCATAAATTTATTATTAATTCCAAGCAAATTGTTGCTGATATGCTGTGCTTTAATACTATTAAATTTTAGTCATACACATGCTCATAATACCTAATTATTGTCCTCGTATACAATTTACTAAAAATATATTTTCTAAAATACATATTTCTATTCTTTTTTTAGAAGCAAAAAAAAAAAAAAAAACAAATTAAATAAAATAAAAAAACCGAAAAAAAAAAATTGAAAAATATTTTTTCGGAAAAAAAATTAGGGCTTTCTAATATATATTTATAAATGATAAAGCCAAAAAGGCTCGATCTAAATCGGTCAAAAAATAATAATAAACAAAGGAAAAAAAATACATAATAACAACAAATAAATATGTAAAATTAATTATAAAAAATATCAAGAATATTTGGATGAAGTGCGGTATAGTAGTTGTATACACAAACTGAAAAATATTTCATATATGTATACGAACACATTCATATACAGTATGAAAAATTTTGTGCATATGAATATTTATTTTGAGTTGAGCTGATCATCATATGAATTTTATTTATTTTGGTTCATTTGTTTCAGAATAGCTATATTAAATTGGAAAAACTTTAAAAATAAGAATGTGTTCTCTTCTGTGGTATGTGCATGCATTCATCAACTCTGTAAAATAATAATTGGATGAACATTTTTTAGAAAATTTTATATAAAATCTGTTGAAGTCTACATATGTGTGCTCTCTCACTCCATCTTTTATGAAATGAAATTTGTGCAATTTTACTGTTTTGGATGCAAACAGGCAAAATAACGAAACTTTACAACAAACAGAAGTCAAAGTCCAAGTTGAAGTCATTGCATTAGCTCTAACTATAATGGTCTTTACCAATCTTTCGAAATTTCGTTAAATCACCTAAAGATTGCTTAAGTTGCTGTCAGATCTTAATCAATCTTAATGTCAACTATAATGATCTTAAAAAAGAAGAAGATTATATGAGAAAAGTTCACTTTCCACTAAGTTAGCTAAAGATTTGTACGCTAGAAAGCGTACACATAAAGATTAACGAAAAGACTTTGAAAGTTAACGAAAGATAAGTTAAGACCATTATAGTTGTCGATATAACACTTCATACAGTCGTACGAAATCTTATATTATCTAATGACATCTTAAGATCATTATAGTTAGAGCTATTGAATGATAAAGCGGCATTACAGAAAATTGTTTGTGAAATATTCATTTTGCAATTTTATATACGAGTATGTATGTGAAATGTTATATTCCACATAACCTTAAATTTACTATGTTGACAGTTGACATTTGAAAATTTTGCAGTTTTATTAAAATTTGAACGATACTGTAAACATTCCGATGTCAGTACAAAATTATGCCGAAAATAATTTTGCATTTCATATGAATGGGAACGCATACTAAACTGAAATAGAATTATCTATCAAATATTTTTGTATGTGATTATGTAAACATATTACTTATACCCCGGAGTCCGGCGACTGTAATTTCATTTTGGTCTTACATTCTTAATTTAAATTTTTTTTGTCACTGTTTTTTGTCATTATTTTTTCTTTTTGTTAAAATATACCGCATCAAACACAATTTCAAAATGGCGTAGATACGATAAGTATAACTAGCTAATAGATTATCAGATGGAAATATGATGATTTAAATTAAAACTTGAGGAGAAACTTATACCAAAAATTTATGTTACTATTTTAAATAATATAATTATCAACTGTCTTACTTATATTTATTTTGTAATTTTTGCATTTACATAAAATTAAATCCTCTGTATTTAAGAATTAATAAATCAATTATCATTTGTGAGATAAAAATTATTATAAAAAAAAATTGAAACATATGTTTTCACATAATTGTACTCGTAAATAACTAAGGCAATAATTAACACTTGTATATGCGAGTAGATGTGTATGTCAGAAATAATCATTATTAAATTGCATTTAAAATACCTAACAATAATTATACGTAAATCTCTACTCATAGTCATACCCGATATTTTTATAGGGTAAAGTGTTTCACAAAAACCGGGCGTCAAATATTTTCTCCTTTACAAATTACAGAAAAAAAAAAATATTCTCTGCGAAATTTTTCTCTTAAAATTTATGGTTGACAACATAAAAAACGTATCTTAAATGCCTAAATTATTAAAATGATTTACACAGGCAACTACCCATTCTTGTACGCTCAATTTGAACCAAATAAACCACTGAATTTATTGCACAACAACGGTACAACATAAAGAATATCGAATCAGGAAATTATTTTTATTATTCAAATGCTTTGCAAGTTGAAAGAATCTGAAATCCTTCTCCGTACTCGCCTACTGCTACTCCGTACTAATTCACACAAATAAAGGAGAAAAGAAGCTATAACATTCCGGTATTATTTACATTTTCTTTTTCTACTTCCCAAATACTCAAGAGTTCAATGATCATGTTTGTTTACAAATGGAAATGTAGGACAGAATAGAACATTTATCGGTTTTTCTTGTTTACACAGATCTTGTTTCAATCTGGTATTCTTGTCTGTTCTGTACTCTCCTTTACTACATAATGCAGTACCTAATATACATAAGAAAAGGGGAAGAGAAACTACTACTCTCGAAAGAAAATTAGTTCTTTTCTCTTCTTATTTTCTTATTTAAACTATGTATATACTACACTGTAGTAGGCGTGTACGAAGAAGGATTGCGGATTGAAACTAATTAGACCTGTGTATACAAGAAAAACATAGAAATGTTTTTAAAAAGAGAAGTAGAAATAAAATTAGATAGATAAGCGAATATTAAGTAGTTGCTCTTCGGTTTTTCTTGTGTAAATTATTTGCTGTAAGCTTCAAGTAATAAAAATAGTAAAGTTTCAACCTATAAGAAGTGAAAACATCTGGCACTCGAGAGGCTAAAACCGCCACTGATCTACTACAAAGTGAATGTATTTTTGTGTTTTTTTTTAAATTTTTGGCGCATATAAAAAATTAAATTATTTTCAATCTTTTCATATATCATACATTTGTATACGTAATTTTCTTTAAAAATATTTATTTTTAATTTAATTTCATATTTTTATTACCATTAAAATTTTAAAATTAAATTCTAATTATGAACGAATTTATTTTATTTTTGCTAATGAATATATCATGCGTTTAAATATTATGTACATTTGTAAAAATGTATGTTAGCTAAAACAGGTGCAATAAAAAAAATTTCATTACGTTTACACTTACGTATGCAGGTGATTATTATAACTTTAATTATTGCTAAATAATATATTCGTACATAAACATCCTTAGGCTACAAAGGTGGTATGAATGCAAGCAACCGTAATTAGTAAAATCAATAAAACTGATTAAAAAGGAATTGAATAGAGAAATGACTGTTGAAGTAATGAAATTGTACGTATCCAGAATCCACTTATAAAAAGTAAGTGGGTATGCGTGGTAATCAAACTTTATCCAGTGCATTATCAAAGTCGAAGAATAATTATTTTTCAAATTGTATTACGACAGCACTGGTTGAAGGATCAAAGTCAGATTTTGACAGTTGTTCTCAGTAGAGTCCGGCAAGTCATCATGGAAAGGTATTATATGGTTCAACAACGCGTAGAAATTATTTGAATTTACTATCAAAATTCGTGTTCAGTTCGACAGACATTTCGTACGTTACGTGATATTTATGGTCCACATAATCGACCAACCGAACCCTCTACTTATCGCCTCGTTGAGAAATTTGAAAGAACAGGATCAGTTTTAGATGAATCAACTTTAGTGAATCATCGTCATCGACGACCCACCCATTCAGCAGAGAACAACGCTGCTGTAATTCAAAATGTGAGAGAAGATCCTTTTCAGTCTATTCCAGGACGTTCTCAAGAACTCGGAATTTTACAGACAACCACATGAGGAATTATTTTGAATCAAGATTTTCATCTAAAAGCTTATGAAATTCAGCTGACTAAAGAACTAAAGCCGCGTGATAATGATTTGCGTCGGACTTTTTCAAATTGGCCTTTAGAACATTTGGAAGCCGATCCGGAATTTTGAAAAAAAAAATCATCTTTTCGGATGAAGCGCATTTCTGGCTCAATATGGATTTGTGTACAAACAAAACTGCCAGATTTAAGCTCAAATGATTACATTCAAACATATATGTACATAGATTCTAAAATTTATTTTGATTTTAAATTTAAAATTTATTTTTATTTTGGCTTCAATATTAGCACGGGTTCATATCGATAAAATTTTTCATTCTCTTATCGTCAATTGTAAATAAAAAAATAAATAAATATGTATTTAGAATAAAATTAACAAAAAAAAAAAGAAGGAATCGCATATAGAAAATTAATTGTATTCTTAAATTTATTTTACATATTTTAAGTTATAAAAAATGTTAGGTATAATACAAGATACAAGACTGATACATGTGATATGTAACGTGTCATATATTCACGTATAATGTACATTATGTTTGTTTGTTGTTTGTTTGTCTGTTTATTTTTATGCGAATAGTGAAAATCCATCCCACGAATTAATGATCTCTCGAAAATGTAAAAAAAAAAATATATATATATAAAAATACAATAAAATGACGAATTTAATTTTTTTCACTAGAGAATAGACGTTAGATACACACATTACATATGTATGTATGTATATAATAGATGGATGGATGGTACTTTGTACACTACTTCTTGTATCTATACATATATACTCGTATATGTATGTAGCTAATTTCATAGATCCTCATAGATGTTCATCATAACAAAACGAAACAATAAAAAAAAAGAACAAGCAAGAATTTGATTTATTTAAGAAAAAACAAAAAAAAATCGAAAAAAAATATAAAACAGATAGATATTTGTTTTTTTCTTCTTTTTATTTTGTAAAAATTTTTAAGAAAAATCCGTGCTCGTATGTACATACGCGTACATATGTATGTACATACATTTATTATTATCCATGTCCGCATTGTAAATGTGAATGATATTTTTCAAGGCTATTAAAATTGTTGTTCACTTTGCTGTTTTTTTATTTTTTTTTAAATTTTTCATTTTTTTTTGTTTGTTTAAATTTGGAATGAAAATATGAAAATGAATTTTTCATTTAAAATTTACAAAAAAAAAAAAAAATAAATAAATAAATAAAAGAAAATTAAATAAAATAAAATAAAGTCCATAATTACATTGGCTTCATCTCACATTTATGGTACATTGCTGTACGCATCTTTGTATAAAATGAAAATTATTATAAAAAATGTGAAAATGATGAAAGAAATACATGTCATATACAATAATATTATTTATGGCTAATGTTATTTTATCAAAAGAATAATAATTGTAATTATCAAAAAAGATAAAATTTGAAAAAGAAACTGTTCTTTTAACAGAACGATAAAATGATGCGATGAAATAAATCTTATTATATAATATAATATTTGATTTCAGACATCAATCGTCTCCTATACCAAATCATTATACATTCGCATTTTAACTTTACATACTCGTATTTAAATTAATTATCATATCATTCTCATCAAGAAAATTAGATAATTATTTTTCCGGTTTTTTTTTTCATTTAATTTTTCAAAATTAAATTTTAAGGAAATTGTTATCTTTTATATCATCACTTCAATTTTTCAAGATATTTTTTTTTTTAATAAATTCATGTGACAGATACGAACATACACGGTGTATTGAAATTAATATGAAATATAATTGTGTAGAGTAGTAGAGGAAGCAACGAGCAAGTATAAAATGTTGTTAGTTAATTTTTTTTGTTTTGTTAAGTTCAATATAATTGAATTTTACACCTTCTTCTTCTTCTTCTCTTCTTATTTTCTCCTGCCAAACAATCTTAGAAATGCCATTTTCCTCCAGCAAGCCCGATCTATCGATATATCTCTATCAAATTTTTAATTCTCAGCTTATTAACGTCTTCTGTACTTCACGCATTCATTGGTTTCGTGGCCTTCCTCTAGGTCTTACGCCATCTATGTTGTTGAACATTAGATATCTAAATGGATTCGAGACGTACATTCTGTTCACTTGCCCTGCTCAATTTACTTCAGTCTGTTGGTTTTGGCGAATGAGACTATGTCGATGTCATTACATATTTCATAGATTCTATCATTTGTTTTTCTGTGGTATTCGTTTTCATATATTTTCTTCGCCCTATACATTCTTCGTAAAATCTTTCTTTCCCATCTACCAAGTCTATTCGCTTCACTCTTTCTTAGCGCCCAGAATTCAGCTGCATACACATTATATTGGTCTTATTAATGCTTTGTATATGATAGATTTCGATATTCAGATTTAATAACTTCGGTGGATTTAAGTACTAACGTTTGGTTGAAATAAGCTCTACAAGCTTTCATTATTTTTTTGTCAATTTTTTAACTCTCATTATTTCAAGCTTTTCTCAAGAATGAAAATACGAGTGCACATGATGTGTAGAATACTACTCGGACTAGTAAAGAGTATACAACAGATACCATACTAAGTCTCTGACCTCTACTCCAAAACAGTATGTCTTGTTAGTTGATTTTTTGTGTTTTGTTATGTTTAATATTCATATTATTCCACTGAGAGAGAAAATCAACTTTTTCTCAGCCATAAAAATACGAGTACACTTAATGTGTAGAATATTACTTGCCTACTAGCATATAGCGTATATCAATTTGAAAAAGTTTTATTATTTATTCATTCTTGATACGGATCCACTCTGTATGATATACCTAAATTACTATATTGCCTGTGCTATAAATACATTTATAGTAATTCTGGGTAATATTGGTAGTATCTAAAGTGACAGTATTAAAATTAATTTGAATGAGCTTAAATACATTAGATACTTCTTACATTTACTCATAAATATGTACGCATTTTATATACAGTATTGGTCATAAGTATTTTTACACAGCAATTTTTTTCAGATAAAAAACTTTACAGTTTCATATCTTTTTTATTTTTTAATGAATCAATTTCATTTCTTTTACATTTTATTATGCTTTTTCTTTAGAAAAATAATTTGTACTTTTCTAGCCCAGATGTTCAATAAATTTTGAGAAAATAACGGTGAATCATTGTTGCTTCGTGCGACAAAATTATTTTTATAAGGCCAAAAGTGTTTTTACATGGGCTTATTTGCATTTTAGTTTGATCTCAGAATAGTTGCAGAAAGTGAAATTAGTGATTTAGTAATTTAATTTAAATATTTCCAGTTGATAATTGAAAATTTTATTTAAAACGACTAATAAAATGGCTAAAACCAAAGAAATAAGTGTGGAAGTTCGCGCAGAGGTAGTTGCAAAATTTAAATGTGGAATTTCAGCAGCAGAATTGTCCAAAACATATAAAATAACTCGGCAAACAGTTTATAATCTAATTAAAAAAAAAGATGCCTACGGAAATTTAGAAAATAAACTAAGAAGTGGACGAAAATCATCAACCACTAAGCGACAGGACAGGATTTTACTACGTGCTGTGAAAGAAAATCCCGATATTAGCTTTGCAAGGATTGCGTCTTCTTCAGCAGATATTATTGGACAAAAAATTAGTGCAAGCACAGTTCAAAGAAAATGCAAAGACTTCGGCGTACAAACGTATATAGCTCGAAAAGTTATTAATATTTCAGAAGAGAATATGATTAAAAGATTAAAATTTGCTAAGGAGTATATTAATAAGCCTCTTGATTTCTGGAAGACTGTTCTATGGACTGATGAAAGTTCTTTCCAATATCAAGGAAGCTTCGGAAGAAAATTTATGCACCTTCCTAAAAATTTAAGAAAAAAAGCAATTCAGCCTTACAACAGACATGGCGGTGGTTCTGTTATGTTCTGGGGATGTATTTCATACTATGGTTTAGGGGAGCTCGTAGCTATTGAAGGAAGTATGAATCAGGAAAAATACTTAGAAGTTCTAAATGACCATTGTTTCACATCCTCAAACACACTTTTCCCTCATACTCATTGGGTCTTACAACAAGATAATGCACCTTGTCACAAAGGATGGTTGGTGAACAAGTTTCTTGATAGTGTCGAACAAGAACGATTGCCGTGGCCACCACAAAGCCCAGATATGAACATAATTGAAAATTTATGGGCATTCATCAAGCAAAAAAGAACTGTTGATAAAAGAAGAAACAGGGACGATACTGTTACAGAGGTTACGAACATTTGGAAAAGTATTCCTCTTGAATACATATACAAATTAATAGAATCAATTCCACGAAGATTACAAGCAGTTATTGATGCAAAAGGAGGACACACATCCTATTAAATATGCGAAACTACTAAAATCAAAAATTTGCAACATTATTTCAAAATAAAATAAATAACTAATATAAAGCAAACGTTTTTTTCTTTTTGTAAAAATACTTTTGGCCTTATAAAAATAATTTTGTCGCACGAAGCAACAATGATTCACCGTTATTTTCTCAAAATTTATTGAACATCTGGGCTAGAAAAGTACAAATTATTTTTCTAAAGAAAAAGCAAAATAAAATGTAAAAGAAATGAAATTGATTCATTAAAAAATAAAAAAGATATGAAACTGTAAAGTTTTTTATCTGAAAAAAATTGCTGTGTAAAAATACTTATGACCAATACTGTACATTATGTTATCGTCTTTGTAATATGTAATATAATCTTTTCTGACAGGTGTACACATAGATATATACTCATATATGAGTAGATAGATATGCTCATATATTTCTGATAATATGAAGGATGTACACAATTAAATTTCTCTGTACGATAAAATATTCATGACAAAATGAATAAATCAAAATTACATTACCAACTTATAAGAGTGAGTGCGTATATTATGTGGGTTATAGCGAATGCACAAATTATCAGGATGTATGCTAGGGTATTAATTTCTTTTTATTCTTTTTTATGAATTATTTTAATTGAATATTGTTTGAGAACACTTTTGTTTTTTTACTTAAATTTTAGATTTTTGTTCACACTTCTCTCCTCTCTTGGATATTTAAATTGAACATTTGTGCGGTCATTATTTCTCAAAATTGTAAATGATAAATTAATACACAGAGTAATTAAATTATTTTAAATATGATTTCATTTCCTTTTTATTATTATTATATAGAATTATTTTAATTTTAATTTTGATTTTGATTTTATTTTCGTCAATTTTCTTTTCAACATTGAGCCAAATGTCGATTTAATTTATCAAAAATATGTACTCGTACCGTACTCGTAGTGTTATTGTAGTTGTTAGTTTATTTCGAACGTAAACATATGTAGGCAATATTATTTTTTGTATTTTTTATATACATATGTAAGTATGTATTTACGAGTATAAAATGTAAGTGCCTAAATAATCTGGCGCCAAATATAATTAAATTTATTGGTAACAAATATAATGCTAATGTTAATTCTGATGATCATACATTTTAGTATGTATTAAATACGTATATAGTCGTACATAATGTAGTACGTACATGCATTACATATGTACATATGTAGGAGTATGTTAATATTTTGGCAATGTAATATGTAGAAAATGGTCATTCATTTTTATATAGAAAATGTATAAAATTTTTATATTCAAAATTTTAGAATGATAATTTTTAATTTTTAGTATTTTCTACGTACATATTAAGTGATGTTAAGTGTTTTATATATGTGACAGACAAGTGGTGTTAACGCTATGTGATGTAAAAATTGATATAAAAATATAAATTTTTTGATAAATTTGGTTCTGGTGATCTTTCACTCAAATAAACAAAATGGCAAAATTAAGATGGGTAGGGCACGTGCATAAAACTGCAAGTAGACCACCATACGAAAAAAAATATTGTCCAAAGGGAGATAGATTAAGGGGGTTGATCACAGAAGTGCTTCATAGATGACATTCAAGATGATATAGAGGGCTGTGAGTGAGAATCTGGAGGACGAAGCCACATGAGAAATAAGTCTGGAGAGAAATTCTAAAGGAGACCAAGGCGGATAACAGACTGTTGAGCCACTACTGATGATTATGATCTTTCACTCAAAGATGAACCACTATTTGGCTGACCAAACGAAGTTGCAGATGATCAAATGAAAGCCATAATTCGATTCGAATCGTCATATATTTATCTGAGAGATTGCAAAAAGGTTACATGTCCAGTGTCCGGTACAAAAATTGAAAAATCCGAGATTAGGGCTCTCCACATTGAAAAATCATGTTTCAAAAAATTATATTAATTGAATCAAATGTCCGTATAGGGAGCTAGCATCTCCAGTCAGTTTCAACCATGAACTCTAGACAATTTACTGCAATATTTCTTTTATTTCTCAGTCTCAAATGTTTAACATTCATGGTGTATGACTTATGTATGAATGCATATTATCCAGTCATCTCACGTTAGGTCGCCCTAAAGCTCTTCCCTCATCTCGTTCAACAATTGTAACATTGAATTATCATTATATGTTCTATTACTCCTCAAGGAAGCATAGGGCTAATACAAAACATCTCCAAAAATTTTATAATCCTTAATAATTCTTGTTATATCATGCGTTTTCATGGATTCAATGGCCTGGCCTTCCTCTAAGTTTGACGCTTTGAAGACTCTTCTCTTTAATAGAGAAAGTCAAATTCAGTCTTATTTTCAATTAAAAACTTGTCGAGAAGCATATAATTTGATTAGAAGTCGATTATTATGAGCAAATATCATATCGTCTTGAGATGAATTAAAAGAAATTTGATCACAAATAAAAGTAAATTTATAAACTCTTCAGAAAAGTTCGTCAATAAATAATAATTAGAAAATTCATTTTTTACCACTTCATAAATTTTTTCAAAAAAAAAAAAAAAACGTTTTTTCTTTTTATTAAAGAAAAGTTAAAGAACATGAAACAATACCATTTATATATTATTCGCATTTGTACACTCACCTACGAGTTTCATAGACATTTTCAATTTGTAATAAAAAATAAATAAGTAAAAAACATAAGACAGGACAAAAATATGGAATTGAATACCTAATTTTCTTCAATTGAATTTACTTTTTTTTTTATTATCAAAATATTTTTCTATATAAAATTGTTGAAAAAATTTCATCCATTCAATTCGTGTATTCATTCCTTTCATATTTCTCACTCTTTTTTTTTTCTGTTATACACAAAGGCACAGGAAAATATGGGAAATGAGGAAAAATAATAAAAAAAAATAAATAAAATGATACAGAATATAAAATAAAGAAATAATATACCATACGAATTACGATAGTCACGTGTATACATTTAAAAATATTTGAATTTTATGCACTCGCATAAATGTGTTAGAATTCGTAGACATTTTTTTTTTCAAAGGAAGAGAAATTATATTTTCGTGTGCACTTTAGGTGAATACATATAATGTATGTATGTATGTCCTTATATTTTGTATTCGTTTTTTGTTTAATTCAAAATTTTATCCTTTTGTGTTTAAAAATGCTTATTTTACATACTCGTACCCGTACCAAAGTGTAGATCCATACGAGTACATGTGATGTGATTCAAAATGTATGCGTACTCATTGAAAAAATTAAAAATATTGCAATGATTCTTTTTTAAGATGAATTGTGTATTTATTTAAATATTCATTTTAATGGTTTGCATTTTTGTGTGTTTCGTTTAACTCTAATATTATATAGGTACATAAATCTTACATACAGGATTTGAATCTATTGTAGAACACACTTACATACTCATCGTATGTATGTCGATGACGGTATGTAAAAAATAAGAGAAAAAAATAACATCAGAAAAATAATATTTGAAAACACATCAAACATGAAAAATCATCATTCAAATTAAAGGCATTTAAGAAGGTGAAAAAATTACCAAATCCTATTTTCATATATACGATATACGAACGAATAGATATGAATGTGTGTGTGTGTGTTTGCGTACCAATTAGATACGTGTCTTTGATCTTTAGTTTTTTTTTTTGATTTGTTTTTTGTTTTTTCAAATTCATTTGAATATAATAATATTGGTTGAAAATAAAAGATGAGAGATTCATCTTATTCGTCTACGCATAGATATGCATTTAGTAGGATCGTATTTACCAATCAAGATTATCTTTTTATCTGATATAAAGTGTGTTCTTCAACCTCGATTACACACAATTCAGATATTTTTAAGACAACTTGGCATTGATGCTTTATAAATATCGTTTGAACATAACCTCGTTATTATCAGCAACGTCACAGCACTCACACAATAATCATCACACCAAATAACCTCTTTTTCATTTCGTAATATGAAAATATTAACTTTTTGCAATCAGCTGACATGTTTGACATTCCGAAAATGAAGTCCGAAAACAAAATTTTTATCTACATTGATGAAATTATAACCGACTAAAATAGATCTTTTTCGAAAATGCAGTCAAATGTGACGATCAACCTTGCAAACAGTCATCGCATCAGTTGATTGTAGATAATTGCATGTAATATGTACAGACTTCATGCGCTGTGGCACGCTTTTTTGCGATCGTATGCAATCTTTATGCATTTTTGAATTTTTGATATTTGCATGTAAATGCATTTTCGAACATTTGATTTCCGTCACTTGACGATCTGACTGCATTTTCGAAAAATGCCATTATATTCGACAGATGATCTTGATTGATGAATACAGCCCTTATATACAATAATATGAATGCATATTATCATGCATATATTCCTATTATTATTAATATTTTATCCTTTTTGTTTTTGTTGCTGTTTTTTTTTTCTTAAATTGTATTTTTGTAGACTTCAGAAATATACGAGAATATAGGCACTTAGTTTTTTGAAATTTTTATGCATTGTTCCTTATATTGTTAATCGCATATTATATTGATATATCCTATACATATATGTACTTACATTTACAGTTACATAATATATACATACACTTTTTTCTTTATGTTCTTTTAGGCATTTTCTGTAAATTATTCTTATTAAAATCGTCTTTTTTTTGTTTTTTTTTTTGTTATATTTCGTTCAATGCTTTTATATTGTAATATGTAGATATACTCGTATGTATTTTTGTAGCCTAAAGAAATGCTTTGTATAATTACTTTTGCTTTCATATGAGTACGTACTTTTCATTATATGTATTGTAATAAATGTAGTATGATACTAGAGTACGTACGTATATATAAGTATAATATGACATTTAGCTTTTCATAAATAGTGTATTATATTCGACGTTTATACACATTCCCGTACGTATAAACATGTAAGTATGTGCACCTATTCACCTGAGAATATACGAATATTTTATGGATGTCTGTAAGTTACCTGTGTGCGTTTAAAAGAAAGAAGAACAAAAAAAAAAGGAAGCAAAAACAAAAAAAAAAAAAATTAGAAGAAAAATCTAGGGAAAAAATAAAGGATATACAGGGAATTGATTTTATGTGTATAATAGGTACACTTTTATAAAATAATATGAGTACGTACATATTTATTGTATCATACATACATATATACATTATGTAGATATGCTAAAATTTATATGAAAATGTATCACATTCACATAATATCCTTATTCAGGTGTATAATAATATGTATACGTATAACAAACTTACATTATTATCAAGATAAAGCAATTGTTTGTTTTTTTTTTTTTTCTTTTTGTATCTAACCAGAAAATATAAATATATGTATATGGGAATATGTTTGTGTATGTGTATCGGTAAATGCATGTCTACATATATCAAATATTTATCATACTAATACGACTATAATATAGATGCGGGCGTACATATCTACTACATGCACTACATACATAGCTACCATACTCGTATTTTTGCTATTTGACATTTTCATGAACATTATAATATTGTCTTGTAAATATCGTTTTTTTTTGCATGTTTTTATAGTACATAATTTTATTGTGTGCCTGTTTGTGTGTGCATGTGTTTGGTGATTGTAAAATAAACGAAAATGATGAATATTGAAATAAAAGTTAAGAGTCAAAAAAAAAACCAACAGCAATAATTAATCACAAATGACTATACATATGTACTACATACGTATACGTGTTGTAAGGACTCATAAGAAAAATGATTAAATTAAATTCTATACATTACATACATAATACCATGTAACAATACACGTAATATATCCTAGTATGTATACGAGGTACTATAGTCTATAGTATACAACATGAGTATGTATGTGTTAATGCATATATGCAATATTACTTATATGAGGAGTAAAATTAAAATTTTTGAATAAATATGGTTTTTATTATGTGTCTGTATGAACATTTATGTATGTACTAATATTATATAAAGGTTATTATTCATATAAAGTACGTATTTAAAAAAAATAAAGAAAAATATGTATTATAAGAAAAAGACTAAATTTATACAAATTAAATTAATATTTTCATTTTATACTTATTTTGTATGTATGTATACGTATATACAGGAGATACGATGTTTTAGTATTTAATTAACATTGATTTTGTTATTATTTCTTGTATACATATACTGTTTTGTTTTTTGTTTTATGTTTATATATTTACATTTATTGGTTAGAATATATACGAATATATTTTAAATGAAAATTTAAATGTAATACTCGTGTACATATAATAACGATATTTTATGTTATATTTATTTTTTACATATTTTATCTAAAATATACTAGCATTTATGCATGTACGTATTTAAAGTAAATAATACAAGTATAAGATAAAGATGTTTGTGTATAAATGTATTTATATATTTAATTTACTCTATATAGTGTATATTTTATATATTTTTATAGTTTTATATAAAATTAAAATTCTTTATAACATTTTACTCCAGTATACATATATTATGTATAATTTTGTGTTCTTATAACAAAAGATTTTTGTGTTCTATTTAAAATTTCAGTTATATCATTAAATGTATATTACATTATACAGTGTATATTTTTATATAAAATTTTGTAATATTAGCTTTATACACATTTTTACTCGTATATTCATGAATACATGTCATTTTCATGAAGTTGAATTTTTACATGAACCATTTTATTTGAAAGTGGTCTAATACCGCTTCTACATTCAATGCAGTGACTTCAAATTGAACTTCGAATTTCGACTTCACATGCTGCATGCTTGACATGTAAAAGTAGCTGTCAAGTCTACTGCATTGAATGTATATAAATTCTAATACATATCTATTAAATCAAAGTCGAAGTTGAAGTCACTGCATCGAATTTAGAAGCGGTTTAAATCCATTTTATCTTGAATATACATTTTATTTTATCTGAATGGAATCTATTTGAATATGTGAATGTATTATAATTAACTTCGTAACAGTGTGTTTTCAACGGTCGTAATTTTGTAAGATTACTTCGAATTGTAAATCGTACCAATTTGGTAATTTTGTTTGACAGTCGTAAATACATATTTTTTTTTAATCCATACATATATAATGTACGTACATTGTATATTTGTATAAGTTAAGTGCACGAGGATATTCGGTCTATAACAGCACTGCCGATCAGAGATTTTCTTAGATAAATCATCCAAGTTTATAATCAGTAATAAGTTATTGGGTGTGTATACATTGCTGATTGAATTCATGATCGACTTTGGCGAGAATAGTGCGTTGGCTACGGTTCGAAATCAGAACGTCAAGTGTTCCAGTTCAACATCACAATTATCGATCTATTCAACCCCCAATACATTTTTTATATTTTAATTTTTAAAATTTATCTAATTGTCAGCCTTTTTGAATACGAAAATTACCATAACATCTGTCAAATTCAAATTTTGAAAATTATTTCAAAAATATTAATTTTTGAAGTAATTTCATTTGTATAAAAGATTAATGTATTTTTGTTGCAATGAAAATGCATTTTAAATTTACATTATGGCAAACTGTTGCAAATGCTTATATGTACAAGACAATTTTTATAGTATAGATTGCATTCAATATTATCATTATTAACTTACTTTTGTGTTAAAAATTGGATTTACACCACTTTCAAAGTAAACCGATCATACATATATCTATAATGCATGTATCCTATATAATATCATGTACGTACACATACATAGACATAAATATATTAGACATCCAAACCACATATATATACTTACATGTTATATGAAGTAGTTTTGTATAATATTTGTATGAATTATGCTTATAGTATCGTATAAACAAAAACATGTAGGTGTATGCCATACATAAAATCTGTGCAATAACAATAAAAGAAAAAAAAAATGAATAATATTTTAAAGAGAATGCAATCAAAAAATACAAAATGAAGAAAAGCAAACGAAAATGAAGTATTATATGTACCGAATATGACACATAAATGAGTGTTATATACGTACTCGTATAATATGGTGCATCTGGATAATTAAAATTTTAGTTGAAAACATTTTTTATAAATTGCATAAATCGTGTATCAATTATATCATATACTTTTTATACATTTTCATATCGAAGGACTTTAGTGCGCATAAAATTTAATCCGAACAAAAAAAAAATTTACGGATATTTCTTGCTACTGTTTGTCTAATCAAATCTAAAACTGAATCATCATCAATAGTATCCGTATTCCCTTTTCAAACATTGACTTTCTTGAGAATAATTTTTCATTATACTCCTACATTTATGTAGATCACATGAATTTCTTAACTTTCCAATTGTTGGCTTTCGATTTGGCAATTTCAAGTACTTGCGAGTAGAAAAGGTGAATGTCTCTGCAAAATCATCTACTCGCAGTTACTCATGAAAAATTTTTCAAGTATAGCTGCTAGTAGATGCAAGTAGTTACGAATAATTTTTGTGTCGTTCGTTTTAACAATTTATCCTAGACGCAAGTACTTGAAATTGCCAAATCGAAAGCACATAATATTTAGATTTTTCTCAAATTCTCCTGGAATTCATTCATTTATCTTTTATCTGAAAGATAAGAAGAATAATTATAAAAATAATTTAAAAATTATTACCAATCTTATAAAATGTGTACTCATATTAGCACTGAAGATATAATAACATTTTTCTTGAAGTAAATTTTAGTAGGTACCTAATTCTTATAGATTATTATATCTAGAATAAAGTTTTATATTTACATGTACAATATAATGTATTCGAAGTAAACATAAGATAAAAATTATAAAACTTTTCTAAATTCTATTTAAAATAAATTAATTTTCATAATTTTTCTTGATAATGATTTTGTTTTCTTGTATTTTAATTACCACCCTATAACAACATTATGCACATTTGAACATACATATATGTATGCATTTACTCGTAAATGTATGTATGTATGTATGTAAGAACATTTTTAAATTCTATGCACATACAAAGAGTTTAAATTCATTGTTAAACTAATAATAGAAGATATCATATATAAGTATGTGCATAATAATATATCTACATATTCTTAAACATATAATTATAAATGTGTGTATGTGTCTTTTGGAATATACATACATACATATGTATGTACATTTCATGTATATATGTATAGATAAAATGAATTGATATAAAAGAGTTTTTAAATGCATTCACCAGACATCTTGACACAATAAGATAAAGAAAATATATTATAACTAAATAACAAAACAAAAGTTAAAAATAAAAAAGAAAATTTAATATTGCATTATGTATAAGTATAAGTGAAAATATATACAAATTTATATATGTAGGAGTATGTATGTACATATGCATAAAATCGCTTTCATATGTACATATAAGCTTAAATGGTAGACAGACGAAGTAAATCAATGATGAATTTTGTTGCAAATTATTATCATTCATTTTTGTCGTTTATCACTCCAAATAAGGTTTAAATTATCATTAGATACATGTTCATTCTAACTTCATTGAAGCTTGAAGTAAGTTCGAATGCAGCTCCAATGAAGTCCAGCAACAAATGAAGAGATAGTGAATTGGAAATTTTCAATAGTGAAAAAAAAAAAATGGCAGCAAAACCCAAGATATAAAGACTAATGCTGGAAACTTTCTAAACCTCTTTAAGTGGATAAAGTCTGTCAGCAATCAGCTTGGATAAGTTCGCTCAGAAGTAGTTTAGCCTAAACCACTTAATGCAAGTAGTTTGTTTAACTTGATGAGAGATTTTTTTTTGAATATACAACAAATGACAACTAAACCAGTTTTCGGTCTGTCATCACGAATTTTTAACTAAAAGCTTTTTCTAAAATGATTTAGCTGGATCCGAAAGAAGCTTTTGGTCTGTCAGTATAATATGTGACGTATTCAACCAACCAAGATTATTGATCGAATATATATATTTTAGCCGGATATAATTTCAGTTTATTCATCAATCTAGATAAAATTTATTTTCGAACTTCATTTTCGATATGTCAAACATGTCAGCTTATTGCGAAAAGTTAGTGTGTTGAATTCGTTCAACATTTTATCTGAAAATAAAAAGAAAAGGGGTATTATTAATTTCCGTCATCATTACCTCGACGTATACTCACCTGATAAAATTGGTCATCCTTTCCTCACAACATCCAAGAAAATCCTAAAATAAATAAAAAATATACAATAGAAATTAATACTAAAGTTATAAAATAATATACAAAAAGACCAACACCAAAAATATGTAGACAAAACCATTTTAATCAAAACATATAACATAAAATAGCACAATACATAACATATAATTAACTATTCACATTTTACAAAAAATTGAACAAAATATCACGAATCACAACACAATGGACCAAACATTATCACAAAACACACTCATTGCACAATAAAAAAAAAAAGGGGAATACTTAACTTAATTAAAATCAATATTTAAATTAAAATATTTAATCAAGAAAGGTTGATAAAAAGTAAATACCTTTACCTCAAGATATATAGATAAAGATGGTATACGCACTAGACAATTGTCTCCGCCATTTTCTTCAGCTGTGACGTAGAATTTATCAGTGATTTTGTAAACAAAAAATATTTGTTTGATTTATTTTCATTGTACGTACTTTTAAGTAATGAAAATAGTGGACTAATATTATAATAAAAAAGATAGTGGAAATAGTGGTCCAATGTTATAATAATAAAAAATACATTTAATTTTTTGTTTTTTTTTTTTTATTTTCATATTTTCGGGATTATAATTATGATACAATTTTGTACAGACATTATGTATAAACTTAATTATAAAATAAAATAATAAAAAATTTCAAGTTATTGTTTTTTTTATTTTCTTATTTTTATGATAATAATTACAAATTAAAGACTTATTTAAATACTTAATTCTAAAATACATCCTACACTTAAAAAATAAAATTTTCACTTTCTCACTTAAATTACAGTTTTTTGAATAAATAATATGAGTTTTTATATACATATTCTTATCATAAATCTTAGTTTTGTTAAGATTTTGAAATATTTGTTCCAATTTTTCTATCTCACCCAAAAACTCTTTATTTGGCTTTATTAAGCCACCTTCAGACACCGTATCAATCCAAGTAAATTCTGCTTCTGTAGCTGATGATTGAATGCAGTTAGTTAATTGGCATTTTTTGATGATGAAGCCAGCTAGATATTCTAGTGCGTCATGCTGAAGTTCATCAAACTCTAGAGAATTTATATGAACTTCTGAATCATCTAGAATATGTTCTTCATCTCTTAACCAACTTGTTTCGTCTTCTAATATCCCAGCAAATACTTGTGTGGTAAGCAATATATCTTCCAACCTCCAATCTTTGTCTGTAAAATGTTCTGCACAAATTTTGGCATTTTTTGTATTAAATTTATAATTTCTGTTACAAGCGTTTATCCAAAGTATTTTTATTTCATCCGATGTTGGAAAAGAAAAATATTTTATTTTCTTATCACCTTTATCAGAATAGTTTTTACACCCGGAAACAGCACAATTCACCATTATTATTAAATTATATTATTAACTAGATATTAAGTAATTAAAACTATAAAAAAACCAATAAAATTAAATTAAATTTTTAATATTAAATAAATTCATCAAGAAAAATAAAAGAATTTACACTCTATCTACTTTGTTTACAAAATCACTGATAAATGTGACGTCACAAGCAAATGTCAAAATTCTATCGAGGATACCATCTTCATCTATATACCTTGCCTTTACCTTTCTACAATTATTGGTATAACCTTTAAAAATAATAATAATAATAATAAAAGAAAATTAGATAAAGATAACGAATATATATATATATTCCATACATACATACATATAAAAATATACATAGATAACTACATATGTCAGTACTGTCAGATCTGTTACCAGTACCAGTACCAGCTGAATATACTTACCAGTCAGAATTATTCACAATCACCACAAATTGTCATTCGAATTACCGGACACAATTTGAAAAAAAACGGTTTTATAAAAAGGACGAGTGCATGAGATAAACAGTAGAACATTTCAACAACGGGGAAAAAGAAATTTCCAGAACCGCGAAAATTTAGTATATAAAGGGTTGCGATTCGCAGAAAAATTCGTCTTTTGCAATTACTTGTGTATACTGTCGTATTGAGACTGAAGCAAGGAAACCAAAAGGCCACCTCATCAGCCGGGACGTATTGAGTCCTAAAAAAATCTAGCGTATTGAGCTAGTAATTAGGGAAAGGTTAGGAATTTCTGTAAAAATACTTAGAATTTTTACAGAAAATAGGGAAACGTCGAATTAAATCATCGTCGAAAAAAATACTTAGAAAATTTCTTATACAGAAATTTTCTAACACTTAGAGTCGAAATTAATCATCAAAAAAAGTACTTAGAAAATTTTTTCTTACAAAATTTTCTAATACTTTCGGGCCGAATCATCGGAAATTATTAAAGTTGATTTTTTAAAAAAAAAGACTTAGAAAATTTTTTTACAAAATTTTCTAATATTTCGAGCAGAAATTCAACACTTAGAAAATTTCTAGGACTTAGAAATTTTCTAAAGTTTCATCATTGAAAATAGCATCAGAAAATTGAATTATTTTGGAAAATTAGAAAATTCATCGAGACAGTAAAAAATATTTCATCTCGACAGTCGTCAGTTCCCGTCGGAAATCTTCAGCTTTACATAACGAATTTTTTTGAAAGTTTGAAAATTCGAATAGTCATCGTTAAATTGATCTCATCATCGTTCTTCAATCAACATAGTGTCTACAACGCCATCTATTCGTGTAGGTCGACCTATGCCAACGAATAATTAGTTAATTAGCTCTTAGTAGTTAAGAACATATGTAAAATCATAATTAAAGTAGAGTTGATAAATTTCATTTATAAATTCATGATTTTATTTCAATTTTGTTAAATTTCTTATTTATAGTTATTTCCGGTTTAACTGAAATATTGTACATATACAAATATTTAAATTAAAGTAAATTTTATATATTTCATAAGATTCAAATTTGTTTTGTATTAATTGCATACTTATTTCCAATTTGGTTGAAACATTATTATATAATTGAAATATTGAATTTTTATATAAATTGAATTAGATTCATTTGAAATTTAAATATATATACGAATATAAGTAGATTAGAAATTGTTTGTAATTTAGTTTAAGAAATTGAATTGTTAGATTTAAGAGAATATTTTAAATAAAAATTTGTAACGTAAATTGAAAAACATTGTGTTTTTATTTTATTAAACATTTTGAACCGGCACCCTTTCTAATTAATGTTAAATTGAAAAAATATTTTTATTTATTTTTTGGTGGATTTAACATTTGGTCCTTCGAGCCGGATAAAATAGAAACTCAATTTTTTCAATTTATAGATAGACTATAAAAATTTGTAAAAATGCATAACATTCAGAATCTAATTAAATTACAAACAGCTTTGGAAAATGAATTAAATACTGTTACAATTAGAATAAAACAAAATTTAACTGAAAATCAACCAATTAATGTATATGAACGTAGAATACAAAAATTAAATGAATTAACTGATAAATTTAGGGATAATCATTATTTAATTTATCAAGCTGAAGATTGTAAACTCACTGCCGAGTATATTGAGCAAAATAAATACGATGTATTTGAAGAAACTTGTTTTAGTTTAATCACAGAGCTACAAGAAAAAATTACTTCGTTAGCCAAATCAAGTAACGTTTCAAATGACGGTGGTTCCACACATGTTACAACTCTCGTATCTCCACAAAAATCGAAAATAAAGTTACCTCCTATTTCTTTGCCTAAATTTGATGGTACCTACAAATCTTGGCGATCATTTAAAGATTTGTACACAAATTTAATTCATAATAATAAGGAAATTTCAGAAGTTGAAAAATTACACTACCTAAAATCTTGTGTTTCTGGTGAGGCTGCACGAATTATTAAACCATTTGAAGTCATTGGGACTAATTACTACAAAGCATGGCAAACCTTGGAAAAGAGATTCAACAATAATAGGGTATTAATCAATGCACAATTAGAAAAATTGTGTAAAATAAATTTGATAAAAACCGAAAACGCTCAATCCATGAAGGATGTGTTAAACAACACAGAAGAAATCCTTCATGAATTGAAAACATTAAAGGTCAACATTGAAAATTGGGACCCTATTATTGTGTATCTTACGCTGCAGAAATTATCGCCAGAAACACGAGAATTATGGGAGATAAAACAAAGCGAGAAAAATGAGGTGGCTTCATATAAAGAATTGGTGGACTTTTTAGAATCAAGATTTCGCGTATTAGAAGCAATTAATACACCAAAACGAAGTAATGTTTTCTTAGCTCACAATAATAAAAATATTAATCAAAATTTAAAATGTACAAAATGTAAATCTGATCATAGGCTGTTTAACTGTTCGAGCTTCAAATCACTATCAGCGACAGAAAAACTAAACTTCATCAAGAAAAACAACTTATGTATGAACTGTCTCACTTTCGGCCATAAATACAATGACTGTAAAAGTAAATATGCGTGCGGTATATGTAAACGAAAACATCATTCCCTATTACATACTAGCTTCAATACCACATCGAACGCAAATCGGGATAAACCTTCTGCTCAACCGACAGCTACACAAAACAACGATAGCACTGGAAACGAAGCTTTGCCAGTCCGAAACTCTAACGAAAGGAATGAAGTAAAGACTTTCTTTTCTTCAAACACGAATCAAGCACTCTTAGCAACGGCTTTAGTCAGAATTCGGAATACAAAGGGTCACAACGAAGTATTGCGAGCCTTGATAGACTCAGGGTCGCAAGCAACCTTTATAACTGCTGCTGCAGCAAAACGCCTGCAACTTGAAATCACACGGACGAATCAGCACATCAGTGGACTCAACCAGAGCAGTGCCACTGTGGCTAATTCTCAAACTGAATTCACGCTGGAATCGGTATACAGAAACTTTAAACACCAGGTAAATGCGTTAGTGGTAAGGAGTATTACTAACGATTTACCTACTTATCGAATCGATACGACAGATTTTGATCATTTGAAAGATCTAAATCTAGCTGACCCTAATTTTGCGATACCCGGAAAAATAGACTTGTTAATTGGAGCAGAAGTGTACGCAGCGATAATTCGTGGAGGAATTAAACGCTCATATGAACGCAATCATCCTGTTGCAATAAACACTGAACTAGGCTGGATTGTGATGGGTAGCATAGGACATGCTACACAATCCAGTAGGACGTTCATGGTGCAGGTCCATGAACCTTCTTTAGATACACAACTAAGAAAATTTTGGGAGCAAGAAGAATATTTGAACGTAAAACACGAGAAACCTGAAGATAAGATATGTGAAAACATATATACAGAGACAACTAAACGTTTAACAAATGGTTCATATCAAGTAGATTTACCATTTAAAAGGGTTCCGGAATTTGGTGAAAGTAAACGAAAAGCAGTATCACAATTTCTTTCATTGGAACGGAAATTCCAACAAGATACGGAATATTACAACTTATATAAGAAAAACATCGATGAATATTTAGCAGCTGGTCATATGATTAAAGTCGATAATAATAATAACAATACTAGATCATATTATATGCCACATCATGGTGTACTTAAAGAAAGCACTACTACTAAATTGAGAACAGTTTTTAATGCATCGAGTAAAACCAGTAATGGTATGAGTCTTAACGAACAAATGTATATCGGGCCTACCATACAATCAACATTGGTCACCACCCTGCTAAGATGGAGAAAATATCGGTATGCGATTACAGCTGATATAGAAAAAATGTACCGTATGATTCATATTAACCCAGAACAATATGATTTACAACGAATAGTATGGAGAAATTCACCAAATGAACCAATCAAGGAGTACGCATTGACGACAGTAACGTTCGGTACCGCGGCAGCACCATTCTTAGCCATTAGAACAATTTATCAACTGGCCAATGATGAATATCACAATCATCCGAAAGCTGCAGAAATTGTCAAAAAACATATGTATGTAGATGACTTATGTTACTCGCATCCTGATCTAAACGAATTAATATCCATTCAAAAGGAATTACGACAATTGCTAAAAAAGGGAGGTTTCAATTTACGAAAATGGATCGCGAACGATTCCGCCATACTAGACCAAATTCCTGTCGAAGATCGCGAATTAAAGGAATTTTTAACAATTTCTGACATGTTTAACGTTAAAACCCTTGGTATTAGATGGAATCCTACCACAGATAAATTTAATATATGCGTAAAAGTAAAAAACGAAGAGGTAAAAATAACAAAAAGAACAATTTTGTCAGAAATTGCTTCGTTATTTGATCCATTCGGGTGGCTAGCTCCGTGCATTATGACGGCGAAAATAATAATGCAAAGGCTTTGGATCTCGCGCTGTGATTGGGACGACCGGCCTCCAGAAACATTAGTAGAAAAATGGAAACAATTCGTTGAAAAACTACATCACATTTCTAACATCACAATACCTCGCTGGTTGAATCTCGCTACCAACAATACCGAAATTACGATTCACGGTTTTTGTGATGCATCAAATGTAGGATACGCGGCGGTAATATACCTACAAGTAAAGGAAGGAGATGAATCCAAAGTATCATTAATAGCATCGAAGACCAAAGTAGCCCCCATCAAACCAGTATCTTTGCCTCGTTTGGAATTATGTGGTGCTACTTTGTTGGCCAAACTAATGAAAACCGTAACACATGATCTTGAATTAGAAAACGCTAAGATTATACTTTGGACAGACTCAATGATAACACTCTCATGGATACAAAAACATGCAAGTAACTGGAAAACTTATGTAGCTAATAGAATTGCAGAAATCCATGAACACACTAGTCCTTCATCGTGGCGATATATACCAGGACCTGACAATCCAGCAGATAGTGCTTCAAGAGGTCAAATGCCCGACGAATTAACAAAAAATGAATTATGGTGGACTGGACCAAAATGGTTAAAAGATGAAACGATGTGGCCAAAACAACCGGAAATACTGGATTCGATTGAAGAAACAAAAAAACAAAAGGTTCTTGCTGCAATTGTGGAACCAGATATTTTATTAAAATATTCATCGTATTCTAAACTATTAAGAATAACAGCTTATTGTCTACGCTTTATAAACAATTGTCGCTTGAGCAATAAAATTAAAGCGCATCATCTAAACAAAGAAGAAATTGATCAAGCAGAGGTTTCAATTGTGAAAATAATACAGCAAAATCAATTTGCAGCAGAGATAAAAAATTTAGAAACTGGACAACCAATAAATAGAACTAGCAAAGTTTTAAATCTAAATCCGTTTCTAGACGAACAAAAAATACTCAGAGTGGGTGGAAGATTAGGGAAGTCAGAACTATCATATAATGAAAAACATCCGATTCTTCTACCAGCAAATCATCCAGTTACGAAATTGCTAATTAGTCATGTTCATGAAAAAACGTGTCATGGAAGCATACATTTGGTATTAAACACAATTAGAAATAAATTCTGGATAAATAATGCGAGAAATATGATTCGTCATCAATTACATAAATGTCTTAAATGCTTCAAAATGAAACCAGTACACAATACTCAACTAATGCACGAACTACCAGCTGCTAGAGTAACTCAATCTTTTCCGTTTCAACATGTCGGTATCGATTTTGCGGGTCCTATTGAAATGAAAATATCATCATTACGAAATTCAAAAACTACATCAGTTTATATATGTTTATTCATTTGTCTCTGTACTAAAGCAATTCACCTAGAACTAGTAACAGACTTAAGTGCTAATGCCTTTATCGCAAGTTTCAATAGATTTATTAATAGACGAGGTCTATGTTCAGACATATATTCTGACTGCGGAACAAATTTTGTTAAGGCCAACAAAATTATGTTTTCAAAACAAACCACGGAAGAAATTGCAGATAAATTATCTACAGAACGAATAAAATGGCACTTCAATCCACCTTCTGCTCCACATTTCGGCGGTTTATGGGAATCGCATATCAAACTGATCAAAACACATTTAAAAAAAACACTACAAAATACGAAACTCACCTTTGAAGGTCTGTATACCGTCTTATGCAACATTGAAGCGTGTGTTAATTCTCGTCCATTAACCCCACTTAATATCGATTCGAATGACAATACAATTATTACACCAGGCCATTTCTTAATACAGAGAAATTTACAAGTAGTACCAGAAACCACCACAATAAATGATAACGTTCCTACGAAGCAATGGCAATTTCTAAAACAACTACAACAAAACTTCTGGCGAAGCTGGTCAAAGGATTATTTGCATCAACTTCAAGTCAGATACAAGTGGAAAACTACACAAGAAAATTTGAAACCTGATGATATTGTTTTGGTCAAACAAGAAAATTATCCACCTTTAATATGGCCATTGGGTCGTATCCTTGAAACATATCCTGGTACTGACGGATTGGTAAGAACAGCATTAATAAAAATTGGGCAAAAAACTTATGTAAGACCAATCGTTAAATTATGTAAAATTCCGATTAATCAAAATTAAAAAATCAAATTAATCAAAAAAACACTAATCACCCCTGAATAATAAATAAAGTCTACAAACAGTACTGCCATATACACAAATTGGAGAGAAATTTAAAAAACTCAATGAATAGACCGTTATTTGGACATTTCAATAAAAAAGGTTTTGTTCTATATAAACAAAGAATATAGGAGTTTTTTTAAAAAATTTTTTCAAATCCAGTAATTATAAAATTAAAAAAAAAAAGGGTGTACAAAATCAAAAATGAGTGCAACTGATTCAAAATCCGTAACACCAGTACCATCGGAATACCAATCCTTTGGTATTGCTTCAAATTGGAGCATCGAAATAGTGAGCCAATTAGACAACAGTGTGCCAAAATTAAAATTAAAAAGGAAACTTACAACAATCAAGGTAGGAGAAAAACGAAGGAAAATTAAAGAAAAAATATTGAATGACCGTCCAGCGACGTTTAAACCTCCATTTGAAGCACTAGGGCTACAAAGACCAGCGGAGGGGGGTCCGGCATCGACAGCTCAAGTACCAGAGTGGTTGCAGGCTCCGGAAGGGATAAAACGCCTTATATCAGAATGGCCAATTCCTTGGCAAAAGGTCTATAAAAATAACTCGTACCGGTTGAAAATGGACCAAAAAACGATACGTTTTACGAAGACAAAGCAAGGAATGGTTACGGTTAGATTAATAACATCATAAAAAAGAAAATGGGTTGAAAGATTTGTCAAAAATAAATAATAAATAACATAATAATTAATAAAATTTATATACAAAAAAAAAAAAAAACACATTTTTTATTATTAAAATATTTGAATCATATATTTTTATAAACAAACAACAATATACATATGCCTGAACAACACCATTTTCTCAATTTTGGTGCCCGTGGAGGATGTTGAATTCGTTCAACATTTTATCTGAAAATAAAAAGAAAAGGGGTATTATTAATTTCCGTCATCATTACCTCGACGTATACTCACCTGATAAAATTGGTCATCCTTTCCTCACAACATCCAAGAAAATCCTAAAATAAATAAAAAATATACAATAGAAATTAATACTAAAGTTATAAAATAATATACAAAAAGACCAACACCAAAAATATGTAGACAAAACCATTTTAATCAAAACATATAACATAAAATAGCACAATACATAACATATAATTAACTATTCACATTTTACAAAAAATTGAACAAAATATCACGAATCACAACACAATGGACCAAAACATTATCACAAAACACACTCATTGCACAATAAAAAAAAAAAGGGGAATACTTAACTTAATTAAAATCAATATTTAAATTAAAATATTTAATCAAGAAAGGTTGATAAAAAGTAAATACCTTTACCTTTCTACAATTATTGGTATAACCTTTAAAAATAATAATAATAATAATAAAAGAAAATTAGATAAAGATAACGAATATATATATATATTCCATACATACATACATATAAAAATATACATAGATAACTACATATGTCAGTACTGTCAGATCTGTTACCAGTACCAGTACCAGCTGAATATACTTACCAGTCAGAATTATTCACAATCACCACAAATTGTCATTCGAATTACCGGACACAATTTGAAAAAAAACGGTTTTATAAAAAGGACGAGTGCATGAGATAAACAGTAGAACATTTCAACAACGGGGAAAAAGAAATTTCCAGAACCGCGAAAATTTAGTATATAAAGGGTTGCGATTCGCAGAAAAATTCGTCTTTTGCAATTACTTGTGTATACTGTCGTATTGAGACTGAAGCAAGGAAACCAAAAGGCCACCTCATCAGCCGGGACGTATTGAGTCCTAAAAAAATCTAGCGTATTGAGCTAGTAATTAGGGAAAGGTTAGGAATTTCTGTAAAAATACTTAGAATTTTTACAGAAAATAGGGAAACGTCGAATTAAATCATCGTCGAAAAAAATACTTAGAAAATTTCTTATACAGAAATTTTCTAACACTTAGAGTCGAAATTAATCATCAAAAAAAGTACTTAGAAAATTTTTTCTTACAAAATTTTCTAATACTTTCGGGCCGAATCATCGGAAATTATTAAAGTTGATTTTTTAAAAAAAAAGACTTAGAAAATTTTTTTACAAAATTTTCTAATATTTCGAGCAGAAATTCAACACTTAGAAAATTTCTAGGACTTAGAAATTTTCTAAAGTTTCATCATTGAAAATAGCATCAGAAAATTGAATTATTTTGGAAAATTAGAAAATTCATCGAGACAGTAAAAAATAGCTGTTTTTCTTTGGTCACAATTATCTGATAATTCTCAGTTTGACATCTCACTTAGATCAGTTATCTTCTTCTTGTTACTAACTGAGCAAACAAACTGAAAGAAATGGACTGATACTCTTTTATTCTCAGTTGATTGTCATTTTGAAAAGAAATAATTTAAAAAATTTTTATTTTTACAAATTAATTTTCACAAATTATTTATTACAAATAAACTATATCCAAAAATTTACGAAGTATGAACACGAAGATTGTCAAAATTGTTTTTTTTTTCTAATTCTCAGTTCCTCACATCAACTGAGCAAAAATATTTTTCCTCAGTTGGATTACATAAATCTCACTTCGTTGCTGCTGCCACCTATAACAGAATAGAAAAAACACATACCAAAGAAACGCATTGCTCAATTGAGAACTGAGAATTATCAGATAATCGTGACCAAAGAAAAGCAGCTAATATTTCATCTCGACAGTCGTCAGTTCCCGTCGGAAATCTTCAGCTTTACATAACGAATTTTTTTGAAAGTTTGAAAATTCGAATAGTCATCGTTAAATTGATCTCATCATCGTTCTTCAATCAACATAGTGTCTACAACGCCATCTATTCGTGTAGGTCGACCTATGCCAACGAATAATTAGTTAATTAGCTCTTAGTAGTTAAGAACATATGTAAAATCATAATTAAAGTAGAGTTGATAAATTTCATTTATAAATTCATGATTTTATTTCAATTTGTTAAATTTCTTATTTATAGTTATTTCCGGTTTAACTGAAATATTGTACATATACAAATATTTAAATTAAAGTAAATTTTATATATTTCATAAGATTCAAATTTGTTTTGTATTAATTGCATACTTATTTCCAATTTGGTTGAAACATTATTATATAATTGAAATATTGAATTTTTATATAAATTGAATTAGATTCATTTGAAATTTAAATATATATACGAATATAAGTAGATTAGAAATTGTTTGTAATTTAGTTTAAGAAATTGAATTGTTAGATTTAAGAGAATATTTTAAATAAAAATTTGTAACGTAAATTGAAAAACATTGTGTTTTTATTTTATTAAACATTTTGAACCGGCACCCTTTCTAATTAATGTTAAATTGAAAAAATATTTTTATTTATTTTTTGGTGGATTTAACATAGTGTTTGTATAATACAAAATGAGAAAAAGAGTTTGAGTGGGGTGATGAATATATGTGAGTGCTGTGCTGTTGCTGCTAATAACAAGTTTTATGTTCAAACGATATTTATAGACTATCACTTCTAGGTTGTCTTAAAAATATCCGAATGGATAAAATGATAAAAGATCATCTTGCTTGGTGAATACGACCCTAAAAGTTAAAAATATATGACAGACAAAATGATAATTAAAAATGTATCGTGTGTCAGAGAATTTTTAAATTATTCTCATTCATACGAATGAAGATTGGAAGAAATTGCATATTATCATTGATTCGCTTTCGTCTGTTTACCATATTATGAATATATTTAAATCTAATAAGGTTATGAACTTATGGATAAAATAATATCTTTGTACTATTTACAATGTACATACGTTATGTGAGATACATATTTAGAGAATACGAGTATGTTTCCAAAAAATAAAAAATAATACATAAAAATTCATATACATAGATACTAACATAATATACGCGTACATTATACATTCAGAATTTTCTTATTTTGATACATTCACAAACAATTCTATTTGAAAAATATTTAAACATTTTTCTTTAAAACACTAAACACATATTTTCCTACAAAGATTGCACTTAAGTATATGTATACATAAAATTTGTTATATGTGTTCGGTGTTGTAGGATTCAAATGTTGCAAGAAAAGAAAAATAAAATAATTTGTATACTACGTGCTAATACCATCATCATTCTACAAACAAACGAAAAAAAAAAATTATATTATTTTAATAAAATACAATTATTTATTATAAAACGCATACAATCATTACATACTGTAGATACGTATATGTATGTATGTACAATGTACCTTTTTAATTAAATTTTATGAAAGAATTTTAAACGTTAAATACGTGTACGAGCTACAAGGATTATGTAATTTACTGCATACAGTACAGCAGCATTATAAAATGTGTAATGCCTTCTAATAAATATTTTTAAACATTAAAGAAAAAAAATATTAAGAAAAATAAAAATAAATAAATGCCATAAATGGCTATGCACACACACACAAAGGAACAAAAATAATACTGATAAATACATATTTGTTTGTACGATTATGAAGTTATGTATACGCAGGTGTTATCTTAAATACATTGTTTTCAAAAGTAATTACCTGAATCTGGATGTAATAATCATAAAAAAAATATCCTTTCATTCAATTTTATAACATAATGTAAAGGTACATAGTATATATAATACATACGAGTATATGCGTGATATGAAATATCTTTAATTAAATTAAATAATAAAATTATCAAAGTATCTAACATATTATATATAGATAATAATTAAATTGTAAATTTTGATCTTATCTCATACTACATACTTATATTTATGTAAAATAAGAGTATATAACAGAATTCATCCATCTTATGTATTTGACTTGAGAACATTTTAAAGTAAACGCTTAAGTTTGTTATAAAAAAAGGGAAATAAAAAAATTGTGTACACACACGATGATTTTGTTATTATATGTACGACATCAAAGTATTCTCATATTAAAATATATAAAAATACAAAAATCTAATTAACACAGATGAACTTAAAAATGAATGTTAAATGTTTAAAATGTCGAAAATGAAAAGAAAGAAATTAAAAAATTTTTAATATTTGAAATTGTGATAATTTACGTGTTTTATTTTTCTTTGGATGAATATATATTGAGCACAAACTAATGAAAGAATGCCAAAAATTTCAAGAATCAAGGAAGGAAATTTAAGGACATATCTCTCGATGTGAATTGAGATTTTCTTCAAACAAGTGTGGAAACAAAGTATAAAGCGATTAATGTCTCATTTACAACCCAACGTGAATTTCACGCCATAGTGTATTTTTCATCTTTCCTTCATTCTCACATAAGGCATTCTATATCGTTATCCTTTTCCCGCCTACCGTAGATTTCGCCGCAGAGTCATAGTGAGATTAGGTTGTATTTCTAATCTGACGCTAAAAGTTTTAAAAGCTTGTGCAACATATCTCAAGGTTTTCTATATAATAACATACAGTAAACTACTGTTTAGTGTGAATTATGAATACCGACTACTGTGGCGTGAAGTCCACGTTGGGTTGTAAATGATGCATAAAACTTTATCAAATTATCTGAGGGTGGTGTGTGGTGTAGAGAATGTGAGCAAGAATGAACATTGAATATGTTGATAAACTGATAGTTTATTATAGAATCATTAATTCAGCATTTCATAATCATTTTCGAGAAACCATGAATATTTTTATTGACAGTTTAGTATCGATCAAAGCTATGAAGGCACTCTCTTTTAATTCATTTTTAGCAGAACAGTGTACGAATAAACTTAAAAACTTGTAAAGAAAATTTCAAAAAGTTACTCTCAACATGAGTCCCCATCAGAAATATGTGATTCCATGAGATTCCATGGGATTCCATGAGAAGGCATGATTCCATACCATAGCTGTTGTCAACAGAGCAAATATCAAAGGTCCTTTTAACAGTGCAATATTACAAAATTTTATAATAATTCATGAGTGCATGTATTTTAGATGAACTCGCATATGTATACGAGTACGTATTTTCTGTTATCCTTATTAATATTTGGTTTCATTTTAAACGTGACTGAATTTAAAATGAAAATAAATACAACACACATACCAACACAAATATTGTATGTATATGTAATAATATTTACATTAATAAATGAACCATTTATATTACAGAAAAAACAAAAAAAGAAAAAAAAATAATGAAAAGATTTTATTGATCTTGATTTTAACTGGAAATTTTCTTTGAGAAAATTCAAACGTGAATAGATTTTTTTTGTATGCGCGGTGTAATACTTATAAGTGAAATTATTTACGATTGAATTTTAATTTACATAAATGAAAAATATTTCTCATATACATGAGTGCTTTATCATGTACAATTATATATACGAGGGTTTTTCAAAAAATTCCCGGAAAAAAGTGTTTTTTGATTTTTATGGATTTATTTTTTTTGCGTATACAAACTACCAAGTTTCATCACCGCAGTCACTATATACAAGTCTTAGGAAAGTCTTAATAAAAAGTCTTCAGGATTTGTTATCATATTTGTTGAAAAGCTCCAGTGAAAGTTTGGCACGTCTTTCAATGTGTTCTTCGCGCAATGTTTTTGGGACCCATCTGGCTGAAAGTGTGGATAACTCCAAGCGATCTTTTAGAATGCAATAAACCGATCCTATTAATAAGTGTAGTAGTGTAGATTTTCAGCAATTACAACGATACTAATTCTGCGATTTTCCTCCTCTAGTTTTTCAACAGCGGCCATGGTTCCATCATTAATTGAGGTTGATGGATGAATGGCCTTTACGGGGGTGGTCTTGAATTAACTAGCATCCTTCCTTAAATTGCTTTATCCAATCATAGAGTGTAGTTCTATTGCTTTATCCAATCATAGGTACATCAGATCCATAAACTTTTACCAAAGCATCAATCATATTAGTTACCTGCAATTGTTCTAGTTTTACCAAAAACTTTATATTTGCCCATATTTCTAATCACAGATTATTATTCATGTTTTAATAATATGTATACCTAATTTTTCTGGTATCTGTGTCCTTTTAAATAAAAATAAATGAATTACTTTTTTTATACACAGCAATTACGCTTTCAAAACACTAAAAATATAACTCTAAACTTCTTGACTGTTTGCCTGCTATAGTTACTTACTGACGCAGGTATTCCGGGAATTTTTCGAAATACCCTCGTATGAATCTATATCTTACCAATCTTACATACAAAATGTGTTATGGATGCGTATGTAAAAATGTATTTCATTTCGAAAATATTTATAATATAAATAAGTAATGTAGATTTTAAATAAATATATCCTGTTAAAATTATACTGTACTATTATGATAAATATCCTTTGTAATATACTTATCTGATGAATATATATTATTATTAATAAATAAATAAAGAAAAATGAAGAAGAAGAAGATCAAGAAAAAACATTTGTTGATAATGATATTAATGCGTATTTTAGTACAGAGTATATAAATCATGTAGTCGAAGAAGGAAAAAATTACGTTGGTTAAGTATATAGAAGGTAATATTCGGTATTCGGTGAATTACTTGAAAGGAATTTCTGATGAGTTTTCTCATTTTTACGAGGTATATAAATATTTTTCATATTTTGTGTTTTTATTTTTGCAACAAATATGTTCGTTTATATTATCAAAAAAAAAAAAAAATATATAAAAGGAAATGAAATATGAAAAAGTATAGAAATAATAAATCAAAATAAACACTCGTAGAAATCGTATTTGTAGTACTTCATTCATGATGAATACATTTTTGTTTTTAAAATATTAGTAAAAATGTGGATGCTTGTATATATGCATGAATGATTTTATATGTAATCCAAGATTAAATAACATATGTTTTATTATACGTATACTAGTTATATTAAGTATTTGGTTTAAGATTTAAGAATTTTAAGAATGTTGCATACATACATAATTCTTAAGGGATATAAATTTGAATCTATTTATTTTGAAAATTTGAATTTCATCAGATATCTTTATATACACGTACATAAAACTTATTATAAGATATGTAAAAGGGTGCGGGTGTAAAAGTTATGTCATAATATGAATGTGACATTATTTCTGCTAATGGCGTTTAAAGTCATTGTGTCTTGCTTTTTGTGGTATACAATATACATCTTCAATATGTGTCAACAATATTACTTCTACTTCTTATTTTTCTTCTTCCCCCTAGCATTTTTATCCCAGTTATTATCTGGTATCTGTTCTCCTTCTTATAATCGTCCACGGTGTTCTGTAGTCTGTTATCGCATCAACTAGATCTCTTTAGCAGTGTCACAGTTGTACCGAATCATGTATCTTGTGATCGTTCTCTTGTTATTTTTACATTTGGAAAGGCCAAAGCTTTATTAATTATGTGATCCAACGGTCTTCGCTTATGTGCTGATCTCGAATTAAGCGCACACAGTCACATTATACATTCCCCGTTGACGGACCGGACCGTATCTATTAATATTGTTAAGTATTTCGAAAAGTTTTTCATTTCTAACACAATGCCAGTTAATTCTCATTATGACATTACTTTTGTTCTACCCTATTTACTTATGTATGCGTATAGAAATATCTATACATAAATATTACATGTGCGAATAAAGAAAAAGGATATTTTTGTTGAAAAGTATTTTAAGGAGTGTTGAAATATATACTTACATGCATACATGAATATAATCATTATCGTTTATTTATATGCAATGATTTGTATTTGTTTATACATAATCCTTATTAAATTTTTAATTTTTGGTTAAGGAAAATAAGAAGAAAAAGAAGAAATTATGTTAAAAAATTGAAAATGAATTCAATCACCATTTTATGAATTAATAAAATATGTGGAAACTGGAAATGTTGCTATAGATTATTCAAAATTATGTAAATCTGGTATGTGAATGGAATTAATATTTTTTCAGGGTTATAAATACATATGTATATATGTATCAATAAAAGTATGTAAATTGTATATTTTATTCAAATATAGTATGTGACGCCTTGCAGCAAATAACTTCTTGAAAATAAAAATTAATAATGTTATTGTCATACCAAAAACATGGTTGTTGTTGAAAATTCGTTTTTTACATTCTCATTTGCCTTTCTTTCCAGAGAATTGGGGGACTTTTAGTGATAAACATGTGAGGACTATTTGTTGAGATGACACAGATGTAGAATATAAGAGGGCACAAAAAAAAGCAAAAAAATCAAAAAGAAAAAGAATAATTTTTTAAAGATAAAATTTGTAGAATAATGTAATTTGATTTTATGCAAAATCTTCGGGAGGCCAAGCTACGATTTGGGCTGCAGCGCCATCTGAATGAATGTAAATTTATTCTTATTTTTCATTTTTCATTATTAATTTGTAGTAGTAATATTTTATATTTGAAATATTGAATCGTATCAATATCTGATATCCTTTAAAAAAAAAAAAGGACAAGAACATAAGAATTTTAGATTTTTAATATTTTTTTTTCTTTCAAAAATTAACACTCATTAAAACAAAAATTTATAAAAAGAAAGGATATTTTTATTAAAAGTCCTTTTGTTCGTGTTTCTTTTTTTTAAATTAAATATCGAAATGATTTTTTCAACACCCACATACTAATATTTTCTAATGTTCAAAATTAGTTCAAATTAAACGTTGTCGTATACATAAAATATTTCTCAAGGATAAAACATATATGTACGTCAAGCAATTATGTAAGGTTAAAAGCTTCATATATTCCAATACATATATTAAGAAACTAATTAACTAGACTCGCATTAAATATTAAGTTTATCAATTCTAGATAACTAAATACAAACGTTTTATATGAATGTATAAATACTACATAAATGTACACATAGTACGTAGGTTTAGCAGTAAAACTGATTACTGATTACAGCTGATTGATTATTTAATTATCCTTAAAATCGTATAAATACGTAAGTATAGATACTATACGTATGTACATATCTCAGTACATTTATGTGTAAATGTAAATGTGTTAGTCAAGTAAATTTCTTGTAATTCATTGTTTATAAATTAATGTGTTAGTATGTGCACGTATGTAAGTATGTTTGCAGATACGCACTGAACAATTAATATACATATGTATATATATTTTTTTTCATTATTTTTCTAAAAAAAAAATTTTCAAAATAAAATATAAAGGAGATAGTAATTTTCTACTGAATTAAGTTCCAAGTTACACTAAATAGTAGATGTCTGTATGTGCATGAAAAATAAGAATAAAAATAAAAGTAACAATGTATATGTATGTACGTTGACAATCGTGTGTATTTTATGAGTGTGTGTGCAATATTAAATATTTTCTTAGAAAATCTTTGATTTATTTATATTCATTTTCTCATGTTTATTTTGAATTTGATTGTTCTTAGAATATATCCACAATATCTTTTATGTATTTATATGTACAAATTCTATGATATGTATAGGATTATGTTGCACACATAATACTATTTTTTTATTTATTATTCTGACAATCGACAAAACAAAAAAAAAAAAATAATATTTATGTGTTAATTATGCTTGTGTAGACATTATAATTTCTTCAAGGTTCATTCAATTATTATCATTCTCAATTTGATTTATCTTCTTCTTCTTTTTCTCCCTACATTTATAAAATATTCAAAAGTTACAAACTTTCAAGTTCAGGACGATATGTACATACATATATGTACATGTGAAAAGAGATGATAATAATGAATCTTTGTACCATATAAGAGAAAAATTATTTTAATTATTCAACTAGATATTATATACAAATACATTCTAGGAATTTTTTTTTTTTACAAAATAAGAAAATTAAAAGTTTCAAATAAATTGGAATTCAAATTCGAAAATAAGATATACACATAAACCGCACACATCATTGATGACGTAAAAAAAAAATACGGGTATGTTAAAAAATAAATCCTTGAAAGTGAAAAAATTTTTTTGTAATTATCTCATTCAAATAATGTGATTTATTTAAGTAATTATAATAAAAAATGAGTAAAATGAAATATACAACAATATAATCTAACTGTAAATTATTTACATTTTAACGAAGTATACGTGTTCTATACCTAAAAGTAAGTATATAAATGTGGCAAATATATATGAATGTATTCATGTATTTGTGTTTTCTTTTTTTTTCTTTTGGTATTATTTTTTTCTTTTTTTTAAATATTTTTAAATATTCTTAGATGTTAATTTTAAAAGTTTTTATATCCTTGATTTTTATGATATTAAATCATAATAAATGTGTGTATATAACTGACTAGTATGAATTTTTATATGATATGCAAAATATGTGTAAACAGTGAAACCAAAAATCGGATAGTCATGTTTCAAAGATTTGTAAATGGGCCAATAATATGCGATGTGTTGACGAATGATCGATAGATAAGTTGAAGCACGTTCAAATCAGATTAATGTTATATTGCTTGTAAATAAATTGGCAGACTGGTTGCCAGACAATTCGACAGTCGAACGACTGGTCGTAGCAAGAGACAAAAGGATAATAGAAGTGCAGAATTGGAAGGTAGATAGTAGCCGAGGACCGTCAGAGATGGCGAGGGATTGTAAGAAAAGCCAAGATTCGACACGGGTTTGTAGTGCAAAGGAGATGCAGGAGTCCTAGCAAATTAAAAAACTTTTGATTTTCCGGAACGTGGCTTTAAGTTCGACATAACTAAGTTGACTGTGTGTAGTTAGGTTGTAGGATAAAATCTCCAACATAACTCTAAATTTTTCGGTTTTTCTCAAAGTTTGGTATCTTTAGGATTGATTTCTATTGAAGTTTTGGCAACAGAATTATTACAACTTCTAAGAGTACATGAGCGTATCATCGTAATTATACTTGGATTATTTTAGTGATATCAACTACAAAAAACGGTCAAACAAAAATTACGTTATGAATGAGACAAGTTAGAAACTGTGTATGAAGCTTTTTTACTTTCTCACTTTTTACGAAACTTTTGTAGTTTTTAAACGTACGAAAAATGTCCTAAGATAATCCATAACCCAAAACACTCAAAAGACTATGAAGCTTATGACAAATTGAAACGTGAAATAAATATTCGCATTAACAGAGGTTTCACTGTACATACACGCACATACGAGTATATATTTTCTTCATTGTTCATTTTGTTTTACTAAGTAGTATTTATTTTCTCGTTATAAATAATAAGAAAATAAGGAAATCAGTGTGTTATTTGAATGAAAACGTTTAACATTTATGTTATACATATGTACATGTTTATTTGTAAGACAAAGAATGTTAAAAATACGTAAATTACTTAGAATACTTTAAATTATGCATAAATGTACGAAGAAGAAATTTTTGCTTGAACTCAAACATTTTATAAATTCACAAAAAAAAAAAAAAAAATAAATTAAATATTTAACATATTTCAAATATATACTCGTATAATGTGTGCTGTGTGTGTACAAAAAATAAAAAGTTAAAATGAATATGAAAGAAAAAAATTAAATAAAATTAAGGAAAAATGAAATTTAAATATTTTTGTGAAAGTTTGTTATACACGCTACGTTGTTAATAAATTCAGATAAATAAATATATTAAATCCAAAAATAATGTACATACATATGCACATGTATAAATGTACTAATATGTTTTTGTCATATACATATTTGCATATACTTATGTTTATAATTAGGGGATTCATTTCATGTTTTAGTTTGTTGTAAACTTCGTAATCATTGTAGTTTTTCAGTTCTTGTAATTCATTTCCATATACTATACATTTATAAACTACAAAAGTTTTTAAAGAAGTACGAAAAAAAATTTGATATGGTCTGATCGTTCATTTCAACAGAACTACGAAATTTGAAAACTGAAAAATTATATAGTGAATTGAAAAATGACATGAATCCCCTAAATATGTAGAGGATAGGTACTGAATTATATATTTAACTGAAATACATATAATGTAATGTATGTATTGAAATATAAGAATTTTATAAAAAGAATTATTCAAATACTATGTCATCAATCAAATAGTATATTTTCATAAGTTATTCAGTTATTTACTATTTTTATTATTATTATTTTGAAAAATAGAAATTTATGCATAATGTATAATGAAATTTTTATACACGACAAATGAGTCTATACTATTGTATATTTTTACAATGAGACTACATTTATAGTATAACTACAAAAACATGACTGATTTTCATTTTATTATTATTTTATTATTTTCTGTTTTTTTTTTTCAATTCACGTTAAAAATTTTTATAGAAAATATATGAAGAACGATAAGAAAATTTCATTTAAGTTTATATACATTATGTATGTACATATGCATTTATGTGAATGTGCGTATATACATTATGTACATTTATGCACACATCATATTTTAATCATTTGAAAAATGTTAAATTATGTACAAACCTATATCTTATCCTTAACATTATATAAATTTATATGGATATTATTGTATGTAGTACATAAAGTATACGTAATAAAACGTATATGTATAGTAAATTTAAGATAAAAATTTTAAATACACGTAAAGCTATGTTTACATTTGGATAGAAGATACAAGTACACAGAAACTGATGTAATGGCCGATTTCTTCACATCCAAATATCTTAGTATACATATTATTATGATTAGTACATAATTGCCAGCTAACTTTAGTTGAAAGTTGAAGCTTTGATTATTTATTTTGGTGTAAGAGTAACCTATTTCGATACTACCGCCGGCTACCTGTCTAACTGGAATACATTCAAATAACTAAAATTAACATTAAATTTTACATTACAAAATTTCGATTCTCGATTCAAAACGGGACAAAAGAAATTAAACGAACGTAAATACTCGTTTTGTCAGTTTAACAAATTGCCCTAAATAGAAACGATTCGAAATGAGTAAAATTGTGTATGAGTATTGAGTAGAAACGAGTGTAAATGTGTATGAAACGAGTAGAAACGATAAAATATACGACCGCTACCGCACTATCCGTTTCGTCACGTTTCGTCTATTTGAGATTTAAACTTATCGAAACTGAGCGAACGTAAGAATACGTCCACCGTCCATTTAGGATAGGTTCTACGTACCACAATACTATCACATGTGTCGTTTCGTTTCGTTCCGATTCGTCTCGTCCATTTGGGTTATAGCATTAGCCAATTAGCTTTGTAGTTAGTTAGCTAGGAAGAAGTTTGTGTGCAGAAAACCAAACTCGTTGATAGCTGTCAGCTCAACTTAGTATGAAGAAATCGGTCACTAGTCTCTTAATCGGTCACCCAGTGCACACCTCCATTACTCAAGAGTTCAATGACCTTGTTTGTTTATAAATGAAAGTATAGGTGAACACATGTATGGATTTTTATTGTATTAATAATGTGTATACAATTAGTATGAGCATTTGTACGAGGTTATGTATCACGATATGTATATTTGTTTTGTATTTTTTCTATAAATCCATGTCAATTTATGCTTTTATCTAAATACATTATGTACAGCTTAAAGTACATAATATGAGAATGTTATGTGCTACTTTACTACATACCCTCTATACTGATTACTTATATGTACATAATGTTTCACATACTCTTGAATACGACGAATATACGTACCAACAGTACCACATACCACATTATAATGTAATGTATATTGAAACAGGAAAGTATTTAAGTTTAGAAAGGTAATTTTTAAAGGAAAATATTATATTACATATATATTCCACATATCCACACATACTTACATACCTGTACCCTGCAGTATACAATATATGTTCGTATAATGTATGTCAGTTTCATTTCAATATAAATTTCTAATGTCAAGGAGAAAAATATTTATTTCTTTATTTTATTTTCAAATATTTTTTTATTTTTATTTATTTATAAAAAAAAAAACATTTTTTCTCTCTTATTTTATTTTATTTTTCATTTTTCTTGTAAATTTAAAGTTTTTCAAGTTTTTAAAATTTACCCAGAGTTTGTACAATTTTTTTTTTTTGCCTTGTTTTGTTTGTTGGGACAAATAAATGGGAAAATAATATCCGTGTCTTCTCATGTATAATGCTCGAATGTACAAGGTATGTACAAAGAATACATGTTTATGTGAAAAAGTAAAGAAAATGTTAAAATAAATTTATTTTAATTGAAAAAAAAAAAATTAAAATAAAAAAAAAATACAATCCAAACTAAAGAAGGAAAAGAAATAAAGGCAATGGCAAAAAACTATTCAATTCTAAATATTTTTTTTTTTTTTTGGAAGTTTGTGTGAACACAGATACAAGTACACATAATAGCCAGTTTTGTATTGTGTTACTACTCGAAAAATATTTTTTTTTCAATCGATTTCGCATCAAGAAAACATCAAAATAAAAATTTCTAGAATAGATACAAAAGTTTATCAAATCATCATCTTTACATATTTTCGTTGATGAGAAATATTCAGTTTTTCTTTACTTACTCGCACTTTATCCGCAGAGTATTAGATACGAGTCAAGGTATGACTATACGAGTACGAGTTACATAGAAATGAGAAGAAGTACGATCAGTGCCCGCCCAGTAGTATAAATTAACTGTAACTTTAGTATTTTGCTAGAAAATATGAAGAAACACAAATAGTAGTACCTTATATGAGAGAAAATAATCATAAGCGAAAGCGATATGAAAAACTGAGGAGAAATTTTCTATCTATCGCGTAAATTTTATGAGTACGTATTATTCGCGTTAAAGAGAGAGAGAGAGAGAGAAAGAGAGAGAAGAAAAATCTTGTACACTTCACTTCACCTAGTAAACTTGTAATTGAAGGGGGTGGAGTCAATGGAAACTGAGTAGTACAGTATGTACGTGGTACGCTAGCGGTAAGTTTGGTAGTACGACAGGTACGACAATACGTTTATTAAGTAGGTCTAGTAGCAGTAGTTAGTAGTGGAGTGGTAGAGATGGTAGAGATAGAGATCTTCAGTACAGAATACGAAAATTAAAAATCAAATAAGAAGATCATAAACGATTATAATGAAAATTTAGAAATTGATCCTTTCAAATTATTCATTTGTTCCCAATGATTGAAAGGTGAACTAATGTGAATTGCGAAAAGGATTACAAGGTGCAAAATTTGAAAATTGTCATATGTTACCTATAAAATCCCATACATACTTACGTATATATCGTTCAAAAATAAAATTCATCAATTCTGACAAAGAATTAACCACAACGGTAACGCTGCAAGAATAGTAACTTAATTATACATGAAAAATAAAACGTTTTATGGTACCTATATAGATTTTTTAGAATTTTTAAAAATAAAAATATATCATACATGTGTACAAGATAAATAATAAATCAATAAAGACTAAGAAAATAAAATGTAAAAAAAAAATTCTAAACAAAAAGAACTAAAAAGTATAAAAATGTTTATAAATTCTCTTAAAATAAATCAATTTAATTTTTTTTTTTTTCATTTTAAAAATTTCATTCACGTACACAAACAAACATGTTAAGCACTATATAGTGATGTAATGAATCAAGAATGAAAACAATCAAGAATCAAATACTCATATATGATTTCGTTTTTGTATCCATGATGAAGTGATAAAATGAAAATAAGATGTGTGTACTATATGCACAAATAAATACTTGTTATATGTTGTATTTTAGAGAGCAATCATTTTTATTCTTTTAACTTCTAGAATTTATTCTAGATTCTAAATTTTCTAGTCATTGTTGTTGTAAAGGGTTTTCCAACAGGAACACCTCAGAACTTAAAAAAAAAACAAACAGTGATAACTGACAGTGAAAATCAACTCATTTTTATTTTATTTTAAAGAATAATGGATTGCATTATGTTTTGATAATAATATCAATTAAATGTCCACCTCGGCTTTGTTTACTTGAATGTATCCTTTTGACCCAATTTTTAAGTACTTTTTCACATATATCGCTTGACAAATCTTCAATGCGTTGCTTTGGATGTTGCATTTAAGGTCACTAATTGTTTATGGCGTATTCTCGTAGATCAGAGATTTCATATAACTCCATAAGAAAAATTCCAAGGATGTCAGATCACATGATTTTGGTAGCCAGTTGACATTCTGGAAACTTTTCTTGCAGTAAATCAATATTGTTTGTTAAGATGTGTGACAAGTTGCGCCATTTTTTTGGAAGAAAACATTTTTTATGCCGATATCTTCCAGTTTAGTCCAGAAGTATTATGTTATCATATTTCTGTAGAGTCGGCCATTAACAGTGACATGATTTCCTTGTTCGTCTTCAAAAAAATATGGGCCGATAACGTCTTAAGCCCGCAAAGACCGCACCAAACAGTGATTTTCTTGAAATGAAAAGACGAATCTTGAATCACTTGAGGATTTTTAATACCCGAAATCCGGCAATTTTGTTTGTTCACTAATCCATTGAGCCAGAAATGCGCTTCACCCGAAAAGATGATTTTTTTCCAAAACGTTTTCAATTCATATATCTTTCCATGATGACTTGCCTGACTCTATTGAGTACGACTATCAAAGTCTGGCTTTGATCCTTCAACTAGTGTTGCCGTTGCAAAATTTGAAAGTTCTGACATTCTTGCCGGAAAACCCTTTATATAAATGTACATACTTACAAAATTATATAAGGAGAAAGTATGAGGGATAAAGAAATTAAGCGGATTCAATATAAATAAAAAAATAACAAATAATAATTAATTAACGATATTGTTAAAGATTCTAAGAATATTCGATTAAGAAATTTTTTTGTTAATTAATCAGAAAATCTATATTCATCTTTTTGGTTATAAGAATCAGTATATACTCGTACGTGTACAGCACATACATATATGTAGGTATGAGAAATTTATTGTCCTTCAAAATAAGAAATTCATATGATAGTAAAGTATGTAGCAATATTTACGTGCATACTCATTCATCGTAAATATTAGTATGTATAATGGAGTAGGTGTTCAAATATAACGAATAGAACAGTCTTATAATTTCTGTGTCTGACTATATACATAGATAAGAATAGGAAGTATGAGAATATGAACATGATTTTTATGATTTATGAATTAAATCATTGGAGAATTTTTTATTAATAATAACCGTCAACACAGCTACTTATATGATGATTTGTTGCTTTGTTAATTTATGTGTGCGTGTACATACATGTGTTGTGTGTATTATACATTCACTCATATAGTAGTTCATATACGAGATAAATATACTTACATTTGTGTAAATATGAATCTATATATACAATTTCTATAAAATAAAAAAACATTTTGAACAAATACACATAAGCATACCTACTTAGTGTCTTACAATTTTCTTTTCAAAATATTTTTCTTCTTCATTGGTTTCTCTTTTTGAAAATAAGAAAGAAAAAAAACATTTTCATAACATTAACAAATAAAAGAAATCCAAAAAAATAAAATTTAAATGAAAAGAATAAGAATCAAAATATGAATATATTTTGAAGAAAAATAAGAAAAAATCAATGACAAATATACGTTCGAGTATGTATATGTATTAAAATTGAAGATTTTTTTTTTCTTTCATTTCAATTAATTTAATTTATTCAAAAGTAATAAAGAAAATAAAGAAAAATAATAAATTTATATACAATACATACGTTTATACAAAATGTATATATATATTGAATATAATAATGTGAAAGGAAGAAAAAAAAAATATTTAAAAGAGGCATTTACAATGATTTATTATACACGATTAAATACAAAATGTAAATAATGTAAATGTTGCGGTTATTATGATTTATTTTTCTTAAATTTTAAAATGATTGCACAATATATATAGTAGTATACGAAATGAATAAAATGGAAAAATAATTTTTATAAATACATATTCAAGAGCGAAAAAATGAAAATTAAATTGAAAAAGGAAACATTAACGTGAATTTAAAGAATTTTAAATACTATATAAGTACTTATGTTTTCTTTATGTTCAAAAAATTTGATGTATACGAGTACAGATACGCAGTTAGCTTAAGCTGAAGGCCCAGTGTACGCCTTTTACGCTTTTCACGCTTTTGACGCCTTGCATCCGTTGAGGTATGTATGTATGTGAAGCACGAAAGTCGAACAACATTAAAATGTATGTAATAAGTTCGAATGATGACGCATGAAAAACGAGTAAAGTCGATAACGGATAGAAGTTGTTTAAATTTCAATTTTTCATGTGGCAAAGCATGAAAGTGTGAGATAAGAAGAAATAGTTTGACTGAAGTTTCTGTAAAGTGTACATTGGGCCATACGAAAACAATTCTATGTGGCAAGGGATGAAAAGCTTGTAAGCTGTGAAAAGTGTATGAAGTATGAAAAGTTTTTTCTTCAACATTAGGACCTTCAGCTATATTATGTGAAAGAATAGCGTTTCAAATTTAATTTTATTGCACGAGCATTATATTTTAAAATACATATAATAATAACGCAATAAATCTTCTTCTTATAAATAAATTTGTTGCGTCTGTCTGTCTGTCTGTCTGTCTGTATGTATGTATGTTCCGGGTAATCTCGAAAACGAATGAACCAATCTTATGGATTTTTTTTTATCTTAAAGAGTGATTCCTCCCACAAATAATAGGCTACTTTTTTTTCAAATTTAATTATTTAAAACAATAAAAATTGGATGAAGGTCTGAAAAAAATCTATAAAATGTATGAAAAGCTTTTTCTTCTAAATGAACTGATAATCGTGGTTGATCGTGGCAATCGTGGTAATTGAATTACAAACTCAATAGAAATGACGTAATAACATAAAGCTTTACAAAGAGCTTCTTCGCTCGGGATCACCTTATTCTGTATATCGTGGTTCGTTTTATAGCTCTATGACAATGCGGACGAAGTCGCAGGCACACTCTAGTCTTAAATAAAATTGAAAATTTATATGAATTATATATTTGAGAAAGGTGAAAAATATGTTTTATAAATAAATTTTGTTAAATATATTTCTTATTTCATTTTTGTTTTGTATTCTTTTTATGGGGAACAGGAAGTAAAAGAAATTAAATAAATAATATTCTCATTTTTAAAATTATTCGTAAATAATAATTTTAATTAATTTTATTTATATATAGCAACGATTTTCCATGATTATGAAAGATATTAATTTGTGTTTACGTCTTTTTATTGTCTTTTGTATTTTATTCTCAATTAAAATAAAATGGTAAATAATATTAATGTTTTGATTGTAATTTATATAATGTACACTCGTTCGTTCGTGTAATATGTGTCTGTGAGTGTGTATTGTATTTAAATTATAATTAATAATAATATTTATAATGATGATTTGTTAAATACTCTATCTTATATTTTTATTTATTATCATTTGTATTTCCTTTTCGTATTAAAAATGGTGGAATGAGTGAAATTAATTTTAATTATTATTTATTTATTTAGTTTTTCTTTCACAATGTACGAAAATGTTTTCTTTCACTTATGCACTCGTGAAAATATTTTCGAAATATTTTTGAGACTTTTGCTATTATGGAGCAAAGAGAAGGCAATTCATTGAATGATCTATCTTCTTATATTCCTGCTATATGGCAATGTTTTAATGATCACTTGTGACAAATGATCATACATTTTGCTGTCTGTCACCTCAAATTAAGTTTAAATTATCATTATACATTCTAGATTCATTGAAGTAAAGTTCGAATGAAGTTTCAGGAACTTCATTCAGCAACGAATAGAAATGGTGAATTGGAAATTTGGTGAAAAAAAAATATGACATCAAAAATCACGATATAAAAACTAAAAATTAAAAATAAGTTATATGACGAGTCATGTATATGTGTATAGTGTGTCAGAGGCGAGGTTTTAAATTATCATTGATACACGAATGAAAACTTGAAGAATTGCTCTTTATCCATAGTTTTATTCAATTTTCGTTAGTGTGAAAGATCATTTCTGATTGATATATCATATTTTCATTTCATCGAATGAACTTCTGTTATTCAATGTCCAGACTGTCTTTTTGAATATTTATCACTCTCAAACTTTCTTATCTCCACAATCTTCATACTCAGCTCGGTAAACTTTTTTCATAATAAAGATACGAAATGATCATTTTAATTAAAGTTCGAAGTGACAGATGACGAGGCAAAAAAAAAAAAAAATGATCATGCGTCACAAATGAAACATAAAAGTATTATCGTCTATCAAGGGTATAAAAAATTAATTCTTATAAATTTATATAATAATGATAAATATTTATTTGAAATAAATTACTTTGTACTCATTAAGAATATTATAAATTATGAAATTACTAAATACACACGTTACTTGTAAAAAATGTGAAAATGATTTTCGTTTATTTACTATTAATAAATTCTATACAATCATATTTCTATTATTCATTTGAAAATTATTATGATTCAAATTGAATGTGTTGGAATATTAAATAATTATGTGTATGTGTATGAATTGTATACAAAATATTGTGATAAAATTTTATCATAAACACTGTGCACAAGTATCCATATAGTTTTCATTCATTATACTTATATTTCACACCCAAAATTGTAATTAAAATATTTCTATACATTTACGTGTATATGTGCACATACATAGGTACATATGTAGTTAAGTAGTTAACTTTTATTATTAGTTTAAGGTTTAACTGATATTTATACAAATTTTATGGTAAACTTTGGAAAATATTTTCAATCTATTTTATATATAATAGATACACTTATGTAACTCATGTATACAATACATGAACAAAATATTAACATTGAAAAAGTTTAAATAAAATTTGACTTTTTAGTAAAAACGATAACTGAACTCAACTGATATTTTATAATGTTCATATTTCATACACAAATGTTCTATATGGAATATCATCATTTACCCTAGATAATTTTACACAATATACGAGTGTGTATATACAATCTCACGGTATACCTATAATGTTTATACTATCAATTGGTTTTATATGCTATGTACATTATGTACATATTTATTAGAATTATTATAACGATTTGAATTTGTATATCGAGGGTTAATATGAGTGATACATTTTCTTCTTCTTCTTATTCTTCTTCTTCTTATTCTTCTTTCATAGTACCACAAATCTAAACGAACCAGAGCTTTCACAAAACTGATCTCATGACTATTACTATCATGTGTGCACCCGTATTCACCTACAGTTTAACGTGGATTACGAGCCACTGAGTTGCTGCTTGCTGGTAGAAAGGCAAACTCTTTTACATGATAGGGCTTAGACTGATCAATTATTATTAGAATGATGTAATTCTCTGATAATTCTTTGCGTTACTTGTTGTCATCAAGTAGGCTATTTATTATCAGCTTTTCTAAGCTCTTTTTCAAACAAGCTTTTACTTATTCAAAGCTTAGTGAACTTTGGGGGCAATGAAAGTTATAAATTTGCAATGAAAATTGAAAATTATTTTTCTTACTATTGCCGTGGACTATGGGCAGAAATTGAACAAACACTTTTGAGATCAATAGCCTGTTGCTCTACCATTTGTGTCATACAACGCTCCCCCCCAATTGTGATACCAACATTTTTCAAAATTAAAAATCACTTCATGTAATTTCATATTGTATTAAATATATAAGTCCTGAAAACTACAAATTTCTTTAATATAAAACTATATTAAGGTTTTAGCTTAATATTAATCAGTTTTTTTCTTATCCTATAAATTACTATTTTTAAAGTTACGAGGTATCACATATTAACCCTCGATAGATGTACATATGTAAAAATATGCAATTTACAAAAATACGTTTTTAGTTATATGTATTTTAAATAATATATAAATCTCTTGAGAGATATGCTGATAATACATGATATGTACATATATATATATATTACGGTTTATAAATACTAAATGCATTTCTGTATCTACATTATGTATGTACCCACATTTATGTTGTTTTCCGATCATATATACTGTTGATAATGAAATAATAAAATTTCGTAAAATATATTCAAAATGCAATACAAGATATGAATTTTTATAATATTGGTAATGTAATTTACTTTTTATGCATATGTATGCATATTTTCTATGCAATATATGCGAGTATTTATGAGGGTGTATTTTTTGTTAGTACAATATACATATGTATGTATATGTATGTAGATAAAATATTATGCAAAGATAAATATACATACAGAGAAAATCATATTGATATATATTGATATTATCTTATACTAAATCTGTATGTACGAGTATACTTGATAAAAACGCACTGACATAAAATAACAATAGCTTTTAATTTAAAATCAAATATAAGTACATACAGTATTTCCAAATCAAAAAAGAGTTTTTTTTTTTTAATATGTTTTATTTGTGCATATATTTACATTTATTCTATATATAACACATAATGTATGTACATATAATCGTAAATATTATATATAATAAAGGTCATATGTGTAAATTTATACAAAATTATATTATATATATTTGAATAAAATTACGATATAATCATACATACATACTAAATGTTCACATATTGTAGTGTAAGGATTTTAAATTTTCTAAACATATACATATATATAATATATTACATACATACATACATATATTTACGAGTTATGTTATTGAAAACTTGCATATATATATACAGTGCCGGTGCTAGACTCTTCGGCGCTTGGCGCATTCTTAAAGTTTTCACTTTTCTATTCATAGTTACTCTGTACTATGTATTAATATACACCATAAGAAGTTTAGGAGAAACAGGAAGAGACAGTAAGTAGTAACAATGAGATTATTGGCAGTTAACTATAGACATTATACTACTGCGCTTGTAGTACGTTACGTACCATGGTCTCGTATTTTCATTTATGAGAAAAATTCATTTTTTCTTCTTCCTTGTTATGCACTGCATACACCATAAGAACTATACGAGAAACAGGAAGAAACAACAAGTGGTAGCAATGAGATTATTGGCTTCTACTAACTACAGTACGATATACTCTTTAATGCCTTGCACACCATGTAATATAATTTTGTGTAATATAATTTTAATTTTTAAGGCATTTAAGACATACTCTTTAAGTAGTGAATCCTAAAAAATATTTATTTTACTGTGATTTGTAAAATTATTTTTCTAAAAACGACTTTTATTCTATGACTTCATTCACGTTTTCCGAGATTTGACGCCCGGTTTTATTGTACAATTTCATCCTATATAAAAACCGGTCATGTGTATAAATGTTCATATGAGTTCATTATATATGGGGGTTGATATGACATTTTATATATTAAAGCAATCAAGATTTTTTGTGTACGATTATATCTATGCATACACATACACAATTGAAGCATATTACTTATTTACGTAAATGTATGTGTGTATACGCATTTTAGATTAAAATGGAAAATTTTCAAATCGGTAAATTTACGGATGTGTTATCAAAAGTTTTATACATATGTGTATATAATATTATATACAATACATTATGAATAGTCGTTTTAAAAATGTAAAATCATTTTAAATTTTAATTTATTTAAAAAGGATAACTATCTATTGAATAAATTTAAATTTTTTGATATAAATTCAATAGATGCAAAATTTTAGAAAATTTTATCTTTTATACAAAATGTATGTATATTCACGAAATGATAGAAAAGGATTAATTTTTAGATTGCTTTTTTTATTCGATAATTTTTATTTACGATAATAATACTGTTATATATTTGTATATTTTATTCGTGTTATTATCATGTAATCTTGTATCTGAAACTTTTGAATAAAGAACAATTCAATTAAATGATCGCACAGAAGTTATATCTTTTCATATTATGAACGACTGCATTCTAAAATTGATTGATGTGAATTAAATGCATAATTTAGCGTTACTAAATCCCTAAAATGAATTCTGTATCGATATCACATAACTTGATGCATTTTTTTTAAAGTATAGTTAATAATCAAGTGAAAGCAGCTCCATCTATGACAGCTACAACTAATTAAAAGCTTTTAGAGCCAATTACATGATACAATAGAATGCGATTTATGGTTATATATCCAATAACGTTACTTTTCGTTCAATAAAATTAAGTTTATATAGTTAGTATACTCATGGTCCTTTCAATTTTTCGACAACTTATTCAAAAACCATATTCCAAAATCTGGTAGGGTTGAATATCATGGTTGTCAGCATGCTTATAAGGATATTCCTTAAGCCATTTCTAATTTGTGTTTCCATCACTGAAAATATTCGTAACTTCGTTTAGCCTGAGTTCATATTGAATATTCTTTTGTCAATATCGTTTTGGTTTACCTAATTTTCTTCTACTTTCTGGAGTGTACTAATAAAGGATTTTGTTACCTTGTCATTTTTACTTCTGAATCACAAGTGACTTATCCAACAATGATTTCATTAATTTTTAATGCATTTTACGACCAACTTTTTGTCAAAAAATTTCTTAATTAATAGGAACAAAATAATAGGATTATCAATATTAAAAAGACTAATATATATTTTTTTTTTTATACTGACTGAGGCATTTATTTTACATATACAATAATAATAATAATAATCATAATAATAATAATAATAATTACTTTTATAAAGTGTATAATATATAATATATATATATATATATATATAGTAAAGTTATTTTTTTTTCTTTTCTTCTTCTTCATTTTTATTTTCTATCTCTCTTTCTCTATATATATATATCTCTGTCTTTCATATCAGTTTACATTTTGTTTTTGTTTCATATCATCATATACATTTATGAACTATTTTACCATTATATACCTTATTCATATAATATTCATTCTTTTCTACTATGTATAATTTTTATTTTATTTTTTTTTTTTTCATTTTCTTTAATTTTTATTTTTTTATAAATTTTATTTAAGTTTCATATGTTATTTTTATGTTTTAGTTGTTTATAATCAATTTTATTTATGTTTTTTTTTTATTTAATGTTTTTCTTTTTATAAACATTTTTTTTTTTTTAATATTTATATCGTAATAATCTTGTTTAATTGTTTAATTTTTGTTTTATCGTTTGCTTTATATTTTACAAAAAAAAGAAAAAAAAATTAATAAATAAGCATAAAAAACTTAAAAAAAAACATTAATAAAAAAAGTGATTCGTTTTTATTTTTACATATATATTTTTTTTGCTTTTTATTTGTTAAACTTTTTTTTTCATTCAATAAATATACATTTATATAAATAATAAATACAATATTATATAATATAATATGTATGTATATATATGTATTGTATATAGTAGTCGTAATATTAATAATAATAATAATAATTATAACAAATTTACAATTTTCATTTATTTTTATTCTTTAATTTTTCTTTTTTTATAGTAAATAATTTTATTTTCGTTTTTGTTTTATTTTATTTTTCTTTCTTTTCTAGTAATAATAATATTAAATTAAGTAATATCAATTCATTTAATACACATAATATTTTTATATAATATATTAATATTTTTTTTTTATATTTTATATTTGTTTTTTATGTATAGTATTATGTATTATAATAATTGAATACATAATACACACATAAATACATATATACGAGTATATGTTGTATAATTTTTTTTATTTATGTATTTTTATTTTCATTTGGATTATTTTTATTTTTTTTTTATATTTTAATTAGTTCATTTTTTTCTCATATTTTTGAACTACACTTAAATACTTAGTAATTAGTTTTGGATAATAATTCCATAATTATTATTATTTTTATGTTCCGTTCATGTTATGTTTCTTTTTGTTCTTCAGCATTTTTATAAAGTATACTTTCTTAATACTCATTAATTACTTTTTATAGTCCTAATGTTTCTCCATTATTTTTTATAATATTTATGTACCTGCATATATTTATTTTTGAATTTCATCTTTTCATTTTGTTAATTTTTTTTTTTTTTTTTTGTATATAATATACTTATATTTTCATTATTCTTACATATTAATTATCGCCTTATATTTCTTTTTTTTTTCTTATTGATCTTCAAATTTTGCAATATCATATCATATTTTCATATTTTCTTTCATATTTTACCATATTTTAATTTTTTTGTGATTGTATGTATGTGTGCTTATGTATGTATCTGTGAATGTATGTCAAACGTAATTTATTTATGATATATACAAGTTAAAAATACTTTAATTTGGGAATGATTGATTTTGAATATTGTTTTTTCTATACATATAAACTATTTTATTGTAATATATATAAATTATATATCATAAAATGATGACAGACTTTTTGAAAAAATTAAATGAAAAAGAAAAACAATAAAAATAAATATAAAAACAAACATAAAAACAAAAATAAACGTAAAAATAATTATAAAACAGAAAAAAAAACACAATAAAAAATACATACTGTTACACTTTTGAATATACATATATGTATAAATATTTGTGAATAAGATTAAAACAATATAATTAGAAAAAAAAGCAAGAGAAAAAATTAAATATGATTTTGTTTTTATTTATGTTTTTTTCTTGTTTTATTTTGTTTTGTTTTGTTTTATTTTGTTTCTTTACACATAATATAATTTTTTTGTCATACTATATTTATGTATATATAGTAGTATGTAAATAAGTTTTTTTTTTGCTACAGTATATTTTTAGTGTATATTATACCTAAGTATATTCATATTACATATAAATTATATTTTATATTGTATATATGCATATGTACACATGAAAATGTATAATAGTGTATGTCGTTTTTTTTTTTCATCTTTTTATATATGTATATACATATATATATATTATAATATTTCATTTATTATCTTTTTCAAATGAATATACATACAATATGTATATGTAAGAATAACATATAATAAATGTATGTATTTCTATGTATGTAAATAGCTGCCATTAAATTCACGTTTAAGGTGGAAACATTTAGTTATAATTTTTTTTTTGTCTTTTATATATAATATATATATTTTTTTTTATTTTTATTTTTAAATAATTTACTTTTTTTTAATTATTATTATTTTACGATATTATTATTAGTTTTGTTTTTTTAGTGTTTTTTTTTGTTTTTAATTTTTTTCTTGTGTGATTTTTGTTAAAATTTTATTAATTTTTATTTTTTGTAATTATTTTTGAATTAATTTGATTTGATGAATTTTATATTCTTGACATTTATGTATTGTTTTTATTTATGTTCATTCAAATATAAATGGTTTAGTGTTGTATTTATGTGCGAATGTGTTTTGTTTTGTTTTTAAAACTGTTGTAATTAAAATTTAATTTTTTTTCTTTTTATTTTATAATTATTTTCATTTCTATATTTTTTTTTTTAATTATTTTTATCCTATTTATTTTATTATTTTCGGTTTATATATTTTTTTTTGATTGTTTTATTTGTGTTTTTTTTTTTTTATTTATTTTATGTTTTATTTATTTATTTTTTGTTTTTGAATGTTTTGTTTTAATTCTTGTACTTATAGTAATCATGTACAGATTATATATAGAGTGTCATTTTATTATATTTGTTTTTTAGTTCATTTTATTCTATGTTTTTAAAATTTGAAAATTTTTAAATAATAATAATCAGACTTTGTTTCTATTAGAAGTTACAAGTATAAATGTTTTATGTATTTGTGTATATATGTGTTGTGTTTTATGTGTTGTGTGAGTATGTAGTTGTAAAAGTGTTGTATCTGTATGAATGTTATTTAAAAAAATGTTTTTTGAGTCTATTATGCACGTTATATTTAAAGTGTTTACAAGAAGTGTTCGTTTATTTGAATGTTTTTAATTTTAAATTGTTTGTATTTCTTTTGTTATAATTAGTGTGAGTTTTTTTTTATATTAACTTTCTTTTTTATTTTTGTTATTTATGTGTTTTTCTAAATTTGTTAAATATATGTATTTATGTATTTGTTAAATTTATATGTAAAAAAAAACGAGTGCTGCAAAATATGTGCAATGTGCAACTAATTTTCAGTGCATCACAATAAAATTCATATATAAGTATATGTAAAATGCAAGTCTAATTTATATATTGTATGTGTATTTACTTCCTTTTTTAGTTAAATTTTTTTTAAATTAACTTATTATTATATATCATATGTACATACTATGTTTTACATGCATATTTATATATATAAAAAAAAATTGTTTCAAAATTTATTGAAAAAACAATTCAAAAAAATAAAATTCAGTCAATTTGGTTATATAAAGGATATTACATATGTATGTACATATGCAAATGTAAATGTAATTCGTAATGTAATTCAGCAATTAGAATATATGTATAAGTTGTATGTACATAATTATCTATGTTCTAGTTCCTAAACATAAGATTACGAATATAAATATTGCATTTTACTTAGTGCCATATCTTCTATACATACGAGTATGTAGCAATATTAATGTACAATTAAAGGACCCAATAACATGTAATAAGTATGTATATCTGACGACTGGTTGGCAAACAAGTTGAAAAAAATTTCTCTGCAGACATTACAACTAATGTTTCGATTTTGTGACAAATTTCTTTATTTGGAAGAATATTTTTTTGAAGTTTGTGTTGTTAATGTTAATCATATATTTGTTAGAATTTTTATTTATTTTTCTACGCTTTCTCTGTATAAAATAATCTCGTCTGTACACACTACCAGATCAAACATTTAAAATAATATCAGTGGTTTGTGCCTTGACAACTTGACTATACTACGCACACAACCAGTTTAGTTGCCCAGCATGAATCAACGTTCCGAAAAATTAAGATTTTTTTATGATTTTGCTAAAACCAATATTGTCCATCCATCCCATCCGACTTTCAGATTATCTGTCAAACAGTCTGTCAAGTTATCTACAATTGAAAATAATACAATTTTCATTCGACTTCAATTTATACATTCAAAGTGTCAACTAGTCGTCAGTCATATTGTTACAAACAAAGGCAAGGATTAAAAGACGAAAACAAAAATAATCAATTGACTTATCAACATATATATATATGCATATGTGTATATATGTGTGTGTGTGTTTGAATGTGTATAAATTCATTTGTTGTATTATGCGTGTACTCTATATACACAAGGATATATAATATGTATTCAACTCCACATTTTGATCCTATCTATATACTTATATATAAATTTCTTTAGTAACATAAATTATTTCATTTAAAAATATTATAGAATGGGACGGAAAAGAAAATTAGACATGTTTGTTTATTTTTACTTTATTTTTTAAATTGTGCATTAGTGTATTGTGCATATGTATGTATGTGCATTTTATGTGCATTATATACATATAAAATTTTATGCAATAATTGCTGAAATATTTTACTAAAATTAATGTTTCTAAATGTGTGTATTTATTTAAAATTGTTTTCTTAGTAATTTTAATAAATTTTTCTCTCTCTTTCTTTTTCTTTTTCTGTCTGCATTACATTTATGTAATTATTCGTATTTATATATAATATATTATTTATTTATTTTAATACATATGTATATATTAATATATGTATATTTAATAAGGTACATGTGACCATTTTTAAACCTAGTATAGCTATATAATATTATATTCCTATATAATAATAAAATAAATAAAAAATTCATTCATTTATAAATTGAAAATCTGTATGTGTAACGAAAAACTTATTAACCATACATTATCATTTATGTTGAACAGAATTATATATATTTTAAGAAATATTATACATCAAAATTGAAATTCATCGAAAAGAAAGTTATAAAATATTTGAATTTAAGAAAGTGACAAAAAGAAGTTGTGAAAAATTCATTTATTATAAACATACGTCTATGTAATTTAAACTGAATTCAGTGTAATCATTTTTTTTTTTTATTTGACTTTCATCTGGAGTTTTTATCTCATTTGAATTACTTACTAATCATCCAGTGCCCGATTTCTTCAATTCCAATCATCTTCTTGCTAACTTTAGCGGAAAGATAACAAAGAGAATTAAATTTCTTCATTTCTGTTTAGTACTTAGCTGCCAGTTATAAACTTTAGTTGGTAAATGAAGCTTTGATTATTTATTTAAGTGCAAACCTAATTCGATACTACCGCCGGCTAGTCGTCTGACTTGAAAATATTCAAATGACTAAACTTAACATCAAAATTTACATTAAAAATTTCGAATTTCAATTCCAAACTTTCGATTTTAGGTTTTAACGTAAGCCAGCTAGCTTTCCAGCTATTTTAGCAAGAAGTTTGTATAAAGAAAATCAAACTCATTGCTAGCTGTTAGCTAAACTTAGGTGTCACCAAGCAGAGCAGAGAGTATGAAGAAATCGATCATAAGTCTGGCAATATCTGATAGTTAGTTAGTTTCTCTGTTACTTACTCATTTTTTTTCATTTATTCTCATTACTCATTACAGATCGTTTCAATTCACAAATATTATTCTCTTAAAAAGTGTGCAAAGCCATCTAAAGTGTCAATTTCTGACTCTTTATCTAAGCATATCTTTGAATTTTTAGTATTGCCAGATATTAAGTTAATATTTAGCTAAGATATAGGGTGTTTTCAATGATTCAAGTTTGTCGTAAACTTGAGTTCGCCCAGTGTTCAAAGAAGCAAGCTGGCGTATGCCTTGTGTTCATTTAATCAAGTTTGAATTCAACTGGCGGCAAGTTGAACAAGGTGAAAAAGTACTTTGTTCTTCAGATTTTCAAGACGAAAGAAATACGTGTTACCATTTGTATTTTTTTTTTTTAATATTTTTGTTATCTGTCAATTACAAAAGTGAAGTTGTTGAGTTGATGTGATTTATTAATTTTTTTTTTTTGAATTATTTAAAATGGATACAGAATTTGAGTAAGTATTAATAAAATAAAAATTAATTAAATTTTCAACGCATGAAAATTAAATACATAATTTTAATACATTTCTTTTAGGTGTAATGAAAATGGTTCATCTCAATGGACCGCGGCCCAGATAAAATTATTAATTGAAAAACGTATTTCAATGGAAAATCATTTCATAGAAGGAAAACGTAAAAAAAATGTACAATAAAACAAATTCTGTTCATTCTAAAATGCGAATAGAATGTTTCGTCTGAAAATCTTTTTATTGTTTCTGTATAATTTTTAACCTTAACAATTCTTTTTTTTTTGGTTTTTTTTTAATAATTATATTGATTAGTGCTTGCTCTTTTCTAGCTCTCATTCTTCTAATTTTATTAATTGCACTGTCAGAAGTTTCCACACATTGTTTAAAAATAGTATTAGAAATTAAATTTCTTAATATCTTTTTGTCATTACTTCTATGATCTTCCATATTACTTTAACTAAACAATGTTTCTTTATTTTATTTTCACTAAACAATACAATTTCTTTATTTTACTTTCATTAAATATTTTACCTTTATTGTATATTTTATACAAACACCTTTTAATTATCTGTTAACATCTGTTATTTGTTAGAAAACTAATATATGGTAACACGAAAAATCTAACAAATGGTGGATTATGTTCAAAGATTCAAAAAATCTTGAATATGCAAGATAATCAAGTTGGCGGCAAGCTTTTACATTTGATCTCAAGTTGGCGAAGTCAAGCTTGAATCATTGAAAACACCCGTATTTGTCGTTATTTTTAATTATGTAGTGGTACATCATACGTAATGCAAGTACAAATATTTCTTATTAAGCGAAATTAAAATAAAATTTTTTTATTTGTCAGTCAGTAGATAGAATAATAATTATTTTACATACATATGTATGTATGTAGATTCTGTTATACATAAAAAAACAAATCATTTGATAAATTATAAAATTATTTTTTCTTTTTTGTAGTTTTAAATTTAGATTTACATACATACATAGGTCGTATTTTTAAAAATACACACACGAAAAAAAAATATTTTCACATACTTTAATGTATTGGTAATTGATTTCAAAAAATACATTTAATATATGAATTTAATAATTTTTTTTTTTTTGTCAAATTGTACGTACAACATTTATTATATACAGGAGTACATTTATAACGCGTTTTTTTTTTTTTTTGGATACTTTTTTTTTATTTTCTTATAAACTCAATACACATAATTTATAATGATAATAAGTATTAAAATAATAAAGTTTTTTCTTTAAAATTTAATGTTATACACATATTTTTTACTTTTTTAAAGTGCTATGTATGTATGTGTATGTAATATCCTTGCTCATTTAAAAAAAATGTTATCTATATTTTTTTAATTTATAGAAAGAAAAAATTAAATATTTTTTTTATAATTTTTTTTTTATATTTTTTTTTTATTTTTATTTTTATTTTCTTTTACTAACTATCACATTAATTGCTGGTGCGGTGCATTTATAAAATACTAAGTATATATATGTATATTATGTATATATACGTATATGTATGTATATATAAAGGTATAAAATAAGGACATTCATATTCATTTATGTAGCATATACTTAATTTAATTTCATTTTTTTCTTTCTTTATTTTTATAATTTAATTAAGTATTATTTTATTTTTGTTTTATTATAGTTTTGTATATTTTTTCATATTTAATTATTCGAATCATATTATCTGTTCCAAAATAATAATCGATTAAATTAAAAATATTAAATAATTAGTTAATTCAAATCAAAACAATTAAATGAAAATATTTTTATAAAAAATTGTTCGACACAAAAAAAAATTTCATGATCTACATACTTTAAAATCTTAGACAGACATGTGTGATACATTGATAATACGTGTAATACCATAGAATAATAAAGTTACACGCATGCGTAGATTATTTTTATATATTGAATGTCATATTTATGTCAAGTCTCAAATATATTTCAATCACATCATCACTACCAGTAATATCTGCGCTTAACGAGCTTGGATCTAAACCATTATCTTCTTCTTCTCTTTCTTCCTTTTATTATTCTTCTTCTTCTATGGTGCAACAGCCCTATGAAGTCCTGTAAGATTTATCTCCGTACTCCTTTCTGTTTTACGCCATCTGAATTCAGTTATTTATACCCAATTCTATAATGTCTTTATTCGCTATATCAGTACAACGCAAACGTGGTCTTCTTCTACTCCAAATTACCTTCGGAATTTCCAACAAATATTTTATACAGTTGTCTTTCCTTATTCATGCGTGCAATGTGTCCAGAGACCATCTTAATTTTTGTATTTTTATGAACGTAGTTCATGTTCTAGTTCTTTTAAACATTAATTCGCAGTCTGTATATTCCATCATAATTTTTTATTGGCCAAACAAGTATTATTCCTAGTACCTTTCTTTCAATTACTGCAAGTGCCAATGTGTCATTTGTATACATTAAAATAGGTCTTATTAATGTTTTATAAAGCTTTATCTTCGATGAATTTGTCACATAATTACATCCAAACAATTTGTACATTGGAAAGTATGCGTGGCCTTTAAACGTTGTCTAATTTTGTGATCAAGGCTTACATCGGCACTAACAATCGATTACAAATATTTAAAGTTTTCATTCAAAGTTTTATCTATCCATCGTTATATTTTGTCTTGGATGAGTATAAATATTTGGTTTTTTTATTTATTTAAAGACATACCCAACTTTTATCCAACATCACTCATGATATATTGAGACAAGCTTCTTTAACAGTTAAAGAATTTCTCCCTATTATATCAATATAATGTTTGCATAGAAGATAGACTCCTAAACCATTATAGTGTAGTGATTTATCATTATTTATGATCTTTCATGTATTTTCACCTTTCATTTATTGTGGATTTCAGAGATTTGTTATTATCAGAGTTAAGTTTAGATCAAATTTATTATCAATACACCATCTGTCTGTCACGGGTATAAAGACTAAAATATATTCAAAATTAAAATGAAAACAAAACAACAAAATAAGTGTGTGCTTCATTAGAGAAGAAATTTAAAACAGATAAGTATTTAAGTAAAAAAAAAAAAATGAATCCATTTATTTAAAAATTTCGATTAGTACAAGCTATGGTACAAGAAGTTATTTTAATTATCATAATCATTTTGTTCATTTCAGTTTATACACACATTATGAAGTAAATGAAATAATACATAGTAATTTTATTTATAAGTTATAAAGCTTATAATGTTTTTTACTTTTACTTTTACTTTTAATTATATTTTGTTAATTTTATTGTATTATGTTATGTTGTTTATATTAATTTTTGAAAAATTTCATTTTCATATGGACGGACAGATAAAAAGTTTTAAATGATTTTCAAATTAAAAGAAATGTTTATAAATATTGTACTTTTAATACATAAGACAAACAATTTTTTGAAATAGAATTATATGTAATAGATGTTTTAATTATACGTATGTAACATCTAAGTAAATTGGTAAACAAAAAATAATAATAAATTATTATTTACAAAAAACAATATAATCATATTCAAGTACATAAGTGTACTATGATTATATAATTATATGTAGAATAGATACGCTTGTGTTTAAAGATATAATTACGTAATTTTTCTATAAAATGAGAACATTTATTTTGTTTTCGTTTAAAAAAATATAATTGACGTGAAAATTGCTTTTGAATGTTGCAGTTACGATATATTATACGAGTTAATTATACATAAATATAAATTATATAATCTTGTATTATTTATGTTTTTATTATGCGTATCTACTTAAATGAAAATAAAATTGAATTAAAGCTATTACATAATATCAATTTACAGTATAAATTGATTGATATTATACCATATTTACTTGATATAATACGTAGATAAAAGTAATTGTAGATATACAGGCTTTTTTTTATGATATAAAAGCCAAATATTAAGTATACAGAAATAATATCGTATTATATAGCACATTACATATTGCTACATATTACACATAAAATACTTAATTAAGTTTGCATATACACAGGCGTGAAAATATTATGGAACAAACATTATTTTTTTTATTTTTCCTCAGCATTACAGACAATTAGCCATAGCTTCTCTCACAACACGCCTCTATTTTATTCTCTTCTTTGTTACTCTTGTAAAATTTTTAATTTTTTTGCTTAAAACCTTCTTCCACTGCTTCTAGCAATCTTTCCCCTGCTGTTTTCAACGTTTTCCTGAATCAGAGATAACTTCGCGAAAATATTTTCTCTGCATCTCTGTTTTGCAGGTATTCTTATAGAGTGTCCTCCCAAACATCTTATTCTTTAAGCCTTGATATGCCTACTTAATTATTTTTTTTTTAATTTTATGGTTATATAGAATTCTGAAGTCATTATCTTTGTTCCTAACTGGTGCATATATTCTCAGTCTCAGAATTATTCTCTTACAATCAGTAAACTGTTTTGAATCTTCAGCTTTTAGCACCCATTTTTCAGAACTGTAGGTATAAGTAAAGGCCTTAGTATAGTTTTATGTATCCTTAATTTGAGTTCTTTTGGATATTCAGAATATCTATAATACGTAATCATACATTAATCATACATCAAAAAGTAAAAAAACATAATTATCCTCATGTGATGGAAATTCCTTCATTAACTCTAATCCTAAATTAAATCTGATTGAATATTTTTAGTAATTTTTAGAAAAAAATAATGATGTCATCATAAGTCTGTCGATGAATTTTAAAGAAATTAATTACAAGAAAAATGGAATAAAGATTGTACAATATTATAGGCTTAGATTACGTACTGTATCTCGAAAAATTATGCTTGTATCATAATTTTTTCACACCACTGTATATCCACATAGTACTGAGTTAATACGCTTAATTACTTTACATAAATTTTAAAAGCACACATATTTTTATTTATGAAAATTCATAACAACAAAAAAAAATTTTTTTTTTTTTAATTAAACAAATGATTTATAGCACAAAAAACATTAAAAAGAAAATATTAAAAACAAATATAAAAATTTATTAAAAAAACAAAAATAATGTATGTCATGTATGTCTGAAATTAAATTATTATATTATGAATATATAATATATTGACTGTAAATTCTTGTAAATATCCTTTTTTTTTTAATTAATTTTTTTCATATATTTTATTTTTATTTTTAATTTTTTTAATTTTTTTCTTTTATTTACATTTTGGTTATGATTTTTTTTTATTATTATTTTACACGTATCCTTAATAATATAATTATAAATATAAAAATTGTGCAAATATTGGTGCAAAAAGGTGTTTATAATAATTTTTTGTTTATTTTTATTCAATTAATTTATTTTATATTTTTTTTTATTTTTTTTTTAAATTTTTTTTTTGTAATAATTTACGAATGATACATATTTTTAATACTTTTTTATACGAATATGCTGACTTTTTTTTCAGACAAAAAGTTACTCACAACGTATATTATATTGTATATACTAATATTTACATGTTAAACATAAAAAAAACATCATTTAAAATATATTTTTTTTTATTTTTAATTATTTTTGTTTATTTCATGTTTAATTAAGTACTTTGTTTCATATTATTTTTTTTTGTTTATTTAATGTTTAAGTTTTTATCAATTGTTTTCATTTTATATTTTATTTTAAAATCCGGTTTTTTTATTGGTTTTATGTTTTTTGTTTTTCATGTTGTTTTTTTTTATTTTAAAGTAAGTAAATTAAAGTTTAAAATGTAGGTTAAAGTGAAATACTTATTCTCTTTGTCGGATAAAATGTATATAAGAGAACAAAATATGTATGATGTGTGATCAAACAGATAAAATACTTAAATTATCACATTAATGCCAAATTTCATAGTGAAAATTTAAAATTGAGCTTAGCTAAACTTCCGCTTAAACTATGGCTAAAGTTTGTTAGATAAGCTGAGTTCAAGTTTTGAATTATCACTTGGCAATTGAAACATCTCTTAAGTAGAGGTTTCAACCTTATCCTGAGTTTAAGTTTTCACTGTGAAATTGGGTATAATTGTTCAATTTTCATCAATCGATTTTCAAATTTCAATCATTTTACTTTTTCTTCTTCTTCTATAATCACCAAAGAATACATGTTTTTCATGATTTAAGTCGGATTAGAGTTTCCCAGTTCTCTTAAAAATCTCAAATTCAATCTCGTTCTCCATGTCTTCCCAAATTCTTGATCTCATTCAACTTTCAACAATGATCAATTAGTGTTTTCCAAGTCACTTCGTCAATCATCAATACTTTTTCATATATGCAATGGCTGTGCTTTTCAAACGTATAGCTTATAGCACGGTACACGTTTCTTGTTAGTGAATCGTGATCATTTTCTTGGTAAGTAATTCTGTGTTAATTTCGCTGCTTAAATCTTCTACTTAGTAAATTTTGAAATACTTTTCAATTACTAATAATAATTAGATGTTATAATATAAAATTAGGTCGCATAAATCGTTTCTGTTTATGCAAGTGATCGGTGTGTGTTTGACAAACTTTTGAATTTTGAATTCTGTACACGGAATTATTGCTAAGTTTTTTTCTTATAAATTTAATGTAACCGAAAGAATTCAAACATTTATCTGGTATTTAGCTGATAAAACAAATTAAATTCAATTTCATATTAAATTTATTAAATTTGCAAAAAATGAATCCAAACTACTCACAAAAATATTCAGACTAAAGTTAAATGTATTAAACTAAAAAACAAATCAAAAACTGCAATTTGACAGAGGTCCTAAAAAAGGTTGAAGGTACTGAACTCAAAATTTTTCTTTTTTCTTTGAATTATGAAAGGCAAAAAAAAATTTTAAAATATTTTCTGTAAATAAAATTAAAAGAAAAAAAAATGAAGTTACAATTTTTGAAACGTAAAATATTATTTTTATAATTTAATTTAATTTGTCCAGTTTATTTTATTTGATTCATTTCACAGAAATTCATAAAATGTCATCCACAATATACGTACATACTCGTATTGTAAAGATACTTATATATCCATATAGGCATACAGTATAGAATTTTTTTCCATGTTTATATGTATAATTATTTTATTTTGGATAAAATCTTATATGACAAAATTTAAATCACACAACTAAAAAGTAATAAAAAAAAGTTATGACACTGGCATGTATAAATTTTATATGGTCTGTTCCTCTGAGTAAATTATAAATGGAATGGAAATGTATTAAAAAAACAATTACATATTTATATGAAGAATATTTCTTCTTATTCAATAGAACTACAGTTCTAGATGAGCCAGGGCTTTCATCGATGTTATTTCTAGACTTTATTACGATCATGCATACACTTACGATTTAAAGTGGATTGCAAACCACTGAGTTGTTGATAGAGAAGCAAGCTCTTTAGTAAGAACGTGATAGATCGTTGATTAATCTATTACACTACATATCAGTTCAGTCAGTTCAGTATTTCTAAGCTCTTTTGTTCAACAATTTTCTTGAAACGAACTTAGTAAGCACTTTGGGTGCTGTTTTGTTACCACAAAGCTTTCTCGTTTTGGTTGTTTTATCTAGACAATAGCCATTTTCGTCTTGCTTAGATAGTAATTCAAGCTATCTATAAGTAGAAGGGCCGGGCCACCTCTACATGGTCGTCGAGGAAGGGATTACCGAAAGCTTTTAGTCTGGTTTTAGTCAAAGTTGACATCTATTTAGTGTATCATAATCCGATTTTGTTCATTATAAGAAATATCATTTCTTCAAGGACGCGCTAGTATTAATACAGCATTATGTCTACTTCTGATAGAAAAAAATATTTAATTTCTATTCAAAACTCTAATATTTGGACTCATTTCGATACATCAATGAATTTAATTCACAATTTCACCATTCCTCGCTGAAATCGCATTTTCATACGATGAAATATTTCGATTACAAAATATTTTGACTGGAATTTATTTCATTTATTTTTTTTTTTTAAATAACATTTAAATATAAATGTTTATAAATACAACATTTTACATATCTATATGCAGTATATGCACTCGTGTGTATATTAAATGTGATTAAAATATTATTAGAAAAATCAAAAACATTCATGAATATAATTATATAAATATGTATGTAAGTATGTTTGTATATTATATTATCTAAAATTTACTTACATACTTCTAATTCTACTGCAATATCTTCTTATGATATAATTCTTATATCTATTATAATAATCTATATGAAGAAATATTTTATAAATTTTAAATATTTTATCTTTCATCTGCATTCAAATACTGATGAACATTAAAAAATTTCTGAATAAATTTTATTTTATAATATATAATACTTTTAATTCTTTTAATTCTTTTTCTTCTTCTTCTTGTTATTCTTTTAGTTCAAAAACTATTCTGAATAAATTACTTTAAAATACAAAGTATAATATTAAATTTCAAAAATTTTTTTTCTTTTTATATTGTGCACTCATACATAAATTTCTATAGAAATGTGTCGATAATTCATCGTCTTAATCAGGGCTCCAGCTCTTGGTGAGCCAAACACTTATCATTATTTCTATAAGCTGATTTTACCAGCAAGCTGGCACTCTCTACACTCTCTACTCTTTCAATGCTGAGTGATCTTCAGGGGGTAATGAAAGTTGAAAGGCAACGAAAACTTTGAAAATGATTTTCCTTACTTTTGCCTCGGATAGGAATCGGATCTGCAAATTTCGAGATCAGTCAGTAGCTACTTAGTTGCGACACAACTTGTACTACCGACCCCCACTAAAATATTAAAGATGATGATAACATATTCGTACGAGTATGTATGAAAAAGTATCTATATTTTTACATACTATTATATAGAATTATAGGACACATTTGTAGAGAAATTTTTGAACATTATTTTCTTTTCATTCCCAATTAATTTATACTTTGTATTTAAGCCTCCATTAAGTAATTTATTCAGAATGTTTTTATTTGAGTTTTTAATATTATAAATATATTCAATTTTTTTTTAATTATCAAGTATATAAGTAAGTATGATTATTTATTTATTTCTTAACATAGACTATAATTATTAATTTAATTCCCAAAAAAATTTTTTTTAATAAATTTTATTTATTTTTTAAAGTTATACATCAATGCAATTTAAAATGCTTAATGCTAAAATTTATTATGGTTTCCCCTTTTTTAATGTTCATTTATAGTTTTTGATTTTTCTAATTCCAATCATATTTTTGACTGCAAAATTCTCTAAAAATTTTTTTTGTAATCACGTTAGTATCTAATAATGTGTTCGTACATATACTGCATATACTGGTATGTATCTACAAGTGATGTTGTAATATAATTTTAATATTTCTTTATTTCTATATCTATTCTTTTAATTTTGTTTAATATTATTTATTACATTTAAATAACTTTTTTTTTCTGATTTATTTTTTTTTTTAATTTTTAATTCACATTTAACACAACATCAAATATTATAATGTATTTTCGAATATTATTATAATGTATGTATGCCAGTATTATAATTTATAAATTTTATGTGAATAATAATTTTATAATAATTTATAGATTGTGTACGTAAATATTAAGAAAATATATAGTATATAAATTTATTAATTCATTTATAATTTTCACTGTATATGTTTGCACGTATGTATCAATATTTATACAACATACATATAATATCAAATGTTTTTTCTATCTCCTCGAATTCATCCTTTTCTTTTTTCGTGACTCTATAACCCTTGGATGGTCCTGCTGGCCTTTTACACCCTCTTCTTCTCCATCTTACCCTATATCCAAAGCCTCACTACTCTCCATAGTCATGATATCAACGTAAACATCTTATGTCTTTCATCATCACATTATTCCACCATTTTATTCTTGGTCGAATCACTTGTCTGGTTTCTTGTGAGCGATTAACAACCATTACTCTTCGAGGGGCTCACTATCCACTTCTATTCTCCAGACATACCAGACCTAGCCATCTTAGTCTTTTGATTTCCATTCATTGCACTTATATCTATGTCTTTAAATAATTGTTGCAACTCAAAATTGTTCCGGATCCTCAATCCATTTGTTTCTTTGACAGCTCCGAATATTCTTCTTAGTATCATAACAATTCTTTTTTTTTTTCACTCATTTAAAATGATATCTCAATAAAATGTTTTTTCTTTTTTAATAATTTTGTTAATGTATTTTTGTTATTTTTAATAAAATATTACCACTCATATTTTAGTAAAGTATACATACGAGTACAATTATTTTCCACATGCATACATTTTAAATTACAGACAAATATACTGTGCAAAATATTAACGTTTATATAATAATGAATTTATGTACACATATAGTTAATTAGATAAAATCTACATTTTACATTAATATACTAATAATTATAATATAATATGTATACGTATGTAATAACTGGTTTGTATAATTGAAATTTCATTTTTAATTTTTTTCCCATTTTTGCTTGATGTTACTTCGTACTTCATCTTCATACAATTCTGTCTTGAGTTGGTTCGTGTCTAAACTTACTTTCCAAGTATCACTTCAAATAATTTTCAACCATGTTGTTTTGGGGCGTCCAACAACACTCGATTAAAAACTTGTTATTTGTTATTTCGTCTCATTGCCTAAGCGAATCTCTCTAATTTTTTCGGATACTTGATTCGCCGTAAGCTTTCATTTCTCATTCCCTCATTCCTAATCCTATATCCTGTTCTGATGTGTGACTTCTCTTTCAACCCAACTTAGCATATAGTTTCTGCCTTCCAGTTACATTTCGAGCATTTTAAATTCAAACAGGCATGTTTCAATAAATGGAATTTTTTTACAATATTTTCACTTGAACAATTATTAAAATTTTCTAAAATTTATAATTTCCTCTGTTACACAATAAAGTATTTAAATGGTTTTATAATATTTTTTTTTTACACAAAATTTTTTATTTTGTCGTTATTTTTGTTGTTGTTTTTTTTTTAGATTAATTATAACAGTATGTATAATAAATTGTTGAGAAATATAAATTTTTAATTTTATTTTTAATAATAAATCCATTCATATATTTAAATTTATTCAATAAAATCTTGATGACAACATGACATTTATTATTATATTTTTAAAAGGATAAAAGTAAATTTTCAATAAATTCTCTGAATTAATTTATTATAAAACATACAATATATATAATTATGATTTTCAAAGGAATAAAATTTCATTTTAAATTGTAATTAAGTATATTCATTTTTAGATATTTTGTAATCAGAATATTTCATCGAAATTTATATTTACTCATATATTGTCTATATAGACATAACCACATATTAACACTTCATTTGAATACAATTATTGAGGTTATGAGTGATGGATTATTTGAATGAATTTTCTTGAGAATTATTATTTTTATATATTGTGTACAAAATATAGTCTTAATTAGGAAGATTTGAATAAAATTTCACACATCATTTGGAAATAACTTTTTATCAAAAAAAAAAAATGTTAGAAAACTTTAAATTAAGTAAATAGTGCTGGATACGAGAAATTGTACTTGATTTTACATTCAAAAAAATATTTAAATTATTTTTAGATGTGGTATACATTTTTTTTTCAAATCAGACAGAATTTTATCACAGAAAGTTGGAAGTAAGTGAGCGTAATGTCATAATCATTATCATCAGCGCAACATCTCTAGTTTAGCCAAGGCTTTCACTTAAGTGATTTCTCGACTTTATTACTATCATGAATGCACTTTAAGCTTAACGTTGCTGGTTGCTGGCAGAGAAGCAAGCTCTTTTACATGATAGGGCTTAGACTAATCTATTACTTATTACAGTGATGTGAATGCCATAATAATTCCTTGTGTTACTGCTCGTTGTCAGCAAGTAGACTACTTGTTAGCATTTCCAATCTCTTTTTCACAGCATGCTGGTACTCATTCAAAGCTTTTAGTGAACTTTACGTGGAATAAAAGTTGGGAAAAAGCAACGAAAAATTGAAAATTATTTTTCACACTCTTTACTGTGGACAGGAATCGAATCTGCACTTCGAGATCAGTAGGTTAGTTACTCCTCTACTTTCGCCACTGATCCCCCGTAATGTCATGGTAAAAAAAACTATTAAATCTAACCAGACTAGATACAAATACCAACGTTGTTGTGTCATGGATAGAATATGTAAAAATATCATTATAAGTGCAGCATCAAATTTAATTTCATTCCTTTATACAAGTAACCTTGAAATAATGATAAAAATAACAAATATTTATTTGTAATTTTATTTTCGATACCTATATTGAATATTATTTTTAACATAATTATTAAATGTTGACCTTTTTTGTAAACATTATTTACGAGTATATGCGAGCAAACACATACTCATACACAATATTTATGTGAATGAGAATTTGATTGAATTTATCAATGTCATACTATGTACATGCAAATATTTTTGGTTTATAATGTTAATCAATTTTTCCAATTAACGCGATATACCAGTATGTATGTGTACGTACATAAAAATTAATTCTGTTTATTTATTAAAATTTTCAAATTATTTTCATGTTGAATATCAGGAAAAAAATATATATGTATATTTTTTTTTTTTTTTTGTAATCATATATAAATTAAATTTGAGAACGCAATATTGAATACAATTATACAGTTTATTTATTTATTTTTAAGTGTGATAACCAATTATATTATTATTGATAGCAATTGTTTGTCAAACTTTTCGTCACAAGGTTCAATAAAATAAAATTAACATTGAAAATCAATAATATTTTCATTTTGATTATCGGATTTCGAGATTTAATTTTAAAATCAATACTATCCACAAATGTAATTATAATAATTTAATTATTTATTCATTTTGTTGATACTAATATTTTGAATTAGTTTATTTGAATATCGTTATTTTGTTAGAAATTCATTCATAAATTGATTAGATATATACAATAATCTATTGGTATTGATAATGTTTATGGACTGAAGTATACGATAACTATATTTATCGAACCCCTGCTAACATTTACTGGTAATTTTTAACTCAAAATTTTATATTTTATTTTTCTTTTTGAATAACACACGAAACACAAAATAGTATTTTTTAGTATTTTCTATCGAGTAAAATGAATTACTCGATTTGTAATTAATGAAGCGTAACCATATAAGCGTGCACGGTATAAGCAGTATCCATTTAAACTGTTTAGATTGAAACTTTTTACTTTTCAAAATTTTTCTATTAGAAATTTAACAAATCATTTATGCCCAAATCCACAGTGAAAGCTTAAGTTCAGTTAAAGTTTAAACTTTCGCTTAAAAGATGTTTTGATTTCACAGTGATAGTTTCAGTCTTTAACTTTGCTTGTATTTAATAGAATTTTATGTCGTAGTCTTAATGCCTTTTACCCAGGTTTAACAAAGCTCAAGCTTAAACTTCCAATATAGCATTCGACATTATTGTTTTACTTTGTCCAAAATGCAGTATGTAAACGTTTGATCAGTCAATAAATAGAGAGAAAATTAAACATTATTCCAAATACAATGTAAATTCATTTAGTTCATCATACATATTTTGTATTTCTCTTTTTTTTCGGGAACATTTAAACCAAAATTAAATGTTAAATGAGTTGGAAAAAAATGTTTTACGTAAATAAAATAATTATTTTACGCTTCCATGTGAGTTGATTTTTGTTTATCATTTACCATTTCATAACATTAACTTTTTTTTTTGTTCAATTAATTAAAAATGAAAATAAAAATATGAATAGGACTGAATAGCATTTATGTATGGCTTTTATTTGTTTATTTATTTATTGAGTAATTTTTTTTTTGTTTTGTTTTATTTTCAGATTTTTTATATTTTTTATTGCAGGTAACCTCTGTTCAAATATTTAATATAAAATGAAATTCAATTAAATATTTAAATAATTTAAATGTGATGTGTTAAAACATTGTCCTTTTTACTTACTCATTTATTTTATTTTATTTTGAATTTTGTTCTTGTTTTAATTATTATAATTATAATTTTTTTTTGTTTTGAATATTTTTTTACTAAATTGTGTTACATTTACATCCAATATTTTATGTGCTTATGTATACAATTTAATTTTACGAAAAAATGTTACAAAAATTAAAAAAGAATAATAATGAAAGAAAACTTCAAGTGATGCATTTTACTTTACATATTATTTTTTTTTAATGACATAATATTTACAAATGTAATTTTTCTTTTAAAATTTTTAAAATTTTATTATTATTATTAATTGCAATTAACATTAAACAGAAGAAAACAATTTAATTAAAATGTTAAATTTTGAAAAACAAACAAAGAAAATGTAAGGAAACAATAATAATAAGTAAACTAACTTTTTTTCTCGAACTTAATGACCTTCATAGAATTTTTTTATTTTTCAATTTCAATTAATTTTTAATGTTTCATTTAAACATTAATACAAAAAAGCATTTTAAAACAAAAATTAATATGTACGATTATTTTGAATGATATTTTTTTTAAAGTTTAAATGTGGCAACAACGCTTAAATTCAGCTAGATATTATGTACGCTGAATTAATGCTGCATTGCCATATTTACTTACACATTTTAAAATTTAATCATCCTATAAACGTACAACCTACGTATAATGGTTATTCTTCATGAATATTTTAAGGAAATTAACATCAATGTAATTTTAATTTATTTGGAATTTTGGGTAGTAGATAGATAGTTTGTACAATAGTAAGTATATGAATGTTGGAAGAAGCAAATATGTTACAAAGTTAACCAAAACAGTGACGAATATTGGAGATTTTCACAAAGTGGCGAATGCCCAGCAGAAATATAAAAACCGATAAAAATTAGTAATGAGTATCAATAATATTTAAATATTTCTCTAAAATTTTGTAGTACGGTACATGAGTGTTTTAATTGTTTTTAAATTGTTTTTTTTTCTTTTCTCGGTTATTGTTATTGTTGTGCTTTTAGTTTTTTTTTTTCATCCAATTTCAATGAATCTATTATTTTATTTTATAAAAATAGGCCAAAAAATATATATTATGTACTTTCTATTCTATTTTATACAGTTATATAGTAATATTCTACAGTTTCATTTCAGTTTTTTTTTTTTAATTTTTTATTTTATATTTGTTTTATTTTGCAAATATTTTTCATCTATAAAACGAAAGGAAAATTTTCTTTTTATTAAATTATTGTTATTTATTGTTTTTTGTTAGTTAATTTTCATTATTACTTTTTTATGTTATTATTATTTTTATAATTTTCTCTGTTGATTGTTTCTATACACATTTACTAAATTTCCTTAAATGTCTTGTCCTCTAACGTCGTCTTGTTTTTTCATTCAAGATTCAATCTGATTTTCTTCAATGCAAATACATACACATTTAGAATTAATGAATTTAGCTATTTTCTACTATTCGTCTATATATGGTAGATGTATGAAATTTTTATTTTTGCATTTAAGTATTTACTTGTCCTGTTTCATTCATTATGCTTGTGTCTACCTAATCTGAATGATCCTAAAGAATTACTCTTCGCTTCGCTCTTACTCAAGCTTTTTTAGTATGTTTTACAATATGTTATGATAGTATACGGTGTAGGTATTTCTACTCAAATTTTATTTTCTCACGTAAATGAAGTGAAGTTTATCAAAATTTTTTTTTTTTTCAGTTACTTTTAAAGTTTATATTATTTTTAGTTTTTATTTAATTTTTTTACTCAAATTAATAGATAAATATTTTGGCGTAATATCGATCCGCTTATAGGTGGGTTTTAGTTCAGCTTAGTATAAATTATTTTTTTTTTTTAATTATTTATGATATTGTTGTTTTGATTATTGTTTGTGTTTAAATTAAGAATTAATGTGAAATATGATTATTTTATTAAACATTCATTCATTCAGATGGCGCTACAGCTCAAATCGAGCCTTTGTATCCCGTAGACTTTGTCCCCAATAATATCGACTTCTTGATACTGTTCTCCAGCTTCTCTTATTAAACTAAGGCCTGTCAAAAAGTTAAAGAAATAAAGTTTGAAGTTTGTGTAAGATATTATCTAATTGAATTATCAATATAGTGATCATCACTGTAGTGTGCACATGCATTTCTGTATAACGAATTTGTGTTCAAATTCAAATTTTATGCAAACACTGAAATAATTACAAAAATTTGTTCGGAATTTTTTAAAAAAAAAATTATTTTCAAAATTTATCTACGTGTTCAAATTTTATGCAGTCAATTCCAATTTATGAACTTAAGCAAAATAATTATTGAACAATTATTTATTTTTTGTATTGAATGTCGTTTTAATTATCTTGTCCATTTCAATTCAATCATAAACGAATGCGTATTGTTTGTGTATATTAAATTACAGTGAATCACATCAATTTTATGGACAATCCTTTTCCATATTTGACTGTCCTAAAGTTTGTGACATACGTATTATGTTGATCACTTTTTAGAAATTAATTATTTTATGAAAACATTATTACTATTCAAAAATTAACATTATTTTGATCAAAAATTTAACATAACCTCAAATTTAATTTTCTTTAATTCACAATGATTCTCATTATAATATAATATGATGAGAAGTTTTTATGTCATGTGTATGATTAAAATTTGATATAAAATCTCAATTTCTCACGGAACAACAAGAATCGAACAATTTGGAAATGTATAAATGAGAAATGTTTTCATTGTGATTTTCATAAAATGAGAATCGGACCACAGGTCAGATGAATATTTCTATGCACATAAATGTTTAATTTGAATGTTTGATTTTTGTGTGTTAATTTAATCGAAATAAATTAATTAGTGTGAATTTGAACACGCATAATTTAATTAAAATATAATAATAAACATAAGAAAAATGCAAATTAATTGATTTATGTATGTGTGTAAATAGTAGTTACGTACAATAGTGTTATATACATGTATACGAACGTACACATATTTTTACATTATGTATATAATGTATATAGATACTTTGAACTAAGCTGAATAATTATTTAATTTGTATGTGCGGATTTTTTTATTGTTTATTTATTTATTTACTTATTTAATTTATTTATTGTTTATTCCTTCATTCATTTGTTACAATACATTATATAAAGTACTATTAATTATTATTATTTTATTATAGAGAATTTTATTTACCTTCTTTTTTTATGTATGTGTATATATATATTTTATGTATCAACTATCTATTGTAATAATATTTTGTAATTTATATGTGTATATAATTATGTACTCATAAATACCTAGTACATACATTATGTAAGAATTTTGTGCATTTATTTTCAGTTACTGTGTCTGTATAAGTAAGTATGTATATACATAGACATTTATTTGTTGTTTATATTTATACTTCTTATTATATTCTTCTTTAATTTTAACTTTAATTTTTCATTTTTATAATATGAGAACAGATTGTCTGTTCACTGTTTTGTATAACTGTATTTGCATACATAACAATAATTACTGTAGCATAATTTATGTATTGCTACTTTTATATTACTATTTTCATTAGTGTCATACTATCAATATCAAACATTATTATCATATCCTTTTATTAAAATTATTAATAATCGGTGTTATCCTATAGTAATCAATATACAGTATGTAATTACAATTGTGTTGTGTGTATGTCTATACAGCTACATATATGTATATGCATACATATTCAGTTCTTATTACTTTTTTTTGATATTTTCTTTTATCAAATTTGTTTTAAATTTTGTTTCCCACTTCACATAGGTACCTTCATATAAATTATTATTTAAATAATACACTTGAATGTATTTATATGTAAAGTCCTTTGAATTTACATAAATTTACGTCTCTTTATGGCTTATGTTTTATTTTCTCTTTCTCATTTATTATTTTTTCTGAATATATTTTGTGTAATTTCATGTTTACCTATACATACATACATACATATGTACTTCTGTCTGTGTATTATACGTACACACACTGTGTAATATAATTTATTTTATTATTTAAGTACATATTTTGTTTTTTTTTTCTTGTGTAAGTTTTATCCTTAATATTCATGTACAACACTTACTGTAATTTATATGTATGTGTGTACAATTTGATTTATGTATATGTATGTATATGTATGTATTTATATGAATCTGAATGTATATTTATTATTTAATAGTAGAATATGAAATTTTCATGTTATCGGATTATTTTAATTTTTGTTTTTTACTTTTTAAAAAAATTTGTTTTATGTTTTTTTTTGTTTGTTTGTTTTGTTTTTATTTTTGTGTTAATTCTTTTTTAAGGTACTTACGAATTTAAAATACATATTTATCAAATTCATTCATATTCGTTTATATTATTTATATTTTATTTTGTTTTTGTTTTTTTTTTTTTATAAAGTCTTATAATATTTTATTAATGTTTTGTGTGTGTGTGTGTTTTTTTGTTTTGTATTTTCAAATTTATGTTTTGTTGTTTAGTTATATATATTTAGGCCGGAAAAATTGTTTTATTTTTTGTTTTATTTTATTTTTTTATTATTTTAAATAAAATTTGTAATTTTGTAAAATTTTCTTTTGTTATTAAGCATCTATAGATAATAATGTATATAAATAAAGACCGCAATTATAACACAAAAATATGATAAATATATGATTTTTTCTGCGTCAAACCACACAATTTAAAAGATAAAAAAACAATCATTGTTCAAATCAAACTCAACACTTTTTATATCCAATATCATCAAAATTGTTCAAATTTAAATCAAATTTAACGACTTCCGTCACAATCAACAATATACAAAATTTTTTACTTTGACTATGACTTAAACAACGAATTTGTTTTGTCCTTGAAATTGTTTGGTTTGATCTGGTAAAAGTAATATTATGATGAAGATTTAAAAAACAGAAAAAAAGGAGTTATAAAAGCTTTTGTTTTCGTTTTTTTTTTTTAAATTGCACACGAATTTCTTTTCAGTATACGTAGCACATAGGCATGAAAGGACACCATACATAGTGTATTTTTATAACAAATCATTTAAGTACTATGTCGCTCTGTAATTGCGCGTACATGGCTATGAAGATCATCATTATTAAAACTAAAATTAAAAGTAAAAAAAAATAATTAAAATAAAATAAAATAAAAATAATTGACTAGTAAAGTAAAATAATTGAAATTCAATTAAAAAGGATAAAAATATAAATTTTTAAATATGATACATTTTTTCTTTATTCTTATACATGTACTATATCATGCGGTATATAGAAAAAATAATATATATGTAAATGTAAATGTATTTTCTTATTAATTTTTAATTTTTATTTTGTGCTTTGCAGTCATTACTCATATTTTCATAATTTCTGAAAAGTTTTCACTTTAGAATGGCTAGATGTATCATTCTTATAACTGTTTCATTTATTTGATTTCGAAAAATGCAGTCAAATGAATGATTTACACATTGAAGATGCCCAGTCTTATACGAATAATTAAAGTCCATTATTACATTGCATCATCCTAATCAATATTTCAATCAGTTGTATCACATAGTCATAGTTAATCTTCAGTAGTTGTAAGAACTCTATTATAGTTTACATTGTTCTATTCTCTTTGTGACACTCAATAGCTTATATCTGACCATAATCATTAAGCGTGGTATTCACCAACCAAGATTATTCGTCGAATAAATTTTAGCCTGATGCAATTTCAGTTTATTTATCAACCTCTAGCTATAAAATTTGTTTTCGGGTTTCCTTTTCGGAGTGTCGAACTTGTTAGCTGATTGCAAAAAGTTAGTATTTTTATATTACCTACAAAATGAAAAAGAGAGTTATGTGGTGTGATGATTATATGTGAGTACTGTGTTGTTGCTGAGCTAATAACAAGATTATGTTCGAACGATATTTGTAGAATACCAATCCTAGGTTGTCTTAAAAATATCCGAACAGTGTGTAATCGAGGTTGAGGAATACCACCCAAAAGGATTTCTGATAACTAAGTATGTATAGTTTTCGACTATTTATGTACAACTGATATACATAAGTACATTACTGAATGAAGTGTATTAATCGATATATGCGAGAATATTTTAATGTCTTCAGTTTTAAAATAATTTTCTTGGTGTGCAATTACATCACTCTACTCTTATCATCGATCTATTCATGTTTGATTTATTCCCTCCTTATGCACCTTCGTATTATATTTTTCTGATAACTTTTTTGTGGGTACTTTCATTTTGACGACGAAAATCAAATGCATTTCTTTTAAATTTTCACTACACCCGATGTATTTTGTTTTCATATTACCCGCTTTGGGAATACAGCGCCTACACAAATCTCTGCCATCTTACTTTGTTTATGTTTCTTCTCTTATTATTATTTTTATCATTTTTTGAAATACATTGTAGAAATAATGAAAAAAGAAAATTTCAAAAGAGAATTCGTTTAAAAATAAAGCATTTACTACTTTTCTCTACAATTTTGATTTATTTTAAATTAAATTTTTTCATTATTTTATTATTTAATTCAATGTTGCTTCTTGTTTTTGATTTTTTTTATTAGAATTATTATAATTATTACTTTTTTATATATTATTTTTTAACTTTTCTATTTATTATTATTTTTTTTTTTTTTTGGTTTTTTGAATATTAATTTTGTTTAGTGTTTGTTTTTTTTTTATTTCATTTAAACTATATATAAATAATTATAATTCCACAACCGATGATGAGATGTTAATAATGATTGTTTCACAATTGATTGATTGTTTGGTTATCATATTATAATTTTTGTGTGTTTGTTTTTTTTTTTTTAAATTTTTTTTTATTTGTTTATTATTTTTTTTTTTTAAATTAAATTTCTATATGTAGTTAATATTTTTATTTAATTTATTTGAAAATTTTTACATTAAAATATATTTCCATTTCCACAGATATAATTTATAATTTTTTAAATGTTTGTTTTTTATTGTTTTATTTTTATTTTTTGTTGTTTTTTAGAGTTTTTTTTTTCATGTTTTTTTTTTTATTCTTTATTTAAAATTTATTTATTCATTAATATGTTTGTTTAATTTTTATATAATTTTAATGGAATATATGTAAGTATGTACATACATTTTTAATGTACTACATGCATGTGTAGTAAATGTGTTTATTCGTATGTACTTTTTTATTTTAATTAATTAAAAATTTTTTTTTTGATATACATATAAACAATTTTATTTTTAATTTAATATTTTGTGATTTATTTAATGTTTTATTTTTATTTGTTTTTGTTTTGTTTTTTTTTTACAATTTTATATTAATTTTTGTGTTTTTTTTAAGGATCTTATTATGTATGAGATTTTTATTTTAATTTTTGTTTTATGTTATAGTTTTTGTCTTTTTAGATTGACTTTGTTTTATTCTTATTTTTTATTCGTCCAAATGGTGTACATTACATATTAATGTATAGATCATCATTATTTTGTGGATCAGATCTTCAGTATGATTGATATTTGTTTTTTGTCTTTTATGTATTATTTCATCATGAAAAAGAAATCGTTCTGTTGGTTTTTTTTTTTTAATTTTGTATGTGTACTTTGTGGACAGTTGGAAATTTATATAATAATCATCTTTATCTATAGATTTGTTTTTTATATTCTTAAAATGAATCAATTCAATTTTGCTTTATTATGTTATTGATTTTTTATTTATTGTAATTTTGACATATATTTTCCAATATCATATGATTTTTTGTTTTTGAATTTCAAGTTACATGAACATTTACATTACATTAAATGTCATTCTCCTTGTTTTATCTGATTTTTCGTTTTTATATTTACATTCCATTACCCTACACTATTCCTATACAGTACTTCTTAGGTAGATTATCCTTGTTGTCTCAGTATTTGATATCATATATATGCACAACTTAGTATGCATTATATGCATATATACGAGTACATACTTACATAACTTACACATTCATATACCTTTCTTCTTTTTATTTTTTTTTTAATATTTTTAATAAATACATTTATATATGTAAATTATTTTTATTTATTATTTAATGGTTATGAGCATATAATGTAATGAGTATATGTAGATATATAATATACATACATATATTCAAATATATACAGTAAATATGTATAAATGTTTTACATCTTTATATGTATTTTTTTTTACTATTGTATCGTTTTTGTTTTAAAATTAATAAAAATTTTCGCAATTATATTACATAACATTAAATATCAATTTATATAAGATGTTTTTATAATATGTATATAATGAATGTTGTAGTTATTATATTTTACAAATATTTGTTTAGGGTTTTATTCATGTTTTTTATAATTGTGGTGTGGATGTTTTTTTAGTTGTTTAATTTATTCCATTGCTTGAACATAATATGTTTTTGTAGTTCTATTATTTTCTTTAGTTTTTTTCATTATTTGTTTTAGTTGTTTTATAATTTTCTTCAGTTGTTTTATTATTTCTTTTAGCTGTTTTATAATTTTCTTCAGTTGTTTTATTATTTCTTTCAGTTGTTTTATAATTTTCTTCAGTTGTTTTATTCTTTCTTTCAATTGTTTTATAATTTTCTTTAATTATTTTATTATTATTGTAGTCATTTCAATTTTATTTCATTTGTTTTAATTCATTTTTTCACATATATTTTTCAGATTTGATTATATTTTCATTTCAATCATTTTCATTCCAATGTTTTACACTTGTTTTTGTTTTGAATAAATTTTCATTGTATATTTTAGTTGCATTTTCTTTTATTTTTTGCAATGTTCTATATTTTGTTTGTATGTTTTTTTTTTTTTTCATTTTTTCATTTGTTTTAAACATTTTTTCCAGAATTTATTTATTTTCATTTCAGTTTTTTTTTTGTTGAAATAATTTATTTTATATATAGGTTTACATATATTTTTTTAATTATAAATATGAATGAATGTATTTTTTGTTTTCGTGTTTTTTTTTTTTTTAATTTTCTTTCGTAAAATCAATTTTTAATAATTTAAATATACATATGACTAAACTATTTATGTATGTATGTAATGTTTTATATATAAGTAATAATATAACTATATAATAATAGCTGCCATTTCCATGAGAATTGTTTCAACTTCATTTTATTTTTTCATTATTTTAATTTTTAACTTAAACATTTTTTTTCTATTATGTCTTTATTTTAGTTGTTTTTTTTTTCTTGTATTTAATTCCTTATAATTATTTTATTTTTTATTTATTTATGTTTTTTTTTGTATTTGCTGAACAATGAAGTTTTAAATAAAAATTTTTTTGAAAATGGAATTAAAAAAGGTAAATATATTTCGTTCCAATTCAATTTTTTTGCTATTTATTTGTTAGAAATTTATTAAAAAATTTTGTATTTTGCAAAAATAAATACATATAATACAAATATAGTTGAACATAGATGCAGTCAATATTTTAATTATAATTAAATAAAATTTACTACCTACCTACAATCCTATTATACTTATTAAATGTACATAATTGTATCTATAAATAAGTTAAAATTATAATGAAAAAACAGATATGCAATTAATTATTGTTATAAAAGTATATATTTGACTAATATTTATTTATTTTAATCAGGAAATTAAAAAAAAAGAAATACCAGTACGTTAAAAACAATCAAAAAGTACTTGAATAAAATAAAAATAAAAAAATAAAATGGATTTTTTCGGGAATACACATCTATTTGTCTGAAATAAAATAATTTTAAAACTGATTCTTTATTATTTTCATATATTTCATTTTTATTTATTAATTTAATAATAATTTTTTATTTTTTTTGTATGATTACTTTTGTTGTTTTCTTTTTTTAGTTTTTTAATAAAAACGTTTAATTTTTTTTTTTAATTTGTAAATTTCATTGTTGTATATAAGGAGGAGGAACTAACTATATACAAAAACTGATAGAATTAAATAAAATAAAATAAAAAATAAATTAATTTAAAAAAAAAATTATGATTTTTATGATTTTTGTTTAACACAATATTTATGTGGAATGTATAGTACATATGTATAGTATTTACATAATGAAAAATGTAATATGTATCTGTGTATGTATGTATGTATGTATGGAAGTGTAATGTTAATATATTTTGTGTAAGTATGTAATGGTAATAATATAAAATAAATTTACTTAAGTATATATACATACATATATTTAATAATACGATTATAATAATGTGTTTATGAACGTTTTTATTTATACATGTTTTTTTTCTTTTGATTTAGTTTTATACTTTTTATCTTATTTTATATTAATTTTTCTTTTTTGTGTTTTATTTTTGTTTTTTTTACTATATCGATATATTATTTATTATTATCAGTTTATATAGTGTTTTATACAAAGTTTTATATACTTAGTTTGTTGTTGAAATTGTAGCTGTTAGTAATGTTATTGTTGTTGTAGTAATTAATTGTTATTTTGTTGTTGTTGTTGTTGTTGTCTTTTTGTTTACAGTTTTAACACATTTTATACATCATAATAAATACATTAAGTCTTTTACAATTATTATGTATAATGTTTTTTTGTTTTTTACATTAATTTTTTATTTATTTTTTGTTTTTTTTTAATTTTTATTTTATTATTTTATTTTGTATGTAATATTAGTTTTATGGTTATATTAGTTTATACTTATAGTACATTTTGTATATCTTTACTTTTCAATTTTCATACTTATACATACTTATACATCCATTTATGTAGGCTAGGTTGTTATCATAATTTTTGTTTTTTTTTTTTTTTTTTCATTTCATTTCATTTTATGTACTATTATGTAAATGTATTTATAATAATGTATTTTATTATATTTTTATATAATATTTATATAAATGTATAGGTATATAATAGTATATGATGAATTTTACACATAAATAATTTTTATTTATTTTTTTATATGTTTTTTTTTCTCTTCTGATTAGTTTGTTTTTTTTTTTTTTTAAACTTATAAATTAGATTATTGAATTATATTATTATGTATGTATATATTTATATGTATATTTGACTATTTTAGATTTTTTAAGATTATATCTGTATGGAAGAAAAAATAAAAAGAAGAATAAATAAAACATTATAACACAAATGAAATGTAGGAGAACAGTAGAGAACAAAAAATGAATGAAATAAGTATTTATTCGACTTCCAAAACGATATCATAGTATCAAAACCGACTTTTTAGTTGTCAAAAATTTATTGCCTTCTTACAGCTTAATCAAATAGGCTACAGTTCAGCAGAAAATCGTTATTGATTTTTTCCGCAAAATGCGGTGAAATGAAAATTGTGATTTGGTTTTTTTTGAGGTTATTTTCAAGTTTTTATAAGTAGTTAGTGTTTTCTGAAAGGCATTTTCTAAAAACAAAATAATTAGTGGATTGAAATATAAATTAAATAAATGAGTTTTAAAGTTTCACTTTGTAATTCACAATAACTGATAAAATTACGCAACAACTATTTGTACTATCTTAACAACAGACGGTATCTGAAAATGTTTAACTGTTCAGATGCTGAATTGTGTGTTCACAGATAAATTACGCCGGGCATAATTTCCTTGTCGTTAAAATTTGACAACTGAAAAACACATCGTTTTCGGTCTTTGTTGTCCGTTTTGGAAACCGAATTGTCATCAGGATAATAATTTTAAAAAGCAGACCGAAAGAAATTTAACACATCACTAGTTTCAATTTATACAATATTATAATCAATGAATGCTGTTAATTTTTTTGTATAAGCATTTCAAAATATTATATTTTTATTCCCCGACTATGGGTATATTTTCATTTACTAGTCGACAGACACAATGCCTAGCATAAACTCCATGACACCTGGTAGTATATAATTCAGACAAAACAAAAAAAGGGAGAAGAGAAACTACGATTCGCGTAACTTTCTACTTTTATTTCGATTTCTCTTTCCACATCTCGAATACTCAAGAGTTTAATGGCCTTATTTATGTTTGTTTATAAATGAAAATAAAGGTTATAGGAAAAATCACACACGAAAACTACTGCCAAAACTAATTTATGCAAGAAATTTACCATTGTGTCGTTTAATTTACGTATCGTGTCTGTCGGGATGTAATTCTCGTGTATATATTTCTTTCTGAGGTTTTTTTTTTTTTTAAATTATTATTTGTTTATTACTTGTTTAGTACTAAAAAAATATTTAAAATTTAAATGTACTACTTAATTTACATAAATGTGGGTATGAAGATGATGATAGATACCTTTAAGTCTTTAGTAAATGATTTATCGACCTCGTGCCCATCTTAATAATGCATCAGCCAAAACATCTAGATGTGCTTTCGTCTGAAAATGAAAAACAACAAAAAAAAAAAAAGAAGAAAAAAACATTTAATTAAAGAAAACATACCCACAATCGTAAAACGTTAAAATTTTATTTCCCAAGTAAATTGATAATCTCTACGGTATCTAAATTTATATAATCAATTCAATTTTATTTTATTTTCTAAATTACACAAATAAAATTTTATTTTTATTTTTATTTGTTAATATAATTGTTTTTATTTATTTTTAATGTGAAATTATAAAGTATATTACTATACTACACCATGTGTATTAGCTTATTGTTTGGTATTTAAAAATTCATCAAACATTAATTAAAATTATATCAACTATATACATTCTAACCAAATACTCGTATCTATGTACATGAAAATGAAAGGAAACGAACGAAAAACGAATCATCAAGAAAAAGGATAACACCTGAACACCATAATGACTGCGAACACGTAAGTAATATACATTTTATTTTATGAATTTTATTTTATATTTATTTTAGAAAATTAAAAAGATTAAAAAAAACTTTACACGTGTAAACATTTCATTTCATTTATGATTGTTTGATATTTTGTGGATGTATTAGAATTAGGTGTACTGTAAAAAAAAAAATTAAAAATTTTGACAGGATCCAACAAGAAAAAAATAAGTGAGTCATTATTTATCTTTTGTTCTTGGTTTTTTTTTCGGCGAATTTAAAAGTTTTAGATTTTTATGGGCTTCACTTTGTTTGTTTTAGGGGGTTTCCTTTTTCATTACGTTTTTTTTTCAATTTTATATTTTTCATTAAATCAAATATAAACAAAAAGTTATAGAAATTTATGTAAAAATATTTGAAATAATACAGCATAGCATTAAAAACCAAATCCTTTCGTTTTTATTCAAATTTTAAAAGGATTTAATGAACTTGAAAGAAAAAGTTAAACTTCATTTTGCCTCTTAGTAGATTTATTATGGAAGAAGGCTAAAGGCCTTCAGTCTAGTTTTAAGCAAGGCTTGGCATTTGAAGATATTATGAAAGAGAATCTATGTTTCTGAATTATTTCTGCAGCTTCTACATTGTGCATTGAAAGGTATACCTAACCTGGCTGCATGTTATTCCATAGATCTGTGTTTTGTTAAAATTGTTAAAAATGTTCTTCGTATTCGCTTACTAAAGTGTAGTACTTAATATACACAAGAACATAAGAAGAGAAACAAGTATTCGATTATCTTTCTGCTTTTCTTTCTACTTCTCTTTCTACACCTCAAATACTTAAGAGTTCAATGACCATGTTTGTTTACAAATAAAAATCTAGATCAAAATATTTATCGGTTTTTCTTATTTACATGGATCTAGTTTTGATCTAACAATTCCTCTTCGTACTCACATACTATTACGTAAGAAGAGAAACTACTATTCGTGTATTTTTCTATTTCTCTTTCGTGAAGAGTTGTTTCTCTTCTTCCTATCTCTTCTAGTATGTAGTATGTATGTAGGATTTCAGATTCGAATGAATTCTTCGCCCTAAAGATTTTTAAATTTTTACCTCGTTAACGTTATAAAGATAAATATTTATTGTAAGGCTATATCAGACGCACTTTATAACTATAAATTTAGGTGCCATTTCCGAGTGTAAAGATTTGAAAAATTTGAAGAAAACTTCATTGCGATATTTTATAAAAAAATTATTTATAAATTTGAGAAAATATAATTTCTACATTTTTACAGGCATATACATACACGTTTTATATCCTTTTTGTTAAGTGTGAATGTATTTAATTTACAACGTTTTAATATGTGCGGATATAATATTAGAGGAGGCGTTTTATTAAAATTCAACTGCAGATTATACGCAAATAATAAAATTTTATATCTTTATCTTGGATGTATTTCTTTTCGGTGTTTTATTAAATTACAAAAATGATTTTCGTTGTATTTAATAAAGGAAAGTGTAGGCATAAAATATGAAAGAAGGTGCGGTGCGATTTATCTAATTAAGAAAATATACCTATCATTCAATATATCTATGTATTTTCGTTTGTATTTGTATTTGTATGTATTATGTAATGTGAAAGTAATAAAATTAAGTCATTTACATCGAAGGTACACACACACACACATTTACATTACAATATATTTTTACTAATTTATAAGCTCGTGTAATATAATGTCTTTTTCTTATTATCGTCTTTCGTTCGTTTTTTATTATTTCATTACAAGGATTAAGAAGTTGAATTATTTTAATAAACACGAATCTGAGAATTCATTCTTGTATATTATTTTTAATGATTTTATATTGAATAATTTTGTTGTTGTTGTTGTTGTTGTTGTTGTTGTTGTTGTTGTTGTTGTTGTTGTTGTTGTTGTTGTTGTTGTTGTTGTTGTTGTTGTTGAAATTTATTAATATCTTTATATAGGCCTTAAGTTACATTTACAATCCAGCCCAGATTACGTTCCGCATTAAATTTTTTTACACTGAATATTGTGAATATCATTTAAGACGCTTCTACATTCAATGCATTGACTTCATAATTTTGACTTTGATTTAATGGATATGTATTAGAACTTCTATGCTTCTATACTCTACATGCATTTGCGTCGAATTTGAGAAAATTCGGTGTTAAAGTCTACTGCATCTATTATGACAACATAAAAGGAATGACTTTTTGCTTTTTGACATAACAACAAACAAAATATATGTACTTTTAAAATTTCAACTGTTACTTTATACGTCAAGTCAAAGTTCAATTTACTGCTGTCAAAATGTTTGATATGTATATGTGCGTTAAACATGCAGTAATGTTAAAAGTCGAAATTCAAGTTAAAGTCACACTGCATTGAATGTAGAGGTGGCAATCATTTTGCACGTAATCTAGGCTAAATTGTAAATATACCTTTAAGCTACATCTACACCACAAATACAACAGCATACCATACTGTATAAATTATCTGTAGTTCTTTCTACCTTTGACCTTAAATACATTTTGAATCACATTGATTAAAAATATGAAAAAAAAACAAACTCCCTTATATCCAAAAAATTTTATGCCTAATCATATTCATAATGATTGACGATAATAATAATAATAATGAAAAAGAAAATGGTATGTTTTCTTTTGTTCAAAATCTGAAATCAGATTTTTTATCGTTTTCACAGGATTTATTAATTAAAATACAAATCACGAATTTCATGTAATTTTTGTAAAAACCTTTTTGGTACAAGTTAATATAAAATACTCGTATATAAACGAATTTAATGAATGAAATGAGGTACGTTTACGTACAACACCGCTAAGACGCACAAATTCTTTTATAATGTTATAATACAGACAGATTATTATGTGGTGTTCAGATTTACATATTTATATGTAAGTATATTCCAATACATTTTGTATATGCATAGTAATATCACCATAGACAGAAAACTATGGTGTACATGTTACACATTCATTACGCATTAAATATATGTAGAATACGAGAATAAAATAATTATAAATATGATATATTTAAGATTTTATGTACGAGTATATGTAGGTAAGTCGTTTAATGTTAACAGATAAAATTTTATTTAAGGATTTTATAGAATTTGTGTTATAAATACATTATTAATATGAATATAATGTGTATACACGAGTATATTATCATTGGTATTACTACACACTCATTTAAAATAACAATGTGTGCACAACATACCAAACCAACTACATAAATGTAGATGGATACGTACTCTTATACCTATACATTCATGGTTTACAGTGTTTGTTTGCAAATATTATATATATTTTTGTAGTATGATGATAATAAAATATGTATTATTTACTACATATATGTCTATAGCTAATATCCTTGTATTTATATTTATGTAATGCATGTAATACAATATTTATCTATGTATGTATATATTATATAGATTTTATATTGTCATACATACTTTACTTATTATTATTATTATTATCATGTCATTAGGTATTTAATATTGAAGATTATTTTATTACTATATGTAAATACGACTACATTATTATGCCCGCAATATAAGGTGTCGCAAAAGTAATGTCATAATGTGAATGTGTTCCTTAATTTTTGCAAATGTCATCCAAATGTCATTTTACTTTGACATTTATACTGTGGACAGATATAGAGAATCAGTTGGCAAAAAGCTATGGAAATAACGTGTAAATATTGTTACTGTTTATTTGACCAATTTTCGATCGCTTTGTATTAAGACAGAATGAATTTCGTTGTCGTTTTCCTTGTCGTCGTGTTTCTAACTAAGTGTTTGGCTGAGCGCCTTGTGCAAAACTGGTTCGACTAAAAATGTCACAAAAGAAGTTGAAAAATTTTAAAATTTCAAAATTTTACTACCAACAATTCAATATTGCGTAAAACGAGCATAATTGTGTATCAACTTAGAGGTTATAATTTTTTCTACTCAATGTAGTCAATTTTACATTTATTCAAGTAAACTTTTCACAAAGACAGATCTCATTGTTTTTTTTTCATGTCTAACTAAATGGTTAGCCAATTCACATTATGACATTACTTTTGCGCCATCTTGTATATGCACAGTATTTGTGTAAAATGTATAATATGTACAGCATCAGGTGAAAAGAAATAATACATGTAGGTGTATAATGTGTGGGTGTGGTTGTATTACATAACAAACAAACAAAAAAAAAACAAAAAATAATGATACATGTATAAACAATTTATGTATATGTAATTATATGCGGATATTAATATTAATATGAAAGAATATTAACATAGAAAGTAATGTGTGGATATGTTTACTTACAAAGTAATATGCATAAATTTTTAATTGAAACATGAATTTTCTTATAAAATTTTTATATTATGTTATAATATTTTAAACTGATGTATAAGGATACAAGATACAAATTTATGAATATGTAATAAAAATATGTAGGTAGATAGATACATATAAAATATAGCATATTCACATCATAATATGTATATTGAGATTATGTAAAAATAACGTATAAAATAAATAATTATATGCGTACATAAGTATGTATATATGAAATTTAATAGGTAATATGGGTAATTTATAATATAGGTACATATTTTTATTATCAATATTCTTCTCTATATAAATAGTACTACTTATTTGTAGACATGATGACTGTTATAAATGTGTAATATTATATAAACAGTATATGACTGTAAACAAATTGAACAAGAGTATATGAAAATGTTGAAACGGTATAGTAAATAAAACACTTGAACACAATTACAAATTTAAATTGTTTAGTTGAATGAATATTTTTTTAACAAAACATTGGAAAATTATATGGAAATTTGTATTTTTTATCGTTTATTTTAAATATTCATTTATTATTTATTTAATTATTAACAAGATTTGAGTCACTTATTTTAATAATAAAGTGAAAAAGTTTTATAAAAAAAATGAATCATGGTTTTGTGTGCAATCGATGTTTAAAAATTTGCTGTGTTAAATGACTGATTCAGAGAGTTTTTGTTTTAGATAAAGTGAATATTTAGGTTTATATCTAGGTGGTTGTGAATCGATAGCTATAGCTGCAGGTGCTGGAACAGAATGTGTAGTTACAGCTAAAGCATGCAGCATAACACGTCATATATTCTGAACAGAATGTACTGCTGACTAATGTACGTATGTAGTAAGTAGCTGATTTAAAAATGTCAAATTTCAAATTTTTCAATCAAAAATTTGGTAAAGACTAGCTGCAGCTATAACTACAACTTTGGCAGCAATTCTGCAATGTTGTTAGACATTAAATTGACTATGCCGCATGTTTCATCTGTAACTACAACTACACATTCTATTCCAACAGTAAGGGTGTGGAAGATATGGGGGTTTGAAGTGTAAAGGCTGTTGTGCCATTGGTTTTATTTCTCTGAAAGTTATCACATAAAGCTGATGTGGCACTTTGGTTATATTTCTTTGATCAATAATTGTGCTTAGATAATAGAAATGGGCGATGGACTGATTTATCAAATGTATTTCTTGTCAGTTTGATCTAAACTAAACTACTTAGAACTGAACTAAAAAAATCAAAAATGTATGTACTCGTATATCTTAACTATACATCTGTATACATACCGTTTTATAGAACATACACGCTTGTCGATCTTCATCTTCACCTTCTGGACAATCAATGAATCCATCACATAATACATGATCATCTATACATCTATATCTTCCCTGTCTATCCGGTGTAGGGCATGCAAATCTTTCCATTCCATCCATAGCTGGTGGGCATTCTGTAAAATTACAAAATAAAAATTAAAATAAAAATTTAATTGATATTAATATAATTAAAGGATAAAATAATTATTATCATTAAAACTTTAAATTCAATTAAATTCTTTATATCTATAATATTCCTTACACTCATTATTTTACAGTACTTGTACTGAGTTTTAAATATCATTTCAAAATTCTATGATGAAGAGTGTGAATGAAAAAAAAATATATATTATTTTTTTCATTTTAAAATTATTACACTTTATTTTATTAAAAATAATTTTTTTCTTTTATTTTATCAACCCCTATATGTACATATGAAAATATTTTTTAACCCTCCCTCTATATATTAATAAGTATATACGGATGAGAGTACATTATGTAGTTTTTTTTTTGAATGGAAAAATATAAGTAAAAGAGAAACATTATAAAAACGAAATAAGAAAAATAGCAATCATCGTAAAATTTTTTATACCTATTACATATTGTACCTGAAAAATATAATAAAAAAAATAACTGAGAAACGAGCAAGACAAAACAAAACAAAAAAAAAACAAAAAACGAAACAAGAGAGAAAAACACAAGAAAAATATAAAACGAAAACAATAAAATAAACGAATACACTCTTGATAAATGTTTAGCTTTTTATTTGTTCAAAAAAGTAATGTTTTTTCTTTTTATTTTTTATTATTATCATTTTCTCTCTGTTGCACCTATACGTAATGTACGTACCCTACTGCTTTTTATTTTTGATTATACAGCTTACAAGCTTATACAAGCATAAATGAGTATACGAGTATACGAGTACCAAGATATGAAGTGTATTAAATTTTATTATTAAAACAAAAGGTTGTTGTTGAGTCTATTTTGAAGTTTGTTAAAGGTCTACTACGGTCTACGTCTATCTATTACTCTTTTTATTTATTTATTTATTTTTTTTTTTTTTGTTATATATACTAGAAAATCTTTAAATTTTCACTATGTAATCAGTGTTATAATGAAATATTACGTACATACTCGTACAGGATGACTGAATCCTCGTCATTTAAGTAAAGTAAAAGAAAGAATTATTGTTTCATGTACCAGTACATTATGTACGTATATTGGTTTGATACGTATATATAGTCTGTATTCCTGAACGATATTTAACAACAACAAAAAAATTGACTCTTTAATACGGTCCATAATGCACATTGTACACTAAAAAAAAAATGTTTTTTTTTTTTTCTTAAAAAATTCCATTATTTCATTTTTAAGTGCAGTGATATATAAGAATGGGTAAATGAAGTGGTATACAGGTGTATCATAGGAATTTGAAAGAAGATGATGAATAACGAGAAAATTCATCCCTCATTTTATTTTCATTTGCATTTATTGTATTTTTTATTTTAATTTTTTTCAGCAACTATATGGTCGGATCGGATGGATATACCAAACCATAATTTTATATATTTTTTTCCTTTACTCGTACATATGTAATATTCGTTTTCATGTTTTTGTTTTTTTATTTTATGTTTTATCTTCATTTCATTTTGCAGTTTATTTTTTTTTCTTTTAGATTCTCACAGTTCTTAATAAAGGAAAAGTTCTTGTGAAAACAACTACTAAGTATGTATGTATGTTTGTATGTACTTGCAAATATTATGCTGTGTCTGTGTGTATAAAAGCCAAATGAAATTTAAAAATTCCATACAATAATAATTCTATTTTCAGTATGGTGTTTGGATAAATTGGAAGATATTTTGCTGATATAGAAGAGCTCATGTTGTACAAAGAAATATATATATGTATATGTATTTTCGATTTTATATTATTGCATTAGGGATATTTTATGGATTTATGACACGTGTTTATGTGTGTGTAACTTCATTTGTACGTGCTAAAAATTAGATAAATAAAATAATATTCGATTCTATTCATATGAAAATCATCTATACCTGCATAGAGTTACACTTATGTACATTTGTATGTATCTAATGACATTTCTGAAAATAAAAAAAATGTTCTTACATATACATTACCAACATCATATTACGTATCTTATCTTGTTTGTGTATATAAAATATCGCCATATACATTACTGTTCAGTAATAAGATTAAATTCATGTACATGACGAGTATACATATGCAAATAAATTTAATTTAAGAGTGGCCAGAACCAAATATCCTTTCTTTTACACCACAAAAAGTAAAAAAGGAAAACAACATAAAAATGATGAATTGAATACAATACTGCAGGGATATAACTACTAGGAATACTCATGTTACGGTGTTACATTATACATCATCGTTATGATACTTCTTCAGATCGAATTGATGAATAATATTCAAAATCCTTATAGTACATCTTCACATTATTAATGTATGACCTTCATGTACATATGTATTCTATTGAGAAAATTCCATAATGCAATCATCATCATCATTTTCATCTTCACTTGAATGGAAATGATGATGCAAGGGAAGAGGTAAGACAATACAGGACAATATACTGTTTAAAACAATAAGATATTTATATGAGTACATGAACACATAGTATCTACCTTTACAGATACCTAGTTTGCATAAAATATCACTTTTTTTTGTACACTTATTTTCCTTTACAATCACATGTAAAATATTCCTTCATATATTGCAATGTACCTTACATATGCATATGCGGACATAAGAATTTTATTATTAATTTTACACTCAACTTCGTTTTTATTTTTTTTATTTTTCTTTTCAGTTTTGTAATTTTCCTGTTTTCCTTTTTTTTTTTTTTTTTTTTTTTTTTTTTCAGAAATGTCATCATCAATTCAATTATTCTGACAATACAACTTTATTTAATATTTTGTTCATTTCATAATATCCTGTTTTTGCTGATATATTTTTTTTGGTTTTTTTGTTTTTCAAATGAAATTGAATGAATGAAAAAAATATCTTTTGTACAAAATGTAAGTAAGTATATAAGTTCGTATGTACATATATTTCAGTAGGATGTGTCATGTAATTTTTATTATTTTATTTCAGATATTGGATAGGTATAGGTATAAGGTAGGTAGATACATTTAAAAGTTGAGGATAATATTCAGGACATCTACAACGATAGATAAAGGTAAAAAAAAAATAAATAAATAAATAAATATGAAAAGAAATTTTCTATAATATTCATTTTTGTTACTTACATTTATGAGATGTCTTGACATTAAAATTGATAAAACAGAACATCGAATAATTATTATTATTTGTTAGACTTTTGTTAAAGTTTTTTTTTTTTTTTTAACTGCTATCGATGATGAATATGTATGCTCATATGTCATGTACATACATTAATTCACAGAAAAATGCACTTAGTAGCATTTTATTTAGGTATAGGTATCATTTTTCGAATGTGAATTTCAATTTTATTTATCTTCTTAAGGGTCGTATTCGATAACCAAAATTATTCGTCGAATAATATTAGCCCAGGAATAATTTCAGTTTATTAATTAACCTAGCGATAAAATTTGTTTTCGGACTTCATTTTCGGAGTGTCGAACATGTCAGCTGATTACGAAAAGTTAGTATTTTTACATTTCAAAATGAAAAGGAGGTTATGTGATGTGGTGATTATATATGGGAGTGCTGTGCTATTGCCGGTAATAACAAGGTTATGTACAAACGATATTTACACATCAACACTCTCTGGATTGTCTTAAAAATATCCAAATAGTGTACAATCGTAGCTGATGACTACACTTTATCTCTGTTAAAAGATAATCTTGGTTAGTGAATACGAGCCAAAATGTTTTGCTGTTGTTAAATACACATATTGTTTCTTGTTTTATCAGTCTTATTTTCAGAAATACTAAACACAATTTTTGCAGTATGTTTGTGTAAGAATCAAAATGAGTATGTATTAAATAAATAACATGATATTTAAAATTGAAGATAAATGTACAATAAATTGTGTTTGTGTATTTCTTATAAATATTTAATGATAATTATTTTATTTTCTGTTCAAGTTGAAGGTTATTTTCATTTCAGAATATTTTCCTTGAATTATGACGTACATTCTTACATTAATAAATAAAATATATAATAGCGGAATAAAGTATAAAAAGATGAAAACATCTGTAGGCATGTATACTAACTGATGCGTACATGTAATGTGTAGGTATACTGTTTCAGTAAAGTTCATTGATATGTAACGTAATATTCATTAATTATTAAAATTTTCCATAATACATTATTATGAGAATTAAATAATAAAAAATTGAAATTTTTATTTATTGCAAATAAATAAAATTGAAATATAAATTTATGTAATATGTAGATACAATGGTGTACAAATTTTGACATTAAAAAAATATTCTTCAAGTAAAGTTATAGCTTTCTTTTATTAATTTTGACATTTTCAAGCTTGTATTCTACTTTGGTAATATCTCGATAAACAGTCCAACAATAATCCACCAACATTGAAACGTTCCATTTGCCCTGATATCGGTTTTTCAAGTTTGTTAGGTTCTGAAGGAACGCTCCCCACGTTCTTCGCTAAAAGCCCGGAGATAAATCCAGATCAGTATGAGTATAAAAGTTGATTTTCAAGGACATGTTACAACCCAGTTTTTGGTTTGATAAAAACAATAATTGTTCCTGTGATGACTTAGTGAAAAAAAAAACACATGTCTGTCTCAGGTATGTGCTAAGAAAATTTGTTATTTTTGAATTTTCAGTAAAATAAATTTAAAAGAATTACAATTTTTTTTATATAACTCTGATTCCTTGTTATCAAAACGATGTAATAAGATATTTTATAAATTTTTTCCTTCTTCAAAAGAATAAAAAAAAAAACCAAACATAACAAAATGAATAGATATCCTTTTTTTATACTGATTCGATTAAAGGAAAATTACTCTTACACATATCCTTTTCTGAACATTATTATTGTTAACGTTTTATTTTTTATTTTTTTTTTGTGCAGAATCCTTTTAGTTCATTTTTAAACATTTCAATCAAAAATGAAATTGGATACATTTTCTTTTTTTAAAATGTTAAAGAACACTAATTAATGTGTTTTCCAGATTATATTTCAATGAAAAAACATCGTATATACGATGAAAAATAAGGAAAATCTTCAAAATAATCTGAGATGGGAAAAAGAAATGTATAAGACGGAAGCTTGTATTCTTTTACGGAAATTGAAGGTAGGTAGGTATATTTTTTTTTTTTCTTTTTGTGAAAAGTGTACAAGAAAAGAAATGTGAAAAATGAAAATATAAAAAATAAATTGAATATAATTTCTGTTACTACAATATTACACAAATCCATTTCCATTTCATTTAATTTCTTTTATTTACAGCATTACATGACTTTCATGTACAATATTCTTATATTTCCTAATCCCTTTTAAAATAGGTTATGTCAAATTCAGTTCAGTTAAAAAATTTAAAACACCAAACAACAGTGTCAGAAGTTTGTGATCTGACATTTAAATAGCGGTGTTTAAACAAAAAAACAATATGGCCGACAGCAACAACCTTATCAAAGGTATAAAGCAACTTTGTTTTGTTTTGACAGGTATCAATAGTGAATGGTCTGAGTGAATTTTTGTAATCATGGAACAAATTTGTTATACAACTGATATACATTCGTTTAAACGGTTTCAATCCGAACAATATGAAAACCAAGCTAGAATATGTTTTGGAGAAGTTTGCTCCTTCGTTTGTGGCAAAAAATATTTGGTGACCGTGACAGAGTTTAAAAGAGACCGTATGAGCAATGCAGTGGTCGACCAGATGAGGTGATTATGCGATAAATGATGAAGAAAGTGAACAAATTGGAATTGTATGATCATAGACTAAAATGTCATAGAACATAGACCAAAGCCTAGCCTATACAAAGCATAGACTATAGCCTATAGTATTTGTTATGGCTTAGAAGTAAGCAAGTATGACACGGTAAGACACTCTATACTCTATCTCTGTCGAATGAATCTATCTAACATTCATACATATTCATTCATGTATTGAACAATAGACATTTCATCTACTAATAAATTTAAGGAGAAAGAAATGAACTATTCTCATGATTCATGAATGAAAATACGAGTGCATGGTATGTTATAGATGAAACTATCGTACTCGTACATCATAATACAGCTAGATACCAAATTCCCAATAACGTCATTGGTTTTGCTACTACTTATTGTCTGTTATTCTTCCTATTTTCTGTATACTTTTTATGGTGTGTATAATGCAGAGCAAGAGGAAAGAGAAAGAGGAATTTTTTCATCAAAGAAAATACGAGTGCATATGGTGTCTAAAGTATTACGTAGTAATTAATAGCGTATATCGTACTATAGTTAGCTGCCAGCAACCTCATTGTTTTCGATACTAAGTACTTACTATCTCTTATTCTCCCTATTTTCTGTTTTCTTCTTATAGTATGTAGAGCAAAGTATAAAGAGGGAATTGATTTTTCTCATGCATGAAAATACGAGTGTGTACTGTGTAAGGTAGTATGTAGTAATAGCGATTATCGTACTATATAGTTAGCTACCAATAAAATAACATCATTCGTTCTAATTATACTGTGATTCCTGTTTCTTGTATACTTTTTATGGTATGTAGTGCAGAACAAGTAATAAAGAGAAATGAAAATTGTTTCTTTAAAAATTATTTAATTTTATACCAACAAAAAATTCTTTGTCATCATTTTAAATCCAAATATTATTTAGATTCATAGTTACAAGAGAGAAGACAGGACAATTTAATAGATAAAAGTTATAATCAAAAATATGTATATGAAAAATTAATATAAAAATATATCGTATCGTATTTATTATCTTTATAAAATTTAGTCCGCCCTGATATAATAAATCAAAAAAAAAAAAAATAAAATGGAATTATATTATTATTATGTACGAATATTATTGTAAATGTGCATATAATAAATATGAGTATATCCCACATGTATTTACATCTATTATATATATTTTATATTATACATTATTCTCGTATATGTATATATACATAATGTAATTTAGTACACTGTAATAAAAAGTACAATATCCTCAAATGAATTATATACTTACATATATTTTTTTCATTCATCTATTTTGTTTATTACACATGGACTTACGAGTATGTACATATCATTATAGTTCACAATCGTATACATTATTTGTATACGGATATGTATGTTATGTAAATACTTGTATTATATTATATTATCGCATATATTTTAATTTTTCTTAATATTATAATACTTATGTGTATATGCAGATATATGTATGTATAATTTGGTATTAGTAAATATGTATAAAGTATATTCATCATATATTATAATCATCGTAATATAAAATGTACGAGTATATTACTACATATATCCTTACTCATCTTCATTATATCCATAGATATATGTATATATGTATGTATATTGTAAAAGGAACAAACATATATCGGTATATTCATATTGCATGTATCCATGTACGTATGTACATATGTATGTACATCCATGATATACAGATATATAGATAAGTTAAAGAAATTATATTGAAATCACCCACACGTAGACTTATTGTCTGGCTTTCATATATGTAGAACATATCCGTATTTACTATACATATACACATCACATTCACATACATACATATATATATTCATATTGATGTAGCTAAATATTTTCATATATCCTCGTATAGATATGGATTATATATCGGTATAGTATGTATGTTCATTCAATATTTTTTTATAATATTTATATGTATGATGTCCTGATGATAATATATATATTTTTTTTTTAATTTTATTTTTCCAGTATAATGTAAGTATAACTTTATTTTTTTAATTCTTTTTTTTTTTGCTTTTTATTGATTTTTATATTGTTGATGTTTGTTATTATTATTATTGTTGTTGTTTGTTTGTATGTTATGTTATACTCGTATATACACAAAACTATCTATCAGGATATATAATACAAATTATATTTTTACATATACATTTATATATACCTACATATATTTTAAATACATATACATATATCATGATAATTGTTTTCATTCTACATACATATATATGATATATTCTTTAAGATTCCTCTTAAAATATTTGTTATTTTTTTTTTTTATATTTTTATTTTTTACTTCTTTTTTTATATAAGAGTATTATGATTTTCGTTATGATAATCCTATATATAAAAGTATATTTATAATTATATTATATGTATATGCACTCTAAATATGTTTACAGAGTATAATCATAATGCATAAAATACATTAGGTCATTGTATGATATAGTAATATTGAAATAATAACAAAACAATGATTTAAAAAAAAAAAAAAATTTGATTATTAATATCATATCTGATAAATCAAATCTACATAAACTACAAGTGCAACATTAAGGATATATAGTATATGGATGTATATGGATATAATATGCATGTACATACATACAAGTAGTATCACTGTGTATATGGTATTTAGTATACCTACTTGTAAAGTAAATGTAAAAAATAAAATTTTTTAGAAAAAAAAATAATCATTTCTAGAGTGGTATACACGAACCAATATTATCTTTTATCTGAGATACAGTGTATTAATCAATCTCGATTATACACTATTCGGATATTTTTAAGACAACCAGGTAAATATAAATATCGTTTGAACATAACCTTGTAATTAACAGCAACAGCAACAGCACTCTCATGTATATAATCATCACACTACATAACTCTCTTTTTCCTCGTGTTTCATATAAAAATACTAATTTTTCGTAATCAGCTGACATGTTCGCCATTCCGAAAATAAAGTCCGAAAACAAATTTTATATTTAGGTTGATGAATAAGCTGAAATTATACACGGCTAAAATATATCGGACGGAAGAATCTTGTTTGGTGAATGTGTGCGACCCTTAAAAATTGTTTCTTAATAATTGTAATAAGTATTTATGATATTTATGTATCCTTTTGAAAAATCATTAAATGTAAATAAATTTATAGTTACATAATGTAATGCATATACACTCAAAATTTTGTATACATTTTATACATACTTATGTAGCTTCTATATTTAGTTATTTTAAAATCAATATATGCCAAAAATTATATACTAAAACCCGCTATCATATACTACAACCATTTTATATTTTTTTATATATAGAGAGCATTTCAGAACATTAATAAATAATAATAAAATGACAAATTAAATATTATGTAATTTTATTGATATTACATACATACAGATATAAAAATATTTACATTTATACTTATTTTTCTTTAGTAAAATATGTACATATATAGTATGTACATTTTCTTTTATACATTTATAATATTGGATATATTATACTCATATAAAAGTACATACATAAATTTATATGTACATTGTTCATGTAATTGTAACTTGTAACAATATTTCAATGTAAATTAAAATATCCTCCTACGATTTTTACAAAATTTGATTCTTATTCTTTATTATTGTTATTATTATTATTATGTTGACGTTATTATGATATTCAAGGCGAAATAATAATAATATAATTTTAAATAAATCAAGAAAAAAAAAAATAAACAAAAATTAAAGGGAAAAAGAAACAACAACAGAAACTACTACAATTACAAATAAAATCATAAAAATAATATTAATAATTACTACATAATATATGAATGAGAAAATAGAACCAGTAAATGTATGTACATACGTAATTATAATAAAATAAGGGTGTTCACGATTCGGTCTTGCATCATTGTAAACTCGTACAATCCAACACCTAGTGTAAACATCTTAAATGGAACTTTGATGTACACTGCTTGTAAAAATTTACAATGATGAAACCCCATTGCATGCGGGTGTTTATCACCATTGTGCCTGACTGTCTGACATTAAATTCTAAAGTAATTTGATTAAATTTATTTTTATAATATATATATTAACTGACATATGTTTACTTGCTTTCAATCCAAAGTTTACTATGGTGCGTTCACAATATAGTGTTGAATTCGAGTGTGTGTTTACAGTTTTTACACTCGTACAACAAATCGTGAATACCCTTAATGTATTTATTTAATCAAAAAAAAAAAAAAAAATGATGTCATATCTACTAATTTAAGTATGTAGCTATGTATAGTACTGTAATTTTTGTATGATATTATGTACTTAGCTGTATATACACTCTTTGGCATGTTAATGTATTAAATGTATATAGTCAGTGACGTATTTCACGCTTAAGCGGACCTAGACATCACTCGAGGATTAAAAATGAAAATTCAAAATGAGTACACATCATGATGTATAGTACTACTCGTACTATAGCAAAGCGTGTACTGTCGATACTGCAACAGTCAATGACTTTGAATTTCAGTGCTCTAGAGTCTAGAGTATGTATAGAGGAGAGCAGCAAGTGTAAATAATGTTGATAGTAGATTTTTCGTATTTTGTCATGCACAAATATTTGCATTCTACTCTGAGAGATAAAATTAACTTTTTCTCAAGAATGAAAAAATCGAGTACACATGTATGTATGAAAACACTACTCGCACTATCGTATCGTATATGTATTATAGGTATTGTGCTGGTCAATACATTTTTATATAAAGGATATTGAAAATTACACACAGCACTTCTTGTACTTTTACTGTATGTATGTATGTATTAAGTATATAATATTGATGATAAATTACTTAGATAAAAATTTATTTAAACAATATTTTACCATTCAATTCAGATATACGTACTTGTAAATGTATTTTTAAATGTATGTAGTTGTGTTTTATTGTTCATTTTATCTCTGTATTATTATGTATAGTTAAATTGTTATTTTCGTACATATTATATACCAAAACATCTACAGTATATATTTTTCATTTTATTTATGTATTTATTCATTTATCAAGAAGAGGTTAGGTGAAACCTGTGCCATGACCATCAAGCCTGAGCCTTTTAGCGACATCTTTATCAAAATAAAATACATATATTTAAATAAAATAAAAATTTATAATTTCATATTTCTTTTTTTACCTTTAGGTGCTTTAGGTCATAAAAAACAATTACAAGTATCTTGTTATAGAATAGACGAACGAATATAGACAAGAGAGATATAAAATTCGAGTAAAAAATATCAAAATATATTTTATTCTTTATATAAAATGTACATTTTATTTTAATATTTATTTATTTATCATTTTTAGAAGTACTTAGATAATTTTGAAATAATAAGAATATGATATGATGAATGATAAATTACAATATTAATATTGCATGTACATATATCTTGTAAGTGTGTATAAGATGACAAGAAATTTAGATAATATAAAATTCATTAGAAATATGTTTGCTTTTCTTTGGAAGTGGTATAAGGCCATTTCTTTTAGTGAAAATTTAGTTAAAGATAACAATAAATGCAATACGATGAACTTTCTATAGTAAATATGAACAGTTTCCAAAAAATATCCTTTTGAATTTTTATCATTTTTTTTCAATACTCAAATCTCTGAAAGTTCTTCAGTAATTGCTTTGAAGGTCTGACACAATATAAAAATTCATTACGGGATGATTGTCTACTGGGAGTCATAAATTGAAAGGATTTGAAAGACAAGGATTTTCTAAGTGGTGAAAATTAAGGTAATAATATTTCTTGAAAATCAAGGCTGTGTGGAATTGGTTATATTTCTTTGAAATTGGTAAACAAAGGCTATTTGCTATTTATGCGTATTCCTTCTTAAAAACAAAATTTATGCAAACATTCAAAAGTGAAATGACAAATTTATCATAAAACTGACTCCTTACTTCTGTTCTCAGACGGTTCACATATATTTATTTCATGTACCGTACAGAATTTTTGGTGTACAAAATTTTTCGAATTGCCAAAATTTTATATGAAAATTTTTACGACCAGAATTATCCTGAATATTAGAAACGAGCGTTTTAGTATTATTTTTACTTTCATTTTCACTTAACCAGAATTAGCCACAGCAAAGCATAACTTAGTCAGCAAATGCAATTCCTTAAATATTTTCTTTATTTATAAAAAAATGAACTTACACCACTTTCAAAGAAAATGGTTCGACACATAAGTTATATATGTACTATCTAATGGTGAATTCCAGGGAATATATTTATTCTTTTTTTTTAATATTTTATTTTATAAGTAGTGTGTAGTGTATAGTGTCCTTATTATTATTATGTTTCATGATATCTTAAAAAATGTAAATGCTTAAAAAAATGGAGTATAGGCTATTTTCGATAATTTAGATCTTTTATGATTTTCTAGACAATTCTTATTATATTTACAATGAATAGAAAAATACTCAAATCTTATTTACTGAAATTTTCCAGATTCAACTTAGATCTGAACTTCCAAAAAAAAAAACATTTTTCCTTTTAAATTTTATTTTATTTTATTTCCTACTTTTCTGTTCATCGATCCTTATAATACAAACATACGTACAGAGCAAGAAGTATATTTATGTATAAGGATATTATACATACATACATTATGTATGAGTGTTTATGTATATGAATACAATAAATCCCACATCTTCAGAAAACTGAAATGTAATGTAATGACATTATACTCGTATATACAGAGATATTTGAGATAAAAAAAAATGTCACAGATTGAAATGATTTCAAATCAACATGAACAAAATAATATATGAAATGACAAAAAATAGAAAAAAATAAATAAATAAAAAATAAAATTTTAAGGTGTAAGAAAAAATTGATTTTCCTTATTTTTTTTTTTTAAATGCAAATACATATACAAATACAATACAGTCATATTATGTCCATATGGACCATGTATGTATGTGTGTTGTTACTTTTTATCTGTAAGTAGTTTTTTTCTGAATAAATTTTGTTTTTTGTTTTTTTATAGTTTGGTTTCGATCCCTTTAGGGTCGAATTCACCGACCGAGATTATCTTTCTTCTGAGATAAAGTGTATTCATCAACTTCGATTATACGTTATTAGGATATTTTTAAGACAACATGGGAGCGGTACTCTATAAATAACGTTTAAACATAACCTTGTTATTAACAGCAACTGCACAGCACTCCCATATATACTTATAATCATCCGCTTCATAACTCTCTTTTTCATTTTGTAATATAAAAATACTAACTTTTCACAATCAGCTGACATGTTCGACACACCGAAAATGAAGTCCGAAATCAAATTACATAGGTAGGTTGATGAATAAGCTGAAATTATAGCCGGCTAAAATATATTCGATGCATAATCTTGGTTTTGTAAATACGACCCATAATATATAAAATAGGATTCAATAATTTCTAGGTGTTTTATGTAAATATTTACTTACACTACATATCCTAGATACAAATAAAAATCTTACATTTTATTATAGGTGTCATACAAGTTCATATATTATATACAAATATAGAATATTTAGATGTCGTATATTGGTGATAAAACTTTTATTTGTACTCCTCTACACATAAAATAGGATCGAAAACCAAAAAAAAAAAAAGAAAAAAAAAATAATATAAGAAAGGATAAAAAAAAAATATATTAGAATTTTGATAAGGGTTAAAAAATAACAAAAAGAAAATTTTCTTTAATTTTCAATTTTTTTTTTTTTTTTTTTTATAGAAAGTTATTTGAATATTTTTGTATCCTTTTTATTGTATATTTTTACATACTCGTACATAGTATGTGTAACATATTCACAATCAAGTGTGTATAGGTATGAATCTTTGATGATAAAAAAGGGCCTTTTTTGAAGAATCTTTTTCAATATTTTTTTTGTATTTACTATTCTGTTCATTCCAATAATATTATTGAATTATATTGATTGACTCATAAATGGTTTTTCTTAAACAAAATGCTCGTTTGTACGGGTTTGTATGAATATAAAAATTTCTAAAAATAAATATGAGAAAAAAACAATCAAAAACTACAATAATGTATAGCTATACGAGTATATGTAGTAGAATTATAATTAACAAACGAATAAAGGTGAAAAAAATAAATAAATAAATAAATAAAAATTTATTGATTTCTAAGAAAATTTCAAAAACAAAACAATTCATTTTCTTATAAGAAACGAGTATTATTTCTTAACTGTTGTTGTTGTTGTTGTAGTAGTTTTTGAATATTGCACAATCATAAGTAGTATAGGCACGTAATCGAATTTATACAAAATTTTACGTAAGATAATTTAATGAATCGGAATTGTGTATTTAATTAGGTTACGTACATATACACATATACTTAACGTATACCAGAATGAGAAGTTGTTATAATATAATTTATATACAATTTTTCTTTTTGACTGATTGCAATTAATAGATTTTCATTCAATTCATTGTTTTTTGTTTTTTTTTTTTTTTGGATGGATAATGAATCGGAAAATTTGTATTATTTGTTTGTTTTCAATCATTTTTTTCTCACATTTGATTAAATTAAATTACTGGAAAATACTTACGTATAAGTAAATGAAACGAACGTAAAAATGGATACCTTTATTTACAAGATTTTTCATTTTATTTTTTTTTTTTTTTTGTATTCGATTAGAAATCATATTTAAAGGATCTTGCTATATAGAAATAGAATTTCAATACAAATTAATAATTATTTTGATGACGAAATTTCGAATTTAAAAATTTTATTTTTGTCGACGTCAAATCGATTGTCGTTAAACCTCCAGAGTCGTTACGTTATTAGAGGGTCCGAATTATTAGAGGGCTGTAGCGCCTTTTGAATTGAATTGAATGTAAGCAATGAATATTTGCAATCATTATCTCTTGTAATTCAAACGCTCTCATCGATAAAACATTTTATAGTTGTCTTTTTATTGAAAAAATGTTTACTCTTCATCTGCAGGATCTTCAAACTGTAATCTTATAATTACCAGAACAATTTTTCTCCTTTACAATTTTCTAGACTACAAAAATTTACATTACAGCTTATAGGTAGGTACATAAATATTCCAAAAAAAAAAAAAAACTTATTTAAATTAATAAAAATGTGTTTGAAAATAACCAAAAACTGAAAAATGCAAAAAAAAAAAAATAAAAGAAAAATTTAAAAGTATAGAAAATAAATATTAAAAACAAGACATAAATAGACAAACTTTTATAAAACATATCCTTTTTATTATAATTTCGATCCATTTATGTATGTAAATTTTTATTTAATATATTATACCATTATACATACAAAGAAGAATAAGAAAATAAAAAAACTAGAAAAAGGATATACATATGTATAAATGTATTGCTAGGTACCAATCATAAAATTATATAAAAGTTTATTTTTCTTGCATATTATATGCACATACATAAATGTATACATGTTTGTAAGAAATTTTATATAATGCTCTTACATCCTTTAAATCGTACACACATTCATGTATCCACATGTATACACATGGATAGGTATTATTGTCACATTGAAGTTATATATTTTCATGTTTATTCAATTGAGAAAATATCAAAAAAATGTATCCACAGTGTAGGTATACTTACATACCCATACCCATGGACGTACGAGCACTTGTAAATGTAAGTATACTATGTAACTACGTTACATTAAGTACTGTACATATAGTATATGTACATATATATGTAAAACTTATTTTGAAAATGTAACGTAAACATTTTATCTTATATACACTAGTACCTATACGTATATGCATTTAAATTCATATCATACTGGTACTAACGTACTTGTCCTTTATGACTCAGTTTCCTTATTTTATTTTTTTGAAGCTTTTTTTTTTTAAAAAAAAATTTTGATTTTTGATTTTATTTCTTTGCATTTTATATTTTCTTCTTGAAACAGTTTTTTTTTTTTTTTTGTCGATATAAAAACGAAAAGTCTGAGATTAAATAAATAAGTTGTAGAAAACTATCTATTTCTATTACATAGATATATTTAAGTATGTAGTGTGTATGTGATTACACCATACAAACATTGTGTACGTACGGATGTACATAATATCACTATAGTACATAAGACTACAAAAATATGTGTACAATGAGATTTGATTTTGTATTTCATCCTGAATTTATGCAATTGAAAAATATATGTCCACAAATGCATATAAGAAGTTAGTATACAAGTAAGTATATTAGATATTATGAATACATACATATAGTATGTACACATATCTCATTTAGATGCTGTCCGAAAATTATAGACAAAATATAGATTAGATAGAAATTTAGTGATATTTCATTTGTTCATTTCAATAAACATTACGAGAATGAATGTATGTACATACATTTATTCTGTGCACAATAATGTATAAATGTGTATGTATGTATATATATTCAAGTAAATATATTTATTATTATGTGTGCTTATACTGATATTGATATTCATCTGAAAATCTATCTCAAATATTCATCTACAGTAAGGATCGTATTCACCAACCAATATTATACACTATTCGGATATTTTTAAAACAATCTGGGAGTGGTATTCTATAAATATTGTTTGAACATAACCTCGTTATTAACATTAACATCACAGCACTCATATATTATAATCATCACACCACAGAACTCACTTTTTCATTTTGTAATATAAATATACAAAGTTTTAGCAATCGTCTGACATGTTCGACACTCCAAAAATGAAGTCCGAAAACAAATTTTATCGCTAGGTTGATGAATAAACTGAAATTATATTCTGCTAAAATATATTCGAAGGATAATCTTGGTTGGTGAATAACACCTTTATGTTAAAAACATTTGTACAAATAAACATACATATATTATGTCAAAAATGTTTATGAAATCAATGTAGATGATATTCTGCTCGTATATATTATTTACTCATACTGTAATATCTACACGTTGTCATACACTTGCCTACGTAATGATAATCCTGTGTCGTCTCATACATATTACATATCATCATCAGAGTTAACTGCGAATAAAGCCCACATATCTGAATTAAAATTACTACATCTAATAGTAGATTTGTAAAAATATCATTTCTAATAATTGTAGTGGTACACATATTTGTAGTAAAGTAGTAGTAGTATACTACTGTGATCAAAAACTAATAAGATTTTTCCAATTCAAATCACAAGGAGATTATCCGAATAATTAGTTTTTTTTATCCTAAAAGACATCGCCAAAAGGCGTTGGTGGATCACAGTGAGGGCAGAATGGAGGCAGTTCATCTGACCTCTCCTTCTACAGCAAATAAATGAAATAAATAAATCATAATAGATATCTGTGCTAAATTTCAAGCCTGAATTAAAATCTCCAGTAGTTAAAAAGATAGAACTCATCACTTACGCCAAAAATGTTCATTTATCGATTTTTAAAATGAATAAAAAAGTCAATTACAATATAATGCACTGTCTCATATTGCATTGGTTGTGCGTGACTATTTAGTTAAAAATTCGACGCTCTATTCACTAGAATTAACTTTGTTTAACTTCTGGCTATTCTCAAAACTTAAGAAAACGCTTCGGGCAGACGAGGCGACATCGATTTGACTCTATTGAAGAGATTCGAAGAAGGTTTTGAAGGCCATTTCGAAAATCGACTTTAACAAATTGTTTTAAAGACAGGAAAGAACGTTGCCATCAATGCATATTGTATCAGACAGGAATTATATCAAAGGTGATGTAGTAAATTTAGGAGAATAATCCGTTTGTTTTTTAAATTGAAAAATTCTTATTATACTTTTTGATCATAGTAGTATACATATACAAAAATATTATTTATGTATACAGTATCCTTAAATTATAGATGATATTTTTTGTTGTTATTATTGTTATTGTAACAAATTTATGTACATTATATATATGTATGTGTGTACGTACACATAAAATGGATGTGTATAAATTTTCAAAATGAACTATGAGTATTGTGGGCGACAACGACGACACAGGACATAATATTATGTACAAATGTGATATTAGATATAATTTTTTTGGGGGTGTATAGTGTTATATCCAAAAAAACAAAAGAAAAGAAAACCATGTATGTGTATCTACAGATACAAATCTATAACAAAAAAAATGCATATATAACTGACTGATAACAAAAAATAAAAAAAAAAAAAAATAAATGAAAGATGAAACATTTTTTTCGTTGTTTTTGTAAAAGTTTGGAAATTTTTTTTTTTTTTTTTTGAATTTATATTCGAACTACATACATATTCATGTTTAGTTCAATTTGAAAAAAAAAAAAAATTACTATACACATATACTCGTACATGTGATAATAATTTTATACATTATACACACATCCTTGTAATTTATACACAAATACTTTACGTCTAATATATGCGTATTTATATGTACATATTACATTATATTTTTTATGTAGTATATTATGTACGTATATATATTCCTATACATACATAATTTATATAAAAAAAAAAAAACGTTTGTATGTACTACATTTATACATAAGTATATATGAACAAATTGATATTTTGGAGAAAAAAAAAAAAATAAAACAAAAAATAAAACTATGAAAATGAAAATTTTTGTATAAAATGGCGCCATTTAGTCCAGACATTTGGCGATAGTGTTGTTTGTATTTTTATCAATATAAAAGAAAATGCATTTTACATTTATTTTGCACACTTTTGATATTTTTCATAATAAAAATAATATATGCACGTACATATATATGTATATGTATGAGTATTTGTAGAGTAGAAGAAAGAATAATGCATAATTTTCTATAAATCTATATACATTTGTACATTTACGAATAATACTCGTATGAATATTTAGTTATGTGAATATATTAAAAAGGATAATAGTACACAAAAAAATAAATGATATGTAAGTATAAATGTTTAATATACGTATACATATGTAGTAGATATGTATGTTCTAATGTGACATATCTGTACTGAATGTATGTAGGTGAAATTATTATATAGATACTAAACTCTATAATATATGAGCAAATTTGATATGCATTACGTATTAATATTTATATGTGTGTGTAATCCTTATGTTTGTGTGCATATGAATTAAACATTTAACAAAAAATATTTGTACATTTAGGGTCATATTCACTAACCAAGATTATCTTTTATCTGAGATAATCAACCTCAATTATAAACTATTCGGATATTTTTTAAGATAACCTGGGAGTGTAACTCTATAAATATCGTTTGAACATAACCTTGTTATTAACAACAACAGCACAGTACTCACATATAATCAGTATTCTGCATAACCCTCTTTTTAATTTTGTAATATAAAAATACAAACTTTTCGCAACCAGCTAACATGTTCGACACTCCGAAAATGAAGTCCGAAAACAAATTTTATCGCTAGGTTAATGAATTAACTGCAGTTAAGTATAAACGGCTAAAAAATATATCCAACGGATAATCTTGGTTGGTAAATATGACCCTTTGCAGTATACGTATACTATTGTGGAATATTCGAAAATTTTTTTTATAAAATTAAAATCAAAAATACAAAATCAATGTGTATGAATCAATTTGAAAAAATACTAAAAATATGTACATATTTTGAAAATAACAATGACAACGACAAAAAATAACGAAAACAACGATATAAGAACGATGACGAAAACAAGCAAACAAGCAAAAGTTCATCAACTCATTATCATTAAAATTTACTCATTTTATACGGATGAGTAAATGAGTGCAAATGAGTGTACGTACTATGTGACGACAATGAAACGAGTAATATTATAAATGATGAGTAATCCATGCGAAACATTATGCTATATCGTACACGTAATTGTACAGATGGTTAAAATGAATTTTTTTCGAATATATTTCATTATCTCTAATTAATTTTTGCATGTACATATACATATATCTATGCAGAATGAATGAATGAATGAATTGCTTAAAATTAAATGATGGCTCTTTTTATTTTTACGAAATTTTATATATTTTGGAATAATGTTTATTCATGCTTATTCGAATGATGATCATAATATGTGCGGTAAATATACAGAAAATATGATAAAATAAAATATTCAATAATTCACATGTAGTACATACATATTACGTACTAAGAATAAATTTATTTGTATAGATACATACTCGTAGTACATAAATAAAGATTTTGTTTTTGTGTTAATTTTTGAATTCATCATACAATCCGCATACATCGAAAAATACAATTTCTACGTACTGATACTTTGTAAATGCATCAGAGATTTTATTGTAAATTTTTGATTTGCATATTTAATACTTATATAATATCGATTCATGTTTCATGATATTTTCTTCTAGAAATAGACATTTGTATGCATGTATCTATACATACATACGTGCTCAAAAAGGTATTATATATATGAATCATTTCATTTATTTGAATTTTCCTGAATATGTACGCGTACACGTACATTCGCGCGTTAATAATAAGTGGATTACAATTTGAATAAATTAAAAGCGCATATTATTCATTTTACAGAGTTTAATTCGAGAATAAATATGTTAAAAGTTCAAATCGTTAGTGAGTTTATGATAATATAATTGAAAAACATATGTAATTTGCTAAATTATAAATTATTTATAAGTATTTCTGTAATTATTAATTTTCATATTTTATATAAAAATGTTTTGTGGTTGTATTGTACACGAATTTTATTTGAAAAAAAAAAAAATAAATAAATAAATAAATAAATCTTTAAATGATAATCCATTGCATAGCATAAATAAATTTGCTGATGGGTTTATAATTTGCATACACATAGAATTCAATACTTTACTTATTTCATAAAAAAAAAAATTCAAATTAATTTTCTGCTAGAAAAATGATAAAATCCTTGGAGAAATATTTTTATAAATCATAAATTCAGCACGGATTTAGAAATAATGCAAGTAATTATTATAAATTTTTACATTTATTATCTGTTTTATGATAGCGAAAAGTGAAGGTATTGATATATCTGTGCTGCACTTATTTGAGATGCAATCGAAGAATGAGAAGAAGAAAAATTATCTGATATCATTATTTGTAATTTATATTCGCTTTTTAATATTTTTATAAGTTTCAATCTTTCGTTTTAGCTTTCATTTATTTGAGATCCGCTACCCAAAAACTTTGGAAAACACTTAAAAGTTACAGAAATGAAAGAAAATTACAATGGTGGTACTGATGTGTGAAAAGAAGGCGTTAATCTTATTCTCTCTTCTTCTATTTCCATTTCCCATTTATTTGGGATCAGCTTCATAAGTCTAATCGCTTACATTTAAAGCTTTCCTATATTTGATGATTTTTGCCAGTCATTTTTTTTTGTCTGTGATCTACTTAGTACCTCTTATAGTACGATAGTACTCTTCTACACACCATATCTATACACATATTTTCATTCTTGGGAAAAAGTTGATTTCCTCTTTCAGTAAAATGCGAAGATTGTACATGACAAACACGCAAAATCAACTAACAACAGTGAATATTTGCTCCTCTACTCTATACATACTCTAAATCAGTGGAGGTCATTAACTCATAGTTTACGTTACGACGATAGTACGAGTAGTATTCTTCTACACACCAATACGCCTTCATATTTTCATTCTTCAAAATCAAATTTTCATAGTATACATTCGTTATTAATTCTTTTAATCCTTCGCATAATTACTTCAATAGATCATTTTAAAATGTCCGTTATCGCCCAGGTTGCCGGACATATTTATAAGAACGTTAATGTATAAAATTATAATAATGATTGATAATACAATAATGGAATGCACAGTTTGTATTTATTATACTTGAACGCTTGAACTGAATGATTTGTATAAGAAATTTTTTATAAAATCAAGTAAGCACATATGCACGTAACTTATATAAAACTATTAATTACTGTGATATGCACATTTTTTTTAAAATAAATTGCTATAAATTGCTATAGTTGCTACACTACTTAATTACCAATCTGCATACGAATTCAAGAAAGAAAAAGTCGAACGTACACTTACATCATGTAATAATGAATTTTATTTTATCACATTCTTGATTTATATAAATGAAAATTAATTTTATGTTTCTTAATGCCCTTTTCTGTATACATAATTTACATTATTGGAGTATGTATATACAATACTCCCATATAATTTATACAATTAAAAAAGTCAATATAAAATTATTTACGAAATATTTATGTATGTTGTACATGCAAACATACTATCAGAAATTTATTTTGATTTGCGTTGTATGTGAGTTGGAGTGTATGTATGTGTATGTGTCCGGGGGAGTTTGTGTACTACTGTTTATGTACGTTAATAATTAAACATAAATTTATATACATTTATTAGAGTTTACAAATATTTATAATGGCATATGTTTATTCGTTTGTTTGTAAATTAATTTATATTAGGTATATGAGATGTCCTAGCTTTATTTGCTATCTACATACAACATCTACATACATAGTTTATATTACATCCATGGGTGTATAAAGAATTTTTGATGATTGATCTTTTCTTATTGTCTGACACTAACATACGAGTATTTTGTTTACGTAAATAAATGGTACATTATGTACATATAATATATAAGAATCTACATTTGTAGTACACGTGTCTGTTTGTTTCTTATGAATAATAGATTTTGAAAGATGAATATTATTATTGTTTGTTATCTTTTATACAAAAAGGATGTGAATAATATGAACTCATATGTACATTGTATTATGTATGTATTTAGTATTGTAGATTTTATCAAAATTTATTGCAAAAATATTATACATAAATGAATTAATTAATTCAATTCATTAAGCAAATATATATATATATGTATATGTAAGTATAAGGACATACATTAGGTATAAGGACGTGTGTACTTATTATTTTATATTGAAAAATTTATTTGAAATACATAATAATATTGTGTTCAAATTTGTGATTTTGTATCAGACTTTATGCGAACAGTGTGCGTTTTATAACTTTGTCTTTCTTAATTTTTGATAAAACTTTACATTATCATTTGGCTAAAGTCTTGTTCTAATAGCTATTTATCATTTTCTATTCTATCGATTCTATAATCGTTTTTGGTAATTCAGATATTTTCTGATTGTCTAGTCAGCTCTCACTATACTTTGACACTGTGTTACAAAAATACAAAATTCAAAACTACTGAAAACTTTTTAACCAAAGACATTAATAAAAGTGGCCCACTCCCATAAACATACGATATACTCATACTTATCTGACGACTGGTTGACAAATAAGTTGAAGCCAGATGAATGTTGTATTGTTTGTAGATAACTTGTCAGATTGTTTGACAAGCAATTCGAAAGTCGGAGGACGACTGGTCGTAACGGGTCGTTGGTTCAAGTTCGATAAATAAGTTGACTGTTTGTATAGTCGTGTTGTAGGATCAAATCTTCAACATTATACCAACATTATTTTTAATTTTGATCGATCTAACGATTATTTAAGTACATTTGTAGTAGTAGATGTCCATTTATGTATATGTGTATATAATACGAGTATACATAAATAATATTTTTTAATATTTTAAGTACTATATGCACAATATTTCATGTTGAATATGACCAATATTTTATTTTTCATTTCGATTTAATGATAATGTAGATGTATTATAATCTATGTATGTACATCCTTGCTTATTTGAATTATATATTTTAGTATTTCCAATTTGTAAAATTATATTAATGTACATAATGTATTCAATTAAAAAAAAAATTTATTATTAGCAATAATTTACTTTTATTTATAGCATTTTTATGCGATATATGTATACACATATACTCATTTTAAATAAATATAATATAAATTAATACTAAATATATGAGTATTTTATTTTTAAACTATTCTATTATAATAATTATAACCATCATCGAATAATATCGATTTATATTACATACTTATATTTTCACATTTCATTTGTGACATTATTTCGATCTAATGTTATCATTTTATCTAGTATAAACATAGTGATTTAAAAAAAAAATCATTTAATTTGCAATATTAGCAATTTCACACACAGTGATTCAAATAAAAGCGACAGTGGGTTGTTACTTTTAGTGAAAGTTTCAGACCATTTCTATAACCTATCTTATCAAAAAAATTTGTTTGGAATGTTCATATAGTCAACTTTTTTGGTAATTAATTTAAATTGAATTTATTAGGCATAGTCGTTCCAATTTTTATACTGCAACTTACTTTAAATCATAATATTGTCTCTTCCAAATTTAATAGTTGAGATTAGGTCTTAAAATGCTATTGAAGAGAATTTGAGAATGTTTGGTATGAGGAATTAGAGAACACTTGCCAAAGACAGAAAAGAATGAAAGCTGACACTGCAGGAAGTCATGGCAATAATAAAAGGCTGTTTAACTAATTATGATGATGATGGTGATGATTTCACCTTTATCTTGTCTTGATTTTCTATTTTTCATAATAGACATGACACTCATTTACTTATTTTAGTTATCCTATCAGCACTGTCAATGTTATACCAGGCCTTTTTATAGGACTAATGTTTTTTTTAAAATAATTTTTCAAACTAAATATCAGACGAACAGTGTTTGTTACAATTCATGTGTATAAGTGAATTTTATAAGGTTGACAGATCAATCATTTTTAATCTGGATTAAGTCGTTAATCTGGATCAAATTAGCTGTGTATCATCACATGTTTTAGATAATTCAGTTGTACAACTAGATTATTTAAATTCAGTTCTGAAAACTAGATTATTATCCCTGTAAATTCTGTTCCAATAGAAAGAAGAATTTATTTTATTGTGAATTGAAAATAATTATTCAAAATAAATAAAATATTATAATTTCGATAAACAAATCAATACAATTCAAAATCACAGGCATGTATCACGAAAATTGTAACCTTAAAATAATTGTGTTGACTATGGCATTGTGTGGTTGATTGGTACATAAATTCAACTGATCAGCTGATCGCATCAGCAAGGATGATCTAGATTCAGAATCCGTCACAAAAAGTTTTCTCAATCTAGATTAGAGATTGTACTGTTTTACATTTTCATTTTAAATTTTAAGCATTACTGATGAGACTGTAACAAATATCGAATATCTCATAAAAAATTTGACAAATTGTCTTGGAACCACAAATGAATTTTTAATAATGAATTAGAGAGAGAATTATTTGAGTCACTGTAAAAATATGAATATAATGTCAATATAGACTGTTTGTTATTCATATATTTGCATTCGTGTCTATATATAACAGTGAGTATAAATGTGAATTGCATATGCATATTTTTATACCAATATATGTGTACATTATAATACGATTACATATACATAATATGCATATATTATCCTTTGTATATGTTTATAATTTAAATATTTACATAAATCACATTAATTTAATGTTTTTTAATTATAATTATTAACATTATTCTTTTTCTCACTCTATATGTACTATATATTTATGAATTTAAAATAGGCAATATTATGATGTACAAACACAAATATATAATAGTACATATGTATGTACACAAATAGTACATATTATACGGATATTTATTTATTTTATATAATACAAACATACGTGCAATTATGCATTAATTCATTGTTCATTCATTCAAATTTATATATTTGTTGCATTTTTGATTTGCTTTTAAAGAGAGAAATTTTATTGAAAAGAAAAAAAAGGTTTAAGGTATTATTGCTCATGTTAGATGTCAGCATATGTGCATATTAAATTGAAATTGCATTCAAAATATTTATAGTATTTACAAATATATGTATATTTATACATGCATCAGTATGCTTCTATAAGAAATATTTGAAAATAAAGGTACATTCACAATGCAGTCTAGATTACGTGCGAGATTATAGTGTTGACAGACCAAAAGCTCCTTTTGGATTTAGCTAAAATCAGTTTAGAAAAAGTTTTTAGTTAAGGATTCATACTGACAGACCGAAATCTAGTTTAATTGTCATTTGTTGTATGTCCAAAAAAAGCTCTTATCGAGATAAACTATTTGCATTAATTGGTTTAGGCTAAACTACTTCTAATCGGACTTACTTAAGTTGATTGCTCACAGACCAAAGAGTTTATCTACTTAAACTGGTTTAGAAAGCTTCTAAACGTTGGTCTGTTCCTATTATTAGAAGGTGTTCACAATAATTCAGAGTAGATTACCGTATGTCATTATAATGGGAATACTGAAATTGGTAAATAAGCTTTCAATATAACTTTTGCTATTGCCAGTGTGAGATTAGAAATACAACCTAATCTCATATTCTAAATCTGAACTAATCTGGGCTGGGTGGTAAAAACGATACTGCTATAAAATTTCTTGAAGAAAATGTGAAAAATCTAATGTGAAACGTAATGTGGGCTGGTTTGTAATAATGTGAGTTAAATAAAAACAATAATAATCTTAAGTAGAAAAAAAATAATTACAAAATGTCAAGTACTCGTACTTATGGTTATAATTTTTTAATTTATATAAATATCTAGATACATACATATATACTCGCGTATATACATATGTGTCATACACACACTAACACTAAATATGGTATATCTACTTACATACGTACATATGTAAATTTTTTATTTTTTATTTTTTTATTCACGTATTCTAAACTTGTAATTTATTCATTTCTTTGAAAATTATGAATTTTAATTTTATTTTAATTAGAAAACAAACAAAAAAAAAACATTAATGAAATGAAAAAAAAAAACAAAAATAAATAAATTTGGTTTCATTATTATGATTTCATTTTTGTATGTATGTATTTATTTTTTATTTAATGAAAATTTATTTGATGAATATTAAAAGTTAGATTTCGTTGAAAATTTATGATTTATATGCGTACATTATATACAAAATTATTCATACTAGTATACTAGTTCATGGGTATCTTTATATATTCGTATAATATAAATCAAGGAGTATAAATGTATGTAGGTACTACTTATATGCATGGAATGAAAATATGAACAAAAAAAAAAAGGAAGTAAAAAAATTTAAACACGGAAAAGAAAATTATTCGTAGAAATTTATTAAAATCACAGTTATACAAACTTTTACGTAATACATTCGTCTTCATCATATATAATACATATGTACATACATCTATACATTCATATTATAAATAAGTATATGGTATATATGAATATTTATTATACAATTTTAAAAAAATTTTTGTTTCGTTTGTTCATTTGAAGTTTTAATTAAGATTTATGATTATAATATTACGTGAGTGATGGGATGGTAGTTATTTTTAGAACATTTGTGAGTACTCGTATATCGTATAAGATGGTATAAGTGAAGTGAATGAGTGAGTACACACAATCGTATATAATATGCATGTCATGAGTATACAGTTTCATTTAGGACAGGATCCATTAAGTATACAAGTAGTGAATCTACAATCTATACTCCACGACCGACAGAAGCCAGAATATTATATAGTAGTAAGGGAAGTAGTAAGAGTCTTTTGTCTCTCTAATCGCTTATAATTTTCAGCAGAGAAAATTCACTTCTCGCTCTTATACGTGCACAGATTGAGTGCAACTATGCTTCCTGCTACGCTGCTACTGAATGCCGATCAATTGTAACAAGTGAGTATGTATTAAAATCAAAATGAGAGAGCGAATTTATAATTATGTGACTAATAAGAAGAATTTTGTTGAAACGAAACGAAAACGAAACTCGAGTGTGTACTCTATGTCTATAACATGAAATGTTGCAATGAATAATTTGATTCGTATTACATTTTCATGTGTAAACAAACTTATAGCTTTGGTCATAAATTGGTAGCTCGATATAGTAGATACTGTCAATGTTTTTCTGTTTTGTCAAATTAAATAGCATTTTCGAATGTACTCGTATACATGTACAACGTTATTTTATATTCCATAAAAAAAAATGAATTTTTACTAAGAAAATATGAATAAGCTTCATGGTCCTAGATGAAATTTAGATTCTTTACTTTATTCTGAAGCTTTAGATTTGCTTGTCTTGCTTCAGCTTCCTTTGAATACCCGTCATTCTTCTTTTACAAATGAGTATTTATACGAATACAATTCGGTATATAGACATTATTTCATTAGTCATTCTTAAATATTTTCTAGATACAATTTTTACTTTCATCTTTACAAATACCGCAGTAATAGTAATTGATCACATTCAATTACAGAGAAATACTCTAATAATTTCATTAAATTTTATTTGACTTCCAAATTGAATAGATCTGTACATAACATGATTTTTATTTATTTCTGTTACACAATAACTTCAAAAATTTGTCATTTCTGATAATTTCAATTTACATAATAATTTTTCGTATAATTAAAATATGAAGAAGAAGAAAAGAAAATAATATATTTTTTTTTATCTTTATTTACACTACCTATTACGTTTGTACATTTTAATTTTAATTAATTACAATGTTTTATATTTTGTGTTGTGTTTTTCTAGTTAGTGAAGAAAATGTCAAGTGAGAAATTTATTTTTTCATTATTTTTTTTTTTGGTTTTTTGAATAATACATGCATAACATGAAACATATTATTTCATTCATACAATAACAACAACAATATTAATTAAACATTTTCTTTTTATAATTTTTATTCTATGATTATTTAATAAGTTTTTAATCAAATAAAGTGATATCAGTTGTAAGTTATAACCTGTACATAATATTATTTGTTTTTTTTTTCCTTTTGCATTTCAATTAAGAACAAAATAATTATGTTAACTTGAATGCCTGTATGTAATGTTGTTATTACTCGTAAATGTGTACCTACGTATTTAATATGTACTATATTCCTGTATAACTTACGCACATATTATTCAACAAAGTAAATATGTACATATATATACAAAATTAAATTATATCGAAAAATATGTTTACAAATAAGTAATATATTAGGGTATACATTTTGCCTGAAAAGTTTCTAACCTTGACATGAAGTAATGAATATAACACATCTAGTCGAATTGATTTTAGTTACGAGGATGGTATACATATATGACTTAATGTCTTGTAATATGACAGTAAAAATTGTATACATTTTGAAAGATCAATTATTATTTGACAGTCATTTTGTGTTTACTCAGTTTCAGTGTGTTTTTATAAAAATTTGAAAAAATCCAATACAGTATCATCATTTCAGCGGTTGCCATGGATACACAACTACAATTAATGAAAATGGATTTGAATTGATCGACCATTCGTTATGTTGAACAGATTTGGCTTCTAGTGACGTTTTCCTCTTTCTTAGGCTCAAAATTTGGCTTAGAAGACAGAGGAATCATAAATTTTGCAAAACAAGATTAATAACTGGTTTTTTTTTTTTTTTAGAGAGGGATTCAAATGATGGGAGCTTCATTGGAAAAAGTGTATAGACTATCTAAAAATGAGACAATGTTGAAAAATATAAAACATAGTTTAAGCGAAAACAAAAAAATACTTATTTCTGGTGTTAGGCCAAAAACTTTTCAAACGATCCTCGTATAAACGCAAAACGAAAAAATTTTATGTAAATGTTTTCATGAACGAGTATTTTTAAGAATATTTTTTAATGTACGTTATGTACACGGTAATTTGTTTATTTATTTTTCTTTCTATTTCAATTTTTTGTTAATATTTTTTTTTCCTCTATACATATGCTATAGTATACTCGTACTTCCATATATCATATAGTACTCGTATGTATTCAGATATGGACGATTATGTAAAAATACCTTCTTTATAAATTCATCTATACATACATTCGAGTACGTACGTATATCGTATGTTATATAATTTTTTAACCTTAATTCCTCAACATAATGTATATGTACTTATATACAATTGAGTATGAATACAAATGAGTATATCCTTCATAGATAATTTTTACGTACATATAATTACATTAAAACTGATATTTAATCATAAAAATCTTGTAGTATACGTAGTACCTTAAAATTCCTTTTTATAATTTGTAGATATACATATTTTTATCATTAGTATTATGTATTTTCTTCATTATTAATAATTATTTTTAATGGATTACATTACGTATGTAGATACATAATATTTTCAACGTACTATACAATAGTTTTATTTACATTTTGTATACTCGTACTTATTATTTGTTACATAATATACAAATATGACATCATATCCTTTTTTATACTTAAATTAATTATACTCGAACATTAACCTTTTCATTTCATTTATTAAATTCATTTCAATTTTTTTTTTTTCATTTACATTTTAATTCATTAATTTATTTTTATTTTTATTTATTTTATTTTTTTTTGCTGTTTCATATTTGTTTATTTTATTATTATTATTCCATATTATGTATAGGTAGGTACATACTGAGACTCACCTGTATATGAAATCAAGAATTCAAAAGACAATTAGGGAAGGAAATAATGTAGGTAATTGTTATTTTGTATATAGTACTCCTTGTTTATATACATTACTATAAATGTACTCGTTACTCGTATAATATTAAATAGAAAATAAATTACCGAGAAATTATTGTTTACATTTACATTTACATTACACACATCATAATGTAAATACATGTAAGTATATGCCACCACAGTAAATAGCTAATAGAAGAGTATTCATATGCATAATAAATTTAGAATATTAATATTAAAATGTATGCCTATATCTATTTTATTAATGTCAACTGAAAGTTAAAATCAAAACAACAAAAAAATATATATATACATATGTATATACGAGTATAAATAGGTGTACATATTGTACTCGGATATGTATCGATAAATTTATAAACAAATGCATATACGACTGTATGTACGAGTGTATGTGCATATTAGATGTACTCGTATTTTTATAAGTATTCATTACACTGTAAATATATGTATATGTACATAATATAATGTATATATTGTACACAAACTAATTTATTTATACAAAAAATTATCTAAAATTAAAGTTCACCTTTATACTTATATATCGTTTCAATCATTAATATCATTTTTATAAACGGTGCATTTTATTTTTAAAAACATTTACATATAATGTATATACTTATTTATAGCCTACTGTGCATACCATATATCGATTTATATACATATACTATACTCCTATGTATACCATTTTATGTACCATAAATTATTTATAAAGTTAATGAATGTAATTTGTGGTAGAATAGGTTCGCTTCGCGTACAGAGACAAGATACAAAAAATTAAATGACGATTATCGTTTATGTCGTTTTCTTTGAAAATTGTGTAAATCCATGAATATTATATCTTTACATTAATTCATATTTTTATTAAAATGATGAAAATTTTCAAAGATACATATTTTTTTGTTTTTGAAAACTGTTTTTATAAACAGTTTATATTTATAAATGTATATGAAGCTCATAACAGATTGCATTCATTCAATCAGATTATATATGTTTCTTCATGACTATATTTTTAAATCTTCATAATATTAAAATTTAAGACTTAATGCGGTAGAAGAAGATCTCAGCAAAATGAAGATCAAAAATTATGCAAAGGTATATTCCAGGATAAAACAAGATGGAGGCGACTTGTAACAGAATATATGGCTCATCGTGGGCAGATAAGCTGAGGAAGAAGAAGAATAAGATATTCAAACTTGGTTCGAGATAAAAGTTAATTTCTTCTTCCTTTGTCTATTGTGCCATTTACATGGGTTCTGGTTTTCTAGTTGTACATCGCCACGTTCCTATTCTGTGGTATCATCTCATTTACTTCTAAATTTTTCAAATTTCTTTTGGATTTTAATCTGTGGTCGTCCTGAATGCCTTCTACTTTGTACTATTTTTAAAACTATCCTAATTATGTACATCATTCTCTAATCTTCTCATGATCTAAACCTTCCTTCAAGCATTTTTTCTTCAATCAGAGCTACTTTACAACTTCCAACGATTCTCAAATTTCTTACTTTGTCGTTTCGGATCAAAGTAAAAGTCCATTTTGAATAAAATTTTTGTCTTCAATATTTTTGTCACCAATACATATAAAAATTTCATACTGATGAAAAATTTAAAACACTTACACAGAAAAATATCCTTGTGATCTTACACGAGACAGGAAGTTCGAATACTCGTATAATCTTCAAAGCGATCACTATTGCCTGCGCCATTGTTATTATTAAATAACTTTTAATCAAAAATATCGACTTACACCACTTTCAAATAAAATGACACTTTTGGAAATGTAATGTTAAATGAATATAGAAAATATGCATTTAGCTATGTCTAGTACGTATAGTACCATCCATATCCTATCTATGTACTTATTTAAATGTTATTTATTTGAATCTATACATATACATAATGAATGTAAATGGACGTATACGTAAATTTTAAGTACAAACATTAAAAGTACGTACGTAGGTACATGAATATTCGATTTTTCGTTTCGTTTTAATTTTTTTTTTGTTTTGGTAACGCTTCATAAATTTTTTTTTACATTTACAATCTAATACCCTAATACATATTTCATTGCCTACGACAAAAACCAATCTAAAATGTATCAAAATCAACTACCAGTACACTGTATAATTATTCATACATGATATGATGTATAAAATGTATAACAAAATTTATATTGAAAATAATTCATCAAAATATCGTCTAGATGAGTAATTGATTAGACTTAGATATATACATTGTGCACTCATACATAGGTAAATGTTTATGCGTTACATTTGTGTGTGTAGATATGCATATAGATGAAATTTCGTGTAGGTGCTTATGTGTATGTGTGTACTGTGTACATTTGTGTATATAGATTTTTCATAAATTTATTTCATTTCATTTTCATTTAGGACTTGCTGTGGTTTCTGTTTAATTTACGTACGTTGCCGTGTACATACATACATATATACATGTATATACGCATACCTTTAGGTCCTACAATATACAATATAAACATTTTTATACATATTTGTGTAAAATGTATTTGTACATACATATGTATATGTGTGCTTGTTATGTTTATAAATAAAGTAGAATTTATATTGTTGTGCATTTATGTATTTTAGATACACACATCATTATTGGATGCGATACACAAACATTCACTTTTATGTGCTTGTATGTACGAGTATAGTATATATTTTATAAAAGCTTATGTACATTATGTATGTTAACAGTTGCTGCGTTCCTTTGAGCCTAGTAAAGTACTCCCAAGTACTTGGAAGTGAATTGTAAATTTAAATAAGTAAAGTAAAAAGTAACCTCAAATTTCAAGGCGCATGCACATTTCTAAGACAATGTAAATATAGGAAGTGGCAGTTGACCGTGCTCAAATTTCAGCTGTCATGTATTTCAAATTTGTTTTGTTGTTGATTTTAGATTCTCCATAAAACGTTAAACAATAAAAAGCCATCTATTGAATAAAACGTGTTACAAAAATATTATAGACTTAAACCTATTTTTTTTAATCTCTATAATGATTGGCACACAAAAATTTCTGAAGGAAAATTTTGGTGCAACTAAAACCATACAATTGTCAAGTAAATTACTCGAATACTCAAGAGATTGTGTAGATTTGATCACGACTGGAAATACTTGGGAGTACTTTATTAGGTTAAAAGGAACGCAGCAAGCATAGTATTACACGTACATAATTTTTATACTTTTATCATCGTAAATATCAACTCTTGTAGCTACTATACATATTATTACATATTTTATGAAAAAATATTTTTTGTGTGTGTACCTTTATTGATGATAAGAAGGTTAAATTGATTAAACTGTATAAATTATATCATGTATAGATTATATGTTCTTGTACTTACATAAAAGACCGGGAACGATATGTATGAGAATGTATCAGCAATTTTCATATTTTACGAATTAATAGCATCATAGAAATATAAATTATCTAACGTTCATACATACGAACATACTCGTTTATGGATTTACATACTTATATGCATTATGTACATTATCTATATAACTTCAGTAAAAATTAGTAAACATTACAAGTACATTACATTATTATTTCCAAAAATATATCAAAAAGTACACAATTCGACATATAATATCCACACGATACACTCACATAATATGCTTGTTTCGAATTCAAATAAAAAGGAGCACAATATTCACAATGTAACCATATGAACATACATATTTAATGAGTATATAATATAGGTACATGTAGATACGAGTATGTATAAATTCTACATATCATCATCATCGATTTATTAAGTAATAATTTCAATTATATTAAACGTTCATATTATAATGTTTATGAAACTGTTGATTATTATTATTGTTATTGTTATGAGAATCTAACATACGATAACATCAAACACACAATCATAATGTTTGAACATTATATATTTTACTTGTTGTTTTGTAATGTACCTATGTACATCCTACACATATGTATGTATATTTTCGAAAATTTTTAGCACTATAGTATTCTGTAGACGAAAATAAATATTACGAAAAAAAAAACCAAAAAAAAAAAAATTAATTTCAAATTTTCAATTATTCGAAAATTGAAAATCGAACTAAATTATCATTAAAATCGATATGAGAAAAAGAGAATCAATTGTTATTTTCTTTTATTATCATGTTTACATTAAAAAAGTTTTATTTTTTATTTTTTATTTTTCAAAAAATTTTAAAATTGATCAGAAAAATAAAATATGAAGAAGAATACTATAGGAGGACGAAATCAAAGATATGTATAAACAGACAGACAGAAAAAAAGACTACTAGATATAACTTATCCATATCCATCCACTTACAGACGGGTATATAAGAGAATTTTTGATGAAAATCATAAAACTTTCTTGAAAGTCGATAAAAATAACATAAAAATTTTGTTTTTATTCTTTTCTTGGGAAATATACTTATAGATATATATAAATGTACCTATAGTCATATAGTGAGTAGTAGTAGTCGTAATATGTATTAATAAAAATGATAATAATAATAATAATAATAATAGATAATAATAATAATTATAGATAGTAAACATATTTTGAAAAAAACTCCTACACAATTTTTATATAAGAAGAAGTGTAGATAAATTTTTCTAAATTATCATTGCTACCTACTTCATAAAAAATACTTTTTAAATTTTTGCTTTCTTTCTTTATATACATACATATATATATTTTTTTATTGCAAATTATATTATTCATCACTTCCCTTTTCACATAACTGAAAAAAATATATGTATGAAAAAGAAAATATTTGCTGCCATCCATTAAATGACAAAACTATCTATGCTTCTATTATTATAGATAGTATTCAAAATTGGAATGTTATAAAAAAGTTTTCAATTACTTTTTTGTTTGTTTCGTTGTTAAGAATGCGTTCTTGCATGCGATTAAAAATTTCAATTAATTAAAGAATTTTGTTTTTATTTCATATTTATTTGTTTACATTTAGAAAACTTTTGTACTTTCATTTTTTATCTGATGAATGCAGAAAATGCCATCATATAACATCAAAATGTTACGTCAAAATTTATATTGTCATTTTTTATGTTGATATGTAGAAAAAATTTTCATGATTATCTGTAAGTACGAGTAGATGGATTAGCACAGACATTTACCTTATCTACTCATCACAAGTACTTGAACTCGTTAAATCGAATGCAACTATTAATAAGGTCGTTTTCGAACTTATCACACTTCATTCTAAACATTAGTTTTGCGTACTTGAATTTTTCCAAAAATATCCGAATAAAGTTTGGTGTATTCGAAGTCAATAACACCAAATTAACAATAGTGGGAATTTGTTTTTGCTGTCAAATTTTAAGTGTAATCGCAATTTCATTCAAATTCAAAATGTTAGAATGGAATAGCTTACATTTTCGAAGTAATTACTGTCGCATTTTGATAAATAACTACAAATGTAGTCCCGAGTATCCATTACAAAAAAAAAAACTAATACCGATTCTACATTCAATGCAGTGACTTAAACAAATTCGACTTTGATTTAATGGATATATATTAGAACTTCTACATTCAATGCAGTAGACTTGACAGCTACTTTTACATGTTAAGCATGCTGTGGTGAAGTCGAAAGTCGAAGTCCAAGTGGAAGCCACTGCATTGAATGTAGAAGCGGCATAACTTATGAAAATCTATTTGTGTCAAATAATTCCAAAAATCAAGTGAACTAATGCCCTTATTCTGAAAAAAGTCTGTGATAGGTCACAAGTCATAAGTTAGTCACAACAGCGTGGTGAGTCACAAGTTGTGACTTTTTGTATTCTGCGGTAAGAAGTCACAACATGACAGAGTCACAAGTTGTGATCTGCTACTTCGGTCGTCACAAGAATAATTTTAAGGTTATGTGAAAAATATATCATTTTTCTTGAAAAAATTTGACGTTTCAAATTCACCACTAAGAGGTGAAATTTTTGTGATTTTTCTTGTGATTACTTATTCAGAATACGAAACAGCTGATTAGTCACAAGGAAAATCACAAGAAAACCAGTCACAATTTCCTTGTGACTTGTGATGAATCACAATACCAGAATAAGGGCATAAATCACCTTTGAACAGATTGCGAATTGTAGTATATTCGAAAATGACTTGAATATTTATATTTCACACATAAAATTGCCCCAATGTAAAAGTTGTTGCCGAAGATATTTTTTGAATTCATTTGTCCTCATGTTATATGGGAAGTGGGAACGCATTCTATAAATATTATCCAAGTACATATTATAGTATGTCAATAACAATCGATGTGAAATGAAGGTATGTGTAAAGATACTAAATATTATTGTTTGTTTATACTACTATATTTACACAAGATATGTTTATTAAAAAAAAATGTCCTTATGTAGTCCTTTATTTTATTTATTTTTTATTATTACATGTGTACTCTTGTATAATATTTGTCATCAAAATATAATTATTTTTTCAAAAAACATACATACATATGTACTACACATTATATTTGAATGTATTTCAGTCATAGTTTGTTGTTCATTACGTATGTACATATTTGTGTATGTACGTCATGGAAAAGAATAAGTTACAAAACCAAAATACAAACAAAAAACGAAAAATACAAAAAATAAATAAATGAAAAAAAAAAAAAATAAATATCACCAACAATATAAACTCCTCCAAAAATATGTAAGTCACTAAATAGATAATAATATACTAGAGTGATACGATCGTTAACTTCTGACGTATGTACGTACGAGTAATTTTAATATATGTATGTATATTTTTTTGTTGTCATTTTTTTCATTTATTTTCGTTATTTATTCCATTTTTATTTTAGTTCTGGCGTTTTTGGTTTTTGTATACCTTCCACTCAATCATTATGTCACGAATCCTTTTACAAGCTTTTTCAAATTGTTCTAGGATTTCGTATATAAATGTATATAGTACATACATACATATATACATAAATAATTAGAGGTCAATAGTGTGTTATGTATTTTATGTCTGTTGTTATAGATACACATGCATGCTCGTAACGTACATACAAACATAAATGTACAATATATTTCTCAGTGTACTATCTGTTTATCGTTTAAATATTCATTTTTTATTCTCCAATTCTGCATATACGAGTATAGTTTGTCTGTTATTACAACATGAAAAAATCATGTGTATTCTGATGTAATAATGCTCATGTAGGTTCATAGGTAGATAAGTATAATGTATAATATATTTGTATTATGTAGTATGTGTACATCGTGTACATTTAAAAACGTAATTTATATTTATACGAGAGAACCTAAATAAACTTGCAACTATCTAAAAGAACATTAGGTATGCATACGTATGCATTTTATATGTACATAGGATGAAATAGGAAGGACCACAGTACAAATTTTGGAAGTTTAATTTTAAAAAAAAAAAATGTTTGTTGTTTTTGTCATTATTATTGTTGATGGGATACAGTTTTTTTGTTTCCAAACTTTTGTTATCTGTTTTATTATAACCGTAGACCCGTGAATATATATGAACACTCATGTAAAATATGCTTACATTTATACAAACAGATGATTTATATTTTTTCTTCATTTTTACAATTTTCAATTTGATTCAAGCCAAATTCAAATATGTATGGTATTTAACTATCATACGGTTGTATAGCTATTTATAATATGGGCTGCTATATACTATAACATTCGAGTATTGTATTGCCTGCAACCTAACTTAATGTTTGAATATTCATTCAAATTATAATCCTTTTAAAGTTAGACATGGTTAGATCATATGTATTCAGAGTACATAGATATGTTCTAGAATAAATCCCATAAGCATTTATTTATATAAGTATGTAGGTATATCCTATATTTGGATAAGTTCGTACATAGTATCTATACTTCGTTCGTTCATATAAAATAAAACTTTCTCATCATCATCCTTGCTTGTGCACACAGATATAAAAAAATTATTTTATGAGATGTATACAAAAAATAATATCAAAATCGAATACAAAAATATTTGAATATAATTACGTACATATGTATGTATGAGAATATCTATACTGTTGTTGCTTTATATCTTTCAGTCCAATGAAAATTTTTATTTCTTCTATTACTACCCAAAAATACTTCTCATTCTCTTCCTAGCTACGTGCATTTATATTTAGGTATTCTCTATATGTTTTTATTTTCTTTTTCATATTCAACATATAGTATATTTTTATACATTTTGAAGGTCTGTCTATAATACTCTATACACTCTTGTATCCTGTCTATTTATTTATACAATAACAAATCGACCACCACCCACAAAAGTTTGTGTATACGTTACACGTACTATATATACGTATAGGTAAACATTTTTGTGCTTTTTTTAGTTTTCGTTGTTTAACAAAACTTCATAGTTTTTTGGTGTATATATTTTTTTCATTATTGCTTTCTTATATACACGATATATTTTTACATAATAATCACCTATCCTGTATGGCTATCATCTACCATACATATAGCTTGTGAATATACGAATTTGAATGTGTATACAAAAATATTATGAGGGAAGATATTTATAATATTTGATGCTAACAAAAGTCAAATTTTTGATAAAATAAAACTTGAATATTAGTTAATATTTGTATATATACGCATACATATAAAGAAAACGAAATAATAACAAACTCGAACATGCATATACAACATATTATATGTAATGTACATGTATAGGACAAAGATATGAGTATAGTATGATGAAAGAAAAGACGTAAAATATGAAAATTTATTATTTTTGGTTGTTTATCATCATTATTTTTTTATTTTATTTTTTCTTCATTTGTTATTCTATGTATGATTATGAATATATTTTGTGAATTTTATGAATATTTTTGAACACAAAATACACACCTCTAATTTCTGGTATACATATATGATACTCATACACATATACGAGTATATAGATAACATCATCATCATCATAATACATTATTATCATCGTGTATATCCTTTAGGTAATTTTACATTTAGGATCGTATTCATCAACAAAGATTATTGTTTTTATCTGAGATAAAGTAGTGTATTCAATAGCCTCGATTATACACTATTCGGATATTTTTATGACAACCAGGGAGTGGTTCTCTACAAAAATATCGTTTGAACATAAAACTTATTTGTTATTAGCAGTAAAATCACCAGCACTCCCACATAAAATCATCACATAACATAACTCTCTTTTTAATTTTGTAGTTTGAAAATATTGACTTTTTGGAATCAACTACAACATTCCGAAAATGAAGTCCGAAAATAAATTTTATAGCTACGTTGATAAATAAATTGAAATTATACTCGGGCTAAATTAAATTCGGACGCATAATTTTGGTTGCTGAATATACGACATTTAGATATACAATTTTTTATTTATTATTCGCAAACATACACATAAGGAATATACACACAATATCTGTTTGAGATTATTATTATATTTTGTTTGGTTATTTAGCAAAACTTTTTGGTTAAAAATATAGAGAAAAACAAAAACTGTGTATACAACAAATAACAATACATATGCGGTATGTACGAGTATATGGTATACAAATAGAAAAAAATATGATTTTCATATTATTTTTATTTATCATAGGTATACTACCATCAGGATAATAATATGTTGTTACATCCAAAAAAATAATGTTGCGATGATAAATACACATATAAAGGTATTTTTCTATAAAATAAAATAAAATAATATGTCTTGCTGGATACGAGTTGTTAGGGTTGTATATCCATTCATATAACTATAAATTTAATATTAATAATACGAAAACACTGTATTATAAATATTTTTATTCTCGTAAATACTAAAAACATAGTAAGGTACATATACATATATATAGAGACATAGAGAGGATCAATGTTCTAATAAATTTTTTGATATTTTTATATATTTTATATACATACATATGTATATTGAAAATGATGTATGAATGTTTGTTTGTTTGTTTTTGATGTGACGTGCTGTGTGTTTATTGTTATGTGTTAAACATTTTTTATTTTTCATTTTTCATTTTATGTCGTATTACATACATATAAGTGTAGTATACGTGAATCTAAAAATATATTTATACACCACCTGTTGAGAAGCACATAATAACGCAACGTATGTATATATGTATGTACATAACGTTCGATTATTATATATTAGAATCGAACGAGTGTGTGTTGTGTATGTGTCACAGGTGGTGATGTAGTAGTAAGTATATTAAATTATGATATGAGCATATTATTGTCTATCATTTTAAATCTATAGTAAAATATCCTTTTTTTTTTTATTTATGTATTTATCTATTTTTATGTTTATGTTTTATTTAAATTCTCATTATACCTTTGAATATTGGATATATTTTAATATAAACGATAGTCCCATAGTTGCAGTTTCGTTTTTGTTTTATTTTTCGTCCATTTTTTTTTTTTTTTTTTTGGTTTTTGTTTTATATTTATTTCGTTGCTATTTTCGTTAACATTTTTACACGCAAATTATGTATGAGAGTGAGTTCATGTGTACTGCACTCATATGTGCTAGAGTGTATAGAAATTATTTTTAGAAAAATTAAGATCTAATCGACAGTTAACATGTTGGATTCATTCAATAATTTTTCTTTGATTATATGCTGACTGTTTCGTTTTATTGTCGTTGAAAAATTTATATATTTTTTTTTTTTGCTTTGAGTTTTTCATTTTTAATTTCTGTGTGAAATTGTATCTAAACATTTCTTTTTTTTTCTTGATTGTCTAACTCTATGGGGATGAAAATAATTCTTATATTCCTTTCTTTCTTTTTCTATTGTCTTTAGAAGCATACCATTAAGTGAATGAGCGTATACGTATGAAATTTTTGATTTGTGATTCGATAACTACAAATGCTGTTGAAGTTATGGGAAATAGAGAGATTTAAAGTGGTCAAATAAAGCCGGTATTCAAGGTATTAAAACTATGAATCTAGGGCTGGTGGTGGTTATTGGTAATATTTGTTTGAAAGTGGTCATCTAAAGCTGATATGGCACTGATTATTATATTTCTTCGATCAAATGTGCTTAGATATGTATAATTGAAATGAACGAATTTTTCATAGTTACTGCGGCGTACTAGCCAATTAGATACCAGCAATTTAAATGTATGACCAAAAATACTTGTAGTAAAACATGCATCACATTACACATGCAGCTAATTTCTTATATAAGATTTTCTTTGACACTGAATAATATCGTTGATTCATAGACATACAATTTATGACAATAATAATATTAAGCCTACATGAGTGCAGACATATATTTTCGTACATTTTCATCACCATTTCTGCACTCCTTTGATCCTAAATAACTCGATAACGGATATAGATATCATGCTCTGGTTTTCTTTGTTTCAAAGAGAACATTTTTGTGCTCCGATTCCAAAAATCAAAATATTTTTTGTGGTGCAAATTTTTTTCAGGAACCTAATTTATACTCAAAAATTTTTAAAAAATTCGTATCATAAATTTTGAATTCAGGATTTCTTTTAATCTAGATCCGAATTCCAAATTACTTATTGTATTATATCAAAAAAAAGGTAATTTTTAGTTTCCTATTATTCTTTAGAACACTAAATATTCCAAAGTAGGGTGCATAAAAAGTTATACACAATTTTGTGTTAGAAGGTTCTTCAAAAAACTCAAAATTTTTAACGCCCTCTATCGTAGAAAATAGGGTCGATAGAAATTTTCGTTAATATAATTTTTTTGTCATCACATAATTGACAAGCCATCGGCATATAGCCGGGTACTACTAACTGAAACACCCTATATATGTACATAATTCTATACTGTAACGTGTCTTATACTATTGACACACTGCGGAGATAAACCATGGTTATCTCAAATGGTTTATCGATAACCTGGTATGGGTGATACATTTAAATTGAGGTGAACTAGTTTATGTATTCATACGACACCTGTTGAGATAAATTCAAACATTAATTCTTTTTCATCTAGTCAGCATGTTAGCTGAGATTTGGTTTGACAGTTTGTTTAAATATAATAAAAATAAAAAAAAAATAACACAAACGTCAAAGATAACTGAGTTCAAACTTGGTTAACAAGATAACTGAGTTCCTAGAAACTCAGTTAACTTAACAGAGTTCTGAAAGTCGGTTATCGCAAAGATAAACCAGAAAACTGAGATAACCATGGTTTATCTGTGCAGTGTGTCAAATAGTATTAGGTATCTAATATTAGATTGAAGTAATGATCAGAAAATATTAGATTTTGATTTGAAATTTTTTTTATTATTATTTTTTTTTCTCTTATTAATAATCCATAACATATAAATATAATCCTTGAACTCATGTTCTCTATATGGGTACTTATTACGTATATTTCTTTTGTTTTCAGTTTTTTCTTATTGCAACATTGAAAATCAAAAAAAAGATTTAACATTTTTAAAGAAAACAAAAAAATAATAATTTGAATTTGCTTAGTATATAGTACGAGTATTTCTATAGAGTATGTGAAATATTTTAAATTCACACATGTGCATAAAATATGACTAAAAAATATTATAAATAATGTATGAATATTATATAAAATAAAAATGTAATATTACTTGTATCTTGTATGACATACTCGTATATATAAATATAATTTGACGTTATAAAGAATTTTTTTTTTTTTTGTATTTTATTTAAGACATGTGTGTAAATTGAATGAAAATTAAATTATTATAATATGCATTATTATTAGATTTGAAACAAATGTAATTTGGTTATGTAAGTGTATATACTTATATAAGTATGTGATTGCATATACATATATTCTCATCCTTATTTTTACGTATTATGAATATCTGTAACTTTCATTTATTGAATTTTATGTTATCTCTATATAAGAAATTTTTATTTTTTATTTTATATCAAGTAGCAGTAGCATATGTATTGTAGGTACCAACATACATATATTTATTCGTTCGGATATTTCTTCTTTTTGTTCCTTGTTGTCAATATCCATTACAGAATTATAAATATAGACGAAATGAATATAATAATAGACAGATTTTTTTTTTTCAAAAATATATTCATATGAGTATTTGTGCTCCCAATAATAACATTCTTGAGGTGTTATTTTTTATTTTTTTCATTATGTAATTCAGATGTATAATAATGCAATGTGACATAATGTATATATACTCGTACATACATCTTATTTGAATGCATGTGAAGGAATAAATTTTTTTTTCGAATAAAAATAGAATATTAATGTAATTTATCAAATACATGCATACATACATAAGAATATCTATTTGTTGCCTATGCTTGTAAGTACAGAAAAAAATGCTCCTTAAATAGACTAGCACGAAGGAGGCATGTAGTTAAATTCATATTTACTATATATTGATATGTAATTGTTGTTATATACACTTACAATCTTACATAACTACATATATATAATATGCATTAAAACATACGAGTACATACATTATGTATGTGCATGACATAAACGCATATCATTTAAATTAAATTATATACAGTGAAACACTGAAAGCTATGTACGTAGGATCGTATAAAATGTTGTAATAATATAGGTGTACACCGCATCAAAATTTTAGAAAAATGCTGATTTCAGTGTTGTCGAAATCGAGATAAATAAATGCTCATTCTTTGTCTATCTTGAAACCGAGTGAATTTTATTCATTTTCGTTTAAAACTATGTGATCAGTGACATCTATTTATCTAAAAATATTTAAAATACCATACATTTTAATTAAAAGATATTTGACAACAGTATGCACATGCACACTCAGTATCGATAACAGGCAGATATTAAATCATTTCTGTGTGAAATATGAAAAAAAAAAATGTGGAAAATTAATAATTGAATTTAATGACAATTGGAATTAAAAATTATTTGTAAGAAACTGAAAATTAAATAAATTTTGATTGTTTTCTACATTATTTGAAAACTTATTCCTTGATCCATTTTGAAAAATTTGTTGTGATAAAAATCTTAGAAATTTTATATACTAATTACATACAAGAGTGCAACGATTTATCTATTTTTAGATAAGTATTTTGTTAGCACAATAAATTTCTTAGAAAATTCATTCAATTGCATAAGTTTTGTTAATCACTGTATGTATGCAAAATTATGTTAAATCATTGGATGTAATAATACATACATATATATGAAATATAATTTAATATCGAAAGTAACACATAATCATCCATGTAATAATATTGAATATCTTCTGTATTTTAAATTAATTGAAATATGATTTAAAATAATGTCCAGATGGTTTTCATCAATTCTCGATATTATAATCGATGTAAGACTATATGTTGCATATATTCACATACACTCATGTACTTGTATATTATGTTGTAGTTATACATGCACGTATAGATATTCACTGATGTACATAAAACGATAGAATGATTTAATAATAATAATCATTGATGAATATTTAATGTAATGTAACTTCATCTGGTACTCTACTCTACATCAGGATATCAGAACAATAATTTATAAATATGTATGTATGTACGAGTATGTACATATGTGTATACTGTGACATGATAATGATAATATAGTATTTATCAATATTATACGTATATATAATGATATTGTAAATTATTGAAGATATTAATCATCATTATTCTCATGATTGTAATTATCTAATTGTTATATGAATCACACATGTATCTTTCTACATTTTTATAACTACGAGTAAGTATAGTTGTTATTGGTATATGTATGTGTGATGCTGATGATATGATTTCTATATAATTATGATTTATGTTATTAGTATATCAATTTTATAAAATTACTAATTAATTAATTGCATTCTATATGATATTAGTGTTCAAAATCATATCATCTGATGTGTTTTATTCTGAGTGAATTGACATTTTACTTGTTTAACATATTTTTTTTTTACAATTTTAATGCGAATACGAGTAGTAATTGTTATTAATTACATTTAAGTAGTGGTGAAAATATGAATAGTCTCACTGCGATAACTGATAAATTCAATATTTTGAAATTCAACATAAAATTTTCTACAAAAATTCAGTACACTTTTCAGAGTGGATTTTCTTATACCTCTTTCAATGTTTCACTTTCACACAAGAAATTTTATAGCGCTATCCCTTTCCCGCCCAGTCCAGATTTCACTAGAGTCAGAGTGAGATTAGGTTATATTTGTAATCTGACGCTGGTGATAGGGGATGAAATTATATTCGAAGTTTTTAAAGTTTGTGTACCAATTCCAGTGTTTCTTATATAATAACATACTGTAATCTACACTGAATTTTGTGAATACCATCTTATCTCGCAAGTAATCTAGGCTGAATTGTAAAGTTACCTTTGCTCCTTCACTTTAAGCAAGGTCCCTTCAATAGTCGTAACATTTGTTTTGTTATTGAATGCACAATTTGTATGATAATGTTATTTTGGTTTGTGCCCTGACTAATCAACCTTTTTCTCGTTTTATCAAAAAAGAAAAAAAAATATATCAGATAAACGTCTCAAAAAATCGGCCATTACGTAATTCATATAAATTCTCCTAAGAATGAAAAATAATATGACAGTGTCCAACGATATTTTTCAATTTTTAGTTTAATTCAGAAATTAATTATAAAGAACTACATGAGTGTAGATATGGATCCTGGGATCCTTATAATTCAAAAATAGTCAAGCAAAAAGTCCTTTCTTTTTCAAAATGTATACTCAGCACACATATCTACTGATCTGATCTCTAATATCTTCAACTAAAATAAGGCAAACAAAAACCAAAACAACAGTATAATAATTGATTGTTTTGATTGCGTCAACAGGTTGAATGATTGTTCATTTATTATTTTTTATTCGAGAATAAAAATAAAATAAGTTAAAAAGAAAATAAAATAGCATAAAAAACATTATAAGTAATGTAAATTGAATTAAAAAACGAAAGTATAGGTACAGTACATATCTATATAACATACTTACTTTCGTTATGATTAAAAACAAACAGACCGAATAAAGTTGAGTTAAGTAAAATAAAAGAACGAAAAATAATATAAAACAAAAACTCCTACAAAAAATAAATTACTTATTCAAAATAATAAGAAATGAAGAACAATTTCCTTCCAAAAAAAAAAACAACAATAATTCCCATATTTTATGGTATATTTCATGTTCATTTCTATTAACTATTTCATTTCGTTTTTGTTTTGTTTTGCTTTTTTTTATTTCGTTTTCATTTTCTTATGTTGTCTTCTTATTAAAAATCGGTTTAGAGAATGTGGTTGGTATACATACATATGTATATATGTATACACTCATTACTTAGTGTTAGACAACCCTTAAGTATTTATATTATATATTTTCTTTCATGAGCCATCATAGTACCTATTTAATTTAATAAAATGTACAGTTATATCATGCTATATTAAGATTCATATACGAAAGGATATACATAGATATATCTCTATTCCTTTCATACAATTACTTATGTACAAATGTTTTTAAAGTACATATTTAGAATAAAATGTACAAAATATTCTATTCACATATTTTTGTATATTTATATACATAAATGAAATAGGTACTTTTTTTTATAAAAACGTACACATACATAATACGAATATTATCTACTTAATGTATATCGCGTTTGAAATCCACACGCAAAATGAAAGAATAATAATGATGATGATGAGGATAATTGTAATAGACGCGCAACCAAATACATAGATAAATAGATTTGATATGAGTATTCTCTGTTAAAATGTTTTCCGGAAATAATATAAAAAATATAAAATAAATATAAATTTTTATATTCAAACTTGTGTATTTAATTTGTATTTATAGATATTTGTGTGTGAATGTACGTTTGTATAGTGTAAGTACATATTAGTATTTTATTCTCGCTTTTTGGTTTTTGTTTTATACCTTTTATTGTTATATTGTTGTACTTTTATTCATATAAAAATTTACGATTAAATACTATATATAAAGACTGTATTTTTGTTTCACCACCTTTCATAGTAAATGTACAATAATGTATAAAGAAAACTCTTGAAAAGTGTAATGGTGCTGCTGCTGATTATTGTATTGGAGGGGTGGCAGTAGTATAGTGGATAGAGTGGAATGAAATTTTTTTTGTTTTCTTATTTTATACCATACACATTTTCTTCTTCTTCTTCTTCTTCTTCTTCTTCTTCTTTTGAATTCATCAAAAATACATAAGCGCGTTTTATTGAAATATAACTAATAATAATAATCAGTATGTCAATTACGATTATGATGATGACAACTAAAAAGGAATAAATACAAAAACAAATAATATTCATTTCATTTGTTGATCATTTCTACAAAAAATATAAATAATAAGAAGAAAATTACTTTGATGAATACGGGTGTAAAGGAAATGAAAAATAAAAATAAAATATATTGAAATAAAAATTAATTAGCAAAAGGACAAAATAATACGAGTATATTTACGAATGTGTTTATTAAAATAAATCATATTTATATACATATACCAAAAACCGAACGTGTTTTTGAGTGTGTTGCAGATAGCAGGAGAGGACGTTAACATTTTACTGTGAGATTTAAAGCAGAAAACAAAGAAAATTGGAGTTCACACGCTTAAGGTCGGCCCGGGTCTGAATTGAACTCTAGTGGCCAGAAAAAGAAGTAGAGAGAGAGCATGTAAAAGAGAGGCGTCGAAAAGAGAGGTCTAGTTCATGTTGCGAGTAATTTGGGATAGAGGAAAAATTCGAAATATGTTGCGAACAGAAAATATAGATGGCGTAAGACAAAATTCATACCGACAGCCTTCATGCTAGAGATGATGATGTAATGATAATGGTGTTGAACGTGTCTTCAATTTATATTTTCCACCCCCTCGCTTCTCCTTCTTATTTAAATTTTCGCACAGAACAAAAAAACGATAATTTGTGTGTTGCGTTATTTTTTATTTAAATTCACAACAGTATTGTATAATCGATTGAAAAAATATGCATGTATAAATACAAATCTGTAAACAGTTTATGGACATTTCTATTATTTTCTATTTAAATTTTTAATGAATTTCGAAAAAAAATTTACTTGAGGATATCCTATGTATATATCCTATAAAACGATACACGCACACATCTTACGGTTACTTTTGGGATATAATTTGAGTAATCGTATTTATCTATACGATCTGTTGGAAAATAAAATTATTGAGGCAAAATCGAATTAAATAATACTCGTGTTTTACATATACATGGAACATTGAAAAAGGAAAATCTAAAATTTTGCTCCTTTTCAAATATAATCAGCATAGCATGTATTTAATACGTGATTTTGATTTTATGTGAATGATTGTAAATTGATGTGATCAGACTGTATTAAGATCCTTATTTGAAAAAAAATACATACATTTTTTAAAAATGTAATATAAAGAAAACTTTGCATATACGCATAATGGATACATACGTATTTTGGTTTTTAGTTTGAATTTTAATTTAATTTAAAAAATTGGAAATAAAAAATCTTACACAATGTGATGGAAATACGTACATACATACGTCTTATGTGTGTATTTTTATGTTGTATGAACACAGAAAGTCGTATGTAATATTATCATTTTTTTTTTCTATTTTAATTTAATCACATTACAAAAATAAACCCTATAATATTGTCTGTTCTATATGATGTTGAGCTTATTTTGAATTCTGTTTAATACAAAAATGAAAGAGAAAATACATATAAGAATCAACAACAACAACAAAAATAACAATAATTGAAATTACACTGAAAATGATAAACTTGTAAAGATAGTAAGATCACAAGACATACGATAATTTATTTTTCATGTATGTATGTACGCATACATACGATAAATCCTTCTTACATGTCTATACGTAAATGTTTTTATACTTTTTGGGTCATATTCATTAACCAAAATTATGGATTGGATATATTTTAGCCGGATATAATTTCAGTTTATTCGTCAACCTTAGATAACATTTATTTTCGGAATTCATTTTCGGAGTGTCGAACATGCCAGCTGATTGAGAAAAGTTAATATTTTTATTTTACAAAATGAAAGAAGAGATGTGATGATTGTATGTAAGTTTCGATGTGCTGTTGCTGTTAATAACAAGGTTATGTTCAAACGATATTTATAGTACTACTACCTGGATTATCTTAAAAAAATCCGAATAGTATGTATAATCGAGGTTAATGAAAACACTTTATCTCAGAGAAGAAAATAATCTTATTTGGGGAATACTACCCTTACGCAGTCGTTTTATGTATAATTTTTCTTTCATTTATACATTATGTTGAAATTATATTATTTATTTATTTTTGTGAAAAAAAGAAGATTTTTTTTTTAAATTTTTTAAAAAATATTTTACATTCATTTATTAGACGTTCATAATGTAACTCATATTTATACTCGTCGTAATTTTATCTTATGAAATATGTATAAATGTAAATTTATGCTCATTTAAATTTATAAAAGTGCATTATATATCTACTTGTACGTAGTGTTTGTGTGTGTGTGTGGAAAAAGTACGCATAATATGTGTACATATATTTCTTGTTGTTATGATAATAACAGATGAGTTTAAAAGTAAATTTTTTAAATTTTATAATAATCAAACATAACAGAAAAAATATTAAATAATAAAACACTCATCATATAAATGTAATTGTAATTGGATTTGTGTTTAATTAACGAAATAGAAAAACTACTGAATTTTGTAATATAAAAAAGTAGAAAAATATTGAATGAATATTCTTCTTCTTTTTTCTTCTTTGTTCTCGCCTAATTCAAATTTTTTTTAATTTGAATATTTTATAAATAATTATGTACGCGTTTATGTGTCATATGTCCTTTTTGATTTAATACTCAGGGATTAGCTAATTGATTTAAAATTTATTTTCCTTTGATACAGACTAGACAGACATACTGTATATAATACACTTCAGTGAAATTTACATCTTAGTGTAGGTATATACCTCTGTTCGAATCTATTAAACATTCGCGACGGTATATGTGATAATTTACAAATGCGTATATGTATACATCTTGCTATATTCTTTAAATGAAAATAATTCGAGCTACAATTTTTTTGTTTTATTTAATAACATTTATTTTTTAAATAATTTGTTCATAGTCGTTCAATTTTTCTTACATTACTTTATGCTGTGTACGAGTTATGTACACAGTCGCAGTCACTGAAATTGCGTCATCTGCAATATCTGAAGTTAATATGATAATAATAGAGTGGTAATAGAGTACCACTGTAGATGCGAATATTGAAAATGACAAAACACGGGAAAAACAACTAACAACATTTTATTAGTTGCTCCTCTACTCTTGACATAATCTTTTGCTTGCAATAGAGGTTATTGACTTAATATGGTACCTGTAGTGAAATCTAAGATGGTTATTTGGTTGGTTGCAGTGGTAGTCCGACGGAGACAATTAGCACTTTATGTGCCGTTTTGTTACCACAAAAGCATGTCTTCGTGGGTGGTAGAAACTCTAAGATAGTACGAATAGTATTTAACACATCAGGTATACTTCGTATTTTCATGGTTGAGAGAGAGTTGATTTTCTCTACTTTAGCAGACTGCGAATACTAAACGTAACAGAACACATGAAATCAACTAACAACATTCTATACTTGTTCCTCTACTCTATACGTCTTCTAGTAGTACGACAATACTCTAGGGATGATGATACATTTTTTGATGACAGCGGTTGTAAATTAGTATTTTTACAGTAGATGTGCATACACATAAAATGTAGACAGGTATACGTACATATCACCATATGTACATTATTTTCTTATTATAAAAAGTAATATTACAGTTGAAAGGATACATAAATAATAATATTAAAAAAAAAATACATTTTGTATAATATTTTTCTATCAAAAATTTGTATGTTGGTATATACTGTACTATATGTATAATTATGTGTTCATATGTAATTCATGCATAAAATCTGTAGATTTCACTTTACATCTAAGTACATACGCCATGTAATAACATTACATATTTTACTGTGAAGATATGGAAAATATTTTTTTTTTATTTTTATTATAAATGATAATTTTTTGATATCATTCACATTACTTTACCTATTCGAAATTATAATGTGTAATCAAGAATAGTACTGTATTTTTTTTTTTTAGTGTCAGAATATTACGTATTTTAAATGTTTCCATCGTTCTGATAAGTAAGTATGTAGTTTTACACATCACATTTATATTTAAACAAGTAATACATGGGGGGATGGGGATGTAATGTAGATTTATTTCGAAAAGAAAAATTATTTGTGTTCTTCCACATTAACCTACAAAACACATCTTATTTTTATTCTTTTTGATATAAATTTAATGTAAATTTTCATGTAGATGAGTATATAGTTTAATCCTACACAAAAATCCTACATTACATAAATACAAAAATTTAATGTACATTTATGTACAAAATAATTCTTATTGGGTGTTCCAATTGGGTGCTTTACATTTTAAAAATGGCTTACTGGCAGCACTGTACACTTGAACAGCCATAGTTAATTTGACAATTTTGCGTGTAATTGTGTGGCATTTCATTATGAACCATTTAATGTCGCAACAACCTTTTGAAGTTATTAAAATTTATTATGGAAAACAATGCTGAATTGTTAAAACTTTACACGCACCTTACACAATGGATATGGATATCACAATCGTCCATCACGTCAAACTATCCGTAATGTTGTGAATAAATTTGAAAGTGACTTTACTTTATTGGATACACCACTAGCAACAAGTCCGTTAAGAAATGTGAGAAATCTAGTAAACATTGAAGCTGCAGGAGTGAGTGTTCATGAGAATCCCAAATTTGTCGATTAGATGTCGTTGTCATATCATTAGATTTTGAAACATTCACGTCAATCAAACTGGAGAATTTTAAGGAAGGATTTAGGTTGGTTTCTTTACAAAATTCGACTGTTTTGAAAATTAAAGCCAAACGATCATCAACTTCGTCGTGGTTTCGTTGCTTCGGCATTAGAACATATTCCTGAAAATCCGTTGTTTCTTCAAATGAACACAAAAAATTTTATTGATCAGATACCAGTCGAGATGTGCGAAAATGCAATGCGTTATTGGGTGGTTCGGATGCACTAATGTCAACGAAGTTAAAAAAAATATTTGAAGTCACTGAATAATATTTTTGTTTTATTTCATTTTAAAATTGTAAAGCACCAATTGGAACACCCTATATAATAAATATATGAATCCTGGTATGTAGTAATTATTATTAGATTATTTAAAAATCAGAAAAACAGTAATAAAATCTTGATTAATACAAATTTTTCGAAAAAAAAAAAATAAATAAATCACATAACAAAAGAAAATTGAACTAAAAATTCCTTACGTTTTGACGTAATCGTTATCGTTTTAGGTTTTTATTATTTTTATTTTGATTTTAATTTCGTTGGTTCATTAAGTAAATGAAACAAAAACAAAAAAAAATTGAGAGAAAAAATATACTAATTTATATAGAAATCAACTGTGTATAGAAACTTGTGATTGTATGTAGCATTTTTACGTAACTGCCAAACCAATCAATATTTGGTAGTTCAAATTCAATTCATTTCAGCTCATTAAAAAGAAAATATATGGAACAATAGTATTTCGTTTCATTTTCGTTTTTTTTTTTTTTTTGTTTTGGGAAGTAATATAAAAAGAAATTGAGTTTTTGTTGTTTTTTGTTTTATTTTTGGAAATTAGGTCAATTTAATTAAAATGATATTTTTTAATTTCTTTTTTAAATTTCATTCGCTAAATGATGTTTAAATATAATCAGTTTATAATGTTTAGTTTTAGTTTTTATAATTTTTAAATTTTATTTTCTTCTGTTTGAAAAAAATAAAAAATAAAAAGGAAATTTAATTTATATTGATTATTTCATAATCGAAAAAATAAATTCAAAAAAACTGTAATAATAATAAAATCAAATAATTTATGGAAATATCCTCAAGATTGTTATGTAGAAATTTATTTGATTCATTTACAAAATTTGAATGAACAGAAAATGTATAATTTTAGAAATTTATTTTTTGTCAATAACAAATAACACTCATTTGAAGTATAGAAAAATTATGAGAACAATAATTTTTGATGCCCATAAACCTTGACGGATCTAAACCAAAACCACTGCACTACATTCACTTTTTCATGATTGTCCATGACCATTCACAATCTACTCGTATTATGTGCTTTTAACAGCTACAATTCATATTTTATTGTAGAGATTGCAAAACCTCGCACCACAGTTGCTGATAAAGAAACAAACTTAATTGCATTTGCATGGTAGAGAGTAAGAGTAGGGAAGGGCATATACAGACTACTGGAATTCACGGAAATGTTTCGTTTCGTTCATTTTCTCTATCACTTCGAAAAAATGTTAAAGGGCTTCCTGTCACGAAAAATGCTTGAACATTTTTTACTTTTTTATTTCATACTTTCGTAATTGATTTTCGACAGTTCTCAGTTAACATAGAAATTATAAAATAAATATGACAGCTGAAATAAACAACTACGAAAAAGTAATTTACAAAAAAATTTGAGAAATGGTCGTTCATGTCAATCAGACTACGAAACTGCAAAACTACGACCCAACATGACTTCGAAAAATTGACATGAATCATACATTGGAGCTGATCATATTGCAGAAGAGCAAACGATACGAAACATAATGAAACCAAAAAGTTTGTCAAATTTTTAAATTCCTTCATTTCGTTTCGTTTGCTCTTTCAGTTATGTATTTTGATATTGCGTTTTTACTGTTTTTGTATGAAATTAATCACTTTGGAGAAGAAGAAAATAATGAAACGGAGCGAAACTATGTGTTCAAGCAAGTTCAAGAAACTTTTCTTTTTTTTTTTCATTTAACGAGAGAAACGAGAGAAAACGGAAGATTTGAAACGAAATGTAACAAAACTATTATACTTTATTCTCTACAACTGGACTCAAATCAGTATTTTAAATGACTTTTTCTAAAGCAAGATGGTACCTGGTACTGGTATACGCAATCGAATCTGATTTGCCATTTGTTGTTTTCGTTTGTTATGAGATTTTGTGATGATTAACAGACCAGCAGTAATCTATTGGGTGGATGCCATTGTAGTCCAGTCATATTCAGTATAAGTATGAATTTAATGTTTTAAATGTGGATTTATCAAAAATGTGACAAATTTTTATTAGGACACTGTAATACTAGGACACTTATTCTTATACGAATATGAACATATGTATGCTAGTATAGGTGCAATTAACAATGTTATAATTAAAATCAAAATCATGCAAAAGTTTTATTCGTTCAAATAGACACACACGACCATAAATACAGACACAACATACACACACACACACACACTGTATTTTATGGTAATTATTATTACAAACTTAACGAAAAATTCTAAAAATAAGGATAACATTTTTCTCGTTTCTTATATCTTTCTTTTTCATTTTTATTTTTTCTTTACATATATTATATAATATTGTACATACTTCATAAATTTATGGAAAAAAAAACTTTTTAATTATATATTTTCATGTGAATTTATATTTATTCTTATATATTATGTACTTTACGTAAATTACATAATATAGTATATAGTACATGTATGTATATACATACTACATACACTTATACTTACATATAAAGTTGTATAAGTCTATAGATATAAATATTTTGAATGAAGGAATGAATGTACACGGAGTGTACGTATATAATGTACAATATTTAAAATAATTGTGTGACGTAATTTCATTTCTCTTACAAAATAATTTAAGAAATACTTGATACAGACCAAAAAAAAAAAAAAACTACATACATAAATTAAAGAAGAAGAAAAATAATATAAAAAACAAATTGCGATTCATATAAAGGATAATAATTTCATACATATTTTACGTCATGTGCTTTTCGTTTTGGTTTTATTTTTCTTTTGTACATACGAGTATATCATATTTATACTCGTATATATTTTTTTGTAATTTTATTTTCTTAATTCATTTTATTTTTATATTTTACATTTATTTTTAAATATTTTTTTTATACATACATTTCTCATAATAAATATGTATTTTATTATATCCTTTAATCTGTTATTTTTAAATTTTATATTTTTGTGTATTTTTGCATTCTGATTTTTTAAAAATGTTTTTCACTCTTTAAAATGCGATATACACACATACACGCATGCATACCGAGTATTTATAACAAGTTTAATATAGTATATGAGAATATAACGTATATATAAAAGTAAAATAAATAAATTACAAACGTCAACACAACATTTCAATTTATACAAAGTATATTTATTATGTGATTGTATTTTTCACTAATATATTCTACGTGTTGAGGGTATTCACTTAAAATTGTTACTCAAGTTTTATGTGAACGCCTCTATGACGAAATTATATGAAATTTTCTGTCCTTTTCATACTCATTTTAATGTTTAAATTACTCAACATTTTTTGTTCATATGCTAGATAAACGAAAATGGGCTTGAATAGCTCGATGGTTGTGTGTCGGTCTTGCGATCTTTGAGATCACGGTTCGAACCCCAGCCAGCGCACACTCTTGCCCAAGTCGATCAATAATTTTTCCCATCAGCAATGTACACCAATAACTGATTACTGATGATAAACTGGATAATAATGTATATCTGACATAAAATTACTGATCGGCGGTGCCATGGACTGAGTATCCGCGTGCACTTAATATATACTATATACATTTATGTATAATGTATATTTGGAAAAATAAAAATAAAATAAAAAAGATAAACGAAAGAAAATCAATGATAATTATTGCTGTCTGTCTGTCCGCAAAATTAAATTTAAATTATCATTCCATCTTCATTACAATTTCATTGAAGTAAGTTCGAATGAAGTTCGAAATAAGCTTGAATGATGCTCGAATTAAGTTTCTAGAACTACATTCAGCGACAAAAATGAAAATGGTGAAAAATTATCATAGATTCGGTTTCGTTTGTCTATAAAAGTACACTTGTGGCTGATTTCTTCACACCTAAGTTGAGCTGATAGCCAGCAGGAGCAACGAGTTTGGTTTTCTTCACACAAACTTCTTCCTAACCAACTTATAACACTAAAATCGAAAGTTTTGAATCGAGACTCGAAATTTTTAATAGTTATGTGGTTGTATTCCAGTTAGACAGCTAGTCAGCGGTAGTATCGAATTAGGTTGCACTTAAATAAATAATCAAAGTTTTATCTTTCAACTAAAGTTAGCTGGCAGCTAAGTACCAATCACAGAAATGAAGAAATATATTATATTAAATATCTTTGTTATATTTCCGCTAAAATTAGCAAGAAGAAATCGAGCATTTGATTTACAATCCATCGTAGATTTCGTGACAGAGTAAATTTTTCTTTCCTCGTCCATTTTCATTCAAGTACTTAATTGTATTCACGCTATTCTTTTATGTTATCGCCCATCGTAGAGTAAGATTATAGGTTATAATTTGACGCTGGCAATGAGTAAATTATATTGAAAGTTTTGAAAGCTTGTGTACCAATTTCAATGTTTCCTATACAATAACATGTGGTAATCCACGATGGATTGTGAATACTATCTATACTCTGGCACGAAATTCATTTTGGTTTGTAAATCAGACGTTAATCATGAATACCCTCAATTTATATGTTATTTTTGTACTCAATTATGTACATACTCATACATTCAAATATGATAGACTTTACATATACTGTTTATAAAAGAGTGCATACGAGTATGCCATATGCTATATCATTTTGTGTTCATATGTAGATAAAATACTAGTTTATTTATTTGTTATGTGTATTTTCATTTAATTTTTATTTTTATTTTATTATTATTTTTTTTTTCAAAATTTTCTTTGTTGTACACATTTATATACTTAGATACATTCTTCTGAATACACATACATATCTAGATTTTTATATTTTGAAAAAATATTCATACTTCTACGAGTATTTATATGTGTATGTTTATATGTGTATGTGTATATTTTTATGTATGATGATGTGTATAAAGGTATGATATGTGGATATATTTTTATACACATACGTACTCGTATACTTTATCTATTTTTAACAAGTTTTCATTCCTTTTCTTAAATTTTATTTTTTATTTTTTTAAAAATGTTTATGTCCTTTTTATTTATTTTCATTACAATTTTTATATTCGTATAAGATACAACGTAAAGTATACGACCGAATATATGTACTTACGACGAGTATATGTACTATTTGTATTAAATGTAATAGAAAAATCTATTATTGTAACATATTTTTCTGAAAATATTTTCACTATAAAAAATTTCCATATACATAATAATGTAAATACTTGTACATATAGTGAATATACTCTTACTTCCATAGTATCTATCATACCATAAGAATACATACATGTGTGTGTATATATATGTATACAAATATTATATACGTAAGAGAAAATAAAAATAAAATTTATAACAGTTTGTTATTTTATTATATTTTTATTTTTATAATATGTATGTTTTTTTTTTTTTACTTTTTATTATTTTTATTCTTATTGTCCTTTTTCTCTAACAAACAATAGAAATGAAAATAGAGTAGAAAAAATTACTTCCGTGTAAAACTATGTTATGTGTATGACAACAACAACAAAAATATAATTGTAGAACGTAGATATATTTAAATACTATATGTACGTTACATAGAATGAATCCTGATATGTATATCTATACATATGTACGTATTTGTGTGTATGCATAAATGTATCTATAAATATTTTTGAATGTTTTCTTTTAATTTTCTCTTGTTATAATGTATTTCAATTTAAAAAAAAAAATAAATAATTTCATAAAAAACAAACGAACAAGAAAACGAAAAATAATGTGACGCAGAAAAACAGGACAAAAAATAAATTGTTTCACATGAAAATAAATATTATTTAACTGTTATTTTTCAGGTAAACAAAAAAAGTAATAAGTACGCATCGTTGTGTGCATTCATGTAAATAAAATAGATAAAAAATATGGTTTTTTGTTTTTCATTCATTTTATAATATGACATGATAAGTGTTTGTATAGCTACTATATATCTATATATCCGATAGTATATAGTAGTTGCCTGTGGTGTGCATTATTGTGTGTGTTTTTTTTTTTTTTTTTTGTTTTATTGGAAATTCAAACATGACTATAGCTGCAAGTACTATATCGCGATGTTATTTTCGATATTTTTATCTATTTTGCATTTTTAACATTTGTTTTCAATTTTTTTTTGAAACCGAAATGCACATATACATAGGAGATAAACATTATATACATAACAAGCACATCGTGTAAAATGTTTATGAGAATGATAAAAATAAAAATCTATTCAAATAACAGAAAAAATGAAATTCGAAAATCAAAAAATTCGAAATCGAAAATTCGAAATCGAAAATTCGTAAAAAAAATTTTAAAAGGTTATAAATATTTAAATACGAATAAAATGAAAAAAATCACACGAAAACAAAAATGAATTTATTGTCAATTTTTGTTTGTTTTTTTTTTCAAATTTTCAAATGTCCTTTGGACATTACATATACATACGTATGCATGATGTACAATAGAAATGAATAGTTGTATGTTGTATGTTTAAGTGAATAGAAAATTGTAAATGATTCAATCGAACGAAAACAACAGAAATAAAATAATAATTGATTTTGAATACTACCTATATAATTCTCTAAATTGATTCATTCTTTCATTTCAGTTTCGTATTCAATTCAAATTTGAAATTTAATTTTGACATGAGTAATGTACGAGTATATAGCGAGTATGATGAGCGATGAGTAAATCTATATACATCAATCAAATATTGTGTACATTTCTGAGCAAAAACAAAATGTCATTTTTGTATTTTTGATTAATTGAAAAATGAAATAATTAAGAGAGTAAACATACATATTGAGTTTTTATTCTGTATTGTGTATTGAAGAGAGAAAATAAATGCATAATAGAATCATAAATACATAATAAAATCAATACATAAAGAGAGAAAATTACAGATTACTCATAAGTTTCTTAACATACATATTTGTATGGATTTTTATTGGGTAAGTGATTTTAATTTTAATCTACGTATTGCATTCGAAATAAATTTTTTAATATTTTCGTATTATATTTTTTTAAATATTCAAATTCGTGAATGTATTTAAAGGCAAGTATGTACATATATAAAAACGAACTTTCTCATCCTTAAATACCTATGAGTACGTTCAGGTTCACATAAATAAGTTACAGATTTTATATGAAAAGAAAATTCAGAACTGGCTTATTACAATTAATGACTTAATTGTTTGAGTTTAAGGATTTTAGCGTATATCCTTTCTTCTTTTTTCTAAAAATATTGCAAGAAAATTCATTTTGTGGGTACATTGTATACGAATATACGAACACATGAACGTAAATAAACGTGAAAAAGTGTACAAGAAGTGAACTTTTTTTAATTAGGATTCACCTTATTGGTAAGTATTATTTTTGGGATTAAAAAAATTCAATTACTACGTATGTGATGTGTAGTTAATGTGTGAAAAAAAAATTCAAAAAATTCAAAAAATTCCAGTCGTATCCAAATAATATTTGAATTTTCCTCAATGCGAGTATAAATCTACCTAAATGCGATTATTTTGTAACAGAGACACTGTACATAATATGTAAGTGTATTAGTATAAAATATTTTTTATGTAATTACATATATACATACATGAGCATGTATACAGATACTATGTACGTACATATTGTCATTTTTGATATCATTTATAGCATATCCTTTTGCATTTTCAAGAATAAGAACCTTTCAAGTATCTTTTTATTAAAAAGGCAAAAATTATTTAGAGTATATTCAAGAGAATTATATATGCATTTAAGTGCATACACATCTACATACATTTCACATGTACACATACATATACAAAGGAACATTATACTTTTACATGAGTATATGTAATGATCTATTCGTTTCCATTTTTATGGCTATTCATTCCCATAAGAAAATATGAAAATTTTATTTCTGTACATTCATATTGCACACACACTACATAGAGAGCTAAGCTACATATATGTGACTATATATATTACATTCATATTCAAGTATATTGGACCACCAAGTTATGTTGCATGTGTATGAGTGCTTTTGTATAAAATTGAGAAGAGACAGGTAAAAAAATTTCATTTTTCAAATATACGAAAGTGCAATCATATAATGAGAAATTTTCAGACAATAATTTTCAACATACTACACGAGCACAAAAGGATATATGAATATAGGATAGGTTTATGTGAATGTATATGTATGTGAACATACATTTATATACTTAGTATAGTAGTTGTAATATGCGACAAGGAATGTATAATGAAATCAAAAGATACAGAAGAAAAAACAAATAATATCGAAATAAAGAAAAACATTATCGTGTATAGTTTGTATATCCGTACACATGTAGATGCATACGTAGCAGCATAGAATGGAGAACGTATAGAGAATGGAAAAATAAAATGTAAAATAAAAAAAAATGAAAGTAAAAATCACTTATAAACGTAAGGAAAACAATAGAAAAACTTGATTTATTCTTCATTCAAAAAAAAACAAGAAAGAAAATTCATTTTTTTATTTTTCATTTTTCATATTTTCTTTTTATTGTTGTAAAATGAAAAATAACATATACATGATATGTGCATATGTGCAAAAATTACATACATTCATATTTATGTGAGTTTGATTGCTTTTGGTATAAATAAGATAGCGGAAGATTCTTATGTTGCATGCTGTAATACATCAGCGATACACTGCAATCTTTATAATATTCTTATTTTATTAATTTTCCTTTATTCTATTCTTTGGAATTTGTATGTATGTATATCCGTAATACCAGAAAAAAAAATTGTACAACAAACCACGCAAGTTTAAAGCGTCAAAAAAAAAAAAAAAGAAAAGAAAAATGAAAAGCAATGAATTAAAAAATATGAAAGGAAGGACAAAGTGCATCCATTATTATTGTATTGTTGCAGGTTGCAGTGTCATAGGTCTTAAACCTTTTTATTTGAAAAAAAAAACGTTTTTTCATTCTTTGATTATTTTTTTTTCTCGTTTGAATTGAATTAAAAAATTTCATTCTTTTCAATAAAAAGGAAAGAAAAACAAAAACAAAAAAAAAACAATCAGCAACAAAACATAACAGAATAGAGATAATAGAGCATAAAATAATTGAAATCATTAAATGACACTTAATCGGGGTAGTTGAATTTATTATGAATCATACCGGCAATCGATATGTTTTGTTGCTGTTGCTGATGCTATATTGATGTTGTTGCCGGCAATGATGGTAATGGTGGTATTTCTTTTCTGTGACTTTAAAAAATTCACTTTTTTTGATCTCAATGATGTGATGTGATCTCATGACTTTATTATTGTTATGTGTGCGCCTACAGAGCTTAAAATGTATTGCGAACCATTGAATTGCTGATAGAGAAGCAAACTCTTTTACAATGATCTAATGCGCTCTAATAATAATTTTTGTTACTTGTTGTCAGCAAGTAGACTAATCAACTTATCAGCATTTCTAAGCTCTTTTTCCCAATAAGCTGGTATACTCATTCAAAGCTGATTGAACTTTGGGGGTGATGAGAGTTGAAAATTTGTAATGAAAAAACCTGCACTTTTGAGATCAGTAGCCAGTTCCTTTACCATTTATGGTGCCATCGGGCCCCCCTCCATCAAAACTATTAACAATAACAAATGGAAATTGGGACACATTTTTTTTTATGGGAATGGAAAGTTTTTTTTTGTTAGTTTTCATCTATCATATATTATCCTGACTGAGTGTAATTAACTGATCTGATAATCGTACAAGCATATACGATGTGTGAGTATTAAAGTATTAAATTTTTTTTTAATAAATAAATGAGAATATTTTAAATGAAAATTAATGGAAAACTAAATCGTACGCAAATCCTTATTATTATCATAAATGAATACATGTATGTACATATTATTATGTAGAATCTGACGGGTGTATAGGATACGTGTAACACGAGGGTTTTTCAAAAAATTCCCAGAAAAATAAAATAATACACTAGTGTTGATTTTTATGAATTTATTTTTCTACGTATAAACTACCAAGTTTCATCACCAGTCACAATACAGTGCGAAAAGTCTTCAGGATTTGAATCGTATTTGGTCAAGAACTCAGTGAAAGTTCGGCGCAGCTTTAGCAATGTTTTAATAATACCTAATTTTTCAGGTATCCTTTTAAATAAAAATAAATAAATTACTTTTTTATACATAGTAGTTACGCTTTCAAAACACTCAAAATATAACCTCCAAACTTCTTGACTGTTTTCCCGCTATAGTTACTTACTGACGCAATTATTCCGGGAATTTTTTTAAATAACCTCGTATTATATGAGGAATTAGTAATAGAATATCCTAAAGCTGAATTTTGTGATTCATTTTCATTCTTTATTTTTATTTCGTTGAAATATTCTCTTTTTTTCCTTCAAATTTTATTTAAATTTTCATTTATTTGATAAGTATGTACATAATCTCTATATACATACAATCATATATACCCCATCATACGTATATGTTATATTTGTGTTAGATTAGAGTGGTGATTGTTGTGTGTTCCTGTAGTAGTTATGTAAATGTTTTACGAAGTTAAATTTACGTTTAAATAAAATCTTTGACATTTTAATGAAAAATTCTTCATTTCATTAGATATTATATTTTACAGTAACACATCATAAGGATTACATTATTATGAACGACAATATATGACAGTATATTATGATAATAATAATAATAATGTAATAATGTCTTGTCAGATATTTTGTTGTCAAAAATTTTTTTTTTTTTTTTTTTGGTAGATGAATCTATTATGTATTCGTATACTAAAATATCCCCATGTGGATTTGTTCAAAAATTTCTGTAAATACAAAAGTCACTGACAGTGTTATGTATCTGACTAACAAACATTCTTCTCATAACATTCTTTATTCTTCATAAATGTATGTACGTACGTAAATAGCTACAGTCTTACTTACGTAATGATTTTTTAGAAGATGATTATAAGAAATAACAAGAAAATTTAAACACAAAATTTCCAGAAGCGTTAATTACTTAATGCATCAATTTTCTATTTTCTTACATGTGTACATATTTAATTAATTTATTTTTTGCTTGTTTAAGGATATTTTTACATTGTACAACAAAATCTAATTTTTTTTTATATACATATTTGCTTTTCGATTATTTTTTTTATTTTATTTTTAATAAATTATTTAATGTAAAACCTTAAAAATTATCATCATGCTTAAATGCTGAAGTTTTTTGAGCATTTATTCAGTTTTAGGTATGTATCTGCAGCATGTATTTATTATTTGAAGTTTGAGTTCGATCGAATGTTTTGTCTATAATGTTTTCTTATTTTTTTATTTTTGTCGGTAAATTCTTGGAATTTGAATTTCATTTCATTATTTTTATTAATTTAATTTTTGTTTTTTTTTTTCAATTATCCACGAAAGGTTAACAATTTACGATTTTATTATGAAATATGAAACTATTTTAAGAAATATATCAAAAGAATTGAGATTTTAGAAAGAATTTACTGTACAATAAATTATTGTATTGAATTACTCATTAAATTTTTGATTGTTTCTGTTTATCATACGAATTAATTCGTTAATTTTGATATACATACATTATATACATTATGTAACTACATATTGCATAGAGTGTAAATAAATAGAACGCTAATGTGATACTTAAGGTCGTATTCAACAACCAAGATTATCCGTTGGATATATATTAGCCTGGTAATAATTTTAGCTTATTCATCACCATAGCAATAATATATGTATTCGGACATCATTTTCGGAGTGTCGAACATGTCAGATGATTACGAAAAGTTAATATTTTTACATTACAAAATGAAAAGGAGGTTATGTGGTGTGATGATTGTATGTGAGCACTGTGCTGTTGCTACTAATAACAAGGATGTTCAAACGATATTTATAGAGTACCGCTCCCTGGTTGTCTTAAAAATATCCGAATAGTGTATAATCGAGATTAATGAATACACTTTATCTTCAGATAAAAGATAATCTTGTTTGGTGAATATAACCCTAAAAGTTATTGGACATAATAATGATTAAAGAACAAGAAGAAGATTTGTTATACAATAATGGTTTGTGCTTAAACTAAGTTGAATTTTGGATTTGATTTTAAGCTTGATTAAATGACAAATGATTTTTATTATCATTTGATGTATTGAAATTACAATATTTCTCTATGTTGCTGTTATTGTTGTTGTTATTGTCAGTGTTGTATACGGTGGAGGAGGACGATCACTCGCCTATGTACTGTTACACATTATCTAATGTTCTATACATTGATATTCATTGTATGCATATAATTATGCGACTACATTTATTTTATTTTATTTTTTTTTTAACTGTGAAAACATGAAAATATTTTCTAGATGATTTAAGTGGATAAAAATTTAGATTTGTCATTTATAATATTTTTGTTATCTATCATTCATAAAATAAAATGTTATTAATGACAAAAATTTTCATTTATTCAATCGTATATGTTGTATTTTATTTATCTGACGTGTGTTGGTTGTACGTATGTATACATAACATTTATATAAATACAAACACATAAGTATTATGAGTACATCATGTAAAATTACATATTCACATTTATACTTTTACATATCTACTACACGTAGTACGCATACAAAAATATTTTGAACATAAAAAATGAATTTAAATAAAACGAAAAATAATGTTCGATTGATTTTCATATTGGGTGCTTTCGATTTGGCAATTTCAAGTACTTTCGTTGCGAGTACTAAAATGTGTCTAGGATAAATTGTTAAAACGAACGACACAAAAATTATTATTCGTCAATACTTGCATCTACTATCAGCTATACTAGAAAAATTTTTCATTAGTAGCTGCGAGTATAGATGGTTTAGCACAGACATTTACCTTTTCTAGTATCAAGTTACTTGAAATTGCGAAATCGAAAGCACCTTATGTGCATGTATTCAAAAAATATATTTATGTTTTTGTAATTTTGTGTGACATTAAATCTATACAAATGTGTGTGTATTATTAATTTTTTTTTCTGATTGAAAATTCACAATATCGATATTTGAATATTAATATCATAAATCATTTTTTTTTTTGCATTATGGTTACATATTCTCTCTAATATAAAAGATAAAAGTAAATATATGAGTACAAGTCCATAGATTGGTATACAATATACATTCATGTACATGTAGTGAGTACCAGTACGTTTGTAAACGTATACTTTACATACTTATTTATAATACATAAATCAAAAGTACGCATATAACATATAGTAATTGAGTGGGTGTTGAAAATACTTAAATAGGAGAATGAGTGAATGCGAATATGGTTAAATAAAATATGAGATAGTTAGAAAATTGATTTTGATTTGTGTTTTAATTTCGTCAAAATATAATAGCGTGCTCTATATCTTTTATTTTCTGGGTATTATGCATGTACATATTCAATTTGACGAAAATAAAAAAAATAAAATTAGAGAAATGAAATTTATAATATTTAAAAATTGATGAATGTAAGCTTGGTATCACTTTTCTGTGCGTTCATACTAGCAATATGTGGACGGCAATGACAATATTTATTTGCAAAATGTGAATAAACAAAAAAAGAATATGTATCTATATGAATTCAATTTTTCTAAAAATTTCTTGTGTAAAAATCAACGTGTCACAATTATTATCTCCAAAGAAGAAGCGAAAAATTTGCCAAAAATGTAATGTCTGATGCATAGTCAATATCAATAAATTACCATATTGCCGACCATATTGTTAATAAAAAAAAAATGCAGAATGGATAAATTCAATAAAATATAAAAATTTTTTCTCAAATTTTTTTAAAATAATTAATTTAACATTTTCAAAATGCATTGATATGGCATTGACGCATATAATTCAGTGTAGAAGATCATTAAGTTTTGACTTATATGCATTTTTGCCATATTGTACATAGAAAGAGACAGACGCACCAGCCATAAGTTGCTTCGAAAGAAGAGCATTAAGAAGGATTTATGGTGCTACTAAAATAGGTGACAATGAATAAGTCAGAAAAACTGAAAAAGAAAACTAACAACATAGATATAGTCGCATATATCAAGATCAATAGACTTAGATTGATCGGGCATGTCAACAGAATGGAAAATAATAATCCATGTAAATAGTTATTATTTGGTAGGTAAGATGGTGGGAGAATCAGAGGTAGACCGAGGAACAGATGGAGCGATAGGGTAAACGCAGATCCCCGGAATCAGGACAACGCGTATAGAAAAGTGGAAGGAATAAATCGATGGAAAGAGAAGAATGGCGGCGCATTCAATCAGAGGCGAAGGATCTACTAAGGACTGTAGAGCAGTAGAAAAAGAAGATTATTGAGTTTTGAGATATTGAGATTTAATTGACGTTTTTTTATTTTAGGAGGCTTTTGGACTTGAACTGTTGGCTTGAAGGATTTCAAATTTCTGGTATTTTGCTTTAACCTTCTCTGTCGATTATTTTATAGTTTATCAATGTATTTATAACACTTGTTATTATAATAATTTATTATTTTTCTATTTTTCATTTCAGATTATATTCAATTCGCATATCACTATGTCACAGTTGATATACAAATTTAATTATTTTCGCTGTGCGATAAATTTTGTGTATCCTGTTACGTACATTTTTTCTTCTTCTTTTTAATTTGTTTTTTGTTTTGTTTTGATTTTTCAATAATTATTATATAATGTGGGGGGTATATGTGTTGTAATTAAAAATTTATTTGTAAATATACCAATAACCTTCAACAAAAACGACCTCATTTTCATATATTATGTATTTTTTTATATCATTTCTTAATTATATGTGTATGAATATTATACTAAGTAATGTACCACATACATGGTACACATTCTTGTGCTGATTTTCCTCTCTATTGAAGGAATGAAAACAAAAAACCATACACATATTTACGCATATTAGCTGTACCCTATACATACATACATTGCATTATAGATCCTGAAAATAAATAAATAAATTACTTTCTAATCTTCATTAAGGAGAGAAAAAATACAAAATAAATAAATAAATAAAAAAAAAAAAAAATTAGAAAAAAAAAATTAAACGGAAAGAAACTAAAGTACATTATCTTAAGTGGGTGTGTAGGTGTACTATTTATTAAGCAGCACATTTATGTACATTATATATCTTCTATAATATCAAATTTTTATAAAAGTGTGCAATAAATATTTTCTTTTATATGTGTTTTTTTTTTTTTTTATTCTTTTAGAGTATCTACATTCATATGCTGTATAGATAGATACAGGTAATGTTACACATGGTATTATAAAATTTATAGTGCGTTTCTTTCTATGTGCGATTTTATTTATTTATTTAATTTTTTTTTTTTGTTTTTATATTTTCTATTTCTTTTTCTATTCCTATTCCATATATATACTAGGTCATTCAAAAAGTTCGCAGCCTAACGCATACGTGACATTTCTAGAAACAAAAATTTATTCGTATTGGCAACACCAGTCCTTCATATGAACGTACCATAAATTCCAGATCGATCTGTCAAATAGTTTAGTTTAAACAGTTGATTAAATTACACGTGCTTGGCTTGTTTTCAGAAAATGGATAATTTAAAAAATCGGGCGATGATTGAATATTTGTTTAAAAAAGGATTAAGTGGGAAAGAAATTGTTGATGATATGGTAAACGTATTAGGAGACAGTGCTCCTTCATATGCAATTGTAAAAAAATGGGTTGCTCTATTTAAACACGGCCGTACAGACATCAATGATGATCCGCGTTCAGAACGTCCAAAAGCAGCAACCACGCCAGAAATTATCGATAAGGTTCATGATTTGGTTTTGGAAGACCGCCGAATAACTGTGGTTGATTTAGCTGGGGCCACAGGCATCTCAATTGGATCAGTACATAGTATTTTAACCAGTGAATTAGGTATGAAAAAATTATTGACAAGATAGTTGCCGCATTCGTTGAATTCTGACCAAAAACGCATTCGAGTGAAACTTTCTCAACAACATTTGGGTCATTTTCAAAAGAATAGAATTGATTTTGTGCGTCGATTTGTAACCATGGACGAGACCTGGATTTATTACTATGATCCTGAATTGCGACAACAAACAGTAGAGTGGACCGAGCCAAGCTGTTCGGCCCCAAAGCAGCCAACGCTCTCAAAATTTTCAAAGAAGGTTATGGCATCAGTTTTTTGGGAGGCAAAGGGGATTTTACTAATTGATTACCTTCAGACGAGTAAAGCGATAACAGGAGAATATTATTCAAATCTTTTAGACCAATGAGACACAAAAATTCGGGAGAAGAGACCAGGATTACAAAAGAAAAAAATCATTTACCGCCAAGACAATGCACCAGCACACAAAGGTCTTCTTGCAATGGCCAAATTGAAGGAACTACACTACGAATTGTTGAAGCATCCACCATATTTACCAGATCTAGCTCCGTCCTGACTTTCATTTATTTCCAAATCTCAAAAAATTCTTACGTGGTAAGCATTTTTCATCAAATAAAGAAGTCATAACGACTGCCGAAGACTACTTTGGAGGTCTCGAGGAAAATCACTTCAGGCAAGGGATAAATGAATTGGAAAATCGCTGGAAAAAATGCATTGAGCTTAGGGGGGAATATATTGAAGATTAATTGTATTTTGGTTCATAAATTCATACTTCTTCATTATAAGGATGCGAACTTTTTGAATGACCTAGTACATATATATATATAAGTATTTTTTGTTCTCATTTTCATTATTTATATTTAATATGACTGGTTAAGTGTACTCGCATATACAAAATTTATACGCTATACCAACCAACATTGTGTATACAAATACATGAGAGAATATCAGTTAAATATCCATAAATAAATAAATTTTTTTTTTTTTTTTATAAACAGGAAAATATGTAGCCTCTATATATTATATATTTATATCTATTACTATACTCGTATTTGTACTGTATGAATGTGTATTAATACAAAAATAATACAAAAAAAAAATGTTGAAGAGGATCTAATACTTACTAGAAAAGAATTATACAATATTTTATAAAATGTTTTCATTTTCTCTCTTGATTTATATTCATACGAGTATTTCTGCACATATGTAGGTACTACATACTCACATTATACAACGGATCCACACATCATAGAAGTATCTATATACAAATGCGAATATGTATAGAGGAAGAAAATTATTCTATAAATATTTCTGTTCATCCTGAGGATATTTTTATTTTCTAATTTCAATTCTTTGTTTTGCTTTTCGAAATATAAAATCCAAAAAAAAAAAAAATGAAAAGAAAAAGAAAGAAAAATGTTTATACTGTAACATATCGCAACAATAATGGCAACAGTGTTTTTATACAAGTAAGTATTATATACGATTCGAGTACATAATATTTTTATTAGTGAGATTTTTGTTACATAATTTTTTATATATCTAATAACGAAGAAAGTAAAAAAATAAATAAATAAATAAAAAACGGATTACGAAAACGAACAAAATTATAACTTCTATAAAATCTATTACGCGATATTATATAACGCAGTAATACGGTGTGTAATCGTTCGTTTATACCATATACCGCTAATAATATGTATTGAAAAGCTTGAAAGTACATAGCTACATATGTATATAAATAATATGATTTTTTATGTAAATGAAATGAAACACGACACATTTATAAGGGTTCAAATAAAAGTTATAATCCAGATTGAAATTTATTTTAAGAAAAAAACATATATTATGATCACACTTGTATTATATTATATAATATTTTTAGTAAAATAAGGATTTAGATTTTAGGATTAAAAAAAAAACTTTATTGAGAATTTAATTTTTCTTTTTATTGATAAAAAAAAAAAAAAAATGTGTGAAAAATAATTATTATTATTTTTTATTTTATCTTACGTACATGTATACATTTATATTTTAGAATGACTTTTAGTACAATAATTTTGTATCCTTACAACAGAATACAGTGTACTATCTTTCTTGTCACAGTTAGCGTGTACCTATTCCCTACTCGTATTTACCTTATGTAATACGAATGCGTGTATATACCTATGTACGTAATGCAAATCTTGTATAAAATTAAATTTTATTTATTACATAACGTCGTAATATGTCCCTTTTGCTGCTATATGTATCTACATGCATGTATGTAACTATTATTACAATAAGTGTAGGTGTAGGTGTATTTATTATTAATGTAAAAGAGAGAAAACCTTAAATATTTTACATTTTAATTGGCATTACATATATTGAAGTTTAAGTTTTCTCTAAAGATTTTCATTTTATTTATTTATTAGTAACGAGTATTCGTTATTGTTTCTGCTTTTTTTTTTCATTTCTGATTGTTTCATTTTTTCTTCATCGTTTGTTCAACTTTAATTTGATTTTTGTGAGATGATATCCTTGAATCGAAATAAAAGTTTTGTTTTTTTTTTTTATAAAAAATAATATAACGTATGTATAAATGCGAGTATAGGTAATAGAAATCGTAAAATGATTCACTAGAGATTACCACATATTAGAGAATAGAATGTATTCATGGTATATAGATGAAGCCTTATAGGAATATTTTACGAATGTATGTAGGTATATGTATGTATTGTATGGTGTCTACACATATTAATATGATATACTAGGTTAGGGATGCACAATTGTACGTTGTAAGTTATTTTATTTTTATTTTAAATTTCATTTTATGTGCCTATAATTTTAAGTGAATTTTCAACTTTTATTCTATTTATTGCACATAATATGTAGACCTGTTTACATACAAAAAATGTATGTATTTTATTAGCATCAAATCCAGGATCGGGATTATTGAAAATATTAAATATTCACATATGTATTTATATGTATTTACTCATCATATGTACGTATTTATTGAAGAAATTATTGTAAGGATTTAAAAATACAGAATAATATAAAAATATATTGTACAAAAATATGCGACTACCAGAATTGTCGAATTACAGGATAACAAAGGTTAGCTGCGAATACAATTAAATGTTTAGGTTATGTATACACTTTATATAGTCTTCAAGTCTATTTATGTATAACAGCAGTGATGTGATACGTTTAAGGTACATACATTACATTTACAATCTAGCTCAGATTACGTTCCATTTAAGATATTTCACACCTTCTCCAAAGAAAACTCTATAGTGCTATCGTTTTTCCATTCAGCCCAGATTACACAAGAGTTAGATTGGGATTAGGTTTTATTAGTAATCTGACACTAGCGATAAGCGAAAGTTATATTGAAAGCTTGTGTACCAATTCCAATATTTCTCTATTATCTCTCACGCAGTCTGCGGGCTAAATTGTAAATACACGTTTAGAATTTATTTTTCATTTAATCAATTTTATTTTTTTTTGTGAGACAGATCACATTTTAGATTTTTAGATTGAAATGAGCAAAAATAATTTTGAAATATTATTTTTTTTTTTGTAATTTTAATTTGAATTTCATTTTAGAATATCTACATAACGGACATGAGAGATGAGAATGTGTATGTACATAACATATGTACGAAAATAGAATAAAATGAAATTTAAATTTATGTACTATATTCACTGAACGAAAAATGTAAATGAACTAATGTATAATTCAATATGTCGTATAGGCATTGTACTTAAGTGTGTACAATTATATATTTGATTGTACGAGTTTGTACACATCCATAGATGGATATGACAAATTTTATATTAATTCTACACATCCGTATAAGGTCATATATGTATGTCACTTTATTCAAAAAGTTTTAGAAGATTGTTCAAATGGAATATATCCTAAGGTTCCCATAAACATCCGATATATCTGACGACCGACTGATCGACAAATAAATTGAAGTCAGATTAAAGTTGTATTTTTATTGTTTTGTAGGTAAGTTGTTAGACTGATTAGCCAATTTTAAAGTCGGACGACTGGTTTGATTTACCGGAGCGTGGCTTAGAATACTAAGTTGACTGTGTGCCCTGTGTGTGCATGCATAGTTAAGTTCCGAAATTATTTTAATTTTTAATTTTGTGGTATATGGAACGAAACTATTTTATAAAGAGAAAGTGTAGAAGAAAATAAAAAAATTCAGAAACAAAACATTAATGAAGTGAACTCCAAAAAATATTCTTCTGAATAAAGTCTGTGTTAAAGTCGAAATGCTAGTTGTAATGTCTTTCTGTAGAGAAATTATATCAAATTGTTCGTCAACCAGTCGTCAGATATATCATATATGTTTGAGCGTTTGAGGGTACCTTAAGTTTTATATTATATGCCTAAAGCATCCTAAAGTGAATTGAATATATCCGTTTTTATTTTTATATTTTCATCTCTATATGTTTATAAAAAAAAAAAGGATATTACATAATAATCATATGCACACATACACATAATGTAATATTTTTATATATTTTTTGTATTTTGATTTGTATTTTTCAATTTTATATCCTGTCGGGTATCAGATAATTTTTTTTTTCATTTTTTTTTTTTTTTTTACATTGAAATTATATGTGGATATGATGTATGAACTACATAATGTATGAACATTTTATTATATGAATGTTGTATATGGTTTTATATTCAACCTATTTTCATACACTTTTATACCACATACTACTGCAGCCTCTCTGCATCTTAGACAAATCTGTGTGTATACAAATGTACTATATTGAGTTCAAAATTCAAATAATATTTTATATGTACTACATTTGATACAGGCACATACTTATATGTTTGCGAATACATATATAGAATTTTATGTAAGTAGTGTATTATGTCCTCTATATTTTTTTTCTAATTTTTTCTATTGTTTCTATAAACTTGTTTGTTTATTTTTATCATATTTTTGTTTCATTTTTATTTAAATTTTTTTTTTTTTTTATTTCAATTTGTATTCGCAATTTAAAAGAAAAAACATCCTACACGTTTCGGATATTTATTATTATTATTTTATTTTTCTATTTTATTTATTTACGAATTTTTATATTTTATTATTTTTTTTGTTTTGTTCTTATTCAAATTAGATTCGTTATTATGTATGTGTATTATTTTTATTGTATATATTGAAATTGAATTGTATATGTAATGTACAAATGAATGAAAATGTCCGTATATATTACGAGTTTTATTTACGATGTGTACATGTAAGTATTTTGAAAATAAAATCTAAGGTATACACTCTTGAGAATAAAATACATAAATAAAATAATGAATAAAGAATTATATAAGTATGTATATCCACGCCAATATACAAATAAATACGTTTGTATTTGTATTCAAATTTATTCGAAAACTCTAGATAGAGTCCATTCTAGAACATAAATTCACTTTTAAAAGTGGTGTAAGTCCATTATATTAATCTGAAGATATTTATCAAGCTTTTATATGGTTATATAATTTACATTTACCTGCATGAGTTTCTTCTTCTCCTTCTTCAATGGCACTCACGCACTGACTACATCTTTAGGTAAGTTAGAGCTTTCACCGAAGTGGTTTCTAGATTTATTGCTATCATGTATGTAACTACAATTGAACGTGAATTGTGAACTACTGAGTTGATGATAGAGAAGCAAACTCTCTTGCATGATAGGACTTAGACTAGTCTATTATTAGAACAGTGCAATGGTCTAATAATTATTTATGTTACTTGTTGTCAGCAAGTAAATTACTTATCAACATGTCTAATAAAATATAAATAAATTTTTTAAATATACTATAAATATAACATTTTGAAACATTTTTTATGGGAACTGTTTTCAGATAAAAAGCTCAAAAGAGGGGCAGATTGTATTCATTATGTTATTTGATCAAGTTTGATATTGAATCTTCTGTTTCGTTTTCTCTTTCATTTAAAATTTTTTATTTAGTTTCCTGTCTCCATGTTCTCCAATATTATGATTTATGAAGTCCAGATATTCATAAGCAAAGTACAAACGTACAAATAAATTGAGTAATATACGCATTTTTCTCATTTTCAGTCTTATTCTTACCAGTAAAAGTGTTCTGTTTAGACTGTTAGTTTTTGCCAATTAATAAATTTATTCTATACAATTCCTTTTAATATAGCACAGGAGTTCATTTATGGACCTAGGCTAAGTGACTTTTTCTAACTGAGTATGTATTTTCTATCGGTATGGGTTGTGATTGTGAAAGTGAACCACTGAGTTGTTATTATAGAGAAGAAAACTCATTTACATGATATGTCTTGGACTTGTGGTGAGTTACTTGTTATCAGCAAGTAGGTAGACTCGAATCAATATTTCTTTAAGCTTGTTTTTCTCAGAAAGCTGTTACTCATTTAAAGCTGGCTGAATTGATTGGGACTAATGAAAGTTGAAAATAGACAATCAAAAATTAAAAATTACTTTTTTTTTTTACTTTTGCTTTAGACGGGAATCGAAGTCACAACTTCGAGATCAGTAGACCATTTGTTCTAAATACCACTGAGCCACCAACAGTTAAATTGTAATTGTTTTATTTATTTATTATCAAAATTATTACACTGTCATCTCATTTGATACTTAATATTTTTATTAATGAATTTTCATTTTTTAAAAATGGACTTATACCGCTTTCAAATGTATGTGTATGTGCATTTAATTGATTCACATATCTGTTCAAATTGGCACTGTATACTCGTACATACATCCTTATACATCCTACTCTGTCAATTCAATTAATAGGCTTATAGAAAAGCACATCCATCCATGTATTTAGATAAATGCGAGTATAAGTATATGTATTAAGCATGTATAGGTACTATGTATGTGTTATGTATTTATCGTAAAATGTCTCTAAAATTCAAAATAATCCTGTGTCTTTCTATTTTCTTTTTTTCTTTTTGTCTTTTCTTCGTTTTTGTTTCTTTAATTCATTTAACTACCTAATGTACATTCATATCATCATTTCTATTATTTATTTAGATTAGGTATAGATACAATTTTCTATTATTTCCATTATTATGTTTGTATGTATTATTATTTTTACATAATATATTACAATTACACAAAATAGCTATACCTATAAGTATACAAACTCGTATACATAATAATTTACTGGTAAAATTTTGTCTTTCTATATTCGATTAAGCTTAGAAGAAGAAAACGATGAAGAAAATGAAAAGCATTCAATGAAAATAAAAGTTGTATTTTTTCTCAAAAAGATTATCTACGCATTTGTATGCATTTAGTATATGATATGATAGTATCTGTGAATTTGTAAAAAAAAAAAAAAATAGAATATCGTTATTGAATTCATTTTGTGATTCGTTACTGTTTTATAGTTAATTCGATATTCGAAGCATAAATATAGATAAAGGAAAATTTGTATTTTATATTTTCTTCATTTTTTTGTTTTTTTGTTTTTTTCACAGAATAAATTAAAAAAGAGAAAGAAAGGAAAAAAGATAAAGATGGAATTTGAATAAATTCTAATTGAGTCCTGTTCATCGAATTACATTATAATGAGTGTACATTATTTATGTATGTCTAATAATAATGAATTCATGAAATCGTTTATGTATATTGTACTTAAGATGTACATTTTATGCATTGTTTTTCTTTGCCTCTTTTTTTACACTCTTTGTTAAAATAAATTTCATTCATTTTTATTTTTCTCATTTTCTTAGTTTTATAAATAGAATTTTTGAAAAGTAATTGGTAATCGTAATAATGTAATGTAATGATGATCCTTTTTGTAAAATGAATATAAAAAATATAAGAGAATACATTTTACACACACAAATACGAGGGATTGTAAAATTGGTATTTTAATATACTAATTGGATCTGTCTGTTATAATAGGCTGGTAGTCTGGTATTTAGTCTGATAGACTTAGACATAGTCACCCATATCATCCCATATCTTCCTAACCACTTCTAATACCTTCATGGTATATAAGTATCTACTCGTATTATGAGTATTGAATTGAATTTGTAAAATTTTATTTTAATTCGAATTTGAAATGATTTTAATTTTCGAAAATGTAACGAAGACATAAGAATTTCGAATTTTTTATTTTCCATATTCAACTGAAAATGTTTTCTGTAGCTTACTCTGAGATTTATTATAATTGAGATTCATCACCATCATCATCGTTAACTCTACAGGCCTTGAGTGATATTAAATTGCTCCACGATTTGTAGTTTCATATAAATCTGATTGACGCTATTATTTTTATTGAATGAGATTTTTGTCATTAATAGTGCGATTAACCTTGGAATTGTGAATCTCATTTGAATAGCAGGACATCAAGGGAGTTTCGATTACAATGAACAGCGTTTGCTGAGTGCTCAGGTTCATACCTCTCCCTAAACAAACAAACAACAACAACATCCCTTGAAATTGAAGTAGCATAGATCCAAACCACAGACACAGTGTGTGGTTTATCCAAAACCATAACCTATCACCTATCACCATAACCTAACACAGTAAGAGAATTTAATTTTTGAAGGTATCTTAAATAAATCAATGTTACTTCTTTGCAAAAATTAATTAATCGAAATAAATCAATTACCAGTAATGTATGTACATAAGACATAAATGAATGAATATATGCAAACATGTAGCTGTACATACAAAATGAAAATGTGTGCAATTAAATTATAAACATGTGTACTATAGACTAGAATTATTAATTTTGTTATATAAATTTAATTAGAAATTGAATGCACCTAAGGATATGTTACTTAACATTTTGGTAAAAGGGACTGAAACTATTCAACTTTACTTTGAAATGAAAATAAATTCAATATGTGAAATCTTAGAAATTAAATTTGAATTGGACATCAATATAATTATCTTTGGTAGACAGTAGACACATGGATGCACATTTGTGTAAATTTATATAAATGTCTTCGCATTTGTAAGTGTGCGTGTGTATCTAAAGAAATATGTGATCGATTAAATGACAAAGTTTACAATTACTGATTTAAATAATAAACTTATTTGGACTGCAAAGAATAAGGGGATTCATTTCACGTTTTAGTTTGTTGTAAACTTCGTAATCTTCGTAATTTTTCAGATTTCGTAGTTCATTTCCATATACATTTGCAAACTATGAAAGTTTTAAAAAAATTGCAAAGGTGAAATGCTTCGCAGTTTCTAAATTTTGTATTTCGTAGTTTCGTATTGTTAATGTGTTTGACAGTTCTTAAAATTGGCTGTTGGCATAGAAATTAAAATATTAAGAAAAGAAATGTAACAGATGTAATGAAAACAACTGCGAGAAATAAGTAAACTACAAAAAAATTTGATATGGTCTGAACGTTCATTTCAACAGAACTACAAAACTTGAAAACTGAAAAATTTTACATATAGTGAAGTGAAAAATGACATGAATCCCCTTATCATTTATTAAATTATTTAAAATAAATAAAATATGTATAACGTACGTAATATAAATAAGGACTATTTACAGTAAATTATGTGAATGAAAAAATATTTTAATAATTAAATTAAATAATTTCTACACGCATAAGCATAAATACATAAATATAAAACGGACACAAAAGAATAAAAGTTATAAAAATTATACGTAAATGTGTATAGATAGAATATAAGTATCTACTGATACATTACATATAGGTACTAGATCCTGTAGAGTGTAGAAGATAGATAGGTACTATATTAGATACTTTTACACGTGTCAAAAAAAAAATTAATAATAATTAAATTACAATGTTTTAAATAAGAAAAAATAAAATTTATTCATATTTTTTTTTTGTTTTCTATTCAAAACATTATTAGTATCTATACATGATGTACACTACAGAGATGTAAGAAAATGAATAGAGAATCTTCGAATTGATCAAGCAGAAACAGAAAATAGAACAATAAAGCACATAAAACATGGCAGAAAAAAATAAAATAAATTTTTTTGATGCTGTGAATTGATATAAATAATGTAGTGCAGGATACTTGTGTATTTAACGCAGTCTAACAAAAATAATAAAATAGTACTTACATGAAAAATGAATTTAAAAAGGAGCGAAATTATGAAATTATTTACCTGAAAAAAAATGAAATAAATTAAAGGATATATGTACTACATTTGACATTTTACAAGTTATACCATCATCATTTCATAGATATTTTTATAAGTTTCTCTGTGGCTATATCTATGTGTGTATTTATTTATACTTTGCCAGAATTTTTTTTTGTATTTTAGCATAGCAAATTTATTGTTACATTAAGAAAATCATTGTACCATATTATATTTTGAAATGTAATTTTTCATTTAATTTTGTATGAATGTTTAAGGTTTAAGTACATCTACTACTTACTTCCCCACATGTTCGTTAAAAATGAATGAAGATTACTTTTATGCATTAGAGAGAGAGAGAGAGTGAGAGTGATCAAAAGGTAAGTAAATGATCATCTTAAATCGAAAATCGTAACATAAATTATTATGTACAAATTACAAAGATTTATGTATAAGATGGGGTCAAAGTAGTAATATCATAATGTACATATATTAAATGCGCCATTTTGTTAGAAATAAAAAAAAATTATTGAACACTGATGTTTTCATGAAAAGCTTATTTAAAGATAACAAAATTGATAAGACAAATTGAAAATGTAAAAATTTTCTGTAATACTCAATGAACTTCATTTGCCTCAGAGTATGTATGGAGTAGAGGGAGAAACAAGTTTAAAATGTTGTTAGTTGATTTTTCGTATTTGTCATATACACTACTCGGTACTCGCATATTTTACTGAGAGAGAGTAAATCAACTTCTTCTGAAGAATGAAAATACGAGAAACGAGTACACACGATGTGTAGTGTAGAATATTTCTCTTCTCGTATCATCGTAATGTGATATAGTCAGTAACTCAGTAACCTTCTCTGCTTCAGAAGAATAAATTAGTTTATTGTCCTTCATTTAGTTTTTTTTTTTTTTTTAATAGAATACGCATAGTATTAATATCCTTATTATTAAGTATTAATTTCAAAAGAATAATCAAGTTAATAATTGTTTAAATATGAATGCAGAAAAACAGGTGAATTTACTTAAAATAAAAATATACAAATAATTTTAGATACATATTTTACATTTTATCTTCGGTTTGATTTTAGAAAAATTGTTGTATGTACATATATGTATGTATTTCAATGTATAAAATGTAATATGTTATGTGTAGATATATACAAAACTTAAAAGTTAATCAAACTTTCAGAATAAGTTTTACGTTACTTTGATTTAAATGTTACAACTGTTGTTTCATTTTTATAAATTCCTTTCTAATTGCAAACTCACCATACCAATTCTCTATCGAGTGTTACAGAAACAGCAGAACTCTACTAGTAGAGTTTAGCGATTGAAAATCGTATTACGTCACAGAATTGAGAAATTTCTCTATCGAGTTACAGAAACGCACTACTGTTTTAGTACTTACGTACTATTAGTAGTGGTATTAGAATTATTAGTTATACAGTAGGTATAGTATAATATATACAGAAACAGGATATTAGATTTTTCTACATACATACAAGTATATAGTTATCTCTCTACTCGTACGAGTATATTCTGGCAGATAAAAATCAAGGAAAACATTTTTAGAATTAAATATTAAATTTATGTATAAAAATCTTGTACATTTTTCTTTTATGTATTTGTTGACTTTTATTATAAATATAAAAATCTAAGATACATAAATGGATACATTCATAGTACATATATAATTCATATCAGTGCTTTATGTGTTTGTATCCATGTCCACAGATTAAAGAATAAAAATGTGGATATTTATTATTTTTTATACTACGATATATTAAAAGGATTTTTTTCTTTTTTTTTTTTTTTTTTGTGGGAAAAATAAATCTCATAAAAATTTTCGTAATAAAAATTATTTCAATTTTAATGATACATGATACACCACACAACAGATACATACGTGTAGATTTATTTGAAATGAGAAAAATTTCTTCTTCTATGTACGCGTGCATATACGTGCATATTGATTTTATTCATCTTTTTTTTTTTTTTTTCGGAGAATGTTTACGTTAAATATCATACATACATTTTTCTTATACAGTGTATTAGGTATGATACTAACTCACATTTTTGTATATGTAATAGTTGTGATGATGGATAAATTTACATTTATAATGTATCGTAGCTTATTAGTCGAATTAATTTTTTAAATGGATTCCTTTTTCGTTTATTTTATTTCGTATATGACATAACATACATACTCGTATATAAGACTATAAATTGATTTTATTACATATTTATGCATACATGCATATACAATATATAAATTTACATGAATATTAATACAAAAATTATAATAAAATATAAAGAAAAACAAGAGTGTTCACATGCAAAAGTTTACTAGAAATTTTCTCATTATTATCTCAAATATACTCGTATATTCAAATTTTAAAATTTGATTTTTTTAGATTTTTGGCGACTTTTTTCTATAAATTTCACAAATAAAATGAAATTGTGTAGCATTTGAAAATACATACCTACTACACACATGGTTTTCTTATAATGTAAATATCGGGATTATTTCATGTACGATGGTAAAAGTATGAGATTTTGATCGCACCCATAATTATAAATGAAAGCTCGTGTAAAGCGAAACAATAAAATCATGAAATAGAATCAATTTTATTATTAATTGTTTATTTAATATAAATTTTAATGGTAGTTATTTGCTTAAGATTCAAATTTTGCACTGTTAAAAGAGCCCCTGCTCACGAGCCACATTTATCGCTGCGACAACGCTGATGTCTATAGTTATTTTTCGATGAAAAATTCGACAATATTTTCTGTATCCATTTTTGTTGTAAATTTGTCGCATGTGTGCGTTGATGAATCACAATGGACTGGTGGGTCGCAAAAAATCTGCGATTCGTTAGCACAGATCGCATACGGTCGCAGACTATGTCACAGAGTTATTACAGTGAAAAGTGTCGCAAGTGTGCACCGGCCCTAATTGTCGAATTACATAAAAATAAAATCCAGACATATCAAAAAACAATAAAGATTATAGCTTTTTAGTTATCATCACTTGGTGACGATTTAAAATTTTTGAAGTTGACAATACTTATGAATATTTTTTTTATTATTTTTTTTTATTATGAAAAAATTGGGAATGGTAACAAGTGAAAATCACCGTCATCGTAAAGGAATACAACCCTGGTTTTTTTTTATTCATAAATAAAAACTTAAATGTTTAATTAAAATACAAAAAATTTAGAAGAGAGAGCATTCAAATAACATGTTTACAAATCACTCTTTGTCTGATCTTTGTCTCATTTGGTATTCATGAAGGCTGATGACTACATCCACAGATAGTGAACAGTGGCGGCATCTCTTTTTAGAGTCGTAGGTCCTCTTATAGACTATGTATGGTCGTAAAAATTATAATCAACATCAGAAGTAAAGTATAGGAAAATTTATTTGAAGTCTTCAAAGCAAACATTTTTAAATATGTATTTAAGTTAATTCTTACATCAATTGGTGATAACTACCAAATAATACGAGTATGTATTAGAAAACAAAGACAAAAATGTTTTAAAGCCTTGTTAGTGTATATCACAATTTCTTCAAGTTTTGTGTCGAACTAGATTTGAATTTTTAAGCGAAGGTTGAGAACTGATTAGTGAATACTTACCCTTCTCAATTTTATAATTTTATACTCTTTTACAATGTATTTTGGAATATAAATATGACATATGACTATAGTGTTTGGTTCTTAATTTACACATCATAAAAATTATTTTTTTTATTTTTTGCTTAGATGTATTGCGATTATATTATTTAATTAACAAAATTGTAAACATTTTTATTTAAATTCATCATAAAATTTCATAAAAATTTGATACGTCTTTGACTGTTTGTATATTTACACATACTTACATGTTCGGAATTATGTTATTCTTCGAATTTTTCTTAAGCATATAAATTTTCTTTCATATTTTTCACGCTTTTATTATGGTGTATAGTATAAACTAATTATATTTAATTGCGTATCGTATATAAGGTATAAGAAGCATAGACTATATACACATCATATACACAGAATGTAACATAATGTATACATGTTTATGTGACTTCTAAATAAAATTACAGATAAAATACATCTTATCGTCAATCATGTTGTATAAAAATTAACTGAGTAATAAAAATAAAATGTTAAAAATCCCTTAAAAATCATCGTTAACTTTTTCATATACTCGTATATTAGGAATGATACTTGCATATCTAGACATAGAAATATGTACAACAATTAATTTAAATATTTTGTTTACTTTCGCATATCCTTTGAATTTTATGTACAGATTTTATTGTCAATTTTCATACTAATATAAACCAATATCACATAATCCTGTATACCTTTTATTATGATAATGATAATAATAATGATATATATATACACGTATGTATGTATATATTCACGCACATAATACATAAAATTGTTATTTTCTTGAAAAAAATATATTTTTTATATTTATGTACTACTTCCTTTATTACATTTGTGTATACATATTTGTAATAACACACAATACATTTTAATAGGAATCCTCATATACATACATATGTATACATTTTTAATGTCGCACATTACAAAATAAAAGGATGTGTATATATGTGATGCATACGCAAATATATGATTTTATGGTAATGTATCTATTTACACAGTATAGGGATATAGGTATAGATCGTGTAATAAAAATTTCAATAAACACGTATTCAAAATAAACACGTATTACTTTGTATTTGATAACAGCTACGTTACAAAATGATATCCTCTCCATATGTTATAAAAATTCAAATTCAATTTCAAATTCAAATATGTAAATAATTTTGATATTGCAAGGCGGTAATGTATGGAGCAGATATGTGGACGGTCTAGAGAAAAGCCATCAAGATTGTGGGAAGAAAAATCCTAAGAAGAATATTTGGGACAATACAAGAAAATTGGATGGTTGGGTAAGAAGGTATAACAGCACTATGAAGATATAGTTTTCGTGTATCGTATTAAAGTGAGCAGACTACAATGGTTCAGTCATATCATGAGAAAACTGGATAATTGCATGGTAAAAAGGTCTTTGTTGTAGGTCACAGATAGCAAAATAAGAAGAGGAAGACCAAAGATACGCTGGTTGGATGACGTCGAGAATGATCTGAGAAGAATTGTAGTTAATGAATGGGAAAGATTAGCGAGCTGTAGAACAGAACCGAAGCAAATCCTAGAGGGGCATGATAATAAGCTTTTATAATTTCTGTCACGATATATCTTCGCAACTTACTCCGTATTGCCGTTTTAAGCTTCCAAAAATCTACAATATGCTGATCGGAAAATAATATCCCACGAGATTTTCATGGATTTAAATCTAGTGTACGAAATAATCAGACGTTTATTTCAATATTTTTCATCCGAGCCAATTTATCATACCGCAACTGCTGTAAATAAGAGCGTTATATTGTTGAGTAATAAATTTGAAGTGAAGCCATGTATGGCATTATATTTTTATATTATCATCAAGAACACTCTGATAACCTTTTGTGTTAATTTTTCGTTGAATTGAATGCTAGAGCTTTTAGTCGAAACTCACAGCAAAATCATAAAATGAATTCATTGGTTTCTGATAAATGTTGGGATAAATTTTTATATTTATTGGCCATTTTTTTCACCAGATATGAAATGCATTATAAAATATTTAAATTTCTTGTTTTCATAATAATGCCTCATTTATAACCCAACGTGCATTTCGTGACAGAATGGACGGTATTCACAGTTCACTCTAATTATATATTCAATAATATTCACAATTCAATTCAATCTAATGATTACCGTGTTTTATTACATAGGAACATTAAGAATTGGTACAAGAGCTTTCAGAACTTTCAATATAAGTAATTTCCCTATCGCCAGAGTCAGATTAGAAATAGTCCTAATCTCACTCTGACTCTGGTGAAATCCACGTTGGTCAGAAAAAGGATAGTGATATAGAATTTCTTGTGTGAAAATGAAGGAGGTATGAAAAGTCCACTCTAGCACCAAATCTACGCTGGATTGTAAATCTATCTTAATGTTGAAGATGTAAAACTTAATCTCAAAAAACAAAAAAGCTATACATTTAGACTCACATATAAATATGTATGAGGAAATTTTAGGTGTGAGCTATCATTTTGTAATGCACTGTATTTATACATATACATTTTTGTATAATACTTTAATCATGTTTCATTTATTTTTTATATTAATTTTATACGCCAATATAAGTAACTTTTTATGTAACGTATAGATATACATAATGAATATATTTGCACATAATTTAGTTAAATAATTTTTTATATAATTTAGTCATTAAATGTTTATATTGTATACGGTATACCAACTTATAAACACATACATGAAAACAATATATACGTGCTTAAGGATTTAGTGTTTTTGTCTTAATAGAAATATTTCGAAACCATAAATTTGTATATAACATAACCTCTAAAAGGGATTTATATTCGGTTGAACGATTGAACTTTATCTTGTATTATACTATAGTATGTACTTTTCTTTTTACCTCAATTCAAAACTACGTAACATCTGTTTAAATGTTATTTTATGCGTAATACAATTTGAGTAAAACGTGATTTTACTTAAACAAAATGACAAAGGAAAATTTCTATAGATATTTACTTTTCTCAGATTTCCATATAGTATTTACCAAAAAAAAAAAAAAGAAAAGAAAATTGAAATACAAAAAAATTATTGCAAAATATTTCATGTCTTAAAAATTTTCTCTTTTTTTTTCAATGATATTTTCGTCACAATATTTTTTTTTGTTTTTTTCATACGTCATGATAATGGAATTCTCCATTATTATCATCTATTTACACACAACGCATTACAATAGACAAGATAATAAAAATATTGAAAAAAAAAATACACAAAATGCTATACAATTACGGTGAAATCAAAGTTTTAAATGAAGCATACAGTTACAGATGTCATTTATGTACATGATACCTGACAGTTATCAAGCTGGAAAAATACTTATCACAACAATAATATCGGGGAAAAAAAAACAACAAAACAAAAAGAAAAATTTATTTAATTCACAATATAAAAAAAAAAACAAAAAATGAAACTTAAATAAGCATTCATTTTTTCTGTTTTGTACACATTATCATGTAGGTTGATTATATTTACATTGGTACATAATATGACATATGGTATGTATTTATTTATCCACATCTATATACATATGTATGAAATATTCGAAAAAATGTGAGTACAAATTTATTTTATTTTAATTTTCTTTTTTTTGAAATATTATTTATGAATTTTATCCTTAATTTTGGTATAGCATCAATATTTTAAAATCTCCTACTCCTAAATACGATACGTTATGTAGGTACTTAAACATTATACGAGGGAGCGTTTTTATGTTCGCAGAATGGCAAAGTGAAAGAGTAGTGGGGGAAATCCTTTAAGTCGTAATATTTTGTCTGACTCATTATTAGTACAAATACCGAGATTTGCCATAATATGATCATTAGTCTGCGAATTATCGCCGATCAAACAACTCGAATCAACTCCAAAACTGCTGTCAACGGCTTTTGTATGACAGTGTTCCCGTCCGCAAGTGTGGTGTTACGTTGACTACCTTGTTAAAGGTAGGCTTCGATATTTTGTGTCACCCACCCTATAGTCCACACTTGGCTGCGATCGATTATTACTTGTTCCCAAAACTGAAAAAAGAACTGCGCGAGAAGAAATTTACCAGCGATGAAGAATTAGAGGGCGCATTTTAGGCATATTTTGATACAAGATGCAGATAAAGATAAAACATTTTCTTATGAAGGCTTTCATAAGTTAATCGAAAAATTTGATAAATGTATTAAAGTTGAAAATGAATACATATATTGAAAAAGAAAAATAATTTGGATTTTTTATTTTGTCTCGTTATCCCCCATTCCACGAACATAAAAACGCTCCGTCGTATATTGTACATTCTGTTTAAATTGCATTTACATATCTTTATCATAAATGTATACAGAAACATTGTCGATTTTTTCCGCAAGAGTATTTTTAATTTTTAAAACTTTCGCTTTCTCAAGGTTAAGTAATTTGTTTTCTTTTAAGACAAAACATCTCTTATAATAGAGACCGACCAGTGTTTAGAAACTTGTTTAAAACTGTTTAATGAGATAAACTACTTGGTCTATCAGCAATCAGCTTGGATAAATTCGTTCAAAAGTAGTTTAGCCTAAACCACTTAATACTTAATACAAGCAGTAGCTGCTAAATCCAAAAGGAGCTTTTGGTCTGTCAGCAGTACTATTAAGCAAAAGTTTAAACCTTAAACTGAGCTCAAGCTTTCACTGTGGAACTGAGCATTTAAGAATTTTTAAAGTACTGTATGTACCTTACCTTTCAAATCAACATCTCTATATATAATAATTTATATTAGAAAATTTTAATTTATTACAAATTCATCTAGTAAGATTGTCAGATAGAAATTGTAGTTGATCAGACAACAATTATTATATTAGATTAATTTCAAATTATTGAGGAATAGAAAAAAATCGAAATTATTAATTATATTTCATTTATATAATTTAACAACAATCAGATGAAATGAAGAAAAACGAAAAAAATATATAAGTATATAAAATAAAATACAAAAATCCTTTTGACAACAAGAAATTCTAAAATAATAATTTTGTATACATTTACAAATCTCCAATAAAAATCATGTAATTTGATAAAGTCAAATAATGCAATATTATGTAGTAAAAGAATACGTAGTATTTAAGTTAAATTTATGTTAACAAAAATAAAATAAATAAAAAAGATCCTTATAAGTTTTATTGTATGTAATTTTATCATTAATATTATGTCCTTTTGGGCATATTAAATTTACAAAATATAATACATATTCGTATATCTATAATGTAAAATTACATTTATACCATATGTAATAGAACATTCTACATATATAATTTTTTTATCAGTTACCACGTTCACCTATACATACATACATACATGCATACTTATACATGAATTCGTATACGTCCATAAACTTTTACAAACCAACAACAACAACAACAAAAATACAAAAATTGAATGAATAAATAAATGTAAACTCCATAGTGATGTGTGGTAAATCTCCATTTGGGTATAAATTTCTATACAAGAGTTTATAAAGTTATTTGATGAACTTCAATTTCAACAACGACAACAGCAACAAATAATATCTTCTAAGAGAAATTTATTATTGAATAATTTATATTAATTCTAATTTATACACTTTGATGCTTGAGGATATTTTTAGGTAAAGAAAATAGGACTAAATATTTAATGTAAGTACTAAATGGGTATAAATACGAGTATTATAATGGCGTATATGTCGAAACTTTCTTTATTTTGTTATAATAAAGACAAATTCCAACATTTTCCGATAATAATAAGTAATGTAATCATATACGAATACGAGTACATATGTATACTTATAGGAAAAAATTGTATTTTATTACATTTAATGTATGAATATCGTTGTGAATACAAGGATGAATACAAAAAATTCTCATTTGAATTGCAAAAAAAAAAAAACATAAATTTTCATTGAAAGTAAATGAAAATATTAAAGGTCCTTGAAACTATTGTAAGTAAAATTTTCTAAGGAAAAAAAAAAGAAAATAAATGTATAGAAATGAGCACAATCCAATCAAAGATATTATAACAAAATAATGGATTAGATTGTAAGAATCTGAAATGATTTTCAATGAAAATGAATGAATTTCCCGATTAAGCGCACCTTGACATTGCTCGAAGTTTCAAAATGAGAATTCAAAAATTAATACACATGATGTGTGAAATATTACTCACACTAGCATAGCAAGAGCAACGTATACTAGAGGAGAGGCACGGTAAGAGTCAATTATCACCAGTGCTCTAGAGTATGTAAAGAGTAGAGGAGAAAGTATGAAATGAATTGTTAGTTGATTTTCGGTGTTTTTTGTTATGCACAATATTTGCATTCTACTACGAAGGAGAGAAAATCAAATTTTTCTCAACTATGAAAATATGAGTACGTTGTTATTTTTATTTATATTATTTATTGAGGAGAGAGGTCAGTGAACTGCCTCACTCCTGCCACGAAAATATGAAAATTATTTTTCTTACTTTTGCTGTTGGCAGGGCAAGAATCGAACCTGCATTTTCGAGATGAGTTTCCAGTTCACCTACCACTTATACTACCGAGCCCCACAAAATTAAAATATGTAGATAAGAAAACATTTATAAATACCGAAAAATTAACGCTAAAAATACAAAAAACTTTTCACAATAAAATACATACAAATTTTGGTACTTAAGATACACATGTACGATTAATAATACGATTTTGAATTTATTTTGGATGTAATGCTGAAATGTTTCATTCAAAAATAATTGTTTAATTCGATGTGAATATGTTCACAATAGATAAATTTCTGGTAATTGAACATTAAAAAAAAAAAAAAATTAAATAAATGAAAAAGGATATGTATATCCTTTTTCGATTATTCAATTTAAACATTTTACAGTAGAATACATTATTATATAATAAGCTGAATAATTGCAGAACAAATTTAAAATGTAACAAAATTTTTTGATTGAATATCCTTTTTTTGGGATTAATGAAAATTAAATTCATAAAACCTTTCAAATTAACATATACACGAATACTCGCCATAATTGACTTGAATTTTTCGAAAATCAATTCGAATTTGTGGTACCAAAAAAATGGAAGAAATTATTAGAAAAACGGATGAATGAAAACAATTTCATATATGCGCGCACCACAGAGGAATTCGTGAATTAATTAACGTTTTTTTTTTGATATTTCATGATTCCTACTTAATCGTGAGTTGAAAATGAAATTCATATAATTTTAGAATTCATTCCTTTTATTGTTCCTATTTTTTCGTAATTAAATATATCGGGTATTCAACTCACGTCCATCATAAATAAGCCAGAAGACATCTTTGAGTACAAAAAAAAAAAATCGATAGTAGATATCGATATGTTTGTATGTGAGTTTGGAAGGAATTTATTTTATAATTATTTGTGTAGTCGTGAATAAGGTCAAAAATCAATGTAGTACTTACTAGGATGAAAAATGAAAATATTAATCATTGTCAAAATTAAATTCGATTTAAAACGTACAAAATATACACGAGTATTGGATACCGGATTGTATGTACATAGATCTGTTCATAATTTGAATTGAACGATAACGATATAGGAAATTAAATTTTCAAAAATGTTATACTAATTTTTTATTTCATATTCAGGGTACGTTTGAATTCAGGGTAGGAGTTCCATTAATGCATTGTAACCAACTAATCTCTTATAAGGAGATTTTGATTTTCCCTAGAGAAATATATTTATTTTTATTTCGTATTTCTTTTGAAGGTCCTTCACGTTGTTTCGTATACAATTTGAATGACAATTAATTTTTAATACATCATAGAATTTTACCTTTGGCAGATTTTCTGCTTGCACACACCATCATGTTTGTACTCCTGTTGGCAGATATCTGCTTTTGATTTTGTTTAATGCCATATTATTTTTACTTTTGATTGTGACCGAGATTCAAACCCATCCCCCCATTACTAGTTGATCACTTGATCCGTACACCAGGCGTGCCGAATGCTCAAAATAGATATTTAAATGACGTTTTAAATAAATTTTTACTAAAGAAGTAAAGAAAGTTATAATGTTAGGTATACCCAAAAAGTACAACCGCGATTACTAATTTTCTATAAAATTACATACATTTTTATTGCTTATTATATAAACCATTGAAGATTATTTCCATTAAAATTCTCCCTTTATAAAATTTTCAAATTAAAAAAAAATTCAAGTGAAAAAGAAAAACAATTGCTGGGTTATTCGTTTGAGCACATACTTAATCTTCGGTTTTTAATTTTTTCTAATAAATCATAAAATAAACAGATATTAACATAGTACCGTAATAAATTATTCTTTAAAAAATAAACTTTATTTTCTTTCTTAAAAGTTTAATTTCTTGAATAGTCTTTGTACATACCATATATCGAAGAAAAAAAAAATAAAAATAGAAGGAAATTATGGTAGAATATCAGATAAAATGAAAAAGGAAATGTTTTTTTTTTATTTTATTTTTTGTTTCTTTTTTAAAAAAAAAAATCAACTTAATTGCTTTTTTCGAAATTTAGTATTTTTCTATATTTTTATCCTTTTTTAAAGTTTAGTTTTTTTGTTTTTTTTTTTTTTGTAAAAGTTATAAATATTTATGTAATAAAAGTAAAAAGAAAAACCAAAATAAAACCAAATTTACTACGTAATGCATACATACTGCAAAACAAGAAAAATAAAACGGATTTAAAAATTTTTTAATCTTTAATTTCAAATAATTCAGAAAAAAAATTTTTTTTTTAATTTATTTCGTCCTTTTTTTTATATTGTTTTTTAATGTATAGGATTTTTTTATTTTAAATTATTTTTTCAATTTCCTATAGGATAAGATAATTGAAAAGAATTTTCATAAGAGGATAAATTAAAAATAAAATTATAAGTAATGGATATTTCAAAAGTTGTTCATTATCTAATGTTTTATTCTGTTCAACTTGAAAAATATTTAAATTCTCAAGTAATTGTAATTAATTTTTATGTTTTTAGTTTGATAAAAAAAATGTGTGCTCGATAACAATTTTATGATTGTGGAAATCTACAGTAGTCAAACTATATTATACAGAATGAAAACGTTTACTGGATTGTATTTGAAGATAAAAATTTATTATTTTCAATGAATTTCTCATACATTAACGCATTTATTTTATACTCGATTATCATCAATTTCGATCTGTGAATGCTGTTTTTTGAGTGTGAAATTTATAATACTATAACTTATAATGACGTTGAATTTAACTCTCCGAATAATTTCAAAGTAATCAACCTACTTAATTGGATAAGATCACACAATTTGGAATGGTGGCAGGTTTATTTTGTTTTGTGGAATATCTTTCGACTATATAGAAATCTTAAATCTCAGTAACTCAAAGTATTCAAATGTGTAATTAGCCTCGAAGCTTCAATCTGTTGAGAGCAAATATTAGCTCTCTACCTATCTCTTCCCCCGCTCTCCCCTCTGTCATCCTCCCCTTGTCGACCGACCCCCCCCCCCATCTCTCTCTCTCACACTAGAGTTGATATGTAGTGCTGTAAATTGGCAGTTAAAGCTCTTTCATTTAAGCTTTTAAAGACAAAATGATCAATTAACGAAATTCGTATTTGAAAGATCTACAATATTGTGTTTTATGTCTCCACTTGACAATATTGTCAAACTCGACATAAAAAGAAATCTATGGCATTCAGAAATTATTCACAACTGACATTGAAGCGTAATATTTCAAACTTCCTTTAATTGAGTTAAATATTTAAATTTATTTTCATTGTAATTTTCCGTACCGCATTCATACTCATACATGTATGGTACACTCTGTATTTACTTGAATATTCGCATTCGTATGTGCATAGAACTTTAATATTTTCTCTTAATTATTTATTTTATTCATTTTATTTTTAGTTTTTTTTTACATTTTATTACTACGTTCTTAGTTTGTTTTTGTTGTTGATGATCGCTGTTTTAAATTTCTATTTGTTGGTTCATTAATTTTCATTAACATTGCAATAATGTACATAATAAACTTAAAACTCGTATTAAATGTATGCATTATTATATATACGTATGCATGGATTTTAATTAAAAAGTAAAATCTTAAAGTTTCTATAATACACTCCTGAGTATATGTATGTAATGTATGTTAAATTTAATGCGCTATATTTTATATACAGTTTGGTATAGTATAGTACTTATTTTTAATGCGTTATTATATTTACTTTTTATGTGAAATGCATTCTAAACTGAAAGTGTAAAAATGTAGTGACGTACTTTTATTTTACTTTTACCAGGGCTGAATTTACGCATATAGGCAACAGAGGCGACTGCCTAGACTGGCAATTATTTGGGAGACGACAAATTGATTTCACTTTTTCTGTATTAGAAAATGTAAAAAAAAACGATGTAGATGTTATTGTTAGGCTCTAGACAAACATCTTGTATCGATACCATGGTATGAACAATACTAACATGGTGACAGACATGTAATCTAGTATAAGCCTATTTTGTGAATTTTGTTGTGGTGTCATATAGAAAATTTGAACTTAATGCCTGCTATGCCTACTAATTACTTTTAACTTGATGCTAAAAATAATGTAAAAACTAATTTCTGTAATTTTCGCAGCATTAAAATGGCGCTACGTTCAGTAAATTTTGTGAATACTAGATTCATACTAGACAAATCATGCTGGTTTCAATACCACGTTTATACCAGCTTGTTTTCCTGGTATAAAGCTAGTATAGAGTGACAGACATGTAGTATAGCCAATACCATGGTATCGGTACCACGTTTATACTAGATGTCTGTCAATGGCCTTATTTTTTATAGAAGATTTTATAAATGATATGATAGCATACATGCTATTGTATACGCTACAATAGTGCGAGTAGTATTTAATACATTGTTCGTACTTATTGTTGAATTCTCATTTTGAAATTTATCGAATGTTGTCTAAGGAAGATAATTTGGGAAATCCGCCACTGACTCTTACGCTTCTACATAATAAAACTTTTATGAAATTATAAATTTATTTGAAAAAAAAAGAGTAAAATATTTAAAATGAAAAAGAAAATTCAAAAAAAAAGTTTAAGAAAATTAAATAAGAATATTGTAAGGAATAGCAGGTACATATGTATACACAATTTCTAAAAATATCAAGTATGTCTTGCATAAATATAATTATGTACATATTTATACTTATTTTATACATTATATCTATGCATATATGTATGTGTAACTATGTAAATATTATGTGGGTAATGTGTTTAATGTTGAATTGACTTTTAACATTTTACACAAAATACAGATCACATCATATAATCTTTGCTATATTGTACATAATTTGTTAGACGTATAATATATCCTCATGCTATACAAACATGTACAATCTTTATATATGTAATATATTATACTTAAAGTACCTTTACACTATTATCAAAAATGCTAAAGTGTATAAAGATAAAGTGATAAGTAATAGAAAGTATCAAATAAGAAATAAAAATGATTGTCAAACTAAATATATGTTCAATATCAAACATAATTTTCTAAGATGATTTTCGAAATTACGAAAATATTTACATTATAGTCGCAGTCAATCACTTCATGTTTATGTGTTAATTTTTTAAAAATTTATTCAGTTCGATACCATTTTTAATTCAAAATAACCATCACTGTTGTCATACTTGAATTTCGAAAAATTCGAAAATGTACAAAATTCAAAATTTCTAATGTGATTTTGTAAATTATATGTTATTTGCATATGTGAAAAATCACGTAATTTTATGTTGTTACATTAAGAAAATCCTTCAAAGATAATTTTTCTAAATATCAATTGAAGTCGTTCAACACACAGACTTTGACACAACACAATATTTTAACATCATGTAACAAAACTTTTCTTTCAACATTATATTTTAATGACTAGTGAATAGTGTGAACACTTGATACTCACTTTGATAATGTAAGAACGATGTACGCTGATATTCAGTCCATTATGGCACCGCGAATCAGTAATTCTCTCAGATATCATCAGTAATCAGTTACTGGCGTACATTGCCGATTAAATGAATGACCGATTTGGGTGAGAATAGTGCGCTGGCTGGTGTTTTGAACTGGGAACGTCAAGAGTACCAGTCCAGCACCGCAACCATCGTAAAACCATGTAAAAACGATAAACTTAAGAATTTATTTATTTGCTAATAGTGTAGAGTAACTTTTATGTCCATAGATTTTCTTATATGTATGTATATTTCATCGTATTTTACATTGTAGATATTTTTGTTCTTAATATTTTAATCTTTTTAAATTTTGTGGTTGTATTGTTGGTTAAAAGGATTTAAGGTCTTTTAACTTCTTCTGTATAACATAAATAATACATATACATAAATACATTAAACATTATATAACATAATGTATATAAAAGCGTTTATTGTTTAATTGTTAAAAGTTTCCTTTTATTTACTTGTATATATACACTATATGGTACTATTTGTATGTAAATATCCACTTACTTAAAATGTTAATAACTTTTCTCTAAAAAGAAAAACTAAATATTTTAATATTATGTATTTTTGTAACAAATTTATATTATTCTTCTCTTGTATACACATGTTTTGTTAATTTCTTTTGAGATTTTGTTTTACAATTTAATTTGAAAATAAACTGCAAGAAGAAAAAAATAAAACATGAAAAATACAAGTATAAAAATTAAAAGAAATACTTAAGAACATAATACATGTCATACTATGTATAGTTATACATATGTACTCTTGTACCATTCACAATTAATGATATCATATCGTATGTATATACATATATGATACATTGTATATTACGTATTACAATGAAAATTGCAAAATATCTAGGACTTCGAACAGTGCAGATCTGTTACTGTTTTTCTAATATTATATTCTTTTTCAACATACTCAAGAAACGTGTGTAATTAGTTTCGAATATTAGAAATCGAAAATTTTTGATTTTAATTTTTAGAAATCGCATTAACCATACATAGCCACATTTCATACAGATTATTTTTAGTTAATTTTAAATACTCTATGTATTACCTCAGAGAAAGACCACTAATTGAAAAATATATCAAAGATTTACACTTCTAAAATATCGATACAGAACGATCACAAATTTTCATATCCTCAAGCGCAGATACAATGGTAATGAGTAAAGAGCTCAAACCACATCTATCAACACTTTCAACATATGACTCTCTTATATTTTGAACACTTTTTATTTTTATCTCCGGCCTGCATTGAGAGAGTGCCGGACACCAAAGGAATTCAATATAATAAGAGACTTTGATTACAATTTGAAGGGGAACTGCTATGAAAAATCAAATTTGAAACAACAAAAATTAAATTGAAACTACGCTCGTTAAAAACGAAAAGGAATTTTCACGAGAATTAAGAAATTTTATTCATCAAAATAAACAGATTTAGATATTAGATCGCTTTGCCGGTTAAAGAAAAAAGAAAATACCAATATAAAGTATGTAACAATTTGATATTTGAAGTGTGATTTGGTATGTGAATTGTACTCCGACCTAAAAAACAGCCAACGAATATTTATGATGAAATGTTGCTAAGAATGATATACGAGCACGTACCAAAATAAGGGATTAGGTATAACATCTTCGAAAGAAAAATAAACCTTGAAGGCAAATTATACTCCTACAGGGAAAAGTTCTGTATAGGTCATAAATAACACACAAGAAAAATAAGAATATATGTAAGAATAAAATCATAAAATTTACTTAAATGATTTCTGAATATATGTACTCTTATAAAAGTTGTTTTGTTATAAATGAAATGGTCTTTTATACATGCCTACATACAGGCTACAGGGATAATTATATAGTTAAAAAAAAAATGTACAAACATACAAGTTATATAGTTGAATGATTTATTCTAACTAAATCATAGAGATAACAAAGAACAAAAATAAACAATAACAAACAGAAATAAACAATCAAAAATACAATGTGTATAAATGTTAATTAATTAATTGAATTAGGAGAAAATTTTTATTTTTTGATGAAAATTAATAAAAATGATTTCTCTCTTTCTCTCTCTGATATAGCTATGTACATACAAGTGAATATTATATAAATAGTATGGGTGTAATGTAATTAATGTGTGTATGCACATGTGTATGTGAGTAATACGTATTGTCTTTTAAGTAAACAAAAATCACATTTTTTGTAGATTTTCTTAATTTGTTTTGTAATAAATTTTCATAATTTCCCAAAATGAAATTTCCTAATTTAATAAAAAAAAAAAAAAAAAAACAAACAACAAAATATGTATATGTAAATATATCCTCGTGTATGTTTAGCTTCTTAGATTATTTGTACCGTCGTCTGTAGGATATGTACATTTCCACAATATACTAAATGATTCAACATACAAAATACGAGTGTAGGTATGGTACGTACATAACATGTGGATCAAATTAATATTTCTATAATTATTATTTTATGTACATATGATGCGAATATGAAGTGAGTGTGAATTTATTTTGATAATTATTATATTATCATCATCAGCATCATTATCAACATTATTATTGTTATTTTCATCATTCTTCTTATTACATTACATTATTTATTATTGCTAATATGATTATTTCTATCCTTAGCCTATATAACATCGTCATATAGATATTTTAAGGTACATATGTATAATATGTACAGTGTTTAACAAAACATTTGCAACACAACAAAGTTAAATAGTGGTCCAGACAAATTTAATACTATAAAACTGGAAAACGATATCAAGAGATCGTCATGCTTGGAGGTGGAGTCTCAGGGATTCCAATAAGCTTAATTTGGGCTGTAGTACTATATATGAATGGTAATGAATTTTAATGACTTCATCATTATCATCATAATCATCAATGGCGCTGCAGCTCATGTTGAGTCAGGGCTTTCAACGAAGTGATTTCTACACTTTTCCCTATCATTCCATTTTGAAATCTTCTTTAAAATATTTGGTTTGAGTTTTGGACAATAATTACGTCAGAATCGAATGATTTTATTAATTTTTTTGATATTTTTATAAATCTTATTAGCACATAATTTCATGACAGTTACATGCATTCACATATGTATGTTTTGTTAGTCACTGTATATTTCATTTTATATGTAGATTTTCATCATTTTACTTTGGTATATAATGTTAGATATCCTCTGAATTTTATTTTACTATTGTTGTTGCTATATTGTTTTTCCTTTGTTTTTTTTTTTTTTATCTTTTTCTCTTTCCATGTATATCATACCATATTTTGTGTGGTGTATAATTGATGTGGTGTCATTCATTCACTGAATATTTACTCATTCACAAATACACTGTGTGTATATATGAATAGTATTCAAATTGTGTATATGTACTCGGAATGTCTTTATCGTTATTTTTATATAAAAAAATAAAATTAAATAAATATATAAAAAAAAATAAGGATATATAGGGAATAGAAAATAATTCATTTTGTTTATTTCCTTTCTTATACTCAAATGCTCGTACATCATTTTATGACAATTATTATCATAGCACAATATTATGATCAAATATATACAGGACAATAATGGTATATACATGTGTATATGAGTATTAAAATCAAGAGCACTATATAATATGCTTTATATACTGTCCTATTAAGTGTAAATTTAGAAGACTACAATCATTTATGTGTGTGTGTGTGTACTACAAAAAATTTATAGTAGCGTTTACTACCAACTTTATGTAGATAAGTACATTATGTACATATGTACACACACGCATCACGAGTAATAATAATAAAAATTGTAAACATATAAAAAAGACTAAAAAATAAAAATAAAATATAAAAATGTAAATAAGAAAAACACACGCAAAATTACATTTGTTGTAAAGAAAAATAAAATATGTTTTTTGTTTTTATCTAATTCGACGACATGCAAAGCAATTGTTGTAAAAATAAATTAAAAATGAACATACACATATATGAAATATAGGTGCATACATATGTATGAGTGAAGATACAATAATAAAAATAAAAATGACCTTTATAAAAATTTAACAAGAGTATTAAAAAGAAATTTATTTACTGTATTTTTAATAAAATATCGTACACAAATAAATACGAGTACACATACATACATGATGAGTATGTGTAGGTGTTTGTTTGTTATCACAAATTAATTTGTATAAACATTTATTAATGTAGTCGATGACATGCAAAGAATATGCGTTATAGATCGACGTACATATACAGTGTGTATACACACAGATCCTCGTAATTAAGTATTATGTTTCCATGCAATGCCACTAAATTTTTTGATTATAAAATTTCAATATTCCAACCTCAATCTCAAATACTTACTTGTATCGTATTTGCATACACTATTTGGCCAGATCTTGCATACATATATAAGGCGGTAGACACAATCAAAGCAGATACAGCAGAATTCTGCTACAATCAGTATATCGTTTAGTGCTTTTTAAATGGATACCGACACACTGACGCCCTGACGCCAGACCAGAAGCAACCAAGCAGAAAATATGCCGGTTGCCGAATTTAAGCAAATTTGGCTTCTGGTTGCCGCAGAAAAACAAGTATGACAATGGCAAGTTTAATTACAATGAATGAGCATATGAGCTTAGTGTTAAAGAGAAAAAGCTTTTCTCTTTACTCTATGAAGCCCAAAATACATTCGATGCGGTCGTGAGTTGTGAGTCGTGAGTTGTAAGAATCTTATAAAATCACAACTAATAGAAAATATACAGAATTCTTACAACTTGAAATACATTCGCTGCGGTTATAAGAATTCAACGCAAAGATTGTTTCGATTCATGTTTCGATTTGAAAGTCATGAGTTTGCGTTCGAATAAAATGATGAGAGAAAGCTTTTTCAGTCTTTAAAATAATTTCGAAGTGAAAGGTTATATTTTTTCGTGCGCATTTTGATTTTCACGCTTAGCCTTTAAAAATGTTTTTATATGAAATGCATGTTTATTTTTTTCACTTTCAGTGTTTAACGGTTTTTTCCAAACTCTTTTCTTTTGTCTTTTTTTTAGCAGAGCTATTCCTAATGCTAATCCCAATACCAATTCTATATTTTCACCCATGATTACAAATTTCTTTAATTAATTAAAATTTTAAAAATTTCTACAATTAATTAATTGGTGTATTTATTAAAGATTTTCTTTATTGTATTTTTATAAACCAATTAATCTAATATTCATAAACTAAACAAATCACATCTAATTACAATTTTCAATGATAAGTTTAAGTTGTCTTACAACTCACGACCGCAGTGAATATATTTCAATTCTCTTGTGGTAGTTTAGAGCTTTTGCTTACGACTCACGACCGCAACGAATGTATTTTGGGCTTGAATAAGTGTGATAATTTACAGCTTTGAATGTGTTTCTGGAATGGGCAGTGACAGATTTTCTGCTAACACCAGCATTATTCTACTCCTGCTGGCAGATATCTGCTTTGACTGTGTCTACCACCTAAGAATGAATGCAATTAAGTATGTTGTGAAATTTTCATTTTTTTCAATTTCAATTAAAATTCTAATCTAAAAACAAACGAAAAATTAAAGCAAAAAAAAAAAAAAAACAATTTTTGTTGCTTAAAATTCACACGTGTATTTAGGTACGTACACATGTATGAGGGAGGATGTATATAATATGTCATAAAAATTATAGGTGCGTCCATATTCAATTGAAAAATGAAACATGAAAAATACAGAAAATTGAAAATAAAATTGACTGACAGCGCAAAAAAAAAATGACAAGAAATCTAATATTCACTTCAGATACCTACTATACACCACACATACACATATTAAACAAACGTTCATACCTCTTACGTATACTCAACGAATATTAGGTATGAACGTATGAAAGATATAGTATAATATTGAATTATTGACGATGTAACAAAAAAACATCGAAGGATGACTACTACAATAACGAAATAGAAAAAATAAATGAAATTGAAAAATTTACACAAAAAAAAGAAAAAATACTGAAACCCTCATTTTATTGTCATCATTGTTCATCATCACAAAACACACGATAACAAAAAAACATCATTTACCTCGAATGTACATATATATACGGGTTTTCCAATTTAAAAACTAAATAAATGGGAGGCAAAATTAAATAAACGTTAGGTACCCTACAAAAATAAGGATAAAAATAAAATGTGAAAAAATTGAAAAAAAAAATTTATTCAAGAAAAATTAATGCGGCAATATAACGGTAAAAATGAATTTTCAATACGTGTTTCCTTTTTTCCTTTTTTTTCAAATTAAATGGTAAATGGTAACATAAAAATACTTAGGGCTACATATTGCTTACAAAAACCTACGACATATACTACGACGTTCATATACTTATAAGTGAGTCGTATTTTTTTATTTTCATAAATTCACTATTTCACTAAGTACTATGTACGTCACTTTAACTCTGCACTCAAAATATTATAATGGCTGTACACTCTACTATTTTACTGTTGAGAAAATACGTGGTATGTACATATTTTCAATTTTTTATTTCTTTCAACTAAACATACACGCAAAAATATCCTTCTTCATCCTTCTAATAAAGATGACGGCGGTTGTTTTACTTAAATTTGAAGGTATTTATTTTTATTTCAAAAAACATTTATTTATTTTTTTTCTCGTTCATTAGAATTTCAATTTTATTTATAATTTTTGTGGTGACGTTTTTAAATCAAATTTTTTATGACTTATTATGTTGTATTGCATGTACGAAATATGAGTAGCGCTTGTAGTATGCTTGTAATATGCTTGTATATTTTATAATAGCAATTACAGGGGGTATTAATTGAATGTATTGAACGAATATTTTGGGTCTAGAAAGAAAATTGAAAAAAAAAGAAAAAATAAATCTCACACCATGATAATTAAATAGTCATCATTATCATCATCATCACCATCATAATCATCATTATTGGCACATACCACCTACAGTGTATGTGTCTTAGCCAGCTTCAGCTGAATATTTCAATGAAAGTATTTTATAATGAAATTGTATTGTCGATATTTGAAATTAAATTAATGCCAGAAAAACGAAAATTTACGAATTTATGTAGTACAACAATAAAAATGTATAAATGTGGATAAAGGATAATACATTTATTTCATTGCGTATTACACGATAATTTGGTATAAGAATTTTGTTAAAAAAATTGATATTTCCATGAAGAAAATTTTTTAGATAAATAATTTATGTAAATATGAACTGGAAATAGACTGAAAATTTTCGAAATTCAATTTGAATTTCATAACTCTAAAAGACTTTTATTTAGAATAATGTACATATGTATATGTAAAACGATATAAAATTCTTTCAGGAAAATTATTATTATTCTGAGTTTCGTTACAATAGTACGTGTGAATTATTGTGAATTTTTAAAAATAGAACAGTGAATTTATTTAGGTTTTATTTTCTTATTCTACATTAAGTAAAGGATAATTCTTTTATATGTAGTACAGTCGACAATTATTTTATAAGAATGTATACGAAAGTTGATATACATATAGAAATATCACTTTTCAGAATTTTTTACATGAAACATGAAACTAAATATGTACATTTATGCCTCTTTTTCATATGAAAATGATGTCTATATAAAATTAGGTGAGAGATTCTAAGTAATAAAAATCCTTATTTTATATTTTTGTGCACACATCTTCTGTAGAAAAACATATTTTTTTTTCCTATTTTTTTTTAATATTTTTTTTTTGTTCTGGATAAAGTTGCACTGTCATCAAGTCATCAAATACTCATGTTAGTTGTATACATAATTTGTAGGATATACGAGTTTGAATCTATGAATATGTGTATACATACAAATTGTATGTTTGTATACCATATACTGAGTGAATGTGAATTTTTATTCTATTCTAGATTATGTTATTCTATGTACATATATAGTATATAGTATATAGTATATAGTATATAGTATATAGTATATAGTCATGTGATGTCATTAAACTATTAAGCAGACATTTTTTATTTTCTACAAGATACTTTTTTTTTGTACACATTTTCTCACATTGTCTAGAATGTGTATGAATAAAAAAAAATTTGAAAAGTATAAAAATAAGAAACAAAAACATAAGAAAAATAAAATAAAACAATAAAATGCATAATTATGTGAAACTTCAGTAGTAAGTAATTTGTGTAAAAGTTTTTTTTAGAAGAAAATAACTCAACCTAAAAAAAAAAACAAATAATAAATCCTTCATTCATTTTTTGTCATATTTTTGTGTTGTAAATAATCAGACAGGAAAAATTAAATTATCGCCCAATGTAATGTCGAAAATAATAATTTTATAGAACACCCTTTCAAAGATAATTAACTAAAAAAAAGAAAAAGACAAAAATAAAATGTATAATGATCCAAAACTAAATTTAGTTATAATATTTATAGCGAAGATATGTATGTATATGAACGATGTATACAGTGACTCAAATAATTACAATTACCTCAGGATTTTGTAAATTCGAAGTTTATTTACGATTCTAGAAGAGTTCCATATTCAATTCTTTTATAGGTTGAAATAGTTCACTAAAAATGGCCGCTAATATCAAATTAAAGTTTAAATAGTAAAGTTTCAACCTAGAGAGCGAAAAGTTTAGAAGTGCTCTGGTCGCCCAATAGGCCAAAAACGGCGCTGCAGACTTCATCAAAGTTTTGGAGAGATCTTTGATTATTTTGATTGCAACATAAAATTTATTTATAATATTTTCTGAAATTTTAGTACTTTCTTCAAAAGCTGGAGAATAGGATATTCATGAAATAGCTTTCTCAATTTGTATTCTATCATATACAATGTCAAATCATAAATTAATATATCGTATCTTCCAAATTTTATTGTTGATCCAATTAAACTGAATTTTTCTTTGACAGGATTTATTCTATTTTAGTCATTTCAGGTACAGTCCTCAATAATTTATGTACCTAATAAATTGAAAATATTTTAAGACTGAAGCTTTCAATAATAAATAAAGTTTAAGAGTCAGTTAAAAGTTTGTCTTAGATTCAATTATAAATTAAGTGATTTTTTTTTTTGGTGACTGTATGTAATTTTACATGATGTATAATTTAAATACATATTTATATAGAAATACATCATAACTAAGTATTTGTACTTATGTATATACATATATATGAGTTCGGAGTTCGTTAACGACATTGCGTGTAAAAAATTAACGAAAATTATATAATAATAATACACAAATATGTACATTACATATACGAATATAAATTTTTTTTTTGTGTTTTTTTGTATACTTTTTCGTAAATTTTTTTCAAATTTTTTAATATCCTTTTTAAATAGTTTAACATACATACCATACATTTATACATAGAATACATGATGTACATATTATAGATATACATACATATAGTAGTGTATATTTTTCTTTCCGTCATTTTTAATTATATTTTCATTAAATTATTTATGTATACTATAAATAGACATGTAGTATATAAATAGTATGAGAATTTAGTATACGAAAGTATACATAGATTTAAATATATTTGAAGAAAATTGATATCATAAATTATATTCATAGTTTCAATCAATCGTACATCTACATAATAAAGTACATAAATACGTATATAACTGATACGATGATACACAAAATAATAATAAGTTTTACCGTAGACACATTATACTTCATTATTAATAATTATTCTAATGTAGTTTTATGAGCACTTTAACGACAATGTTCAACGTCAATTGTACAATCATCGCGTTTAAATGTGACAGTAATATTGGAGTTGACATGCTTGTTAAACGTCAACGCATTACCCTGCTTTTACATTATCATAAAAACATCATAAACTTCACGTAAAGACCGATTGGAAGACCTATAGACTAAGATGGATGAACGACATAAATAGTGACCTACACAAAGTATGATAATAAGAGATTGGAAAATAAAGGCTAGAGATAAAGAGTAGAATGATAAAGATTTTTAAATGTGACCCGGCTCCTGCAAGGGCTGTCGTACCATTGAAGAAGAACACATACTTTAAAATACTTTGAAGTCTGTATTCAACATTTCATAAAGAAGAATAGTGTGTCAACAGTATTATAGAAGAAAAATAATTTTTTCTTTTTTCTTCGAAATTTAATGAAAAATTACTATTCATACAAAAATTGTACGTTTTAAATACTTATTATTACATGTATCGTTTCATATAATATCAAATCAACGTCTATAAATATTTTTTTTTAATTTACATACATATTTGTACATTGTATGTATGTACATATCTATTATAATAATTCGAGGTATGTCAATCAAAAAAAATAAAGTCAAATAATTTCATGTCAAGTCATTAAAAATAATGTCTGATAATAATTTAAGAAAATTTCTAAGAATAAAAAGGTTAATTTACTTATTAGTTCTTAAAATATTTTATTTTGATAAAACAATAAAAGATAATATTTTATAATGTATTATTACTATACTGATGTGTGTATTAGAATAAAGTAAATTTTAGACAAAAAATACGTAAATTGAAAAGAAATTTATTTGGAATAAATAAGAAACAAACATTTATTTTTGTATGTATACAGTAAAATTGAAATTATGGAATATACACTCGTACGTACATATACATACGTAAAATGTTATACATACGTATAACGTTATACATACGTAAACTAAAAGAAAAATAAAACGTGAACTCTTAGAAAAATTGGAAAAACGTGAATTTCATTTAAAAAACAAATTGAAAAAAAAAAAATTTATAAAAAAAGGAGATATTTTTATGAAAATGTGTGTAAGATATTACATATTTATCATTTATTATTGTTAATATATTTTTTTGACAATACTTTTAAATGAATGTCATATGCAAATATGAGTAGGATATATACGAATAAAAGAACACATAATACATAATTAATAAATAAACAAAAATATAAATGTACATATGTACGTACGAGTTATACGCAAATCAAAATTTTATAAAAAAAAAAAAATAATTTAACTTACATAAAAGTATACGAACACATTTACATGCAAGAAAATTTTATTTTTTCGATAACATTATAATATATCATATGCTGAGATATGCAGTAGTAAATAGTAAGTAGTATGAAAAACATATCACATTTTTTACAAATTTTTTTCTTTCATTGATTACACACATTTTAGAGGTATTCTTGATGATATGTCATAAAGTCCTCATAAACGTCTTAATCATCGTAAATTGTTTAACCGTCATAATTGATGATGCTAAAAATTTTATACGTATTTACGACTTTGTAAATGTTTACGAAGAATTCAGACATATTTTTGTATGATAATCCCGCTTCTACATTCACTTCAACTTTGACTTTGACTTTCGAGCAGTAGATAAGAAAATAGCTGTCAAGTCACTTCGAAGTCAAAGTAGCTGTTAATTGAATGTATAAGTTCTAATACACATCCATTAAATCAAAGCTGAAATTGAAGTCACTGCATTTGAATGTAAAGCCGTAACTAGAATGACTTAAGCTAACTCAAGTCAAGCTAACGAAATTCACTCAAGTCTGAAGTTGTAACTATATTGGCTTGTGTGAATTGAGTAAGCATATGTGAAAGCAAGGTTAGTTAATTTAATAGTTACATGAACATGATATATATTTGTTACTAGTTAGAGTTACACATACAAAACATAAAATTTGGAGAGAGTTACACATAAAGGAAATTTTTACAAATTTTTTACATTAACTACAAAATACGATATTTCATATAAACTTCATATGGAATTGGTTATGTTTAAATAATACATGTACATATGTACATATTTCACTCAAGCCACTCAATTTTGTGTGGTCGGTAAGCACACTCACTGAAGTCAACGAAAATTCAAAGTGTTTCGTTAAATTCAATGAAGCTGACTTGAGTCAAATATAGTTACACTGATTTAAAACAATCTAATATCACTTCTGACTTGAGTTAGCTGAAGTCATTTTAGTTACGGCTTAAGTAGAATCGGCATAAATCGTAAATCGTAATCGAATTCATATCGAATTGCATCGAATTTTCTGTCATTTATTGCAAGTCATTTATTCATTCATAAGGTTAAATCGATTATTTTAAATATTATTAATTAATTTCACTCTTTTACTATTTTTTGACATTATTATTGTTTCGCTTCACTCCCTCTGGAGCATACGGTTTCCACTCTCCTATTTGTCAGACCCGCTTATGTACCGATTGCTTTTATCTTCTTCCATAGCCATACATTTTGACATTTATTTTAATTTTATAGCTATATTACATTTTATTTCAGAATTACACCTTTATAAATTTATGAATTCTGACAATTTAATCATTTACTATTTATCATATTCATTACCATGTTTCCTTTTTTACCATCAATAATTTACGATTTACGATACATCATGAATACCACTGCATTATTATGTATTATTATGTTTACATCATTTTCCATTTCCATGTAGTAACACACTCATGAATGAATATCATATACATACGTCATGTATATGTATACATACATACATAATATGACCTAAACACAAAATTGATAATCATAATATTTTGTCTGAAATTTCATGATAGTCAAACATAAGATAACCAACACAAACCATAACCACCCAATTATAATTATGTAATCTGAATTTATGATACTCATAGATACATACACATATATCTACGTACATTACATGTACAAATATGTATGCAGTTATGTATGTATTAAAATATAAGATAAAAATGATAAGAAAATATATAAACTGCATACCACAGCACTTTAAAAATTGCTACCGAAGCATATAAGTGTACGTGTATGCACCTACATAATATCACAAAAAGTGACAATAGAAAGAAACACTGAATAAAATTCATTTTCTATCTTTTTACATTTTTTTTTACAAGCGTGCATCTATATGATATGACATTTCTGACATATGTACATATGTGGGGGTACATGTTAAAGTTTTTTTTTTGTTTTTAATTCTATTTTGATACACATTTCATACTTATTTGTGGCATATCATTAATAGATAATAATCGAAAACGAATGCATGAGTATCTGCATACTCGTATAAAATACTATATCTACATTGCATATGAATCTGAATTTGACATACGAATACTTTGATTTTGACATTTTATTATTTTCATTCGAACAATAAATTCTTTATTTGTGAATATTTGATTATTAAAAATAGCATCTAAAATATTTACTTGCATATTATGCTCATATATAAGTTCGTAGTAATAGATGTTTCAGAAAATTCAGAAGCTCATATTTCATTCACAAAACCTCTATAACTCATAAAAGTGCAAAAACATAAAACTGAAAATGTAATTGTTCGTCATATTCTTCATATTAACAATATTCAAAGAGGCAAATATGGTTGAACTTCACTTTGGCCAAAAAGACCGCAGGTGGAAAAATATATCGACATCTTTAACACGTCCGGCTACTTGCCAAACAAGCTACAAAATAAAGCGTTTGTCTTGGAAATCATTTTTTTTTAGTTGAGTTTAGTTAAGTTAAGCAGCTTTCAAAATTGTGAGGGTGAGCTATTCTTAGTCAAAGTGATTGAAGTTGACTCTAATCTTGAATAAATGAACATTTAAAGTTTGAATGCAGATTAAATGAAGCCACAATCTTGCAAATTTGAAGACAATCGTATCCTGGGGTATTACATAAAATGGACAAAACTAAATTTTTTATTTATATTTTGATAGATTAGGTACCCTTTTAGGATCCTACAGTTTAGCTTACGCTTCCGTTGCAAGTGTATGTCTAATATCTGAGATAGACGCGTGTTAAGCAAACTGCCTGCCTAGTATAGGAAATTGACCAAATGCATTCTTAAAAAAAAATTATCAGCTTTGTATCGAATAAAATCAAATAATATATTCAATACAAACGTAATTTTATCAAGGATTATGTCGAAATTTTTACATAATGTAAAAGCGTAATAGGACATAATATCTGTGGACAGTGTCTTGAAACTTGTGGAGAAGAACAAAATACCACTGAAAACTTTTTGTGTAAGTATAATACATTCTCTTCCATCGGTGTACGTATTTTCGGTACTTATATCTTTAGCCTCGAATATCGGATAGAATTCCTTCGTTACCTGAGATCGATGAAGAACTTCGCAACTAGACGGATCTGAGTTCTCAAGCTTGTAAGGAAGCGTCCTCCCCCACCGTAAACAACAACAACAAAAACATGTAAGAACAATTATCATGTATCGCTTTTAGCTGATTTAAAGTACATCTAGTAATATCTATTTGTGCATTTTTCTTGAATAAAAAAATTTAAGTAGATGAATGCATAGGTTTATCTTCAATATTTATAATAAAACTATATAAAAGAAATAATATGTATATGTACGTAACATACTTAGGTACATATTCACATATGCTTTTATATAAAAATAATAAATAAATTAAACATTAAATAGTTTCAAGATATTATTTAATTTTTCATGATTATCGATTTTATTTCACTTTTATCCTGATTTATTTATATATCTACTTTTACACATAACTGTGCGGTAATACATTCTATATATATATATATATATGTATGTATTTACAATTCTGCATAATTCCTTTAATGTATACATTTATATGTGAGTAGTACAGAAATTTATGTAATCAATAGAAAATATGTATGTATAATTTATTGATTCTTGCCAAAAAATACAAATTTTATCTTTGGATATAAATTATGTGTAATATGTAAGTAAAATAGTTTGATGTCCATTTTTTTCTTAAAATTTTTTTTATTTTTCTTTTTGTTTTCTATTACTATTATTATATACATACATACATACATAATGTAGATACACATATGGATATAAATTTTCGTTTTTATTTTCATAGAAAATATCCATTATAAAAATTTTATTTAGTTCAATTATGCAACAATATATCCTTTTTTTTCTTCTTTTTTTTTTCTTCTGTTATACTGTACAATATAAAAATTACATTAATATATACATTTTCATACACACACACACACACACACACAGATAATTTATAGTAATATGACGTCATAATTTTATTTCATTTTGTATTTTGTTTAGATTAATTTTTTATTTCTTGTGCTCTTATTTAATACTCGTATACATAATGTGTATATATAAGCATTTGTACATATAGCATACCAGTAGGCGCTAATATTATGCTTAGGTAAATTTCATAAATGAACAACAACAACAAAAATGTATGCCAACATGAATTTTGTGTACAAAAGTATATAAATTATTGATTTTTTGTTACTTATTTACATACATTTCTGTACACATACTATATTACAATGTAAACATAACCACAAAACTTTTATTTACATAAATGGTATAAAGTACTTAGATATTTTAATTTCGGCATACTACTTTAATAATATTCAATTCCGATTATATTTGTGCTTTAAATATTCTGGAAGAAAAAAATTAATTTATATCTTCAAGTACATATTGCACACATTTCGTAGATGTATAGAATCAAATAGAATAGAATAAAAATTTTGTATGTACGAAATGTGCAAAACAATGAGAACATTTTTTTTCTGATATTTTTGTTCATTCAATTCACTAAATAGTTTCATATTCGGTACGTGATTTAAATATTATAAAAAATAATTTTAAAATATTTTTTAATATAATCATCGCTTAAAAAAGTATTGCAACAAACGAAAATGTTTGAAAAAATTGTTAATTCAAAAATTAATTGTACGCGATACTTCTTGTTCGAAAATATCGATATTACAATTTATTATTTGTCAATAAGTCTAGTTTATTATGTTACAAAAAATCAAAATTTTAAATTGAACCATTACATAGTAAAAAAATATTAGAGTTTGCAAATAAAATTTTCAAAAATTTGACACTAAACAATGTATTCCAACGATATTCTAATTTACAGCAAAACACATGCTCCTCACAGATCAAATCGGACTATGGATACACTTAGAGTCGTATTCATCAACCAATATTATATTTTAGTCGCATATAATTTCAACTAATTCATCAACTTAAATAAAATTTGTTTTCAGACTTCCTTTTCGGAATGTCAAATATGTCAGCTGATTGCTAAAAGTTAATATTTTTTATATTAGAAAATGAAAAAAAATGTATTTGGTGTGATGATTTTATGATATATGAGTACTGTTGCTATTGATGTTAGTAACAAAGTTATGTTCAAACATTATTTATAGATTACCCACTACCAGGTTAATCCGAAAAATATTCGAATTGCATTTATAATTCAGGTTGATAAATACACTTTATCTCAAATAAAAGGTAATCTTGGTTGATGAATACGACCATAAATCAATTTCATTCATTAATTCATATCACCATTTAAAATTTATTTTATTTTTTAACTTTACATCGGCAACATTAATTAAATTTAATTGATATCAGTTACAAGTATAATCAAAATAAATTTTTAAATTTATAAAAAGAAACATTTTTCAAAAAGGATAAATTATAATTATTGTATTTTAATTGCACTTTATCAATTAAAATTATTTGTTTTTCAAAATGTTTCAGATGGGTACATCGAGTTTTTTATGTTTTCATAAAAGTTCATGAAAAAATTTAATTAAATTAATTATCCTTTGATTATTCAATTACATACATAAGTATATGTTCATATTCATACAAACATTCACATTATTATAGTTTCGTTGAAGTAGTACGTAAAATTTAAAATGCTTAGGCACACTTATTAAATTTATTTATTTCAATTTTGTTTTACATTTTGTTTATTTTATTTTGGTTTCCAAAAATAAATAACCATAAAATGGTAATAAAAATGATAAAGTTATAAAAGCATGTGTAGATTACAAATGTACTACGTATGAAAAATTTACAGTTTATTTTCCATAAATCACTTTTATGTGTTTCTATTATTATTACTATTATTATTAATACAGAACTCTAACCAAATTGTCACGATCTTTAAGTCAGTCACAATAATTTTATTTCAGTTCAAAAGAGAAAGACCAAAAAGGACTAAAATATGAGCAAAAGAAAGAAAAAAAATTGGGCAAAAATACGTATATTTTTATGCAAAAAAGAAAAACGTTAATTGATTGGAAGACGGTGAGAATCGAAATAATTAAATATTTAGAAAAATTCTAGCGTACACAAATTTAATTATTTTATACTTAATTATGGGTATTTTTTGTTAACAGTTTGACGTAATATTATTATAGGATTCGTTTATTTTTAGAATGAATAAATTACAAAACTATAAAATAGAATCAAAAATAGGTACAGGAACGTTTGCAATGTATGTAAATGATAAAATGTTTCATTGAATTTTGAATTTTATGTCTTTAAGGCTTTTACTATCAGCTAATTTTCTGGAATTTATTTTTCATCTCTCAGGGTGGTAGTATAGCTTTTAAAAGAGAGCTTCCATTCCGCTCAAATTCATATTTTAGCTTTCAATAATTTCTATTTCCAACATCTAACCATCTCGCACTTGATATATGTGCTTCGTGATCTGTTGTCGTTCATCTAACTACTCAATAGTTGTTTTGATATGTTTTTTATTTCTCTCATAACATCATCGTTATCCTGTATTTAATATAGTTGCTCTTCTTCTCCTTATTATTGTTCTTCTTCTTCTTCTTCTTCTTCCTCTCCCTCTTCTTCTTCTTCTTATTCTTCTATGACCCGACAGCTAATATCGAACCAGAGACTTCACCGAAGTGATTTCTCATCAATATATCAAGATGGGTTTTAAAATTATCAATTTAGTTACTCTCTGTTTATAAATTTTGATTTCACAAAGAGTGAAAGTGAAAAAAAATGTATATATATCTCCACGGTTTCGTATTTATCTCTAAATAGAGTCTGTCTGAATTGTTCAACTAAAATATCAAATATACCCTCGATCCTCATTTTTATAAATCTTGAAAGAAACTATAAAAATGTTTGTGTTGCTGATCTTCGGGGCACTTTAAAGTTTCTTTAATTATTTTCAGTATTTGTTAGACATTTTATTGGAAATATTTTTTTATGTTCATTCATGTGTGTGTATGTATGTGGTTTTCAAATTTTAAAATTCAAATGAAAAATTCCAAAGGTAAATTAAATTTAAATACTTTAACCTGAATAATGAATTTAAAATATAAATTTTCTTTTGAATTTTTAAAATTTTACGTTTAAATGTTATTTTTGATTTCTGTAATGTGTGATATAAATATGGTAAGTATATTTCCAACAAATAGTTTTCAACGATTAATTAATTGAAAAACTTTAAATTATCTATTTTTTATAAATATCGTATAAATTCTAAAAATAATTTCCAATATTATTAGCTTCTACTTGCATACAATTCCTGATAATTATTATATTGTCGTCATATACATACATATGTAGAAATCGAATTCGTAATGCTATCCATACGATTAGATAATTTCTATCACTAATTTTATTTAATCGAATCGAATTAAAAATTTACTTTTGAATGTGTTCTAAAGGAAAAGTACTTGATTACATAAATCTGTTTTTAGGTACGATTACGAGGATAAATGAAAACGCATAGTCGTGCATAGTGCCAGATTCTTCGATTAATCGCCCCCAGGTATCACTCAAAGTTTCAAAATGAAAATACAAAATTTAGTGCACATGATGTGTGAAATACCACTCGTACAAGCCTAGCGTATACTACAGGTAACTTGCTAAGTCAATGACCTCTACTGCAAGAGAGTATAAGTATGTAGTTAAGGAGTAAGTATAAAATATTGTAAGATGATTTTCTGTGTTTATGCCATGTACAATATTCGCATTATTCTACTGATAAGAAAATCAATCTTTTCTCAACAATGAAAATATGAGTTACACATTAATGTGTAGCTTAATGTAAATTCGCCCCCAAAACTTTTTCGGTCCCAGACAGACAGACGTCTATTTTATGCCTATGCGTAAATCCATATCTGCTCGTACATAATGTAATGAAGATGTATAATTAAAAAATTTTTTTGAATTGAATTATTAACGAAATTTTTAAACTGACATGAAAAACAAAACAAACAAAAAAAATCATACTCATAGTACCTACTGTATATTATGTCTGCATGTGTGTATGTTCATAACTTTACGAAGAGCATTATTAAAATTTATGGAAAAAATTTTTAAATTATTTAAATTTGTGTGTGAAATGTAAAACTGAATGTCCTGGACAAAAATCTAAAAATAATATTCATATACTTATATACGAGTATAAGCTTATGTATGCATGCGAGTACTTAAATTCTACCTCCTGTAAACTACATAAATTACATTTAAATGAAAAATGAAAAATATTATTTTTGGTGTATAAATAAATCAAAAAAAATAAAAAAAAATAGAAATAATTCTATTTATAGAATATAATAAAATAGTACATAAAAATTATTCAAATTTAGTTAGGTATGTACCTACATGATATCCATTAAAAATTAAATAATAAATTACATGGCCTAGCTCAATACTTTTACTCATACTCGTACATTATAAATGTGTACTGGTGCTGTGTATATAAGTATCTACTTTCACATGTAATACATATATGTGTGAATTTATGTAAGCATGTATTAGGTATAAACTCCTCCCTGTTACTACTAATATTTTTTGTTTTTGTTTTTGTATATTTTTAGTTTTATGTTTTAATAATAAACTTTTGAATAATTTTTCTATATTTAATTTTATAAAAAAATGTTTATGTATCTATGAAAAATACTCCTACTACGGTATACATATACATACAAACATATGTATGTAAGATATACGTCCATCGATATAAAGTTCAACGGTTACACGATACCATAATACGAGTATATTACTTACTTATTTTCGTAAAACGTGTTGTCCAAAACACATTAATTTTTTTCACTCTATTTCTCTCTCACTACATCTCTTTAATTTCATCTTCTTCTTCTTCTTCTTCTTTTGTTTCATTTTTTGTTTTTATTCATTTCGTATATTTATAAGAACTTAAAGTATCAAAAATTAAATAAAAATATATAAAAAAAAAAAAAACAAAGAAAAGTAAAATTAATCTCCAACTCATACACGTTATTAACACGCAAACTTTTTACCTACGTAAAAATTGATTTTGACTTTTTGTTTTTTGGTTAAAATTTAATCAAAGAAAAAAAAAATACGTGATTCTTATGTGCATATACACATAGAAGTATATACGTAGAATAAAAATTCGTATGTAACATTTACATATATGTATATACGTATAGAAGGGGGAAGAGGGTATATGGCAATTAAATTAATTTGTAGTTGCATGTAAAAATTTAAAATAAAAAATTATAAACGATATGAAATTGATCCAAAAATTAAAAAAGGACGAAAAACAAAATTTGTAAGGATTAAAATATTCAATTAAAAATATTTGATACCATACCTCTGAGACAGACATTTATGTGGCGTTGATATAGAAACATAAAATACATACGACTCTATATCCTTAAGAAGCATTTATGTATTGTTAATTTTTAATTTTTTTTTTTTTGTGACTCGATTTTATTTAATAAAAAATGTGTCAATTTTTTCTAATGACACTGTTTGATAGATTCTCTATAAATGTCACATCGATGTCACACAACATGTCTTTCAAAGGTATTATTATATTATACGAGTATTTTGTATAATATTTCTTAACATTTTGATTAGGTTTAGGCATTGACGTTTAGATGTGTTATTGCTTTTCGTTTGAATTTCCCAAAGATTTTGGAATAGTATTAATTCTCACATAAATTTTACGGTCGCAAAAGGAGATGAACTCGATTGATTGATTTTTTATTTTATTTATTTTTTTTTTTTCTGTTAGAATTTGCATATAATGTAAAAATTTTTTTTATCATTAGTTCCGGTATGTGAATCATTACTTTTTCTCACAGATCTATTTATAAATATTTTAATTTGAAACCTTAAATATTTTTTTTTTGAATATTTTATGAGTCAGACTTTCCTAAAACTTCACATACACACAATAATGTAACAATACAAAAAGTGACAATTAAATGTGCGTTAATTTACGGTGTTCCAAATGATGAACGATGACAAGAAGGTGTTTTTAGAAATGAATCCACTAAAATGGGCATGCGGTTGAATGTCTTATGTCAGAACAAACATATAAATGAATACAATAAATGCCAAATTCCCAATTCTTCAATGGAAGTTTATGCCTGAGCTTAGTTAAACCTGCATAAAAAGCTTAAACAAACTATGGCTTACGTTTAAAATTTTTCCACTGTGAAATCAAAACATCTTTTAAGCGAAAGTTTAAGCCTTAAGCCTGATGTGGAATTTCCAATTGGGAATAGGAGATAGTTTCAAACAAATGCAAGTACATATTTGGAAAAAAAATTATAGAGAAAGAGAGGAAAGCGTTTAAGATGATATGGTCGCACGTTATTAGAATATATGCTGAAATACTTTTCAAATTGCAGATAAAATAAGTACTAAAAGAAAGTACTGTATACATCCTAAAACAATGTGATTCGGGTATGAAGTGTTATGCTAGGCTGGTAGGGACCGACCAGAGTTTGGAAACTTTCTAAACCTCTTTAAATAGATCAACTCCTTCGTCTATCAGCAATCAGCTTGGATAAGTCCGATAAAAAGTAGTTTAGCCTAAACCACTTAATGCAAGTGGTTTAACTCGATGAGAGCTTTTTTTGAACACACAGCAAATGACAACAAAACCAGTTTTCGGTCTGTCATTACGAATTCTCAACTTAAAGCTTTTTCTAAACTCATTTAACTGCTGAATCCAAAAGAAACTTTTGGTTTGTCAGCACTATTAGGATAGGTATAGACTAGACACATATGTATATATACTTGTATACTTGTACGTAGAATTTCTCTGTTAATACTTTTATTACAGTTTCTACATTTATTCTTATAATTGATCGAAAAATTTAATTAAACATTTTTCAAACTATACTAATAAGAAAATAACACAAAAAACAAATTACATATTTTTTTCCTTCTATACAAAATATAAATATACTCATATGTTCATAAATTTATTTCTGAACGATTTGAAAAAAAAAATTAAAATGAAATTTCTTCTTCTTCTTCTTCTTGTTTTTTCTTGTAATTTTTCGAATGTCTATTACATACACATGCATGACTAAATAAAACAATTTATTTTTTTTTTCTAGTTAATTAAGTATTAAGTCATAAAAAGAGATGTTAAGTAAATTATAAAGTTGTAGTTGCAGCAAAGAAAAAATAATATATATATACTCGTAGATATTCAAATATCCTTTTTGATTATAAATTTTTTTTTTTATTCTTCATCATAATTAGACATAGACTACATTAAAATGATGTTCTAGTGAAAAGTTAAAAACAAAACAAAATAAGAAAAACAGTTTTTTTAATTTTATATAGCAGTAAATTCAGTAGAATTTTATGTGTTTTTGTATGCTATATACATATAATAAGCATATAGTAATATGTATATATAATATGGTAAATGTGTATGGATGTGAATACATATTATAATAAAATGTATGTACATATAAGATATACAACGAGACTCTATTAGGAATTATAAAGTAATGTCCCTTGTGTAAATTTGTAAAATGTTTCGCATGTCAGTTTCACAGAGTAAATTCTGTTGACATGAAATTATGAATTTTTCATCTTTTATCCATACACGAGTATTAATATCTACTCATAGATACACGGCATGTAAGTATATGGTATATACTCATACACACTGTTTGTATATAATTTACATTAACAAATAGCTATGTATGTATGTGAATTCATATGGGTGTAAGGATTCATGTTAAATTTGAGTATTACTCGCCGTACACATTATAAAAAATTATTAGGTATATATTTATTTTTTTCAAAAATTCTTCATTTTTTTTTTTCATATTTTATTTCATTATGTTATTTTTATTTATTTATTTTTTTTTTTTTTTTTTTTTGTATCCTTTTTGAATCATTTTTCTGTGTATTCACAGATGAGTAATATACTTATGTACATACTTATGTACTTGTTTTGTATAATGTTTTTGTACTGTAATATTGTTTATGACAATTTTTTTAGTTTTTATTTTTCTTTCTTTTATTTTTTAATATTAATTTTATGTATCTTTTAATACGAATTATTTACATATGATTCATTATGTAGTTACTACATACATAAATACATACATACGAGTATAGTTAATAAAACATATAGACAGAGACAATATAAAATAATGACACAGTACAATTTTGCATAAATATTCAAACGATATTATACACATTAACTATACATATTTTTGTACTAACTTGTACTACCTACATCATATTTATACGAATACAGACATAATTAATTTATTATTCATATTTGAGAAGGAGATAGAGACAAATTTAAAAGTTAAAAAAATAAAAAAGAACATTTAAAATAAAAAATACATAAGTAAAATCCTGAAAAGCTGGGGAATTAAATTAAATTAAATTATATATACATATATGTATGTGTATGTGTGTGTGTGTGTTATAGTTTATGTTTGTGTGAATTTAATTAAATAATTTTTTAATATTAGTATAAATTCAGATTCTTGGAAATGAGAATTCATATGAGACATTTCACATTAGTATATATGATTGCATTTGTATTTCATAATAAAATGTTCTAAGTATACTGTACGTTTGTGATCATATCCAGATACGTATACTCATCACATTTATGTGTGTGTATAAGTGTAGAAATATGCAGTGAAATGTTTACTTTAATTACACGATATAATAATTATAGAAATATTCTTGTAAAAAATATGCACAATACAAGTACCATACATTTACTCTTATAATAATATGCCTGCATGTACAATAATTGTGTGAATATATTATTTATTTGTTGATTCGTTTTTGTACTTTTATATTAATGTGTATGATTTATTCAAATTATTTATTATGATGAATTATTCTAATAAATTCATCGGAAATATTTACAGTTTTTTATTATTTATGATAAGAATAAATTCCTGGTATAAAAATAATTAACACAAAGATTGTAATGTGTTGTGTTTGTGTAATATTTATTTTCCATTGAATTGGTGAAAAAAAAAATAATAATAAAATTAAATTAAATGTAAAAAAAATAAAAGCTCTCTGAGCAAAACTAACTGTTGGAACAGAATGTGAAGCAGTAATTATGGCTGAATTACTATATGCAGCAAACTTTAAAATTAAAATCATATAAATTAATGTTTAACAACAGAGTGGGAAGTTGCTGCCAAAGTTGTAGTCGTAGCTACTGTTAATCGTTAAACAAATTTTTAATTTACAGCGCCACAGATTGAAATTTCAGTTTTTGTGATCGAAATGAGGCCCTGTTATGAGTTCGATAGATGAAGAAAAATTAAATTAAATAAAAATTATAATAAAGAAGTGAACCTTCAATTTGACAGTTTTAAATCAGCCACATTCATTAGTCAGCAGTACATTCTGTACCGCTTCGTATTCGCATTTATACCACTTCAGCTTTGCTATATGCTTCAGCTGTAACTACAGCTACACATTCTGTCATGTGTTAACTGTCAAAGTGTTTGAAGTTCTAAAAAAGTAAAAATTATATCATCTTTAAACATTTTCAACTTCGCTTGCTTTATTGTGCATTATTATGACTATGAGGAAATGTCTTTGCTGTGAGCAATCCTCTTTAAAAGTTTTATTTTTAGTCAAACTGTCAAAGCAAGCAAAGTAAGCAAAGCAAGTACACAAACCGTATAATACATTGTATCTTATGCCGTTCTAATTGTGGCTACCAGCAGATATAGCTACGATCTATGAAATTAGGTAAATTATTGAATGAAATATTTTTTATTGGATTACGTGTATGCCCATACCATGTCCATGTATAGCTAATGTCCATGAGAATGTAATTTTTTCCGTGAAATCGAAATCGAATCATAATAATTATTTAATATGTGTACTCGTACATACTACATACATATGTTGGCAGTGGGAGTAGATAAATATTTGAATTTTATTTTTATGGTTTTATGATTTTAATTTTTGTTCGTTTTACTGTTGTTGTGCATTTTTCAATTTAATTTTCTACTGAAATTTTATTTCACAATTTTTAAAGGAAATTATACATAGATTATGTATGTATTAAAAAGTGTACACATGTGTAAATAATATCTGACGTAATGTATTACATTTATAAAATAGGTAAATATGTACATATCTATCTGATGGTATTATTATTTCATGAAATTACATAAAAATATGTAACATATTACATTACAATTATTACGAATAAAATTATTATGTATGATTTTCTCATATTTTTAAAATCGATGAAAAAAATATCCTTTTTTTCGATTACGTAATTTGAAAATATAATATTAAAAAAAAAGTGAAAAAAAAATATGTATATATTTGTAAATAGAAGAATAAAATGAAAAACGTATACAAAAAATTATATTAAAAAGGAATAAAATAAAATGAAATGAAAACATTGATTTTATTGTGAAATTATTTGTGGCTTAACTATAACAACATATTTTGTAGTAATGTATATACGGAAAATCAATAATAAAATTTACTGAGCAAAAATATACATACTACTTACGTAGCTGAACAGTATGTACATCTATGACATCTATAGTACATAATTCTACGAAGTGGAAAAATAAAATAAATGAAATAAAGAAAAGGAAATGAAATAATAATACAGCGTTTATTACATAGTTCTTCTTGAATGTTGAACAAATGAACAAATAATACAATATCCCTGCATATTCGTTATGTTATATATTTTTATAAAGTTTGTAGCACCTTAGGATTTTTTTATGTATTTATTATTTGTCCATTCATTGGAATTTTTTGAACGATGATAAAAATAGAAAAAAATTTTCTTTATATTTTTTACACCTTTTCCTTCTCAAAAGTTCTATATTTAAATATTTAATTGTCATTTCTAACATACATACATATAATATTCTTTGCTTAAATTCTATATAGAATATATCTAATCGATATTAAATGTACTTTTGTATGTAAACATGTGTACAAGATCATTATGAGATACCACACCTTTCTAAAGAAAAGAAAACAAAAAAAAATACACACACACACACACACATATACCATTTTTATGATGTTAAAGAGTTCAAATATCGCAAACAACTTAAATTGAATTGAATTCAATAGAAAATGAAATTAGTTAATAGTCGTTTTCGTTTATCGTTTAAGCTTTAAGGACATACTTATACTGGTACAAAACCATAGACAGTGTGCGATGTGTGCATATTTACAATGTGGGTTTTGGTAACTCATTCATATCTGTATGTACTTATAAAGTTTTTTTTTTTTTTTTTGAGTAAATTCCGAGATCTATAAATCATTCTTTCTTGGTATTTCGGTATATAAAATGGTGGAAAATTTAATGGAAGATTTTAATTTAATTCCATTTTTTTAAGGTTTCTTTTTTTATATTTTTTTAAAAAGTTGGTAGACCAGTACATGTAGGTACGAGTATGCATTGTCTACAGTGGCCACTCTAAATGCCACTCATAATATGTTATCTTAAGACCAAAATATAATGAACATAACTGATATAGCTATGCTATGACCACTATGTCACAATGTCCTCCTAAAGCCGTAACTAAAATGACTTCAGCTAACTCAAGTCAGAAGTGATATTAGATTGTTTTAAATCAGTGTAACTATATTTGACTCAAGTCAGCTTCATTGAATTTAACGAAACACTTTGAATTTTCGTTGACTTCAGTAAGTGTGCCTACTGACCACATAAAATTGAGTGGATTGAGTGAAATATGTACATATGTACATGTATTATTTAAACATAACCAATTCCACATGCATTTTATATGAAATATCGCATTTTGTAGTTAATGTAAAAAATTTGTAAAAATTTTCTTTATGTGTAACTCTCTCTAAATTTTATGTTTTGTATGTGTAACTCTAACTAGTAACAAATATCATGTTCATGTAACTACTAAAATAATTAACTAACCTTACTTTTACATACGCTTACTCAATTTACACAAGTCAATATAGTCACAACTTCAGACTTGAGTGAATTTCGTTAGCTTTGACTTGAGTTACCTGAAGTCATTTTAGTTACGGCTTAAGAACACAGCTAAATTAATGAATTGATCTATAATATTTATTGGATATTGACGTTTTCGTTAAAAATTCTTTAAACATAACCTCGACATAAGCAGTACGGCAGTAAGATTAAAAGCGTATATGTAACATAACAACGAAATCTTATTTTTATGAAACTTCTATTGTTTTATTGTTTAGCATTTTATCTGCATATGTCATTATATGTAGTTTTAACTCATGTCATGTTTTTAACATTCGTTATTTTTTCCAATGTTAGGCAATGTTACTCACCTTCATTATAGTAAAGCTTTTTTCGAACATAATTGTATTTACGTGCGTCGATAAATTTTTCAATATTTTTTGAATTTATTTATCTTCTTGAAATTGAAATTGATTGATTCTTTTCATATATTTTAAGAATTGTACACGCGTATACTTAGATTCACATAAGATCGCATATGTATATATGCATTGTACATATACTATACATTAACTTGCTTCTATAAGTATTGAATTAAATTAAATTTTTAATTACATACTCGAATTTTTTTTAAAATGTAAAAAATATTGGGAGAAAAAATCAATAAAAACTACTTAGTTGAAAATTGTATTTCAAATCAAGTACACGACTGCATTTATCTCGGATATCTGTGATCAATTAAAAGTTTTATTTCAGCTGAATAAATTCTATTTAGAAATTTAAAAGTTTTTAAAGTTAAAAAAAAATAAAAAAAAATCCGATAAGATCCTTCAAAGGAGGATAGAGAGAACATTAAAAGTTTGAAAAATTTAAATTTTCAAATATTTTTATTTATTTTTTGTTGAAAATACAATTCGTTCGAATATCTTTTTTAATAGATATTTTCTATTATTTTGTGTTAATTCTATACATTATGACCTTTTCGAAATGAAATTTTCACATACAGAATATATACGTATTATATGTTTGTATTTATACATGTGTTTACACAATCGTATTATGTGTACATATGAAGAATATGAAAGAAATATCGAGAATGTACATAGATGAAATAAATGAATCGAAAATAAATCGAAAAATTTATATCTTCTCTTACAAATGCACATACGAATACTTGTATGTATGTATTTGTATATAAATATTATATGCTGCACTTAGTTGAAGTTTATCTCAATAGTCATAAATAAAAACGTCAATATATGTACTTATATATGCATTCGTATATGTTGTATGGTGTGTAAGTATAAATTTTGTGGTATAATATTATTATGCACTATAATGATATGAAAAATAATATGAAAAATATTCACATATCAATACAAAATGTATACAGGATGTTTCTTTTCTACATGACACCAGGTATGGTTGGTTGGTTGGTTGATTGCAGTGGCAGTCCGATTCAGTTCCCAGAAACAGACTCAATTAGAATTTTGCGTGCCGTTTGTTACCACAAACTTGTAGGGGTTGGTTGTTTTTTAATTCTAGACTATATAGCTATTCCGTCTTGTTCAGGTAGTAAATCAGACGAGGTGTTCGCTTACCAAACACCTTCAGTCTGGTTTTAGCCAATGATGGACACCTCTGCAAATGTAAGAGAGTTTCTTTCTCTGAATAATTATCCTTGCTGCTTCTACAAAGTTGTTAAACGGTAGACTCAGCCTGGCTTACACCAAGTATCTACACTACGATATTTTTCAGACTATTCCATGAGAAAAATTCTACTAGCGAAAATTTGTATCGACCATCATAATTTCGACGCTAGGGGGCGTTAAAAATGTTAAAGATTTTTTCAATACCTTCAAATAGAAAATCGGTAGTTTTTATTATCGGAAATGTGACAAAATATTTAAGAAAGATTTTAAGAAATTATGTACAAAAAGTTACATAATGTATTTGTGTTTAGAAGTCTTGCAAACAAATTGAAAATTTAAAGCGTCCTCTAGTGTCGAAAATAAGGTTGATACAAACTTTTGCTAGTACAAATTTTTGTTCCCATAAAATATAATCTGAAGATTATTGTGGTATATAACTATAGTAGCACATAGAAAACCAAACACCCTGTATATTACATGAATATTTAACATGTAATCGTTATTTCTCTAAAATAATCTGTAATTTTTTTTTTTTTTCAAATTTGATATATTTAAATCAATTCTTTTCAAGTATTTGCGTAATCACATACTTATCGTAGTCGTATATAGTACATGCATAAATACGAGTACATAATATCTAATATTTAAATGAAATTAATGACTAAAAAATGCACATACGTATACTCGTATATTTATGACCCATACACACACAAATATATGTACTACTTATGTATACTCATTTAAGTGATAGATATTCAGTAGAGAAGGATACTTACGTTACGTATATATGTATAAGCTACTACCTCTCTATGTACATACTTCTATAAAGTTAAAACGTAAAAATAAATTGTAGATCTAATATTCCACTTAAAAGTTAATTGTGAATGCCAATAAAAGAATGAACATTTTTTTTTCTATATTTAAATGATTTTTATTCAAGCAAATTGTAATAAGGTTATAAGAAATGTATGTACGAGTATACGAGTACATAATACATTTATATTTACTTTAAAAGGTATTCACTTAATGAAGTAAAAAGGCAAATAAACCGAATAATCTGTGTTGGTTAGAAATCAATAACTATAATCGAGTGGAAGATACGGGGTCTAAAGTGAATTAACGCTGGTATACCATTGCTTAAATTTCTTTCATTTTTAATCTAATTTTTTCAAATTTCAAATTTCAGTGAAATTGGCAGAGGAATTGAGCTGTTTCAATTGATATGAATTTCAATTTTAATTCAATTATATTATGTAAAATTATTTATCATTTTTTCAACATTATTTTGAAATATATTTCGAGTAATTCCTAATCAAATTGGGTGAAAACGTGAATCATCGAATGAAAGAAGATGAAAAACTATTGTCAAAATACGTACCGAGGAAGTATCATTACGCAGTGCAGTTGTTAGACTCTTGAAGATGATGTACGGTTGCGACCACGTCGATTGTGTTATGCAATTTCAGAAATGATACTTCATTTTTAGCACAATGAACGCAACAGACTGAGAGTAGCTAACAGTGATATGAAGGAGAAATATCAAACCAACGTCAAAGACGTCAACGTCAATCACAGGATTTCAATCACCTTACATTCCGACCCAACCAAAGAAGAAGAACGTAAGAAATATATTGTGCAGCGATAAAAATTAAATTGCTTTAATTTAGAGAAATTAGAGAATCTGCACAGATAATGTAATAATAAAAATCTTGTACGTCCCACAAGCATTATTATAATAACAAAAAAAAATATGTACCCACTATGGAACGTGCAAAATTCTCTTTCCTTTCTTTTCAATTTAACTAGACTGAGCAACAGGAATGCGTGGTCGGATACTACACGAAGCGAGTAAATTTAATTCTTCAAATTAGTGACGTAATTTATTCACGAGATATTGTCTGGAATATTTGATGTCAATGTGTCTGTCAATAGATGTCAACATCAGCAATTCAACATGTCAATATGGAAAAAAAATGAAATGTTTTTACAATGAAAATGACAGAAAATTTTAAATAATGTACTTTTGTGAATTACACAAAATGAATTACAGTTTGTTCACTTAAAAGCTAAAGTCTGTAAATTTACTTTAATACGAGTTTGTAATTTTACTCTATTAAGGAAATACCCTTATTATTTGTTTTTTTAATTTAATGTTGCAGAGTAAAAAGTGAGATAGAGAAATTACTTACTTCTTCCATTACCATTACTATATAGTATTTTTATGGTGTATATATGAATGAATACTGTATAATCGTACAATAGAAATAGTTTTATTAATATCCTTTTTAATGATAGATATCATAAATACTATTATAAATAGATTCATATATTGTATTTTGTATGTACAATATTTTATTTATATTTATAGTACCTACTTTAGTTGTTTGATTCATTTAATAATTTTCATTATATAATATATAATTTACTAACTACATACTAATATACATATTTATATGTACGTATGATTTTTTATTATTTTATTAGAAAATGTGAATAAAAATAAAAAATAAAATAACAAATACAAAGAAGAAGTAAAAAACTATTTTAAGGATATTCAAATAAATTTAATTTTACTATTATTTTTCTTTTCTTTTTCTATCTTTGTTTCCTTAATTTTTTTATCATTTCATATGAAAATTATGTTTATTATTATAATGATGATTATGATGATGATGATAGTAATGATGATGACGACAGTAATAAAAGTTATAAATAAAAGTCATATTATTGTTTCAGATTCTAAAAATATTTAGTCATCATCATCATCATTACAGTCAATTAAATGACGTCCCTTAGCTTTAGACCTGAGAGTTGAGACCCAAACCACTATAATGTATGTTGCCTGTAATTTAATAAAATCTTGTTCTTGCAAATCTTGTTCTTTTTTGCTAGGAAGACAAATTAAATTAAGTAAATGGAGGATAGAGCTTATAGAATTGAGCCTTAATATTTTTAGAAAAATAATCTAATAATAAAATATTTAGCAAGGACGAAAATAATATTTAATAATTTTATATTTTAATTTTGCTGTAAGATTGAATTAAAAATTATAAATAATTTTACCAGTGATGTACAGATTAGATACTCGTATATAATACAGTGTAGTTCAAAATTAAATGAACTTTTATTTTATATTTTTTATTTTTTATGTGGAAGAAGATGAACAAATAAACTGCCTGCCTTCCTCCCCTAACACAATGCACCGTGGTATTTTTGATAATAACTGAGAAAGGAACTGATTTGAAATATAACATATAACAGAAAATTTCTTCTTATATTTTCGCCATTTTGTTTTTATATATTAAAGTTGGAATCAGTGAACAAATACATCAACACCAATATTTATTTATTATTAAGTTTAGGAATAACAGACAGAATTTATAGGATTAAACCATTTCTTTTTTTAAATTTAGGAGTATAAGAGAATTTTAAAACCAAAAGAAAAATGTCTACATTCAACAACATTTAAAAATGGACAATAAGGACAATGAAAATGTGTGATATTTCAAGTAATCTGAAAACCTATTTTGAAAAGCATAATAATACATGGACTGGCTGACTGATTATAGAAAAAAAAAACATTACAATTTGGTTCCTTAATTTTTATAACCAACACTGTATCTATACTATTTAACTCATAATATAAATACTACTTATATACGCACTTTGAAATATATGAAAATAATATTTTTGTAAATTTTATTAATGCTCATGTAAAACGGCGATAAAAATCGTTTTTTTTTTAGTTGTTTTAGTTATAAATAGTTTTTTTTTTTTTTTTGTAATTAAAAAAAGGATATACTTTTAAAATTAATTATACGGTATTATTGTTCTAATCACAATATTTATTATGTAGCTAAGTATATGGCTAAATATGTTAGAAGTTAAAATTAATGAAATAAAAAAAAAAATTTTTTTTTTTCATTTTCAAACTTACCAATTTGTGGTACATCATATTGACGTTGCCCTCTGGCACTCCGAAGCAACAATTGGCTATGTGTTACTTGTGGTATAATTTGTGGTGTTATAACACCACCACCCGATCTTTTATTTGAATGTTGATTATTCTGTTGTTGCTGTTGTTGTTGCTGTTGCTTCTGCATATCTCGTATATCTAATGTTGATTTAGATTTATTTTTATCAATAATTATATCGGCATTATTATTATTATTATTTTTAATATTATGATTATTATTATTATTATTATTATTAGCACTCAGATGATATAATTTATCATCATTAACATTATTATTATTTGTATTTGTATTACTATTATAATTATTATTTTTATAATTACCATCACTAACACTGTTACTAATCTCAATATTATCATTAACTGTATCATCATCATCATCATCATCATCATTTATATTATTTGTATTATCATTCTTACTATTTTCATTTCTAAATAATTCCTGAAGTGATTTTGGTGGTAATGAATTTGAATTTTGAATTTCGATATTACTGCCACTACCACTATTACTGTCACGACTGTCACTACTGCCACCAGAAATAATAATTGATTTTTTATGATTATTATGATGATGAATTATACCGATATCATTTTCGTAATTATTACGATTATTATTTTCATTATCATTTTCATTTATATTTGTATTTGTGATATAATTATTATATTTGTTATTGCCGTTATTGCCATTATTCATTTCATTATCTTCATCATTATTATTCTTGTTAATATGATCATTTTGATTGTTTTTGCTTCTATAAATAATATCTTCAACATCATCATCAACATAATCATCATCATTTTTATTTGTATTTTGTATCATAAATTTATGTTGTTTCTGTCTTAAATCAATACCATTCAAACCATCATAAATATTATTTAAATTCATATCAGAATTTAATTGATGATGATTTTTCATAATCATATTGCCATTATGATTGTTACGATTTTGCATTAGAAATGATGTAAAAGATGCAGCTGTTGTTTCTCCAGCTCCTCCAGCTGCTGCTGCTGCTCCTGCTCCATCAGGCAATGTTGATGATGATGATGATGATGGATGACGATAATTATTTAAATGTAAATAATTTGGATGCTGTCGATTTGTCATCATCATAACTAAATTATTAGATGGTGTACGATGATGATCAGTGGACGGTGGTATCATAACAAAATGTCCAGCAGTTCTTTGAGAAAAATGTGAAGTATCTGGTGATGATAACGGATAATGACGATAAATTTTATCATCATTTCGTCGACTGATACGTCGTTGTTGTGGAAGTTTTAGATACCTTCCGATATTTATATTATCATCATCGTTATTATTACCTCCATAATCTGTAGGAATATCAATTATAGTAGTAGTACCAGTATTACCGTCACCATCAATAATATCATTATCAATGAATGGTGGTACATATATACCACTACCATCAACATTGAAATTATGTTGTTGCTGTTGCTGTTGTTGTATAGGATAATGTTGCATTAGATTTCGATGATGATGATGATTAAATATGACTGGATCATTATCATTATCAGCGATATCACTATTTAATGTATCGACAATTCTACTATTACTGCTACTTAATATTCTACTACTATCTGGATCGTTCATATATCTGATATTTTCATATCGATTATTCGGATGGTATTGATTGTACGGATGATGATGATATCGATGATGATTATTTGTTTGACCTACAAATTGATTATGATCTAATTGGAACTGTGCTGTTGACTGTTTTTGCTGTTGCTGTTGATGCTGCTGCTGCTGTTGTTCTTCGAATGGGTGGGATTTTCGATATGGCATTGGATCTTTAACAATATGTAGTGATAGAGTGCTGTAAATTAGCACTGCTAAACATGTTAACGTTTGTAATGTTTCACGATACATTTTTAATTGTTATTTTTTATTTTTATTTTAATTTTTTACTTTTTTTTATTATATTCTATACTATTATGCAACTCAATAATTTTTTATTTCAGTTGAATCGAGTTTGATTGTTGTTTTTTTTTTTTTTGGTATTTTGTCCTGTTGCGGAGATATTCTCTTGTATTTGTTATTATTGTTGAAGATGATGATGATGATAAAATCGAAAAATTTGATATTTTATCGGTTTTCTGTAATTTATAATAATAGAAAATTCAAATTTCTAATATTTGTATCTACAATTCAAATAATAAATATACTATTATGGTTTTTTAATTATTTAGATAAAAAAAAAATCACACTTCATTTAATGATCTGTTTGATTGATTAATTTTATTATTTGTTTTTTTAATTATTTTAATTTCAATTTTTCTCATGTTTTATTATATTTTAATCGATTCATATTGAAAACAAATTATTTTCAATAAATTCTATCAAGAAAATCAATTTAAATTTTTTAACAATAATTCACCAACATACTCGTAAGAAAAAAATGAATTGACAATATTTATGAATATAATTTTTACGAAATTAAAAATAAAACATAAAAAACCACAAAAAAAATGCAAAAAACAACACAAAACACAAAATAAACAAAAAAGAAACACAAAAAAATATAAAAATGAAAAAACAAAAACAAACACACGTAAGTACAAGAAAAAAAATATAAAAGTAATGTAAAAGAAAACAACAAAAACATCATCAACACAACGACAACAGCTTTAATTTTATTTTTTTTCGTGTTTTATTTTTGTTTCATATTTATTTTGTTTTGTTTTGTTCTCATTTTAATAAAAATTTCTATTTTGATCCTTAAATTCATTTGTATTTCGTATGCTGTTTATAATTTTTACAATATTTACAAATGTTTTCTTTCTGTGTGCCTGTCTTTCTCATATTATATGTTTTTGTTATATTTAAATTTATCCTTGATTTTCAGTGTTTTTCTTTTTTGTGCTTGTTTCAATGTTGTTTTTTTTTTATTTTTCGATTTCAAAATTTTAACAAAAATTTTTCGAATTTCGATCACGAGAATTTAAAATTTTGTCGTTGTTTATGTTTTTTTTGTTTTTTATTTTGTTTTTATTTGTTTTCTTAATACATATTTTAAAAACTTATTATTCGATTTTTATATTTCAGTCACATTTCAGAGACTTTCAGTTCGTATATGGTTTTTCTTTTGTTTTGTTTGATATCGTAGGCGTTGTTATAAATTTTCTCGTTTTTTTTTGTTTTTCGTTTTACTTTTTCTGTGCGTATGTGTGTGCTCTCAAAATTGTGTTAAAGGTAAATTTATTATTATTTTTTTTTTGTTTCCTTTTAAAAAAAAAAACTTTTGTTTTCGTTCTATCTATATGTTGTTGTTGTTTAGTTGTTTTAATTTAAAAACTTTTTACTTTTCTTTCCCCATATTTTATTATTATTTGTTATAGCCATTAGGTTTTTTTCTCGTGTATGTGTATGTTTTTAATTTTCTGTCATTTTTTTTTTTTTTTGTTTCATATTTATTCTAAAATACCGAAATTGTATATTTGTTTTTTACACTTAGCTCGAAGGTATATATTGTAATGTATGTGTAATTTTATGTTTTTTAAAAAAAGACATTTCATTTGTTTTTCATATCATTTTCATTATCAAAGATGTATTTCATTAATTATACAAGTAAATTGATAGGATATAGCTATGTATACAATAACTAAGTGTTTTTAAAATTTTTGTTTTTGTTTTTATGCAAAAAAAAATATTTTTTTAGAAAGAAAACGCAACGACAACAACAACAACAACAACAACCAGAAGCGTTCTCCTTCTTTTCATTTTTAACAAGGAAACATTTAAATTCTTTTTGTTGGAATAGTCAATACCGTTACGTATTTCTTTTCTTTTACAAATGCCAGATATTATATAGCCGCGGCAATACAATAAAACAACTAAAAACAAATCCGAAATTAAAACAATTGCCCACAAGAACCAGAACAATAATAAACTTAACTAAAAACAAAAAAGTAAAACTCCGTTTTATAATAGTTTTTATGGTAATCCTGTGCGTAAAATTAATATTGAAGAAAATTTTAAGAATAAAAATTTTTTCTGTGTCTATATATACATATATACATACATATGTATGGGAAGTATAAAAAATAATCGAAAAAGAAAATAAAGAAAAATAAAGAAAAAAACAAAAATAAAGTAAAGGTAAAAATTACAAAAAAAAAAAAAAAAAATTCTATCATTTTTTCATTATTTTTCGTTACAACTTTATGCTACTCTATAGGAGAGGAAAAAGAAGACGAAGAAAAAAGAAGAAGAAAATGAAGAAAAAATAATAAGAAGAAGAAACATAAGATTTATATTTATTGCAATCGACGACTATAATATCATCATAATGTTTTGTCGTTTATTCCTGGATGTAGTATACCTTGTCGTCGTATATGTATCTATGGATTCGTATGGATATACATAGTTGCATCTATGTATGTATACGTAGTTAATGTGTTTTCTTTGACTGTTGCTGTTGTAGACGTCGTCGCCATAATTGTCGTTCTTATATAAATATAGTAGCTCTTCTTATTATTATGTATTATTATACGACCGAGTATAATATTTTTATTTGTATGAATCTCCTGAATAAAACTGACTCTATATGTGTATATGATTGTATATTCGAACATACACATACACATACTCGTATATATATTTAACTTTTTAATACTATAAATATCTAGGTATTTTATGTATAATGCACATAAATTTATTTTTAAAAAAAAATACATATGTATGTATGGATGTAATGTTAGAGTTACTGATGTAGATACACTCTTGCTGTACACAAAACATTTTGATATTACCTGGATATAAATTTTTCCTTTTTCCGTTAATAAATGTTTTTTTTTTATACAGTTTTTCTTATTTTTCTTTTTCTGCTTGAGTATTATAGATAAATGTACGAGTATATGATTTCGACTACGAAAAAAAAAAAAAGTTTTTCCTTTTTCACATTACCATCACAAAAACATACAGACATGCACGTACCTACATACATAGTAGTAATTCGAACTCATCGTATAATATATTTTATAATATTTTTTTTTTTTTGTTTTCATAATTTTTCTGTAGTCGATGTCGTCGTTATTGTTGACTCGACGTTATTATTGTCGTCTTGGTTGTCGGTTTTATATATCGTTATCCTCGTATTATAGTATAGTCCGTGTCCGTCTCGTCCTGTTCTGTTCGTTGTGGTACGGTGTTGGTGGTTGGTTTTGCTATATAAGTAATATGGTTGGTTACTGTAATTTTTAGTACAGAAATATTTTTGTAATTATTTTTGATTTTGATGTTATTTTTGTTACTCTTATTTTTTTTTTCCTTTTTGGCTGTTGTTGTTATTTTGTCCTCATTCTTATGATTTTTCTTACAAAAAAACATTTTTTTTGTTTTTGTGGTTATATAAATTTTATTTCAATATTTTATACGCGATGATATATACGAGTGTGTATCAGTTCCGAAGATGCCTGATGTTTTTATAAATCTTTAAATAATATTTTTCTTATTATACTATACGCGAATACATATTATGTTATTATTGGAAATTTATAGTGTGGAATGATGACTATGATCCTATAATGATGATGATAGTCGGATGACTCAATTTGTTTTTTCTGAAATATTTTCAAATATATTCATAGTTTTTGCTTTGATACAAATTTTGTCCTTTTATTATTTTGAAATTGTGCATTAATTTTGACGATAAACCTATAAAGTCTCTTTATTTTATTTTTTTTTTTTTTCAGACGACATGAAATGATACTTTATACTCCATAGTTATTGGTTGGAGATTGGAGATTGGAGGTTGGAGGTTTCGAATATGTTTAACCTATAGAAGAAAATGTTCATATCTCCGAAATTATGATGATATTTTTTTATTTATAGATATCGAATTTTGTAGACTTTTTAAAAGTCATAATTGAATATTAAATTTTCATTTGTTTTCTTTTGAATTGTACACCAGATAAGAAATTTATCTTAAGTTTTGATTAAAAATGCAATTAATTTTAAAGAATTCGAAATTTTTGTTAGACTGCAACTGTCACTTGTTTGTTCATCTAACGAATTGAGAAAAAAAATTAAAGATATTAACTTTTGCTTTTTAAAACAACTATAAGGATTGGATAATTGGAAGAAAGCAGCTGAGGATCCAAATCAATTGGCGAACTAAATTACAAGAGGCAATGGCTTGATTTAAACCGTAAACCATCGAAGAAGAATAAGAAGAAGAACTTTTGCTTTTTTAGACTAAACTTAAACTCATTCACAGAACGAAATCAAATTTAAATCAGATACAAAAAATAAGAAAAGGAAGAAGAAGATAAAGTAAACGAATTAAAGAATTTTTAAATTCACCGAAAAATATTAAAATTTAAAAAAATTATTAAAAAAAAATTGAATTGACTACGCAATTATGCACACGTATCCTAGCCTATATGGGTGTATGTACTACACTACAATTTCTTTTTTTTTTTTTCACTCTTTTACAATTGTAAAATTTTGAATTTTGAAGAAATTTTTTTCACGAAAAATATTTTTAACATTTTTGCGCTGCGCTGTTGCTGTTGTTGTTGTTGCCTTTTTTTTTCTATATTTTTGAAGAAAAATTGCTTCCATTCGACTGTTCTGCTAGAGTATTCTAGTTCTTTGTAGATACAATAGGCGAATAATGTTCCGAATTCTATAATTTTTAAAAATTTTATAAAAATCAAAATTTATTCCATTTTCTACATATTTTTGCATTCTAAAATACAAACTGTATCTTCCTCTATATGGGTAGTAGGAGACCAAATCACAACGTAACATAACACAGTATGTAATTTAAAAATTATCGGAAAATTTGTAAATATTGTGCAGAGTTACAGAACTACTTATATGTCCTTATTATATAGATTAATTACCTTTTTTTATTTAATAATTATTTTTGTTTAATTTTTTTCAGCTATACATTTGTATATATATGGGGATTCAAGTTTGCGGATTATTATTTTAATCCTGAATATTTTATTTATACGAGTACTTTCAGAATTTCAGAGTATAATATTTCTTTTATAGAAATGAACAATGAGTCTTTTGCTTATTATCATTTTACGATGTCTCATTATGTGAATTCATCACAGGATATAACATAACGAAATTGCATAGAATTATTAATAATTACTGTAAGGAACTTGTTTTTTAATCGTTTCGTTTTTATGTATATTTTATTTAATTAAAAATTGACAAAAAAAAAAAAAATTAGTTCACTTTTGATTGGATTGATTTTTTTTTTTTTTTTTTTGGTTCACTTATTGTTGATCCTTTGCTTCTATTTTTCATTGGAAAATTGAGAAAAAAAAATTATTTTAACGAAAAACAAAAATCACTTTTTTTTAATAGATTTTCAGATTTTTAGAATATTTTTTTTTTATCCTTTTTCTTTGAATTTCAAAGAAAAAAATTTAAAAAATATTTAAATGAGATTTCCTTTTATTTTAATTTTTCGTTATTTTTTAATGTTTCACCTTGCATTTGTACACAAGAAAAACCAAACCAAAAAAAAAAAAATTTCACACTCTACTATTATAAATATCTCTATAATCATCAACCACTTGTTCACTTCTGCCTGCTGTTAAAGCCAGACACTACTTAACTTAATGTGTATATGTATTTTTGTGTATGTTATTATTTGTAGTTGTAGTTGTTGTTGTTGTTTTTGCTTTTGTTCGTGATGATATAATAATGCGATAGGCCGATATTATATGCATCATCGGTTATACATTTTATTTTTGTTTTGCATCATATGTATGTGTGTTCGTTTCTAAACGATATGAGAATGCATATATACATACATTTACTTATGTGCGAGTGTTTGTATAAATGAAAAGGATTTTATGTTTTCATATTTGAATATATAAAGCACTATTAATAATTTTCAATATGCAAGAATCTGTGTCTCTGTTTATTATTTTTGAATTTAAATTTAAATTTAATTTTTGACACTTTTTTTTTTCTATTTTTTGTATAATATTTTTCTTTCTTTCTTTTTCTCTTTTTTCAAAAATAATTCGAAATTAACATATGTATTTATTTTTAAATTTCTTAAAATTTTTGGTTTTTTTTTTGTTTTACCAGAACCTATAGAACTACATACTTTCCTTTTCTCTCTGCCCAACTCAACATTAATATTATGATGTTACAAAAAATATTATAGTCTGATGGATATCTGCGATTTTATGTGCGATTTTGTCCTTTAAAATTCGAATTATTATTTTGTTCAATAAAAATAGAAACAATACAATAGACCGTAACAAAATTTGTATAGCAAATATATGTATGTACTATATACCTGTTTTACTGTTATTTAATTTTTTTTTTCCACATACATTCATATTGTAACACTTCGCTTTACTAACATCCTAACATGTTTTCAAATTAATCCCAAAAAAAAAAAACCTTGAATAAAAAAAAATCCTTTAATTTTTGTTTCATTTGTTTTTTTTTTTTTTTTGTTTTTTTGCCGATTTTTCCGGGATAATTTGAACGAAACGTAAGAAAAAAAAAAAAACACAAATTAAATAAATTATTATTAGAGGTCAACTCTGTCACTCTGTCTACATATATTGGTATGTGCTCGACTATTAAATATGAATGTGCATACAAAAAACAAAAAAACAAAAAAAAAAAAATTTTAGATTTGTATTATGGATGTTCGCGAATAGATATTTGTGTTGGTGTAGAAAGGAACACACACAACGGAATTTTTATTAATTTTTGTATATTTTTTTTTTTTACTTGATTTCTTGATTAAATGATGGATTTTTTTACAGTTCGTAGTATAATATTGCAATCGATTATGTTGTTGATGTTATGAGCCTTTAAGGCCATTTTATGTGAAAAATATAGACACTTTGAAATGCTATATATGTATGTATGATTAGCGATTCAATTTTTCGCATACAAAATATAAAAAAAAAAAAAATTAAAATTAAAATTATAAAAGAAAAAAATTTTAAAAAAAATTTGAAAATAAATTTTCGTCCTTTTTTTCAAAAAAAAAAAAAAAAAAAATTTTTTTTTTCTATTCTTATATTTATTACATATAATATGTATTTCTGTTGTTTTTCTTGCAGTTTCTGTTGCTGCTGCTATTTTATATATTTCTCAATAGTTCTTGTTCATTATATGGTTACACATTCACTATGGGTTTTCTTAAATTATTTTTTGTTGTTTTATTTTTACTTTAAAACATTTATTTATTTATTTGTTTCCTTTTTAAAATTTTCATCACTTGGTTTTTTTGTTTGTTTGTTTGTTAGTTTGTTTGTAACGGACCATACACACAATATAATATCCAGGTGTAACAAAGTTAACTACTGAACAATTATCAGGATTCAGGAGATTCACTTGAATTTCACTTTACTCATTCAGTCACATTACATATAGCATTAGCTAGCATATAGTCCATTGTATATTGGTACGTTGGTACTCTGTGTGTGTGTGTGTGTGTGTTTTGTAATGAACAATACACAAACACACGCACATATATAAGCGATATTCTTATATACATATATGTAACTGACACTCATACACACATCAAATAAAATAAATATTGTACTCGTAATTGTACAATAGAAGCGAAAAGCTGAATTTTGTATTGTTGTTGGTGTTGTTGCTGTTGTTGTTGTTGTTGAAAATTAGGATGATGATGATGACGACGACGCCGATGATGATGTTTTTCTTAGATTATTTTTCATCATCTTAAAAATTCTTCTTATTTTTTCTTACAATAATCGTTATATACATTTTATATATGTATTCTTTCTGGTCATGTATCAATCTGATCGCGTGCGTGTATGTGTGTTTCATGTGTGCAAATATTTTGTATGCTTTTTATATCCTTTTTTTTTTGTTTCTTGTTTTTTGACTTTATAATTTATGTATTTTGTTGATTTTGTAAATTTGTATTTACTACTTTTTGTTTTTCAAATAACGGTCGTTTTTTTTACAGTCCCTACATATACCTACATACATTGATGTACACACCCATACATAAGCATGTGGGCATTTATTTTTTATCTTTACGTATATACATATATGTAATCTCCTACTACACGTTTCATACACATTTATTTGAAAATTTAAATTACATGTACATTCACACACACACACACACCCACACAAACACATAATAAGGAACATAATATACGTTTAATATTCACATTCCCTTTAATATACGTGTGTGTAAGTACTTACTCTTATATTCTATATGCATGTGTACAATACAAGAATATTAAGAGATGAGATAATGTGTGTACATTGAAAATTTTCATCATCCTGTTTGATTCATACATATAATATGATAGTGTGCCTGCATTCTATTAGATACATATTATTATTTTTATATTTTTATATACTATGAATGCGATGCAAGGTATGTATATAACAACGTACATATGTATGCATGTATGAAAGTTTTAAATTTTTTGATTTATTTTTCTTGTGTTTTTTGTATGATTTTTAATGTTTTATTATTTTTTTTTTTTTTAATTTATTTTCAAATCTTATACAATCAAAAAGAAAAAAATAATACTTTTAGATCAAATTTTGTATAGTTTTTCGACAACATAAACCAAAAAAAAAAACAAAAAAAAAAGACATACAAAGAAGAAAACACCTTTTATCCTTTTTTTTTTATATAATATTTTTTTTTTTTTTAATTTTTCACAAATTTTCATTAAATTTAAAATTAAGTATATTTTATAATTTTTTCTTATTGTCCTTTTTGTCTAATTTTCATTTAACACTTTTAGTCTTATGCGATACCGCTTTTATGTGCTGTTGTTTTTGTTGTCATTTTTGTTGTTTTTGTTATTTATTTTTTTTTTTTTGTGTACGTACAGTGTACATAACGATGCATAAATATATATACATGTAAGCGTATATTTACTATACGCACGAATATACATACTTACATACATTATGTATGCAATTCGGCTTCAACAAACAATTATTGTACTAGGCACGTACTATACATGTTTGTACATACATTAAATTGAAATACATATATATTTCTGTGCATTTTAATTTTGTCTATAAAATCAAAACAAAACATAAAATAAAAATAATAACAACAACAACAAAAAATAAATAATATAATAATATAAGATGAAAAAATTTTTTTAATTAAAAATTTCTTGTATGAGAATTAAAAAGATTTTCACGAGATTTTTTAACCAAAAAAAAAAAAGAAAATTGTACAATTTGAAAGATTTTAAGTGAATTTATTATAATTTACTGGCAAAAGTAGTGTAGAAAATGTACACAGAGAACCACATAGAATCGTATAAAATGTAGACAGAACTCTATTTACTATATGAATTTTGAATTTATTTATTTTATTAAATTACAAAATATTAATTTTCTTGTTGTTTTTGTTTAATTTTTTTTTTTTTTTTGTATCTAATGTGAAACACACTGTATTGTACTTTTACTATAATTTTTTGTGGTGATTTATTATTTTTCAATTAATTATTAACAAATTATTAAATTATTTTAAAGTAAAATTTTATTGTCTCTTTACCATGTACTACCGTACTACTTGGTTGTATACTGACTGATCTCTGTTGTATATTTAACTATGAACTGATTACTGATTCCTCCGAATGACAATAATAATTATTTTTGTTATTTTTCATTTCATATACATACTTATATCATTTTATATGCACACTCTACAAAAGATAATAATTAACGTTCAATAATAATATGGAAAAAATGAAATAAATATTCAACATTAAATAAACGAAAATTTAGTAATTATTTCTCGTATGTATGCAGTTTCATTTTTCTTTTTTATTTTTAAAAAAAAAAAAAACAATAACAGGAAAATAAATAAATTAACAATATATATAGTATATGTAATTAAAATTTGAAAGAAAAAAAAATTTATATTAAAAACTTTAAATTTATTTACAATTTAATTCAATGAATGTCCGTTTTTTTTATATTTTATTTTTATTCTTATTTCCTTTATATATATTTATGTTACTTTATAAGATGAACAAAATACAATAATTTATTAATAATAATAATATAATATAGAGATACTACAATAATATTATTTAAAATATATACTCGTATATAAGTAGATAGTATGTATGTTCATGCTCCTTTAAATTATTTTCGCGTACTGATTGCAATTTTTCAATTACATATAGATTTTAAAGTTTCATTTTTTTTTTCTTGTTTTTTGTTTTTTGGTTTTTTCATTTAATTTTTGCCGACGAATTAATATTATGTATAACAGAGTTTTTATTTTTGTAAATATAATTGTACCTACATATATGTATATAATATTCCTTTTGTTTTAATTGTGTATAAATATGGATTCGGTGTACAAATACATTTTCTTGTCTCTCATATAAGTATATGTATTTTGAAGTTTAACATATTCTCGTCATATGTCCTTATGCAAAAGCTTTCTGTATACATATATGTCTTTCCTATGTATGTGTACGCATTGAATACAAACATATTTGCATAAACGTATACAGAAGAAATTTTATAATAATATTTTTCCATCGCACAATTCATGCACTTGTATCCTTGTATGTATACATGTAGTATGTAGGAGACAAAAAAAATGCATCACATAATATTTACATATGTGTTGTGTATATTTTTTTTTCATTATCCTTAAAAATAAAAAAATAATACATTCAAAAATACATACATAAGAGTGTGTGTGTGTGTGTGCTCTGTGTGACTTCATATAGAAATATGATATTGGAAAATTTCTATACCTCACTATACACTCGCTATACAGCTTACAAAAATTACACAAAAATACACAATACATACATAGTACATAAATATGTTTGTATATGTGTGTATATTTATTAAAGCTTATTATTTTTACTATTAGGTAAATCGATACACATAAAGTTTAAATGAATAATAATAGACAGAGTGTAGTATACACGGTACAAAAGTATATTTATGTATGTATGAATGCATGTATGCGTCTTTAAGGAATATCGCATATATATTTTTATTTTGTTACTTATATTTACGGTGTATTCAGAAAAACAAAAAAAAAAAATTTTTTTTTTTTGAAATTCACTTATGTATATATAGGTATTCTTGAAAGGATAATAATAATAATCGAAATTATTATGTGAAATGAATCGAAAAATGCGCATGAACAAAAGTTTCAGAAATAATAATAATAATAATAATACCTCAATACAGGGTACACTGTGTACATATACACCCGCATAAATTCATACATCAATGTACTATATGTACTACATATGAAAACTTTAATACTTGTTTTAAGGAATATGGATAGATGTGTATGTACGAACCATAAAGCCAATAGAGAACATAAAACAAATAATAATAACTAAAAATATCATAGAATATAATTCCATGAGAAATCAATTTAAAAGTTAATTGTTTGGTTGGGTTCTTTTGTCATCCTGATAGTATTTCACAACCATAAAGAAAAAAAAATACCTCTGTATTTTTCTTCTACAAAAAAAAGAAGAAAATAAAACGAATTTGTATATTAGAATAATTTTTGTTGGTGTTGTATAAGATGAACGAATATAAAAGTGTAACTTTATGTAAATAAAAAGGATGCAGTATTGGGGTAACAAGTATTGCAAATTTTATTGTAAACAAGTTGTTTTTAGCTAGCTGTATGCAAATTTTTATATCTCCTGGAGAATTTTTAAAAAAAAAATTTTTTCTACTTTATTGTGCATTGAATCCTTTTAATTGTAGAAAAAAATATTCGCTGACAATAATTATGTATGTTTTCATTACCCAATTTTAAAACTTCTATATCGTTCCTGTATTTATATTCACTGAATTTGATTGAATTGAATTGAAACTGAAACAGAAACTGACTTCTAAAATGCATCGTTTCATTATCGATATTGCATTTAATTTCAGGATCATATCAGGATACTACATTGATGCATTTTAGAATTCAGCTCTACATATTACATACAAAAGAAAATTTAAAATGATTTAATTTTATCCTTTATAATTTTATAGAATATCCTTTTTTTCAAGGACATTCAATTATAATAACTGTATTTGTTTTATAAAATTAAAATATCAATGTCCATGAAAAAAAAGAAGGAAATAATAGTGTACGTTCTCATCCATTACAAAAAGGACATTCGAATATTTTTACTTCATATTTCCTTCATTTATTCTTACTATAAGATTTATAATATTTTTTTTTTTTTCGAAAAATATCCTCCTGCATTTAGAACGAAAAAAATTACCAACAGGATAAGAAGAAATTAATAACAATCGAAGCATAATTATAACGAAAGAGATATTTGCGAAACAAAAGAAGCAAAACAAAAATTTGATTTTCATATTTTTCAATCAAAAATGCAAGGTTAATTAAATTTGGTTTTAATATTTATACAAACACATACACACCTATAATACGCCTATACTATAAGTAGATTCATAGTATATCTTTTGTAATACGTGCCTATTTAGCTAGATGCATGGATGCACAAATCAAACAAAATTATTGTATACTCCAACTAACTATACAAATTGTTAAATTTTATTATTATCGATGTTTATGTAAGCATTTTTATCAAAATAATAATACTTAGTTCAGTTCCAGCAGGTAAAATAAACAAAAACAAAAAAAAACAAAAGAACGAATAAAACGAATAGTGAACGAATGATTTATTTAACGAAAGCTGCATTTATTATTATAATATTGCTGATACCATATTTTTACAATGGAAAGCTTTTTTTAAAAGAGAATTATACATACGAATTATAATGATAAGTTTCTGATGATATTTGTGTATGTATGAGTGTTACTGAGAAAAATATTAAATACCAAAACAAAATTACACACAAATACATATATATACACATATAAAAATGCGATATACTCTATATTATTTTTGTTGCTGTATAAATTCTGCACATAAATTTCCACCCCCAAAAATACATACAAATAAATTTCATATTGAAAAGTTTTTAGTTGTTGTTTTTATTGTTACGATGTCACCATTTGTGTGTGTGTATGGATGAATTTTAGAATGTTTGTGTGTATATGTCACATTATATCCTTATGAATATAAAAATGTATGTATGTCTTCGTCATCGCATGTTTGCATTATGTATATTTGTTTCTGTTCTGTTCTGTTTTCATGAATATAATAATTTTTTTCTTCATTTGCTTGTATGTATTTGTGCAATCGGTTATATTTTTTCTCCATTCGTTTCAATTATAATATTCGTCGGATGCAAAAATCATCTACATACATCCATACAAGCACGACTTATACTATAGAATACGGTATCTACAGTGTATTATTTCTGTATTTAGTCAGTCATCAGTTTCATTATGAATATATATATGTGTGTATATATATATATATATATCCTGTGTATAAATGTGTGAGTTTGAATTTTGATAAATTTTTATCGTATATGTATGTATATACATATGTGGATGTTTTGTTCCTCATTAGTATATAAAATGTAAATTGCTTTAAGCAGACACCTACGCATAATTGTGACGTAAACAGAAACAAAAGATGTTAAAAATTATTTTATATACCTAAATACATACATATTTACATGATATGTAAGTATATAATATAGATGTTCATTTATACATATATGTATATTTATATTATGTATACATGTCCATTCATATAATGTGCTATATATAGTTGAGAGTCAGATATAGAATGTAAAACGTAAAGTCAAAGGATATATGCGATTATTTGATACATGATGATATTTTATATACATACATATATTTTTACGTATCATTTTTTATATACTTTTGTATGTATATACATATAGGAAAATTTTTATACAACAATTGTTCATATTCATATACTCTTGTGCATATACTCTTATGAACATTTTGATATATACACGACAAGAGTAGTACATAGAATGTGGAATAATGTAAGGAAAAGACTAAAAATATATTCAGAATTCTTTACTCTGTAATATATGATTTTGCATATTACATAAAAATGTTTAGGTATATAAGTAAATACCATATACCATGCATCTTCTTATGGATGTTTGTGTGCGTCGAATATACTTACAAATAAAAGTTATGGAAGCGTAACATCAAAACTAAATGTGCAAAGATCATCGTTGTATATTTCAAAGTTTACATACATAGAGAAGGAAGACACACACACACACACATATACGTATGTAAAAATTATTATAATTATGATAACAAAGGGAAAATTAAAATACAAAAAAAAAAAGTAAATAAATGTTATCCGTTTTTTATTTTTATATTTTGCAACTGAAGTGAAAAATTGTAAAAGAGAATAACATACAAAAAAGAAAAGGAAATAGTCAAAATTATAACAATAATTCTGATACGCTTACAAGCTAAACCGTTAGTTTTGGTTAGTTAATTTTTGTCTCTTACCATGATTTGAGTCTTAAGACTTTCAGTAGATCAGGAGCGGTCTGCTGTCTGTACCGTGCATACTTATCCAAAACGGAACTCCAACTTAAATTTTTATTGCACTTCATAAATACGTAATCGCATATAATTAAGAGGAAGAAATTCTGAAATTTGAATTTTAGGAAAACAACTTTGTCATTTTTCCACCAATTTCCATGTTTCTTTACGTTCTTCAAATTTTAATGTTAAAGCAGAAACATTGTATTTGTCACATCTTTAAGAGGAATAAAAGGAAATTGTATGTAAACGTGTTATTATGTTTTCATTTAGGAATCAAAATATAAAAATATCAATTTGAATTATGATTATCCATCGTACCAAATTTAATTTTCCGTGTAATATATTTCATCATGAATTTGATATTTTATGACTACTTTATCATGTTTAAATGAAAATACATTCATCATCATTGGAGCTACAGCCCGTTTCAAGTCTTTGCTTGCTTTTTCTATTCATCTGCATTTGCCCAGTGTTCTCATGTCGTTATCAATTACCTCAATATCTTACAATATCTCTTTTTAGTCATTCCCGAATTTATTTTTCCTTCTGGAACATTATGTTATATGCTCACTGCACTAGACATCGCTCATCCGTTCTACATGTTCTAATCATATTGCAACCTTTTAATTCCCATTGTTTGAATGACGTCCATATTCTTATATATCAGATAAAATTCATCATTCGATTGTATCTTCTTCTCCTCCTAACTTAACAACGGAATTTGAAAATTTTTGACTGCTCGTAAAATACAGAAAATATTGTATATTTTTAGACATAAAAATGGTTTCATAGAACATCAAAATATATAAGTTCACATTTCATATTCATTGGTATATGGATCAAGATTCAAAATAAATATAAAATTGTATTTTTAGAAAATTTATCTGTTATACCCAATAATCAAATTGAAAAAGTTCAAATTTCTTTTATTTAATTGTTTAAAAATGAAAAAAAAAATTTTGATATTAAAGAATTTCAAAAAAAGGACATTAAAGAAACAATTTAAATATATCTGTAATTTTTATCTTTAATTCATTTAATACTTTTCTTTTGTGTTTCTTGTATTTTATTTATAAATATTTATTTTTGGTTTCTTATATAATTACAGGCAAAATATAAAATAATGTGTATACTATACGTACTACTCATGTTACAAGTAAAATCTGATATAAAATTTCATATCCAAAATATACTATTTATAAAACGATATAGAATTTGAAATAAAAATTGTAGTATGACATGATAATTTCAACTTATAAATTGAAATAATTAAAATGTAATTTAGCCAACACTCTTTATGTATATGTTCGAAATCTGCATCTACACCTACACACATGCATTTGTATATGTATAGATATTTTGTAAAGATATACTGATGTAGAATACACATTCCATTATTATTATTATTATTATTATTATTATTGATTTATCTTTTGTTCTCGTATTTTATTTCAAATGAAATTTTTTTTTTTTTACCATAAGTGTACTACTATACCTGTATATAATTTAGTACAATATATACAACTGATTATATATATTCAAAAGTATGTACATATGTAATGTACATAAATGTAAGAATATAGTATAAATACAAGAGAATAAGAGTTTATATTTAAGTTGATATTTATAATTTCTAACTGTTGACATTTTATAAAATGAAACTTTTAATTAAAATAACACATACTCGTAAAAGTACCTATAGTGTAGATGATGTTACATTTTGCATGCAATATTTATGTGAATAGAACAAAAATACAAATATGTATATGTATATATGTATGTAAATACAAAAGGTGATCTGTAATCGTCACAATGACACATTTATTAAAGAGACAAACATTACGTGCACATATTATATACAAATCATACATATTCTTCTTCTTCTTCTTCAATAGCACATAGCACTACAGCTTTAAGTGATCCAAGGCTTTCACTGAAGTGATTTCTAGACATTTCATGTATGCACTTATTCAGTTTAACGTGAATTAGTGAGTTGCTGGTAGAGAAGCAAACTCTTTTATATGATAGAGCCTTAGGCCTTAGATTGATTTATTATTAGAATAATGTAATGCTCTAATAATTCTTTTCGTGTTACTTGTTGTCAGCAAATAGACTGCTTATCATCAGTATTTCTAAGCTCTTTTCCCCAGCAAGCTGGTACTCATTCGAAGCTGAGTGAACTTCTGGAGGTAATGAAAGTTGGATATTGGCAATGAAAATCGAAAATTATTTTTCTAATTTTTTTTTTATTTTTTGCTGTTGTCAGGTCAGGAATGGAATCTGCACTTTGAAATCAGAACCTAGTTGCTCTACCATTGCTCCACCGAGACCCTTCTCCCATCATACATAATAAATGCATTTTGTCGAATTGATGCATTTATTAAGACAATCTAAAGTCATGTTATTATCATTCGTTTATGTATTACAATTTATAAATATATCTGAATGATATTTGTGTGTCTCAGTTTAGTCCTCCTTGTTTATTACACTTTAAAAAATGAAATCTAATATAATACTCGTATACATGTACATATTTAAGAAATTTTATTAATACGCATTTATTTAAGTTTAATTCGATTCTCATATATGAAGAAAAGCGTTTCTCACACAATTACGCAATTATATAATGAAAATTTTACACAAAATTTCCAACAATAACAACAAAAAATTATACAATAAAAAGGATATGAAAAACTTTGAAATCCAATTAAAAATTAAAAAAAGAAAAAATTTGAAAATTTTTAAAAATTATATTTACTTGGGCGGAAGTGTTAAATTTTGCATAACTTAAAATTTAAAATAAATTATAAATCAACCAACTTTTGTTAATTAGATTTATATTTTTGTTGTTGTTCGATGATGTTAATCAAAAAGTTTATACTGAGCTAAAAAACAGAAGGTTACACAACATATGTATGTACATATACATCAGTGCCGGTGCAAACCTCTTAGGAGCCCGGTGCACTTCTAAGTTGTTCGCCCTCTAGACTGAAACTTTATTATTTTAGTTTGATTTTTTTCGTGTGTTCTTTTTTTTTCATGAGAAAACAATTCATTTTTTTTCTTTATGCTTATTCTGCACCACACACCGTAAGACGTATAAGACAAATAACAAGAGACAGAAGAGTAGTAGCAATAAGGTTATTGGTATCTAACTATAGCACGATATACGAGTGTACGCTTCTTCTTCTTTTACGTACTACTGTCCTCAACAAAACCTTGGCCTCAGAGTCGTGTCTGCTAATCAGTATTTGTTTTATGGAGTTAGGGAATCGGCCTAACGTTCAAACTTTATTTGTGGGGACCATTTATCATCCATCTCGTTCTCTTATCTTCCGTAGGGGTTGGTTACCCGATCTGTACTAAAGGTTAACAGCATTACCACGTTTTGTTAAGATGAAGAGAGGAGTAGGAGAGGTGATATACTTCATATTCATAGATTAGTATCATTAAATTGCACTTCACTTCACTACTTCTCGTCTCGGTCGATGTTCTGACCAGGTACTATAGTGTAGTATCTTACTCGTATTTTGATTCATAAGAAAAATTCATATTTTCTCTTTTTATAATCTTGCTCTACACTGCATGTTTAAGAACCGGCCATGCATACATGCATGTATAATATACGTGTATAGATTATGTGAATTAGATAATATGATTCAAATTTTATTATCTAAGTACTTCCTATATTTTTCGTTAACACTTTGAATATTTTTGGTAGAATTTTTTCTCGTTTATGTTAAGGTCATTAAATGTCTTCTCGTGTGTGTTGAAATTAGAAAAAAAAAGTTCAAAATATTTTAAATTACATTCTTCACATTCTTTCACTTTTTTGTACATGCGAGTATTTATTATGCAAAAAAAGAAAAAGGATTATTAAGATATTCAGGAACAAATTTTTCTTGTTTTAAAGTGATTAAAAATGATAAATCTTAAAGAATAAAAATTCTTAACGTCAAAAATATTATGACATACATAAGGTATATAAATGTAGACAGACATTATGATATATCATACAGGAGTCTTTTTAAAGTAATTTCTTTACTCGTACAATATTTATATTCATACACAAAACTAACTAACACGGTGTGTGTTATCCATATAACTTTCTTCAGTTTATTTTTTTATATTATGTGATATTATATACACATACATAAATAAATACATACATATATCGACGTTATAAGGATCTTAATAAAATATTTAACTAATTTTTCATTTAAAAATATAATAAGAATATAAAATATAAATGTGAATAAATACCGAAATATAACGTATACCCATATAAATGTTTGTATTAAGGATATTATGTATGTATAATATAAGGATATGGTATGTATAAGTAGTATAAAAAGTGTATAATATAATAATGTCCTTCGGGAATATAACCTTGAATTAAAAATGAAAGCAATAATAATAATAATAATAAAATGAAGAAAAATATACTGTTTTAAGAAGTTTATAGACAGATATACGAGTTCATACGTAAAATGATTGTTTGTACTATATCATAGTATAATATTTGTGTATATATCATATATAAAAAATTATCAAATTTATGTATGTTTATAAAAAAAAAAATATTATGTATATGTATATATGGTGTATGTGATCCTTGAATATAATATGGATGTACATTTATACGAGTTACGTATACGTATATGCATATATCACCTATATCGCATAAAAAATAATACGTACATACGGCATACACGTACATACATGAAATATACGACATAAAGTGACAGAAAGAAATAAAGAAAACGATATAATATTAAAAAGAATTGAAATTATAAGAAAATAAAATATGAAATGAAATTGTTCTTCTTCTTCTTCTTCTTCTTCTTCTTCTTCTTTAGATATTATTCTCTGTATAGTCGTTTTATTTTTGATTTAATTTTTGCTTGTATTTCACTAACAGGTACCTAGGTGGTACATACGTACTATATGTGAAATACGAATAAATGAATGTAATTATGTAGATGTTGGTTTTGGTACACAGGGTTTTCCAATTTCCACAGTCAGTAATCTTATGTATGCAGATAATGTATATTTGAGTACTGATGTACGAGGACTAGTATATTAAAATCCATAATAGTTATTACTTTGTATGCTCGTATTCGTATATAATTTTAGACAGTCCCTATATGTAATAAGTATGTACTCTTGTCTGGTGTATATAAACTGAATGAGAGTACTTGTATGTGCATAAATGAACACTATAAAGTAAGCACATATTATGGTATTATAAGTTGTTTAGTATTTATAAAATTTTTTTTATATGAAAATAACTTTAATTCTCACAGTGAATCACATAATTACTTAGATGACGATAATTTTTTAATGTTCACATAATATACCGTAGAATGTCTAGATATATGAATATATGAATTTCTCGTAAAGACTACGAGTCTACAAGAATGAATTATTTCACTGCCTATTGTAATTAAGATAAATAGATTCAATAAAAAATTCACTATAGTTTTTTACTATTCATACTTTATACCTGATACATATTATGCTTTAAAAATATTTATCATCTGAATATTTATGTGAATAACATTTTCTTTTTCTTCATAGCTCCACAGTTCTTTATGGACCATAGAACTTCCTCTTAAGGTTTCAAAACAACTTTTATGAAGGTTATTTCGTTACGCTTACGCTTCTTTAAACAGCCACTTCTAACATAAAGAACAGTCTCTGACCAGTATTTACTGATCATTATGAATCTGTCAGAGCCAAAATTTGTCAGTACCTATTTAATGACGGCACTTACTCTTCATGTCACAGAAACATGTCAAGCGGACTTTCATTCATTTAGCAAATACCAGATAACTCTACCTGATACTTACATATGTTCATCCATTTATTTGAGTCACTGTACACATTTATATGTAAAATGTAAATATTTGAATTGTATAGATGTGACATATGGCACACAGACACATACACACACACTTACAGCTAGCGTAGAAAAGATTTTTTTTGTAAATTATTCTGTTGAATATATTTATTTTTAAATGAAATTTCATGATCTCAAAGGGATCATATTTCAAAGTATAAAGGAATTCATTTAAAGTGGGTATATACTTACAATCAATATATGGATTGAATGTTATATTAACCTATACAAAAAAAAAAAAAAAAAAAAAAAAAATGAATAAAACATATAGGGTAAAAGCAGCTATGTATATACTTAGGTAAATACCATAAATATGTTCAAGGTTACATAATTTAAAAGGTATACATATAATACATGATACATACACTCATACATATAATCCTAAATAATACATTTACACATTTATATATTATATTTAATAAATATTCACTTTAAAAGTTTCAAATTATATGTGTTTTTTTATACATTAAAATGTTAAAATCACTTTATATATGCTTTCGTACTGACATGACACGAGTGTGTGTGTGTGTGTGTGTGTGTGTGTGTGTTTGTGTTTATAACGAAAACATCAAAAGTAAATACCATCCTTAAACGTAATGTATGCACTTGTTACAATTTTTATGTATGTTTGTAGGTGTATATAAATTATAAATAATAAGATATCTCTATCCATATATACACACACAAATATTCGAATAGATATCCTGCATATAATCAGACGAATTACTACAGTTTTCCATTAAATATTTTGTTATGATGTTATTGTTGTTGCTGTTGTTGTTGTTTATTCAAAATTATTATGAAAAGCATATTAATACTCATAGGAACATGAAAGGAAAGAGATTTTGTTAAATATCATCATTGTCAAAAATTTTAATATGAAATGAATAAAATTTTGTAAATAACAATATGGTAATGTATACATTCCATGCATATAGGTATTTTTGTAGGTGTGTATAGAATTGTACACAATATATTTAGTTCGTTATAGTGGTTATAGTTTATAAGTACATATATAAATGTAGTTGTAAGGTGAGATTATCATTTACAATTTAGAAAATTTTAAATTTAAAACTTCTATTTCTTGATAGTTTTTGGTATTTTACTTATATGTCTGGAATTAATTTGACACGTTCACATAATAGAATGAATTTATGTCAAATGCAATATACGAGTGTATTATGTATACTCCTTCTTCTGAAACAGATCAACTCATGTACTCATGTATGAATGAGTCTAACCACAAAAGGATTGCTTTTCTGTTTTGATTTTCATATTTCTTATATGAGTATTTATGTGCTTATGAGTACAGAGAAAAATATAAAGTTTACAATAAATTTAAAAAAGTTTTCAAAATATGCAAAATATACTTACTTAATTAAGTATAGCCAGTACCAAATCTGCTTTCTTTTGCACCATCATATAATCTCCAAAGTTTGATGGCTTACGGTCATCAAATCTAGTCATTGCCTCCTGTAATTTAGTTTGCCAGGTGGTTCGATCCTCAGCTGCTTTCCTTCAATTATCCAATCCTAATAGTTGTTTCGATATTGGTTTGGACATTGTCCTCCCATCGTGCTCTAGTTCTGCCAGCTGGTGTTTTTCTATTCATTTTGGGGTTGAGTACCTTTTTCGTAGTTCTATCATCAGTCATATACGTTTTACGGGTCCAGCCGAGCGAAGGCGCATCATTTTAACATGTTCTGATAGTGGAGCGTCCTGTACAAGTCATACAACTCATTATTGTAAAGTATTCTTTGCTAGTAACAATTTTCAATTGGGGCGAATTCATTCATAGTACCGCATATCCTTCTAAAGATCTTTCTTTCAAATGTGTTGAACATTTCTTCAGTTTTCTTAGTTAGTGTCCATGTTTTCTTAGTTTTCACATGGGTATATGGCAACACTTCTTATTAATGTTTTATACAGAGTTACTTTTGTTTTTCTTTGGACATCTCTGGATATCATGACAGAAATTGCAGAAAAATGTGATTTATTTGCTGCTTTTATTCTTTCTTTTACGTCAGATCTCCGAAGTTACTCAACCAATTTCAATGAAATTTGAATTTTAAATACTTTGAAAGGAGTTGTTGTCCTTAAATGGAAGAATTTTTTGAAAAATATCCTTGTTTCCTTTTTATTGGATGACAACGTATTGCTTTTGCTTTGAAAATTTTTCATAACTACATGGATCCTAGCCTTAACACTGCTCCGTGATAAAATATAGTACATACTGTAAAATCAATGCATTTATTCTTTCTGTGCTTTTATGTGCTTTTACCCTACAAATTTGTGCGACAGAATAATATGAAATTTTTGACCAAACATAAAAGAATAAAATAAAAAGTGAACATTTAAAAAAAAAATCATTACACTTTATGGCTAAAATTGTTGTACTACGTGTATCACGTGGCATGTATGATGGCATGAGATTGAAAATTGAATTTTGCATAAAGTGTCATACATAATAATATGCTGACATGCATGTGATTTGAATGAAGGTGGAAAAATAAAATTTGTATTAAGAATTTTTTTTCTTTTTAAAAAAAAAAAAAAGCTTTAATGTTACAATATTTCTGTTATTATGACACCAACATCATATTTGGATGTACATGTACTATATCGGACACTCATATTGCTGTCATTTTCATCACATCATCATCGTCATCGTCACCGCATTATCATCATATTACCATTATACCGACATTGACATTTAAATATTATCTGTAAAAACACTGTCAACAGGATAACTGACAAAATTCAATATTTATTCCAAAAAAGAAATTACGAAGGACTACAAAAAAAAAAATAATTTCAAATTTATGCCCGACGGGCAATGGTTTTTCACTTTATAGTCACACACATTTATGTACAATATATAGCATAATATTTGCTATGACTCTATGACTGTATGACTCTGTGTTGATTTTATTCTTCCTCCTACAACCTACGATCCTACCTCCTACCTTAAATCTCCTTTAAGTTTATGCGTAACCCCAATCTCCGTCATCAATATAAATGTATTTACGTTGCATTGATTTATCTTCAATTTTTTATAAATTTTATATGAGTTATAAAAATATTTTTTGAATTTTTTATGATTGAGTTTTCCCGTTTTTTTTTATTATTTTTGTATGACATTACAAATTATTTAATAAAAAAAAGAAGAAATGAATTTTTATTGATTTAATATTGACATTTTAAGAAAATTGTATTATTTTTCTCATTTCATTTAACGACAAACAAACACATTTAAAGAGAGTTCTATTCATAGACATAATGTATGAATGTAATGAATATGAATCACATAAGTATGTAGAAAAATATTTCTTCATTTAATTAAATGAAAAATTTTACACAGAAACAAATTCAAATGAATTCATTAATACTCGAATTATATTTTATTCATCGAACCGATGAAGAAAATAACTAAGTATCTAAAATTCAATGAATAATTTATGCAACTACATACATATTAACTTTACATCCATACATATGTAGCTATGTGCCTACACTTGAATGTGCGTGCTTTTAATTTGACATACATATAATATGCAGGAATATACTACATTTGTGTCACATACTTGTAATGATTATATTGCACACGTGTTCAACAAAAATCTCGTACTATTTTTGATTCTTGAATTTTTATGATAGAGTTACAGATGTGAAAAAGATTTTTAATGAAAAAATTATTCAAATAATTATTATCTATACTATACTACGAGCTTTCAATAAAAGTGTCCTTCATTCAAAAGTATCGAAAAGTAATGTTACACTGTTACACAAATTACGTTCGAAGTCGAATTCAAAAATAGATATGTCAGAAATATTTAGATAATAATATGTGAAAGGATATCTATGATTGTAGTATCTACAATGCAGCATGGTATGTGTCTAATCAGTCTAATAAATGTACGTATATATGTAAAAATATATCTGAAAATATGAGAGGTGTCTAATATTTTATGAAAACACTGTATTCGAAACAAATTAAAATTACAAAACTTTTTATTTTTCTACTACTAAATGAGCATCCCATCTCTACCCAAACATTTGGACGCTCATCCCTTAGAATATTTAATGTGCAACTCTACATAATAGCATCACATACTCTATACATTTACCTAACGTTTAAATATTCAAGAGCTTTCTCTGTTAATCTCCTTATAGTTGCTTAGACACTTTACATTGCTGAAATTGGACACTCAAACTTACATTAAGGTTGTTCCTACGGCGTTACATGCGCTACAAGGAAATAATCGACGAGAAAATGAGTCGCACAGAATTGTAACGCTTACAGATCGAAACAAAACGTATCCTCGTACAACTAACATACCCCACAGAATGTTAAATTCTAAGAAAATTATAAAGTTCGATAATAAGTGGCAGTACACACAGAACAAGATCAAATGACGAAATAGACTGATAGGTTAAGAAAATATAGTAAGATTTATTAAGTTCTTGTGACTAAGATAGTTAGGACACCAACATCGTATACAAAAGGACCGAATAACAAACCGTATAGCTACATTTATATAAAAAGAGTACAACACACTGGGGGTAGGGGTTGTCCGAAAACACCATGAATGGACAATTTAGAGGTGGAACTATAGAAAATTAACGTATAGGTAGGTAATTGGAGATTGCTAGCGGAAGATATGAAACAGTAGAGGATCATTGGGGTGGAGACTATAACGTCCACAGTATAAATTAAAATATCAAAACTAATTTCAATTTCAAGAGTGAAATTTTACAAAAGCATATTTTTATTTAAAAATTTTTAATTAAATTATTCAGAGCATCTACAACTTTTGCTTAAGTGCAAGGATAACATTAAAATAGCATTCCCAGATTCAAACTTCATTTGTGTTAAAAAAACCATTTACAAAACATCCCAGTATCAATGAAATCGTACAAAAGGTTTTGCTAAGAAAAACTTTGAATTTCTTTCTTCGTTTCTTCTTGAAAAAAATTTTGAGAAGAACAATTTTTATTCTTCACATTCCTTGAACCATATACTTATTTGTTCTTAGTTATTGGATTTACAATAGAAAAAAAAATGTAATTAAAATATAAGTTAAATTTGAAATGAAAACACAAAACAACAACAACGACAGCAAAACAACAACATCGACAACTATAACAAATTTAAAATTAAAATTTCGATTTACGTCATTGATGTTCATTTTTACATTATATTTTCCTTCTTGAAAAAAGGACTTTTCAATTAAATTTATTTTTTTTTTAAAGTTTCTCATTTAAATTTTAATATGTAATCGAATTTTAAAATCTATGTAATGAAATATTATTAATATTCTTGGTTCTATAATTGAGTAATGAAAAAAAAAAAAGAAGAACATTTTAAATGGAGTTTTAAATGTAATGTTACAATCAACAATTAAAAAAAATATATATCTAACACAAGGACACTGTAACAAAATAATAAAATTAACAAAAAGTAAATACACAATGAACACAAAAATAATAAAAATAAAAATATTAAAACAAAAAACAATGTTTATTCGAAAATAACAAAATAAATTCTATCTGCAATTCTAATTCGATACAAGATAAACATAAACACCACAAAAAAAGAAAAAAAAGTGTAAGTGTAAATGGCAGCAATAAAATATTCATCAATCATTAATTTATCAGTCGAATATAAGAATTTTATTTTTTATGGTAGGTATATTATTTTTATCGTTGACATGTTGTTCCTTTTTGATTAGCTTATGCCTGAGACAGACATCATGTATGCCAATTACTTGCGAGTACAAAAATGTGTCTAGGATAAATGTTTGTTATAACGAACGACACAAAAATTATTCGTAACTACTTACATCTCATTGAAAAAATTTTCATGAGTATCTGCGATTAGATGTAGCAAATTATTCCTATTTTTGGTTCCAAAACAAAATATTTCATTTCAATTTTATTTAAAGTTTGCTCTTTTAGTTCTCATTTAGAATCTTATACTCTCTGAAGGAACCATTAATGTTTTCATTATTGTTAATTTTATCTATCAACATTAAGCTCCGCCAGCTATAATAATTTTTGTATTGTGCGATCTAGCGCCTCAATTCTCAATTTATCCATGTACAGAAGAGAAGATATTTCTATGAATGATCATCACACATGTCTGTCACAGGTATTAGAATAAAAAAAAATGTTTTTCATACTTTATTTCGAACTTTTGAAAAAAAAAGAAACACATTTACAAAATGTAACATTTTTTTTTCTTCCTCCGAGTTCTTCTTCTTCTTCTTGTTTCAAATTATTTTATTTCAATTTTTTCTTTTCGAACTTATTTCGGTTGTTATATTATTTTTTTGTGTAAGCTTTTTATGATATTTGAAAGTTTTTTTTTTTATTTGTTTTTATCTCCATAATAAAGTACCTATTGCTAACTACTATGCACCTACCTAGTATGTGCGATATAGAAATGTGAATGTGTATAGAAAAGTATCCAGAATATTATTTATTCATTTGATGATGCTTTTTTATTCACGTGCGTATATGTAAGTAGATATATGCGTACTCATACTTTAAAATTACATTTCGTATTAATAAATAATTCATTGATTGAATTCTTTCTATTTATCGTGTCGTTTTTTATTTTTTTTTTTTTGTTTTCTTCACTTCGTTTTCATCTATAACTAAATTTATTTAGTCCTTTTTTGATTGATTGTGTATATGTACTTGATTAGTTAAAAATGAAATAAAAAAAAACAATTAAAATTAAATTTTTAATACAATGGTAAACGCAGGGAGTGTAAGGATTTGAAGCTACTAAGAAATAATAAGCTCTTCCGAAATATGTTTGCAGAAACACATTTTTGTGTGGAACTAGTTGTGGGAAAAAATAGTAAAAGATAAAGCAGCAATTACAGAAATTGTCAATTTGTCTTGTGACTTTTCCACTTTTTTAGTAAAAGAAAGAAATATTAAGCTTTAAGTTAGATTTACAACTACAATCCAGCGGAGATTTCGTGAAAAATTAGATTTTGTCATATATTCTTCATTTTCACACAAGAAATTCTATAGCGCTATCCTTTTTCCGCCCAGCTCAGACTACACCCCTACTAAATAGGAACAGACTGGAGTTTAGAAACTTTCTAAACCTGTTTAAGTAGATAAAATCCTTGATCTGTCAGCAATCAAATTGGATAAGTCCGCTTATAAGTAGTTTAGACTAATCCAATTAATGCAAGTAGTTTAACTAGTTTAACTCGAGAGCTTTTTTTGAACCTACAGCAAATGACAACTAAACCAATTTTTGATCTGTCAGTATGAATTTTTAATTAAAAGCTTTTTCTAAACTGATTTAGCTAAAACCAAAAGGAGCTTTTGGTCTGTCAGCACTATTAGATTGATATTGGGTTGCATTTCTAATCTGACGCTAGTCATAGTGAAAATTATATTGAAAACTTGTGTATCAATTCCAATATGTTCCTATATAATAACATACAGTAATCTACGCTGAATTGTTAATGAGGCAATACTCAACAGCAAGACACTAAAAAACTAACAAGATTCACATTCAATACTGTGAATCTCTCTCGATTTCTCAATTTCTGTCTGAGTTTCCTTCAGCCTTTATTAACACCAATATATTTCGCTCAAATGTATTCAGACAGAAATCACTACAGTCCAGAAATCAATTCGGAATACAATGCTCGAAGTTCGATATGAAGAAGTTCAACTAGACCTAGACGACAGTTTGAAGCTGAATGGAAAAATCATATCTGAGCTCTCAAAGTAACATCTCTCTTCCAATTCATATCCTAAACGCTTGATTGAAAGGAAAACGTTATTTGTTTCATTACAAAGTTTTTAAAAAACTGAATATTTAGCTATGTAAGAAAAGTAAAACAAATTTCATAATTAAATTTATTAAAGAAAAGTAAATAATTTTGTTTTTTTTTTTTTTATAAAAATAAAACTCTCCTACACATACACAATTCTACATTTATAGTAGCAGACAAAAAAATCCGTAAGAATGAAAGAAATTTAAAATGAAATCCCAGTAAAATTTATTCAACGAATTTATTAATTAGATAGAGGAGAATGGTTGTTATTTTATGAGTTTGTCTGATGTTAAATTTATGTATGTATTCGTACAACTTTTTTCTGGTGTATATATGTGTATGTTTATAGTGTAGTACGTGATAAAAATATATTTTCAGTTAATTTTCATTACTAATTTTTTTTTCTTGTTTTCATTTTGATAATAAAAAAAAAAACAATCCTATCATTTATTATTTGAATTTGAGTTTTTATATACATAAAACAATATATATCTACAATACATACATATATGCACATACATTTACCTACACAAAATGTGATTATTATATATTATACTGAATGTTATATTAAAAGATACATATAATACAAATACCAGGACAGGACCATTTTACTTCAATAAATTTACGAATATAACTAAAAGTAAAAGTCAATGACTCGATTTACATTTATTTTTATTATAGCAACATTTTAAAACATAAAATGAACAAAAAATGAATCTAAAAATTAAAATATAAAAACAATAAAAAATTACATAAAAAAAATATCTAAAGAAATAAGTATAAAAAATAAAATATTACAAAACAAAAAAAAAACAAAAAAAAAGAATCTTCAATTTTTATTCACGATCAAAATAATTACAGTGAGACTCATAGATTAAGTAATGAAAGAAAATTTTTTTTGGTATGAAAAATTGCGTTAATTATATACAAGAATAATCTAAGGGGAAATTTTATTATACAATATAGATATTATTTCAGTAATGCATGTACATATGTGTATGAAATTAGTATACAGATAATTACTTTATCTAATACTTATATCAGAGTGTTATAATAAAAATAATAATTCACCATTTTGTAGAATAATTTTTGAGGATAACAAACACATTTTCACGCACACACAGACACACACACACACACACATATTTTCGTTTTTTTTTTGTATATTCAAATAAGTAGTTGCATATATGTACATATTGAGTCTGTAGATTGTATAGACGTGAGTGAAAATAATGAATGAGTGAAAATACTCGTAAAATGTTTACGATTAATATATGTATGAGTAGTAATAGACTTTACACATAAACATCTATACACCCATACAAGACAATCTGTACACGAGAATGCGAATCTAAATAAATCTAAGATTCATAGGCCAAAATAGAAAAAATATACCAAAAAAAAAAAAAAAAGATAAATAAATAAATAGAAATTAGAATGATGAACGAACATCTTTAAATTTTTCATTTTATTATGCGTGTAAAAAGACTTTTAGACTTTACATTGTAATTTTGTGATAATGAAAGGCATATAATTTGCTTTTGCCTTGCTCCATTACACATCGAATGAGTTCTTTTTTATGTGATTTTGTCATACGAATTTGTCATACAATAAATGATGTCTGAAGTCTGAATTTATTCTAAGTAGTTTTTTAGTTTTTAACATAAGAAGAAGAGGAACGTCTCTCCTATAATATCTGTTCCTATAACTTTCCTCTATTTCTACAGGAGCTATCATACTGCAACCATAATAACACGTAACCACAATTTAGCTTTCAAAACAACAACAAAGACCGACAATGACTTGTCAGATGCTGTAAAAATTTGATTTTTACATGCCAATTTCTTCAATTCCAAATATCATTTTGTTAACTTTAGGGGAAACAGAACAAAGATATTTACTTTTCTTTTTCTCTGATTAGTACTTAGCTGTCAGCTAACTTTAGTTGGTAGATGAAGATTTGATTATACTAGTGCAGGATAGTACTGAAAAACATTCAAATAACAAAACTTATAACATCAACTTTTACATTAAAAATTTTAAGTCTCGATTGAAAACTTTCGATTTTAGGTTTGAGCATAATTGCCAGGTAACTTTGCAGTTAATTAGCGAGAAGTTTGTATGAAGAAAACCAAACTCATTGCTAGCTGCCTTAACTGTCAGTTAAAATTAGATGACACCCAGACCAAGCTAGCAGATAATGTGAAGAAATGGGCCATTAAAGTTTCACTTTATAGCTCACATTAACGTGCATTACTTGATAAGATTACGTACCAATTATTTGAACTAATGTAACAACTTTATTAACTGGAAATCTTTAAAATTGCTCAGATGCTGAATTGTGTGTGCACAAATGAATTACGATGGGCATAGTTTTCTTGTCGATAAAATTTGACTATACCGAGAAATCGTTGTCAGTCTTTGTTATCGTTTTCGAAAGTCGAATCATTGTGATTACGCAATAATTCTCTCATTGTTCATGCTTCTTTATACATTTTATACATCTTTTTATATTCTCTGAAATAATTTTTTTGAGCGAATTTGATTCAAAATAACTTTTTCCAATACTATTTCTCGCTCATATCACAGAGAAATTTTTGACAATTCGAAACATAAATCATCTGACTCTCACTTCAATAACATGTCACCATATTCATCTCTATAAATGAAGTACATACTTAATTGCAGTTTGATTGATCAAAAACATTTGACAAAATTTTATCGTGCGTAAACGATTTTTAGATGAAAATGATGATGATGGATGATATGATGTGTCTATCATATACAATAATATAATACGATTATGTCCGTTCGTTTATAGCATGTAAAAATGAATCAACAAAAATACGATAAAAATAAAAATTTTCATATGACAAAGAATTTTTAGATGCACAATGTACTACAAAAAAAAAAAAAAAAAAAAAAAAAAATTAAAATAACAATGATAGCTAAAAAAGCGGAAAAAAAAGTATTTTTTATATTTTCTATTTATTTCCTTTTAATTCGTTTATTTATTTTTTTTGTCTTCAAATCTGATAATAGTATTCCATTGTGTGATATTATTTTTGGCAGTGGGCGTATGAACATTAACTTCATTTTGTATATTAATACGCACATATAATAAAAATGACTAATACTTACAAATTTCTTACTGTTATTTCTTTTCTTTGTCGTCCTCCTTTTCTTGCTCCTCTTCATCATTTTCTTCTTCTTTTGCTCAAAATTTTACCATTATTTTATTTACATTTTATTTTTATATTGTTATTTTGATATTGTTTGCTTTGCATGTAGATGTTTACCGAAAAAAAAAATAGGCTTTCTCGGACAGATGAAAGTCAGACCGAAAAAACAATTCTTTGTTTTTGTTTTGTCTAAAAAATAAATAAAAATACATAATTGAAAAGAGAAGAAAAAAATTCAACAACAAAAAAAAAAGATTTAAATTAGGTATGTCAAAAAATAAGAATAAAATTGATATGGAAATGACGGGGAAAAAAAAATAAATAAAAATATTATACAAAGGAGCAAAGAAAAAATTGACTAAAAAGATGATAAACGTATGAAAATTATCGCGATTCTCCTTAGAGTCAAGAACATCTTCATGTAATCTTCCATAGATTATGTATGTTAAGAACGTATTTTGTTTGGTTTTTTTTTATTTTTTAAATATATTTTTCTCGTCCTTTTTTCTACTTTATATCATTTATATTTACATACGTATATATGTATATTTTTATTTAAAAAAGAAAAATATAATATTCTGAGATTTAAATTTATATTTAAAATATTTTATAAAAAAAAAATGAAAGAAGGAAGACAGATATTTAAGAAAAAAAAAAATAAACATGGTGTAATCTTCTTAACAATAATTTACGAAGATATTATATGAATGTATCCATGTATTCAACTACATATGTATGTATGTATGTATATTTATTATTTCTGTCACAATTTAATTTTGTATTTCATGCTTTATCCTGTAATATGTAAAATGTATTCATATGAGTGTGTATGTGTTGAAATTTTATGTATACATATATATATAAAATGTAAATTTTTTATGCAAAATACTATATTATTTACAGTGACTCAAAAAAAAGAAAAAACTGTTGATAAGTTGGAGCAAAATCAGAATAAACAACCATTTGTGATTGAAAGCTTTGGACACTCATATATATCATTGTGATTATTAAGAATTAAATCAGTGACATTATTTAAATATGGGCTCGATCGTGCAAGTGTTAGAACAAATGGCTTCAGATCTCGAATGTGCAGCTTCCATTAATTCTTTAATGCACAATTTCACATTCACAGTGAAAGTTTAAGCTCCAGTTAAGATCTATAAGCTTCACGCTTAAGAGATATTTTGATTTCACAGTGGTAGTTTAAATCGTAAATCCAGCAGACTTGAACCATATAGTTTGAACCTTTTATGAAGGTATTAACTATATGCTCAAGCTTAAACTTTAATAGTGAAATCGGTCATAACATAATGTGAATTGATCTGAAATTATTTAAAAATCAATTTTTTTTTAAATAAATAAAAGTGACATTACAAATAAATTTAAACAAAATTTATATTAATTTAGTGTCAAAAAAAAAAAAAAAATACCGGAAATTGAATATTTTAAGTGAATATTATGAAGGATAGCCTTAATTTTTCGATTTTTATAGTAAACACTTTGGTACAATTTTTCTCAGTCTTGTTTTCAATCCGATTTTTACAAAACTTTTTTTTTTCGAATAAAGTATCAATGCAAATGCAATGGAATAAGTTGAACATTTTTTTTTTCTTAAATTTTATATTCAACATGCAATTTTTTTTTGAATTTTTTGGGTCGCTGTATTTAATTGAGTTCGAGTTCGAGCACTAATAAATTATGTTATAGCATTACTTATTGTTAAGTATTTAAGTAAGTATATGTATGGCACAGTATTCAAATGTATTACATACACGTATTTGAATTCATATATGCATGTATGTATATGTATGTAAATATGTATAAATGAATATAATATTATCTATTATAGCTATATGTATATATATTTTTCAAGCATTTTATACTTCTTATATACATACATATTACGTCATAAATGGAAATATACTATATAATATATAAAACTTTTGCTTCACTAAACTGTATACATACATATAATACATACAAATGTAATATACATACATATTTTGTGGGTAATAAATAAAATAAATAATACAGAAAACAAAATAAAATATTAAAAAAATAAAATAAAATCAAAAAAATATGTATGTATCTGCGTATATACTGTGTACTGTACATTTGTATAGAGAATTTATAGCGTAAAAAATAACATTACGTATCATATTTTTTTTATTTTGCATACAAATATGGACATATGCATACAAAAAAATATATACAGAAGAACATACATAATATACACAACATCTCTACATATAATCTACATTACATATTATTATATGTATGATATTATGTATGTATGTATATGTCTATGTACATATGTGTAACATGTAAAAGTAAATATTATGAGTATATGTATAGATACATTATTTCGCCCACATAAATTTTTTTTATACTTCTAACTGTATTTATTTACTAGATAACTGTACATATATGTATAGTATGTATGTATTCTTATATTTTTGTGCTGACAGGATTTTTGCCATTTTTTCTTATTATTCTTCGTTTTTTTATTTAATTTTTTTTTCGTTCATATATACATATGTATGTACTGTGTGTAGAGATACGCTTTATTATTTCATATGTGTCATACATAATATGTAAAAGTATTATAATGTGATATTAATTCAAATGTGAATTAAAAAAAAATTACATATTTTATTGTATACTACACACACTATATGGATTCTATATGTATTATACACAAATACATTTATGCACATCTATACAATATTTTTCTTTTGTTATCCTTATTGCTTTGTCATATGTACATATATATATATATTTTTTTTTCTTTTCCTTTTAGTTAGTTAAAGATTTAAAACGATGCGTGTACGAATTTAAAATTATGCAAATAGTTGATGCTTCAAAATAACTTTTTTCCTGTCTATTCTTTTTTTTCGTAATTTTTCAATAATATATTAAATTTAATATCCTTAAATATGAAAATTTTTTTAGTTCATTTACTGTTAAATTACATTATATTTTGAAAATATCTTAAAATAAATACATATTTAGATAAGAAGCAAAGAAAAATGAACTTAATGATACGCCACAGATGATGAAATATAAACTCGTAAATACATCATAAATACAAAATCATAATGTGTATACAAAAATTTTCTTGATACCAAATGCGATGGAATGAATGTATTAGTCCTGAAAAAATATTTATATACTCATGATAACATTAAATTACTGTACATATTTATGTTGTTTGTATTTTTCTATTTGTAATATGGTAGATATACGTATAGTCATGGATATACATACATTATAATGGACTAGACACATATTTCATTATCATTGTTTTACATAATAAATGATCTTTTCAATAAGTCAAAAGTCAGACAAAACAAAAAAGTTAATGATTAATTTCACGTATCATATGTAGGCAGATTACTTGATTTATTTATTTTAAGTTTTTCGTTATAGATATTTTATGAGTGTACATGCAGGTATTTAAAAAAACTAATAAATCAAATAGACTGAGAATGTGTTGTTATGAATAGGTGGATGGATGGTGTGCAGCTTCAAGATGCTGATTGATTAAAAATTCTTGAAAAATTATTGAAATATTGAAATTATTATGATGCTGTGGAGAGGGATGTGTTCGGTTTCGAAAGTTGTAGAGCACTGATCTCGAAGTGGAAAGTTCGATTCCTCTCCAATGCAAAAACAAAATAAGAAATATTAGTAGTACTCACGATGTGTGGAAGTGAATCGAAATTGTGGAAATAGTAGAAGAATGGAGAAAATCGACTTAAAATTTACGAAGTCGAAAATATTTAATATGAGTTTGACAGTTCTCCATTCTTCTATGATTTCCACGAGTTAAAGCATGTTTTTTTTCGAGAAATGGAAAAGTAGAAAAACATCAGCTGATTTGTAGCAAAGAAGTTTAAAAATATCTGACAGTTTCAAATTTTTCAAATTTTTCCACTTCGATTTCTACATTTTCGAAAATGGTCTTTCATGGTTTGATTCACTTCGATGTTTTAGAAATTCCACAATTTCAACTTCTACAGACATCGTGAGTACTGCTATTATTTTCAATTTCTCGTTGCCTACTTCCAACTTGCATTACCCCACAAGATTCATACAATTTTGAACGAGGCCAAGTGTAGAAGAAAAACTTTTCACACTTTATAAACTTTTTACACCTTACAAACTTTTCATCCTTTGCCGCATAGAATTGCTTTTGTATGGCCCAATATACGTTTCGCAGAAACTTCAGTCAAACTATTTCTTCTTCTTCTTCTTACTTTCAAGCTTTGCCGTCTAAAAAGTTGAAATTTAATCAACTTCTATCCGTTACCTACTTCATACGCTCTTCATGCATTATCACTGCAACTTATTATGTACATACATTTTAATGTTGTTAACCTTTCGTGCTTCACATACGTCAACGGATACAAGGCGTGAAAAGCTTGAAAAGCATACACTGAACCTTCAGCCTTAGAAATGATGATGATAAATAGAAGTAGTCTACTTGCTGACAACAATCAACACAAAGAATTTTTTAGATTGAGCTTGATTTTGAGAGAGCTTGATTCTCTACCATCAATTCAGTGATTCGCAAATTCACGTTAAACTTTAGGTGCACTCATGATAGTTATAAAATCATTAGATAAATTCTGTGAAAGTCCTGATTCACTAAGAGCTGTAGTAGTGCTATAAAAGAAGAATGGTTATATTGAATCAGTTCATGGATTTATCGGTCTGCATATTGTAGATGATGTAGATGATTATTGTAGGTACAATTTACATACAACACAAAAGAGTAAATTGAAAAAAAAAAATCAAGATTTCTCTGATGTAATCATACAAATTTGCACAATGCATAAATCAGAGTATTGGGTGTGAAAAAAGTATAAATTAAATAAATTTGAAAAAAAATACGAGAATAAACAAAAACGGATACACAAACACACTTCTTTATGAAGTCATTACTTAATACAACTTGTAACATGTGTGGTATCTATCATAAAATCTAATGAAAAAGTTTAAAAAAAAAAAACCGTGAGAAAAACAAAAAAAATATTGGAATTGTTAAGAAGAGAAAAATATTAAAATAAATTGAAAAAACATTTCATATCATAAATGATGTATGCAGACATAACCATCCATGAACATACGATTTATTGTTGCATTTGAATATCTAAATTTAAATCCTCAATGTGATTTAACGTATTATGAATGTGGATGTTATAAGATAAATATTATTACATAAATGAATGTAATATTTATGATAAAAATAAAAATTATCTACGTGATACCACAGACGTACACTCATGCCTAACGTAACGAACATACCTGTATGTACGTACGTACTCGTATGTAATGTCTCTGCTTAATGATGAGAAATAAAATTTGAAAATTTTCATTTTTTAAATGAACAAAAAAGAAAAAACGTTTCATTGACATTTTTCATGTATGTAATATATCCAGGTGAAATTTAAAAAAAAAAAAAAAAAAAAAATAAACGAATAAAATACAACGAAATAAAAGAATACATAAAAGTTAATAATAACATTATGTATGGGATAAACAAGCGAAAAACGATAAATGTTTGTAGGTAACTTAAAGAGGTTATGTGTACATAATATGGCAATATTTTATGAGAATCGAATACATACCTCCCATATCTTTTAACATCTGTGCATACCCGGCGCACTTTTATATGTTGAAATGGTTCACCAGAACCGAGCACCAAATCTGGGCGAAAGCGCAAATAAAGGACAGAATGGATATCACCTAGCTATCCGTTTTTAGGAAAATAATTTTACAAATCACATTAGAAAAAATTATTCTTTGCGAAAATTTTCTCTTTAAATGCTCGTTTGGTAAATATACAAAGAGCAAATCTATGGTTTACAACTTGAAAGGTATATGTAAACACATAATTCTGTTTTTCTTGTTTACACCTTGTTTTAATCTTGATCCTTTCTTAATTCTTTCTTGAATCTTGTTTCAACCTAAAATTCTTTTTTGCGTAATTTTTTTTTAAGAGAAACTACTATTCGATTATCTTTCTACTTTTCTTTCCACTTGTCTTTCTATACATCTCAAATAATCGAGAGTACAATAACCATGTTTGTTTACAAAAAACAAATTTAGGTAAAAAGGTAGGTAGTTTTCATTCTTATTTCCTTTCGCACTTTAGGTACTGTTCTGCAGTATAGGCAAGTATAGAGAAGAATTTCAAATTGAAACAAGATCCGTATAAATAAGAAAAATCCATAAATGTTTTAACTTATATTCTTATGTGTAAACAAACATGGTCATGTGACTCTTGAGCATTGTGGTTAGGGAAGTAGAAAAAGAGACAAAAAAGTAGAAAAATACGCGAATAATATAGTTTCTCTTTTTATTTTCCTGTTTGAACTATGTATGTACACTATATAGTGGATGTGTACAAAAAAGATTTTCAGATCAAAACAATTTTCGTGTAAGCAATAAAAACTAATAAATGTCTTGACCTACATTTTAACTTGTAAACAAACATGGTCATGTGACTCTTGAGTATTCGAGTTGTAGTAAGAAAAGCAGAAAGATGCGCCAGAATTAGTTTCCTTTCTTATTTTCTTGTGTTTATTAGGTACTGCTTTGCAGTAAAGGCTAGTACTCTAGTACAGAGAAGATATTTCAAATTAAAAATAAATTCCTGCTGGCAGAAATCTGCTTTGATTGCGTCTAACGCCTTAATTTGGGGTGACAGACGACAAATGAATCAAATGAATGATCATCACCCCAACGAATTATCATTGATTCGCTTTCGTCTGTCTAACATATAAGCAAATTCAAATACTTACTTATATAATATAGTTGTTGAAAGATATAAATAAGTATTTGTATGTAAATATATTTTAAAATCTTATAAGGATGTACTTATGTAATAAACATTATGTACAAAGTATATTTACGAACATAATATGTTTGAGTATGAGTATGTTTCAAATTTTATTAGTTTACAAAATTTATTACCTAAACACTGTTCAATATTACACTCATGTAATGTGTATGAGAATACAGTGCAATTTAGATACATAATATACACATCTAAATATTTTATGTAATATACGATTATTATGATTATTATTATTACTGTTATTATTATGTAAAGCTTTTTGCAATACAATTTTGAATTATTGTCGTATTATTATTGGTAAATTTTTCAAGATATTATGCTATACTCGTATGTACATAATATACAAATTGTGTAACACACTATGTATACAGTATAATACCAAATATATAGTATATTATACATATATCTATTCGTAAATACATAATGTATGTTTCAGAAATAGAAAAGAAATATAAATACACCATGTAGGAGTATGTATGATTGAAAAGGACAATTACTTTCTGTATCATAAATAATTTGTACCTAAATAATACCACCATACCATATAAGTATATTTATATACACACTTTACATATTACATACATAAATAATCTTACCTTACATATAAGTATTGCAAAATATTGTATATATTTATATATTATCAGCACGTATATTTAAGGTAGTAAATATACGAACAGAATACATAAAATTTAAATACTCTGTTAGAGTATACGCACGTAAATTGCTATATATAACTGGTATTAACACTAACACATGAAAATTTGATTATGTGATAAGAATATTTTCGAAATAAAATGTACATATGTACATTACATCGTACATCGTACCGAATACCTATCAGAAAACATTCCTCTGCAGATCATCTTATGTATGAATACCAATTTATATTTGAAACTATATACAGAGAAATTATGACATTTGCACATTATTTTATAATGCACAATTTATGCCCACATATTTAACACACACACATATACATTGTAAATGACATAACAAAAAAAATTATTTTTAGTGATAAAAAGTTTATTTTGAGTTACTAATTTATCTTATATTTTTTAAATTTAAACGAATTTATTTTTTGAATTAAATATTCTTTGAACAAAAAATTACTGTCATCTGTCATCATTAAAAGCATTTCTCTCTTGGGTGAACTTTCTAAACATGAGTGAAAGTTCCAAATTAAGCCAAACAAAAATATTCAAAATATACAAATACTTTGGATGTTTATCAAAACGTCAAATTCTGCGCAGTGGATACTAAATATGTTACAATTAATCTTAATACGCATATTTCTATGACATTAGTAACACATTGCAGTAAGAAAATTTTCACTGCGTTGTTTGCTTATAAAATTAACACAACGAATTTCGTCATATTAAATAATATTCATAATACATTTTATAATTTTACTATTACCCCTCCTCCTCATTCTCCTCCTCCAACTAGTATACGCCTTATGTCAAGATAACAATATACTTATTTTATTTATCAAATTTGCTTATTTCATAATGCAATTTTACCTACGAACGCTATTACATTATTTACCCATCTAACTACATCGACACTGTAATAATATTACAATATTATTTTTATGTATTACGTATATTATACGTAATGCATACCTTTAGGAGGTGAGAGTGTTGTATGTTTTGACGTATGAATTTTATTATTTTCAATATTATTTTTTTTTTTACATTTATTTACTCATTTTATTTTTCATATTATATAATAAAATTTTTATTTTTCCTTAACCTACACCCAGATATAAAAAAAAATTGCTTACGTATACGTATACATAAAGCAATAATATACATTAGTAAGACAAGAAATTATATGATTGTATTATGAAAGTAAAACAAAATAAAAAAATATATCGCCAACAAGAAAAATATATTTTGATTATCCTTTTCGTTTTTTATTTCGTTATAAATTCAAGAAAGAAAGAATAACTGTTAAATTTAAAAAAAAAAATGAACTTATCATAAAATGAAAATATGAAGAATAACAAACCGAAAAAATTAAAAAATATATATAAAGTAAAGTGCACTATAAAGGACTATAAAGTAAATTGTATTTAAGATGATGTGTGAGTTTAATGAAAAAATATTTAAAAATGTATTACATGACTGTTAATAAAATTAAATATTTTACATTATATTGCAATAATAATTTTCACACTACATAATATAAACGTAGATGCAGACCGGTCACTACATATATACATTACAAGAGTATAACGACAATCCTGATAGGTCATTGGCCAGTTAATGAACTCGCAGATGCATTAACTGAATTAGGAATACCTTAAATGTTAGAGGAACAAACTCACTAACATTGCAAGTATGTCACCGTCCTAACCAGAACACCATACATACAAGCAGTGATAAGGATAAAGGATTTCATCATATAAAATGAAAAAATTAGTTGGCCCCATCTGTCTTACATTTTGCATTTACATAAATATTTCTTAGACTCAAACCTGAAGTTAATAATACCTTCACATGGATTTGATTTCGTTGCATTTTTGAAATATTTGTATTCTTATCTGTGGTGCAAGGTACTAAACTAGAATATCAATACGAACAGTGAAAAATTTGATAAAATTCAAAAAATACATTGATGCCATCTATGGGGTAAATTATCAATTTTATGCGCTCCCTGCAAGGAAATATTTTATTGTCCTTGTTGAGATCTAAGTATAACATACTGCTGTAAGTACAGATCGTATCCTTACAATTCTTCGTATTTTTATGTGCTGGTATAAATAATTTTCCGATCATTTTTGTTTTGTAAATTACAAGTAATTTTTATTATTTCTGATAGATGGCTAATATTTTCATATTTTTTTTGTGACAAATATAAAATTACTTTTCATTTAAATAAAAATTAATTTTATCAGGACTGGTGTTTAATTCAAATTTTATATTTCCTATGACTTTTGGTTCTGTCTGTACGCATGCAGACTTGACTAGTTGACTGCAAAGAATATAGACCTTTATCAACTAATAGTTTTATGATCTTTGATGACTATATAAGCTCATAGGTTATAAAAATCCATTATTCCACGAGATGGTGCTGTATTGAAACAGATGGTCCACGAGATGATGTTGTATTAAAACAAGATGGTCAACTTCTTATCTAACTATCTTATCATAAAGATTAATTTAAATATTATGCACATATTTTACCAGCATATTGATATATGTATAAAGCACTTTAATTTTATTTTCTTCATTTTCCGTTAAACTCAGCTACAGAATTATTTCATATTTTAAGAAATACAAACAGGTGTTTACTTATCTACAGAATTACTTGCTGTGTTACAAAGAGCACACAATTTTCTTTACCGGAAAAATTATGAAAGAAAAAAAAATTTTTTTTTTTTAAATCGATTACCTGACTCTACACATGATAAATACGTACACGTATGTAAAAAAAAAAATTCTTATGAGTAGAGCTACAATTGAATATATGTGTTTTGCATGCGTATACGAGAATATGACATCCAATATGCGATATTATTTTAGCTTGTAATTTAAATAAAAATGAAATAAACTGAAGTAAAAAATACAATAAAAATATCATTATTATCCTTTTTTCATGAATGCAAAAAAAAAAAAAAAATAATAATAATAAATGTACTCGTATGTAATACCAATTTTAAACATATGTACATATATAAAAATAAAATAAAATCTATATATTATCCTGACATTTCCTTCGAATATTAGATAATAAATTTTTTTTTTATCCTTGTTTATGTGTTTTTTTTTTTTTCATGACATAGCAAAAAAATAAAATTGAATGAAAACACAATTTTTTTTTTTGTTTCTAATATTAAGTTACTCCATAAATTGTACATGTGTACAAGAGTACACGCGACAGCATGCACTGTAACATACTGTACATATTATAATGTACGTATATAGAAAATGTGTGTCTAACAAAAAAAAAAAAAATTTCATTTATAGAATTTTTATTTTATTATCAGTTTTATTAGTTTTATCATATTCAGGATTTAAAAATCTTATAATATATTTTTCGTGTTTACCTAACAGAAATAATGTTAAGGTAAAAACAAAAATAAAAATAAAAAAATTTCATATAAATAAGTTAAGTGAAAAAAATATATAATATTTTTTTTTCAAATTTTCTTTAATAAAAATCATAAAAAGGATATGAAACAATTTATAATATAATAAAAACAAAAATGAAGGAAATGAATTTCATATATCCGCAGTAGTGTAATCCTTTTATATATTCCTACAAGGAATATATGGAATAATGTGTCATATAGAGAAAGGTGATATTACACATGCGGGATGTTCAAAAAAAAAAAAAAAAGATAACATAAAAGGACAAAAAGCTACCAACAAACTGGAACATCTTAGGAAGCCAGAAAAAATGAATTAAATGTAATTCTGGAGCAAACTAAAATCCATATCGGACTGTGTTGCTGTGCTGTTGATGTTTGATGTACATAAAGATCCTCATGTAGTCATAGTATTTGTATACATTTACATACAGAAATGTACAATAATTTTTTGACATTATAATTTTTTTTTAACACTAAAATATTTTTTTATCCTTTTCACATATTTATCGTACAAACCTACATCTAAGAGAGCCTCATAAATAGTAAAATTTTATCGAAAAAGGTTAAAGGTTAAAGTTTAGAATATGAAATAAAAATACGACCACACATATATTTATCTCTAAAACGCATCAACTATGATGTGTACATAATATCGTTTTATAATAAATTCACATAAAATTACATACGTACAAATTATTATTTTTTTTTTTCATTTCACATAATTTTCTTTGCCATAATTCACGTTAAATTTTATTGACGATATAAAACATTTTTTTTTAAAGTTAAAAGAGCATCTTCGTTCAACTATACGCTAGTATACTTACTTATTTATTTTTTGTTCGTACATCATTCATTCATCATCCGCATCTAAGCTATCCAAAATATTTTTAGTCATTTTCTTCATTCTTTTCGATATCGAAATTTATTACTTGTTCCATTATGTAGCAATAGTACTACTAGCAATCAGTAGTAATATGTAGTTGTATTGGTGGTAGTGGTAGTAGTAGTAGTAGTAGTGGTGGTTGTGATTGTAGTATTATTCAGTCATAGATAAATAAATTTTTGGTTCCTTCTTTTTATGTTGGTTGAATGAATAATTTTTCCAATATTGAATGCAAGAATACTAGTGAGTACTACCAGTACTACATAAATGCCAACGTTCAATATTTTCGTATATATTCGTATAGGTATGTATATGTATGATTGTACAATATAGTTATCATGTCATCATGGAGCCAAACATACACAAACATAATATTTATTTAAAAAGAAGTAAGAAATAAGAAAAAATAAGAAATTTAAAGAAGAAATTTTCAATTTTACTTACACACTGACTTATATACTCTCAGTCACTTATTACTCACTCATTTGTTGTATCACGTTAGTTTTACTCATTCATTCATTTCATTTATAATCACTATTCAAGAATATACAAAATCTATGTATGTACATATGTATATAAAAAAGATGTGTATTTACATACATAAAAATTAAAAAAAAAAATATCTCTAAAAATATATGCATATAAAACCTTAGGATTTCAGGCAACAAATAAAAAGAAAATATGAAAATGCAGAAGAAAATATATTATACATAAATATCTGTAAGGATAATGATGTGTATTTGATTTTTCTGGGGACTATATAACTATGGGTGAGATTCAAATCGCCTCAAAAATGTATTGTAATACGTCATCAGAACAGTCGTGCTCGTGATGCAAAGTTTTAAAACAGCACTATAACTTCGCATCGATATTGCAGCTCTATAACTTTGATGTTTTGAAACGAATTTGTTGCTTTGTTTTGACAACAAGAAAAATGGATCACATTTTGCAGAACATAATTTCAAATAATTTAATTAAATTCATTTTCTACACTTAAATCAAAGAAATGTAGAACAATTATTTAATAAAATTAAACAATATCAGGATGACATTTTTTATAGCCACTTTCGAATGACCGAAAATACGTTCAATATCATTATAATATAATATACTTTCCATTTTTTGGAATAAAAATTCACGATGCTTAGATTGCTTGACAGATGCGTATCAGATGCATTTATAATAAGTTTTGAAACTGAAGAAGTAGACATTTACCATGTTTATATTTACATAAAAACGATTTGAAGATGAAACGAAGATGAAACGATTTGAAAGTTTAGTATAACGTCTCTTAAAACGTTTTATCATTTTTAAATCGCTTTAACTAAAAACCATAATTATAAACCGTTTATATATCGTTTTGAGAATCATTTTTACAACTTTTTAACAAAAAAATTATTAAACTAATATAATTGAACTCTCATTATTTCGTAATCGTTCTTTGAAATGTAATTTGTAAATTTTAATTAAGTATTTGCATATTTTATTGAAAATGCAAAAATGTTGTGGTAGCGCACTGCATTTCATTTCATTCACCGTTTTATCTCATATCGATTTGAATCATATCGTTTTGATGTGAAGTATAAACATGATAATTGTTATCGATTTAAGTGTTATCGTTTTGAAACTTTTGATTATGTATCGAAGTGCTATTTAAACGTTCTGAAACTCACCCTTTATTATCTACTATATTATAATGCACTCTGTCATTATTGTTGTTTTTGTTGCTGTTCCTGGATGGATGATAATAATAATAACGATGACGATGATTTCATTCTGAAATTTGATTTTCTTACACACATTTTTACATTACGTATGCAATTTTATTTTTATTTAAATTTTTTTTTTTTAATTTGTTTGTTTGTTGATTGGTTTTTTTTTTTTTGTTTTTTGTATTTTTCAAATAATTTTATTTAAAGAAAACGCATTGCATTTGGCCTTTTAAAAGTCATCTAAAATAACTTTATAACATACACATATACCCCATCATATAAGTTTTATATTGGAGGATAGTTAGGAGGAAATGCAAAAATGTGTAGGTTTCAAAGAAAATGCTACTAGTACTACTATACATATACATATATAATAAAACTAAAAATATACTCGTATATAAAATAAAAAAATTTTCCAAAAAAAAAAAAAAAACTATGAAGAACAAAAATTAAATTCTAAATGCTTGCATATGGAGACATATAACCCGTATATGTATGTATGAATGTGTATATGTATGTATATATGCGTATTTATATCCTGGAAAATTATCAAAATAATAAAAATTTTAAGTGGGTGAATATATAATTGTAAAATGATGCAATCAACTACAGACAAATATGTACATATGTACATAATATGTACATAATATATACATATAACGTACATCCAATATAATAGTTTCTTAGTGTAGATATAATATGACATACTCGTATACATATATCTATATATACACATTATACAATACTTTTATGTAGATACATGTATGTGTGAATATATGCAGAAAATATTTTTTTTTTTCTTAAAGAAAAAATCGAAAATGTTCGAAGATGAAAAATCTCATTACCAACCAATATTGTTATAACAGAGTAGATACCATAATATGTGTTTGCATATACATCCATACATATACATAGTCGTACACGTATAAATATGAAAGAGTATATGTGAAGAGTATACGATATGTTTATGTACTTTAATTCAAGAAAAAATTAGTAAAAATGACGAAATTTTCATTCAAAAAAAAGAAAAATTGATTTTTTTCATCTAATTTCTTTTTTTTTTTTGAATTTTTTCGATTTTCATATTTTTACAATATTTCTCATGTATATGAGGAGCATCGTTTCAAAATGCAAATACTCCATTAAACGAAAATTTTCTTTTTGATGCGTACTTCAGTTGATAAAGAAGCAGGCTTTATATTTTAATACGGCTTCGTTTCAATATGCAATATTCTCTATGATATTTACATTATAAAAACGGCTCTTGGTTCAAAATGTAAAAATTGATTTCGTTATTTATTGATTATTTTTCTCCATAACAATGATTATTTCAAAGCTTTTTTGTATTAATCAATTCCCAAAAGAAAAAAAGTTATTAATAAAGTTTGTTTTTTGGAAAATATAACATTATGGAGAACTTGCATTTTGAAACGATGCTCCTCATATATCCTTTTAAATATGAAGCATAAAAGTGCAAAAATATATTGTATGCATATTTAATTGTGTTTGTGTGAGTATGTATATGTGTGATATAGTTGATATTATAACTTTTGAAAAAATTTGTACACCCAAGATGGATACATAGTATACGAGTATATGATGGATATAAGATTGTTATACTAGTACCATAATACCCTAGCACCTATAGTGCATCACTCTCTCTCTCTCTCTCTTTCTGTTGTATATAGTTTTCATTTCTTATACTAGAGACGTACAGTCCTCAAATTAATCTATAATTCAGATTCATCAAAACAGAACGTTAAAGATTCAAAATTTTGAAGCAATCAGCAATCAATTGGATTTATGTTTAGTATACCAACCACACAGTCACCACCAAAATAATTTTATGGTTATAAATTTTGTTAAATAAATTAGAAAAATGAATAGTTAATTTATGTATTCTTCTTCTTCCTGCTGAAAATTAATTTATTGTTGTAATCCAGTTTTCAGAATTGAAAATTATAGAATATCTAATATATTTGTGCAAATATGGATCGCATATACAAATTAATGTGGTGCACATAGCCACTTTGATTCAAATTAACGACTTAATTTGTATTTAAGTTTTTGGTCTGTCAACGTTATTAGTTTCACAACCTACTCGATTGCATCGAGATGGAATCATTGTTTGTGTATAGCCGATTATATACAATTCGACGAATTCTCGTATTTATTATAGAAAATGCAATATTAACTAACATCATAGATAGGGTAGGGTATTCAACGAAATATGCTTAAATGCTAATGTACTTATGTACACGAGTATGAGTTGAATTTAAATATAGTTTTAGACAAACAATTAATCACACAGATACATAAATACTGTATGGAACTTATGTAAATAATGTACATTTACATATTCATAGATATAATGTTGACAGAAATTAAAATGAATGACCAATATTTCAGTTACATACAGTCAGTATCATATATATATTTTATCCGAATAACAATTGGGAATTTTATATGTGACTGTAGATTATAATAATATAGAGTGGGTGTTTGATTATGAGTTAGGATCTATCTTATTACTGTATTGTTGTGTCAGATTGTGAATTAAAGAAAATTTAGAAAAAGAAAGTTCCAAGTAACTGAAAAAACAACAATATATTACATATTTTTGATGGATATATTCTTAACATTGACTTTTCCAATCTACTTTTTGAATTAAAGAATGAGTCAATTTTTCAATGTTATGAAAAATATTTACATACAGGATAGATTAAATTCGAATTCTTAATAATTAAGCGTCCTTCTTTCATTGATATACATATGTAATATTGGTAATATGCATGAACTTTTGAATAAAAAAAAAATTGATGATTCAGATCAAATGTATACTCATAGTTATACAACAATTCATTTTCTTATTAGAACTGTGATACATAAGGTATTTACATGTAATATATTTTCATAGATGCGTGTATGTGTACATATAGATATATATATAGAATGTATGACTTTTTCATATTTATTAAGAAAAATACACAACTATTAAAATACTTGGTACTCGTGCAGACGTACATAAGAACATGTATTATATACGTAACGATGTTTTCCTTGTAATTTCTACATATTTCTATATATAAGATACTGAACAAAAAGTATATTTAAACCTATACATATGTATACGGATATAAATTTTTATCGTGAAATATTATTTTGTTTTGTAACACAACACATATGTTAGTTGTACATAATATGCATGTGTGCACAGTTTTATATCACGATAGCAGTTTGAAGATTGTGCAACACAACTTATTCACATACTATACATATATCTTACATTATTTATTCTTATATCAGCAATACACATCTTACATATACACAAACATAGAAGCACTATTCATTCATTTTTAAAATTTACATTACGTGTATGTTATATACAGCACTGTATATCGATTGCAAATAAATTCTAATTCACCCACTTTTTCTCATAAATATAGTTTTATTGTGTGTTCGCTCATATTTTCCCTTTATGAATGCCCCATAAAACTATGAAAAAAAAAAAAAACAAGAAAAAGAAGAAGAACATAGTTAAGTAAAACAGAAATTATGTACAATACATTTTTTTTTTTGATTAGTATTTCCATATTTCTGTATGAACGATATAAGTATCTGACAGAATCATACTGATCGGCAGGATGCCATAATGATGGACTGAGAAAAAAAAAAAAGACAAATAAATCCTTATCCACACACCATATGTAGATGATAGATGTACTGAACCACAAATTTTTTTTTCTATTTTCTATATCTATTATGAAATTTAGATCATCGAATTTATTTTTTTTTTTTTTCGTAACTTTTTTTTCTTTTTAGAAATAAAATTCATATCAGATTTATATAAATGTAGAAGGAATAATTACTTACGAGTTTGTGAATATTAAAAATGTAGAAAATTACTTGGATTTATATGTGGATGCATATATTCACATATGTGTGAAAATCAAATACCTACTTGCAAGTAAGTAGATAAGTACATAATGTAAATGTAATAAAAAAATTTTAATAATTAAAAATTTTTCAACTACTCACATATATACTATATGTAATTACTTAAAAGTACACAAAATGTACATGTGTTCTACCTATTAATAATATAGAGGTAGAGGTGTAAAATTGTAAATAAATTTTTTTTTTTTTTTAAATTACAACAATCTATTGATTTTCTCTATAAAGTGTTTCAAAATACATGATAAGTATTAACGTTCAACCTGTGGTATAACCAAGTAGAACTACACTCATGTACATACACGTATGAAGCTGTATTAGGTATAAGGGAAAGTTCTGTCGTTTTTTTAAAAACGTTCAATTTTATGTGCGCGTTATCGATCCTTTACAGTCAGTTTTTGTAAACTTGTAAAACTGTCATCATGAGTGAAGAAAAATTCTACCTAAAAGACATTGTATATTGCATATATGAGTCCCAAAAAGAAAATAACGCGATGGAGGCAAAAACAAAAAAACTTGTTTCACATGTTTGAAGAGAACGCAGTTACAACTGGAACATGCCAAAGTTGGTTTTCGAAATTTCGTTCGGATGATTTTTCTTTTTGATATAGATGAATTCAGATCAGGATGACCATCAGATTTCAATGACAAAGTGTTACGCAGTATGATCAGGACAAATCCCACATTAACTACAACAGAAGTATGGGCTTCAAATAGCTTGAAATTCATCAGACTATACTGCTTCAGATCACATTTAAACGCTTGTTTTCATATAATATCCAAACTCTCAGTTTGGATGCCGCACGAATTAAAAACGACAGAATTTTCCCTTACATATACCTAATACATATACTCATACATATTTCCGGTTAAGTATAAGAAGTAATGTATTACATACATTTACGTGCTTCTATCTTGTAAATAATAACCAATCATTAAATGAACTGAAAATTTAATTTTAATGATTTTCACTTTTTTGATATAAGGATAGACATTCATCCATACATATACATATGCATGTACGTTCAAATTTATCGATATCATGTCCTTTATAATATAATACACATGTAGATGTAATCTATATTATTATACATGGTACAGGATGAAATACATACATATACATACACAATGACCATACATATACTCGTATGTTACCTACAATCATCATTACATGAGAAAACAAAAATATACAAAATTAAACATGAAAATGTTGAAGTTCAAAACTATGATGTATTCAGCAGAAAAATGGTAAAATGCCAAGAATATTGAAAATAAAATTGAAAATAAAATAAAATCCATAATAAAACTTTAACAACAATTGCCACATTATAAAAAAACGAAAATCAAAAATCAGAAAAAAGGACAATTTAAGAGATGAAAAATAATTAGGTGAAAAACTTTTTTAATTGAATATTTTTTTTTGTTTCATTTTTTATAATAATTTATAAATAAATCCACTTTAAAATAGAAAAGGATAATATTTAATAATTATGGTACTACCTACATTTATTTGGATTTACATATGCATTTACATATGTGCAATATACATACACGACACACGTATCAATTATTTTTATGGTACCCGATTATTTTCATATATTTAATTGCTGCGTTCCTTTTAGCCTAGTAAAGTACTCCAAAGTACTCGGGATTAAATTGTAAATGGAACACAATTTTTTTTGCTTGGAAATAAAAATTAATCTCAAATTTCACGTCATACACATTTCTAAGGCAATGTAAATATTGGAGTATAGTTACTCTTGCTCAAATTTCAGCTGTCATATATTTCAAATTTGTTTTGTTGTTGATTTTAGATTCTCCATAACCTTAAACAATAAAAATCCACCTATTGAATAAAACGTGTAATAAAAATATTATACACTTAAACCTATTTCTTTAATCCCTATAACGATTGACACACAAAAACCTCTGACGGCAAATTTTTGTCCAGTAAATTACTCGAATACAAGAGGTTGTGTAGATGATCCCGACTTCAAGTACTTGGGAGTACTTTACTAGGCAAAAAGGAACGCAGCAAATATCTGCATACATACGTATACTTATACACGATAAATACGAACATAAAAATAATTGGTCCTTAATTATTTTTGTCTTTTTAAATTGATTTCAATTAATTATTTTTAAAAAGGAAATGTACATATATCCATTAAGTATTCATACATATTACACATATATACGTGGATCTTTTGTTTATTTTTACAAAAAGGACTTTAATTTAAATTTCATTTTTCACTAATTTTAAGTCATTCACATACATATCTATATCAATTACATAACGTACATGTAGTATTTAAGGCGAAAAAGTGTGACCTTTCACATCATTACAATTATAACTGCAAGTCTATATATTCTGGTTTGATTATATTTCATAAAGATTTTCGCTTTGAATTTTTTGGATGGTGGTTGCTTAGGTTCTAGACTAGACTTAAGCCATTTTCGTCTTGTTCAGATAGTGCATGAAACTACCTGCTCGATGACTGGCCACATACGCGATATCGTCGAGGAGAAGCTTACTGAAAGCCTTTAGTCTGGTTTTAGCCAATTCCGGACAGCTGCAAAGATAATGTAAGAGAGTATCTCTCTTTGAATTGTCCCTGCAGGTTCTGTAGTGTGTATTAAACGGTAGACTCTAGCGATCTCTTGTCGGTTTCTATACCAATGAACGTCCAAGTTACTCTTGACACCGAGCAGTTGTATAACATTGAATTGTATATTTATTGATTTCGATTTGATGTTGTCAATTTTTTATTAAAAATGTTTATAAAATATGAAAATTATACGAAGGATATATAAAGTACACACATACATACAAAAATTCTATGACTAAATGTGTGTGTATTATATTTTCTAAAATTTAAGATTATTTGTCAATTTAAATCCTTTTCAGTTTCTATGATCTTTTAAAGTTTTGATTTTGATAAATAATGAATACCTATACCTACCTACCTACACTATCTTGTAATAATTTAAAAATAAATTGAAAAATTTTCCCATGAAAGGACATTATATACATTCATGCAAATTTATATAGCACAGTAAATGTTGAAAGTATGAAAGAAGATTTTACTAAAATAAATACTTACTTAATGTATAGAAAAATAAATATACAGAAAATCATTTTATTTTTCCTTATTATAATTTTATTTATGATTTTCTTTTGTTTTTTGCTTATTAGTAAACTTGGGATAGTAAACTTTTACTTTTCCTCTTAACTGGGAGTAATCCATGCATTTTTACAATCTTTACACATATTTTCATTCATCTTCTCCCCCTCTGTTTTCCTCACTCTTCTAAGAGGAAAGTATATAAATTTTAAGTCAAGTATCTTATCGTCAGTGACTTCAACTTGGGCTTTGACTTTCGGGTAGTAAATAGAAAAGTAGCTATCAAGTCTACTGCATTGAATGTAGAAGCGGCATAATAGAGCGAATGTACAATATACGCCTTGATTGCTTTGCTTGCCTTGTTTGCTATATGTACATTGTAAGCGATCCCGTTTAAAACAGTTAATTTTAGTTATTTAACATAGAAAATAAAGAAAGCAAAGCACACATTGTACCATCGCCATAACAGTCATTGCACACTATCAGGTCATTGGCTTCTAAACTAAACCTGATATCTATTTACCTATAGTAGTCTCCACTCTCTTCATGCTTCTACCATGTACACATGTTTTTATTCTTTCATTCTGTCTCTCTCTATCTCTCTGCCAATAAAAAAAATATGAAAAATCACAAACTGAGAATAGTCAGACACCAAAATATAAGAAACGACTGACTATAGTAACGAATGAAAACCTGGCAGATAAATACAATTTCTTCCAATTTCTTGTTACAGAGAAAGTAAAACGTAAAAAATTTCTTGTAAAATGTAATGAATTGAATATAAATATTTCAAATAAATCAGTGAACTGGAATAAAATAAAAAAAAAACTTTTGAAATGTAATCAAAACGGTCAAGATATACCTATACTAAATGAAAAGGTATAAAAAATTTCTGAACAAAATCTATCACAGTAACGTTCTATATGGTTGGTTCTATATGTTCTATCATAGAATATCAATATATAAGTACATATATTTATTTTATCATTAATGTGTTGCTATCCTAATATGAGTTACTTCTTAATATGTACATATTTTTGTTTCAAGGATATTTTATTTCAAATTTATTTATATTTGTTTTATAGAAATATTTTATAATATATAAATTTTATGAGATTTTTCTTTTTATCACATTTTATTCCCAAAATAATAAATATTTTAAAAATTAATTACATATTTATACAAATAAAAATATTCTTTTTAAAATATCTTTTATTTTTAAATGATATGGAATCTAGCAGATACTTTACATATAACACGATATAGAGATTCAAAGTATTCAAAGAAAAATAATATTTAAGGACAATTTACATAGGAAAATGTTTACATATATACACATATAAGTACTTTTATCGTATCATATTCGTTATATCCTTATTTTTCTTATTTTATATTCATTTAATAATTTAAAATAATTTTTCATTTTTGTTTTTTTTTTTTTGTTTTACGTGTCAAATGAAGGAAAATAATTTTTTAACTTTTTCGAGAAAAAAAAATGCAAGATTAAAATCCTCCATAAATAATATGAAAGTAAAGTTTAAAAGGAAAAGAATATATGACATGGATTATTATATACAGTTTTACCAAGTTTTACGATTTTATCTTATGGTTATATACACGTAATATATTTTATTTTCAAAACTCTAAGACTGTCAGTCTAAAACCTGCACCTTTTACTGCATTTTAAAAAATTTTATTGTACTGCAAAACTGCAGACAATTTTATTTTTATTTTATATTATTTATGTGTTTTGAAGCTCGTGAATTCATAATAGACAGAAAAGAATGAATTCAACACCTGAGCTAAAAACTTATAAGGTACGTGCATATGCATACTATATGAGAGTACATATAAAATTTTCTGTAAACATTTTACATAGTATGTACATATATGGAAATGACATACAGATACTTGTGAAAATGTATAAACATCTTATAAGTGTAAAAGTCTTGTATACATTTCGTTACCTTATGATTTATAATGCATAATACTCAGTGCCGTTCCTAGGACTTTTGGCGCCCGGTGTAAACCAAATTCTATCGCCCCTATCCTTTTCCACACCACCCGTATGAGGTAAGATAGACAGGCGCGTTTTTTTTTAAAGAGGATTCCCCATTAGGCCTATACCTCTCTGCTATTAACACATTGACAGTATATAATAGTGTGATCGGAATATAAGGTCAATTTTTAGCATGAGAGCTTAAGCAAGAGATGAGATTAATCTATTGTTTTAGTCTGCATTATAAAGATTCATTTATATTCCAATCATAGTGGTACATAAATAAAAATAAACTTCAAATATAGATTAAAAATGAACATTTTTTAAAGAACTAATAGTTATTGTGTTAATAGCAAAACAGTTTTATAAAATATGTATGTGATCTTACCAAAGAACTCACCTAAAATGTTCTTTTAGATAATTAAAACATATAACGAAAAATATTTATAAATATACACACGGTAAAAAAATTAAAAAATAATCATAACTGAATAAATAAATAAATATGACATAATTTTAAATAAAAAACACAATATAAAAAATGGGCAAATAAAAAAAAAATGAAAATAAAAAAGCTGAATAATTAATCAACAAAAGAAATAAATTGCAAAATTTAAAAAACAACTTTTCGCGCTTTGATTTTAGCGAAATCGCTGACTAGGTCCTCATAATTTAGATCTTCCAACAGTTCTTTTTCTATTGATATAATAGACAAGCCTGATAATCTTTCTTGAGTCATGGTTGATCTGAGGTAATTTTTTATAATTTTGAGCTTGGAGAAACTCCTCTCTCCCGATGCTACCGTTACAGGCAAAGTCAAAAAGATTTTCAGTGCTATGACTGAGTTTGGAAGTAAAGTTTCTAAATTTTGTTTCCTAATAAAATTTAAAGTAATTAAGGGAGGTGAACATACATTTAATGAGGTCAACATTTTTAACTCATGGTATAAATCATCACCGTTAATATCGGATAATCCATCCTTTGTTAAAACGTTCTCTAACTTTTTACAACTTTCTAAAAGGGAATTTGAATCTAAAGAATTGAAATTATAAAGAAAATGAAAATTGGTGACGTTGTCATGTAACTGATTAAACCTTTCACCTATAGAAGTAATTATCTGATCTAAAATCTTGAAGTAAAATTCAACTTTAAATTTATTGTATCCATCCAAAATTACTTCCTCTCCCTTCTCATAAGTGAACAGGTTTTTTCTACGTCTTGATCTAAGGTCAGTATTTAGACTGAATTCAATTTCTACATTTAAATTTTCAGCGATGGCTTTCGCTGTTTCTAAAAACAGATTTAATTCATCCTCATTACGTAAACCTTCTAAAGACTTTTTTGTGTTTTCTAGCATATCTACAGCCGTTAATAAAGAAATATCTGCAGTTTGAAAATACTTGCTAGCAATGTTGATTTTGCTTAAAATTTCAAACCAAATAACTGCAGAACATATAAAATCATATTTCATTATCTTCTCTCCCAGAGATACTGCTGTGTGCCTACTCAGGACATCCCCTTGATTTGATAACTCGAGTAGCGCTTCATAAATCTGTTCTAAATTATTACGTATCGGTTTTAAAGCATCGATTCTGCTCGACCATCTTGTACAACTTAGGTGTTTTAAAGTTAAATTGGAAAGATGCTTTTTTAATACCGTCCAACGATGTGTTGAAGCGGAGAAGAAAACATAAATAGACTCGACAAGTCCAAAAAATGACACAGCTATGTTAGAACAGCTGGCAGCATCTGAAACAACTAAATTTAAGGAATGAGCTGCACACGGGACATAAAATGCTCTTGGCTCAATATTTTTTATTCGAGATTGCACACCAGATACCTTCCCCTTCATATTGGAACCATTATCGTAGCCTTGACCCCTACAGTCTTCTACTAATATACCTAATTTACGCAATTCATCCAAAATTATTTTCGTTAATCCCTCTCCAGTAGTTTCGTCAGTTTGAAGAAATTCTATGAAATATTCTTTTATTTTGTATTCGTTTTCCGAACAATCTACTATTCTAATTAAAAATGTCATTTGTTCTACATGGCTAACATCAGGAGTGCAATCCAGAATAAGAGAGTAATACTTTGAATTTTTTACGGATTTCAAAATTTTGTTTCTTATTGCGTTTGAAAGCAAAGAAATTAATTCATTTTGAATATTATTACTCAAGTAAGTATGACGAGCTTTCTCGTCAACAACTCTTCGCAAATGTTCTTGAAGAACAATATCGAATTTTCCTATGGCTTCCACTAACTGTAAAAAATTGCCATTATCATGATTATAAAGAGTGTTACTTGAGCCGCGAAAAGCCAAATTTTGAGCCGCCAAATACTGTACAAAAATAATTAATCGTTTCAACACCTCACGCCAATGTTGAACTTCTTTAGACATTTGTTTTTGCAGAGTACTATCTACAGTTTTGTTCGTATTTAGCCGTTTTTCAAAATCTTTCCACATTTTAAAACAAAACATATGGTCGAGACTGATTTCATGTTCTCTTAAAAGACGTGGTAGATGATTCCAATCAGAAGAACCGATTTTACCTAAAGAATTAATTTTTTGTGAAAACAGTTTGCAACAAAAACAAAATACCTTATCAGAAGAAATAGAATAAACCAACCACCTTCGTGCTACTAAGTCATTGTTTGGCATAAGTCTGAAATAATATTTGGAATTAAATTTTCTCTTATTCGTAATGGGAAACACGTGATTGGATTCATCAACTTGTATTGGCTCTTTTTCAACCAAAAATTGGACAATTTTTTCATTCAAAGAAGGCCATTCAGCAGGATCATTAAATTTAGATGAGTTTTGAAATACACCTTCTCCTGCTGAATCGCAATTAGTTGACACCAAAACATGTTCTTTTTCTTTTGTATTTGAAAGAACTGTGCAAGAACATTCTTCTTTTTCTTTATGATTTGAAGTGTCGAAAGACACGTGTTCATCAATAGTACTGACTTGACTAGTACAAGGAAGATTATCAGAAGTATCGCGATTATCTAGTTCCGACAAATTGACGGCTGGATTATCAACTCTATCTGTTGAAAGATATTCTAAATTATTTGGACCTACCTGACTTTTTCCAAAAAAGTTTTCCATTGCTTTTCTTTGCTTTGCAGCTACATGTTGCTCTTCAGCTTTTCTCTTTCTGTAGCCTGCTCCAGACAATTTTTTTTTCGCTTTTCCTTTGAATGAAGACGATGATTCCATTTTTCACCTTTGAAAAAATTCTATAAAATCAATTTTTAACAACACTTTTTTGCACAAAATTCCACTCAATTGAACTGCTAATATAAATATACTTATAAGTTACAACTGACTGACAAATTAAAATGATCTGATCAAAAAATTTAATTTTACAATACATATTAATTTCAGCAGTTATAAGTATATTTAACGGTATATTTATAATGGCAAATTGGCGACAAGAAAAATATAATATAACAATACAAATATGAAACAGTTACAGTAATAGAATATTTATATATGTGTGGAATGGTATTACAAATAATTTTATAATCCTATATTTACTATGTACCTACATTGTTATTGATATAAACTTTTTTCATCTTTTTCGATGATATTCGTACATTATATATTTATATTAAAATTATATATTGTATTTTATGTATAGGATAGTCATAAGTCATATGCTGTATAGTTTCTCTAACTCTAACAAAATTCATTAAAAATAAATAAAGCAAGATAGTAAAATATCTTCTGTAACATGATTTTGCTTATAGTATAGTAGATAGATCAGATCGTTCAAACCCCATATTCATGGTGTAGTATTGTGATAATGTAAATGCGTAGCACTTGCACCACATAAAATAAACACAAACCGATCTATATAATATACCTACTCAGTACTCTATCACTGCGAACACCTGCAAGTAAATTATGATTGAAATACATTGTATATATATATATATATATACAATATATTATACTCGTATTATATTATATTATATTATTATATAGAGATATATTATATATATATCTTTAAAATTTCATTATAAGTTACGCAGCCGCATATAAATATAATATATATATACTTGTATATATACGTATATGTACATTTACACTAGATATAACATTTTCGCCCTTTAAGATATTCTTGTGTTGTATTGAAATTTTGCATATGTATAAATATAAGTAATACTAGGCAATAGCAAAATAAATTATATCAAGAAAAATATACGTATATACAAACTTATAGAATCATTTTTATGGCTTATGAGCAGTCAGATATCTTTATGATTTGTTTTCTTTAGAAAGTGGTGAAGGTTCATTTTATATTATATGTTATATGGAGTGGAATAAGGATTTATTTTTGAAATTGGATTTTGGCGCCCCTTAGCGTTGGCGCCCGGTGAGAGTACACCATTTACACATATGGTAGGCACGGCCCTGATAATACTCGTATGTACTAAGTACAATACGGGTGGTATTCACAAAGCAGTAGTAAGTCAGTATTATCTTTACTACCACTTTAATCATTGTTCGTATTTCTGTATTCATGAAGTGGTAGTAAATTCTGTACACAAACCAATATCGAAAATTTTCGATGTGTCAAACGAATGTTCCATCTGTCAATTGTATCTATAAATTAAAATAAACATGTGTAAACCAAAAATAATTAACCTATTTCTCCTGTGTGTATTCAGATTCGAAATTATTTTATTGACGTTTCGGCGATTAACTTTGCAACTACTATTCACTGGTAGCAACTTCACTAATCCAAGATTAAACTACTACTATGAATACATTTACTACAGTAATAATCTACTACCGTTCTATGAATAACATCCTAAGTGTATAACGCAGACCATACACGGACAAATTTGTCAAATTGAACAAGTAAAATTTGAGCATTTGAGGGTAAATAGCATTCTTTGAAAACATGTTTAAAGAAAATCAAAAATGTTTAACGGTCATGACCATTTGTTTGGTGTAAATTATTGTTTTCAAACATTTCTTCAAATTCTCGCATGTCAGTGTTGCAAGTTACCTTCGAATTCCGTTAAAAATTCTATATAAAGGTTTTCCAATAGGGACTTCCGAACTTTGACAGTTCATAGCGGCCATATTGTTGAAGCTAGATACATCAAATTGGCTTTCATTTATTCAGTCTGTTTTGTCAAATCACCATATGGACGAATATAACTTTCAACAACACGTGCAAATGATGAAATTTGTCTTATCAAAATGGGTGTTCTGTTGGAAAAAAAAATTTTTTTATACCCTAATTTTCATCGAAATATCATCTTCAGTTATGAGGCCCATATTTCTGGGTGAATTAATGCATCAACAAACAAAATTGTTGAATTTGGGATGATACCAATAATCTATGAGATAAACATGAGATCGAAGAACGTCCAATGCATCCCGAAAAAGTCACTGTTTGGTATGGATTTTGGACTGGCGGCATGATCGAATTTTTTTTTTACAAACAAATTTGACCGTGTATGTTCTGGATAAGAAATTAAAGATGACATAATGCCGTTGAAACTGTTGAATTGAAACTAACGACTATAAAACTCTTTTTCTCCTTCACTCTCTCTCTCTCTCTCTGTTGTAGGTACATAAATTATAGAAAAACAAAAACAGAAATTATACAACACCAAACAAAAAAAATGAAAATAAAACCGCATCATTATTAAGAACAGTGCATAACACAAACTCGTAAGAAGTTAAAGTTTTTTTTTTGTGCGTTTGTGAGTGCACCTGTTCATGTTTGTAAATATACAAGATACAGAAAATATTATATTTTTAGTAAAATGTCTGAAAGTTTATAAGAAGAAGAAAAATTTATAGAAAGAAAGATTACGATAATATTTATGTACACCAGTATGAGCATCTCATCTAACATTCGTTTATTATATACCCGTGTATATGTATATGTAATGTACGTTTATTTAAAATAATGTTGTATTGTACTATATACATAAAGATTATTTACACAATATATGTAGTGTATTTTATAAATTTTTCGAAAAATATTCGGTTGAATGGTAATTGTATAGTTATGTATTCACATTACCTACTACATCTTTCCTTTACGTTGTTATAAATGTTTTTTCTAGCTTCTAAATTTTCTTTCGAACTACACGTTCACATCATAAATGTATATAGCTACATATTGTACACTCATATGTAAATATATCTAAAACATAAAACCGAAAAAAAAAAATAGCAAAAACCTTTAAAAGTAAGATTTTCTTTCCTATTACCTATACCCACTTATATGCCCTATACGTATAAAAATAGTATTCTACACGTGTATATGATGATGCTCTAGCACTACTCTCTTTCCATATAAAATGCATGTATACTGGTAAGCAAAATAATAATAATAATAATTTCATTCGTAGATTTTCTTAAAATTTTCGTTAGTTACGAATAGTACCTACTCTACTTGTATAGTTTTTTATTCAGGATTTGCCATTTTTATTTTAGTAGGTAGTCTTTTTTTTCATTCATAGTGATCTGTTTCAAATTCATTCGACCAGACATAATTCTCTATATTTTATTCATAAGTTAAAGTATTATTTTCTTATAAATTCTAAGTAAAAATACATTCATAATGTACTCGTATATGGATTATTTTATTATAGTACTGCTGTTGGTATTAGTGTGTTTTAATAAATACATTCACATAAAGAAACTATAGTCAAACGTAAACACAATATATACATAACAATTTAAAGCCATATCAGAGAAATGTTATTATGTTTAATGCAAATTTTTCTTTTAGTTTTTACTTTAAAATAACATGTGTTGTATGCAACGTACGTACCCATATTATAATAATAATGATAATCATAATATCACAGAGTAAAATAACTATATACAGAGTGTGCAATACAATCCTTTCCATTGCCGAGCTAATTTTGGAAGTGGATTTAGCGAAAATCCACCTCTCTCAAAGCTTTTCTTATAAAATGAGTACATTTTGAAAATTGAGAGTAGAAAATATAAATAAAACAAAACAAAACAACACAGTTTCAAATATACAATCTTACATACACGTAATATAATGTACAAGAAGGGAGCAATTTTTTTCTTGTTTGCGTACATATTTTGTATTGGGCAATAGAAATATGTATGTATGTACATAAGTATATAGAATATGTATGATACTGGAATATATACTGTTTTGTACCATAATGTTAGATATAATATATTTATGTATATTTACGAGTATATATGTATATATATATACGCACATTATAGTTTGTTTTGGTTTGTTTTTGTTTTCGACCCTTTGTTACTATTTCATTGTTATTTTCGACCCTAAATTTATGTTTGTTCGATTATGATTTCATTTTTTCAAGTTAATATGCATCTTACAAATTATGCTGCTTCTACATTATATGTGTATACACATTATATACACATGTACAGTAATCACAAAAAGTATTTCTGCATAATTAAAGTATCGTAATTTGGATTTAGACACTTGTAATACTAATAAATTTTTATATTTATTTTTTCAAACTTTAATAAATACAATTTCTTAAAAAAAACCATAATTATTCTTAGAACAAATATATTATTTGAATTATTCCAAAAATTATTCCTGCATTAATTCTATCGCAAAAATTATTATGAATATTAAAATGAAAATAATTGATTTAATTTTGACTTTCAAGAAAAATACCGAGGAAATTTGAATTATTTAGTAAAAATTTGAAATTTGTTGTGCACAAGTAGCACCAATAATTTTTGTGATCACTGTACATACCTATCAATTTCTTCATATAAACAGAATCTAAAATCTAACATCTACCAACTATCAACTATAAAATCCGGTATTTGATGATATAAGTCAAAATAAAGAAAAGACAACCAAGCCTCCTTGTATACGAAGTGACAATATAGTTGCGTTCCTTTTGACCAAGTAAAGTACTCGCAAGTACTTGTAGTCGTGATCATCTACACCACCTCTTGTATTCGAGTAATTTACTTGACAGTTGCATGGTTAGTTACGCCAAAATTCGCCGTCAGAGGTGTTTGTGTTTTAATCGTTAGAGATTAAAGAAATAGGTTTAGGTCTATAATATTTTTAATACACGTTTTATTCAATAGGTGGCTTTTTATTGTTTAATGTTATGAAGCATCTAAAATCAAAGCAAAACAAATTTGAAATACATGACAGCTAAAATTGGAGCATGGCCAACTGTCACTCCAATATTTACATTGCCTTAAAAATGTGTATGCTTTCAAATTTGAGGTTACTCTTTACTTCCAAGTAAAAAATTGCGTTCCATTTATAATATACTCCCGAGTACTTGAAAGTTCTTTACTTGGTCAAAAGGAACGCAACTTATGTGTAATGATAAAACCTGTCTGTACATTTACATACATCTATATCTAGCTATTGTGGTATGAAAAAAAAAGGGTAGCAGTATGTATGAATAAAAAAAAGTAAAAAAAAACATTTCTCTTTTTGGGAGAGCACAATTTACGAATTTTAAGTTTCAAATCAAAAGTTTTATAGATGAAAATGCAAACTTGAAATTTTTTAAAATGAGCTTTGCGATATTGGCCTATCTGTGTATCGTTATTTAGGTCTGTGATAATATATGAGAGAAATGAAGGATATATGTAGTATGTACATACATATATAATACTTACTCGTATACCATATACGTATATGTTACATAAAATTTAAATTTAACGTGATGAGTGCTCTGACATGTTCTTAAAAAGTTTTATATAGATATATATATTTTTTTAGATACTATTTTCATATATGAAAAATGTGATATAATTTAAAAAAAAAAACACCTCTACTTATACATGAATGCGTATGTGTGCATAGAGGAGTAAGTTATACATACATACGAAGGTTTTCTGAAAAGTGCCTATTTTTTTCTTCGCTTAAATTATGTTTTTTTTTTTCTTTCCTCAACGATGCTCCCATCGCTTCAATCCTTGTTCTAAATAATAATTTCAGTCTTATATTCTGCAAAATATACTTCAACAAATACGATGATAATCTCTTCATTTGATTGAAACTTTTGTCTTTCGAGCCAAACATAGAATCTATAATAAACAGGTAAAAGTCGCTAGAGGCGGCTACATGCTAAAACTTATGAATACGATGGGTGGATGATCAATCATGAATTTCCGTCATGCAATCGCTGATTATGTGAGACACTGATATTAAGTAAAACGCAAGTAATAAGGTAGAACTATAATCGACATTGCTGACATAAGCTATGACATATGTCGTAGCCGAACACAGCCAAATCAATGAGCTAAACTATAATTGACATTACCGACATTCGTTAAAAATTCGTTTAACATAAGCTCGACATAAGCAGTACGATCGAGAGCGTACATGACATAAGTGACATAAGCCATAAGCTCATTTTGTGAAATTCGTATTGCTTATGTTTAGTATGTTATCTATGTTATTATAGTTAACCAAATGTTACGTCTTAACATTCGTTATTTTTTCTTATGTTTGTTATGTCAGGTATGTCGATTATAGTTGGGCCTATACTGTCTAACAAACAAATGAGCATTTAAAATGGCTACAATTTATACAGTCATCTTGTATATAAGGCATGTACCAAAATGGCTAGAAGTTTCATGCCGAGGCTAGAAACTTTTCAGGTAGCCTATGTAACATGGAGATTACAATGTATAGTGTACGTGTAGGTCTATGTATTTTTATTTGCCATTTTTGAAAAATTATGAAATTATTTCTTTGTTTCTTCGAACTTAATACACACATATTAACGTGTATAAGTAATTTAGTGCATATTCGTACCGATACATTACACAAAATATTATGTACTCATATGGGTATCATATAAAATTTACTTACGGGTGTATGTATATACATATGTACATCATAATATGTAAGTGCGGATTATTTAAAAATTTTAAATTTTAGTTTTTAAAGTTAGTTTTAGTATAGTGTACATTTTATGTGTGTATGTTTCCTTCATTCCTTCACTGTATATAGAGACGGGTAATAAAAAAAATATGAATATATGATGTGTGTATAGGTTCAAGGTACCAATTTAAAAGTTTTCAGATCTCAAAAAGTTTCTCTTTCGCTATGCAACATATACGGACGGTTTATGTATATTATGGTAGACGATCATCATAATAATGTACGATGAACGATAAATGCGAATATGTATCAAAGTTAAATATTATGATATAGGTACTTAACAAAATTATTATTATTATTATTATTATTAACATTTATATACGTACTACAAGCACACATTGTACACAAAAATATATTACAAAATCACGCATATAAATGTGTACATGGATTTATGCATGCATAATATACATAAGTGATGATATAATGACGATGATGAGTACACTTAAAGTATGTTTTGATAATAATTTATTACATATAGTCATATACAATGTTTTATATGCAATCACATATGTATAGATATACTTATATACTACATATATTCATATCTGACTATATGTGTTTGGTTATAATAAGTGGTTAAGGATACAAACTATTCAAAAATTACTATACAAAAAGTAGACTGATGTAAGATACGCGTATATAGAATCAAATAAAAGAAGGGAACATTATAAATTCTATTCCGTATATACGAAAAAACCACATACAAATTAGTGTACAAAAAATACAAGTATAGTTTATAGACGTGAAGCGAATGAAAATTAAAAAAAAAAAAAAGTTTCTTTTGCAATCATTTTCGAAATTTTATATCAACTTTTTAGTTCTATATTATATAATATTTTTACCAAAACTTAAATACATAAATTAGTTTAATTGATGTTGGCCTTAAGTGCGGTTTAAAATAATTATTGACAATATTTATCATTTTTGAATATAAAATAAGAAAAATTACCTAATTTGATTCGATTTGGTTTCTTTCATGACCGCATATTCATCATCATATCCCACCCCACATGTAAGTAAGTAGAATCCAAAGATTTTACTATAATTTAGAAAATTTTCTATTTAAAAAGTTTACGTTCATCATCATAAAGTTACGTTAAATTAATATTCACATCAATTCACATTCAATCAGAAACGCAAAAACAATAAATTCCTAAAATTCTACGAGTATACCAATAAAATAGTTCAAAATAATCTTTTTACACTCAGCATGAAAGCACGAGTATCCTAAAAAAAAAATATACTAGGGTATGAATGAGAATGTAACATTTGTATCAGTATGGGTATGAATTGCGCAAAATATCGAAATCAGTAACAACAAATATCAACACAAATAATAAAATCAAAAAAAAATATATACATATACCTATCTATATGAAAATTAATTTAAATTGAAACATGATTTAATTTATGTTTCATTCCACCATACAACATAATAGTTCGACACAAATTAAAAATATACGAGTACATATCTATGAGTATTTGACTGGAAAATATTGAAAATTAATAATAATTTTATTTATTGTTATGATTACTACATACTCGTATATTATATACACTCATTTATTTATATGAATTGAGTACAGTAGAAGCTCGATAATTTCAATTAGCTTCAAGTTAAAATTTTTAGAATGACTGAAATGTTAATGTTTGATATATATAAATCTACAGGTGTAGGTGAGCTAGTGCTATCACTGAAATGATTTCTAGACTTTATTATTATTATTAATGTACTTACAATTTAACATGAATTGCGGAATCACTGAGTTGGTGGTAGAGAAGCAAGTACTTTGGCTTAGCTTGGCTTTAGCTTTATATTCCTTAATTCTGGCCTTCTGGCGGTAATAAAAATTGGAAATATACAACGAAATATTTTAAGTTGATAAGTCAGTTGATCTACCATTTGCGCCATCTTTAAATATAAATTATTTAGTTTTATTCTTTCATATGACAACACTGGATATATTCAATTTTGAATTCTACAAAGAACAAAATTTATCTTTAATTTAAAGTGTTTTTAAATAGATTATGTAGATGTTCTCCGTCAATAAATCTATTTCTACGATTCTAATCTATTCAAAATTCAAAAATCAAATAGAGAATGATTGAATATTTGTGACTGTAAAAATCATTATAAATTTTATCTCTAATAAGTTTAATTGAATTTATTCAGACAATAATACAACGTTAAATATAACTTGAGATCTAATTAAAAATAATATAAAACGTTTTAAAATTTCGATATTGAAATGATATCGTTCAAATTACCGACATTCTACTGTACATAGTATCGATACTAAACTATTTTCATTTTGAATACTTCTACGTATCGATAAATTTTTTAATTTTATTTATATATATGTATATATGTATGTAGCGAATATTTTTCCAAATAATTTGTACGATATACAACAACGAATACACATATCCTGTCTGTCTCCATATATACATTGATGATTTAATGTGCTTCATATACATATACTGATACTCGTATGCGTGCATGAATGTTTACATACATATATAGCTATTTACATGATGTATGTGTTTTATGAAAAATTTTTATGACTCATTAATTTCTCAGTGTTTACGTAATGAAAAATTATTATATAGAATCTAGATATTGGCATAATGCACACATGCCCATTATTTTATTAAAACGGTACAGTATAGAGTTAATTATAGATATGTAATAGTTTAAGGTGGGCGATATTATTTGTGTACCTACATGTGCATGTAATACACACACTAAGGAAAATTTGAAAAAAAATAATTAAACAAACCAACCAATTAAACTGCTATATAACCAGTTAACCAGTCCATTCATACCAAAAAGGATATACAAAACTTCAAAATTCATACAAGATAAAAAATATATTTTATGTAAAAACATATATCGATTTATGATTATTTTAATTAGAGAATAATATAACTTATTTACATTAAAATTTGATAATTACATAAATATAGTAAATTAATTTTTTATAAAATTTATGTAGGCTTACACGATTACATGGAGTCAAGACTACCAAAATAATTAAATTTAAAAAGATCCTTAAGAAATTTTAATATCCTTAAGAAATTTTACATTATTTACGCACATTTTAACGGAAACAAATCTGAGACATTTACCCAAAAATTTTAAATTAAATTTGTTAAATATTCAATTTTAAATTTTAATTAGAAAACAAAATATTATATTTACACATGTGTACCGTTACTGTTGATATCTTTCAGTATTTTATTTGTGTTCTTAAATTACACTTACATTTATACGTATATACTATGTATATGTACGTATACGAAAGACAGAAATCTGATATTGATATACGTACTACTTATATTTGTGCTATGGATGAGTTTATTATACTTCTCCCAAATAAATAACCGAACTAGGTGCTCAGAAGAAATAGCGAGAAGAATTATCTTAGTAAATAACTGCTATTTTAGGCTACTAAAACATTTACAATCGCTCTATATATCTAGAACAACGAAGCAAAAACTACATATGACGTTAATAAGACCCGTATTAACATACGATTCAGAAACATGGACCCTGACGGCAGCTAACGAACAAAAACTAGGTGAGATATTGATATTGAGAAAGAAAAGTATTGAGGTTGAGGACTATATACGGCCCAGTAAAAGAAAAAGGACAATATCGAATTAAATACAACAGGAAGTTGTATGACTTATATGAAGAGCCGCATATAGTCAAAATATTAAAAAAAAAAACAAGATTAAGATGGGTAGGGCACGTGATAAGACCGCAAATAGACTTACCTTATGAAAAAAATATTCAACGGATGTCGAACGGGAGCTAGATTAAGGGGTAGACCACAGAAGCGCTTCATAGATGACATTCAAGATGAAAATATAAAGGATCTGGGAGCGAGAGTCTGAAGAAAGAAGACACAAGATAGAGAAGTCTGAAGAGAAATTCTAATGGTGGCCAAGGCTGATAACGGGCTGTTGAGCCACTACTGACGATGATATTTTTTGTGATATGTGAGTAGTATTTTGAAAATATGCAAGCGATATACCACATACGTTTCGATTTTTATAACAAAAGTAATGGTTTTCAAAGAATACAGTGCTGCGATCAATAATTTTTCGTTTCTAGTACTCAGTTTTCAGTTTCAATACCACATGTTACATGTATTTTGTCACGTTTATTAAATATCAGAATAATAATAATTTTTTAAGTCATTGTATTATAATTTTTGACACGTGTTACACGATAATATGTACTCTTACTTCTTACATAATACACAATCAAATTATAAGTATAGTTAGTGTATTGTTTGTAAGGAAAATAATAATTTTATTTCATCCTTTTTCATTAATTTAATTTTAATCTTTTTTTTTCTGCTATCTCTCTAGACTTTATTAGGATCACATTTTATCTGATAAATTTATCAATAAATCATTACAAATATTTTTGAGGTATCTACCTACACATCATAAGTGACACAACTACACCTACAACTATCTATCTACCAATTTATTTGTATACAGATTTTCGGTACAAAAACTTACTTGGATTTTTGAATTCAAAAGAAAGTATGTATTTATTAATATAGGAAAATATAAAATAATAAGAAAAGCAATAAATGAATACAAAAAAAAAAGAATATTCTGAATAAATCATTAGGACTACATATAGTGTTCCTTCAAAAATGCATCGCTGCTTTGGTGATGCTGATGCGTTTCTTGTAGTGATGCGTAATCACTAGCGTGTTACGATGACGATGCGATGCTTTAGGTTTGATGATGCGATGTTTATATGATAGCTGATACTGATGCAATACTTTTTTGATTAGTCAAGTTTACATGATAGCTGATGCTGATGCTGATGCAATACTTTTTTGATCAGTGAAATTTTGATTGAAATTGTAACAAAATGGGAAACAAAATTTTGTCTAATATAATATTAAATTAGTTTAATTTAATAAAAACTATTAAATAATTTTTATAAATACACATCTTTTATTTCTATTAAATATGTATTAAAAAAAATGTTTTACTAACCTTTCTTCTGACATTATTAAAAATATAAACAATAATTCAATATTTATTTTTAAAACGCTATTTATTAAAATTCACCTTCCACTAACAGCTGACAGCTAAGAAATGAATACAAACAGAATCAACTTCAAACTATTAAAACAAGCATCGTGAAAATTGATGATGCGATATGTGTGTGACTTTGACGCATCATATGCAACTGAACTGCTTTTTTGAATACGTGACTACGCATCATAAAAGTTGCGATGCTTTTTTGAATATGTGACTATGCATCATAAAAGTTGCGATGCTTTTTTGAATATGTGACTACGCATCATAAAAGTTGCGATGCATTTTTGAATTTGTGGCAAGCATCAGCATCGCATCAACTGTGCATCGATGCATTTTTGAAGGAACACATATATTCATATTATCTTTCGAAATAAAATACAATGTGTAATGAATGGAATTTCATTTTTGTGCGGACAAAAATCAAAAAATATATATATATATTCATGTAAACAAAAGGAATATTATACAATTTTATTGTTGTAAAAATGTGTGTAGACGTGTGCGTGTATACACGATAAAATGTAAATGTAAAAAGGATGACTAAAGAAAAATGAAACTAAAAATACAATATATAGATATACTCGTATATAATTGATTAAAATATAAAAATGCAACATGTTGAATAATGAATGAAAGGATCAAAAAAGAAATATATAATATAAAAAAAAGAGAGAAACAAAAGGAAAACTATAAAATTGTACACGCAGGAGAAGTACTACATAATGTATGAAGTGAATGACAATGACTAATGAAAAATTATTCGTTTTATATATAGTACACATTTTCTTCGTCGTCCTTTTTATTTTTCATTCTTATTTATTTATTTATTTTTTGGTTAAGTTAAAGTATGTTAAAGATAGTCAAAATGAAAATGTATCTGTGTCCATTATATACTGTGTATGGATATGAAGATAATGCATAATATAATTAAGTAGTGTTAACAATCTATAATATGAGAACAAGATAAACCACTAAATTTTAATGGATATAATATATAATGTACATAAATGAATATATGTATACGCATTCACTTATACAAATGTAGATTATATTAAGTTATTACAATAAAAATATGTATAATAAATAATGTATACGTTTAGATACACTACAGTATTTATGTATGAGTAATATGTATAAATACAGACTTCGTAAACAAACAGTATTGGGCAGCTCGATGCCGCAAATGGTAGAGGAACTAGCTTACTGTACTGACTCCGAAATGCAGGGTGGTGCAGGTTTGATTCCCGCTAAAGGCAAAAGTAAAGCTGCTTCTACATTCTAATGCAGTGACTTCAACTTCGACTAAGTATTTGAAGTCTACTGCATCCAAGATGACAACATAACACGAATGAAATTTATACATGGCAAGTGACAAGACAGATATAATAACATAAAAAAAATAAAAACAACAATAGAATTAGACAATAGAATTAGACAATAGAATGAATAAAAGAATGAAAAAATAATAAGAAAGATCAAATAAAATAAGTTCAATTTACTGCACTCAAAATATTTAATGCAGCAGTAGAGCCGAAAATCGAAGTCAAACTTGAAGTCACTGAGAAGCGGCATAAGAAAAATCAATTTCCATTTTTTGTTGGATCTTGGATATTACTATTATCTATATTACTAACCAATTTTCATTAACCCCAAAGTTCACTCAGAGCTTAGAAATACTGATAAGTATATACGTATAGTCATCCCAATATTAGAGATCAATCTAAGGCCTACGATTCCATGTCCTACCATGTAAGAGAGCTTGTTTCTCTACCAGCAACTCAATGGTTCGCTCCCCAATCAACGATAAAATTGTAGCTGCATTCCTGATACTAGATAATAAAATCTAGAAATAACTTCAGTGAAAGCCCTGGCTCACTTAGAGCTGTAGAGCCAATGATGATGATGAGATGATGATACACGTTTAAATAGCGTTTTGTATCCATGAGAAAAGTTTCTTTTTTTTTTACATTTTCTTAGTGTCTATTTTTATAGTTTTACCTATACAGAATTGTAATACAGTACAAAAAGGATACATTCCTTTTTATTTAAAATTTAAATTTTAATTAAAAATCCTTTATTTCTGGTACATTATTTAATTTTTTTTTTTTTTTGGTGGTAAAAGTAATACATTTTCCTTCATTTACATATTCCTTTTCTTATATTTCTTTATTCTAAAGACATTTATTGATAAAATTCTAAATACTATATGTACGAAAATTTATGAGTATATATATACGCATCATATATACGCACAATACACTTCACTCACACTACAAGACTATCCTCCCCCCCACCACAAATTGTAAAGTACTTACTTCAATTCAAGAAAATTATTTTCAGAATTTTTTTTATTTTTCCTTTTTTAAATTTATTTCAACTGAAATAATTTTTATCCTTATTTTCAGGATTATGTGTGGCTGAGTATATAGATATGTATTTAGATCAGATGATGTAGTTTTTTGAGTATACTTTAATGTAAAAAAATTCTGTGTCATTTAATTATCGTGTGTATATTATATACACACACATACACACAAATATATGTATTCATACAATTTTTTTAAATGGATATATATATATATATATACATGTACTGTTTGTGTATGTATTCATTTTATTTCATTTTAATGTATGTGTACTTATAAATATTCTATTATACTCCTATACATACATTTATTGTACGTTATTTTATTTTATTTTTTTTCTTGGACAAATACGTGATTTGTGTTTTATGTACATATTATCTGAACAAGGTCAATTAACAGACACTCTTTAAAAAAACAAAAAAAAAAAAAAAACAAAAAAAATACGAAGTTAACGCCTTATTTTTTTTGGAGTTTTGTTTTCACTTGATGGATTTATTGTGGTGAAAAATGATTATCTATAGCTAGGCTATAGAAATAGAAAAAAGTTCTCTATAAGGGAAAAGATAATAATTGAGAAAATTTTTATTTTGGGATTTTTTATTTTTATATTTTGTTCTATATGTTTTTGGTTTTACTTTTGTTTTGTCATCATTAAATTCTACTGTTGTTATTAATTTTAAGGTTATGTATATATGTATTTTTTATCCGTGATTTGAGAGAAATTATAAAAATAGTTGTAGGATATATTATATGCCATATTGAATTTTAAAGTGTAAAAGAGGGAAATAAGGGGCATAGGGAGGCTATATATCTCCTCTTGAGACAGATGTATAAGTACTGCTAAAATACTCTTAGCTAGGGGAACTAAAATCATATTAGGGGGATAACATACTTTTGTTTTAATGAGCCATTTTAAATGATAGATTTTTTAAAAGGATATTATCTTCTGTGTCTCTTAATGTTGCTCTTTTCCACATACTTTAAGCACGCGTCCTCTATTCCCCTATGTTGTAGATTTCAGAGCAAGATTTTGTCACACATACCTATATCTCTGCTGTTATTTCCGATTAAAACAAATTTTTCCCTCTTAATTCCCTTTTTCTATTTCATATTGTTTAGATATTTCCCACAATTGATGATTTGAATTGTCCTTAGCTAGTTCCTAGATATAGATTTACAAAAAATTTGTTCACATCTTTCATTTCTTATGGCTATTTTCGGATACCAGTTCTCCGAATCATAATCCAAATAAAAAATCCCAAAGTGAAAGTCCAATTTTCGAAAAAATGTTGATAAAAAATATTTCTCTAAAAATTATTTCGATACATGCTTCTTAAAAATTATTTAAAATTCATACACATAAGTAGTACCATGCTTATTCGGATTTACTACATAAATTCGAGGACACTACGTAAAATGTGAAAAAATCGAAATAAAATCGACTGTGTACGTCTATTGAATTTCGTGCTTTATGTTTTTTTTTTTATTCAGGATCATTTATAGTTAATGTACTTATATTCTTAAAATAGAATTATATTTATTTTTTTATATACTCGTACATACATACTCGCATATATTTTACGTCTTCTTTTTTATATATTTTTATTTGTTTTTTATTATACGAGTGTATGTATTTTTATTATTCTTCTACCTTCTAATGTATAGGTATACGATTCAATTTTTTTTTTTACTTTTCATTCATTTTTGTTTTTATTTCTGTTTCCGTTTTTGTTTTTATTTTATTTTATTTTATTGTTCTTTATTTTCATCTTAAAATATATATGAACACACACATTCACTCACATAAAAACATTATAATAAACTTATTTCATTTCGTTTGTATTGTGTGGTAAAAATTTATTTTTCCTTCATATTTGCTATACATATATTACTTCGAATATCCGATTAAATTAAGTGAAATGAAGGTCATCATCATGAGAATATAATATGTACTAAGAAACAAATTTATTTTATTTTTATTTATTTTTTTATTTTCTTCTTATTCTTCTCATATTTTTCGTTGTTTAGAGAGAATTTAATTGGTCGATGGTTACAATAATCATACACAAATATACGGATATGTTGTTGTGTGTACTACACATAGGATTATAATATTATACGTTTTATACGATTATTGTTGTTTATGTGTGTAATATGAATGACTTTTTATTATCATAATATAATATAAATAATATATGTAGTATGTATGTATCTTACTCGTAAGTAGATAATATAGTAATTTCATGGATTTACAACATGATTCAGGATTCAGTCAATGAATGAATGAATATTATACTTGATTCCGACAATTAAATAAAATAAAATAAAATGAAAAAAATAAATACTCATACATAAACAAATGCTTATTATCATCATCGTCGTCATCGCATTTATCATCATCATCATCGACATCATCTTCACTGGTTGATGCGACAATTATTTTATTGTTTCGCAAATACTACAATACATTTTGTATCTGTGTAGTATACGGCGAGTAAGTATGTACGAGTTAATGTTGTTATTATATTTGTAAAGGTAAAAAAAATTAAAAACCTGACACATATACATATCTAAACACATACGAATACATCCTCTCGTATTATTGTAGAACATTTGTATACGGATAAAATTATTGAAAAAAATGGAAAATTTCAAATACGATGAATACAGAACAACAACAAAAAAAAAATCTCCTACATACCATACCATACATGAACATGCTCTTATATACATACGTACATACGAGAATATTGTGGGAAAGTGAAAATGAATTTTAAAAATTTCACGTTAAAAAACACGTTCACACAATAAAAAGTATAGAACATACGATTATAATACATGTGAATGTGTATTGTATTTTTTTTTCTCTAAAGAATAAAATAAGCATAAAAAGCTAAAATCATGTATTACAATATGGCAAAAATGATTGTTTGTTAGCTAAATTAACAGCAAGGATTCCCACATTCAATGTATCTATATCTCTCTGTTTAGATCTGTATAGATTTATACATCATACACATACATATAATATGTATATAATATGATGTGATGAGTAATGTATAATACCAATATGTATATATTTAGCTATAGAGGATAAGGATAAAAAAAAGCTATACATCTGATAGATATATGCATACCATTTATCTGCTAGAATTCTTGGTATAGTATATCAATGTATGTATCCATGGTAGTATAGAGTGTATATGCGGATAGATGAAAATAAAAAAAAAATATTACGTGACAGAGAGATTAAAATGGAATGTGTAATGTACATATGTATGTATATCCATACATGTATACACAAAATATATATATGTATAACACGTTTAAATGTGCGGATTGAATTTTGGATTAGATAATATTAGAAATTCAGAATATGTATCCGAAATTTTCTTCGGTTTTTTTTTTTTGTTTTGTTTTTATGTTATGATCTATTTTTATCTATTATTTCACTTAAAGATGTATTTACTAAAGATGTATTTCAATATATAAAATACATATACATGTATTCAATTCATATTAGAGGATATTACACATATTCCTATCTATGTATGTGCATAGGAATAATAATGAAGTACATAAGTATATAGGCAAGATATAGTGATGATGTGAAAGGAAAAGAAAAATTTGTTTTTTCTTTTCCAAGAAACTATTTATAGTACCACTTATTAGACAAATGTATGTATATGCATATGAGTGTAGTGTTATATGCCAATTCACATATAGTATAGATCTTATATGATTTATTGAATTTTATACAATTTCAAAACTTCTAATGTATGACGGATAAGCTTTTGAATATCCAATTTCGATAAAATTTTATTTCTTTTTTCTTCATGCTTACTAAAATGTCAGTTCAAATTTGCACAAATTGAAGCGGAGCTGGTACACATAATAAAATTTTAGTTTTAGTGAGTATAAAATTGTTTAAATGAAAGTAGGATGAGTACCGAAATTTATATCAAGAAAATGTTGATCCATATTCTTAATTTATTTATAAAAAATTTTATATGTTTTTGTGCGGCTTTGGTATACGCATTTTTTAAATACATTTCCATATTAATATTGAAATGTTTTGTAGATAAAAAAAGGCATAAGAAAAGAAACAATCACTGGATGTCTTTTCTACAGTTTTAATTTTTTTTAAATAATTTTTAAAGAAAATCACCTTAATCTAAATACTATTTTATGTAGTATAAACTATCAAATCCATTTTTAATTAAATCATAAGAAATTCATCATAATCCTTTTTGTTTCTGGATACTATTTATGTAAATTTTTATAATAACTTTTATTACATATGTGTATACATTACATGTGATTTTTTGTATAGTAAATATCATTGAAATGTGAGAAAATACAGACAAAAATGAATCGTTTATTTTGAAAATGATCTAAGTTCACTTTTAGGATTCTTACTAAAAATTATTTAATTTTGACTAAAATCCTAAAACTTGTAACTTTGGGATACAATGGAGCAATGAGAATTTCGAAAACAATTAAATAGATCTTACAGCAGAAGCAAATCAGCAGCAATAATTTTCATTAGTGGCCAATTTTAGGAGCAACACTTAACTGTGGTTTTGACCTTGAATGGAGCTTAACTACTGATCCCAGTTTTACAATAATCACTAAGGAAAGATTTAAAGGTACACTTAAGCTAATATGAGTGGTGACTCAAACTTCCTTTCAATACTAACTCACAAAATTGACAAACTTAAAATTCAAATTTAAAATGTCAATGTCATTTTGCATTTAATTCCTTCAACGATCACCATTAAATTTACATTGAAAAAAAACTGTAATTTTTATCGCAAAAAACTTTTAGAAGTGAAAATGTGAAATATGAACTTACACCAGTTTCAAATTATAAACAAATTTGTATGTACAGTTGAATATCGAATGTATGTATGCATTGATATTTAGGATAATATTATTAAATATATACATCTACATAAATATAACTAAGAATAAAAAAACTAAATCTACACATCCCCTAGATTTAGGATGTACGAGTACTGATATACGAGTACACATGTGGGATTATGGATGTTCTTCAAGTTATCTAGAAGAAATATCTAGATAAGGAAGATTTAAGATATAGAATATAAATAAGGATATAATATTAAAATAAAATACAGGCATGTGCATCCAAAGTTAATATCCTTCCTTATACTTATGGGTATATATTTTAAAATAATCTACATACGATGAATTTATTTTCATTTAAAATATACGTAAGGATTATAATAGAGAAATAGTAGTGATAGGAAAGTAACAACCAAGAAATCCCAATACGTTTGAATATATTTCTAGAATTTGAACTGACCATACACTCATGTATAAATGTATACCAAGATGTGAATTCATACGTACAGACAGACACAAATATTTACATTCATATAACTATACATACACAAATATACTTTTTTTTTTAAAGAAAAAAACAAAAATAATAAAAAGGACACAAATACATACACATAATTATGTGCCGGCTAACATAATAAAAGCTATATTCAAATATTTTTATATATCCTTTTGTTATTTCTATGCCTATATAATATGCCTCTGACTGAATATAAAATGTAATATCCTTGTTATTGGTGTGTTTTTATTATATTGACTTTTTCCTTTTTACACTATATTGTTATTATTGTTGTAAATAATTGTGGTTGTGTTCGTCTGAGTCAGTACAGTTTATGGTTATCGTTGTCGTTTATTTGTAGTTGTAGTCTTCCTCTTCGTCGTCGTAATCGTCATCGGTTGTCGTCGTCGTCGTCGTCGAATATCGGAGACTGAATTGCTGGCTGAATGGCCTCCAAAAAGCTAAAAAAAAAATTTACGTCATCAACTTTTGTATTCCACTCCCTTCCCTTATGCGTATATATTTGCATCATATGTATGTGTATAAGCTTTCAGATCACACATTCAAACAAGTACATATTTAATGTATATATATATCTAAAAAGGATATGTGTAATCATTTGTTGCCTTTCGATTTACTTTAATAATTCTCACCATTTATATACCTTACATTTATGTACTCGTATAAATACAAAATTTTCTTACGTCAGCATATCACTACATACACATAGTATTTACACACATATCTAATTGTTAGGCCTTGTATAGATTTTTTTTTCAATTTCGTATATTGTACGCTGTAGTATGTATGTATGTATAGTGTGTGTGTGTAATGTACATTATTTTATTTTCATTCATGATAAAAAAAAATTATTCGATCGAATACACATACAAGCACGCATAGGTGTATTCAATGGAAAACCTGTTAAGGATAATATACAAATAAATAAATATGAAATATAAGTATACAATATAAATGTATATTAGGTATAATACAAGAGTATGTATACCATTTTATGTACCGGGAAATTTTCTTAATTTTCTTGTCATGTAATTTTTTTTTTTTTTTATTTTCTATTTGGATAATTTCTAACTTTTTCCTTTCTAATTTGATCTTTTTTTATATTTTTATTTTTTTCTTTTCTCGACATTTTTTTTCTTTCATAACATTTCAATCCATTGTAATATGAGTTTGTATGATTTACACGTAGAGAGTGTAGATGTATAATCGTAATATTAACTGTTCACTGTAATTTGTAACACATTATGGAGGTGGTCGTATATGTACACAGCTTATTACTCGGATAATTTGCAATTTGTACGATATATCGATTAATTTTATTCAGTATTCAGTACAATATTTTGTTGACGTTTCCTTATTTCCGTCATTTGTTTGTTTCTTAAAGCTTTCAATCAACAGTATTCATATGTAGGAATGGTGTATAGTGAAGGAGAGTAGAAGATGGTAAAATATGCATGTACACGTAAATACGTAGGCATCCAATAAATTGAATTATTATTAGTTCGATCCATTTATTATTTAAATGTGCGATTACAGTTTGCGTGTAGTGTGTAGCTCTGTATGTGTATGTACATCCTTTGAAACATGTTACATGACTTTCCCAGAATATAAAAAAATTATACGATTAAAAAAATTTTCGTGATTTGATAAGCACACAATGGATCTTACCAAACAACTATCTGTTACCAAAGATTTCAAGGAGCTAACAAATTAACATTTAAAGTCGGATCACGGCTCTTTTTTGACATAAATATTTTACAAATCTTAAAAAAAAAGTCGACTTTAATAAATTTCCAAGCAGTCATGACCATTGATTTCACAATCCAGGATGCATCTTATAGCCTCCTCCAATTTGCCTCTTCAAACAATTTGTACTCATTTCCATATGCCCCAATTGCTGATTTCTATGTCTCTTATATCTGTTCCAATAATTAAGGTTCAAAAAAGTTTTCTCCCCAATATTAAATAGCGTCCGGATTATCGACAAAACACTACAGTACATTATAATTGCTGCATAATAAAGCTTTAAATTTTCATAAATTGATTTTTATGCATCTTAACCGCATCGATTCATTTTCACATTCAAGCATTGTTCACATGTCTATGCGTCTAAAAAAAAGAGTTTAAAATTGAAAAATATGTAAAATATTTTTATCAAAATGATGTGAATAACGTTTGCATGTACAAAGAAGGATTCTTGTATTTGCAACAAGTGTAAATTTCATACAAATATGCATTCGTACCATACCTTCCTACCTTACTTGCCATCGCATTTTTTCTCTGTTCCAATCTCTCAATACAGCAACATCCTATTTCAGGTCAGGGTCTAAGCACTGAATCGGCTATTGAATTCGTAGACTGAATTTCAATTAAGTATTATTTATCTTCGTTTTTTGATAAATGCCTACAGCTACAGTTATAGAGGGTTGTAGAAGACAGACTATTAGAAGCTTTCATTTAATATAGCTATGTACTATTTTCCTTATTTGCTTCTATTTCTTTTTTATATTTTTCGTTTTTTTAATTTTGCACTTTTTCAAAAGTTTCTTTCATTTAGATGCGTATATTTCATTTATAGTGCACACGACTATAGTATAGAAAAAAAAAATACTTAATAAGACTTTCATTTATTAAAAATCAATTCAGAATCTCATTGCACTGTGTAACTTTTTGAAGCATCCTTATTATACAGTCTATACTCCCACATAAGACTCTTTGTATGTACATACAGTATTTCCATCATAAAATAAATAAGTAAAAAATTATATAAATGTATTGCACATCATCATACTAATAATACTACCCAGTTCATTGTAGTAAGGATCATTGATACTCACTCTTACATAACTACGAAATGTAGATGTACTTTATACAATTGGACATGAACAATTTAAAGGGGTCCTTGAACTCCTTTTTGTATCATATTTTGTTCATTCAAAATCATTGAAAATAATCCAAAAATAAAATCATATAATTTCATAATTATGATGACAAGTTAAACAAGGATACAGGCAAACAAACGCGTTTGAATGAACAAAAATATAAATGAAAAGTTTAAAAATAACATAAAAATTGTAGTAAAAAATCATTGAAATAAAATTGAATATAATAATGAAATAAATTTAAAATAAAAAAAGGATTCAAAATAATATACAAAATTACGAGAGTATTACACCTACATAGTATAATAGCTGTAGTAGTTAGAGATAGAGAGTTATAAATATAATTTTATTAATTCTTCTTCTATAACAATTTCTTGTATTAATATCGCCATCTATACCCACTCCTACCTACATATCTAATCGTGTACACACGCGGGACAATCCGAAAGTTTTGTCAAACAAATATTATAAAATTATATTATATGTATATTTATTTCACTGTTTTTTTGAAATATGTATTCGCTAGCAACATTTTATACATTTATTCAGTTCAGTTTTTTTGTACCATTTTATTTCATTTTTAGGTTCTCTGTGGGTCTGTGTGCGATTTCCATCCAGTAAACAATTTCCTTACACGCAATGTTCATTTAAAATTTTCTGTACTTTGTTCAGTCCGAATATCATTCCACGTTCATTTCTTAAAGCATCTACGTTTTCTTCAATGAATTTAGTTCTCAGATGCCTTTTCTCTTCTACACTGTCTTCCTAAAAGCAACGGTTGAACTGCGCTTCATTAAACCAGCGATATATAATATGGCTTTTAATGATGCTTCATCACTAACAGCTTTGATTATTAAATTATTTCACGATATTGTTCTTGATTCAAATCCATTTTTACTACAAGAAAACTATAAATGACAGCAATATTCAACAAACCACGGCAATAATCATAACCCATAACGCCGAACCTGACTGTTAAAAATTTTATCACTTTCAAGCTAACTAAATAATATAGAGTTAGATTCTCAAAACTTTTGGACTGACCTGTGCACAAATAAATGAGTGTGTATGTATAGAGGTAAGCACAAGTACCATATATTGTTATTCATTATATACTTACATAGTTCACTAAATCCATTTAAATGAAAGGATAATAACATTTTAAATAATCATTATATTGCAAGTATCTTAATACCCGTATGTATACGTGCATGCGACTACACTTTACATTATTTTCATTTAAATATAATTTAGCATTTTTAGTTGCTTACATGAAAATGATTGTTTGTATGTATTTATGTACATATTTATATTCATTTTCATTTATTTAAGTAATAAAATTTTTATTAGGTATATAGGGATTTTTATATAAATTGTCGTATGCATATATTTACTAGGTAATAGGTGCATAACACTCATATCATTAGATCCGATTTATCTCTGTCCATACAATGTTCTCATATCCATATGTAATAGAATGTAAATACATACAATAAACATTTATATACTTAAGGCAGTGACAGACTTGTCTATTTAAGTACCATTAAATCGTAATTCTGATCAATTAACTTCTATGAGTGTGTCATCATTAATTTTCAATTTATTGAACATAATGAACATTCGAAACTAGCTCCAAGTCATCCTAAAACTCAATCATGTTAAAAATTAAAACCAATATACCGAATTAGTGCAGTTAAAGCCATCTATTGAATGCTAGTAATAAAATTTGATTAAAAAACTTCTTAGGGAAATCATAGGATTTTTATATTTTGATAACTACCTTTAGGCTATTAAATTTTTTTCATTCAAAGAAAGTAAATAGTGGAGATGAAAAAACAATTTGAGAGGAATGACATTTCATTTTTATTCCTTATATCAATATTTTTGGTTACTCAGAAAAATCGATAGTACTAGACCTAGAAGAAGGCCCATAAGCTGATGGATGTCTTCAGTGACAGCTGATTTATAACATATGGGATTTGAAGAAAAGATAAGAAGATAGAGGCGCTTGGAGATCACTTCTTTTAGAGGCGCGAAGGTTCTACTTAGGACTGTAGTTCCTCAATAAATGAATAGCATCCATTGTTCCTAATGGGTCATGACTTTTTTAATTATTATCAATTTTGCTAAACAAGTCTGTCACTGCTTTTACTTATTACATTCGTATGTATGTATTTGCACATTTGTATGTAGCGTGCATTTAATTTTATGTCAGAAATGAATTTTGTATTTAATTTCATTTAGTTTTGTGTGTGTGTGTGTGTGTGTGTGTGAGTGTATTATTCTGTTTTGTCTTTATTTGACATCTTTTTTATACTTTTATAGTAAATTTTATGATTTTGTTATACATACAAAAGATTAGAAGTTAATGAATCCTTTTTTCTTTCTCCTTATTTATCTAATTTTTTTTATCATTTTTTTGCACTTTAGTTATTTTAGCTCTTTGCCCTATGTTATATTTTATCATTTAATTTAAAAAGTTTCATTTCATAACATAGAAAATTGTACACACCTCTCCTACATACACACAATACTTAAATGCATAATAAAGTATAAAAAAAAAATTAAATTTTAAATAAATATAAAAGGAACTTATTCCTCTTCTTCTTCCTTTATTAAATTTTTTCGTTTTCTTCTTCTTCTTCTTCGTTTTTATCTTTTTCATTTTCATTTAGATTCATTCTATTGGGACTAACTAATATTAAGAGAGTCTAGAATCTAATCAAAATAATTTTCTTGTTTATCTTTTTTTTTCTATATAACTTTCATTATTTTTTATATTTTTATTAGGATATCGTTATCGTTACTTACCTATACACCATATAACAAAATTATGTACTCTATATACATGTATACGTATCTATATACTGTGTGTGTCTGTATGTGTGTTCTTATGAACACACACGCATATATACCAAGATAATAATTGCCATCTAGAACTATACTTAATCGTCACAAATACATTTTAGTAAACATTATCCTTGATACTGTACATAAATATACTTGCATACATTCATTCATTCATTTCTTGTTCCTTAATACATATAAAACTTATTTTACTTACACCTACACCCATTTACCTGTTGTATCCTGTATATATTATGTGATGTTACTTTTTGTGAAATTTACTCTCTAAAACATATAACACATATTCTGTGTATACTCATATAATAACTGCGGTGGGGTGGGTACCTATAATATTACAAACATTTATAACCAGAAAAGGAAAAACACAAACAAAACAATTACAACAGTAACAACAAGAACAACATAAAATACAAATGAAAATTAACTACAGTAAAGGACTAAAAAGTTATGGATTGTTTTATGTTTTTTTTTTTTTGTATTTTCATTATTATTTTTATTTCATTTTCATAAACTCGACCAAGCATAATATTCTGTTCTGGTTTTTATGAATGCGGGTATGAGAATGAGTGCATTGTATTTTTGTGTATTTTTGTCTTCTCTGTACTCGCCTTTAATGAGTTTTCTTACTGTTGTTGTTTTATTTTTTGTAAAAAAAATTTTAAAATTTTACTTTAAATTTTTATTATTTTTTTTTGTATTTGTTTTGTTTTATATTTTTTATTTTTATTGTTTTATTTTCCCTGCGGTAAAATTAGTATATTATTTTTTTGTTGTTGTTGTTGCTTTTTTGTTTTCGATTATCCTGGCAACAGGTGGAAGCTCCTAGAACATTAAAATAAAATTGTAAAGAGAAAAACAGACTGAAAAAAGTATTATATAAATTTATACTGTATAAAATCATATTGAGAAAATAAATATAAAAATGAAAAAAAAAAAAAAGAAAGAAAAAATTGTGAATGTTATACTGTACTTTAAAGGATATACAAGGATGAGTATAATATGTACTATGTACTGTGTATTATAAGCTTGTATGTATATGAAGTACGAAAGATAAGGATACGAATGAAATGTAACTATACATACAGTGTTAATGTATATACACATTATTTGTCTGTATGTGTAACTCTGTATCCTGGCTATATGCTAGCTATGTTATATTTGTGTATAAAAATAAATATAATCCAGAATCTGGAATATTTTACATAAGCATTTATGTGTGTTCTTAGATGTAAACTATGAATATGGGTGGGTATATATGTATATGAGAAATTTTACAACTTTAAAAGAATGTATACTTACTACATTTCATCCTTTTTTCACATACATTGGCGTAGAGTCTATTTTTTCTCTAGGAAAAATTGCATGAAATTATAAGAGAAAAGAATTTGAAATTTTTTAATAAAAATTTATATATTCGCATAATCTTACTATGTATACTATGTACTGTATGTGTACATTATATATAGCATAACCTAGGCTTCCAAAACGACAACAAAGACCGACACAGATTTTTCATTTATCAAAATTTTATCGCCTTCGTACAACCACGTACAACGGTTCAACTTAATCAACTCTTATCTCATTTCTCATCAAAATCTTTGATTATTCAAATGCTGAATTGTGTGTGCACAAAAGAATTACGGAAGGCTTTATTTCCTTTTGTCGATAAAATCTGATGATTGAAAAATCTTTGTCGGTCTTTGTTGTCGTTTCGGAAGCCGAATTGTGATTACGCTATTATAGTAGTAAAATAACTTCAAAATACACACTTGTTGACTGCTACTAAAGTTCTAGACACAGCCAAAAATATGTGTCAAAATATTTCATACCCAGCGTAATTTCTTACCATTAGGCCGTTTTCACACACTCTGCAATATATGGATACGGCATGTCGCAATTATTTGCACTTTTTATGTAATATCGTTTTCTATTGTATTTTAATGTTGAGGGAAGTTTGAAGAAAATTACGATACAACACGATATCATTTTTGAATGCGACAAATCGAAAATTTTTGAGAAATTTGTGGAAACGGTTAATTAAAAATTGCAACATGTCGCAACAATATTTCGCACCAGCTGTCGCAACAACAAATCACACCAACATGTCGCAGTGTTTGAAAACGACCTTAAAGTTTCATCAGTACAACTTGGTTGGTAAAATAAACCTAAAACTCAGTTTAACATTAAAAATCAAGAATCTGAGACGGTAGCGTGTTATTAACAACATGATTTTAGAAAAATGACCAAGTCGATGAAGTGAAACTACTTGATTTCGCGATAGGTCTGTCAGTCTACTACATTAAGTTGTAAGTATTTTATGTACCCACTCCACTGCCTTCTTCTATCTTGAATACTCGTCGCACCACACTTATCTGTATGCTTTCAAAATATAAGAAATATAGTAATAATAAAAGAAGAGAACAGTCTTTTTGTGTGTATGGATGTTTTTGAATGCGTGTGTGTGTGTGCATTTCAAAATGAATAAATGTAGAGTATATACATATTACATATTGTTGTATATATAGCAAAAAAAAAACAATAAATTAAAAACAAAATAATAAGTAAAAAACATTTTATAGGAAACAAAAAATAGAAACAAAGTAAAAATTAAATGAGAAAAACAAAACTAAAAACAAAATAAAAAAGTAACAAAATAAAAATCACAATAAAGAAGAAAAAACAAAGAAATGAAAAAAAAAAGAAAAACGATCAAAACAAAATAAAACTGAAAAACATCTGAACACAAATAAAGACCATGACATTTAAAAAAAAATGCATTTTAACTTTACCTTTTATTTTATTTTTTTTTTCTTTATTTTCATTTTCGTTATTTATTTTTTTTTTTGTTATGTTTTTTGTTTTTGTTTTGCAATTTTCTCTCAATTTTATTGTTTTTCCTGTATAGCTTTTTGCATGGATGTTATGTGTATAATTTATAGGTAAACGATATTTTTCCTTTTTGTTCTGCATTTTATTTTCATTAAAATTTATTTTTTCATTTTCTATTCTAATGTCTGATAATTATTTTTGATGTTTTTATGTATACGTAACATTATTTGTGTGTTGAACATGATTGTGTATGTATGAATTTGTATATGTGTGTGTTTGTGATATATTTTCTTCTGTATGAATTACAAAAAAAAAGGACTGCACATTATACTGCGTTTAGAGGAAAGATTTCTTTCATTATTTCTTCAATCATTTTTGATTTTGCCATTTTTTTTCCATTATTTACGTAGGTACGTACATGGTATGTACGTACGTATATGTAATGTATTATACTACGTATACTTGTTTTGAGATTTAACTGTAAAAAAAAAAAAATACATAGAAAAATTAGTTGGAATTGTATTGGAAATATTTTCATTACCATCAAGTGCAATATATTAGTTTAACAATTTTTTTTTATTTTTCTCCTATTACTCTTCTTTTTTTTTGTTCAATTTGCCTTTTGTTTTTTCAATTTTTTTATACTTTTAATCGATTATTTTTTATTTTTATTTTTTTGTGTATTCCTTTTTGTATGTTTGTTTTAATTTTTCATTTTCATTATTTTCTTTTTACAATTTTTTTGTTTTTTCCATTTATTTCATCAAAGGATAAATGTGAGCTAATACGAGTATCTAATCTACACGCATATATGTACACATTTCATTTACCTGTTGTTGAATATGTATTCGTGTATATAATTTTTCAGTTTTTTGTAAAAAATTTTCATTATCGTTTGAGTAACAAAATTAATAGTCAAGTCACTAGAGAACACTAGAATAGTCACTACATTGTTTTTTTTTTTTTTGTTTCTGAAAGGTACATGTAACAAATAGACTGCATTACGTTGATGTATGTGAATTATGTAGAAAAGAAAAAACATTGTCAGCATAGTGATAGTGATATATGATCACTCGCAAAGATGTTCTTGTTCTCTATACTCATTTTTATATGTACCTGTACACAAATTAAATAGGTAGATGATTTATGGGGACGTATAAAAAGGGATTCTACATATTTTTCTGTATAGTTTTAAAGAATTTATTTACATGTTTATTCACTCAATTTTGTAAATATGTGAATGTAGTTGAATATTGAAATGAAGAACAAAAGCTCATATTAGACGCCCATTAAAAACAAATAATGAGCATACACATGAGAGCACTTAAGTGCATGTGAGAGCATTCGAGTACACATTAACTCACTTGACAATAAGTAAACAGATTCATATCATGACCCATTTATATTCAAGCTTGATTCCGAATTCTGTATTGGATATCAATTTTTTTTCACCAAAAGTCACCAATTACCTATAATTTTGAATTAAATGAGAACTAAATTTGAATTTGTAACTTCTACCTTCTACGAACATTGCTCATACACTTCTCACACTAAAAACTAATGATCGCGCATTTGAAAAATTCATTACAAGATTTGTGTTATGAATTTTTCGAAAATTTGTTTGGCTGAATTTCGAAATACGTTATTGTTGTTTTAAAACATAATTCGGCTTCATGATCTGAGTACACTATGAATTATATATCGAAATCTGATCGATGCGCTTTAGAACAAGCAACCTTTCAACGAAACATTTTTCATCTTATCTCTCATAGAGAGTATCTATCTCTCATAGAGCACTCTTAATATTTTTTTCATTTTTTCAAATTCAATAGATCGATTCAACAAACAAAATTATTTATTTCTCTTCTGTATTTTGTTGCAATTTGTGTACGAGTTCAAGTATTATGTAGAATTTTGACCATACAACACTGGACTACATCATATAATATAGAAAGACCTCGATGTAGTATTCAACAATCAATTAAAATGTAATCGCATATACGAATATGTAAGTAGGTACACATAACATGTACATACATATACATGATACATTTTCATATAAAATCAACAAAACAAGGATAATATTGCAAATTATAGGAGGACGTAATATACGTAACGTTACATACCAAAATGTTGGGTATACGTGTATACACTAAAAATATTAAGTGCTTACATAAAATGCCAAAGATATAATGTAGTTACTTTCAATATTTTTTTTTTTTTTGTGGATCAATAATGATATTATTTTAAATTTATACGAACATGTATGGGTTATGATGTGTACGTACGTTCACAAATGCACATGATGTATACACGAAAATGTTTTTTGTATATATGCATATGTACTAAAAATTTTATAAATCTAAAAGCTATCATATACACGCAAATACGTAGAAACCTATTTCAATTTCCTTCCCAAACCCAAGTAAATCATGTAAAAGGATAATTTTTTTTTTCTGAATATACGTACGAGTAGATATATACTAGTGCAAGTACATAAGTGCATACATATATTCATTCATCCATTCCAATATTCGTGCAAGATAAATAATTTGAAATGTACCATAACGTAACATACTACCACATAATACCATTCGTGTACACACACATAAAGTATAGAAAATGTCAGAAAATATGTACAACATCAACATGTAACTAAAAAAAAATACAGCGTACACTTATTAACTCTTACCTGTTCTACATGTGCACGAGAAGTATATAGATGGTGTATTATATCTGTTCAATTTTTACACACCTGACTGAATTAAATTTTCATTTTTCTTTAACAATAGATCACTAATAATGCATGATATACATTTTTTTTTTTCAATGTAAAAAATTTACATTTAATATGTAGGTACCTACGAGTATAATGTTCATTTATGATGTAACACGTACATATGTACATAATAGTACACTCTATAGACACTAGCACATTGATAACTATAAAAATTAAAAGTTGAAGAGAAAAAATTAATAAACTTTCCCATCTATAGCTAAGCTAGTAGTGCTAGTAGCTACATGGATACTCTACTACAAAACTGTGATGCATTTACATTTACACTTCAAACTACATATAGTATAACAACCAAGCAGCTGAAAATACATAGAAAAGCTATAGGATATTTAAACAAACATATGAGTATAATGTAAAATTTTTGAATACGCTTATAAAGAATGTACAGCTACGGCCAAAGAATTAGAAACACTATTAGGTAGTAAATACAACGAGATTTCTTTTATCCTTAATGAATAAATATCCGTCCAAATTTTTGTAGGCGTAATTATTGTTTTATGACCTTAATAAATATGTAATGAAAAGACCAGTTTTTTTTTATTTAAAAAAGAGGTGCAAAAAATTTCAAAAAATTGTAAAATTTTCAAAGGACAACGAATTAGAAACATTTGGTTATCCATTCTCAGTTTGCTTGTGAATGTGTTTAAACCGAACTTGTTTTAATTGAATTTAATTTTGAGTAATATTTTGTGAAAAAAGGAAAAATAAAAACAATTTAAAATGGGAAAATCAAAAAGTTGTACCCCGGAAATCCGAAGAATAATAGTGCAATTAAAAATCGAAGGAATGCGTATACAGTAATTTCAAAAAAATTGAACTGTTCAGTGAATATGGTGTTCAAAGCTATTAAATATGTGGAAAAACATAAAACATGTGAAAAAATACAAAGAAAATTGCGACCACGCAAAAGTAATGAAGTTTTAGACAGAGCCATTGTGAGGATATCGAAGAAGGATCCAAGGAAAAGTGCAGCAGATATCTCACGAGAGCTCTTCAATGAGAGAAAGCTATCTCCAAAATTGTCTGTTAGGGCAATTCGAAGGCGTTCGGTAGAAGCTGGACTTCACGGAAGAGTTTCACGAAAAAAACCCATGGTGTCTTCATCGACAATTAAAAAGCGCAAGAAATTTGATATAAGGACCATGCCAGATGGACCATCAATCAATGGAAATTCATATTTTGAAGGGACGAAACGAAAATTAATCGTATAGGACCAGATGGTAGAAGATTCGTTCATCGTCCGAAACGAGCTGAGTATGATCCCAAGTATACTACTCCAGTGGTCAAACATGGTGGTGGTTGAATAAATGTGTGGGGATGTTTTTCGTGGAATGGAGTTGGTCCAATTCACCGTATTGAAGGGATCCTCACTAAAGAAAAGTATATAGAGATATTGAGAAATGTGATGTTACCTTGGTCAGAAGAGAATTTGCCTGTGATATGGCTGTTTCAGAAAGATAATGACCGAAACACACGGCTAAGGATACAAAAAAATTTCTGGAAGACAAACACATTAGAATTTTGAACTGGTCATCATCCAGTCCCGATCTAAATCCGATCGAGCATTTATGGGGAGATGTTAAAAAAAGTGTTTCATCTAGGAATTTTTCAAATCTAGATAAACTATTCGAAGCTGTGAGAGAAGAATGGGAAGCAATTCCAATAGAACGCTGTAGAGCCCTTATACATTCTATGGAATACAGGTGCAAGGCGGTAATACGGCAAAAAGTATTTCCGAGTTCCGACTAAATATTAAATTCAAAAAAATATTGTTTTTATATTTTAACCAATATTTTATATAATAAACAAATTTTTTCCTATCCTAAAAAAAGTGTTTCTAATTCGTTGTCCTTTGAAAATTTTACAATTTTTTGAAATTTTTTGTACCTCTTTTTTAAATAACAAAAAACTGGTCTTTTCATTACATATTTATTAAGGTCATAAAACAATAATTACGCCTATACAAAAATTTGGACGGATATTTATTCATTAAGGATAAAAAAAATCTCGTTGTGTTTACTACCTAATAGTGTTTCTAATTCTTTGGCCGTAGCTGTATATGTTTAATTTATAACCAATATTCTATATTCTACACCACATTCTACATACCTAGAACAATATTATTAACAGTTAAATGTTTTATAATAATGTAAAACGTAAAACTTATTATAAAATTTTACACCCATACTATAGCAGCATAATGGTAGTACAATATGCATACAAGTTATAAGGACATAACGCATATAACCACCCCATAACATTATGTAAGTTTTTCATTCATTGAGAAAATTTACATAAAAGTTAAAAAAAAAAATATTTTCGCGTACCTATATACAATCGCAAAATAACAAAATACATAACCTCCATTTACCTTCCAAAATTTTTCAAATCCTTATGTGTGTACTTATGTGTACGTACATACGTGTACTCGTTGATTGTTTAATAATATAAAATGAAATTTATTCAAATTTTCAACTCATCGCATTGCATAGTAACCAGAAAAATTTCATAATATGTATGTATGTATGTATATGTAATCGCAAGAAGTAGTACATAATATTGTTGGTGGTTAAAATATTTGCATATATATGTGTACAATTTTGTATATTTGTATATAACTTGTATTGCTTGTATGCATGAAAATGAGCACACATGAAAATTTTACTGTAAATTTTCTAAAATTACATAATTATCATTGCATTATTGTTATTATATCGTTATCAACATTATTCATTTATGTGTATATCTACGCGATGTGTACTTTTACATTTAGGATCGTATTCACCAATCAAAATTATCAGTTGGATATATTTTAGCTGGATAAAATTTAAATTTATTCATCAACCTAGATACAATTTGTTTTCGGACTTCATTTTCGGAGTGTCAAACATGTCAACTAACTGCTAAAAGTTAGAATATTTATATGACAAAGTGGAAAAAAGGTTATGTGGTGTAATGATTATAATGTGTGAGTACTGTGCTTTTGCCCTTGATAACAAGTAAGGTTACGTTCTAACGATATTTATAGAGTACCACTCCTAGGTTGTCTTAAAAATATCAGAATAGTATGTATAATCGAGGTTGTTGAATACACTTTATGCCGCTTCCAGATTCAATGCAGTGACTTCAACTTTGACTTTGATTAAATGGATATGTATTAGAACCTCTACATTCAATGCAGTAGATTTGACGACTACTTTTGCGTCGACTTCGACTTTGAAAAAATTCAATGTTGAAGTCTACTGCATCTAGGATGACAACATAAAACAAATGAAATTTTTTTTTTTTTTTTGCACATCACAACAAACAAACTAATACTCTCAAAATTTCAACTGTTACTTTTTATGTCAAGTCAAAGTTTATAATTTTCTGCACTCAAAATATTTGATATGTGCGTTAAGCATGCAGTGAAGTCGAAAATCGAAGTCCAAGTTGAAGTCACTGCATTGAATGTAGAAGCGGCGTTATCATAGATAAAAAGATAATTTTGGTTTGGTGAATACCACCTATTAAATTTGAAGAAAAATATGTTCATGTACTATACATATAACAGGATTTTTAAGTCAAACATTTTCTCTAGTAAAAATAATACACGTACATACGTACCTATGAATTTATGTATACATCTCATACGAGAAGTAACATCTACACAAACCTTTTTAATGTAGAACCTTTCACAGCACCTGTCACAGCGGTATCTGCACATTTTAGAAAAATTGTAAATAAATTTTCATTTTACTCTTTTATTCTTTTTATCAAAAAAAAAAAAATAATATGTAGATATATATTTTTTCTTCTTATTCTGTTTAAAAATTTTCAATTATTTTTTTTTTTTTCAATATTTTTAAAGGAAATTAAATTTTGATTATAATTTTCAATTTTCAAACTCTGTTTACCTTACTCTTAAAAATTTTCATAAATACACACATGTGTATGTTCGTAAGATAGGTATGTGCAAAAATATTGATATTCGGTACATAAATTTTGAGTACATGAAAGGACAAATTTTATTAAAAATTTTCATTATTGAAGAGTTTCAAAATACTAATATTCCGTAATAAAACCAATAATCGTATATGTACAGTAAAAAGATGAAAATTTACATTGAAAATTTGATATATACACATCCTCTCGAATGAAAATACATACATATGTATACATTTATTCCCTTGATATGTATACATTTTTAATGTTTTTTAGATGATCACCTATCTACCATGGTAAAACGATCATTGATTTTCTACTGTCTATTTATCTTGAATTAACTTCAAATAATCGCATTGACATTTTCATTTTTAAGTTTAATTTTTATGTCAATCAATTTTCAAGTTTCGAACGATACTTTAGATACTAAAGAAGTAAAAGGCAGATTGGATAAATTTAAAAATTTAAAAATAAACTGACAGATTCATAATGATCGACAGTGGAAATCTAAAACTTACACGAATAAACAACTGACAACAGTGACAGAATAATAGTGACAGAATAGTGATTTGATAAAGATAAAGGTATCGGAAGTTTTCTGAATTTTTGACTACCACACAACTGAAATTTATTTTTGTTTTCTGTATACTGACTGCAGGAATTTCGATTGATTAAAGCAATGCCGTGCTGTGCGACGATGTATCACACAGGTATTACTGGTGGTATCACCTTCTATCAAATAGACACAAAGTAAATATTCAGATTTCTAAAAACTTATGGTCGAAAGTAGAGCTAATTATCTATAAATCTTCTTTCGAATATTCGAATTTAATCTGTGACCAACGTGTTGTAATAATTATTATGAAATTTGCACTCGTGAAGTATCCATTTAGACAAAATAGAAAAAATTATTTCAAAATTTACTTAAATTTTCATATATTTTTGTTTAATACCCATTATATCTAAACAAAAAATATAGAAAGATATATTGAACGAGAATATAATTTTTTATTCCCCTTTTAAAGAAATTTTCTTGTCTTAATATAACATTAAGTCTTACAGAGTCCTTTTACGTATACATTATCAATTTAAAAGTAAAATTAAAGCAAAATGGAAAAAGAAAAAAAAAACATTGAATGAAATTTACTTACTTAGTAACAGAGGAAACAAGACAAAAATAAAACAACAACAACAACATAATTTTCTTTTTTGCGTTTTCTTCGATTTTATTCTTGTTTCTTATATTGTTGTTATTGGTTGTTGTTTTTTGTCAGGTGAAAATGCTTTAAAGTGTGAATATATTCAATAAATAATAATAAAGAAAAAAATAAATTTAAATAAAAAAAAAACGATGGTAAGAAAACAAAATTATAAGGAAAAAGAAAAACGAAATAAGAAAAAAAATTTGTTTTTTTTCTTTTAAATTTATTAGGTATTTTAATGTTGCTTCTTCATTTCTTCTAATGTATTGTATTTTTTCTCTACAAATTGAAATTATTATTACGTCGCATACATTATTTTTTGTACGAATTATTCTTTACACAAACAGAGAAAAGATATCTGGAAGAGTAAAAAACCACAAAAATATAAAATAATGAAATTTACAATAATGGATGAATTTTTCCGTTCATATTTTTTTTTTCAATAAAAATTCTTCAACCTTTAATAATGAATTTGATGACACATACTTAGATTTTCTAATAATTTTTGTTTACTTACTTTTAGTATTTTTTCAATTTCAATTAATTAATCGAGTTCTTTAAAAATTCGATAAAAATAATAAAAACTCTAAATAAAAGACAAAAAATGAATGATTTTTATTTCAAGGAAATGTTTAAATCATATTAGGTCTTATGCGTGTTTCTTCTTCTTTTTCTTCGATGGCTTTAGAAATCAGTTGTGTTACTACTCTCTACGAAAAAAAATCGTTCCTGAGCCTCCAGCCAGAAGTCTGATAATACTCCAAACAGTTCAATCAACGACATCTCTTTTCCAATTTCTGCCGTCTCTATAGTGATCTCGTCCTTCCATCGTGCTTTTGGTCTGCCTGTCGATCGAACTCTTCCCCATGGAATCATGTCTATTACTCTCTATTAGCAATGATACGAAGGATGTACAAAAAGCTACAAATGACTTTATATTAAAAGATCTTGCACCAAACTTTAAATTTTCAAAACCATCTAGTGTCAATAATAGGCCCCCATAAAAAATTCTTTCTAGTACAATTTTTTTGTTTTCATCAGATATTCTGAATAAAAATGCTGTATAATTATTTATTATTATGTTGGAATAGAGCACCCTGTATCGCAAAAAAAAAACAACTAAAATTTGATCAAAAACTCATACCATGCACTCCCATAATTCAGACAATCTTCTACAATGAAAGAGATGTTGATATGTATCATAATTTCATAATTTCATCATGTCAACATTTACATTTTTGCATCTAGTAGACCGTCGTACGTATATCTTTAGCAGTTAGACAGCGAACAGATTTTATATAATAGATACATACATATATTTGAAATTCAAATGAAATAAAATACAAAATTTTTCTATTTTATACCGCACATACACACACAAACATTTACACAAATGGAAAGTTACAACTGAATATTTTTCAAATTATGTACATCGGTATGGTATAATATCATAATGAGTGCTATACCCATATACATACTTAGTTTAGAAAAATAAAACAGAGTGAATTGGAGAATGCGAATGAATTCGAATACATAGTAAATAAAATACACACTGACTGACACTGGGATTGTGCTTTTCTCTACCAAAACTACTAACTACTCTACTAACTATATTATGGTCAACTACTAACTGTATGGTCCTGGTCAGTATTACAGTGATTTCTACATTAAATGAATGGAATAGGAATAAAATGTTATTGGGATGGAAGTGCATGTAAAAATGTAACGAGTATTATAGAAGTTGTATACAATACGTATCTAGGATGTAATGTAGTGTAGTGTACTATAAAATTCAAATTAATGCAATATGATATGTGAATGCGGATAATACTTATTAGAGATGTTGTGGTAATATGATGACTGGTGTGATAATGACAACCATACGATGAGGATGATAATAATTGTGCAGAGGATTATTTATTCAACTTAGGTATAAGTGTATTTAACACACATATAGGATGGTAATATTACAGATTATAGTACGATTACTGTATGATAAGTAATAATAATAATAATGATGATGATGATGATGATGATGCTGCTGGTGATGATAATACGGTTATTTTATGATTTTATTACATATACACATGCAAACACATCAACATCTATGCATATTATTCATAATAAGTATATTGAAAAACGTATAAAAAAAAATTATGATCGCATGTATGTGAATTTGTGAATATTGTGAATTTTAATTGGAATTGTAAAAAGGACAATAATTATACATAAAAAAATGTTCAGATTTTATAATTACAATTTTGTGTTATTTGTAGCAAATTTTCATATACTACATACACCATAATGTATACAATAATGTACTATGATGCTGGTAGGCATTACAAATTTAAGGATAAATTTGGGTTAATATATTGTTTTTCTTTGTTTCCAATTTTTAATTATACTCGTATATAGCAACCACGTAACAGTCAGGGAGATACGTTTACTAATAAAAAAAATAAAATTATTATAAATAGGATCTGAAATAAACAAAAACAAAACAAACAAACAAAAAAGGAAAAAAAAAATTAAAAAAAAATAAAAAAGGATAAAAGGAAATAATTTAATTAACAATTTTGTTTGTGTGTGTCTTCATTTTTCTGATAGAAACAAAAGAAATTTATAAATTTACAAAATATCATCGCCTTTATATATAAATGCCTATATATATATCTCTTTATACACTCTTGTGTAATCACTGTGGAATTAGATAGGTATGTAAATATTTTTCAAAGGATTCAAGAAAATTTTTTTATATACTCGTATATTTTTTTATTCATTTTTTTAAATTGCAAACACTGACTGACTTATACCTTTTCTGGTAGTCTCCAAAAGTTTGCTAAGTACATTCGGGACTGGATTTTTGGGTATGTAGTCAATGTAAATGTCTATTTCATATTTTTCATGTTTTTTTTTTGTCTGACAAAGGAAAATTGTATGAATTAGAGAGGATATTTTTGTGTGAAACAAAATCACGAAATTAAGATAAAATGCTGCTTCAGTTGAACTGCTTTCAGAACCAGCGATTTATTAGATGAAAATGTTTGTTCTTCTTATTCTTCTTTCCGATCTTTTCCTTTCCCCATTACTTGGGATCTATTCCAGGGTTTTTGTAGTTGTATTTTCTAGTTCAATAAGGTACCAGACAAGTCTCTTTATTTGTTACATGTTTTGGATCTGCGTGAACTCTTTGCCAAGTTTCAAATTCTACAGCTCTTTGTTGGATTCTTTTGAACTCACGTAAACTTTGATCATCCTGAACCACAGCAAATTTCCTTCGAAAGTATTGAAAAAATATTAAATGGACCCAACTAAGTTTTGGGAGACATTACTCAATTAATTGCCATTCTTTTTCTTGTTTAATTTTCGAATATTTAGTCATCGATATATTTTTCAAATTTCATCGAATTACTCAACATTACAAAAATTCGAAATTGATTTTCATATTTTCACAATAAACTATGGGCTATCACCACCATGACCACATACAGTCGGTCGATACCATTTACCAAACTACTGCGGTAGTACATAATTTATAAAATTTTTCTATTTTATTTTCTCGATTTCAATGTTTTTTATTTAATCCTTGCTAACCGAATTAATTGAATTTTTTTTTTTGCATTTTTTTCAAAATTTGTTTTAAAAAATTCATGAGGAATGGTATTATATTGATGCTATGTTCACAGGCACTCATAGTTTTTATGCTAATTACTTAACAAGGAAAAAACATTACTTTGGCATATCCATATACCGCATAGATACATATCGTCACACTAATTTCACCACAATTTTTTGTTTGTAGTATAACGTCCGCCGTATTGCATTTATCATACAAAATAAAAAAATTACTCTCACACATTATCGCACTTACGTACCCGTACGTTTGGGAGTTTAGTGAGTGTAGAGTTGTGGATAGTGAGCACTAAATGAATTTGAATCGAAATAATTTTTAAATTCTGTTTTTTTGCTCCAATTTTTTTTTTTTTTTTTGGTTCACTCATAAATTTTTTATGTTTTGAAATTTGATTATGAGCTTTTCCATTAACCATTTACCTACTACTAGTACTAAAGGCTGAGTTCCACAACGCAAAAAAAAACCACAGTTTCCATATTACGATGGCATATTGACATTTCACATTGACATTGACATTTTGAAACAACTCTGTGCATTTACCAGTTTTGAATTAATACGTCAAAAATATACATTAAAAAATAATTTCGGAATTTTTATGACAATCTCACCGTATCAAATTGAAAACATTCACACGCATTTATTTGGCTTTGAATTTAGACCGTGTGCCATAATTAACTTTGGAACACAGCCGTGTACATCCTCAACTTTCCACTAGAACTTAAATACATCGACCTAATGTACACACAGTTTTTAAACGCAATAACATAACAGTGGATGCTAGAAAAAAATTGTTAAAATTAAAAACCACATGCAAAAATTAAATTTATTTTAATACATAATTGCATTAAGTCGAAAAATATTTTTACCAATAAATAAATTTAAAAAAAAAAACAAAAGCAAAGCGAACCGAATGAAACCAAAAAGCAATGTCCCCAGTATACGACAAGAGTGCTAATAAATGCGATGGAGTTAGTTAGTTGGTGAATATGAGTTATGGAAAAAACAAAATTATACCCATTTACCACATACCAGACATACAACACACACACACACAAACACACACTAATAAATGGAATAAATGTGAAAATAAAATTTTTTTTATGCAAAAAATAATTGCAAGAACGAAATAAATGAGTAAATCTCGTATATATATACACCGTATATATATTTTTCCATAAAATTTATTTAATTTATGATTTTATCCTTTTTTCGAAATGTAGATAATAATTTTATTTGCATTTTTATTTTTATTTTTTTTTTTATTTTTTCTGTTTTTATGTTTCACACCTATTTTTTTTTTTTGTCATTTTGTTGATAAAAATTTTTTAAATTTTTTTTTTTTTTTTTTTTGCACATTCACTAAGTGATATGCCTACCAGCTATGCATTACGTATACTCATTTATATTCGTCGTACATATGGGAGTATCGCGTTTAAATGGTAAGCGTCTGTAAAGGATTATTATAGGTATACATATGTATATATTTTTTGGTCATGTAGTAGTATGGAAATATAGATTATGGATATGAAGGTGTGCATACAATCAATGTAACAGAATATGTACACTCTAAAATCGAAAAATAATTTAATTTCGAAAAGAAATTGACCGAGACATTTATGTAAAGCAATCGCATTCCCGGTTACTTTATAGGTTGAAATGTTTCACTAAAAACGTGCGTCAAATTTGGACGAAAGTTCGAATAAGAACAGAATGAAAGTCGTATTTCCGTTTTTAGAGAGATAATTTTACAAATCACATTCAAAAAATAAATATTCTCTGTTAAAATTGTACTCTTTAAATGCTCGTATGGTAAATATACAAAGAGAAAATATATGTTTTACAACTTGAAAAATGTACCTTAAATCCTCTGTCAATATCACTATAAAATATTGTACTAAGTAGAATGATATACGCACATAGCTATCCATGTTTTATGTTACATTAATCATATTTTATGTTTTGCCTGCTGCAACTTCCAATCAGTATATGACTTGATGTTAGCTTGATTGGTTTAATTTCAACCGAATAAACCACTGAATTAATGTACAATAAGGCTACCCACATAAAGAATATCGAATCAAAACTTATAGTTTTTTACTCATGGGCTTTACAAGTTGAAGCAATCTGCTTTTTTTTCTTCCTTCTATTTTTATTTCTAATTCTCTTTCTATATCTCAAATACTCAACAGTTCAATGACCATGTTTGCTTAAAAATGAAAATATATGTAGGTCAAATATTTATCGATTTTCTTGTATACACCGATCTAGTTTCGATCTGAAATTCTTCTTTGTACTCGCCTACTATAGTGTAGTATACAATTTAAACAAGAAAATAAGAGGAGAAACTACTAACCGCATATTTTTCTTCTTTTTTGTCTCCTCTTCCACTTCCCTAACCCGAATACTCAAGAGTTAAATGACCATGTTTGTTTACACAATATAATTCAAAACATTGATAGGTTTTTCTTGTTTACACAGATCTTGAAAAGGAAAGATACACTGAAAGTAGTTTTTATTCTCTTTTTCTTAATGTGTAAATTATGTTTTGCACTGTAGTCCGCGAGTACAAAGAAAGATTTCAGATCGAAACTAGAACCGTGCAAACAAGAAAAACCGACAAACCCTGGCTTTCATTGAATAAATATTCTTTTCTTCATATTTTGTGTCTTTCTTGTTGTTTTAGAAATTAGTATTTATCTGTATTTCGAGTTTAGTGCGCTTGGATATGTTTCAATTCTTATGTTCGATATTCTTAACTATAATTATGTTCTGCTATTCTATTTCCCATACGAATGTTTATATATCCTTGCATTATGTTGCAGGAAAGTTGCAAACCAAAACTTAATTTTGAGAGATAAGTAAATTAGTTGAAAGTATAACAGAAACAGAAAAATAATAATCTGCACAATTTTATAAGTACTCCGAAAGCATTTGATTTAATTTTTGGACAATATTACAATGAGGATGGGAGAATAATATCAGAAATGAGTGAAGTGTTGCCAGAATTTTAAATTTACTGCACTCATATATTCCTTGTATATACGAGTACAAGAGTGCAAGTTTTTCTTTTGCTGTTCATAGTTAAAACCGTCATCTTTTCTTCTTCTTCTTCTTCTTCTTTTTTATTTTTCTCTCTTATTTTTTATTTTTTGTATTTTTTTTTTACTTTTATACCCTGCATTATCTCATTTCTGTACACAAAAACAAATATATATGAGTGTGCATAAAATTTCTATATCCTTTCATTTTCAGTTTTTTATTTGTCTTCTTTTAATACATTTTTTGCGTGCTATTTTTTAATATTTTTACTATTTTAATTCGAAAATAACCGCAGAAGGTTTGCGGTTTTGTTTTCTTTTTCTCTGTTCTGATACTTCTATAAAAATGCTACCATGCTACTACCAACTCTTAAAAGTTACGAGCATGCACATCTATACAAAAAAAAGGATAAAATAAAAAATGTACGAATATCTCTAAAAAACCAAAAACCTCGCGTCTATAATGGTTATATGATAATCTAATTCTATACATTAAACGTGCAACAATGGCAAATAATATAATGACGAACACGAGAGACGAGTAGAATTAGAAGGAGATTCTGTAATAAAATAAAAATATAAAACTATACGAGTATATGGAGAAACCATTAAAAATAAATCAAGAAAATATTTTATTTTTTCTTATAAGAGCAGTTAAACACCTACACTTTCACATTTTTATAGTTAGTTACATATAGTATCTATTTAATGATTGTGTCATATAGATAGAAATCGTAGATATGCATTTAGAAAGAGAAAGAGAGAGAGAAATGTAGGTGGGATTGTTATAAAAGAAAACATAAAAACATTGAAAAAAACTATATTATTAATATGAAAAGAAAAACAAAATTATGACTGTATGATTATGTGGAAGGAAAATGTTTCGTGTTCGTAAATCTTGACAAGCAATCAACACAAAATATAACTAAAGAAAAATTGTTGTTTATTCCATTCACTTATTTTGTACTTTCAAATACAAACAAAATAAAACAGGACAACAGAATTTTTTTTTTCATTTTTTTTTTGTTTGAAAATTAATTTTTTTTTTTCAAAAACTTTATCGTCTTTTGATTTGTTTTTCTTCATCCGGATGGTGGTGGTATATGTACATATGTGTACGTAATATCTTGGGTCGATTTCTTATATTCTTAGTATCTTCTGTTCTATGTTTTGGAAAATATTTTTTTTTTCTAGAGAAATGAACATTATAGACAAGAAACAAAAGCACACACACACACACACACACATACATATATACCCGCAACCGCACATATCCATATTATAGACTAAAAGAAATTAAATTAAAAATTATACCGTGATATGCGGTGATAATTTTATTGTTTTGTTTTGTTGCGCTTATGTTTTATACTACATACATACATACATAGTATATAAATAGTGTTATTGTTAATTATTGTCTTTTGTTGCAAAATATTAATTAAGGATTCTCATTTCATTTAAAAATCATGCGAACCAAATAATAAAACAAATAAAAAAGAAAAAAAAAATAAAACAAAGAAAAATTTTTTTTCTTTGCTTTCTTTAATTTAAATAAAAAATAATAAGAAGGAAATAATTATGATGATGATGATGATGGTAAAAAGGATCAAACACAAAAAAAATTTTTTTTATATAATTTTTATCCTTTTTTCTATATTAAGTAGTATTAATTTTGAATGTTAAATTGTATTATGTATCCTTATATTGTTATTCGTTTTTCATTATTTTACATTTTAATTGACCAACAAACTGTAATAAATTACATACACACACACACACACACACACACAAACACAGACATAATTCAGTAATCAATTTTCTAAGAATATATCCTTTATAAGGAGTATACATATAATTTTTAATAATACACTCGTTTTCTACTATCATTATAGATTATAGTTAAAAAGATTCAGAATACTAATTTTCATATTATGTAATTTTGTGCCATAACTACTGCTGCGATGTTGCCATGTCGATGAATTTTAGAATAATTACAATTTTATCTCATTTGATTGGAATTGGTAATGTGAATTAGAGAAGAGACCGTAAAATATAGCACAGCGACTCTACAAATCTCTGCCATATTATTTTCATTTTGGTCATTGTCTTTATTTGAGACCAACTTTTCCTCATTTCTTATACGCTTCTTTTAGTACTAATCTCCACCAGTTATCTTTTGGTCTACCTCTATTCCATTCTAAAGCTCAGCGTGTTATGGTGGATACTGACTCCATTTCTTATTCGAGATTATGAGAGTGCATAAGGCCTTTCATATTTGAATCAAGAGAGAGCTTTCATGTATAGTGAAAAGTAAAGTATGCAACCATTTAGAGCTGGCCTTATGTATTCCTTTGTATATCACTCGAGACTTTACTTCACTGCGATTAGTCAGCCGGTTATATAAATGCGATAGTACTGACTGAACTATCTATATGTATAGATCAGATAAGTATCATCGATTTCATTTCATTTCCATTTCATTTCCATAATTTTAAAGTATAATTCTCTGTCTCCTTCTATTTTTATTTCATCTTAAAAAATTAATTTTTCTTTAAAAAAAAAAAAAGAAAAAAAAGAAGAATATTACTGATAGCAAATTGACAAAAAAAAGTTATCTTGTATGCAAAAGTAAAGATATATCTACTCTCTTGTGAATTATTGTAAGTCCTCAAAATAACTTTAATCACCATCATCATTATATAGAACATTAGAACTAAGTACTATAAATGTATGGTGTCATCAACATCATCGCTACTAAGTATATCATGAGAATCCATTATATTAAAATCTCATTACATATAATATTATGGATGATCGAATTATACCATAAGGATTATCATTCGATATTTTCAATTATATTACAATATAATAATACTTACACATACATATTTATACTCATACGGCATACATACACGTATACATATCGCAGTCAGTTTTTATATCTCTTGTGAACTCTAAAATTGAAAACAAAAAGAAAAAAAATTTCAAATTTTCCTAGTAAATTTTGAACAAAAATTCAAATTGATCCTTATAAAATATTTAAATGGAAAGCTTTTAGAAGTATTATAAAGTGCTTATACCTACATTTATTGTATAACTATATAGCCTATATAGCTACAAACATGTGACATGCAAATAAATGATATATGCAGATGAATGGATAAACGAAAACGATAAGCCAAAAACAAAACAAAAAAAACAAAAAATCTATAATATTTGCAAAAATTATAAAAAATAATAGAAAACAAGTCAGTCCTTAATGTATGTATATATGTACATAATACATCACTCAATAAGTTTCCGGTCTAATTAAGAAAAAACAATTTTTTATTAGAAATTCATCAACACATTTATTCTCCTTCAAGAGTAATACATTCATTCCTACGGTCCTCTATAATTTTTCGATGCCCTTTATGTAGAACGTTTTATGTTTGCTCGCTAAATATAGGCCTCAGCTTCAGCAATCACTTCTTCATTTGTATTGCTGACCAGATTTCTGAAGAGTACGCGGTGGGTGAGGAAACAATTTGAAACGTAATTCTTTTAATTTAACCGTTGTTTTCATCGACGACGCGTTGATGTTTTTTGTCCGGTGTGAGCAAATACGGCACCCATTTCGAAAGCAAACTTACTCATACTCAAATTTTCGTGTAAAATTGTGAACAAGCGCACTACCTTCTGATATCTTATACTAAGGTGTCAGCTATCTCATGCAACTTTACTTTACGGTCTTTCAAAATTATTTTGTGGCCTTTTCTTAATGTTTTCTGTAACAACTGCTATGATTTTGGGCGACCAGAGCGTTCAGTATTATCGGTGTTTGTACGACTGTGTTTAAACTCAGCATATTATATCAATCAATTATTGTGAATTTCCTTGGTGCAGAGTCTCCATAACAGTTATCAAGCAACATTTTGGCGTCAATAGTATTTTTTTCTCATCAAAAAACTATGTTTAATCAGCAAATGAAATTCTTTTTTATACATTTTCTTGAAAAGAACTAAACTGATGTCACTAAAATCACTGTAACTTATAAATCAATTGTCAAAATGTCATAAAATTTTGACACATATACCATTTGAAGGTTGGTATTATTTAGAAAATATATGGAACTGTCAATAGTGTTGCTATATATGTGTCAGACCGGAGACTTATTGAGTGACGTGTTATGTACGTACATGTATATACTATATAATTTCTACATTGTATCCATATATCATTTTAATTATATTATCTATCTAATAATTCATACAATTTATTGTGCATTACGTATACATTTTACGCACATACAATGTAATACATGAATACTGAAATACACACACATACACACACACACGTTAAAATATTCAAAAACAGATGAAAATAAAACAAGAAAAAATAGTTGTAGTATAGTTGAATTACGAAAAAAAAAACACAAAATTTCACCTAAAAAAAAAGTAATAGGTAAATGAATTATTGTAATTTATCTAATACAAAACACAGCGGTATACATATCATATACAGTAGATACCTTTTACACTACTCACATACGGTGTGCAGTATATTTTTCGTATTATAGAAACTTGTGCTAATACACGTAAATAAAAATGCACATGTCCTTATCCCTTAATAAATTTTTTTTTTAATAAAAAACGAATATTTTAATGTCAATGAACAGAAGAATAGGTCATCATATTTTCAACAGTACCACCACCATACACGTTATTTAGTAATGCACGTACACATATAGTACTTATTTTGGTACATACGAGTTATGTACGTGTAAATATAGAAAAATATTTACTATAGAAGAACAGAACATAGAATAGAACAGAAATAAGTATGTATGTATATAGGACTAGGATTTGTAGCATTTTTTGTATCTGCCACACCAGAGTAGGTACTCGTTCTTGTAGCATATGTATACTATACATGTGCACGTTTACACATGCCATGCATGTAATCATTGCATCCATATACTACTCGCAATATGTGAGCTGAAATCGAAAATGTGTGTCTAGGATGCTTATGCTAACTTATATGCTATGTTAGGATAATATGGAAATAAACCAATAAAATGGATAAAAACATAATAACAGATATGTTGTAACAATAATGATTGTGACAGAAAAATGTTGTGAGAGGAGGATGATGAGGAGGAGGACGAGGAGGAAGAGTATAAAGAAAAATAAGAAGAAGAAGTAAAAGTAACAAAATGAATCTAAATGTAATTTAATAAAAAAATTGATAGGATATATTTTCGTTTATACTTTATTGTACACTCCTTCTTTCTTCTACTCCTTATTTTTTTTTTATACTTCCTATTTTTATCTGAATAACACTTTTATATAATGCAAAAAAATTGTAATTTCTCATGCGGATATGCGAGTACACATCAGAAGTTTGAAAAAGCCGCACACATGTGTACATGTAAAAAAAAATATCCCAGTAATTTCCATTTTTCCAATAATAATTTTTCGAATACAAATTCATCTACATTATTCAAATACATATGCGAATATTGAACGGCTTTTTTTTTGCTTCTTCATTTTTTACCTTTTTGTAAATTACAAGAGTATAATAACAATTCATACAATACATACACAGACACACTCACATCAATGATCAAAACTCATACATGATTTTTACTTTTATTTTGCACATTAAAAATAAATCTTAACGCAAACAAAAAAAAATTGATGTCCTGTCAATACAATACATCATGTATATACATGACTGTGTGTATGTGTGTGTATCTGGTTGCATTTTCATTGTAACAAAACAATGTTATGTTGATTGATGTGTTGTACTATACTGTGATGCTGTGTGCATTAAAATTGAAGAAATAGCTCAAGCAGCACAGCACAATCCAAGCATAATCAATTCACAATGCACAAGGTACTAGGACAGTACTAGATATACTAAACATCAGTTTCCATATCCTCGTGTAGTTGTTAACTGGCAAAGTAAAAGCAGTAAAAGTGTTAAAAAGTAAAAAAAAGTTAAAAGGCTAAATGGAACAAAAATAAAAAAGGAAAACTCATTGAGAATACATACATATTTGTACATATATACGACAAGAACTCCCATGAATATAAGAATAAATTTTCACAAGAGGTGCCCAGATAATTAGTCTATGATGTCTGTGTATGTATATGTGTATGTATGTACATATATAATTCCATTTCTATCCTTCAAGTTGCAACAAAAGAAAAATAAAATCAACAAACATGATAGACTAGCAATAACAAAAAGTTTTCTTGAAAATAAAAAAATTTTCATATTTTTTTTTTAACAGAAAAAATACATACATATATTAAACATAAAAAAACAGTTTCGTCTGCGTTTTTTCTTTTTTTGTTTTTATTACAAAATTTATGAAATGAATCCATAATTCGCATCAATGTATCATATAGATTCCATCTATCTAACTATCCATCCTATCATATCTATCTGATGTATCTGTCTATCTGTCTTCTTATCCATCCATATTCGTTCGGCTGTCCGTCTATTCATTTTTTCGTTATTTGTATTATGACACATACATATACATATATTTTTTCTAATCGCGTAAATAAAATTCCAACAGAAAAAAATGGAATATTTTTAAAAAAAAGAAAGAGAAAAACAAAAAAAAAACAAAAAAAAAAAACAGAAAATAAAAATTTTTCGATTTTCAATTTTAGATTAAATTTCCAACAGCAATAGAAGAAAATAAAATGAATCCATTGATTTATTAGAATCCATAAAGACGATTACACTCACACAAATATACACACACGCACATACACACACACCAAATGAAAACTTAAGAAACTCCAAATCGAATAAAAATTTCTATCACATCATGGTTTATGTCTAAAAAGAAAAATTAAAAAACAAATAAAAAAAAAAGATAAAAGATATAAACTTTATTTATAATAATGATGGAATCGGGTCAAGAAATTATGACATAATAACCTAACTGAAAAATTATTATCGTTTGGTCATTTTTGGTATTCATTGTTAGAGGAGAAGATAAATTAAATGATATATAAATGTAAAAAAAAAAAATATGAAAAACATAAAACTATTTAGATCTGTTATCGTAATCTGTATTTATTTATTTATTCCTTTATCGGTGCCATTAAATCTACAAAAAAAAAACAAAAGAATATTTCAATTTAACTAAAACAATTTCCTCCTTCGTTTATGCAAATTAATGTCTGGAAAAGTAGAAAGAGATCAAACTCCCAAACAGTCTTGATATTACGAGTGTAAATGGAATACATCTGTCTGTATCGCAGCAATAATAAAATCCACCATAAATCACAATTTATCGATATTCAGCGGATTTATCTGAGCTGAATAATAGCTGAATTGAACTGAATGAATACCAAATCGTGTTAACTGCAAACTGAATATATCTGAATTTGGGCTGAATAAATATGACTCTTATTAATTAGCTATATAATTAGGTGTATTTATCATAAAACAAATTTTAATCATCCCTCTTTCATTCAAATTTATACAAACTAAACACACAAAAAACTACAAAATAATTGGACTAACTGATGATCTCTTAATCAAATCTCTAAGGCTAGCTGATAATTTAGCTTGTTCAATTAATTTATTGTAAGCGTTACGTTTCTGTTTCAAGAATCTATCAATTTTCAAATATTTATCATTTATATAATTTTGTAATTGAATTTTTTGAAAATTTTCATATAATTTCTGTTTCCTTAAATTCGATTTATGTTTCTTCATTTCCAGTTGATTAAGAAATTTCAAATGTTCTTGATATGTATTCAAATTTTTCATACGTAAATATTTAGCATGATTTAAACGTTCATTCAGATTATTCATAATCTCTAAATTCTGTACATTCATATGAAAATTTTTTTCATCATGAAATAATTTCAAAATGTCATTACGATACATATCACGAATATGTTTCTCTTGATTCAATCGATCTCTAGCCATTTGTATATCTTTCATGTGTTTATTGTGTAATGAATTTTTTATCATAATATGAGATTTTAAATTTTTTACAAAATTCAAATTTTGTTCTTTTATGAAATTTTTACGTAATTCCAATAAATTTTTATCATTTAATTGTTTTTGTTTTATTAAAAATTTATATTCGATATCATTTTGTAATTTTATTAAATCGTTTTGATATTTTTCATTCTCCCAATATTTGTGATGTTTTAATGAATTCTCATATAGAATTGCATCAGTTAAACGTTTTTTCAACATTAAATCAAGTATTTTTTTATCATGTTTCGGTATTTTTGAATAGAATTTCGTTAAATTATTTTTGTCGTTTATAACGTCTGTAGGATGATGCTGTATTGTGTTGGTGGCGGTAGTGATGTGAGCAGTTTCAGTTGATGGTATCAGGCATAGATTCTGCATTGATTTGTACAAATCGATAAAATCAAAATTATTTGTATTCGAAAACAATGACAACGAGATTGGGTATTGTGATTGTACTTGTGGTGGTGGTGATGGTGTTCTCGAATTTGGTATTTGCATTGAACGATGAATTGCTGCCGATGAATTGATATTATGCATTAGAATTTCATCAATAGCTGCAGCTGCTGATAACGATGATGATGATCGATAATTTCCAATACCACTATCACAAATACCAGTCGTTAATTTCGTAATATCGCAATCTCTTATCGTTGAATTACATTTTCTATTTTCTGAAAATGTTTTGTCTATTGTAGATTTTTTACATTTTTTTCGTTTCTTCTTTTTCGTTTTTTTCTTTTGAATTTTCTTCATATTACTTTCACATTTATCTTCACGAAAACGTGTACTGATATTTTGATTATTATCATCAGTTACAGTTTCTTGAAAGTTATCAAAATTTCTGTCACATATCTTACTGCAATAATCACAAAGCAAAAATGATGAACATTCAGCACAACATATTAAATCACAAAAGCAACTTTCTATTCCACTATCATAAGAAAATTTTATTGAATCATCCATCAATTTTTCTTCAATGGAATTTTTACGATTTTTCATCAAATTTTCACTTTTTTTCCTATCGTTATTCTTTTTAGAGTTTTGAGTTAATTTTGATGATGAAGATGATAACGATGATGAACAATTAAAATTGAACATTTTGTTTTCTAAAATTTACAAAACCTTAAACCAAATAAATTAATTGAAATTCCTTCAAATTCACTCTACTACTACAAATTAAAAGTAATTTTCTTCTTTATTGTTTATGTATACGCATATGTTACTGGTGGAATTCCTAGTAACATTAATGTTTGATTAATTTCAGGTTACCATGGTATTGAATTGCTTGAATAAAACAAAAGGACGAAAATGAAAACAACACACTGAATAACTTTGATTGTAAATTAAGGACAAAAATGAAATACCATCATTAACAAATTTCACAAACGTTAAAAATAGAAGCAATATATTAACTGCAATAAACTGCCTACAACCACTACAACGCATGCAAAATGTATATCGTCGACATCGTAATGTCACACAACATGAAGAGGAAGAGAAACATGTTTCATTCCATTACATCATATGCATATCTACTTTATATACTATGCCATTTACTCGCATTTTCACTCATGAGAAAAATTCCATTTTCCTTTTATACTTGCTCTGCACTTCACACTATACATCATGAGACAGTAAACAGTAGAAAAGAGGGTAATTGACAGCTAACCATAGTACCTTGCATACCATACACTTATATTTTCATTCATAAGAAAAATATATTTTCTCTTATTACTTTCTTTTCACTACATGCCACAACACAAGAAGAATATGAGAAACATGAAGAGACAAAAAGTAGTAGATAGTAGACATGATGTCATTGGCAGCTAACTATAGTGCAGCACAATATACGAGTACAAACTAGTAGTAGCTTAAAGATTATATACACTCGTACTTATTTTAATTCGTGAAAAATACGTTTTCTCTTCTTACTTGCTTTGTACTACAAACCACAAGAAACGAGAAGAGACAAAATGTAGTAGACCTAGACTGTAGAAATGAAGTTATTGGCAGCTAACTATAGTACGCCAGTAGAAGCTTATATATCAGGCACTCGTATTTTCATTCGTGAAAAATACGTTTTCTCTTTATTCTTGTTATACACCATGCACTAATCACCATAAGAAGTACATATTATACGAGAAATAGGAAGAGACTGTAAGTATTAACAATGATTATATTGACAGGGACAGCTAATTATAGTACGATATTCTCTAGTAGTATCTCGCATATCATGCGCATGCACTCTCATTTTCATTCGTGATCGTGATCGTGAATCATGAGAAAATTACATTTACTCTCCTGAGGTTTATTGGTAGATAAATTCTGTCACATAAATTTTAATTGATTTCAATATCTTTAGCTACTTCAAGGGATATTAATAAAGTGTGTAATTAAATAAAATACATTCATTATGTTCGTGTGTATATATATACTGAAAAAGAATATGTATATGTATTTATTTTATAAAATTATACAAAAGAAAAAAGAAGAAAATAAATTCCTTAATAATAATAAATTTAAATTATTGCTACACAATTTTTTTTTTTAACTAAAATTATTTCTAATTAAAAATAGTAATACAAATTAAATTCAATTATTTTTTTTTTTTGTATCTTTGTATTTTTTTTTTTTACTGTTTTATAATTTCCTTAAATATTTACTATTTATTTATTTGTTACATAATATGTTTGTGTGTAAAAATTTTTCAATAAAAAAATTAATTCCTGTTTTCTCTTCTCTTTTTTTTTTTTTTGTTTTTTGTTTTTGTATTTATGTGTACCAAAAATATGTTTTGTAGTTATTTCATTTTTTTAAAAAAAAATTTAGAAAAGTAGAGAATTATTTTTTCTTTTGCATTTTTTATATCAGTTTTGAGGTTTTGTTTTTGTTTTTATTTTATTTTTTTTTTTTTTAGAAAAAGTAGTTATATCAAAAATTCGTATTTGTATTTTAGTTTTGTTTTTTTTTTTTTGTTTTACAAAAATATTTTGTTTTTCTTATTTTGTCTTGTTTTTTTTTTGTTTTTTGTTTTTTGTTGTATGCACAAAAGGAATTTTAAATTTTGTATTTTTTGGTTTTTCATTTGAAAAATTTTTTTTTTTTTTTCTGTTTACGTATTCACGTTACGTTACGTTTTATTTTAGAAACTTTTACACAACACTGAATATGGTATGACTGTTTTTGAAAGATGGAAACTTGCGGAAAGCTTGCATTTTGTAAATGATGTTCACTTAATTGGCTTACAAAAATTTAAAAGTCAAATATTAATTTATTCAAGCCAATTCAAGCTCATGTTATAAGATAGTCAATTTCAGTCAAAATTATGGAAAGATTCATGATCGTCTTTTCACATTTTGCTGCAGTAGCATTTTGATTTTATTGAAGTCAAAGTTGATAATGTCAAGTTTGCATCTTTGAAAACAGTCAAATATGGATGTACATAGATATTTATATAAAATGAATAAGTATACAAAAATTACTTAATATAAGTATATTATTGACTATGTATATTATACTTGTGTTATTATACTCGTATGCTATGCTATTTTATTTTATTTTATTTTGTTATTTTAATAATTTCATGATAATTATTCAAATATATATAAAACAAACTCAAAAAAAAAAAAAAAAAAAAATTCATTTTTACTCTAAAAAATACTCTATTTGGAATGATTAATTATATGTACGAGTACATATGTATGTAATTCGAATTTAACTAAAGGGACGAAATATATTATAATAATGCGCAATTTCACAGTGAAAGTTTAAGCTTGAGCTAAGTTAAACCTGCATAAAAGGTTTAAACTATGACTCAAGACTGTTGGATTTAAGACTTAAACTGTTATTGTGAAATCAAAATAATCTCTCTTAAGTGTAAATTTAACTTGGCGTAAGCATTCACTGTGAAATCGGTCATAAAAATTAGGCATAAAAAGTAAACAAAAATCTCAACTAAATAATTCATTTAAAATTTAAAAAAAAAATTACAATTTGACTATAGAAAATAAATAAAAATTATAATTAAATATTGCTTAATTACTCTATTCTTTATGTAAATATAATTTTGATTTATTTATATTTAGCTAGGTATATTGTATAATTTTTATGTATGTTTGTAATGTATATATGTATGTATAAATTTGAGCACTATTTATAATAATTTTTGTTGGCTTTGTATATAGTATATTTTATTCTATTATCTAGTATTTTATTATTGTAATGTATAACAAATGAAGATGAATTTTTTAAAATTCATTAATATGGCAACGTAGCATATAAGTAGTACATATAATATGTAAGAGTACTTCAGTTTCAAGACAAAATATTTGACTAAATTATGCATTGATGCCGTATCGAATAATTCATAATTTCATGATTCATTGCATAATTCTGAGTCTAAGTATATATGGCAAGGCATTCAATTGAAACTGAATTATATGCTATGTTGCCAGGTTAAATATTTTAAAACTCAACCTTATTATAAATGTTATGATTAGGTAATGATAAATAGATATATGTATGTAGATATAGATATAATTTATTGGATAATAAGAATAATAATGATAATAATAATATGAATTCATGTATGTATATGTGAATATGTAATTTATGGTGATGCATAAAATATGTGTTACATGTTAAATTTTATTTGTTTATTATATTTGTGAGAATAAATTATGACAACTATATATTTTATGAAATGGATAATCTTTAATTTATATATTTTTGATACTATTTAATTAATATTACACACAGAAATATGTATACGTATGTATGTAATGTATCTAGAATTATAATACCACATAATACGTATACAAAATTAAATTAAATTCATTTATATTGAATTTGAAAAAAAAAAATGTTTTTCATTAATTTCAGTGAAACACAAAATTATCTTTTACAATTATTTTGAAATGAATTTTTCTTTTAGATGCTTGAATATTTCGATTGGTTATGGTGTTGGACTGGTACACTTGATGTTCCGAGTTCAAATTAAATTGAATGATGTATCTGGCAGAATTATTGATTGGGGGTGCCATAACGGACTAAATATGCTCGCAGATACTTGTATGCACGCGAAGCAGGAGAAGACCAAAGAAACGTTATACAGAAGATATTGAGGAGGATGTCAGGAAGCTGGGCATTAATGACGGGAAAAATATGGCAATGGACAGTAACGTCTGGAGGCAGATCTTAATGGAGGTGTAGGCTCGCAAAGGGCTATACCATCGATGATGATGATGATGATCTGCGTGCACTTGATAATATATATGTACGTATTGCATTGTAAATAATGTATTATTATAATGAAAAAAAAACTTTTCGTTTTTCTTCATAGCATCTAAACTGATATCCCAGTTACCACAATAATTTTGTGTATCACTGTACTCACTCTGTATGATGCAATTGATTGACGAATAGCAATGTCGTTTTTCAAATAAAATTTATTTTGTTTTTTATTGCTTTTGCTTTTACTTTTATATGTACGTTTGATATTATACATATGTTGTCAGATTTAATATTTATATTGCACTAATTATGTAAAAAGAAATTTGAAATGTTTGAATGTGAAAAGTATGTATGTGATTTGAAGAAAATGTTGTTTAAGTGATTTTACAAAACTACACGATTAAAAATTTTTTACATAAAAATTAAATTATTCGTTGTGTTCGTATTTGATCAATTTTATTTTTAATCAAAATGATTTTCAAATTGAAATCACAGCCTCGTTTTATTTCTATTCATTTTCATTTTTCATTTTCTTCAAATGATTTTAATATGGCTTTTCATGAATAGTGATCAATCTTTGAATTTGAATACAAAATTTAAAACAATATATATGTACTCGTATATCAAAATATATTTGATTATTAACGATTTATTGATGAGCCTAGACATAAACCACAATTAACTGTTGGCCTGTGTTGCACTGTATTGGCTTTGTATTGACTTAAGGCAGATCGATTCATTTATCTTGGAATAATTCAGTAATACTTGAGTTGATTTTTTGTGTTGGCAAGACGACTCAGAACAGTATTTCTATGCTCTTTTTTCTCATTGAATTGGTACTGTCACCTCATTCAAAGCTGAGTTGAAAATTTGCTTGAGATAATAATAGGTAGACCCATCATCAGTAGTCATCGAACTTACAAATATATTTGATACATTGCACCATAAGTGTGAAATAATATAAATACAATTTTTGCATAATGATGAATTTTCATAAGGATCGATTGTTAGATATTATAAAAAAAACTTCGTATTGTGATGCAGTTATAGTCGACAATCAATTGACTTTTTAAAAATCATAAAATAAATTTTTTTTCAAATTTTCATTAAATAAATTTGTTTAATTTAATTTTTCTCTTCGTTTCTTCTTATCTTTTATTTTTTGAAATTTTATCCTTCTTCAAATGTTTTTCTTTTTTCAAAAGTTAAATATTTCATTTCATTAACGGAAAAACAACATCAATTCTACTATTATTTGACTATGGTTAGAGTTAGTGGTGGTATGTTTTTATGTTTTCTTATTTCATGTTTTTTTTTTTAAAATTATTACATTTATTTGTAAAGTTACAAATACAAATACAATTTGTGTCTTCTTAAGGTAATATACATTTACAATTCAGCTCAGATTGCGTTTCATATTAGATTTTTCACACTGTCTTCAAAAAAATCTGTGGTGATATTCTCTTTCCAGCCAGCCCAGATTACACCAGAATGAGATTGAGATTAGATTGTATTTATTTCTAATCTCATCACTCTGACGATGAAGGAAATTACAATATTGAAAACTTTGATACCAATTCTAATATTCCTATTTTCTATATCAATAACATACGATAATCTTCGATGAATTGTGAATACATACCATCTAATCTCTCATCGAATCTGGGCTGAATTGTAAATGTAACAGCCATTGCACAAATCCGGCGACAAACACAGCGTGTACAGTAATTAAATGGGACTTTTTACGCTTAACTTTACACTGTCGCTGTCACCCAAATAGACTCTATTCTATTTTTCAGCGAAAACGAGCGAGCCATCCCGACCTGGATTTTGCAGTAGTAGTAATCTATTCGCAAGAAGAAGAAATGTAAAATTCATATACAATTCATATTTTACGGTACAGTTGCGCTCGAATTGTGTGAACTTTCGGTGATACGCTGTAGTTGTCGCCGGAATTGTGCGATGGCTGTAACTTTAAGTTTATTAAATAAGCACAGACTGGCTGCAAGGTTTTTGGCTCCATTTTATTTGTTTATTCCTTTTTTGTTTTAAATTTTATGATTTGTGTTATTGTATAAATTAGTACATAGCTATATGTATGTATATGAATATAATATTGTATAAAAATTGCTAATAGTATAAATATAAAATACAAATTACAAGTATATGTATATTGTAAATGATAGACAATAATAGCGATATTTATGTTATTATTTTGTATATTATATATATTCAATTGTGTATATGTATGTATATGAATAATATATTTTATATTTTTTAATGTATATATGTATATATGTTTTGTCATTAAATATAAATATTTATTTATTTATTTATTTTAAAAGTTTGTAAAAGTATTGTGTATGTATTTCAAATATTTGAATTTACAACATTTATTTATGATCAATTTATTTATTATTCTACAAAAGATTTGTTCAAAAAAATTTCTCTGAAAATATTTCATTTTTTTTTTTTTTCATTTATCTTCAGAAAAATGTCCTGTATAATATTGTACATATAAATAATTTTAATTTAATATTAAATACAAAATGGAAAAGAAAAGCACCAAAAAAAAAAAAAAATTGTATTTTTGTTCATGTTTTGTTCTGTTCATTTTGTTTTTCTTCACATTTAAGTAAAATTCATTTAAAAAAATAGCACCAAATACTAATGCCTAACAATATCCGCAGCCAGTGATTAACGTTACCGACGACAACGTCTAGAAGTGAAGACTTATCTCGAGAATTTTAAAATTTCAGAATCTTTTTCTGTTAAAGAGACAAAATTTATCCAAACATCAAATTCAAAACGATTGATTAATAAATTATACTGACCGTAAGAAAATTTATCGTAATTGATGTCTGCAATATTTGAATTTAAGTTGGATTTAAGTTACATTTAAAATCAAGCGTAGAAGATACGTAACAGATTTTCCTTCATTTTCACACAACAAATTCTATAGTGCTATCCTTTTTCCGCTCAGCTCAAATTAAACCAAAGTAAGATTGAGATCAGGGTTGTATTTTCTAATCTGACTCTGAAGCTGTCAATATGAGAAATTATACTGAAAGCTTGTGTACCAATTCCAATGTTCCTATATAACAACATCCGGTAATTTAACGCTGAATTTTGAATGAAGCATTAGAATTGAACGAAATGTTTTGTCAACATTCTCTAAACAACATCTTCTTGTTCTAAATTCTAATTTCTAATTTTATTGGTCGGTGACGTTGTCGATGACGTTCACATTATGATTAGACATAGGGAATTATTACTTAATTAAATACTTTGTGATATTTTGCTTACGACTTTGATTTGACAAAATTAATATGTATAATGATTGCGAACTGATATTATGCGTTAACCGTTAAGCGCATACATTTATAATATTAGATCGTATGAAATTGAAAGGAATACAGAAAGTACATATATACGAATGTACGTAAATATGAAAAAAAATTTTTTGAAACAAAATAAATTAACATTCATGTAAATATATATTTTTTTTTTTTGACACAAAACCAAATACTAAATAAAATTAAATAAAAAATCTTTTTAAAATTCTACACGAAATACAAGAATGTAGAATTTTTGATATAATTTAAAGAAAACAAATAATAAAATAAAATAAAATAAAAATTATCTAATTACAAGTACTGTTTTATATACACATATCACTTTTTTTACATCAATATATTGCATTTATACATTACACAGCAAAGAAAAATCATTCATTTTTTTTTCCTTCCTTCATTTAATTTTCTAACATAAACGAACAAAATATAATACATACATAATTTAATAATAATAATAATAAAAAAAAATGTTGGGAGGCAATTAATTAATCGAGTATTATAACCTCACTTAATTTTTGACAAAATTTTACTAAAGTGTGGTAAATGGATGGATGGATTATACATACAACATAAATTTAAAATTTAACTAGAAACAAAAAATTATTGTCGTCGTCTATTCAAACTTCTCTATAATTTTTAATTTTAAACAAAGAAGTCCGATCAAACATTCAGAGTTCAGTTCAGACTTCAGACTTTAATTGAGTTGAGACTTGAGAGAATTAAGCTAAGTAGAGCTAGAGAATAATATATCAGCATAAAGCCGGAAACAGAATGTGCAGCTTGTAGTATGTAGCTGTAGTTGTAGCTGTAGCTGTAGCATGAAGTAGAAAAGTTTCTACTTTGAGCAGCAGCTTCTACTACTACTACTGCTACAGCTACGCATTGTGGTGCTTCAAACTTACATTAATGTAGTGTATTTTTGACAGCTTGTAGTGCTACATGTACTACATACTACAGCTACACATTCTGTTTCAGGCATAATATCAGTAGCAGTTAGCAGAGCAGTACCGAAAATTCGGAATACTTTGTTATCGTTCTCTGTTTGTTGCTGCTTTTAAAATAAAATCAAAAAGAAATAATAATAACGAATTATAATGTAATAAAGCATTAAATGTAAAAACAAAAAGGATATCCTACTACATACTTAATGAAAAAATTATACAAAAGAAAAGAAAAAAATTAATAATACATACAGTATGACCTCTTTAATCCGAACCTCGTTAATCCGAATTACCCAGTAATCCGAACCGATTTTTCTGATATACGTAAGCATTCTGTAATCCGAATTTTTGCTCCCTAGTACTCTAAAATCCGGATTACGTTCATTAGGTATGCGTACAATAAAAGAAAATTACGAATGTGAATAGTTACAGTAAATTAAAAGTACCGTCATTCTGTCTGGCTTTGTTTTGTTATTGTTTTTGCATTGTTTTGTTCTGTATTTTTTCGTGCAAAATTGCATATTAAACACTTCATTCATTCAATTTTTGTTCATAGAGTAACATATTTGTCTATAATTTAAGATTTAAATAAGATTTTTGTAATTTTTGTATGATGGCTAGCAATATAAAAAAAAGGTTACATAAGACTTTAAGTATTGAAGAAAAATGCAAGATATTGGATAAACTTGCACAGGGATATAGTGGGAAGGCTCTGGCCGCTGAATATAAAATAGGCACATCAACAGTATCCGATTTGCGGAAACATGAGAAGAAAATAAGAAAGTAAGAGTTACATTTTAATTTATAAGTATGAATAATTTTCAAATGATGTTCATTATTTTTTTTTAGTTTTGTATCAAACAGTATATCTGTGCCATTAAAAAGAAAAAATATGCTGGTACCAAAAATTTAAATCACGGTCTAGTCTTCGAACATTGAAAATTTGTGGAGAAAGTTTATCATGTGCAACGAATACTGTTAAACCCTTTATTGAGAAATTGAAGCAAATTATGAAAGAAAGAGACTTATCAAGAGATCAAATATACATTGCTGATGAATCAGCCCTGTTTTGGAAAATGCTTCCTGACAGAACGATCGTCCGTATGGAAGAAAACCGAGCTCCTGGAAGAAAATCATGTAAAGAAAGGATAACTTTTCTTCTTTGTGCCAATGCAAGTGGAAGACATAAACTCAAACCAGCAATTGTAGGAAAATCTCGTAATCCTAGAGCTTTCAAGAACGTGAATTTACCAATCAATTATTATTCATCAAAAAATGCATGGATGACATCTAAAATTTTTGAAGATTGGTTCCATCAAACGTTCGTTCCGAAAGTATAATATGTACAATTACTTATTACAATTGTTATGTTTAAAACATTTCTTTATTTGAAGGTAACGCGTTTTCTAAAAGACCGTCAGTTGCCTCTCAAAGCGCTTCTTTTATTAGACAATGCTTGCTGTCACTCCAGAGAAGAAAAATTAGTCGCAGGTGACATTAGAGTGTTATTCCTTCCTCCTAATACAACAGCAATTATACAGCCCATGGACCAAAATCCAATTCGTATAACAAAGATGTTATACAAAAAAAGTATTTTGTCACACATTGTAGCTCTAACAGACAATGATATGGGAAATGTATTGAAAAGTTTAACATTGAAAGATGCTGTATTGTTCTTGGTAAATGCGTGGAACAATGTTGAAAATAAAATCTTGGTAAATGCTTGGGATAAACTGATGGAAACTTGGGAATCAGAAGATAACATTCCATTGTCTAAGATAAAAGATCAATTAGAAATTGAGAAATATAATTTAGATACGATAAAAAACATGGAAGAACTTCTGTCCTCAATTGCCTTAGAAAACAGCGAATTAAATTTAAATGCATGGATTGACGAAAATGACATCATGGAATCTGAAGATGAAACTTCGAATGCAGACGAATCTGAAAGTCTTCAAATAGATGAAAATGAAAGACCTAAAATAAAACATACAGATGTCATCAAAAGTTTGAATTGTTGTTTGCAGTGGGCTGGAGAAAATGAACTTCCGTTCCAACAAATTTCAGCATTGCAAGAAATGCGTGAACATGCTGTGCAGCTGGCTAAAAATCAGAAAATGAAACAGTCTGTAATTACAGAATTTTTCACATATGTAATTTAATGTCATATTAATGAAATGTATATAAACATGATGTATTGATAAAGAATAAATAGTATAATATTCAGACTATTAAACTTAGGTTCCCAGTAATCCGGATAATCGATAATCCGGATTTGGTCGTGCATTAATTAGTCCGGATTAAAGAGGTTATACTGTAATTAAATTTTCACTAAAAAAAAAAAAAAAAAAAACAAAAAAAAAATCAAACTAAAAATAATGGGGCAATGTAAAATTGAACTAAGAATTATGACTAAGAGTTTTTTTTTTTTTTAATTTTTTTTTTTTAGTCTGTTATATCGATGTGACATGTATGTAGACGGTAATTCAGATTCTGGCATTCTTTTATATTTAAACACACTGAATCATGTATGCAATTATAGATATAGTGATGATGAATGAATGAAGCATCGACAAAACGACAAAACTTAACGGCAGCGCGCCTTTACTTATACAAATTTAAATAACTAAAAAAAAAAACAAAAAAAACATAATTTTTTCTACGATAATAGATACATCCATCATGTACCATCACATGAATAATGTACCATGGTAATTACAATTAATAAATTCATGTAAATTTGAATAATGTAATAATAAACTTATATCTTATATTGTAATGTAACTATTCTATTATTTATAAATGTTTGTATGTTTGTATATTTATATTTTTCTTAAATCAAAAAAAAAAAAAAAAAAAAAAAAATTTTTTAAAAGAATGGCAATTTATTTTTTATTTTTTTTTATTTTTTCGTTGTTGTCTTTTCTTAGATATTCTTGCATTTTTCTGCTTAATATTAATAACGATTATGAATACATAAATCGTTTGTTTTAATGTTGTTTTTGTTTTGATTTGTTCATTGATTTTGTATGTTTTTTTTTTTTTTAATTCATTTAAATTTATTTATTAATTTCGTTTTATATTTATTTTATTTTTGTTTTAGACATTTTATTTTTTGTTATTTGTCTTCTAATACCGTACAGATTTATTATTAATTTTTCATATGAATAAGACATGTTTTATGTTTTTTGTTCTATTTTTTGTTGTGTTTTACTTTTGTTTTTTTAATGTTTTTTTCGTATTTTTCTATTTTATTTTATATTTTTATTCTTAAATTTATTTTAAACTTAAAAATTAAATATTAGAAATATATCATACATCACACACATATGGTTATAGATGTATAATTTCTTTTTTAATTGTACATATAAACAACGAAAAATTAATAATAATAAAAATAATTACAATAATATTCATGAACACATTCACATGTAATATATATATATGTATAAGTAAGAGTATAATACAAAATATAAGCAAGTAAAAAATGTTATTTTTTTTTTCTTTCTGAAATTTACATAAATACATAATTATAAATATGTACAACTTTTTTCGGGTCAAAATGAACAATTATTTATTTTCAAGACAAAACAATCATAGTTGTTCATGTCATTCTCAACCATTCTCAACAATTTTCAATTCGAACTCAAACACTTCTTTTTATGACAATACCAAGACCAACAGTGTTCAAATTTCAAATCAAATTCAACACGAAATTCAATTTATATTCACATAAAAATTGTTGAGTTTGTTTTGAACATTGTTGAGAATGACTTGAACAATAATTTGTTTTATCTTGAAAATTGTAATATTTATTTTCATTTTCAACTAAATTAATGCATTTGATAATACGAAAAAAAAAAAAAGTACCCAAAAAAAGCTAAATGCATTCACGACGCCGACGGTATGTGAAGATCATGATTGTTTATTCTTACATAATCAGTTTTTTTTTACATTTTTTTTTAAATATATTTTTTATTTTTATTTATTTTTTTATTTTTATTATATATGTTTTTTTAATATTTTTATTTTTAAAAAGAGTAGAGATAATAATGAAAAATAAATGCATTTTCATTTTTTAAGATTATAAATAAACACTAAGATAAAGAAATATATAATTGGATCTTATAATAAATAATGTGTAAATTTAACTAAAAATAAAAATATTTTTCAAAAAAAAAAAAAAAATAAAATAAAAATAAACGAGTTTGATTATTTTCTTTGTTTTGTTTTTTTTTTTGTTTCTTAATTTTCAAAAAATTTAACTAAAACACATACAACTTGGAGGGGAAGTAAATGTTGTACGTATTTGAAAATATTTGCTAGAGAAAGACATCAATAAATAATATTACTAGTATTTTATTTATTTATGCCGCTTCCATTAAATCTCAATTTGTATGTTGAATTTTTTTTTTTTTTTTTTGAATGTTATACTATTTATAAGGTGACGCAAAAGTAATGTCATAATATGAATTGGCTACCATTTTGTTAGAAATGAAAAAAAAAAAAAATATGAGATCTGTCTTTATGAAAAATTTATTTGAATAAATGTAAAATTGACGAAATTAAGTAGAAAAAATTATATCGCTCAAATGACCATCAACTAAGTTGAGATGCAGATGCATAATTCTGTTCGTTGTTTTACGGAATTTTGAATAATTGTTGATCGTAAAATTGTGTTATCAACTTCTTTTGCGACATCATTAGTCGACCCAGTTTGCACGAGACGCTCAACCAAACGGTTAATAATTGTTCGTGCAAATGGAACACGACGACGAGTTAAACGACAACGAAATTCATGCTATGTGAAAACAAACTGATCGAAAATTGGTCAAATGAGAAGCAGTAACAATATTAGCACGTTCATCAGTCCACAACATAGATAAATTTCAAAGCACAGCACAATGACATTTGACGCCATTTGCAAAAAATTAAGTCACATTCACATTATGATAAATTATTTTTACGAAATCTATTATATACGTAGCGTAGTAGTACTACTGTATCGGTTACATAATATTATGAAATAATTATTGTAAAAATATTATCTTAATAAAGAATTTTCTCATAAAAATAATACACAACCATATAATAAAAAATAATAAAAATTATTTTTTTATATTTTTTCTTATCGGTAACATTTTTTGTTGTTACAGCAATATTATGATCATTTTTAACAAAATTCTTCTGATCATCATTATTATCATCATAATCATAATTATTACTGTGTTCATCATCAATATTATCGTAATTATTATGAATTTTATTATTTTTTACATTTGTATCAAAATTAAAATTTAAATTTGATTTAATTTTTAAACGATTCAAATTTGATAATTTATGTCAAATAAAAATTTCATTATTACCAGTTAATGTGTCTATTTTAACTGTATTTATATCATTATTATGATCAATTTTTGTATTATTCATATGATCATTATATTGACTATTTTCTTTATCATTATCATTAATATCATTTTCATTATTATTATTATTATTATTCCTTATGAATTCATCAGTAGAACCATTAATTTTTTGAATTGTTTTTTCTGTTCGATCACCATCATCATTATTATTATTATTATTATTGCTATTTATATGAACACTATTACGTTTACTATCATTCACTATAAGTCTATTAAAATCATTATTATTATCGTATAAATTTTGTATAATCAAATAATAGAATTCACCTTCATCATCGATTGTTGCAAATTCTGTAAAATTATGATTTGTATAAAATTTTTCTGATTTATTACCAATAAATTTAATGCATGATAATAATTCGGGTTTATTCGATGATATACCACCCTTCTTATTTGACCAGATATTTTTTATTTGATTAACTGATGATGATGATGATGGTAAATTCGGTGTATTTGATGTCGATGATGTAACTGAAGATGATGGTGTCGACGATGACGACGATAATGATGATGATGATGATGAATTTAGAATATTACTTAAATTATTCAATGATTCACTTGGAATTTTTTGTACATTATTATCATGATCTTTACTACTGTTGTTACTACGATTATTATTAATACTAGTTGATGTGGGTGTTAATGTTGATGTTGGTGTTGTTGATGGCGTTGTTGTTGTTGTTGTTGTTGTTGTTGTCGATGATAATGATGCTATTATTGTTGCACTTGTACTATTATAACGTGAACTACGACGTAAATTACCCAAATTAAATTCATCTATCGGATTATTTAATATATACGTTATATTCCAAAAACATAATTGTTCAGCACAGCTAACCAATATTATTGGTAAATTTAATTCGGCTGTCCATGGTGAAAATTTTAGATCGTAAATTTTTGTTAAATGTGATTCAAGTGTTTGTAAATATTTCCATGATCCATCAATTTTATAGATCTAACAGTGTTTATGTGATGTGTTTGTGTTTGGATGAATATGATTAAAATTCAATAAAACAAGAGAAAAAAAAATATAAATAAATGTACAACGATCGATTTACTCACAGTCACTCAAACTCAAAAAAAATACTCTTGTTATTTTGTGCAAAAAAAAAAAAAAAACAGAAAATTTCAAAAAATTTTTAATTTAAAAACATAAAACTAACCTCAATTAATCCATTATCAAATCCAGCTGCACATAATCCAGCATCCAATGATAATGCAATTGTCGTTATGATCATTTGATTTCGATTTATATTTGTTGCTGTGCTCGTATTTGTGGTTATCGCATTTATTTCATAATCAAATTTACTACCTCTTTCATGCTTATGAGATTTATGAATTTTTAATTTATTACTATCATCAATTCGAAATTTATAAACCTTAAATTTCAAATTAAATCAATCAAAAATTATAATTGTTTGAAGAGAATATAAATGAAATTGATACACTATATGTATGTACATATGTAGGTACTTACATAAAATTCACCATATCTGGTAGCAATAACGAATGTATTCGATTTAAGATCACAACCACCTAATACATCTTTTATGTCATCGTATTTATTCACAATCGAACAATTTTTAAATAAATCCAAAATCTATAAATCGATTATTAAATTTTAAATTTGAATTTTTACAAAAGTAAAAAAAAATTTGCATTTTACTCACAATAAATGATGAATTCCGATCCAATAGTATCAAATATCTATCTGTATACTGATAACTTTCATTAATTACAATATCAAATTTATAAACGATTCGTTTACAGTAAACAGCTGATGATTTTTCATTTGATACCGTTAATAAATTTTTATCAAATAATTTCATATACGTTATTTTATCATTTAAATTAAATAATTTATCTTCACATGAATTAATGCATACATCACCATTACTACAACCAATATAATAATCATCGATACATGATATTATTGCTGTTATATTACAATTTAATTCAACTATCGACCAATCATTATTAATCAATTGATGTATACGATTCTTTGAATCGATTGCAATTAATGACATCATTTTATCATCCATAAAATTAATATCGAACAAATATTTTCCACTTAATAGCCATGTGTTCGGTTCAAATTGTGGTGATGATGATACACCGAAATTTCCATTATTTATTTCATTTTTATTATTGCCACTAATTACATCATTTCGATCATTATCATTTATATCATTTTCTTCATCATCATCATCATCATCTGTAAATTTATCATTGCATAATGTACCAACACTATTCGCCCATGTTATCGATTCATTACCATTCAATTTCAAACCGAATATATTTAATAATTTTTGATTTTCACTTGCACTAACGATAATATATTTGTAAATATCATCATCCAATGAGCATATATCAATACCAATTATACATTCGCTTAAACTATTTCGTAACAATTCGGTTTTATCGATTGCATCCAATACAATAATACCATGTTTTGTACCGACAATCAAATATTTATTATCATCCGATAATGTACTACATTTAATCATATTATTACCATTTGTACCATTATTTTGTATTTCATACAATGTACACAAATCACCTTTAATAAATTCAAATGATTGTTGCGGTAATTTTAATTGTAGAATTTTATTTGTGAACACAATTATTATGTAAAAAATTTTATTGCGATGAAATGAATGTAAATTTACTGGATTATCAATGTTATTTGGCCATTTAAATGAGAAACAAACAGATGTACCATCGGTAATTTTTTTTATATTTAAACTTCCGCTATTATTCAATATGAAAAAGTAACGATTAAATAATTTCAACATGAAACGAATATTTGGTATATCGGTTTTTAATGCTGGTAAAATTTCTAATATAAATTTTTTCTCATTATGATTCCATTTATAGATTACAATATCACCATTACCATTAATTAAATGCAATAAATACGTATAATCTGAATTTGTTGGTGATGATGCTGATGGCGATGACGATGATGATGCTGGTGATGCTGGTGATACTGATAATTTAATTTTTTCTATATAGAATGTATGAATACGATATTTACGATCATTGGATAATGATAATCCAGTTGATGTCCAGGATGTTGTTGATGGATTTATTAAAATTTGTAAACATTCTTTTTCTCTGATACGTGGATTCGATGTGTAATTTATTTGATTTATTACACGTTTTATACTTTGTTTACGATATAAACTGCGACGTCTTTCATCAGCTATCGACCATATACGAATTTCACCGTTAATATCGCATGATATTAAATAATTTTTATGAAATATTTGAATATTTATTATTTTTGATTTATGACCAGTAAATTTTGTTGGTTCAATATTATAGCCCAATGATAGATCAGCCATAAATAATATATGATTCTCTAATACAACAAGACATGTATCGGGATCAACTAATTTAACAATTTTCGGTTTATCTGGTAATTGAATCATTTGACGACGTCGACGAAAATGCTCTCTAAACAAAAATTTAAGATGAAAAATTCAAAATGAAAAATTCTTTTCAATCCTAAAGATTAGATTAGATCTCATAAAACAAATTAAATACAATATACAATGCAGTTATGTTACCTGTTATCGAAAAACCATATTTTATCTGGACCATATTTTTTAGCTTGTTTTAATGCTTCCTTATATAGAATACCACCGCTCATTAATGCATATTGCAATAGAGATGTATCCTTTGATTTATATATCATTTCTTCGATATTTGGTAGAAATTCTAGTAAACGATTGATTAATACTTCTTTGTATCGATCATTTTCTGTACGAAAAAGAAAAAAAATTTATTTAAAAATATAACAAATTTTCTTCTTGAGAAATTGAAAGAAAAATAGAAAACAAACAAACATTTACCTGTTATATCCTTTCGAAAATATTTTAAATCACCAATTGTATTTGATAATCCAGTTTTACGTAATTTCTTTTCCAAAAATACAAAATCTAAATACAATAATGAAAATAATTCGATCATCTGTGATTCACGTATATGATAACCGATATAATGATAGAAATAACTATGATCTGGTATATTGACTAAATCCAATTCGGTTCGATTATTTAATGCATTCTCAACACTAAAATAAGATGGGAAAAAAAGAACAAAATTTGTTTTTTATCATTTTTCATTTCATTTAATCTTTTATTCTGTATCTTTTTTTTTTTTTGTTTGTAATTTTTACTTACTTGAAACTTTTCATTAATTTCTTATGCAATTCAACTTTATTAACTTGAACACTATCTTGTAAATATGAATAATATAAAAAATGTATTATGCATACTTTAGTACCATTTTTTGTTTCAATATTTATCAATGAGAATTTATCAAATTTTTTAAGAATTTTTTCAGTTTCTTTTTCAGTTTTATCCCATAATGATGCAAGAACCTATAAAAATGAAAACAAAGAGAAAATATGAAAATAACGATTAAATTGTAAACACAAAAACCCAACTTTCAAAAAATATACGTTCGGACGAGATCGGAAACGTATTATGTAGCACTGAAATTTGTATTGTACAATGTCACAAGCTTACAAGTTTCGATAAGTTATCATTCACAATAGCAACAAAATCAAAATGTATCGAAACATATTGTCAACGTATCAGTCGAGTATCGAGTAAGTATCAAAGGAGCAAACATCAAATCAAGAATGTTATTGATTTAATACTCAAACAGTTGCATTATACAATGTTATCGTTAGCATTAGTATGAAGACAGTATTCATGCTGTAGTAATCAAAACGTTTCCGAACTCGCTCTTCCTCTCGATGTATAGATATGGATTGCGTCTTTGAAATGAATACAAATTTTGTGACATTTAATAACTACATATTATTATTATTATTATTATTAATCTAATTAGACGGTTCCAAACTATTTGTACGTAAAGTTGAAATGAGATTAGCTCTAACTATAATGGTCTTTACCAATCTTTCGAAATTTCGTTAAATCACCTAAAGATTGCTTTAGTTGCTGTCAAATCTTAATCAATCTTAATGTCAACAATAATGATCTTAAAAAAGAAGAAGATTAGATGAGAAAAGTTCACTTTCCACTAAGTTAGCTAAAGATTTGTACACTAGAAAGCGTACACATAAAGATTAACGAAAAGACTTTGAAAGTTAACGAAAGATAAGTTAAGACCATTCTAGTTGTCGATATGACACTTCATACAGTCGTACGAAATCTATCCGCCTTATCATGATATTCGAAGACGATGAAACGATGAAACGATGAAACGAAACGATACGGTATAAAATTGCTATTATGAACCTTCATCGTTTCGAATATTAAGTGGTACATAGTGGTACAATATAAATCCCTTATAAAAACGAAACTTTAATGTTTAATTCATACAATTTCCAATTTTGTTGTAAGAAAAAAGGGTTCGATGTCATTTCTATTATTTTGTTGATGTTTTGAAATATCATTTTTAATAATAATTTCCATTTTTTTAAAAAAATTAATTCAATATTAATATTCACAAATATTAGTAATATGCTTTAAATAAAAAAAATTCTATTAAAAACCAAAAAAAAAAATTAATTTATATGTAAACGATGAACAAAATGCTATCGACTGAGTAGTCGATGAAAATCGTTTGAAATTGGAACGTTTCGAATATCATGATCGCGTTTTTAACAAGACGATACGAAACGTTTCGTCTTCGAATATCATGATAAGGCAGTATTATCTTATGACATCTTAAGATCATTATAGTTAGAGCTATTGTGTTGCCATGTCAACAGACCAATTTTTGTGTTGCATGTAAATTCAGTTGGCAAACATTCAGGTTTTACAAACAAGTTGAATCGTGGTGTATACAAACCGTATTAATATTTTCGTAAATGTTTTTAACTTATTTTTACATTATTTTTCTTTTAAATTAAAAAGAAAAAACCATCTAAATTTTGTTTTATAATCTTCTTACCTTTACTGGTATTTTAACAGAATGATTAAATATCGATAATGTTTTATACAATTCAAATTCTTCTGGTTTCAATACTTTCAATGATAATTCAATGACATTCTGTAATTTATTGTTGCCAATTCTAGGAAGAAAAAAAAAATTCAAAAAACAAAAAAGTCATTAATAAATTTTGAATTAAAAAAAAACATCGAAATCGAAAACAAATAAAATAAAAATTACGACCATCAAAAAAATCAAAAAAAAAATATTATAAATTCAAACTTACTGAAAATTCTCTAAATTACTTATCCATTTATTCCATTCGGTATGAGTTTGATCTCTTAGATTTTGTGCAATTATATTTAATAAAAATGGATGACGATTAGATTTTATAAATAAATCATTATAATTTGGTGGAAATTTATTTGATTTATTTTTTAAAATTTTTTCAAATAATTTTTCACATTCAAAATATGTTAGACCATCAGATACATGAATGCATTTTGTTGATGATGTCTGTATATGTTCTGTGATCTAATGATATAAAATTAAATTTAATTTTTTTTTTTTATTATTTTCAAATAAATTATTAATAAATTAACAAAAAAAATACTATTAATGCAATGCTGAAATATTTTAAATACTTACTGCTTTATTTCTTGTTATTATTAAAATTTTACAACATAAATCGAATGCTTCTAAAGTTTTTTTATTTTTTAAATTTGACAGCACCAATAAACAGTCTTTATATTCATCTTTTTTTAATATTGTTTTTAAATCTTGTTTCAATTCATATATTTTATTACTTAAACCCTCATAATCACCACTCTGAAAACTTTTCTCCCCTAATAGAATTTTCAATCTGAAAACAAGAAAAATAAATTTATTGTGCATATAGGTGTATATGAACGTAGCAAATGTCTCAAAAATTAATATAAAAAAAAAGACTAAACCGTACAGATTTTTCACGACCTAAAGGGCAGCAGTCAAAAGTCCGCTTGCATTGTGTTAGATGAAAGCGACTATATTTAAGTTAGATTCACAATCCAGTGTAGATTTCGTGCCAGAATAGATTTTTCATACCTCTTTCACTTTCATTTTTTCACATAAGGAATTCTATAGCGCTATTTTTTTTTTCGCCCAGCATAGTTTTCACTAGAGTCAGAGTCAGAGAAATTAATTTGTATTTCTAATCTAACACTGGCGATAGGGGAAATTATATTGAAAGCTTGTTGTGTTAGCTTAGAACCAATGTTTCTATATTCGTTAATGTACGCTGAATTGTAAATACCATCTACTTTGCAACGAAATCTACGTTGACTTGAGGAAAAATTTATCAAAACTGTTGAGTTTTCATTGACTTTAGCTCATATATTTTCAAACGTGAAACTTTGATGAAAATAATTACTAAAATCCAAACAAGTTAACAAAATTGAACTTGAGTAAACTTTGGCTTAAGCAACTTCTCAATGACTTGGATTGAGTTACTTCAAGCCAAAATTTAATAACGGTCTTAAGAAGACTTGTGTACTATATTTTTCGTGTATAAAAAAGTCAACGAAAATTCATCCGAAATTTTATTTTCAAAAATCACGAAATGGCTTACATCAACTGAATATTATCGTACGAAAACTTTGCTTTCTTAACTTAAGTCGCAGAAAATCTGTACAGTTGAAGGAGGTCTCATAAATTTAAGTATGTATGCATGGTGAGTTTCTTATGTCGAAGATACAATATACGTCATGCTTTGCTTTGCTTGATTTACTTGCTTTGACAGTTGGCTAGAAATGACTAGCTGTCTTTTAAACAGAGTTACTCACAATACACAGCAAATAAAGCAATTGAAACAAGCAAAACAAACAAGGCGTATATATTGTACTTCGACTATAAATTACCTTTGTAATTTTTCTATATCCTTTTCTTGACTATCACAATCGTGTACATCTAACCAAAATATATTGAATCCCATCGATTTAATGACACTATAATCACAACATGCATCAATTGCTAACCATTTTTTACCGATACCTAATTCACCATAGATAACTAAATATTGTAATGGTTTCAATTTTTTCAATTCATCACGTAATAATGAATACTGAAAAATTTAAAAAAAAAAAAAATTTTAAGAATATTTTGTAATTTTTGTATATTTTTTATCAAAAAAATAAAATTTTTCAAAATTTTTTTTTACAACTTACATATTTCAATCGATGTATATTGAAATCAGAATGTTTTGGAAAATTACTTTTCAAATTATGTACAACACTAAAATATTGTTGTAAATCTTTATTGTTGTATGCTTGATATATTTTATTTGTTAACCATTTAAAATCGATACGTAATACATCTAAGAATTTTTCAATATTCTTATTATTATCGATCAATATGAAAAACATAAGAATTATTTGCTGTTTTTCATCATCATGCTAGAGAGTGGTGGATAGAATAAAAAAAATAATTAAAAATTAGAATAAAACAAAATTTGAAATTAAATTTCAATCTAAAATGGAAAAAAAAACAAAAAGTAATTGTTGATTATGATCACTAATTGATAGAGTTTATCAACTGATCATAATATGTTAATTGACTTTTTTTGCTTTAACTTACCAAAGATTTAATATGATTAAGCTCATCTTCGGTAAATATTTGATAATCACGATTCACATAATCACAGATATCTTGAAATGAAAAATCTTTTATAAAATCATCAAGATACACGGATAAAATATCTTTCAAAACATTTTCCGATTCACTATTACTTTTACAATGATTAATGTTGTTCGATGATGAATTCATGATGATAATAGATGTGATTTAATTTTAGTTATATAGTTATAGTTTTGAAAAAAAATTATTTGATTAGCTGATGATGATCACTGATGGTGAAAAAAATTTTATGAAATTCTGAAATGAAAAATGTACAAAAAAAAACAATACAAATTTAATAAATAAATAAATTAAAATTAAAAATTTCTAACTAAAACGAACATCTAATTTATATATCGATTGACGTTATATTGGCTAAATGTAAAATAAACTGAAATCAACATATGAACGAACGATAAGTACATAGGTATCTGATGATTTGCATTGGTATTGAACAGATCCTATACTGAAAAGACTACATATTTTGAAGATATAATCGAAGTAAATTTATATATTCTTTTTTATTTTGTTTTATGATGATTTTATGCATTAACAAACTTTTCTGCTAATTCAATAAATAATACAAAATATGTTATGATTTTATCCACATACATACATTATGTACAAACGTAAATACAAGTGTCCTCTTATATTTATGAAAAATATTTTCTAAATGCGTAATTTATTTATCTATTATTATAGTTAAAATGTAATTCTTTTTCATTTTCCTTTTGTTTAGCCTTTAGCACTTTTAAAAAATATCTGTTGTTTATTTTAAGTTTTTAATTTTTTTTTTTTTTTTGTTTTTACATATGTACTTTTCTTTTTATATTTTTTTTTTAATATAAATTTATATGATTCATAGCAGATAACAGATAGCAGCTAAAAATTATTATTAGCAGACAATCAGGCGAGTAAAAATCGTAAATTATGCACTTTAACTTATCTACGAGGTATGATCAACGATAATTTTGAAATTTTCCTGAGATGTGTGTGTAAAATCGATCGTCAAATTAATATATATATATTTTTTTTACCTTGTTGATGGGTACACCTGTTCCTAACATTTATGTTCGTATTTGCAACCATTTTGAATTTGAATTTATATAGAGTTTGCATTGGCTCGGCCATTTGTAATTTAACCACCACACCTCCCCCAAAAAAAAAAGAATAGAGAATGCATTTGAAACTTTATGAAAGCGGCTTTTGATGAAAAATAAAACAAAAGTTTACGAATGTGTTACTTAAACATTTCCAATGGACTTATTAAATCGTTAAAAATTACGACCATCTTGGACCCTCCAGCCACTATCAAAGAGGTTGGAGTTGATGTCAACGTTTAATATTTGGAAGTTATGTGTAATTTTTGTAAAAGTTTGTTTGTGAAAATTGGAGCATACCATGATAATAATTAATTCATTCTCGCTCACACATCATTGCTTGTTCGTGATCGTGAATATTTGGCAAAAAAAACAACAGCATTATGATGTCTCAACCTACCTTTCTTTCTAGCTTTCTTAATTTTCTATTGCCTAAGTTGAAGAGAACCACGAAAAGACAACGTTTTGCCAACATTAATGACATACAAACGGAATCACTTAAAGGTAGAACTATAATCGACATATGTGACATAAGCTATGACATTTATGTCGTAGCCGAACACAGCTAAATCAATGAGCTAAACTATAATTGACATTACCGACATTCGTTAAAAATTCGTTTAACATAAGCTCGACATAAGCAGTACGATCGAAAGCGTACATGACATAAGTAACATAAGACATAACCTCATTTTGTGAAATTCGTATTGCTTATGTTTAGTATGTTATCTATGTTATTATATAATAGTTAACCAAATGTTACGTTTTAACATTCGTTATTTTTTCTCATGTTTCACATGTCAGCTATGTCAATTATGGCTCCCCCATAAGGTAGCTCAAAACTAACACCAAAAGTATTGGTTCCAGAAGAGTTTCCAAGATAATATCTTTTGGGAGATTACATTTGAAGGGTACAAAATTGATATAATGATGGAATGGGCACGAAATCCGCGACGAAAAAATCTCCGTGACATAATCCCCGACGACAAAATTTCAGACAATTTGTCGTTTTAAAATTATAAAATTCAGGAATTTATGTCGTCGGGGATTTCATGTCATTTCCATAACGATAAATATAAATAAGGATTTTTAAAAACAAAAATGAAAAACTAAAATTTTTGTTATTTTTTTATCAAACCTCGTAGTAGACACCTATCGATTGGAAAAAAAAAAATACACACACATACATATGCAGCTTATATTTGCAAGTATAAATGTGTAGATCTAGATAATATACGTAATAAAAAGGGTTCAATAAAAATATATTATGAATAATGCCCATATGACATGTTTGAATTGATAATGTAATTATTTTTATTTTTTCTTTTTCATATAATGACAATGAAACAAGATAAGTACTAAACGAAAATAATTAATTAATTTACTACCTACTAAAGATATAATTCTTTTTTTTTCACTTATTAAAATAGATATATGATAAAGTAGGTATTATTAAAATTGAAATTGAAATTTAATATCAAAATTATCTATAAATCTTCCTAATACAGTTACCATACGAATTATATACTAACTTATTCGTATATTATTAGTGTTAATAATTAACCTTTAAAATATTGAATTGTTGTGAAATACTACTCATAAAATATATAAAATGAAAAAGTCAAATAGAACAAAAGATTTAAAATACGTAAATATGTACATATATAAATATATACCTTGCTACTAGTGTTACGACGATGTGGTGTACACAAAAATTATCTTTCTTTGTAAAATTTTTTTTTTCAATTTTTTTTTTTTTTTAATTTAATGAAAATCAAATCGAAATTTTCTATACAACATAAACAATCCAAATCCATTGTTGTTTGTTATTCATCGACATCGTATTTCAGTATAGAGAGGTGCAAAATTGTAAGTATTATACGTACATATAAAGCACCCAGATACCAGATCCAGATAGTGAAACTGAAATCGATTAAATTAAATAACATGATATTATTGAAGTAAACATTTATACACTATACATCATGTGTGATCATGTACATACCTATATGTACATTTTTTGTACATTATGTATATGTACATAAAGTAAATATTTAATTTTTTTTCTTTCCTGATTCCTTCTATGTTATCACCTTCTATGGATAGAAAATTCGATGACACATTTTTTCAATTATATATTGAGATTAACAACAAAATTTATTTTATATACATATGTATGTTATGTACTCATAATATGTTCAATGTTCTTACATATTTATCATTTTCGATCGTGTAAAAATCGTGCAAAATAAAATAAAATAAGAAAAGATTTTTTTTTTTTTTTTTCAAATTTTATTTTTACAGTAGCATTCAAAAGTATTCAATACATCCTTCTCTAATAAAAAGCAAATAAATTGAAGGTGAATTTTTTTTTTTTTTTTTTTTTTTTTTGAAAGAAAAATATGTTAGGTAGGTACCTACCTACCTACCTTTTAGTTTTGCTTAAACACAGCTAACGTGAAATTCGAATTGCGAAGGTGATGGCGGGCGATTGTCAAATGAATGCAAATTCGTATAATTCGCACACAATAAATTAAATCTTAGTACGGAATTTGAACGTGCATCCAAATTTTTTCGTGTACTAAAATATCGAATTTGAGACTTTTTATTGTTCATGTTGGAACAGAATAAATAGTAGCAACAATTTTGACAACACAAAAAAACAAATGTTGCTGTCAAGTATTATTTGTCATTTCTTCTTCTAATTCGTTCATCATCACAACACAATAAAATCATTCACACACCATTTCTTTTTCCCCATACGCTATTCTACATGGAATTTTTTCGTGTATAAATAAATAGTAAAAACTGCTTCACGGAATTCCGTTCGATCTATCTTGGTGATAGTGAAAAATTCGCATTTCCCGTTCCGCCTTAATTGTGGATACCATTCAATGAATTATTAATACACGTTGTCGAAAAATCTTGACAATCACTTTGGACATCGCCTTCGCAATTCGAAAGCTTAAAAACAAAAAATTAAAATCCAAAAATGATTATATATGTATGTATGTATATAGGGTGGGATAAAAATAGTATCATAATGTGTCATAATTTTTGCAAATGACATTTAAAATCATTGTAATTTGACAAACAAATTTTACACCTTCAAATAAATGTTTCGTATGAAAACAGATTCCAATTCAAATTATACATTTATTTTTGCTCCTCATTCTATATAGGTACCTACCTACCTAACCTACCGACATTTTAAAAAATTATTTAGAGAACAAAAGCGACCTTCAAAAAATATATCGAATACAAGGTACAATTACAATGAGTTGAGCACATGTATTCTTCATTCGTTATATCTCGTTCGTCCTTCCTTAGTGTTACCACACATTTCAACAATTCAATGGTTCAATTTTAATTTAAAATGCACAAAAATAAAAATCAAAAAAAAAAAAACAATATAATATAATTATGATGATCCTTGAATTTTATGTATTTTCATCATTGCACAATAATATTGAAGAACAGACATTCCCATCCCATTTCTTGATTTTTTTTTTGTACTGGGTCGATTTATTTTTGAAGGTCATATTATGTATGTAGGAGGATCCCATTAATATGGAATTAAAGTAAAGTGCATACTACAATTTTTACAAGGATACAGAGTATACAGGACAAAGTGAATACTGTTTATAAATTGAATAATTTTTGTTCTTTTGGTTTTTTTTTTCATTTCCACTGTGTAGGTAGATAAATCATTCCCCTTCTCTTCTCTCACTTGTTTAAATGGATAATTATTTATTATTGTAAAATGGATTAAATAATTTTTAGTATCACTGTTGATTTGTAATAATTTTCAATTACATATATTATTTATTTATTCATTTTTTTTAATTCTTAGTTGTATTATTGTTTTGTCTGACTGAGATTTATTTATTTAGTTTAGTCTACTTCTGACTTCATCATCTCTACACAAACAAAAATGTATTTTTGTAAATCTTCACAAAATCATCTGAGAGCTGTGATTATGTAGGTAAAGGTACACTGACATTATGATGAACATGATGTGCTGTGCTTTGCTTATTATTCTTTTTTCTTTGAATATTTTAACTGTTGCCCAATTCCCCAAGAATTTTATAGTGAATTAAGATTAAGAGTACGTAGGTAGGTGTGTGTAGGTCTAGCTACAGCTCTATAGGTAAAAAAAATTTTTTAATTTTATTTTACATTACATATATGTATATGAGTACATAGCTATATTTGTCTGTGTAATAGGAGCTGCATGAACATGATTCGATTTGATCATCTTGCCTCTATGTAAAGAAGAAATTGTATAGAAATTTTTTTGGGTTTTTTTGGTGGTGTGTGAAACGTGAAAGTGGTGAATGACCTTTCTTTTTTTTAGCAATTATTAAAATACATAACTTCAAGGTCAACAAACAGCAATCCAATAGAATAAAGTATTGAATATTGAAAATGTTTTTAAAAATAAAAATTATAATATGTACCTAATAGATTAGATTACCAATTTTTTTGTAAAAGAAGTACGTTATGTATATATGGCACGCATTTAAATAAAATATCGATTTAAGAGGTAAAATCGAAATTTTTTTTTGTTGATTAATATACAGGTGAATATTGAAAATTATTTCATCACAAAGTTACCTATGTACCTGTTCTGCTAAATTATCTTAATAAATTATATTTTTACACTAATTCAACATTTTTTACTCTACTTAGACTTACCAAAATTTATTATTTTTTTTTTTTTTTTTGTGAACAAAGTACAGTTGTATGAAAATGTAAACTATACTTTATGTTTGAACGTTTTTGTTTTTATCTAACTAAAAAAAAAATTCTGTTTAAAATAAAGAACCCTCAAGTGCCTCAACCTCAATGCATGCAATAACAATATTCTCTTGTTGACTAATGCACATGCTATTTGATTTGCAATGCAACGCATGAAAGGGCTATCTATGTATGTTGTGGCTGTTTTTTTTTTATTATATATATTCAGGCAGTCTTTATGAGTATGTACGTTTGTATATATTATTCTATAATAGATTATGCATTTTATAGGTATAAAATAATTACATAGCTATATGTGAATATAAATGAACACAAATTTGATTTTTTCTATTTTTTTTTATTTTTTTTTGCTTCCCCGATTTCACATTATGTGTCTTTCTTTTGTTTATATCACTAAACACTATTCACTATCAAAAATTGTCTATAATTATTATTTTTAGATATAAAATGAATTTTTTTTAGCAAAGATTTGATTTATGAAAAATTCAAAATATAATTTATCATGTTTTTATTTATTTATTTACTTAATTTTTTCTAATTATGTTTCTGGATTACATATTTAATTTCATCCACTGAACTGAACACTGTACACAGTATTCAGTAACACAGTAGAGATACACTTTTATTGTTGATATTTTGAGTTTCTTATTTTTTGCCTTTTGTTGTTTATATTTAATTTTTCTTATTAGAATCCATAAGCTATTTTATTAATAAAATTTTATATTAGAAAAAAAAATAATTTTCATTTTATGTTGTTTTGTGGTTGGTGTTGGTGTGGTGTTGTCGATGTCGCGTCTCGCGCTTTTTCTTCGTTCACGTTCAAACTACACACTTCAATTTCAATTCAAAATGTATAATGTAAATGTATTGTATTATTCTTTTTTCCTTGTTTTTGTTCTTTATTTACTTATGTTTCTTTATTTTGTATTTTTTATTTATCATCATTTATCACCTCACCAGTCACCAAGTCACCACACGAACACGATATGATAATAATAATATATGAACAGCACCACAGCAGAATACAGAACACACATTACACACACATATTTTTCGGAAGCGAGCGAATCAACATATAACAAAAACAACGAAACAAAATAGAACAGAAAGAAATAGAAATCTTTTGATTATTGCAATTTACAACACAACAACATTTCAACTTGTTTTTTAAAACAAAAATCACCACCAAAAAAGGTAAACTCAAACTGATTTGACTGACGAACTTGTTGTGTTTGATAGATGATAATGATATTGATAATGATACCACATACCATATACCAACCACATCACGATCACATTCCATTAGCCACTCCACTACCCCTACTGGACTAGTTTATTATTTTTATCCAAAACAAATACCAAATAATGAAGAGATTGCCATGGTGTAAGGTGGGTGTAAGCTGTAATGTATAGTAAATTGATAAATCATCATATTAGCTAAGCTACATGTTTTTTGTTGCTTGTAGATTCCATGATGATGTGCAAAATCCATCAACATCAACATTCACAAACATTCATCAATCACTGCAGCTGCACTCAGACTTACTTACCATTACCACACCACTACCACTCTTCATTTATGACTTTTTTTCTTTGAACTTTTTGATTTTTTGTGTGTTGTGTTGTGTTGATAATAAAAAACAAAGTCTACAAAAATACAACTATGAACAAAATGTAACAATAAAGCAAAACATGTTATACTTCTTATTCTTACTGTTACTAGTTTCTACTTTACTTACTACACTGCGACTATATCATTTTTTGACAGCACAAAGCAACAAAAGATAAGTGATTTGTCGTGTGGTGAGTGATATTGAAATTAACTAGACAAAAGTATTATAATCTGGTAATACTCAATACTCAGCAACATTTTGTGGATGCGTGTTGTGTTATGCATGTTGAAGTTGCATATTTATGTAGTTGTTGCTTTGTTAAAATTGCATTGTTTTGTTTATTGGTTATTATTCATCATACTTCATGCAAAATAAGCATGCATGTAGCATGATGATGTATGCATGAAATGTTCAATCAAACTGAATTTTTCTTTCAAATTTTTTAGCAACATTGGAGAGAAGAGAAGAAAGCATATTGCATAAACAAACGATAATAGCAAATAGCAATGGAGCAATAGCAGATAACATAGCAAAGCGAAAGCAAGTAAATGATAATGAATGGATAATGGTTTAATGGTAAGTAGATATTGGTAAGACAAAGCAAAAAAACCCAAACAAGCATTAATTTTTCCAGTGGCGTAGTAGTATTTTTTTGTTTCATCGATCTTTGTACTTGTTTTTTTTTGAAAATAACATGTTACATAATAATAAAAAATAATGTAACGTTATTATTTATATTTATTATTTTTAAATTAATTACATTTATTTATTTCTGTATGTAAAAATACATTTATTTAATTATGACATGTAAAAGAACATAAAATCGATATTTACTTTTATAGGTAATGGTAATTAGGTGGTATTAATAGTATTAGGTATCTACTTACCTTTACTTTTATAGATCAAAATGCACATCATTTTTAATTTTGCACAGTTACAGTTACACTTGCACGAACTACACCTTTGATTATTTAAAAACATTTCTTAACACATCAAAATCAAACCAAATTATTCAATTGACTTCTTTTAAAATTCATTTTATCTGCTGAAAGCATGAACCAACATCCAATAACTAGGTACCACTAGACTAGCACATCATCATGATCATTACATTATCATCACATCAATTTTTAGATGTTTTTAAATATGAACGAACACCGCTACCATCAAGAAAAATTCCAAAAATAATGTGCAGTAATGTAGTTGTTTGTAGTGATTGTGGTAATAATCAAAATAATTTAAATGATATTATAAAAATAATCGGTTATGATAATTATTAATATAGTTTTGATCGTAAATGTATATTTATAAATTTGATATTACGTTCAAAATTCATATAAATATCATATAAATAAACCATAATAAATATACAGTACATATTATGATAATTATGGTAATTATATAAATCAAGGCTAATTATGAAATTTGTATTATAATAAATAAAAAAATGTAAAAGAAAAATGAAGAAAATAAAAATTTTTACATGCAGAACTAAAAATTTCAAATCTCAATATTTCGAAAACGAAGCGAGATATCGAAAAATTTTATTTATTTTTTTTCGTCTTGTTTTGAGCTGTTTTATAAGAAATCGTCGTCAAATCGGCGGCGCCACGGAAATCAAAATCTCCCCAATATTTAAATTTAAAAATAATAAATGAGATTGCAATCTATATATTAAAAATATATTTAAACATTCATTAAAGAGATCTCTAATCTAGAATCTTACACCACCCCCCCAGATTGCTTAAGAACTATCAAAGTGCTGGAGTGATGAAAGTGTAGAGTGATTTGAAGAAGACGAGGACGGATGGAGTGTATTGGCGAATAACAGAACGCTCTGGAATGAGATCGTGTAGAGGGCTAGAGTCCACCTCGGACTGTAACGTCAGGGATAATAATAATGATGAAGAACTGTCAAATCTTAATCAATATTTACACATAAATAACAGTACTGACCTTAGAGAAAATCCACTTTTCATTATTTAAGATGAGAAAAGATTTCTGTGTTAGGAAGGGTACACGAAATTATCATCAAAGTTAACGATAAGTTCGTTAAGTACTTAGTTGTCATTTTGTAAGATTCTTTATAATCGTACAAAATCTTATGTCATCTTAAGACGATTATAGTTAGGAGGACTTATCACTTATAAAAAAAAATAGTTCATAATCACACTCTCAAAAGTGATACATTTACCTTCAAATCTGTCAAAATAACTAAAGCCAAGTCAAGTGAGTACTGTGTACTGTGTGTTCAAGATAATTATTGATGTATACGAAAGGTTCGAAATTACAAAAGTTGATTAATTACACCATCTCCTCCCTCCCCTTTTATTTATTTTTTTTTTCAGGTTTTATTATTTAATTTTTAATTAGTAAACTTCAAGATATATTATTATTAGTATTCGAATAATATTTATTACTTTATTTATCATTATTGTTCACCTTAAACATTTCAAAATTAATTAATTTAAAAATTTAATTTTAAATTTACTTTTAAATTAGAAAAAAATAATGTGAATAAATTATTCATTCATAATCTATTTTGTAATTTTTTTTAATTTCCAAAAAAAAAAATATATATAATCATCATCATCACCAACTTTGCACATTTTCTCCTTCTGGTATTGGTAATTTTTTCTTCCAAGATACTTAATTCTCAAAGTGAAAAAAAAAAATAAAAAAAATAAGAAATATGAAATTAAATTTTTTAGATTTTCAGGAAAAGAAAAAAATTCTCTATTCTCTATTCATAAAATTTTCAGCAGCTTCCTTTCTTCTTCTTCTTCTTCTGTTTCGTTTTGTTTTGGTTTTATTTTTTATTTGCTTAATCAATCCTTAATTCGAAGTGAAAAATAAATAAAATTCTATGTTATTGTTTTGTATGTATGAATTTCATTTAATAATACATAATAATTTTAATAATTGAAAAATGATGGTGGACTTGGACATATCAATTCTTCTTCTGTATTCATGTTATTTTTATTGTTGCCACTATTATCCATTATAATATTTGTTTCCTTTTTTCCAATTGAATTTTTACGAAATGGATTACTTGGATTTGAATTATGTAATGATGATGATGATGATGATGATGGTGCCGTATAATTATCCTTACTCGGATTAGAATATAAATTATTATTTCCCTTTTGCCAGAATCCACTGTTACTGCTAGAGGTATTGGTTGTTGTTAATTTACTACCACTTTTGAATTGATTTTTATTTGACATTAGTGATGATAAAGGCTGATGATGATGTTGTTGTTGTTGTTGCTTTTGATGTTGATGTTGATGTGACTGTGACTGCTGTTGTTGCATAGATCCTTTTCCAATCGATTTGGTTGATGATGGTGATATTACCACATTATTACCACTACCACGGTAGCTATTATATCCATCAGAACCGTAATAGTTAGAATTTGATTTCATATTACCTCTGGGATCCATCATTTCCATACCAACGGCACCACCGCCACCACCGCCACCACCACCACCACAACCACCTCCGATATCATTATTCTTCATATATCCTCCACCATTGCCTCCATCATTATTCATTCGATTGTAAGTATTTAATTTTGGATCATTATATTGATTGGTTTCAGAAAAATAATTTCCACTTCCTGATCCTCCTCCTCCTCCTACTCCTCCTACTCCTGCAACACCGCCAGGTCCAGATGATGAGTATCTTTGATATTGTTGATTATACGGAACATCTTGTAATCCACCACTCATATATGAATTTCCTCTGGTACCATTATTACCACCATCATTATTACCGATACTATTATTGGCATTTCGATAATTGTCATTCGGATAATTATTATGTCCTCCTGATTCAATTAATAATGACGATGATGATTGTGGTGGTGGATGATAAGATTTAGATTTTTGTTGTTGCATTTGCATCATCTGTTGATTATTATCATTACCACCACTACCACCACGATATGAATTCATTTGTATTTGAGGTCGAACAGATGATGATGATGACGATGGTAATGAATATTGATTTCTGTCAGTTCCACTTCCAGTTCCAATTTCAGGTCCAGGTCCGAAAACAACATTATTTTTACGTTTATATTCATCAAAATTACGTATTAATATTTCCATATCTTGAATAACATTTTTAATTGGACGTATTTTATGTGATGGTACAACATCTGCAAATATTTGTCCTTTCAATTTTTCCATTGATGTCATAAAGAACATATAATATTCGGTATCCTTTAATAATTCATTTGAATTTCTATTGTTTTCCTGTAATTATTGAAAAATTAATTAAAATGTAATATAATGGTTGAAGAATTATTATTTCCAGAAAATAATACAATATTATTTATACATATAAAATTCAATTTTTTTTGTAACTGGATTAATCCTGTAAAATAATTTTATTATTTTTGTTTTTTTTTTTTTTTTTAAAACATTTTATTTAGAAATTTTTTATTTTTATATTCTTACCACCATATCCTCTGAAAATAATAATTAATAATTAAAAACAAACAAATAATGTACATATGATGACAAGACAAAAAAAAAAAAAAAAAAAAAAAAAATTCGTATTAAAACGAAAAATTTCAATTTCGATTCACTTTTCATTTGAATTCAAAGTATGTACTCCATATTCTTACATTCATATTAGAAATGGCATACAGTACGAAATCAGTACACACACAATACTACTCTTGTCGTGTACATGATAATTTATCTTCATTTTGCATTAAATTTTCCATATTACCATATACAGATGAAAAAAATTACATATACTATAGACAGACCAGAGTTTTTTAGAAACTTTCTTAAATCTGTTTAAGTAGAATATAAACTGGTTGGTCTGTCAGCAATCCGTTCAGAAGTCGTTTAGCCTAAACCACTTCATGATGCAAGTACATAGTTTAACTCGATGAGAGTTGTTTTTTTTTTTTTTTTGAACATACAACAAATGACAATTAAACCAGTTTTCTGTCAGTCAGTAGGAATTCTTAACTAAAAGCTTTTTTCTAAACTGATTTAGCTAAATCCAAAAGAAGATTTTGGTCTGTCTGTCACTTATTAGGTACATAGGTACATAAAAATTTTTCAGTTATTCGCTTAACTGTAAATTTTTTTTTGCTTTTTGCCATGACATACATTTTTCTATATGTATTGAAATCCGTGTCATTTAAAATGACATTTTTGTGGTACATATATAATAATCATATAAAATCGGCTCCATTTTATTTCAATGGTGCCATTTTTTAATGATCGATATTATGATCAAATTTTAATTAATTTCTTTTTATTATCTACATACATATATATGTTCATATGTGTAAGTAATTTTTGTTTTTTTTTGTTATATACCTTTTCAAAAAGTACAGCTTTTCCAAGGAAATCGATAGCTTTCGGTCCTAAACTTCCCAATTGATCTTCAACAGCTGTCAATAATCTTAGAATTGATACAACATTTGTTGGTTCTGTTGGACGTCTTTCATTAGCTGATCTTTTTTTTGATAATGATACTGTCGTTGATAATGGGCTGCGACTTCTTTCACGTTTTTTACTCAAATAACGTATATCATCATCAGATCGTCTATCTAAATGATGATGATGTTGTTGTTGTTGTTGTTGCTGTTTTTGATGACGTTCATTATGATGTGATTCATAATTAATAATATTATCAATATTATCATCATGACGTGATTTATTAGAATTATCACGACGACGATGATTATGACTTTTATGTTGTTGCTGATAATCATTATGATGATATTGTTGCTGTTGATCTTGTTCATAATATTTTTGATTATAATTTAATTTTTTATCAATAATTATTGATGGTGGTGAACGTGATCGTATCGTTCGTGATTGTAATAATGTTGATCGTGTTCTCGGTGATCTTGAACGTGATAATCGTCGTAATAATACATTTGAAGAAAATATTTTTAAATTTAATTTTCTTCTTCGTATCGGACTTGGTGAACGTTTATGCAATGATAATTTTAATGATTTTTTTATATCATATTTACATCGTCCAACATCCATATCATAATATTTTTTTAATAATCCAGACCAATATATTTGCCATTCTGGTTTAAAATCATATTTTTCGGGATCAATAAAATCTATAAAATTTCACAAAATAAAATTTAAGAAAGAGAACAGAAATAATATTTTTTTTTTCTTTTTTGCTGGTGATTAAAACAAATACAAAAAAAAAAAACAACAACGTAATTTAACATTTCGATTTCCAATTAGCATACATATTCATAAATATAAAAAAAAAATTATTTCAATTTAAAAATAAAATAAAGAAAAAAGAAAACAGATAAAAGAAGAAGGAAATTGTACACAAATTTATATACTATACATAAGTTTGTGTAAGTATATCAAAGCTATCAATTAATTAAATTAATGCCACTATAAAAATAAATGAAACTATATAATATTTTGTGTTTATTAAACGTATTACCATTTTTTTTTTTTTTTTATATATTAGTTGAATTCGATCAACATAAAATTATAAATTTACTCCTGTAAATGTTTCTTTTCTTTTTTTTTTCCATTAAAATTATTTCAAATGTTATTATTATTACATACCTTTTTCCAATTCTCTAACACGTTCACGCCAAAAATTTTTCCATTTTGATGCATATTTTGGATGACTTTCTGGATTCTCTTCATACTTTTCATATTTTTCATCTAAATCATCTAATGTTGCACCAAGCATTCTTTTGTATCGATCCCATGCAATTGGACTATCATCGATTTGTATTTTTGGTGGGCTGCTCCTTTGAAAAAAATAACAAAAAAAAAAAAAAAAAAAAATTTTGTGATATATACAAATTGAATGTAATTTTTTTTTTTTTGTTATTTTAGAACCATTTAAAATAACTGTATGCAAACTACATAATGTACATTGTTTCCTTCAACTTGAAGATAGCGTGATTTGTATTTTATTTTTTTACCTTCTACGAATTTCCGTAGCATGTAAATTCGATGGATTTGAACGTTTACCAGAATTTTTACCACTATCAATACCACCAGCACCACCTACACTACCAGCACCACCACCACCACCACCACCACCACGTTTAGTAGCGATCGGTGTCGATGAAGATTTTGGTGGTATTGGTGATATTGTTTTTTTTATTGTTGATTTTTTTCTATCTTTTATTGAAACTGGATCATCATCAATAATATGTTCACCTTTAATTGCCTTATCAATTAATGATTTTATTTCATAATCTGGAAAATCAATTGTATTCTCATTATAATGATATTGTATTAATGGATTACGGCATGCTAATATAAATTTTTTTTGTGCACGATTAAATTCAATAAAATCAATTATACTGATTTTACGTTGACCACGTATTTGTTCAATTTTACGATATAATACACGAAATATATCACGTACAGCTTTACGTCGTTTCAAGCTATTCGTTATTTTCTCTTCTAATTTTTCTGATATTGATGAATGTAAATGTTTAAAATGTCGCAACTAATAAAAATTAAATATATAAAAAATATAATTTAATAATATTATTATAATTTAATAATAATAAAAAAAACAAAAGAAAATATTGATTACAATGTAATCAGCTTGATGACCAGCTCCAACGAAATGTTGATACGCTTCACCTTGAATTTTTGTATTACATAATGTACAAAAATACAATATTCTACGTTCATCATATTTCATTTTGAATGCATAACATAATCCTAATATTGGTGCATTACGATTATAATCATGTATCTGATCATCGATTAGCTCTTCATATAATTTTCTTGGTGGTATTGGTTTAAAATTACATTCTTTAATTGGTAGCAAACGATCATAATATTCTGGTGTAACTGTAAATAAATGACAAAAAAAAAAAAAAAAAAATTCTTGTATTAAATATTGTTGTTCAAACATTTTTTTTTTATTTTGTACATTACTTCTTTTAATATTTTCTCCTGGATAAATTTTAATTGGTTGAATAACAAATTTATAGCTATTCGGTTGTGCGAATGCTTTACGATATTCTTTAGCATTAATTGATTGTTTTGTTAATTTTTTATGTGATTGTGATACAAAATGTTCACGTAATTTTAATTCACCACTTATACAGCATTTACATAAATGACAATTAATTGGAAATAATGATTTTGAATAAAATATACTATTATCGGCCAATATACGTGATGAACGTAAACCAATTGAAAATAAATATTCTTCGGTACCATCATCTAATTTTATTTTTGAACGAAATATTTTCATAAATTCTTTATCATTTTCACGTTCAAATTCATTAAATATTTTTTCATTTATTTTTTTATCATCATCATTATTATCCTTATTATTATCATTTTTTATAATTTTTTTATTTTCTTCATCTAAATCATCTTCTAATTCTTTTAATTGTTTCATAATATCTTCATCGATATCAACATCATAATTATCATCATCATCATCATCATGAACATCTAATATTTCAATATCTTCATCTTTTATTGTTTCTTTTTTGATTTTATTTTTATTATCTGATTCTTTAGGTTTCTGAAAATAAAAATATTTAATTAAAATTCGTTAAAGTACAACGCTTCTTCTTAACCTTGAAAATAATTTAAATCAAAATTTTAGTTGCATTTTTCTTTTAAAATTTTTTTGGCAAATATTTAACCGCATTTATTTTAAATTAAATAATTTTTATCTAATTGACTATTATCATCATATCCTATCCTGTATGAGCTTGTACGCAGTTCAAATAATCGAGTTTGACCTCATTTTATTGATTAATTTACGAAAATGTAAATCATCACATTTTTGTAATATGGAAAAAATTTCTTTTTTTTTTTTTTTTGGCAAAATGAAAATTACATTATTTCGATTACTTACCTCAGAATTTTTATTTTCTTCATTTTTTGAATCAGTTTCTGAACCCATATTTTGGCTTTATATCCTTTAATTAACACTTTAAAAGATATTTTTATTCCTTTTTAAATATTTGAAAAAATTTTAATTTCTTTTCTTTGCTTTGACACAAGGCAAGTTAACAAGCAATATAGAGTCATATATACACGGATACAACGTTTTTAGCATTTCCTCTAGAAGGGGTAAAAAATGTTTACCTGTTTATACATCACTTTTATAAGAATTTCACTTCACACTTCACTCCTTTCTTTTTTCGTTGTTTCTTTCAAATTTCAATTCAACTACCAACTACCAAAACTACTCTGTAAGTGTAATCTGCAACTGTAGTGGTATGTTTTATTCTTCTTCTTCCCCTTTTGTGCTTCTTTTTCTTACTTACATCATTTCGAAATAATTTTTGACAAGCAAATTTTTTTTTTTTTTTAACTTATCAAAATTACACCACACTATGTCCCACCACATCCTACAAGACACAACAAAACATAATACAAAATTCACAAAACTTCATTCAAAAAATTTATGATGTACTAAAAACTTGTTCACTACTTCAATTACTGTGAATTATGAATTCGAACAGACAGATTATGATTGTGAATTGTTGTTAATAAATTTCTCTGAAATAATCGAAATCGATTTTTAAAAATTTTGATTTTTTTTTTTTTTTTTCAAATTCAAAATGTAATCTTTTACAACTTTAAGATGGCGCTAGAATTACGGTAATAGAATTACGGAAATACAGACATTTGAATTTTCTAAGAAGGAAAAACAAAAACCAACGTCAAAATAAAAGTTTTGCCTTAAAAAACTAAAAGAAACAGAGTACATTTTATGCACGCATACAAAACAAACAAATTATGAATCTACAGTCAATAAAGGAAGAATGATAATTCGTTTATTCGATAATATATAGGAAAATTGCATCATCATAAAAATTATCATTTTTTACAATTCCCAGAAAGGAAATGAAAGGACAGGAAAGGAAAGGAAAGAGGAAATAAATGTAGACAACATCGAGGAAGTAACTAGGAAAGTAAGATATGAGATATGAGAGGTTAATGATTTGAAACTAATCAAATTTCGAGAATTGCGATCGTATTCGGTGTTCGTGTATTATGTTATTATCATCCATCAGTATTATGGAAAAGGATTTTGATGAAAGAAGAGGCTAAATGTTCAAAAAGGCAGTCAAAAGCTAATAATTATGACGATGATTATTTTTAATACAAAATTATTTCTAAATCATTATTATTGTTCGATTATCTATATAAATTCATGCATATATATCTACGTCTGATCATCATTGATCTTATATTGTAGACACACAGAGGTTGAAATTAAGTATTTTGCTAATTTCAGCCTCGAAATCCAGAAAAACGGACGAATTTGGGCCGAAATCTATTCAGCGAAATTACATAAAAAAAAGTAATTTCGCTCGAAATCTACTCATGTTTCGCTCTTTACGTAGAACAGAGACATATATACTAACAAATTGTAAACCAAAAAACAATGTTTTTTTAAAATTTTCATTAAGAAATACATAATTGAATATAAATGACAATTAAATTTAATAGAAGAAGTAGGCTATGTTTAGATAAATTAAATAAATTCAACAAACTGTCAAAATCGCTGTGTGTCACCTTCGTAATTTCTACTCGAAATTAAAATGAAATCTACTTAATTTCAATCTCTGGTGTGTCGAAGACATTAAAGTTGTAAAATTATGAAAATAAATTTCAATTGAAAATTTCTAATAAAGTTAACTATACTGTACATACACATTCATTTTTATCACATTAACACCTGATCGTTATTTTTTGGGTAAATAATTTTATTCGGTGTTTTGTATTTTTTTTTTTCAATCTTCTCTTTGGTTTATAATTTTTATTTTGTGACAAGAGTATGTGAACATAAATTAAATTTTCCATATACAGCATCTATCTATTTATTTTTCGTATATATAATAACGAATGTATGTGTGCATTGTCTTAGAAAATTGAATATTGTTACACATAATGTATGTACATACAAAAAAAAAAAAAAAAAAAAATTATTTAATTTCAAATTTAATTTTTCTGTACATTATGTACTATATATTCGTATATACTCATACTATAGTTATAATTCCAAGGACATTGACTTACATTACACTTGTATAATAAGACGCTACCATGCTACTATATATCTACTATACATTGACATTACATACTTATACACACAATGTTAATACCGTGTCGTCGTCAAATTTTTTCTTAGTTTTTTATTTTTATTTTTTGTTTTTACAACTTATTTTTATTTTTATTCAATTTACTTTTTTGTTTGTTTATTTTCTTTTGGTTTTTTGTATTTTTCGTTGTTGTTGTCTTCCTTTCACTGCTTTGATAATGAGGTGAACTCAATAAGAACGAACATTATAATGAATATTTTTATATTTGCCTATATAATATGTATGTCTGCATGTAAAATGTTTATGAGTGTATGTACCTATAGATTATGTATGGCATGAATGTCTTTTTATAATTTTAAAATATTGTAAAATATATACATATATATATATATATTGTGTAGTATATATGTAATGTTTTTGAATTGTAAAATAATCATGCAAATATATTCGTAAGTGTAATATAAGATATATAAACGTAAATGTATCACATTATAGAGACATATATGCATAACATGTTACATATCTACTACATATACATATCTACATCTAATATTTATTAATATAAAAAATTTAATAAATAAAATATTATTAATCTGCAACTATTGCTGCATTCCATTGGATTAAATCAACTGTTCGCAAGTAAGTATACTTGAGAGTAATAGCATCTACCCTTCCGTCCGTACTCTTATTTGCTCTATTAAAAATCTGAGCAGTTACGCTAAAAATTTCTGTAAGAGGGCATTATTAGTTATACTATTCCTTAACAGATGGATTTGAATAATTGAAGGTTAGAATTTAAAATTTATTAATTATATAAATAATAATTTTATTACCAATTTTATTTTTTGTTTATAAATCACATCTATGTGCTATCACCTGACCTCACTTAGTTTGGCTTAACTTTTGAGGTTATATTTTACAATTTTTCACAAAAAGTGTGTTCCATTGGCAAACTACTCGCGAGTATTTGCAAGTAATGAAATCAGTCCAATGGAACACAGCATATAATAAGTATGTAACTGCTTTACTATGGTAATAGTGAGTGTATTTGTCATTATAATTTTATTCTTTTTTTTATTTTTTTTTGTGCATTACATACACACATATGCACAGAAAAAAAAGTGTAGGTGACAAGAGAAAAATATTTTCATAGTATATAAATAATAGGTATATTTGTTGTAGATCTTACCACTGATCATTTACGTGTATGTATAGTGACGGATAGATGTATAGCCCCATTGCATAATTTTCAATTTTTCGTTGCCTATTTCGAACTTTCATCACCCCCAAAGTTTACTCAGTTTTGAATGAGTACACGCCATGCTGGGAAAAAGAGCTTAAAGTTTATTTAAATTGTCACAAATATTTTGTGCCTACATTTCTTTAACTTGAAATGAGTTCGAACATTCTACTGATTCGCATATGAAATTTAACCAAGTTATACAAAGTTTCAAGGAGGATGTCACTCTAAACTTTATTTACTGGCGGATTTTCAATTCGAAGATGCTCTGTTACTGCTTTCTATTTTCATAAATCCTCTCTATGTGCAATTATGCCTCTGGAATTTTTTATGAAGTTGAAAATCTAAGCTGCCCGCTGGGTATATTTCAATAATACTTGCTTCTTGTCTCGTAATAAAATCAGAGTCAACTTCGATTATTTTGTGGCTCTTAATTTTAAAATTAATATCATCTTGAACTATGAGTCTATAACCAAACTTAGACTGCAAAATTCAACAAATTATTCAAGAAAATTAAATAAAATTACCCTGAATTTGGCCATTTTCAAAGTTGCAAACTTATAGCGTCAAGCTTGCGTTTTCATAATGTTCATTTGATAAACTTACAATAATGTAAATGTCAAATGTTAATTTATTCAAGCTCATTTTAGATAGATAGTCAATCTATAAGTCAAAATTTTGCAAGATTCATGCTCGTCATCTTTCTAATCTTGCTGCTGGAATTTTGATTTGAATTCTAGTTGATGAAGTAAAGCTTGACACTTTGAAAACAACCTTTATATGAAACTTGAATTAAAATCAGCCCCAATTTGCTATTCAAAAGTTCACTATTCAGTATAAAGTTTTACTTATGTAGAACAAAATTTTTTCATAAAAATAGACACAAATATTGAATTTTTTAGTGAGGCCGTGAGGCGTGAGGAGGCTATCCATATTTCCATCACTATACACCCATGTATACATGTACGCAAGTATATATAGGGGTATTCGATGCATTGTGCCGTGAAGTGTCTGACACAAATTTTCCAAATGGTGAATTTTTTCAATATAGATAGATACTACATACTCGAACTCGTAAATATATAATTTGAAAATTTTGTTGTGCGTGTGTGATTTTTGATTATTATTATTATTATTATTATATTTCTTTAAAGAAAAAAAATTACGAAAAAAATAACTAAATAAATAAATAATTTTTATGGAAAATAATTTTCAATTAAAAACAATTTCATACTTTCTGAATTTTTAAAAATGAAGGTGAAATCTATGATGAAAAACTGTTTATAAACGATTAGACTTTTATACACTCCGTCCGTATATAAATGTATATAGGCAGTAGGCACATATTAAATGATATAAATTAATTTATTTTATCAAAATTTTGTATCTTGTATATAGGTACAATAGTATACATTCGTTTCTATATATGATTCATATTAAAAAAATGAAGAAAAAAATATAAAAGATCATTCTTTCATTTTATTAACAGCAAATTATCAAATTTTATGTTATTTTATGTGATATGATTGCGCACACACTTAAAAGTATTTTTATATTATTTTTTATAATTTATTTAATCTTTTTTTATTTTTGTTTTCTAAAAAAAAAGTTAATTTCTTTTGATAATTTTATTAAAATCTTATTAAAGGGTTGTCAAGCGAAAATGTATGAAAAGGAAAAGAATGACTTGTGCATTAATATTTTCAGAATGACTTTTTGCTTTTAGGTATTGTCCTTGATGTCAAATTTTCATATTAACATCCTATCGTTACATATAGTTATTTTTTCATTCGTACATTGATATTTACATATATATAGATATAGCGGATATCCTGACCTTAATCTTGTCAAAATTCTATCCTTAATCTTGTCAAAAATTTAAAAACGCGATCGTTTTAGATCATGATCATACCATGGTGAAATCCTATAACTTAGTTTTAAAAAAAATCTCATTTGTTCATGATATTAATCAATGATACGACAAGGACAGCCCTTGACTTGAATAGTCTTGGCCTACATAAACCACTATTATATGAAGTAGTTTTCTCAATAATCAACACCATATTATCTATTATGTACTTCCACCTACAGTTTAATATGGATTGCGAATCACAGAAATGTTAGTTTAGAGATTAATTGTTAAAAAAAAAATAATAAAATTTAATACAATAGGAGATAGGACGTTTTAAGTAATTCAGATCCTTTTTGATTTTCTAATCAAATCTGACTATTTTTGAAAAAACTCAGACCCAATTTATCGAACATTTTAAATTTTCAAATCGTTCTTATGTGCTAGACAGACGAAAGTGAATCAATGGATAGATAATTCGTTGCGAATGATCATTCATTTGTTGTCTGTGTCTGTCACTCCAAATTAAGTTTAAATGATCAGTACATCTTCATTCTAACTTCATTGTAGATGAAGTAAGTTCGAATGAAGTAAATTTCATTGAAGATTCTGAAACTTCATTCAACGACGAATGAAAATGGTGAATTGGAAAATTTTAGTGGTGAAAAAGCAAAATGACAGCAAAAACCACCATATACAGATTATAATAATATAAAATTGACAGTAAATGATAAAATTGATAATAAAAACAAAAAATTTACACAAAACCCTAATGTAAATAAATATATTAAAAATTAAAAATATATGAATGACAGCCTGAATGACCATTGAAATAGGGTCTTGTGCCAGGGGCAGGGGGATTTTGAATTATCATTCACACGAATAAAAACTGGAAGAAATGATCATCGCCTCATTTTCGTCTATCTACACATATAGATCTGGGGTGGGTTCACGTAAGGTGATTGGTGATAGGTGATAGTTAAAAAGTGATCACCGAAAAGTAATTGTTCGTGTAAGGTGATCACCAAAAAAGTGATGGAATTTGAAACGCGGCGAATTCCACAGTATATTTATAGTTGTCAAACGTCAATCAAAACAAATAAAAATTTAAATTGTGAATAAGAATAAAAGAAAATTCAATAACGTTTTCGTCGCTATAGCATTTGTTATTTCAGATTCTGAAAATGAATCTCAAATAAAAATAATTAGGAGAAAAATGCGAGATAGCAATAATCCCTTGGAATTACCGGATGTTCAGTAAATTGCAATTATTCATGGAGAATTTCATTGTAAAAATAACACAATATACATATTTTAAATTACAATATTATTTAAATAAATTATATATCATCAACAGCAAACACCAATTGATTGTATGTGATTATGAGTATTTTTTGGTTAGGTAGAAGAAGAATAATAGTGAAAATTAGAAAAGTGACACCTCAAAATGCTATCACCTCAAAGTAATAACATTTAGTGATAATTTTTGGTGATTGTCACCATACGTGAACCGAAATTTGTGGTGAATATCACCAATCACCTTACGCGAACCTATACCCAAGGTCTTGTGCCAGGGGGTTTTTGAATTATCATTCACACGAATAAAGACTGGAAGAAATAATGATCATCAACTCATTTTCATCTGTCTACCACATATAGATCTGAATTTTCGAAAATAGTCATAACTACAATAACAATATAATTGCGGAGCAAGGATATTAAGAAAATTAATAAATAAAAAGTGAAAGTTATTAAAGAATTTCTGATGATTACATTTAAAACGATTACTAAATATTTTTGTAAATCTTTCTTATTTGTGTAATGGAAAATACAAAAAAAAAAAAAAAAAAATTGCATAAATTATGTAAAATGGTGTCGAATCAAAAACAAAATGAATGCGATCATTTATTTTTCACATAATTTACGTTTTATGGTACCTATATAAAGAGGGTATATTGATACAATGAATATTTTATGATGTATACCATAGTATATCAAAGTTACATTTATTTTGAAACAATAATATAATTATAACTTATCATTTTATTTATTTTTTTTTTTTTAAGATTTTTGAATATTATGTGTGTTACATGAGTACATCGCATTCGCATTAAATATAGCACATTTCGCAAAATGAAAAAAAAAAAAAACAAATTGCAAAATATTTGTATGGAAAATGGCATATTATCCGCCGCATATAGATGTTATATAGATGTAGATAAAATATAAGACTTATAAGTTCATAGGTTTCGTTTATACACAAGTAGATATATAGATGCAAATGTATATGTAAAAGGTATATTCCTTTCCTTTCTTCATATATGAAATATGACATGACATAATTCTGTCGAAAATGGTGTTCATGATGATAATAATGATGTTAATGTTAACGATGATGATATGATATTTGTTGTTTTTGTTGTTGATGATGCGATGATTTAAATGAAACACAAATCACTATAAATTTTCTTATTTTTCTGATTACATCAGACAAAAAAATATATATATATATAATGTATAGTGAATATATGCACATAAGTATTATGTATGTAGGTATATACTATATAATGAATGTGTACTCATTTTAATTGGAATATGCAAATTAAATTGTAGCTAATAATAAAATACATATTATATTATATAGAGTTAAGAAATTTTTCGTTTTTTTCTTTTCGTTATTTATTATGATTACTTCTATAATAATTTTTTTTTTTTGTATGAAAAACCAAAAACCAAAACCAAATTCAAAATGTATCGTATACATAATATGAATGTACAGCTATACGAGTAATATGTTCATATAAATGTAAAGTATATTTAGCCGAGAAGTTGATGATTGCAAAATCATCATTTTTTAAATAATAATGTATGTATTATAGTCGAACTCAAATAATAAAGTCATATACTTATATATACACCTCTATATATATGTACACCTGTATGTTATAATATTGCATATAAAATGGATTGAATATTTATCTATACACATATACATATGTATTTATATGTACGTAAGACCTTCTCCTACAACATATGTTAAAAAAAAAAAATTATGTTATTTTTACAACGGAAATGAATTTTATAAGAGAATATACAACATATTAAGCAAAACCAAAACCAAAAAATATTTAAAAAAAAAATAAAAAAAAAAAACAGCAACACTTATTATGCTGCTGTGCTGTGTCTAAATGGTGTTGAATTTAACAATTTGAAATTATGTTGAAATTTTTTGTGTATTTTAATTTATATTAAATATATACATAAGTGTATACGTATATACATATATAACGTATAGCATATACACAGGAAATTTCTGTATTATAAATGATTGTATGATAAAGTAGATTCTAAGGTTACTATTATACTATATATAGTTATAGATATGTACTTGAGTACAATAAAAACCGTTTCGAATTCCTTTACTATTGAAGGTATAATACATACGTAATACAATACATACATAGCTACTACATTTTTACTATACCATACTACTTGCATTTATTTAATTTTAAATATATATCACTGTTGCTGCTGTTATACCATAAATATCATCAGAGATCATTATCATTAACAGTTTCGATCGGTTGGGTAGTTGGTACATTATACGTTAAAACATATAGAGATTTTAATTGAGAATATTATGCATTAAAAAGAGCATCATTTTCACTCATATTTTCATGGTTGAGAAAAAGTTGATTTTCTCTCTCAGTAGAATGTAAAATACGAATATTGAACAAAAAAAAACACAGAAAATCAAATAACCACCACATTCTATACTTGCTTCTCATGACGTATTAGTAATATTTTCTTCATCATCAGCAATAACGCCACAGCCGTATGTCGGCCTTGATTTCCTCCAGAAGTTGTCTCTATTCGTTCCTATCCAGCGTCTTTGATCTCCATTCTCTAATTACGAGCTGTTTAATGTCTTCCTGCACATCATTTAAGAAACTTTTCTTTGGTCTTCCTCTTCTACTTCTACATCCCACCGGCTCTCCATTGAATTTTTGTTTTACATTGTTGTTTTCACTAGTAATATTTTTATGGTAGAGAAAAATTAGATTTTCTCCTTTAGTAGAATGCGAATACTGAATATGACAAACACAGAAAATCAACTAAAAACATTTCGTACTTGCTTCTCTATTCTCTATAATACCTGTGATAACACATACTTTAAAGTCTAGAGCAGGGGAAATCATTGACTATAGCAGTAGCAGTACCCATAGTATTATACTATGATAGTACGAGTGATGTTTCACATCACATCTCATGTATACTCGTATTTTCTTTCTTCAGAAAAATTTGATTTTCTCTTTCTCTCAGTGAAATAATGCAAATATTGAACAAAACAAAACAGGGAAAATCAACTATCAACATTTTATACTTGTTTTTCTCTGCTCTATACATATTCTGGACTTCTGGAGCAGTATGTATCTTCGCATATCGATCTTTTGATATATACATGAGTAATGTTATTATATTTATTTACTAGTACTATGTATCTAAAGGTATTTTTGAATGATGTAATCTCTAGATTAATAAAATAATAAATATAAAAAGTGAAAAAAAAAACAAACTTCAAATAACAATTTGAGAATTTCAATAAATAGGAAAGTTATTGTAGTACATATGACCCCAATTTATAAAAAATTTTTATTTCCTTTTTGTTTTTTCAAATTTGTTAAGAATTATAATAAGAATAAGAATAGTAAGAAGAAGAAGAAGAAGAAGAAGAAGAAGAAGAAGGAGAACAAGTGTGTATGTACAACACATTAATATTTTGTATCATTGTGTGGTAAAGAGACATATATACTTACTTGTGTGTATAATAATGCACATAAATACACTCATGATCTGTGCGAATTGCATACACATTTTATACAAGAATATTGAATAAAATGTTCATATACACAATAAGAATGTTTTTTTTTTATATATGTAATCCTTCGTCAACATATGCATATCACTTATTCTATAAAGCCAATATCCAAATAATAATCAAATAAGTAAAATAACTAAAAACAAATTATAAATAAATAAATAAGGTAATAAAAAGTAAGCTTAGGTACTACATATTTATATATTACTTGGTATATGTAATGAACATTATTTTATATACAGTGTACACTCGCAAAATTTATACTGTGTATATGTACACAAAATGTTATTGAAAACAAAAAATCATATAATAAAATGTAAAAAAAAAAAAAACAAACCACATCTTTTTCTACCATCTAGATGAAATATTTGCATTTTCTTATCGTGAATTTTGATCGCAATTAAATGACGATCGTCGTTTAATATTTATAAATATACATATATGTATAGAGTTAATACGGAAATATGTATACTATATGCGCATGTTATATACACAAGCATTTATAAGTACTGCACAATTTATATTAAGATAAAATACATGCAACAGAAGAATTCAAATAAAATGACATGCAGTCCAATATTGTCAATCAATAAGGATCGTATAGAGAAAATTCGAAAATTTCATTGCTAGAATAATGGAATGTCTTTTTATCAAAATACGATTAATGAGTACATCACTATTAAGTTAATCTACATAGACATAGAAAATTTGTTCTAATTAGTATCTAAAATCTTCTTTTTAGTGTTTACTCCACTTAAGATTAGGGTCCACTTACTAATTACTATATATATCGAAAATTGCAAAACTATTGACGAATTCAATGCTGAAGGTCTAATTAAATCTAATTTTTTTTAAATCTATATATGTACATATGTATATCAAGTTCATACGGATACTCAGTCCATTATGGCACCGCTGATCAATAATTCTGTCAGACATATCATCCCCAGTTTTTATCAATCATCAGTAATCATTTACATGGTGTGTTGTGTACATTTGCTGATTGTTGCGGAATTAAAGATCGACTTTGGTGAGAGTAGCGTGCTGGATGAGGTTTGTACTCGGAACATCAAGCATACCAGTCCGACACCACAGCTATCGAGCTATTCAAGCCCCCATATACCAAATATGATTTGAAGGTTTCAAGTAATTTGAAGTCAGAAGTTAGATCCAAAAATGAAATAGACTTTGGTGTAATGAAGTCAAATTGAATTCAGTGAAATTTTTTTTGAAACTTTTAAGTTTTCGTTGATTTTCGTTCATACACTTTTTAACTACATAATATATTGTATGCCATCTCACCATCTTTAGTGATTTCTGTCAAAGAAAAAAATGTTATTAAAATTATTGTCATAAAATAAAAATCATTTTAAATGAATTCTACTGTATCTAGAATTTATAAATATAATGTACTTTCAAAATCAAATTAAAAAGTTAAATTTATATGAAAAACTTCAAAAATTCGACTACATACACGAGTAATACATATATTATACTGATATTATATTTACTTAAAACATGACTAAGAGATTTATTATACGAGTATATATAGACTATATACCTACCTGTATATGCGTGTATGTTATATTTTGTAAAATATTAACTTATAACGATAATTATAGTACATATTTGAAAAATAATAAAAAAATGAGAAACATTTTTATTAACCTACACCCACACTAATTAATTTGTTAAAAATACTATATACACGAATATGTTCTGTTATTAATCACACAGAAAACGAAAAAAAAAAATAAATAAGAAAAAAAAAACACGATAAAGAAAATTAAATAAAATAAGTTACAAAAAATTTCAATTTTTTTTTAATAATTTGATATTTAAACAGAAAATAATTCATGTGTGTATGGGATGTATAATGTAAAATGTACAAATTTCTTATATACTAATTATGAGTATACGAGTATATGTAAGCGATTTAAGTTTTTTCGATACAGGATGAATTTGAAAATTTAATTTTGATCTTTATATTGAACACACAAAACGATAAATTGATTGTAATATGTTGCCTGTTTAATTATTTTTTTCATTTTTAAATTGGTATATTTTTGAATATCTTCTCTCCTTTCATTTGATCAGATGTTAGTAAGATGGCTAATATTTTTTTTTGTATTTATTTTTCTGGTTGTATATTCGATTACATATAAACCCATATAAACAATCTTACAAGCTAAGCTCAAGCTATCGAACGACATCAAGAATATGTACATATATGTATATAACAAAACAATTTTTTGATGTAACTTTGTGAGGTTATGAAGTTTTAAAACTTTGAGTTGTAAGATTATGGCATTTGGAATCTTTGCATTCAGAAAAACCAGAAATGGAATTTTCATTCCGTAAAATATTTAACATCTTGCAATTATGGATGCATAAATCCCATATAAGAGAGCACACACTCATTTAAAAAAAATTCTCATCTTTTATAATAAAATTAAATTTGAATATTATCACTGGTCTTCAAAATGTCTTAAAAACTCAAGCAAATATGCGTCGGTTCGTAGAAAATTTTCAACTCTTATTTATAACTGTTTCTCCTCAGTTTTGATGGTTTCATTTTTTTTTTGTTTCAATTTCGCTCGAAATCCTTTTACCAAAAGTATTCATGGTCATTCATGTAAAAATATTATTTATAAATTTAGTAAACTTCTAAGTTCGACATAAATGCAGTCTTTATTTTTATCTTCATTTCTGTCACGATATTTTGACTTTCAATTCACCCTCTATGCAGATATAATCGTGTATATCAATTTTATAAAAATTGACTTTATACAGTCAGATTTTGACCTTATGAACGCCTCTTTCTCTCTCTGTCTCTAATAACAACATATGTATACTTATGCGTATTATAACAAATAATTTTGTAATCTTGATTTGGAATCAATTTTTTGATTATTATTACTATATTCATTTCTGAAAAAGATTTTTTTTTGTTATTTCTTATTTTTTTTTTTAATCGTTTTCTTCCTCTTCTTAATTTTTTTCTTATTCTTATTAATAAAATTCATTCATCATATACTTGTGCACTTCCACTTAATGTAGATACGAGTATATTCAAAATTTAAAGTGCAATACCCATAATACGCTTAAACATTTGTAGGTACATGTATCTGAGTTTTATTTTATTTATTTATAAGCTTCAAGGAAAAAATTCATATAAGGAAAAATTTAATATACTTACGAAAAGTCAAGAAAAAAAAAATTGAATTAAAATTTAAAAAAAAAATCTATCTCGCAAATATTGAAGTGAATGGAATGTTAAACATAAATAAAGAGTATACGGCATATATGATATCGTATGCAATGCGTATAATACTCGGGTATGAGATACTACATTGCATATTTAGAATGAAAATAATTTTCTAAACGCTCCCATTTATTGATCATATTATGTTCATATAATACATGCATTCTATGTAAATATCTATAGATATCGACGTATGCAATCTATGACTCGGATATAAGTAAGTATACAAATGTAACTAATTTGGAATCTACAATATTTACTTCTTATCTGATTTGAAGAACTGAGTGATTAGTGAGTATAAAGATTTCTTTTAATTTTGGCTTTTATTTGCCTTTAATTTTTGTTTTTGGAAGTATAAATGCAAGAAATATATTTTTAATTTGTTGTTATTATCATGACCCTATACAGTCATAAGAAGGACTTTCGTCTCTTAAAAGGGATCTCTGAGTTTCTCTGAAGGGATGATTGGACTCCTCTTTCCAACTTTGTACTTGGGGAGCTTCTTCAGGTCACTGTCATTGATTTCCACTATCTATTTCTAGGTTTGTCTCTGGGTCCTGCATCATCTTATCTTTCCTTACAACAGTTTTTTTTATGTGGATTTCTCTTCTATAATTCATTTTGTTGATATATTGTAGTCAACAGCGCAGTTCACTTACTCCTGACCCTGAGTAAGTCTTATTGTCTGTACGATTGTCATATGTGCCAAATGTTTTGTTTTTCCTCAATATTCTGTAATGTTGGCTGACTCTGCTAGATCCATACATTCGCCTAAGTATTTTCCTCTTGAAAATACTACTACATACAAAGATGTGTATTCCAATACACATATACCAGAATCATTAACAATTTCTTTCTAAAATTATTAGACAACTTGCCAGTATTAAATGCGTATAGCTGACTTTCTTTTTCTTAAAAAAAAAAAAAATCCACACAATATTTTTATAACAATTTCCCTCAAAGTCCTTAGAGATGCTTGAACTTAATTCGTTTATCATAGAAGCATGCATAAATTTTCTTCCGCTTCCGATAATTTATTTGATTATAGAGATTAAGAAAAACTTATATACAAAAACTACTTCCTTCTTGATTGCAGTTTAACGATTACATATATGAGTATGGCACATTAACTATATCTGCGTACTCATATTATTTAAATTATCATAAGTAGAAGTACATATGCGTAATTTCTTAATCGTTTCAATAATCGTGCATATAAGTATAGTTTAGAACTTTCTGGAATCATATGCAAAATAAAAATTACTCGTACTTTAGATGCAATGCATAATATATTATCGAACCCATTTTACCAGCAGAATGCATGCGTATTTTCATATATTTTTTTATATGAAAATCTATACAACCTGATACAATACTCAAAACTTAATATATCGTCATCATATGTATATATGAATGAATTCATACAACATGGGAGGTATAACAAAATAATTGTTAGATAACTTTCTAATATGCTGTATTTAAGTTGATAATAATGTTTACCTATACACAAATGTATGTAATTTGTTATTGATTGCTTTAGGCTATAATAAGATGAAACGTCGTGAACATGCATCCTCACTTACATAAATAAATTGTCTATAGATCAACATCAACATACATATGTATCTATACATGGCTATTTATTTTATATTTAACGTTCTATACAGATACAAATATTTATTTTTTGTCCGTTTGTATATATGTTGATATACTGAAACGCGAATAAAGTGCCATTCTATCATCATCATCAACGTACAATACATATACGAATATTATTTTGAACTTGTGCATATTCTGTAAAAAGTTCTAATAAAAAGAAAATTTTTTTTCTTGTATTAAATGTGTACAATACAAACACACAAACATACATAAAAATATTCTTATGATTTTCGATCAATCGTCATCTTCAAATCTTTATTGAATTGTACGCCTCATAACCTGCGTTCATATATACAATAATTTACAATAATTTTATGGTACGTGCATTAATACCTAGTATATACGAAGTTGAGTCTAGATCCTCATATACATATCTACGAGTATATTTTATATTTTTATACCAAAATGTGTTTGTAATAATATCTATTATGATGATGTCCATATGGATTCGTAAGTACGTACGTACGTATACGTATACGCGTCGCTATATATACACGAAACATAAAATCACAAACAGAATCAAAATCATCATTGGATCTATTAAAGTCATGGTCAGTTATTTGTACAATGTACATATACTTATATACGAGAATATATATGCGCGCACTTATATTATGAACGTATCGTACATACGTATGTATATGCATGTGTATAGTTTAGGTTTTATTTTAAAGTTAAATCTTGCAGTCATTTAAAAAATATTATTATTATTATTATTATTTTTTTTTGTAACAGAATTTATAAAATTTAACGATGATGATGATGATGTTGTCGATGATGAAGTTAAGTTTATGTGAGGTCCTTTTATCAGATATAATCTTTTATTTATATAAAAATATATATTGAGGGATTTAATATTTATTTGAAAAAAATAAAAAGATAGAAATATACACATTTTTATTATTTTATTTCACTACACATGTATAACCTACGCGCATACGTATACGTCACGTACATACATTTGGACGATTTATATTGGATTTTATTTACTTAATATTTCACTACATAGGTTTTTCGTATTTAAATTCATATGATACTTGTAATAATTAAAAGGCTACAATAATTTTATTCAAACAAATAGATACAAGAAGGATACTATACTAATATCGATTTTAGTACCGCAGAAGCTTCTTGTATACGATTATAATATGCATTACATACCTTCGTATGTGGATTGTGGACACAAAAACTACAGATGTACATTTATGGTTTCATATTTTCGGAATAAGTAGATCTGTGATTTAATTTTATACGAAAATTATAACTTAAGTCGAATGCGCACATGACTTTTAATTTATTTAAAAAGCAAAAAATCAAAATAATTTCTTAAAAAGGATATTAGTATAAATTCGATTTGAATTTGTGCAATATAAATATAATTTTTTCAAGGATAATAAATTATCGTTATTCTTCTTCTTTGATAGAAATACAGCTCCAAGTAAACCAGAGCTTTCATAGAAGTGATCTCATGACTTTATTACTATCATGCGCGTTTACCTGCAGTTTAATGAGAATTACGAATAAACCACTTAGTTGCTGATAGAGAAGAAAACTCTTTTACACGATACGGCATAGGGCTTAGATTGATCACAAAATATGATTAGAATTGATTAATGCTCTAATGATAATTTGCGTTACTTGTTGTCAGCAAGTATACTACTTATCAGCATTTCTAAGCTCTTTTTCCCAACAAGCTGGTATACTCATTCAAAGCTCAATGAACTTTGGGAGGGATGGAAGTTGGTAAATTATTTTTTTTACTTTTTACCTTGGATAGGAATCGAACCTGCATTTTTTATTTAGATCAATAGCCAGTTGCTCTATACCCCTTGCGCCATCAAGTCCCAAAAAATTATTCTTATAATGATAATTAATCTTCTGTACTGGTGTATGGTATCGATACCACATTTCTGTCTCAGATCATATGTTCTGTAGAAAGTTTATGTTTCTTTTTTTCAAAAAAAAAAGTAAAATTATCTTAAATTATAGTTACATTATAATTCATTCATTTGGAAAAATAAAAATAAATTTTCCCTTTCATAAAAAATATCTACAGATACTCGAGTACTTTAATGAAATTGCTGCGCAAATAAGTACATTTATATTAACTCTCACTTTTTTTCTTACTCCATTTTTTATTTTGTTTAAATATATTTTTACTTTAATTTGATTTACCGCATCTATATAATCATTATTATCATCTGCATGCGAATTATATCTTCGATTCGCATCATCATTATATTATTTGTGATCGTTGTCACAACACGATTTTACTATATACCACATCATCATAAATACCAATACCCACATAGAGATAATCATTATACGCATATACGAGTGTATTTTCACAATTTTCCTTTTTTTTTTAAAATAATTTTCTTCATGAGCAAATTTTAACACTCTGATTATTCAAGAAAATTATCAATTTTCAATGCAATAAAAGTAAATAATAATTTGCCTATTTATATATGTATGTACATATAAGATAAGTGAATTTAATAAAAATATTTCTATCTACAGGCACGTAATATGAACATTGTACATGATATATGTGACATGTGTGTATGTGTATAAAAAAAAAACAAATAAATAAAAAATTTTATTTTCTGTTCCATATTATGATTAAAAATTGAATTTCGTATACATATATAGTATATACGCAATGTGGAAATATTGAGACAATAATGCGCATTAATTTCGATATTTCACCGCTGATACGCATGCGTGTTAATAAGTGTTAAAAGACTATTTTGTTTTTTGATATATGTATAAATAAATTTTGAAGAAAGAAAAACAAAATGATTAAACGAAGGATTTCAAATTTGAATTATACTCAACGTCAACATATAGTATTTCTTCAGTATACGAGTATATAAATTTAAATAATAATTTAACAAAACAAAAACTACATATGTATACATATGAGACAATGTACAAATATTATTTAGAGTATAGCATTAAGGCATAAAGGAAAATAATCACCGTATCATAATTATATGGAATTTACTATGTGGGGCAGGTATACAAGTAAAAAGTAAAAATTTTTCATAAGAAAATTATTATTAAAATTTTGTCAAATTTTCACTTTTCTGTTACCACATACCCAGCTACCATCATTCGCAATATCAATTCATAATAATTTACATAAATTACAATACCGATCTGTTTAACTATGCATGTGCATTCACACAACAAATAAAAGTGTAGTCTTGTACAAATAGATTTTGAATTGATTTCAAGAAAAAAATAAAAAAATAAAAAATAAAAATAATAAAAGTAAAATTATACAGAGGTAAGAAAATTTTGAAATTTCTTATAATACTCATATGAATAAGTTTAAAATTTTGACACTATTTTTGAAAGGATAGATATTAAAAATTCAAGCATTGCGTGTATTATATAAAAGTGTGAAATCATTTTTTGTATGTAATTTAAATATTACATATTTCAGAAAATTTAATAAACGGTCGTCGTTAATTCATTATTATTATTATTATTTGCAATTTTTTGTTACTTATAACTTTGAAATGTTTTTCAAAGAATAATCTATGGACTAAATTCGTTGGGTTATCATTTAAAATATTGACTGAATCTATATGATGTGACAATGATAATTCAAATTATATTCTTACAATTAGTAGTCCGATGACCCTTGAAAATGCATTGACCTGCACCTGAACCCAGTCCAGTGGTAGATTTTCCGATTAAGCCCTCCTAATCATCACTTGGAGTATCAAAATTCAAAATTCAAAAATGAGTACACATGATATGTGAAATCGTTACTATCGTAGCTTTATAGATACATATATGTAATATCAAATATTAACACTAATTTGTTGATTCTGGCTTAATGCAAAACCAATGTATAGTGCTATCTTGGCTTCAATATTTTTCTAAGTAGCAAATCTTAAATGAAAAGTTAAAAATAATAATTTTTTATTTTCACCAGATTTGCAATTTCGAAATCGAAGTGTTTGTTATCATTAGCTTTCTTTAAAAAAAAAAAAAAAAAAAAGAATTTATACTTAGCCATAGTACATTTTGTAAAAGAAATTATGCAAATTTTTCCTTCTATCTTCTATATATGATTGTGATATGTATCTTATGCATAGTTTTTTTTTCTCATTTTTCTCTTCCTGATTTTGTATTCCTACCACACTTATAAATATTTACACACCGATTAGTATATTGAGCTATATACGCCTGTGTATGTGTATCAAAAATACATATGTAAAATAGAAAAAACAAAGTTTCGAATTAATTTTTAATTTTAATTGATTACTACACCTGACACTTTTTGACTTTCTTTCCTTCATTTTTTTTTTCTTTATTTTTTTTTTTTTATAGACCTATACTGCAGTCATGACTATATATCTATAGGTAATTTACATATTAATGTGCATTTGTATATGTGTAAACGTAAACTTTACTACGATTCTTGTTATTATCGCACCATATTTTACAAATGGTGTTTATTAAAAAAATTTTTTTTTCAAAAATGATTTTACATGCGACATATACACTACACCAAGAGGTGGATATATAGTAGGTGCGGTATTCTGTGTATTATATACTGTATTCTATAAGTTTACATATAAACGTACATACATACATATACATACATACATATGAACAGTAATTAAATCAACCGCTGTGCTTTTTATTTGTGTTTTTCTATTACGATCATTAAGAACTGTACGTACTCGTATATATAACTCGCTGCATGAAATTTTTTGTTACAATTTCTTTTATTTTTTGTTTTAGTTTTTAGTTTTTTTTTTCCTTTTAAATTTTATCTAAGAAAACATAAAAATAAATTTAAAAAAAAAAAGTACGAAATATAAAAAAATAAACAAAAAAAATAAGAACAGAAACGGCACATAACACAACATGACTTCATGTGAACCGGAAACATGTAAATATACATACATATGTATGTGTACGTATATGAAAGTATATATGTACATATGTATGTATATATATAGGTACGAATGTATGTTTGTATGTATAAATTTGAAAAAAAAAAAAAAATTTGTAAAAAATGTAAAAAGAAAAGAGTTCATATCTACACATACGAGCACATATTATGTAGTATACTCGTATGATAGTAGAGTATAGATTTATATTATGTATTTGTATAAGGTATATGCATACATGTAACATGTAACTTACATATTCGTATATGTTGAGCATGTGAATTAACACTCTAACTAAGTATAAGTCGTGTTATAAAATGAAATGTAAAAAAGGAAAATCAGACATACGAGTGTATGTATGTATTCGTATAGGTATAGACTAAAACAAAAAATAACATTAAAATAACAACAGAAAAAACATAAAAATTAAAATTAATTTTTACAATAGCTACACATATTTATATTTCAGCTATAATTAGATGTCTTCTGTATGTACAAATGTGATAAAAAATTAAAGTGAATTTGTTTATGAAATCAGAAATTTTTATCATCCAAAAGTATTCTCTGATGTTCGACACAATGATACACTTATGCCAACGTGTTTTTTTTTCTTTTCTTTTTTGAATCCTTGAAACAATAAAAAAAGGAATTTTTCAGAGATGACTTTCGACACTCTTTTCTATTTGGCTTTTATCTCCTCAATTGAGTCGAAACGGTGTCACCAATCACCGGAGCCATCTTTTTAGTTTGTTGAACAGGCGATTATGGTATAGTTGTGGAACGATATGGATCGAATTTTTGGCGAAATATTCTCGAAGAATCAATGCATTTTGGGACGGTGTGCAAAAATCATTAAATGTCTGCTCATAATTCTAGACTCTTATGAGGTGAATAGCTTTACGCAAACAACGGATTATACTTAAATGGTATATTCGCTGTTAAACAAATTGACCTGAGGGAAAATAATATCATGATTTTGTATTGCTCACGAAATTTAAATGAAAATAATTCACTTTACATTTTGATCATAGTATTATTATTTGATACATTTTTCCTATATAATAGTACATGAATAAACCGCTACATATAGGCCCAAATGTATATGAATATTAATACGATAAATTTATCATAATAATAATGATAATTATGATCACTAATAATACACCTATACATACATAAATACACCGCAATAACAACAACAACAACAACAAAAACTATCATCATTATTATCATCTTTCAAAGGAAAAAGTGAAGGTGGCAAACATTAAAAAATTAATCATATAACAACAATAATTATTATTTTATTTTTTACATACGAGAGTATAACATGTATTTATATAGTGTAATTATGATTTATACGACCTATGCCCTACCACCACCCTACATACTTTACTCATACATATAATACTCGGTATACCTTTACATGTATGTATGAACCAATAATAATAAATAATTAATGCAAAATTCAGATTATTTATATTTGTTTTTCGTTTAAAAACTTTCGTCATAAAAATTTCATTATATATCCCATTTCATATACATTATATAAATATAGGTACATACATACATACATGAAATTATACAGAGAGTAGATCATTAAATTCATATACATACATACATACATATCTGTACATGCATTAAAACAACAGTAAATGATGATGATGGACATAAAATGTAAAAAAAATAATATTACTTATAAATTTTCTATAATATTTTTAATCTAGTTAATATGTGCATATATACATAAATCAACATGACTATTAATTACATTTGCACACACACACACACAGAGAAATATATTGGACTATATACATATATAGGAAAATATAGGGTGTTTGAAAAATTAAAGAGCAGCCTAATATCTAAAGGACATCATATGAAATACTTCTTCTTCCAGAGGTACAAAAAAAGTCCATTTCTAAAATGCAAATTTCAAAAATGAAAATTTTCATAAATTTCTTCATTTGTTGTTTGCTATACTGAAAGGACAATTGATTTAGGAACTAATTAATAATCAGTAATCAGGACTACTGATAACTTCATTTAGGTATATTATACAGTAATTAATCCAAATCCATTAAGGATGTGTTCTTGAAGGATATATGCATTCATTCAGTTTGAATTTGCTGAATTTGGAACATGTACAAAATTAGTTGCTTTCGATTTAACGATTATCGCCTAAAGGCTCTGATGAGTTGTTGTGTAGGCAAAGGGGAGGCAAGTAGTCTAACCTCTCCTTTAGAATAAATAATAATAATTGATTTAGCGATTTCAAGCAGTTGTAAGTAGAAGAGGTAAATGTCTGTGCTAAATCATCTCCGCAAAATCGTCAAATCACAGCTACTTATGAACAATTTTCCATGTATAAAATGCAAGTAGTTACGCACAATTCACCACAAAATTTACATGTTTTTACACTTTTCAAAATTTTTGTGTTGTTCGATATTACATTTATCATCCTGGACACATTTTTATACTCTCATAAGTATACTTGGAATTGCTATATCGAAAGCAATGATTATACTTAAATGTCTGTTGCAGTTGTATAGTATATGCGTTCTCTCTTTTTCTCTCATTTGTGCAATTAATATGCAAAGGTTTGCATCTTCGATTTTCTAATGGAAACAAAGATATAAAATGATAGCCGCATAACCTAACAAAGTTATGTCATAACCTCTGTTTTGATATTAATGACATTATGTCGATAATTTGAATTTGTAAAATTATTTGAAAATATCAGACATTTTAGAAAAAAATTTAAGAATTTTACAGTTTGCTTACACATCCGAACGGGTAGATGTACGAATAGATGTAGATAATCCACAAAAATATGTGAATTGTTATCGATTTGAGTACATAAGAAAATGTGCCAAAAATATAATTTTGCATTTACATAGCTGCTTGCGCATCTCATTAGAATGCACTCTCAAATTCTTGTAATCTTATTAGACAAATCGTTCTGTGTACTGTACATTCATAAAAGTATAAAACAGGATCACCTTATAAATATGATTAAACTACACGTACACCGCTAATACCTATACATCTGTACATACTCGTGTATTTAGTAAATTAATTTATGCAAAAAAATACAGAAATGAAAAAAAAAAAATCTCTTTATACGGTACACATCACAAACATTTTTTTTTTTTGTCTTCACTAAAATACTTTACCTGTACTAGATATAACATAACCTATACTCGTACTTATATACTCGTATATAAAAGAGATAGAGGTGTCTATCTTTTATAGCATCAGGTGTACAAGTATATAGATAGAGTCTAATATACATATATACACATATTCGTTGGTACATAATTCATCATTATCGCTATTTACATTTCTGTATCGTGAGAATTTTAATTTTTTTTGTTTTTTTGTGTTTTTTTTTTTTACATTTTATTCAACAGAATCTGTAGCAAAAAAAAATTCATAATACAAATTGACTAGGTAGGTATGTATATGTACGAAAACCAAAAGAAAGAAAACGACAAGTAGAAAATTTTCTAAAAAATGAAAAAGAAAAGAAAAAGTTTTGAGCAAAACGGTAGAAACAAAAGAGGAGAAAAATATAAAACGACTTCTATACAATTTTTTTTTTTTTTAAAACAATTTTGTACCCACATCTATACATAAAAAATTCATTTGTATATAGCATATAAAGGTGGTGAATAATAAAAAACAACGCATACACTTAATGAAATATAAAAGAAAATTTTAATAACTCTAAAGGCCATCAATCTATGTATTGCTGCTAGCTATATAGATGGTGCTACTATGTGCTTACTGTACAACATACACATGGAACGAAAGTTACGAGGTACGAGTGATATCTGGAGTAAAATTAAAACCTTTGAGAAACAAAAAATATATCGAAGAGTATAAAAAGAGCAGAAAAAACAAATTATTATTATTTTTTTTTTTTTTTTTTTTGATGAGAAGGTTATTCGTCTTTCTTCATATAAAATAAATATATGACACGACACGACAAGTACATATTACATATTATTATTTCTATGTACTAGCGTCGTATACCTAATTTTACTTTTTCTTAAAGAGTTTTGAATCGCCCCTATTTTTTTAAATTCATATTCATGTGCACAAACCATGTGGAACCGTCGTCATCATAAATATCAATTTGTTTTTGTATACACTTACCATATAGTAGATGTCTAGCTGCCATAAGTACACGAGTGTATATGTGTGTCTGAGGATAAAAATTATATAAATTCATTTGTTTAACGCAAAATATAATAACTTTTGTGACTTTTTGAAACGATTTTTATTAGTTGCTGTTGTACTATAAAGAATATTCGAAAAAATCATCATCAAAAATTTCGCTATACAATGGATTAAATTATTTTTGTCACAAATTTGTTGTACAATGTATACACATCACATATACTCATATAATTTTAATAAAACGGACTTTAAGGAAACAAAATTTTTATCCACCTGTGTGTATATATGTATTATATTTCCTTGGCACCTATTAAATTAACGAGTTAGCAACAGGTGATAATAATAAAAAATTTCTTTTTTTTTTCTGGAAAGAAAGAAAAATAAACACACTGGTACTTACTCTTGTATATTATGATGGTTGTACTCGATCGCGTATTATAAAACACAAAAAATTTACATATTTACGCATTATAGTGGTGTGGTGAATACCATGATCCATGATCTGGTCATAGGTCATAAAAGAGGATATGGTAATGATGATGATTGAAGTATTCTAAAGCGCTAACCCTTGTCTTATATAATGATGCCATCATCATCATATATTCATATATACTAATAAACACAGAGGCAGAATATTTTGGAACACTTTTTATACAATTTTGCTTTTCCTTTTTTGTTTCCTCTATTTTTCTGTTTATTTCTGTTTGTGTCTGCTTTTACTATATTTTTTGTTTTCTTCATTTTTTGGACGAATGAATAAATAGGGTGGGTGCAACACATCATTGCATTTATCATTTATTGCATTAAATTAAATTTATTGTATTGACCGCATATACTCTTATATGTATGGGTATGTTTGTATATGTATAGATATTTATGCATGTACATTTATGTTACTTACTTTTACATGCATGTCGAATGAATAATTTATACCCTGATGGAAAATTTTTATAAAATATAAACGGATGACAATCGATGTATGTATGTATACAAAATTTGTATGTTTGCATATATACATAAGTATACAGTACACATACGAGTATAATGATGAATGCATGCATGCATTCATGCGCATTCATCAAAAAATTGAAGTCATGATCATCAAAAAAATAAAAACAAATTGAAGTAAAGGAATGTGAAAAGGTATTACAAGGTAGTCATGTGCAACCGTGCAGCATACATACATACATACATACTAATACATATATACATATAAATATATGATCATGAAAAAAAAAATTGTAATTTAATGACAAATATTAATCGATTTGTGTTCACTTATACAATGTCTTATGTCCTTTACGTTTTTATTAATTTCTCTTGAAAACTATATATAGGTATACGTAATTTTTTTTTTTTTTCATTTTTCAAAATTGTATAAAAATGTTGCTAAACACATTATATGTATATGAGTACTCGCATATTAAAGGTAATTTGATGTAACGAAATTTCGTATTCCAAGATCAATAAGATCAATAATTTATAGTAAACGAAATTTGAAGACATTTTCAGTTAAAAATTGTGTCACCATATACTTAGTTACTTATATACAGTAGCTACCCCAGTTACTCCCTTAAATCAAGCGTAGTTGCGATGTGAGCAAAAAGACTTCAAAACTTCTATTAAAATTATCATACAACTTCTTCTCGCTGTGTCTGCTGTATAGTATCATTTGTATGATACCTTTAGTGCTTGTAATTTTTAATATTTTTTGAAATAAAATTCCTTGGAAAATTTAACTCCATGTAGTGTAACCCATAAATTATTCATTGATCATGCATATATAGGAGGTAAATATTTGATCATTATCGAATCCTTGTAACTAATTTTTCATTATCACTCTTACACGATATTTTTCCTTTTTATGTTTAAGTACTATACAATTTACAGATGAATTTTTGTTTTTATTTTACCGCATAAACAGGACATTTTTAATAAAATTCAAAATTAATGCATGATCAATAAAATATCAAAACATACATACACACACATTTAATATTAATCACTTGAAAACCTTAAAATGAATCATAAATATCCATCAAAATCAATTTTGAACATAAAAAAAACTTTCAATAAATAAGGAGGAAAAATGAAATCAAAACAGAAACAAAAATCGATCATGTTATGAATGAATTTCTTGTATTTTAGATGTGAACCTGAGGAATATATGAGGATAAACAATTTTTTATTGATCTCTATCAGAGGATAATGAGATAAAAATTTTCTAAGAAAAAATTGCAATACCCAGTTTTAGTATAAAATATATGATTATAAGAGATCGGAGTGTGATATTATACGCATCGCATGTAAGTATGAGTCCTACATTTGTACTATATCAGTTATTTATCAAACGTGATGTGATAGTGTTTTATTACAAAATTAAATAAAAATTCAATTTAAGAACGCATCCATATAGCTAACTGATAAATTAAAGGTTATTAGGTAAATTACAGTTGAAAAATGTGTTCCAAGAAAACTTTTAGAATTTTTATATACATACCACGTTTTGTATAGTCTGTGTCTGTGTAGTGTACATCGAAGAAAAGGATTCATCATACAAAATTATTAAATTCTTTATACATACTGTTCATTATAATCTATGTCCTTACGTCATTTATCACAATAAATCATTACGGCTGTTTTCCGAAATTCATCGATATACTGTTATATAAATCTAAAAATATTTTCAATTTGAAATGATGAAAATTTTTTGTTAATATACTCCAAAACATGACCGGAATCAGGCCTAGTCAAGGATAGAGTGCGTAATCGCTAGTGTAATGCTGTATGTGCAACACGATTTAGAGAGATGGTCTATATAATGAACTGACAAGAGAAATCAAAAAATAGAAAAGAATGAAGAGGTTGTTTATTTGAAGTGAAGGTCCTTAACAGGGCTATATAGTACCATGATGATGACACTTTGTTGCACTCCTCAAATTGAATTATGACGTTTAAAATTAGCAAATCGATACATAAAATTTGTTGTAATTTTTATAAAAAAAGAGAAAAATAATTCGTTTTGAAATGTCAAGTGACTATTTTATGCGTGATGTCGATGTAATGCGCAACCGCAACACGCATATTTATGTTGCCATTACTATATAACCATCTAGACTTTTTTTGGTTTTTTTTTTGTTTGTTTGTTTAGGGGGAGGCATGAACCTGAGCACTCAGACAAACGCTATGTCCATTGTACTCGAATCCCCCCGTCTAATCAAACTTCTTCGTCTCTCTCAAGTAACGAATGAGTTATACTCAACTTTGAGGCCCGATTTATTCGGGTCTGATAATATCAGTGCCGAAAATACGCATTCTAAGGGAGGAGAAGGTCTGACACTCGCACAAGAAGTGTTCCGTGATATCGTTCTCCTCTCCAAAAGAAACACACAGTGCATCACTGATGATTCCTATACGGTAGCAAGATGCTTTCCACAAGTATTTTATGCCCTCTATCAGAGTATTAACCACTCTTCACTGCAGTTTTTCCTTCCCTGTTCCAGAAGAAAAGCTGCTACAGCCCTGTTTATGCCTTTTGGTTTATCTGCATCGATTTGTGCTTTTTTTTTTGCATTTCGGAACTTAGCCAATTTTCAATAGAAGGACATTATGTACGTATTATCAGTATTATACAAAGGATAAAATTTCGAAATTATCATTTCATATTTTCGAAAAATTCTTTTTAACCGGAATTAAAATTTATTATACAAGATATAAAAGACATATTGACTTTTTTTCTGTTGTTTTTTAATTAGAATTTTCTGTGTATCGGTATAAGTAAGTAACAAACGTGAGTACATATGTATGTACATACATATATGCACAAAGACGCACATAAAAAGTAACTGTTACTGTTACAATTTTCATTATTATACGAAAAAGACATTACTTTTTTCTAATTAAAGGCACCCAATACACGTACCATCACGTAACTGTTTTTTTTTTTGGTTTTTTTTTTCTTGGTATTTGGTATTTAATTTTTCATTTAAATTTTCTAATTAAAAACATTGCCTATACAAAGCTCTAGATCTAGTTTACGGCTGGGGTATACATGTTACTCGTGAAATATGTAATGTTTTTTTTAAACGTTTTAAAGCGTGATATGTTAACACATGTTAAATGTTTAGTATAGTGACCAAAAAGTTTGGCAAAAAAAAAAACAGTATATACCTATACATGGTAAAAGCATATAGGATATAGTTTTGGATATTTTGTATACATTACATATAACCCTATAGGCCCATAGATGGTAATAAATTGTTTTTTTTTCTTTTATCAAAAATTTTTTTAAAATTACATTTTTCTATATTATGTGCACAGTGATATTCACACATATTTCTTGCATGCATGTAGGCACTTAAATACTTCGTTTCGTCCTATTAATAGTACGTACAGTATGCGTTGTTAAACTAATATAAAATTTTTACGATTTATACGAATTACACGAAGAACAGCCTGTATTTTGTTTTTATTTTTGTTGTTTTTCTTCATTTAACTAAGTATATAACATATATACTGTTGTTAGCACATAAACCACCTTCATCTTTCTTTGGTCGAATGATTCGGCCTTATTTGTCCTACTCCAGCCAATTGGACAATTTAAAATCTTTTTCAAAAAAAATTTTTTTTTTTTACTTTTTTTCTGTTTTCTTGTTATTTTTACTATATTTTCTTAAACAACAACATTTTTTTTTTCATGTGTTTTTCATTTCATTTTATGTACATTTTAAACTTATTTCATTTGTTTTTGTTGTTTGTTTTTATATATTTCATTTATGTATGTATTTCTGTATTCTTATAATAAATGAATAAAATAAGTATGCCCCTCTTTATACTACAGTTACAGTCACAGCTGTGTAAAATCGGGTATCTTATCTATACACATACAGATAATCACAGATACAAATAAAATGCATATTCATAAAAATCATAAAAACAAAACACCTCTCTTTCTATATTTATATGTGTACTAGTACTCGTACATACATATAGACAGCATGCATCTGCACACATGTAAATATATTTAATCTTTTATAATCCGTATGTCGTTAACATAATTAATTGCAATACAAGATCATTTCATCCATATATATAGATACTCGTAGCGTAGCTCGTAGATTATTGTGCAAAAAAAATAAAAATAATAATAATAATTTTTCTAGATAGCCATTCCATTCATGCATATATGCATTTTCTTTGCCATCGCATCGCACCATCACCTACATAAAATGTAAATTTTGTTGTTGTTTTAGAGATTTTCTACTTGTTGCACATACAATCTCATTCCCATATTATAATTTTATAATCCATATCCATATAAACATATTATCTACATGATCGCTGTATGTATGCAGTATGGATACCAAGTTAAATAGATTCGATATTTAGGCTCGATATTTATAAGAGTCGGTTTTTTCATTTTCTCACCTGTAATAATCTATGTTTAACTGTGATTTTTATTTTTGTACTGGTTGTTTTTTTTTTTTTTGTTTTTCTGGAAAAGATAGATCTTTTCTTACACTCATATCTATCTACATATGCGCACACTACACATGGAGTTGTATAGTTATATTTTTGTTGGAAAAAAGGTAAAATCATTATCATCGCATCATTTTGTTTAAAAATTATATATCTACACTTATACTCATACATACATATTTGTGAATTATAAATGTTATACATTCTACTCTTTTCAGTCTCTTACCATATGTACTTATATTCACCTCATTTCAACAATTATTTCCATCTATCACCTATGTATATGGTTATCCCGTTTTAATATCATTTTGATAAAATTGTGAACGAAAAACAGAAACACAAAAATAAACTAAACCAAACGAAAAACCAAAATTGATCGTATATTTCGTATTCATTTTTGATGATTTTTCACCTTACAAATGTATGTATATACACATATTCACATTGTTTGTATGCGGTTATAATGCGTTGAACATACATACATACTACTTATATTCAACAATCAACACACCTGTGGATTTTATACAGTTGCGTTTGCGCATATAAAATATAAGTGAAACGATCACATAAAATATAAAATATAATTTTATCTTATTTTTTTTGTACTTTAAATGAGTTTACCTGTATTATGTGGAAAAAAGGGGAGACGTACACTACACTATAAAACCTACTACTACTACCGCCACCACATAATAATAAAGCCCCAACGCATGTGCAAAAGATACAATACAACCATGGACATAGTACACGTATTTTCTGTCTGTATATCTCTGAAGAAACACAATACACTTGTGTTTTGTGTACAATAATGCCCCTACATCCCCCCTATTTACAAAAAAAAGCTAAAAAAATGAAAATGAAAAAAAAAGAAACAAACTTTTGATAATAGTGTTACCTGATGTTCGAGATTTGTACATTTAGAGAATAAAGACCAACAAAAATTCAGGTAAATTCAAATAAAACTTTGAAAATTTTTTATATGAAAAACGAACAAATTCGTACATAAATACTCAACAATACAACAACAATAATATGTATACAAGTGTATACAAATGTACAAATACAGTCAATTATCCATCCAATGATGGATTCAATTTCAATGTATAGTATAGCGTGTATACTCGTATATAGCGTAGCGATCATGTTTCATGGTATTGTAAAAATTTTTTTGATATTTTTAGTATATAGTTTTTAAAATTTTATACTAGATTCAAACAATATTCATTCAGTCGCTAATAGATTATTGTACTTGCTTGTACGATTATGATCGTTATATTTTATACGGTGGTTTTTTATATATGTATCATATGATAATTAAAAGTATTGATCGTGTCGCGGATAAATATATTCATAGGTATACATTATAGATACATTGTAAATTTATATCCTACGTTCATGTACATTTATATACTTTTATATATACCTAAGTATATAATTTTAATTTTAGTAAGAATTTTATATACCATAGTGCGTTGCGTACATACCAATTTAGAAAATGGACTAAAAATGTGTTAAGGAATTTCGTTATAACTATATGTGTAGAGAAAAAAATTAGTAAATAAATAAATAAATTAAATTCCTTTTTTGGATTTATTCAATCAGTATAGTGTGGTTTTTCTAGCCTATATAAGAAAAACAAAATAATTTTACATTTGTTTTGCGTTAATTTTTAAGTGAATAATGGAAAAGATGTAGAAGAAAACTATATATGTATACAGAGGCAATTGGAAAATTTTTTAAAAATATTTGCAATTTAAAATTGAATTATATTTCGTTTTAGTTTTTGTAAGAAAAAAAAAAAGCATTTTGTAAATATTTATTATTTCTCATTCTCATAATAATTTTGTTAAATCCTTAACACTATAAAGTAAATATACTACCTACTCCACTCTATAAGTGAACTGATCATGTAATATTAAGTACTTACGTGCATATACCAGAGTTCGTTCATAAAGAAATGTTCATATCAATTTTAGGGTAATTACTAATATTTTTGTAGTTTTTTCATATTACTCATAATTAACGATCATTTAATATTTTTTTTTAACAAAAACATTTTATAGTTCGAATTGTGATCCTTTAAGAAAATATTTTCAATTCATTTATATAAACAATTTTTCTTAAAAAATTTGAAAAAAAAAAAAAAAACCAAAAAATGATATTTTTTTATTCGATAAAAATATTTTTTCTTAAAAATGAAATTAATTTAAAAAACAATTCAAATTGGAATTTCAAAATAACATTTCTACTATCCTTTACATAAAATATGTACATACATATACGCATGCGTAAACACATAACACATATAATTATATAAATACTCGTTCGTATATGCGCAAATACTTATATGTGCATAAAAATTAAACGAAAATAAATTTATTTCGATCAGCTGTGAATATGTAAGAAAATAAAGTAGTGTGAATCGATCATCATTATAGAGCTTGAAGGAATAAAATAAAAATTGAATTGTGCGTATTTTTTGTGGTTTGTTGTAATATTATGCTAAATATGATAAGGATATATGAAATAAAACAGAAAAATTTTTATACTCGTGCATATAACAACCCTTACAACTTCTTGTATACAATTAAAGGGTGTTTGTTTGTGTTACTCTGAATATTATAAAGATTAACAAAAATTGTTGATTAGTCGTATTCGTGCATAAATTTAAAGTAAACAAAAAAAAAACTTATAACTTCTTTATTGTAAATTATACTCGTAATACATTCGTAAAATATCTGGAAAAAAACTATACTCCCATATATATTTCTATAGTTATATCTTTGCATAAAAATTGCTGATATATCCTTAATTTTTTAAAGAGTAGGTTTAAAAGTTTAATTTCTTTAAAATACAATGTATTACAATCTGCTGTAAATTATTTGTTTTTTTTTTTTTTTTTGTTAAATGAATTTGTGAAAATTGTGAAAGGAAAAAAAAATGTGTTCAAAAATCATAGAAAAATTAATTGATAATAAAATATTTTGAATGAAATAATGAAATTATTTTGATATATTTTTTTTTATTGTAATTCATTTAAAAAAGGATAAAATTTTTAAGTTAATTTCGTTTCATCGTTCTGAGTAAATAAAGAAAATTCATTCGTAAAATGTACGTGTATAATAATTATAAAATTTAAGAAAATTTATAATGTTAAAAGGATAATTAATGCTTGTAAGAAATAAACATAAGATAAAAAGGATATTTTTTTTTCTCATCATATAAAATTTATGATTTAAAAAACATAGTGTTTACGTACACACTTATAAATAAATACATACTCTTCATAATTTATTGTGATATGTGCAATTATAAGTAATTTCAAATACTGGAATACATACTTGTAATTTTTTAAACGCAACTTTTATCTGTTGTTAAACACACTCAGAAAAAAAATTTCTATCATCATTAAAAAGGACATCAGGAAAATTAAAACAGCCAGGAAAATTTGAAAAGTTGAAAAATTTATTTACGAATAAATTAAAGTAGCAGCAATAATGGATTCAGATCGAGAACATGAAAATGCATTGAATTCTTATAAGTAAGTGGATACACTCATATATGTATATCGACAGTAAATTTATAAATACATATATGATTTATTGAAAATTATTGAAATTATTTTTATGTGCAAATTACTCTTATTTTACTCTTTTTCTTTGGAACCAAAATATAATTAATTCAAAATTTTTTATTTGAAAAATATTTCACTTTCAAAATTTTATTTCAATTTACATCAAATTTCGAATTTTTTATGTCAGGATATACCTGTCATTTTTAACTGATAATAATGCAAGAATCCAATTGTTTCCATTATAAATTCGATTTTTTTTTTAATTTTGTTGGGATAGATTATAAATAAAAATGTTTCTCATTCTTTAATTATTGAAAAAGTTACCGTGTAACAAGTTAAAAATTGCATATAAAAATTTTTAAAGTTTAGCAACATTAGAAACATTAGCAACATTTTGGTGTGTGCATCTATACATATACTTCTGTATACAAAGTTAATGTGGTGATTGATGTTGTAGAAAAATGAAATAATTAAAGTGTAATTTTTCGCTGGATAAAAAGGATAAAGAAATTATAAATTTTTACAATAGACTATTTCATTTAAATTTATTAATTTCAATCGCATATGACAAAAACTTAACTCAATTGATTAATCTGCGCGTTTATAGAAAAATATTTAATGCCCATATAATTTCACAGTGAAAGTTTAAGCTTAAGCATATTTTAGACTGCATATAAAAAGTTTAAACTATGGTTCAAGTCTGTTGGATTTATGATTACGATTTAAACTGCCACTGTGAAATCAAAATTATCTCTTAAGTGTATAAGTTTAAACCTTATCCTATATAAGCTCAAGCTTTCACTGTGAAATTGAACATAACATTATACACAATCATAAAAGGATATTTGTAATTCTGAATAAACGAATTTTGAATTAAATGTTGTAGCACATTCAAAGAAAGGTAATTTTTTTTCCTATCATTAGCTAAAACACTGTAAATTTTGATACGTATAGGTTGTACAAAAAGTAGCTTTAACATGATTCTGTGTTTGAAGGTTTTACAAAAAAAATTAAAATGTTTAATGCCTTTTAGCTTCGAAAATAGGATCGATAGAAATTTTCGCTAGTACAATTGTTTTCATGAAACAGTCTGAGAAATATCGTGATATGTACATAGTGGCACATTGAAAAGAAACACCCTGTATTAATGTATTAAATATATCCTTTCCTTGTAAAAAAAAATTGCTCAAAATCACCAATCAACCAGGTCTGGTATAGTAGTGTGAAAGACATTTCATACATTTCACATTACAATTCAAATATAGAACAGGTGATTGATAATGTATGTCGTTTTCTTTGAAAGTGGTATATAAGTTCATTTTACAATTATTCAGAAATATTTAGGGATTTACAATTAGGATTGTTGTGTAGTAATTTTATCAACCACATATATGCGTAGATTTATATTGACAATATAATAATGATAAAAATTTTTAATCATTTTTTTGCATTCATTGTTATAATTAATTATAAATATTTTGTCAAAAATGGACTTACACTGTTTTCAGCAAAAGAAGAACAAAACGTACCAAAACTCTATATACACATATATTCATTCAAAAATTAATAGAAAATTTTTGTATGAATGAAAATGCATAATCAATCCACTCGATACTTTTATTTAAAGAACAATACACATGTCTCTATATAGTTCACTACAGAATGTATTTATCAATAACTTCAAATTTATGGAAAAGAAAACCGTAAAATCACTTCGATTTGTATACGTGACGTATGTAAATGTGTATAAATTTATTTACAATACAATAATTCATGAAAATATTGTGTTATAGTGCGCACACTATTCTTGTAAAACCAAATGTTTCTAATCAAAAATGAGGATATTACATATTAAAACTCAGGTGTTTGGGTGTACACTTGTATTATTTGTATACGTTATTTATCTGAGAGAGAAATGAAAATATAATACTAATCTTATAATACCCATAGATGCTTGAGAAATAATACCTAATAAAAAAATTATTATTATTATTATTATTATTATTACATGCAGTTTACATGTAAGTATGTGCCTACTTATATACATAATATGCACAAATAAAAGTACGCACGTATTTATTATTTGTTCTTATCAATAAGATATTTGAAATATTTCAAGATAAATATGTATGAATATATGTATGTAGATACTCGTATGCATGCACCATGTACGAAAGTATTATATAAGTATATGTTATATTCTTCATAAATGAATGTACATATTATAATAATTGCGAAATATTTAGATATGATGCTATATTTGCACCATATGCGAATGTACTTACCTCTAGCTACCTAAGTATATTAAACAATATTTCCGTCACTATATTTTAGTTTATAATTAATGAAAATAATTATTCTTATCTGAATTGTTATTTTATTATTTTTCATATATTTTTTTTCTAAAGTTGACTTCAAAGTTTTATCATACATAAAAAGTCATAAAATCTAATCTACAAAAGAAAATTTAGAAATTTAATATATTCGTCGTGTATGTATTTGAAACTGTATAATATTATAGAACAGTATAATTAATTTAATGTACATACTTGTTACGCATCATATGCTGATTTATTTTTGTTTTGAAACACATAAAGTATGTGATTTATATACAGGGTGATCAAATATATTTTTTTCCTTTAACACTCCTCTAGGAAGCATAGAATTTCCATTCCACATAGTCTATCCATCGAACTCTATTGTGTCCATGTGTTCCCACTTTTCTTTCAATCTCCTTCATCATTGTTCTTCTCTAAGTGTTTTTCGGTCTCCCCAACCCCACATTTCTTTTTCTCCGTTGGTTCCATTCAAGTGCTTGTCTATTACCTTTGTAGCGTCAATGTCCGATCCAATTCCATTTTTTTCTCATTATAATTGTGTTCACAAGGTCTTGCTTTTTGTATGTTCCCAAAGGTCTTTATTTGAAATTTTCTGTGGCCAGACAATTTTTTAAAAATATTTCTTAGACACATGTTAATAAAAATCTGATGTACTTTAGTGATCTATGTCTTTCTGACTGACAAACACAAAAGTTTCCCTTCTAGCAGAAACAGAACCAATTTTACGCAGGCTTTGAAAAATCGATAATTGGGATGATCTCCAAAAATATTTCTAAAAGTATGTTAAAGACATTTTTCGCCTTCCCTATTCTGCTTTGTATGTCTTGACTTGTTCCTCCGTAAGCTATGATCATATTTTATAAGTTGTAGATTTTTTAATTTGAAAATAATAATGAAACGGTATAGGATATCGGTTCATTTTTTGCTCATTTTGTAATATTAATTAGCGAGGTTTTTATTTAAATATGATTCCATGTAAATGATTACCTTGGTATATATTTTTAAAAATTCGATTTTGAAATACGAATAATTTTTGACATTTGTCTTTAAGGTCAATGATTGTTTGTGGCTTATTACAAAGTTAACCAAATATTTAACTTAACATAATTCCAAAGAATAAAGCACAATGAATTTATATTGCATGATCTGTATGGTGACCTATATTTACACAAAATGAAGATAATTTTCCCATCAGTTTCAAGTTGCTTTAAGCTGCAATCGCATGCGAAATTTCTACACAATAAATGAGCATTTGGCTTAAGTTATCTTTCCATGATGCTTTGACATACAATTCACTGAACACAAATGTCAATTTTTAAGTGAATCCAAGAAAAAATATGGCTGCCATGATATTGGAGAAGTGCATATAGTACTAATTTGACCACCCTCTATAAACTGTTATGAATTTTATTTAAAAGTTATGTACGAGTATTTCTGATTTTTCTATGCGCTGTACACATGTGTACTTGGTGCATATGAATGTTTGCAGTTAAAAAATTTTCATTTCATTACCCGTTACCCGTATCGCGCATATATGCAAGCAAACGATAAACAGAATTCTCTTGTTTTCAATTATTAGTTAATAAATCTGTCATAAATTGTAAAAAACAAATTAAATATTTAAAAAACAAACACATTTAAAAACAAAATGTGATGATTATATGAGACTACCAATACTAGGACGTATACATGTATATGTGTACACAAATGATTAAAACTATTAATAATTACCATATAATAATATGACATTGAAAAAGAAAAAAACTGACAGATCATATTCGTGTAATGTGATTCTCCTCGTATACTCGTATATTAAATTAAAAATTTAATTTTTATTTTGGTACCAATATTAATTTGTTATATAATAAATTAATTGTTGTTTCAACAACAACAGTAATTTTTGAAAACAAAAAAATACTGGCGCTATATAAATTCTCTATAGTCTCTAGAGAGTGAAGTACATATATATAGAGCGATCTAGTATAACATAAATATATTTTTGGTCTATTGTTTTATAATTTTCAAATAACAACACACTACATAGGCACATCCATACAATGAACATTTATGATAATTTTTGGTAATTAGCGTTGGCGTTATTTGGCGTATTATCATTTATAAATTTATATTAAATGCTCATATATATATAACTATCTGTAAGTGTATATATCTGATTTTTGCCAGTATATATCATACTTAGGGTTGTATTGATCAAACAAGATTATCTGTCGGATATATTTTAGCCGGGTACAATTTCAAATTTCTTATATTCATCAACCTAGACAGTTTTCGGAATTAATTTTCGGAGTATCGAACATGTTAGCTGATTGCAGAAAAGTTAGTATTTTTATATTACAAAATGAAAAAGAGGTTATGTGGTGTGATGATTATATGTGAGTGTGGTGTGCTGTTGCTGTTAATAACAAGGATATGTTCAAACGATATTATATATTTAGTACCACTCCCAAGTTGTCTTAAAATTATTCGAATAGCGTATAATCGAGGTCGAAGAATAAACTTTATCTCAGATTTTGGTTGAATACGACCCTTAATGTATACATTTTTTTTTGTCCGTTAACAAACAAAATCTACATAGCTATGTGCATAAAAATACTCAATAATTTGTATATAAAACAAAAAACAATTGTACATATATGTTTTATGAAATTAACAGATCAATTAATTAAAAGCAAAAAAAAGCTATACCATATAAAATTCATTTTCGAATTTAAATTCAAAATTTTCAAATTACCTAACATCCATAAATTTATTTTCTTTTTAGTTGATTCGATTTTGGTTTTTTTTTTTTCTCGTATTCCATTTGAAAAAATATCCGAAATACTTGTATGTGTGTATGTGTAATGCTAATGTTAAAATTTTTTATTATCGAAAAACTTGTAATTTCGTAATTTCCTGTCATTCTCATATAACGTATACACCATCATACATAAGTACGAAAAGTATCATTTTTATTGACAGGAAATGTTGTCAGTTATAGTTTTAATAAAGTAATAGTGGTGGCAGCAGCAGCAGCAGCAGCAGCAGTACCATTATTATTTCGTCAATTCAACGGGTGGCATATTACAGCGTTTAATACAGATGAATATTGGATACTTTATATGGTGATTTTATATTAAGAGAGAGAGAGAAAAAAAAAGAAAGAAAAAACAATATTCAGACAGATAAAAGACTTTTAAATGAATAGAAAACTTACTTTTTTTTTTTTTTTTTTTGTTGATTAAATATTGATCAATTGATACATAATATATGGATTATAGGAAAAGAGAAAAACGACGCAATAATAAAATAACAACGATAGAAAAGTCAAAACTATAAAAAAATATTAGGAATTTTTCTTTTTTTTTTGATTTGAATTTTTATTTAGTAATTATTCAGTATCAAGGTTAAAGTAAAAGTGTTATTCAAAATGAATTTTTATAACATTCATTATGCGTATATTAGATGTAAATGTATTTTATAACATAATTTTTTTTGTGGTTCTCATTATCTGTTGATGAGAAATGATCACTTTTTTGCATTCAAATAAAAAAGAAAAAATAAATCAAAATTTGAATAAAACCGATGAATCATATATCGTTTATCTGCAATAATAATTATTGAATTTTCATGTAAATAATCGAATGTTTTTATAAAAGTTTTATGTGATTTAAGTAAATCAAATAAACAGATTTTACATTACTGTATTTGGATATGACGTAACAAATGCTTAGATAAGCTGCAGATACCAAATACCATACACATTCATACACGTACTAACCAATACATGTTATGTGGTCTCTGAGTGACGATATGTAAAATCATTTTAAAATAGAGTAGAGAAGCAAGTATAAAAATGTTGTTAGTTGATTATCTTCTGTGTTTTGTTATGTACAATATTCTCAATTCTCATTATTCTACTGAGAGAGAAAATCAGTTTTTTCTCTTCAATCATGAAAATATGAGTATACATGAGGAGCAAGAATTAATATAATGTGGTTTGGTCAGTTGATTTTTCAGTTTAGATGAGTAATTCATTCTAATTGAAAATTTTGTGAGTGTTTTTCATTAATTGCGATGCGATTATATTTTGTTCTGGTGTATAAAAAGTCGTAGCTTTGTAATAATTAAAGACTTTAAGCGGTAGAGAGTTATCCTCCTCACAGTCGTGAATTTACCGATTAAGCTTCCATTAGCATCACTTGCAATTTCAAAATGAAAAATTCAAAAATGAGTACCTACACATGATGTGTAAAATATGCTTCTCGTAGATACTATCGTAGTGTTGTATTCAATGAACTCCACTGCTTCAGAGTATGGATAGAGTAATGGAGCCAAATATTAAATGAGTCAAAGATCTTATGTTTTCCACAACATTCAAATTTATTTCTGGATATTTCTTACGTAAGTACATCTGTACTCAATTTTTATCTTTCAGAATTATTCCATTAGGCTAAACCTAACTTATTAATTTTTTCTAACAAGTTTTTAATCTAATTATATAATTGTTTAATTAAACAAGAATAATAAAATACACATATTCTCGTTTTGTTTTTGTTTTTTTTTTTTTTTTTTTCTTTGGGTTTTTACGTTTATAAACACATATTATAAGTAAAAAAAGTAAATAAAAAAATAAATAACTATCTATATACTTGCGTACATAATAAATGAAAATGTAATTGGAAAAAAAAAAAAATTAATTTCTATGTACATTTTTATATTTATATATGCACATGTGTACTTATATTTCTGGGAAACCGCAAAGTCAAATTAAAACAAAACGCTCATTAAATACAAGCAAATAATAAATAAATATATAGTATACATAAATATTTCTAAAATTATATAATCACTATATCAGAACTTATAATATTATATATTATTCTGAAAAATAAAAGTCTGTTCCATGTTTGATTTAATTAAGTGTGTGTACACAATGAAAGAAAAAAACTAATTTAAAAATGAATTTATCATAAATTGAACAAAAATTTTGTCGTTGTTGTTTTAATTAATCAGTTGGTAACATTTATAGTTATACGTAAATTGGTAATACATATTATATACAATTACGCAAATATTGTATAAAAAATGTTGTACATATTATTTTTGTAGTGCGGGTGATATATAGATACCATAAAACAGTAATAAATCGAAAGAAAAAATAATTTTGTTTTTTAATTTTGGTGAAATGGTAATTTTAGACGAAATTCTTGTAAAATATTAGATTTCCATCCATTTAAAAAGAGGTCATTATTTCTTCTAAACAACAAAAGTATTTTTAAGGTATACATTTTACAATTCAGTCCAGATTACGTTTCATATTAGATTTTTCACACATTCTTCAAGAAAATTCTATCCTTTATCCTTATATCCTTTTATGTCGTCCAGTTATTATTTTCTTATCTTTTTTTTTTTTGCCTTCCATCTTAGATTGATCCGAAGAGTGAAATTGAGATTGGATTGTAATTTTCTAATCTCACCATGTTGGTGATAGCGAAACTTATATTGAAAGCTTATGTACCAATACCAAATGTTCCTATAATGATAACACACGGTAATCTAAATCTGTCTAAACTAAATTGTGAATACCGTCTAATTTTTCAATCAATCGCCAAAAGACCCTGGTGGGAGGGTCGTGGTGTGAGGGGTAGGGTGTTGGTTCTGTTAGTTTTCTGACAGATTTTTTTAGAAGTAAATAAATAAAAATTCTAATCTCTCACGTAATCCGGACTGAATTGTAAATGTAACTTTAATGTGACGTTAAATAAAATCATTCAGATAGATGTGAAGGAGTATTGAATTGAATTTGAGTCATTTCACACATACAAACGCGCTCACATATTACTCTTAAAATGTACAAATTTAATATAAGTATTTATATACAAGAAATACGTAAATACATTTAAGAAAATTATTATAAAATTTTGAGTGACAATCTATTAAGAGATTTCATACATAAAAATTCACATGAAAAAAATACATATACTAACTTTTAATTAACGTCTAAAATAAATCACCTATGTTCCTATGTAGCAGAAAAACTATAATATTCAATCAAAAAAAATGAATAAAAAAAAGAATTGAGTAAAAAAAAAAAATATCACGTTTCTTTATCTCTGGCCATAACCTGGTTTATTTCCGTGTTGAATATTCGCTAATACATTCATGTATCTATATACATAGTACATATGCATAAGTATTTTGCGCATATAAATACGTACACAAATACAAAGTATATAAATACATAAGATATGAGTAATATGTGAAAATTAAAGAATAATCAAAAACAAACAAAAAAAAAAATGTACTAAAAAAAGTTATTGTATAATTGTGGATATAAAAAATTGTTCTTTAATTATATTTTGTTTTTTTTAATTCTGTCATTTTGTATATAAATTTATATGTACACATTATAGTCGTATATTGTATACAAAATTTATGTTCTTGTATATATGTACATACTCACAATTATACTTGATTGTATTATAATTCTTTTTCTCTATATATACATACTTATATGTGTACGGTGTGGTGTGGTGCATATCAAAATGAATGAAATGTACAAATTAAAATTTGCGTGTTTTGAAGGTATTGTAACATAAATTTGCAAAAAATAAATGAAAATATAAAAAAAAAAAGATTTGTAGATATCTAATTACACGCAATATAGATACATACGTATACATAAATACTTACTTATACCATTAATATGTGTCTCTAGATTTTTTATTATATAAAAATATAAAAATATTCAGGGTATTTTGAGGGTATTCACCTAACGTGGAGTAAGCATCTCATAAGACGAGTAAACTTCTTATACTATTGACACACAACAGAGATAAACCATGGTTATCTCAAATGGTTTATCCATAACCTGCTGGTATGGGTGACACATTTAAATTGAAGTGAACTAGTTTATGTATTCATACGATACCTGTCGAGATAAATTCAAACACTAATTATTTTTCATCTAGTCAGCATGTTAGCTGATATTTGGTTTGACAGTTTGTTTAAATATAATATAAAAAAAAAAATAAATAGCACAAACGACAAAGATAACTGAGTGCTTAGTTAGCTTGATAACTTAACTTAACCGAGTTCTGAAAGTCGGTTATCACAAAGATAAACCAGAAAACTGAGATAACCATGGTTTATCTCTGCAGTGTGTCAATAGTATTACACGTTTTACTAGGTTTAAGAGCCGCCTTTACTACATTAAGTGAATACCCTCATTGTGAAAATACCTATTATCATATTTTATTCGTAAATTACATAATTCGTTTATATTTTAAGTACATAAGTTTTTAATTTTTATTAATTTCATCAAAGATATTCTACAATATAATTATTTGCAAGAATTAATTAAGCGAATGACAAAAAGTTAATTAGTGTACAGCACCTCTATACATATAAAACGAGTAATTTTATTAAATTTAAAATTATATTTTATTTGGAAATAATACTTATTTTTTGTGTGAATTAAAATATATTAAAGAGATTTTATTTTTTCAATTTACTTATGTGGATACATAGATTCATTCTTCTCCTTCTTCTTTGTCCTCGCCTCATTCCAATTATTTTTTTTCTTAACTTATGGGATCGGCTCGTCTAGTAAGTGCTCGCTATATATCCTTGAAGTCTTTTTTAATCTTCGTCGTCCATTTTGTCCTAGATTTGTCACGTTGGCTTACTGTTGGAGTATTCAATACTCTGTTAAGCATGTGATATGCTTGTCTTCTTTTTAAGTGACCGTACCAGCGTCATATATTTCCTAACAATTTTTTCCTTAATTTTTGGTACTTTAAAGCTATTTCTTAATGTAATAATTTCTGATTTTGTCATTAAAAGTTATTCCAGCAGAACCAAACTCATTTCTGTTACATGTAACTTTTGCCCTTTTGCTCTAGGCTTTTATTTGATGACCAACATTCTCAAAGTTTATGAATTTCGATAATCAATATTTTGGTCGATAAATGCAACTCGTGTTGAAACTAGTAGATTGAGAATTCGATTTTCTAAAAATTTCAACTTTTCTAGAACCTTGTATACTCATGTAAACAACAATATTTTGATGACTAATATACACAAAACTTTTTAAGATAATTTTAGATAAATTTTTATAAATTTTTCAATATTTATCTTTCGAAATTTTATTTAAAAAAAATTCATTTTAATATTTGCTCATATCCAGATTTTTTATATAAAATTTTAAATAAATTACCAGTATTGAATGTTTGTATATCTCTCCATTGTGAAGACTATATACTTATGTACATAAGTAAGTACATATCTACTATCAATGGGCGTCTTCATATCATCCATAACATATCATAATCAATGCATATATAGAATTATGTTGACAATATAACAAAATGACAGAGTGCCATAAAAATTGAAAATTGTAAAATAATTCATTTCATATGATATGACACATTAAATCCAATATTCAATGTATCCGTATGTATATTTTTTTTTTGTATAAGTTTATATGTACACACGTATAAAAGCGTTCATATTTTATGAATGCGCAAACATACGTATACACATGCGTTAGGATATGAAATGCCCATGTGAATTTCATATTCATTTTCATGCCTATATAGTACATACATGTGAAATGATGAAATGTATAGAAATTTATAGGCTTATGGTGTATTTTACTGTTTAAGGGAATTTTCATGAAATTAAATCAAAATCGAATGATCGAATGAATCCAACAACAAATGTACCTACATTATGTACAGTAAAAATGTAAAAATAGTAGTAGTAGTAGAGAGTAAATACACAGACATTATGTAGAAATAAACGATTTGAATCAAAAAATCAAAATGAACAACAAAAATCTATACCTATATACATGCCTACACCTAATGGGTTCTGGGCAGTATAGATTTTTGTGTATATACGAGATCAGTATGTGATTACTTCACCCTCGTCTTTATACTTTTACCCAGTATAGTATAAAAAGCGTATGTATTTGAAAAGTTTGTAAAATGTAATTCAGTTCAATGTATAGTTCAAGTAATTTTATATTTATCTTCATTTTTACTCTTAATCTTTTCGTAATTCGAAACATTTTTTTTTTTTTAAATAAAATCTTCAGTGTTTTATTTCAGTTTTTTTTTTTTTTTTAATTTTTATCTTTTTATAAAATAAAAAGATTCACTTCTGTGCTGTGTCTGATATACATATCTACACTCATCCATATATAGGTAAAAAAATTTTATATACCATACATACTGTCCTTGTCAATTGCCATTGAATTCGCAATAAGCTGTCATCTCTAAAGAAATCCCTTTGGGAGATAAACGCATAGATATTGTAACCAAAATATAAATTTATTTAATAATGTGTATAGATATACCTATATATAATGTAATGTAAATATAAATGTAGACTGAAAGTGTATTTTTTATGCACATTTTATATACATTACATTGCCTCCTATATAATACATAATCCACTGTATATATAAATGCTCAAAAATATTCGAATTGATAGAATCATGATTTTTATAATTTTTACATACATACTTTTCTCATATATAATCGGGCGTACAAGTATGTATTCATTTACATTGTAGGTATGTACATATAATATATGAACATGAAATCAAAATATATACAAAAGTATCTATATCATGAATCATGTACACATATACATATACATATGTAAATAAATATTTATATTCATTTATAAAATTCAAATCGATATATGCTATAAATACATATATCCTCACTAGGAGACAGACAGGAGTCTTTTAATATAAATCAAAATATCCGCGTGACGTATATATACCTTTTCAATTGTCAACCGTTTTTAATTTGCTATATAAAGATTGTATTTATGGATATGTGTGTGTGTGTGTGTGTATGTGTGTTTAAGTATATGTGACAACTTAAAACCGCATAATATTCTGTTCGCAATAGGTAGGTATATGTACGAGTATATAATAAAAGACAAAAATAATTCTCCATGAATGGTCAGTTATGTTTTCTGTTTATAAAATTTTGTTAAATTTTATGCTTTCAAATATTACAAAAAAAAATATATACATATGTACATACATATATACTGTGCACGGTATAATATATTATTCATTTCTTATTCCATTTTACTATATACATACTGTTGTAACTATACATACATATCGCATATATCCTTCCATATAATCGTTTACATCAGAGAAACATAAAAATGATCAACAGATTCAGAGCATTATTTAAGTATCCTAGTGCATTAATTCATATCCATCCATATAACATACTGTATTCTGTATGTATTATATATTTAAGAAGTTACCCGCACGTAGTTGTTATAATTTTACTTACATTTATACATCAATCTACATAATATATCATCCTATACATGTATGTACATATTATATTTTATATTCACTAAGATTTTTTTTTATACATTTTATATCCATGCATACTGTTCCACTGAATTTGTTAACTAAACGCAGTTAATACTGTTACCGAAACTAACCAATAACTTCTTGAAAAATATTCTTCTTTCTACTTCTACTTCTTATTCTTTACTCTATATAATAATAATACCTCTCTCTATATATGTTATGAATTGGATCGAATCTAAATAATATGTGTATATGAATATAAATTTATATTTATGGATATACATATATATAAATATATGTATATGTATGTATGTGTATGTTTGGATCTTATTTTGTTATAAATGCTTCTGCATTCATGTTATTTCTACTGTAAATGCTGAAAACTTTAATATAAAAATTGGTGAATATTTTATGTAACCACGTTGTTATATATTGGATTACTAAGTATTTATGCGACATTTTACCTATATACATATACATATACGTACATACGTATTTACTATATGTAGATAAATAAGAGGAAGAAATAAAAAAAAAAAATAATTTAGAAATCGTCCACTTCACATTTTCATATGAGGACATAAATATTGTAATGTACGTATAGATATGTTTGTAGGAGAATCATCATCATCATCATCATCGATATCATCCTCATCCTCAACAAAACTGAAATGCAAAACATTTATACATGATTTTATTATACGAAAATATGTATGTTACATATGTATATATAAGAAGTCAGTGTATAAAATGATCGTATGTACATATGTAGATCTAGATGGAAGCATATAATAAATTTGTGCATATGTATAAGTAAATTAAAAATATAAAATACTAAAAAAAATCAATATACATACATATGTATATAGGTACTGCTGGAACTGGACTGTATCGTATTCGTATCTATATAAAAGAAATAAAATATAATAAGATGCGCGCGCACATCAGCTCCTTAAAATCCAAAAAGGAATGCCGCCGCCCAGTGATCACTTTCGTATATGTACCTATATGCATATATACTTCCATATATGCTCGTATAGGTATGTAGATGTACATATGTACGATATTTTCTATCGGGGCGCAAAATCACTAAATCGTTTTGAAGCCGTTTATTTATTTATTTAATTTTTGGTTTTTTGTTTTTTGGTTTTTCATTTTCATTTTAATTTTTGTTTCATGCATGATGCGTTTTTTTTTTTTTTTGCGCGCATTCAAACTACATTTATACAAAAAGCACAAACAACAACAACAAAAAAAATGAGCATAAATATAAAAAATAAGATCAAGGCACATATTGGCATTTATATATATAGTATAGAGAAAAATATACGGTATTGGGATCAAAACTAAAGTTAAAATGAACTTAAAAAATATAAAAAAACACAACCAGAAAAAAATTTTGAAAACTTACGACGATTGAATATATCGAGAAGAAAAAAAAAAATAAAATAAAAATAAAATTTATATATAGTATAAGTAAAATCTGTATAAAGTATGGTAAATGGTAAAGGACAGTTTCTTAAAAGAAAATTTATTGAAGGTCTAACACGACATATCAAACAGTTTTTTTTTATTTTTTTTTTATATAATATGACCAGAATTTTTTGCTTTCATTTAATTCTATTTTTTATTTTTATTTTTTAATTTTTTTTGCGACTTTTGTGATTCGATTCCTCCTTTTTACTATACATACATATATGTATGCTCATCCTCATCATCATCACCAGTATCAGTATCATCGCATCATTATCATCATGACCAATATCAGTATCATCATCATCATCATATCCATTGCGCAATATTTAGATAATGCGTTCCATACTGCTGCTGTTGTTGTTGCTGCTGTCGTTGCTTCTGCTGCTGCTCATTTCTTTTCGATACCAAAACCCGATCAATATAACAAACTTTAGCTACAAATTTAAAACTACTAAATAATAAACTAACGACAATCTGGATCGATATGTAGTATACTCGTGTATTATTTACTTATCTTTACCTTCATTTAAGAATAAACAAATAAAAAATAAAAATAAAAAATATAGAATAAAATTGTTAAGCTTTAAAAAATATAAAAATCGCGATCGATTTAGAAGCATCGATTTTTCAAAATAAAAATATGTAGTATGAAAATATAGGAGCATATACAACAAAATCCTCACAAAAGGTAGCAGCCATCTACATATATATGTATAGATGTATAGTCAGTCAGTCATATAGTCAATATGAAACATTATTGACTAGATCGGCGTATTTTATTTATACTTTCCAATAAAAAAAAATTTTTCTACATACAATTTTTTTTTTTCATTTTCATTTTACTTGTTCTGTATATCATGCCAAGTTGCAAAGTTTTACTGTCATTTCATTTTCTTCTTCTTCTTTTTATTCAATTCTTGCAACCGCTGCAGTCATACTACATTCTATATGGACCTATAGAATACATACAATAACGACAAAAAATTCAAAGTGTTTTTCTTAATGACGAGTATGTGTATTTTTGTATGAAAAAAATTTTTTTTCCATGTATACGCAATAAACAGACATCGTAGTGTAGAGGAATGTTAGAGGATAGGCTTTTGTTTGAAAAGGATACACGGTTTTGTATAGACATTGAATGGATGGATACCTACATGCATGTTTGTGTTTGTACACATACACATCTTTATTCAGGTACAAAATGTCAAAGCAAAATTAAGTTTTATATTGTGACAGAATATTAATAATAATTTGAAAATTTATGATTGTTTAATTTTTTTTTTTTGGTTTTTTTCTGATGCGTTTGATAATCGATTTTTTTGTTTTTTTCTTTTGGTTTTCGTTTTGGTCCAAATCAAATTATACCTATACATTTTAGATATTTTAAACGCATAAATTAATATGAACGCAGGTTAAAGGAAAATGAAAAGAAATAATAATAATAAAAAAACAAAAATACGCTGTGTAATTTATACTGTATTAAATTGTAATTTTAAGGTGCAAGAAATTTTTATAATTTAACATAAATTATGCGTGAAGTGTGTACACATTTTGCACAAAAAGAGAATATCAACAATGATTGTGCTGATGGGATAAGCAATCCTATATACTATGTAAATATGTACGTATATACGTACTGGTATACAATAAGAAAAATTAATGAACGCTGAAAATTTATGTGGAAAAAATTCAGTGTTACCTACATATATCAGATCATTTTATTTTGTACACTATTTCACGTAAAAATTTATCGAAGCGTAGTGCTCCTGTTCATTGAAATGAATTTTTAATACATGAAAGATTAAGAATACAACCATGTATAGCTTGTTTAAAATTCGTAGCGAATAGAATATATGCGCAGTGAGAGTATGGCGTCATGCTTTGAGCGAGGTTATAATTGTAGTGGTTACACTTTTTCAGGTTTATATGGGAGAAAAACACAAATACATATAATCATTTTATGTACATATTTAATTTCAAGAGAAACATGCGCAGATTATTCGCTACGAATTTTGAACAAGCTCTACAACATGTTGACTAACCCAAAGCCAACCTAACCAGACAAGTATTATCTCCAAAAGCCGTTCATTTTTTATCACAAATTTTCATCTTACAAAGTTACTCTCCGTAAAATACGAGTAACTTGAGATATTTAAAAGCTTTCAACAGCATCTCTCACTTACACTTGATCTACACTATACTATACGCTCTTAGCATAGAGTAGAAAGAGAAAGAATCGTATGTTTATGAGTAACTATAGTTGGGTCAGTAACAAACAAATACTTGTAAGTAGTAGTCTGGTAGCTTTATACGCTCTTAGCGCGGAAAAACTTTCAACAACATCTCACACTTGCACTAAATCTACACTACAAGTTCTTAGTGTATAGTAGAACGAGAAAGAGTCATATAGCAACTAGTATTCAATCGCGTCATTGACGTCCGACTACTGGTTTCTAGTACGTATATAGTAGTTCGGTAGTGTATTACTTGTGCCTAGTCTGCTGTAGTAATAGTAATACACTCACACTCCATTCACTTGCTTGCTATATAGTCTTGTGTTTATTCGTGTTTTCATTGTTTTGAGAAATACTTGTTCTCTCACAGTGAAACATATCAGAATCAAAATATTCGTAGAATCAACAAAACAAAATACAAATGCTTCTAAAAAAAATTTTTCAATCTTTGTATACAGATTTTTTGTTTGTATAAAAACGGTAACACTGAAGCCGAAGAGATTTGTTTTAATTTTTATTTTATCTGTTTTCTGTAAATAATTCTTAAATTTTGCACAAGCATTATTCAAAATTTTTAAGGAGGAAATGATGATTATAATCACTTCCATTTCATACCATAATTTTTATTGCAATTCAATTAGTTTCAAAATTTTACAGATACTTTAATCTTGAACTTCCGTTTAAAACAATACACAAAAATAAATTATAATGAATGTAACGTACATATACTGTAAATAAAAATTTACATGATGTGATCTTCTTTCGAATTAAATTTAAAATTTTTGAATTATTTCTTTTAGTTTTTCCCGCCATGAAATGAAAACTTACTTTTAATAAATAATGAATAAAATGATTTATTATTTTTGTCAAATATAATTTCCATTCAATGATTTTCTAGATTACACACATACCTTCATAAGTATGTAAATATTTTTTTTTATAATTAAATAAAAAGTTGCAATTAATTTTTGTTTAAATTTGAACATTAACCTACACTGTGCTGCTAGTATATACAGATTGACTTACAAAAGAAGACTACCATCAACCATAATAAAAATTAATGAAAAATATCCTATAAGAAATTTGTCTATATTTTCTGGTAATCCTTATCTGTGTAATTTAATCGAAATATGAACAAAACCATATGTGGAAAATGTATTACTGAATATTTAAAATAAACGTATATACCTTATTGTACAATTTCTTTCATTTTTTTTTTTTTACTTTTTTGCTTAGTTTAATTGTCCATAAGATTAAAGTAAATGAAAAAATTTCGGTTATAATTTATAATTTCCGTATATGTAAATTTGAATTTTATATAACGTAGGTATAGCTCAACATTTTTACACATAAATACGAGCATGTATACGTAAATACTCTGGCGCATAAAAAGAAAATAAATAGATATAAAAATTCTAATAAAACCGAAATGGTATAATATAATTTGTTAATTATTTAAAAATATATGTATGCACTAATATGGACATTATATTTATACCAAATACATGAATAACATGCACTACACATACCTGCTTATAGTATGTATGTACAAACTATTGTTTACCTTCACTTATAAATTTGTATTAACATTAAATGTGCATTATATCAGGTATACATTCATATATGTATATACATATATGCCATATCATAAAATCAACCGTTTAATTGTTAATTAAATCAAAATTTTGAAATAAAAAATTATCGAACCGTTAAGATAAAATTGTAAATTATATCACCCCATTATATATTATATAAGGGCGACGCAATATTATTTATGTATGTGTATGTATATAAAATATACGAGCATACGTGTATAACCGCATGTAACGTATATATAATGTGTATATGATGTAAAATGCATACATTTATATAGACGTGTATGCATATTTTATAAACGATTAACATTATTATTAGCATATTTTACATAACATATATTTTTCTTCACATACCTTTACTTTACTCTATTCGCAGGAAAATTAACAAATTTTAATCAGATATACAGTAATGGATGAAAATGTTGTACACCTACGTATACATGAAGATATCTAATAATCATCGTTCGTCACAAAAATAATTAGAATTATTTCGAATAATTCTAGATAATTCATTAGTCAGAAATTCATAAGAACTATGAATACACTTCCTGAACGTCAAGCTATGAAGATTATATTTTCTCTGATTCTTCTCCTTCTCCTTCTTCTCCTTCTTCTTCTTCTTTTTGTTGATCATGGTCCCATTCCCATTTATGTGGATTCGACGCATTTATAATTATCTCTTCATCTGTACTTAAAGCTTTTAAATCTTCATGTTAAAGTGTAGTCTTACAGAGACTGAAGTTTCTCTGAATTTTCTCTGTTGACATGTTTATATCATCTAAGTTTCCACTCCAAATACTTTTAAATCGATCAATAGATTTTATTTTGAAAGAATCTCTCTAGTGATCATTTTTAATTAATTTTATCAAACTATAAAGATTATCTATGAATAGTTTGTGAAATAATTATCACGGAAATAATTTTATCATATTGGTGATCTTGAATGCAATTAAATTCAAATGGGACAACATTTTTATCTGTGACTGTAATAATTTTTCTTGTTCCATATAACATTATTTATATAAAAAATTCAGTAAAGTGCAATGAAATTTTGTACATTTTCAATAAAGTAAGTATTATGTGGTATTATACAGATAGTGTGAAAATTAAACTTATAAACATAATAAAATCCTTAAAGTGGAACGTTTTAATTGACGATTAAAATTTATAAAAAAAAAAAATAAATAAAGAAAGAAAGAAAGAAGAAAATATGTAGTACGTTATCAAAGACACCTGTGCAGGGTATCATATAAAGAAAAATTTATATCTATAAATGTGCATATATGGTCCTACATTTGTACCCACAAAATATGGAATGCATTTTATTTTTTAAACTTTCCAATTAATTTCGATAATTATATACGCAAATGTAATGCATTTATTTATACAGATATGGGAATATATCAAAAGGTAATATGGCTAACATAAAAAATAAATCCTATATTTCAACCAGAAAAATACATATTTAAGTTTTTAAAACGATTTTCTAACCGTGCGTCTATACTAGCAATAGAAATATGGACGGTAATGACAGTATTATTTGACAAACCATATTGCTATGTATGGACCGTGGGGTATATTATGGAAGCAATATTCATTTATACAAAATATGGAAAAGTGAAGAAAATATGAACAAAAATTGTAATCTTTTGTAGAAGCAATAGCTGCTTCCGATTTAAGTATAATTTTAAGTATCTACTTGTGAGTACAAAAATGTGTCTAGGATAAAGGATGGGTTCATTTAGTAATCATGACTTTGTAGTGTTGCTTCAATGTTGCTTCAATTTTACTGTAACATTACAATTTTTGTGTTACTATGCAATTATTGTATTTGTGTTACGTTAGTGTTACTATTGTGTTGAAAAAACGAACCAGATTATTTTAGTTATGATTACTTTTTGAACGCTTGATTTGACATGTTGCTGCAGTGTTAATGCAGTGTTTACTTTATGAACCCACCAAAATTGTTCGTAACCTTATTTGCGTCTAATTGGAAAAATGTTCATGAGAAGCTGTGAGTAGATGGTTTAGCACAGACATTTATCTTATCTACTCGTGCAAGTATAGTAGGTACTTCAAATTATTAAATCGAAAGCAGCTAATATTACCCTGCACAGCAGCAGAATCAATATTACCCTCCAGAAAATATTGTTGGAAATGCAGTGTCGACATATAGTCAATATCCATATTGCCATTGCCAACCATATTGCCAGTATAGACGCATGGTAAAATTTTAAATAAAAAAAAATATTTCACATATACTTAAAAATACGTTGCATATACGAACAAACATTTATACGAATGTAATCGAGTATAAAGGTATATATGCACGGATACGGATATGAGTGTTTATTTAATAAAAATTTAATTTATTCAAAAAAAATTTTTTGTATTTAATAAATTTATAATGAGAAGAAAAAGCCAACAACAACAGTAAATTAAAACATTATGGACTTATCGACAATATAACTTGTTGAAAAGTATACACGATGCAATACAACATATGCAACATACAAGAAGAATGTATGAAATTCGTTCCTCAACAAAATAATGCAACAAATATCATACAACATACACGTATATGTAGTAAGTAGATAGTAGCACATAGTAGATAGATTATTACTTATTATTATTAGACCCTTCTCTAGTACTTAATATGCTATCATATCATTATATTATAAATGAATAAATGAATTAATGAATTTAAGATTCTATAAAAAAAATAATAGTAGCAAAATATGTATCTCTAAATACATAGTTCATAATAATGGTATACATCTATTAATATACATAAATTAAAATATGATATGCATTTAGTATGTACAAATAGTAGTTGAATAGATACACATAATAATTGTGAGGAGTAGGTATAGGAGGTTAAATGATCGTTTTTTTGCTCATTGACTGGAAAATTTTGTAAATCCGTGAAATATGAAAATTATTAATTTTTTTTTTTTTTTTAAACAATAATATTAACATACTTTACATATATTTTATGTATGTAAGTCGATAGCTACATAAATCATAGAATAATTATATATCTATATATAAAAAAATATATAAACATTCACTCCTACATACATATGTATATGCGAAGTATGAAGTACGAGTGTGTATCTATGGCTGAGCTCATAGATACTCCTACATGAACATAACTTACAGTAGCTTATTATACTCGTTCGTATATGATATGATGATATGGTCAGAAAATAATTTATCTATTATTTACATAATATTAATAACAAATCAAGTATCTCTCACTTTATGTACGTACATATATACTTCGTACATGATGATATGCATATGTATCTACGTCATAAAGTAGTGTACTCGAATAATAAATATCGTATAAATAATATGAAATTAAAATGAATGCATATTGTTGTTATTAAATTACAATTCATTTTTAGTAATGGTAGAGTAAATTTTTATGTACAACGTATACACACACACACACACCTATCCAACTATATAGACAGATATTATAGCATAGTATAAGCGGCCATTTAGTGTAGTATTTAGAGATCATATTGTAAAGAGAAAATATTCATTCATTCATTCATTAATTCATTTAAAGTGTGGAATATGCAATATACTCGTGTTTGTACTGTATAGGAAGATGTATAAATGGACATAGGATAATGTAGACAATGATAATAAAGGAGGAATGAAAGAAACGTAACACGAATAATTAACAACACTAAATTAAATTGTTTAACAGATTTTAATATCGTTGAAAAATTTATATGTGTATATGCATGTGCTATGTGTTTGAAGGGGTTAGGGTTTTTTTTTAAATCATCGAGTACATCTTGTAATTAAAATGTTTACAATAGAATCGTGTTAATTTTACAAATTGAACATTTACCATTCAGCCAGTGAGCCAGTATATCACTTTTGTAGTACATTTTAGTATACAAATTATCTATCCCTGATGTAAACATGTATCAGTATATGTACCAGTATTTATGTATGTATGTGTATGTATATAGATTGTGTAATGTAATACGAAAATAAATTTAATTAGTGTCGAGAAGTTTTGTGTTTATAAAATGAAAAAAGAAAAAAAAATGTTTTTTTTTTTTGCAAGGATACAATATACGATTACAACACGATGTAACATGCAAGAATGTATCAAAGTACATACATACTTATATAAATATTTGTGTATCTGTGTATGAATGTGTGGTATATGAGAACGAACTATAGAAAGGTAATTTTTGTTTTCGGTTTTTATTTGGTTTTTCTGTAAATTTTAAATCAAAATCAGAAAATAAATTTTTATACACTTTTTATTATTCTTAACCTGTGTTCTTGTGTTAGTATATACATAAATAAATTTATCACAAAACAAGAAAATTAACTAAAGAGTGGTGTTAAAAAATAACCATAAACATATTTGATTCTATTTCTCTATATCCAATCTAGGTATAATGCTTAATTTTGGTTAATTTTGTTGTTTCTTTTTTTCCGAATACACGCCCACATAACTACAACTACATTGAATAATCTAATGATAATCTATAACAAATTTTTGATATTTAAATATGTATCTGTTTTATTACAATTGTTTATCGATAATGATTTAAGAACATTTTATTTATTACCTAACTGCGCTGCGCCCCGATCGCTATTATTTTTCTTACAAAATTTCATTATTTGTAATATGTGTATGTAAGTATGGTGGTTGTTGAGTAAAATGTCAAGAATTTAATCTTAAACTTTCGTAATCTACCAATAAAATCATATCCATACGCTAAATACTAAAATTCATAACTATACAGCTGTTGCGTGTAACTATACTTATCATGCGCAATACATAACTCCAACTCAAAGTTACATTTTCTAACCAAACGTATATACATATGTACTTATGTATATAGTTTTAATATGGTTTTTTAAACTGCGCTTAATGCAACATTTTTAATTTTTATTATTTTTATTTTTTTCTTCAGTTGATTTCTAAAGAATTTTAAGCAATTAAATTCCGTACATACTCGTACGTATACAGATGAGCTAATCTAGAAAATTTCGAAATTTCTTGTGGTATTCGTATCGTCGTATATACTACACTGTTATACTGTTGTATATAAAAAAAAAAAAATAAGATAAAATGCGGGGTAAATTTCAAAATAAAATAAAAGTAACAATAATATCTGTAGTATAAGCAGAAAAATAAAAAAAAATAAATTAACCATTTGTACAGTACAAGAGATGATGATGATGATCATAAATGGGCAGACTTTTTGTTTGTTTTTTTTTTTTACTAAAGTTCACTTTAAGAAATCTGACCAAAATGTAGTATGTACTATACTATACTTACAAGACAACGAATATTATATGCATGTATGCCTAGTTACATTATTATTTTTGCTGGTAAGGTTAAGGTATACACGACGCTGTACCATTACTGTACTTGTAGAGTAATTATTGTGGTATAGAGTAGTGTGTACATACATAGTTTGGTTAACAATTTTTTTTTTTCAATTTTAATTTCTAAATTTCGTTCCTATACATATCCATATCCGTTTGTGTGTTTATGTGTGTGTATGTATATGTAGAATTAAATTTGTTGATATTTTTACACGTGTACAAACCTAGAGAAAGAAAGAGAAATAGAGTGACAGAAACAGAGAAAGAGAGAGAGACGAAGAAAATAAAAAAACATACAAGAAAAAAAAAATTAACAGAGAAACATTTTTTTTTTGTTAAAGTCCAGCTTGTATACATATATCCATTTTATTGTATATATTATCTAAAATCAAGGTAATCAGAAAATTGAAATAAATATAAAACTACATACACAAATATCTGATGATGAAATGAAACCAGTCTATCTGCGTTTGCGCACTGTTGTAAGTACAGTACAGAGGCAGACATTTTAGTACACTCTTATAATCTTAAGTATACAAGTTTTATTTACATAAACTCGAGTAGCTATTTATATATGTAATGCACAATTTACTACATGCATACATACAAACTTAATGAAATATGCAAGTGTCTATCTGTGTGTATAACAGCAGCACAACTTTAAATATTTAATTCTATATTGCACTAATTTTTATTTTAATTCTTATATTTTATAAGTTTTTTAAGAAAAGTTTCATAAGTATATGAAAATTATACATTCATCCATAAATGTTCTATATGGACACAAAAATACCTAAAGAACATACACATATTCATGTATGTGTAAGTGATATAAGTTTATCCATACATAAAGTACATATATAGAGTACAAATATTAATTTGTAGTAAAGGTAAGACTTTCCAAGACCTTAAGTCTTGTACCGTTTTTTTATTTTTTATTTTTCATATAAACGTAAATAAATAAATAAATATGTAGTACCTATATATGTAAAACGATAGGCGAAAGACATTAAACGATGAAAGATGCGCAAGATAACTTTAATAATAATAATAATAATATAAAAAAAATAATAATGATAATAAATGTTTTTTTAAAACAAATCTTGTTCTTTACTTTATTATATTATTTGTTTTTATTAACATGTAAGTAGTTGTGTTGTTTATGTATTTGTTTATTTATTTATTTATTTTTTTTTGTAAATAATTCGTGCAACTTTATAAACTTGAAATACATTCATACATAAGTGCATGCAATATATGTTTAAAAGTAAATAATTGTACAATTTTTGTCCCATGTACAATATATAATTTCATGTTCACTCCACGGTAAATACCTTTTTTATAGAACCAACAACACATACAAACGATCATAAATGAATTTTAAATATTTTAGATAGAAGAAATATTCCAAAAAATTTTCTCTCTGTGGTCTGTTTTTAATAGTCCACTTTGCCCTTTCTGTTCATATAGCATATGGACATGTGCTGCTGTATGCGACCGGTTATATTGGTACATTTTTATATTTTTTATTTATAAATTTTTTTTTTCTAGTTGTGTACATTTTTTTTTTTTTTTTAAAACAAAACATATTACATTGTATCCTCCATATATACTCTCTGTATCTCTGTAAAGTACATCACATATACGAGCAATATGTATGTACATATACGTACGTAGATGTGTAACGTAAACGTAACTAGGTATAGGCACACGCTTTTATATCTTTATTTCTTTTTTTTTTTTTTCAAGTAGTAAAGCACACACGTTATTCCTATACATATTTTTATTTAATTTTGTTTTTTCTTTATTTTTATCTTATTTTCTTCATTATTCTTCTTCGAATTTGATATAAAATTTTAAAAAAAAAATTAAAAAAAAATGAAATAAAATAAAAAACAATAACGACAATAAAAACATAATTTTTTTAAATGTGTACGAGAATATATGAAAAACAAAAAAAAAATTAAATAAATAAATGAAAAGATTGCTATTTAAGTGGACCGGTCTTATAATATAATGTTTACGTAAGTGTACTACCACAGAACATACATTATATATATCTATATACTCGCCGTATTATGCAGTACAATACCGCAATAAATCTACTCTCTATCTATAGGCACACTCGTACATACCCTCGTACATTTATAATGAAAATTAATTTATCTTAGAAGAGCATTTTCTATGTGGTCAAGAAAATATTGTATATGTGTATGTGTCTGTATAAAAGCTTTGATCTAGATTACAAATAAAACGAAAAAAAAAAAAAATAATAATAAACTGACAATTTTATATGAAAATATGTATGAGTAATCTACCTATACTCTATACAACATATACTTATATCTCTATAATCCTCTATAAACTATAATTCTGTATATATCTAAGTATGCACATAAATATGTATGTATATCACGTTATCTTATTCGTGGTCATACACGAGCAGTATACACATACATTACTACGGTGGTACCTATATTTATTTTTGATGATGCCTTAAAAATGATTAAATATCTTTAAAATGTTATGCATATACATTAATTTTTATATCTACACTACAATACCCACATTATATACAGTGCCGGACAAAACGGACAAAGCGGACCACTATCGCGAATTACGAAGGTGATGGCAAAAGCGATTGTCAACATTTTTCGACAACGGGTAAAGACGCTTTTACATTCAATGTCAGTGACTTCAATTTCGACTTTGATTTAATCAATATGTATTAAAACTTTTAAATTCAATGTATAGTAGACTTGACAGCTACTTTTCTATTTACTACTCGAAAGTCAAAGTCAAAGTCAACGTTGAAGTCACTGCATTGAATGTAGAAGCGGCATAAATCATTGAATACTATCACAATCAAGGGGGAACGAGAAATGCGAATTTTTCGTGATCGTCAAGATAGATTTATTTACTAATTTTTTCGCCTTCGAAATCAAACTAATGATCAACTAAAATTTGTCGCCATTCACGCTTTGTGTTAATTGTATTTAAAATGCGATTTCGCAATCATTTGACAATCGCCTTTGCCTTCGAAATTTGTATTTCGAATTCTGCGTCAGTTGTGATTAAAGAAATTGTGACAAATTGACAAATTACAAAAGAAACGTATGTATAGAAGAGCAAGAAAAAAAAGAAATTCATGAACGTTCATGGAATTCAACCCGACATCTAGTGAGTTTATTTCGCAGTCTTGCTTTCATATTTTATAGTGTTGTCATTGGTGTTGTCATTATATACTGAATAATATATAATAAATAAAATATGGCACCACACTAAAACAAAGAACAAGAACATGAAGCATGAAATAAAATACAAAAATGTAATTGCATCCATATACTCGTATAATAAATTGTCCATTGAAAATTTGAGTTCTTATGCTGCATTTCTTTTGTTCGGCACTGTAGCTGCCAATGTATATATGAATGTAATATAACATATACACACATATATACGAATATATTAGTAAGATATATAAATATTTATAGGTTTATACATATAAAAAATCTTTTGTTTATTTCATCATCATTATCATCATTATCATCTTCATAAATGTTGTGAGTTGTGACCAATTAATTATATCATAAATTAATTTCGAAATTATTTTATCTTTATCAGCACATGAGTGTACATACAAACGTATAGTATTATATATGAATTCGTATATATGTAATTACAATTATAAACTATATGATATACTATATACATGTACAGGTATACGTAAATAGTGTGCCTATATTGTGAATAAACGATAACGTATAGGTTATCGCTTTTATATTGTTATCGTTTTTGTTTTTGTTTTTAATTTTGTTCTTATTTTTATTTTTATTTTCAATTTTATATCTATACATCTATCCAAATATTTACATACATATACAAATGTGTGTAGTGTAAAATATATTCGGACATATACATAATTATTTGTTCATATTTGTGAAATTCATTTAATTTTGATTAATTAATTTACCAACTTACTAATGAATACGAGCTACGAGTATGTGGCTATATTTTCACTAGAAATTCCATCTGTGTAACTTGTGCACAACTCAAAGTTACGTCCTTTCCCCCTAACAATAAAACACAAACAAATATTTGGAGAAAATAAATAGTTCTTGAACATCAAATTTGAAAATAAATCTTAACAAATTTGGCATATGTATTTGATAATCAACTGATTCGAAATTAAACATCGAAAACAATATTTTATGTATAATGTCAATGAATGTTACAAAAAAAAATGTCTTCGAAAATATTCAAAATATAAAAAAAATTTTCGAATATATATCACGATCGATGAATATACTCGATCATAAATGAGTGACTTAGGGTGATTTTTCAAACGATAATTCAAATTTTAATGCGAAAATCGAAAAAGTAATTCAGAAATTGTAGAAACATTGTTGATAAATATGAGCACAATGTATCAGCACGAAGATATATTTAATAGAATATAATATAAATATTTATATATCTATAGCTATGTGTGATTATTAACTATGATAACACACTAACACAATTTTATTTTAAATCAAAATTTCATACTAAATAAGTAGTTTTTAAGTACAAAACTATACATAAATATGAGTACATTTCTATCAAAAGCAATTTTTAATTAATGTTACTTAGAAAAGAAAACAAAACCTAAATTTCTAATAATTATCTAATGATATTGAAAAAAAATTTGATAGAAAAAAAACCCGCACATGACATAAAAAGTACAAAAAAAAAAAAAAAACACGCTTAATGTATGTATACTATATAGTACAGTACCTGTATAATGAATACGATAATCGAAATTCGTTTTAAATTACGATAATCTAAGATAAAATATTCCTAAAAATATCCAAAAACAATCACTAAATTTTCTATTAAAATAATTAAAATTTTCTTGTCCAGTTTTCTACTTATCTCCACTATCACTGTTGTAGGATTTTCTTTTTAATTTTTCTTGTGTTCGGCAAATTTCAAAACATGGCCTAGCCATCTAATTCTTTGAGCTCTGACATACGCAATTATGTTCCTGCCTTTCATTATCTTGTCCAGATCAGAGTTGTATCGTCTTCTATACTCGTCCTTATCTACTTTTATGGGTCCAAAAATTCTTCTTAAAACTTCCCTTTTAAAACCTGCCAATTAATTTGGTTCTTCTATTTTTGGGACCTGCATGACTTACACTAGTACGTCGCTATTAGCTGAATCAATGTTTTGTAATTGTAGATAGTCATCTGCCTTGCAAGACCTATACGAGACTTTCTATTTTATAAATTATAAAACTACGAAATACTAAAGTTAGAAACCAAGAACCCCCGTATAGAAAGATTTTGTATGACAATGTTTGGAATAAGAGACCGAGAGGAAGACTGAGGAATTGATGGTGGAATTCGGTGCAAAAAAAAAATAAAAAATACGGAGATTATGAAAACTAGATGACCTCATCTTTGGATACCTTACTGAGGCCAGAGTTCCTCCTAAGGACTGAAGCGCCGTAGAAGAAGTAGAAGAAACTGCTTGAAGATTGTCATTTATCTTCTGCTAAAACTACGAAGATTACAAAGTTTACGATAAACTGAAACATGAAAATGATTCCCCTTATTATATACATACGAGTACGTAGTTCAAAAATTGTCGAAAAAACATGTGTACTAGAACTGAAAAAAAAAATAACAAACACCAAAGTATATCAAAATTTATCTAAGTATCTAATCATGTTGAAGATTATACGTGGTGTTTCAGTGTTTATAAAATTGTCTTATTAGCTCTTGATTTGTACGATATGTACTGTTTTTTTTTTCGTTTGTTTATTTGTTTGGTTGTCATCGCAGTTAATAACTTATGTGACCACTCGAAATATTTTTGATATTTAGTCAATTATTTTTTTCGTAATCAATAAAATATTTCATATGAAATTTTTTTTTTCAGTTTTTTCTTTTTTAATATAAAAATATTAAGTACCTGTATCAACATTTGTACATATATGTGTATTTACTTAGTAGTAAATTGTTATAATTGAGATTTATGTGCACATAATTAAAGATAGTAAAAATATAAATTAAAAAATAACAACAACAAGAAGATAAATTTTTCGATAACAGGTCAGATTTTAAAATGTGAACTCATTCATATTTTAAAATATTTGAATGTTTTTATTTTTATTTTTTTTGTATTTTATAATTCATAATGTTTTGGTTATGGTTTTTTTATCTTTGAATACGTGAAAATCGATTGTAATAATGAAAATGACAAAACAAAAAACAACGATTTTATGGGTTTTTCTAAAAAAAAAAAAAAAAATTTCATACACACAAAGTGTACACAAAGTAAGATTTGATTTAATTAATCGATTGACAAAAATACAAGCCACTGCATTCAAAAGGTTGAAGCACGTCAAAATCTAAGTATAAATCAAAAATGTTTACTACCTGATAAGTTGCTTTACATTTTATAAATCAACATTCTCGTATATTACAATTCCAATGAAAATAAATAAAATTTGAGGGTATCAAGAACTATTGTAGTCGTACAATTTGTTGTTGGACTCTGTAAAGTAAAGAGAATAAGGCAGAAAATCCTAGAAAGAAAATGAAGGTGGATCGGACATACGCTTAGGAAGCCAGCCAATAGCATGTGTACTCTACTAAGAGAAGCATTTGAGTGGAAACCATAAGGTTATCACAGATATAGAGGAAGGCCAGAAAAACATGGAGACATATACTGTAGACTATAGGAGCTCGCAGTAATGAAAACGTTTTGAAACGACATTAAGAAGTTGGCACTCAATAGTGTGAGATGGAAACCGTTTTGGAGGAGGCACTATACACTTCCTCGAGAAACTGTTGTTGTTGTTGTTGTTTTTGGTAGAGGAACAAAGTAATTTCGAAATTTGAAAACTTTACATTGAAATTTTGTTTAAATTGACATTTTGACATTCAAAATTTTCAACTGTATAAATTCTATAGAATTTCAGGGAAATTCTTATATTATTTTGAAAAGTTCCATCTCGGTGTCAATTTTTTAACAACATTTTTGTAATAATTAAATCGAAATTGCTTTGTTAATTGAAATTGAAAATAGTAACAGAACCTAATTTCAATTTGCTTTAGCAATTCCAATTTCAATTAAGTAGATAGTAGATAGTAGAAAGAAGGACAAAAACCAAATTCGCTTAGCATATTACACTGCAAACTTGCCATACAAGACTTTAAGACTTTTTTCCGTTAAAAATATTTTTTGACGTATTTTATCCACTAATTCCCAATACCAAAACCTATAAACGTCAATAGCTAAATTCACCATAACAATTAAGAGATCAGCTGATTGACATCTCTTATCTACTTTAACTACAACTCCTAAAATTATGCAATCTGCAGTTACGAGGTTAAGAGTCTCTTAGTCTCTAAAGTAGAATAGCAGGGTTAGTTGAAAAGTGTACACTTATTTTTCAAAAGCAGTACCTAAACTATTTTCTAATTTTCTGGTATGCACAATATTCAGGTGTATACACAATAATTTATGTATAGTTGGTAGTTTTCATTATTTTATTATGATCATATAATGATTTTAAAGTGCCTAAGTACATCTTTAAAATTAAATGCATTTATTTATTAGTAATGTACATGTTTATTCTTTATATTTTATTTACAAACACATATCATATATCACCACAGACCACAGATATATACATAAATGCACTTTTATGTGTATGCAGAAGTACGAGCACACTATACCTATAATGTAAAAAATTATTATTTTAAATTGATTTGTTATGATTGAAGAAGGTGTAATTACGATCAAAATAATAATAATAATAATGAAATTGTAAAGTAAAAATATTATAATTACAATAAGTAATAACAATAATAATTTAGTAATAAACATCATAGCAATCATAATAAAATGAAAAAAATATTTTGATAATATATTACTTGTACATATGTAAAGGGTGTTTTTTTAAGCGTGATATAGAACTTCCGTTACGTGTAGCGATCAAAGTAGCAGGTATTTTAATGACATTCTTTGAAAAATTTATTTATTATGCTTTGACAGATCATAATGGCAAGGTAGTATACTCTTGAGCAACGCTTGCAAGATGGTGCCACATGTCATATACGTGAGAGAAACTATCGATTTATTGAAAACTATAAGTTCGATGATCAGATAATTTCACGAAATGAAACCATCAATTGGCCGACTAGATCATGTGATTTGACGCCATTAGACTATTTTGTTTGGGGATATTATGTCAAGTTTCTAGTGTATGCTGATAAACCAGGAACAATTGATGCATTGGAAGTCACTCATAACTCATGTTATTGGTGAGATAAGTTCGTAATTGCTCGAAAAAGTAACAACACTGAACGAATTTGCTTCCTCAGAGCAGAATTATTATTTTCAAATATTAATGTCATGTCAAATATTAATGTCATGTCAAATATTAATGTCAAATAATAATGTCTCGCTAATAGAAATTAGAGACATTGTAAAGTTCTATCACGCTTAAAAAAAAACACCCTTTACATGTATCCACCAGCTATACATATTTAAAATTTTGACGAAGTAAACAAAAATATAAACAATGAATATTGGACATACTAAACCATAAAAGAAAGCAATCACACATCACGAAGAAAAAAATTAATGACCCCAAAACTCTATAAAAATGAAAAAAAATAATATTTAAAGACCAATAAATTTATTTCATTTTTTTTTAGTCTATCTTTCATTATGATTATTATTTATTTATTTTTTATTTTGTTTTCAAATTAAATTTAGCACAAATGAATATAATAATAATAAAAATGTTTTTTTTTTTGCACATTAAAAGTACAAAATGCATCCAAAAAACAAAGAGAAAAAATAGAAAATTAAAAATTTATAAAACAAAAATAAATATATATAAAAATCGTTAGGTGTATTTAGTACATGCATTACTATATATGCAATGAATTTAATGATGATATGGTCATGTGTGCCATCACGATCATAAAAATATAACACCGATTTTAATCGTTTAAAAACCTTTAAATACTTATGTATAATCTCTTTAAAATCAATAATAATCATAATATGAATAAAAACCTATGATGAACAAGTGGATATCAATGTATAAAAGATAAAAGAAATAATTAAGAAATTTTATTATTCTGTGAATCCTTTTCATACTTGCTCATGGTGATGATTCTCAAATGAAGAGAAATATATTATAAATACCTGAATCAAATCTATATAGTTACATGAGTAATAAATTTATTCTTCAAAATAAGTAGTAGACTATACTGTCACGTACATATATAGAGCTGCAATTTAAATGTGTTTTTTCTACGTGCACTAAAAAATCCTATCTAAAATTATTTATAACAAAATTCAATAACTTCGTCAAATTCTGTCAATTTTGTAAAATTATAGGTTATGGTCTTTGTTATTCTTGTGTCAAAATTGATGTTTTGTAAAGTAAAACATTTGAACAAAATTATTGAATATGACGTAACTAAAAAACTCCAAAATAATATGAATTTTTTATAAATTAATATTCATTGCGGAGCTGGTGGTGTATGGTTTGGTAAAAAGAAAATTAATGAAACTCAACGAAAATTTAATAATTTCGTTATATTTCGCTCAAGTTATCATCATTTCATTAAATTGTCAATTTCATGTTATCTATACTAGGCACTAGGCCTTACCATCACACAGATTTCTCACGACCTATGAAATTCAAAAAATTCGCTCAAAAACCGTAAAGAAACTTTGCAGTAACGGTAGACATTTAAATTAAATGTCGCCATATTTAAACGAAATTTAGAGAAAAATTGGATTTCTTAAAATTTGCTTTAAATTTTGTACAAAAAAAGTATTTGGAGAGAATTCAATGAGAACTAGTCTAAAACTCGGCGAAAACTTATCGAAAACTTAGCGAAAAATTTTTTAAAAATCACAAAATGTTATCTACTGGTTATTTTTTTTTTTTTTTAAATAATGTCATGGTCATATCGTCATGTCATACGTCATACCTTAGGCAAATCGCTAGAAAGTCTGTATTTTTGGGCTTTTATTGTAATTCCACACATTTTGATTTGACAAATTTCCATAATTAATTTCAAGACAAATTTTGATAAATTTTTCGTTTAATTTATGGAATTAAAAAAAATGTTTTCATTTTTAAAAAAATTCCTACGTTCTCAGGAATAATTACCGATATGTACAAGGTTTCATTTATTCAAAAAAATTTTTCTCTACAGGTTTTTAGTAAATATGTATATGTATATACCGACCTCTTTACTATTACACGAATACAAAAGACAGGCAATAATATGTACACATAATGAGTAAGTGCGATTATGTGAAAAAAAGAATTTATTGAAGTTTAAATGAAATCTTTATACAACTCGTGACGATATATAGATGTCAATTCATTATCATAATGATATGTAAGTTTTATAACAACAATACAATTACACCTTTCTCCAAAAAAAAAAAAAAAAATACGTAGGTGCACCAAAACCCAAAAACAAAAAAAATAGAAATGAAAACAAACTAATAAAAAAGTTTCATGTGTTATTAGATATAGCTAAACATTACATATGTTTATAATAATAATATACCAATCCAATATCTAATGTCTTATAATACATACATATGTATGTATATGTACTGTACATTACATATAAGAATATATGTATATATACTAAAATAAATAAAAAGGAAAAATTGACGTCAAAATGTCTGCAAAATCTGTACAATTTATTGTAATATACTCGAGTATACTGCATAACAGATGCATTAAACATTTTACTTACATATACATATGTTGTACTATTGTTATATATGAATACACACAAACCTACTATATACATATATTATATATGTACTTATATATCATAGTATATTATATTCAATTTTAATATAAACAATAGACAACAATAATCAAAATATACATAAATGTACATACATGCATTAAAAGGTAAGTATGCAGATAGATACATACATGTGTATATTAATATCCATGTCTAACAAGGTATCTCTCTACATGTATCTATTTATACCTACTACAATTTACGAAAAAAAAAATATGGAGAAAAATATGTTAAAATGGATAGACTGTTGTTTGTTACTGTTGTGTAGTTGTTGTATAGTAAATGCTGCTGCTCTTTTGGCTGTGATTCAATTCATAAAATCAAAATCAACAAATAATAATAATAATATGTACGTTTAGTACCTATCTCTTAACTTTAAAAAAAAAAATAAGTAAATATACAAAGGAGGAATAATAAGAAGAAAAATATCAACAATAATCAAAAAAAAAAAACTATACAAATACTTAAATGTTTTTTTTTTGTCAAATTGTTTTAGACGACATATTACTTATTATTATTATCTATACTCTCTAAAGTACAATGAAATGAAATGAAATGAAAATGTATATGTAATGGCTGGCTGGTTGGCTGGTTGGCTGGCTGGCTCTGGCTATAATGAAGAAATGTTTTCTGTATACAAAAACGACATCCCAAAAAGACAGATGACTTGATCATTGTCATCATCATGATCATCATCATTGTAGTCACATTTTACTCATCATCATCATCATCATCATCATCAACATTGTCATCAGAGAGAAAAACTTCCTATTTTCTTTCAAAATAAAAATACAAAAAAAAAACGTTTTTCTTTTTGCACGTTCCTGAATGCTGTTTTAGTTTATAAAAATGTTTATCATTTTCTTTTGTGTTTGATTGGTTTTTTTATTTTTGTTTATTGTACTGTACATAGACACTATACGTACGTACACTGCTATATATATATGTATGAATTTTCTTTATATGTATATGTATGTATAAACAAAACAAACAATAAAAACAACAACAACAACAACAAAAAATTAGACACAATGAAAACTTATAAAAGATATGCATTACTAGTACCACATTACATCCATCCAAGAGTATATTTATATGAGCATAAGTACATGAATGTGTACATGTTTGTATGTTTGTTGCATTGGATATATATAATGATAACAATACCTCCATATATACATGCATATGATGTATGTAAGTACTTAAAACAATGACGAAAAATCATGATGATTGCACACATATTTTACGGATTATATATATGAGTGTGTTCATAAATGTATACGAGTAAATTATATCAATGAATTTTTCTTGGTTTTTCTTCTTTTTTTTTTCTTTTTAAGAAAGGTGTGATCCTTTTATGTAACATTATACACGAATAGTATGTACGTATGTAAGGTACTTTATTTTATTTTATTTTTATGTGCAATATATGTAAAATGTAACTCGTAAATCGTATACGTATTATAGAGTGTAGATTGTAACCATTTCCCCATTTCATTTGAGCTAATCAAAAAAAAAAAAAAAAAAAAAAAATTTAGTACAATTACGCTTGCGCATTTTATGAATAAGAAGAAGGCTACTTACTGTATACTCTCTTCTATACTTATACAAAAACAAGAAGAACCTTAACCTTATTATTATTATTATTATTTTTTCAAAAACAAAAAAGAAACACATTAAAAATGAAAAATAAAATATATGAATGCGTTGTGTTACATCAGAATATAATGATAATGTATATATGTATGTATAATTGTAACTGTGGTAGTAGGTAAATGTACTTTTATATAAGTACTTTACGATTGTTAAATATATGTACTATATGCGATGACAATAACACAAAAAATAAAGAAATAAATAAAAAAAAACAAAACAATAATAAAAAAAAAAAAAAACAAATCGCAAACAATATTAGAGTTAATAAAATTACAATTATTACTTAACTGGAACTGGTAATGTACTAGTTTTAGTTGTGTGTTTAATAATAATAATATTTACATTTATAATAGTACATTACCCTACACATACTAATAAGTAAGTATATTCGTACATTTGTTATATTATTGTTTTTAATGTTTTTTTGTTTTTATTTTTGTTTTATTGTTTCTAGTTTTATCACATGTATATAGTTAACATTTTCTATACTCGTACATCACATCATATGTATACAAACATACGCACACACACACACACAAACATACAAATATACACAAATAGGTGCACAACATTTCAACCTTTAGATATACATATGTACATTATAGTAAATAAATCCATTTAAAAGTTGTTTGTTTGTATACCATAGCTATACGAGAATATGACACTGTATGTAATGTATATGTTTGTATTTATTTGTATGTAACTTGTACTATATATTCGAGAACAATTGATTATTGTATTAAAATTAATCATTTTACTTACCATTCGTGACGTATTATTATGTAGTCAGTCTGATGAATATTATGTGTGTACTGTGAAATATAACACATAGTGCGATATGTTGTTATAAAAAACTGTCATCCTATATTTGTATATAAGTAGTAATAGCATTTTTGTACGTGTGTTTGTATTTATATATTCTGACCTACTATAAAATACAAATTGTTAAAAAAAAAAATGAAATTGACATTTTTCCAGTACAATGTTTGTATGTATGTATTTCCATCATTTTGATTTTTGCATTAAAATGCCATACACTTTATTAGATATGCAGTCCAGTAGATAGAAAAAGAGTGAACATCTTATTGAAATCCTTAGGAAAAATATAGTTTGACAGAAATGTATGTATGTATATATATTGCGTGTATATGTACAGCATAGCGATAAACGCATTTGAAATTGAAAGTCACTTTTTGTGATCGTGTGTATTTTTGTACTTGAATTTTTGTATAAAATTTAGGTTAAGTTTAAAATGCAATGATACAGCACAATGAAATATTTTTCTTCATATTCTTCATTTTCGTATTCTTCGTCTTATACTTTGTGGCCCTATTACCATTTACTACCAGGAGTCTGCTTTATTTGTCCATAACAAATTTTTCTCAAATTTGGCTAAAATTTTTTCCTCCTTCTAGACACATTATTGTTCTTCTTCTGTTTTTCTATTCCAATTTATTTACTTTGGGGCAGATTCTATTGATCGCATGACTAATTTTCCTTACATTTGGCTATTGGCTAAAATGTTTATCACCGGTTGCATGCTGCAACTTGACACAAAAGTAGTATTGCGAGCTGCCAGTCACCTACAATCGAATAGCTTCATTCACCACCATCCCCAGCATACCACTCTACTCACCCAATGTGGCAAATATCCTCCTTGAAGAAGCTTTATTTTGTATCGGTGTATACATGATTTCGTAAGTCTATAAAATCAACCGATCAGTACCCAATTTTGAGCTACCCTACACGTATCAGAATAAAAAACAAAAATAAAAATGCCTAATTTTACTTAGGTTTATCTCAAGGATATATCTTTATTTTCTAAAATTGTTTCCAATTTGCTAAGAGTTAACTTTACTATACTGATTACTCCTCAAAAATCTTTCTCATTTGTTGTCTCTTTTATACGTTATAGATGTACCCGGTACATATTCTTGATTGCTGTCATCTTATCTGATGTATGGGAGACTATAATATTAACTTTAAACAAACTTTTTTTTAAAAATTTCTATTCTCAATTTTCTTTTTTAACTTAAAAAATTTATTAAATTTTAAAACATAAAACAAAAAATAAAATAAAATCGAATCTGATTGAAACGATCAATGAATTAATTTCTTTTTCTTAATATCATCAATAATTGAACTGATAATTTATGCATTTTATCTAAGCCGACAAAGATTCTTTTAAAATACTTTAAGTACCTATACCTACATATTATAGTATAAGTATTCTACAATATATTATTAACTGTTCAGTATTCATCAGTCAGTTAATCATTTTCCACGAATCAATTATTTTTAAACACTTTTAACTTAAAAGAAATAAAGTATAAATAAATGAAGAAAATGAAAGGAAAAATATTTCTGTTTCAGTGTATATACATATATAAGTAGATAAGTATAGTCAATGTTAAGTACCTAAGAAAATCTAATTAATATTCAGAACATTATCTATACATAAGTAATAAATTATCTGGAAAGATTGTTGCAATCTTGTATAACATTTTATTCCTTATACCTATATATACGTTAATTACTACGTAAATTATATTCAAAATAAATGTTAAAAAAATAAAAAAAATAAAAATAAAAATTATTTTCTGTACGCGTAATCATTCTGTATATAATGTATGTTATAACAGTAAATCACTTTTAAGATTTAAACAAAAACTTTACATTTTCTTGAATATTGCACATACATATGCACTATGTACATAAACTCGTGTACAAAAATAAATTATGTTGCAAGTACATGTATGTACTATATACACACAGACAGAAGACATCCTTGCAAAATATTTTATCAATTATACAAGTTTAGTCTAATTATGGCACGCGTTTATATTGAATTTGAAATGAAGACAAAAGAATAAGAATTGTATGTACCAATTGTATTCATAAGAAAAAAAAAAAAAAAATAAAAAAAATATTTATGTATTTGTACATAAAAAATCTTTAAATTTAAAATACAATAAAATTTTTCAAAATTAGAGCAACACTTTATTTACGATTGTATATAGCTTTTGTGTTCAATTTTTTTTTTCACTGTGTTTTTCAATCGAAATATCAAAAAGAACTTCATGTGTATACATGAGTATACTGCATATACTGATGTAGTATTTGTATCTGTATTATTGTACATTTTCTTTAGAAATAAATGTAAAAGAAGTGAAATTCAGACAATAAATATAAATCTACTGGTACTATGCGACATTTTTATAAAAATCCAAATAAATATATGTACATAGAGGTATATAGAGAGTGGATGAGATTTAAAATTATCAGCATTCTTGCACGTTAAAAATGTCAAACTGTAGTTATAGTCAAAACAAGATCACGAAAAACAAACAAATAAATAAAATGTAGAAAAAATAAGAACAAGGTATATAAGAACATACGTATACGATTATACTCATCATGTGTATATATGTACCTTGAACTTGAGTATTATAAATTGAAAACTAAATCTAAAGATGAAAGAAATGAAGAAAAATCAAAAAAATATATATACATATGTCTATATGCATCTCTAATGCAAAAAATAAAAAAAAAATATAAAAACTCTTAAATTCAGTAAAAATTACAATTTCCAAGAAAAATTAGATTTATATACGAGTTTTATATACGGTACACTTCTTTATACGTTTGCAAATATACTATCATATACTCGTATATACAATACATAACATGATAGAAGTTTATGTCCTTTTTATTGTTTATAAGATATCACAAAAATTGCGGTTAAACATCAAAGATTTTTTTTGTTGTTCTTCTTCTTTTTCTTTTTCTTCTTCTTCTTCTACATAAAATAAAAATCAAAACATGAAATTCGTTCAACTTCTAAAGAAATGACCAAAAATTTATTTACAGAGGGCTCTCTTGTCTTTTTTTTTTTTATACTCATATCTGTATAATGTACGCGACTATACGCTGCGAGTAATGTATGATATTTTTGGTGGATTTAAAACAAAACACAAATGCAAAAAAAAAAAGTTAAAAAAATAAAATAAAACAGACACAAAACAGTTGTTGTATAAATAACAGAAAATATATCAGCAGAATAAGAAATTATTTATATATGATACATAAATGTTGCATAAAGAGAAACTTTGTATATTTTATTTCTTGTCTATTTCGTTTGATTTCTAACGTTATGTACATACTTATGTATACATAATCTGAGATATTGCAATCGGATACTGTGTTATACAATACAAAATACATATATGGTATCTATACTCCATACCTCATACTTTTCGCTTGCATATAATATGTATGTATAGTATATAGGAAAGATGAAAAATATTTAAAATTTTTAAAATATAAAAATTTTTTCATATATAAAAGTATTAAAAATTCATCAAAAATAATTTTATCGCATTTATAAATCTGGATAAATAAATTGTCTGCGCTATCATCCCGCTGCTCTATGGAGTTACTATACCTATACAAATCTACTTATATAGAAATATTTTGATTGATTACGAAATATTTTTATATTTTTCCCAAATATTTTTACCGTATAATATATACCTTCGTATTATGTACAAATTCAGATATCACACAGTTCAAACAGTGTGTCTCAACTCAACCTAACCTAAACCTATATATGAAAAAATTTCTCATCTACAACTATATAGGTAAGATAGTATGAAGGTTTTGGAGAATTAATTAGCAATACACACTGTGAATTAAGGTTTTTTTGTTTTTTTCTTTATTATTCAAAATATTTGTGAAATTCTTCTTGAAAAGTTTTGGGTGCATTAATTCATTAAAGCGATCTAATTAACCCAAAAAAAAAATATATATATATAAAACTTTTTTTTCTTTATTTGATTATGGCTACTCTACTCTACTTTAAATCGTCTGTAAAAATCAATAAATTCTAATTGATACCTTAAAAGTTCTTAGAATAAGGATATCTAAAATAGAGTATAATATAATCTTATGTCTAGATCTATTACAGTCTTATTTTGTTTTCTATATACAAATCTTCAAAATTACTTAGTTCGGTAAATCAGTGCAAATATTTGATCCTATTTTTTTTTATATAATTTCGATTTTTAGCATTGCATACATAAATTTGTGATTGAAAGAGTAACACGAATCATCTTCGTGTATGTATACGTAGATGATCATTATCAAAGATGCGGCACTCAGGGGTTTGGGTCTTTGCTTACTTTTGAGAGTCATTTATTCATTCGTCTCTGTTACTCGCAATGTCTCTCAAAGAATATGTAAAGCTTTACAAAGCTTTTGCTAGAATAGCTTTATGATATCTGTGTCTCTGTTGTTACGATAGTTTATTGATTTATTAGTCTCATTTGCGTTTATCATTTTTACTAACCATAATCTTCTAAAATTCAAATCCCCTAAGCCATAAGTAGTTTTCCATTTTGCAAGAATTATTTTCTATAAGCGATTGTATTCTCCATCTATTTATGGACTAAGAAATGATGAATTTTAATCCTTAAAAAAATCCTTGGAAAAATTACAGCAACTTATAATCAAAGTTAACTGTAAATACTGTACCTGAAAATTCTCAAATGATTTATGGATAATTGAAAATATGTATATATACTTGTATACCGATCAGTAATAACAATCAACTAACGATTAGCAAAAACATCAACCGAAAAATAAAAAATCTAAGAGAATTTTTTCAACACTCTCTCATATTAAAACCGAATATACTCGTATACTCGTACACTGAGTACACCTTCTAAACTTGTCTTGTTTATCAAAAATATTTTTCATGGACTATAAATCTATAAGTACACAAACACATATACTCGCGTATTCTCACATAAAATTCTAAAAATGAAAATAATAAAAAATTTAAAAGTAATTATAATTTTCCTTTATTTTTTTTTTGTTGTCTTATAAAACAAAACAAAAAATAAAAAAATCAAAAGAAAAAATGTAAAACAACTTTTCAAAATTTTATCATACTTACTTTTATACTATATAGTTACTAGTATAGTAGCATTGATGAAATTCTCAATATTGTTTTTTGTACATACTTTAGGACTTTATAGTTTGAGTAAAGAGTCTTAAACTTGAAAAGTTTCGATACAAAAATATCACGTACGCAAAAAAAAATTTTAAAAAAAAATAAAAGAAAATATTTTTTTTTTATTTATTTTTTCAAAAAATAATCAACTACTCATAATGCGTTATACGACGTTATACAAACGATTATATGCTTATGTAGGATCTCATATCGATCCTTTTCTCACTATAAAAATACATTACAAACACAGTATATAAAAATAATATATAGAGATACAAAGAAAAATAAGTGAAAAAAGTGCTAAAAGATTGATTGGTACTAACTGATGGAGTGTCTTTTCGGTCAGTACATATTGGCTGGCTATGTGAGTAGTATATCTATACTTGAAGTTTTTCTCATAATTTCTTTTTTTTTTTTTTGTTCACAAAATTCTGAAAAATTTTATTTACTTATTATTTAGTCCTTTTTTATGATGAAATTTTTTTTTTTTTCAGTTTTTGTTGTTTGTTGTTGCTATTGTTATGCTGCTGCTGTTTTATATGCAATATTCGTTCATACTTCATACTTAATCAATAAACCAATCACACGAATTTTTTTTTTTTGTTATATACAAAAACTACTTAGCTATGTAAGTATATAGGTACTTGCACACAAATTATATACACCGCATCCTATATACCTATGCATTAGTTTGCTTGTATGTATTTGTTACAGTATATATATTGTTGTTATTTTTTCAATAATTGTAATCGATAAAAATCAATTGATTTTTATGATGTTGTTGATGATGATGTTGATGATGATGATGACGAAAAATGATGATGATGATGATAATGCGATGATGATCAATCGCGCACGATTATGATGATCATCATCACAAAATCAAACTATTTTATGTGCGTATATCTATAGTAATACATTCATATATATGTATATGATTTAATATTATAAATGAATTAATTTTTTATTTATAAAATTTAGAATTTACTTATGTATTTATTTATGTATGTATCTATGTACCTTTGTTGTCTATATACATATATATGCTTCTCGATTGATCATCATCATCATGATCATCATAATTGTTATATGGAATGTATGGTGACTTTTAAGTGACTTTGTTTGTGCGGTTCACATTGCATTTCGTGCGTCTTCATTGTGAAAATGGTACTTGCTTTGAATTTTGAAAAGTTTCTTATACATACATTAGGTACCCTCTACTCTCGTTACATATACTATATACTCTTGTTAATACACTTAATCCTGAGAAAAAAAAAATTTTTTTTTTTTTTTTTGATAACAACTCAACAAAACTTTTATTTGTTGTTGCAATTATTGTTTTTATTTTTGTACGAAGTGTGTGTATTTTTTATTATTTATTTTTGGTTTTTTTTTTTATTTTTTAAATACATTTTATGTAATTTTATACACATTATAAAATTTTATGTCCGAACGATTTATAACTTTTCTTCTATATATGTATGTATGAAATGCACATACATATATCCAATCCACTATATATACATACATACATCCATATCCATACATACATGTGTACAGTACATACATATATAAAGAGATTGAGCATTATATACTGGGAATGAATGATAAAAATAATAATAATAACAGATTAAAGCCATCACCTCCTAATGTATATAGTATATTAAAAACTATAAAGTTAACTAGAATTTTTTTTTAAAAAATTTACTGTGTTCTTCTGTGATATTATGTTATGGTTCTAAGTATACTATATATACTTACGAATATCTAGTAGTGATTTTATGAAAAGAAAGATGTAAGAAAACTGTCGGAAATTTATATCAAACATAAATAATGAAAGATTAATACTACCATAATACATAAAAATTACTTGTAGAATTTTTTAGATTTTTTTTATTTTTTTCAATATTTTTTTTTTGTTTTATCAAAAATATGTGTACAATAAAATATCTGATATTGTATGGCAAGTTTAGTTATTTAATTTAATTCCGATGATATGATTGTCATACCTACATATATGTATATGATTCCCTATATCAATACATTTGTAATGAGTGTAATGTTGTTTCTGTATATACGGATTCGGGATTAGCTTATAATATATTTTTATTGATATTTTGTGTGGAAAATATATATATGTATAGTTTATAATAAATGATTACATAAAAATATTAAAAAAAAAATTTACAATAAATGCCGCCTTTGGTGGCAAGTTTTACTTCAATTTTTTTATTTAATTTTTACTTTTATATTAAGGGTATTTACTTAGAGCCGCATTCAACAAACACGATAGATTTACGACTGCATTCAAATTGTATTCATTAACCGCCGTCAACCAATCAATTTTAGACTACCTCAGACTTGTTTTGTAAATATCGTTTGAACATAACCTTATTATTAACAGCAACAACAACAGTACTCAATCCTCAATTTATAATCATCACACCACCATAACCTCTTACTTTCAATTGTGTCATACAGAAATACTCAATTTTTCACAATCAACTGACATGTTTCATACTTCGGAAACAAACTTCGAAAACAAATTCTGTCTAAGTTGATGAATAAATAGCTGAAATCTGAAATTATATCAAACTAAAAATATTCAACAGATAATCTTGGTTTATGAGACAGTACTGACAGACCAAAAGCTTCTTTTGAATTTAGGTAAATCAGTTTAGAAAAAGGTTTTAGTTAAGAATTATTTAGATTTAGACAGAAAACTGGTTTAGTTGTCATTTGTTGTATGTTCAAAAAAAGCTCTCATAGAGTTAAACTTCTTGCATTAAGTGGTTTTGGCTAAACTACTTCTGAGCGGGACTTATCCAAGCTGACTGCTGAAAGACCAAGAAGTTTATCTACTTAAACAGATTTAGAAAGTTTCTAAACGCTGGTCTGTCCCTATTATTAATGTAGTAAAAGGCTTGTAAACCTATAGTAAACCTAGTAAAATATGCATGTATTTGCACATTTTACTCGGTTTACATGCGTTTTACTACCACATCATATGAATACCCTCATTATATAATTTTTGTTTTAATTTTTACTTTTATATTATTGTTGCTATCATCATCATCATCATGATACCATCATGATAATAATAATAATAAAAATAATAATAACAATCATCGAATCATCATCAACATTGTATTATGATATGAGTGTTGACTTATTCTGCTATTTGTTTGTACTACCATACACAACAATAAAATTGTACAATTTTTTTCCATAAAAATAATACTACTGTATTCTTAGCTATACATAAGCCTGCGTGTATAAAATTAAACGTGTTACACGGTGAAAAGAAAAGGATATCACGATCAATATAAATCAATTTTCTTGTTCAATTCAAACTTATACCACATTGCGTTGTTAAACATTTAACATTTTAACGATTGAACAAATAGTAGTTGGAAAGATTTAAAAAAATACTCATCATCATGTATTGCAATGCAACATTAAAAATCAATAAGCTTATTAAACTTTTTTCAGTCTTTTTTTTTGTTTACATATTTTAATTTACTTTTTTTTTGAATAATGAATATTAGCTGAGTCTGAGAATCTATACGATAGATAGGGGAAGAGAGACAGAGAGAATAAGAGAAAAATGTTCATTCTTTCAAACATAGTAACTAAACTAAACTAAACTAAACTATAAAAATTTGTATTAACATACATTTTACATTTTGTTGTATATTGTTATCTTTGTATTTATCGATTTTTATCTATCACCTCATAAGGTTGTTTTAGATACTCACGTATAAATGAATTATACAAGTATGAAACTATATTTAACACATAAATATAAAGACATGTATTATTGAGGTATCTATATAAATTATTATTTGAGTTATAAGTAGTTATTATTTACACCTGTAGCTTTATATAATAATAATGACTTTATTATAAAATTGAATGATATTGTCCGTCCGTTCATATTACATACATATGTACTTGATACTTACTACCTTTAAAAGTAAGTATAATACATTGTCTATTGTGAAAAAAAAATAATAACATGAATTACACATCAATTTAGGATGAGTACTACATTTTTGAAGTGTGTTCATAACTTAACTATACTTTGCGTTCATAAATTATACATGAAATCAATAAAAAAAAAAAAAGAATTTGTGATTTGAAATGAAAAAAATGATTGTATACAAAATAAATCTATATTTCTATATATGAGTACCTATGTCTGTATGTATGTTCATACAACAATTAAATGTATAACATTGTATACTACCATACTACATTATAAACTAATAGAAAAATACTCTTAATAACGATAATAATTGTCATGTCATATTAATGTACGCAGTTATAATTATACATAATATAATATAGAAGTACTTACTTATATTATAGATATCCGAGTATGTAGTATGTCTGCGTTCAACTGTGCAATTAACAATTTAAAATTATGATGGCTGCGGAGGGAGCGCAGATAACAAGCAGCACCCTGACCACTCAGACGTCAGACATAAGTTGTGATATGGTGTCTATTGTACTTAAAAAAAAATTCCCAACTAAAACAAATTTTTTTCTAATTTTTTGATCAGACAGCAAGAGAGCTTGATTCGACATTTAGGTTTTAGGAATTGAGAGAATCAAACTTGATAAGATGATGATGATGAATGCCAAAAATGTGCATTCTTAGAAGAGAGAAGAGTATTAAGTATAAGTAGCTATCAGTTGATATAGAGCGGTGAATCTATAATGATTACTGAATACTGATCATAGTCATCGTGAGTTCGATTACCATCACCGCCAAAGAGGCCCTGTTGGGTCGTGGTGTGGGCAGGAGGGAGGCAGTTTACTGACCTCTCTCCTATAATAAATGAAATTAAATTATTATCATCACAAGCAAAACTATATAAGAAAGATAATTTTCATTAATTACATATTTCAAACTTTTCATTACCCCTAAAGTTCAGTTAGCTTGAATGAGTACTAAGTTGCCGATTGCTAGGAAAAAACTCTACAATGTAATTGAATTTGTTTCTTTATACCAACAATTCGGTGACTTTGCATACATGAAGGCATGAAGTAGAGGTCGTTTGACTCGATTTGGACTGTGCTTAAATGAAGACTATCAAAGAAGAATAAAACATAACAGAACGAACATTCATTCTTCTTCCTAGAGACAAAGTTGTTAAAGATTGACACCGATTATGATGGATCCAATAACTGCTATGAGTATAATAATATCATCAGATCTCAGCTTACCTTACACTACAGCTCATAATCAATTTCAAGATCATTCATTAAATTTATATAAAATTTTGTATATGTAGAAAATGTTTTATTGATTTTCAATCAAATATGTTACAGATTTTTCAGAAAAATAATTTAAAATAAATTCCACCAAAAATTTAATATGTTCTTATATTTACAAATTCCACAAGTATTTTTTTTTTTGCTTATGTGTTTCAAAATTCAAATTTAGAAACAATGTGGAAATAAAAGTACAGTGGTATACATGGATCTGATTATATGTGTACGTAAGGTTGTTATAAAGTTATGTGAGACACTATTACTATACAGAAAAATATAAAATAGTTTATTTCACATGATTATAGGTTATAAGATTTTTTTCTCATTTTCATTTTATCATGACTTAAATATTTTTCAAAAATTTGTGCTTTTTATGTACAACAAAATTTCGCGATTTCTTTAAAACATATAGGTAATAATCATTCTGTTATGAAACTCAAATAAAAAATGTTTGGTTATGTTTCTTTTGTTGCTAAGCAATGTTTAAGCAATTCAAATTTAAGTATAATGTGCGATCAATTAACATTCGTCGATAACAATAAAATTAAGTATGTCTGCAATAATTATTATTTATTTTACGTATAATTTTAAATTTTCAAAAGAGCTTATGTATCATATTTATTGAAGAAAAAAGAAAAGAGGTCAAAATCATCATGAAAAAATAATTATAATATTTTTAAGACGCAGAAAGTACCAAATTTACACATTTTAAATAATATACGACCAATATGATTCTAATATCCACACTAGAACTAAATTATTTATGTATAAAAATATCTAAATTTTGTGTATACATTATTTTAATGTATACACATAAGTACATATTATTCTAATCTATAAAATATAAGATTACGCATTTAAAAAGAACAAAACATATTTTTATTTTTTTTTGTCAACACGAGAATATAATTTTATTTATTTTAATTACACATGTGTCATTGTTTTTATAAAATATATGCGTGTAAATAAATATTGACAGTTTTTTTTTTTAAAAAAAACTGAAATACTTGTGTGGTTGATTAAATAATTAAATTTAAAATTAAAACAATTTTCACACGAAAAACAAATTTTCTTTTAATTTCAAAGAAACAAAAACCTCTATGATGAATATGAGTTTTGCGAATATTCATTTTAGCCGTATAGGAAATACACTAAAAATATGAAATTTTTTTTTTTTCAAAACAACTGTTCAAATTTAGGTAATATACTTAGTTTCTATGTTCGAAACTATTATTGCAAAAACAACAACCGATAGAAAATTTAAAATGTGTCTAAACATAAGAAATGTTTACGAACTAAATATATAGATATGGTTAACATGGAAACATATTTTTTTTAATTTCTTAGTTTACTCATGTGTATGAATATTTTTATAAAAATTTTTGTTTATTTAATTTTTCGTACATATCACCACAGTGGTATTTTTATAGGATGAAAGTTTAGAGAACGATACATGATTTTTTTTTGTGAAAAAATTATTTGCGTGATTATTTAATTTTTCAAAAAAAAGTACTTATTTCTACTGAAATTTATTTATGATTTTTTATTATTTTTTAAGTTCATTAAGCTTTGAAAGAGTACCAGCTTGATGGAAAAAAAGAACTCGGAAATGTTGATAAGCAGTTTATTTGCTGACAATAACAAGTAACACAAAGTATCAAGAGAGCATAAGATCATCCTTCAATAACAGATAAGTTATTAAGACCTGCGCCCTATTGTGAAAAATAGTTTACTTCAGCTTCTCTACCATAGCAACTCAGTTGTTCGCAATCTCAATTTACGTTAAATTGTAGGTGCGCACACATGAGTGAGATCATAAAGTCATGAGATCACTTCTGTGAAAGCCTTTGTTAACTTAGAATTGTAGTGCTATGAACGAAGAAGAAGAAGAAGGGCGCTTAATTCCTAAAGAGAATTTTCGTCTTATTCGGAATTGTTCACCAACTGAAACAGCCTATATAGTATATCAACATTGGAAGTTCTGTTCAAATCTTCCTCAAAAGATTTTCATTAACAATTTTTCAGTCTTCTATCGTTCTTCTTCTATCTTTTTCTTTGCTGTATATATGTTGCTCAATAAAATTTTTTGCAATGGTCTTGATCTTACATTGCGTTGACCTTTCCCAACCATTTTAGTCCAGCGATTCAAAATGCAGTAACACTAACTTTAAAAATAAAACATTTGATTCAATATCCCAAAACTTCAGTCGCTTTTTTGATTTGCAACGCCATTGTGGAAAATTACTCTCTAATGCGCCTCTATATATAGCACAAGAAAATTGTGGTCATTTGAATTATATGCTGTCTTTCTTTTATATGAAACGTTGGAAATCTTTGAATTTTATTTTCATAACAAATTTATATTGAAAATGGATGAACTTTTTAAGTACATTTTTGTGTTGTAAATCCTTTCTTTATATAGAGCTACTTTATTATAATATTTTTGTGTAGCTACCTGTAATATACGTACATTAAATATCAAAAAAATTTTCAATCATATTCGGAAGTTTCATAATTTTTTTTTCTCTTTTTTTTTTGAAAAAAAAAAAAATTTCTCTAAAAGAAACCTTATGAAATTTTTTCAGTTAGCCAAATAATGTAAATTTCAAAAGTCAAAAGGTTTTAACTTCTGTGTATACAAAGTTCCTAAACATAGTATATAGGTACTCCGTAGATGTATTTATATAAAGAAATACTATTGTACAAATAAAAAATTGAAAAAAAAAAAAAAAACCAATGAAATTACAAGAAAAATTCGAACTTTAAAAAACAAATAAAAAAATTACAACAAAATAAATAAAATAAATAAAAAAACATAAAATAATTTAAAATACAAAAAATTATATTTGCTTACAACTAAAAAGATACATAATATTCGTGAAAGAATTTACCACCGTATGAACAAACTACTTTATGCATACATCAGTACAATTATTATTATTTTTATTATTATACACTGTTTACAAGTTGGTAGTATAATAAACAAAAAGAAATAATAAAAATATTATTTATATAAAAAAAACAAAATCTGCAGGAATATTCGTACATACGTGAATCCAAGTTTTATATAGTATTCGATTCGATTCGGTGTATATCTGAAAGAAAACATAATGCATATTTTTATTGTTTTTTATTGATTTTTTCATATTTTATTTTATTTTATTTTATTTTTTTTTTTTATTTTCATTTTTGTCAAACTATTATTTATAATAATATTTTATTTGTTTATCGATTACTCGTATAGTATTACTTCTGTATACGTGTACAGCATAGCATCTAGACATATACGTGTACATACAAGTATAACATGTAATTTTTTTAAATCAAAATTTTTTTCAACTGTATAACTACTTATGTATGTATATACAATATCTCTTTAACTAACACACAAAAAAATAAAGAGAGAATAAAATTGATGCTTAGTTTTTGTGACAATCAAAACATTATTATATTTTTTTTTTTTTTTTTTGTTTATCACAAATCATCTATTATTTGTATTTAACATGTTTTCATGTGCTTGGTACATTTTATTGTATTTCTAGTATTCTCATCTCTACTACCCATAGTACTAATCATCTATAATGTACCACATGTACCATGCATCTTAAATATAGATTTAGATAGAGCAAAAATAACATTTAACCGTGAATTTTTGTTTTTTATCGATAAAGACGATTATATACGAATATTCGATTATCGTTACCTACATCTAGTACAGTGAATACCAAAAAGCGTATGACACAGTGAATTTTGATATGATTGTTAAATTTTTGAATTTTATGTGATACTTTCTACTACTATTGAAGCTACATTCGACTTGAAGTTCACTGATATCAACAGTCTGATTACAAGATTAAGTCAGAAGTCATATTAGATTGTTTTAAATCAGTGTAACTATATTTGACTCAAGTCAGCTTCATTATTGAATTTAACGAAACACTTTGAATTTTCGTTGACTTCAGTGTGTGTGCCTGTGCGAGTGTGCCAGTTTGTACATGTATTATTTAAACATAACCAATTCCATATGAAGTTTATATGAAATATCACATTTTTTAGTTAATATAAAAAATTTGTAAAAATTTCCTTTATGTGTAACTCTCTCTAAATTTTATGTTTTGTATGTGTAACTCTAACTAGTAACAAATATCATGTTCATGTAACTACTAGATTAACTAACCTTACTTTCACATATGCTTACTCAATTCACAACAGCCAATATAGTTACAACTATCAAACTTGAGTGAATTTCGTTAGCTTTGACTTAAGTTAGCTGAAGTCATTTTAGTTACGGCTTTAGATTGCATGAAGTTGTATAAATAGTTTCGTTAAGTTTTGGATGTGATTGAAGTGAATGTTTTTACCTCCTTTAAATCGTTTAAATGTCTGTATATGTGATTTGATTAGGTCTTTTTGGTTATCTGCGATGGCAGATATCTCGATCAAGCGTCTCTGAGTTTCAAAATGAAAATTCAAAAATGAGTACATAAATAATGTGTGAAATACCACTCGTACTATTGACTATTGTATAGCTTTTACTATAGGTACTGCAGATACTGTCATAAGTCAATGACCTTCAGTGCTTTAGAGTATGGTATAAAGAAGAAAAGAAAGTATAGATTATTGTTACTTGATTTTTTCTGTGTTTGTCATATTCAATATTCGCATTCTATACTCAGGGAGAAAATCATCATCTACTCGTACTCGTACTATCGTAGCATGCGACTGTACTTTTTTATATTCTTATACATTCCAATAAGAACTTTTCAATTTTTTTTTTAATCATCCTTCTTGCAATTAGATTTAAAGTGTACATTGTATATATAGGACCGAAATTCCAAAATATTTTTAATACTTTAAATTTTTTTCCCTGAGCTGTATAACCGTGTTTGACTGCTTTCAGAATTATATCGATTCTTTATATATATGTACATATATAAATTGTCTTTAATTCGGTTTGGTTTTTCATGGTTGTTATACTCCTATACTTTTGTTCTTATTTTATTTGTTAACTTTAAAGATTTAGAATATAAAATAAATTTGTTTTATGATGAAATAAAATCGAACCTAAGTATATACACTGTGACACTGATGCACATTATAGCACATACATTGGTAGATTATTGGTGGATATTCAAAAAATATACATACCAAAATTCAAAACTTCTAAATAAAAAATATATCAATATACGAATGTGGGTATGTGTTACATACATATATTTGTATATGGGTACAAGCATACATATACGTACATGCATCATTTATAATATTTATTTTATAATATTATTATTATTTTATTTTTACTATTATTTGTTTTATTTGTTTTGTACTTTTTTATTTTTATTTTAAAGGAGCACCCTTGCTGAGAGATCGCTGTACTCAAATTTGATTCACGATTTTTTAATAAATCAAAAACAAAAAATAAATGAAAATATGAAAAATCATAAAAGAAAAATCCTTCTACTACTATATACTACAATACTATATACTTATTGCATTACATATATCTTCATATTATGTACTCGTATAAATGTAGGGCCGTTACCTTCGCTCTTCTATACACTTCTTCCTTTTTTCTTTTTTTCATTTTATTATTATTTATTTTGTTTTTTTAAATAGTTTTATTATTTATTATATTTTTTAGTGCTTGTTTTTTTCAATGTATACCTAAAGGTACATACATAACCGTGAAAAAGTTATGGGACAAACATAATTTTTCGGAATAAAGTGCTAGAAAACGTATTTTCTAGAAATGATCAAAGAAAATCCCATTTGATTTAAGTCGGGGCTCTGTATAGCTATAGAGGTATGTTTCTATCACATGAGAGCAATTATTATTTTATTTTCTTGTCTGTGCGGTAAATCGCTAAAATTCGTATATTTATGTATGTCGGTATGATTATGTTTTTTGCAGTCATTATCTTTTGTAGCTTTTGTATCTTTTGTATCATAGACATAGCTGAGAATTTTATAGAATAGAATAGAACTGAGAATAGCTTGTAACTTGTAACAAATATTAATTTGTCATTCAGAAGTTAATAAAATCAAAATTTATTAATGCACGAAACCTCCAAAACTCGTCTGTACAAAAGAATATAATAAGATCGATAGTCCTGTACGACTATACGCATTATGTGAAACATGGACCCTAAATGATGAAAATAAACGAAATGTATTATTTCAAAGAAAATTTTAGAAATTTTTAGAAGAATTTTTTGTCCGGTGGAGGTGAATAGCATATATGGAGGTGGAGGATAAGAACTAATAAAGAATGTACGGAGCTATATTAAGATTGCTGCAAGATATGGTTAGGACACGCTAATGAGTGGATTCGAAAGCGATTAAGATATAACAGGATAGACAGAGGGAGGATAAAAAACAAGCCGGTAGACCAAAAGGTATAGATGGAAAGATAATGCATATTAAAGGATGTGCAGGTATTAAAAGTACAAAATTGAATGGAAGTGAAGAAACATCCGTAAGGAGATCAAAACTCTGAATGGTTTGTACCGCAATGGAGTAGTATAGTAGCAGTAGCAGATTACGTCTTCTATTCATATAAAAAATTACTCTTGTCCCACAATTTTTTTCATGCCTGTGTGTAGTTGGATATTCGATAACAATTTTATTTTTCTCATTTTTATATTTTAAATATTTATTTTATTTCCACATATTAGTATGTACATATGTTGGTATATATATATACCCGTAATGTCATTGACATGTGCATTAAATACTCTGGTAATAATACCAGATATTGGAAACCAAAAAATAAAAAATAAAAAATGGATAACAAATTTTTTTCATATTTTGTACTCTCTTTTGTACCCGCTTACATACATATACATAAGCATTATTAGTACCTCTATATGATATGCACATAACCGAGTAAGTACATTGCTAGCATATGAAAATAAGTAGACAATTTGACTTATTTGACTTCTAACTAACTTCTAACTTGTTCCCTATTAACCATTATAATATTTTTAATATTAAAAAAAAAAATATACCTATACTCGTACATATTTTTTTATAGGATAAAAAGAAAATCAAATACCCGTACTAAAAATATAAAATAGAAAAATTTCAAAAAAAAACAAAAAAAGAAATAAAAGGAATAAAAGGTTATTTTTATATGTTATTTGCAATATTCGAAGATTATATAAGTATAAAAAAGAATTGATTTTTAATATTTTATTTTGTTCTATAGTTGTTACATTATTTTTCTATTAAATATTTTACTGTATTCACATTAACATGATTTTCATGTAAAAGTAGCTTGTTCTCCAGTTATGTTTATGCCAAGTTTTTGTTTTTTTGTTTTCGATCTACATACATACATACTTGAAGGTTCTGCACTTTATGGGTTGCATTTTCATGTATTATAATTTGCTTCTACATTATTTACTTAAATAAAAACAAATATAAACATGAACTTATATAGAAGCAGAAGCATATAGAGAGGTTAGGTTACATTTTCATAGAATGGATGTATTGACAAATTTCGAAAGAAATATACAAGAATATGAAATATATAAAATTCATCAGTAGAAGTTACAAGTGACATATTAAAACGTCTTCGAATGACATTTAAATTAATAAATTATTTTTTTTTTTTTACCAAAATACGTATAGTAAAGTCATCGAAATTCAATTATATCCACTTTATATATTTTTTTAAATGAAAAAATTATCAACTTTACTTCCAAATATAATTCCAAAAGTCATAAAGTCATATAGAAGTCATAATTTTTGCACAGGCAAGAAGCTGAGATTTGTTGTAATTTAAATAAATTCGAAAGAACTGAAGGCTGCAACAGACGTATAATTGACATGAGCTATGAGTGTGTCATCATAAATTTCCAGTTTATTGAATATAATTGACAGTTTTTCCAACCTCAATTGCGAACGTTGTTCTCAGTTGAAAAAAAAATATTTCCAATTCAATTCCAAATCCAATTATAAAAGTACTTTCCAATCGAAAAATTGAACTGTGACGGTATGAACATATATACAACAAAATCGTATATGCCAAATGTCAAAAAATAAAAATGTGTGTGAAATTGTAAAATTGATTTGTTGGTAAGTTAAATTCTACCAAATTATGATCTTCTTCTTTCTGATCAGTTATTTACATCTAGCTGAGGAAGGATACATTTTTCTGCTCAATTGGCTCAGTAAATTCCCACAATTATCTTAGTGCCATATAGCATTCATTAGGTTAAGCAGGGGTAAAAAAAAAAACAGAAGCACAAATCTCAATTGAGAATTGAAATTAAAAGGAGATAGGATTTTTGTATATTGTTGAATTTAATGTCAATTATAAATGAACAAAAATGTCACTGAATTAATATACGAATCTTATTTTAGAAGAAGTATTTTCAAGTGAATCAAATTGAATTTCGGTGGATGTATCTATGAGCAAGTAAAAGTTCCTCTGCTCTGCATACTCGCTCACCTACGCTACAAACAACATTAAAAATATATATTTTTGATGTCCGAATTTTAGCCAAAAGAAAAGAACATTAAATCATTATAAAATGCTTGATATACATTTACATTTACATATGCGCAACTATGACGTAGGTATATTCAAATTTTAATTTTATTTCGGATCCAAAATACTAAACAGTCAATTTGCGTAATTATTAAATCAAGAAAAAAAATATGTATATTTTTCATTTCACACATACTCGTATATTCTTTTTATCTTCTCCATACATGTTTATTTGGTATGTGTATACTGTACTGGGGATAAGTAATTATGAGTGTATTTCAAATTCTTTCACTTCTCAGTTTATTATTTATATCTTTAATTCTTTTCTTTATTTTATATTATTTCGTTTCTTTTTAGGTTATGTAGTGGTATATAGATAGAGTATCTCTCAATTTCAATTAAAATTCATTTAACGTTCAAAATATAATTTACTAAAAATGGCGCCGATAAGTACTTAAAAATTAAAAAAAATTTTTTGCAATGAAAATCTAAAAAAAAAAAAAAAATTAAAAATAAGTAAAAAAAAAAATTTCTTTTCAATTTATGTTACAAAAATAAAATTAAGAATTTTTTTTGTTTTATTTTAATCATAATTAACATTTTATTAGCATTGTTGTCTTGAAAAACAGGTGGGTTCTCTATACCTCTATATAGATATAAACGCGCAATTCATTTATATAATCTTTCAATACTCGTACTCGTATATGCATTTACATGGACATAATTTTGATTTTGTGAATTCCTTGAGTTGAGATTTTAATAAATAAATTACGTAGTACCTATACTCATGAGTATATACTTAGATACTGAAATATTGTGTCAAAATAACAATTAAGTATATATTCATCAAAAATTTGTATGTATAGATAGATACCCATAAAGTTTTCAATTTGATTTAATACTTCTGTCATCTTCTGTCATATTAATGGACTTTAAATTTACAGTTTTCATATACTCAAAAGAACGTGATAACTATATTTAAAATAAGGAATAAAGATGTTTACCTAATAAGGTATAATGTATATTCGGATACCAATAAAATCACCCATAAAAATGTCATTCATATATGTGCTAGCTAAACTATATATAGAAGCAAAATAATATAAATTATTATGACACGCATTTGATTGATGCGCATAATCTCATATACTGCATTTGCGTCTGCATTTATTTAAATTGTCATCAAATTCACAGACAACGAAAATATGTACAATAATAAATTCTATCAAAACTATGAATAATTATTTTCCTCTCTCTTTCTCTCTATGAGAAGCACATTAATCATTAAATTTTTTTATTTTTATTTTTCAGTTCACCAAATCATCAGCAAACATATCATCGTACAATTTATCATGATGATTATGGTGTTGCGCATTCAATGCAAAATTATGGAACGACTGGTGGTCAATCAGGAGCATCCGGTGGAAATTGTTCACCATTATCAAATAATACATCACCACAAATACATCATCCACATTCACATCAATTATCTGGATTATCAGCACATTCAATGATACCACCACCAAGTCCATCATCATCAATGATTATCGTTAATTCACCATCTGGTGGTGGCGGTGGTGGTGGAGGAAATGGTAGTGCTAATACTGTTACTGGTAATGGTGTTAATAATAATAATATTGGTATACAGACAACATCAACAACAGTTGGATTACCACAGAGTCCTATGTTAGCATCACCATTAATGTCATCGCATTCACCATTATTAAATTCTAATTCACCATTACTTAATGCAAATTCGCCATTAATGACAGATTATTCACCATATTCAAACATATTACCAACAACAATAATTGCACAAGATGAGGCTACAGCTGCGGCTGTTGCATGGGGTGCATACGGTTATCAGAGTGAATTTTGTGCCACAAATTATAGTGTTTTACAGAGGCAAACATTTGGTAATAGTAATAAAATTGGTGCTGGTGTTAATTCATTAAAAAGTGCTAAAGAAACACGTATACGTCGACCAATGAATGCATTTATGGTATGGGCAAAAGTCGAACGTAAAAAATTAGCTGACGAAAATCCAGATTTGCATAATGCTGATCTCAGTAAAATGTTAGGTAAGTTTTTTGTTTTCTATATATGAGTATTATTATAGTACTCGTATTTTATATTTTTAAATTTTTATTTTATGATCGTTACACAACGTTTAACCATAATAATTATCATACATGTACACCGCAAGTAGACAAGTATATAGTGTCTGTCAAAAATGTTATTTGTATAACTCTTATACGCAAAATTTTATATGCATATTGCGTTGATCTCGCACCCTGTTGATGTGTATAGGTGAATATGCGGCTATCAGTTTGTTATAATTGAGCATATTTCATGATATGCTTATTAGATGCAGATTGTAGATGGATGTAAAATGTATACCTATATACTATATCACTATATGAATGAATGCACTGATATACATTGTAAGATATTTACAACGCCGTAATGATAATAATCATTTCCTGGTATAATTTTCTAATTTTTTCAATTAAGTAGGTACTGCTGGAATTTCAATAAATTTTCCAATTTTTTTCAAATGATCATAAATTTTGTTGTCTTCGTATAACAGATGTACTCGTATACGTACATAAGTGTATACTCATACTTTATTCATTTCAGTTATAATTTACAGTTTTATGTGAATTTTCCTCGTGTAATTGATCGACTAAATTTTATCAACATTACATTCTATAGAATCGACGTATGTATGTACATAGTACTCGTATATATATGAATACACATTTATCTATATACGAGTATATACTTCAAGTTAATAAAATGTTATTCGTTGTATGTAAAATAAATGCAGTATAAGCATAGTACGAGTATATAATGTAATATGCAAGGCAAATTATTAATTCTTATATATTTCAACAGAGCATTATTAAAATTTTACTCATTCAAACTACATATACTTAAGTATATGAATGCACTGCACTGTACACCATAAATTCAAAATGATACATTATTATCACATGCATTCATAAATGATATATCATTACCTCCCGGATCTCTATTTTTACTACTACTGCTACGCTACTACTAAATATTATGCATTAATACTCATGTCGTAGGCACATATACGATACATCATGCATGTATCTATCTAGATGCCGCTATTATTATTATAAAAATGATGATTATATTCATGGATTATTCTGATGCATACATACATATATAAAACTTTGAAATATCTTGCTTTTATATGCGTTTTAATAATGATGATCTGACTTTATACAAAAACAAAAATTATTGATGTGTTTTGTTGTTTTGTTGTTGTTTGTTTTTCTCTTTTTCATCGCATATAAGTAGATAACACTGCAATCGCGCAGGTAAGATCGGTCGGTATAAGATCGCGATACCTATATATGTATTTATATAAATTTCTAAATACTCATATATACGTTGATTTTAATATCAGACTCAGATATAAGTACATAGGTGCTTTCATATATATCTAAATAAAATCAGTGACAGATTCTTGCTTTGCATTGCTTTGCATGTTCGATTATTCACTCATACATTGACATTCATATACACAATACACATTAACTGTATATACAGATCAATTGCGATCGCGTATAGTAGTATAATATTTTATTTGTTTGCTGGTATATATGCGTATGTATAGATATAGGAGGATATTTGCTAGCTGCTCTAAATTTGATACTTAATTTTTTTTTTTTCTCAAAAAGTTTCATAAAAAACAAACACACACTCTGACTGAGCTGGCACATGGAAAAAGATACTACATATGGAAAAAGATACTACTTCGATACACTTATCTCTGTCTTTATGGTTGATTGAACATCTCTTTTATAAAGTGTATATTTATTTTTCATATTATTTTTGATTTTTCTAAATCGTAAATCGTTGATTTTGTTTTTTTCTTTCTTCATATTCAAGTTTTTTCTTTTTTTTTTAGTATTTACACACATTGATCTTAAAATGTTTTTCATTTTCTGAAAAATACGAAAAAATTTATACTACAAAACAAAACAAAAAAGGCATAAATTATAAACTCCGCCTACAGCAGTGATTGGTTAATCTCATTGCGCAGAGATGCATATATATGTATATAGCTTAATAAATATCCATAAATACCTATATAATCTGTATTCTTTATAGATACATATATATGCTTGCCCATATTAGCTTTAGTGTGCTCTACTATACACACTATGTACTATAATACACATAAAAATATTCACCTACATCGTATTATACACATTATAGGCATTGGACATACATAACATTATTATCCGTACGTGCATAAATTGTTTTGAATATTTGGTGGTTTTTTTTTTTGTGTTTTTGCTACTTTGAAATCCATGCAAAGAAACATATTTTTTTTAGATTTGTATTTTATTCCTTTTTTTTTTACAAGCAAAAAAAGAAATATCTGTAGTTGTAGTTATACGGCTACACACAGGCACAGCAACAAAATGTAGCTATGCTTTTGCTTTATAAAGTATTATTATTTTTATTTTTGATTTTTGTTTTGCTTTACGCAATTTCTTAACATTTTCAATTGACTTCAATTGGCTTACTTCAACAGTAACAACAGTTGATACTTAGATACAGATGGAGCTACCAGCTATACATACGCTATACGCGTACACATTATCTTTGTGTGTATAGAGATACATATCTATACATATTTGATATTTTTTATGTGGCGATTTTGCAAAACATATTATAATCGTATGGTATCTCTACTACCATTATTGCTAATATGAATATCTACTCGTACAGGTGTATGTATGTGTATTTTGTATATGTTCAAATATTGACAACACATGTAAGGAGAGGAGATAGCAAAAAACAAAAAAAAAACCTGTCATTTATTAAAGCTATACCTTGCTATTTTGCTACGTAGGTATATTATACTCGTATTGTCGCATTACTTATGTACACAAGTAAATATAAATAAATAAAAGCCAAAAAATAAAAAATAAAAATAAATAAATTGACAACAATAAACAAAAAACAACAAAAATATACATATATGTACATGGTATAAACATGAAAATGAAAGAAAAAAACAAAAAAAAAATGCTAAATAAATTTGAAATACGCGGAAAAACAACAACAAAAAAGAAATATAAAACCAAAATAAAAATATATGTATGTGTATATATTGAATTTTCTTGTTGGGCGGCTATTTTTAATTTTTTGCTACCATTATTAAAATAAACTCAGAGATAAATGTGTAAAAAAACATAATTTTTTTATAGCACCCAATCTATACGTAGTGGTAGTATGGTACACATGATATGTGCATATTTATGTACATACATATATATTAAGATACATTATATGCATTTATGTTAATATGTGTATTTATGGATATGTGTGTGTACTTATATGTATTTATTATAGGCGATCGGTATGTTACAAAAATAAAATTAAATAATATTATTTACTATATACGTTATTATATGTATAGATACATATAGGTATACGTATAGGTACACAGTATATGTACATTAATAGTTGCGTTCCTTTTGACCAAGTATTAAAGTACTCCCAAGTACTCGGGAGCAGATTGTAAATGGAACGCAATTTTTTTTACTTGAAGTTAAAAGAAACCTCAAATTTCAAGGCATACACACATTTCTAAGGCAAAATATATAAATATTGGAGTAACAGTTGGCCGTGCTCATATTTCAACTGTCATGTATTTCAAATTTGTTTTGTTGTTGATTTTAGATTCTCCATAACCTTAAACAATAAAAAGCCACCTATTGAAGGAAACGTGTAATGAAAATATTACAGACTTTAACAACTTATTGGCCTCTATTGTGAATATCGTCAAATAAACGAACAATCGTACAATCGAAGTTTTGGTATTGCGAATATCGATTGCGAATGATATGTTCGATTGTGATCGTATCACTCGTTCGATTGTCTTTTAACAAACGAATATAATTTTTTTTGTTTATTTTATGATGATATTTCATTGTTTTACGTGGTTCTTTGTTTTTTTTTTTAAAATGTAATTACTAAAAATTATATTTTAATACATATTCTTATTTTATTATTATTATTGTTATTATTATTTTATTAGAAATTTAAGTAATAAAAATCAGGTTGAAAAACTGATAGAAATTATGAAACAAAATCCTCAAATTGCACAGGGACTTTATAATAATAATAATAATAATATAATAATTGGACTTTTTAATACCCAATATCAATTTTCTCAAAACAAAATTTAAATCACATAAGCAATGAAAAACTACCATTATTCACAATAATGTTAAAAATATTCACAATAGTGTTAAAAAGATTCACAATAGATTATAATTTTAATAATGCATATGGCATTACTAATTGATTCATTCGATTGTGTTACACAATACCGAATTATTTTACAATCGAACAGCTTTTCATCATTCGATCAAAAACACAATCGATATTCGCAATAGGGGCCATTTCTTTAATCTCTATAACGATTGAAACACAAAAAACCTCTGACGCCGAATTTTGACGTAACTAACCATACAACTGAGAAGTAATGATCACGACTACAAGTACTTGGGAGTATTTTACTTGGCCAAAAGGAACACAACTAATATAACCATTCAAGTACATAGGTACATATTTTTGTGTACATAATATGACCATATATATTGACTAATAAAATTTATGTTTGTCACTGGCTTGGCTTATAATATAAAATAATCGTACGATATGTATGTAAGTACATATATGTAATGTGTTCCATGTGTCATTCCATAATGTGTATTAAACGAATTCTACCTATAAAGCATATTTTAGCAAATTTTAGCATGCATACACCTTGTTATTATAGTTTCTATATTTATACAAAATTGTAAAAAACAAGCAAAAACAAATATTTTCGACTTTTTTGTGACTTGAATAAAAAATTTCATGCAATTTTACATAATACTGACTATCTACTGACATATATAAATCAAATCAATATAAATTTTGTAAAAATATTTTTTATTTATTGTAAAAATTGTTGGATATTTTTAATGATAACAAACACGCAAGTATATATGCACACAAATAATATCTACTTGTCTAACGATCTAACGATCACAAAATGAACATTTTCTTTTCAACAATTCTTTTTTTTAAAAACAAAAAATTTCTATAATTATTTCAAAAATTTTTCTTCTAGAAAATTAATTAGATACATGACAAACATTTAATCAACGAAATTAAGGTATTATGACTAATCTGTATAATATTTTTATCGATAAATAATTTCGATATAACAAGCTTCTAAATTCATAAGAAACTATAGAAAGAAATAATTTAAAAAATATTTAAAACAAAATGGAAGTATATAGATCCTTTTGGAAATTATAAAAATTTTCCTAGAATTCTATGGCATAATAAAGAAAAATTATGGGAGAAGAAAACTTGTTTTGTTCATTGAAGTATTATGGCAACCCTTAATGAGCGTAGACAAGAACCCGCACTTAAGTGATTTTTTCGTTATTATTATTATTATTATATACATATATACATACAATGTATATATAGTATATTTTTAAGTGCACACGTATACTTAGTCCATTATGGCACCGCCGATCAGTAATTTCTGTCAGATATATCATCCAGTTTATCATCAGTAATCAGTTACTATGGTGTACATTGCTGATGGAAAATTAATGATCGACTTGGGCAAGAGTAGCGCGCTGACTGGGATTCGAACCGTGATCTCAAGATCACAAGACCGACACCTAACCATCGAGCTATTAAAGCCCCTGATTTTTTCGTTAGTGTTGCATGATCAATTAGGTATATACCTACTCGCTTTTTGTACAGTTTAATGTGTGAATCTCAAACCAGAGAGTTTCGTAGGCATGAAAATATTTCAATTCAATTACATATGGTAGCAATCATTATAGAATTTAGATTGATTTCATTTTACAATGACTATAATTATATAATTTTGAGTTATTTTTTGTAAAAATTAACTTTCTATCTGGCAATTTTTATGTTGAGAGATATACTATACATACACCACGTTCTGGAAAGCCATAGGCACACAATCACAATAAAGGCATTAGATGATGCAAACGGAGGAATAACAAGTCATGAGATCTCTGAGAGATTAAAATTAAATTTATCGAATTCGACCAAATTTAATAAAATATTTAGTCACTACAAGCACAGATAAGGATCCTTATTACTGTGCTATAAGCAACAAGCTATAAGGAAATCGTCGTTCTTTTTCATAATAAAAAAAAACCGATATGCGAATTTCCGTACAACCTGATTTGCAAAAAATAATAGATAATGGTAAAATTTAGAAAACTTTAGTAAAAAATAGATAAACAATTTGAATTTTGATCATATTTTCTTAGGAAAATTATACAAGTGTTATTAACATATTTTCATATAAATAAATGTATGTAAAAAGGAAATGCAAAAAAGAAAAAAATAAGAAAATTATATAACTTTGGGAAATTTACCGGATGCGCGTGCGACTGATTAGTATATCAAATCGATATGCGATATAGCATTTTATCTTGATTTGTGTTTAACATTAATATTGCCTATACCACTTATATATACGGACCTACATTATTTACTTATTTTGTGTATAAAAACATGTGTATGTAGTTTTGTATAATTGTAGTTTTGAATGTGTGTTATATGCGCATACTTATAAATTGTTATTAGATTTGATTTATTCTATTATTTTAATTATATGCGAGTATGTAGTACTTACATATATATATTAAATTTTATTATATATGTGCACGTAATATGCATGTAAAGATATTCAAAGTTATAAGTATTAATTTTTGATTAAAATTTTAATACGTTTATTGTGAAAAAATAGAACAAAATCTTAAGTATCTATTTGTATATGTATATGTACATATGTATCTATTTAAAATATAAGTACTATTTTTTAAAACATTTTCTATATGTATGTACATGTAAACATACTTATATGAGAATTAATTAAAATTTTGAGTACTTTCTTAGTCTGATTTCTGATATAATCAATTTCTTTTTATAAAAATATTTATTAATAATCTATTTTGTGTGACATTTAGAAGTATACACAGTCATGTGCGCAGTTATTATTAAAATTTATAAAATTTTTAACAGGTATTCTCAGATAGAAATTTATATATAGATAATGAATTTATTTTTATAATTTTGAAATTTTCTTACATCTATACATCATTTACTTTTATATTATAGTCTACGTCGATCTGGATCTATTTATAATATTCATAAATATTCACGCAAGTACTCGTATTGTTGACAAACCAAGTAAATGTGAAGAGAGAAAATGAACTTTTCCAGTAATAGACTATACTTAGGCTGTCTATAACCTCTTTTCTACTATATACTCTTATTATTATTGTCTCTTCCTGTTTCTCTTATACTTTTTGTGGTGTGTATAGTCCAAAGTAAGTAAGAAGAGAAAATGAATTTTTCTCATGAATGAAAATACGAGTGCATGCGGTATATAAAATCTACTACCCTATTACTAGCAGTAGCGTACTATAGTTAGTTGCCAATGACCTCATTCCTATATACTATCTGTTACTTATTGTCTCTTCCTGTTTATCGTATATTTTTTGTTGTGTCTGGTGTGTGAGGTGTGTAGCAACTATGAAGAGTAAATGAATTTTTCTTATGAATCAGAGTGCATGCGGTTTATAAGTTACTACTATAGCGTACAATAGTCAGCTATCATGCTATCAGTCATCTCATTTCTACTATCTGCACTACTTTTGTCTCTACCTATTTCTCGTGCACTTCTTGTAGTGTATAGTACACAGCAGGTAAGAGAAAAAAATTAATTTTTATTGTGAATCAAAATGCTAGTTGTATAGATATGAAGTTGTTTCAAAAATAGTTTTACATTTTCTGTAATGTTGCTTGCATGTCCAGGGAAACATTCAATTGATCTCAATTTATAATTTTTCAATTTGTTTCTAAACAAATATTTATATCCAATACACAAACATGTACATAAACATATCACGGATGTGTAAATTTGAATTAAAATTCATTCATTTTGGTCAATATTTAGATTTATATTGTACGTTTTTCCTCCATATAAATGGAAATGTATATAATAGAGGTGATTTATTTCAATGTCAAATGAAGGTTTCTAAATTTGAACAAATCATTTCTATATCGAAACTAAACAATTTATGTATGTATCTCTACATTCATGTACTATGCACACATCTACATAATTTGTGTATTTTATTTTTATGTAATTATTTTTATTGGATGAAAATTATTCAATTTTATATTTTGTGATTTTTGTTTTTTTTTTTTTTATTTTCTTCCTCTCAAATTAAAATCAGTAACATTATAAAATCTATATACTGATCATACACATGTACATATAAAGTCACATTCTTATATAAAAATGAAAAAAAAAAAAATAATGTGTAAAATTTAGTTTTATAGTTTGATTTTTCATGTTTGTTTTTTTTTTTTTTATTTTCAAAGCGACTGCTATATGTACATCGACAGGAAGTGACTATCCCTTTTATATTATAAAATGATTATATATATTATATACTTTTGGTGATCATTTAAGCATAACATTTTATACAACATTATATGTACTCGTATATATAGTATATGGTATATCCATTTATTGATTACATTGATTTTTATTTTTATATATTTCGCGTATATATATACACACACATATGTATACTTTGGCAATCTATATGTACATATATAACTTAAATTAATTTTTGTTATTTTATTTTAAGTTTGTTTTTTTGTGTTAATAAAAATTAGGTTTTTAGTTTTTAAATTTAATTTTGTATTTTGGAAAATGTATATATGTATGTATATATGCAACTTTATCGATTTGGTACACATTATCTATATTATAGATGTTATGTCTCATATACAAACTTTTATTTATTATTTTTTTTTTTTTTTTTCATTAAAATAATTAAAGAAAAAAAAAAGATTCAACCGAATCAAAGTTTTTATTTGGTCAAATAGTAAACAAAATTAAATTTAGTTTTTTTATATGAAACCATTTATGTGCACACATATGATACATACAAAAAAACTGTATGAGGTCACCATCACCCATTCATTTATTAATTAAAAATTTATGAAGAGAAAAAAATATATTCTATATATTTCGAAGGTCTTGATTTAATTTTGTGTGTATATAATATGTACATGTTGTTGTGATTAGATTTATGCTTCAATGATCTCTATATCTTGTACGCGCGCTCTAATTTGCAAAGAAAAGGAAAATTTGAAAAAAAAAAATAAATAAAACAAATTACTGCTCGCGAACAACGAAAAACATAACGAAATGACATCCATCATCAATAAAAAAATATAAAATGGTCGCGATATTTATATACTTATTGAATGCGCAATATTATACATATTACCAAAATTGTCTATAAATGTAAACATGTGTAGATGTGTCATGTAATTTTTAATGGCGGAATTTATTTAATATTTTTGTTTTTTTGTTTTTTGTTTTTTTGATAGAAAATACGAATTTATAATTTATTTTACTCAAAACAAATACAAAATATTACATATGATATTATTACCGCGCTACATATATAAATAAATGTATATAGGTAAAGTATATACATTTCATAAAGTGTATTATCCATAAAATGAAACGCATAAATCGCTAAATTACGTATATAATAATGAAAAAATATAGATACATTATGTACAAATGTGTATAGCTACGTATGCACATTAGAAAAATATACCACGCAATACAAAAATGTATACGACAAATGTATCTATACAATTCATATGTTGCTGTACATTCGTATATATATTGTATTATAGGTGCATACCTATACTTAATTGAAAATTCAATTTTCCAAATGTGATTTGTTATTGATTTTCTATTTACGTATATAAAATGTAAGTATGTGTATATATGGTACTGTATGGTAGAGTATAAATAATAGAAAATTTATTTCCTATGTCAAATTGTTTACACAATTTCATAAATTTTTACTTTTATAAAATTTTATTATATTAAAAGTTATGCATTTATCTATCTATATCTACGCACATATACATATGTAATGTATTTACTTACTATATATAAATATGGATACTGTACAGATATATCAATATCAATATCAATAACTACTCTATCAGAAAAGTATCGGGATAAATAAAGTATAATTTAAGAATGCTGCGTTATGAAATTTTAAACTGAGTGCGAAAGCTTTTGCTGAGGTTAACGTTTAAACTTTCGAGAGATTTTCTGATTTCAGAGTGGCAGTTTGAATCTTAGACTCTGCTTATACAATAGACTTGAGCCATAGTTTAAGCCTTTTATGCAGGTTTAACTAAGCTCAAGCTTAAACTTTCACTGTAGAATTGGCCATTAGTAGGACTGTGCTCGATTAAAATACCAAATATGAACACAATGTGCCAACTCGTATATGTTTATATAGAGCTGTAGATTTTTTTTAGTTGTTCACAGCTCCTCCCATCAATTTTGATTTTCTTGGTTTTCGGCTTGTTAATAATGCACGATTCTTCAGACATTTTTTTGCTGTAGTCTTATTGAAGAAAACTCGAATATTTTGGAACAAGCTGTGTAACGATACACGTCTCATGTCCAAAATATTAATCAAAATCGAACAAGAGAATTCGTGAAAGATGTTAAAGTCATGAGCTTTTAGTTTAAGTATACTTTGCATAGTTTTCTTCTCTTTATCGATGGTTTTATCGGAATGTCTTTGACAATCTTTCCACCCCAATGAAATGTCTTTGTTCCACATATAAGCCCCTGTTTTAGTTATGACTGATACTCCATAAGTCATTTTCAAATATATTTTAGAACATTCGGCACATGAAAATTTATTCAAAACCCATAAAATTTTAGACAAATTCTTCGTTCAACAATTTGTAAAAATCGTGATATTCTATATACAGAAGTGGTTATGGTTTCAAACACTTGATGTAGTCAAACCGATGGCTGGATCTGGATCACCCACATTGTTGGCGTATGTAATAATCGAACATAATAGTTGTACTAAGTTATGGATAAAATTTGGTTTAAAAAATTTCTAACACAGTCCTCTTTAAAATCAACTACAAGTTCTCGATACTTTTCTGACAGTATTTAGGTATTATTACACATGTTTCTAATAAGTATAAAATATACAAAAATTACGTAAACTTCAACACGTTCTAAAACTATGTATAGTATAGATACACATGTAATTGTGCACCTATATGATGAAAATAAACGCAATCCATAATGCAACAATGATGATGATGATGACAATAATAATAACAATAATAATACAGTTTTGGTTTTAGATTTTTTTTTTTTTTGCAATACAATCTTCTAAAAATTTTATTTGATTTTTTATTATTTTTTTTTTAGTTAACGAAATATTGGTTATATACTCGTACTTGAAAGTATAAAAATTTATGTATGTATATGTTACATAAACATTGTAATAAAATGTAGCAATTTCATATACGAGTACATATCTCTATGTAATGTATACTGTATATCTTAGATAGACAGTAGCCTATTATTTATAGTAGCTGTAGCTACATATGTAATAGAGCTAGTTTTGCGATTAAAATTTACGATTGCTATGAAATTTAACTCTTGTTTAACGTTTGATATTTTTATGATTTTCATATAATACGTATAAAGGTAAAATGTACACATCTATATCCATATATATTCTGGTATGTATCTACACTTGTTTATTGTAACTCAAAAGAATAATAAATTAAAAATAAAATAAATTAAAATTAAAATAAAAACTTTTTATGGATATCTCTATCTATTATATCGAATAGAATTATTTAATAATGTATACTATACCGCGTCGCGGATATAAAGTTCCTTTACATGTTCATATTTACATTCAATTGTATTTATATATAGATTAAGTATCCGTATACATAATGAATGATACCTCTAAATGCACTTACTTTCAAAAGAAATTCATTATACCCATGTGCAAGTAGATTGTATACATAATTTTCAAATTAAATTGAATGCATAGAACCTTGAATATAAAATCAATTCATTTTTTCTTTTTTTTCTTGTGTATATAGCAGCAGGTATGGTACGAATTAATCGAATAAATTATAAAAAGAAATAGGTAGTTGTCAAAGACTGTATTTGTTTTTAGCATATACAAATTAAAATTAATTAATCAAAATTGATTAGAAAAGTGAAAATGATCCTTGAATAACAATGTTATCTATACAAGAGCAGGAGCATACCGTATATACTTACATATCCATACTGAAACGAAAAACTTCCTCAACATTTGTACTAGAGACAGACGTGTGGTAATGAAAACTTTGTGAACACCAAACAGATGTATAAACTTCGAAATTGAATAACGACCACAGAATATCTAATCTTATAATAATCAAAAATTAGAGAAGTCAAGAAAAGTAAAAATAGCAATCAAAAAGCTTAAAAATAATGAAGTATCTAACTGGCCAGCCAAAATAGCAATATTTATACAATTGATCTTATAGTGATGACAGACCAAAAGCTCCTTTTGGACTTAGCTAAATAATTTTAGAAGAAGCTTTTAGTTAAGAATTCGTACTGGCAGATCGAAAACTATGGTTTAATTGTCATTTGTTGAATGTTCAAAAAAAAGCTCTCATCGAGTTGGTTGGTTGGTGTAGGCTAAACTACTTTTGAACGGACCATATATACCAAGCTGATTGCTGACAGAACAAGAAGTTTGTCTATACTTAAACAAGTTTGGGAAGTTTCTAAACTCTGGTCTGTCCTCATTATTATTACTATTGAAGAAATTGTAACTGAATGAAACTGATCATCGTTAAAATAACATCAAAACATTATTCAAAAATCTATGCAAAAATTATCAAATTTTCATATGAATTTCCGTCAACATTTTTATATTTTTCTTTAAAAACAGAAAATAGAAAAAACACAGACAAACTTCAAAAACCCCATTCTAGTTCAAATGGAAAATTTCAATATATTATATTTTTCACCAATAATTTTGTATAATGTCTCTCTTTTCATAGTTTGGATATACACGTTCACGGATCATCCCACAAATATCTCCTAGATTGAATTTGTACAACCGAAAAATTACATTGCAAAACATTCAGGTTGCATTAATTACTCGACCCAATTAAATCATTCTTTATTTTTGTCATCTAAATCTTAGTTGATCATTTCGGTATACTGTTTTGCATAACCAGGAATCCTCTTATATATAAGAAGGTTTTCACTGTTGCTTCTTATCACATCATCCAGTTACCCTTTGTTTTCTTCATTGTTAGCGCTACTTCAAGGTTATTTTTAAGGAAAACTGTTATAAATATTTTCAACCATAATTACCACATCGATTAAGTTAAAATAAAAATAGAAAAACTTTAAAATTTTAAGACAAATGATGATTAAATATTTTGGAATGCATATAAGTAAGTGAATATCTTCAAAATCAAAATTATGCGATGACAATATTAAATATAAATTGGGTATAGATGTGCCTACTTTCGAAAAATAAATTTTTGGAACATCAAAATTCCATGTCAGAGAAAATTGAATTCATTAACATTACAGGCATATTAACGGTTAAATATGCAAATTTTTTATAATATGCATTGTAATGCAACTATATATTTGTAATGTACGAGATGGTATACGAGTATATAACTGCACGTATGATCAATCATGCCTATATATACATTTTATATAAAATTTTTGAAAACAAATTTTTAAAATTATTTACATTCTTATATAAGCTGTACACAATCGCCTTGCTATGAAATATTTTGTCAAATTTTTTCGTAATTTTATCACATTATCATATGATCATTTCCATATACATACATACATACACATAATAAGTACTCATTTTATGCAAAAATTCACTTGTAAGTATTGTAAATATTATCCTCAATATAGGCACAATGACAATTTGATGGATAACTGACAAAATAAAATGAAATACAAAAATCTCATATCACTTCTTTACCGAATATGGAAGATGACCACCCAATTATAATGAATCCTTGAAACTAGGTCACCTTTCCTTAATCACAAAATACAGCAAAATATTTCCAATACGTATATGCATATGTACTCGTTTTCATTTGTATAATATCTGTATAATAAAACGTGTACAGATACAGATGCTTTGTAGTACTCGCGCGTATAGATCACAAATTTGTATATTCCCCTTATATCCCTCACTGAGCATACATGCAAGTACGTAATGTATACACTTCGCATATGAATACGTGTATAAATTTCATAGACAATTCGCATACTACCTCCAATAAATGCTCATAACACGCACATGCGATGATGATCATTATCTTTCCTCTTTTTTTTTTGTTTTCTTTTCAAAAATCAAACAAAAAACAAAATTGATGATTGATATGCAAAATAGTCGATATCATATTCATATAAGTATACATACATATATATAGTAAGTAGGTATTGAATATATGCACGTATGCGAATATACATTTACACTTGTATAAATACATCAATTATTATTACTTGACTTTTCATATTGACATATAATCACATATTTTTCACATCTTCCATGATGATAACCGCCATTTATATTATGTACAAGTCTGTATAAGTATTCACCACATGCATACATAACCTCACCTTCCATCTCCCATATAATAATTTCCATAAATGGTGTAAAATATAAAAAGGAGCAAAAATTATCTTGAAGGTTTTCAACATCGCATTTTTATTTGTTTCTTTGTTTGTTTGATTTGTTTCTTTTACATTTAATTTTCTATTTTATTTCATTTTTTTTTATTTCATTATTTTGCTTGTATTTTATTGTCTCCTTGTTTTATATTTTTCTATTTTTTGTTTGTTTTTGGTTTGGTTTGGTTTGTTTGTTTGTTTGAAAAATTCCTCGAATATATGAATTTGCAATATTGTATTCGATTACAACAAAACGAACAACACAACACAACACAACAGCAACAACTTTTACTACTACAAAGAAATCAAAAAAAAAAAAAAAAAATCTGTTGAATGCAACATATAATATTCATTTCAAAAATGACACACATACAGCACAATAGCTGCAGTAGTCCAGTAGTGTATTATAGTATAGACATACTTAAATGTGATGATTGTTTTGTGATGGAAATGTGTTGATATATGAACCTACTTAATGTATATAATGTACTTATAAACATTTTTGATTTCCAAGGACAAAATGCAAAATAAATAACAAAACCAGAACCAAAAAAAAAGTAAGTTAATTTAAACAAAAATAATCAAAAAGGATAAAAAAAAAAAACAAAAAAAAACAAGGAACAATAAAAAATAAACGAATAAACATGGCGCATATTATATAGTGTTGCAATTACATACCTATTCGACACATTGTTTTTCAATTTCACAAAAAAAAAAAAGAAAAACAGAAAAAAAAACAAAATTGATTTTAACTTTACAAACTTTACTAAAGGTATTTTTGCAAGTTGCAGTAGTGGTAGTATGCGCATTTACATTAAAATCTAACAATATACGAGTACATATACCGCCATCTATAGATATATCCACGCATATACATACTATGTGTATGTAATGTATGAAATGCATTAATCATTGACGAATCACTTGTGAATAAAAATGAAATGAATTCACAAGTATGTATTATGCATATATACACATAAATGTACACTTTACATTCCTGCAATATATGTACATAGATATGCATATATTTATTTGTATATGCGTGCAGATAGAATTTGTACCTTATAAGCACACCTATAATAAGGTATATCGTAAAAGTTCATTACAAAAACAATAACATGTGATACAGTTCACTGTTTATATACATAAATGTATGTATGTACAATGGAACTCTTGTATCATTTTATATTTTTGCTAGCTAAACTATACTAAACTAATACCAAAATGAAAAAGAAAAAAAAAACTAACACAAAACTGCAAGTTTATATAAATATACGTTACATATTATACCTGTAATATTTTTATATTTTATTTTATTTTATTTTTTTTTTTTGTCTTTTCAACTTCTCCTTTTTATTATTTTTCGTTTTATACCAATATATATACATAAAATAGCTATGTAAGGTTATATCTCATCAATATTCGATCAATGATTGACAATCCCGTGACGTCATTTTGTATGCTAAACGCGTGACACTCACCTTCCGGACCGAAGCGTGCCCACATTTATGTATATGATAGTATATTTCAATTCAATTGTATACCATACCATATCGACCATAATCGTATATGCATTTGTGTATATTTTCTTCATATACATACTATTATCATTACTATATTGTTGAAGAGTGAGTGGCATAAGAAGCATATAGCATAAGAAGCATAAATATGTAATATAGCATAGCACATAACATATATTGGCATAACATAGCATAACGTAGAGTCATAGCATAGCCATATTAAAATGCATAGCAAATTCAAAACTATAACCTAAAAGAAATGTAATTCTCTTTCTATGGTGATGAGCAATGTTTTTTTGCGGTTTATGCTGTGTATACGATATTTTTATTTTGTGAAATGTATACTGATGCATTTTACTTGTCCTGCTGTCAAATATATACGTACATTCATACAATATATGTCTGTATATATCTATACATAAATAAAAAAGTATATTTATATTTCAATATTAAACGATCATCAAAGTCCTACATAAAACCTATAATACTAGTACTAACATATAAACATATACGAAATTATGTACAAAAATTCAGAGTTAATCCATTCAATCCATATACTCAACTGAACATTTATTTTTATTTTTTTTTAATTCTTTATTTTTGTCCAAGATTGACTTTACATACAAATTTAATGAGAATATCAATATAATGTGGCGATCGTATGTACTTAGTTCTTGCAGTTGTTGCAGTTGTAGTAGATTTTAGTAATTGTAATAGAATTGTTATAGTAATAAAAAAAAAAAAAAGTATAGCCAAAACCCTTTACGATGATGATGACTATACTACTCGTAAATACACTTAATGTTACGTGAATGCATAAAAAAATCTGATCACATTCTATACTTTACACATTTCAAATCAATTTTCCATCCAAATGATCATGTGATGATGATCATTCGTGAACTATGAATGTCTCACGTTTTCCCGCCTATCGCTTACACTATTATATACTATATTTAAGCAAACAAACAAACAAACGTATAGACAATAACAAAGTAAGTATAAGAATAGAATTATAATAAATACTATATGCCTTGATTACGATAATGATGATGATCATGATGATGATCATGGTAATGATGATTATAGGTAAAATATTTCTCTATATAAATATGTATAAGTAAGTGTGTATGTATTTCCACATATATAAATAAGAATATAAGGTGTAATAAAGGAGTTTGTCGTGTAATAAGCATTTACTTTTAGCCTCTTTTTAGTAAAATAATATAGAAATGAAAGAAACTTTTTTTTTGTTATCTTCTCTATTTACTTCTTATAGGTGCTTATAGTTTGTTAATAGGGCGATAGAACAACAAATAGATCACATATATGATTTATCTATAGCTATACATGTATATGAAATGTACTCGTATATACGCCAAAACATTAAAGTATCTGCTATTTATTTTTAATTTTTTATATCCATATTATCAAATAGACCGCACAACATGATTACTTGATTATATATGGGGTCTTTATTACCGGTAAATTTAAAATAACATGGTACATAATATGTATAAATACATGTTCAGGCCCCCGTAATTGATGAAAATTAATGACAATTTATATTGTATACACACGAGTATACCTATATCCTATATGTACTACGACCATATGTATTTATTTAGTATGTATTTCGTAGGCGGTTAGGCGCACAACCAAAAATATTCATGCAACTATTAAAAATGAAAAGAAAAAAAAAATTCAAGTATGTCACATACGTTATGTTATATATATGCAATGATACCTTTCTTTTGGATAATTTTTTAATGTATCATGCATACATATACGATTATCTGTATAGAGTATACGCATGCCTGGCATATAAGAATTACTTTTCGGTAATGTAATATGTTTACCTACAAATATGTATGTATATTTTGTTTTTATGTATGTCACACGAATTTGAATTAATGCGCATGTGTGAATAGGTAAAAATTTGATAGATAAACTATGTGCGCAAGCGCAACATAAAATGCATATAATCATACTCGAACGTGTACTATATGAGTACTCAGATCGTTAAAAAATCATGATAGTCCATAATACCAGAGATACATAATCAATATCAATAATATTCGTAGATACGACATACGATACGAGTAATATATTTTATCAATATTCTGTATAATGAATGTGAGTGAGTAAAATAAAAAAAATAAATAAAAATTAAGTATTCGTGATTTTTATAAAATGACCCTTATCAAACATTATAATGTACTGTACACTGTATACTTACAAACACTCTTGTAGAATATTACACTGTTCGTTGTTTTTGTCTATTTCATCAAATTTTGTTATTATTTATACATTGTCGCGGCATTCGAATATATTTACTTAGCTTAGCTATAGTTCAGTATTAAGAAAAAAAAAAAATGAGTAATATACTCGCGTATATAATGTTACCAGCCATGCATTCACTTACTATACGCATGCACTATGAAAATAAATATGTATATAATATAAAACTTAACTTGTTGCATATTCAAATTACATTTTGACTAATAGCTAAAACGTCACTTTTACATGAAATCTGTTTTTACATATAAATTGGCTAATTTGAGGCGGTTCACCTTTTCAATTATGTAAATTTTTATTTTTTCGATTTAATTATAAAGTAATGTCTATCGTCTATAATATGAATAGGCGCATTTAAGATAGCTTAACGAGTGAGACGCGCATGTATAATCCACTAAAGACTAAACTATATACATCTACATGGAATTATACAAATTTAGATGCGCGCTTGTGTAGATACATACATTATATAAAAAATTCTCGTATAAAAATCAACAAACATACGAAATAATAAATGAAAAATTTTTACAGCAGTTGCACACGATCCTTTAATTATTTTGATCATTCCAAAGTTCATACCTATATTTATTTAGATATTTAGTTGTTGTACGGTTGTATCTAAACATTATTATGTATACCCAAACATGTACGGAGTACATGCATACGTAAATAAATAAATAAATTTTAATATAAACACGATTTTGCTCTCATTAAAATTCCCAATTGATATTTTTAATGTATATGAGTGTTAAGTTAAAAAATTACAAACACTTTTCAATAATATGTGTGTGAATGTACAATATATATGTACATATGAATATGAGGAATACAATATATAACAAGGTGTCCTTAAAATAAAATCTTTGTCAGAAAAAAAATTCTTTTTTATTTTGCTGTTTTTGAAAAAATGTTTAATTCCAAGTATAATTCGTGTGTACTTAACACTCCTTTCGTTTTCCTAGTACTAGTACATATACCATAAAAAATCTGTGATGTTATGTAGGTACATTAAATGTATGCAGATAAGGTGTCTAAAATGAAATATTTCCACGTTTTTATTTTATTTTAAATTTTTATAATTCTTATTTGAATTTTTGTTTATTATGAGAATTATTTTTCTTTTTTTTCTGTTTAACACTCTCGTATACACGGCACGGCGTATAACACATTATGAACGCAACGCTCAAGTACATTTTTATACAATGCAAAAAATATAAAAGTAATGCCTTTTTGGCAGTTTTTATATACATACCACAAAATTTATGTAAATCATAAAAAAATTCGTTTGAAATTATTATTAAGATTTCTTTGTCATATAATAAATTTATTTTGTTTTATTTTCAAAAATAAAAAATAAAAAATAAAAATTCAAATACCATTTAAACCATTAAACTTTAAATCATCATCAATAAAAAGAAAATAGATGAAAATCGAATACAATATTTATTCACATATAAATTTACGATGAGCATATGTATATACATATAACGTAACATTAAAAACAATAAAAAAGAAAATAATATTATGTACAACATACATACGAGATAATATTTATAAAAAAAAATATACGAAGTGTATATATAGGTGTATTCTATAAAAAATGAACAAAAAAAAAATAAATTAAATTAAATTCAGAATTCAGAATAATATTCAAAATTCTAAACACGATTTAAGACAGGTGAGTTTTATTGATGATGACTGTACAATATCTACTATATAGATATACGTATATGTATGTACGAGCTACGAGGATAGGATTATTATATTATTACCTCTATGAGACCGATATATTGACTTATATATTCACAGTAAATAATAATAATAATATTATTATTCAATTTTATTGTTCTGCTGTCCATATAGCATTTTTTTTTTATTCATGCTTATTTTCTTAATATTCTTCTTCTTCTTCTTTTTTATACGATAAATTATTATTCAATCGCGTACATTTTATACTGACATTACCTACATCGTAAATATTCATACATATATGTATCTATGAATATTTTATGTTACATTCGCATATGGATAATGGATTTAAATACAGTACTCTGTCAGAAAAGTATCGGGAATTTATAATTTATTAAGAAATAAGAAGGCTGTGTGTTACGAATATTTTTAAACCAAGCTTAGTCCATTACTTTGTATAGCACTGAACTCAATTACTATACCAAATACAAATGCAATCTGATTACTCTTGTTTGTTTGCAGATATCGATTTTGTTAGTTGTTTGCTAGCTATTCTCAAGAATTTTGGTTTTCTTGATTTCAGCTTGTTAATGAAACACCATTATGAACCTTTTTCACTAGTTCACATTTCGAAATTGTAGATTCATGTTTCGTCGACACGACTCGTGACCAAACTATCGAACAAAATCGAACGAACAAACTCTAGAAAGATGTTATAAAATCATGAGATTTCGGTTTAAGTTTAAATTGTTGGGGATTACTTTGCATAGTTTTATTCACTTTGTCGATGCGGTTTTATCGCTTATAGAGGTTGAACGTCTTTTACAATTTTTTGCATCCCACATAAATGCTTTTCACCACTTATAACACCAAACCAACCAAACCCCCCCTCCACGCGTCTATGACGCGTGATATAACTGATCAAGCGTAACCCATTCCCTAACAAATTTTATGATATTCAGCACACGAAAATTTATTTAGAACACAAAATTTATGACAAGCTCCTCGTTCAACAGAAGTGGTTGAATTCAAACACCTGATGTAGTAGTCAAACCGATTTGATGGCTCGATCATGCTCATTGTTGGCATAGTAATCGAGTGCAGTGATACGTGATGTGATACTAAGTTATGGACAAAATTTGGTTTAAAAATTCCTAGCACAGTCTTCATAAATTAAAAAATGCCCAATACTTTTCTGACAGTATAGGTATGTATGTATGTACGGTGGTACTAGTACATAATAATATGAAAATTATCTTCATATATGCTTAGATATTATCGTTTTATTTTTATTTATTTTTTTTTGTTTTTTTTTAAACGAAAATATGTTATATTTGTTTCTGATCACGTAATATTAATCTGATATGATGATGGTTGATAGTTTAATGAATGTCATATCAAACATTTATATACATATAGTATCATACTAGTGCAATATATGTATATTATACTATATTATACGGCAAAAATTAAAAATAAATTTAAATAAAATAAATAAATAAAAATTAAATAAAATATTTATATAGAAAATAAATAAATCAAATCATGAAAAAAAAATATTGATTTTTTTTTTCGATATGAAAACCGAAACAGGAAAAAAAAAAATAGACACCGTTTTATTTTCTTCCTTTCATTTTTTCTTTTATTTGTTAAAGTAAGTATTGTGTGAATACTATACATTTACATATGAGCACAATCATTTTGTATAATCGTGAATTAAAAATATCAGATTGTATGCGGGTAACTATCGTATCGTATATACATAAGTAACATAAATATTTTATAAAATTTATTTAATCATATCTAAAAATTGATAGAAATATGTGAAAATATTTTAAAATGGACATTTATTTTTCATAATGATAACAATGATAATGATCATATAACGCGAGTATATGTATGTTCATGGTTTTTGTATATATACATTAGTAGGTATGTGAATGATATACGCGATACCTAAATACATATAATCTCAAAGTATATTCAAAGTTTTTTATTTTTTTTTTTTACCTACATGCATGCGACAACAAGTAAAATATATTATTCATAGATGAGAGATTAATTGATTAAATCAATTACGAGTACATTTATTTTAGAAAAAAATAAATAAATAAACAATGAAAAAAAATTATAAAAATATCACAAAAGAAAATTAAATAAATTATGCGACATAATTTTTGTATACTTTTTGAAGTTCCGAAATAAAAAAAAAAATGATTAGATACAATTTTCTTTTTATAATAAAATTGTGATCTGAATTTATGTACATATTTACATTTCATACAAGATGCACGTATTACGACGTTAAAATACTGATTCCCAAAGAAACGTATTTTATGTTTAATTTTCATGTAATTTCATTCATTATTGCTCTTAAATAACTACAACACAATCTTCAAAAATTCATTTTAATTACTTAATTATATGGTCATGATAGTAATAAGTCATGAGATCACTTCTGTGAAAATAATGATTCACTTGGAACTGTAGTTCTATGGAAAAGTAGAAAAAGAAGAATATGTATATGTATATACGATCATGACAAAACCACTAAACTATAATGTGGTGGTTTAGGTCTAAGTTGGTCAAGATTTATTATACTTGGCTGAGTTCATGATTATAAGATCGGATCAATCAATAAGCATTGAATGCTCTGATCTCCCTCAAATCAAAGTTAAGTTCATAATATTGTCATCGACAGATCCAATCGAGTATCATCTAGTTGATCTATATTTAAATAACATACGATTCATTATCATTATCGAATGGACGATCAGATTAAACAAATTATTCAAAATTTGATCGTAATCTAGAGCGTATAATGTCAAACAAAAAGAAGTTTTTCTTTTGTGGGATCAGTTAAAGTGTAACATGAAGTGTGTGTCAATTGTCAAATAATATCAATTGCCAAAAAAAAAAAAATTGTCTTTAATTATATCAATTTTAAAACATTGAATTTGATATGTGGTCCAATCATCCACTATAACCTAAATAATCGCAATATTAAAACAGATCAAACAGATTATGATTGATTGGATTTTAGATTACAAATTATAAACTCCAATTTATATAATCAGAGCAGATCGTTCAGATTACAATAATGATAAGGGAATTATTAGAATGCTCAAATTAATCTGATCGTAATGATGAACTCAACCAATGTAGATTATAGTTTATGATCGAACTATATGGTTCAAAGCTAAATTTAAAAACTTTTAATTTTCTAGTTTTCAATGGTATGACACATGTCTGTCTATATTTTGTTGACAGTTTAACTACTCATGAAATATTTTTCAAGTACATATGCAAGTAGTTACGAATAATAATTTTTGTGTCGTTCGATATAACAATTTATCCTAGACACACTTTGATACTCCAAATACTTGAAATATTACTAAATCGAAAACTACTATTATATAGTACTCTAGATTACGATTAAATTTTAAATAATAATTTGTACAATCTGAATCGCTCATTAGATATTGTTATGATGAACTCAACCTCTATGAAAAATGTTAATGAAGAATAATTTTTCAAATTTTATAAAGTAAATTATTTAAATACTGTGGATCACATGTCAATATTAATGAAATAACATAGAAATTATGTATGTATATATTTTTTGAAAGAAAAATTTTACTTATTTGCTAATAAACATACCATCTCACACACATATAATGTATACCTATAACCTATACATACCAGCACTGCACTGCGGTATATAAAAATGTCATGTTTTCATTGTTTACACACACATAATTTACAACAATTTTCTGACCATTTTATTGTATATAGGTAAGTACTTAATTTTATTGTAATTTATATGTATACAGACACACGACCATTTGTAATAATCTTTATGCATTTAAAAAATAGAAAAACAAAATGTTAATAATTTGTGTATTATGTATAGTTAATTAGAGCAATTTTTTTGTAATTTTTTTTTCGATAACAATACATATATGTATATTTATGAGAATACAAACATACATATGCATATGTACATGTAGTACTGAATAAATTGCATTTGTGTATGTATATTTAAGTAAAAAAAAATAATTATTTTAAATACGCATTTAACAACATTATAATATGTGAATTTTGTACTATCTACCTACATTTATGGATAAAAATAAAATAAAATCATAAATTATACAAGTGCATACATACTGTATTTATGATATGCGTACATACATACTTAGGATTACGGGTATAGATATGTGGATAAAATATATACATACATACTAAACGATAATAATTTTTAAAAAAAAGTTCATTGTCCTAACAACGGCAGATTAAAATTATTATTTATATGATTAATTTTTCATTATTATTATTATTTTTTTTTTGTTTTTGCTTGCTTGCTCTGTATTTTCTTTCGTTTTTAAAAATTATAAAAATTTCTTTTTATAAATTAAAAATTTATCACGCACTTATAATATGAATGATAATAATATGACATATAGTATATATATGTATATACAACTTGTACAAAAGGGTATATACAAGAACATCTATACTGTATGTACATATATATGTATATGTAAATGTATATCAAAAAATTAAGTTAATAACTTTCAGTTGATACCGTATATTTAGGGTGGTATTCACCAACATGGATATATCCGTCGGATATATTTTAGCTGGATACAATTTCAGCTTATTCATCAATCTAGATAAAATTTGTTTTCAAACTTCGTTTTCGGGTCGAACATGTGTGTCAAACATGTCAGCTGATTGTATTTTTATATTACAATATGAAAAAGAGGTTCTGTGATGTGATAATTATATGCAAAGATGATAATACAGTTCAATTACATTATCTTTATTTGTGCTGTTGCTGTTAATAACAAAGGTTATGTTCGAACGATATTTATAATACCACTCCGAGGTTGTCTTAAAAATATCCGAGTAGTGTTTTATCCAGGTTGATGAATACACACTTTATCTCAGATAAAAGATAATCTATGTTGGTGAATACCAGCCTTAATGTATTTCATAAAAATATTTAACATACATATACATATTAGTGTATGCGTGTGTGTGTGTATGTGTGTTTATAATACATTTATTCCTAGTTATTATGTACTTTATATCTAGTATAAGTATGTATATAGTAAATTTGTATGTAGATCTATAATTATAGTTATAAATTTCTTTTTCACTTTTTTTTTTTTCAAATAACAATTATAAGAGTAGTCATATAAGTAAAGCAGTACATCATAGTGCCTGTACTTTAATGATATGCAATAATAATATAAGTATAGACTTATAGAGGTACATTTTATCTTGAAACTTAAATATCTAGTTGCATATAATGTACTATGGTACTATGTATGTAATTTGGCTCCTTTTGTTATACGATTAAATTAGTACACATATGTGAATGCAGATGTATATGCATCTATAACAACAAATATGTGTAATATCACGTAATATAATAGTATAAAAAATATGTATTAAAAAAATATATATTTTTAATAGTAAATCAGGCATGCACTTGTTTCATTATAAATACATACATACATATACTCGTATTTCCATTCATTTTTTCATCTACACATATATATATATATGTATATATATAAATTCAGTAATACGGTAATACCTACTACTATGACCAAAAAGTAATAAAACTTTCTAAATAAAACAGGAACGACTTATTATTTCTTTAAATTTTTTCCATTGCCTTCAAAGTAATTCCTCAAATAGAGTCAATATACGATGTCCCCGTAGCAGTGTTTTAAGTTTCATCTACGTATAAGAAAAATTTTGTCGAATCCGACGAACCTATGAAAGTCTGACAATTAGGGCGATTGTAGCGAAGCAATATGCATCAAATTGTTTGGTCAAATATTTACGCACAAACAATGCAGTAGGAGACGGCATATTATTGTCATAAACTTCTTTTTTCTTCTTATTATTCTTCTTTCTCAATGGAGCTAAATCTTGTAGAACATTATGCTCTTTGTCGAGCATTGACTTTCAGAATTATTCTCCTCAAATTAGACTGATCTAATGCACCATTCTTTCATCTTGTCTACATGCAAACAATTTTTCTGCATTTTTTTTAGTGCATCTACCCATCTTTTTCTCGATTTTCCAATTTACCTTCCAAAGTTCCAACACTAACAATTTGTGATGTGGATGTTTTCTTAGGAATACGACTGTTCTCAATTCTCTATAAGTGGCCAACCCAATGCAGTCATAATATTTTAACATACAATCGGATAATTTAGAGTCGTTATATATATTCTACATAACTCATAATAAATTTTTAATTATCCAACCTCCATGTTCTTGGATTGCCACAAACATTTTCCTAAGAATTTTTTTTTCAAAAACGTCCAATATTTCCATTGACTTTTGAATAAGAATTCACATTTCGCAACCATACGTAACTGCCCTATACTACCTACTGTCTTATTGACTCTGAACTTCATATTTCTGTTCACATCTCTTGATTTGAATATTAGTGCAAGGTGCAAGTGAGGAGTATTCTCGATTTTCTGAGCTTACTCTGACTGTTATGTCTTAACAGATTAACTTTTTTACTCGATTTTAAAGTTGATAAACATACACTTTTTTGGATGAAAGAAATCAAGCATACCTTACCTCATCAAGTATACTAAAGATATTGCGTGAAATTTTGCACAGATGTATTACGATTGATTAGGATGATTAGGATGATAGATGTATTAGGGTACTATACTTATCTAGTTTTATCCCAAGCACAAAAAATATATTCATTTGGATAAGCGTCTCCATGATTTTTAAATGTAAAAGTCTTACTATTTTTTGATCACTGTAGTGCTGTAATACTTTCTTACATTGTTACAATATCTAACTGCACATATGTGTACATAAGTGCCTATATCTATATAACATATAATGTACACTTGTAAAATGAAAATCTAATTTTCATTCATTTATTAGCGTAAAATATAATATTCAGAAGGAGACTATAAAGATAACCCTCTAGTGATTGCTATATATAAACGTTAAACATACATAATATATCTATAAATAGGTATACCTATGTATATTTCTTAACAGAAAATTGTATTAATAAAAAACCGCTAAAATACAACTCGTACAGCAAAAGTAGACAAAAAAAAGAGTAGAAAAAAAAATATAGAAAAACATGAAAATGTAAAATACATTTTATATACTATAAACAAGTAGGTGTAGATGTTTTGTATACCAGTGTACCATTATACCATTATATACCAGTCAGTTTACATAAGCATACATATAAAAATGCTTTTTTTTTTTTTAAAAAAAAAATATATTTTAACATAAAATATGATACAAAATATTCAACTCCTTGTAATATAATTTCTATATGTATATGGCTTTTTTTTAGTACATATATTTCATTGCTTTGATTTTTTTTTAATTTATTCCATTGTTCTTATGTATATATCTATATGAACATAAAAGTGTATTTTAAAATATGCAAAGATAGATAGATACTCGTATAAATGTTCGAAACTATGTACATATGTACATATACTTATATACAAACGCAATTTTACAAAAAAAAAAAAAGAGAAAAAAATAATAATAAAAATATTAGTTGAAAATGAAAAACACGCTAGAAAAAAAAAGTAATAATGAAATAGCAACAAAATAAAATCTATACAGGTACACATATTCCTTTACATAAATACGAGTAGCTACATATAATGTACAAAATCTATATAGATATTCCTTTACATATCTATATACGTATTAATGTACATATATACATGTATGTACGAGTATTTATCTAACAGACTTTGTTTTTTTTTTTTCAAAGATTTGTTTCTTTTTTTTTATATTTGTAAATTATTTTTTCGTATTTAAGAAAAAAGAAATCCCAATAAGAATAACTAAGTAAAACTATCATTTTATGTACTCCTATGTATACATAAGGCGTATATATATAAATTCATATATACATGTTATATCTTTATATAGAGATAAACATACATGATAATATTATAATAATAATGAAATGATGTGATGAAATTTTCCCACCGAAAAAATTCTCCCACAATCTCGTTTCCCCATTTATTATTATACATACAGTATAAAATATAATGTATAACTATAAGTTTGATGTATGTTGTATTGTATATACTCGTAGTACCTTTTTATGTATATACTTGTAGTATTTTATTATATGACCATTTTACAATAATTATAATAGTAATAAAAATATATACGTATAAGATTTTAATGTCTGTATATTTATGCAAGTTATGTATACATTAGTGTACATGGTATATAAATAAAAATTAATATGTACATATAAAAAATATTTAATATACATACTTAAAATATCTGATTATTATATAAATGAAAAAACACATATACACATACATATACTTATATGCATCTGAATACAAATTATAAATGTAATTTATAAAATTTCAAAGAAGAAATTAAAGTGCATTCTGTATTTTTTAAATTACCTATTAAAAGAAAAATCTTATTTGAAAAAAGAAATGCAACTCGTATTTATAGATACGTGCATATATGTACATATATTATATATTATGCATCTTAGTTATAATTAGAAGTTATAAAATAATATTGTATAAATGAAAATATTAAAATAGTAAAAATTTGTACCTTACATTACATACGAATTTTACCAATAAGAATACAAATACAAAGACATTCAGATATGTATGTATTTGTTTATCATAGGAAAAGAAAAAATAGAACAAAATATTATACCAAAATGTATTGTTGATACAGTGATGTCCAATGGCATAAAGAGAAAGAGAAACATGTTTCATTCTATCATTCATCATACCAAATCTACTCTATAAATACGAGTACACCATGCCCATGTACTAGTATTTTATTTTCATTCATGAGACAAATTCATTTTATTCTCACAATTGCTACGCACTACAATCTACAACCCACAAGAAGTATACGAAAGACGAGAAGAGACAATAAGAAGTGTATATAGTAAGGATGGGAGGTTATTAACAACTAACTATAGTACGCTAGTAGTAGTAGGATAGTAGCTTATAAACCATGCATGTACTCGTATTTTAATTCATGAGAAAAATTCATTTTCTCTTCCTTCTTGCTATACCCCAGACACAACAAAAAATATACGAGAAACAGGAAGAGGCAATAAGTAACATATAGTATAGAAATGAGATAATTGGTAGCTAACTATAGTACGCTAGCAAGTAGAGTAGCTTATAAACCATGCACTCGTATTTTAATTAGTGAGAAAATTTCATTTTCTCTTCATACTTACTTTGCACTATATACACAACAAGAAGTACACGACAACAACAGGAAGAGATAATAAGTAGTGTGGGTAGTATAGAAATGAAGTTATTGGCTGGCAGTGCTCGTATACCATACACTCGTATTTTCATTCTTAAATTCCTTTCAACGAACATTTCCATATGTACTATATCTATATACGATTGACACGAAATATGTGCATTTAAATATTTTAATAAAATTTAACCTTTTTCTAATAATTATTGTCATATAAATCTTCTAGTAATTTTTATTAAAATAAAACTAAACAAGAAATTTAATCGAAAAAAAAGCATTATGAAACTTTGCAAGAAATTTTCAAATTTTCAGTAATATCGAGATAAATTTACACAATTACACATTTCATAAATAACTCATTTATCGTACAAAATGATTCATAAATTCATGTTGGTAAGGTCATACAGTTGTCGTCATTTTAATAAAAAAATATTTAACTTTAATATGTCTTCTTAAATTTTTTATACATTGAAACACTTTTGTACATTCGTGTGTAATTTATGAAAATTTATTACAAAAATGCATAGAAAACTTTATTGTTTTTCTCATCAAAAATTTGTATATTCTGTCTGCTTATTTTTTGCAATGACTGTATTTATTTTATTTATCATTACATAAGTAAATGAAGTAGTATATACATTATATACCCTGTACATATATGTATACTCGTATAACTACGAAGATTTGTTTTTAGTTTTATTATTTTTTTTTTCTAGCTAGGGTAAGAATCTTTTTAATTTTCTTAGATTTTGAAACGGTTCGTTGAGCATCATTTTAACAAAATATTATATACTCGTCGACGTATTTACAAGTATACGAGTATATACACTATATGTACTCGTGAATATAAATGGTATATATGCAATAAATGTATGTAAGATTTCTTATAATGTGCGGATATAAATATTTTTACTAATATACGAGTACTGTTGTAACAATTCATCCATTAATTTACGCGCTGATATACGAATATATTATTTATCTACAGGTAAATATGTACTGCTGGTATATGTACTCGTATCTATACATAAAATGTACTAATTTTTGAATATAAATTAACGCAATATATGTACTACTTATACGTGTATGTCTAATAAATGGAAAAATCTATCTGGTTTTCCTTATCATTAGATCTTATATAGCATTAACATTTGTTTGTAAAAGTGTGTCTTTGTGTGTATGTCTACGTACGCAAAAAAAAAATTTATACATATGTATAATAAAAAATCAAATTTAAATATGCATTTACAATTATACGAGTATGCATAAATGAACGAAATTTAAATAATAAGTAATTCGAATTCGTGTATACCTAACCTACAAAATTATACAGATAGGATACATCTGTGATACATGTACATTCATGCTTCTGTAAAATATCTGCAGAAATTTTAGTAAAAATCTTCAATTTTACATACTACACACAATTAATACTCGTACCTCATAAATGCTTGTATAATTGTATGTAGATGAAAATGTTAGACGAACATATTTATTATATTATTTTATAAATTGATATTGCATATTGCATTACATACAAAACACAATATTTATTGCATAAATTACAATCGAATTTAATTAAAAAATTAATACTGAACTGTTTTTAATTGAAATTGGTGTAAGTTCATTTTTCACAAAAAAGTTACTTATGCCCAATTTCACAATGAAAGCTTAAGTTCAGCTTAAGGTTTAAACTTTTGCTCAAGAGATATTTTTATTTCACAATTCACAGTGTCAGTTTAAGCCTTAATTAAGGCATACACTACACACGATTCACGACAATCTTTATCGTGAAGGAAAGTTCAAGAGAAAAATATTGTATTCTCAAATCATCCATCCACACTCACGATACACTTCATAAAAATGATTGTCACAATAAATCAAACATCAACATAATTTTTTTGGTCACGATACAATATTTTCCTCTAGTGCTTTCTCAAGAGCTTTTCTCTTTCGTGAACTAAATATTGACCACACATTTATGAGAAAAAATATTGTATCGTGAAAAATTGTCGTGTATCCTCATAATATATAGTCTCTGTTTATCCAATAGACATGATCCATAGTTTAAGCCTCTTATACAGATTTAACTAAGCTCAAGCTTAAACTTCCAATATTTCCAACAGATTTTTATATCTATAAACAGTTAAGCATAAAATATTTTTCAATATTTTCATCATTTTTTCATTATCATTCAAATACAAACCCTTAAACAAATACAAACCCTCATGTAACATGAAATGTACTTAGTCCACTTCAAAAGAAAATGGATTAAATATATTCGTTTGTATTATGTGCACGAATAATTTATACATTTTATTTCATTGTACCACTATTTTGCATCGCTTCGCATATTCATTATTATTCCTATAATAAATAATTAATGGTATTGATTACATCGCGTATACATTAATTTTCATATATTGAATGGTTTACCAATAAAATACGTAACAATATGGTTTGGGTTGCGTATATGTCTGTAAGTATATTTTAAATAAAAATGGGAATGTAAAAATTCAGAAAAAAATAAATGAAATATTCGCTATTTTACTGTTTTCCTAGTGTAGCACATCTGCTCCACCAAGTTTGAATCTCTCTCTACTGCTATTACTACTCCATGACGCTACAACTCACTCAGAGTTTTGGTCTGCTAATGGATATTTCTCCATTACGTCAGATTCTTTACCACTTCAGTCAAATTTTGTACTTTAAACGCCTTCAAATCCTTTAATGTACATGAAATCTTTCCTTGTACCTTTTGATCAACTGCGATTTGGTTTTTGCTCTCTGCTCTGATGCCATGGTATATCTCACCAATCATTACGTTCGGATCTGCTCTACTAAACTGTCCAAACCATCTTAAGTGTTGTCTAAATCTCTCTCTATAGGTCAGAGCAGAATTCATGTCTGCTCCTTGTTGTGGCTCTTTGCAATTTTCCTTCTATTTTATATTGACAAAATTCAATGCATATATTTTCAGTATTTATGTGTATAGACACTAAATGATACTGTACTTATACTTATATAATCTACATATTGTAACATAACGTAGTTTCTTTTTAGAATTTTTCTTTATTCAAGGACCAAAAAACTATTTATAAAACTTTCAAAAAACCTACGTCATTCATATAAAAATCACGTAAATTTCGCTATGTACATATAAACGAGTATATTATTAAAGAAACATTTTCCTGTTAATAATAAAAATGCGCAAAATATTGTGTGTGCGTATATCGCAATGATATGTGTATAATTACGACTACGACAATCAAAAAAACTAATTATAATTATATACATATTAATTCTCTTAATAACGCCCTCAACATTTTATTTTATTTTTGTACAGTTTTTTTTTTTGCTGATTTTGCAAATAAGGAAATTTTAATTTTTCATTTTATATAATTTTAATAATTTTTCGCTTAAAATTTTACCAAAAAAAAAAAATAAAATATAAAAAATAAACAAAAATAAAATAATAACCGAAATAAAGCTCACAAAATATATTTAAACGTAAAATTATCAACCCACACATATGATTTTTTTTTTATATAAAATTCAAACCAAAAAATATGTACCTATATACATAACACATATATACTTACTCATAAATATGTACATAAGTGTATTTGTAAAATTTGTATATTCATTCCTTCGACAACATAACAATATTTTCATAAAAATTAATATAAAATATCATCGTTTGATCTTTTTTTTTTTTTGCTTTGTTTTGAAGGTGGCAGTCGGCCGCCGATCAAATTTTTTTTTTTTTTTTTTTTTTGTATGTACAAAAATACCTACATATCGTCTAAATATTCCAGATATTGGTGTACACAATTTTACATACATACAAAAATATGCTTATAAGAATAATTTGAAACTCAATAACATCATAAATATTCATATGCATATATGTATACGTATTCATTCGAGTACATAAATTATTATTATGATAATCGTCATCTTCATCGTCATTTTACAGCACAAACAGCAACAACAGACCGAACAACAAGACAAATTATTAAAATCAAAAAATCATTATCATCGCACATATCGTCGTCATAAAAATATAAATTTAACTAAAGCCCAGCCAAAAAACCATCACCACCACCACCATAACCTTAAAACCAAAATCATAACCAAAAATTATTAAAATCAAAATATGTACCTCTATAACCAAAAATACATGAAAAATAAAAAATAAAAAATAATTCGTCTCCCCCGATGAAAAGAATACCGAATATGATTCGTAGCAAATTATTATGATAATGACATTTTATATGCGTCCATATTCGTTCTTCTATATACGTATATCAAAAAAAGACATATACACAAACATACACGTGTACACTTGAAAATATCGCGATCGCGACATACAAATAACCCAAAATAATAATAATAATAATAATAATTTTCGACAGACAGGTGTGTACCGATGTGGTACTTTATATTAGTATACGTTTTTAAATTATTTGTCTCTTACTTTTCTCTCTGTGGCTATGAATGTACATTATGTATGTACGAATATGTAATTTTCATTTTTAAATTTCATCAAGATTATACACTTTTTTTTTTCTCGTACTGCTGCCTGCTATATTTATGTTGGATTTGGATATTATAAATTCGTCAATTTCCTGTCCTTTCATTGATCAAATTTTAGTTTACAAAAAAAAAAAAAAAATGATAATTTAATACAGATACTCTGATCATATACACGAGCAATATGTATGTATGTAAGTACATGGATATCTTGTGAATTTTTAAGAAAAATATAACTGATCATCAGAGATCAGACATGTACTCGTATCCGTATGGATACATATAGCTTATAGGTAAAAAATTGATAATAACTGAAAATTAAATAATGAAAAAAAAAAAAAATTATTTATAATCAAAAACATTCTTCAAGGGTATGCGAGGGCGTTTTCAACCCGGTTTTTTTTTATTATTAACAAATAAAATTCACATTTAAATTTTTGTATGTTACATTTAAGTATGTATGTACATGAATATATATACAGAGTACGAATTATATACTCGTATATACAAGGCGAGAAATATTACTTATATGAAAAGGAAATATCTAAACCTTCAAAATGTTTTCATCATAGTATACAAAATTTTGTAATATAAAAGCGAACATTACTTATACGTAAACGTAGATGCTTTCCTTCACTTCACTTCATACTTTATTAATTTTGAATTAAATCATTTTTGGTCTTGTTTTGGTGACTCTATAATCTACTGTGATATTGACTATATGACATTTATACGACTATATACACGGTAAGGTGACTGATTGACTGACTGACTATAACAACAAAAAAAAAACAAAAAAAAAAAAACTTAACTTGAAAACTTGAAAAATGAAAAAATAAAGCAATTTTTTTTGTTTGTAAATATCTTCCTCGTTTGAATATTTATGAGAAATAAAAAGACCCTATCTGTATCTGTGATGAATACTAGATGATAGAAATGAATTTAAATTAAATATAAGAAAAATTAATATATTTTGACAAATTGAAATAATTGTATACATACCTGTTTAGTACCCTTGTAGTACATATGTACATACATACATATGTATATGTATGACATTATGATGCAGCAATTTTTTATATTTCTCTTTTATAAAACGAGCTACAAACATAAATAAAAATACAAAGATACGACAAATATATGTACGAGTATATGAAGATTAAAAATATAATTGATAGTATAGATTACAGATGATATGTGTAATGTACACATTATACCAAGAGTATTAGTATTAGTACAGACATCTCTGTAAATATTTGTGCACAATACATATAGGAATCTGTATACTAGTTTAAATTTCAAACTGAAGAATGAAACAATTTTCGTTTTCAAATGATAAATAATTTTTTGAATATAAAAGAGATAAGATTTGAAATGAAATTCAATCAATCTTTGAGACATAAATTAATTTAAAGTATATGAGCTACATTATGTACACATATGTATATGCGTTTAGAGTATGTAAAAATTTGAAATCATTTTTTTTTTTTTTTTTTGTTAAAGGAATGTTATTGGTGCCTTTAATGTTTTACCGAAATTATTAAAAAATTAAGCAATTATTTTAAATAAATTTCATTTTAGCCCACGTAATTTATAATTTGAAAACTCTATGTATGTATTTATGGGTCACATTTATTGTACATTTATATAGGTATACAAGAAATATGTATAGCAGAGAGATATGATAATGTGTACTACTACCAAATTAATTTCTTCTCAAACAAGGAAGGGGAAAGACTGCAGAGCAATGATCAACGCTCTGACAGGGAATAATACCTGTTGAAAGCATCCTGCTAACATAGGAATCATCAGTAATGCACTGTGTGCTTTTTGTGGAGAGGAGGATGATACCACCAAATACTTTTTGTGTGATTGCAAGGCCTTCGCCTCCATTGGGATGCACATTTTCGGCACTGATATCATCAGACACGAACAAATTGGGCATGAAAGTCGAATAGAACTCCATTGTTACTTGAGAGCGACGAAGAAGTTTGACTAGACGGGGGGGATTCGAGTTTACAATGGACAGCGTTTATCTGAGTGCTCAAGTTCATGCCTCCCCCCAAACAAACAACAGTAAACAACAATAAACGTTTGTATGTTTATTGTTTGTGCTACTATTAAGGGTGGTATTCAGCAACATGGATATATCCATGGGATATATTTTAGCCGGATACAATTTCAGCTTATTCATCAATCTAGATAAAATTTGTTTTCGAACTTCGTTTTCGGGTCGAACATGTGTGTCAAACATGTCAGCTGATTGTATTTTTATATTACAAAATGAAAAAAAGGTTCTGTGATGTGATAATTATATACAAAGATGATAATACAGTATACAACTACGTTATCTTTATTTGTGCTGTTGCTGTTAATAACAAGGTTATGTCCGAGGTTGTCTTAATAATATCCGAGTAGTGTTTTATCCAGGTTGATGAATACACACTTTATCTCAGATAAAAGATAATCTATGTTGGTGAATACCAGCCTAAGTATTCTAACTTTTTCTATAATGACGTATATAGAAAATCAAATCAAATTGAATTTTTTTCCATCAAAAATATTCAATGATTTATTTAGTCTCGAATTTTTTTCATTTATTTTGAGGTAATGTACAGCTACTTAGTACTTAGTGCTTATACAACTTCACTTATAGGTGCCTACCTAAAATGCAAGTATATAACGAGGTATATTCAATGTACAAATGTTTGAATACAGTGAACATATACGACGTGTTAATCAAGAAAAATATTTGCATATAAATTAATATGTATCTACGAGTACTCATATGTATGGAGAAGAAAAAAATATCCTCTAGAGAAAAGGTTGAAAAAAAAATTTATTTTTTTTTTTATTTTTTTTTTTTGTGATAAAAATAAAATAATTTTTTGGGCAATGACCTTAAAAAAATTTTACACCTACAAAATATATTTGTCATCGTATAAACGTAAGAATTTATGTATGGATATGGATGGATGTACACTCGTACGTACATATATAGAATCTATCAAAAATTAGCAATGAAAAAATTACAGAAAAAACAAAAATAACTACACAACACAAAATAAAAATGCAAGAGAGCATAAGCAAACAACACTACCTACTTACATACATATTCCTACATACACTCGTGTTTATTTATGTGCAAAATCGTATACCTATAATGGGTATAGTACTTATAATCGCAATCATCAGGTAATCATTATCGTACCTTTAAAAAAATTATAATCATCATCAAAATTATATGCACATAATATACCAGTGTCAGTTAGTCAGTATGTATGATACATACATACATATGAGTATCTACGGATGGGTATATATGTTTACGTGAAATCATATAGTACGAAGATACATGTACTTATATACGTACACTTACGTCTGTATATGCGAATACGTCATTGCATGCATACAAAAATTTATAATAATAATGCGATTATTAACAAGTTAAAGTGTTCATATCCCATCCAATATAATAAAATATGTTACATACGATTGTGTGTAAGTAATAATTTCATTTCTGGATGGCGCACGAATATTACTATTTTGTTTCTTGTATCATACATATGTATATTTTTGGAATTACAGTGTTTATAAGAGGACAAACGTATTACAACGTATATGCAACAACGTAATGTACACACTTTTGTATGTTACATTATGCATTGTACTGTACATAACAACGAGTATGTATAGGTAGGTATTAACGAAAATGCTCAAAAAGGTGCTTCAACACCATCAATCGACCACAAGGGACGCATTTTAATGTGTCTCTGCTAAATTTGATCATCACTACAATGATGACGATGATGATGATTGTGATCATGATGATGAACACTGGACAGATTACTCATTTTTTAATGATTTGCAATTACTACATATATATATATATATATATGAATACATATAGTAATCGAAATATCATTTTTAGTTAACGTTTCGTTGCGTTTTTTCTTTCGTTTTCCTTTTTGTTGATTTGAAAAAAAGAATTTTTTTTTTGTCGTATTCTTTTTGAATAATATGAGATATATACCATATATATATACGTATGTATGTACATATTATCAACGGCCATGGATTTTGATTACAGTAATTTCACCAATAAAATGTATTAAAAGAACGCGTAGTTTTTTTTTTGTTTTGTGTTTTTTTTATTTTTATTCCTTTCATAAAATCTGCACATACTTATACGAATCTATATAACACTGCATGTCTGCATCTGAACTTGTACATACATATGTATGTATAGGCAGTAGGCACAGATTGTATACGAATTACATGTGAAGAAAAAAATAAAACAAAAACCAACAAGTATAAATTAATAAACTGAACTGAACTGAACAATAATAATAAAAACGTAAAAAAAATTTTTCGTAAAATATAAGTTTGAAAGATTCCAATATTTTTTGGGCACACGCGAAATTTAATTCAATTTTTTTTTTTTTTTGCCAAGGTGTGGTTTTTGTAACGAATAATTTTTTTGTTGTTGTTTCATTACTTAGGTATGTATATACATACTTATATAAATTTATTTTCCAGTTATTTTATATACTACTATGACGATGATGATGATGATTTTGATGATGATGAGTTAATAATAAAATAATATTATTATGGATGATCGTAATCTTTTAAATATATACCTAATAATATATATACACTTATGTATACGCAGATATGATAACACAGGATATTGTCATTCATACTTTTAAATTCATTTATATATTATAGAGACTTATTAATATTTCTTATTGATATACATATGTATGTACACTCAAAAACGTATACATTACTCGTATACAAAATGCCTACACATTCGATTATATTTTGATAATAAATTATCGCAGTGTACAGTATACGAGTATATATATATGCATATTAATTCAATTTCATTTTCAAATTTATTTTTAAATCCATCTGTACAAGACCATAACAGTCTTATTCTCATATTTAACAGTACAGTCACTTTGATTATACAATACGACAATACTGTCAAATCGTATTCATGACGAGAGTGAGATATACTATGTACCTACTTAGTATGAGAAGGAATTGGAAAAATGAAATAATGTTCTTTTCTTGATGTTAATTTTTAATTAAATTTTAGTTTTTATCCTTTTTATTTTTGGTTCATTTTATATTTTAATAACTGAAAAGAAGTTCTTATGAAAAAACGAGATGATGCAAATACCCATTTCTCGAAGATTTTTTGTCCATACATTTATTTATTGATATCTAAAGCTAGTATGTGCTATTGAATTATTGTATTATATGTATGATTTCATATACTATAACATACATTTCATAAATCTTTCCTTTTCTATTATTTGAACACATTTGTTAAAATAAATATAACCAACAGCACACCAGCCTTAGCTAGCTATTTTTGAAGAAATATACCGATCCTATATCACCCTTGTATCGCTGCTCTATCTTGAATACCAACCTTAGTAGTTGACCAGTTTAAACCCCCTTATCTTCAATACTCGCAAGTAGGTACTTGAAATTGCTAAATCGAAAGCAGCTAATAACTAATTTTTAGATAAAGTAATTTAATTAGAAAAAAAATTAATATAAATTTATTTTTTTGGTTTGTGCCTTGACTAATATATGAAATATTGAACTGTCAATTATCGTATTTTTATAAACAAATTATACATAATTACAATACACCGATTCCATATATGTACATTTCTATTACATGTACATAAGGACATGGATAATCAATTATTGTGTAATTCTATTTAAATATTGCAACTTATTTATGAAAATTTATTTATGTAGCTTCTTTTTATTTTTCAATCATAAAAATTTTATCGATTATAATTTTGCATAAATGTCCATAAACAGTTTTACATATGTCTATACATCACATGCAAATGCATATATGTATGTATTCGTAAACATTATATGAATCGTTTTTGTTCCATAAATTTGATTTAATCATTTCACATCGTGCTTGTACAAGTATACAATGCAAATAACATAACAACCAAAAAGAAAGAACATTTCAAAGGTTATCGAGGTCGATTTATTCCAATTTAATTTATTGAGAAGATTGAAGAATCTTTGCATGTACCTATGTACTAGAATTAAATACAGAGAGGTAGCAGCATATATCTGAGAATATGTGACTAGTATTCAAAAATAATATTTTCAATGTTTAAAAATTCAAATTTTATGGATATGAATGAGTACTTTAGATATGAAAGTAAGTAGTAACTATATTGTAGTGTGTACTTGTACTTGTACTTTTACTTGTAAATACGATGTTATTATTAGTGTATCTACTATAGTACAGGTGGTTAAGGTTAAAGACCTCATATAATATATTATAACGATAAGGTGACGACTATTTATGACTTTTTATTTTCAATTATAGAAAGTCAGCTATAGTCAGTCAACAAATCAACTAGTTAGTTAGTAAGTTAAATATGGTTATAATGTGGCTATAGTTAGTTGCAAAACAATGAAACTTTATCGATGCTCAACAATTTAACCACATGAATCATAATGTTCAAAAGCATGACACAATCTATAGTAATTCTTTTCTTTTATTTTTTGTTCTCGTTACATTATTGTAAATATTATGTAATTTTATGTAAATAATATTTATTTATGCTGTAAAATTTTATTACAATACATATTTTGATTTCATATTTTTCATATTTTTATTAGCAACTAGAACATGAATATACTTTTACTTGTATGACCTACAATTGCAACAACCTATACAAGATGCTATAATGAAATCTTAAAGCTCTGTACATGTATGGATTCATTTGAACATCCACTTTAGCTGTACGCTGATTGACTAGCGTAAATTAGATGTCATTCAAAGTTATAAACTAACGAAACATGCGCACATTCTCATCAGTATTTAAAAACAGTTACATTTTTGATGATGATGATGAACCATATACATCCTCTGAGGCATAGGTCCCACTCTATGTTGCCAGCTTTCTTTAGAATTACCTTTCTCCACTTATATTACTGGGCTTCTCTCTATCATCAGTTCTCTCTTTGGAATTTCATAACAAGGCTTCATGACATACATATATTTCTACTGTTGTTCTGTGGAATGTGTTTCCAATTCTAACCAAATTTTAATTTCTTAATTCCTTTTTCTATTTCCCATATTATCCCAGAGATTGACTAAAATTTTTTGTTTGAGATCATTCTAGTTCACCAAATCCAACACATCTACTGTATCTGTTTATGGACAAAACTATCATCGATTTTCCATATCATGGAGTATCAATACCATACCATCACATGTTTGTGTTAGACATTAAATAACTTCATAAAAGGTTTTTGGTATCAAAAAAAAAATTCGAAATCATAAATAAAAGATCGTTGAAAATCTATATTCAAAATACACTCAAAACTTCATAAACGTTTTATCCGCATCTGATTATTGCTGATGATAAACTCATAAAATCTATAATCGAAATTACAGAAAATAATGAATTCATTTTTAAGATTACTTTTGGAGTCGACAAAAAATAAAATAGGAACCGGAAGTTTTAAATTCAATCATAAAAATAATTCATTATCAATTTTTAGGCTATAGAAATTTTTAAGTATCTCATAAAAATCTTAAAAATCCATAAATTCCATAAGATATCACACTGAAATGCTGTATACAGCCATGATAGTAGGTATATGAGTTGATTCCTATAGCCTATAGATAGTAAGTTATACGGTATACATTGACGTTTGTTTATCCAGTAGCGATCATAATCGTAATTAATTATAATTTTTATTTAATTTTGTCAACGGAAGATTAAAATGCAAAGGGCAACAAAACAAAACAAAAAAAAAAAAAACAAACAAACGAATACCGCATATAATATAGTGGAAAATTTAAAGACCTCACATTCATCTTAATAACCGCATCACCTTGATGCATTTAAATATTCATATATACATAAATACGTATTCCCGTCCTGTATATAATGAATTTTTTTCATATACTATATAGTAAAATATGTACATATTTTGATGTAGACACATATGTAAATATTACACACAACGCCTTCAATTTCTTTTGATCTCTCTCACATAGGTGTGCGTGCATATACTCGTATGTAGCATATAATGTACCTATACCTAATGTTGAACAAAAATTGATTTCTTGTCACTTTATCTAATACTTATCATAAAATTAAAACTTAAAAAGAAAAGAATACATACATACATGAATATAAATAAAACTCAATTTTTATTTTGGCTGTTTAAACTTGTGCATATATGTGTCGTCATTATACGATAAGCACACACGACACACATCAACACAAGAAAAACTAAAAATCATTTTTATTAACTCACGACTCGTACGACTTTAGCTTGTATAAAGATTTTCATTTATTTATTTTATATATATATTTTTTTTTTTTTTTTGTAATGACCGCCAACTGAGTTTAACCAGGTTTAACTAAACTTATCTCAATAATAAATCTTAATCGATTTTACTTAATGTCATTAATCATTTCACAGGTTTAATTTCAATTAATAATAACAATATTTTTGAATAATAAAAATATAAATAAAATGCTCACATGAATGTACATATACAATACATTCACTCTACACAAACATGTAAACACCATGTAGCACACATGAATAAAGTACGATGTGTGTTATTAAAAATTGGGACTTACATATATAATTCATAATATTAAATTAATTTTGATTTCCTTTAGAAAAAAAATTTCATTTTCTCGATGTTTGATTTTTAATTTGTTCCAATATTGAATTTTTATTATATGTATGTATGTATTTTTAAACTCATATGTATAAGATTAAGATATAATAATGCGCATGTAATCTTTCTGTTCAATCAAAACAAAACAAAAACCATAAACAAACAAAATGAAATTAAACAAATCCAATTCATAACAAATTATTAATTTAAAAACGAACATTTCTATTATAAAACTGCAGGATATATTTTTATGTAGTACTACTTGAAAGATCTTAGATGTTTCATATGATTATTCAATAATCTACATATGCGCACATGCATACATAAGAAATTACACTTTAAAATGTTCAAGATCATGTTGAACATGGAAGTGTTTCAAACATAAAACAAATTATTAAAATCATCAAAGTTTACTTATTAAATTTTTTGTTCAAAAAAAAAAAAAAAAAGGAACGTAAAAGTGTAAGGATAGAAGAAAACAAAATAGTTACGATGTCGACAGTACGAGTGGTATTTCACACATCATTTTTGTATTCTCATTCTTGAGAAAAGATTGATTTTCTCTCTCAGTATGGAATGCGAATATTGAGCAAGACAAACACGGAAAATCGACTAACCATACTCTATACATGCTCCTCGTGTATACTCGTTTTTTCATTCTTAAGAGAAAGTTAATTTTCTCTTTTAGTGCAAATATTGAACAAAACAAAACATAGGAAAATCAACTAACAAAACAATATTTTAAACTTGCTCTTCTACTGTTATATGGTATGCTGTACATGCTCCAGCTAGAACATGTAGGTGGTTGACTATTCTTCTTCTACGACCAAACATTCCCGAGGAGGACTTTTGTCTCTGCGAGGATTAGCCACCACTCTTCTATGTCCATGGATTTCGTTTTCCAGTCTCTCACTTCCAGCCTATCTAAATCGCTTTGTATCGCATCTCACCATCGATTTTTTGGACGACCTTTTGGTCTGACTCTGTCAATATTTTCCAGGAGCACCCTTTGATAGGTGATAGGACTATTACCTATTACCTATTATATGTTTACTCATTTTTGAATTTTCATTACGAGACTTCGAGTGATGCCTAAGGGCAATTGATCGAGAAATCCTCCACTCTATACGCGTCCATATACGCATAGTACGCGTATACATATTTCCATTATTAAATAAAATTCATTCTAAAATTTTCATTTAAATACAAAATTCAGTACATGAATGAAATTCAAAAATTAAAATTCATTCATAGCTACTCATGTCAAAAATAATAAACCATACCTACAGTTAATAAATCGATTTATTATCCTCTCTAAGTATCAGTAATATGAATTGTCTGTTAATCATTATACAGATACGAGTATAACACTGTTACAGATTATTGAATATTTTTCATATCGCATCGTCGTATGAATGTGCATATCAACTGATGAATTGGTCCACTGCACTCACACATTATTATTATTATCAATTTTAATTAAAATATATGAGTGTCCATTAAACAGACATTATTATTATGATCATTTTTTTGTCGTACGAGTGAGAACACCTTTTTAACTTTTGTATTTTTGCTTGTTTGGAAAAAAATCTTTGTTAACTACCTATGTAATAAAGTGAATGATGATAATGACTAAAATCGAATGTGTACATACATATGTACATTTATAATTAACCTAACAATCTCCAATTATTTATATGTTATACAAAGAGTGCATGTATGAGTGTATATCTACCTTTTCACTGTAGATCTTATGTATATACTATATTCCATGCATTATAGGTAGTCCTTATGTATTCACGTCCAGTGTCCAGATAACATGGAACAGATTATACGAGTATACACGCTTGATTAAATTTATATGATCCAATCAGTTACATATTCCTTTTTGTTTTTTTTTTTTTTTTTGCAGATACGCGATCTCGTGTAGAAGTAAATCGTTTTGGTGGTTTTCACTCGATTTACTTTTTCTCTCATATTTAAAATTTATTATTGTCCATTTCTTTATATAATAATTTGTGATATTTGAAAAAAAAATTTTTTTTTTGTGTTGATCACTGCAGATATTTTACTACTTATCATCAGCATCACACACACACTATATATACGAATCCACTTCTATATCCATACTGATATTCATGCCCAAAGGTATTTGTGTACATTTACTTGTAGTGTAGCCTTTATATGAACGTAAATGAATATTACGTCGTTTTTCCTGATATCGTATTTCACAGTATGCATGAACTGAAATGCATACAAACAAATAAATGATAGTGAGTGTGAAGTGAAAAAAAAAATACTGCTTACGACGTGTCAGAATCAATTTACAAGCATTAATTTAAACACAGATAAAATGTTTTTTTTTTCCTCAGCGCTGTATGAAAAATTTATTTTTTAAAAAACATTAAAGAAGAAAACAAAAATCCTTTATAACTCTCATATATAAGATAATAATATAAAAGAATGATTAATATACGGTGTGTACATATATGTGGAGTTTGTGGAAAAATTGAAAGAAAATTAAAAACACTATAGTGTCGGCACGCGACCACATTTTTAATAGCATTAAAAGTTTTTGATGACTTTTTATTAAGAAAGAAAATGTTCAGTAGTAATTGTAAGTAGTTGCTGCATAAGATCGTAACTGATTTGTTTGCTTGTATGAGTAGCTACCATTCAACAAAATATAAATGATGAACACTTTAAAACTTTAAAACGAAGATACAGCCATATACAAGTAGTAATGCGGTCATCGTCATATACCAAATTAAAAGGATACTTAATGTCATCAACATTAAAACCACTTATACAGTATACATTTTTGAACTGTTATGATCTTAAAGTGATGGTTGTTTTTCTTTCTCATTTTTTATTTTTTATTTTGGAAGTTAAGTTAGCTCGTTAAAATGTCAAAATTTTATATCTGATGAGTAGAAATTGTTGCAACATATTTTTATTAATCGATGCGATGCGAGCATGCGTTGCTAAATATGTATTATGTTCTGACCTGCTGATATCTTCTAAAAAGTTATAAATTGTATTTGGTGGCGGTCAGGCGGTGTAGTCTATATAAGCAGTCTATACAAAACGTTCCATATGCACATTTTTATGAATGTTGCGATCGCAGTTATTTATAAAAGAAAAATTTAAATCTTTTTTGAATATGAAATAAGAGAAAATTTTTATGTTTAATTCGCTGATGATTTTTGTTAACACCAGCACATAGTAACTGTATAACAGCAGCATCATCATCATCATCATTATCGTCAAGATCATATACAGTGATCACAGTGATCGCAGTAGTATAGTTACACAAAAATATAAAAAAAAAAAACATCAAAAAATAAAAATAATAAAAGTTATCCTTTTTGTTGAATGTTGCTGTTTTCTTTTCATTTTTCATTTTAAAATTATTTAGTATTTTTATGTTATGTTAGTCTGATCTTCACATAAATGTACTATACTATACATATGTAGTAAGTGTTTTAAATGTGGACAGAGAACATGATATTTATCATCATAACATTTTTATAATTTGGGATAATGATTCAATAAAAATGAACAAAAATAAAATGAACTAAGAAAATATTCACGTATCAGTAGTATCTCGAGAAATAAAATAAATTCACAAAAAAATGTAAAAGAAATATAACCTCACTATGTATGTATATATATCATATCTGAATGAATTATTATGTGATGATAACATAAAGGACAATTAGTGATATAAAATATTACTATACTGAAGAAAATTTTGTTTATTACGAACATTATATACATGAAAGTATGATGGTATTAGTGAACATATTATACGATCATTTTAGTAAGATCACTTTTTAATTCTTTTTTTTTTTATTATTACTATTTTACTGATTTATTTAATTTTTTTTTTTCTACGCATTTCTGACAGTTTTTATTTCGTACACACATACTTACACTCGCATATTCAAGTAATCGTTGCGCATATAAATTTTATTTTCAAAAATATAATTTCGTATATAGGCTCGATTTTTTTTTTGTTTTTTTTTTTTTTTGAAAATTTTCATCACAACCACATGAATATTATTTTTGTGTATACGACGTACATAAATAAAAATTTTTTTCTAATTAGTGCTCCTTTGAAATGAGCTTTTATTTTTTTATGTATTTTTTTTTACATATTTTTGATTGAAAGGGATTTTAGAAAAATTTTTAATGTATTTTTTTTTTATTTTTACTTCACGAAACAGTTTTTTTTTTTTTTTTTTTTTGTTCATTCTTCTCATTTCTTTGTTCATAGTTTTTTTTTGCACAATTTATTACGTAAGTATTACGGCTATCTACCTACCTACCTAAGTATATACATATTATATTGTTATATGGCAAAATAATTTTAAATTTCTTTTACGTACGAATATGTGCAAAAAAAAAAAAAAAAAATTATATAACAAAAAAATATCAAAAAGGAAGTATGAATTTTTTTTTCCACATATGTTTTTTTTCTTTTTATTTTTGTATTCAACTTCGTACATATTTTATAATCACAATCACAATAATTATCATCGTCATGATCATCATCGCACAGCAGTACATGTCATAATTCAAATAATTCTTAAAATGACATTTTGAAGTCATTATAAAAATATATAAGTAAGTTGTAAGTAATATGTTCGTAATATGTTAGTGTTGAACTATATGTAAGTACAGTCAACATAATATAACTTTATGTGTAGTCCACACTACCACATAAATTTTTATCTGAAAATAAAATTGAAATTCAAAATACAAAAAAAATCGTTTTATTTATATGAGTGTTCAAATCGTATGACGTCACAGCAGTATCTTCCATCCTAATGAGAGATGGAAGCCCACTGTGATATCATACGACCCAAACACACATAAGCATAAAACATAATTAATAAACATTTACATTAGTACAACGAGTATTCATACTTGATGTACAGGGCCGGCTACTGAAATTGAAATTCTAGTACCAACACTTATTACGTCATACTTACTCATGGGAGTATGGAGGGTGGTGGTGGCGGCTACGCATGTTGGCTAGCACGAACTAGCTCGCCGGATGGGGCGTGAGTATGCCACTGCTCCATATCCCTTTTGTTTACCGTAGCCTGAAGCGGTATAAGGTTGTGGAATCCTTCTACCCTGAATGCTTCAACATAAATAAATAAAAATAATTTCACCCCACACCGTAGACCTGAAACTAATATGGCCCCGCTCTGGCCCAGAAACAGCTTCTACCATCGTTGTGCTGGAAAAAAAACTTGTAAAAAGAATGCCTCGTCCCAACGATGATAGGTACTTACCCACCTCTATTAAACATAGTTGCTGTTTTTAAAATAAAACTATGTTCCCAACCAAAATAAAGAAGAAAAGTTGTGAAGTAAGAGAAAAGAATTACATCTTGAAATGGGTTCTGAGAAGGGGTGGGAATGTAAAAACAAAAGCCAAAGATGTTCGGTTCTACATAGTATTCATTTTATTTTATTGTAATGACCTAGCTTTAATATATATCATGAATTCATTTTTTTTTCTGTAAATATGCAATAGTAGATATTATATTACAAAATAAAATATTCGAAGAAAAGAGAAAAAAAATCTAAATACTATTTTAATTGTATAACTAGAATTTCATTATTTATATTTTTTTTTTTTTTGATGTTTGAACTTGTAAAACTTAATAATTAGTTTTAGTTTTTTTTTTTTGTTTATATATACATGCATATGTATTTGTTATTGTTGTAGATATTCATTAAATTGAAAGGCACACTATATATTTTATTTTGATTGAATTTCTCATTTTACATGGTTTAATCTGTTCTAATAAATCAAAAGACAAAATAATTTTTTGTTTTTAGATTAATATTTTTTTTTTTTTTTTTTGCTTTCCTAAGTTTCATATTTATCATTAAATACTTATTTGTTTATTAAAAAAATTCTTGTTTTTGAATTTTAATTTACTTTTCTTTTCGTATCTGTAGAGCCTATCATATAAATTAAATTACAAATTCAACTTAAATTTGAACATTTTGTTTTATCTATTTATTGTAACTTGGGGCCCCTGTATATATAAAAAAAATAAGCCAAAAAAAAAATGATCTGTTGGCGCGCTTACCGGTGATTGTTGTGGTGATGACGTAGTCGATTATGCTGATTATGAGGTTGTAGTTGTTGTTGCTGTTGATGTCAATTCTGGTGATGACGATGTCGATGTTAAAGTTGTAGATTTTGTAGACGATGAGGCTGATGATGACGATGATAAGGTATCAATAAAAGCATTAATTTGACGAAACCTCTCCTCTAGGGGACGCTTGTTCTGCAAGATTTCTGAACGCAGCTTTAACACCTCATCTAGGGCTTGATCCATATTCATAACTTTTATTATTATTATTATTATATATATATATTTTTGTTTTTTTTTTTTTTTTTCTTTTTTTTTTTTTTTATTTTTTTTTTTTTATATGTATAAATTATTATTTTTATAAATTAATCACTAAATTTTATATTTGAATCTTATTTATTCTAATTTCATTAATTATTTAGCTATTCGTTTATTTCACTTACAATATTTTATTTATTCAATAATATTTTTTTCTACTAATAATTTAAGAACTCAAAAATTATCTATATAAATAATGTTCGTTGCTTTTTATTAAAGTACAAACAAAAATTTATACATTTTATAATATTTTATATATTTTTAATTTTTTATCAATAAAATTTTTATATTATTATTTGTTATATATGTAATTTTGTATTGTATTGTATTTTATATTTTTCGTTTTACTTTTATATATATTACATATATGTGCATACATACATTTATATATATATATATATATATATATAACTTGAAATGTAAGTATATTATACTATATTTTATTATTTTATGTGTATGTATATTATATATGTATTTTTCTTTTGCACTATTTCATTTTTTTTTTCCTTTTAAATTTTTTTTTTTTTGTTAATTTTATAATTTCCTTTGTCTTGACAGTATATTTAATGTATGTATATAAATGTATATCTAATAATATTCCTAATTTTACAACGTTTTGGTGTTTAATATGTACTATTCTTTCTTTATTATATTTTTTTTTTAATCTATTTAATAATATATTGTTGTAATTAAAATAGAATTTGTTTTTTTTTTTCTTTTTTCTCAAAATCAATGTGTGTGTAAGTAGAAGTAAAGCGATGTGCAAAAATGAAGAAAAAAAAAAACAACAATATGTATTAACCAAAGTTACTATGTAATATACCTAACACCACACCACACTCTGTGATAACACCAAAATTAGAAAAGCAAAATATATATGTGTGTAGCTACATATGAATTTATGTACCACTTCTTATATTTTCCGTAATTGATTGATTGACTCTGATTGAGTATCATCCACCATATTAATACATATGTATAAATTATTAAATATATAAGTTAATGTAGCAACAAAAAAAAACAAAAGAATCAAAAATATCGCCACAGTTATATTTTTTTTTTCCTTTCGAATTTTTCAATTCACAAATTTATTGTTATATATTTTACGGTGAAGTGAATATGATGTTAAAATTAACAACAAAATTATAGTAGATTTTATTAGATGCACTTTATTATTTGTTGTTTGATTGGTGTGCACATCGTACTTTTATTTCATTTTCCTCATTATTATTATCATTATTTACAATTCAAACAATACAAAAAATAGTTTCACAAATAAGAAAATACAATATTATCGATAGTATACCACAAGAATGATATACGAATCAACCGCGAATCCATTTTTTTTTTTTTTCTATTTATTCTCCTATCATCCTGTTTTATTGCATGTATTACACGAATTTTATCTTTTAGCTAGTTAGTTTTTTTTTTTTTCTTTTATAATTTTAATTATAAAAAAAAAACATTATATATTCACACTATTAACAAAAGGTACAAAATTCAAATCACGGTCAATTTATGTGAATAATGTTCTGTTTGAAAAGAAAATTCTATACAGCACCAAATATGATACAATATTTTTATAATTTTAATTTTAATAAGAATTTCATAAATTTTATTTCTCTCTTACATAAATATTCAAATTCAAACTGACTTAATTCAATTAGAAGCGACTAAAAAAAATTTAACATCTATATAAAATTTTGATTAAAACCGAAACATTAAAATGTAGAATGCACAATACGTCAATACTCGACAACGCTTCATTTTCTATCCGGGCAGAGGTTGCCCTTGACCGAGATTCAAAAGACTTTTTATTTTAAAAAAAAATATACCGGCAGAATTAAATTTAAAATTATTTTTGGGCAGGGGTTGCCCTTGACCAAATTCAAAACAAGACTTTTTTGATGCCGATACGCACCGCGTATTTATATGAAAGTGAAAAGTCGGAGAATTTGGTGGGGGTAATTTTATGAAATTTTAATAATTTTCACTAAAGAGAGTGAAATTTTATAAAAATTTAAAAATGGTGTAGTACCAATACAATAGGTACTTATTTTTTTAAGGAAAATTGAAATTCCTGAAACCTATCGAAGTTAAAATTTATTTAATTTTAAAGATTATGCATGCCCCCTTTTAGATAAATATGTTTTTTTCAGATATTTTAATTTATTTCAGAAATTTTTTAAAATTTTAAAATTGTGGTGGGTAAAGAAAGTACATATAAAAAAAATGTACTAATAAGAAAAATGATAAATGGTAACACGGAAATTAGTAAAGGTGAGTATAGTTACATAAATGTGACAGAAGTTCTACATGTATATGTGAAAATTGAGCGAGTAGCCGAACATGGATTAACGATCGGCTACAACTATCGTGCTTTTGAGTAATTATTTGGGGAAAATATTGGTGAAGCGTAGAAATTTCTGGAATTTCTACCTCACATACCAGAAACATGCAACTGCATCATCCGATGCATACATATGTATAATATAGCAATGCTATAATATATATGTTTGAATGCGCGTGTATGAGTAAGAAGAAGAAATAGTATTGTAATGCGTTATACATAACCGCATTACAATGCAACAGATGGTAAATATGACAAAACGGTTTAATGTATATGTTAATAGATATATACTAATGCAGGGTACTCAACCTAGTACTAAGTACAGGTTGTTCATTACAGTACCCTCACATTACATAACAGGCTCATTAGAGGGCTTGCCTGAAGAATGAGGCTGAAGAGGTGAGGCTGCTATGTATGTCCATGAATGAATAAGTGCCCAACGTGGGGAAGCCCCATGACCCTGAGATTAAGAGTCTCAAAAAAAAATGGAAAGTTAAGAAGGATTGGGCTAGTCGGGCTACGCGCACAAATAAAATTTGATACCACGAAGAAAAATTGGTGTGTCTAGCACAAAAGGAGAAAACTTGAAACGAGTTGGATACCCTTAACTGAGTTTGCTAGAGCATACTGCCATTCGTACCTGCAGTAAGCTCAGAAGAGAAAAAAAAAAAAAACTTTAAGGAAGTAGTACTTTGAAGTATCGTGTTAAGGGTATGGATGATGCATTACACTACATATTTCATATAACTCCCATCCACACTTTATATTCAATGTAACCATAGGTTAAAATGACCACAAGATCAAATCATGTAAAGAAAGGAATTATGATAAACTATTAAGTTCAGTTCGAATAAAAGGAACTGACTTAAAGGGGCATTGTACATTTGAACAAAATGAATGAAGAAAAGAAAAATGAAACTGTCAAGATGTAGTTAGATACACTGATTCAACTCCCCATTTCCAAATTCTTCGACGCACACCTTCATATTTTCAAAAAAAATTATTATCATTATTGCCGAATGTCTTTTGCGTGGTATATACCGATGGAACGACCTTTCAAGTCCTCCAGTTCGTATTGACTGTTGCCTATAGCTTTAACGACGCGAGCCTTTGCAAATCTGTTGTCCAGTTTTGCATTTCTACCTTGGGCCATATTACTGAGGGTGAACACTCTACGGTAAACTTCTTGACCTGGTATGAATCTAACTGGACGACTACGGATATTGTAAACATTAGCGTGACGTTGATGCGACTGAGACAATTTTTCTAGAACACGTTTTCGGATCATTTTCAGTTTATCATCAGACGGTACGATCTCCACATCTCCGCCTAAATTCCTCAAGAGAGGGTAGACAGACCCATGCTGAGCCATATATTGCCCAAAGAGCACATAGTATGGGTTCACACCGATGGACTGGTGGTAAGAAGTGCGTAGGGCGCAAGCTATCTTGGGGAGATAGATGTCCCATGCACTATGGTCATCCTTAATATACGCCCTCAGGGCTGCCAGCACAGACCTGTTCACCCTTTCCGCCGCATTAGGATGTGGAGAATGCACTGCAGTCTTGATGTGTCTGATCCCATAAACATTTAATAAATCTTGAAAAGTTTTCGAAACAAACTGTTTTCCATTATCAGTAAAAATAGTCTCAGGTACACCAAACGTACAAAATATCTCGTCCTCTAAGAATTTGCAAACATTAATGGCCTTTTCTGCTTTAAGGGGCTCTAGGAATACAAATTTACTAAAAGCATCAAGAACAGTCAAAATAGCTACATTACCAAGTTTAGTCCTGGGGTAGGGTCCGAGGAAATCAATGTACAAAAATTGAAAGGGTCTAGATGATTTAAAGGCATCTCCCATTTGAGGTCTTAAAATTTGATTTGGGTCTTTAGTCTCCTTACATGTTTGGCAATTATTCACATACTCACGAATTTGAGATACCATTCCGGGCCAATAATAGTATTGTCGGACGCGTTGTAGGGTCTTATGAAAGCCACCATGTGCACATTGGGGTGGAGCATGAGCCTGCTCGATCAGACTTCCCGATAATTCGTCTGGAACCCAAAGTTTCCAGGTGAGGTCGTCTACATCTGGGTCACCTGAACGTGGTTCCAAACGCCTATACACATATCCCTCGGAGACACATAGGTCTGGTAGTCTGTCCTGATTGTTCAGGATAGTTGACTTCAGCTCCTCATATTTTCCTGCAGTAAAATATGGGGAACTAAGGTCAACTTCCGCCACATTCGAGACCATCAGACCTAACTCCTCCGAGTATACCCGTGATAAAGCGTCTGGCACCACATTCAGACTTCCTTTGCGATGTTCTATCGTGAAGTCAAAACCTTGCAGTTTCAGGCTCCATCTCGCCAATCTACCGCTTAAATCATTTTGGTTCATCAGCCAACGTAGACTAGAGTGATCTGTTATGATAGTGAAAGGATGACCTTCTACGTACGCGCGAAACTTTTTAACGCTTAGAACTGCAGCGTAGCACTCTAGTTCGGTGATGCTGTAATTCTTCTGTGCCGGATTTAGTTTTTTTGAAAAATAGGCGATAGGCCTTTCGGAACCGTCGTCGTGCTTCTGGAATAGAACACCACCGACTCCGGTTGTGGAGGCATCGCATTGTATGAAGAAGTGTCGGTCAAACTCTGGGTTGGCCAAAACTGGTGCTTCGCAGAGTGCCGACTTTAATTTTTCAAAAGACTCCTCGGCTTCAGAAGAAATACAAAATCCCGACTTACAAGTCTTAAGCGCATCCGTTAACGGAGCGGCTACACTAGCATAATTGGCGACGAATCGCTGGTACCATCCGGTCATTCCTAGAAATCTACGTAACTGTTTGGCTGTTTTCGGTAATGGATAATCACGTATGGCTTCGATCTTTGAAGGATCGGTCTTCAAAGTGCCATCACCAACAATAAATCCGAGATATTTAACTTCCTTAACACAGAATCTACTTTTTTCAACATTAATTGTTAGACCCGATTTTCGTAGGTGCCATGCTACTTCTTCTAACAACGTAAGGTGACTGTCAAAATCAGGGGAAACTACCAATAAATCATCTAAGTACACGAAAACTCTCTCTCGTAACCTACCCGGAATTACTTTATCCATGAGTCTACACATCCTTTGAGGAGCATTACATAAGCCAAAAGGCATAACTGTGAATTGATAAAGAGGTCTACCTGGTACAGTGAATGCAGTTTTTTCTCGCGAATATTTCTCTAAAGGGATCTGCCAGAAGGCATCTTTCAAGTCAATACTAGATATAAATTTGGTGTCCTGTAACCTGCTCAACAATCCAGAAATGTGAGGTAAAGGATATGCATCTTTCTTGGTGACTTCATTCACTTTTCTCGAATCTAAACATAATCGGACTTTGCCTGGCTTTCTAACTAGCACGACTGGAGAATTCCACGGACTATTGGATTCTTCGATGACACCAAGAGAGAGCATCCGGTCAAGCTCTTCATACATTAATTTTTGTACGGCTGGCGAGACCGGATAGTGTTTTTGTTTTATCGGGGCTACATCTCCGGTGTCAATCACGTGTTCCTCCAAGTCGGTTTTGCCAAGGCCCATTTTTGTGAAAGACGGAAATTTAGATTTCACAATTTCTAACCGATAATTTTGTGCATTAGTCAACTCATGCATTACATTGATCTCACATTTGGGATTCATATCTTTAATTGACATTTCAGAAATTACCTCTGGTGCGATCTTAAACCTTTTCCAGAAATCTACACCAAGATATAACTCTTGTCTCAATGATGGCACTAAGCTCAACTTCATTAGATGTGTAGAACCCATAAAGGTAATTGGAACTTCGATATAACCTTGTATCTGTTGATCCTTGCCATCAGCGGTCATGACTGATTGAGAACGAGGTATGACATCAACATTAATTTTATCAATTAGTTTTAAGGCATTTCGGCCTAAACATGAAATGCTTGCCCCACTATCTAATAATCCGATTACTTCAACATTTGCGACTTTGACTTTCGCGTAAGGGCGATCATCGCACGGATGTCTGATTAGACCAGCAAGGTGTATAAGATGTCTACTCTTCCTCAGTTCTCTATGTATTTGACGAAATTTTCGAAGTCTTACTGCACGCTTATGACAATTCACTTCAGACACGAAGGTGGGACTAAAAATTCTATCGCGAACTTGCGAGTACTTGGACCAACGGATATGCCATGGAATAATTGGCGTTAGTTTGGGACATTCGGTGTTTGGTGATTCAAACAAATCAGATTTTGGTAATATTTTTATTTCGGATGGTGAGTCGGTGGGGATTGATGAGTCTGGTTCAATGAGCGTATGGGCCGATTCGCGGGAATCATCGTCGAGTGGTTCGTCCCGTGGCGAGGGCCACTCGTTGTCCTGTTTCCCGAACACTTTTGACATTTAGGTGACGTTGTGCCAGGATTACCACATTTAAAACAGAACAAATTTCTTTGCTCTTCGGGACAGTCTTGAAAATAATGGCCACTTCGACGGCAATTCCAACAAATCGCTCGCATTTTGCCATTGGCCACCTCATCAACCCTCACAGGCTCCTCCTGTCTGGATTCAACATAGTGAACATTTGGAACTGGAACCTCTGGTTCAGGTTCAAAATCAAAGTATGCATCCTGAGGATTCCATGAAAAATTTGTATTAATCTCGTTAATTCTGGGTCGATACGTTTGTCGTATTCTATTTGTTTGTACAGCGATGTAACGCTCAGCTTTCCTACATTGCTCACGAAGCTGTGGCAGAGTTGAGACTGGCAACATATAAACCATTGAGGCTAATCTAGAATTTAAATTGTCTCGAATTATATTAATGAAGTCAAATTCGGACATTGGTGATCGCATCTGATTACGGAGCACTATTAATTTTTGGACATAATCATCGAAACTTTCGTTACCTTGTCGCGTATTCATCATAGCACTTACAATCTCGTAATCGGATGTAAGACGCTGATGATATCGTATAAACTCATTCCTAAAGGAATGCCACGTAAAGTTTCGGGCATCTCTACAAAACTGTGTCCAATACCAATCAGAGGCACGATCTTTTAATAATAGATGAATATTAGCACATAGTTCACCAGATGAAATACCATATTTGTCTGCTAAAGTCTCAACTCTGAAGATGAACTCGTCACAGGGCAATGGATCTGAAAATCCAGAATACGTTAAACCCCATGTTAACATAGATGATTTGTGGGGTAGTTTTGGGACATAACCAGAACCACGAGAACGTTCACTGTTGTTTCTGCCAGGCGTATTCGGATTGCGTTGTTCCGGTTGTTGAATACTATTTGACGCGTTTGTAGTTTGAATTCGATTTGGTTGCGGTTTACGAGGTGTAGACAGTTTACTTGAAAGCAGTTGGTGATTAAGTCCAGAAGACATGATGTAATTTGGATTAGTGTGTGTAGTGATTGAATTGATGGATGTTCTAATTGGGATATTTCTGAAATCTGATGCAAAATTATTTTGCCATACTGATGAATAGATAGGCTGAGTTAACGATGAAGGACGAACTGTATAGGTAACAGAGACGGGATGTTGATAATCAGAGTTGACAGCCCCAGCCACATTATTTAAAAACTCTTCATTGCTCATCTCAGGTTGTAAGGCCACTCTAGAGTTCTTTTCCTTGGGCACTGCTCCACTACTGGATGTTATAGGTGGTGGAGAGTGCTGCAACGGACGGAATTCGCCATAACCAGTACTGAATTGGAAATCTGTAGCACCACTGGATGCTAATCCGGAATCCATGATATGACTTGGAGGGTACACCTCTGGAACTGTAGATGGTATTGACATAGATGGTGAGACCATCGATTCCCCAGATCCTATGACTCCTTCTGAAATCGTTGACTCTCTCGTAGTTTGAGACGACATTGTTGTATTTGATTTAATTTTACCGCTCGTCACTCGCTGTTGAATAATAATTGGTTTATTCACCTTTCTTGGTGCAGACATTTAATAGTATATAAGGATGAGAATAATCACTACGCTTTATTTAAGGGATAAAAAAAAAAAAAAATACAAGGTAATCCAATGGGATAATTAAAGAAATAAAATTTATCAACAATGTGTGTAAAGATGAAAAAAAAATAAGGAGAAAATAATTAAAACTACGTTACCTGTCAAAAGTTTATAAAATTTTATTTTAATAAATTGTTTACAAAAGAATCAGGAAGCAAAAAAAATTTAATTCAAAAGAAACATGCAAAAGATTATATTTATCTAGATTCGAAAGGAAAAAAAAAAACAAATTTTGTATAACCGAATATTTATAAAAAAAAGACGAATAAAAAAAATTATATATTTAACAGTTGTAAAAAAAATTAAGTAGATGGGACGTTAATTACGACGCCGACTGTAACATGACATAACCGAAATAATTTAAAAAAATTGTTCAACCGACTGATACTTTTGATAAATCCGAAAAAAAAATTCACTAATCCAAATTTCTGAAAATTAATTAAATATGCGACCGCTATTTATTCATATATTATAAAAAAAAATTGTTAAAAACAATTTAATAACCGATGGATCAATATAATTAACATACACTGTACGATAATTTTTCAAAAAAACTAAAAAAAATTTTTATAGTGGACCGTAAATTATGTTGCTGACTGTAATATAACCCGAAATGTATACAAACAAAAAAAATCGACAATAGCATATATTATATTTAAAATTACATTCATTAATTAAACATTCGTAATTAAATTTAATTACCGTAAACGCGAATTTGATTATGTTTCAAAATAAAAAAAAATTATTAATTTAATTTAACATATACCGAATTCCACAATCGACGCGTATCGCAAAAAAAATCAAAAAAAAATTAAAAAAAAAAAAATCAAATCTAAAATTTAAAATCAATCGATGTGTCCAAATATTTTTGTAGTTCACTGTAGAAAAAAATTCACCATATATTTATGTTATTCACTGTATATACTTCATTAATTTACACTGCTGGAAAAAGAAAATTATTTAATTATATATAATTTAAATTGTAAATACACGGTCGCGTTAAAAAAAATGTTCGATGAGATTTTATATATAATAAAAAAAGTCAAATGAAACAACATCAAAATTTAAATGTCCTTTATTAAAATTAGGTGGACCTGTATTTTTGTCGATGACTGTATGATATGTCCCAACAGGGTACTATATCACCACATACTACATTCAAGTTATATATAAAACGTGTAAAATACGACTTTGCTGTATACACAATGTAAAAGCAGCAAAACTTCACGCGCGCGTCAACGTTAAATCATAAGTAAAACATAAGACATCAATATAAATGTTGTACGTCAGAGAAAAGACAAGGCCAGGTATAAAGACAAATCAGGGATTATAAATTATAAATTGATATGCAGAGTTTTAAGACCAAAAATGTTTTCAAAAAAAATTTTGCAAGAAAGATATAACGAAACAACGTAGACTTCAGATTTGCTTAGGCTCGTACCACACGCGTTCATAAATTTTCATACATACAGAAATTCGAAGTTATATATGATTGACGACTTCAAGAAGTTTTCAAAAAAAAATTAAAAAAAAATTAATCGGAGTTAAATGGTGCTTCAAAAAAAGAGAAAAAAAAAAAATCAAAATAATAATATAATTACATAAAATTTGGCTTTTGCTTTAGACTTCCCCCCTTTCAGAACTTCAGGCCATGGAAAAAAAATTTTGTTATGTAAAAAAAACGAGGCTATAATAAAAGTTAAACTACTTTACATGTAGAGCGGACAACAACAAAAATTTTTATGGGTTGAAATGACTCATGAATGCGTCACTGTCTGAACTTCACAATAGGATATCGAGGTATGAGATCCAATTCTGGTCCCCAACATTGTAGTTTGAAACCACAAAGTGGTATGCCCATCAGAATTGACTCCCAACCTCAACGTCCCAGACTATGACCGTTGTGATGGTATATGATTGACACGATTACTGGAACCCAAGTGAACAGTTCGAAAACTATTCATATGGTATCAACAGTAATCCCATCAATCAAACACCACCACACGAACATGAAGTCATTTCCACCCAATACTTGGAAACTTTTGGGTTGTATAACCTCAAAGAAGCTTCGACCACTCAACAACCTGGTACCCAACATTGCAGCTCGAAGACTGCAAAGTGGTTAGCCAATCAGGTTGATGAGTAACCAAAACAACTTCAAGGTTACCCAACCCAAATTTCCAAAACAGAATGTAGATTGAAGTAAAGACGGTGTATAGTCCGTGAAGGACATTAAGTGTTAGCCTAAGCTAACAAGGGTGTATAAAGAATTATTTCCGTAAAGGAACGAAGTGTTGAAATAAACAACAAAGTGAAATTTTGTACATTCATACGAATGTACGAAGTACCACCTAAGTTTGTCCGTGAAGGACTAAATGTGACACAGTTCCGTAAAACTGTGTCCACGAAAAACCAAAACTTTGGGCGCCAATTTGTAAATAATATGTTCGTAATATCACAGTGTTGTACTGTATGTAAATACAATCAACATAATATAACTTTATGTGTAGTCCACACTACCACATAAATTTTTATCTGAAAATAAAATTGAAATTCAAAATACAAAAAAAATCGTTTTATTTATATGAGTGTTCAAATCGTATGACGTCACAGCAGTATCTTCCATCCTAATGAGAGATGGAAGCCCACTGTGATATCATACGACCCAAACACACATAAGCATAAAACATAATTAATAAACATTTACATTAGTACAACGAGTATTCATACTTGATGTACAGGGCCGGCTACTGAAATTGAAATTCTAGTACCAACACTTATTACGTCATACTTACTCATGGGAGTATGGAGGGTGGTGGTGGCGGCTACGCATGTTGGCTAGCACGAACTAGCTCGCCGGATGGGGCGTGAGTATGCCACTGCTCCATATCCCTTTTGTTTACCGTAGCCTGAAGCGGTATAAGGTTGTGGAATCCTTCTACCCTGAATGCTTCAACATAAATAAATAAAAATAATTTCACCCCACACCGTAGACCTGAAACTAATATGGCCCCGCTCTGGCCCAGAAACAGCTTCTACCATCGTTGTGCTGGAAAAAAAACTTGTAAAAAGAATGCCTCGTCCCAACGATGATAGGTACTTACCCACCTCTATTAAACATAGTTGCTGTTTTTAAAATAAAACTATGTTCCCAACCAAAATAAAGAAGAAAAGTTGTGAAGTAAGAGAAAAGAATTACATCTTGAAATGGGTTCTGAGAAGGGGTGGGAATGTAAAAACAAAAGCCAAAGATGTTCGGTTCTACATAGTATTCATTTTATTTTATTGTAATGACCTAGCTTTAATATATATCATGAATTCATTTTTTTTTCTGTAAATATGCAATAGTAGATATTATATTACAAAATAAAATATTCGAAGAAAAGAGAAAAAAAATCTAAATACTATTTTAATTGTATAACTAGAATTTCATTATTTATATTTTTTTTTTTTTTGATGTTTGAACTTGTAAAACTTAATAATTAGTTTTAGTTTTTTTTTTTTGTTTATATATACATGCATATGTATTTGTTATTGTTGTAGATATTCATTAAATTGAAAGGCACACTATATATTTTATTTTGATTGAATTTCTCATTTTACATGGTTTAATCTGTTCTAATAAATCAAAAGACAAAATAATTTTTTGTTTTTAGATTAATATTTTTTTTTTTTTTTTTTGCTTTCCTAAGTTTCATATTTATCATTAAATACTTATTTGTTTATTAAAAAAATTCTTGTTTTTGAATTTTAATTTACTTTTCTTTTCGTATCTGTAGAGCCTATCATATAAATTAAATTACAAATTCAACTTAAATTTGAACATTTTGTTTTATCTATTTATTGTAACTTGGGGCCCCTGTATATATAAAAAAAATAAGCCAAAAAAAAAATGATCTGTTGGCGCGCTTACCGGTGATTGTTGTGGTGATGACGTAGTCGATTATGCTGATTATGAGGTTGTAGTTGTTGTTGCTGTTGATGTCAATTCTGGTGATGACGATGTCGATGTTAAAGTTGTAGATTTTGTAGACGATGAGGCTGATGATGACGATGATAAGGTATCAATAAAAGCATTAATTTGACGAAACCTCTCCTCTAGGGGACGCTTGTTCTGCAAGATTTCTGAACGCAGCTTTAACACCTCATCTAGGGCTTGATCCATATTCATAACTTTTATTATTATTATTATTATATATATATATTTTTGTTTTTTTTTTTTTTTTTCTTTTTTTTTTTTTTTATTTTTTTTTTTTTATATGTATAAATTATTATTTTTATAAATTAATCACTAAATTTTATATTTGAATCTTATTTATTCTAATTTCATTAATTATTTAGCTATTCGTTTATTTCACTTACAATATTTTATTTATTCAATAATATTTTTTTCTACTAATAATTTAAGAACTCAAAAATTATCTATATAAATAATGTTCGTTGCTTTTTATTAAAGTACAAACAAAAATTTATACATTTTATAATATTTTATATATTTTTAATTTTTTATCAATAAAATTTTTATATTATTATTTGTTATATATGTAATTTTGTATTGTATTGTATTTTATATTTTTCGTTTTACTTTTATATATATTACATATATGTGCATACATACATTTATATATATATATATATATATATATAACTTGAAATGTAAGTATATTATACTATATTTTATTATTTTATGTGTATGTATATTATATATGTATTTTTCTTTTGCACTATTTCATTTTTTTTTTTCCTTTTAAATTTTTTTTTTTTTGTTAATTTTATAATTTCCTTTGTCTTGACAGTATATTTAATGTATGTATATAAATGTATATCTAATAATATTCCTAATTTTACAACGTTTTGGTGTTTAATATGTACTATTCTTTCTTTATTATATTTTTTTTTTAATCTATTTAATAATATATTGTTGTAATTAAAATAGAATTTGTTTTTTTTTTCTTTTTTCTCAAAATCAATGTGTGTGTAAGTAGAAGTAAAGCGATGTGCAAAAATGAAGAAAAAAAAAAACAACAATATGTATTAACCAAAGTTACTATGTAATATACCTAACACCACACCACACTCTGTGATAACACCAAAATTAGAAAAGCAAAATATATATGTGTGTAGCTACATATGAATTTATGTACCACTTCTTATATTTTCCGTAATTGATTGATTGACTCTGATTGAGTATCATCCACCATATTAATACATATGTATAAATTATTAAATATATAAGTTAATGTAGCAACAAAAAAAAACAAAAGAATCAAAAATATCGCCACAGTTATATTTTTTTTTTCCTTTCGAATTTTTCAATTCACAAATTTATTGTTATATATTTTACGGTGAAGTGAATATGATGTTAAAATTAACAACAAAATTATAGTAGATTTTATTAGATGCACTTTATTATTTGTTGTTTGATTGGTGTGCACATCGTACTTTTATTTCATTTTCCTCATTATTATTATCATTATTTACAATTCAAACAATACAAAAAATAGTTTCACAAATAAGAAAATACAATATTATCGATAGTATACCACAAGAATGATATACGAATCAACCGCGAATCCATTTTTTTTTTTTTTCTATTTATTCTCCTATCATCCTGTTTTATTGCATGTATTACACGAATTTTATCTTTTAGCTAGTTAGTTTTTTTTTTTTTCTTTTATAATTTTAATTATAAAAAAAAAACATTATATATTCACACTATTAACAAAAGGTACAAAATTCAAATCACGGTCAATTTATGTGAATAATGTTCTGTTTGAAAAGAAAATTCTATACAGCACCAAATATGATACAATATTTTTATAATTTTAATTTTAATAAGAATTTCATAAATTTTATTTCTCTCTTACATAAATATTCAAATTCAAACTGACTTAATTCAATTAGAAGCGACTAAAAAAAATTTAACATCTATATAAAATTTTGATTAAAACCGAAACATTAAAATGTAGAATGCACAATACGTCAATACTCGACAACGCTTCATTTTCTATCCGGGCAGAGGTTGCCCTTGACCGAGATTCAAAAGACTTTTTATTTTAAAAAAAAATATACCGGCAGAATTAAATTTAAAATTATTTTTGGGCAGGGGTTGCCCTTGACCAAATTCAAAACAAGACTTTTTTGATGCCGATACGCACCGCGTATTTATATGAAAGTGAAAAGTCGGAGAATTTGGTGGGGGTAATTTTATGAAATTTTAATAATTTTCACTAAAGAGAGTGAAATTTTATAAAAATTTAAAAATGGTGTAGTACCAATACAATAGGTACTTATTTTTTTAAGGAAAATTGAAATTCCTGAAACCTATCGAAGTTAAAATTTATTTAATTTTAAAGATTATGCATGCCCCCTTTTAGATAAATATGTTTTTTTCAGATATTTTAATTTATTTCAGAAATTTTTTAAAATTTTAAAATTGTGGTGGGTAAAGAAAGTACATATAAAAAAAATGTACTAATAAGAAAAATGATAAATGGTAACACGGAAATTAGTAAAGGTGAGTATAGTTACATAAATGTGACAGAAGTTCTACATGTATATGTGAAAATTGAGCGAGTAGCCGAACATGGATTAACGATCGGCTACAACTATCGTGCTTTTGAGTAATTATTTGGGGAAAATATTGGTGAAGCGTAGAAATTTCTGGAATTTCTACCTCACATACCAGAAACATGCAACTGCATCATCCGATGCATACATATGTATAATATAGCAATGCTATAATATATATGTTTGAATGCGCGTGTATGAGTAAGAAGAAGAAATAGTATTGTAATGCGTTATACATAACCGCATTACAATGCAACAGATGGTAAATATGACAAAACGGTTTAATGTATATGTTAATAGATATATACTAATGCAGGGTACTCAACCTAGTACTAAGTACAGGTTGTTCATTACAGTACCCTCACATTACAAAGTACACTACATACTCGTACACATATTCATACATTCTGTACGTACATAGATAGGAACATAATTCAATACCTTTCTCATCGTTTAAATACATATAGTCATATATATATATACTTATATACTTACTGTACAGTGATATTTATAATTTTGTCCACACTCATTATGTATTATGTACGAGTATATACATTATGTGTATATATAAGAAAGTAAATTATATGTACGTGTAAATATTTTTCTGCGTACATAATAATCGAAGATTTATCAACAATAAATGCATTTAGAATATTAATTAAATGATTAGTAATTTCTTTTTCCTATACTTATTCCTTTTTTTATATTTATTTATTTACTGTGTGTTTGGTATTTTTTGTTTGATCTTTCTCTCTATCTCTCTCTCTCTCTCTCTCTCTCTCCGTATTCGTTTTGTTGTACATAAACATATTACATTTTATTTATATTTTGCCTTTTTTAATTTATCTAATTAAACTTCATTTCACGATAAACAATTCTTAATTGTTTTTTTATTTAAAATCAATTTTTTTTTCTTTTTTACTTTCAACAAAAAAAAAAAAAAAAAATTCAGGTAAAAAATGGCGATCATTAACACCACAAGATCGAAGACCATATGTAGAAGAAGCTGAAAGATTACGTGTCATACATATGACAGAACATCCGAATTATAAATATCGACCAAGAAGACGAAAACATACAAAAGCTAGACCTTTACAACAAAATGGTGCAATACAACAATCATCCAATCAGCAGCAATCACAGTCACAGCAACAGCAAACAAGTGCTCAGCAACGACAGCAACAGCAGCAACAACATCAGCAACATCAACCGAATACATCGGCATCATCGGCAGGTACTGATCTAATGTATGATGCAGATGCAGCAAGTCGAATAAGTCCATATTCGTACAGTGCATATTATGGTTCAAATAATTCAATGAATACACCAGAATCAAGTCCGACACAGAGTCCAGAACCACATCAGAATAATCAAAAAAGTAATGATGTTAATTTGAAACATCATCAGCAAGATGTACCAGCACTACCAACACCAGAAATGAGTCCATTAGAAGTTGATAAGGATAATAATTATATTATGGGAACTAGCGGTGATAAAAAGCAACTTTCATATTCCGTCGATTACAGTCATCAATTAAAGAATGAAAAAATGTCATCAAACTATAATTCTGCATATAAATCTTCCAATAATGATGGAGGTATTAAGCATGAATACAAGAATTCATCGAATTCATTCGATGTTACATCAGCAATAGATAAATACGGAAATACAGACAAACGATACGCTTATGATACAGGTGGTGGTAGTGGTGGCGGAGGAAGTGGTGGTAATTCAGCAATAACAAACGGATTAGAGAAACGTGGTTTCCTTAGTACTTCAACGGCAGCTGCAACAACAATTGTCGCAGGCAAAGGAATGTATGTGACATGCAGTAGTCGTGGTATTTTAGATCAGGGTCATATAGTTCGTGGTACATATTATCCACCATTACCAACACCGCAAGATCATCAAAATTTGGGTACAGCAGCCACAAATATGCAATCAGCTGCATCATCATCGACTCCATCGTCATCATCGTCTTCGTCATCCATCAATAATAACGGTCTATCAAGTTTAACGTACTCGAATCAAATGGGATCAATTGTATCGCATTCAAATTCAAATTCACTGATCAAAGATACAAATTCAAATGGTAGCCATCATAGTAATGATAATATTTCAATTGAAAATTATTACGGTATGTCAACTGTAACTGCTCCAGTACCAACATATCCATATCAATATAAAGATTATAGTAATTATCAGACATCTCATATAATATCATCTCCAATGGTAGATGATGTTGATAATCGTGAATTAGATAAATATTTAAAATATCCAGATACAAATCATAATTTTAATGATTACGAAACATACAATAATCATATTTATCATCAGGCATCAATGTTAACTGGAGCACCACCGCCACCAAATTCATCAGTAGCTATATCTGCAGCTGCAGCAGCAGCAGCAGCTGGTTTACATTTAACAGCAAATTCTCCACATCCACAGGATTATTATCAACATTATCATCCACATCATCATCACCATCATCATCATCATCATCCACATCATTCAATTCCACCACCACTCTCATCATCAACTGCTAATCATCATCTACATCATAATCATCATCATCTTAATAATAATAATAATAATAATAATAATAATCAGTCAACATTAAATAATAGTAATAATAGCAATAATAGTAGCAATAATATTTCAATAATGAATCATAATTCATCATCAGCTATTGCTAAAATGGATGCAATGATAGGTGGACCAATTAATGCGACAACATATCATCATCCACCATTAATTAGTTATGATCCATCTGAACCAATGAAAGATGATGAAATTAGTAATATTTTAGCTGGTGTTAGAAAGACTTGTTACAGTAATTAACATCAAAAAGTCAAATGGGACACAAGTCAAATTATATATGTATGTATTATACATATATGTATATAGGCAGAATTTATATAGAAAATATCAATCAATTATTAAAATATAAATCAAAAAAATAAAAAATATATTTAACAAATTTTGGGGTGAGATTAAAAGTAATGTCATATTATAATGTGAAGAAGGCTATCATAATTTTTGTAGATGGCGTCTAATGTCATTGTCATTGTACTTTGAATTTCAACATCTTCAAATAAACTTTCCGTGAAAACAAAAAGTTCGATTGGCAATCAATTAGCATTATATGAGATTACCTTTGTGCTGCCCAATATAACACGAGAAATTTAAAACTAAAAAAAATAAAGAAAAAATATGAGGAAATATTTTTCCTTTAAATATCCACTTACATAAACGTACGTGTACTTATAATACAATATGTAAATGTATATGAGTATATAGTAAAATAATTTTTGTAATTTAAGTATAGTATAGGTATATATATAATATGCGATAATTAATAATAATAATTATTATCCTTTATTTACTCCTTTTTAAAATAAATATTTTTGTAAATACGTAAATACATACATAGTTAACGTATTGTATAGTTTATATAAATTTTTCATAAAATAATTTTTAATTTTTTTTTTATTTTTTAATTATAATTTTTTTTTTTTTGTTTTTGTGCAAATACATATATAAAATACATAAAAATTACATTGCAATGCGAATGTAATAGTAATTTTTTCAATAAAAGTGAACGTTTTAACGTTTGAAAAAAAAAATAATAATAAGAAGAAGAAAAAAAACAAAACAAAAATATGAGCTTTGATAAATTAAATTTAATTTCTTTATCTTTTTTAATTAATTAATTAATGTAGATCGTTTAGATTTTATTTGTATAATTAATAACTGTAAAATTTAATATCTATTGTATATCCTTTATTGTATAATTTGTATCTGTAATAGTAAAATGAGTGAAATTAAATCGATTTACGTATACAAAATTTTTTTCTTAGATGAAAATTATTAATTATCATTTTTATTTTGTAACTTTTGTAATTTTTGTCGATTATTTTTCAATTTATTTCAGCAGTTAATTTTTGTTCTTTTACCAGTTTATTGTTATATAATTTGTCCTAGCTTCTGGGAATTGTTTTTTTAAGATGAAAAATGTAAGTATTATTTATTATGAAAAGGAGTGGTTAGATAAATTGCCAACATTTCGCCCCTACAGCGTAAGTATTCAACCTTCTGTTTACAGATTGTAAAATATAAAATAAATACTTAAATATTCATTAACATCATCAGTGATATATAAGACAGTCCTCGAAAAGCTTAGACCCAAATCACTATTATGATTTTCTCCTGACTATCCTCCCTAGCTATATGGTCTATCATATATTTGCCACCTATAGTTTCATGTGGATTGTGAGCCATAAACCACAGATGTGTTAATTATGAGAAACTATCCAATTGCGTAATAAGGCTTAGACTAGAAATACTTAAATCGATCACGTCGGAGTTTATGTGACTAAATAGGTGAAGCTGACTAATAAAATAAATCTTCAGGAACAAATAGTTAACCAGGTTACTAACTGATGTTTTGTTTTGCTTTTTAGCTAGTTAGTCACCTCCTAAACTAAAACCGCGACCTTCTCGATATGTTATTATCCTTAGACTAACCTATTAATGTAAATTAGGACAGCTTTCAAATTTAAAGAATTCAAAAAATCTATTTAGATTCTAAGGAATTTATTATATAGGATCAAAACAAAAACATCATACACTCCATACTGGGTATGTGTTTAGGGGAGTATAATGTATCTAATTGAAAAAATACGCGCTCTAAATCGACCTCATTATGTACTACAAAATGTGTACTATAATGCAATATTTTGCGTTAATTGAAAAGCAAAGCAAAAATTAAAATAAAATAAATTTATGCGACCTTTACAGTGTAAGAAATATTTTATAAATAAAATATAATTATAATCAAGTAATCTTTTATAAATGATTAATCAAGTATTCTTAGAAATTAATTTCATTATTAAGTTTTTGTGATTAACATTAATTATTAATATTTATGGAGTCTTTGTGATCAGATGTATAATATTTAAGTCTGTGTGATTTAATTATATAATAATATTCTGTGTGATTTAATTATATAATATTTATGTCTTTGTAATTTGATTGTATAATAATATTTATATCTGTGTGAAATAATTATATCTGTGTGATTTAATTATATAAATATATTATTACAATAACAAAAAAAATAAATAAATATTTTATTAATATAAAATCCTGACAATAATATCAGAAGTGGGATAATAGAAAAGAAAAAAGATAGACAAGAAAAAGGAAAATGAGGCCCATTAAAGAATATACTATTGCTAAATTAAGATCAGAATTAAGATTTAATAAATTATCGTGTTCAGGTGATAAAAATATTTTGTACAACCGTTTAAAAAATTATATAGAAAATAATATACAATCACAAAATGGCGGCATAGTAATGGATCAGGAAAGCGAAAAATCATCTTGTTGTGATAATCAAAATTTCCGTAAAAATGGCCGACAAGCTTCACCCAATAAATTGTCCGTAAATGATAGAGATGCAAACGAAATCATAAGAGAATATAAGAAAAATAATTTTATTTTGTTATCAGAGTTTAAGATAATTCGAGGCCGAATTAAATGCAGGATGGCCGAATCTGTAAGAAATATTTTATAAATAAAATATAATTATAATCAAGTAATCTTTTATAAATGATTAATCAAGTATTCTTAGAAATTAATTTCATTATTAAGTTTTTGTGATTAACATTAATTATTAATATTTATGGAGTCTTTGTGATCAGATGTATAATATTTAAGTCTGTGTGATTTAATTATATAATAATATTCTGTGTGATTTAATTATATAATATTTATGTCTTTGTAATTTGATTGTATAATAATATTTATATCTGTGTGAAATAATTATATCTGTGTGATTTAATTATATAAATATATTATTACAATAACAAAAAAAATAAATAAATATTTTATTAATATAAAATCCTGACAACAGCTTCTTGCATTATCAAAACTAAAAACTTTATATATATTTTTTTTGTAAGAATAAAATTAATGCAATTTGAATATGTATCTATAAAGTATGAACATAAGGTACTTACTATAGATACGAGTACACGAATACGAAGAACAATAAGATTTTTTTGACTGAAATTGACTGACAACTATACTGATTGTCCTACATACACATTACCAATGTTGGTTATACGTGTATACATGTAGAAATAATTCATTATTATCAGTTTATGAAAATCGCACAAAATTTTACACAGATACATAAGTACTTGCATACATAACACACATGCATATACCTACAGTCAATGCAAAAATTGTAAAAAAAATAATAATAAACAAATTTTAATATACAGTTAAATATTTATTTATGTGTAGATAAGTATATGTTCGTATAAATATATTATAACAATTGCATATATAAGTAAGTACATATGTTGACACATGTACATATGTATGTATATGCGTGTATGTTACTTTATATGTGACCTGAAAATTATAAGAATTATATTTTGTGATGTGATGTGATTATTATTATGATGATGATGAAATTTTAATGGCAATGCAAATTTAACAAAGTTAATAATTCTTTTCAAAATGTAAGTACATAAGAGTGTATAAGAGTATATGTCATTCTAGTACATTCGTGTGATACGTATTCGTAGATTTAATGTCTGATTTTAGGTCATTTTTTATGTATATCATTCACATTATATGTATATAAAGTTCGTACAAAAATATATTTAATTGTAGGAATATAAAAGATTATAATATGCATCTATATGTATCTATAATTCTTTTTGAGTACAAGAAAATAAGTAAAAAAATTGTAATGTATTTTTTTTTATTTTTTTCTTTTCAATGTCTACATCTTTTCAAAAATCTAGAATGTATATATACAAATATAAATTATTTACACATTATATGAAATGTTTTTACTCAATAATTTTGTATTATAAATGAGTAATATATGCATATGTATATACATATAGTCCTCTCCATATACTACGTATACCGCATACACACACTGTCTATTTATACATTCAAATTATATTTCGTAATTTGAACTTATTTTATTATTGTTAATTTTACTACGAAATTTTCATAACATTTTACGAGTATATAAAAAGTACATACATATACATATAGTACATATCATATGCTATATATAATCATAATACATATATGTACTTGTATATTGTATATTTTAATTTGAATTTAAAATTATCGTACTGTACATATAATTTGCAAACAGTGTATAATTACGAGTAAGTACCTTTATATAGTGTATAGTATAAGTAAATAAAGTATAAGCAGTATAGTAAGTACCAGTAGCCATTAAATGAAATATGTATCATTACAGGTACACTAAAATACATAATTATATGAATGACGTGTATACATTATGTAAAAATGTGGACAGAATTGTAATCTAAATACACTTAGTACATACGAGTCGTTTCATTTATTGAAAGTGGTGTAAGTCCATGTGGCATTGTATTCATACTTGGTTCACTAAGGACAGAATGAAAGTCACATATCCGTTTTTAAGAAAAATAATAAATTTTACAAATCAGAGTGAAAAGAATACTCTCTGAGAAAATTTTCTCAAATCTGAAAAGTGTACCTTAAATGCTTTGTCAATATGATTATAAAATACTGAAATGTTATATATTGTGCACACACAGCTACCCGTATTTTACCTACATTCAACATCATGTATTGCTTACAACTTTCAATCAGTATGACTTGGTGTTGGCATAATTGATTCAGTTTGAATCAAATAAACCACGGAATTATAGAACAACAGTACAACATAAGTATAACATTTATAACTCACACCCTTTGCAAGTTACAACCATCTGAAATTCTTCTTCGTACATGTCTACTATAGTGTACTACAGTACAGTATACATATATAATTTATACAACTAAAAAAGAACAGAAACTACTATTCGCGTATCATTCTACTTTTCTTTCTACTCCTCTTTCTACTCCGCGTCCGCTTTTTACACCAAAAATTCTCAAGAGTTCAATGACCATATTTGTTTACATATAAAAATATAGGTCAAAACATTTATCGGATTTTTCTTATTTACACAAATCTAGTTTCACTCTGAATTCTTTTCCATACTCGCCTACTATAATGTAGTGTAGTACATAATATAGACAAGAAAAAAAGAGAAGAAACTACCTACTATCCGCGTTTCTATTTCTCAAATATTTACTCAAGAGTTTAACGCCCATGTTTGTTTACAAATGCAAATATAGGTCAACACATTAATCGGCTTTTCCTGTTTACACGGATCTTGTTTTAATCCTAAATTCGTCTTCGTACTCGCTTTCTATAGTACAATACATAATATACACCAAACACGAGAAAAGAAACGACTATTCGCGTGTCTTTCTACATTTATTTTTATTCCCCTTTCTACATGTCACATACTGAAAAGTTAAATGACCAGACCATGTTTGCTTACGAATGAAAATATAAGGTTAAAACATTTATAAGTTTTTTTTTTATATACGCACGAATCTAGTTTTTCTTCTCCTTTTCTTGTTTAAATTATGTACTGCATTGTAGTTGGTGAGTACGGACAAGAATTTCAAATTGAAACTAGATCTGTGTAAATAAGAAATATCGATTGATGTGTTGACCTATATTTTCATTTATAAACAAATATGGGCGTTAAACTCTTGAGTACTTAAGGAGTAGAAAGAGAAGTACATTGAGAAGTAGAAAGATACGCGAATAGTAGTTTGTCTACTAATTTTCTTCTGCATATTAGAGGTACCTACTGCACTGTAGTAGGCGAGTACAAACAAGAACTTCAAATTTAAAGAAGATCCGTATAAAAGTTTTGACCTCTGCATAGATGAGCTATACCACTCTGCATAGATGAGCTATACCACTGTTTTCTGTTTAGAAATTTCCTGGAAATTTTGTAAGAATTTTTTTTTTTTTTTTTTTGAGAGAACATTTTAATAAAATAAAAATCTCATACCAGATTCATTCAATCATTTTATTAATTATCTACAATTTTTATCAAAAATGTACTTACACCACTTTCAAAAAAACCACATATAGTGTGTGATATTTTTTAAAATTTTTAAAAACAAAATTGCATCTCAACAACAATAACCAACAATTTTGTACTCGTCTTATATGGTGCATTATCTAAAAGAAGTAATCATCAAATTAAAGTAACTGCCATACTGACACGCTCATATTTTGAATGTATAAAATTGCATTTGTACCTACATAATCACATATATACTTAAGTAAAGTATGTAAAGAATATAATGTAATGATGAATATAATGTGCATCATATATACATATATAAGTATCTATGTACTTACTTATGAATGCATGTGTGTAGCAAATTTTTAACAATGAAAAATATACAAAAAAATAAAAAAAATTTAAATTAAAAGAACAATAATAAAAGATAAAATGAAATACGCGTGCTCACCAAGAATTATAAGCACTAAATGACATGTCAACTTAAAGTGTCCGTGAATTTTTTTTGTGTTTTGTTTTTTTTGATTTTTTTGAAAAAATTTTTGCAATATTCTCTTACATTGAAATGAATACAAATATGTGTGTGTGTGTGTGTGTGTACCAATAAAAACTGGGAGAAAAAGTAAAATATTTCGAAAAAAATAAAAATTAAATAAATAATATATTGTACCTTGATATGAAACTTTATATAAAAAGACAATAAAATCAAAACGTGCATACATACATGTTATTAAGATTATACACGATCACATATTATATACAAACATACATTAATGAAATAATATACCATGCAGATACATACCAGTACGTTAATTGTTGAGCTTGAGCTTCATTATGGGTGTATAGGTACACTGGAAAAATTAAAAAATAAAATATGCATAAAAAATGAAATAAAAATAATGTATAATTATAAATTATGTTTATGTCGTGTGAATGCGGTTAGACTGTTTTTTTTTTTTATTTTTTGTTTTGCTACTGTTTCTTCTCCTTATTTTGTTGTTGTCAGTTTTTTTTTTTTTTTATTTTCAACAATTTTAATTATTTTATTTTTCTGCCTATATTTTCTTTTTATTCAATATTTCTTCTGTACCCTATGTATACTCGCGCCTATACTCTCATTCGTATGTGTACTGAAAAAAAAAAGAAATGTAAATGTAAATGTATAAAAATGTATAAAAAAACAAATAAAACAAAATAAAAACCGAAAAGAAAAATTCAGAATTGATCTAAGACCGACTAAGATTTTTATCTGATTTCCGGCAAAATATAAAAAAAAAATGTGCACATCTATATACACATTATGTACATGAAAGGTAGATATATATTATATAGGTAAATATTCTATGAAATATGCACATAAGTATATTTACTTAAGTATGTGTACGACTATTTATTTATAAACAAAAAAAAATGATTATAAATAAATTTGCAATAAATCATAGTTTATACACATTTAAAATTTACGAGTATACTCGTATATTATAGGTCTTGAATGTATCTATTAAACAATTTTTTTTTTCTATATATTGAAGAGTATCTATACCGCCTCTATTATTCGAACGAATAAACTTAAAGTTAAAATACTTCTTCTTGAAAGTTCTGTTTTAAAAAATAAATTTAAATATTCAACTTTTTGTACACAATTTTTTTATACAACATATAGTAACTAGAATCACATCATCCATTAATCTTTTATGCCATAATTTTTAACATTTTTTTTTTTTAACCTAAAAAATTTTTGAAAAATTATTATATAAATGAAACACCCTATGACTTCTAACAATAATTGCCTGTGTTTCTAATAATATAAAATTAATATGCGAATATTAAATGTTGTTAGACGATAACGTATTTGATGACCTTATATATACATAACAATTTAGTCCTACCTCATTTAACATGTAAAGTATCTAAAAATATTTCGTATGTAAATTACTAGTACTACAAATGTAAGTATTTGTAGTATATATCTATAAGTAAGTATGGCATAGATAGGCAATATATAGGCATGTTAGGTAAATACTCTACAGTGAATCCATATCAAGGATGAATAAATAAAATTGTTGCACATTTTTATTGATGTGATATGTGTATTGCATGGTGAAACTAAAGAAAAAGTACGTAATATGATTGTTATCTTTTATAGTAGAATTTTTAGAGCAATAATAATATAAAAGCATACAAATACTATCGTACATACACTATCGCTATGCTAGTACGAGTAATATTTTACACACGATGTGCACTCATATTTTCATTCTTAAGAAAAAGTTGATTTTCTCTCTCTGAGTTGAATGTGCGAATATTGAACATAACAAAACACGGAAAATCAACATTCAACATTTTGTACTTTCTCTTCATGTACATACTCGTATTTCCATGGTTAAGTTGAGAAAAAGTTGATTTTCTCTCTCTGAACATAACAAAACACGGAAAATCAACTGCTCACCACTATACTTCTTTTCCGTGTATATACTAATATTTTATTTATAAAGAAGTTTATTTTCTCTTTTACAGGAGAATGTGAATATATTGAACAAAATGAAACACGGAAAATCAACTAGCAACATTTGAAACTTGCTTCTCTAGTCAATCTCAATACATACTCTAGTTGTAGTTCTAGAGCAGGGGAAGTCATTTGACTACAACACACTATCATAGCACCACTGATCGAGTAGAGTATTCTACACATAATGTGTACTAATTTTTGAATTTTCATTTTGAAACTTTGAGTAAAGCCTAAATACTCTTAAAGGGGAAATTCAACACTTTTTGTATAAATGTTTTTATACTTTACTTAAGTATTATTTACATGATCCATGATGCATACAGTCTACAAATAAGTTTTTCAATTTACAAAATTTTTTCTTATAAATGAAAATAAAAATAAATAAAATATCTGAAAGTACATTTATTCAATACTCGATGAAGGAAACTTTTTAAAAAAAAATTCAAAGAAAAAATAACTTGAAATGGAAATTAAAATCTAAAGAAAATATACCTATACATACTTATACGAAATAAAAACTGAAAATTATTCGCGCACCACAAAGTCTTACAAAGTATGCCAGCATGTGTTTGTATTGTATCACATGCATCACATGGACATGAAGGATTGAATTGAAACGATTTAGAATTGGACGAATACTGTGATGACGACGAAAAAGAAGATGAAGAAGAAAACGATGATGATGATGATGATGATGATAATGACAACAACGTTGACTTAAATCTTCAATATATAAAGATGGACTGGACATACATAATAGAGTGGGTGATTGCTTGACTGATTTTTTGATGGTCCCTATAGATGTACACTGTATGCATTCATGTATCTATATACACCACTATATGCACATTTTTTGATTTTTTTTTTTTTTCATAAAATTTTTAAAAATAAAATGCAAGCAGCGTATATAGAGTATAAACATTTTTAAATTGACTTTTTAAGTGTAACACATACAATACGTCTACATACGCATGTGGATATGTAAAGTATTATTTGCATTCCGAAGATAATATATTCAAACAAATAGATATAGACATGTATTCGTTCTATATAAAGAGACGTGATGATGAAAAACAATAAACATATGAAGGTATAAAAATGACGATTTTAAGGAAGAATATTTTTTTTTTCTTATATATATTTGTATACATTCACTCATATCCACCTATGTATATTTTTCCATTAATTCGAGACGGTGTATGAAATGAATGTTAACTGAGACAATTTATTTTCATTTATTTTATATTATTTCGCCTTATACTATCGTTATGTACAGTTATTATTTCTACTACATACCTATATACAAAGTAATTTTCTTGACGTTTGATGGTATATAAATTTTTGTAGACTATACGTCAGTTTATACCTACAAGAAGACAAAAATACACATATAGATACATGTACATATGTAGGTGCTCTGTTACTCATCTGTAATGCCGTAAGTAATCAATTCATGCAACAACGATGTTTCCGGTCGAAAGAGCACTTTAACGAAATGATTAATTTCTGAATATCATCAACATCATCGTCATCATATCATTTTTTTTTTTCTTTCTTATTTTTATTTTTATCATTTTTCCACCATCACTGACAAATAATTTTAAATCTAATTTTTGTTTGTTTTTTTTTCCGTTTTTCAAAACAAATATTTAAATAAAATTTATAGACAATCTTATAGTAGCACCAGATAGAAGCGTAATAAAGATAAAAATATTCGATAAGTTAGATTATCCATAACAACCACAATTTGTTTGACGATTCTCTATTACATAATAGAAGTAGGTTGAAGAGAGACTAAATTGTGGCCAAATTTAAAACAGAGAGCATTTAGTATACTACTGAATACTTGATAGTTTCTACCATGGGAAAAGAAAATATAACCTCATTTCTATTAGGCATGGAATTAGGATTATGGAGGGGGGGGGGGGGGCTTTGGATCTTCTGTAGAGACAAAAAAGCAAACTTTTTTCCTTAGCTAAGGCAAGTGAAACCAATACAGCTTATCATTTCTATTGGGAATGGAATTAGGATTGGGAGGGGAGCTTTGGATCTCCTGTAAAGGGAAACGGACAAAATAGTTTCTTAGGCGAGACAATTGGGGATATATATGGCTTGTCATCTCTATTGAAAATCTAGAATAATGATGATAGTTTGATTGTAATAACGGATCATCCCATCGGGATAAAGTGTCAATAATCTACTATCTATAAAAAAAGCTCACCTCTTATATTACATTTTATTTCATCGATCACTTCCACTTTCCACTTTTCAGGAATAAAAATATTAACACTGAAACGTTAATTATTTACTACAGTGATTTCGTATTTTGAAAGAAATAAAAAAAAAAAAAAATAAAATAAAAGCAATTATTAACAACAGGATACTTGACAAAAATTAATAAAAAAGCACATATTAAATGTTTTCCCATACATAAAATTTTTTAATCACTGCATATACATATGTAACTAACAATTTTAATCATCGCATCATATACGGAATATGTTCATTCAAACATATAAATTTTATACATTTTCATACATCCATACATAGACATCGCATTTACATTTTTACATTTTTTTTTTTTACAGTCAATGATTTTTACTGTATAACTTTTGAATATATAAAATCGAAAGATAAATAAAGAAAAATATAACTCACATTTATGAGTACATACACATTTTCTAACAAATCTACATCTACATAAACATTTTTATTTATGGATTTTTTTGTAATATTTTAACGTTTTGAAGGAGTAAAAATTTATATTTCACCACCATTTCAACTATTAAAAAAAATCAAATAAATCTTTTTGTAGTATAGTTTTTTTTTTGTTTTATCATTCATTTCCTTCATTTATTTTCTACATTAGTACTCGTACGTAAATACGAGTGTATGGTGTTTTTTTTTTTATTGCATTTGTGTTTTTTCATTTTAATTTATTTTCATAATTAAAACGGTGAAAGCTTTTATATATTTTTTAATAAATATATTAATCGAAAATGACACATATATGGAGACTACATACATACATACATTCAAACATATATAAATTTTTAATAAATTTGTGTATATCTACACTCCGCGACACTCGATTGTACTCATATCCTCCTTTTTTTTTCAAATTATTTTTTCCTACTTAAATTATTCAATGACTATAGATGCTTTATGTACCTACCGTGTTTGTGTGTGGCGTGTGTCAAAAAATATTTTGGCTAATTTTATTATATTCTAAAAGGTTTTAGACATCTTGATAAGCGGAGAAATATATACTAATGCCCGATTTCTTCACTTCCAACTATTTTCTTGTTAACTTTAACGGAGAGATAGCAAAGAGATTTGCATTTCTTCATCTCTCATTAGTACTTAGCTGCCAGCTAAATTTAGTTGGTAGATGAAGCTTTGATTATTTATTAAAGTGTAAACTAATTCGATACTACCGCTACCGCTGGCTAGCTGTCTAAGAGTCTAAATAACTGGAATACATTCAAATAACTAAATTTAACATCAAATTTTACATTAAACATTTCGAGTCTCGATTTAAAACTTTCTATTTTAGGTTTGAGCATAAGTCACAGTTAGCTTTGCAGTTAATTAGCGAGAAATTTGTATGAACATAACCAAACTTGTTGCTAGCTGTCAGCTAAACTTAGGTGACACCTAACTGAGAAATCGGCCATAGGATGTGTCACTTGATATTGGGAGCAGTGGAAATTATTTGAAATTTATTGTTAGCAAAAGTTTGACTGAAACAAAACTTATATGCAAAAATGTTTTACAAATTAATTTTAATTTCGATTTAGAGAAAATTGTAATTTCAATAACAAAACTAATGGCAAAAATACAGAAGAAAATACTGGAAAGCGTGAGAGTAATCCATGCTTTGTTAAAAGGGGAAATCCTTCTATTGTAGTTTTATATTAGGGGAATTTTCTAAAAAAACTTTGTATGACATATAAATTTAAGTGAATTATTTTCAGGTGTCACATAGTGTTTGTATTTATAATTTACGCTTTTAATTTTTTATTTTAAAAACATAAATATGAAGGTTACATTATCTAGCTACTATACTTTTAATTGTTATCATAAAAAATAAAATAATCCATACATTACATGGCTAGTATGTGCATTAGTTATTAGAAAAAGAGAGAATAAAAAAACAAATAATATTTTTTTTTTAATTTTATTTTAAAATATACATATACTCGTATATTTTATTTTTTCTCATTTGTTTTATCTTTAATTTATATGTAGATTAAAAAAAATCTGAATATTACCTTCGATTTATTATCATCTATCATCAACCATTATTAGATATTATAAATATGTAGTAGGTATCCACCCCACATACATGCATACAGTGACGGATTTCCTGAACCTGATTAAGCGCTTGTATAGGCAACACTCAAAGTTTCAAAATTAAAATTAAAAAATTACTACACATTATGTGTGAAACGTGAAACACTACTCGTACTAGTCTAGTAGTCTAGCACAGCGTATACTATAGGCACCACGATGTAAAGAATAAAAAGATGAGCCAGAGTAGCCAGAGCAGCGAAGAAAGCTCTTTGTAAAACTTTAAGTTATTATGTCATTTCTATCGAGTTTGAAATCCAATTACCACGATTGTACTGAGTTGAATTGGTTGGATTTGTTTTATTATTTCAAAATGGCCACAAATTTTCAAAAAAAAAGCCTTTTCTCTCGCAATGGCTCACCTGCTTATTCTGTACATCGTGATTGGCACTTTTATAGTCAAAGACCACTGCTGTAGAGTACATATGAATAGAATAGAGAAAGGAACAAGAGTATTAAATATGATTAAATGTTGTTAATTGATTTTCCGTGTTTTTTATGTGCAATATTCGCATTCTATACTCAGAGAAAAAATCAGATTTTTCTCAACAAAGAAAATACATGTACAAATGATGTGGGAAATTTTACTCGTAGCGTATATACCCCATTTGCTAATGAAAAGCTTCTTAATTGCAAAATTTGTAACCTTAGGCAGTCGCTTATATGTTACCTATCCGTATAAATCTAGCCCTACGCTACATGCATTTGTAAATTAAATACAAAAAGTGTGTTGATGTCAAATTTTGTAATCTTTTATGTTTTTTAGCTTTAATCTTTTATGTTATTTTTTATTTTTATTTTATTTTTCCCCTTTTTATGAATTAGTGGTTGTTTTAATTTTTCCAACAGTTTTAGAGATTTTAAAAATTTTCCTTGTTTTTTGCATAATAAATTATAAAATTATTCTTAATTATTAAATTGCATGTCATAAATAAAAGAAAAACAAAAAAAAAATAAATTAAAATTCATACTCGCGTATAATGTATATTGTATACATGTAATATATAATTTATTTACATGAATGTGTATAAAATACATAATATACTACATAAAATGTATTTTAAGTATGTATCAAACATTTTTATGTTCTTTATTTTATTGGTACGCATAAAATGTTATAATGTATGAAATGTGCAGTATCAAATGATTTATACCGAGTGTGTCTATGTATATAATTTGATATTTGATATACTCGTATAAATAATACACACCTATGAACTATACTAAGTATGTGTGTATATAAATTTAGGGTCGTACTCACCAACCATAATTATCTGTCAGATATTATTTTAGCTGGATATAATTTCAGTTTATTCATCAATCTAGCGATAAAATTTGTTTTCGGACTTCATTTTCGGAGTGTCAAACGCATCTCAACTGATTGTATTTTTGTATTACAAAATGAAAAAGACGACATATGGTGTGATGTTAAGCAGGTTATGTTCAAACGATATTTTTATAGAGTACCATACTCCCTGGGTTGTCTTAAAAATATCCGAATAGTAAAAAAATCGATCTTTCTTATTTTTTGTGCACACGGGTACTCAGTCCATTATAGCACCCTGCCGATCAGTAATTCTGTCAGATATATCATCCATTTTATTATCAGTAATCAGTTTGAAATTAATGATCGACTTGAGCGAGAGTAGTGCGCTTAGTGGGATTCGTGCCGTGACCTCAAGAATACGAGACAAACACCACAACCATCGAGCTATTCAAGCCCCCCTATAATCGAAGTTTGATGAATACACTTTATCTCAGATAAAAGATAATTTTTGTTTGTAAATACAATCCTTAATGCCATATATTTAAGTACATATACATACACACTCCTATAAAGGTATATAAAAGTATCTATAAATAGATATATTGCAGTTCCTATTTTTTTTTTAATGATTTTTCTACATACTTTTTTTTCATGTCATGAATACATATTTTTTTTCTATACTTTTATCTATTTTTTGCTGATTTTTTTTTAGTTTTTTAAATTTTTTATGTGTTTATAATCTGTATTTTTATTTTTCATTTTTTTTTTCTTTTTCAAATTTTATAGTTATGCATCACACATAAGATACAGTTTTTTTTTAATGTATAAATGAATGTATCTACTAAGTATATATTTATGTGTATAAAAAATGAATTAAATCTGTATTTTTTATGTTCACATATAGATTTTATGTGGATTTATATAAACCATTCTATATATACGTATATGTATATGTACTTATGTACAGGGGATATAAATTATTAAATAGTTTATATGCTTTACAATTAATATTCATATGTGTATAATATATAAGCCATATTATACATACATATATAAATATTCATGTACATTTGATACTTTATGAACATATGTACGTATACATAATGTAGTATGTTGATGCATAAATTTCATAAAATGAAAATACAATAGATTTAAACTCTTAATTTAAATTAGCCTCATTCCCACGATTTTTTTTTCTACACACATATATTTTTTTTATGTTGTTATTTTTACAATTTATACACAAATTAAGTCATATAGTATGTAGATATATGTACATACGAGTAACATTATATCGTAGTTTATAATTTTAAAAATGAAAATTAAAAACACTAAAATAAAAAAAAAAAAAAAACAGAAAATTATAAGAAATCAAAAACTCGGTCTGTGTGGATTGTACGGTACCTATATCATATCATAGTACATACACACAATACAACGAACAGTAATGTAAATGATATGCAATTTATGCCCACTATAATATCTTCATAAATAAGATACATAATATAAATATCTATTACAATTATTTTTTTTTATATCTTGTTCTTCTACATATTATATTAAACAGAAATAAAAACACGAAAAAAAAGAAAAACAAAATAATTATAAGTAACTGTAAAAATTATAATAAAAAAAAAAAACGTTAATACATACTCATGAATAAATCTAATGTATAACAATTCCAGTTATATTGAATTAATTTTTATATTATAATTACGTACATATACGCACTGCATATTTATGAATTATAATGCATATGACGTACGCATGTACACTATTATGTACGAGTATCTCAAGGATTTCATTATTAAAAATGTCTTGTGGAAGGATCCAAAAAAAATTGACGTACACAAAATACCTTGAGGAGGGAAGTATCGCATACCACTAGAGAAACCAACAATAATATAATGAGAGGATAGGACAAAGTTAGGATGGATAGGTTAGGGAGATTGTTTGGGTTAGTTTTCGATGGATATAACTGACATATATAAGGTGATATACCATAAGGAGGAAAATACCATACAACTAGAGTAATGGGAGAACAAGGTTGGAATGGATAGGATAGGGAGGTTGTTTGGGTAAGTTTTTGATGCATATAACTGACATTATACAAGATGTTGTATCATAAGGAAGAAGCAGTAGAAAACTAGGGAAACTAACAATAATATTTGAGAGGACAAGGTTGGGATGAATAAGCTAGTGAGGTCGTTTGAGTTAAGAGCCTGGTTAGAGGTAGTTGCCTTAAATTTGTACAAAATCACTTTACCCTGGGTGTATGAATACAAAATATCTCAAATATTATTTGTAATCGAGGCTATAGCCTTGTATGTTGTCTCCTAATGATTTATGGATGTATCATTCAAGACATGGTTTGGAATTTGGATTTTGAATTCTAATAACATATTACAAAGATTACCATTGAAGGAGAAATGCCAAAGGGAAATGTCGGACACCCTAAAACAACATAGTTGGTTAAATGCTAGAAATTAAGTCAAAGTTGTATGTTGACCAAAGATAATACAGTCTAACTGTTGTGAAACTATATTATCTTTGATGTAGACTGAGAATTAGAATAACTTATCCCAAATGAAAAATTGGAAAGTTGTATGTAGACTGAGGACTGGAAAACCCAAATCCCAAATAAAAAATTGGGAAAAAGTTACAGAATAAGATGTAATAGATTCATTACTTTTCATTCATCACACAACAGTCAAATGAAAAATACTCGTATAAGTCTAGAATTCACAAATATCCCTTATACATATTCAACCTAATCATTACACTCACTAATTTATCTGATCATATACATCCTATTAGTACCTCCATTCTGTTAGTTATACCAGTTATACACACATACATATACCATGTATATATTTTATAACTGTTTAAAAAAAATCAAAAATAAAAATCAATATAAAGAAACACATGTATAATTATACAAAATTGTATACTTGATTTTTATCCTCGTATAACTAAATGTTTTACATTCTAACTAGTATATATAAGTTGATGTGATATCAAATTTAATCGTGTGGCATGTTTTCTTTTTTTTTTTTTTTTTTTTGCATCTTTAATCTGAAATACATATTACACTCCATTCTGTCTTATACATCTACTCTACTGTCTATATATGGGTATTCATATTAAAATACAAGTACATACATATGTATATTTATACAAATATCTATCCTATATCCTATCCATAAACATGAGCATAAACATATAGTGACAATTTTAAAAGTTTGTAATTACTAATTAGGATTAAATGTTGATAAAATGAAATTTTAACAAAAAAAAAAAAGGCTAAAAAAAAAGGAGGAAAAATATGTCTAACAGCAGATAAAAAAAAGGAAAGAAAACAGAAATTTATCAAGACCGCGCAACTTATACTCATGTATAATACCATAATACTTACGTTCGAGCATTATCACATATACGGAATTACTTTCAAGTAGGTATTTCAGAACACATAAAAATAAAAACAAATTAAATTCACAAATTAAAATGAATGCAAAATAAATGAAAAAACAAAAAAAATAAAAAAAATAAAATTAAGGAAATAAAGAAAATAAATAAAAAGAAAATTTTTATTTTATACCTTCTTATAGTACATAGTATCTGCAAACTGTATATACATACATATACTTATCTGTGAATATGCAGATCGTGTGCGGTTAAAATTACATACATACATACGTATACAGTTGAGCTGAGCTCGAGCTGAATGTTGTTCTATCTGTGGTTCTATACATATAATATTATCAAAGATTGCACCACCATAAAATGTGTATGCGATGTGATATACACATGCACGTATATGTATGGCGTAATGTACATAATAAGCCAAAAAGGATCATATATGAAAACATTATACATGCATAATTTAATGCTTCTATCTTCTATATTATTATATAGTATACCATAGTAGGTACGAGTATATTCTGTGTGCGGCAATTTTTCGTATGTAAATTTTTTTGTGATCGAATTTTGTTTCTTTTTTTTTACATTTCCATATCTTATGGTTGCTGTCATTTGTGTGTGTTTGTAAAAGTACATATATATGTACATAAGGATATGTATGGTACAAAGTTGATATGTATACTTAATTCTTGTAAATATACATTATAGAGAAAAATAATAATCAGACCATTTTCGAGATATTTACAGAAATGTCAACATTTTCATATAAGTACATCATGGACATATTCATATACATTCACATAAGTAGTACATACAAAGATATATACATGAACGCATATTTTCATATAAAACGTACATATACGTATACTGCAACTTATTTAGAGATATGTACATATGTACATTATTTTGTATTTTATTTATGAATGTTTACTATATTTTTAAAATATTTTATTCCTTACGAAATCGTGAAATTCGAAGGATTTAGTGGTTTAAAGATTAACATTAACAGCATTCAAATAAAACTACATATCTACTGTACATAAAAAATAATATGAAAATAAAATTTTTTTTTAAAAAAAAAGAAAAAAGTAAAAAAAGAAAACAAATAAAACAAAACCAAAATGAGAATTGGCCTATTCCGATTTTTATTATACGATTATAGTAAAGTGAGTGCATATACCATACACATGTGGATAGATATGTACGTTCAAATATCATTTAAAATTAAAAAAAAAATATATATAAAAAAAAAATTACAAATGTCTATACCGCATGCGCTTATGGACAATCAAAATACATATAAATTTAGATTTAAGAAGTTGCGGTATACGCAAATAAAAAATAAAAAAATGTAAAAGAAAAAAAAAACATTCTTGTAACGGCTTCCTTTTTGAAAATAAACAACAAAATTGACAACAGAAAACAGTAACATATAGTACAGTAAATTCACATTCATGTATACATGTATACATTGCGGTAGAAAATTTTTAAAACTTTGCTTACATATTTATAATACTTGTAATTTCCTTTTTAATGTTACCGAATGATCACCTTATTTTTTATGTTTTTAAAGATCATTAGATCTGAAGCTGGACGCATATATATAGAATAGCATCTATACAACACTTCTACAAAAATATGTATACTTATTTATATATATTTATATACATATTTATGTAATATGTTTATACATACTCTTATAGTCTTCAAGAAAAAGTCAAAAATAAACAAACAAACAAACAAACGAATGTTAAAAAAATTCAAAAAATATATAAAACGTAAACGATAATCAGAAAATAAACCAAAATAAAAATGTTGTAGTATATATTATCTTCAAATGTACATACATATGTATGTAGGTATATGTATTGAAGTCACCTTATGTTTGTGTATGTATAAAATTAATCTTCTTCTTCTTATTATTATTTTCTGTTTTTATTGATGATATTTAATTCTAAATTCGACCAAAACTATGTGTGTTTTGATAATGTTATACGGTAGCTAAAATATATTTGTACATTATGTACTATGTACATTTTATAAGATGAACATAACACACATCATATATATGTATGTATATACAAAAACATAGGATATATTATAATGTATGTACGTATAAGTAGCATTGAAAATTTTTTACATATCTACTTCTTCTTACAAAAGTTTGTATAGTTTGTGAACTGTGAAGTGAAGTCTTTAAACAAAAACCGTATATGAGCCAAACATTATTATTTTATTTTTTATTTTTTATGGTATTTGTGCAAAAAACAAAAATTTTGAAAAAAAAAAAAATTAAAACAGACCAATAACAACAAAAACAACAAAATTTAAAAAATTGCAATAGACGCAGTTGGCCATGATGACTACTTAGTGGTTAAAATGAATTCTTTTAATTACATTAACAATTTTCTTTTTCTTATTTTTGGTTTTTCTGGTTTTTTGTTTGTTTGCCTTACTTTTTTTCTCATTTTTTACAATAATTTTTCGTACCTATATACAGAAGAAACAAAAAATTTAATCAGCAGCATAAAATGTCTGTACTGATATTAGTTGTGAAGGTACGAATTTGTACTCGTATTCGTATAGTTAGTTGAGTTGAAATATGTATTTGTGTAACTTTAAGTTTGTTTACGAAATAATAATGAAGTATAGAGTACACACATATACATACATGCAAATTGTACATAGGTATACTATATGTAATTTACATAAGTGCATGTAAATATAAAATATGAATATTTAAAAAATGTAAAAGTACTTATGTGCATTAGGCGTTGTGAATCAGAACTTAGAACATATACATAAATACACTTTGTAATGAGAATGAAAATGAAAAATGTTAAGGCATTAAAAAATGAAATTGCATAACATATATACGAATGTATAAGAATATGTAAATTTTAAAAATACATTATTGTTCCTATATACAAAAATTTAAAAACAAAACAAATCAAGAAATGAATGAATAAAATTGAAAGTGTTGTACTTTGTTCCTATATAGGTCATGTCATATTAACAGAATGATAGACACCACCAGCCCATTTAAATTCATTCTCTTTGCAAATATTTGAAGAAATAGACAAATATTCCTATATAGGTGGCCAAGAAGCAGATGATGGACGCAGTGAGGAACGATCTAGATATGCTGCAAATGATCGACTGGAAAAAGAAATCCACAGATAGAGAACTGTGGCGGCTTTACCTCGCAGAAGCAATGGTTCTCTTAAGGAGTATATGGCCGTATAAGAAGAAGAAGAACAGCAATAACTATAGTTCTACTCTTCAGCAAAAATGTTACCCCTCCACTCTGTTGTATGTTCTCTTCATTTATAAGCATTTATTATAAATCTTTCACCAAAATAAATAACAAAATTTTAATAATTCATCTTCATTTTCTGCTATCGCTTCATCAAACTTTACGCTTTAGCCATCAAACTTATATAACCAATTCCTACTTTACCACCCTGCCGACTCAGTTGCATCCGAATATTTTATGTGACTTACTGCATCTGTATGTGTACACCTTTGAAGTACACCTGTTGTTTTATCTATGAAAATACGTTACTTATTTAAATTAATGAAAATTTATTCTTAAATTGTGCACACCTAGATATACATAATGCAAAATAGTAAGTACTATACATAAAGTATATTTATGTGTATTTATGTGTATGTAAGTACATAATGAAAATTTTAATATAAAAATAAATAATAGGTAGGTATGTACATATAGTAATATTATATTATATTCATTTCCTTTTTCATACTGCATTTATACACACAACATATTATACATACTCGTATGGCAAATATTCGTATATATACAAGATACAAGTAAAAGGAATGGCAAATTTCCTATTTCTACTTCCTTATATAACTTTTTTTCTTTTTTATTTATTCAAAAAAATGTTTGAATATCTTTTAAATCTTTTCGATATCATACGTACAATATTAATATCTAACATGCTCGTTTTATATTCATAATTTATATGGTGACTTTTTCGATAAAGATTTTTAGAAGATTCTTTCCAAAATTTTGCATTTTAACTGATTGCATGATTACGCGATCAGATCAATTCAAACACTCTAATATACCGATAAAATTTTATTGTAATTTTGATACTCTGGATTACTCAAATCGGACTTCAAAATTATTGTAATCTTGTTTCAATCGAGCACAATCTGTTTAAATTCTGCGATTATGTAGATTGTTGTTGATGATTGGAACCATGGATCACATTAAAAATTTATAAAATTTTATTTTTTAATAATACAACTATAAATTCAATATAATCTTTAATAAAACTTATAAATTTTATTTTTCTGACAATTGATGTTATTTGAAAGGCTTCATGTTAGACTTAAACCGATCACAAAAACTAACTTCTTTTCGTTTAGGTTACGATTAAAATCTAAATAATCTGTTGAATGTGATCATTTGTTCGATTGTAATGTCTCATTTACAAAACAATGTAGATTTCTTGCCACAATAGATAGTTCTCACAATTCAGCGTATATTAACGTATGCTATTGTATGGGAACATTAGAATTGGTGCACAATCTTGCAAAATAATTTCCCAAATCATCAACGTCAGATTAGAAATACAACTTAATCTCGCTCTGACTATGGTGAAAACTCTCTAACTCGGACTTTGGTAAAATTTACGCTGGGCGGAAAAAGAATAGCGCTATAGAAATTCTTATGTGAAAGTGAAGGAGGTATAGATATAATAAATCTACTCTGGCACGAAATCTACGCTGTATTGTAAATCTAACTTAAAGATGAATCTAACCTTTGTGTACACTGTATACAATATTTGTCGAATCACTATATATACGAACTTGATAGAATTTAAATGAAAATGACTATACACACACACACGGACTATGCACACGAATACTCAGGCCATATGACACCGGCAATCAGTAATTCTCTCAGATATACATATCATTCCAGTTTATCATCGGTAATCAGTAACTGATTGAAATTAATGGTCGTCTTGGGCGATAATAGTTCGCTGGCTTGGGTTTAAACTCAGAACGTCAAGCGTATCGGTCAACAGCACAGCCATCGAGCTATTCAAGCTGCCCATAATTACTATTTTTAATATGTAGAAATTTAAATTTTCAGATTGAATTTTAGAGCAACTAGGAACAAATCGATTATAGGTACTCCATGATTCACCCACCAATATCATATACGATATATAGTATAATTCCTTTAGAGTGTTTCATTGATTTGATCACCCTTTATCTATATACCGAAATTTATATACAAATAAATATAAAAATTGTGTATAGAAAATTTTCTTGAAAAATAAATTTACATTAAAAAGAAATGTACATGTGTAATATGTCCAATATTTATGCTTATTATATGTACTTATATGTCTATCCATACGCATTTTTTCTATATACAACTATAACTATACACATTCAAGTATGTATAAAACATACTTATATAAGTATAAGCATACACATAAATATGTAAATACTATATATAATTTATTATGTAGAAAAATTTTAAACAGATTCACATTTATTATTTATATTTGGAATGTAAGTAAATACTTTACATAATATTCGTACATATATAGGTACGCAAACACAACGTAACATATTATACTAAATGTACATACATACGAGTATATTTACATTTAAAAATGACCACGCAAGTTTTACCAAAAGAGGATATCACAGCTGTCACTAAACGTGCACAGTATACATATTTATAAATAAAATGTACAAAAAAAATATATAAAATAAAATAAAAAATTAAAATAAAATAAAAAATTATGAAAAAAAAATGAATAAATAAATATAAAATTTTGTACATACATTTGTACATAAAATAGATGCATAATTTTTTATACATAAATTCGTATATTATACGTACGTATACGGTACTCGAAAATACCTACATATACATACATACATATGTAAGAACTAAAGATAAAAAATTATTGATCTTTTATAATCTAACTACTTGTACAGATACATAATTTTTATATTATTTTTATATTAAAATCAAATAATAAAAATTCTCAAAAATATAAATGTATAGGTATACGTACATATATGTTATTTATATCTATTGAAATCATACGAAAATATACAAATCTATCTACTTATATACACATACATATATGCATCTGAATATTTCATATAAATTATAATAAACGCATAAAAAAAAATACGCATACATACAATAATGCATGTACATATTAAAATTGATTGCCAAATATGTTATTGATTTTCGAGAAAAAAAAAATACACACATTTCTACACATATATTTGCACATAAATTTATGTACTTTTATAGGTACAAATATACATATATAAAGATAGTTAAAAAAAATATATACATATGTATATATATATATATACAAAAATAAAATAATATCCTATATCCTTCTATGAATAAGTAGTATGTGCACTTTACAATTTTTTAGCCGAACTAATATTTTTTATTTTATTGTACATTTTAACTTAACTTATGTAATGTACAGTGAGGTACAAAACATACTATACATGTATGCATTTGAATGAAAATGTCAAAGAAATTGTTGCGCAACATTTTAAAAAAAAAATTTAACGTTAACAACTATTTAAATCATTTGGATTCTTACGTAATTATTTTAAAAAAATTAATCATTTAATCTCAAAGAAGATTCCATCCAAATGGAGGAAGCTAATTTACAAATGAAGGAAATCGCTATCAATATTTTCATTCAATTTTCAGTGTTTTATTTGAAATCAGTGCAATAATCACGTAAAAGTTCAAGTGTTAATTATTCATTCACAAATTAACGATATACATAATATATTTTGTCATTACAGAGCTGACACTCCAATTGTCAATTTCCAGAGTGATATTGAGATTAGGCGTATTTTCTAATTTAAAGCTTGTGTACCAATTCCAATGTTCCTATATAATAGCAAACGGAAGTCTACGCTGATTTTTGAATAAGATATTCTGTTTGCGTACTATCATATAAGCATTTTCGCTTAGCTAATCAGCGCTGACATTATAAGCTCAGCTCCGCCCAAGCTCAGCTCTGCTTTTTGTGTGCGCGCACGCACGGCACGGACTTAAACGTTTTGAGCATAACTACCAAGAGGATCAATAAAAATAATAACAAATTATCATAATCATTTTCAGTGTTTTTAAAAAATATATATAAATTCTAATTAAGTACTACAGTTTAATGATGTTTTGTTCATCACTGTATGTGTATTTATTTATTTATTTTTTTATTTATATAAACGCAGAGTCAATATAAAAAAGTTAACTTTTTATTACATATCACATAACATTAAATAGACGTTTACATAAATGTACTTATTTTAATTTTCATATAAAAATAAATGTTGAAATTTTTAAATTTTTTCATATTTACAGGGCACATATACAAAAATCATGTACATATCGGATTTGTACAAAACATACACATCTGACATCATACCTAAAAATTTGTATAAAAATATATGAATGCTATTATTGCTGTTGGATCTACTACACACATTTTAAAATATGCCAATATTATTTATCCTTTTACGTCCTTTCTCTATCTATTTATCCATAAGAAATTGACTCTACGACTGATCTACTCTACATACTCTCTATACCTAATAAAGAGCTGTCTATATATTTTGTTTTTTCTTCAATTTTTCTTTAAAATATTTTTTTCCTTATTATATTTATTTTATTAGAATATTTTCAACAGTTTAACAAATATAACATAACAGCCAATACGGCTCCCGTGTACTATTATATATTATTACAGAGATATAGAAAAAGTTAAAATATACACATACAGTTTAAAGTAGGTACATACATTAAAATAAAACCAAAAAAAAAAAATATTTCAAAAAATAACAGAAAAAAAATTAGAAAAAGCAAAAGAAAAATGAATAAATTTAAAAAAAAAAAATCAAACGACGATTTAGTTTAAGTTCGACATCAATTGACTAAACAGATAAAAAACTGATCACGTATTACATATAAAGAATATACAATAATATATACGATCGCATTGATATACATACATGCATATAACATTGCAGTTACATATGTGCATATTTAGTTGATTTAAAAAGTTATTTTATGCCCCGATCATGAGACGTATTTTAAAGTATTTTAAACAACACAAAAATTAAAAACTACTTACAAAAAAAAATGAATACAAAAAATAAAAAAAAATTATAATAAAATAAAATAAATTTAAATAAAAATAATAAAATAAATATGCAGATTATATATACGTATATAGATATGTACAAATATGTGTGTACTTACCATGTAGTCGTATATATAATGAATGTATAATCGTAATAAAATAGTAGCGCGCGGTGAAAATAAAATAATATTTAAAGCACACAAAATAAAATGTACATAATATACGTTTTACGTTACATATCTACCATATGAAAGATAAAATTTAAAAACAAACATACAAAAAATACATCCCACGACAAAAAGATAGACGCGCCAATACATATGTACTAGACTGTGATTGTTCAAGATTAAAATGAAAAAATGGTTTGAGTATATTTTCTAAGATTCCAGTTAAGACAATGTGTTATGTAATAAAAAAAATATTAGGAGAATATTGGTTATAGAAATCTTTTCAGCAATTGAAGAACGTTCGAAAAAGTAGGTGTTTTAAAACAAGACATTAGATGATATGGTGCAATGGGATATGGTTTATGCCTAAAATTTACCCAAATAGATTCTGAATATCGTCCAAAATATTCGTTTGAACCAAATACATATAGAGTTATAAATTTTTGATTGAACAAGGGAACAATACTCATTACTAATAAAAATTTTTACACCAAATTAATCCAGTCCAGTTCAGATTACACAAAAAAGTTTAAAAAAAAAGATTACACCAGAGTGAGATTAAAATTAGATTCTGATTCTATTTCTAATCTCATGCTGGCGAAAGTTATATTTAAAACCTGTTTACCATAACACTATCATACAGTAATCTACGGCGCTGAATTGTGAATGCAATCTAATCTTAGCACGTAATCTGAGCTGAATTGTAAATGTAATTTAAAGGTGTAAAATATTGTTTATCATGATCGGAAGTCAATGGATGGCATTAGTATGACATTAGACGCCATTTGCAAAAAAAATTATGTCACATTCACATTATAATATTACTTTTTCTCAATAGTGGTAGGAGGCAGGTGGCTTGATAGTAAGGAAGGAACGATAGGTACAAATTTCTTCATGCATCTATCTTTTTGTCGTAGATTGTATAGTAAAATGTATTCTCTGAACTTAAGTAATATGCAAAATATTGGTTTTAATTTTTTTTTTTTTTCTATATTCACTCACTGCTATCTACTGTACTACGACTCGACTACTACTACTTTTTATTCTTTTTATGTACTTGGTTCTCATTTATGTTTTTATTTTATTTTCCTTATTATAATTATTTTAGTTCTAGTGTAGTACTTGTAATACTTACATACTTTTTAATAACGTAATATATAGAGGTAAAAATGGATTGAAATTTTTCTTAAGTTTTAATTTTTTCTACACACATACATATTGTACATGTACGTTTATATGAATAATCAAAATAATCAATATACATAATATTACATAAATATATACATACATGTAGATATTAAAAAATCTATCTATAAGTCTATATATTCCCTTTCCCTTACATTTCTTTTTATATGCACGAACGTAGGTATATATTATAGTTTGCACATTTTTATACAATAAAGTAAGTATAGTATTTATGCAAAGATACTTGCCACATACATATGTACCCATATTCATGTGGTATAACAAGAAGAAGAAGAAAATATATCTATAGAACCGTGAGGTGCGTATCGTATCGTATACTCGTATTATATGCATTACTAACTATACTACTGTCACGTTAAAAAATATTCTGCATATCCTGTAATCGTTATCACTAACGATACACTTGTCCAATTTATTTGCGCGGTGCGGCTCTTCACTCAATACGGTCATTATACCTTTAAAATTTTTATACGTACATATATCTTCCCATATGTATACGTGCATTTTATATTTATGTAAACAATATAAACCATATATGAACATTTGTATAACGTATGAACATTGTAAATTGAAGTATATGTAGTATCGATCGTAGCCTAGTTGTTTGGATATTCATGTCGTATTCAATTTGCTCACCTTTTCATACCTTTATTTTGTATTTATTTTTTTCTTTAAAAGAAAAAAATGTTTTTTTGATTTTATTTTTGTTTTATTTTTGTTTTTTTTTTTCATTTTCTTTTACGTTTTGTTTTGATAATTTTTGTTTTTCTTTTGTTTTTATATTTTTATTTTGTATTTAACTTTTAATCTATGGTATATAAATAAATTAAGAATCGCACAGCAAAATATCGACACTTTCGAGTATATACGAGTAATATTTTGTTCATATAATACTTGTCTTGTATGAACATATTCCCCAACCAAGATAAATTTACGATTGTTTAAACTGTGATCATCAACCGCCGCGATTAATTGATGCTGAGATCAATTTTAGGCTACCTCAGACTTAACCTCTAAATATCGTTTGAACATAACGTTGTTATTAACAGCAACAACACTCGCCAATATAACCATCACACTACATAACCTCACCTCTTTGTCATCGTCTCATTTTAGAATTACTCACTTTTCATAATCAAGTGGAAGTGGTATGCTCCACACTTCGAGAACGAAGTTCGAAAATAAATTTTATCATAGATTGTTGAATAAACTGAAATTATATCTGTCCTCCATCTTGTTGAAATTTTAATAGTGATTATTTAGAGAGACATAGATTTTATTGGCCTTTTGTCACTCGAGTTTGGTGACTGGGCTGCCATCTTATTTTTGAGCATCCAAACCTACTTAATTGTGACTAAATTCCATCTTCAGTAAAAGCAGAAAATCTATCGATGAGCTGAGAAAAATTGCTCAGGACAGAAGAAAATGGAGAACATTTGTTAAAGCCATAAGCTCCTAAAGGACTATACGGACTTTACTATTATTATATTTGTCTAAAATATATTCGACGAATAATATTGGTTGATGAATACGGCCCGTGTAAAATTTACTTACTGGTATATATAGATACTGTAACGATTACGATATAAAAATTCTACGTACACGATATGCCCACTGCCACTGTATAACCAAAATGCATGTAGTAAGTAGCATTCGACCTCTTTCCTTTCTACTTCTATATATTACATTGAAAATTATATCTATAAACTATATATTTTGAATTTTAATATAATAAATACCATTTAGCGTGTACATATTACACATGAATTCATGAACAAACATACATATACTCTCAGTACATGACTACGCGACAGTTTTATCAGTTTTATAAAAACAAAAACAAAAAAAAACATTTTTTCCGTATAATCCATGAAAAGAAGGAAAATAAAATTTAAATCAAAAATAATAAAAAAAATAAATAAATTAATTAAAAAACAACAAAAAATAAAAAAAGAAATAAAATAATTGTGAATAAAAAGAATTAGGAACAATTAAAAGGTGTGCAAATATGTACTTAAGTATTTAAATCACATTTATTTAACACAGTAGTAATTTGAATAAATTGTAATATTCCTCCTCTATACCATAAATATATTATTTGTATGCTTATATGTGTACTGCAGACAGATATGTAATTGTATAAACAAAAGATTTAAGGCAGTTACTCGTCGTATTTGAAAAGAAGAATTTTAAAATGAAATGAAAATAAATTAGGTCAAATTTTATTTTACGTATAGGGAAGCCTTCATTTTCATCAATTTTGTCATCATTATCATCATTTTCTTTTTCTTCTTCTTCCTTTTGGACCTTATTCTCATACACATAGCTTAGGTTAGTTCAAATGTACTCTTAATACTTAGTTCATTTATTTATCCTTTAAAAATATGAAAAGAAAAATAAAATAATGTAAAACCAATACATTATCACATTCACATACAAACTTTATGTATCCATCCATATACGTATATACATGTGTATGCTATGTGGATATGTAAAAAAGTATAGTTGAAAATTTTAAACATTTTTATCTAAACGAAATAGAGTAGGTAGTCATGTACAACAGATACTGTAAGTGATTGGTTTATCATAGACTCAATTTATATTTTTCACCATGCATTTTACTTTATTATGCGTCAACATGTTGTATGTACTTATATAAATACACAAACATATCTAGATTTATATTCAAAACCTATATCCTATATCACACAAAAGTGATTGAGGATATTATGAACTTACATGCATGTAGTTACATTGTAAAATACATATAAGAGAATCAGGGCTGGATTTATGTATGGGCAACATAGGCGGCTATACCTAGGGCGACAAATTGACATAATTTTTATTAAAAAATGTAAATAAATGTTCGTTAGAATTCAATATGCATTATCATAAGAATATCAAGTAACTGTAGTATACTCTGCGATAGTACGAGTATAGTATTTTACACATCATAGTGTATGTACCCATTTTTGAATTTTGAAACTTCTAACGTCCGGATCCCAATGACAGCCTGAACTTTCAATCGAAACATTTACTTGATTAGTTAAAATGTAAATAAATTCAGAAAGTCACAATGATAATGTCAGCGTAATTTTTCGGTTCAATAATAGATTTAATTCTATTTTTTACGTTAACGCAATGGAAATGAACCATTATTTTACAATATTTTTCAAAGTAATGTTGAAAAAACTGATGAGGAAGAAGAAGAAGGCGTGTTTGACATTTGTAAAGTGAAAATTAAAATACTTAAAAATAAATGTTGCCTTGCCATTGGTCTTTGAAGAACGTTTGACTTTAACGTAAACGTTTCGATTCAATGTTTAGACTGTCTTTGCGCCGACAGTAATGTCTAGGGACCCCTTATTGATAAATCCGCCACTGAGGTGGATATAACTCTGCCACGTAAAATCTTTAGTTATACTACACTACAACTATTTATATGCCAGCACAATATAATCGCAATTAATTGAAAAACATTTACAAAATTTCCGATTAAAATGAATTACTCATCTAAAGTTACTGAATTTTATGAATTTACTTTTAATCTAAATTCGAGTATACGATAGACAGACATACTGTACATATATAGGAATGTTATAATGTGCGGTACGTGCTAAATTATCTGGTCCTTTTATTTGTTCAATATATGCCTACTTCATATACACATGCAGATACGACGTGACTGTACCCACATATCTATTTATTGGTACAAAAGTATGATTTTCCTTTATACCATACATATTAAATAAATTTTCATACACTTCAGATCTCATACACTCGTCTAGGTACCAATAATCTATAAACTGAAAGTTAAGAAGAAGAAAACAAAACGTACCAGACATTTATATCGCACGTTTAAATTAAAACTGTGATAACATATTATATATTATTATATTCAAAAAAATATATATATATTTGGTAAAGAATTTCCTTATGTTTTCTTCTTTTTTTTTTTCTTTGCAAAGTTTAAAAAGAAGAGCAAAAAATCTCAGTCGATAGTTTAGTCAGTGACGGAATTTTTTTTTACATACATACGGCACGTCAGAGAAGAAAATATCACTGCGTAATTTTCTTCTTTTTCGGTGGCGTGCAACTCATTTTTTAGGTCAAGCAAACCATAATTATGCCTTCTGGCGCGTACTTAAAGATTCTTCTTCTTCGATGGAGTGCAGTTTATTTCTTAACTGAAGGAAGCCATTACTTCCTGTGCGTACGTGTGGATTCTTTTTCATAGATGGTGCGTGTAGCTCATTTGTTAGTCGAGCGAGCTATTGCCTCCTATGCGTAATTGTGGATTCTTCTTCTTCGATGGCCTGCAGATCACATCAGACGGGTTCAAATCGCATCAGTTTTATAATCCACAATAGACGTGATTATACGTACGTACTACGTACTTTATGTCCTTATCTATGTAGTAATTTACTAATTAATATATGAAATGATAAGAGTATTATTATAGAATGCCTAAAATAATTAAGGAAACTATTACATGATCGATTCAATTCAAATTCTGTAACTGTAAACATATGCTGACAGATAAAGGAAATGAATGAAAGAATATCGAATCGTTAAAAACACAAATTCACGCAGATAAAATCTAAAATCTAAAATCTAAAATCTAAATGAAAATTTACTATACAAGTACATATATCGTTCAATTTCTATAGAAAGGATCATAATTTTTGTATTTTATTTCTATTTGAAATCTTTATTTTTTGTATTATACATAACATACATTCGTACTATGATTTTACTGTTCTTTTCTTTAACACTTTTAAGTTTTCCTGCCCTCTAATGATAAAAAATATAAAAAAAAATGAAATTTTCTTATATTTTTTTTAATAAAACACAAAACACATTGGAGAATACATTTCAGAATACATTTTCGTACGTATACATATGAGTACTTATTTGGCTTCAGGCTGTGAGCAAAGTACGTATGTATAGGCACGTATAGTTAATATTAAATAAAATCTTTTGACTAACTTTTATTATATCAATATTCAATGATCAAAAATCCAGAAATAGAAAGAGAAATATTTATACAGAAAATATGAGGGGGAGAGATAAAAAAATATCACTTTTCTGATTATTATAAATTTTGTTATTCATTTTTATTTTCTTTTGATCTTTAGCGCAAATTTATTTCCTTATCTTGCATTTCAATAAAAAAAAAAAAAAATAAATACTCGTAATATAAAAAAAATAAAAATAAAAATAAAATTAAAATATATTGAAGAAAATCTTAAAGATTTATTTATATTTTTGTTTTTAGTTTTTTTCTTTTTGTAAATTATTTTTCTTGTTGTGTGTCTACGAAGACAGTTTTTTTTTTTTTTTTAATTTTTTGAAGGCGGAAACAAACATTATAAAATGTTCATGTATATGCACAACACTTATTCATAAGAGTCTGTACTGTACAGTAATACATATTGATAAATGAATGATTTAGTTAATAATGATCCACCCAAATTATTTCTTGTTTTTTGATCATTTCAAGAAATATACATTTATATTATGTATACATGTTGCTTTTGTAGTATACGTTTCGTATACATTGTAGGTATGGATGTACCATTTATATTTTATTATATGGATTTGTATTAAAATGATATTAAAATTGCACATAATTTTCAAAAAAAAATTTTAAATATAAGTATAGATAAATGTACATAGGAGTACATGAAAAAAAGAAAATAATATGCATACCTACACCTATGTATATTTGTATGTATTTTCATATACAATTGTCTATACAAGAAGTGTTAATCTGAATAGTTTTCACGAAAAGTCTCTGTGTAGTCCAAAAGTATAAACTTACAGAAGAACTTATCGAATGTGAAACCTCTGTTGAAAGCGGAAACCTCTGTAATGCCGCTTCTACATTCAATGCAGTTACTTCAACTTGGACTTCAACTTTCGACTTCACAGAATGCTTAACATGTAAAAGTAGCTGTCAATTCTACTGCATTGAATGTAGAATCGGCATAACTTTCTCTTTTTAAAAAAAAAAAAAAAAAACAGCACGACTACTACGAGAGAATTTTCAACTGTCAGAAAACTAAACATTGAAGCTGAACAGGCAAGATTTTAGGATCATGAGAGTATTACCGTATTACTTACTTTAGTGACATGCTATAGACCAAGTACTCGTCCTCGCCTGCATAAAATTACGAAAGTTATTTCATCAATTTACATATATAATCGTACATTTTGCTCGAATAAGATCATTTCGGTGGAGACCCAGGCTCCACATAAGTTGTAGCGCCATTAAAGAGAAGAAGAACAACATTTTTTGTAAATGTCAGGCACTTGACAGATTGAAGAATATAAGATCTAAAAAGTTCAAAATCTTCTAAAGTTTTCAAGTAACCATCGGTCAAAATATATGTTTTTTATATCCTGAAAAATATCTGTAAATTTCTGAATAAATTCGTATAGATCTTATGATTTTTGAAAAGCCTTAGGTTTCTGTTTCTTAACTCTCCTTATTCATTAAACAAACAAACAAACTAACTAAAAACAGGACAAACTCTCTATAAAAAAGACAGAAAATTTTGTCACTTAATTATTCTCCACAGAAATAATTTATTTTTTCTGTGCATAATATAAATATTCCGTTTTTGACTAGTTTTACTGTATACACTAATACATGTACATACATTTGTATAAAAATAAATATATATCCACACACATGCATAAGTATATGATCATTTAGCGCCTTTATCATGATCAGATATACATCTATAATAAATTATCTTTTAATTTCAATGTACACATCATATCTAAGGATATTATTTTCTATATGTACCTATGTATGTATATATACGAATATTTCAAATTAATTTATCAATACTTTATAATGTGTGAAAAATAAAAATAAAAATGAAAATAAAGCAAAAATAAAATTCAAACTGAAGAAAAAATTCTGAAAACAATTTAATTTTCACCAATATCATACTCATACAGATACATACTCGATACTCGTATATAATTTGCTGTGCATACGAAGGTATTATAGGTAAATACTTAGGTTTGCGCATGTAATACGAACGTGTCGTTGAAATATGTGTGTGGTATTTTATTGTATATTTTTTATTTTCATTTTCTTAGACAATTTTTGTATAATTTCATTTTAAAAAAAATAGAGGATACCTACATCTACTCGTACTTTATTCTGTCTCCGACCTATCACTTATTAAAATATTATTGTTTATTATACTCAGTATATACTGTACTGTACATACATACATAAATATGTACGTAGTCATGTATAAAATAAATTTATGTACCACAGAATGAATTATATTATTTATGGAAAAAATTTAGAAATAAATATAAAATGAAATAAATGAAATTAAGGTGTTAAAAATACATAAGTAAGTACATATATTCACTGTACAATACTGTATAATATAGATTTTATTTGAATATATGCGGCATTATGTTTGTAAACATTATCGCAGAGATTCGATGATTGTCCTGAACTTCAAAAAACTATTCGAGTATAAAAACAAAAATAAAATCAGAAGAAGAAAATGAAAAAAAAAAAATTATTTAGCATTTTATATATAAAAAATTAAAATATAAAAATAAAACAATAAAAGGAGTAAAAAAACGTAAACAAAAATTATTTAAAAAAAAAAAACTATAAAAAAAATTGCGGAAAATCAAAGAAAAGATGATCATGATGGTGATGATGATGATCAACACAACGCCAAAATATACAATATCTTTGCATTTATGTGAATATATAGGATATCTGTGTGTATGTATATGAAGATTAACACTCTTGAAAGTACCAAAAATGAATTTATAAAAAAAAAAACATATAAAATGTGTAATTCACGTATATGATGTACAGTCTCGGTAAAAATTAATGAACTAAGTAGCGTGTGTAGTAGGCAAATGTAACGAATTTCTTCTAGTAGATACTTCAATTTTACTCCAAAATATTCAGTATCAAAATTTGGTCATTTATAACTTATTTATGTATAGTATTACAAAATGACAAAAAACATAATTTTCATATAAACTCATCATCCACCACTTTACTTCGGATAGAAACTTAGAGCAATTAATTAGAGAAAGTTTTATTATTTTTTTGGGACTGATCTTACTAGCTTTCATTTTTTTTTCTGCTTTTCAAATATCTCTCAAAGATTATTGTTCTATGATGTGATTCGAAACGAAAGATCGAACTGTCTATTTCAATTCACATTCGAGCTATAAAATTCTTTAATCATCGCGTTTATTAGATTATAATTTATTATTATTTGATGTCAGGAAGGTCTGTGGCTCAGTGGTAAATGCAAATTATCCACTGATCTCGAAGTCATGTCACATGTTCGATTCTAGTCCAGTGTAAAAAAAAAAAGTAAGAAAAATAATTTTCAATTTTTCCAACTTTGATTATTACACACCTTCCTCCATCAAGTCATTCAGCTTTGAATGAATACCAGCTTGCTGGGAAAAAGAGGTTAGAAATGCTACTTGCTGATGTTAAAAGTAGGACAAAAGTATAGTATGTAGAAAATGAGTGTGTTTCTCTATCAATAACTCAGTGTCAGTGTTTCGCAATCCATATGTTAAACTGTATAGGTGGTATTCATGATAGTAACAAGACTTGAAATCACTTAGATGAAACTTCTGGCTCGTTTAGAGCTGATGAAGTTTGATGATGAAACTTTGTTCTGATGCTCTGATGGCATATGGAACGAATATAATTATGATCAAAACGAAAACTTCTAGATCCAAGATATCAAGTAAAACATCATAAAAATATTGATGCAGGAAAAAACTTTATGGTCTGCAAATATGTAACTTTTGTTTTGAGTTCGGACAAAAAATTAAGGCACACACAAGCAGCACACAACAGGCTTTCCAATTGTCGTTTAAGAAGTTTATGGCTCCCTTAATTTTTAGCAACACTTTAATATTATGACGTAAATTACATACATTATATATTTATAAACATATGTATGCAATGCTTATAAGATATCCTCTTTTTGGACTTTTTATTTTATTTTAATTCACTTTATTATTATCACTATTATTATTATTTCTGTTTTGTTGGCTCTTTTTTATATTTGTAAAATTTCAAGTTCAAGTTTAGGCGTATATTACTGTTATTTATAACGTGAGTATACTTATGTATGTATAAGGTATAAGCAAGCACATAAACATATACGTAATATACTTCTACATCTTCAATTTATTCGAATGTAAGATACACATTTATAGGTGCAATATGAAAAGTTTTTCTCAAAAAAAAATATTCAGAACATCTTACATACTTATATAAGAGATAAGAGTATGTGCCCATATACATATACATATGTAACGATGCACACGACTCATATACATCCATGTGTATGTATACAGATGTATAAATATGTAAGTTATTATTATATAAAATGTCTAACATTAAAGTAAAACAGAAAGGTGGTATATTGGATATACTAAATGTAAATATACATATATCTGACCGCACAAATATAACACTTTAAAGATACATAAATACATACATACATATATGAGTACATACATATATCAAGAAAAGGGATATTATTTATGATATTTGATTTATCTCATATTTTTCGGTCTTTCTTAATTATAGAGAAATAATATAGAAGGCTGGCGTGATAAAAATCTTTTGCATACACATTTTACGCATAAATACTAATTATGTATATACTCGTAGTACGAGTATTTGCAACATTGAAACTGTGATATATGTAAATCCTTGTGTATACATTCATATTAAAATTAAATGCATGTTTGAATGCAGTTTGAATACAGTGCAATATTATGTCCTTACATTGGCATAAAAGTAACTCAATTTGAATAAAAGTATAACTCAAATCAAGTCAACGAGTCAAGTAATACCCGAGCTAAAGTACGCATTCATATACTTGTAAATATAAATACCTTTGACTTTGGAAATTTATGTAAATTTATGTAATATAATAGGTTATGTTACATTTGTTATTTGCATGTCAAATTTGACATTTTCAAGTAATGGTGTTCAATTAAATTATTAAACATTACAAAGGACCAAACCGAAAACAATCAATTTTAATAACTTTGTCATTGACAAAAATAGCTGATGCTAGACAATATGGTGTGATGGTTGGCACATGAACTAAAGTCAACGAAAACTAAAGGAATTGAGTCTACAGTTTCGTTTGTCTGTTTATATTTCGTCTGTACTTTCGCTTATTAATTTGAAGGACGAACGTGTCATTCACATATAGCATCACTCTTTTCCCAATCATTTGACTATACGAAAACTTTTGTTGATACTTACTTAATTAAAGCAATGTGAAGGATAATTATACTTGTGATAAATATGTTAATTTTCTTTCGTTCTTTTCCTTTTTAAAAATGACTAATTCCATAAATCAAGAATACAACAATGAAGCAGAAACAGAAAGAACCTAATTAGGCATCTGTTCGACAATTATTATATAGTTAGTTTCGATAAAATTCACTTAAGCCAACGTCACTTCATTATTATTGTCAATTTCATATTGCCCAATCATGTAATCAGATTTTTGACTTAAGTACTTAGTTAGACCTTAAGCAGTTCATTTAAGTATTTTATTATTCGCACACAATCATTCAAAAAAAATGACATTTTCATCTGAAATGACAGTTTAAACGATAGATAGAGTCAAAGTCAAGAGAGCACTTCTTATACACATCAATATACTCATTACTCAAGGCTCAAAGAGACGATAACAGACGTAAATGATAAACTGTCATTCAAAGTGATGTTTGGTGTAAAATAATGAAGAAGAAGAATATAAAAATATTTTTATATTTATTGTCATTTATAATGTGAAATTATGCTCACATGTTGGATTTCTTTCTTGTAGTCTCGTAGTCTATAAATAGTACAAAATTGTGTCAAAATATTGCAAAGATGAATGGAATGATACCAACAGCAACAATACATCATAACATACGACGACGACGAGTACTATATTGCACTGTATCTTGATGCTGTATTGTATAGTATGAAAAATTAAAATTCCAATGCAAATATTTTGTATTTCTTGATGAAAACGTACATCTACATTTATATAATTGTGATGAAAGAATCTATCGAAATTTTCGAAAAATTTTCTAGTACCTATAGTCTAGTACCTATATATGCGTAGATATTTCATAAGAATAAAATGAAAAGAATGAAAATAATCTAATGAATATTTTGCTTGCTATACAAAAAGAACTAAAATGCACACTACATACACATATGATGTGTGTATCTATCTTTAAAATACTACAATAACTGATTGTTACATGTATTTACATACCTTGTACATGCTACCTTTTTTCCAGTAAATATCTGTACAAAAATGTGATCTATCCATAGAGGAAAATTTACTTATCCTACATATATGTAGATACATACTCATATGAAAATATATTTATACAATGTTGAGAACAAAATAAATATACCACCAATTCATAGGTTAAATGAAAAACAAAAACTACATTATAAAAATGATAACCGTAGTCCAGTTTACTTTACTACATAAAAAAAAAAACAGCAAACACAGTCACAGACTAAAATGACAAAAATACTTCTTATAACTTATAACTAACTACTATACGGTATATACGGTATCTATATCCATCCTATAGTCCTATATATAATTTTTCTTCTACTCTACATTTACCATACGGGAATAAGCCATGAAAATGATAAATAAAAATAAATACCATAGAACATCAACAGATATAGATACATAATGTTTCATTGCGGTATGTTTTATTTATTCATTTCATTTCATTGCATTTTATTTTATTTTATTTTATTTATTTTTTTGGATATAAAACGAAGCGAATAGTAAAAATATGCGACTATATAAGCGACTATAAAAAATTATTATAAAGATCAGTGAATTTTTGTATACATATTATAATAGCGGATTTTTAAAATGGATGCGCGCACACCACAAATGTAAATTACATTCAAAAGACAGGTTAAAAATGTTCATTCTACAAAAAAAAAAAATGTTTTTAAAATTAAAGAAAAAGTCAATGACAAAAAAAAATATTATTAGAAAATAAAAAAAAACCAATATAAGAAGAAAATGTAGAAGTTTGTATCATATCTGTTAGCTATACGCTATATACCACTGCTGCACACACTCGATCTCGATCTATACATATTATATTGTCCCTGTATCTCTCTATAAACATATATACACTCCTAAATACGTACACATTTATGGGACATACGAGTATATAAAGGGTGGGCCATTTAACGTTTGAAGTTTGAATCGGCTATAAAAACAAACAAAAAGAAAAAACTAATTAATATTTTTTCAAATTTATGATTTTTATTGTAAAAATTCGACATTTTCAAATAACTGCCGTCCAACCCCAATTTTTCAGTACATTTTTTCGATTGTTTGGGCTCCAATTGCGTGAATAGCAACTTTGATTTCGTGCTTCAAGGCATCAATCATCTCTGGGTATGGTTAGAGTAACACTTATCCTTAAGGCTTCCCCACAAAAAACAAAAACAAGTCCAATGGGGTCAAATCACAGCTCCGAAGCGGCGGCCAATTGGCATCACAATTTCAGCTGATTATCATAGATTTTTTCTTAAATTTCTTACCGTTTGTGTAGAAGACTCATCACTTCGAAAGTAATGGTAGAACTATAATTGACATAGCTGACATGGCTAACATGAGAAATAATAACGAATGTTAAAAGGTGACATTTGGTTAAATATAATAACATAGATAACATACTAAACATAAGCAATACGAATTTCACAAAATGAGGTTACGGCTTATGTTACTTATGTCATGTACGCTTTCGATCGTACTGCTTATGTCGAGCTTATGTTAAACGAATTTTTAACGAATGTCGGAAATGTCAATTATAGTTTAGCTCATTGATTTGGTTGTGTTCGGCTGCGACATATGTCACTTATGTCGACTATAGTTCCCACTTAAGTTTTTAATATTTCCCATCATTTTTATCAAACGTAAAGTGTACCATTTCGTAAATGTCAAAGATAAAACTTAATTTATATTAACTGATGAATATCATTAAGTCTGTCAAAATTCAAATTCCAAAAATTAGATGGCTCACCCTTTATTATATCCACACATGTACATTTATGTGCATATCGCATGGTGCATATTTTTTTTTATTTTATACTACCGCGCGATGATCGTTACTTTTTTTTAGAGAAAATTTTTCAAACAAAAAAAAAAACGAAAAGAAAACTTTTTTAAATCTATAAAAGAAAATAATCCGAAAAACAAAAAGAATGAACATTGATTTTTACTTTGAAATTTACTAGTATGCACATATCTACAAAACAAATATAAATATGTGTATGTGTATGTAATCATTTTCTCTACTATAACTATAAAAATATGCACATATTCCTGTGTGTATTTATTATTTGTGCGATCGTTTGGTAAAATACATATATATATAAAATTCTCTAAAGAAAAAGTTAATCAAAAAAAAAATAAAAGAAAAAAAAGAAATAAAAAAACGTTATACATCTTCTTCTTATTATTTTTTTTGGTATTTTTCCTAGAGCCCTTTCACAAGATCAACATAACAGACGGGTGGATTTATAATATGTAATTCTGTACATTATGTACATATGTATGTATGTATATATATTGATCGTATATGTAATATAATGTACACACATTTTAGGACCTTTTCGGCAAAAAACCGCGCGTACATGTTATCTAAGTTGTCAAAGCTACTGACACGAATACTATACTTATATGTATACTCGCGGGTTTTATATGTTTCTCATCTTTTTTTTTTTTTTGTTTTTGTAATTCTGATCTGTTGATGCTGACTATGCATTGGCTACTCTTTTCTCTATTATAAAATGTATATACATACATAATATCGGCAGATATTTAAAAGAAAAGCAAAACAAAACAAAAAAAAAAGAAAAGATTCATACTCGTATAAAAAAAATAAGGAAAAACTAGAAAAAATATTATACAACAGTATATATTTGTTTATAAGGATATAAGAAGGTATATGTATATGGATGTGTATATATGTGTGTGTATGGTACCTTTGATATGTATTGTAGTATACATTGCGATCGGCGATCATATACTTTGGTTTTTTATGTTCAATAGAAATCTCAATTTATCTCTCCACATACGTATACATATAGGATACACACATATTTTTTAGTCGTTATATAAAACTCTAAATAACTGTATATGTAAAAATATTGTAAATACGTAAAATCAGAAAATTTTGAAAGAAAAAAAAAGTTTAAAAAAATATTTTATAGAAGAGAAGAGACCATCATCATCGCATCGCGGCAGCATATAGTTAGTGTACATATTATCATCATCAGTATTATATGAACATCATTATTGTAATATTTTCCAATGCAGGTATTATATAGTTTGAGACATATGCACATACACAGCGAGATATTCGGAGGTATTATAGGTTGGTGGTATTTTGTAGATTCCTATAGTAAATGAGTATAAAGTTTAGTATGCTGCGCGGAAAAAACGTTTCTTTTCCTTTGAAATCTATGTAAAAAAACGCTCAAGAAACGCTCAAGAAACGCTCAAGAAAATAGTTAAGAAAATTTTCACACTTTCCTTTCTTGATATGTCGTATAAATACTGCTTGAAAAAAATTAAATGTATTTTTTGTGCTGTACGAGAGATGGCGTTGTAGTAAAAAATTACAATTTCTTTACCAAAGATCATGATATTTCTTTGATGCAGAAATTTTAACATTTCGTGTGTATTGTCGATAGAGATTGGATGTGAGGAGTGATAATAAACTAGATAAATTACTGTTATCAAAATTCCTAGACCACTGTCAAGATTACACTTTACTGAAAATGTAGTGCATCACTAAATTTCTTTACCAACTTCTTCTGCACAGCATACTGGGCATAAAGTACGTATATATACTTGTATATACGTGTATCCATCTATAGATATCTCCTCACAATAATCTTTAATATTTTTAGTGTGAATAAATCTTTGGGCACTTATTTTTTCATTTTTTGTTGTTATTTTATACAAACACACACACACACACACTGTATTTATGGAATGATATTCATAACAATTTTACATATCACCTTCAATATATTATTTAACCAAACAGTAAAGCATCAAAGGATTTTAAAACCGCCAAATAATAAAACCAAAAATTCATTTATGTACAGATGTACTATATATACAAACGTACATAAATGAATTATATTTTATGTATATATGTATAGCAATAATACCACATACCGCATTCATATGTATGTGCCTATATAAAATATATGTGCTGATATCGATACGATAGTATGAAATCGAATGATATTTTTTTTTTATTCTGTTGTTTTGTTACTGACTTGTTGACTGTTTTTATTTTTTGTTTTTGTTTTTTTTTTTTCTGTTTCGGTGTAAATAATAATAATAATAATAATGATAATAGTTTCAAATAATATTGAAATTGAATGTACCAGTGTACCAGTACAAGTGTTTAAATGAAATGAATGCTCTGTCCTCTGTGTTGCTATGTTGTTATATTATATCACATTCTGCTGATGAATGATATGTAGTATTATGAAATTTTTTTTCTGATATGGTATACAAAACCATATACAATGCGACAAAAGTACATATATGTACAAGTATATTAACACACCGGTAAGATTAATATTGCTATATCCATATATTATTATGCTCATACCTATGCATATATTGTCTAAGAGATCGTATATTTTATACACATATCATGTATGATGGTTCGTAATGTGTATATGCAACACCAATCTAATCGAATATTTAAATTAAATAATGATCTTCGTATTGGAAGTATAACAAGAAAAACAAAAAAAAATACACACATATTTACTGATCCATATACATCTACATATTCACATTAATCGTATTTATATGTACGAATATGTACATACATTTTTACGGTTATATTTTATTTTTGTCCAACATATCAATAAAATTTTAATTTTAATTTGATGAATAATCGCGGTTAATAATAAAATGCAAAAAAAAAATTGAAACGAAGATCAACAAGTGATTTGTAATTTTTGAAATATTTTAATATTTAAAAATTTTAGGTTATAAAGTAGATATACAAAATTTTTGTTTATGCTTTATGGTTCTAAAATAAATGTTCAGTATTGATATACCCGTCCATGGATCTCTGCTCTGATAGCAATTAAAAGAAAATCGTTGAGGTTTTTTTTTTTTAGAAGAAAAATTAACTTGGGAAAAAAATGGCAATGTAAGAACAAAATAATGTATAAATATGCATTTTCGAAACGAATTTTGGAGATATCTTACAAAATTATGTTAAAAACATTTTAAAAATCTACGCTGATAAAGTATTCTACTTATCAGATAGCATTAAAATCATTCTAATAATAGATCAGTGATCAGTCTAAGAAGCCTTACTCCCTATCATGTAAAAGAGTTTGCTTCTCTAACAGCAACTCCGTGATTAGTAATCCACGTTAAACAGTAAGTGCATAAATATGATAGTAATAAAATAAACCACGAGATCACTTTTGATCACTTAGAGCTATGTAGTGCTATGAAGGAAGCAGAAAATATCAAAAAACCTTGGAAAGTCGATTCCTAGTCCTATATATATTACTAGAAGAGATTTGTGCAAGGAATTGATTATTCAGGAGCTATTTTGATCGTGTCAGCAGATCAAAATTTTGTATGGAATTTAGCAGAATCTGTTAACACGGTCTTTAATAGTTCCAATTAAGCAATATCAATACTACTCCTTTTACTCAAATAATAATATCAATATCACATTCCGTTACTCATTTAATGATTTGCCTTTATAATTTTCCACGCGTGGCTCACGCCTTATTAGTAAAATAGCATTCATATTTTGGAGATGATTGAAATTGAAATATTTCTTTTAGCAAGAAATAAAGTTTTATATATGTATTTCTTTACTCATTTACTTCTTCCTCAACTATTATGACTATTTCAACGGAATAAAAAACGGAAACAAATCATTTATAACGGTCAACTGAAAATTTTTTTAAGTATTTCCTGTGTAAAAATTTATTCACAATATTACTATCATCATTTTACACTTGTTTTACACATTAGCAAAGTCTAGAACCTCACAATAAAATAATAACTTCCTCTTCATCATTTTTAAAAATTAAAAGTGTAATTGTGAACTAAAATGTTTGACTGACAATATCAAATAATCAAATGTAACAACTTACAACTCACAGCATTTACACATTGAAGAAAAATAAACTTTCTCATTAACAACAAACTGAAAACCGGAACTTCATTTTTGCAAAAAAAAAAACCCCGGTTAAATTACTTTGTCAATTTATATCGCATTTGACATTCACAATTTTCTATCAAATAAATAATCGATTATTTGTATAATAAAAATCGATTTATTAGAAGAGTTTTATGTTTTTTGGTTATTTGTTTTAATTTTTTCATATTCTCTTTTGATTCTTATATTCTTGTTGATTTGTTTATCTTATATTATTTTGTTTTATTGACATTTTTCGTAATAATATTGTACTATATGTTTATGTGTGTATGCATATATTTTTTATTTTTGGTGAATTTTTGTACACACACCGACACCACAGCACACATATGATAAATGATTTCATTCATAAGTCAGTCAAACATAAAAATTTGTGTTAAATTTAATAAAAAGATATCAAAGGAAAATGCAATCAAAAATCAAAATAAATAAGAAATAAATGTATGTATTTGTGTATTCGTATAAATAATATAGAAAATTATTGATAAATAAAGATATAAATAAATAAAAGTGGAATGAATGAAATAAAATAAAAGAAGACATCAAAAGAAGAGAAAAAAAAATTTTTTATGGCGATAATAATTTTATTAACCATAAAATTCAATAATAATAATAAATCACATTAAATTCAATCAAAAAACTGTGGTTAAAAAAAAAAAAAAAGAAAAATACATATAATAAAAGGAAATTAATTTATAAAAAAAAAAATTGTATTATTTTTTGATATTTTCATCAATTTAAAATATAAAATTATTTTAACGAAAATAAAAACAAAAGAATAAAAGAAAAAAAATTTGCCTTATATGTAGTTAAAATTTTAATTCATCATAACATAACATAACGACATAACGATTCGTAAAAATTCTACTACACGTACATACGAGTATGTGCATGTGTAGAGTTGGAAAATTAGAAAAAAAAAAATTAATTTTAATACATTTTGAGTGATGATAAAAAAGAATTATTTTTTTTTTCAAAATTATAATAATTTCGTTCGTCTGCAACACTACAAAAGAAAATAAGTACTAAGTAGTAGATAATAGATATTCTTTAGTACCTACATAAAATGATTTAAATTTCATTTCGGAAATTATTAAAAGTGACAAAAATATAGATACTACATATTGTACTGTGCATATATGTATGTAAATTTCAAAATTTACAAATTTATAATATTTGATAGTTTATACAAAAATAAAAGATTAAAAAAACAGGAAATTACTTTTAAGAAAAAATCAAAATAAAGTACATAACTCATAAAAAAATAAAGTGAAAAATATTTTGATTTAAATTAAAAAAAAAAAGAAAAAATACATTTATTCCATTCTCATCATAATAATAATAAGGGGGAGGAAAAGGGAATCCTTTACTATATCTTACAATTATTACAACATACTATAAAATTTTGGATAAAAACAATGGCAGAAGAAGGGTAAATATTGCATTAATAATTAGTCAACATGTTGACGTATTATATTTTTTAATTATTTTTTATTTATTTATTTTCATTTTTTTTTTGTTTTTGTTTTAAATATTTATTTAACTTTTAATTATAATGACTTTTATATGATGTTACATGTTACTTTGTAAGATTTATGGCGATGTGATGATATGTACAGCAAATACACAGTATGAGGTATGAGATAAGTAAAGTAAAAGTAGAAGTACCTTCATACATGAAATCATTACTACTCTGATTTTAATGAAATTAATTACCCACACACGATACCTGACTATACGGTACCGATAGTAATTATCTTCTTGACTTTTGTATAATGTTAATGCATCAAAATCAAAGTCTTATTGGTTTTGGGATTTGGTTCGGTATTTGATTTGAAACATAATCCATTAATTCATCATAATTATCATACATAAGTCATAAATAATGACAATAATTGGGAACTGGAGACAAATATTTTCATCTCGTGTCTCATTCATTTCCATTGTGAATGAAAATAGCTAAGTAATGTTCATTGAATATTGACTCTAAAAATTGAATTTACATTAGTTACATAAAAATCTGCCCAAAACAAAAAAAAAAAAACTTGTTTTGTTTCAAAATTGCATTACATATATTTCGTTTTACAAAAATAAAAATTTTTTCTCATTTTTTAGTTCTGTTTTTTTTCTTTTTTTTTTTTAATGAAAAACCTGAAATAAAATTTTATTAAAAATTTATTATTACTATGTCAGTCACGACAACGTCACACACACCACATTCATATATGTACATAATTCAATTTCACATTTTTAATAGTGTAATCGTAATGATTTGATTTAGTAAGATTTGATTTGATATTATTGAAAAATTTTGCTATCTGTAAATTTACATAATTTATGCTTACTCATTACTTTTACATGTATTACGTATACACGCAGACAGTATAGACTCGTATTCGTATTCATTTATGCAGTCTACCCTACCCCTACCCTATCTACGTAATGTACTCGATTGCATTCATTACCTATTATCGGTACCTATTTGCAATTTACAAAAATAAAAATGAAAAAAATAAACAAACTGAAACAAATGAATTTAATTTAATTTAATCTGATTCTGTATTTAAGTCAAGCTCATTAAATGGTAATGAAAATAACAACAAGTAGGTAAACTGATAATTAACATGACAATTAAAATTAACAATTTTTATTCCCCCTTATTTTTTTAAAAAAGAAAAAATAAATAAATAAATGAATGAATAAATATTTAAAATTCTTTATTCTGTAGTCTTCTTTTAGTACATTTCAAATAAATGCACATCCACATATAAGTACAGTACACTACATGTTCGTAAATTATTTTGAATTTTTTTTTTTTTGATTTTAGAAAAGAAAATCAAACTGAAACTGGTAGCTGGTGGGGATCATGGATAAATTCAGCTAAAACGAAGGTAAATAAAATCGATTCATTAAAATTGATACAAATATCTTGTCTATGGTAATGTTTGGAAATGATCAAATTTATCGTCATTTTGAATTTGTAAGAAGTTTTTTATCATCAAGTCACAGTCAATAATTCTGTCCAATATAGTCATTTTTCTTGATGATAAATTGACATTTCCAAACGCGGCCTATAATGAAAACGCGGCCTTTTTAAATGAAAAATTAAATTAAATTTTCTCTTCTCTTATCTCAGACATCAACAGTTTTCGAAGCTGTTAAAAAAGATTTAGATGAATTATCGACAGCTGTTAGAACAGAAGCATCAAATGTTGGAGCTGCTATCGAGAATTCATTAAAAGTTTGTATACACAAATTGAAGAAGAAAAAAAATTTTTAAAATAAATTCACTTTTCAATTGTATTTTTTTTTTTATTTTTTCATTTTATTTTCTTCTTAATTTTTTTTTTTTTTTTTTCATCTAAATAAAAAATTATCTACACATACACGCACATATACATTTACATTATATAGTTCAATGAAGAATCATCACCAGTTGGTAGTGTTAAAAAAAGTTTAAGTACATTCTTTGATCAAGTAACTGGTGTATTAATACCATCGATTGAAGATGATGATGTCGAAACTGTATTAATAACACGTGACGGTGCTATAACATTAACTGGATTTCAAAAGCATTTAGCTGATTTACAAAATAATGATAAAACATATTTAGATGAACCAGATAAAGAATTACAAGATAAATATAAATTATGGTTAGATGTTGTCGAACAGGATCAATTCACACAGGATCGTTTAACAAAACATTTAACAAGTAGTGAAATATTAAATGAAAAATATTTATCATTAGTGCCTGATAAAGTATCACATATGGATTTTTGGCAAAGGTAACAAAGAAAAAAAAAAATACAATTTTTTTTTTGTTTTTTTTTTCAAATAAATTCTAATTAATTTTTTCTTTTTTATTTCATGTTCTTTTTGTACAAAAAAAAAAAAAAAATTTACAAAACAAAAGATATTTATTTAAGCAAGCATTGCTAGAAGATGCCATAGCAAATGCTGAAATTGCTGAAAGACGTGCTAAAATTGAATTGAATTCATTAAAATCGATATCACCAAGAAAGAATATTATACAAACTGAGCAACCGAAATTAACATGTAACGAAAATGAAATAATTGCAGCATCAATTATCAATAATACAGATAATAAATTTGAATTTGAAACAGAAAAATTATCAACAACAGATAATAAAAATAAAAATGATAATATTGATAATAACAAAATTAATAATAAAAATAAAAATTCTAATAATAATTTAAAAAATTCAATTAACACGAGTAAAATAAATTCTGTTATTGCTGTTGATACTGGAATTGATTCTGGAATTCATATCGATGGAAATGATGGTGATAATGATGATGATGAATTATTTGATGATACAATTAATTGGGATCATGAAGAGATACCAAGTAATGTTGAATTAACTGAAGAAGAACAAATCAGGCTATTAGAACAATATGAACAAGAAATTCAGGAACGAGAAAAGAAACGTAACGAAAATAATGCTGCAAATATAAATAAAGGAAAAGTAAGTTGAAATTGTGTGAATTGTGTTTTAAAAAACAAAAAAAAATTTATGGTGAATGGTGGTGTGTGTTTTCATAAATATGAAAAATTATGCAAAATTTGATTGAATGGCCGACAAACATTGTAAAATGACATTTAGGAATTCATCGTTTATAAACAGTAGAAAATTTTCAAAGTACATAAATCGAAAGTAAATTCCTAAACATCAATTCGTTTAACCATTTACATTACTACGTCATTATTATTCACAATGCGACTGCGAGGTTTGCTCAATTCACAATATAAATTCACAAAATATTTTGAAACGCAATGCATTGTCGTCATTACGATGCGTTGACCGTTTTCGGTAATTAAAATATTTTCTGACTTTCAATTTCCAGTCAATTCTGACTGTTTTAAAACTCTGACATCACATCACAGTCACAGTCAGATATATACAGTCACCTGTCAGTCAAGTCAGACGTCAATTAATCTTGTCTATGTCAGTGCCTATAGGTATCTGAATTTTCGACATATATCTTACCTTTCAGATCTGCTTTATCAAATTTACTGCAAATTCATATCTGACTCTTCAAACTGCTGCCTTTTTATTTAGAACTTTTTAATCGAATGTACAAACTTTTCAGATCTTAGTAAAATCTTAATTACCGAAAACCGATCATAGTTTTGCGATTTGAAACGTTTGACGTTATAAAAAGACGATCATTTGACATTTAGGAATTATTTCTCTAAAATATGGTGAATTATCTTCATTAATACCTCACCATTTTTGCATGCGCATATTCATCACATAATTAGATCGTGATATCTGTTCATCATGACTGCTCCCAGTCGCAAATCATTTGCGCATGTTAATTTGTTTATTTATGAAAACATCCAGATTAAATTCAAATTTGTTTTTTGTGAGATGAACACAAAAGGATTTTATTTTACGTGAATGTGAATTTTAAGTGAATGTGTGCTAATAATTGTCACATTAAATTTCATTTTAATTTTTTAATCAAAACGATAACGATAATCAATTAAAATTTTACATTTTTCGTTTTTTTTTTTATTTTTTTTTTAATTTTTATTTCAATTTTTATTTTATGTTTTTCTTTGTTTTATATTTGTTTTCCTCCTATTATTTTTTTTTTTGCTTTTGTTATTTTCCTTTTTTTTTCTATTTATATTTTTAGATAAAACTAGACAAAACATCATCATCATCAAATTGCTAAAAAAAAAAAAAATGATAAAATTCCAATAATCCTTGATTATTTATTTTTATAAATTCCTTTTCAACATTCGACTATAATTTATTATGATTAATAATGTGCATATAATTGTACAATGAATGTATTTTTATAACAAAATAAAAATTAATTAATAAATTTAATTATCCTTTAAATAATCCGTATTTTTTTTTTTAAATAATATACACTCATTCACATAATATGGTTGAGTTTCAAAATGTATCGATGCATTATCTTAGTTTGAATTCTAAAATGTCAACAAATGTAATGAAGTCAAAGATGCAAACAGTAAAAAATTGTGAAACATTTTGACGCTACAATTGATTGCATATTTATAGGCGTTAGCACATTCTATTTTAATTGATGGAGAATTTATTGAACTGTCTTCTTGTACTTCACTTTACAAGTTACAACTGTGCTACACAATTAACATTCTTACACATGATCCCTATTTGGGATTATAAATACAAACGTGGTAATCTTGTTCAAAGCTAGGTTTTAAACCATTTCATTGTACAAACTAAAATGCTTCACTATCAAAAAGAATCATAACACATAATACTTCATCGATTAATTTTGAAACTCAGCCTATGTAATCCAAAAAAATGTTCCCTCAAGTTCCTCCCAATTTATTTTAAATTGATCAAAAAAATTATTCCCTGTTTATTGTTTCATTTTTTTTATGTTTTTAATTCATCTTGTCCAATAATAATCACATGAATCGTTTCGTAAACATGTAACAACATTTTTCTGTATTTTTTCCTCTCATTTAACAGTCAGTAGTCCCCATTTCAGTTACAGTGTAAAGATAAAATTTATTTTTTAATATTTTTATAAGTGCAAAAAATTTACAAATTTTACAGAAAAATAATAACACAAAATCAGTAGTAATGACAACAGTAGCAGAAGCAGCAAATAATAACAAACAGAAAACAGTTGGTGATGATGAGCCAGAACAACGAAATGATAAACAGCAACCACAAAAACAACATAAAGATTCTGGTAGTAGTAATGATGATACAACAACATTGATACACGTCCAAAAAGATCATTTCAATAATAAAGATGAAACATCATCAACATCTGATGAAAGTTGGGAAAAAGATTTCGATTTAAATGATTAAGGGAAGAGATTTAATGAAAAATTCTTTTTTTCTTTTTCTTTTAATTTTATTGTGAAAATTGGAAAATTAACGTAATAGAAAAATGAAAAAGAATAATTTTTAATGGCTATTCAAATACAAGCATACATTTATATGCGCATTATAAATAAAATAATTTAATTTTTATGTTAAAATTGTAAAAAGGAATAAAAAAAAAATCTAGAAGAAAAGTAGAAAAAAAGAGGCAAAGAAAAACAAAAAAAAAGACAAAAATTTAGGAGTGTCAAACAAAAAATGAAAAAACAATTATAGATAATTTTCATTGTTATTTTAATTTCGCTTTTTTTTTGTAATATTTTTAATATTTTTAATTTTTCTGACGTGATGACTAAAAAAACACAGACAGACAGAAGACACAGCTAGGTATCTTCCAACGCATACCGATAACAGCAACCACAAGAACGACAACAAAGTGAACACTTAGTTTTTAAATTTAACTGAACAAAACATATCGACGTTTAATACAACGACAAATTCGTTCAATTAGAGCCAGAGCACACATACATTAGCAGCATTTATCGTCTCAACTAAACGTCACATTTCATTTTCATTATTTTCATTGAAATAATACAGATCTGGAACAATGGTCATGTCAATCTGCTACCAAAATGAGTAGCAGAGTGTTTTGTTTTTAGTTTGGGTGAATTTCGTTATGTCTCAATACCGTTTCTATGCAAAGTCACCAGTTTTGAAAAGTTTAAATACCGAAATTTAAACGAAACGTTTTTGTTGGTTAAAGTATCGAGAAAGTATTTATAAAACTTTTTGACAAGGTATCCAGCGAGACATCAAGAAACTCATCTCTTTTTGTGACGCTTGTGTGGAAATTTATAAATCATATTCAATGCACACATTATGCGACTGTAAAGTTTATATTTCGATTCATTACGAAAATTTTATTTTGATTTTAGAAAAATTATGCCATAAAATACGATAAATTTGTCGTGAATGCGTATTGAATTTTCGGCAACATTTTAGCGACTCTTCGACAAGGTTATTACAGTTTAACTGGTAAATGTCCATTATGTGGATCGACTTTAGATTTTGTCACAAACGAATTATCGCAGCACTTCAACGACTTTTCGACAACGTTATTACAGTTTGACTGTCAAATATCTATTATGTGGATCGACTTTTTAGATTCATATCTAAATTTTTTGTAAGTTTACGAGATCAGAATTAAATTTATTTTCAATTTTTCGTTATCGGTATAATAGGATGCTTTAATTCAAATACAATAGAGTGCGCATAATCGAAATGCTAATTAAGTAGTATACATGTAATGTATCTAATCTAAGACTTAAAATGTAACATTAAACAATCCAGAAAGTTGTGAAAGAATTACAAAACAAAAAAGAGGAAGAAAACTAACAAAAAAAAAACATCACTTTGAAGAAAGGAACGTAATCATCAAAAATATGAGCTATTAGATATGAAGGGCCATTATATATTTACTAAACTCTTCTTTATCTATCCATTATTATTGTTATTGGAAATATGATTTGATTCAATATAAAAATTGTATAATATTTCTTTTAATTTATGAATTTATATAAATATTTATGTAAAACAAATTATATGAAAATTAAAATTATAAAAAAGAAACAAAAATAAAAATAAAAACAAAAATTTATAAATGTCCACAACAAATTACATAATATAAATGCTTCACATCAATCGATAATATTGTGTTAAAAAAAAAAAAAAACGATCTATATTTTATGTACTAATAATATATTATTATGCAACATATGCCGTTTTCGGTAATTCAGATTTTTTCTGACACTTTTCATTCAGATCTGACTTGTTTAGCACTGATTAAAAAGCATTTATGTGAATTTAAGTAGTTGAAAAAGTTCTGTCTATTCAGACACTAAAATAACATCAAAGTTAGAGGTTCAATAAAAACCTAACTTATCTAGCATTGTGCTACCATTATATCTGACTTTTCAAACAAACTTATCTTTCAGATCTACTTTACCGAACACACTTAAAATTCATAGGTATCTGACTTTTCGAGCAGCCTTACCACTAAGATCTTCTTTACCAAAAACGCTAAAAATGTAATATGTAACTCAGATCTGAATTAACGAAAACGGCCATATTAATGAATTGTTGTTATCAATGTTTCGATTATTAATCGTATAAAAATAACAAATTTAATTATTATAATTTATTTTGAATTATATAATTTTACATTTATTGTTTTGTATTTTTATTATCGCAATTAAACTAATGATCAATCTAACATTATGTATATTTATACATACATACATATACATATAGTTTTTGCATTAATGTAAAATAATAATAGGCAATTAAATTTAAATAAAATTTAAAATAAAAATTTATAAATGAAATTTTTTTATACAATAACATAATAAATTTTATGCATAATAGATATTACATACATAACATAATTATACATATAGTTATATTATATAATATATATACAAAACATTATACATATATATAAATAAATAAATAAATAAATAATATAAATATATATATTATGTTGTAATCTATTAAAAATTATTAATATAAAATTAATTAATTTGTAATATCTAATAAAAAAAAATAATAATAATAAACAAATTTTATTTTTAGTTATCAAAATTAAATAATTAACAACAGAAAAAGAAAATATTCACAAAAAAAAATTAAATTAAAATTAAATTTAAAAAAAATAATAAAAATTTTATGAAAAACTAAAAATGAATTATAAAATATATGCATTGTATTATATGCATACGAACATAAATATGTACATACATAAGATAAGAGATAATTATGAATAAATTATTGTTATGTACTACATATATATTTTTTTTTTAAATATTCACACATTATATTTGTTATGGAATTGAAGTGAATTACATAAAAAGTCTTACTGCTGGAACAGAATGTGTAGCTGTATAGTTGCGGCTGAAGCATGTAGCAAAGCACGTATTAGTTTAGTATATTCTGAAGTGTTGCATGAGGTTGTAACGAACAGAATGCACAGTGACACATTATGCACTGCTGACTAATGTATGTAGTAGATGATTCAAAACTTTCAAATCGAGTGATCAATTAAGATGTTCACTTGTTAATTAATTTTTCTGTATGTATCGAACTCATAATGGTGTCTTATTTCAATCACAAAAACTGAAATGTCAATCTGTAGTGCTGTAAATTAAAAATTTTTGTTAAAGACAAGCAACAGCTATGACTACAACTTTGCCAACAGCTTCATACTCTGTCTGCTGTTAAACATTAATTTATATAATTTCAAACTTTGTTGCATACTTCAGTCGTAACTATATACAGCTACACATTCTGTTCCAGCAGTTATCCTGCGTCTATACCAGCAATATTATCATCCAGAAAAAAAATTTTCAGAAATGCAATGTCTAAATAGGCGATATCCATATTGCCAGTATAGACACAAGTTAACTGAAATATTGGATTGAAATAACTTGAGTCATTTGAACGAAATGTTAAGCCATAGAATATTATAATTACAATTATAAGTGACACTTGGCGTTAGGCGCTACACACAATCAAAGCAGACAGAAAAAATCTACTACATCGTTCGAAAAGCATATCGTTTAGTGCTTTTCAAATGAACACTGACACTATGTGACAACAGAAGCATCCAAACAGAAAATCTGATGGCTGTGGTGTTTGAATTTGAACAATGTATACGACGAAAGATATTTCGAATTAAGTAAACTTTGATAAATTTAAAACCTTTTAATAAATATCTTATGCAGTTTTGTGTGGTAAATCTGCCATCTATAGAATAACGATTCTATTAAAAAATATATTTCAACAAAAATTTAAAAATGTAAGAGAAAAGAAGAAATCTCTAATCTAGAATCGCAATATAATTCGGAATGATCTCAAAATTTTGTATTACGGCACTGTAAGTCGACGTACATATTATGTAAGTTTCGGAACGACAATACCAATTTTTAATTGAACAAACTATACACGACTTTTAGGATTTTCGCTGAAACTTTCGCGAACATTCAAATGTAATACAATCAATTTTTTTATAATAAATTTCTAACAATTATTAGTTAGCACAATTTATTAATAACAAAAAATGTTTATTAATTTTCTTTAAATATTGTTTAGTATTTATGAATAAAAAGAAAAAAAAAATGTGAAACAAAACAGAAAAAAAAAAATAAGAAGGATAATAGAATTTAGTATGCAATTTATTTTATTTTATTATTTTCTTTGTATTAAAATGATTTTTATTTTACTTTGTTAAATAAAAATATTTTCAAAAAAAATAAAAATAAAATCAGAGTATACTTAATGAAGATTTCTTTTATAAATACACAAAATACATGCACAAATGCACTTATAAAGATGTAAGGGGGCTCATCGTACGATGTAAATACGCATTTGAATGATGGCATCGACCTAGAATCAAAGGTGAAATTATTTTCGATTTACTTTGGAAACTTGAGAATTTAATATTATGGAGAGATGGCAATTAGTGAATAGGAAGGAAGGAAGGAATTTAGAAAATGTTTCTAGGATCAAATCGGAGGACTCAGAATGAGAAATGTTACCTTAAGTTTTTGTACCTCAATTGAAAAAATTTAATGTCGTTTCTTCTTAGCGTTTATCCCACTGGAGTAAAGTCTGCTTGTCTGCACCATTTTATGCTCCATCTCGTATGTTCCCCAGTGTGGTGAGTATTTAGTCCAATGATACGCATGCGGTCATTTACTTGTTGGAGCCAACGCTCTTTCGGTCTTCCTTGAGGTCTGGTACGTTTAGGATTAATATTTCTATTGCAGTTTTGTTGACAAATTTATTACAGCTTCTAAGTAGATGACAGTGACATCGTAGTCATGGTTCGATTGATATTGGTACTATGCCAAGAGTGCTTCAGATATCGTGGTGTTTATGACATGATTTAACTTCGTCATGCCGAGTGTTCATCTTAGCATTTGTATCTTCGTGGTATTCATGCGATTTGCTTATCCCTTTTAGTTGCTGGTCCTGGTCTGCACTCTGAAAAATAATGGAAAATGTTATCTTAAGTTTTTATGCCTCAATTGAAAAAATTAAATGTCGTCTATGCCCCAAAATTTGACATTTCGACGCACCTAGATTTTTTAGTGACAAAGTTTTTCTCCCATAACAAGACCATGACTAAATTTTCAAATTTATTGATAAAGGATATCATTTTCTCTTTTATTCTGTTTCCACCATTTAAAAATCATTGACTTTTTTTTTTATTTTTTTTCTTTTGTTTTAAATGAAATTTTTGTGTAGAATTAATTTGAATTTTAAGGATATTTGACATGTTTTCCTCCCTATGAAGGCATAAAATTTGAAAATAAAATTCAAATAATTTGAAAATTCGTTAAAATTAAGACAAGTTACAACAACAATAAAAAAAAATGAAAAGAAAAATGTAAAAATGATATGAAAAAATCCGTTATATTACAGACATAAACCAAATTACCAAGGGAAATACTGGAAATGTTGGAAATACCAAGGAAAATTTCATACTTATCTTCGGCACATACACGGCGAATACAAATTTGAATTGAAACATTTTTGCTACTTTTACCATAATATTATGAAAGACAGAAAATTTTATTCTATGTATTATCCTTTTAATATGGAATCATCACATATATACATAAAAATTAGGTCCACACATCATCATACAGCATCCAAATTTGTGTTTCATTTTCTATTCTCTGTGTTTCGAATCATTCGATATTTTTCATTTCATTCTTTTCCATCTAAATAGAAGAGAATCAGTACATCCTTTTATCCTTTCTAATATATCAACAATATATACAGTATAGGATAGTAGTGTAGAAAATTTTTGTAGAATACATATTTTCCACAAAGAAAACTTTTAAATACAATTTTAGGATAAGAAGGAACATCAATCAGTCAGTGATATATAGTATTTAGGATTTAAGAGATATGCTGTGGTGCATTTTTTGATCGGTATATAACTTGATATACATATTACATTTTTTTTTTGCTCGACATATAATTTTATCATTTAAATAGATCTTTTTTTTCAAAAAAAAAAAGTTCAAGTAAAAATTAATTAAACGAACAAAAAGTAATTAATAATAATTGGAATTAATTTCGTTTTGTTAAAATTACGAAAAGATAAAAGTGCAAAAAACAAAAACAAGAAAATTATCCTTACAATTTATAATTTTTTTTTTTCATTTCATTTCAAATTAAATATTTTACTTTTCTTCTTCCTTTTATTTTTCTTCTTCTTCATTTTAAAAATCGAAATCTTTTCATCATCGTTACTATATAATTTTTTTTTTTTCTTTTTCCCTTTTACCTTGTACTTGGTATAGTATAATAGCAAGGAAAATATATTACATACCATCATCAATCATCCCCACCCACCAATACCATACCATTTTACCAAGCAGTGATTGTAACAACAACAATAATAGCGAAAACAACAACAACAAATTAAGTGTACATAAGGAAGAAAAAAAATGATGTTACACATTTTACAAAAGAACAAAAATATATCAATTCAAATGTGTATTGCATAATTTTCGGAGTAGTTATTATTTTTTTTTTTTTTGAACAAAAAAAAAAAACAGAAAAGAAAAAATATATAAATTTTATTATTTTTTCTTTCTTATATGAGTATTTATTTTCATTTTATTTGTCTTTTTATTACGTTTTTACTATATATGTATGTATATAAAAATTCGCTGATGGATTTTTTTCTAGTGTAAAAAAAAAAAATTCAGGATAAATCAAAGTAAGATAAATTTTAACACAGAATAAGGATTTATGAAAAAAAATATTTTTTTTTTTTCATTTTTAAGTTTTTTGTTTTTATTTTTGCTATCAAGTAAATTTTATGTTTAATTCAATTTTTTATTTTTTCTTTAATTTAATTTTAATTTCGAATTCGAAAATAAATTTTTTAGTAAAATATTATTCTTTTTTGTGTTTTTTAATTTTTGTTAAAAAAATATATAGATTCCAATATTGTAAAGAGAAACACAAATAAATGACGAATACATAAACGAAATCATATACATATATAAAAATTTTCTTTTCCCTATATAAAGTATGTAAAAATAAATAATGTAGGGCTGTATATAGGGATAAAAGAAAATCAAATCACAAAAGTCTTCCAAAAAAAAAAAAAGTCTTCCAAAAAATTTAAAAAAAAATTAAAACAGTAACAACAACAACAACAATAAAAATAATATATAAGTGATAATAAGGATAATATTTAATAAAATTTTATCCTTTTCGGTATATGTACATATCGTATATCTCTCTATACTATATAACATTTTCATCTGTATAACGTAAAAATTATTGTCGAGCAAGGTAAGTTTATTACTATTTGATTTTCTAAAAAATAGAACAAAACAACAACAAAAAAAATACATCATAAAAATCACATTTGACATTAATTACATATAATATATAGATTTTACAGTGATACAAATCAGATACATAGTACATTATACATTATGTATACGCAGTGTAGTACTCTACAATCATACATCATCTCTATATAATACATTACAACATATGCGATAATAATCATATTATCGTGTATGTATCGTTCGTAAAAATCGATAAATTTGACAACACGTCGTTTTTTTTTTTTCTTTAATTTCGAATTTTGCATATTTACGGAAGTAAATACAGTTTAAATTGCTTCTATTCTTCTATGATGGACCTCTTCCTATAGATTTTATTCGAAATGTAGTATTTTTTTGTAATATTCATTTCAATTATCATTTATCATTATTTTTTTTAGAAAGATATCAAATCAGAAAAAATAAAAAATCATCAAAATGTCATTCCTTAATCAAATCCGATCATTACCATTACCACCGATTAAAAATGTCATTAATGTTGCATTACAAACAGCTAGACAAACAATGCCAGAAAAACCAAATCGATCTGAATATGAGCAACCAATCGGTGGTGGTGGTAGTAGTAATATGGTACCACCGCAAAGACCACAAAATGTACGTTTTGCTGATACAGAAAATAATGGATATGGTGATGGTAAGTTAATCATTTAATAAAAAATATGAGATTTAAAAAATAAAAATGGATCACATATTTTTACATTGACAAGGAAAAATAAGTGCAAGTTGTAATCGCGAATAGATTCCTGTTGCAATAATGTTACATGCTCACTTGCATTTACCCTAAATTAAATGAAAGATATTCTGAGTCATTGTATATTAGAGTATATAAAAAAAAAATTTGATCCCACTAATATATTTTCTTCCTGTTTACTCTATTTGTCTCGACTATTTTTTACAAATCGATCATTCCAAATATGTACAACCGGGTTCTGATTATACATAGATGCGAATGCTGAGACACATGAACTTAATCCATTCAGAAATCCTTCATCAAATCCATTCACACAAGATATGCAACAGTCAGAAAATGGTGGAATGGCGAATACATCATTTATTGGACAAGATTATGATCAAGGATATCAACAATCTGGTGGATATAGGTAAGCGGGTGATTTATTTTTGATTATCATCTTTTTCATTTACGAGAAATTTAAAATTAAAAAAATACAATTTCTAAAAAAAAAGATATAAGTATACTCTGCATATTAAAGGATTATTATTTAATTTATGTATTTTATAAAAATTTCATATATATATACCTGATGGCGATTAGACAAGGAAGTATCGCATCAACAGAATCATCATTTGCATGCGAAGGTGAAGGTAGATCTGATGTTAAAATAAATGAATTTCAAGCAGCATGGAATGTAACGAATGCTATACAAGGTATGTTCATTGTATCACTGCCATATGCAGTATTACGTGGCGGTTATTGGGCAATAATCGCAATGGTCGGTATTGCACATATATGCTGTTATACTGGTAAAGTATTAGTACAATGCCTTTATGAACCAGATCCAAATACTGGTGAACCAGTACGTGTACGTGATAGTTATGTTGCAATTGCAAAAGTATGTTTCGGTCCAAAATATGGTGCACGTGCTGTTAGTATTGCACAAATAATTGAATTATTAATGACATGTATTTTGTATGTTGTTGTTTGTGGTGATCTATTAGCTGGTACATATCCAGAAGGTGCATTAGATACAAGATCATGGATGATGTTAACCGGTATATTTTTGTTACCGTTGGGATTTTTAAAATCATTAAGAATGGTATCAGCATTATCATTCTGGTGTACAATGTCACATTTAGTTATAAATGCCGTTATATTAGGCTATTGCTTATTAGAAATTGGTGATTGGGGTTGGTCAAAAGTACGTTTCAGTATCGATATGGCAAATTTTCCAATATCATTGGGTGTTATTGTATTCTCGTATACATCACAAATATTTTTACCAACGCTAGAAGGTAATATGGAGGATCGTTCAAAATTTAATTGGATGTTAGATTGGTCACATATTGCAGCAGCAATATTTAAAGCATTATTCGGTTATTTATGCTTTTTAACATTTCAAGATGATACACAACAAGTAATTACAAATAATTTACATTCACAAGGTTTTAAAGGTTTTGTTAATTTTTTTTTAGTAATAAAAGCAATTCTATCATATCCATTACCATATTATGCTGCATGTGAATTATTGGAAAGAGCATTTTTTCGTGGTCCACCAAAAACAAAATTTCCAACAATATGGCATTTAGATGGTGAATTAAAAGTATGGGGATTAGGTTTTCGTCTCGGTGTTATAATTGGTACAATATTAATGGCAATATTTATACCACATTTTTCAATATTAATGGGTTTTATTGGTAGTTTTACTGGTACAATGTTAAGTTTTATATGGCCATGTTATTTTCATTTAAAAATTAAAGGACATACATTAGATCAAAAAGAAATTGCATATGATTATTTTATAATATTTTTAGGTTGTTTATTTGCTATTATTGGTATTTATGATTCTGGTAATGCATTAATTGAAGCATTCGAAATTGGCCTACCATTTTAAATCGATATATTCATATTTGATATTTTATTTCACAATAACTAAAAAAAAAAAAATGGCGACAATACAAAAAAAATGGATGACATATAAAACAACTAATTTATTTGACAACATTTTCACATACAATATATGTATATAGTAAGCCCATTAATTGCTAAACATTTTTATGATTGGATCGATTTTATGTTTCTAAAAAAATTATAACACTCACCCTCTTATTATTTGTTGATACACTCACCATCACTCATGCAGCCATATTTGTGTTTATAAAAATTTATGAAGATGACTGAAGACGCAGCAACAGAAGACGTTATACATTCAAATTATATATTACGACACAGAAATATTTAATTGGTTTAACGAACATATTATACCGTATCTGATACTGATATTGATCTGGATTTTTGGTTTTTATTCGACACAAAATTTCAAATTTTCAATTGGATTTTAGAACAAAAATTTTTATTATATTTTTTCACAGTGTACTATATATTACCAACATAATAATTGTGAAACAAAATATTAAAACTATTTTCTACGTTTGTTCGTTTTTAGAATGATATCTTTACAAAATTCAAAATTTATATATATTTTTTTTTCAAATATCGTACATTATACTCGTATATAAATGTTTCACTGTATATAAATCTATACGAGTATATTACCTAGTTTAAGCTATGGTATGCTGCGCGAAAGAAATTGTTAAAGAAATTTTGTGACACATCTTTGATGAAGTAGTTTTGCCAAATCTCTGACTCTGCCTACAACACACAAAAATTTCTGCTCAAAAGCAGTATCTTCATACAACTTTGGCAAAGATATTATAATTTTTTTACAACGACGCCATCTCACGTGCAGCACAAAAACACTTTTAATACCTTTTGAGCAGCGTATATCAAGAAAGAAAACTATGAAAATTTTTTTAAGCATTTTTTTGTTACATAGATTTTAAATGGTGAGAAAAGTTTCTTCCGCGCAGCATACTGAGCTTTAAAAGCAATCCATTTTTATTCCGGATTTTGGATTCATCCCAAATTATAAATTGTATAATTCAGAATGTGTGTATAATAAGCCAAATCGATTTATAGGCGACAATCCAAAATTTATTCAAAATTCCGGATTAAAAATTCGAAATATTTTTGTTTGTCGTATTATAATAACTAGGTAATATGATATAATGTACTTAACATTATATTTTTCATGAATATCCGACAACAGCAAATTAAAACAAAGCATAATGCTCGTAAATCTTATATAATGTTTTTAGATAGAAAGATATCATGTAAATATAGTATATAAAGATAACCACAAACAACAACATATTTCTTAGATTATATAGATGATTATTATATGATGTATATGTAAATGTATAATTTAATTCTGAAATGAAAAAGGAAAAACGACAAAAATAAAAATTAAAAAAATATATACATATAAAGAAAATATTAAATGAAAAAGAAAAATGCAAAATTATTACAATTATCGTTCAATTATTACAAATGAAATAATTATTAATATACTATATTATATACTAAATATTATTAATATTTTAAGAGTATCTACAATATATACATTATAATTTATAAGTACATATGTTAAGATTTAAAAAAAAAATACATAAAGACAAAAAGGATATACCTACTATAAAGCTACGTTCACATTTGGATACAGTAAAAGTATAACAATTTGCGTAAAATATCTAAATAAAACAAATTGTGATACACACAACCTCATACAAATGCTCATACAACATACATATACAAGTATCTCATACAAGGTGCTCATACTTTTTGTATAAACCAAAACCATAGAATTTGTATGGGATTTTGTTTGACAAGTCGCGCTCTCGCATACAATTTCAGTTCAGTTTCAGTCAGCAGTTAGAGAATTAAAACTTTTATAATGTGGTATGATTTGCTCAATATAATTTTACAAAAATGTTAATGTGGAGAATCAAATTTTAAGATTTTCTTGTGCATTTAGAAAACGACATACACTGCATCTGATGTGGTTGACTGACCTGACAGTATAGTCTGCTGTTTTGAAGATCAAACTTATTAGTTATTACCCGTATATGCAACTAGAATTGATTTAAAATTTAAAAATAAAATCTGATCAATACAAACCCGCACATAAGATTAATGAAAAATTTAAAAATATAAAATCTTCCTCATCTTCCTCTCATTTAAACAAATCCAACCAACTGCGACTTGTATAAATAAACGTAATACAAATCTCGATACACGCTTGATACACGCTTGATACAAATCACCATATACATACGTTAAGTCGCTATACTTCTATCCAAATGTATAAACGTAGGTAACTTAATATACATTCATCTATGTATACAAATATAGATATATATAAAAAAAAAATAATATAAATATATAAAAACAATTAAGATCAATGCAACAATTTGTCTTCCAAAAAAAAAAAAAAAAATGTTAAAAAAATAAATAAACTTCTAAATTCTTAAAACTTACTATAATGGTACTACGACACACACACTATATACATAATATAAAAAGTAAGTGTAAGAATAAAAAATTGTTTTACAAAACAAACACAAAAAAACATATGTAACAAAAAGTTATGTTTCATTAAATTTTAAATTTAAAATTAAATTGTTAATTAAAAAAAAAAAAGAAAAGAAACAAATGAAAGTGATTATATTCGAAATTTATATATAAAAAATGTATGTATGTAATTATTTATTGAAACATATTTATGTATTAAATTATTTACACATAAATATAAATGTGTATATATATAATTTAAATATATGAATATAAATTAAATAAAATTAATAAAACAATAATGATTAGAACGGCAAAAAGGAACTCATGGTGAATCGTATGTTGTGAGCAGAAGGGGAGGCATAGTTTATCTGACTTCCCTTTCCATAATAAATAAATAAATTACTAAAACAATAATTGTATAATTATCAGATTAAAATTGAATTTGTTATAAAAAATATATTAAAAAAATTTAAAATAATTAATTAAATGAATAAATAACATACATAAGTATATAAGACATACGCATATACAAGTAAGATGAATAAATAAATATACACACAAAGAAACGAAGTCTTCCAAATACGTACATATAAAACAGAACTATGTACAATTATATACATACATATATACATTACTTATGTACATGTTTACAGACAAATTATTGATAAATAAATATAAAGACTAAAAAGTAAAAATTAAAAAAATAAATATAATCCTGATTTTAATTTTTAAAAATAATTTAAAATCATATAAAGAAGTTCAATAGAAGAAAATATATAAATCCAATTATTATTGAATTCAAAATCACGCATAATTAGATCATATCAAAAAAAAAAAAAATAAAAAATACATAATATGTAATCAATATAATAAAAATCTAATAACATATCTCTCTGTATATGTATGTGTATATCATTTTGAGGAATGAACGAATGAAAAATATGTGTTTTTAAAATAAATTGATTAAATTTTATTTACTTTTTTATTTATTTTTTTTATGTACATACATTTTTGTTATTTTTTTTTAATATTATGTAATAAATTGTTGAATTTTTTGAAATGTATCAATGTGTCATCAATGCATTCGATGTAAATAGCATCAATATATTGATGTTGCATATAAATGCATCAATGTGACAACAATGTATCAATGTTACATATCTATGCATAAATGTGGCAACAACAATATTATCAATGTGACATCATTGCATCAAATGTTCCACTTTAATGTGACAACCATGTACTAATGTTACATATCATTATCAATGCATCAATATGTGTCATCGATGACTGATTCTGTTTTTTTGTTTTTAGAAATTCTTATTACATAATTATGCATTGATGCCACATTGATAGCATTTTAAAATTCATTTCCATACGCAATCGTATGTAATATGAAAATCATAATTTTTTGCATAATTTTAGACGCATATATAATTTTATTTGTTTTTTTTTTTTTGTCGTTCTTCAAAATATGTAAAACCAACGAAATGGACAAAAATAAATACAATAAAATGAGTTGTTTTTAAAAATGTATATGTGTATTTATAAACAAAACAATACATATATTCATACATAATTCTTCATAATTACATACACAAATAAAAAAAAAAAAAACGAAAAAAATAAAAACAATAATAATAAATTAATTAATTATTTATTATACATATACAAAAAAATGAAATGTGACAAAACTACTATATGGCAATTATACAGATCAAATTCTAGTATGTAGATAGTTATTTAATAACGTACATAAATATTATACATATATATATATTATATATAAAAAAAATGTAAAATAATGTAAATGTTAATGTTATTAACATGTATACATGTTAAAATGTACATGTTATTAAACATATAAAATTATATTATAAATATTTATCTTAAAAAACATCATTACACATATATGTATTTATTAAGCTGCATACATTATGTATACACAAACCATCTTATATTAAGTTAAATGTGAATAATATTTTACTAAAAAAAAAATACATTACATACATTACATATAAATATAGAGATAAAATGTTTAGGTATAAGAAATTAATATATTAAATAACAAATAAAAATAATAAATAAATAAATAAATGTATACAAATTAATAATAACAAAATGAAATTATATCATAATGAACATAATGTCTTCCAAAATATTGTGTATGTACATACATATACATGATGAAAACAAACTTATGTATATATAAATAAAGTCTTCCAAAATGTATGTACATATATGATGAATACAAACTTAAATAAAGTCTTCCAAAATAAAAAAAAATCATATCTTCCACAAATTCAAATTTACTTTATATACTTACTGCATACAAATACAATTATTATCAGTATTTCATTATACGAGTACATATGCAATGTATATACATATACGTATAAATGTATACATTAAATATTTTATTGTTAAATCCATATAAACTTATTATATACATGTACTATGCGTATCATCAAATTAATAAAAATAATAATAATAATAATAAAATTATTAATTAGTATACTACATAGTATAATATTCCAATGAAATATTATGTATAAGAAAATTACTTCGAAAAAAGAAGCAACAGTAAATATACATTGCATTACATACATCTATAGTTAAAAATTTCAAATTTTGAATTTGTATAAATAAAATAAAACGAGTAGTAGTACTCTGGTATATTCATTCTTGGTCATTGTATAATGTCGGTTAAGTAGTGACACCTCGTAACTAACAAAAATTATTTTTTTTTTTTCAGTAGAAAGGAAAAAATTTAATTATTGCTACAATTTTAAAGACTTGTCCAAAATATTTAAAAAAACTGTTTCAAATTTAAATATATATTTTAATAATTTTAAATTATGTTATTTTCCAATTTTAAATTGAATAAAAAAAAAAATGATTTTTCGAAAAAAAATTGCACTTACGAGGTGTCACTACTTAGCCGACGAAGTAATATCTTTGTAAATGTTACAACATCGCAAGTAAATACTAAAGTAACGTGATATATATAATTATCATTGTAAAGTATATTATAACGTATAAAATCGTATAATCACAGACCAAAATAACTATATATTTTGTATGTTTATGTGTAACTTAATGACGCTTCTACATTCAATGCGCAGTGACTTCAGATTGGACTTCGATTTTCGACTTTACTGCATGTTTAATGCCGCTTTTCTACATTAAATGCAGTAACTTCAACTTGAACATCGACTTTCGACTTCAATGCATTCTTAACGCACATAATATCAAATATTTTGAGTGCAGTAAATTGAACTTAGACTTGACGTATAAAGAAACATTTGAAATTTTGAAAGTATTTGTTGTGATGTCAAAAAAAAAAATTCATTTATACTGGATGCAGTCGCAGTTTTCTCAAAGTCGAAATTGACGCAAAAGTAGTTGTCAAATCTAATGCGTTGAATGTAGAAGTTTTAATACATATCTATTAAATCAAAGTCGAATTTGATGTCGAACTGCATTGAATATAGAATCGGCATTAAGCCTGTGGTATTATAACATTTTAAGTATTTGCAATGTTGCACAATTTGCAATACAATATACAAGACCAATATAATTTGTAAATGAAAAAAAAAAATGAATATTTATACATAAATAAAATAAGAATTTTATAAATAAATAATTACATATGAATATTTATAAAATGTATGTTAATATCTGGGCGAGTATATAAAAGTTTACTCTTTGTGTAATTGTGTGTATAAGTTATATATATTTATGTATGATGTATAATAAATAAATACAATATGTATATGTAATAGAGTACCTATATGTGTATTTATTATGTATTAAGAATTGACAATAATAAAAAGAAAATTGCAAATATGTAAAATAAATTATTAATTTTATTATGTTATTTAAAGAAGTATGCAAGATAAAGTTCTAATATACAATAAAGCTATATAAATAAATGTAGTTGAAATGAAAAACTGTTAAATTATAAATATTATAATAGATTAAAAATGTGTTAATTATGTATACTATGTAATATTTACTTATTATAAATTTTATTTATTATTATACAGATTTATTTCATATTTTATTTTTTAATTAAAATTAAAAATTTTTTTTTTGTTAAAATTCAATTAATTCTTATAATAATTAAGATCAGTTCACTTATTCAATAAAACAAAATAAATGAAGATAAAAATAAACTAATTAATCAGATGAAATTTTATAAAATTTATAAATTTATATTTTAAAAAAACATTGAAATCAATATTGTGACTGTTATCAAACACAATATATAATTTTAATTTTAACTTACCTATTTTTATATTTTATATTTATTTTTATAATCAAGAATTCAAGTAAAAAGTTTGCAATACAAAATTAAACGTAATGCGATGTTGCTTTTCAGTTTCCTACTAATTCTGAAATTATATTTTATTCCGAATTGTGTATAAAGCTCTTTCGTACTTAAAGCTTCGAAATCTAGTTAAGAAATTTGTCAACAGTCGGGAGAGGGGTTCTATGAGAAAAAAAAAACTTATAATAGCTACAGCTGCGCAAATAGCTGCGTACTGATGTTTGGTTGAGATAACATGTAATTTCATTTAAAAACCTTATAACTTATAAATTATAATTTGGGTTTAACTAAATCAGTTTAAAAAAAGCTTTTAGTTAAGAATTCGTACAGACAGACCGAAAACTGGTTTATTTTTCATTTGTTGTATGTTCAAAAAAAGCAAAAAGTTCTTATCAAGTTAAACTACTTGCATTAAGTGATTTAGGCTAAATCCAAGCTGATTGCTGGCAGACCGAGGAGTTTATCTACTTAAACAGGTTTAGAAAGTTTTTAAATTCTGATCTGTCCTAAGCATTATTTACTTCAATATATCATGTACGGGATTTCGAACCATTTTAGGTTGGCATTTTGAACAGATAGACATCGCATTAATTTGGCAAAAAAACTTCACTTGTGAACTTAATTTTAATCATTTTAAAGTTACAATGAACGTTTCCAATTTTATAATATTTTCATCTACTTGAAATTAAACTGAACTTGATGACAAGATTTCTAGGGCGTAAAGCATTCATAAATTCAAGCTTACTGGAATATTGAATATTGTTACATAAGTGGTAAAGGTTTCATAAGCTCAAGATTTCAAAAAAAAAAAATTTTTTTTGCGTTCAGCAAACAATTTCTACTATGTACTTGCACTACTAATAACGACAAATACGGGGAAAAAGAATGGAGAGATAAAGCAAGAGATAGTGAGAAATAAAGAAGCTTTGTGTTGGAGACCATGGCTCACAAAGGGCTTTAGAGTCGAAGAAGAAGAACTTTCACTTTCAAATTATTGTTGTAATCTTGTATTTTCACATTTTACATTCTGTCGTGCAAGATACAGTGCACATTAGACTGAATTTATGAGAGTTTCTTAAAAATTTAAAATGAAAAAATCTCATATTTAACTCAGAAATGATATATATGACTGTTTAAAAATTCAAATTTATGAGATGTTTTGATTTAAATTAAAGATAAGTATACGCATATTTATCATGTCATGTTACATTTTTCATTTACTAACAATTTTTTAAGCAGAAATTATTTTTAATTTCAATATGATTTTTTAAAGATTTTTTAATTACAAACGTACTGCATTTTTGATCTATTAAAATTAAAAAAAAATATATAATTAGTTCTCGTAAACATTTATTCAAAATATTTTAATTGTTCAATTTAAAAGGAAAAAATAAACAAAATTTATAACTAATAAATAAATTAGTTGAATTATTTAAAAATAAAAATAAAAAAATGATGAAAATCATGATATGCATACATATTTATAATTATTACCGCCAACAGTTAATTATAATAAAAAAAAATCTAACAAATAAAATGTCTTCCATTTATTTATTTGTATAGAATATAAGAGATTTATTTATTACCTAATTTATAATCATTAATAAAAAGAAAAACATGTTCACTATATAAAAAAAATATACATATATAATAATACATATAAAGAAAATTTAAAATGTAAAAAGAAAAAAAAAAACAAAACGAAATTATTATTAATATTTAAATGATATTAATTAAATATTATTGTAATGCATACAACAAAAAAAAATTGATTACGAATATCAAATAATTAATAATAATAATCTATTATATTTACATTATATACATACATTATTATATAATATAATTATATACATTACATTGTATATCATCATTATACATATATACATTATATATACATTATACATTATATATTTACTTGTATTTTAAAAATGAAAATTTAAATGTGAAATAAAAATCATTTATGCTAAAAATGCAATAAATTTAAATAAAATGTTTAATTAATTAATCATATAAAAATTTTTGAAAAAAAAAAGGAGGTTACAAAAAAGAAAATAAAAGATAATTCTTAAGTTCGATTTACAATTCAGCGCAAATTACTTGTAAGATTTAGATGGCATTCACAATTATTTAGAGTAGATTATAATAGGAACAGACCAACCAGAGTTTAGAAACTGTTTGAACCTGTTTAAGTAGATCAACTTCTTGGTTCTTGGTCTGTCAGCAATCAGCTTGGATTTAGCCTAAATCACTTAATGCAAGTAGTTTAACTCGATGACAGCTTTTTTTTTGGACATACAACAAATGAAAACTAAAACAATTTTCAATCTGTCAGTACGAACTCTTAGCTAAAAGCTTTTTCTAAACTGATTTAGCTAAATCAAAAAGGAGCTTTTGGTCTGTCGGCACTATGTTATTACATAGGAACATTGGATTTGGTACACGAGCTTTAACTTTCAATATAATTTTCCCTGTCGCCAGTGTGAGATTAAAAATATACCTAATCTCACTCTGACTCTGGTGAAATCCACGCTGGCTGGAAAAATAATAGCGCTATAGAATTTCTAGTGTGAAAATGAATGAGGTATGAACAATATATTCTGTCACAAAATCTATGCTGGATTGTAAATGTAATTTAATGGTTCATTTACAATTCAGAGTAAATTATCAATAGAGTAGATTGAGTTTTTAAATTTTTTTTGTATTCACAATTCAGATTAGAGTAGCGTAAAAGGCAAAAATGAAGCAGGTATCTTTGGCTTTCAGCTTAATGTAATTAGAAATTATGTTAGAGGGCGTTGTACTTCCACAGTCTGTATTTTATCTGAAAAAAAAAAAAGAAAATGGTAAAAAATCACTAAATTCTGACTTTGAAACACAATAACTCTTGACAGAAATGACGTAGAAGAGCATGTAGGGTATCATTAGAGAGAGGATTAGTTTTCTACTACTAGTTTTCTAGCAAGTACATTGTAGTTCGTAGTTGTTATAGGGTTGTTTCGTATAAAGTAAGTGAGAAAAATCTGCAAAGCCCTCTAACGGCTAAACAGTTGAGATTAGCTAACACCCCCCCCCCCCATTCCAGTGCAATATGATTTTTTGTTTGTATTGACGAGACCTATCTACTGTTTGTGGATTGACCACCTGAGGCCGGACACCCTGTATAAAAGAAAATTTTAATTATACATTTGAACGAATAAAAATTTCATTTTAATTTTAATTTTAATTACAGTTAATAAATTTTTTTTTTATTTATATTTTTAATAAATTTCATATAGTACATGTAATAATTTCAAATATATATATTTTTTTATAAATACATAGTCTATTTTTTATTACCTTTCTTTCATTAATTTTTCTTTTTTTTCATTTTATATATAATATACATTTAGTTGAGTACTAACTGCAGAAACAAAACAATTACTGCTGGAACAGAATATGTAGCCTCTAGCTGTAGTTAAGTTACGGCTGTAAAATGTAGCAAAGTTTGAAATCATATAAATTAATGTTTAACAACAGATAGAGTATGTAGCTGCTGCCAAAGTTGTAGTCGTAGTTGCAGATTATAGCTAGACTTTAACAAATTTTTAATTTGTAACGCTACAGATTGAATTTTCAATTTATGTGATGATTGAAATAAGACGCCATTATATGAGTTCGATAGGTACAGAAAAATTAAATTAATTAAAACATTAAATAAACTAGTTAATCACCTAATTGATCACTCAATTTGACAGTTTGATCGTTTGATATCAACTACAATACACGTTAGTTAGTTAGCTTAGCAGTACATTATCTTCGTTACAACCGAATGCAGATCTTCAGGATATTACTACTTACTACATACTACAGCCCTAACTACAATTACACATTCTGTTCCAGCAGCAACTAAAAAAAAGTAAACTAACCAAAAAAGTAATAAAATTTTAAAAAATGATAAATTTCAATTTCAGTTTTCATCTTTGCACAGTTTTATTTTTATTTCAATATTTAATGTTCAATATTTAATAATTTTACATTTATAGATATTCATATATATTATATTACACATATTACATACATTTATAAAATATAATATTTTCATTTTTGTTTTAATGATTATTTTAATATTTCGTTGAATATTTTACTTTATATTTTTAATTCTTTTCTTAGTTTTATTTTTTTTTTCAATTTGAATATTTGTAAAAGAAAATTAACAATAATAAATATATAATTTCTGAGTACATATAATAAATAAAATAAAAAAATTATGTTAAATGAAATAAAAATAAAAATTAATTTGACTGAATTTTAAAAAAGTAATCAATACGATATCGACACCATAATTCTGTCTGTAATGTTACTGATGATCTTACTTATCTTATTTATTAGGCGCAAAACACAATCAAAACAGATATCTGCCAGCAGAAGCAGAAAATATAATTACTCAACCGTATAAAGTTGTTTAACGATGGCTGTAATCGCCAAAAGGCCCTGGTTGGTCATGGTTTGGGCAGAAGGGTGGCAGTTTATTTATCCTCTCTTCTATAATAAATTAAATTAAACGATGGTTGGAATTGGAAGTTATCGTACTTATTCAAGGAGTAAAGAGCAAAGTATTTTTCTCTTTATCCACGCTTATTCATTCTAATTAAATTTGTCATGCTTGTTTTTCTTCGGCAGCAAGCAACAAAAATTGAGCATTGAGCTCAAACACGACAACCAGCAAATGTTTTGCTTGATTCCATCTGCCGTTATTGTGTCGGCATTCATTTACAAAACACAAAACGATATGCTGGCTGATTGTAACAGATTTCTTCTTGCTGCTTTGATTGTGTTTACCGCCTTATTACACAATCGATATTACGATATTGCATCAATGCGATCTTAGAATTCAGTCTCTTTGTTTTGTACACAATTCAAAAATATTTATTTTATTATTCCACTTGAATTCAAAATACAAATTTCTGAATGTTATAAATCATTTGATCATTTTAAATAGGAAGATAGTATAATTCATTTTTAAAATCACTTATCATTCTAGACAATAAAATAAAATCATTAAATTTTGTTATACTCATATAATTTTTTCGTTTTTTTTTTCAAATTGACTTCAAATTTGTTTCAAAATTAATTTAAAAATAATTTAATTTTTTTTTTTTACTTTAATAGTAATTTAATGTCATATATACTTATAAATTATGTCATGTTTTGGTTTATCAAGATTATGTTACAATGAATACGTTGCGTTGAACGTTCATTGACAGCTGAGTTCAATATAGAAATTGGAAATGATCAGCATTACCTATTTGATGATCGTAATTGAATGAAGCTATAGAAATAAAATTGCAATAAAACATACGATAAAAATAGAATGCGCTGATGCCTATTGTCCTGAGATTAAATTGTAGCATCAAAAAATTTCACAATTTTATAATGTTTGCATACAACGTTTTTGAACTTTTAAATATTATATGTAGTTAAAACGTTACTGGACAACGGATTCAATTAATTCAACTTTCAATTTTTAAATATACGTTGAATCCGTTAAAAAATTATGTAAAATATTGATGTGAATTTCAATTGCATTGTGTGTTGTGTGAAAATGTTCAACGCCTGTAGTGCGGGTCTACCTTATTATAACCTACGAATGTTCAACGTTCAACGGATACAACGAATGCAACGAAACAACTCGCATCCAACGTATACATTGTAACACATCATCTTCAGTTTTTATATTTTATTTATATTTTTAATTTTAAAATTCTATCTATCCTCTACCTCTTACACCGAGCAGAAATGCTTCATTTCAGTACACTTCTTACATACAATATACATACAAAGATTACACTTATTTTTTAATTTAATTATTTTAAATTTTCATTTTCATTTTTTTTTTAAGTCAATTAGCTCTGACTGACTGTTAGACATTACAATGATGACATAAAAAATAATTTTATAGATTTTTCAAAATGAAATAAAAATATTTGCAAATTTTAAAATTCAATTAAAGCAATATTAAGCTACAACGATTAGATACCTACTACATAAGATTCTGATAATAAATATTTAATAAATGAAAATGTTCATTTCATAATCCATTCCGTTTGTTCCGTTTGTCAGAATGGAACTTACAGTTTTTTTATTGTATTTTTTCTTTTAGTTTTCTAATAAAATTTTTTATAAATTTTTGACGTTTATTATCAATGGAATTTTTATTTTATTTTTTATACTTATAAATTCCCATAAAATGAAGGATAACTTATTAATAAAATGTCTTTCGTTTAAAATTTAACAATAAAATGCACATTATTTCAAGTAAAATGAAAATGTATCAAAAACAATTAAAAAAAAGAAAGAAAAATAAAAAAAAAACAAACAAAAAATCAACAAAAATTTCTCATTTTTAACTTTTAAATCTTACTGAAATGGAATTTTACTTTTCTTTTTTTTTTTTTTTTATTTTACATCCAATGTGCAATAATGGTAAGTGGTTTTGGTTTCAATTAATTGGTGTTCAGAGAAGTAAAATAAAAAATTCTGATGTTATCGATATCATTGAATACTGAAGGATAAATATCTGAAATTTATGTTTTACTTTTTATTTTGTTTTATTTTGTTCTTGATAGTCTTTCTTTTTTTCTTTTTTTTTTAGATGGCTTCATACGCTTCATCTATACGACTAGAAAAATCAGCACTCGAACCATTTAAAAATTCTTCCAAATCAGTTTGTTTATTAATTAATTTCGATGATGATGATGATGATGATATTGATGAACGTTTCTTTTTCTTTTTTTTATCATCATCACGTTTGAAATCGTAATCTTTATCTTTTTTATCTTTATCTTTCTTATGCTTTTTATGTTTATGCCTTTTCTCTGTTGTTCCAGATGATGATGATGATGTTATCGTATTATGATGATTATCATAATCCTGTTCCATTAATTTATTTTTATCATCATTTTCTTGTTGTTGTAATTTTAGCGATTTATTTTGCTGCTGCTGTTTTATAATTCCTAAATCTTGATTATTATTTGGTATTACAGTTGTATCTTCACCACCTTCTGGTGATTGACGTACAGATATTTCTGGTAGCCAACTATTATTATTATCAGAATTATCTTCATATGGTATGGAACTTGATGATGGTGACGATGATAATTTCAATTGTTCAATCATTGATGATGTTCTTTTGATTCCAACAACATCGTCATTATTACTGTTACTGTTACTGATCAATAATTGTTCATCATTTATTAATGATTTACGTTTTTGATGATGTTTAGCTAATGGATTCGTTTTAATCGATTTTGTATTGTTTTCATTTTTAATTTTTAGATTTTTTAATTTTTCACTATTCATATTATTATCATTATCATCATCATTTCCATCATCATCATCATCATTATCATAATCTGGTTCATCATAAAATTTGGCAACCATTGGATTACCACCACCGTCTGCTGTATCATCATTGTCACTATCTGAATCAACATGATTTGAAGTTACTGCTGCTGAAATGTTTGTTGTCGTTGTTGTTGTCGATATCATATCATCAAGGAAATTCTTATCCAATATACTACCATCATCTGGACAAAATTCATCTAAACTTGCAATTTTACGTTGTTGTTCATCGATGCTCTGTTTGGTATTATTATTATTATTATTGTTATTCGAATTCTTTAGATCACATGATTTTTGTAATAATGCATTTACTAAATCTTTCTGTGGAATGTCTAAAGTTGCTCCAGATGGCAGTGTTATATTACCAATTTTATTTGTACTGGAATTATTTTGAGATTTTTGTTGCTGTTGCTGCTGTTGTTGCTGTTTAATTTGTTGTGTAACATTTATTTGACCAGGAATTATAATTGGTTGACCACCACCAACTATAATACTTTTTGTTGGACGAAATTCTTGTGATTGCATTGAATTATTAGCTGCGGTAACATTACCACTGTTATTACCATTTATGATTTTCAATTGAGATGAAATTGATGAATTACTGGCTGAATGTGACAAGGATGATGCTGATGATGATGAAATTTGTTTCTGCTGCTGTTGATGCTGTTGTAATGATAGAGTTGATGATGATGTTGATAAGGGTGATGATGGTGGTGGTACACGTGAATTTGATTCAGCAATTTGTCTTCGTTTATTTGATAGATTATTTAAAAATTTATTATAATCAGAATCATCGGATTTCTAGAACAGAAAAAAAAATTGTGGATAAAAAAATAAATAAAAATAGTGGAAAAAATAAAAACATCAACTCCTTGGGTAGGTACTTACTAAAAATTCAGCTATCTCAAATCCACATATTTCAGTATCACGTTTATTACGTTCAATTAATGCTAATAATGTCTCTTTTTGCAGTCTTAAAAATGGAAGTCCTAAAAATTTATGAAGTAATCGTAAACCAAAACCATTTCTCATAGAACTTTCAGCATATAGAACTTCAGCTGGACGACTAAAATTCAAAGAAAATTTATATCAAAATATTAAAAAACAAAAAAAATCTCATTTCATTTGAAAATTACTTTTCTCCAAATGTTTCAATTAAGGATGTTGCTTGACCAATCGATATAACACGATGATGGCTCATATCACAATGATTACCGAGTATTAAAACTGGAATTTCTGTTGGAATTTTTGGTAATTCACGTGTCACATAATCAAATGTCCTAAAAAAAAAAAAAAGAAAAAATCCATAAAAATTTTTATATTCTAACTATTCGATTTGAATTTAAGAAAAACAAAAATAAAAATTCTCAATAAATTTTATTTAAACTAACCATGATTTTGTTACATCCATCATCAGTATAACACCATGTGTACCCTTATAGACATCAAGAAATTCAGCATCTAATGCTGGCTGCTCTGGTAATTGACAATTTGTACTCAATTTTAGACCAGTATGACGTTGTCTAGCTTTACCACGATCAACAACATCCCATACTTCAACTTTAACAATATCTTCGGTTGCCTTAAATGACCATTGTATTGAAGCAACTTGAATTTCTTCAGTCGGTGTATACATTTCAATGAAACCACCACCTTGTAATCGTTGTAATAGACATGATTTACCAACATTACGATCACCTTTTATGATTATTTTCACTGTAATCCAATTAAAAAAAAAATAAGTGGTAATGAATGGAATGAAGGAAAAAAAAAACTATTATTACTATATAAGAGGGTGAATTATGAGAAAAAAATATTATTCTCATCGGGTCAATAAACTTAAATTGGTTCGATGTCTTTATACATTAATTAATTGCATTGCATTGCATTATGCATTACTTATTGTTATTGCATCAAGACAATTTGGGTCACAACTCAATTCACAAATGCAAAGAAAAAAAAAATCAAATAAAAATCATTCAGTGTAATCGTGCTCGTTCACCATTCATTTCAGTTAGAGAAAGAGTGATTACGTTGCGTTATTTATAACGTGTGTAGGTAGTGTGTTGTGTTACATTGCATGTCTTCTTCTAAGATCTAAAACTGATTTATTTAATATTTTTTCTTTTTTTTTGTATTTGACCTTATTGTAAAAAAATATTTCCTTTCATTTTTAATTTTTCATTATTTTTTTTTTCTTTTCTTAAATGCCATTTTTTCATTCGAATCATTCAACCATTAAGAACTAAATGAAAAATGACTGAACTCTAACTGACTTTACTTCGAATTGAAAACGATTCTAAGTAATTTTTTCTTCTTCTTTAAAATCTTAAATTTCTTATTGTTCATTTCGTATTTTGTATGCATTATTAAATTAATTATAAAAATAAATTAACGACTTACTATTATAATTAACACCTCTTGAGAATTTCTTTTGTAATGATCCAGACATTGGATGTCCAGCTGTATCTGGTGGTACTGTGATAACATCCTGTTTATTTGTTAATTTTTTTAATGCAGATAACATAATTGAATTTTAAAAATCTTTGAATTTAGATTTTAAATTTCTTCTGATTTTTTACACTGAACTAAAAAAAAAGAATAATTTTTTTTTCAAATTAATAAAGAAAAATGTCTTATGAATGACTCTGTTTTCTTTGAATTACCACCATCAAAATCACAAAATACGAAATTTATGTAGGTAGGTATTTACTTCAATTTTGATTTTAGAATTGTCCCAATTCACACAAGTGAAAAGCAAGAAAAAAAAAAACTATGCTATGATGAATGAACTTTGTTGAACTGTTGGACTGATTTTCTTTAGTTTTAATTACCAACCACACACATCATTTAACACTTATTTTGACTTCTTTCAAAAATTGAGTAATTTTTTAAAACTTTTTAAATTTGAACAAGTTTCATTTTACATTTACATTATGACGATTGATCGAGTTTAAATTGTAAATCAAAAATCATTAGATATCATCTTTTGTCTTTGTTAAATTTTTTCACTTATCTGGAACTTTGTTTTTTTTTCTTTTACTTTTTTTTATTTATGTTTTTTGACGATGAATGGAAAATTTTTCTTTATGGTTTTCTTTAAATTTTCTTTTTTTCTCAGTCAGCAGCAGCTGCTATCAAATGCAAATCAAAATTATTAAAATAACTAAAAAATGCCAACTTGTCAGTCTGATAATAAACATTTTTTGACATTTTCTTTTCTTCATTTTTCAATTTTAAATTTGATTTGAGCATTGTATAAAGGCATATAGTAAAGAAGCTCGTAATGGAGATCAAAAGAAAAGAGCTGCAGATATAAAAATAAAACAAATAAAATAAAAAAAAAATTTTCTCTAAAGAGGAAACAGGCAAAAGAATTTCTCATAGAAAATTAAAACATGATAGAGCAGTATCGTACTATATCATTACAAAAAAAAACAAATACCAATTTTATATGGCTGAAGTCAACTTTTGAATATGTATTTGTATCACCTATCTGTACAATGCATTTTTACTCAATTTTACTAATTTTCACTAACACACTAACACTTCATTGAAATGAGAATGTATTGTAATGGTTGCATGAAAATTATATTTTTTAAAAATTGTAAAAAAATATTTAGAAATATTGTCATGTCTCGAAAATTAATGCATGAGCAAAAAAAAAACATTGAAAAACACTATTATTATTTAATTATATGTTTTTTTTAAATCTAAATATAATAAAAACATCATATTATTTCACCCACAAAAATGTATACTAAAACAACAAAACAACACTGTTTGTACTATTCAATCATTAAAATGTTTTAATTAATACACTAAAAAAAGGAAATAATTATAAAAAAAGTTGAAAAATTATATTATTAATATTTAATTGAATGATTAAAAAATTTAATATAATAAAAACATTAAATAATTCACTCACAAAAATGTACAAAAATATAAATCCAGCGAAACGAACATGTACAAAAAAATGTTAATGGTTTGATATTTATTGTTGTATGGTGTTACCGTAGTACAAAAAATTATATTGTAAGCTAATGTATAAAATTTTATACAACTTTTGAATAGAAAATTTTTTTATTAAAATTAAAGTATTTTTAAAATTTGTTTAAATTGAAATATTTAATAATATTGAAATTTTTTAAAGATGAAGTATTTTGCAAGAAGCTGTGAAATTGAAGTGAGTGTAGATGTTAATAATGATCATAGGAAAAGGTTTTTTAGATTTCCTACAGATTTGTATGTGTAAGTAATATGAAAAAAATTAGAATACTTAGATTAAAAATATAAGTATGTATATATAAATGAATAATTTATATACCTATATAAATAAACTTTACAAATTTAAATAACATAAATAAATAAATTTAAATTATATATTTTTATAAAACAAATTCAACAAAAGTGAAATATGTATATAAGTAGCATTTAGCATATAGTACTTACAGTTATCGTTACTGATAATGTTACATGTTATTTAAATGATACTGATACTGATAATGTTTCAAAAATTATTTATGCATAGCAAAGATGTATAATACAATTGCTTTTTTTTATTTAGGACTTGATATCAAATGGTATTTTTGTGAACATTACACTTTTTAGCAGGAGTACAAATAATTGATGTAATAAAAATTCATGTACAGATAGTTATATAAATAAATAAATAATAATTAAATAAATAAATAAGAACTTTTTTATTGAAAATTCAAAAAATGGCATCTTTAATAATTTTAAAACAACACTGGTAACACTGCATAACGAAACAATAAAAACAAAATTAAAAATAAACATGGCTGTAAACATGGCCGATGACAACTAAAAAAATGATTTCATTTTTTTTCTTTCTCCATCCTTCATTACTCTTATGTCTATCTATTTTTTTTTAAAATTTATGGAATAGTGAAAAAAGTTTGAATGTATTGTAATTTAAACAATAGAAATAAGTCGAGGTCAACGAGTAAAATCAGCAGTTTTCTTCAAGCCTGCCTTTCTTTGTTATATGAAATATATATTATTCAATGATTTGAGTGAGATACTTGTGGTTTCGTTTGAGATTTTTCTTTCGCACTCCACACCGCGCACTATATATAAAATTCTTGCTTGTTTTTCTTTTTAAATTATGAATTTTCTTCCAGCTGCAGCTGTTGCACTTTACAAGTTACAAGTTACAATACAACTTGTTAAGCTTGTCATTGTCAATCTTTTCCCTTTCCCATATGATTTTGGTTGAAAAATGTATACAGTACAGTAACAGCACAGAGTAAAATAACTATATACAGAGTGTGCAATACAATCCTTTCCATTGCCGAGCTAATTTTGGAAGTGGATTTAGCGAAAATCCACCTCTCTCAAAGCTTTTCTTATAAAATGAGTACATTTTGAAAATTGAGAGCAGAAAATATAAATAAAACAAAACAAAACAACACAGTTTCAAATACACATTCTTACATACACGTAAGGTAATGTACAAAAAGGAACCAATTTTATTTCTTGTTTGCGTACATATTTTGTATTGGGCAATAGAAATATGTATGTATGTACATAAGTATATAGAATATGTATGATACTGGAATATATACTGTTTTGTACCATAATGTTAGATATAATATATTTATGTATACCTACGAGTATATATGTATATATATATACGCACATTATAGTTTGTTTTGGTTTGTTTTTGTTTTCGACCCTTTGTTAGTATTTCATTGTTATTTTCGACCCTAAATTCATGTTTGTTCGATTATGATTTCATTTTTTCAAGTTAATATGCATCTTACAAATTATGCTGCTTCTACATTATATGTGTATACACATTATATACACATGTACAGTAATCACAAAAATTATTTCTGCATAATTAAAGTATCGTAATTTGGATTTAGACACTTGTAATACTAATAAATTTTTATATTTATTTTTTCAAACTTTAATAAATACAATTTCTTAAAAAAAACCATAATTATTCTTAGAACAAATATATTATTTGAATTATTCCAAAAATTATTCCTGCATTAATTCTATCGCAAAAATTATTATGAATATTAAAATGAAAATAATTGATTTAATTTTGACTTTCAAGAAAAATGCCAAGGAAAATTGAATTATTTAGTAAAAATTTGAAGTTTGTTGTGCACAAGTAACACCAATAATTTTTGTGATCACTGTACATACCTATCAATTTCTTCATATAAACAGAATCTAAGATCTAACATCTACCAACTATCAACTATAAAATCCGGTATTTGATGTAAGTCAAAATAAAGAAAAGACAACCACGCCTCCTTGTATACGAAGTGACAATATAGTTGCGTTCCTTTTGACCAATTAAAGTACTCGCAAGTACTTGTAGTCGTGATCATCTACACCACCTCTTGTATTCGAGTAATTTACTTGACAGTTGCATGGTTAGTTACGCCAAAATTCGCCGTCAGAGGTGTTTGTGTTTTAATCGTTAGAGATTAAAGAAATATGTTTAAGTCTATAATATTTTTATTATACTTGTTATTCAATAGGTGGCTTTTTATTGTTTAAGGTTATGGAGAATCTAAAATCAACAACAAAATAAATTTGAAATACATGACAGCTTTAAATTTAAGTACGGCCAACTGTCACTCAAATATTTATATTGCCTTAGAAATGTGTATGCTTTTAAATTTGAGGTTACTTTTTACTTGCAAGTAAAAAAATTGCGTTCCATTTACAATATACTCCCGAGTACTTGAAAGTTCTTTACTTGGTCAAAAGGAACGCAACTTATGTGTAGTGATAAAACCTGTATGTACATTTACATGCATCTATATCTAGCTATTGTGGTATGAAAAAAAAAGGGTAGCAGTATGTATGAATAAAAAAAAGTAAAAAAAAACATTTCTTTTTTTGGGAGAGAATTATTCTCACAATTTACGAATTTTAAGTTTCAAATCAAAAGTTTTATAGATGAAAATGCAAACTTGAAATTTTTTAAAATGAGCTTTGCGATATTGGCCTATCTGTGTATCGTTATTTAGGTCTGTGGTAACAGTATACACTACGAAAAACGAAACTCAAAAACACAACACACACACACAGTACACGCTACTCCTACTTGCTGTCATTCTGTTTTGTGTGAGTGTTTTATCAATAACAGAGTATTGTAAATGTCGTCATTCGTCATTATTTGTCATTTTTATTTCTCTTTTTTTCTTTCATATTTTATCTTTTCCAATTATACTTGTCGTCACAATTCACCTTTAACCTAAACTAGCTGCTTTTCTTTGGTCACGATTTGGTGACCAAAGAAAAGCAGCTAATTTCTGCGTTAAAATTCAAATTTTTAACGGATTTTTTTTTATATTTTATAATGATTTTATTGAAAATAATTTAATTAGTAATTGTTGTTTTCCACATTATGAGATCATTTTAATTAAATATCTTCTTAATTTAATCGATTTTATTCGGAATCCATAAAAATCGATAATTATAAAATGTGCATAATTTTCAGATTCAAACTTCAAAGCCTTCTCTGATCCTGTGACATATACACACAACGTATTAATCAACTATATTTATGTAATTTAATTTTTTGTTTTTCAAATAATTTTGTATTTTTATGTATTTCAGATGAAAATTTCAATAATTTTCTATATAAAAATCATTAAATTTAGGATATTTATCAAGTTAATATGACAGAGGTATGTGAAATTTTTAAAAATTTTTAAAATTTTTTCAGATTTCAACTTCAAAAAATAATAAAAATAAAAAAAAAAACAATTAAATACAATTATTAATTTAAATGAAGAAATTTATTTTTATTTCGTATTAAATAAATATTATTTTTATCACAAAATAACAGTAAACAAAGTACAAAATTAATTAAAATGAAAATATTTTTTTTTTTTAATTGAAACATTAGATATGAATTTCGAATTATAATAATTTATCACACATTATTCCTAGTATATTTGTAATATTTTTTAGATTGGTTCTGGTAATGTATCATCTCTGTAACGTATCCAATATTCTTGTAAACGTTTTAACCATAAATTCCAATATTTTTGTAATTGAATTTCATCTAAATAATGAATTTGTGCTGGTTCACCATTTGTGTATGCGATAATAACGAAACCACATTTTATATTTGTATTTTCCAATTGATTATTATAATGATTTTTCATAAAATTTAATGCACCCAAATATGCAGTTAATTGTAATGGTGCATCGTATGTTGAATTAATTGAATTTTTTATTTTATCTGATTTTTTCCATTCAATTACACTTAAATTTGATCTAAAATTTCCAAAACAAAATAAAAAAAAAATATATAAAATTTACAAAATATTTTTATATTGTCACATTATTTTCACCTTATACAAGAGACATAATCAACGATTCCACAATACTTTAGATACGGATGTTGAATTGGTGCTTCAATCAATTTTGTTTCTGGTTTCAGTGATTCCAATGCTGATTGTACACTACTCCAAACACCTTCAATATTTTTATCAATTTTTGTTGGTACTTGAAATGTCGTTAAATATTCTTGTAAAGTTCTGTGAAATAATTTTCCATGTTGTAGAAGTTCTTTAAAATATTCAAACGGATGATGAAGACATAATGAAATGCGGTGGTGAATAAAAAAAAAAAAAAAATTAAACAAAACAAAAATTAATTTTTATGAATTTAAAGGAAAATTTTATTTTATTTTTTACCTTTTTGAAAATTTTGAAAACCATCTTCACCTAATTCAGAAATTTTCTTCAATTTCCAATTGATTAATGCATTACGTGCATTTTCAGACATTGTAAACTGTAAAATTTTACCAACAGAAGGCAGTTTCATTGATGGTGATGTAGGATTATTGCTTAGAATTTCACTAGTAATCGAATTTTCATTATTTTTATTTTTATCATTGTCAAATATTAACGGAAATCTTAAAATATTTTTTAATTCATTTTCATTGAATGGTATATAATTCTTTTGTAGTACCGATGAAGGTGGAGATGTTAAAGATTCTGTTTTTACCGGTGACGCTTCTTCTGCTGCTGCCGCTACCTTTATTGGTGATTGTGATGATGATGTAGATGTTGCAGTTGTCGATACTTTACTCCGTTTATTTTTGACACTTTTATTTCGAATATCATTCAATGATTCTGAGATCGATTTGAATTCAATTGATGTGGAAATTTTATTGTAATCATCTTTTTTATTTCTTCTAATTTCTGGATCAATTTTACTAGCAGTAATTTTTTTCTGATCGACTAACCAAAATCTTTCGGAATCAATTTCATTTTTTGAATTAATGCTAATTTTATCGGTAGTTTTACAATTTCTATTTGTCTCTTCATCAGTAGATTGATTTTTTAATGATTTTTTTTTACTTTTCTTAGCAACTGGTCCAAATAACACTTTATTTTCGTAATTTAAATATTTTATAGCATCAGCATTTGATTTTTTTGATGAAAAATTCACACAGAAATATAAAATTGACGATGAACGAAATGAAATTTTCGAATTTAAATTATTGCTAAAGAATTGTTTTGAAATTATTGTAAACATTTTTCTTTTCTTTTTGAGTTTATTTGTACGGTTTTTGTTTTATATAGGTATCTTTTTATATTTTTAAATCGAAATCAATCCATAAACAACAAAATGTAACAAAAATAAAACATAACCAATAAATTTGTTGACTTTTCACTCTTCTCTGTTTATTTACTTTTGTAAATTCACATATTTATTTCATTGTTTTTGTTTTGTGTGTTTGCTCGTTTGTTTGTGCTTTTTTTCAATTATTAATTTTTTGTTGTTATATGCATTTTTATCATAAATTTTTGTTGATATTCATTATTCATTGTAATTTGTGTTCATTTCACATTCACATGCGTTTCGATTTGTTTGTTTACTATATTTCTACTCATACAATACAAAATACAACACAATCGCCAGACGACAACAACACAACACAAAATCGTAAGCAGCAACAGAAAAAAAAACAACTATTGCACGATGCACGTGCTACACTCTTGATTAAACACAAATATCAGAAAGAGATATTTATGTTTGTTGCAAATTATAATGCGTTCCTTGTCTTTAGTTATACATCTGCCTCATTTGTAATTTCTTATCAAACTATTCAAAAAAACAAAAAGAGATCATTAGCAAAACATGCGAATAAGAACTATAAAAGCGATATGTTGATTTTGATAAAAATTTCCCAAAATTATTTAAATTTTATCTGTTACAGGAATTTGTAATGTGCATTTCCTTTGCATCGCCACATCAAATTTAAATATTTTCTGTTACATTAAACGCATAAATGCACATTTACATGTATTTTTATAGATTTATTTTTGAATCAAATTATTTTTAGTCCGTTAAAAATTCATATAGAAAATTAAGCCATAAAATTACTACACACACATCGTGTACATAAAACAATTTTTCATCAATTTTTCATATCATTTTTCCATCTCAAACACTCAGAATAAGAGAAAAAAAAAAATAAATTTCGAAGGAATGAAATCATGAAGTAGTCTACTAGCCTGACTCTGATGCTGATGACATACTTTGTGTATTTGTAATTGTAAGTGATGTGATGATGATGTCAATTTGACTGTTAAAAAATTCCTTTTAAGATAAACTGTAGATCTGTTCGCTTATTAGTTAGTTAGTTAGTCTTTAGTACTTTTTTTTTACCACTTTCCAATATTCTTTTTACATCTTTTACTTGAAATTCGTTCGTGAATTTTAAAACTGAGAGAAATTTTTGACTATAGGCTCTTGCTTTTGGTGCTAAATTTTACTATTTTCGCTTGAAGAATTTTTGTCGAGAAAAATACTAGCAATTTATTCTATCCAAATGGTGTGAAAACTGTCTGAAACTAAAAAAAATTTAAGTAAGTTCACCATATATTTTTGCTCAAAACTATTCGATTTATTTGACTGAAAATAGAAAATTTCTTCTATTCTTTCTCATAATTTTGTATTTTTATCATTTTTTTTTTTAATACGGAAATACGTAAGCAAACCTAATCTTATACATATTCCAGAACTCAGGGTTTTATGTTGAATACATTTTCAGTTCAGTATTATCAGTGGCCATCTGTGTGTGAGTGTGATAATGTCCTGTATGAAATTCAATTAAAATATATTTTGTACGAAATTATTTCTAAATCCATTTGATTCTGTATCGCCAAAAGGCTCTGGTCCTGCTGGTGTGAGTCGTGACCGTGAGAGGCTTGGTGTAGGCGAATGATAGGCAGTTTATTGTCTATTCTTTGTAATAAATAAATAAATAAATTATAAATCCATTCGATTCTGTTGTTCATTGTTCAAATTCAAATTATGTATTTTATTTCACTACAGTTATTTCCTTAAAATTTAAACGGTCATTCGTATACGACCTAGACAGTTTTTAAAAATTCTGAGCACATCACCGAAAAATAAAATTTCCCATCGTTATCAATTTGCCACATAAAATTCTAAGTTCGTTGAATGTTGTCAATGTTGTGCTGGTTGTGCGTCATAAATTTTAAAATAATTGACGGTTATTAGTTTGATTTGGTTTGATTTTCAAAAGGTTCAAAATGAGATGAATATATGTATGTAATTTAAATGGTAATTGTTAATGCATACACATTGTATATATCTGTTTCATTTTTTCTTTATTGTGTGTAAATGTATGCAAAAAATTTAAATAATTATTTTCCTCTTTCCTAGCGTCGTTTTTGCGTTTTTAATTCAAAAAAATAGATGTATATTTTGTTCGTTTTGTATTTTAAATTCATATTCATTCAATTGATGAGAAAAATATACATATAATATTTATGTTTGTAATGTGTGTGTATTGTAAATGAAATGAAATTAAATGAAAAAAAAAAAAAAACTACACAAGCAAAAGTTAGCTTTGTATAAATAAATTATACTCGAGAGTTAGCATTACTGCAGAAAGGAAAGATTATTAATTTGATTTGAATTGAAATAAATTCTTTCTAATTTTTTGTTTCAGAAGATATGTGTGTTTTTTTCATTTTAATTTTAATTTTAATATCATAAAATCATTTTGAAATATTTGCAAATTATTATTAACATTAAATATTTAATTTTGATTTTGTTTTGTTTTTGGTTCAAAACAAGAAAAAAAAAAAAATTAAATTCAAAGTAATAGTAATAGAGAAACAAAATCAGTTAAATATAAAAAAAATATTTTCTGGTGCTATAGAAATTTGAAGTATAAAAAATAGAAAAGTGTGTGCGATTATTTTGTTGTTGTTGTGTTGCCAAATGCAGAGAGAATTTCATCTAAAAATTCTAATTTAAATTTAATTTATTTTTTATTTTATTTTATTTTATTTTTTTGCAGTTTTTAATAATTTAATTCTTTTAAATGCAAATGCAAAATATAATAATGACACCAACTCATACAGAAATTCCTTTACGTCGATCTGAAGTAAAAATTTTACGGGCACCAAATCAACAAGCACCAGTTTTAGTAAGTTTTCATCAATATTCAAAATCATCACAAAATAAAATAAAATTAAATAAAATCAAAAAAAAGTACATATATATATGCTCATATACTTAATTTGTTACATTAAAAATTTACATCTGCATTTTTAGTTAAATTTATTTTTATTATTTTGGCCTTTTTTTTTTTAAAATAAATTTTATTTTACATTTTTACCTTTGCGTCTCCCGTTTAATTTCATAAATTCATTCTCTTCTGACTTGGTCTTGGTCTTGGATTGGACTTCTGTTTTTATTGCGGTTCGTCGGTTTATTGGTTTTATTCGTAAATCGTGTGTAATTATTCATTTCGTATTCGTACTACAAAAAAAAGAAAAAGCTAAAAAAAAATGTGAATATCGATATATGTAGTACATAATCAGACGGATATGTAAATAGTAAATAAAATGTAAAAAACACAAAAAAATAATAATAAAAGATACGAGAAATAAACAATATAAAAAGCAACAAAAATAAAAAATGATTATGAATTATTATGATAAATGAAATCCATCCATGAGTAAATCTAAATGGCAATAGCAAGCAAGATAATAAATAATAGAAATAAGGGCGGGTACAATATAAAATGAAGAAAATACATATGACTATGATATGATATAGATCTAGAAGAAATTTTCATTTTCATTTTTCAATTTTTTGGCTCATTATTTAATGTACCTAATAAAACGTAAACGATCGATGATTGTTTCAGAATCAACATAAAAATTTGACTTGACTTAATTTGGATTGGTATTACATTACTGTTGGTTTGATAACAACTTTTTGCTAGTGTGTCTCTGGTCTGTTGCTGTTGCTGATCATGATGATTTCATTCAATAGAAAGCTCTTCTTCACTTACAATAATAATAATTTATGTTAATTTATTATCTAGTGACGCAATTTTATTATTTGATTTGAGACTTTTTTTTTTCTTTTTCTTTTTTCTTCCAAAAATTTTCTTCTTTCTTTTGGATATCGTATATATTATTGTGTATCTATTATTTCGTTAACTATAAAACTGAATGAAAATCATGATGATCATTATATATAGGGGTCAAAGGTGTATTATAAAATGTCTTTAACATGAAAATTATTGAAATGTATTTTTTTTATATCTAGTCACATAAATCGTAGGTATAATCTAGAAAATTTTTTAAATAAATACCTTGTTATCTGTTAACGAAATTTTTCTTGACCTAGATTTCAACCGTTATAATTAGTAGAGATTGGTAATAATGTAGCTTTACATGCTACGATGTACCTACATACACGAAAGAATATCAATAGATATTTTTACTTTATAATGTGTAATGATTTATTAATTGACTGTATTGGTAATGCATTGATTAACTAACAAGACTTTCGGTAAATAGAAAAGTATAAATTCTATGCTTCTAATTGAAGCTAAATAAAGCGTGCAGTTTCATTGAAGATAACTCCACAAAAATAAATTTCGAAAAACTAAATATTTTCAATTTCAATTCAAATTGTATTTAAAACTGCAACTAAAATTGATCATAAAGTTATCAAAAATACAAAAATTTTGATAATACATAATAATAATTTTTCTAACTTAAATCCGTATTATTTTAGAATGATGATGAAGAGGAAAGACGTCAAAGGCGAATAACTGCCTATGAAGAATCAACAACATCAGATACAATTGAAGATAATGAAACACTTAAGAATTGCATCAAAATCTGTAATGAGAATGTAAGTAAAATCATTTTCAAAATATCTAAAAATCAATTTTAGAATTTTTCATATAATTTATTTATTTTTTGATTGAATTTGTTTTACCTTTTATTGATTGATCCTTTATGTAGAAACTGAGTAAAGAGAATGCTTGGACTGTATCTGTAATTGATGCCCTATCAAAATTATTGGATAAACATAATAAATCTTTTACAAATTTTAAAGTAGCTGGATCATCATTGGAGGCATCAACAAAAGTTTATGGATTACGTGTCGATTCTATACATACAGATGTTTTACGTTTATCATCTGGATTAAATAATAAAAAAAGTATGCGCATGCAATTTTGTTTTTTTTTTGTTTTTATTTCTCTTTATTTTTTCTCTTATTATTTTTTACATTTTTTTTTATATAAAATTTTTTATTAAAAAACAAAAAAACAAAAAAAATGAAATTAAATTTTTTATTTTTCATTTATTTTTGCATTTTTAAGTTAGTGAAAGAAATAATGAAGAAAATTTCGATTCACAAGATGATAATAATGATAATAGTAAAACAAATGAAAATCCCGATGGACAAAATGATCAACAACAGCAACAACAACAACAAAAATCAAAACCAAAAAAACGTAAAAGAAATTTAATATCGACAATTACAAAAAATATTGAAACTATAAATTCAAAATTAGAGACAAATCCATTTATTGATCCAATATTTGCTAAATTAAATTCAATTGGTGGCAGTATAAATAGTTCTGGTAGACTTTTACAAAATATATTACCATCAATTGATTCTGAAATAATGTTACGAATGGATTATGATTTTTGGGATATAACTGAACCACAAATATCATCATTATTAGATAATGATAAAATTTTCGAGGAAGATTATAATACAAATGATGAAGAACAAATTAATTTATTATTAAAAGAATATGAAAATATAAATGAATTGATTGATTTTGATGTAATGGATACAATAATTTTAGATAATTTACAATTAAGAAATCTTCATTCTGGTTATATAATATGTGATACACCAACAGAAAATTATGATGATAATAATGGGTAAAGAAAAAAAAAAAAGAAATTATATTTTTAATTATAAATTTATTATTTATTTTTATTTATTATTTTTTTATTTTATTTTTTGTTAGAGAAAATCATAAAATTCCAGAAACATTTTTAAATAATGATCAACATCAAGATAACAATGAATCACAATTACAAATGGCATTCGATATAAATGCTGATATTGAACCAGCTGATACAGATGGTCCAAATTTTATGGATGTTGATATGGGTAAAAACAAAAAAAAAAAAAAAAAAAAAATTACATTTTATTTTCAAATTTTCTCAAAGATTTAATTTTTAATATTTTTGAAATTATTATTTTTTTTTTTTTAGATGAATTACATGAATTATCAATGGAGGAACAAGTTGCAATTACAAATTGCCGACAATTACGTCGTAAACCAGTTATTGTCGAAGATATGAGACCAATTGATTCGACATCATCAAAATTAGAATATTCGTATCGACCATTAAATAAAATAAGTCAATTTTGGGCTGGTCCATCACATTGGAAATTTAAAAGATCAACAAGAAATAGTCATTTAATAATGATGCGATCACAAATGTATGGTAGTAGTCGTAGTGGTTGTGGCGGTGGTGGTGGTGGTGGTGTTAGTGTTGCTGGTGGTGTTGATAATGGTGGTGTCACAAAAATTCAAAATTGTAAAAATGCTAACGATCGTGCCAGATTAAAACGTGCATTAGCACTTGACAAAAAAATTGATGTTGGTATTGTTAATGAAAAATTATTTTTACATATTAACACAGAAATAAGTAGAAAATTACGTAAAGTTAATATACAAAAAAAATGGGATGCAAAACGTTTAAAATTACCAACTGATCTTCGTTATAATTCAGATATATTTGATAAATTTTATTTTGCACCTGGTTATCAATTTATAAGAAATTTAAATCATCGTTTCGTTGATGATGATGATGATGATGATGATGATGATAATGATAATGATAGTATGATGTTACAAGAAGATGTACCAACAACATCTGATTATGATAATTATAATGATCCAATTAATAATCAAAATTTACCGAATGTAAGTTGGTTTTTGGTTTTGTTTTAGTTTTAGTTTTACATTTAGAAATTTATTCTTTTCATATAAATAATGATAATGATAATTTATTTTTTATCTTCTATTTTAGAATGACAATGCAATGGATAACAGTATAAATGTACCGATGACACAACAAAATGAAATATTACCAAGTCAAGCAATTGTCGAAATACCAACTGATTTTCTTGGTGCACCAGATAAGGTAAAGGCGAAATAATAAAATTTTTTTTTTTAATTTTTCTTTCATTTTTCTTTTGTTTTTTTGATGAATAATGATGTGAAGAACCTTTTTTAAAAATTTTTCATTATAAATTTCATATTATGTATTTTATTTTTGTTTTCTATTTTGTTTTCTATTTTTTTTTTTTTAATTTGATTTCAGGTAACAAGAATAATTGTACCGTTTGCAAAACGTGCAAAAGTAATTGATATGAAACAATTAAAAAAATGTTGTTTACATTTAATTAAACATCAAATAATACAAACAAATAATAAAGAAAATTTACCAGATGATATAATTGATGATAATACAAATAATAATATTAGTAATAGTAATAATAATATAAATAATAGTATTAATAATATTATAAAAAATCAATATAATAATGAAAAATATAAAAAAGGTTATACAACATTTAAACAAATTTATACAGAATTACCAAATATATTATCGACAAATATGAAAGAAGCATTATCACCATCGATTGCAATCTATTCAATATTACATTTGGCAAATGAGACAAATTTACGTTTAATACCAACACCGGATAATCCAAGTGATTTTAAAATATTACAATTAGAAAATTCAAATTAAGAGAAGAAACAAAAATAAAAAAACAAAAAAAAAACAGTGAAATTTTTGAAAAACACAAAAAATAAAAAATATCTTCGTTTTTATTTTTATTTATTTTTTTTTTTTTTTTTAAATCTTTCTCTGATCATAATTTGATGATTGAAGAAGATCATGTAAATTTACCACACAAACACACACATACATACACAAAAAAAACAAATACCTAATTATTTATTTATTAATCTATTGACTGTGACCGATAATTTGAATTTTTGATAAGCAGTCAAATAGAAAAAAAGAAAGAAAACAAGAGTGTAGATACTTATGTCCAATTCCACAGTGGAAGTTAAGCATAAAAGGCTCTGGCTTAATTCTGTTGGATAAGCATAGCTTAAGACTTTTAAAGTAGTTTCAATGTGAAATCAAAACAAATATTTTAAGCGAAAGTTTAAACCTTGAGATTAAGTTTCCAATGTGGAATTGGACATTAGATTTAAAGAACAAAATGAATAATATGGATTTTTGGATGACAGAAAATAGCTTTAAAATACTATACAAGAAATAAAAACAAAAATGTAAAAAAAATTTTAATTAAAATGATAAATGTATGGTTGTTGAAGAAATTTAAAATAATTACATACATATATTACACACATACACATAATAAAATTTTAAAATTAAATGAAAAAATAAAAATAAAATTAATTCCCAAAACATAAAATGATTTGATTCTGATCTAAAGATAATTTAGAAAAGAGTAAATCTATACATTTCTTTTTTAGTATAGAATTTATTATATCTGTATATATAGTAGTTAAAATTAAGGATGAGCTCATTAATGTCTCTTCGATGCCTTGTGAAAAGTGTTTTTGTGAAAACACATTTTCGTTACCTAAACTGGAGGAAATTGCGAATGCTATGCAATATTTCGATACTGTAATTTGTTTGACTTTTGTGTTACGTCGAATTATGGAGGAATTAATACGTTAACGTCAACGTCACTGTCACTATAGCCTACATACAATGAGGAGAATGTCAACGTTAACGTCACTATAACTTTTATAGCCTACATACAATGAGGAACATGTCCACGCTAACATCACCGTCACTACTACTATGTATAATTTATGTAAGTCCAATGTTCACCATCAGAAATAGTCACCGTCAAAATAGAGTGTTCACAATACAGTTCCGTATATACGTTCAAATTGTTTTAATATTTTCACATTAACGGTGATGTTGACATTGACATTCTCATTGAATGTAGGATATTTTGTAGGATATTTTTTGTGGGAATTAAAGCGTTTCAAGACTTGTCATAACTTTGTACATATTTAATGGTATGGAGAGACATTAATGAATTCATCTTATAAATTTTCATTTATACATTTATTGATTTTTGATTTTCTTCATTACTAAAAATTACAAATTTATATATATGTAAATATATGCATGTGTATGTGTAAATGTATAAACAAATTTTATAAAATTAAAATGTGATTTTTTTGGCATTGTAAAAACAAAACAAAAAAAAATGTATCAACTATTCAGTATTTTGATGCATTCACCTATAGGATTTTTAAATGTTGAATTGTGTGCATTTGAAAATTTTGGCAAAAAAAAAAGTACAAAAAGAAAAACAAAACAATCTTTTCATAAATAAAATTATAAATTTAAAATGTAATTTTCTAAAAAACAAAATGAAAAAAAAACAACATAAAAATTATTTGAATTTATAACTTCTTAAATTGAATTTGATTAGAGATTATTTTTATTGTTGACAAGAAAAACTAAAAAAAAAAAATATAAAAAAAAATATTCATAAAATTTAATTTTACATTTTAGACAACATTCTACTGAAGAATGTTACATAAATGTTGCCACTGTAGTTAAGGTTGCGTGCGCACGTTTATGTAAAGCAAAATGTACGCAAATCATTTACTTAACTTAGCCCTCCGCGTTTATACTAGTAATAAATGGATGGCAATGGCGTGTATTATTTGACAATAAAATATTTCTGTATGTACGTGCGTGTGTGTGTGTGTGTGTGTGTGGACATATCATTCCGTTCGAACTCCGTACTGAGGAGCTTAAAAGAGAATTAATATTGCCATCTAGAAAAAAAAATTACCAGAAATGCTGAGTCTACATAGTCAGTATCCATATTGTCATTGCCGTTCATATTACCAGTATAGACGTAGGGTAAGGCATTTTTCGAAAATGCAGTCAGAAGTGACAGAAATCAAATGTTCGAAAATGTATACATGTAAATGTCAGAAATTCAAAAAAGCGTACATCGAGGCATGTAGTCGCTGTACTCCATGCAATTCTACAATCAACTGATGGCATACGATGACTGTATGCAAAGATGATCGTCTGACATCTGATTGCATTTTCGAAAATAGCCCAAGTATGGCAAGAACATTTTTTCATCATTTTAATCATTATAGATATATTGTAAATAAAAATATCACACTAAATACCATTCATGTATTTATATTCGAATATAAGTAATTTGCACATGCTTTTCATATGAATAATTGTTTTGCTGTAAATATCCGTTTGTCTAAAAAGAAAAGAAGATAAAATCATAATTGAAAAATTAAAAATACTATATTAAAAAAGTTTATAGATTTATTTAAATTAAAAAAAAAAAAAAGTTTTCCAAACATTGTGCTTGTTTGTATACGTACTGAATTTAGAATTAATCATTTTTTAATTTTCATTATTTTATTTTTTTTATTTTCTTGTAAAATACATCATAAAATTGAATAATTTTTCTTTTAGCAATATTAAATTTATATAAGACACATTATACTCAAGATGTAATTTATATAATTCTCCATTTTTTCCTATTTTTATTATTATTATATTTTTTTTTTTGACGATGAAGAATTGTAAAAAAAAAGTTTATTAAAGAAAAAAAAAATATATACAATATATATAAGCTTAAGTGCTATCTAAAATTTAGACATGTATGGAATATTAATATTACTATAATTGAAATGAATTCATTCAATTCCTTATGTTAATGAGAAGAAGAAAACAACATTTATTTACCGAAAAAAAAAAATAATAGTAATTGGACTATAATAACTTTTAAATATTATTTGCTTTAAAATACGAAGAAAAAAAACAAATTAATATTATTTTGACTAAAATTACTTATACCACTGACACACTGATCGTCATTACGAAGAAAATAAATTCGGAATATTAGCTCCGAAAACCGTCTATGACAATTGATTTGATACTTATGCCCAATTCCACAGTAGAAATTCAAGTTAAATCTACATAAAATGCTAAAAAACTATGGCTCAAATCTATTGGATAAGTACAATTTAAGATTTTGAAATTTTCAATGTGAAATCAAAACATCTTTTGAGCGAAAATTTAAACTTTAACTGAGCTTAAGCTTTTACTGTGGGATTGCGTATAAAAATGAAAAATTATAATAAACTGAAAAGTGACATGAATCCCCATAATTAATGTAGATTTTAAGAGATGTCAAATTGCTTAAGAAAAATAATAGCCCGTATGATGATATAGGCTATTCTTCAAATTTCTCTTAAATCTCTGACAAATTATGGTGGGAATTAGCCACCATAACAACATCTAAAAAATGTCAAAATGTAATTTTCATAGATGAAGAGCATTATATCAAAAAGCGACATGCCCATTTTGTTCAGAACTGGAATTGTGTTTGGTATATCAAATAAAAGCTGAGAAAGTGCTCTGCTCTGTTGATTTAAATTAAAATTTTGTTTCAAGACAGTCTTTTGAAACAAAATATTAATTCACATCAACAGAGCAGAGCGTATTTCCAGCTTTCATTTGATATATCAAACACAATTCCAATTCTGAACAAAAATGGACATGTCGCTTTTTGATATAATGCTCCTCAGATATTTCATAATAGATGGAGTTCATGCCGTAATTATGAATGAAATTATTTTAATTTTTCATAATTTTAATGAGTAAATTTAATGTTTATTATAATTACGGTCAGTGTGTCAATGATATTCAATTATAATTTTATTATACATATTAAGAAATGCCGCTTCTACATTCAATGCATTAGACTTGACAGCTACTTATACATGGCAAGCATGCTGTGTAGCCGAAAGTCGAAGTTCAAGTTAAAGTCACTGCACTGCATTGAATGTAAAAGCTGCATAAATTAACCATAAAATATTATTTGATTTACAGTGAGGTACATTTATAAAGGTACTGAAAACAATTTATAACCAGTTAAGAAAATTTGATCACATTTAATTTTTTTTTTTTTTGAATTTTTGAATTTTTGAATTTTTCAACTATACATACTGATGTAATTAATTATAATATAATTTTATTTTAGTTTTATATATATACTTAAGATATTTTAGTTTTTATTCATATTTTTTTTTGTAGAAATTACTTTTATTTTTGTGTTTCAATTGACCTCGTATATATTATATTATTTTTTTGTATCTTTATTTTTATATTAAAAATAAAAATAAAATAAATACACAATATAGCTATATTTACACATACCTTATTATTATTATTATTATTATTATTATTATTATTATTATTATTATTATTATTATTTCATAAGAAAATATTAATTTTTAATTTTTTTTTTTCCCATTTTATTCATATTTATTTCATCGTAATGTAAATATGGAGACAAGATATTCAACAATATTCATATCATTTTGTATTTTTCGTAATTTCGTATGTAGCATTTTGGTTTATTTTGAAATTTTATAATTATCATCAGAATATTCTGTACATAGAATGTTGTATCGATGCATTACAAAAAAGAAAAACACTCAGGTTTATTGATACAAAATTACGAAGAAGTACAAATTGTGACCACGAAAATCACATCTCACTAATTTTCATTCATTCATTTTTCATTTTAGTTATAATATTTTTGTAAATATTTAAATAGTAAATGGTTACAAGTTCTAAAGTAGAATAATCCGACAACAATGCATTAGGCCTTTTTCGAAAATGCAGTCAAATCGTTAAGTGACAGAAATCAAATGTTCGAAAATGCATACATGCAAAATGTTAGAAATTCAAAAATGCATTAGGATTGCATACGATCGCAAAAAAAAGCGTACATCAGCGCTTCTAGTCTGTACTACATGCAATTCTGAAATTAACTGATGGCATATACGATGACCGTATACAAGAATGATCGTCACATCTGACTGCATATAGCTGCAAAAGTTGTTCGGTAATGTATATTGCAAAGAAAGATAAATGTGTTCACTTGTTCAGTAAAATCAATAAAATCAAATTTTAAATAAAAACCATGTAGATAATGTAGATAACTTGGTGATGCACATGTTGCAAGTGTCTTTCGACATTTTGTCAAATCAGTCATTCAGTCCATCAATTGATAATATTTTCGATGTTATCGAACGAATGGTATATGTACGTCTACGCTGAATTTTATGTATACAACCAATGTTGCACTTAAATGAAATCAAAAATTATAACAAAAAAACACTAACATAAAATAATTAATAATAATTTTTTTAACAACATTGAAATATTTAGCAACATCAAAAATGTTTAGCAACATTAAATGCTTAGCAACATCAAAAATGTCTAGCAACATTAAAATGTTTAGCAACATGTGTTGTCTGATTTGACTTGGGTAAAGTTTTATATATTTTTTTTCTTTCAATTTACTTTGGATGTATTTCGAATCCTGCAAATTTCATGCATAATTGTTAAGTACATATATTTTCGTTTAGTTTTTCTTGGTTTTGTCATTTTTCGATTATTATTTATAAATAAGTTAGTAATAGAAAAGCAATAAAGAAAATAATAAAAATAATTTTAAAAATCAATTAGAAAAATGAAAAATATAAATAAAAATAAAAATGTACTATTATTAATTTGTTATCATTATACAAATTATTTAAAAAAAAAAAATCTAAATAAATATATATTTTTCTATAAAACATAAAATGGTGTTTATTTTTGTATTCTACGAGTATACCTATCCATTTCCTTTTCAGTGTTAAATGAACTGACTGCCACAATAAATATGCCACAATAAACAAATCTGAATTGTGCACAAATATGGATGGATATCGTCGGATCGATGTTATGTATTTTAAAAATCTTTCATACTCCTAACCATCTCATCATCATCATCATTGGCGCCACAGTTTCTTACAGGACTTGACCTCTTCGTCTCGCAAGCTTGGTTTTTTATGCCAGTTTCTGATGTTCAAAACTGCGATGTCTGCATTAATAGCATCGAGACCTTGTTTTTGTCTACCATCTAAGTTCTGGAACGTTATTTTGTTAACAGGTCAACTATATACCTTCGAGTCTGGATAAATTGCCAATCTAACGCACTTACAACATGTCATTATACACGCTAAACAATTTGTAATTGTATCCAATTCTCCATAAACCTTCTTGGTGTACTGCTCCATGTAATTTTACGTAAAACTTTTCTTTCAAATATTCCAAATATGTATAGACTCTCATCCGTTATCAGCAATGTCCACATTAAACCTTACAAAAGAATTGGTCTTATCGATGTTACTCTTTACTACCTACAAAATCTTTAAATTTTTTCACTTTAATATTTGCAATATTTTTGCATATAAGTATTTTTGTATCCTTCATAATCCGTCATCAATTGAAAATCAAATAAAAAATTTTTTTTTTCGTATAAAAATGAATTTTCAAGTGCCGATTAGTTTTTTAAACTTTTTGTTAGTTTTCAGAAATCTTCATGTAAACATTTTTTTTTATTATTTTTTTCTTTATCTGTTTTTAAAGTCATTCATTTAATTTATTTTTTTTTTTGTACCAAAATATAATATCGAGAATATTAATTTAAGAAAAAAAAGAATTTATATGAACTTAGTAAATATTAATACTAAGTTTTTTTTTTCTTCAAACTGAAAATTAAACAAAATTGGAAAACTATTACGTAAAAGTTTCAAATAAATAAAAAAATAGAGCGAGAGAGAGAGAAAGAGAAGAAAGAAAGAGTGAAAAAAAAACTTAAATAGTATTTAGTATATTATTTACTAGTTTTAAGTTTAAAACTTTTTTATAATTTGAAAAATAAAAAATAAGATAAATTTGAATCCTTGTCAAGTACATACATTCAATATTATGTACATATGTATGTATGCATGTACTCTGAATTCGATATTCGAATTTAAAAAAATTATTCTTCTCTGTATTTTTTTTTCGTATTTTGTCTTAAAAAGTTAGAACATTATAATGTTCGCTTTTTAAATTTTTTTTTCTTTTTCCTTTTTTGTTATTTATTTGTGTTTTTTTTTTTTGTATTCCTTTAAAAGTACATATATAGAATCAATTTTTCTAGGATATAATCATTTGAAAAGTTCTTTGAATAGTTTCTTTTATTTATTTATTTATTATTTTTTTTTGTTTATTATGCACATCATATACTAGTCGTATCCTAGAACAACATTATACGAGGACATTATTTTGTTATGTGATGCGTGACATGTAGTTTTCTTTCTTTTTTTTTTTAAATGTGTTAAAAAGAAAGTCATTCTTTAATATATTGTAACTTTAACAAAAGAAAAAGAAGAAACTTTTATAAAATGAATCGATTCCATTAAAAAGAAATATAATAAAAATTATAAAGAAAGGATAAAATAGAATTAATATGTTATGTAGTTTTTTTTTTCTTTTATTTTATTCATTTCCTAAATATATGTAGGATTTGAAAGAAACTTCATATAAAATAAAATGATGCATTTGTATATATGGATGGAGTGAATGTGTTGATGTTTCTTTAATGGCTGCCTGTGAATCAATATACATAGAAAATGATATAAGAGAGGACACAGTATGATCACAGTGACGCAACAATAACTCGTACAGCAACCATTAAAAACAGTTGTTTTGATATGCGCCATTTCTGTTAGAATCTCATCATCGATCGCCATTAACGCTGTCATCAGTTGAGAATAAACAGGCTTTGACTTTCTTGTAGGAGAATGTCCGAAGCCATCATCAACAATCATGCACCTTTCGTGAGCTTTACCATTTATTTGATCGAGTTCATGGTTTATAGATTGTATAGATCAGATTGTCTAAGCTCAATTTATCTATTGACGGTGTTCCCAAAGCTATCTATCGAGTCCAGATGAAGGATTTTACATCGAATGAATAGTGAATTATAAATTTTTCTTCCCTACATTATTCTAGCAGCTTCCATAAATGATCGCATAGATTCCAACACTTTTCAGTATATGAAAATGTGACTCAATGACTTTTCAAAACTGCTTACATTCTGTTGATCCTTGGAAAGCATTATGCATTCTACAGGTTATACCTATCCCGTTCCATAATAAACTTAGAATAAGATCAATCGTTTGTAAAAATTGTTCATATTTTTATGATCTTTCGACAACTCATATATCTGTATAAGCCTAAGCCTCATGTCTTTTGAGCATTTTCAGATTGTTGTTGTTGTTGTTGTTGTTGTTGTTTATGGTTGGGGAGGACGCTTACTCGCGAACCTGATCACTCAGACAAGACTGTGCATTGACTGTCAAATACCCTCGTCTATAGTCGAACTTCGTCGTCGCTCTCAGGTAACGAAGAATTTCAATTCGACATTTGTGCCCCAAAGATTAGAGGCCAACGACATCATTGCCGAAAATTCTTACCCTGATTTAAGAAATGATATAGAAAACTGACAAAAAAATAATTTTCAGAATATATCTCTCTAAGCACGGTATTTATTTAATTGTCTATATTTTATTTGTTTACTTGAATTCATTTTCTTGTAAAATTAAAGGATAATAGTTGATATCATTCCAGACATGTACCACCACAGAGTACTTACTTTATGCATGATATTGATATATGTATATATTAACATCACATTCGTGTTTTTTTTATCCTTAAACGTAATCAAGTCAAAAGTTGATAAGAATATTTATAAAAAAAAAGGAAAATATTCTTCTATTTTCTTTTTGAATTTTAAATTAAAATTATACTTTTATCTATGTTTTGTCTATATACTTGCCTATATTTCTTTCGTTCTATAGATTACATTCAGCTACAAAATATAGATTATCCTTTACCAGGATTTATTTAGAAAATTTTCTTTAAATTGTTAATTACTGTTGTATAAATATTCTTGTATTGAAGAATTAATTAATGAATAAAAATATAGAATAAAATGGAAAACACAGAAAAGAAAAGATAATTGTAAAATGAATGATATCAAACAAAATAAAATAAAAATAAAAATAAAACATAAAAGTTTCGTCGTATAAAAACATTTTTTTATATCGCGAAATAAATAAAATTTTAAATTGATTTTTATTTATGTACATAACATAATACAAGTTACATATGTATATACTCGTACTATACGTAAATATTTGTGAAGGTTGCATACTCATTGTACTAGCATTCGTATCTCGTCCTTGTTCATACATGTAGGATTTACGTAATCATAAATTTTAAATTAAAAAAAAAACATTGCTTTATATACGATATAAAGATATAATGCACGCGGCTAAGTCTGATATATTTACATATTTAAATGGAGAATCCTTTCAATTTTATTGAACTTTATTTTTGCTATGTTTTCGTGATTTCATTTTTATGTGTATTAATTTATCTTCTATGTAGTATGTAGTACACCTACGAATAAGTCTGTAAGTGACATGTAAAATAAAAATAAAAATTAAAAATAAAAAAATATGCAATTTAAATGAAATATAAAATTGAAATGAATACAATTTACATCATTTGTAATTGAAAAAGGATTTGGTTTTATATATATACTATAAAAACAAAACAATATACATAGATACAAATGTATAATGTGTTTTCTCATGTTCAATATTCGTATTCGACTGTAGGAGAAAATCGACCTTTTCTCAACTATAAAAATACGAGTAGAGTAGGTATTCATGATGTGTAGATGTAGAATACTATTCGTATACTAGCATAGCGTATACTATATGGGTACTGTTAAGCTGAAGGCCCAACGTAGAAGAAAAACTTTTCACACCTCACAAACTTTTCATCCGTTGAAAAGGGTACACTGGCCTTCAGCCAATAACCTCAAGTGCTTTAAAGTTTATAGTAATGTATAGGAGCAAGTATTAAAAGTTGTTATTTGTTTTTCCGTATTTTGTTATGTTTTAGATTTTTGTTTATGAGGAAGAAAATTAAGTTTTTCTCATGAATGAAAATACGTGTACACTCATGAATGGTACGTGTGAAATACTAGATACTAGTCATACTATCATAACGTATACTAAGTATTACGATAGCATAGTTTGTTTCACTAACGACAATTTAGTGGTTTGCAATCGAAAATTTGAAGTTGCACACATGAATAGTCTCATAAGTGAAGAAATCACATCAGTGAAAGCTCTGGCTCATTTAAGCTAGGCCCTAAACAAACAGACGTGACGAAACGAAAGAAATTAAACGAACGTAAATACTCGTTCCGTCAGTTTAACAATTTACGCTAAATAGAAACGATTCGAAACGAGTAAAATTTTGTGTTTATGAGTTTATCAGTGAAATTTATTTTATAAATATAAATACATATTATTATTATTATTATTTATTTATTTTCACTTTAAAAACTTCACTTTCAGAAAAAAAAAAATTCAAATTCAAACTATAAAACGAGTAGAAACGATAAATGTACGACAATTATGGCACTATCCGTTTCATTTATTTGACATTTAAACTAATCGAATTTGAACGAGCATAAGAATACGTCCATTTTGGACAGTTTTATGTACCACAGTACTATCGCATACTATCGTATGTATCGTTTCGTTTTAAAGCCTGAAACAGAATGTGTAGCTGTATTATGTAGTACATGTAGCACTACGAGCTGTCAAAAATACACTGCATTAATGTAAGTTTGAAGCACCACAATGCGTAGCTGTAGCAGTAGTAGTAGTAGAAGCTGCTGCTCAAAGTAGGAACTTTTCTACTTTATGCTACAGCTACAGCTTTGACAAATGACAGCTAATGTTATAATTTTTTAACATTTTAAAACATTTAACGCAAAAACTGCTTTTTCTTTTCTTGCACTTTCATATTTTATTAATTATTTGTAATATTTAATTATCGAGTCAAATGTCACAACACAATACAAATGAGCTACATACTACATCATTATGTCAGTCGATATAATGTCGCATTACATCTATTTACTACTACTACAGCTACATACTACAAGCTGCACATTCTGTTTCGCGCTTAATTCATCTATTTAGGGTATAGCTTTTAGAGAAGTAATAAAGAAGAACAAATGAATGAAGATTTTAGAAAATTCCATTCCAAAAATTGCATACACGAACACGAGTACTTGACCGCATGAAACATTATGTTTGATAATGTGAAGAGGACTTTACGATGAAACTATGTATGCACGTGACGCATGTACATATACATATCTTCATATTCAAATATTTCTGGAATAAATATTTATTTCCACTTGAACTCCATCGCTTTATTGAAAGAAATAAAATTAATTTTCGTTCTATAATGCAAACAAATTATTTATTTACTATTTAATATAATCGTTTATTTTATTTCATATTTTATTTTTCATTTTTCATTAATATTGTATAATAATTATATTATTTACCTATTATAATTTTTTTTCTTTAATTAGGTATATAATTACATATTTATTAACATACGTACACATACACACAATAGCAAAAAACAAAAAACAAACAAAAAAAATACAACAAAATAATAAAAAAAATTAACAAATTACATTTACACACAAATATACATAATCATTTTTTTTTTGTATTACGTTTATTATTTTTATTTTTGGTTTTATTTATATTTTTTATATATAAGAGGTGAGTCAGATAAAATTTGGAATTTTTACGGCGTTATAACTGAAAACCTAAAAGCGGTAGCGAATTGATGTGCATATAGACGAATTATTCTATAAGTAGTACGAAACATTTTAATTTTTTCCATTTGTGTCTAAAACGTTTAATAAAAACGATGTGCAGTAAAGAAGAAGAAATAAGAAAAATTATCTTGGAAAAATTTTTAGAAAATAAGAAAAGATCGAAAAAGGAGATAGCTAACGAAACAAATACTAGTGTACAAACAGTTTACAATGTTATCAACAACTACAACAGAGGTAATTCTATTGAAATAAATCGAGGATCATGGAGAAAGAAAGGTCCGTCTGATAGGCAGGTACTAAGAAATATTGTAAATGCCTATAAAGCTAATCCACTGAAATCAACAAGGAATGTAGCCGCTATTGGAGGTACGTCACAATCAACAGTAATGAGATATACAAAATTTAGTGGACTAAAAACATACAAGCAACATGCAGTACCTGATAGATCTGAGGCTAAACAACATCTGACGAAAACACGAGCAAGAAAATAAGAAGACAGCTAATAAAACAATTTCAACAAAACAACACACAAAATTTCCTAAGCAGTTCATGGTATGGCAGGCTATTTGTAATTGTGGTCTACGGAGCAGGGAATTTATCACAACGGGAACAATAAATTCAAAGGTTTACATTGAAGAATGTTTAGAAAAATAATTGAAACCCTTTATAAGACAACATCAAGGTTCAGTGTTATTTTGGCCAGATTTTGTAACTCGTCGTCACTATGCTAATACAACGAGGCAATGGTATGAACAAAATGGGGTCCATGTGGTCCCGAAAGAGGCAAATCCACCTAATTGCCCAGAACTAAGGCCAATTGAAAGATATTGGGCTAAAATGGAGTATATATAGAAAAAAACAAATAAAAATTGTAAGAATGATATTGATTTCAGAAATCGATGGCGGAAAGCATATGAAGTGATCACAAATGAGTCTGTCCGGATGCTAATGCAGCACCTCAAGCAAAAAGTTAAAAATTTTTGTAATAGATAATTATATTGTCCCAATATTTTGTAAAATAAAATCGTTGAAAATATAAAATAAATCAAACTTTATTTGATTGAAATCGGAGTTAAACTTTTTGATCTGTGGTAGAATGAAAATTCGAAATTTTATCTGACTCACCTCTTACTTATCTTATATCCTTTTCATTTTTTTTTTGCCTTCCTTTTTCAATAATTATTATTATATTTTATTTAATTACATTATGCATTTAGGTACCAATTTATAAATACATAAATGTACGTTACATATAAATTTATTTTTTATTTTTGTGTCTCTGTGTATAATATTTTTTGCGTTTATTTCGTTACTTTTATTTCATTTTATTTATTTTTTTTTGTCCAGTAATTGTTTTCTCAATTTAAAAATTACATATGTATATAAATTAATTTTTTATTCATCATTTCACTTATTTATTTATTTTTATAATTAATTCTTTTTTTTTTACAAAAATCTTTTTTTTTTTACTATTTAATTGGTAATTTAATTAAATTTGTCCTTTATTTCCTGTTTTTCATTTTTTTTTAAAAACTTTTTTTTTCTTTTATTTTAAAAAGTAATATTTTTTCCTATCGAACACATTTACACATTGATGTGAAATTTTATTAAATTTTTCATAATTCATTATTGAGGGTATTCATGTGATGTTTCATTGCGTTTTCGTATATTGCCATCGTAGGTTTTTGTAATTTGTGATCAAGTACATATAGTCAATTTTTACACAATTATGAGAACATTTTGTTAACTATGTGTATATGAAGGCAAACCTTGAAAGGATTTTATGCTCCTTACCTAAATAATTTCAATCCAACTTTTTATTTTTAATCTTCTAAGTCTTCTAATCTTTAAGTTTCTAATCTTTTAGTTAGGAGTTAGTTAGGACGCTACATAAACTATCATATTTTGCACTCACACCAGCTACATGGTCTCAATTGCCTTAACCAACGAGATACTAAGTTCCCTATGCCAATATTCTTATCCCTAAACACCTACACTTGTTTTGACAGCATTAGATATTGCCTACTTTATGTGGGAAGTTTGTTTGGAACTAGTTTACTTTATAGCTAGTTTAATGCTTCTTCTTCCTTTTCCATGGTTCTGCAATCCAAGTCGGATCTTGACCTCCATTATACAGTTTCATCAATCGTCCCGGTCCCACGCACCAGCATTGGGTTTTAAAAATTGGAGTTTAATGCTACCAATTTCGAACACACTTAACACATCATTCGGAATTTCAGGAAACATTTGTTGGTACAAAGCTAATATTTGGAATTGTTATGGGTTTGAAAATTTCTTTAGTATCGGGTGTGATATTGATTATAGCCATCTTGTTTTGTGTGCTACTTATAAGTATACCTTGGTGTCTAGTAGTTTCGGTTAGTTCGAGTTTAAAATACGAGACGCTTTTCTTGATATCTATACACTCACGTTTATCATATTCCCATTGCACTTCAAGCTTTCTATTGATTTAGTAAATCTCACGACGCTCTCGCCATATTCATCAGTTTAACGAGAATAATTACACAGAGAAATTGAAAATGGTCGTTCATTTGAATCGAAAACAAGGAAACTACCAAAACCACGAGCAAACTGATATAAAATGTGACATGAATACCCCTCAACTATTTGTTTATTTATTTTATTTTATTTTTATTTAATAATAAGTTCTGCTTTCTGCATATAATTCTTTCAGCAGATTATTTCATAACTAAATAACTTTCTAATTGTTACACATATACGTAAAAGTATGTGTATATATCTAAATTGCAAAATATATTTTCTAATCTATATTTGTGTAACTGTGTATGTGTGGGTTTTTGTTACAACAACGTCTATTATATACTTAATTTTCATATTGATAAATACGCATAACATGTATACAATTTTATGAAAATGAAAAAATTATTTTTCACAGAATTTTCTCTCATTTTTTCCTGTTTTTTTTTTCCTTGTTTAAAAAATATTTTTATTAAAAATTTTCTTTTTATTTTTTTATTTATTTTTTTTTGTTAAATTTGTTTTTTATAAGTTTTTTTTTTTTTTTAAATAATTTTCGTTTTCATTTTTTTTTTCTTTTAATTTATTTATAAAAAATATAACATTAGTACATCACTACATATACATAATAATATGACAGTTAATAATATAATAATAATCATACGATACATAATAAATGCATATTATTTATAGCGTAACCACAATTTGGCTTCAAAGATTGACACTCTTAAAGACCAACAACGATTTTTCAGGTGGTTTCAAATATTTTATCGTCTGAGAAATTACGCCCAGCGTAATTCATTTTAATTGTGCACACACAATTCAGTATTTGAGTAGTCAAAGATATTCAGTTATAATGATGTTATTTAATTCATTTTGTTTTTAGAAAATGATTCTCAGAAAACATAACCTCAAAAGTCAAAACAACAAATCACAATTGACATTTCACGACTTTAGGCGTGAAAATTTGAATTTGTTGGTTGTATAATGAGAGCGTCTGGCAGAAAAGTCGACAACCATTTTCTGCTGAACTGTATGAGCAACTTGATTGAGTTGTACCAGTTGTACCATTGTTCGAAGGCGATAAAATTTTGACAAATGAAAAATTGTTGTCAGTCTTTACTGTCGTTTGTCGTTTTAGAATCCGGATTATGGTTACGCTATTGTATACATATGATTATTATTGAGGGTATTCATACTTAATGCAGTAAAAAGCATGTAAAACGAGTCAAATGTGCAAATACAATGTATACACGCATTTAAATGTTTTACTCGGTTTACATGATTCTTAATACATTTAAGTGAATACCCTTATTATTTTAAATATTCATAATATACATATGTGGTTATGGTTATATAAATACTTATTCATATTTATACACAATACACATATATGTACATAATAGCAATTGGGTGTTAATTTTTTATTTTTATTTTAATATTTTTTTTCCATTACTTTCTCTCTGTTTAGTTATTAATTACATTGTAATAAATGTGTGTGAATAATGTGTGTGGCTGTGAATCCTTATTAATTGTAGTGTGTATGTATGTATAACTAAAATCTTTTATTACAGCTATATATACCGTTTTTTTCAAATGTGTTTTATTTTATCATTTTCCCAAACATACACATAGCATAGATTACTCATACATTACATATATGAATAATTGTGTATGTGTATTATTTATAACAAAAAAAAAAATTTTTTTTTTAATAATTTCCCATTTTATTATTATTAAACACTCATTTACGAGTATTTCACTTTAGCAGCCTTTATAAAATATTATTTTTATGTAATTTGAAATAATTACTTCTCAATATAATCATTTTAAATTTATTTATTTATTTTATGTTCTTTTTTTTTTATTTAATTAATTAATTACATTATACATTACATTACATATACATATATTATTTGTGATGATATAAATAATAATAATAATAATAATAACGATAATAATAATAATAGTAATAATTATAGTGATATCTAATTATGAATTGACTGTTCCAGTTGATGGCGGTGGTTTCATATTATTTTTTTGTTGTTCTGTTTGTTTTTGTGTATCTATTAATTGATCGTTCGATTTATTTGGTGTTTTTTCTATTTTAGCTGATGATAATGATGGTGGTGTTGTTGTTGTTGTTGTTGTTGTTGTTGCGGTTTTATTATTGGCACTACTATTATAATTCGTTTTTTCAAAACCATTAACTAATGTTTCAATTATAAATTTTATTGTTACTTTATAAATGCCTTCAACATTTTGTGTATAACGATCACCGAGTGTTTGTTCAACAGCTTCTAAAAATGGTTTTTCAATTTTCTGTTGAAACGTATATATAAGAGAGAAAAAGAGAAAAAGAAAAGAAAAACAAAATAAATAATAAAATAAATTGTATTTAATAAAAAATTAGCAAAAAAAAAAAAAATATTTTATTTATTTTTATATTTATTTTAATCCTAAAAAAGAAAAACAATTATATGAATATTATTTTGATTAAATATATTTAGGGTTGTATTCACCAAACAAGATATTTGTAAGATAATCTGGGAATCGTACACTCTATAAACATCGTTTGAACATAACCTTCTTATTAACAGTAACAGCAATATAACTCCCATATAATCATCACATAACCTATTTTTCATTTTGTCGTATAAAAATACAAACTTTTGACTTAACAGCTGACATGTTCGACATTTCGAAAACGAAGTTCGAAAACAGATTTTACCTTTATTGATGAATAAGTCGAAATTATATCCGACCAACCCCGCTAAAATATATATTCGACAGATACGAATGGATAAATTAAATAAGCTGGTATCTAGAATATTTTTTCAATGAAAATAGAGTTAGAGAGCAAAGAAGCTTAAAATTCATTCATCATTTATCATGCAATCAAAATTCAAATCAATGCCAACCCCATTATTGGATAATAAATTTTTTTGATTAATTCTTTAAGAATTTAGTCAATGAATAATTTGTAGATATATTCAAGTTTTTCTATTTAAATTCTTCATTCAGAAATTCTGAGATCCGTAATTAATTTTTAGAACCTAACAAACATTCATGTATTTCATATAAGTAAAAATTATATACGATTGTTTTATCAAATGCACAACATGAATTGTGCTCTCACTAACCATCGGATTGGTTTATCGTATTTTATAATCAACAGACTTTCGTATGATTTTATACATTTTTGTCTGTGTACTGTTGTATTTATATGTGGCAACATACACACATACAAAACAGATGTATGTATATTTTTAGAAATAAAGAAATAAAGAACTGTACATTTTTAGAAAGAAATCAAAAACAAATTCCATAAAAAGGACAAACAAAAATAATGTAAAAATATAAGAAAAAATGTATTTTTTTAAAATGAAAATGAAAACTGTATGGTGTGGATGGTAGGTATGGAGTGACAGACAAAAATGTAATTAAAATGAAAAAAAATAAAACGAACTGAAATCCAAAAAGGAAAAACAAAAACGCATGTGAAACAAAAGATAGCAGCATCAGAAAAAACAAAAAACTTAAATTACAGAAGAAATTACAGAAGGTCTGGGGCATAGGACTTTCTCTCTCTACTTAGATATGTACATAAATAAGATTACAATACTATAAAAAGTTGAATGTGTATTATTATGTAATGGACCAACATTTATTTCAACTGACAAAAATAAAATACACAACCAAAAAAAAACAAAAAAACAAAAAGATAAATTGTGTAAAAAAAAAAATGTAATAACGGTGAGTGATAATAATATTAACGACCATCAGATGATAAAAAGAAAGATGACGACGATGATAATGATAGCGCGAATGGGGTGGGTGTTGATGCGCAACAACGATTTTTTTCTTTAATAAAATTGCTGTAAAAGTATACAAAAAGGACTTCCTTTTAAGAAAAGAAAAAAAAAACATTATTTTCATGGAAAAATTTAATTTGAAAAAAATAAAAAGTAAAACCAAAAAAGAAACAAAGAAAATTCGTGGAAATATAATTATTATATAAAAAAGTAAATTTTATACTCATACATGTATGTTGTATTTACTACGTAATTTATGATTTTAATGGTTCTGCCGTGATTATATTCGGTGTATTGTATTGTGATATTTTCATTTATGTTGTTGCGTCCTATACACACATTCATTTTCTTGCTACTATGATAGTATGTGTATGTGTGTTTGAGGTTTTTTTTTTTTTAAAAAAAATTTTTTTTTATTCATGGAAAAGCCATATCATCAAAGTGAAAATTCACTTATTTTTTGTTTTCGTTTGGTGATAACCGCTGCTTATAAAATATTTACAAATGCGAGGGTTTTTCAAAAAATTCCCAGAAAAATGAAATAAATACAAAAGTTGGTGATTTTTATGGATTTATTTTTCCACGTATAAACCATCAAGTTTCATCACCGGTCACTATACGGTGCAAAAAGTCTTTCGGATTTGAATCGTATATTATTTTGTTCAAAAACTTAGTGAAAGTTCGGCACGTCTTTCAATATGTTCTTCGTTACTCAAATGAATTACTTTTTTTTTATAGCAAACAGCAGTTACGATTTCAAAACACTCAGAATACAACCAAACTTCTTGACTGTTTGCCTGCTAGTTACTTACCTTACCTTACCCGCAGGTATTCCGGGAATTTTTTGAACTACCCTCGTATTTTTTGTTGGAATTTTCATTTTCATTTTAATTCAAAAAAAAGAGAAATAAAAAAATGAAAAGTAAAATTTTATTTATTCATTATTTCGCTGGAAAACTCATTATATATTTTAATAAAAATGAAAATCACTCTAAGTATAATATTGACATTTATTACGGCATATATTTACATTAGGTGCTCAAAAAAAAATAATATGTATAATATCCACATGTGTTTATTAATATGTAAAAGTATATGTATACGAAGTACGTCGATACACATTCATTTATATAAAATTTGTCACAATGACTTCAACTTCAACAAATCGTTAATTAAGTATATATTTTCTATAGAGCCATAGACTAAAAATTAATATATCCACATTCGAGAACGTGTATGTATAAGGTATAAGTGTATATGTATGCATATTAATAATACACATATAATAATATACACGTAGAATATGTATTTTTTTTTTCATTTTCTGTTTAATTTCAGGACTCTATAATACTCGTATAATCCATATGTTATCTTTTAATGAAGATGATAACGAAAAATATAAAAATCTTAACATGTGTATATAGTTTTTGATATACCAATATCTACATATCTATGTATATATACAGTAAGCTCTCCGTAAGTCGAATTCTTGGAGACTGAGATTTAAGTTCGTCTTAACCGATTATTCGTAATGATGAGCACCCGTTTGATATTGACTCATTTTAAGTGAAATAATAAAAATTTCAATCGTTACATCTCTATTTAAATTAGTCCTGGCCATGGACACGTGTTATTATTGCAGCTAGACCGAGTCACTTTGGAAATTATCAAACAAAAATTTTAAGGTTGTCTTCGACTTTTGATTTTCACTGCATGCTTAACGCACATACCGAATACTTTGAGTGTAGTGAATTGAGCTTTGACTTGACGTACATTGGTACATATAATGTAACAGTTGAAATTTTGAAAGTATAGTTTGTTTGTTGTGATGTCGAAAAAAAAAAAAATTCACTTGTTTTATGCTAACATCCTAGATGCTGTATACTACAAAATTGAATTTTCTCAAAGTCGAAGTTGACACAAAAGTAGCTGTCAAATATATACTGCATTGAATGTAGAAGTTCTAAGTCTAAGACATATCCATTGAATCAAAGTTTAGGTTGAAGAAATTGCATTGAATGTAGAAGTGGCATTAGTGAAATGATTAGATAGAAGGTTGTTCCTCTTGTCGAAATTCGAAACTAGTGAGCGCGAAAACCCATTAGAGTCTATGTAATTTTTTCAGAGGCCATACAGAATGAGTTCGCATTATTCGGTAATTCGTCTTACATGGGTACGTCGTAAGTTTTAACGAGAGTTTACTGTATGTATAATATTGTGTTTTATTTTATTTTCATGCTCGAGTTCTTATATAGCATATTTTTTTTATGTGTATTACGTATTACCGTATTACGTAGCACATGCATAATTCGATGCAGCAAGAAAATTGATATAGTGCGAAAAGTGTTGTTTGTAACATAACGAATTAATTATCGTATTGCAATCATTAATGTGTGTTAATTCATTTAATATTATGTTGAACATATGTATGTATGTAATATTCATTTTTATATTTACGAGTATATTAATTTAATTAAATAAATCAAAGAAGGAAAATGTCCGTATAGAAAATAAACAGAATATTTTTTTTTTAATAAATTTCCTGTATAATAAGCAAGAATTGTAGTTATGGTATGTACAAATAATAAGAATGTAATTGTATAATAAATAACATACTGTACTGCCTGCCTGGCTGTGTAAATACATAATAGATAAAAGTTTGAAGATAAAAATAAAATAAAAAAGAATAAGGATTTTCATAAAATATAATTCATACGAACATTTAGGACTTATAAGTTTTTGTATACATATGTTCACATTCAAGAATTAAGAATATGAAAATAATAATAAATGATATGAAGAGTCGCTAAAAAGATTCGAGAGAAAAGTCCTTTAGAAATTCTTAGATTAATTTATAGTGCAGTTGAAAGTTCAAGAAAACTGTAATAGGAGAGCAGGAATTGCACAAGCTCCGTCATTACATGAATTGAAACGAGCGGACTATAGAGAAATGGTCATGTTGCAAGAGGAATTGAAAACAATGTATCACAGAATGTTAAAATGCAATGGGGAAGTCTTAAAACTCCGTTGGCTGGATGAGGTTGAGAATGACATGAGACTTTTCGGGGCTAATAATTGCAGAATTCGACAAATTTAATAAACTATAAGAAAGTAATCGAACAATTTTCCAATTATTTTCTATTGGAAGTTGATTGTTATGTTCCAAGGCTTTGTGACTTTTGTAGGTTTTATTGGTAACTCTTAATCTCAAAATATGCTCAAAAATGCTCTTAAAAATTTGACTAACTTTCTTAAATTCCTAAATAAACTTCAGATAATAAAAATTATAAATTAAATAAAAAGTTGTTGTAATTTTTACAATAATAATCTGTGAAAAATGTGTGAAAAATATCATCTGAACAATACCAATCCATTTGTATGTGATCGTGCATAATGAATGCGTTCACATACATTTTTCATTATTAATCGGTTCAATATCATTCATTGATTATGCAATATTTGTATGTAATTATTTTTATTCATTTATTTTTTGTATCATTTTTCATATTATAAACAAAGGATTACATTATATGAAATGAGCATACATAAATAATGTTCATAATTATTAAAATTTTTAAAAATTATTAAGTGTGTTTACTAGTATTTCTTACCCAAAAATATTCTTTATTAAAGCCTGGTATTCGTCGATGGGAAGCACCAATTTGATGTAAAAATTCAAAAAATGTATCTAAATCATCCAAACCACGTATACCTTCATCTAATGTTTCCATAACTTTATTAGCATGTTCGGCTAATTCTTCTGATGTTGCTTGTTCTTCTTTTGTTTTTAATTCTTTAAATTTTGAGAACATATACAATAAATCTGAATGCTCTTCAAATAATCTAATTTGATTTTAAATAGAAAAATAAAAGAAAATGAAATAAAAAAATAAATTAGAATAAATTACAATTGTAGATAATGAATTTGAACTAAAAAAGTTTTAGTGAAGTTATTTATTTTTGAGAGTTTTCATAAATACGCAAGTTTTGTTGCGCAAGTTGCTCAATATGTAATCAAAATGCGCATGCGAATGATAGGAAATGAATGGACACAATTTTCCATATTATTTTCTACTTCTTCTCCTCATATATCTCAGATTAGATTTTCACACACTTTCTTCAAAAAATTCTGCAGCGCAATCTTTTTTCCGCCCAGCCCAGATTAATGCGAAGTGAGATTGAGATTAGATTGTATTTCTAATCTGACGCTGCGATAGGGGAAATTATAAGTATATTGAAAGCTTTGAAAGCTGGTTTACCAGTTCCAATATTTAATCTACGTTGAATTGTGAATACCATATAATCTCGCACGTAATCTGGGCTGAATTATAAATGTATCTTTAAAGTCATTACAAGTGCAAGCTGCACAATTCGCTTATTTATGAAAACACCCAAACATGTCATGTTTTAGAATATAACATTTTGTTTTAGATTTTATAGATACAGGCATTCATTTTACTTATCAAATTTATGTATGTACATACTTACTTAATAAACATACATATTCCAGTTGCCTGTGTTGCACGACTTATACCCTTCCATGATGCCATCATTGTATATTTTTGTTTGGCAGTCAATGGTAGACGTGGATCTGGTGGTGCTGGTGGCGGTGGCTCTTGTGGTCCTAATGCATTACCGCCACTATCTGATTTTTGACTTGATGCTAATTTACTTAATTCACATCCCATTTTTTATGAATTTATTATTTAATTATTTTCTCTATAATTTTAATATTATTTATCGATATAACTACTTGTCTAAATATTATGTGTATGTAGATAATTTATGTATATTAACTTATATGCTGTTCTTTAGAACAAATAATATTAATTAATATTTTCGCTTGTTGCACATTAATTTGACAATATTCATTTAGTTATTATGTATTTATACTTCTGAAATTATACAAATGAGAAAAAGAACAGATGAAAAAGAAAAAATTAATTATTAATAATTGTAGAACACATAAAACTAACACAGATAAAATATACTATATTCTTATGTAATATTAATTTATGATAATAAAATTGCAGATATTAATAATATTGAAATGAAATATTAAGGATATAATTAAAATAAATATGAATTGTGTATAAAATATAAATTAATAACTGTACTTGTATTGAATACATAGTAAAAGATAACAGACTATTGTAATTTATGTATCTACATACGTATACACAAAGGATGTACGATGAGAATGAAATAATGTGATATAATTTATTTTATAACTTTTAATAATTATTATAAATAATTGATAGGGAGATTGTAATTCAGATTGTACTGTAGACGATACAAAAAATAATTACAAAGTATATAGAATGAAAGATGAAAACAAAAAGGATAATACTTAAATTAATAATAAAATCGATTTTTTTTTTAATCTTTATTCTATGATTTGTTGTGTGGTTTTCATTTTCAACAATTTAACGATTATTTTTTTTTTCTATCTATGTAATCGCATTGTCTGTGCTCGAGAACGTTTTCATATATTTCATACACATGTAAGTAGGTGAAGATTTATTATAAAAAATTATAAAAAATAAGACGAATTTCATATTTCAATTTCATATTTTAGGGATTCTGCAGAGTGTGGTGTGGCTTATTAGTGGGTGTATATTGCATCGTCGTCTAGATTCGGTATGTTTCTGAGTTTTAAAATTTTTCCTCCTTTTTCCTAATATTTTTGTATTTATATCAAATTTTTATTCTCTTTTCTATGAAATGATAAATATGGAGAATTTGTGTTTTAAATTTTTTCTTTAAAAAAAAAAAAGGAAAATCAATAACAGAATATTTGGGTAATTTGGGTAAATATATTTTAAAAGAATAAAGTTGTATATACATACGCGAACTAGAATAAAAAAATGTATGTGTTTAGGAGTATGTGGTGTGCTTAAATGTAAATTTAATATTTTTCTTAAAATTAAATTTATCAATATTAACGTTATCGTGTAGGTATAATATCCTTGTACATGTGTAATGTATGCACATATAATGGAAAAGAAAATAATATTTTTTATTAAATAAACTTTTGAACATGTCATGCACATGTACTTAAAATACTTAATGCTGTAATTTGTAGTATACATATGTGCTAATGTGAATTAGATATTAGATCCTCTATCTACGTACATACATACATATATCTAGCATATGTAACATTGAAAAGTGTGTTTCAATTATAATAGAGTGATGATGGTGATTTGAAAAATATGTTCTTTAATATTAAAAAAAAGAGCAAAACAATAGAAACGTTTTTATTTCATTTTATAGTGTGTGGAAAAGGATGAACTTTACCACGTTTTCCCCATCTATTTATTTTTTTTTTAACTGGAATATGGATTGTCATTATTTTTGTTTTTGGGTTTCTGTATTTTCTGCCTGAGACATACATATATTTATTTATTGTTTTTAGTTCATTTCGTTTTGATTCCTTTTGGCATGAAATTATCCTAGACACACATTCTTGAAAATATAAACACCATCCATCAACCCTTCGCTATCTTTCAGAGCTACCTAATGTCTCTCAACGCCACCTAACGTTACCCAATGTTGCCTAATCATAGCCCAATGTCGCTTAAAGTCTTCCTACATCTCCATTCGTCTCCCAACGTCTTCCATGGTCATCTAATGCCGCCCAACGTCTCCCAAGGCCTTTTAACGTCTCTTAACGTCTACCAACGTTACCCAATATTACCCAACGAAACCAAATGCCAACCTTCATAAATAGATTATATCAGAATTTTTTATTTACTTAAAATAAATTTTTTGTCCATAAAAATACACATTTTAAGAGGTGCGAGTATAAGGAATGGCAATAGGTACATACATATACATGTACGTTTTATAGGCAATCGAATATCTTATACTGTCTAGCCAAGGGAAAGGAAATATAATTTATTAAGGATCTTATACTCATTATTCACCTCTTATATCTAATACAGAATTTTAGTGTATTGTGGTATTGGGACGTATACACAGATGTAACAGTATATTCTTATTTTTATTTCTATATACTTCTTATGGTGTTAAGGCACGTGAAAAATACACATTTTTTTTTTTAATCTAAAATTTTCGTTTTTATAATTTTATGTTCTTTTATTTATTTTTCTGTTTTCTTTTTAACCGAACATATTTATATTATACGTAGTATTATAAATGTACTTTATATAAATTCTAAGAATATAGCTGGTATTTAGAATTTTTTATTCACTGTCGATTTATGTGTAGGAACCAAATACTTACTTTAATGTAAGTGTGTACTTTTTTATAAAGTTCCCAAAGCACAGAAAAAAAAAGAATTTTTTTTTTTTTCAAAAAATATATAAGAAAAAAGGAAATTAAAATAATAAATGTGTTTTTCTTTTACAAACATAACACATAATACATACCATATTTCACTTAAAAAGAGAAATAAAATTCTGTATATGTATATTTTATCTGATTGTCATTTAAAGAAAACAGAAAAAAAATGGTTGAAATAAAACAGAAATAAAAGCACGAAAATGAAAACGTTTTATTTGTTTGTTACATTATACAAATATCACATTATACAAGTATCACGTTATGTGTGGTTTACAGTGTGTATATCCTTTTGTTTTTTCGATATTCGAAAATGACAGTTTGTACACATCATCATGGCAAACCATTGAAAATGTTTCCATATTATTTTGATTATTTGTTTTTCCTTCTTTCTTGATATATGATTTTTTTAAATTTATGAACAATTTAAACTAACGACTATAATTTATGGTGAAAATTCGATTGTATAAGAGTTATGTAACATACACATGTATAGACTCGTAAATATATATAGGAATTGTATTAAAATGTAAAAAAAAATTCAGTACATAATGCCGATTCTACATTCAATGCAGTGATTTCAACTTCGACTTTGATTTAATGGATGTACTTTGTACTCGTATATCAGAACTTCTACATTCAATGCAGTAGACTTGACAGCACTTTTACTTGTTAAGCATGCTGTGAAGCCGAAAGTCGAAGTCCAAGTTGAAGTCACTGCATTGAATGTAGAAGCGACATAACGCGTATACATAAAATGGCAATGTTAAGCTATATATCCAATGACATCCACAAGAGCAACGAAATAAACAACGACAAAGTTGAAAATTATTATCATTATACCAAAGACAAAGACATATGGTATTCATACTACATATAACATAGGATAGAAAACTAATGACAATATACTTATCTTTAGTCATGGATCTGTTTATCGTGTCAGGTAAAAATTAGAAAAAAAAAATAATGTTTATCGTTTATTTCAAACTTTTCGTTACTCCCAAAGTTAAATTTGATTTGAGTGAGTATCAACCTTAATAACTTGCTGGAAAAAAGAGCTTAGTAATGCTGATTTGAGTCTAACGTCAACTAACTCAAATATTATTAAAAATAGATCCGTCTAACAGCTCATGTAAATGAGATTGTCTCTCTACGAACAACTCAGTAGTTTGAAATCGACATTAAGCTGTATAGGTGCGAACATGTTGTAGTAATAAGTCTAGAAACCACTTCGGTGAAGAACTCGACTCTTTAAGGGCTGTTGTATTACTAAAAATTATATTTCATGTATTGAATGAAACTGAATCATGTATTTAACTGAAGAAACTATGATCAATTTTCCACATCATTTCCAATTATTTTTCGAACTCAAAATCAATACCACATGTCTGTCTCAGGTATAAGATTCAATATTAAATGAATAATTTTGCCGTAATTGTTGTCGCGAATCATCATTAGACAGCGAGCCTTATTACATTTATTTTTGGACAATATCATGATTAAGGAACAAGAAGTTATGTACACGTATACAAATGATGAAAAAATTAAACAAAAATAAAATTAAATTAGAAATTATAATGAAATCTAAAATAAGTGACGTAAGTAATTAATTAATGAATAAATAATTTTAGTTCACGAACGACTTTTATAAGAGTAAATTATGCATGGCGTGTGTCTGATGCGTGGGTAGATATATGATAATAAAATTTATTTGAAAAAGGAAACAAATCGATTTTTTTTGATTACAATTTTTTTTTTCAATTTCAAAATTAATTACATAGGCACTACATAAATTATAATAACGGTGAACATTTTTGACACGCTCAGATAATATGTACGTATATACATTTAAAATAAAAAATGGTGAAAAAAAGCGATATTAGAAACAATAAAAAAACATTTTCGAAATTCAGAAAATTTTTTGAGAAACGAAAAAATAAAATTAGGCAAAATTTGATAAAATTAAAACAAAAATAAATTAAAATTAAATTTCGAGTAAATTTCGAATTAATGTCAAATAAACTTCGAGTGAATTTCGAATGAATTTCGAATTAAATTTTATATGCACAGTAGCAGATTTCAAAACCAAAAGATTATAATATCTGAGAAGGCATACAAAATGCTTATACATCATTGTAGCGCGCTTCATAATTGAACGTTCACAGTGTGTAACGTGATGAGATTTGAAATATGAAAAGTCTGTGAAAGCAAAACATTGTACAAATGTTTTCAATGTAGTTGCACGTAAAATATCTTTCAATTCTTTCAAAAAAAAAGAAACGTGTACGCATGCATGAAAATCATAAACTTTTTATTTAAATTAATATTAATTATTTGTTTTAATTTTTACTTTTTTTTTTTTTTTTTTAGAAATTTTTGTTTGTTTTATTTTGCTCGTTTCTTTTCCAATTTTCTCCTCTTTATTTTTTTACAAAAACTTTGTTGATGGATAGATTCTAAATAATTAATTAGAAGTTGTACGATAATGAAGTTTCAAACTTTCTGATAATTTCGAAAATAAACTGAATAAATTGGGAATTATAATGTCGAAAAATATTCTCGTATGCTGCACATATAGTATACAATGAATTATTATTTTATGGAAGTTTTGTCAAAAAAAAAAAAGTTTTTGCAATGAAAAAAAATTTAAAATGAACAACATTTTTGAAATTATATGAAAAATGTTTATGATACACTTACAATTTTGCATTTTATGCGTTGTGTACGTGTTGAACGGATATGAAAAATATAATCATAAAATATATGTATTTAAAAATTTTTTTTCTGTTTTTTTTCAAAATCGATAAAAAATTTATTTTCAATAATAATTCAGTTTTCATCAAAATGTACTAAAATTTAGAACAATAATAATTATTATGATGAAAATCCACAGATAATTTGACTAGATTTGCAAAATTTTTATTAAGAATTAATGTGTGCACATGTACCAATAATACGTTCACATATTTGTGTAGTACCATATAGTACATGTAGTAAGAACATGTGATAATGTACATTCACATAATTTAAAAGTAATGAACGACATAATGGGGTTTAGATGGTGATAAAATGAAAATTTCATTAAAAAATATCTGAATAGCGAATTGTATATGGATGCAGAGGATAACATGTATAGGATTTATGATAACAACGATGATTATTATGATGATGATGAAATGTTATATAGAGAGTATATGATATACGAGTATTAATTCAATAAACGTGCTATAGATGTATAAATTGAATCCTTTTAAATTGTTGCGGAATTTCATATTCATTTTCATATGTTAATATATTTTTTTTTTATATATATATTGTGGTAGGTAGTGTAGAAGTAGTGTGTAAATTTAAATTTCGAAAATATAAAATTTTCCAATATGCGGTGATATTGCTGCAGTATAGATAATACACACTGGTTATTTAGGTTCATTATACATAATTTTATCCATCAGTGAAGGTACAATTGTATGTATATTCCTCCCATTTCGAATATAAGTATGAATATCCCATTGCAGTTGCATATTGCATGTATGACATCATAAAGCTATCACATCGAATCCCCAAACCAATTAGTCACAGAATATGATAATTATGCCGGCTGTACCATGGACAGTTCTATAGTTATAATGATACACCGCACACCGCACTATGCTTCTGTGTTCTGTATATTTTAAATTTGAACTACATATAAAGGTAATTTGAATACACACATAATTCATTTCAATTTTTTTTTATAAAAAATTTTTTCAGCAAAAAAAAAAGAAGAAAATTATTTATTATATTTTTTCTTCAATGAATTTAATTTAATTTTAATTCGAAAATTTCCATGAATTTTTAATATAGTATGAGCGTATAAATATGTGCGGTGAACGTATCTATTATATACATACTGCATATAGTATATTATCAATTATTCAAAAATTTATTAGTTTATTATACAGAGTATATGTACCATTAATCTGATATGAATTTGTATTTGTATTTTGTGAACTGACTAAAATTTTAATCAAAAAATTTCTATTGAATACATATGGGAATTATTGGTACATATACTTTGTACTTGGTATTCATAATGTATCATACATAGTACATATTTTGTATTCCATATGAATATAGTGGACAATTTTTTTAATTGAATTTTTCTTTTCAATAAAGTCTGCAGGATTAATGTATGTACATCATGTGTCCTTGTATATGTAAATTATTGTTTGTACTGTATATGAGTAGCACATATTTATTTATTATTTTTCAAATTATAATTTATAATTAAAATTACATATATTGGAGTATTAATATTCGTGGTTTTATCGCAGTTTTATTATATTATATCATAGCTACAGGTGTATTTATGAAAAAGAAGCACTAACATCATATATAGTATGTACGTATGTGTGCACATACAAAAGCTCAAGCAAATTTAAATAAAAATTTATATTCAAATTAAATAATGAAAAACGATAAAGAATTATTTTTCTTTTATACGAGTATTATATTTTTTAAATAAAAATTCATGTATGTATATCATTCATCTTTTACATATGTACAAACATGTATTGTGCATGTATATACGACTACGATATGATTTATTCGTTTCAATGCAAATTTATTATTAAACAAATGAGAAAAAATAAATACATTTTTTTTTCGTCCTTTATTTATGATCTTATGTACATATGAGTTACATCAACATATAGTAATACCACTTACACTATAGTGAATATGTAAGGGTAAACCATTATACTTATAACCGCATATGTGTAACTACATAAAGGAAAAAATGAAATCAAAACGGCGACTATGGAATAAAAGGAAAATAAAGTGCTTTGTAAGGTAAATTCATGTTGTACATACGTTACAGTGAAAATCGCTTGAAACGACTTTCAACGGACCAGACATATGTATGGTCATTATATGACTGTAGTCGATATAATTGACATATAGTTGAAAATAATAAATTATTTCTAAAGGATTGATCCAATAAAGACAACTTCTACGTCTTTTTCTTCGATGGATTGCATTGGGCACAGTCTAAATCGGGCCAAAACCTGACTTGTTGAAGTGATATTTGACTTTTATTATTTGAGTTGCTGGTAGGGCTTAGACAGATCTATTAATCTATTAATTTATTTAATAATTTCAGCATTTCTTAGCTCTTTTCCCCAGCAAACTGGTACTCATTTAAATCTTACTGAGCTTTGGGGGTAATGGAAATTGGAAATAGGCAACACAAAATTGAAAATTAATTTTCTTACTTTTGCCGTGGACAGGAATTGAACCTTCACTTCGAGATCAGTAGCCAGTTGCTCTACCGCTTGCAACAGAGCCCTCTTGTTCCTTGTGCTCTAACAAAATCAAAAAAAAAAAATATATTTTCCTGTACTTTTTTATTGTTTATTTCTGTCATTTCATCTTGCAGACATTAGACATAATTTTGAAAATAAAATTTTCCCTACAAGTGATTTCAACATTACTACCGAATCGATCTGTCATCATAAGAGACGTCATTTTGAATAAATTTCACTGTATGTAATGTACATACATTTACATGAACTATGTGTATAGTATTGTTCATAAAATTAATTTATTTCTTTATTTAGATTTTCATCTATTCTTTATTTTGTGTATTATGTAAAAGGAAAAAAAAGAATATAGAAAAAAAATATATATAAATGAAGTAAAATTACAAATTACAATACAAAATTTTTTTCTTTGAACATTTATTTTTCTGCATCATTCGCTTGACAAACTAACTACATAATATTGTAGAAATACTCATAAATGTTGTACCTACACATTACCCATATGAATTGTAAGCGAATATGTACTCGTATATGTAATCATTTTCCACTCTATGGTCGTGCATGTGGGTAGATAAATATAATAAAAGATTTTTCTATTTTTTTTTTTTTTTCATTTTTATTTTTCTGAGCACGATTTATTACATCATAAAGTTTAACCTCTAATGTATTACACACACTATTTTTATGTAAAATGGTGGTGTAATAGTGTCTTTCAGAAGAATAAACAAGGATGTATGAATGTATGGATGTATTTGGATGGTGTATGATGTACATGCTGTATAATAAATGTGCCTGTATATATAAATAAGAAAAGCAGGATGTATGTATACAAACAGGAAAAAAATTACAGATTATACATGAATGTAAAGTAAAGTAAAAGTTTTCCTTTTTTTTTTAAGAAAAGTAAGCATAAACAGAATAAAATAGAATACATTGTTTGTTATTTCTTGTTCTTTATTTTTTTTTCTTTCTTTCAAATATCCTTTTAGTTGTTTTCACTATTTATGTATACATTTTTCAATCATTTCAATACTAAAAATATCATAAAAATCGTGTAACATTTTTGATTTATTGAGTGTATACTAGTTGCTTTTTTTTGTGCATTAAAATTTTTTTTAGTTGCATTAAAAATTTATGAATAATTTGAAAAACCAAACAAAAAAATATCTGGTTATTTGATTTTATGTAAATGTATTTTATGATAACATTTTTCTCATTTTCCATAAGAATAAATGATGTGCTTAAACTTAATCAATATACAAACCATGACTGAACTTTCGAATTGGGATCCTCAGCCTTTGAAAAGAAACCTTCTGATAATGACACTTTGGAATGTCGTCTTTAACATGGTACATGTCTTTATTGGAGCAAATTCATTTTAAGGAAGCAAATTATATTTAAAAATTTTTGGGAAAAATTGACATGTTTTAGAAAAAACCGTTATTCGGAATTTTTAGGAAGTTCGAAAGTTTCGCCCCAAACCATTATTAAATTTTCTATTTAACAACCTTGAATATTTATTTTATTTTTTTTTTTTTTTTTGTTTTTCCGTATTTGATTTTATAGGTTAAGTTTATAATATTATAATTCGAATGAGCGATCAGATTGAACAGATTATTTATTTAAAATTTGATCGTAATCTAGAATGTAATGTTGAACAAAATGAATTTTTTTTTGTGATCGGTTTAAGTCTTAAAAATCTTAAGGAAAGTCTTAAAAATTTAGATTTGATCTATGATTCCGATCCAGCAACTATAATCAGATCAAACAGATTATGTTCGATTGGATTTAGATTACATTAGATGAAGGACATTAGGGTGCTCCTATTAATCTGATCGCGTAATCATGAACTCAACTCAAACATAACATTCTGGAAAAATAGTTAATATTCGAAACTAATAGTGCTAACAGACCAAAAGCTCCTTTTGGATTTAGCTAAATCAGTTTAGAAAAAGCTCTTAGTTAAGAGTTTGTACTGACAGACCGAAAACTGGTTTAGTTGTTGTCATTTGTTGTATGTTCAAAAAAAGCTCTCGACGAATTAAACTATACTTGAATTAAGTGGTTTACGCCAAAATACTTCTGAGCGGACTTATCCAAGCTGATTGCTGACAGACCAAGGAGTTTATCGGAGTTTATCTACTTAAACATGTTTAGAAAGTTTCTAAGCTCTGGTCTGTCCCTATTATGATATACATTAATTCATATATTCATAATCGAAATTATGATTGTGTTATTGAATATACGTGTCCTGTTGAACCTTCGTCTCTGCAATACTTTGCCTTTAGATCACTATATATGTATGTAGTATTTCGCTACAGTTCTCCAATTTTTAAATTATATACACTGTTACATATTATTAGTGATAAGACTAAAGATCTTATTGTATACTTGTAGCTAATATAAGACTTTTTCAACAAAGTGATCTTTTAATAAATCTAATTTCGAAATGGTTTTAGTATAGGAAAAAAAATTAATTAATTAGGTTAGTTCATACACATGGTTGACAACATTGTGTATGCGTATATGTGTATACATAATAATCATTGTGAAATGTATATTTTGTAAAACAGTATGTAAACAATTTATATAACGAAAAACATTAAAAAAAATTTAAAAAATAAAAAACAACAATAATAATAAAAAAAAATCAAAATAAAATATGGGTCTTTTTCTATTATTATCATTTCATATTTCAGAAAAAATTTTTTTTAAAATCCTATCATAATGCAAAATATAAAAAATGAATTGTTTTGTTTTTATAAAATTTTATGTAACACTACAAAGTATAGTATATATACCAACATTCTATATACATAAGTACGAGTATTTATGTGTAAATATACTTTGTTTGTATTCATACTTTTAGAATATAATAAACACTTCATGTCATCATAAACATAGAATGAGTATTTGAAATTGTTGTACATTTTATATAAAATAATAATATGAGTATAAAAATGTATGAATATATTTTAAACATTTTATTTTATATATTTTCTTTCATCCATGCATAAATGTATGTACCTATACATCATCAAATAAAAAAAAATGTATGTATGTATAAAAATGTGAAATATATCATAAAAGTAGATATACCTACATATACCCACACATACACATTTTTACATTTTTTTGCTATTTACTTTTTTTTATTATTTTTTATGACATAAAATGTACGTGAATGTTCCTACATCATACAAGAGTGTATTGCATCGAAGGGGCAGCCCAACATGAATATATGGGCCCTACTCGAAGTGTAGAATATCGCCCTAATATTATAATATTAAATTTTTTATAAAACTCATATTATTATTATATTGAGTTGAAGGTTGTATTCACCAATAAAGATTATCAGTCGGATATATTGTAGTTGGGTAGAATTTCAGTTTATTCATCAACAGAGATAAATTTTGTTTTCGAACTTCGTTTTCGGAGTGTCGAATATGTTAGATGATTGCTAAAAGTTGATATTGTTGCATTTTAAAATGGAAAAGAGATTTTTTTAGTGTGATGACCATATGTGAGTACTGTGCTTTTGCTCTTAATAACAAGTAAGATTATGTTTCAACGATACTCATAGAGTACAACTCTGAGGTTATCTTAAAAATATCCGAATAGATTACAGCGCGTTTTTGACAACAAGATTCCTCCTAGTACTTTATTTCATATAAGGATTTGGGAATTTTTTCATTATTTTTGTGCGCCTCCTTGAACTTGTTGCCATGTTCAAGTGTTCGTTTTGCTCATATATAAAAGGACCGGCACTGAATGTATATATTAGTTAGATTCATGAATATTTTCATTATCCTTTATTTTTTCTATGTTATGTTTTGTTCATTTTAATGTGCCATATGTATGTTTACTTTCATTTCTATTTGTATGTGTTTCTAACTACACATATATACTATTTATTATTATGTAATATTTTTTTCATCTTCAAACACAAAAAAACAGAAGTAAAAGTAAAACAAAACATTTTTTTTTTTAATTTTTATACATTTTAGATATATGTCATATACAGAAATGACATTTACATATGTACATTATATTTCAAATGAATACACAAGTAAATCTAATGTATGATTATATGTACATATATAAAAAAGTCCATATATGCACATATGTACATGAAGACATAGGCACTATTACTTGTCTTTTCCACACATTATATTTACATACATTTGTAAGGATATTATAACTTTATATTCAATACATTCATATTTAAATACATTCATATACTAAAAAGGATCCAGAAAATAAAATTTATTTTTTCTCTTTTCATATTTTATGACTATACGTATGTGTTTCATACTTTTTATTTATCTTTTTGAAGCTAACAATTTTTTTCTCTTTACTATACAGACAATATAAAACATCTACGAGTAGCTTTGTGCGCACATTTATGCACACATACACATATGCACATGTACAAAGTATGACAGAATAGTACTAAAAATGGTACTAAATGTATACATAAAAAAAATAAATAAACAAAGAATATAATATGTGTACATTTTATAACAAAATATTATTAAAGAAAATAATATGAGAGAGAAAAAAAATGAAATTACAATAAAAAATGCAAAAAAAAAATGAACAAAACAGAACAGAGAATTGTACAAAAAATTATAATTAGACAATACATATTTTTTTATACATTTATATGTCAAATGTATACATAATGTACAAATACATATGTAGATATATGTTAATGTTTTATTTTATCTTTGTAAATTGAAGACAAAGAATCATAATACGTGATAGTAGCAATGTAGTAATAATACTAAATAAGAAAGAAAAAGAAAAAATTATAAATGAAATAAAAATTAAAACATTTGTGAAAATATGTAAAAAAATAAATTACAAGAAAAATTATAATAAGAAACAGAAAAGAATGAGAAGAAGAAAATTAAAACAATATTCATATAATCATTTGTATCTTTATTTGAATATTTTTGTGTGTTAACACATAAAGAACAATAGTCAGTCACACATTTGAACATTAACTGCATAAAATAGTGTATTTATTTTTTTAATTATACTCTTGATACACGATAATATTTTGAAAATAATTTATTATTCTTTTGACATTTCTATCATATTGAATTCAGTTAAAATTATCTTAATTACATCTTCATTCATACTTGGATTCGTTTCAAAATGGCGAAATTTTAATTTCCAGTGGTGAAAGGAAAAGAAAAATTGACAGTTGTGAGTGACACAAAATTTTAAAACTGACAGTTAAAACTTACAAATGACGGAACTGACAAATAAAAATTACAAATGACAGAAAATATCAAAACTGACAGTTAAAATGTTAACTCAAAAGAAAAACCTGTCACAAATAAACACTGACACTCTGACAGTGACAGAATAATACGCTCATTTGACAATAAGTTTACATATGAGTATATATCAGAAATTTTCTGAATGACATGACATTTACAAAAATGGAAACTGAAACAATGATCATTGTTGCATTTCTGTCTATCAAGGGTATAAAGTATATAAGAGCATAATAAAGGACTAGTAAGGAAAACAAAAGGATAACAAAAAAAAAACGTTGCATATGTGTAATGTGTGCTGAAATTAAAATATTTAAATTTTTACTAATTATCCTTTCTTGTGTTTATTGTTAAAATGGAATGTATTATAATTCGTGTAAAAAATGATCGTACACTGGAGAAAACATTGAATAAAATTAATGAAAATTGACTTTACTCATACAGTTAGACACACATACGTATGCACATAATATCTACACTGATGTAAATTTTCATTAACTACAATACAAATATCATGCATACACAATATCAAAAATATCACATACTACACCGAATACAATATTGCTACAACAGCAACAACAAAAAAGGATAATTCATGGAAATGAATTATTAGGTAATTTTTATTTTTATTTTTTGTTTTACATTACTACCCATACACTAAAGAATATACATATTTATGTGTATACGTTTTTTTTTTTATTGTTTGTATTACGATAAATTTACACAATAAAAATAGACAATTTATAAAATTTATCATCGGTTTTATGTACATAACGCAGTAATAAAAATTTAATTGGAATACACTTGTACAGTCGTATTTACGTAATACACAATAAAAATATGTGTTAAGTGTTTCAGAATCTATATGCGTATGTGTAACGTATGTGAATTACCTTTACTATATTATAAGGGCAAAATTTCTGTTTTTTATTTTATTTATTTATTTATTTTTTTTTTATTATTATTTTGGTTTGGAATGATGACCAATTTTTTATATCTTGTTATCCTTTTCTTTTTGTTATCCTATTGTTAAATTGGTTTAACTAAATTGTTTTATTCTAATAGAAACAAAAATAAAAAATAAAAAATAAAGAAAATTAATTTAAAGAATTACACGGTTTTATACCGTATAGTTTATGCTGATTATAAAATAAAATTGTGGGCAGTTAGTAGATAATTTAGATTACAGTCGCATAAAATTATGTACAAATGTGTAAGTAATTTATCATTTTTTTATTACTGGTCGTATGCAATATTTCTGCTAAATAAAGAAAAATGTTTGAATAAATGAATGAAGTAATTTTTTTTAATAAATAATGAACATAGTCAGAATTTAAAAAATTTAATTTTTCAAATAATAATTACGTACAATTTTTATATAATTTTTATGAGATTTTTTTCTTCATTATTCATATATACACAAAAGTAATTATGCAAACTTAATTAAGGTACATTTACAATTCAGTTTAGATTATTCACAATTCAGCGTAGATTACCGCATGTTATTATATAAGGAACATTGGAATTGGTACACAAGCTTTCAATACAATTTCCTTTATCTACGGCTTGAGATTAAAAATACAATCTAATTTTAATATCACTCCGGATTAAGCGTCATTTACAATCCAACGAAGATTAAACGTCAGAGTGAATTTTTCGTACTCCCCTTCATTTTCCCACAAGAAATTCTATATCACTATCCTTTTTCCGCCCAGCCCAAATTACTTAATTCGGATTGATATTGAGATTAGGTTTTATGTATTGAAAGTTTTGAAATCTCGTGTACCAATTCTCAATCTTTCCTATATAATAACATACCGTGATCTACTCTGATTTGTGAATACCGTCTAGTTTGGGGTAAAATCCAAGTTGTGTTGTAAATGAGGCATTAATCTGAGCTGAGGCGAAAAACGTTTAGCGTTATAAAATTTCTTGAAAAATCTATGGAAAGTCTAATGTACAACGTGGTACAACCCAATTGGCTCTTGGCTGAATTGCAAATGTACCTTTATGCTGAAAATATTTTTTACCCAGTGTAATAAATAGTTTTTTATTATATTTAATTTTGTTGCATTTTTTCCTATTCAAATACTTGCTTATACATTTTTAATATGAAAAGAAAATTTTTCATTTAATTATGCTTTGAATTAAACTAAAATTAATATTCAGAAAACGATAAAATTTCAAATTTCTAATAAGATGAATTCATTTTGTGAGCACGTAGATAATTAATGCACCAGAATGTGTATACATAATGCATTTCTATATACATAATTTATTATAAAAATATCAAGGATTATATTAACTGAACATTACTACCATCTGCATGTATTAAAAATTCAGAAGTTTGAAATAAGAAAACTTTGAATAAAATTAACGTTAATATCTTAAGAAATTTTTTTACACTTTCATGGTAATATAATTTAGATTCTATACATAGAATACTACATCTATATACACGAGGAATGAAAATGGAAAAATTGCTTTAATGTACAAAAATTTATATATACAATTTTTTTAAACTTAAATAACATAAAAATCGATAAAGACGACAAAAAAAAAAATAATTGAATGAAGGAATGGAAAATATTTTTAACATAAAATTTTTGCCCTTATGTTGCAATAATAAAGATAAATGAAATAGTATATAAGAGCAAAAAATTTTCAACCTATTTCCAAACGGATTATATGGATGGATGATTGTGTATGTGTGTGGACGGATATGGATATGAGATATCTTTGCTATACATTTTCTTTTACATATTTTGTAACATATGTTTGTAGGTATGCAGAGTATAATACTTCTAAACAGTCGTACATATATATTCACATTTAAATACAACTTTAAATAATCATAAAACTATTTAACTTTCGTTATTTTTTTTTTTTTTTGTTTTATTTGTCAATTGTCTCTCTTTTTTTTTTCTATTTTCATCCTGATGATGATGATGTCGTTACTGAATACATGTCGCTGCTAGAATACATCTACATATGTATACGTACATGTATTGGTACATAGTACATATGTGTGCGGTGTTACGGAGTGATTTTTAACTAAAAAAAATGTAAAAATGGTAAAACTATTTTCAAAGATATCTTTCTAGATAAAATATTTTTTTTATCGTTTATTTGTTGAGGTTATTTTTTTTTCTTTTTGTTTTTATTTTCAATTTGATTTTTGAAAATTTCTTGGGAAAATTTTCCATGATTCAAATACGAGTATATACGCAGATTAGATATGCAAATATAGTATGTATAATGGATTTAGCTATAATACACAAGTGTTACACAAGAGATACATAAATGTACATACATAATGTCTGTTGTTATATTTGAATATATTCGTGGATGTTTAGTCTACAATATAACTTGCATTACTCGTAAATGTAGATACGAGTATATGCATACGGATGAATGGATAGTAAATGAGCATGAATTAAATATAATCATTTATACATAATATGTATAGTACATATGTTAATTTTGTAATGTAAAAAGGAAGTTACATAAAAATATTCTTGTAAAATGATATGCAATTTGAAGTTATTTAAATGGAAAAATACTACAAAAATAATAATGGAAAATAATTGTAATAAATGACAGATAAAATATGTATTTTAAATTTTTATAGTTAATTTTAATGATAATGTAAAATAAAATTGAAATTTGCAATATGAAAAATGGTAAAAAGCATAGATATACTATAATGCTATATGCACTCGTATTTTCAATCTTCTTTTTCATATTCTTTTTCATATTCTTTTTCATAGCTTTGTAAAAATGGTACTACACACTACAAAAAGTATACAAGAAAAAGGAAGAGACAGTAAGGAGCAGCAGTGAGGTTATTATTGGTAGCCATTGGTAGCTAAATATAGTATGCTAATAGTAGCTTTTTTACATTGCACTCGTACACTCGTGTATTTTGATTTTGATTAAGAAAAACGCATTTCCACTTCTTACTTTGTTTTCACTACACACCATAATGGGAATACGAGAAACAGGAACAGACAAAAAGTAGTAGAAAGTAGACAGTATAGAAATGAAGTTATTGGCAGCTAACTATAGTACACTAATAGTAGCTTTTCTACCATGCACTCGTGTATTTTGATTTTGATTATGAAAAACGCATTTCCTCGAGCATTTCCTCTTCTTACTTTCTTTTTACTACACGCCATAAAAAGAATATGAGAAACAGGAAGAGACAAAAAGAAGTGTAGATAGTATAGAAATGAAGTTACTAGCAGAGTGGCAGCTAACCATAGTATCTTATGCTAGTAGTAGCTTTTCTACCATGCACTCGTATTTTGAGTCGTAAAAATATTAATTTTCTCTTCATGCTTGCTTTACAACTACACACCATAAGAAGTATACGAGAAACAGAAAGAGGCAGAAAGTTGGTAATATCAGTTATGTTATTAGCAACTAACTATAGTACGATATACGCTAGCAGTTCTAGTATCATTTATTGTTGTATCTTATATTATTTGCATTCCATCACAATTTCCATGTTATATTTATACAACCAGAATCCTGACAATTATTAACTGAATTGTATTCGAATTTTATCCACAAAAATGAAAATATATTCCATTTTATATTTTCTAAAAAATTATAGATATTGTGTGTGTAGGTAGTTGAAAATAATTTAAATTTATTCATTATAAAATGTGGGAATCAATGACATTTTGAAATGAATCTATGACTTTTGGTATATGCGTACATTCACGATTACATAACATCACGACCAAGTACATAATTCAATTTATTTACAAAGTGCTACATTTTAATATTATGAAATTTATCGCTAACAATAATACTATACATGACAACTGACAAGAGTACTAGTAAGTATAAAAAATAAAAAAATGGTCGACACATAAATAAATAATATTGCTTTAAATGAATGAAACAGATATTGTGTATTGTTTATGTATTTAATTTTTATTTGAAACAATAATAATGAGAAGTAAGTATATATTTCTTTTTTTTTTCATCATGTTCTTTTAATTTACTTTTTTATTCTTTATTTTTCTTTAAATTAATTTTCTTGTAACAAAAATTAATTTACATAATAATTAAGAAGAAAATTTCAAATTTAATGAATAAATAATGTCATGCGAAAATGAATGTTGGTACATACATACGTTGAAAAGTTGAAGAAACTTTTTCTTAATTATTAACTCCTACCTACACAAAAATACAAACGTATTTTCTTCTTATTTTTCCTTTATATTTTTTTTTTTTTGATTCTAACTGTATGTGTGTGTATTATAAATTTTTTTTAATGAATTTCTGTTTTTCTTATTACAGTAGTGTATATGTGGATGAGTAGGTATAATAATTAATAAGAAAATAATTGTATTCTTTAAATATAATTTAATTACGACAGAATGAATATTATTATTTAGTGATAATTTATTTATACGAAAGAAATAATCATCTACTATTACATACAAGTTTATATGAATATGGGTATTTATACCATACATTCTTAGTTTCAGCTTTATGTGGAGGTATATGTCTATTTGTTTATAAGATAATATAATAATTATTATAAAAATACTTCACGACATAGAATATTTCATATTTAATATACTACCATAAAAAATTATAGAACAAAATACAAGTACATTTACTCATACTCGTATGTGTATGTACATAATAAAATGCAAATGATAATTAAATTAAATACATAAATTGCAAAATATAAAATTATGAGTTTTTAATTTCATTTCACTTTTATTTTTTAGCATTTTTTTCAATTCAAATTTTTGTTCTGTTATTATTCATTCAAGTTAACTTATTTGTTTTAATCGTAATTTTTTTGAATTTATTCATCTATATAGGAGAAAAACAAATACAGACAAACGTATTTACATATCATAAATAATATTTAATAGCAATTTTAATGAAAATTTTACAGAAAACTTTAATAAACTTTTATATACACAGTCGTACATTATAATACGTGCATATACCTTCTGTCAGAAAAGTATCGAGAATTTTGTAATTTAAGAAGGATGTGATAAGGAATTTTTAAACCAAATTTTGTCCATAACTTAGTATAACGCATAACCTAACTACTCGTATATGTTCGATTACTACGCTAATAATGAGCACGATCAAGATTCAGCCATCAGTTTGCCGGCATTAGGTGCTTGAATCTAACCACTTCTGTATAGTGTATCACGATTTTTATAATTATTACAAATTGCTGAACAAAAAGTTTGACTTAAGTTTTGTGTTTTGAATAAATTTTTATGTACTGATATGTCCTGATATGTCCTAAAAAATGTTAGAAAATGACTTGTTGTGTATTAGTAATATAAAATAGTGCGGAGGGAAAGAACTTATGAGTGGTGCAATGTACACAGCATTTAAGTGAGATGGAAAGATTGTCAAATGCATTCCGATAAAACCATCGACAAAGTGAAAAGAACTATGCTCCAGTAATCGCCAATTCAGGCTTAAACAGAAAGTTCATGACTTTAGCATCTGTCTAGATCTAGAGCTTGTTTGTTCGATTTTGATCGGTATTTTAGGCATGAGACATATCGTTGCACGGCTAGTTTCAAAAGACTTGAAGTTTCTTCAATGAGAGTACCGCAAAGAAATTTCTGAAGATATCCCTGCATCAATTATTTCAGATCTTTCTTTCATAAACGGGAGACAAGAAATAAATCTATGTGTTGGATATGTAAATTAGTCAAAAAGCTTCAGAATGGTGGTGTTATATTAAAAAGCCGAAATCTCCACAACCAAAATTCGCGGTAGAAGCTGTAAGCAACACTAAGAACGAGGTGGCAGATTGCTTTCATATTTGGTACAATAATTGAGTACAATGATACTAAATAATGAACAAAATTTGGTTTATAAATTCCTAACACACATCCTTCTTAAACTATAAATTCTCAAAACTTTTCTGACGCAGTAGTAAGTACATGAGTTGTTTGCAAGTATGTGTATGTACACAGTTATATTATAGGTGATTTATTTTTAATATTATTATATTTACGTATAAAATGTATGTATATACATAAATGCACATATAATGTACGTGCTTGGTTACATAAATCTATAGATAGTAGATACATTATTTTTTGCCTATAAATGTACAAATACTTATATGTATAAAAGGATCTAAATTATAATGTCTAACATATTATTTTCCATAAAACACAAATACAAGATACAATGTATGTATGCATGTGTATATGACATTGCTATACAAAAAATCATAATCTATTCTTTATGATGTATAATGTAATCCTGTGCAGATACTTACTGTATTACACATATTACATATATATGTACATAGATAGAGTCATAAATTTTAAAATTAGATTAGTTACTGCTGCTGATGATGATGGTATCATAAAATAAATATAATTAAATAAAATAAAATAGAATAGATTTTATTTTCTTTCTTATACAAGAATACGAATTACAAACATATCTCTCTCTCTACCTCTACGTAAATGTGGTAGTAGGTATGTAGGTGCTTTATTCATTTCAATATCAAATAAAATACAAGAGTATTGAAATAGGACATTGAAGAAAAAACATTTATTATTTTCATTTTATTCATTTTAAGTATATCTCTGTTTATGTATAGGTAACTTACATTTTACTTTTTATTTTTCTTCTTTTAAGAACTTTTTCAAATATAATATTTATTTTTAATTTGAAAAGTTAAAATAAAAATAATGTAAAAAAAAAAACAAAAAAATAAAGTACATAATCAGAAAAATATACAGAAAAAAAACACATACACAGAAAGACACAAAAATGTCTGAATAAGCAAACATTTATTTGAAATATCTGGTACACTCGTATACTTGTAGTCGTAAATATATCTACATATACGACTTGTATATGAAAAATGAAGAAAAATATAAATCAAATTCTAAATACTACATAATATTAAATAATTTTATGAAAGATAAAAAATTTTTGATCCTTTGAAAAAATATGCATGCATAAATATTTTGTTGACATTATCATTTACTAAATACATACATAAATACACATGTACATAAAAAAGACATGAATTTATATAAAATAATAATTACAAGAAAATATTTGTTTTATAACTGACATAAAAATATAAATCAAAACAAAAAAAAAATTTGAAAAAATTCTCAAAAATAAAATGTGATTAGTGTCTAATTTGATAAATTCGCTGATGAAGCTTTCACGTACATATAAATATGTATTTGTAAATAGAATTATTGTGTAAGAAGATTTATGTACTACTTTTATAATGTACTTAATGTAACAGGCTGTCTCGAAAGTATCCGATCTTATATTATTGACACACTGCAGAGATAAACCATGGTTATCTTAGTTTTCTGGTTTATCTTTGCGATAACCGACTTTCAGAACTCGGTTAAGTTAACTGAGTTTCTAGAACTCAGTTATCTTGTTAGCCAAGTTCGAACTCAGTTATCTTTGACGTTAGTGTTATTTTTTTTTATTTTTATTACATTTAAACAAACTGTCAAAACAAATTTCAGCTAACATGCTGACTAGATGAAAAAGAATTAGTGTTGGAAATTATCTTGACAGGTGCCGTATGAATACATAAACTAGTTCACCTCAATTTAAATGTGTCACCCATACCAGGTTACCGATAAACCATTTGAGATAACCATGGTTTATCTCTGCAGTGTGTCAATAACGTTACGTTCAAATGACGGTATTTTTTAGTAAAAATAAAATAACAGTATGACAGAAATAACCAGCTTTATGAAGCTTAAATTTGAAGTTTCAAACAGCTGCGTTGTAGCAAGTAGGTAGTTTGTAGTATTTGTTTGACAGGTAACAATAGTGAAAGCTCTCACTAAATTATTGTAAACATTGAAGAAAGTTTGTTCTCGATATCCGATACAGTATTTTCATTTGAAAGATCCCAGTTCAATCAATATCAGAGTTGAGCTTCATTTTAATGTAGGGGAGTCTGCTCTCTCTTTTATAACAATCAAATACTGGGAGGCAAAATTTAAAAGACAACATCGTATGGGCTGCCAAGACGATTGTCGCAAAGTTGGTGAGTAGTAAAAGCTTCGATAACAATAAAAATGTGGAGTCTACAGTAAATGACTATTTTGGAGAGTTCGAAGTGTCTTACCGTAAACAAGATATCCAAGATTCTGATATCGCTGAGAAGAGTGTATTGTCCCAAAAGGACACAGTATAAAGAAGTAAAAATATATTTTTCCAAAAGTTTTAAGTTCTTGTATATCTGGAACTACCATCATAACTATACACGTATAATAAACAGAAATAATGTACCATCAATACGTATTTAATTTAGAAAATAATTTGTCTGTTTACGTGTTCTTTTTTAGTTTTTCTTTTTTTGTTTTTGTTTTTTGAATACGAGAATATTTGTATTGTATACGAGTACAAGTGTACACCATCAAGTAAAAGATACCAAATTTAATGACAGAATTGATTGATATAAGAAAATTATTTTTCATTTTCAATTTGCACAATTTACTCGTACCAGTATACGTATTATTTGCTAAAGAAATTATCTGTATGCCAAGATCGAAAATTCTCTAAAATGTTTATGCATTTAAGTATCTGTATGTACTTATAGATATACGCTTATAGTATTGGAAAATAAAATGAAAATCAATATCAAACTACAATACAGACATATAATGTACGTTAATATCTATACATATATGTATGTATATACGTTCACTATTCACTATACTGCAAGATATTCTACGATATTTTGTCACGTTAAATTGAACGATTCAATGATTTAATCTGTATGGTTGTACATACATATTCGTTGTTCCGTATACCTTTTACTTGTAATGTCATTCGTATATTTATATGCGGAATAAAATAAAATAAAATAAAATGAAATGAAATGAAATAAAATAAAATAAAATGAAATGTAAGAAAAAAACTAATAAAATAAAATAGTAAGGATAATATCTTATAAAATCTCTGTGTATACATATATACGTCTATGTAATATTTGTACGTAAAGTCAACACGAAATGAATATAAAAATAGGATTTTTAAATATTATACGTATCCTGTACATATACATCACATATACACAAATACATACTCTCTTACATCATAAATAGTATACCTAATCTAATTTCTATAGTAGATTGTAGTTGAATTTTATTTGAAAAACGTGTTACATCCTTAAAATGAATTTTCTTCTTATAAATACTCAGTACATATACGTACATACAAATATACATATTATATCCTGTGATGTGTATTTTTATTTTTTATTTTTTTTTTGTAAATTCTATAGAAAATGTTGACAAATACAATAGTTGACATGTACAATATCCAATCGAATTATTCCTGAATATATGTATGGACGGGTATATACGAGTAAAGTAGCGTACGCATACTTGCACTAGCGAATTTTTTTTTTGTATAAAATTTTCATTCAGATTTTCCAATTATCCTTTTTTGTTTTGTATTTCATACATAATAGAAAACGTGTTAGAAATATTACTCTATTATATAGAAAATAATTTAAACGTATATACAAAAGAAGAATTGAAAAGAGAAAATGTCGGAAAAAATATAGATATACATAACATATATTCTTGAAATTAAATTAATTAAAAATTCAAAAAAAAAAAAAATCTAACTATAACCAAACCTAGCTAACTATAAATTCGACTCGATGTCATTTTATTTTTCATATATAAAAGATTTATCTGCGTCGTTGTATGATGATGTACGTGTTTTCCTAATGTTTCTGTATCGCATCTTTTTACCATTTCATATTTTTATCCTTTTTTTTTTTGCATTTCTATAGAATTAGATATGGATACATAAATGTATATATATTTGAAATTAAATGATGGTGGTTTGATAACCAACAAAAAACCACATAAATTTGATATGATTTTATGGTTTCCTTATAAATCTACGTACGTATATATACTCTTCTGTATGTGTGTGTATGTATGATATACAGAAAAAGAAAATTGGAACATCTTGTTTTAGTTTTAACAGCAAAAAAAAAAAAAATAATTTCCAAATAAACGTAAAATGTTATTGTATAGGTATACCTACACATGAAAAATTTATGTATATCCTTATATATGTATAAGATAAGCTTGGTTATGTTATAAGTATATGTATGTCTAGATATTATATAGTTATAAATGCAGCTCATATAAAATGCACAAAAACAAAAAAAGGATATTCTTTAGATACAAAGAATGTGTATATACTTTAGAATGTTGAATAAAAAATCATCACTAGAGGCATTTTATGTTTTTTATATACATAAGTTATATAAGTATATACACAAGTACATACGAGTACAAATATATGTACTCCTTTTAAAATGTTCTACTATACAATGATATATTTGTATGTTCATAAACTATAAGGAAATATGAATGTATACTAGAAATCATTTTGTGTATTCATTTGTAGTGTTTATAGTTACTGTACTGATTTAACAGTATAGTCAGGGCTGAATTTACGCATAGAAAACATTGGCGGCTCTGCCTAGGGCGGCAAATTTTTAGGAGACGACAAATTGATCTAACTTTTTATCAGAAAATGTGAAAAATCTGTTTGTCAAAATTCAATGCCTTTTAGAAAAATATTTTGCTTTTTTTACAGAATTTCGAATTGCAATTCCACTTTATTTTAACGTTAAAGTAGTATAGGAGATACTCGTGCGATTTTTGATACATAGACTAAAAAATCCCTAAACCCTTCACAAAATAAAGAATATCAAGTACCTGTAGTATACGCTGTGCTAGTACGAGCAGTATTATGCACATCACATTTACTCAAATAATGAACAGAACAAAACACAGATCAACATCACAAATCAACTAAAAGCATTTTATAATTTCTCCTGTATTCTATGCATACTCTTTTGCAGTAGAGGTCATTGAGTTAGTACGATAATTGTAGTATACGCTGCACTAGTATACGAGTGGTATTTCTCATAACATGTATTCTCGTATTTTCATGGTTGAGAAAAAGTTGATTTTCTCCTTCAGTAGAATGCAAATAATGAACAAAGAAAACACGGAAAATCAACAAACAAAATAAAACTCGGAGAATCAACTAACAATAATAACATGCAGTGCTTGCTTCTCTACTCTATACATATACTCTAGCCTAGAGCAGTGAATGTTATCGACTATAACAGCGCCTAGCCTATAGTATTCGTTATCGCTACTATAATACGAGTAGTATTTCACTCAATTGCGTGTACTAATTTTTGAATTTTTATTTTGAAACTTCCAGTGATGTACGGGGGCGCTACTGCTTAATTGAAAAATCTGCCACTGAGTATAATTTATGTTTCATCATAAATATTTAAATTTATAATGAACAAATTTTCTTATATATTATTTTTTTTTTAATTTCAAAACTGTATTGTGTTCAGTATTTTAAAATATTCAAAATCAATTTCAAAATTTACTTATATACCTAGAAAACCAATATCATATTCAGGATATCATGCACACAAAGTACAATACTACATATTTTGTTTCTTACATTATGTACCTTGTCTTGTACATAGTCTCGTAGAATTCTTATAGTTATGAATACGAGTACACATAAATCTAGTATGTCTGTACATAAAATTCATTAATTATTATTCGATATTGAATATTATTGTATGTATGTACATATACTAATATTCTTTACTTATGTATATATTATAAGTATACTTATACTTATTTACTTATATTATTTACTTATATAAGTAATAATATTTACTTATGTAAACTTTTTGCTTACTTTGTACTCATAATAATTCATTTACGAATAATCTTATTACATACATAATAATATTTCGAAAGTATTGAAAACCTTAAAAGGTTAATAATTTTTCTTTTTCAACTTCGTTTAATATCGAAATGATTTAAAATAAATTTTTAATGATTCTATCGTTCTTTATTACTTATTACATTTTATCTGGTTATAGTATTTCTATACAATTCTACAAACCATACACAAGTATAATACTTTTGCGAAAGTATACCTTTGCATTTAAGTGACTTTCGGTAATTTTCAATTTTCATTAAAATACTAAGTAATCACTTACACAACATTGAAATGAATGAATTTTCATTTATCCTTTATTAAAGTATATATACCTGTTAATATACTTGTAATGATAAAAGTATATATACCTATCTAAAGATGTATACGAGTTACGAGTTTATATGTATGTACATATGTATAATACTTTCAGAATTTCAATTTAAATAATCAAACAATCAACGCTTGTGTAGACAATAGAATATATATGTGTGTGTGTAAATACATTTTAATTTTTTTAATGGAAATAAAAGTCTCAAAAGAGTAATTTAAAAAAATAATAACAAAAAAAAGGATGAATAAATCGACTCAATAATTGGGTGTTAATTGATCATTTTTTTTCTGGTTCTGGTGCAAAAAAACCAAAACTAAAACTGAACAGAAAAAATTAAAAAAATAACTTACATATACATGTGACAGAGGGACAATTTAAATGAAATTTATGGATAAAAATAGAATACATAGATATTTTATGATTACAATACAATTTACGTAATGAAATGAAATGCACAATTTAGTGGTATAACTACACAACTACCTACAATAAGTACTTATGTAGGAGTAGAGAGAACAAAAAATTGTCGTTATTTAAATACTTTTTTTTTTATAATTTTCGTACATGGTACAGACAGATATGTAAGCATTACATAAGTAAATTTTATACTACAGTTACTGTTACAGTGTAGTTACTGTATTCATTTGTTTCATAATGTAGTCTAAGTTGGGAATTTATACTGTATGTAACAGATACGAAAAATAATAATAACGATTATGTAAGTACTATATTGAATAATACCCAAGACACACGATGGTAAATATGATAATAAAATACACATTACTTGAGTATCGGTGACACATGACAATCGTTATCTTTGAAATTTTTGACAGTTTTTACAATTGTTTTGCTGATTAAATTTGTAAAAATAATGATCTACTAGACTAGTAACTATTTTAGTAGGTATTCTTTTAGTTTGACATATTGCAAACTTTTAAAAAAGTCATAAATGTCAAAATTTTATGCAAAAGTTAACAGAATTTGAACTGTTGACATTACTAAGAAGTTGAAATTGAAATTGGATATTAAATTAAATAATTTCTTTTGTATCAATAACCACCATTATGTACTAAACAATTTGACATTTAAAAAATGTGACATAGTATGATGATTGTATACAAAAATTGAAAAAAAAAGCTTTTATTTTACATTTTCATTATCATTTTCTCAAAATGATCTTTCCGAAAATTCATTGAAATTCATGACATCATAACTTTTGATGGCACCACAATACATGAAAATGAAAAATATTATGAAAAATGATAAAAATATACTCATCGTCTGGCTTGGGTATAATATGATATTATGAAACATTTACATACATATGTGTATGTAATAAAGTATAAATAATTTTTCTATAGGTAAATTCATATTGATACATTTATAATATCTATTCTATATGTTTCAATATACAAGAATAATAATAAGAATACTGTTGTAAATGTATAAAATTTAATAATTTATAATTATATTATATAAAATTTCATTTTTAAAATTGAATCGAAAGGAACATAATTAAAATAGATATTACAACATATTACTTATACACTTACATAATTCTTATAAAATATTCTGTATTCTATACGTAGAATTCTTATGTGAATAATATCTCTGATGATGTGTAGAAAATTTTCAGGAAAATGTTCTATTTTTTCTTCTTCTTTGTATTGTTAACAAAGCGTTTATAGTAAAAGCGATTATACACATATACATAGATTCACAAACAATGTAATATAAGAATGTATATATTTTGTATAATATTGTTATTACCTATATGTATATACAGGAAATTTTATTGAAACCTTGTTATATTTTCCATTAAACATTGAATTTTATATGTAATACACGTAATACGAATATAATATAATATACATACAGTAGACTACATTTTATTTGGACATGAAAACCCATGTAGGACGCCAAATGACGACATATACTTAATACATCGTATAATCGGATATTATTATAAATGGTCAATATAACGGCTCAAGATGTCATATAATTTAATATAAATGTATTTCGCTCTTTGTGACACTATACAATGCTTTATATGGATTTTAGCCTTTTTCATACTTTTATACTTTTAGTAGGTACTTGTAAATAATTATATGATTTCATTAGAACAAAAATAAAATTTTTTTATGACTTTTAAAGTAGATAGATGATCCTATATACAGAATTTATACGAGCACATAAATGTATATGTATATGCTTTGTTATTGCCATTAATTAACAAAATATTGTTATTATCTAAATAAATTTTATTTAAGTGATATGTAATTATTTGATTACAATATAACTACTATAACATTACATATGATATTTACTATATAATATTTAGTTTTAGTTGCAGAGATAGACGTAATACCTAGTTAATGTATTTTACACGAATTTACTGTATCATTTATTTTATTATTAAATTGTATAATGTGACATATGTACATTATGTATACTGAACAATAGGATATACGGGTATACATATAAGATACATTACTTTCATGTAATATGAAACCAGAAAATGAATAATAAAACTAAATTTTATTATTAATGTTTTTTCAGAAACAATAAAATGAAAAGCAATTATACGCACACATACATGTATGTATTCGTATGAGATGTATGTAGAATGTAGCTATGGATATTCATGTATGAATACAATTTTACAGGATATAATAATAGATAGACAAATTATATCATAATGAAAGTTAATGGATCCAAATTAAAATGTTTAATATGTAATGTAACAATGTAGGAATATGTACGCACGAGTATGTGTACGATCAAATTATAATTAAATACCTATATAATATATAGAATATCTATACATACTTGCAACATTTATATTCAAATTCTATACACACTTAAATGTATATATAAATATGTAGTGCATATAATGTTTCATAAAAAAATTTGTTCATTCTCATGTTAATTGCTTTCTATAAACATATGAACCATTTTCTTTGAAAGTGGTGTAAGACTAAGATTATATCTTTCGTCAATTACAGACCTGTGGTATCGATATCATAGTATAAATATCATGGTATATGAATCGTACTATCGTGGTGACATATTGTGCAATCTAATATAAAATTAGTATCAGGTGACATTATTGTGAATTTACATATGTTGTGATGTTTTATATAGGAAAATTATATGTTTTATAAAACAAAAATCTTGCATAAAAATTACTGTCAAAACAAACTTCTGTTAAAAGAACTCTGGGCCTCAGTAAGAATCTGCCGCTAACCCGTTATATTCAAAGATGAAGCCCTCCAGTTTTCAATCTCTAGTTTGTTTAGGTCTTCTCGAACCGAATGCCACCAACTATTCCTCAGCCTTCCTCTTGGCCTCTTATTCCCAACATTGTCATACAAAATCTTTCTACAGTGGTTTTCGGTACCCGCAGTGTGGTAATGTAACATGTCTGGCAAAAAAAGCAATACGTTTAGTAAAATTTTTGAATACAATTCCTGATACTAGACAAATCATATATGTAAGTTTCAATACCCAGTTTTACACCAGTTTGTTCTTTTCGTATAAGACTAGTGTAAAATGGCAGACTTACGGCTTAGTTTAATATCATGGTATCTACATATACCACATATCTGTCAATGGCATCATATTATAAATGTAGATAGTAATTTGATGTAAAAATAAATTAAATATTGACAAGATCATGAAGAGTTTTGAAAAGAGCTTTTTTTTTGTTGTCAAAAATGGACTTAAACCACTTTCAAAAAAAATTGATTAGGCCTTTACAATATTAGTATTTACATAAAAAGAAAATACATTGAAATTATATATACGTATTGACAAAAATACGTATGTATGTGTATATATGTACTTATAAACAGAAGATATAGAAAATAATAATAATTTTTTTATTTTTATATATTTTGATTGATTAACATAATGGATAGTAAACATAATTTGAATATGAATTGAAAACAAAAATGATATTTAATCATCATTGGATGAAGAATAAGGTCAATCGTATACATAGAAATAGAATATATTATGTATGCATTTGTAAATTATAACACAAGTATTCGTCTAGGCATCATTCGAAGTTTCAAAACAAAAATTAAAAAATGACTACACATGGTGTGTAGTATACTACTCGAGTACTCCTGCTATCGTATCGTATACTATAGGCCCTGTTATAGTCAATAATTTACCCTGCTCTAGTTTAGACTCTAGAGTATGTACAGAGCAGCTATGAAATGTTGCTAGTTGATTTTCCTGTGTTTTGTTTTGTTTCTATTGAAGGAGAAAATCAAAGAAAATAGAGTACACATGATGTGTGAAAGATATAAAATAGTACTCGTAGTACTAACTAGTATAGGCACTGCTATAGTCAATGATCTCTACTGCCACAGAGTAATGTCTAGAGTAGAGTAGCAAGTATGAAATGTTGTTAATTTATTTTCTGTATTTTCTTTTATGTTCATTATTCGCATTCTAATGAAGGAGAAAATCAAAATCATTTTCTCAGCAATAAAAATACGAGTAGTCGAGTACATTTATGATGTGTGAAATACAGTGAATTTTTTGAAAAATTTTCAATGGTACTTTTCTCCCAAATATCAAATTTCCGCAAACAAGGACATATTATGACACATTAAAGAACACATCCCAAAGTACCGTACAAAAAATTTCCTGTTTCGATATCACGATCTAGCGATTCGGAAGTTTTCCCTTAATTTAAATATGATTTCAAACTTTGCTGCATACTTCAGCCTCAACTTCAGCCTCAAATTTTGTTCCAGCTGTAAGTGAATACCCTAATTATTTTTATTCAAATTTCAGTATATAGTTTTCATGAAAAACATTATATCGTATTTTATAGGCGTTTACCGTGAATTGTATATACGATTTATTATAATAACGTGCTTGTATGATAGCACAAAATAAGGATGCGTTATGCGATTTTATGTTTATTGTTTTCTGAATGAAAAATTTTTTGAATTCTATTATATAATAAAATACTTGAAATACTAAAAATTTATGTAAATACACACACACGCACATGCACACATACACATACATGACAGATAGATTGATATTAACATTAATTTTTAAATAATGTTCTATTGTTCTGTATTATTTCAATGTTAAGGAAATTGAATATTCATGTACTAGTCGCATATACACTATAAACATTTTATTTTATTTTTTTTTTATTATTTTCTAGTACAGTTAATATATAGAGATTTTATTTTCATGTACAATTCTATAAATTCATTTACAACTTGAAAGTATAATACAAAATGTATGCAGGATATATTTAGTGTATATTATAAAAGGTATAGAAAATTTTAGAATATATGTGCATATACATTATTTATAAACATCTGTATATCTTACTGATATGCTTTCTATTAAAATGTCAGTATTTATACAAAATCTGAAAGTAAGTATGTGTATCTAGATCTAGAACATTTGAAATAAATTTGAATCTATTTATAATCTTTTCTATTATATTGGACAGTTATACATCCAATATTTTATGATATTATGTATGCACGTAGATGTAACGTAAGCAAATTTAATATAAAATGTCAGAACATTTTTTAGAATTATATAAAGATAATATAAATCATTATCCTTTGTATTATACATTATACTTATATGTATAGTTGAGGACAATAAATTTATGCACACACGGATATGTACATATATTATTGTATAAGTGATTTATATACAAGTGTATATCACATTACATCACATTCATATAATGTTAGATAAATTATTGTAATATCCTTACATTCTTATCATTTATGATCATTATATACGATACCTGATATATAGTAATAAATAAATAAATAAATAAAGAAAAAAATATGATTGAAATATGATTTTTATATAACACATGATGTGTAGTTATAATATACCTACTCCTATATGTACGTAATAACTAAATAGGGTGTAAAAATAAAATATAAAATAACTTATAGAGATACATAACGAACTCGTATGTATTAGTACATAAATACTTGGTATGATTTATAACGCATTTGATGTGATTTAAATCAATTTTATGATATGTACATGTAAGTATACAGAGTGGTAGGTATATACTATATGATTTTATTGTATAAAATATTTTACTCCTTTATTGTAGATTAGATAATAATAATAATGATAATGATTATATGCCTATTTATATTTGTATAATTAAATTCATTTTATCGATATAATATTTCAAGTGTTAACGATTCATTTTAATAGATTGATAATTGGTGTTGATATTATATCGTATCACTTTGTACATATTTACATAGGACATTTATAGAACGATTACAATGTGTACTATACTGAGATATTATATTGTTGTACAATTTTATCTTTGTGTCGTATGTAGGCAGACGGATATATACTCGAATGTATATATCATACATACGTTTTGTGTGAATAATTAAATTTTCATAATAATAATAAATGATAAAATGTAAATTAAATAACCACATCATTCATATCATGAAATATAAATTAAAGTTTATGGTTACAAAAACAAATACAAAATGTGTACATTAAAATGTATATTGTTTGCAATATACTTTACTCACACTTATGTACTCGATTATTTTGCACCATTTTAAGTTGAGATCGAATGTAGAATTTTTTTTTTTTTTTTTGTATTTATTTTAGCTGTATTTTTTTTTGGATCCTTAGATCAGTTTTTACTCATTTGTATTACTCACTTGGATAAGCAGTTGTTCTCTCCTTTCTAATAGGTGACCACAGTCAATAGAAAAAAGATGCTGTTCTCATTTTATTAAAAATTTATTTATTTATTACTAATGAGACTGTCAGTAAACAAGTACATCGCCCATGTCACAACCCATCTGAGCCTTTTGGTGATATTTTGTTAAAAATAAGTATTTTCAATTTGAAAAATTGAACTTTGAATTTGAATCTATAAAACAAAATCATTCATGCATAATATGAAAAACAATATTGAAATTATAAACACTCATCAATCATTCAAATTTCAAATTCTGTTCCTCTTCTTTTTGCTCAGTTATTTCCATTCAACTGAGCAAAAATGTTTCTGCTCAGTTAGCTCAGTAAAATCTTAGAATACATTTACTGCCATCTAGCATACATTAGGTTAAACAGGCGTCAAAAAAACACAACAATCTCAATTGAAAATTTAGATTAAAGTGAGATAACGACCGAAAAAAAAAACACATCTATTATATTCCACAGTGAAAGCTTAAGCTTATGTTAAGGTTTAAACTTTTGCTTAGAGATGTTTTAATTTCATAGTGGAAGTCAAAAACTCTGCTTATTCATTCGAGTCATAGTGCCATAGTTTAAGCCTTTTATGCAGTTTTAACTAAGCTAAGTTAAAGCTTAAACTTTCAAATGGAATTGGGCATCATACAATTAAAATTATTTTAAATCTAACATTATTAAAGACTTATTAATAAATTATAAATATTTCTAATTGAATTTCTAAATTAATTTCATCATCATCACACATACAGCCACCCATTATTATCTTTATCTGCATATTATGTACATATGTCTGTATCCTGTATGTCATACTTACGTAATTATAATGATTGATTTAATTTGCATTTTTGATTTATAATAAAATATGTACACATATAAATATGTTAGGGTGACGAAAAAAATCATTCAAGTACCTACTTGTATGCATGTAGACGTAGGAGTCATATATAATGCAAAATGAACATCATTTTAACTATTTCATTTCTATGATATCTTTGACATTATAAATAATGAATGATTAATTATATATAGTACATATGTGTTTTCATACATTGATTTCTGTATACAATATCATACGTAGAGAGAGTATGTTTTATGGAAGTAAACATACAAAATGAAATGATTGTGGTGAATATATTGTAAGTATAATGAAAAACGTATTTATTCTTGAGTGATGATGACTTGCAAATTATTCAAAAAAAAAAAAAAAAAAATAAATAAAAATATTATTTATTGTGCACACATAAAGTAAATGATAAAAAAATTTATTTGTATCAAAAAGGATGCTTTAAAATACATAATATTGTATTAAAGTTTAAAAGTACTTTTGTAAGGACAAAAATGTTTTTATTATTGCTGAAAATTAAATTAAAGTTACTCAATCGTATCGTGTCCCAATCATACAGTATTTAAATATAAATATTATAACATTATTTTTTCCTTTACTTTAAGGACATAACATATAAGTATAATAAAATATATTCATATATGTATTACAAATTTATTTTTGTTACTTGATATATTTTTTTTTACATATACACATATTCATACGGATGTGCGTTCTATGTTCTTATATACATAATTTATATACAACATTATGAGTATACCTATATATAATTTTATAGGTATGTAATCTGTATAATAAATGTATATGTGCGTTTATCCTTTTAAGCTTTCAGTTTAATTAATTTTTATCGATTTATCTTAAATTATTACACATACATATATATACGATGACCTAAATAGATATGTAATGCGTACACATACATATGTATGTAATGTAGATAAATTTTATATTTATCCTTCTGTAATTTGGTATATGCACGTATGGATGTATACTCGTATATATGAATATGTATTTTTTTTTTTTTTTTTACTAAAATTGAGTGAATATGATTTTGTTGTTGTTATTTTTATTTTATTTGTTTTTAATTTTCTTAGTTCCTTTTTCTGTATGTATGGATAAAATGTACATATTTTTTTAATTATGCTCTGTAATGTACAAAATGTTAAGAGTATCTTATTATAGAAGAAAATTTTATTACGTATAAAATGAGTACCCATATGAGTATGAGTATAGAATTATTCGTATAAATATAAGTATGAAAATATGTATGACATACATTTGTAATAACTAATATATCTGTGGTATTAAATGCCTAATAAAATTTATTTTTGGTAAAAGTAAATTATTACATCGATGACAGGATAGATAGTGTATAGTGTATTGTAAGTATGTATAGTAAATTGAGAATGTTTTATGTGTGGTTAACTTTGATTATAATTTTCAATATAAAATATTATAAATATTATTACATGGTCATATACACATACTAGTAGATACTCTACATATTTCGAAATAATGAATCAAGGACACAGATTTTTAATAGAATAAATATAGACAATGAAATATTTTATATTTGTAAGCAATCTAGATTTATGTACAAGTATTAAACATTTATAGCTTTATCGTTTATTCTCTATCATAATAAAGTGTATTATTTAAAGTTAATGGATATATTTAGCTGATGTTAAAAAATTCAAATTTAATTGACTTAATAATTCAATTACAGTACATTAAAGTGCATAAAATATAAGCGAACATAATTTTAAATTTACGGTAAAATACTTTTAATCAAAAATTTTTAAGTATAAATTTCAACGGAAGCATCAAAGTGTAAAATTATTATACACAAAAATTTCAGAGAACTTCTCACTTTAGTAGCACTACAATTCTAGGTGAAGTCATTCCTAACTTTTATTGAAACTACATAGATTTGTGTAAACAAGAAAAACCGATACTCTTTCTATCTACTTTTTTCTTTCTACTTCTCAAATAATCAAGAGTTGAATGACCATGTTTGTTTACAAATGAAAATATAGGTCAAAATATTTATCAGATTTTTTTTTGTTTATACGGATCTAGCTTTTCTTGTTTTAATTATGTACTAAAATGTAGTAGGCGTGGCGTGTACGAAGAAGGATTTCAGATCGAAAAGAAAAGAAATAATAAAAAGAAGTTAAAAGATAAGTAGAAATAAAATTAGAGAGACACACTAATAGTAGTTTCTCTTCTCCTTTTCTTACTTAAATTATGTTCTAAACTGTAGTATAGTAGGCGAGGATGAAAAAGAATTACAGATTGAAACAAGATCCGTGTCTAAAAGAAAAACCGATAAGTATTTTGATCTATATTTTTATTTGTAAACAAACACGGTCACTTAACTTTTGAGAATTTTTGATGTAGAAAGCGGAGTAGAAAGGAGGAGTAGAAAGAAAAGTAGAAAGGAGGAGTAGAAAGAAAAGTATAAAAATAAGCGAATAGTAGTTTCTGTTCTTCTTTGCTTGTGTAAATTATGTACAATATACCATACTTTATTTTTATCGATTTTAGAACGAAATTAGTGTCGAAAATAATTTTTGTATTCAACAGCTCAGCTCGCTCGCTACGCAATCTAAAAATTAACTTTGAGCAGAAAATAAAATTTTCAATTTATCAAAACAAAAGAATAAACAGAAATTGAATTGACAAACACTACACATCTCTATATACATACATTCGCATACTCATCATAAAATCTATAAAAAAGGACATTTTTCTTCATCATAATACAATTATTAATTAATATTTTATAATGACATCATTGTTTTTTTATTTTGCCATCATTCAGTATGATTATAAGATAAGGCAATACACTCACTTTTATTATTTTATTATTTTTATACCTTTTTATGTCCAATAATTGTTATTCTTTATTTCTTATATTCATTTATTTTGTCATTCAATCTTATTTATTTGTCATTTTTGTTTTTCCCCAAAATATAAATAAAAAAAAAAAAAACAAAACAAACAAACAAACTGAAAATAAAAATTCATTTCTTGTTTATCTGTTGGCCTATTTAACGTAAAAATAAAGATGATTTAGCATTTTTATTCGTACTAACATTATTATTATTCTTATTCTTAAGAAATTTCTTTTTTGTTTTTTTACCTTTTTTATCATCATTTTATTTTTATATCTTCAATGATCATCATCATCATCATCATCATCATCATAAAAATGAACAAAAATAATAGTTGAAAGGAGGAAAAATAAAATGATGAAATTTATTTAATTTTTTTTTTTTTTCATTTTCCAAGAAATCCTTTGATATTAATATTTCATATTTTGTCCTTTGATAAATAAGAATTTATTTTTCATTTTATTTTGAATTACGTTTTTGCCTCCATACCATTACTCAATATTTGTTGTGTCCCGTTTTATTTTATGAAACCAAAGAGTCCTTGTGAGTGAATAAAAATGATTGTAAAAAAATATATTTTTTTAAAAACTATGAGGACTGAAAATTTTCTAAAATTAATATAAAAGGATATGTCTTCATGTGTTGATTTATTTTCTTTATTTTGAATTTTCCATTGATTATACCCCGCACTTGGTTATGTATTATTTATGTGTACAGAGCATACATGTTTGATAATGATACGTATTTTCATATACAGATAAAAGGAATTGTATCAAAGAGATATGCATATAAGTACATACATATTACATAAATGAGTATACAGAGAGACAAAAGATGTGAACATACATATATCTTATTATAGGATATAAAATAAACGCTTCAGGATATTTTACATAACAATTAAATCTAATAAAACAAACGATACTATGATAGAAACATATTAAGATAAAAGATAATATCTTGAAGTAAATAAGTAACTTAGTGAGTTGTATATAATTTAAAATGTAAATTTTTATATCCTTATCTTTGAAATACCAGAATAGATACTATATACATACGAGCATTAATGGAGATGGATTTGTTGTTGTATTTATTTTCTTGTTCTATTTTTTTTTTTTTTTTTTGGATTTGTACAAAATGTCAGATTTACATAAACTCGTACATTCTGATCTCTTAAAAAATGCCCCTAAAAAAAATTTTCAAGTAAAATATTTATGTACGAGTATGTATTTCTGTAATTCAGCCAACACACAACAGGATTAAATATACATACTTACATACCTAACAAAAACCATCCTATACAACAGATTAATTTGATTTTAAACTATACTTTTGTATTTTATATAGAAAAAGGATCCTTTATACTTTATACACAAATCTGTGTACAATGATTACTTTATGAAAATACACATAATACTTGTCTGTTCGATTGTATAAGTTTATACATGATATCTACATTATATCAAAATTACATGACAGAATATCCTTTGGATTTCTACCCTGGATGTATACCCTGCGAACACTACTTCTTAATCCGCATACAATAATAAATAAATTTACATTATGTACATATACATATACACAAATGAAATGTATGTAGTACATACGCTACAAAATATCCGCAAACTTTTTAAAGAAAATAAAAAATACACAAAGATTAAATACATACTACATATTTACATGAAATAAAACAGAATAAACAAATTCGATGTACATACCTAGATTTTGTACACACAAAATGACTATCTTTATATGTATACATACACATATACGCAAATCAAAGTTTATTTTCAATATATGGTTGCTTGTAGAACTATAAAACTTTTATAATGGTAAGAAAGATACTAAGGGTGGTATTCACCTACTAAGATTAGATATCTTTTTATCTAGAATAAAATGTATTCATCAACCTCGATTATAAAATATTGCAGATATTTTAAAGACAACTTGAGAGTTGTATGGACTATAAATATTCATTTTAACATAACCTTATTTTTCAACAGCAAAAGCTCAGCACTCATACGATATAACCTCTTTTTCATTTTGTCATATAAAAATACTAACTTTTCGCAATCAGCTAAAATTTTTGACACTCCGAAAATGAAGTCCGAAAACAAATTTTATCTAAGTATATTGATGGAAAAGCTGAAATTATATCCGACTAAAATATATATCAGTTGTACAATCTTGGTTGGTGAATATTACCATAAAAGAGAAAAATTAAAAACAAAATGAAACAAGAAAAGAAAAAAATAAATAATTAAATATGAAGACAACATAATGTAGAAATCTTTAACCATAACATGACATATTTGAAAAAAAATATGAGCGGAAAGAAATAAATAAAGAAAAAAACACTATAAAACAAAAACATACACAAACATTTATCTATTATGAATGTAAGATATACAAGAGTCTATTTGATTAAGAAAATATTATAAGGAAGAACATTTTATTTTGATTGACATTAATGATATTTATTATATGTATACACTAACACTACAATGTTTTTACACAAAAATAACATATTTACATATACGTAAGTATATAGATAAGAATATTTGTAGTTGTAGGTGTGTATGTGTGTATAAATCCTATAATAGAAACATAACGAATCAATGCATAAATGCTTTTATAAGTATATTATTATGTGCTACATATAAGTAGGTAATCTATATACAAAATTCGCATGTACATATGTGTAAATATAATCATCATTATAATAGATGTATATATGAACTATGTACATTAGAAGTATTTGTACACATAATAATAATGTCAAAATAAATTTACTTAATCAAATGTGATATGTGCGTATATGTATTTTAGACTTAGATCCGTACCATCACACCATCTTTATCACATCACATATGTGAGTTGTTAAAATCAAATAAAATAATAAGTATTGTACATAAATGTACATATGTATCTTCTAATATATTCACATATGTATGTATATATTATCATAATATCCTTTATAATTATTGTTATTTGATTTGAATTATATTCACATACACATTACTACTTAGTTTGTATTTATTTTTAATAGTTGTTTTTTTTTTTTCCTTTTCCTTTTTTTTTTTGCCACGTTCCTGATCACCTTATCTGATGAAAACAAAACACAAATCTTTTATTATGAATAACATAAACACATATACACATATATATTAGTCCAAATTTCTATAAAGATTATGCCTATATGTATATACATTTGTACGAGCATGTATCATACATGTATTCATTTAATTTAATATACAATGTTATTTTAGTTTAAGCATAGACTAATCTATAGATAGGAAATGAACGTATAAATTTTTAATACACTTTTGAAATCGATCATAGCTGGCAGAAACTTGAAGAATGGCTGGCAGGAGCTTTTACTGAGAGGAGAGATAATTTTTCGCTCACGAATTTCCATATATATTACATATATTGTAGATTTCAATAGCTGGCAATGAAAATACATGCATATTTATTTAAAAAACAATACACAATACATGTTCATTGCAATAGCTGGCAGTAGTACTGGAATCAATATAGAATATTTATCACTGATCAACAAAGCAATAAGATGTGACACTCTTTTTTTTTTTAAATTTACTAACACACATAATTACTTATTTTAAAATAATAAAAAAAATCAAAATTCAATTTACAAAAACAGTACAGAATTAATGTACTTATGTCAAATCCATATTTCCTTATAAACCGCCGTAATGAAGAAAAGATGCAAAACAATATATACATGTGAGCAATACAATCATATTGTACATGTATACGATTTTTTCACAATGCATTTTTAAAGGCGATCTGGAACTTTTTTTTTGACTACCTGACGCGTCATTATATCAAGATATAAGGTGATTCATATAATTTCTGAGAATTCTGAAGACAAGAAAAAGTTTATTTTGTTAAGCTATATATTAGAGTAAGAATTTAATTTATAATTAAGAAATTTAACAAAAATGTAAAAACATTTGATATCAAACACAAAATTTTAAGTGTAATGCATTTACAATTAATTTTGTTTATTTTAGATAAAAAATTTTAAATAACAAAATTTGTACTTTTTTTAATGAGTAGGTATACACTGTAATAATGTTATATTTTTTAAAACAGTTGGTGTTGCAGTTCCATTTTTTTGGTCTCTTTTTCGTATACAAAGGCTCTTAATTGCTATCGACTTTTAGCAAAACCGTTAAGGCCGAATGAATAACGGGACAAAGGTCATGAGAAATTTTTGCTAACGCGTGCTCAGTGTCATTACTGTATGAATATAGATATACTGTGATTTCAATAGCTGGCAATGAAAATACATGCATATTTATTTAAAAAACAATACACAATACATGTTCATTGCAATAGCTGGCAGTAGTACTGTGTTATACGGTTATGCTATACTTATGTTATACCGTCATACATGGTCTTACTTGAATCATGAATATAGAATATTTATATTCATGTAGCCAACAATACAGATTGCATAGTATCAAAGAATATATAACTAACGTAACTAGTAGATATATATTCTGTGATAGTATGCATGCACATATGTGTTAGATACTTTCAAAACCAGTTTTAATTGTATATATAATATCACAGATAAGGATATTTGTATGTGATAATATATATTATTATATTCATTGCCAGTCATAACATAAATTTGTTGAAAATTTAAATTTCCTTTAGCCTACTGTCACATGAGTCTGATTCTGAATCTGAAAAATTCAGAATCACTTTCAAATGCATTGTAGTAAATGTGACTTGTTACATGGCTCTGAAAAATTCATCTTCTAAAAAAATTCCGGTTCGTACTTCCGTTTTGTAATCTGATTATTTTCAGAATAGAAAATGAAACATGCTGACAGTAAATGTAACATGTCACATGTACCTGAAATCTGAATCTGAATTCATAGCTAAACCACTCAATAAATTGACATAAAATTACTTGTTTATATACAACTTGAAGATCGTAAGATAGAAGACAGAAGACAGAAGATTAACTTTATTTCACCCTCCATTGAAAAGTGCGTCTTACCAACGTACTCGCCACTCATAGTAGTTATTGTTCGATGGTTTAATGTTCACTCGATAAGTAAAGTGTTTTATAACAATAACAAATTTAAAGAAAAATATTGAAAAGGAGTTTTCAGATTCAGAATCAGAATGAACAAAAAGTGAATTCTGAATCTGAAATTTTACGTTTCAGATTCAGAATCAGAATAATGTGACAGTAGACTTAAAATATACGATTTTGTACATTTGCCTGTTATTTGATATTTTTTATCATTTCCGATAAGAATATAGCTACATAGATTTTTGATTTTTAAATTTGTTTTTTCTTCAAGATATACAAGATTTCAAAAGATTACAAAAGTTCTCTCATTTATTTTCCTTATTCTGATTTTATAGCTTTTTCAAAATCTCTCAAAAGCTATTTTGATGTTTACTTAATAGTTATGAACACGATTTCTGCCATAAGCATTTCCAATCTATATTAGTCTATGGTTTAAGGATAAGCAATTTAAATTTTGAATTTGAAAACTTTTTAAATGAAATAAATTTTATAATGCTTTATATTATACAGAGAATAATAAATTGTTGTTGATTTTATACTCAGATGATCTCTAAATAATATTATATAATTAGTTAAAATAATATGAAAACAAAATAAACTCACATAATACTAAAGTCCAAATTTGTTTCAAAGAAGATTAAAACTATATAATTGCATAAAATGCTTATCTAACAAAAATGCCATTTGTTCTGACTTTTGAGACGTGAAAATTCAATAAACGTAAAGCAGTAATGAAGTAGAGAGATTTAATAGAAAAGTGTAGAAACGAATACTGGGGTTCAGTTAAACAAGAATAACAATGATAAGTTATATAACAAATTAAATTAAATAATTAAATAGTTAGTTGTTAGAGACTGATAGGTCACGTGAATATTTCTATAAAAATCGAATGTTTAGAGAAATCTGGCAAGGCTGAATGAAAAATGAATAAAAAATTTAAAGTTGAAAATTGTTGATTGTCAGGACTTTGATGATGACTATTCAAGGTAAACCTTTTAAATGTGTATTTTTTATTGAGAGAGGGTATCGAGTATCGACGAAGAATATAGAGTTTAACCGAATAGTTGCTCTTGCTTTATGATCTTTGGCTTTGGATCGATAGCTTTCGATAAGTCTAGTTCTAAACTATTACTTTTTTTGAAATTTCACTCCGCTACGGAGGTTGGTTTGATAATCACCTCGTCCACCTTTGCCTTCTCTGTTTTGAGCTGGGCTTTTGAGCCAATTCGATAAATTTCTCAGCCAATAGACCTCTTCTTCTTCTTCTGCTGCTGTGTTTACTGTAGATTTTACGTTGTGATATAATACAGAAATTCTCATACTAAGCAGTCATATATAAGGACTAGTAGAACATTATCTAATAATTAATAATTGTTCAGTTACTTGGTGACATTAATTACAATTAATCTACAGGAATCCTGAATAAATTTATATAATAGGAAATGTAATAACAAAAAGAAAATAACAATAAACACAAAAGGACAATAGGATGAATCCATCTTATTATAGATTGACTTTATTAAAGACCATAAAAAAAATTAGGAAAATACATTAACACATACAAACATAATTTCCATGTTATATCTGTTACGGTTATACACGCTCGACTGCATATCATGATGATCGCATTGTTATTATTTTAATTGTTGTGGTAGTAATCAAAAGGATAATAATTAACTTTCTATAATGAAAATAAAATAAATAAATCATTAGCTATGTAATTTAATCATTTTGTTCGAAATTCATTGTTATTCAAATTGTCGTTGTCGTTATATCCTTATTATTATAAATATCTGTATTAAACTTATTTCTCTCTCACTTTCTCTCTATGAGCATAAATACATATTTTTGAACAAAAGTCAATACCTATACATAATATTGATTAAATTTTGAAAAACTTTTTCAATTCAATTTTATAATCAAATAAATGTATTTAAAAAGTTTATTCAAATAAATTCCACCCCCAAAAATTTAATAAAATAAATTAAAATCAAATAATCAAAATGAGATCGAAAAAATACTTGAAACGTAAATAAAAATATAAAATTAACAAATAAATTAGATTTTGTAAATTTAATTTGAAAATTTTTTTATTTTTAAAAATTATTTATTATAAACATAAATTCTCATTATTTTTGATTAGGAAAAACTAGGTAATAAAACAGAACAGTAGAACAGGAAACAAAAAAATCATGTAGTTTTGTCATTGATACAACAATTGTACAAAGGATAAATTAAAACTTTGAGATAATACTCCTATATTTTAAATATGAAAGAGTTACAAATATACAAGAATACCGCAGTGTAATAATTACCAATTTCATTTAAAACAAATTCAATTACATAAATTATAAATAAATAAATAAATCTACAATGGTATAGATAGATTTATTTTACGGTTATAGATTACAAATTATAAAATTTAAATAAATATCAGTGAATACCCAGTTCTTTCTTTTATATGCTAGTGGAAATGGTTTACTAAAACTGGGCGCCAAACCTTGGGGACACGAATAAGAACAGAATGAAAGTTAAATATTGGTTTTTACAAAAATAATTTTACAAATCAAAATTATTGTGCAACGGTACAACATAAAGAATATCGAATCAAGAGCTTATATTTATTACTCATATATGATTTAGAAGTTTGTAATTGTCGGAAATTCTTTTCCGTCGCCTACTACAGTGTAGTACATAATTTACACAAGAAAAGAAGAAAAGGAACTTCTACTCCTTTTTCTAATCCGCTTTCTACATCACAAATTCTCAAGAGTTCAATGACAATGTTTGTTTACAAATAAAAATATATGTCAAAATATTTATCGGTTTTTTCTTTTTTACACGTTTCTTGTTTCAATTCGACATGTTTCTTCGTGCCACACCCACTACAGTGTAGTACATAATTTCAACAAGAAAAGGTAAAAAGAAACTACTAATAACAACCGACAAATGTTTTGACCTTTATTTTCGTTTGTAAACAAACATGGTCATTTAACTCTTTTGTATTGGGGATGTAAAAATGGAAGTAGAAAAAGAAGTAGAAAGAGAAGTAGAAAGATAAGTATAAAGAAGAATAGAGAAACACACGAAATGTTATGATTTCCTTTCTTATTTTCTTGTGTAAAATATGTTCTGCACTGTTGACTGTAGTAGGCGAGTTCGGAAGTTCGAAAAGTTTAGAAGTACGCTGGGCGTCCAAGAGGCTAAAAGCAGCGCTGTATCACAGTGCTTCCATTCGAGTCATATTTGTTCAATAAAATTCAAGAGAATTTCATGAAAAGTTTAATTAGTTTAAAAATTTCAAATCTATTGCGAGTGTATAATAAAAACGTCGTGAAAATCTAGAACATTTTTCTGAAATGAATATTCTAGAAGAAATACATAATGTATTCACAATTACTGGTATAGAAAAAAATTTATTTGAATAATTGATTTGACTTGATTTCACAGGAAATCCTTATACCAATATTCCTTCCAAACACTCGTAAATGTAAAAAAACAATTTGATGACAGTTCACAGAATAGAATTAGATTATATTTGATTCAACAAAACAACAACTGACAATTGATTTCAGTTCTATTTCTCCGCCATGATTAGACTATAACATCACAAAAATATCAACGAATAAAATCACTAAATATGTCTGCCGTTTACTTCATTTTGATGAGTTCATTTTTGTCTTTAATTTTTAATTTAACGTTTTTGTGATGCCTTTTTCTATTTCATATCACATCGATCATCAATCATTATTGTTCCGATTATAATATAATGAAATCATCAAAATATTTCTTTATCCTTGTCAATATGCATAAAGGCTTTTTAAAAAGTTTTCGAATGACTTTTAAAAATTTTTTTTTTGTACATTACATATCTGACCTGGCTTATTAAGCATCAGGAAATTGACTTTTTATATTTTTTAGAGAGAAGAAATAATATTTTTTAAGTGTGTGTGTTGTGTACTCATGTAAAGCATACTTACACATCTACTTTCTTTTCTTAAGTAATTTTGTGTACTATGATGATGACATAAACGAAAAATAAAAAGATAAACAAATCAAAAATATCATTCTTTTCACATCACCTAGGATAATTCACATTGCTTTCTACGAGCAAAAAATAAAATAAGAAATCATCAATTATTTATTCGATTAACTATATAGTATGTATATTCACTTTTAAGTTGAAAAAATTTTTCTGATACAAAAAGGAAAAAAAAAAACAACAACAAAAAACGAAACTAACTAAAAAGGCAAAAATTAAAGCAAAATAAAATAAAAATGTCTACTAAAAGTTATATCTGAAAATCAATCAAATATTCGTGTTACGCATACACATTACTCGTTTATACACAAATGTACGTACATACATAGTGCGTACGTATCCTGAGAAAAAAGTTTACTTTTACTTTTCTAACATTTACTTAAGTTTTTTTTTTTCTTAATATTTTTGATAATCGATTTTTTCTACTTTCTGTGTAGTGTTGTGTATGTGTGTGTGTGTCTATGTGTAAAGGAAATATGTATAGAGGTGATGAAAGTAGTACACATTTTTATAAAAATTCAGATTTTAACATATTTTTTATCCTCATAAAAATATTTTATCAAGGATTTTGTTATTTTTTTTTTTATATTTTTAAAAGAATTCTGGTAAACGAATAAAATCAAGGATTTTATTTTTATATACACATTACTAAAAAAACAACAAACTTTATGTGTATACATATACAAAGGAATATAAGTATGGCTGTGTGTATAATTGTGAAAAATTTATATTTATGCAAAATCATGAAATAGCATATTTTACTTTTTTAAAAGTATTTCGATTAAACTCATCAAGAAAAAAATAATAAAAAGGTCCTTCATGATTTTCATATTATAACATACGTAAATATGTACAAACATGTATTCGCAAATAAAAATATGAATTTAATTATAGGTTTTCATAGAGATATCATTATTACTCAAACCGCGGCTCTACAGACTCACACTCTATATATAGAGTGTGAAGAGCGATAAGCGCACAATACTCACATACTTCATGTATGCACAAGCACATACAGAATAAAAATATAAAAAATAATAAATTTACACAAAAAGATAATTGCATAAATTTTCTTTTTATTGTCCTGTACTACCATAATTTTTTTTTTCATTAATTTTCATATTTTCATATATTGCTATATGATTTTTAAATTACACACACACACATACACAAATTTTATATTCAAATGTACATACATAGTACCTGTTCCTGTGCATGCATATAATGACTAGGTACTCGTATTTTAATGTACTGTCATTAAATTTTCAAATATGTGCTACTCGTTCGTAAATAAAATACGAAAAAATACATTATATTAAAATTCATAATGATACATATCACACATATTATTTACTATAGACTCTAATGTACACACACTTATGATGAGTATATCAACGATAAATACAAGCATATAATAACAATATAATTTGTATCCTTAAAATGTACTCTATACTCGTATACATTTCCTAACACATTGCAATTAAGTCATAATCAAAATATGAAATTTGTTACAATTTTTTTGTTCAATTTTTATTTACATTTTTATTATTATACTTATTTCAGTTATTATTATAGCATATTAGGTACCTTTACAAAGTACATACATACATATATACTCTTACAAATTTATCATTTTTTAATGTTGTTGTTCCTCCTTTATATTGTTTTGTTATTCATTTTTATACCAACCATTTTCATTTTCAATTCTATGTAAATTTAGATTTATTATCGTTTTTCATTTTTTTTTTCTTCTTTATTTATTTACATATGTACTATTTTTTTATTTAAATAATGTATCTAAATTATTCTAAATATTATCTATATACTCATATATTATTTAGAAATAATCGTATATAATAAAAAAATGAAAATAAATAAAAATACAAAAATACAGAAATAAATATTAACAGAAAAATAAGGAAAATAAATAAAATTAAATAAAGTTCACAAACACTCGCTGTCACAAAATGTGTGTATCATTTGCTTCTCTTAATTTATTCACCACATCATTTAAAATGTAAGTACAAGATGTGCTCCATCAATCTATATCGAATCGTGTTTCTGTTTACACACTAACTTTTGCCAATACTAATGTTCTTTTAATTTTCTTTTGTATTCAATGGCGATTTTAAAAAACCATAGTCTTAAGGTACATTTAAAATCCAGTCCTGATTACGTACCACATTTAATTTTTCACACCTTCTTCCAAAAAGCTCTATACCGCTATTCTTTTTTCGCACAGCACATATTACTCCAGAATGAAATTAGGATTATGTTGTATTTCAAATCTGACGCTGACGTTTTATTTTACATAAATATATATATGTGCTCTTCTGTTTTAGCTCTTTTGAATTCGGACACTCTTTTTCTTTTACACTCTTTCTTTCTCGATGATTGAAATGAAATTCATTTTTGCTTCTATTTAGCTATATTGACGAGTAGAATATCAAAATTTAGTTTTATTTTACTTAATTGTGATTAATCACTTAAATAAATGAAACAGAAATACACTTTTTGCCTTTGTTTGTGTGTTTATCTCAAAATTCGGCTTAGGTGAATTCATTAATATATTGTAATGCTCTGAAGCATTTCAATTTAATAATTTCTGGATTTTATAGGTGATGAGCATTTAATGGTAACGAGTGTCCATTTATAAAAGTCTATTTTTTTTCTAATATGTACACATATTCGTATATTCGTTTATATGTATTTCTGTTCTATCAAAATAAAATTGTTTCATGGAATATATGTTTGTACATGTATTCATTATATACTTTATACATACATAATTCTAACACAATTATCTTAATATTACGAAAATTATTTTGCGTGTGAAAAAGTAAAATACAAAATTACTCTTACAATCATACACACATACATATGAATGGGTGGATAATTGGATACATATAATTCTACATTAATAATTTTTATATACATATATCTACATAAATTATGTATCTATAAGTACAGTCATGTATCGGTATATATTTAAAAGATTTTAGATTCTTCCTGTATTTTCCTTTTCAAATATTTTCTTTATAAAATCCACTGCCAAAACGTTATTCAACATACATACATTAATATACATAGTACTCGTACTTAGTATATCCTTTTTTTGTATATTAAATACATCCTCGTATAATATATGTAAATTATCTAAAATCCTTTACGAATAATATACTATGATAGGACATTATAGTAAAAAAACACATACTATTCATATAAAACTCGTACTTAATATATGCATGCACAAATGTATACTAAAATTATGTATGTATATGAATAAATTTTCCGATACCATAAACACACACACACGTATCGTCTACACAAAAATACAAATATGTTATTGTATATTACTTAGATATAATTCTATACAGTATCTATCTTTATGTGCTACATACATACATACTCGGTAAAATGTAAAAAGGATGAAAAGGAAAACGACACAAAAACCAATTTTTTTTTATTCGTCCTTTTTTTTTTGTTGTGTTTTGTTTCCTTCTCTACATATATTTTACTGTTATATATATACAATAAATTATTCTGTCTGTTGTGAAAATTCTCAACACGTGTATATTCTGATGTGCGGTGTATTATTATAAAAATAATAATAATAATAATAATAATAATACGCATCTACATATACATACTTCAGCTATACAATGATACACACATACATATTCATACATACTCTATTTTATAATAATAAAAACGTGCATAATATATCCATAAACCAATACCCCAATATCAAATACCATAATATATTTTGATTGTGAATGTGAGTGCGTAGATGAAAATTTTGTATAGGAGTACTCATCAAAACTTCCGTATTTCTTATTTCTTATATCATATTTTATTTCGTAATCAATAATAATCTTGAGCCTGTGAGTACACGATTCACAATCAGAATTCAGATTTTCGTAAATAATTGTTGATAAATGATAATAATCAGCTGTCAATTTTGACATATTTATCTTAAAGAAAAATATATAGTATGTCTCTCTTTTTTTTCTTTCTTTTCCATTATCTCTATTTGAGAGCGATAATATTTTTAACAAATGAATGAAAAATTTGTATACAATTGAAAATTGAAAATTGAAAAGTAGCAACAATATAACTTTGTAAGAGAGATCCTTTGAAATTGATTCATTATACAAAAGAAAAAAATCAGAACGATTCATTATAATGTAGTAGCGTGGGTGGATGACATATTAATGTAAAATAAAAATGTATATATGAGAATGAAATTGAAATAACGAGTGAATGGGAAGAAAACGCAAAATGAAAACCAGTGGATTGTGGAAGCAATGTAATCGTACTCGGGTACATGATCTCAAATTGAAATGAGAAAAAAAGTCTAAAAAGAAGATGAAAAAGAAGAAGGAGGAGGAGAAGTATATTGAAGGTGAAGAACGAGAAAGAGAAGAAGAAGGAAATGAGTAAGAAGAAGATCATAAAAGTGAAAATACACTCTGTACACAGCTGCTTATTTGTCAACGATATAATTCATTTTGTCGTATAAATATTTGTATGGTTTACGAATTTTCGTAATTATAATTACGAAATATGAAGTTTATTATGTTTACGACAAAAATAAGATGTTACAATTAGTTGGCAAGTCAATGAATACCCCTTATATGTGTACAAATTCTTACATACATATTTATAATTTATCATACTTCATACAATATGTATAGATAATAATTATATCAATTTTATATTGAAAAGGATAATATGCATAATGTGTAGTAGATGTAGTATATGTATATGTATGTACATAATGTTCAAAGTATAGTAGCTCTGTCATAATTATACTTATTTACTTTGCTTATGTTTTCATTTTCATTTTTTCTGTTCTTTGTTTTTTGGTATAGTCTACATTATTCGTAAACGAATATTTCCTTAAATTTATATTACATATACATTTTCTATGAAAAATATATGTTATACATACACATATGTATGCACACACACATAACATTATTTACGAAAACAGGAAGAAAAAAATATACAAAAATAAATGATATCTATGGTAATTTATGTACGTAAGTACATTTCTACATATACTTATATACATAGTTAATGAGTATTTTGATATTATCGTATAATACATGTGTAATAAAAACAAAACATAAATACAGAGTATGTGAATTACATACAAATAAGTATACATTTTTATATGAATAATAGATAATAACATGTACAAGTAAGTATAATGTATAATGAATCTACATAGTAGAAATATTTGTGTACATGTAAATACTCTTATTATACTAATACATTTATAATTATTATCTTTCACCATAATTTTGTCTATTCTATCACTTCATCTATAGTCATGTACTCTCCAAAAAATTTCTACACACATTCATATGTATGTACATAAATATATACGAGTATACTTCCTTTTTATATTAATATCATTCAAATGATTTCAATAAGGATATTTATTTTATGTACAAAAACGAATGTACACTCATGATTCGATTATATACATATGTAGATACGTATTATTAAAGTCAATCTTATCAACAAAAAACAAAAAAATTTTTAATCAGATATTTTCGAAAACAAAACAAAACAAAACAAAAAATAAATAACAAAATATTTTTCATTCAATTTCTATACAAGAACGAGGTGTACGTGATGGAGGTAAGTACCTACACAGTACCTTTCATTTTATAATCGAAATATTAGCCTTTATATGCTGTTCATGAACATACATACACGATTAGAGTCATGTTTTGAAATTTTGTATTACAATATTGAAAAAAAAATAATAATTTTGTTAAATTTTGTACACAATAATATACATACGTACGTTTGTAATTCGTATACAAACATTTTTTTTCTATCTTTGACATACTAATTATACTCGTATTCTATGACCATTATATCGCTATAGAAATCGGTTAGATATTCACGTTTCATTTTATGAAACATGAATGTACATATACGTATATATTATATATATACACATGTCCTTATTTTTGTTTTGATTCTTATATAATATCCTATATTCATCATACTCTTTGCATATATATTAAAAATAAAAGAAATAAAAAAATAATGTGAAAACAAAACAAAAAGGTAAAAACCTTAAAACCTTATTAAAATATTATTTTATTTTTGTTTTTTTGTATTTTTTGTATTTTTTTTTTTGTATTTTTTTTTGTATTTTCATTTCATTTTGATATGAAAATTGCGTGTGATACCAGAATTATAAATAAGGAAAAATGTTTGAATGAAAATAGCCTAAATAAAAACAAAACAACAAAAAAAATTATTTTATCTAAACATCAAATTCGTGTCATGAATTTTAACACACACATAAAATTAGAAAGTAAAATAAACAAAAAAATAAAACCAAAACCAAAAAAAACCAAGAAAAAACCCCTAAATCAAGGAAAAGAAAACTACTCGATATTATAACGGTATTTTTTTTTTCTCTCATTTTATTTTCATTCCAATCGATATAATTATGAATATTTCCTCCAACAACAACTTTTTTTTTCATTTTTGGGGAGTGGTTGATATTTTATGTATAGGTATACTAGGTCTTTGTACCTATATTTTTGTAAATTGACGAGCGAATTTTGTTATATACGAGTATTTTATTTCCGCGTTTTCTTTTTGACGATAAATTTTTCAGTTTGTGCTTATACATACGAGTAAATAGAGTAAATATAGTAGGTAGTATGTTTAATGTATGGAAATAAATTGTGGTTAATTCATAAAAGTTTTTTGTTTTTATAAATTATGAGATTTGTTTTTTTTTTATCGTAATTTTTATTAAAAATTTTTTTTTTTCTTTAATGATTTTCTATTTTTATAAATTATATGCAAATTAAATGTTCTCATATTTTTTCATGTTTCTCATATTGCAGAATATTAAATAGTATTTATAAAAGTAATCATATAAAAATATATATTACGTAAATAATCATTGAAGAAAATTGTATATCATTTAAATTTTTTGTTTTATTATCTAAGACCATTATGGTGGGGGCGGGAATATATTTAAATGAAATAAATATAATTTGAATAATAATAATTAATAGAATTTGAATTAAATTCGATAATAAATTAATGGAAATAAAAATGGAAGTAATCAATCAGTCAGATCAAAAATTCGTTTATTTAGATAACATTATGGTGTTAAGTCAATGTCAGACATTTACATAGAGTAAAGAGAATATATAGTAGTAATAGCACATAATAGTAATCTATTCTCTTTCCTCCATTCATTTATGTTGGTTGATTATGATTATTATAGTAAAAGCACAAACCCACATCGTTCATTTGATAAGCACAATCATTATTTCATTTATAAATATATGAAATTTGTTAAATTCAAATATGTATTACTTTTTTTTATCAAAGAAATTATAAATAAAAGAGTGGTAATATAAGAAAAATGAAAAAATAAGTTAGAAATTATTCAGTATTTGAACTCTGTTAAAAATTTACATAAAAATTTTATCACCTAATTAATGGTTTGTAACTAAACTAATGTTCTAGCTAGTTTAAATTTATTTAAATTTTGATAAAAGGCTGTATTCATTAACAAAGATAAATTTTTCGAAATTCATTTTCGATGTGTGGAATATAATTTGTGATTATGAAAAGTGAGTATTTCTATAAATGACATAATGGAAAAAGAATTTATGTGGTGTAATGGTTATATTGAGTGCTGTTACTGTTAATAACAAGGTCATGTTCAAACGATATCTACAAGACAAGTCTGAGATAATCTAAAATTTATCCAGCATCAAAAATTTGTCATGGTTGATGAATACAGTCCTAAAATATGATCGATGATTCAGTGTTTATTTGTTTCTCATTTTTGTATTTTAATTAAACAACATTCCATCCCACACATTCATTATCCTTCTGTTTTATTATTATTTATGCTATAGAATAGCTACTCTAATATAATAGCTTTTATAGTGGTTATTGAAGCTTAGATATATACATTTTTAAATGAAATTACTAAGACTATAAAATTTTCTTTCAATTTATGTTATGTACTTTGATTTCCCATATTATTGCTATCATCTCTTATTATGCTTCTGAATAAATCCTAACAAAATACAATGAATGTATATATATGTACATTATGTATGTCTGTACTGTACGTGTATCTTTTGGAAAGTTATACACATTTGTACATTTTTATATAACTAAATTGTATTCATTATTTATTATGAAATATTTTAAATAAATGAAATAAGCTTGTATATAACTAAGTATATATATATTATGTACCAACTCTATATATTATATAAAATGTGTTATATCTATACACTCATACCGAAGTAAGCAAAAATATATCCTATTAACTTCCCAGATTAGTTAAAAACATAATTTTTTTTTTCTTTCCGAAAAGCATGTACACATATCATAAGGATTATATACACTTTCCATACATGTACATATGTATATACATATGAACGAATATTTGCTCATATTTATACGTAATCTATTGTACATGTACCTACATGTAAACATAACATGAATACATTTAACAATAATAAATACAATAAAAATTAATTATAGATCCACATACTTACATAAATACCCGTATAAAGTTTGTACGTATGTACGTAAGTATATGTGTATCTAATTGTGAAAGTGTGTAAATGTACTTTAAAAATTAATACGCACAAATACACATATATGTATACAAGTATATGGTACATACGAGTACAATTTGAATAATTCATGTATGATAAATTATTAAATTTTCTTATAATGTATGTGCTATTATAATTTTTAATTATTAATACGAACATACAGATCTACATATTGTACTGGAATGTGTATACATTTTACTCGTACTTGTATACAATGAAAAACAAAAATATAATAAGGGTATTCGAGTTGTTGTTAATTGTTGTACGAGTGTAAAAAGTGTGAGTATGCACCCAAATCCTACACTATATTGTAAACGCACCATAGCAAACTTTGTATTGAAAGCAAGTAAATTATGCCGATTCTACATTCAATGCAATGACTTCAATTTGGATTTTGATTTGTTGGATATGTATTAGAACTTCTACATTCGATACAGTAGACTTGACGGCTACTTTTCTATTTACTACTCTATAATCAAAGTCCAAGTTGAAGTCACTGCATTGAATGTAGAACCGGCATTAATAACATATGTCAGCTAAAATATTATAAAAAAAATTTAATCAAATTACTTTAACATTTAATGGCAGAATGGCATATACAATAGTGACCAATAGTGATATACACCGGCATACAATGGGATTTCAGCATTGTACATTTTTACAAGCAGTGTACAATCGTGAATACCCTTAATATGTATACGAGTACATGCATGATAATGAAAGGCATTTATAATACATTTTGTATAGTTATAATCCTTGGAATATACTTTATGTATTATTTGTGTACTGTATACAAGCAATTTAAATATCTAAAGTAATTTTGTTAATAGAACACAACGGGATTAAATCATAAAAAATATTATTTTTAGAATAATAAAAATTTTGGGATAATTGTATTCATTATAAAATTTTCATATTAATTTGTATAATAAAATTTGTAATTTTCTAACATTATACATCCATATATGTACACACATATATACGCAACTATTGTATAAGTATAAAAATAATGTTTTTATTAATTTTAAGTGGTTAGTTTGTTATTTATGAAGAAATACTAATTGACTATAAGACTTGTTTTTTTTTTTATTCTGGAATTTATGAAAAGTTGTAAAATTGATTAATTGCTATTTACTTTAGCTTTACACATTCATATTTTTAAGATAATTTTGAAAATTAAAATTAAAATGAAGAATATGATGTCAGACATTTTTCTTTAAAAATGATGTCAGTTCATTTTTGATTAAAAGTTAATTAAGTAGTATGATGGTAATGAAAGTTGAAAATTATTGACAATGAAAAATTGAAAATAAATTTCCCTATTTCAGCTTGAAAATTTTTCCAGGAATCAAACTAGCCTGAACTTTGAAATCAGTAAGTGAGTTGATATATCACTTGCGCCACCGACCCTCGTATGGTATTTAACATTCATCCATTATTCAGCATTTTACATGCATAGATCCCATGAGAATACAATCTAAATATTATCAGTGATTTCTTCAAAACTGATTGTTGTGCATACTATATCTAGAAATCAAGATGATTAGTTTTTGGTTATTTTAGAATTTTATAAAATTTCCAAAAATAATTCACACACAAACTCTTGAAAAATAATAAATAAATTTAAAATATTTTTCGATATATCATTTTTGTATCCTGTCTGTGACGCTGCTGTTACAGTGAATATTTTAAATTATTGATGAATATTTCTTTCATTTTTGTTTTAAATTTTCCTCCTCAAATGCCTCACTAATAAAAATTCATTAAAGTTCTTAAAAATTCATAAAATACATTTCTTGATAGTTAATATGTAAGTAAACTTTTATTGGTATACTCATTGTAGCCTATATAATATGAACTAAAAATGAAAACAAAATTTCAAATTTGTTTACATAAAAAACGAAAAAAACAAAAAAAAAAAAAAAAGGAAGGAAACACAGCAAAAAACAATACAAAATATTGAAATGAAGGTAAATGAATCCTTCGTATTTGTATATATGCATCCACCATAAATACTTTTTTATATATAAAAACTAATTGAATGCTTTTACACCCAGTCACCATAGTACAGTATAACAGGTATCCACTTTTAAAATATAATATGGAAGTGGTAGAAACCGTAAGTAGAGACAAAGAAGAAAATGAATGTAAAAAAAAATTTGTTTTTAAATTTATAAATATTTAATAAATCTACTTAAAAAAAATGTTTTAAAGAAGAGAGTATAAAACACAAGTAAAAAAAAATATATTTAGAAGAGTATAAAAAGAATAATAAAGGACGATATAAAAGATATGTACTACTTATGTAAGCATGTAATCGTATATACGAGTATTTTGTATAGTAATAGATTTAGAATTGTATGTAAGTATAGTGTTCTATGGAATATATGTACATATAATGTTGTGTTATTATATGATAAAGGACAAGTGGTAGTATATACTCCACTAAATATAATTGAGTATATCGTTAACTTTTTGCATGTACGAGTATGTTATTTTATTTCACATTGAATTTTATAACCAACAAAAATTATATTGTGTACTTAAAAAGGATACAAACACATACAATAAATATGTACACAATTTTGTATATACTCGTACATAAGAATAACGAGTGTATATACATATACATATATATAGTATATCCATTAAAAATGAATGAAAATTTTAAAGTAGATGCTTAAGGAATTGTTTTAAGGATATACAATTCTTTATGATGTGTTAAATATACAGTAGCTATACTATTACATATTAGCTCTAGTACCTATAGTACATTACTATTGAATTCAGGATATAATGCTGATAGGTATAAACATTATTATTTTTACTTTTCTTAACGTTTTCTTCAATTTGTTTTTCTCGATTTTTTTTCCTTGAAATTTTTAATTTTCCTAAAATTTAAGAATAAGGATTGAAGGCTTCTTACTTAATTTTTTTTTTTTTTTTTTGTGTTTTTGGTTTCCGATTTATAGATACATAAAGTAACCAAATCCTACTACGAGTATATATATACGATTGCGGTAATTTGATATCATTATCTCAAAAAATAAATTTTACCAAAATAAAATTTTAAGAATCTTTACGATTACTTTAGGTCTAGATCTAGGTCTAGGACTGTAAATTTTTTCAGAAGTGTCATTTTAATTAAAAAAAATTTTTTAAATTCATTTTGTATAATTATTTTGTAATTAATTTCCGTATAAACTAAACCATCAAGAAATGTCATTTTCAAGAGATAAGGTCATATTTAATTGTTGGTTTGACTTTAAGTGCTGTTCACAATGAAACCATTGTGACTATGTTCCATTTTCTCTGTGTATCTGTTAAAGATGAACGGTTGAACTTGATGTATAGTCTGTAGTACGTAAATGTATTGGATTTGGAATGAAGTGAACAGAATGCAAACATAATATTTCAAGTTGAGCAAGATGATAAATTACCTAAAAAAGTGGGAGAAAAGTGGAAGTTGTGAACGTTCATGAAATTCAACGCGACATCGAGATGTTCGAGTGGGCTTATTTCTGTCTTGCTTTCATGTTTTAGTGTTGCCATTATAACTGAAAATTAAAATTATGAAAGTTTTGTCGATGATATCAATAAAATCTGGCACTACTGCTAAAACAAGAAACAAGAACACGAAACATGAAACTTCATAGTGCAAATAATATTTTGTTCAGTCCCATGAACAAGAATGTGATCATGAAACGAGACAATGTAAATGCATATTTGGGGTTTTGATTATAACTATGGCAGCTATTCAATTTCAATAATGAAACATGTAACGAGATGATATAATGTTGAAAAGTTAGTATTCTCATTAAAACAATTTATACATTTATTTACAATAGTTAGAGATACATACAGAGAAAGGATATTCGCTAATTAAATTTCAAACTTTATTGATCCAATTAATAATTGAATCTAGAAATTTCTTCTGCATATAAATTTACGCTCATGCTTGTATTTGTGTATTAGAAGTTAGAATATTTTGTACATAGTATTTTTTTGTCATATTCCCTGATGTGTTATTTTATGGGTCGATATTTTTATGATGATACAAAGCAAAATGTTTTACCAATCGAATTCCTTGGTGTAAATAGATTACTATTATTATTATTAATATTATGAAATCAAATATATTAGACGAATATTATGTACATTAAATATTATGTGAGTAAATAAAATATCGTTAGTAGCTTTTCTTTTCAAATTAGGTAGAAAATACTGCAGGCAGAGCAATTGTCAATGCTCGAACAGGACGTAATTCCTGTATGCAGCATTTTGCTACCATAGAAATCATCAGTGACGATAGCTGTGATCGGCTTATGGAGAAGAAAATATGACACGACTGAAAATTTTTTGTGTGGCAGTCTTGCCTTCTTCTCCATCAGGGTGCGTATTTTCGGCAATGATGTCATTGGGCTCGAATCTTCCGGGCCTAAATGTCGAATTGAACGCATTCGTTACCTGGAGAGCGATTTCCGAGCCGAAAAGTTCGGCTAGACGGGGGTGTCTTTGAGTATAATGAATAGCCCTTATTGACAGTTCAAGTTCGACAGTAAGCGTCGTTCCCCACCACAAACAACAGCAACAACAACATAGCATTGTAAGATGTAAAAAAAAATGAAACTAAACATTTTTATTATATATAAATAGAAAGACATTTTCAAGGAATTTATCTTTCTTCTTATTATTTTATCATTTCGTTATAAATGTAGTTAAGTTATTCATGAAATTGAAAATATGTATGTATATTTGTGATCAAAAAATACATATATATAATTAATTATATTTGATGTTATGTAGATTTGGGACATATAATAATGTACATAATATATTTTTGTATGTGTTTGATTGATTTATTTGTGTATGATTTATGCTGAATGTTACACAATCACATAATGTATGAGTTTGAAGAAAATAATGATTGGAGAATTTATATTTAACATGAATTTTATTCTATATATTATCATGACGTATGCACACAAGAATATATATGTATGTATGTACATAAGTATGTGTGTACAAAATGTATTAAACTTTTATTATGTAAATCTGCAATCTAATTAAAAAATAATGCAAAAACTTATGTACATAATACACCTGTGATTTATATACATACATACAAATTGACTTAATAAGTATGTATATCCTTACAGTATATACGAGTATACATATACACATTGGTAAATTCATACAGACATAGATATGTATTTATATTTTTGTATTATGTATTCTCTATTGAATTTATGAAAATTATATACTATGTAGACGAGTATTCGTTGGATATTTCCTATGTATATCGAGGCTATACATTTTCTAAACTTTTACTTGTCAAAAAACAAAATATAGAATTACGTTAGAAAACAAACAAAAAAAAAACGAAAGGGAAAAATAAATCGAATTTTAACAATTCCCTACAGGGATATACATATATGTACATAGTACAGTACAGTACATAAATATACGACTATAATGTACATATCTATATTCGTCGTAAAAAAAAAAGAAAATAAAAAATGAAATGTGGAAATAAAAGAAGAAGAAAACAAAAGAGAATGAAATGCAAAAAAAAAATATTGTGTAATATAAGAAAATTGTATGATAAAAATATGAATCAGGAATAAAATGCTCGTATATTATTTTTGGAATTTAAAACGAAAAAAAAAACCGATTGAATTGTGAAAACAGAATAAGAAGAAGAAGTAGAAGAAGAGAGGAAGAAAATAATAAAAATGAAAATGAAATGCATACGAGTATATGCAAGGTTAAATCTATCTAATTTTTCTTGTCATTTTTAGTATCTGTTCTTTTTAAGTACCACAAACAAAATATCATCATCATCATCATTTATCCAAGCAAATAAGTGTTGTAAAATTTATGTACATACGAGGACGTGCAAAAAAAAAATTAACAGAAAAATATTATCCTTATATGACTCTTATTATTTTTATTTTCCTTAGCATCTAATTCATACAACGTACGTGAATGAGTTTTATGGAATTTCATGTAGCAGAGCACGTTATGTACCTAAGTACTTATATATAGTATTTTTAAGTGACAATTTTTTTTCTCTTATATTCCTTGAGTGAAAGTTTACATTTTCTTTAATTTTTTCATTCAGTTTCTTTGTCTGGTACACAGATACATAATGTATGTATATTTTGTTAAATTTATTACATCTGCGAAATGCATTTAATAAACGCACTAGCACTACATCTAGTTTCAGTCACATTCTGAAAATTCTAAAATTGTTTGTACTTATTTGTAGATTTTTTATATGAATTCCTTTGAATATGTGTGCAAAAAAAATCATAAATCCACTTAAAATAAATATATTCACCAATTTTTTGATGTCCCAATTTTATGAATAATTGTCCTAAAGTCTGGATGTGAATCCCTTAGAATAGGTGTGGGGGAAATATCATAAAAATTCTGAGAGATTGAGAAAGATAGGATTAGTAGTGAATTTTGTAAAAAATTGGGTTCTTCTATGCTTTCCAAGCTCATGGAAATATTGAAATGCATAGAATGAGTAAACTTTTAGTAGATTTCGCTACCTGGACGTTGAATTTTGCTGATAGTTGTTAAATAAATGTCTTTTTAATGTCATTATTGTCCTAATAATTTTTTGGGGTGTTCTCAAACACCACTACGTGTATCCCAACGGTACACACTGGAACAAAAAAAAACTTGCTGAAAATTAAGTAAATGTCTACTAAATTTTAATGAAAATATTTTTTACACGAATTGCAAAAACAGCTTTATTACTCTGAGTCTATACTTCTAGCATCATATGGACGGCAGTGGCAATATTATTTGCTGTATGTGGGCATATTTTGGAAGCAATATTCATTTGCAAAATATAAAAAAAAATTTGAGTAAAAATGCAATGTTTTTACGACTTTTTCTAAAAATTTCTTGTGTAAAAATCAACATGTCAAAATTATTGTCACAACATTTTGTGCAATCATCTAGAAAAATATTGCCGGAAATGCAGTTTCTACACAATCAACATCCATATTGCTAGTAAGTATATAGAGGCAGGGTTATTATCGAATTTTGTTCAAGTCGAAATGAGATTTGTTCCAATATTTTATTAGTTAGTGTATGTATACGTGTCTAAATTTTCATTCACTTTTATCATTTTTTTTTTTTAATTTTATTTTCACTTCTGGCACAAGAATAAAATAGTATGTATATGATTGAAGTGAAAGACGAATGAAAGCAATGCATTTAATTCAATTCAATTCAATATAAATTTTAATTTAAAATTATATTTTTCTTCAATTTATTTTTCATTTATAACACATCAGAAATAATAATATGAGTTACTGTAGATAACAAGAAAAATATTATCAAAAGGTAAGAATTTTGAAAAATTGTAGAATGCATAACCTACATAACCTTCATACATATTTGTACACAGACGAAGATATCAAATTATGTGCACATTATGGTTATATCTTTTGGACTACATACTCGTATATGAAGTGTCCTTTCATTTATTTATGTCTGCAGATGTAATGTTTTCATACAAATTTTATACATTTTGTGTATGGAATTTAATGATATTTTTATAAAATATATTTTGTTGTGTGTTGAATTTAATGAATGTATTATATGTACATGATAACAAGCATTCACTTCAAATAAATATTGAAGCTGAAGGTGTTCACTTAACGTATTAAGCTTCTAGCAAACCGAATAAATACGTGTAAATATGTATATTTCACTAAGTTTACTCGGTTTACGGACTGACAACCAGTCTGACGATTTATTTACAAACAATAAAATGTTCATCCGACTTCAACTTATCTGTCTACCAGTCGTTAGATATATCGTATGTTTACGGGCACCTTAAGTGAATACCCTATCCTACCGCTTAATACGTTAAAGGGACCCATAAACATACGATATGTCTATGACGACTGGTTGTAAGACAAGTTGAAATTATTTCTCAAAAGAAATTACAACCAGCGTTTCGACTTCATCACAGACTTCATTCGTTTGAAAGAATATTTTTTAGAGTTCACGTCGTTGATAACATATTTTTGTCAAAACTGTTTTTTGTTACGCTTTTTCTTTACAGTAGTCTCGTCCATACATCACAAGATCAAAATTTAAAATAGTGTTTGAGATTTTATCGTACAACTTAATTACACACAGGATACAACCAAATTAAGTTGCCGAACTTGAAGCTACGCATCAATTTTTTTTGATCTTGTTACGACCAGCCAGACTTTGTCTGTCAACCAGTCTGAAGATTTATTTACAATTTTACAAACAATAAAATATTCATCCGACTTCAATTTATCTGTCTAACAGTCGTTAAATATATCGTATGTTTACGGGCACCTTAAGTGAATACCCTACCCTCATTATATGTATTTTCACCTTGTACATTATATAATATTTACGTGGGTGTATACATAGAAAATTTTATTTTCTAGATAATTGAAAATAAAATGTCAATGCAAGTAAGTAATATGAATGTAACTAAATTTTGCTGAAAAATAAAATTTTAAATGTGTACATTACATACATACACACATTATTTACGTATTTTCATATATATTTGTGATATTTTTAGTAAAAATATATATTTTTACGGTTCAATAAGTTTTTGTAATATTTTGATAGTTCTTGGAATTATAGATTTACGTATCAGATATGTGTGGTACGGTTATTCTGTTATAAGTATTTATTTCTGAGTATATTCAATTTATTAATATTCTCGGAATTTTATATTTCATTTCTTGTAAAATAAATAATTTTAATGTATTGTTATATGATTAAAAGAAAACCAACATAATTATAATTTTCACCAATCTTAATATGTCTAAATTTTATAAAAAATTATATCAATTAACTAACTAGTATTTCTTAAGAATTAATTTCACATCATTTGAAGATTATCGAATCTGTCGTACAGCATATACGTAAATAAAATTATCAATTTGTGGCCATTAAATTTTATTTAATTATCAAGGACGATTACATATGTATTTTCAAAGTAGGTATTGATTTTCAAAAATGAAATTGAAATAAATAGTTTCAAATATTTTCAAGTATCAATAAATTTGTAGTAAATGCAGAGACCATGATCCAAAACGCAGAAAATATGTTGGAGACCTTTGAAATAAAAATAAAACGAAGAATTTACGGATCATAGTCAAAGGAAATGATATCTGGAAAATACTTTACAATCATGAATTTATTGTTTTCAAAAGTATAAGGCTCCAAAGCTTTTAACGTAATATTAAGTTTATGTCACTAAGATGGGGTTGGACACGCATATCGCATGAGTGAAAATGCTTCATCAAGAAAATTCTTCTTCTTCTTCGACGGTTTCAGAAAGCAGGTGTTTCACTCTCTACGAAACAAATCGTTCCTGAGACTCCAAAAATCTGGTACTCCAGACAGCTCTATATCAACGGCGTCCCTTATCCAGTTGCTGACTCTCTACCTCTAGATCGAACTCTTCCTTGTGGAATCATATCTATCACTTTCTTTGGAACCCTAAGGTCATTTTGTCTTTGAATATGACCAGCCCTTATCAAGAAAATTACTGGAAATGAAATAACAGGGCGAACGGCCAAGAGGGAAACCACATACAAGATGAGAGGAAAACATCCCCAGAGACGCAAGAAAGCTTTTCAAAGTAAACAGCTGGAAAGTGGAAGCCGCAGATCGAAGATAGTCAAAGTTGATGGAGGCCAATGCTCTATAGAAGAAGAAGAAGGATGCATAGCATTTATAAATCGATTACACACAGAACTTAATAGTTTGCAATTTTATTTGTATAAAGTAGATCTCTCAATATCAAGTTTTAGCCTTGTGGATACTTTTGAATACATGACTGCGTTATTATTGGCAACTGTTGCTGCTATCAAAATTATTATTGAATGTATTTCACATTATGATTATTATGATTAGCCATAAATTATGTAGATTAAAAAAGTCAATAAATTTTCAATAAAACATTTAGGATACTGATCAATTGAGATATAAATTAATGTGTGTGTGTTTAGAAATGATCTTCAAAAAACAAAACAAACAAAAAAATGACTAAAGATCAAAGAGAGAATTTTGATTAAAAAAAAAAGTAAAAAATTTGCAATTAAAAAAATTATCTTGCCAGTTTAAAATGGACGTTCAACTGAAATTTCTAAAAGATGGCTAATGTAAACTAAAAATGGCGATCAATTGATATTTTTTTTTTCAAACATAACACAACATTATATATAAATCTAATAAATTATACAGTACCTGTATTATATACATATGTATATGATAAAATGTCCAAAAATAATTTCATTCCATTCTATTCCATTCCATTTATAATGTCATGGATATGAATTTTCTAATTGATTCATGTACTAAGTATATATCCAATAATTGCATTAAAATTTCAATTTGATTACATATCCTTTCTATAAGTAAATTTTTCTTTTATTATTTTTTATTTAATTTTTCAATTTAATAGCACACACTGAATTTTTTCTTTAAATAAAAATTTATATAATAAATTTTATACAATAAAATTATATAGGTATGTATGTATGTATATCCTTTAGAAAAAATATTCTTTTAGACACTAAAAAACATGTACATTAAATACACTCTTCAAGTATACACTTGAATGCTTCTACTTATGTACATTTTATAATTCAATTTTTTTTTTCTTTTTTTAAAAACTTTTTTCTTTTTTAAATTTTTATCTTTTTCTGATTTTTTTTATTTTTTTTTTAACTTTTTTGTTAAAACATACAAAATTTCTTAATTAATTAAAAAACAAAAAAAAAAACATTTCAAAATGTATAGATATATAAACTGTGAGTATATATGTATGTACATTTTTATACAGATGTATTAAATGACACTCTCTGTTAATAATTATTATTTTCTTTTTTTATCCGACATTTTCGTTTTATTTATTTATTTTTTTTTTTTGACTTTGAGATTCAAAAAAAAAAACAAAAAAAACAAAAAAAAAACAAAATTTGTTGCAAAAGTTAAAAAAAAAATGTTATTAAATTTTTTTTTATTTATTTTTTATTTTTGGGTTTACCTTGAAATTAATAATTACTAGATATGTACATGTGTATATACATATGTTTGTATATATGTATGTATGTAGTCATAGTACATAAAAAAATCAGGTCAACAATAAAACGCACCAACGAACAAAATATAACTAACGACAAAATGTTAAAATAAAATAGTAAAAAAAAAAATGATGTATGAGAATATTATATATGAAGAAAACAACAACGTTTAACTAAAAACTATATCATTGCAAAAACAAAAAAAAAACAATAAAAATTAAAAATTAAAACAAAAATAAAAAGTAGCAGAAAAAAAAATTATATTGCACCGTTTAACCTTCACAATAAAAATGTACCTTATACGTGCATATATAGACGTAGATGTAGGTGTACTCGTATGTACATATATACATTAATATATATGTTTTACATGCAATAATTTTGATTTTCATTCGTTCTTCTATTTTTTATTATTATTATTGAAATTGAAACATTTTTATGTGTAGTATAGTGATGAGAACACACAGACACACACACCACAACAAGAAAATTTATATTCGAATCATTTATTGATGATGTGGTATAGATAGTTTATATCATTTATCATTGAAATTGCATTTATAAACACAAGACTGGATAGAAAGCAATGATACATATATGTAGGTATTAATATATGAATTTATTTTATATGTAGATCTTATATGTATACTTAATTGCACAATTTTATTTGTAGATGTGTACATATATGCATATGTTTATGGGAGATAGTAACTTTTTATATCCTTCAAAACAGGTTATCAAAACTATAAAACAATATTAAAAATAACATTAGAAAAAATAAAAAAAAATTATAAAACACAAGATTAAGTCAAAAATAAATTAAAAATTATAATCTGAAAATAAAAACATGAAATAAAAAATATATAATGAAATAAAACAAGAAACAAAATAAAAAATCGAATAAAACAACAAGAAAAAATAAAAAATAAAATTAAAAATCAATTAAAACATGAAATAAAATAAGAAATACCTAAAACAAAATATAATATATATAGAACTTAATTAAAACATAAAATAAACAAGTAATTAAAAAAAAAAATAAATATAAATAAGAAAATACATAAAAATTAAATGAAAAATAATACGAAGAATGAAACAAAAAAATTAAAAACAATTAATAAAATTAAACAAGAAATAAGTTTAAATAAATTAAAAAATAAAACAAAAACAAATATATTAAGATGGCTGGGACTGGAACATCTACAGTCAGAATGGATCACAAAGCGACTGCGATAAGAGTTTGAAAAAGCATACTTGACGAAAGAACTCCGATCGGTAGACCAAAGAACAGATGGTGGGTGGGACAACGCCATGAACGATACAATAATCGTAATATCGGAATTTGCAATTGGAGACGATTTGTAGGTAGCAGAGGACATAAATGAATAGAAGCAAATTTTGCAGATTTTGCAAGATGATTCTCAAAGGATTGTAGTACCAACATGATGATAAAAAAAATAAAACAAATAATTAAACAACATAGAATAATAAAAATAATTTGAAACAATAAATAAAACAAGAGAATAAAACAAAATGAAATTTAACAACAAAAACTAAAATAACCAATCAAAAAATAAAATAAAAAATAAACTAAAACAAAAATAAAAACTGAAGCTAAATTAAGCTAATTAAAACTAAAACACAAATTAAAAGATAAAATAAAAAGTAAAATAAAAAAACAACAAAATTAATAAAAAATCAAACAAATAATAAAACAAAATACAAAAATTTCTTATCACATTGTATTTCAGAGTATAATTTTCATAACATAAATATTTTTTTTAATTTACAATTTTCAATTTACGAGTATATTACCTATATTTTTTTTTTTAATTAACACAAGAACGTTATCAATTTATCATAGATGTATCCATGTTTTGTATAAATCCTAACATTATATTTATACATAAATAATTCTAATAAAAAATAAAAAAAAAAAATAAAATAAAATTTAAAAAAAGAAAAACAAGAAAAGTAATAATATGTAGTTAAGTTTTTTCAATTTACACAATATTAACTTCAATTTTAAATTTGAAATTAACACAAATATTCATGTATGTATATGTATGTGTGCATGTTATACTGTATGTATTTATATAAATAGATACATATCATATATGTATTTTGCATTTTACTATAAGAATATATAAGTATGCACATACACTGATATGTATAATCGAAAATAATATAAATATAGTTTATCGAAGGTTATTTAATGTTATGTAAAAGATACTATGTATGAGAAAATATAAAAATGTATATAAATTTATGTACATAAATATGTATGTGTGCCATCTATGATAACAATAATAATAATAATAATAATAATAATAACGAATCCATCAATCCTTGAATTGTTTATGTCTATATAGGTGTGTATATAAATGTATTTATAGTAGATGTGAATACATATACATTCATACTTTATGTGTACATTATAATGCTAAAGATATTGCTACAACCACATATCCATATACACACAAATACACAACAATTTATTTATTTAATCTATATATACCACATTTATATTGTACATACATATTGACAATACGTGTGTAGGTGTATCGATAAAACGATAAACGTGATGTATTTTATATACGAATGTAATTTAATGTGGCTACATTGTTTAATGTATGTTGTATGTGTATGTATGTATATTTACACATTTTAAACTTTATATTTACAGATAGGTACACAGTGTAAATATATTTGCATCATACACCAATAAAGGATATGAGTGTGAATGTATGTATGTTTAAGTACATAATGCACGTTGTGTGTTTTTGTACATATAAAACACGATGAAAATAATAATAAAACAAAACAAAAAAAAGCTAACAAAGAGAAATAAACAAACAACCAAAACCACAGATTGAATGAAAAATTTTCCAATTTATTTATTATTACTGAATACACATACACATAAATAGACATAGTGAGGGTATTTATTAAATGTAGTAAAAGGCTTGTAAACCTACTACAAACCTTGTAAAATACATCACTATTTGTAAGGTTTATAGCGTAACCACAATTCGGCTTCCGAAATGAAAAATGACAAAGACCGATAATGATTTTTCCTTGTTATCAAATACTTTATCAACAAGGAAATTATGCCCAGCGTAAATTCATTAATTGTGCACACACAATTCAGTATCTGAGCAGTCAAAGATTTTCAGATACAGAAATTTAGTACAAATAATTGGTGTAATGTTATCCGTTATTGCATTCGGAAGTTATAAATTGTAACTTCAAAACTCATTTACATATTTATTTTAGTTCTTCAATCTAATAATTATTTTGTTTTTAGAAAATGATTCTCAGAAAACATCACCTCAAAAACTAAAAAATAACTTCAAAACAACAAATCACAATATTGACATTTTACGTTCTTTTGGCTTAAAAATTTGAATTTGTTGTAATGAGAGTATCTGACGGATTGTCAATAATTTTTTGCTAAACTGTAGAAGTGTAGGAAACTAGAATAAGTTGTACGTTGTACAAATGCGATAAATTTTGACAATTATAAAAAAATCGTTATCGGTCTTTGTTGTCGTTTTGGAAGTCGACATCTTTACTATATTTAAGAAGTGAATACCCTCAGTATTTACAGGTATAGATAATAATCAGTGTAGGTACATATTATGAGAAAATTATATAAAAATATATATTTCCTTCAACAATATATTTTTTTTTGTATCTTTTACAATCATAACAAAAGACGTAATAAATTTTTTCATTTTCATATTTCAATTTTTTTTTATTTGTGCTTCATTCAAGGATATTACAGGCATACGAGTACATATATATGTACTTATAATGTTTTTTAATGTGTTTACATTACGAGATTGCTACTTATATAGCTAGGTATATGTATTCTATATAATATAAATCTGTAATATTTTTTTTCAAATTTATTTTCTTATTAAACATCAGTATAAAATGTACTCGTAAATATAAGTGCAGGCACATGTAATAATGAGGGGATTCATTTCAAATGGTAAACTTTTGAAACGTCTGATTTTACGATCTTATGTAAATGTCAAAATGAAGAGAAAGCACTGATCGTAAAACACTAACGTTAACTTAGCTTTTCATAAAGATTTTTATTTTCTTACACAAATTCAACAATTTTCTCAAAATATGATCAGAGCCGTACAAATTCCGTTTTCTTTAAAAATGTCAGCTGATGAAAATGACAAACTGTCAAACCTTAATTCACACACAAATATTTATTTACGAGATGTTGATCTATGCGACTTAAAAGTGACGTTTATTTACACAGAGCTGGAATGGTTCTCAAAATAAAAGGAAAAATTTTATACCAAGTCTCGTAAATATACGATTTTCTTCTTGTTCTTCTTCTCCAATAGTTATACAGCTCATATCGAGCCATGGCCTTCAATTGAAAATTGAAGTGATTTCTAGGCTTATTACTATCAATAATACGATATCAATTAATCTATCCTTATGTGAATTACGAAACTTCTACGAGATTTGAAATGAATACCGTCAATAAAAAAATAATTATTTTCCATATTACATCGTATGTTCGTGTACAAAAATGTATAATTTGCGTGTAAATGCGTGTATTTTACGTATGTGTGTGAAATTATTCTTGTTTATAATAATTTACTCTTTGCAAATTAAACGATATACTTAATTAAAACAACAAAAAATATTTTTCAATTTTCATCTGAAACATGAACTAATGAGAACGTATAATTTGTTTCATTTGCATCATTCTTTCATATATGTACATGTATACAACAAACCACATTCACAATTAAAAAATTTAAATTTACGAAATTATTTCACCGAAAAACAGAGAATAAAAATATTTATGAATTTTATATGATTTTTTATAAATTTTCCAATTTATTTTTTTAATTATTTTTTTTGATTTATTTTTAATTTAACTTTAAAATTATTTTTTTAATTTACATATTTTTTCTTTTTATTTAATTTTCTTCTGTTATTAATCTTCCTTTGTTTAATTAGTTCTCAACTAAATATGCATACATAAACAGTAAGTAAAATATAGAAAAAAAAAACTATTCAAACATATATATTTACACAAAGATCCTTAAATAATTTTTTTTTGTTTTCAATTACTGTAGATACATTTATATAGATAGATTAGACAGACTGTATACAAGTACTTAAATGTATATAGAAAAAAATAAATAAATAAATACACAAAACAGTATAGCAGCACAGTATATATAGATAACAACGTATATGAATGTAATAATAGTATACCGTAACACGAAACGATGATGATTACTTTCTCAATGCTCATAAACGTATGACAAAATCAACCTGTTAAAAGTAAAAACATGCGTTCCATTCCATTCCATTCATGGAATTTTCATTATACAAAATAATATTGTGATGTGTGTAGTTTTTTACACACATAAAATCGTACACTTGTGTACAATCTCGTATCATTATATTATGAATACAACAAAAAAATGTTTTTATTTGTGTTTACCTTGTACCACATAAAATAGAGAAGAGAGAAAATTCAAACAAAGAAACAAAAACAAAAATACAAATAACACATACACACACAAACAAAATGAAGAAAACAACTTTAAGGAAAATTCAAAAAAGGATAATAATAAAATTGAAAATGAATATCAAAGAATATAGAATATCCGGGTGAGCGTTAAATGCCAAATTTAACGCCAATTTTAATACCAATTTAAAGAGAGAATTTTTTCTAGAAAGAAAGAGAGATAGAGAACTTTTATGAAGAGAATACGAGAATAACTCCTCTAAATGTACCATTTTTCCATCATCTGACTCATAAATAAACATTGTAAATTGTAATTATTGTGAATTGTTCTCAGTATAATGTTCTATAAAATGGTGGTAGGAAGCGCATGTACAAATTTTCATTTGTGCTCCATTCCAAACTTCAATCTTCTACCTTCAACTTCAATGGTACAAAGTATACAAACTGTAAGAAATGGTACTATGTATGAGAAAGCTTCAAAAAAAGCTTGAATTATTGAGTTTCTCTCCCACTCACACATTTAAACAAACGATATTTGTATTTGTATTTGTTTTGGGTAATCATTCTTGTTTTGTTGATATTTCGTTTACTTTATCCTTATTCCATATATACAGTTTCTTCTAGTACAAATTTATATTTAATGCATTTATGGGTACTTGTGTGTGTAGTTTGTGTTTTTGTAAAACACAACATTTTTTACATTTTCCTACAAACAAAAATTTTGTAGAAAATCGTTTACATATGTATGTAAGTACGAACGAGTATAAATGTATTATCTGTACACTTTTACTCCTTGTGTATAGTAGTCCTGTAGAAGAATGTTTCTCTATATATTTATTTTTAGAAAATAATTTTCGTATATACAGAGTGTTTAAATAATATTTTTTTGCGAAATAACAGAGAGTCCTTACACACAAAACTCTACATACCTACATAACAAATTATTAGGTGCATATATGTTTACTAGCTCACTAAATTTGATACACTGCATACATACGTACGTACATACTCGTATAATATTGGATATTAAAGAAAAAAATTAAGGAAAAAAATATTTGTTCACAAAAAAAAAAAAAACTAGATAAAGGACATAATAAATGACTGAAAGGAAAATATAATATAAATTATAAGTGTTCTGACTAATTTTGACTAACTGCATTACATATGTATATGTACGAGTACGAGCATATACAAAATGTAATTTATGAAAGGAGTGTTAGAAAAAAACAAACGAATTCACAGTCACACAATAATATGAAAAGGAACAGAAAATATGTATAAGAAAAAGAAAAAAATCAAAACAAAATATAACTTAAGAAATAAAAAAAAACAAAAAAAAACCATGCAGGATATGAAGAAAAAATTTGATATAATATCTTTGGTTTTCTGTTGATATTATAAAAGAAGTTTCCTATATATACTGACACACACATACGTGATTACGTACATTCCGAGTACACATACGCACGAATTCATTTCTGTATTTACAATGTACCCAAGAATTATATCTTTATAGCATGTAGCACGTATTAATGTAAGACAATATTAAAAAATAAATAAAAAAATGTACAATCATACTAACAATCGAAATTGGAAAAATAATAAAAACGAAAGCTAAGTGAAATAAAAAACAAAGAGGAAATAGTATAATATGAATGAACAAAACAAAAAAAAAAGAAAATTGAAGATAAAGAGAAAAAAATATGAAATATAACCAAAACAATAATAAAATATACGAAAAGAAACATTTTTTTATTGGATTATAAAGATTAAAAGGATTTAGGAAAATATAGAACATGTACACCATATACCTTCATACTACAGTGACAGACAAATAAAATGCATCAGTACAAAAATGGTCATATAATATAATCACAAACAGTATAGAAATTCGAAATAAATCATTGTTCTCATTTATTGTTCCCTGTATCCACAGGTTCATTTCTTTGAATTACATGCATTATGACAGTATTGTGCTACGAAAATATTCTAACAGATGTAATATGCTGCCATTAGCTGAAGAAGAAATGCCTTTGAGATGAAGGTTCCATCATGATATTGTTCCGAAACACGGTTCTAGTACACATAGTCAATATTTGTTGATGATAGTCAACAGTCGTCATAGTCAACAGTTGATGATTAAAGGAAAATAAATTGGAACAAATAATTAATTTTAAATTCCTTCTGTTAAGGGGCACATAAATATACGATATATCTGACGATTTATTGACAGACAAGTTGAAGTTATTTCTCTATAGAAGTTATAATCAGCGCTTCGACTTTGTCACAGACTTCATTCAGTAGAATACTTTTTAGAGCTCATGTCGTTGACGTTAATTATGTATTTGTCAGAATTTTTTTTTTGCTACACTGTTTTTTTCTAATGGAATAGAGTTCCGTCTGTACACTACAAGATCATATCTAATTTAAAATGATGTCGAACATTTGATCCTTAAACTTGACTAATACACACAACCAACTTAGTTGTCGAACTTGAAGCCACTTTCCAAAGAATCAAATTTTTTTTGTTTTGATTTTGTAACGATCAGTCGTCCGACTTTCGAATTGTCTGTCAACCGGTCGTCAGATATATCGTATGGGCCCCTTTAATAATTTTTTGGACATTTTTATACTGCATATAAAATATCAATAATTGCATTAATTTTGGCCGTTACCGTATAATGGAAAAAGTGGTAGATATGTTTACGAAAAGCAAAAGAAGAAAACAGAGTCATGAATGGAATATTGTAAATACATCATTTATAGGTATAGAAATGATATATTGGCGTATAAGCATTTCTCTATAATTTTTACTATAGTTTAGTAGCTTTATATGTAATTTTTCCTTTAAACTACATATATATTTAGCTCCTCTTCTTTTTTCATTCATTTTGCTCAGATTTTTCTTCCTGTTTTGTTCTATATTCATACTCGTATTTTCGTAGATTTTTTGTAAATATCTATTCTATATATAATTTGGTGAATAATTTTTTTTCTATCAATTTTATGTTTTGTTTTTGTTCTTCCTCTTTTACTATTTTGTTTTTTATTTTTATTTTTTTTTTGTCTAGATATAGGAAGAAACTGAATTCATTTCATTTCATTCTGTTTTTTTTATTTTGCTTTTGTTTACATTAAACTGATAAAATACTTATATACAAAAATATATAGAAAAATTGATATTATTTTTCAAAATAGGAATAATAGGATACCTACTTCAAAACAAACAAGTATGTATAAACAAACAAACAACAAAATTAGAAGAAAAAAAAAGAAGGAAAGAAAAGGAAGGAAGCATAATATGATATGACTTTAAAAGACGTATTTTTTAATTTGAAAGAATTTTTTTTCTCTTTTATATTTTTTATTTCATGATATTTTGTATTTCTGTTAGTGAAATTCGAATTATCGAATTTGAAATGTATTCGAAAATAAAAATAAATAACAAAAATTAAAATTGATGAAAAAAAAAGGATAATAGAAGAAAGAAATTAATTTTTTATTTTGTATAAAATGTATTTTAGGATATGTGAATTTATAGATTGTATGGAAGTTATGCAAAAAGGAATTGATTTATATTTAGTTTTTTTCGGATAATAAAGTAGATACGACTAGTTCAGTGTCAACAATGGTGGCCCATACTCGTAAAGGCAAACGTCCTACTCAGGAATGTCTGACCGTAGAGAAGAAGAAGAAGTTCAATTTTATCATTTATATGGTATTACAGCCCAAATCGAGCACTAGTCACCTGTAGGCGTTACCTCTAAATAATTCCGACTTCTTGATGATGTTCTCCAGTTTCTAAAGTCAAGTAGAGAACTTGCGTCTTCACTGACAGCTTCTGACCGCCGCTTTGCCAAATTGAGTTCAGTATAATATACAAAACATTTAAATGAGATTCATGCATAAATAATAAGAAAAAGTAAATAATAGGATATCATGAATTTTGTAATCTTGCATTAATTGGTTATTGATTTAAGATTTCAAGAATGTCAATAGACAATAGAAAGGGAGACAGTTTACTTGTCCTCTTCTTCTAAATAAAAATAAATGAATAAATTCATGAATGATTAAAATTAAAATTGTATAATACACAGTATTCTGTTCTTTATAAATCACCTTAATTATTTGTGTCCTTGAAAATAAATGAACTGTTTACTTTGAAAGTCAATCAATAACTATCAATTATTTAAAAGTCGTTATTGTATATAAAATCTTGTATTAGATTATGTTGCGTTTTTTAAAATGTGAAAAACGTAACTAACGAATGAACGTCGTAATGCAACAAAATAAATACAAAAACAGATAAAAATTTAACGTTATTCGATTATAAAAAGTCTTCAAAATGCTGAAAGAAATTTTAATTATTCAATAATGGTTTGTGTCTACACTCTAAGTTTTCTTCATCTTCTTTCTACAGATCTATATACGAGTATGACGAGTATATTCTCAAGTTCGTTGCTCTGATTCATATACGCACAAAAATATAGGTCAAATTATTTCTTTTAACTTTTATGCCGATTCTACATTCAATGCAGTGTCTTCAACTTCGACTTTGACTTAATGGATAAATGTATTAGAACTCATTTATTCAATGCAGTCGACTTCACAGCTACTTTCACATGTTAAGCATGCTGTGAAGTCGAAACTCGAAGTCCAAGTTGAAGTGTCACTGCATTGAATATAGAAGCGGCATTACTAATCGGAAAACGAGATGGCAGTGGGTGTTGTTACTTTACTTTCATTGAACATCATATAATTTAGCTGACCGCATTGTTTTATAATCTGCTGTGACTAAATTTTGAAAATATTTTCGAGACACAAAATTGTATTCTTCAGAGGATTTTTATAGCTATTCTAAAGGAAATACAAACAATCATATGCGGTTACATTTTTTCTATTTCTGAAATGATAATTAAATTTTATTGCAGCATAGTTTTGCAACGTTATTGAAAACTTAATTATTGAAAAATTTTCAAAGATAATTACGTAAAATCCTACACAATACTTTAACTAAATAATTAAACATGAAATCCAAGATCAATTCATTGTGTTTTGTATTTCAGTCGAATCAAAATTGAATAAAGAAAACATATAACAACAAATTAACTGAATTGTATGAAATATACAAGTATGTAAGTATTTCTTCCTCATTTAACGTTACAGAATAACAAATAAAATATACAAAAACAAAAAAATAAAAACAATTTTAAATTAAAATTTCTACTTGAAGGCATCAATTCTTTATCATTTTTTCAAATATAATATAAATTATATCCTTTATCTTTTGTACAAATCTTAATAATTTTATTTTTTAATATTCTATATATGCCTTTTATATACACATACATACACACACACACACACATGTATACGTTGAATGTACATATATGTATACGTTCATTTATCTACAATCTAAATAACGTCTACATATATTTCAATTAAGTCCCACACTCATATACCCGTACATGTATACAAATATTGTTTACTTTGATATTTTATTTTTTTTTATTTTTTTTTTATATTTTCATTATCCTTTTTATGTATGTATATATGTATATATTTATGATGACCAACAAGTAAACAATGTCAAGGATTTAATGTGTATTAAAAGTATGTGTTTGGTACATATTAATTACCGCATATATTACCTATAGTATTAAAAAACTGCATACACATTTTCGCATAAATACGTTGCTATATATATTATAAGTATTTATATATGTACATCCTTGCATAATTTATTAAAGGATTTATATTTTTATAACAACTGTAAGCAAGAGAAAACAAACATTAATTACACTCCATAGTCTATAGAATAGAAAACTTATTTTTTTTTTCTTTAGTTTTTTGTTATTAAGAAAATTTTCTTTTATATAATATCCTTTTATCTAATGATTTTACCTCTTTTTCTTTTTTCAATTTTCCTTTCTATTTCTCTCTTTCTCTCTCTATCTTTACCTGTATATATAATTTATATGTAGGTTAAGTAAAATGAAAATAAAAACAATTTATTTTATGCATGCAATTAAAAAATTTCTAAAGGATAACTATCCTTTATTTATTATTATTTAACTTTATAGTGAACTGTATACGTTTTGTTTATAGCATGCAATAAAGAAAATTATCGTAGACTCTATGAAAATAATAATGTAAAATGTGAAAGAAAAATTAAAAAAAAAAAATAATTATAATAAAAACAATTTTTCCTATGCATTCTGTTTTAAATCCTTTCATCCTATGTCGTACCACATACAATAAGTCTGTTGGTAATATTGTGTGTGTCCATCACTTCTACTCTTACTCTTATCATGTAAAATGTTCATCTGGACCTTGTTTCGTTTTCAGTGTTAGTAATAGAATAGCCAATTCATCAGCTGTTGTACTACGTACATGATCTATGTGAGTGAATAGTAAAAATTGAGAAAAAGATATTTCATGCACATTTTTAGTTTTCTAGTTTCATTCAAACATGTTTCGCTTTTTACTACTTTCGTTACTCGCTCTACACTTACGATACGACCAGTCTTCATTCATTATCATTAGTGTTCGTCTCGTAAAGTCGTAACAGCAGTACTCGTATTCGATCAATGTGACTGTGAGAATAGAAAATAAGAAAATAAGAGACGATTTATTGTGCGCATGTCTAGTTTTCTAGTATCTTCTTTTGCTTTTTACTACTTTCGTTACTCGCATTTACAACTAATCTCCATTCATTTATGATCGATATTCGTGATAGTGATACTCGATCAGTGCTTGATCAGTTCGATAATAGAAAATAAGAGACGATTTCTCATGTTTTCTGTTTTTACGTTTCACTTATGTAGTATAATCCAATCCAACCAGTACAACCTATTGCCATTTGTTTTAGTACTCCAGCAGCACTCGTTTTAGTTGTATTCGTTTCGTAGTTGGCTAATGCGAGAATGGAAAATATGTTTCTGGTTTTTATACGTTTCACTAGCTTTTACGTTTTACTCATGTACAACCGATCGTCATTCATTGGCAGTATCAGAAATTCTCGTACTCAATCTACAATAATAGATTGCATAACAAATAGAAACAATTTATCATGTAGGTTCAATTTTTATAATGGTTTTCTTGGTTTTATTTAGAAAATTTTCATTTTTCAAAATAAATGTCCGAAATAAATTTTATTTTTCCCAGAAATTCATTAACAACCCACCATATTGGGTATCTCTTCTTTTTATTTGTGAAATTATAATATCAGAAAATTGATATGATAGTGTCAAATTAATTAAATTCTCATCATCATCATCATCAAATCATCTTTTCATTATGATTTATTTTTTCATTTTTATTTTTGTTTATTCTTTATTTACATATATAAAGGATATCCTTATTTAACACTATGACATTTTTGTCCTTTATATTTTGTAATTTAATTTTATCATAATTAGGGAAATGATACAGAAATAAATAAGAGATTGAAAATATAATATCCATAAACCATGAACGTATAACAAATATAATAAACGACAGACACGCACAGGCACACGAATATTGTTTGTATTAAATTATTTAGTTCGTTATGTTCATAAATTCTTATACATACTCACATACAATACAATATGCATGGGCATATAAGTTAAAGTAGAGGAAATTTATTTAGAAATCTGTGTGTCTTTGTGAATGAAATTTTCATTCTATTTTATAAATCTTATTTGTAGAAATGATTTGATACGTTTGTTTGTCCTTTTTATTTTTATTTTTTGCTGTAATTTTTTGTATACATGTTTTGTAAAAATATTTTCTTTGAAATTAAAAAATTTCATTTTGAAAAAGTACCTACGAAATATGATGTATGCGAAGCTTATTACTGAAAATTTGTCATTTCTTCCTTCTACTTACTTTGCGTTTAGAGGCCAGCTAGATTTAATTTATTTTATTCGGTCGAATATTGGAAGAAAAAATGGTTTTCTTGTATACGGATCCATATAGATACATTTTTTTTATAGAATAGAAAAATGGTGAAACTGAAAGAAAAATGAATACCAAATGATATAGTTTATGTAACGAATTAATTAATAAAAAAAAAAAAAACATGAAAAATTATAATACACAAAAATACTCATATACAAATAAACATTTAAATACGTACACACAAAGAAAAAAATTAATGAAAATTCCAATGATAGAAAAGAAAAATTGACTATAGTTAGAAATAGAACAGAAAAAAAATATTTGTTAAACATTCGAACAAATAATAATAAGATAAGTGGTTTTATGATTACGATGATGACTATGATGATGATGAACACATTACGACTATAAATAAATTATATAGAATAATCCCATACACACACCATGTGCATGTATGTAGTTAGTATGTGTAGTTTGTATCAGGTTTTCCAATAGGGACATAACAATTTTGTATTTTAAGACGATGGAGGCCTCGAACATTTTTCATAATCTGTCGACTTCAGAACGTCCGTCTTAACATTTTTATCATGGTGAAGTTCTTGAACGAACAACGTTTGGAAATTATTAAAAATTACCACCGCAATTCTGAGTCGGTAGTCGCAACTTTAAAAGCGCTTATTCTAATTTTCGATCGTAATAATCGTCCCACCAGACAGGCTGTGCGTGCTATAGTGGCTAAATTTGAATCAATATATTCACTATTGGATGTTCCTGTGCCAGTGAGATAACGCACGGTACCGCATGCCACACAAGTGGTCAAACAATTAATCTGTTGAAGGGGAAGTCTGCTAACCGTGCAATCTCGAGAAATGGTCCGATCGAATGGTCACCTCGCTCATCCGATTTACCACCGTTGGATTTCTTTTCAAGTCGTTGGTTTATATCAACAAGCCAACAGCGTTAGAGAAACTGAGAGGCAATATCAAATGCGAAATTTCCAACATTCCGGCCGATATGTGTGAAAGAGTGGTAGAAAATTGGCACCAAAGATGCCATTATTAAATGTAATATGTGTACTTCACTTGGAATAAATTTCAACCTTATATCTTAATTATTCTGTATTTTACTTAAATATAAAATTGTTATGTCCTTACTGGAAAACCCTTAATATTAATATCGATAACAATTTTAGATAAGTATATGTTTATACTAACTTATGAAAGACGAAATGATGTAATAATGATGATAAATAAGAGATAATATGTATGAGAGCACATATTAGGAAGGATAAATAAATGATAATACATTATTATTATATAGAGATAACTTTCCTGGAGGCATGTACAAATATATAAACACATACATGCCTAATAGTGTAATTTTATGAATGGATAACAGCTTAAAATGAATTTAGAATTTTGTTTTAACAAAAAATAATAGAAGCGAAACATTTTCTAGCGTGCCGTCAAAGACAAACTAACGATTGAATGAATAACAATAAATCAACATAGCAAAAATGTGAACAGTTTTATACTTCTAACTAATATCACAGATATAATAATATCCTTATCTATGCTGCTATACAGGTAATTAGATCTTTGAAGAGTGCACAAAAAACCAAACTCAGGTTCTATAAGACATTAATTATAATACGACCTGTATTACTTTATGGCTGTTAAACCTGGGTTTTTAATATACTGACACTCATTTGAAAGAAAAATACTCCGAAGAATACTAGGATCAGTGCGAGAAGAAAGGTTGTAGAAAATGGGATACAACTCAGAATTGTATCATTGTATCAAAAATATACAGTGACCTCCACCCCTTAGTGAAGTATAGAATTTGAAAAGACTGCAATGGGCAGATCATGTACGTAGTAAGAATGAACGAAGACCAAGTAGATGATACCGAGAAAAGTCTTAAATTGCAAAGTGAAAGAAAAATGACCGGCAGGGAAACCGAGAAAATGATGAGAAGAGCATAGCACAGGAGAAAGAGAGAGAGAAGGACATGGAGGCAACTTCTGTTGAATGCAAAGACTATAGATATGGATCGCAGTGCCATTGATGATGATGACGATTAATAAATAAATAAATTGATGAATAAATGTATGAACAAATAAGAATGGACAGGACATTATTTTTGTCCAAAATAATAAAATAAAATATTAATATTAATGAGGAATTTGAATTAAATGATTACGAACCTTCAATACATGACCAAAATAAAGGATAAAACTGTAATAAATTATGAATGAATGATTACATAACATACTCATGTAGAAACGTACATATATGATAATGATTGATATGATGTGTCGTATATCATATAAATTTGATAACAAACAGAAAATTAAATGATAAACACATGAGAATGTGCGAAAAATATTGACAAAAAATTTGAATTAAAAAAATGAATTAAGAAGGACCACCATAGTACATTTACATATATTCATGTAGAAATTTATGCATGTACATATGTAGGCACATATTATTATCATTTGATTTTATAAAAGCTGAATATCATTCCTTACACCTACTCATACATAAGTACGTGTACACAGCTGCTCTAACATATTCATATTATGTACGTGTACTACTCATATATACAGATGATGATAACACAATTTTTTTTTTTTTTGCCTCAAGGATATGTGATAGGAATATTTTATTAAGATAAAATATGAAATTAAAAAAATTTATAAATGAAAGAAAGAAAAAACATAAACATTTTTTTTCCCATTATCCTATAAATACCGAAAACACCAAAATATTATCATCATCTTGTTGGATGTTTGTTCTTATAGAATATCTGATGTCGTATTAATATGAACGAATGCCTATATCTATATAAATATACTCGTACATTATACATATGTACATACGAACAAGCATATGTACATGTAATACGCATTTATAAAAATGTGCATTAATAAATGAAAATTTTTATTGTACTTTTCATAAGCGAAATTCATTTTTTCAACGTATCCGCAATATCTTATATATCCTTTTTGCAATAAAAAAAATTCAATTAAATGAAATCAACAAAATTTTAAAAATGGGATTTTATATGATTTTAATTAATTTTCTGTCATAGAAGGAATCCTAAAAAATTAGACAAACAAAAAATCAAATATCCTCTTCTTCATAATTTTTCTTGTTTCATAAATAGAGAGATACTACACATTTTGTCTAAGCCACATAATCGTATCTCATTCACGATTTTAATTATGAAAATGCATTTCCAATTTCATTAATTTTAATTTTTTAATTTTTTTTTTTACCAAATTTAAATTTCAATATTAATTCTAAAACTTACATTATTCGTTCATAGTTTTTCGTCCTTCAAATATTTTTTTGTGTGGCTTTGTTTGAATCTAGAAATAAAAAATAATTTGTTCAGTTATAGAAAATTGAAAAAATATTCAGGACACAAACTTTGATAGAAATTTTAAGTTGAATGCGGGGTTTTTCGTATTCTTTATCATCGATTTAATAAAAAAACTTTCTTTTTAAATTAAACTTTAAATTGAAACCAAAAAGGATATTCTGTTATTTGACAAAGGAATAATTGGTTTTTTAATGTTAAAAATTTTGGGTTACAAAACTTTTACTTTTTGTAGTTTGGCACTTAATACTCGTATCTCAAATATAAAGGTTTTGGTTTCTATATGGTGCTCTATATTCGAACTATGTAGTATTTGTTTTTTCATATTTGTGTTGTAAAATATTTTTTTTTTTCTTACATTGAGGAGTCATTTCCAAAAGTTTGTTACATCAAATTTTAATTTCTGTTGTTTTCGAAGAAAAAAACCAAAAATATAAAAGTAATGAGAAGACGAGAGACTCGGAACGGAAGGCAACTAGAAAATGTTTTGTTTTTCTTCCTTATTTTTTCAAATGTTATGAGAAAGTTGAAAATTTCTAATTAAAATTCTATTTGACTTTTTTGCTCTTATAACAATTATTATCTATGTTTTTGTGTTGTCATAAAATTACAAAAATTATACAACAGCACATTATACTGAGTATACAAAGTGGTTTAAATATTATACAGATTCAAAATCGTAGAACTGATATGGATTAATTGAAATTATATTTACTTTTACTTTTCTTTAATGAAAATTTATATAATTTTCTTTTTAATTTTATGTAAGTGCGAGTAGATAAATTTATGTAGTCATATACTTTTATACAGAAATGTACATTTTTGCGTGTCTGTTATATGTTTTACGTTGAATTTATATACAACGATGATGAATGAGAAAGAAAAATATGGAATTGCTCGTTATACGAAAAACATAATTAAGTCTTTCCAAGTAAACAAGAAAAAAATATTATAAATATTGAAAAATAATATAAAAAGGATAGAAAAAAAAATGTACGTAAAAACAAAAACATAAAGTAAATAAATCATTTTTATAAATTGGAAAATATCAAAAATAGACTTTACGTCTTAGCTCATATAAGTATATATAGAAAAAAATATTAAATAATTTCCTTTCGTTTTTCCTTAATTTTGTTTTTGTTGTTTTTGCCTCGGATAATTTGTATGCTGGTTGTGTAACACATAAAAAAGATGATGGTGGAAGAAAGTGTGTAATAATAATAAAACACTTATACACAGAGAGTAATGTAATAAATACCCATCATATAATCTAAATCTAACTCATTATGAAAGTGATATAAGTATAATTATAGAAAAGAAATATTATATTAAATTTATACACTATGGTTATATCCATATCTGACTAGATACATTTAGAATAGAAAAAACACCCTCAAACATTCATACAAACCACTCAAAACAAAGTTTCATTCAAACAATCTGCCTTCTATATTGTATGCATGCTCGTACTCGTGTATATATGTATTGGAAAATGAAAAAGAAAATGAAATTTTATTCCAAAGTCATAAAATATTTACTACATACTCGTATACACTGAGAAAAAACAAAAATATACCCAAGTATAACCACACGCAGACAAAAGTTGTAGATATAATGTAGCGTAGCTGTCTATGTTTGTGCTCGGATATTAATGTACTTATACAGAATTGGATAAACAGAAAACTTTATTTTTTGATAATTTCACCTCAGTCTATTCATCATTTCTATAAAAAAAAATATATATTAAGATATTACTTTCTTAAGTAGTCATGGGGTTTTTTGTTTTATCAACAAAACCAAAAATAAAAATTAAAACATCAAAAAACAAATAAGAAAAATTTTCATTACAATTTTATTGGTAAACTTATTTTTGGCCTTCATTTCCTAATGTTACATACATAATTCAGTTGCTGTTACATAATTGTATTTGCGAGTTCTCGTTATACGCAGTGTATCTGAGTACGAATAATGAATGTTACTATATTACCGGATATTAAATTGGTAAAAAAACTGAATTAAAATAAATAATAACTGATGCCAACTCATTATAATAATTATGTAACCTCATTCACCTAAAAAATTTGTATAAACATTTTCATAAAATCTAATACGATTCTATTGCAAATTTCATTACAATCATTTAGGGAATCCATTTCAAAATAATATTTTACAGGATTCTCTTTTTAATTTTGTAATAGCTGGACTACTTCAATACTTATATTATCCACTTAGTTGTCTAAGTCGTCCTCAAAAGTTCTTATCAATCAGACAATAATTATGATCATAATCATAATTTTATGAATTTTATAAAATTGTCTAAAAAAAAAAAATTTTTTTTTTAATACACAATTTTATCCTTTTGATCCTTTATGAAGATTTATCAATTAATTTCGACGAAAAATAAAAAAATTTTTTTTTGTGATTAAAAAATATTTAATTTTGAATTTTTATTCAACTTTATATCCTAGATTAAGGATATTGTGTTGTTGTACACTATATATGTACGTTGTGCACTGTATGTAATTTTTGTATTTTACGTTTCAATTTGTACATTCATAAAACCACAGGATCAAAAATTAATATAAATTCCTTGAGTGGAGTTTGTTCAGAATTCGAATATGATTCAAATTAAATGAAAAATACCTACCTTTTACGTATTTAATTTATTTTGTTGGACTTTATTTGCAAAAATTTCATCAGATTAAATGCTAATGTATATGTATATCGGTATAGTTATTAAAAGGATGTTCAAGTAAAAATTTCTTCATAAAAACGTACGTATGTAGTACACAAAATAAAATGTAAAAATGTAAATGAAATAAAAATGAAAATAAAATTAAAAATCAAAATTTACGAATTTCAGATACGTTCTGTGGTTCTATATAGAGGAGATATTTTTCCTTGTATATACATGCACACGTAAATATACAAATCACATTTTTATAACGGTACACAATTACAAGAGTACAATAAGTAAATAAAATCGAGTACACCTTTTATCTGATAGATAAAATTTTATTGTGTCTATTCGATTGTGATAAAATTTAGTTACTATGATTCTATACACATTTTTCTATAAGTGCATATCTATGTACTCTATATACAAAATGAAGATATTTGTTAGATCATGATATCATAAAAATCACAGATAAATGGACAGGAAGAATGAAAATAGAAAATTCGTAGAAAAAATCTAAAATATTTTTCAGTATATAGGGTAACATTAATTTGCATATTTTTATGCATGCAATCGAATATTTTTTTGTAATTTTCAATTAAAAGAGAAATATCATAAATGCATGTGATAATACTTACTAGTGACAGACATGACGTGTTATTGACATCACAACGTGATATTGAAAATTTAATAAAATCCTTTCATAAAATATCCTTTAAAAAATTGTATTTGTATCGAGTAAAATAAAAATTGTATGCCACTCATGCTATAGTTATCGTTCAATCATTTAATGTTCACTCGATAAAAGTAAAATGTTTACTATGATGTTGCTAAACATTTTATTTGCATTGTAGCAACACGATGTGGGTTGTGATATCACAGCCCAGATCAGAAATTTCTACTGCCATCGGGATATATGGAGTTTGCATATCTTTGAATTTATATGGTCTTTGATATTACTCAACAATAACATGCTCTTATTTAAATAAAAATGATACTTTAAGCAGTTCTTTTTGTTACACAACAGCAGTGTATCACATGTCTGTCACTGGTTTAAGTAAGAAAAATAAAAACAGATATATTTTTTTACTCTACACAAAAAGAAAAAATACAAAAAATAAATATATCAAAAAAATTCGAAAAAATTATCCTTAGCCTGTCTCTGTCTGTATCCTAGTAACATTCTATAACAGACAAAATTAATAACAACTATAGAAATTTTATTTCTGTATATGAAAATACAAAATATCGATTAATTCTGAGTGCTTATATGAAATATGGATAATGAGGATTGTATAATATCCTACAAAACGAGCACCATACTTACGTCGTTTTAATATAATGATCATTTCTCACGTTTATGTAACATATATGAAACACAATTTAAGCGATAAATGTAAACATCCTGTAACCCAAAAACAATAAAAATTATAATAAAGGTCTGAAATGGTAGCAGCAGCAACAGGAAAAAATTGAAAAAAAAAAAAAATAAAAATAAAATAAAAACAAAAATGTATGTAATATCCTTAGAAGATGTGTATATATGCGTATAAAATCTCACCATATATCCTGTATTTGGTATATTATTAAATTGACTGCCTATAAATACACTTTCATGTACATACAATATAAAAGTTCGAGTATATTGTAAAACACACAATTACATACTCAGATATATATCTCTAATAGATACTTTGTGTGTTCTGTTACATTTAATTTATTTTTATTTAATTTTCTTTATTTTTTCATTTTATTTTTATTGTATGTTTTATAATGCTATGTACATATATGCTATATGTCATCATTACATCACACTTTTCGCATGATACATTATTATTATCATTTTTTTCCAATTTCTTTATTGTAGGCGCCATTCAACTAAGAATATTTTTATTCACTTTCGTTTTTTATTTTTAGTCTTCATTTTCATATCATTTGTGTTTGTTTTTTTTATTTTTCAAATATTAATCGATTTTATATTTACAATTCATTCAAAGAAAATATACATAAGGAGCTTAAGGTTAATATGCAATATAATATACATAGTTGACTCTATAAGAGATTACAGACTAACTACTTAAATTTCGTATATCTTATAGGCAAAAATCTATTTAAAAAAAAACTTTAAAACTTTTTATGGATGCGATAAGGGGATTTTTTCCAATCGAAATAGAATCACAAATAATATGAAATAGAGATAAACAAGTCATCGAATATTTTTGTAAAATTTAAAACATTCTGTTTACCAGTCAGTCGGTAGGGGTTTTGGTAACAATAAGAATTACCAATGTCATGGGTGCTGTGTAAACTTAAGCTTCATTTACAATTCAGAGCAGATTGCGGGCGAGATTAGATGGTATTCACAATTTATCATAGATAATCGTATGTTATTATATAGGAACATTGGAAATGGTACAGAAGCATTCAATATAATTTCCCCTATCGCTAGCAGCAGATTAGAAATAAAATCCTAATCTCAATCTCAGTCCGGAGTAATTTGGGCTGGGTGGCAAAATGTTTATAGAATTTCTTTTGTAAAAATTACGCCTCACTTATAACCCAACGTGGATTTCACCCCAAAGTAGACGGTATTCACAATTCAGAGTAGATTACCGTATGTTATTACACATAGGAAAGATTGAGAATTGATACACTGCTTTTAAAACTTTCAAAATAATGTTCCCATCATAATCTCACTCTAACTATAGGCGCTAGGCGGAAAAAGGATAAAGTTATAGAGAATTTCTTTTGTGAACATTAAAGAAGTATGAAAAATCTAATCTGGCACGTAATCTACACTGAATTGTAAGTCTACTGTCACATTATTCTGATTCTGAATCTGAAACGTAAAATTTCAGATTCAGAATTCACTTTTTGTTCATTCTGATTCTGAATCTGAAAACTCCTTTTCAATATTTTTCTTTAAATTTGTTATTGTTATAAAACACTTTGCTTATCGAGTGAACATTAAACCATCGAACGATAACTACTATGAGTGGCGAGTACGTTGGTAAGACGCACTTTTTAATGGAGGGTGAAATAAAGTTAATCTTCTGTCTTCTGTCTTCTATCTTACGATCTTCAAGTTGTATATAAACAAGTATGTCAATTTATTGAGTGGTTTAGCTATGAATTCAGATTCAGATTTCAGGTACATGTGACATGCTACATTTATTGTCAGCATGTTTCATTTTCTATTCTGAAAATAATCAGATTACAAAACGGAAACACAAACCGGAATTTATTCAGCAGATGAATTTTTCAGAGCCATGTAACAGGTCACATATACTACAATGTATTTGATTGTGATTCTGAAATTTTCGGAATTTTTCAGATTCAGAATCAGTCTCATGTGACAGTACACTAAATGTAACTTCATCTTTAATCTTTTTTTCCTCCATAAAATATTTTTAATGCGACACCAAATTCATATACAAATGAGTTTGCAAATATTTCTTTTTATATAAATAATGGATAAAATTTACTGAAATGATAGGTATTATATTTGTGTAATGCGTAACTTTGTGTCCTTTTTCTATATTATTTGATATTATTTAATTTTATGAATTATTTTTCAATTTATGATTTTTTTTTTATTTTTTCTTCATAAAAGAAAATTACATACCCACACATATATTTTCATTTACCTTTTTCATCCCTTTTTATAATAATTTTCTATTGCGTTTTGTATGGTTCGCAAGTAAAAATTGTAATCAATGAAAAACATTTATGCCATATTAATACAAAAATACACTTCCTTACGGTTTTGTATATGAGAAATATATAAAAATATGTAATGTATACATGTGAATACATTTTTTTTATTGTATAAGTAAGTAAATAATTTCGTATAAGATTATCGTAATGATAAATTTGAAAAGATTTATTAGCTTTACGTTGATTTCATTTTGTTTATCATTTTCTGGGAAATTTTTTATTTATTCTGTTATTTTTTCTTTTCGTTTGTCCTATATCCAAACAAAAATGTATTTAATAGGTTTCTCGAAAAGTAGTTTTGATTTTTTCCAACAGGGTACTTTGGAATTGTATTTTTTCGCAGCCAATCTCATACTTAAAAAGGCAACATTTTCGAAATATTTTACTGTTTGTACTATATCGAAAAGGTAAAAATGCTATTCAAGCAAGAAAAACAATTATCCGAACGTTCGAACACAGAACGTCAGTGCCAAAGTTGGTTTCCGAAATTTTTATCATACAATTTTAATGTTGAGATGTACCACGTTATGGAAAGCCAATTGCAGTTGAAGCTGATAAAGAAACAATACAGGCTTAATTCTTAAAAACTGGTGAATAACGAGACGTGAAGACGCTGAGAGACTAAATTTATCGAATACGACATTAATTTACCTCATTAACAACCCAACGTGGATTTCACGTCAGAGTGGATTTTTCATACCTCCTTCATTTTCACACAAGAAATTCTATAGCGGTATCCTTTTCCGGCCAGATTGGATTGAGTGGCCAGAATAACCGTAAAATATTTTTTATAAAAAATGAAAATCGAATGAATATATTTAATAGAAAATTCAATGAAAAAATATGTATATTACAAACGCACCTACGTAAGCACGTGTATATTATGTGTGTGCGCCTATAGATATGTGTACGTTTAAAAAATTTTCAATTTTAATTTTTGATTGTATTTCTCATTCTCCTTTCTTATATTTTTCTTATCATAATTCTAATATATGGAGAAAATTTTTCGAATATAAGGCAGATGGAAATGGGATATTCTCTGTTTATAATGGTTACTACATACATTACCTAGTTATAGATGGAACACCTTGGATGGTATATTTGTCAATGAGTAAATAAAAATAAGGAGCGTGTATATATTAATTTTTATATATGGTAGGTACATAATAACTGATGAATTTTTCATTCAAAAATTTCTAAGAAAAATTATACAGAACATAAAAACAAAAATATTGAGAAAATGAAACAGGATAAAATGGCGTGAGACAAAACGTACATATAAAAAATATTTAATTCAATTCAAAATAACAAAAACGAAAAATAATTCAAAATAAACGATATAAGGATGTTTTTCTATTTTCTAAAAATGAAACATTGTATGCACGAAAGACTGAGCTATTTTCATACACTCCTCATATCAATTTATACAATTTCTCAAAATATGTAAATCATTTTGAGATGTAAATTTTTCATTCATACAGAAAATGAAAAATAAAAAATAATAATAAAAGCAAAATATACATAAATTTCATTTATTCTGTGTACTGTTTCAATTTTGATCGAAGAAAAATATTTCATTTCAAACAAATTACCTTCATAAATATCCATCAGGGTATTCGGTTGTTGTATAGCTGCTTAAAAAATATCATAATTCAATTTTCAAAATTGAAATTCTAATGGAACCCATAAACATACAAGCTGGTTGACAGACAAGTTAAAGTAATTTCTATACAGGCGTTTTACAATCTTCGTTTCGACTTTATCACAGACTTCATTTGGAAGAAATTTTTTAGAGTTCAGGTCGTTAAAGTCAATTATGTATTTGTTGGAATTTTATTTTTTCCTACCCTTTTTCTTTATAAAATGATCTCGTCCGTGCACCAAAGTATCAAAATTTAAATAATGCCGCAAATTTCATCTTACAACTCGACTACACACAGCTAACTTAAATTGTCGAACTTGAAGTTACGTTCCCGAAAAATTAAAATTTTTTTGTTTTTCCTACGATTAATCGTCTGAGACTATCGAATTGTCTGTCAAACAGTTTGACGACTTATATCGCTTCTACATTCAATGCAGTGACATTAACTTGGACTTCGACTTTCGACTTCATAGCATGCTTAACATGCAAAAGTACATAGCTGTTAAGTCTACTGCATTGAATGTAGAAGTTCTAATATTATATTCCATTAAATCAAAGTCGAAGTTGAAGTCACTGCATTGAATAATTTAGAATCGGCATTATCTACTTCTACATACCATACAACATTTTTATCCGACTTTAACTTATTTTTTAATCAGTCGTCAGTCACTACTTCTTGTCAGTTACATCATAGGTTAGATCGTAAGTTTATGGGGACCTTAAAGAATACAAGACTTGATGAAATATGCCAGCAACTGTAGGTACTAACAAATTAATCGGTATAAAATATATTCAAATAATTTTTAAATTTTATTTATTTACTCATCCATATACGAGTAAAGTATGATCGTATTGTGTAGGATCATCATATAAAAAATTATTTTTATTTTATTTTATTTTTTAATTTCATTTTATAAGCTTTCATTTTATTCAGTTTGTTGATTTATTGACTTATTTGCTATCAATTTTCATTCATTTTTTGTTACTGATTGTTACATCGATCTCTGCATTTATATTAACATGTGCTATATATTGGAATAAATTTACACAGGACAAAAGACAAATAATGAGAAGGATGAATTGAATAAAAAAAAAATGAGAAAATAAATTTATTTTACTCATCATATGTATATGACACTTATGTATTTATAATATCGTAAAGTGTAAAAATTATTCATAAATAACAGCATGATAAAGTGCAAATGGCAATAAAAAAGATGAAAATTATATTAGATCCTGAAATATTGTTATGATTATTATGTATTTGTATTAATATTAATAAAGGAATTTATATGTTACCTTACACGAGTATATGTATATCCTTTCGAGTATAAATATATCAATCATACTTTGTATTAAAATACGTGTGGTTAATATTCATGTATATCAAGGACTATTCAAATTTTGGTTTATACTTGTATTGATCAATGAAACAAAATATTGATGAGTGTTCGTTCGTTAATCATTTTCATATAGAGTGTAAATAATGTATATACGTACACACATAAAACACAGACTAGTACGTATGTGGGTGTACAAATTTCTGAAAATTTATTATTTGATGATTATATTTCTCTTATTAATTACATTTATTTTCTGTTTCAGTTGACATAGAAATACACCGTACCAGCATATATGTATGTGTGGTAGTAGGCGTTGAATGTAGGATAAAATAGGATGATGATGTCAAAACTCAAAAGTAAAACAAACCACAAATCAAAAACTATTCGATAAAATAATTTTTATTGGGATGTATTGAATTCGAAGAATCAATAAAAAAGGATACAAATTGAAAATTTTATTCTGTTCATTTAAAGTCTTTTGTATTTACGTAACTACACGAGTATTATACTCCTACATTCTACACATCCATATGTACATATAATACGAGTACAGTTGCAGTCATATTATTTAAGAATAAATTAATAAAATGAATGAAATGATAAATTATTGTATGAATGATTGATCGCATACAATATCTATATATTATTTTCTACAAATGGCAATGTAGAAATTTTGATTAAATGAATGAGTGAATGAGCTACAAAAAATTAAAAGCTTTAAAGTGAATAACTTTAAAATATTCGCCATTTAATTCTCATACGACCATACGAATAAGAATTGAAGAAAATGAAATTTATAGATTAAGTTAGAGACAGTTTGAGATCATTTATGAGTTTTTAAAATTATTTTTCTTGATTAAATTTTCATAATGTGTCTTGTCATTAAAATTTCATTTGTTTAAATTTTAAAAATTAAATTTTTTTTTTAAATTTCGTTACCCATAGGTACTGTAGACAGATGTATAAATGATGGGAGTGGTAAAACAGTAAATGTGGTTTGAATATGAGCATATTGTGGTTTAAATGTACATGAATAAAATTTAAAAAAAATTGTAAACGATTTACTTTTTCTTTATTTCTCTGAATGTGCAATACGAGGTTTATTTATTTTTATATTATGTCATCTAACAAAAACCTTCATTATAAACAGATACAAAAAAATTGAATGAATATACATATGTATGTATATAAAACCAAAAATTCATCCCGATATTGATTTGGTTATCGATACAACTGTATATAATGAACTCGTATTTTTCACATCAATGATCTCATATAAATCAATATCCGTATACCCTTTAAATTATCTAATTCATAAATTATGTGAAGGTTACATATGAAAATTTTTATGTATGTAAAAATTTCGTTATTATATATGAACACCTACATGCGCTCATATAATTTGTACTCATAAAGGATGTGTCTACACAGGGCTGGATTTATATGCGTAACAATATAGGCGGCTGCCTATAGGGCGCAAATTTTTGTGGATTGACAAATTTACCTAACATTTTATTAGAAAATGTGAAATGCCTTTTAAAAAAAAATATTTTTCTTCTTTTATAGCATTACGAATAGCAATTCATCATTATTTTAAAGTAAAAATAAAAAAAAAAAATGTATTAAAATTGTAGAAAATGATCCGGCAATTTTTGATAAATGTCAGAAGGAAGCATTAAACTTATCAAAAAATAAAGAATATCAACTAAACTGTAGCATACGTTGTAATGGTTATGAGTAGTATTTCACGCATCGTGTGTTTTCATATTTTCTTTGATTTTCTCTTTCAGTAGAATGAAAACACAGAAAATCAAGTTTGGTTACTCTTTATATACATACTCGAGGCAGTAGAGGTCGTTCACTATAACAGTACCTTTGGTATATTAAAAGCTACGATAGTACGAGTAAGTAACTCACACATCAACAAAAGTTCATTTTCTCTCTCAATATAGAATGCGAACATTGTACATGGTGAAACACGAAAAATCAACTAACAACATTTAATACTTGCTATACTCTACTCTCTCCTCTACTACTCTTCTTTCTTTTGAATTTTCATTTTGAAACTTTTTTTTTGTCTAGGGGCGATTAATCTGGAAATCCGCTACTATATGTACGCATCTAATACGAAGGATTTAGACAATTTTTCATTATGTTTTTTTTTCTCCCTGTTTTTCTTTTCGTTAATAATGCTTATTGTCATTTCATGTACGACTATCATATTAAAGGTTTATTGACATCTTTCAAGGATAACATCTGAACTTTGTACTTTTATCATAAAGAAATAGAATAGAATATGTAAACAACCTTTTAAGGAATGCAGAAAATCAAGCTATATTCATATTTATAAACTTAGATATTTAAATAATTTTTTTTCTCTTCTTGAATAAGGGTAATGAACTTTTTGTCAAATAAAATGACTAAAAATTAAATTTAAAATTTCATAAAACGACGAATAATGAGATTATATAGAAGAAATATTGTTACTAATACGATTATTTACATTTACTCTTGAGTATTATTTTATTCCCAGGATATATTTCCAAATTTTTTTTTCGTTCTCATTTTCAAAATTATGTTTCTCCTTAAAATTAATCACTTAAAATTAAATGGCTAATGAAAATTTATATTGACTTTTATTCATTTCATTCACTTAACTCGATTTAACTTTATATACCCAAGCATTTGAGTTTGAGTTTTTGTTATTTGATATGAAAAAGGCAATTTTCATTTTCTTTTTATACAAAATTGTTCTTTTTGTTTAAGTTAAATATTTATATAATGCATGTAAAGAGGATGTGTTTGTGTTTACATAATATTTTTTTTTATTGACAGCAGGGTTACCTTTTATATCACAATTAGACGACATGCTGAGTTCCAGAACCAAAAATTACGATAAATAATTTTTATTTCCCATATTACAAGCACGGGGACGAATTACAGATGAATATAAGGGCGTATGCAATATATGTATACAATGCATGTGTGGTTTAAATTATTTCACAAATATACCATCCAAGACATTGTATATATTACACCAGGAATGTTATAGAAAAATTTTCTTTAGCCCAATCAATTTATCAGTTCTCACATCGAATTATTGGGGGAGATTTTCAAGAAAAAATATATTAGTAAGAAACGAAAATAATAAATGAAAGTATGAAAGAAGAAAATGATTTATTGTTTTGACTACCACTCCCCATATTAAAACTGTTGTGATTGAATAAAATTCAAAGAAAAATGTACGAAAATTAAAATTAATTTTGTGATTTAAAATTCGATTTATAAAATTCATGAAAAATAAAAAGCTATAGTAATATTGATTGATTTGTTCTCGTGAAACTTTACAGTCTTGGATACTTTGGGATGGCAATGGATTCGAAAAAAAATATCATCCTTGGACTTTTATAATAGTCTGTATATGTATTCATAAAATTCGTTCTTCAGTAATGAATATCCAATTTCTTTTGATATTTTAGCAATTTTCAAACGTCTTCTTTGAGTTTCGTTCTACCATAATGTTTATTATTTTCCTTTGAGTCAAACTTATCCTGTGGTTTTTAATGTTAAGTACTTTTCTTGTAATTTTTGTGTGATTTTTGTTTCCGAATATGTGTCCAGTTCATTTCAAGTACTCATAAATACAGTTAAACTTTTGATTTGAATGTACATAATATGATAGATGGGAGTGTATCAATTATTTTAATTAAATTTATAAAATCCATGTCATGCCATTAATTGAATTACATAATAATTACTAGCATATGAATGAAATCTATTCAATCGTATATAAATCTATAAATGTACAATGTTTATATCATTGTAAAGTTTCATTCTAAATAAAGGAAATAACACAAAAAAATGTTAGGACATAGGAAAAATATGAAATTTTTATCCTCCATATGGTATTGTATGATTTTCAAAATAGAATGACAACGATCATAATTGAATTTGAATGTTAATCCTATACATTTTTTCTACATTTTTTTATACAAAATTGTATATATACATATGCATGTATTTAGGTATGAGTACTTCGTATCTATATGTATAATTTATTATACTTTTTTTTTTTCATTTGTCCTCAATTTATTCCTTAATCACATATAGCTTCGGAACATTACTTCAATTTCAATTCCAAAATGTTAACATGTAATCATCAAATCAAAATAATCAAATTAAAAAATTGTATACGGAGGTAGAGCTCAAAAAGAAAAAAAAAAGCAAAAAATACATAAAAAAGCAAAACAAGGTTAGAAAACTTTTTCATACCCTCTCGAACTATATACATATGCATTACTACGATTATTGGATTTTGTCTCGTTCAATATTCATTCAAACACAACTAACGTATAAAGAGGGTAGAAGAAAACTAAAACTGAAAAGGTTATTATGTTATTTTTTTGTTTTAGTTTTTACGAATACACAGTAATTTTTTAACCAAATGAAATGGAAAGTCAATATTTAAAATTCATTTAGTTTCACTATATACTTATTTTTTTTAGTTTGTGATTTATTTGATTTAAAAGCTTTTTAGCATTTATAGTTTTTTACAATGTTTCGGAAACTTTTTAATTTAGAAAATTGGAAAGTTGACAACAACAAGAAAATGAAGAGAGAAAGAGAAAAAAAAATTTGTAGAAATTTAACGAAACAAAATAAAAAAGTATAGTTTTTTTAAACTCTGTTATAAGTACATCACAATTTATTAGTAACCCAGTTGGGAATTGGGATACATTCTGATTCAGATTTAAGTAGTCTGGGATCAATATGTATTCTTCCGATTGTGAATCAATTACATTTTAAGAGATTGCCATCTATTAGAAGAATTGATTATTTTTGATCAATTTAGAATTACTGAACTAGAATTTTTTTGAAGGTCTCACAACACAATGGAATAGTAATTCTAAAATTAATTCAGAGAATCTTTAATCAATCTTTAATCTGCTTTTCCTCTTCTTCTTCTTTTTCTTCTTCTTCTTCTTCTTTCATAGCACTACAGCTCTAAATGAACTAGCTCTTTCACAGAAGAGTGATCTCATGACTTTATTACTATCATTTGTGCACTTACAGCTTAACGTGGATTGTGAAGTAGTGAATTTCTGATAGAGAAGCAAACTCTTTTACATACATGGCAAGGCTTAGGCTGATCAATTATCAAATGCTTTAATAATTATTCTTAGTGGTATTTGTTGTCAGCAAGTAGACTACTTATCATCTGAATTTCTAAGCTCTTTTTCCAAGTAATCTGGTAATAATTCCAAAAGTGAGCTTTAGACACTTGCAACACCAATCCACCGTTCAAATTACCAGCAATCAAATTTGTAGTCATGTCAATTATTTTGTCATAAATTTCAGACCGAATACTTCCGAATTAATCACGTGTTTCACAACTGGTATGAGATACACTGTATATTCTGCTTTTTTGTAGCAAATTTTAAGTGACATAAATCTTATTGTACGAATATTTTAGAACTTTTATATACAGCCCTACATATAGAAAAATAAATTTTAACTTTTTAATGTCCTAATTTGCACTTAAATGAGTTCGTATATAAATATGTGTATATTCACAGTGTTAAAAAATAGGATATTTGAGTGCTCGTATATATTTTACAAAAGTAATTCATAATGTACATACATATGAGTGATTATATATATATATTTTTTTTTTGTGATTTTAAAGTAGTAAAATTTTTATATCCTTTAATGTCCTTTACAAAAAAAATAAAATATAAAATAAAAAAAATAAATCACACGATCACATGTGTATACGTATGAGTACGAGGTTGCATATGAACGTGACGACATTAATTTCATTTTTATTTTACATTTTTTTTGCTCTTTTATTTAATTTGAATCACCACTACAGTAAAAAAAAGTCCTTTAATTTTTAAAAATTTTTTCGGAAAGTAAAAAAAAAAAAATGTTAAAAAATATGTTTTATCAGTATTTTTATTATTTAAAGCACTGCAGCATTTTGTATCCAAACAAGAGTGTATGACTACTATATCGTATGTATGAACTGTATATACACACAAAGCACATTAGTAAAATGTGTTGTTCAAATCTTTTAATCGTATAATGATGGTGTTGACATTTTTCATTTTAATTTTTCCACTTTTTTAAACTTTGATACAACAAAAATGTAATCTATATAAGCAAAGTCATCTATATAGCTATCGTGGTGTGTGAGGATTATATGGATACACTGTGTTAGACTTTATATATGTCCATAATAGAGTATTTATTAGATAAAATGAGTAAACTGTTATGAAAAATATTAATAAAGAAAATTATAAAAAAAAATGAAAAACTAGAGAATGTATAAAATTATAATGTTTTTCAATTATTTCCGATATTCGAAAAAGTTTTTATTTGTAAACAGTAAATAGCTTTGCTAATGTGTATGTGTGTGGGTTGATATTTTAAAGAGAAAATCAATAAAATAAATTATTATTTTTGTGTTTTTGTTTATTTTAAAATTTATTTATTATAAGAATTACAGTTGTTAAAAGGTTAAAAGTTTACTCAATTGAAAACTGGTAGAAAAGATACATTCAATTTCTATGATGAATCAGGATCCTTTGCTGTTTTTTTTTTGTCTTTAATTTTAGATTAGATCATTGGAACGAGACGAGACAGGTCATATGCATTCCAAATATCTTTAGGTACGTCATGGTAAAATGGTTGATACGACAGTTGAGTATACAAGATTGACTGCAATTACAGAAAACGATAATTCGAACTCTACATTTCAAATTAGAAATTCGAGAAATAAGTAATGCCATCTTTTAAAATTTTTATCATATTCCAATAGCAGATTAAAGGCTGCATCACCATCATCATTATCATCCTTTGCCTATAATCCCTTGTGGACCTTTAGCTCCTCTATAATTAGACTTAATTACAATTAACCATTTCTGTCTTGTATCACATCTGTCCATTGCATTATTTTTTAGTATTTTAACGCCTCGTCTTACTTCGTTCATCCAACTTTTCTTCGGGCTCCCTCTTCTTCTGCTCGTTATCATTGTTTCAAAAATGATTTTTTGCGCCACCTGTTGTCAGTTTGTCTTTTTTAGACGTGCCCAGCTCATCGTAATGTTTGTGAATTGATGAATTGTACTATATTCTCTGCATTTATTACGTATACGTAGTTCATCCAGTTAGTGATTCATTCTTATTATGTACGGTGGTGCGATGCTCTCATCTAATTTAACAGAACTGAATATTTCAATTCTTCTGACTATTATTTGTCTTTCAAATATCATCAGATTTATTTCCTCTCTTTAGGTAATTTTATTGATGCAAAAACCAGAAGTAAAGTTTCCATTTTGTTCTATAATTTTAGGCAATAATTTAGCAATTAAAATTGTGGCTTTTATATACAAAATACAGACATTTGTAAATTAGGTATGTGTTAGTTTCGGTTAATCCGAAAATTGTTGAAAAAATTTATCTTTATATTTCTTCAATGCAAAGAAAATCAGAGACCCAAAAACAAAACCAACAATAAATCAAAATCACATTACATGTACACCTACACAAATAAACGTTAAATACACATCGAGTACGTATCAAAAGGAAGATTCTCATATGAATAAGAGTATGTGTACCTACACGTATTTCACATATGAAATACCATAGGAGATTCGTAAATAAATTGTACATATATGGTATATATAGGATGATAAGGATTTTTTTTTCATACACATGTGTTTTCCTTATACCTCATACCACTCATACTGTATGTATATGACGAGTATATGTAAAAGTGTATTATAGAATATTTTGCCATATTAATATTATTGCATATGTGTTGAGTTCTGACTGATATTATGCTGACAGATATTATTGAAGAGTGAATATATGCATAGATAAGTAAATGTAGCGTACATGTGTATGTTATGTGTGTATGTGTATTTGTACTTTTATAATTGAAAATTCCTTTTTTAAAGTATTTTCTTATCTTTGTTTAATGGTTTTGTCGAAATGAACATTTTTGATTATTTTCAAAAAAAAAAAAAAAAAAACAAACAAAAAATATAAAGAAAATTTTAAAAGAAAAGTAAAGTATATATAAAGAAATCAGAAATGTCAAAGATTCATTCAAATGCGTGTATTATTTCCCATGTACATATGTACATATAATAACAAATTTCTGAGGATTTAAATTTGTTTATATTTTTTTTTAAAAAATTATATTTTTTGAAGCAAAAATCCATCAAAAAAATTCATTCAAAAATATCTATGTGAACTCAAGTCGAAATTATTTATATACATAAATCCTTTTACATTTTTATTTTGAAATGTAGATACTCCATGTAGGATGTTGTACATTACATATGTCATATTCACATGTAATATGTGTGTACGGGTTATATCATGGTAGATAGTAGGATAAATTTCTGTTTATATCATTATGCCACCATAAAATAAATTTTCTTTCATTTTTCTGATGTTTATACTCGTGTTCGTATAGTATAGTACTACTGGTATTAAATTTATGAATTTAATGTAGAATATGTAGACAGATAAAGTGTTTATGTGTGAAAAAATGTAAATGAAAGATTTTTCATGTTGAAAACCTTTAAATGATTGATATGATTCATGTGAAAGTTTTCAATTTTAGTATATTTTTCTACACATGCATATTATGTATACCTGATATTATGATTTACATATTAATATACGAGCAGAGTACATTAGTTATCAATCATTCTCAATTCAAATTTATGTATTTGTATGTATTTGAAATGAAATTTATTTTATGTTCTTACCATTAAAGAGAGGAATGGAAAAGTATCTACTACATATTTTCATGAAGATTTCATGTTTTTTTTTTCTTTTAATTTTTTTTTAAATTTATTGAGAGAAAAAAAATATTATCGATTTTCGTATAATAAGTCATAAGTATCTATATGCGATTATCTGCCTTCACTAAAGTAAATTCATGCATTAACTTGCATAAATAAGATACGACTATTTACAACCGTACGTGTAGTCGTAAAAATCAAAATAAATTTCATAATCACAAAAAAAATATTTTTTGTTTATTTTTTGTTGTTGTTTGTTTTGTATTGGATTTTAAATTACACCATTCCTAAGGATATATGTATGTACCATGTACCTACATAATATCAGAACGATTTATAATTAATCTTGTTGTATATATAATTACGAAAAGAATTTCAATGTTTTTTTATTTATCTTTCGTTCGTAACAAAATCCTAATTGGATAGAAGATTATTAGATATAGAGAAGCACAACAACAATTTTAATATGGATTTATGGATTATGGATTTATCTTATATCTCATCTTATGAATATATACATATACATATAAAAATTTTTGAAAGAAAAGATTTTAAATATGAATTCAGTAATGGTTTAATGAACTAAAAAATTATTTTAAATTACAAATTTTTTGTGAACATAAATATTTTTCAAATGTTATACAATTCTATATACTCACTTCTAAGCAGAAGTAGAAGCAGAAGTAGAAGAAGAAGTAGAAAAATAAGAAGCAGAAGAAGGAGTAGAAGAAAAGGAAGTCACAACGACAAAAAACAAAAAACAATTTCTATATGAATACGTTAAATTACATATCTGTGAAACTGAATTAAATAAAAACATAAAAACAAAACTAAAAAGGATGTTATGTTTTTTTTTTTTGTTTAATGAATTCACTGCGTTTCGCATCTTAACATCTTCACATATTATAGTAGATATTTGTTCATTTAATTTTTTGTTGGCGTTTATGTTTTGATTTAAGCAAAAATGGAAAAAAGAAACAAAAACAAAACAGAACAAAATATGTAATGAAATCAGAAAATGATACAAAAATGTACCATAATAACAAAAATAAAAGAAGAAAATTGACGAAAAAATAGAGTAAAAAGCATAAAAATTAAAACAAAAAACAACTAAACATAAAGGTATAATGGTATAAAGTACTTTGCGTGCATTTAATATCTCCTGTTTTTTTTTTTTTATTTTTGTTTTATTTTGATTTTTATTTTGTTTTTTGTATTATTTTCTAGCCTGAGGGTTAAAAACATTTTTTCTATAAAAATTTATAAGCGTGAGAGTACATTTATACGTATATCTACTCGACTCGTATGTATTATATGTACGTACACTGTACACCTTGTATATAGTGTATTATATGCGTGCATTAAAAAGGTGTGTACCTATACCCATACACTTAAAAAATTAAATAATAAAACAAAAAATTAAATAAAATAAAACAAGGAAAATAATATATAAGAATACAAATCATATACCAGAAGCAATACATAATGTGCGTTTGTTTCGAAAATACAGTGGTGCTAATGTGTAGAACAGTAGTCAATGTAGTACTATATATGCTATAATATACACCGTATATTTAATAGTAATATTAGGTTGAGGTTGTTCAATAAGTTTCTTTGGTTCTACTTCGATGAGAAAATTACGATTTCTTAGTTTGAAATACTACATTTTAATATTAAATAAAATCTCTCAGAAATTCAATACAATCTTGTTTCAGCTATCTTCTAATATAAGGACACAATCCCTGAAATTGAAATTCACAAGACTGCCAAAATATGCTCTTACTGCTGCTATTACCACTTCGTTTGATAAAAATCGCTTCCCCACGACTGCATTATTTGAGATGTGAGAACAATCAGAATTCAGAGGAAGCTAAATCTGACAAATTGGGTGAATGTTGTAATAATTGGTACTAAATTCATCAATTTTTCAAGATGGTGAGAAAGTCTCAATTGAATGCGTTTTTCTTCCATTATGTTAGCGAATGAGACACTCATTTTGTGCATAACAGCTTTCTGAAACCAAAAGCTTCAATCAAAATATTGCTCAGATTGCATCAGACTGCCTCTACTAACATTCATATAGGGTTTCTACTAGATTTCTCTCAGTTCAGTTGTTAATCTACGATCTTTCATAATCATATCCTGTTTTTTTACTAAGATTGCTGGGTGTGCGTGGTGTGCGTTGATGCACTTTTTGGATGTGTTTCATGTGGATCGTATTTAAAGTTTGATCGTCTTCGAAGTAGTACGTAGTACCATTCCTAAACAAATTAAAAAACTACAAACCTAAAAGCGCCTGTTAAACTCTATTATCGAACGACAAAACTTATTGAACAACCTTAATAAAAAGCACAAAAATCATTTAGTAATTGTATAGCCAGCAGAATATACTTACTGCAAAATTTCAACCCTGAAAACTAAACAAAATTAAGGAAAGTCAGAAATAAGAAAAAAAAAAAAAAAAAAAACTAGAATGAATGAAAAATAACGAAAAATGAAAGAAAAAACTTTAAATTAAAAGTAAAATGATATTCCTTAGGGTATAATTTAGTACCTAAACTCTAAATAAATTTGCGAAATATAAAAAAAAAAATTATTAATAAATATATGTTAAAACGAAGGAGATACTGTACACTGTATGTCACAGCCACAGGTAAGTATACACTCTATACCGCATACTACTGCATACTCAAATTTTTTTGATTTACTATGGAAATATGTTATACAAGATATACAATTATGTGTGTATCAAATGTAGAATCCTAGAATATTAATATCAAAAAACCAAAACAAAAAAAATAACCTAATATTTAAGTAGATTCTTGTATCTAATTTTAATTATAACATTATACCATTATACAGAAGCTAAAAAATTCTGCTTTTTTTTTTTGATTTTGCTTTCATACTTTCCTTTCTATAATTTTTTCACCTTTTTCATTTATCTTATTCTGTCTTGTGCTCTTGTGTTAGTCTTTTTTTTCTACTTCAGTCAGAAAGGTTGATTAGAATCTATATGCGAGTATATAAACTTATGAAAATATTAAACAGGTGTGTGTGGTTTAATTATGTAAGTTGGAGTGGTTAATAAACTCTTCTCAATGTTTTTGTATTTTTTTGTTTTTCGCTCTTTATTTATAAAAGTTACACAAAATTACAAAATAAAAAGTACAACGCATTAATTAAGAATTTCAAAAATGAAAATATCAAATTTCATTTGGCGAAAGGATGTTGTCTGAGTGATGATGATTATAATGATGATGGTTGGTATATACATATGAGAAGTCATCCTATTAACATTTTTTTTTCTTTTTCTTCAAAAAAAAAATAATATTAATAATAAAAGGAAAAAGACACCAAATGCAGTATATGATGAGCAATACGTGTGTGTAATGTATAAGTAATTTCATAAAGATCAGAGGATCAAAGATACGATAAAATTATATATTAAGTATTTGATGGTTTTTTATATGAATGTGTATGTATGTGTGTATATACATATACTATACATACACAGTGACACAGCGTTGCCATTTGAATTAAATTCATGTCGAAATTTATAAAGTTTAAAAAATATATTATATGTATTTTTTACTAGATGAAGGACAGGTATTATTTGCAATATTTTTCAAGCCGGGATGATTAAAGTTATGCCCTGAAAATGAATGGCCAATACTACTGGAAATAGAGAATAGAGAGACATATTAGAGGAGGACAAGGGTCAATGGGCTGTAGTCATGTAGTGCCATGGAGATAGATAGATAGATTACTAGAAATAATAGCATTCTAAATTTAAACATACGATAGTACTATCATGCTTACTAGTACTACCTACTGAACTGACACTAGTTGCTACTCTAGACAGAGAGTTAGGTACTACTTAATACCAGAATGCAATTATACGATTTTTTATTTTTCTCACTACACCAAGAGTGTGTACTATGTGCGTATGAAGAAAACAGTGCAGTGCAGATTGTAGTTAGAAGACAATTCTCTTTCTTTCAATTTCCCACTGGATGAGGAGAGAATGAAAGTTTTCTACAATGATGAATGGATTGCCGGTATTACTAGTGCCCGCACTACTCTGCTATTAGTGATCTGATTTCCGCTCATTTCTTTTCGATAATCATACTGCCAGCTAGCTACCAGATCTAATCTACTATAATGTACTATAGTATTCGTCTATATAATTTCACTGCCTGCCATTCATTTACTCATGTCGTCATGTCTCATTTTACTTACTTGATGGACAACTGACGTGAGTTGTAATTAACTATGATTTTATTTTTTCAATGGGCAATACTGATCACACACTCATGTACAGAGACGATATTAATATTTATTCGTGTACATTTACACACACAAATAAATGAAGATGTAAACAGAAAGGTAAAAAATAATTGATGTGTATTTCAGGATCAATGACTCTTTATTTATTTGAATTTTTCTTTTTAATACTTTTTATTTTTTCAGAATTTTTTTTATTATTTTAATTTATTTTTTCTTTATTTATTCAAGTATTTTCAAAAATTAATATTTTTTCTACTTTTCGTATCGGATTATATCAGTTTCTGTTTGTTTTTTTTCTTTTTTTCGTAAACATCCATTGTAAGAGGGTACACTCATATATGCAAGTAGATGTACATAGCTACACATGTGAACGTACCATAAATGTTGATTTTATTTACGTATACATCTAAGTACATAAATGTTCTTTGATATTGATTCATTTTGATTTCAAATTTTTATTTTATTTATTTTTTCAGTAAAAAAATATTTGATAGAAAAAAAAAGTCTTGTTTTGTTGATTTTTATGATTTTCATTTTCTTTTAAATTTTCTCAATTTTCTTCTGTTTTATTTTTTTTTGTTTTCATAATTTTCATCCTTTGATGAATTTTATCCTTATGTAAATAGGATAAAAATATATTTTATAAGGATAACGGAAATAATCGAAAAATTTATAATTTAATACATGAACGTAGATTATAAAAACATATTATAAAAACGATAATAAAAACATTAAATCTCTACATTTACAAGTGTACACAGGAATGAATATGTACCTATGTACCTACATGTTAAAATGTATACATAACCTGTACACACATTTCATTAAATTGAATACAAAATATAAATAATGATTGTGATAGGATGTATTTATGTTATGATTGTGAATGTACCTAGATACACGTACTGTGTGTATCTAAACATTTCAATTTGATTAATTAATTTTATCATTACAGAAATTTGTATCCTATCAAATTAATACATTTGCTACTTAAAGATTTAAGAGTACTTAATTAATAGAATTTTTTTATGTACGAATATCTCTCTATACAATAATTATATTAAGAAATTACCTATAAACTTTCCAGCTTACAAGTGTATTGATGTACGAGTTGTTATTACTTTGCATAAAAGTTGTTATTACTTTGTATGTATTATGTACTAATTTTTTTTATATACTGTACGAGTATATTTTTACATAATAACCAAATGATTTAACGGCATCCAAAGGAATAAGTAAATACTACTTAAAATTGAACTAAAATAAGGATTTAGTTGTATCGTATTATCTATAATTAAATTAAATCTCTATAGGGATTTAAAAGATTCAAGAAAATGATCAATAATAATAATTAAATTTTATCAATAATATTCACATTTAAGTACATGTAGGTACATACAGTACACGTATCTTATAGGTAGATGAAAAATTTACTTGCAAATTGTTAAAAATTTTTTTACTATGATACTTATAACCTATAACCATCTAAAAATGTAACTGTTAGCTATAATATGTATAATGTTAGAAGAGAGAAATTTCATTATTTTACGAAGTCTGGTATATAATTTATCAAATATACGAGTATATAGATAGACAACTATAGTATACTTGTATTATGTAGATATCAAGGGACCCCTAGACTGGAATAATTGTAATGAAATTCATTTATCTTTTCAGTTTTTTTGATTTTTTTGGTAAAATTTTTTATTCAGGTAAGAACATAGATTTTCTATCAGAAAATTGATAATAAATTATAATTCATTTTGTAAAGTGTAACAAATTAATGAATCATTCCTTCTACGTACCTAGTTTAAAACCACCATAGATTTGTACTTCTCTTACATGAAGAAGGTAGAATGTTTTCAAGATGAAAATTAGTGAAAACAAAAATCAATAGAAATGAATCATTCAGTCTCGTAAAATTTAACTGAAAATAATAATTAACTGAATTTTGATTATAAAATGATTTCCAGAAAATTGAAATCTACAATGTGGATTGTGTGAAAGGAATAATGGTTTTGGGCTTGGCTTACCAATAGAAGGAGCAATTATCGGTGAATAAATAAATGAAAACCGATGAATAGTAGTGTGTCTAAACGAATGCTACTTTCGAAACCGGATGGACGAGGAAGTCAGAACAGGTCAAGGATGAGATGGCTAGATGCCGTAAAAGAGGACATAAGAGCTCTCGAAATAAATAAATGGTGGCAAATAACGATGAGGGACCGATAATGATATGCCGCGAAAGGTGATGTTGCACGTCCCGGAAAGTAAAAGATGACAGAGAAGGTGAAAACTACTAACTGGAAAAACGTAGTAATCTGGAGAATGGAATAGCGAGAAATCCTTGAGCAAGTCAATGTCCACACCGGACTCTCGAGCTGATGATGATGATGATGATGTCGAAATTTGGATTCTATACTTAAAATGATTTCTAAGGACTTTTATATGCATTTACAGAGATCAGTTGTTAATTTCTATCGTAAAGACAATCCTCCCACATGCAGCTCATATTACGTAAATGATAATTTCATACTGAAACTATGTTCTTGGATACAACAGTTTCATACATTTTTTTTCGTTTTTAAATTTCCATTCCATCCATCAAACAAATACTTTCACGCTTTTGCAGTATAAAATACGTAACGTATATGACATATGTACATACATACTCGTATTGTGTGTCAATATTAATAGTGTTTACTTTACATCCGTTTTAGATAATAGTATTTTGCATTTTTTATATTTTTACATTTATAGCGATCAAAAAACATTTAAAAAAAAAATTATTATGAATTTCCTATACACACATACATATATTACATGCAAAAAATTTAGTATTATAATATTTACACATATGGGGTTTTTTGTATTATGTTGTATAAATATGAAAAAAATATCGTTTAACTCTGCAGTCTATATACCATTACCTAAATACTCTGCTCTTAGTGTATAGTTCACGAATATAAAGCCTAAAAGGCATAAAATTACAATATAAATACAGACACATAAATTACTATCGCAGTAGATATACATACACCTATCTCACTGGTATATATATATGTATGTATATGTACTAGGATATAGGTACATTATTATGGAAGAATTCGTATATAATGTATATGTCATAAGGAAGAGCATATCCATTCATAAAAATATACGTACACCTACATATTTACATGCATGTCTATAGTAGCGTATATTCATGAATATTTTTTTTATATAAATGCAATATTATGTACATACGAGTATATGATGTGATGAACTATTATATAGAACGGAAGAATTAAAATACAAAAAAAAAAAAAAAATAAAAAAAAAGTTACATACTACATTCAGGATAAGCCACCAGCACCACTTGAACTGTTTTTTATTTTATTTTTTCAACATTTCAAACCACATACACAATTTATTCGTTTTTTTGGATGGAGTAAGAGTAAAGTATACATATATATAGGAGTATAAGTGTATCAGCACAGTCTATATATGGATGGATATACGAATATGAGTAAAAAACTAAAACTAAAACTAAAAAAACTACTATATATGAACTGCGGGATAAAAAACATATGTACTTGTACTCTTGTACATGATAAAAAAAAAAGGATAAATTTTCGTATAGTGAACAAGCAATACACATACCACATAAATTCACATGTTAATATTTTGATGAACTTTTTTTTGTTTTTGATGCATTTTACAGACAAAAAACAAAATTTTTATATTCAGATCCAGATCCACACTACAGACTACCACTCATATCACCATGGATGTAAGGTATGTAAGGGAATTTCATACAAAATTGTGTGTACAAGTGTACGAATATTATATGCATAAATGGTACTTATTTATAGTGTGTATTCTATTCTATATAGGTATGTACTATGTTTTACCAGTTTTACATACGTCTGACACATGTATGGCACAGGATTTATTGAATTGCATCATCAAATTTCATTCATTTAACATTTTAGTAGTTTTTAGGTGTATATAGTGGAAGTTCGTTGTTGTTGTTGTTGTTGTTCTTTATTAGTGCTGCTACTGTTATTGTTTTTGTTTTTGATACTTTCATTATAATGAATTCCACTACTTTGGTTTTCACCTGATGAAATATAAATGATGGTTAGTCATGTACATCATAAACATACATAGTTGGTGTATTTGCTGCTGGTATATACATAGTATTTATGGTAAAGTACAGTAGATTAGGTAGGTATTATACTAGTGAAGTTTAAAATTTTTCATAATATAAAAGCAATCAAATACATATGTACATAGCGTTCACGTTAACACACACATTCTCTGTTTTATATTAAATATCATGTAGTGCATTTACCATATATTTAAAATGCAGACTAAAAATATCTACACACACACACACACACACACCCTCGTACGCACATATAAATTTTTGTTCAATGTAATGTTCATTCGAGGGTAACATATGTTATGCATTTAATATAAAAACACACACCGTACCGTACGTATACATACACAGGAGGGTTACTGACTTACCTCATCTATATACATTCATAGTCTATATCCAACAATAAGAAAATTTTGTAGTTTTATAGTTAAAAGTATAGAGGAAGAAGAAGAGGAGCAAAATAAAATAAAGAAAATCAAAGAACCAAAGAAAATTTACTGAATGAATTTAATATGATAGGTAAGACAACTTACATATAGAATTTTTGTCTGTTTTTGTGTGTCTGTGTAAGTTTGTACAAATATATATAAACGATATATATATATAAACGATATAATCCAAAACGATCAAAACGTACACACTAGAAACGATATTATATACCATTAATTTTGTGAATATTTTTCATATCTCTGTGGTAATATCTCCTTTTATTCAGATTTACGTACATACACATACGTGAATATCTACGTGTTTATGTATGTGATAATTCTTGAAGGTATATGAAATAGAGGAATATTATAAAAAATCAAATCATCATCATACCATACCCTTCAATTTTCAGTTTTAAAAAATTTTTGAAATATGAAATTTTTCACTTTTTGTTTTAATGAAGTTCGAGAGTCTTTTCTTTTTTCTTCATTTACAGGTATTTTATTATATCTATGGATGGTTTTTCGGTTAAATGCATATTATAATGAGTGAAGTACATAAAAATGTATACAAAGTGTATTATATACTCTACAAGTAGTGCATACTCGTTTAGATGGAACCATACCGTGTTATATGTATAAGTATTATGGGGATTGAGTCTTTCAGTATACGAGTATATGGTTACTTTTATTAAGATATTTTTTTTTTGTTTTTATTTTATGAATTTCAAAGTTTAGTTGGTTTAGTTTGTGTATAGACGTCATTATAATCGAAATTCAAAAATACTTATTACATTTTGTGTGAAAAAGCAGTATTTTAAAAAAATAGTATTTTACGTGTACTCGTATTAAAAATTTTGTGGTAGAATTTATGGTTTTTTTTTTTGTAAATTGAATAAAATTATAGTGCAAAATGTGTAACAGTTTAATTTTCAAATACATATCATACAAACGTATATATGATGTATCATCATTCATTTGTCAGTAGAGTGTATAACTGAATTTTGAAAATGCATTGATGCGATTTCGATGCACATAGTTCAATAAAAAATACTCTATAGAATAGTATTGAATGCAATTTTAAAATTTAATCGGCTATCTAGATATTATATGTCTGTAGAATATTGAAACAAATCAAGTGTACTTGTGGTATAGTGCCTAGCCTAGATATTACAGTAAAAAAAATGTTAAACATTGAACTTTTTATTGATTTCAAGGAAAATTTATGAAAATTTAATGTTAATGTGTGCATGTGTTTGTATATCACTGTGTAGAAACGAAAAATTTTGTATTGAATTTTTATTAAAGTGCCCAATAATAATAATAATTTGAGTGAAATTTTTTTCAGTTTATTTGAAATAAAAATATCTAAAGGTAGCTGCTTCCATTGGTAGATTGAATGCAAAAAATGTAATATTTTTGGCGTATACGCACTATAACGAATCAACGACTACCTACCATAGTTATCGTTTTAAAAATCAAATTAATTTATATAATAATAATGTTTGGGTACTTAGATTTGTAGCCATAAATGAGTCCAAAAATGTTAGTTTATTGACAAAAAATTAACAAACTAAAACCCAAAAAACCAAAAACATTTTTTAAAATAAAACCAAACAAAATAAAACGAATAATAAAAACACAAACATTAAAAGGATATATGTATATACAATGAAAAATAAGATATATAAGTTTTCAAATAACTAAAGGAACCTACATATGTCTATATTTATCCTCTGCACAGAGATTGTGTATGTGAAAACTGTTTAGTTTATATAACTGTTTAGAATATTTAATTTACATATGAACGCAAAAAAAAAAATTATTTTTTTTTTTTTCTAACAAACACAATTAAATGAAAATAAAAGTGAAGAATTTGATGATTTGACATAATGCGGTTCGACTAATTATAAATGAAAAATTGAATGTAATACATTTATTTTATTCGTTAGGAAACAAGTCCTTAAAAAAAATTAACAAAAAAAAAAACAGAAAGAAAATACATGTATGTACATTTATCAAGAAAGTATTTGTACAAGTGTGTAATTAAATACATGCCTCTAAACACTTTAACAACTTGCGTTGATTTATCATACGGCATCTGGCAAATTTAAGCTTTAAAACTTAACAAGTAAAATTTTGAAATATACAAAAATTCAGTACAATAGAAAAAAAAACAACAATAATATTTTAAAAAATAAAATAAAAAATTGTAAACAGAATAAAAAAGAAAACAGAAGGAAAACACACAAAGGACATACATATTTATACAAAAAATTACTTGAAATATTCGTACATAATATTCAAAAATTTCCTAAGGGTAAAGTATCCTAATTATATTTAATTTTTAATGAATGTTATTAAATGTATCATACATATGTATATATTTAGGTATAAAGAAAAAATTCTCATACGTACAGTGTTGTGCAAAAACAATAGCAACTAGCAAATTTTTATTTAGATATTTTCTTTTTTATTATCTTTGACGACATTTAGAGCTTAAGAACTCCTTAATCGATCTTCCTAAAGTCTTCATATTCACTCATACTGACCATCTAACATCATGCATAAACGTTCTTCCTCTATTTCTCTTTAGAATTTTTATTTCAATCCAAACAACGATTGCCATTATACAGCTTGCCACACTAAAACTTTGAATAGAAAACACAAAAATTCAAATATTTACCTTTCCTCCTCCACCGAGCACCGACAACGCTGATCACCTCCCCAAATGTTTTGACCATCAATAATGAATTCCAATACCTCGATCTACCTTCAGTTCAAATTTCATTCAAATATTCTAACCGAAAGTGTGTTCCCCAAGTTTAGGTAGCTGAGTATTCAACCTCTTTATATTAAAATATAAATTCGAATGAGGTTTTTATTTATTTGCACACAACACTGTACATTATTTACAGAAACAATAATATTTATTTGATTAATAATATGTTTTTGTATTTTTTTTTTATTTGATTTGAAAAGAGAAGAAATATAAGGTAAAAAAAAGGAAATAAAATGAAAATGTTTGAAGTGGATAATATTTGAATGTGGTGTATATTTTATTTTTTTTTTGGTAAAATGTAAACAAAAACCATTTTACAAAATGAAATTATGATAAATTAATTAAATTAATATCAAAATATATCTTTAATAGAATAAAATACTAAAGTGTTTTTGGTTTTTTTTTTTGTTCTGTTTGTCTAATAAAAATTCATTTAATAATTTATTTTATCATTATTATTATTATTTTTATTACATCCTGATACAGACTGTATAATAAAATTTGATAAGAATAAATTATATATATTTTTTTTTTTTTTGGAATGCTGTTGACTTTAATAATGAAATTCATTTTTTTTATTTTCATTTTCATTATACATTCATTCTTTTTTTCATTAGAATTTTTGTTATCCTTACATTTGGCAAAGTTCATATATGATGTACATAAATCTAAATAAAATTATGAAAATCTTCTATTAAAATATGTAAAGTTATTTTCCAAAAATTATACAAATTTATTCTTAAAATGTGAACATATGTGTGTAAATATGTGAGTGAGTATTTGTATTAGATTGTATCAAAATGATCCTTTTTTATTATAAGGAAGTATATGTATGTAAGATGGGATGCATGTACAATGTATTGTTAATGTATATACCATATACAGAGGAATGGAAACTTGTATTGTGTTTATGATGAGTCTGTAAAGATTTAATGAAATCTTTTTGGGTTAATGTTATCCTTTTTTATTTTCTCTAAATAAAAAGGAACTAACATTATTTTGTATTGTTTTGTTTTACAGACAAAATGAAGTTATGAAAAATATTTTTCTTCTTCATCTTCTTTTTGCCTTATTTACATATGAACTCTTGTAAGTATATTTTTATATAGTTCACTTATTCTTTTATTCAATATCATTTGTTTTATTTTTCTTTAAGTTACATTTAAGCCTCATTTACAACCCAATGTGGATTTCACGACAAGACATTTCACACAAGAAATTCTATATCGCTATCCTTTTTCCGCCTAACGTGGATTTCACCAGAGTCAACGTGAGATTGGATTGTATTTCGAATCTGACGTTGATGATGGAAAATTATATTAAAAGTTTTGAAACCTTGAGTACCAATTTTTAATGTTCCTACCTAATAACACACGCTACTCTACTCTGAATTGTAAATGAAACTCAAAAACCGACTCTACTCTACTCAATCTACTCTGGTTTGCAAGTGAGGCTTTATAATCCAGCGTAGATTACATGCCTGACTAGATTTTTTATATCTCATTCATTTGCTCACAAGAAATTCTATACTGTTATCCTTTTTCCGCCCATTCCAAATTAAACCATAGTGAGATTGAGATTAGGGTTGTGTTTTCAAATCTGATGCTGTCTACAGGGGAAATTATATTGAAATCTTGTGTTCCAATTCCAATTTTCCTACATATAAACATACGGTAATCTACACTCTGAATTGTGAATACCATTTAATCTTGCACGTAATCTGCGCTGAATTGTGAATGAGGCTTTATACAAATGTATTTTTATTAGATTTTATCTAAATTATGTAAGTAAACTGAAACAAAATAATTTATTCATTTTTGGAAAATTTTGTATTCATAATATCCTGTTTTTTTCAATGCTTTTTGTTTCTGTTTTTTCATAATTTTCATTCATATTTTTTCTTTTATTTACATAATAGAGTATCTAAAAATTCAAAAATGAAACATGATGATAGTAAGTTATAATTTGTTAGAAATAAAAATATTGGAAATGAAAATAAAAAAAAAGGCATAAACAATGAGGAAGGAAGAAAATACATAAATTCTTATTTTTTTTTCTTTATATCCTGATTTATAAAGTTTATAATATGTGTAGATAACTACGAGTAGATATGTGTGCGTATTTTAATGAAAAATGATGAGAATGTAAATTTTTTGTACACATGATGTACTTATATGTATATACATATGAATGGAATATAATACACATAATGTAACGTACAATATCCTTTTTTTTATAGACTCATTCTAAAATCTATTTATGATTGGATAAAAAATGAAAGAATATAGTACATAAAATAAAATAAAATCAAAAGAAAACTGCATATATACATAGATGGGATACAGGATATTGATGGAAATTAAATTGAAGACAGAAAAAATATGAAATAAAGGATTTTAAAAAAGAGAAAGTAACAAAAAAATGTATAATTTTCATATTTTATATAGTCTTAAATGAACTCATGCGAGAATAGAACATAAAATTGTAACCGCCTAATTTGAATGCAGAATGAATCAATTGTGTTGTGCCGCAAAGATAATTTCGATTATGCACTCATATTTGACAATGAACGAAAAATAATAAGGCGATATTCATTTTAAGGAGGCTCGGTGCCACATGTGGTAGTAGAACAACTGGCTACTGATACTGATCTCGAAAACGCAGGTTCGATTCCTGTCTAAGACAAACGTGGCATATTTCCTACTCTTATTACCCTCAAAGTTCGTTCAGCTTTGAATGAGTACCAGATGGTACTAGCTTGTTTGGTAAAAGTGCTTGGAAATGCTGATAAGTAGTCTACTTTCTAACAAGTAACACAAAGAATTGATAAGACTAAGCCTAAGCCTAATCCCTATTAAGTAAAAAGAGCTTGCTTCTTTACCAGCAATTCAGTGGATTGCATTCAACGTTAAATTCTAGTTGCACATATGATAGTAATACAGTCTAGAAATCACTTCGGTGAAAGCCTTGGCTCACCTATATTTATGTAACGCTGATGAAGATATTCATTTTAAGTTATTTAGAAATGATGATGTTTATACACAAAAATAAGAATTAAAAAAATATGTACATAACTTACACAAACTGGTAAATATCTAAATACATTTGTATGGTTTATAAAATCACATAATTCATATCCTTGTAATCATCATTTATGTATAACTTTGTAATTGTGAATCAAATTAAAAATAATCTCATAAAATTTTCAAATCAAATTTATTTGCATAATTTTTTGAGATTTTTATTATCATTATTTTGAGGTAAATTTTTTTTTTATATTTTTTAGAAAATTTACTTAAATTGATTAAACACATTTTTTTATATTAAAAATTTTATGTACAAAATTATTTTTGGCAAACATTGTTAAATAACACATTTATACCAATATATGCCAATATGTAATCCCTAAATTACTGGCACATAAAACTAAGTTTGTATCTTGTATATACTCAGAAACATAATTATAAGATACTCATATATACATACAAAAATTCAAATCAAATAATAAGGACGTAAGTATATACGAAAGTATATCGTATTTGTTGTCATATATACGAATATATAATAATAAAATTTAATTTTACGAGTATTAGTATACACAAAAATTTACAAGATAAATAAAATTGTTTTTAGAAAAAAAATAAAAAATAAATAAATAAATAATAAAATGATAACAATAAACGTTTTTATGAAAGCCCCATTTTCAAATTGTAAATAAATATGTACACAAATTCAAGTATGGTATGTACGTATGTAAATACAAGTTTAGATGAAAACAAAAAAAATGTATAAAATAATAATAAAAACAAATAAAACAATAAAACCTAAAATAAATAATGAAAATCAGTCTCCATTACTACAAAAAATATAAAAAATAAAAAATAATAAAAATTGAAATTTTTTGATTGTACATATATATTTCCAGGAGTAAAAATTAAAATGTATCCTTCTTACTAATGCACATGTACCTATACAAGTTCGAGGGGGTAAATAAAAGTTCTCCGAAAGTTAGTTAATCTTGACCAAGTGTATAACATAGACTGTCTACGACGAAAAATATTCCGAATTTAATCCGAAATTTTGAATGAATTTAAAATATCGTATAAACCGGTAATTGCGTCCCCAAAAATTTGAAATATTCCTCAATGAATTGGACTCATTCCACATTCCGAATTATAAGATTTACTCTGGAGAAAATTGGAAATAATTTAAAAATCCGAAATAAGAGTGGACTATGTATAAACTAGACAGTTGAACATTCATAAAATAGCCGTTTCACTAATCACTTACTTTTGGGCTGCCATTTCTTGTGACATTTTGAAATTTTTCTCTGTTGGTTGATATTTTTTGACGTTTTCCCCACGATACAACCACTACTTCTTGTATAATTCTTGAATATTTTTTCGTTGTTTGAAGTTTTTGGTCATCTCCCCATTATTTTTGTCGTCTATACTAAAGGGATCGGTCTAGAATTTTCTGCACCACTCATAAATAGTGTACAGGTACGAAATATAAGTATGCTCGTATAAAAAGCAGTTATGCGCTGGTACTCTTCAAATAATTTTGGCTCGGTAATCTCTTGATCACCCTTAATGATATCATATCTCGCTTCAATTTTATTGTTAGAAGCTTCCATTTTCTCATCAGCATTTTAATATCCCTTAGCTGAAATTACGTACTGACACTAAATTAAGATTCCGTCATTTTTTGTGTTTGTGTAAGTAAAATGCTACAAATAAATTAGTTTTTCAGAGAATTTTTGTTATTCCCCTAGCGTGTATATATCAGTATTTATATACAAAAATATAGGTATAATTAATTCATGAATTATATGAATGAATGTTATATTTTGTTTACTGTTTTGCATTTAGAATTTAAACTGAAACTGAATATAGAAAAAGGAAAAAGAAGTTATAGTAGTTAGAAGGTATCATCATCATACAAAATTATCATCCAGAAAAATTTAAAATGAAAATTTTAACTTCTACCCCCACATACCACTCGTATACATACACGATACACCTACACCTACCAATGTATGTATATTACATAAAATTTACTATACAGTCCACAAGGCACAAATACATACATATTTCCATTTTCTACGAATATCATATTGTTTTAATATTATTTACATAGACATTGTTAAATATTTAATGATTCATAAAATTCGTATTTTATCTAACCTCCTATACAATACAACACAAACAATAACATAACCCATCAGGAAGACTGAATGAAAAATTTTTATTTTAATATTTTTTTTTATTTGTTTTTTGATTTATTTAGTACACTGTACTATAATAATACTCTGTACTGTTTACACACACAGACATACAGGCTACAGGCTATAAGCGTATATACATAGGTATTGAATTCATGAGCAAAAAAAAAGAAGAAAAATCTTAAATTTTTATATTATATTTGAAAAAAAAAAGAAACAAACAAACAACAACAACAATAACTTTGAAAAGGATCCATCCGTGTCTGCGATATAACGAACTACTTAAATGAATAAATTTATAAATAAAAATGAAGATACAAATATCTGAAAAAAAAAAATATACAATAAAATAATATCTAAGATAACATCAGGACTGTATGTGTACGTGTCCATAGTTATAGTAATGTACGTGTTTGTGTAGGAATTATGTAAGATTTTAGATTTGCATATATGTTTGTATATTTCTGGGTAATAAAATTGAATCGTAAAAAAATTTGTATCATATCCTTAAAATGTATGTTTTATGCCTGTTGAATATTATTTTCATTCAAAGGATATGATGCTACTATAAATATTTCGATGTATACTAAGTATGAATGAACGTTTTTTTGTGTAATGTATTCGTACGTACACGTAAATATTATGTTGGTCATGGTACATTATAAATTTTTAATAAACGCCAGTATTTATACAGGAAAAAATACATACATACATAAGTACACGTACAACTTAACAGAAAATAATATATCATAAAAAAAAAACAGTATAAAAAAAATTTTATTAAAAAATTGAATAAAAATCTAATATGTATAAATCAAATTTTATTAACACTAAACAATTTTATTTTATTTATTAAATTTTTCAATATTTATAATGAAAATCAGAAAATTTTTTAAAAGAATTTTATACTTTATAAATTCAAATTTGTATTCAAGTTCAATGTTCTATAAGATATTTGGATGAGTATACTATACATATACATACTCGTAATTTCATTTTGTCGTCTTTTAAGTAATTCAAATTCAAAGGATTTATAAATTTCTAAATGATATTTTTTTTTTCATTTTGAGCAGAAAATTAATTGTTTTAAATTTTATCATTTTTATTATGGATTGTCCAACAAACTTTTGTGTATATTAAAAGAGAACGAATAATTCTTAAAAGTTGTATCTATAGTATATTAGTAGCAGTCTAGCAGTATTTTAGAAGATAAAAATATCACAGAGCGTAAATAAAATAAATTTCATGTACATATTATTCTCAAATGAATTCATGTATGAATTTCGGTGTGTGTGTTTCTATTTAATATGTATGAAAGGAAAAATTACTTGGATTTTGCATTAAAATTAAATTGTATATACGTACGTAAGAGTTATGATTGATTTTCACTCTTTATGTTCCGAGAGACGCGATAGTATACGTAATGTAAACGACACAACAAAAAATTCATTCACAATTTGCATCAGTCGTTTTTTCGCACCATTGGACGGGACAACGACATTTTTTTAAAAAAGACTTTTCTGTTGTTGTTGTCTAATGGATATATAAGTTATTCATTTGCATCATTTTTTCTCTTGCTTTCGAGTATAAGCCTGTTGTGTTTATGTTGTGTCTTCTGAACGGGAGTGAAAAATAACAATACGCAAATTGTCTATCTAATATACCTTTTGTATGACAGACAATAATACACTATATCTTTGTTTATCGGTTCGTTTATGTTACGTGTCTGATAAAAGATGGTACAAGAAATTTTTAGTAGATTCGTTCACGTTACTTGTCGTTATAGGTAGAACTATAATCGACATTGCTAACATGGGTAACATGAGAAATAATAACGAATGTTAAAACGTCACATTTGGTTAACTATAATAACATAGATAACATACTAAACATAAGCAATACGAATTTCACAAAATGAGCTTATGGCTTATGTTACTTATGTCATGTACGCTTTCGATCGTACTGCTTATGTCGAGCTTATGTTAAACGAATTTTTAACGAATGTCGGTAATGTCAATTATAGTTTAGCTCATTGATTTGGCTGTGTTCACGACATATGTCATAGCTTATGTCAGCTATGTCGATTATAGTTCTACGGTTCTACCTTATCTGTCGAGTCATAAATGAAAATCGACCTTAAGCAGTATTTAGGTGTACAGTGTTCAAACAAAAATTTACATCCAGAGATGCATCATAGGTACATACTAAATATATACAAACCTGACTGAGTATAAAATAAATTTAAAAAATTTTCAAAATTTATTTACATTTTATCTTCAATAACTTTTCTCATACATTACTAAATATTTGTGGATGTTTATATAGGTATTTGTATTTACATGACGTACATAAATTTCTCACTCTGAAACCATAATATATATGCATCGGAATTTCTTTACAAATTTTGAAAACTTCTGAAAGATTTCACTCTGTCTTTTTCGTCCTTTTTTTTAAATTTATTCCAAATTGTAATTTTCTTTAAAGTTTTCTTCTTTTTCACTTTAGTATAGTACATAATTGCAATACCAATATATAATGCCACCTATACCTACATAACTACCGCATAGAACTGAAAATGCAACTGAAACTATGTATCACACCAAAAGTATATTTGTGTATATGGGAATTCATTATGATGGGTTGTATATCGTATATACATACGTATACTTTTTGTCTCTATATTATGTCTTCTTTATGTACGTACGAAGGTATAAAGTTTTTATGTGTTGATATGCATGCATAAAGTTGACAGGAAAAGGTCCATTAAATGAAAATGCATTCATATTTTTCATATTTTCTTGTATACACCGTAAATATATGGATACTTTTATAGTTTTCTTGTTTTTTCAATTTTATTTTTTTGTTTGTTTGTTTTGAAGGTAAAAATAAAAACGAAATCAAAATGAATCCTTTTTCACTTTATATTATGTAGGTGTAGAATAGATAGTAAGTATCTTATATAAATATTTAGTTGTAATATGTGGACGACATTATGTCACAAATCTAGGTTCATTCATACACGTATAAATTCAAGAATATTTATATACATTATTTCATACCAGACATACACATACACATACACATTCTATATTCATTCCTACACATTATCTATAGGTTACCTGTTGTATAGTACATTATGACATGATGTGTAAAATTTTATATATCAAATGAATCCATAAACGTGTATATCCGTTATGTTACTATCTGGCATACTTGCATATTTATCTTAAGGGTTCCATAAACATAGAATATATCTGACAATTGGTTGACAGATAAGTTGAAGTCGGATGAAAGTTATATAGATAATTTGTCAGACAATTCGAAAATCGGACGACTGAGCGTATAGTAAAATTAAAAAATTTTGATTTTTCGTGGCATTGCTTTAAGTTTGACAATTTAAGTTGGTAGTGTCCTGTATGCAATCGAGTGCTATGATTCTCCGACATTATTTGAAAAATGTTTATCTTGTAGTTTACGAACGAGACTATTTTATAAAGAAAAATATGATTAACGACAACGAGATGAACTCCAGAAAATATTCTTCTGAATGAAGTGTCTGTGTTAATGCTAGCAGAGAACTGTTTCAGTTTCATAGAGAACTCATTTCAACTTGTCTGTCAAACAGTCAAACAGGAATGTACATCGTTTATGTTTATGGGGTCCTTTATTTCATATTTATATGCATATACAAGTATAATTTATAAAAAATTTATGACATTTTCATATTTAAAGGATATAAAAAAATATCTGCAATAATGTATATGTATATGGTTTTGGTTTTTTTATACTCGTTTTTGTCTACTATTTTCTCTATATAGTATTTTCATTTTCCTGAAATTTTCTGCATAAAATAAAAAACCAAACAAACAAACACACAAGGAAGTTAATGTTCATTTAAATAAACAGAACAATACAGCAAAATAGATAAAAAACATAAATAAAAAAGAAGAAAAAGTCCTCTGGAATATATCATATATATATACATATAAGGAAAGGATGATGAAGAGAAAATATCAAAATAAATTGAAATTTATATTTTTTTTATCCCCCACAAAAAAAAAAAATGAAGAATAAATAAATCTGACAAAAAGAAAATAGAGAGAAAAAATTATTTCTTCTTCATATTATACACATATCTACAGTCTATATGCATGTACATACTATTATAGGTATGTAAACTTGTACGAGAGTTTATTTGTATATTTATTATTTTTTTATATACTCGGTTTATGTATACGTTTATGTATTTATAATGTATGTAAAAATATGATAGTGGAATAACCGTAAAACATAAGAAGATCATTTTCATTATTAAAGCAAATATATTTACAAAAATATTCTTATACTATGTATATGAATAATTTTCTTTTTGAAGGAAAAAATATGAAAATAAAATTTTTGAAATAATAGATATTCATCCTTATGTATACCTATACACATTCATATATGTGGATTTAATAGAAAATGAAAACAATAAAAATGACATATGTGTAAAGTGTAGGCACCATTAGTATTCAAAAAATATGAGGTGAGTAAAATATAATACTTGTGTTGCATGCATACACACACGTGAAACATTTTTATCATAATTGAATCCAAAAAAAGCAAAAAGAAAAAACAACATTTCAAAGTATGTATACGTGAGAGAATAAACGATAAAATTATTATGCAATACTTCTAAAATATATATAAAAATTTATTTTTATACCATTATCATTTCATTATATGTATATTTTTATTTCATTTTATTTATCATTACTATTATTATTATTTTTTTTAAGTTTTGGTTTTTTATTTATTGTTGTTATTTTTTAAAGAAATTTAAAAAAATAAGTACAGGACAGAATTTATGCGTAGGCAAAATAGACGGCTGCCTACGACGACAAATTTTGGGCGAGGGCGACAAAATTAACCTAACTTTTGACTACAAAATGTGAAAAATTGTTCGTCAAAATTCAATGACTTTTAGAAAAATATTTTTCTTTATTTTATAGCGGAACGAATCGTAGTTGAGGGTAGTGATTCACACTCATCATGTATACTCATTTTTGAATTTTCGTTTTAAAACTACGAGTGATGCTCAGAGGCGGAGCAGATCATTCACTTCCTTGCTGTATTTTTCATGATGAGAAAAAGAAATTAATTTACATAGGTTCCATCTTCTTCACTTCATAATAATATACATATATATATTTTTTTTTGATTTCTGATTCGTTAAAAAAATGTGTCGTTTCATTGAAAATAAGTAATATTATTAATTGTGTGATAGGATTAAGTAGATATTGTTGATTTCATTAAAAATTTATTCGAAATACATTTTCAAAATCAGAAATTTATTTAAAAATTTTACTAAAAAATATACCTTTCATATTTTTTTAAAACTAATCTGTATATTTTATTGAATTATTTTAGAAATATTCCACATCCTTTTGTTATCCTTTAAAATATGAAACTCGTCACAAATAATGAATTCTTACAGCAGTAGATAAATCAATTTGTGTAACAAACATTTTTATCATTATTTTCATTTTTTTACTTCATTTGAAAATTCGTAATAATAATAAAAATTATTTGTGTACATTATATCCTTATTTTTTTAATTATTTCTTTCTTACAGAGATACCGGAACACAAAGATAATGCAGGTCAAAAATAATAATATAACACCGACAGGAACAATCGATCGAAATAAATGTATAAAGGTTCGTATAAATAGTAAAGGTTCGTTCGTGTACGAAATAATATTCCGGAACTTTAAATTTATGTATTTTTGTAAGATGCGACACTGCGGTTGGGCGGTTGTGTTGTAAATTGCAATTCAAAATTTTGTAGCTCATCGTGAATATTATAACGAATAAAAGAGAATGAAATTTTGTAAAATTTTTCACAGATACTTGTGAATTATTTTTAAAATTTTTTTCTTCATATTTTATAATAAAAATATAATTTTCTTCATAATTAACTTAAAATACTATTTTGTCTAATAAATATGTAGAAAGTATGATGATTTTTTTAACTGAGAATGAATGATAATTTTTCAATAAAATTATTTTCTAATTTTTACAGATGGCTATTTTTGATGATACAACAAACGATATGATTCACAATCAAAATTTATTCAATCAAATGTTTGCAGGTAAGATTGGCAATGATTCGTGTTTCGTTTTATATGGTTTTATTATGTTTCAAATGTTCATATTTTAACGTATGATTATTGTGAATTGTTGTGTATAATGTGAATTTAATAAAATTAAAATAAATTTAAAATAAATTTAAGAATATTGTAAAGTAAGGAAAAGAGAAATTAGAGAAATATAATGTAATAAATTAATCGTATAGTAAATTTGCTTTGTATGTCGTTCATATCACTCGTTGTACTGTTGTATATATTTTGTAGTTCGATTGTGAATGAAATTCGTTATAATGAGAGTGTTTAAATTTGAACTTATACCACCGAAACGATACAGTAGCACAGTTTTGAAAGTACTGATTACAGAATATTCACAGAAAAATCGTTATTCGCTTATTCATTTATTCGTATATGATAATATCATCCACCGTGAATAATTGTAGTATTTTCAAAATTTTGAAATTGTGAATATTTAAAATGAATATAAAAACGTTACTAAATTTCATAATTATTTTCTTTACGTTCTCACAAATGAAGTAATTTTATGTTTAAATTTATTGTTTCTACATATTTTTGCTAACTAATGAAAAATTGAAAAAAATTCAAATAAAAAGAAAAAAGAAAAAGCCATTATGTAGTAACTACTGTTGTAAAAAAATAGTTTAGTCAGTAAAATTCGACAATAATAAATTAATAAATAAATAAATGCACTTACTTGAATGATATATAAATATGTAATTGTATGCAGATATTTACAATAAAATGAAATTGCTGTATATTGTTAGATTTTTTTTTTAAATTTATTAAAAGATAAAAGGTCAACACAGAAATTTTACAACTTTTTAATACCTATATAAAATTATAATTTTCATTTGGTGCTTATTTTTTAGACACTTTTTAATTTAATTTTTATTACAAAAGTAAACTCGTACACAGTCGTGAATTGAACACCCTCAAGCATATCGAGTATAATAATTTTTTTTTTTTTTGGAAAGAAAATTATTTAAATACAATAAGAAACTAAAGGAATAAAAATAAGAACAAAAGTAAAATACAATAAAATAACATTTTGTCAGGAGGACATGTGCGTTTTTTAATACGCAGTACATGTATGTATTTTGTATGTCTTTAATAATTATGATTTACGATTGTCACGGTTACAAATCATTAGCAGAGTATTGTAGAGTAGGTATGTAGGTAGTACCTATGGTCAAGTGCCATCTATCTATTTGTACAATTTAATGATGAATTCACACGAAAACTTGTCTGCAAAATCAACATATTATATCTAAACGAATTTATAGTAATGAATGTGCGAATGTGAATTAAAAATTTAGGATTTTTAAAAATTTTTACAATGATTTACAATGATAATGTTTCATATTTTTGCCAGTAACGCAAATAATTGTTGCGCATTTTCTTTCGATGTGACTGAATTTGAATATTGACGATATTATTGAATGTGGTACATTGTGTAAAGATTTCACGAGGTATTATTCAAGTAACAAAAAGTTGGAAAGTATAAAAATTGATTCATATTCTTATTATGTATTGCAGATACTTTCGTGTGAACATAACTTTAGAATTTTTTTTTTAATGCAATGTTGTGCATTTTTTTTTTCGAATTTTTTATTTTTGAAAAAATAAATATATATGAATTTATTTCTCCCCTTCATATACCTGTGAGAGATATGCACATGTACATGTCGATTAACGATTCGATATTATTAATGCAAGCAAGCATATTATACTCGTACACCTATATGTATGCTTCATATATGCAATCTATTTGTGTAAAGTTATATTTATAGTTACTTGTTTATTGCATAGTTTTTTTTTTACTTGTTCTGTTGAATACATTTTTTTATATGTAGATATTTTTAACGTTCGAATTATATACTCGATAAAAAGCACACATGTGTACAAGGTACAACTAATATGAAGATATAGTTAATAAAAAAATAATAATAAAAATTTTGTATGAAATGGAGAAAACAAGAATAAACGTTTAACAAAAATAACCACATAATCAACCGCACTTTTCACCTGATCCATATTCTCTCTCTTCTCATATATACACATATCATATCACAATCACACATATTATGTATCTTGTGTGTACTGTACACACCTTGCCTATATAACATCTACCAAACCAACAGTTAATGGATACCTTTGCGGTGGTTAGTTGAGTTTGTGTGTTGTGTTAAAGAGAAACCAAACAACAACACAAGAAGAAAATATTATAAGATGGATTTTAAGAAGAACAAACACATAAGAAAAATAATATCCAAAGAAGTAAGAAAAAAAACATTCTTATTTACGTACTAACTAACGTATTTACTTGTTTTATATGTACATACATGTAAGTACATACATACATATATGTACATACATACAAGCAATATGTGAATTTGTGGAATAGCCAAACACTATACTCTATACAATACAACATCATTCTATCGTATACAGACGGATAATATAAGTGGTCGTCGTCGTGGTTGTATGTATCTTTGTTTTGTAGTCTAATTAAAATCGTTAAATTCCATTATAATTTTTTTTTGGGCAGATAAATTAAAAATATGTAATTCGAAAATTGCATTTCGTATAGAGTTCGATTTTTTTTTTTGATTTTGGTTATAATTTAAAACAAAAATATTTTTCTCGTGTTATTCTTAATTCCAAAAAGATAATTCAAAGATAATTAAAAGAATTTTTGATTTTTTTTGCAAAACATTTTTGATTTTTATTGAGTGTTGAAAGGAATTTTTCATTACTACTTTTTTCTCCTTTTTCGTTTTCATTTTTTCAGTTTGTTTGTTTTTTTTTTCGTTTCGATCATTTCAAAAAACAAATGAAAATATTGTGAGAATTGTGAAAAAATTGTTGTTTTATAAAATATGCATACGAGAAAATATGTTCCTGTATGTTAGATTATTTTTGTTGATGTTCTTTTGAAAATTTTTGATTTTGGTGAAATAAAAAAAAAAAAAAAAACAAAAACAGTGAAGTAAAAATAAAAATTCTTCTGTTACTGCTTTTTATATCGAAAAAGATAACTTTAGCTTCAATACAAAACTCCAATAATAATTATTGGTGTAAAGATTTGTTTTTGTTATTGAAGTCTCCTCTTTCCATTACTCAAATACAAATATACGCATATATACGGAGCATGTAGTTTTATTTATTTATTTTATAAGCCATTCAGCAACATCATCATCATCATCGCCATCAACATCACAATCATCTTCTTTGACATCATCAACATTTATGTACCAAAAATATTAACAGAGTGTCTACAATACATTGAAATTATTGCAATTGTGTTTTCTTATTTTCTTTTGTTTAAAACAAAAAAAAGAAAAAAAATTAATTTGTATTTTTATCTCCGTGAAGTTCGTTTTCTTGCTTTTCTTTTTTGTCGATTTGATTTAATTAAAAATTTAACATCACAGCAGAAGACAGCGCAAACGTAAATAGCTTGCCATTTAATTGAGAATCATTTGAAGAATCGCAGTTCAGTTATTAAAATATTTTTTTTCGTTTATTAATTCGAAGACGAGGAGAATAAAATCTTCAATGTTTTTGCTCAAATTTTTCAAATGTAGTGTGAATGTAATTTTTAAGGTAACATTTTATACGATTAAATTGTAAGTGATATAAAAACAAGTCAAAACTGTATACACAGTGTAGGATTTTTTTACCTTGTGCGTTGTGTGCACCCTACCCTCATACATAAAACATAAAATATAACTCGTTAAATATGCAATAAAAATTTTTATAAAAGTGTGTTTAGTTTGATATTTTCTAATTGAATTTGTGATCTTTTTGAATAAGTGAAAACTGAATTGCGAAATATTTTCTGTGTTCGAAATACAAAAAAAGGGCATTTGAAAGTTGAGTATAGTAGTATAAGTACCTACTATAAATTTTTGTGAATCCGTAAACCTTATACGAGTATATTTTTGCTGTGAAATTATACATATATCGAAGGATGTTTATACATTTTTAAATTGCGTAAACGGATTAGTGTTAAACAACAAACGGATCGGATTAGTATCCAAAAATAATCAACAGACATATTACAAGGATGCTGATTTGGTATGTATATCAAATGAGAAAGATTTCTATTTGAAAATTCATTAAATTTTTGTCTACTTAAAGTTCAAACTGCACCCATAACTTAGGTAAAACAGAGTTCGTAACACAGAGTTTATAGTCGTCACATTTCACATTCATGTTCGTATGGAGATATTATATGAGCTTAATTTTAAAAGGAATTTAATAATTTTAAATGTAGTCCATTCACTGCACAAATGCACATACATACACATAACTACTATCACTACTATGTATACTTTTAAGGAACCTCTATCAGCCTATCACGTATTTATGTCGTTTTGGATTATGAATTGCTTTTCACTTAAAAAGGAATTTTTTTTTTCTTGTAAATTGAATTCCTTAATGAATGTACATGCTGAGATTTTTGTATGTGATGTATGTTCACTTCTTTATATGTAAGATTCAATAAACGAGATAATTTATCTAATTAAAAATAATAGAAAATGGTAGAGAGAAAAAATACAAAATACAAACAATTTCCATTTTCAATTATAACGACAAAACAAGATCCGGCTAATTATTATTATTTTTACCTTATAAAAAAAGTTATGTATACGCATATGAAAACATTCATGCGTCCATACAATATGTAATACATTGTGTTTATGTAAAGAGAAATTTTCATTATTTTATTATTGAATAGATATTTCAATCATAAATAGATATGTAAGTAGTATAGCTAAAGGTATGGGTGAGTTCATGTTTGCAGTTCTAATAAGTTAAAGTTAGTTCTGCGCAAAAGCATTATCATGTTCATGTTGTTTTCTGCTCGAAAGCAGTAAGTTCATCATCATCATCATCAGTGGCGCTTCAGTTTATGTCGAGCCTGGGCCTTCACCGAAGTGATCTGTAATCTCATTCCTTTATTACTATCATAAAGTAAGTTCGTATTGATAAAACTGCAAAAATGTTGACTGTAAAATTATATATCTGCAAACGAATGCGAAGAAAGAAAGAAAGCTTCAACATTGGAGAACGAAAGTGAAACAATTTATTATCTATTATCCATTATTATGTTTAATCACAAAATTATCAAGTATTTCACTTTTCTTTCAATTTTTTTCTTTGCTGAAGCACATTCATAAAAACAGCACTGCAGTAAGTCAGTTTTTCTGCTTAGTTAGCACTAAATTTTAGGACTGAAAATGCAATACTGCAATCAGTATTCTGTAAATATGAACTCACCCTATATTTATATCTTTGAAGAAGAGTTATGTATACGAATATTATGTACCCATGCACCTATACAGATAGATATAGAAATATTATAATTTAATAACTCATAACAAAATCTTTACATTATTCGAATTTATAAAAATGTGTTATGATAGCCATTTCTGTGTAAAGTTAAAGGTCTATCAATCACTTCATATTGTTGCTTATACTAAGTATTTTTATGATGTTCAAATTTCTTTGTTTTCATTACATTTGTTCCTCTTCTTCTGAACATTATTGCTTTTATATTCATTTTAAAGAAATATAATACATAATTAATAATAATAATTAATAATCAATAACTTATTTTATTGATTGAAAACATAGCTATAAGTACGTAATTACGGATTGGAAATGTAATTTCCAGTCTACAAAAATATACATATATGCACATATTTATGAGTAAGTGAACGATGTTTGTACACTTCTTCTTAAACATTAAACACACATGAACATAATATTTAAAAGTATTCGTTAACACATACAGAGAACAAATATGTGTGAGAATAAAATACCCAAAATACCTAAAAGAAGTCAAAATAAAAACAGATAAATAATCATTTTTTTGTAAGGGCAAATGGGCAATGCAATTATATTGTATAATCTTCCCTCCATTTCTTCCTTAGGTTTGTTTGTTATCTAGATAAAAATACGAATTATAATTGAAGAATGAAGATTGAAGGGAAGTCAATAATAATGATAATTAAAAAAAATTTCTGACTAACCATCAAAATAAATAAATTCATTCTACAGGTGTGTGTCACAAATACTATCAAACATCTATCTATGCAACTATATAGAGTGTTACAAGCACAACCCAATAAAACATCAAAATACGAAACGACGAGTATACGTATGTAATGCTAAGAAAGATTTCCAATTTCCATTTAATTTACTCACATTTCCAGCTGTCCAACACAAACACACTACACCAACACCGTCATGAATTTTACTTAATTTCTCGTTCTCTCTCTCTCTGTGTTTTGTAGATTTCAGCTGATGGACAAAAAACGCAAAAAAAAAAAATCTTATGCTGGTTTGAATTTTTGATATTGTAGAAATCTATGGAAGTTTGTCGCTTAAATCTTTTGTTTTTCTTATGGTATGACTTCATGAAATTTGTTGCAATTCTTTACAGATTTAAGCCAGTCTAGTATTTTTTTTTTTAAATAAATAAAATGTTTATATCTTATTTGTTCTATATTTATGTTAGAAAAATATAACAAAATAAAATTAGCAGTTTACTATATGTGAATGAATGAAAATACAGTTACATTTATTATAGATAATGTCTCTGATGCAGTTGTATTCTGAGATTAAATACTAAAATGTGCATATTTCGCACTAATTTTGTTTTCTTATAGATGTATACGATATCTGTTTATAGGTACAGTGTTTTGGTACGGATATAAATAAATACACATACAGACACAAATGCACATTTTTTAATTAATGATTTACAATCAATCTACTTTTAAAACAAAAAAAAAATGTTCATTTTGAATTTCATTTTAATCTTTTCTGCAACATTTAATTTACATACGAGTACGTGTATGTATATGTAAGAGTAACTGTTTTTCCTCATGATTAATAGTCAGTATATAATGATGTGTTCTATAACACTTTTATTTAAAATAAGTATAAACTTGGATATATGTGAACGTATAACTGATCAACACTCATGTATAGTACATTGAAATTTTGAAGAAAAATTTTCGAACCCAGTAAAAAAATTAAAGTATAGTTGAATTAAGTGTGTGTAAGAATAACAAATTCAATTACAAATCTACGTAAAGTAAACTCTATTTACATCGAATGTACACATATATGTATGCATAGATAATGCGATAACTGCGATCTATTTAGCTGGAAAATTTTACAGTAAAACTATAAAATGATAAAACGGTATTCATTTAGAAATATTAAGCAATTAACATAACCATTAAAAAGTAAATTAAATTAAATTTAGATCAATGATTGCATTTTTTTTTTGTTTACTAGTTTTTCAGTATATTTGGAATCAATCAATTTTTATGAATTAATTTCACATTAAATTTAATTCAATTAATTGACTTGCAAAGTATTTGAATATTGTTCGGGGAAATTGTGGATAGTTATTGGATTTAGAATTTTTAAAATAAGTAAATAATCTACAGAGAAACATCAGCTTCTAATAAGCATTGATTTTAGCTTCTTGGGTGCCTGGTGCACTTCTAAACTTTTCGCTCTCTAGGTTGAAACTTTACTATTTTATACTACAGTGGACTAGCTTAAATGCACAGGAGAATAAGAAGAGAAACTGCTATACGCGTATCTTTCTTTGCTTTTATTTCTACTATTCTTTGTACATCACAAACACTCAAAAGTTCAATGACCATGTTTGTTTACAAACGAAAATATAGGTCAAAATATTTATCGGTTTTTCTTGTTTACACGGATCTTCTTTCAATTTCAAATTCTTCTCCTTGCTCACCCACTACTAAATGCAGTACCTAATATACACAAAAAGAGGAGAAGAGAAACTATTATTCGCATATCTTTCTACATTTATTTCTACTTCTCTTCCTCTTCTCCTTTCCTTTTGTAGATTAGGTACTACACTTTGGGAGCCATGTACGCTATGTACGAAGAAGAATTCAAATTGAAACAATATGCCTGTAAACAAGAAAAACCTATATAAATGTATTGACCTATATTTTCATATGTAAACAAGAGTGGCCATTGAACTCTTCAGTGCATTTATGTAGGTAAATAAAGTTCATGTTTGATTTATTTTTAATTGAAAATTTCGAAAAATGTTGATGTATGAACTTTTCAATCTGAACATGTCTTTTAATCAATTATTCTCCTATCAACTATTCATATAATAATGTCGATTTTGTAGTTCGATTCGATAATATCGAGTTCAAACAACTTCAACTTGATAGGATTTTTTGTATTTATCGTAGAACCCGATAATATGGAATCGAATTTGGTACCAACTTAATTCAACAACTTCACCATTTTTTTTTTGAATTTATGTATGAAATTAATTTATGACCACACAATGAGAATTATACTGTCGAATAAGAAACTCATTTTAATCGTTTAGCATTAAGATAACATCGAATTACACGATAAGCTATTTTGTTCGATAAGTTCAGGTACATGCTACACGATCAACCATGTTCGATATGTCGAAATGAAGAAAGTTTGATATCGAACTACTGGATTGACGTAAATACAAGAAAAAAACACGATTTATTTATTTATTTATGAATTTTTTTTTTGTTTTTGAAAAATACATAATTCATTGCAAAATTCTATTAGCTAAGTAATAGAATAGAGAAAAATATCAATTCAAATGCTAATATTTGAAGAAAAATATCGAGAAAAAAAGTAAAAGTTTCCCAGTGATCTCACATAAAATTTTTGATCATAATTTTGATTTTCAAATAATCCTCGCTTATTGTATTCTTTTGTGTGGATATTAATTCCCATATTTAAAATTGTATTTATTATGATTTGCAAGTGTAGCTACATAGATCTTAAGAAATTCATGTGGCTAGATGGAGCTGTATTTAATCGAAGACAGGTATTACATTTTTTTTTTAAAATTATAATTTTAATTGTATTATGGATAAAATCGTATATACGAGTAATGTATACGATTATTTGCACACATTTTTAATTGTATGTTAAATAGGTACTTTTTTTACATCATAACTACGAACTATGCGTGTACGTAGTGTTTCTTTAGGAAAAATAAAACAAAAAAAAAAACTAAAATCATAGACAAAACAAATAAAAATTAAACAATTGTATGATAATTTTAAGAAACAGAGTTTTGCATTGCCTTTTTTTACGCAATTTTATTCCACAGTATTTTATTTTAATTTTTTTTTTGTAATCCATCATCTTTTAGGTATTGCTATTTTCAAAAATGAATTTTATTTTCTCAAAATTGTTTTGAAAAAAAAAGAGAAAAAAAAAAACAGAAATGAATGAAAAGTGAAAAATTGAAAATGATTTATAGGTAAAATGTTCGAATATGCATTATGTTGTGGTGCGCATAAGTATGATACATACAAGTGTAGCTTGGATATAGAAACGTACATACATACTCGCACATAACACTGCACTCAATAAGTCTCCGGTCTAGCTAAGAAAAACAAAATTTCTTTCTCTGGAGTATTTTTTTTGTTTCTACAAAAAGCTAGTAATCGCTGTGGGCCAGATCTGGAGAGTACGGCGGGTGAGGAAGCGTAATTCGTTCAATTTATCCATTGTCTTTATCGACGCCTCGTTGATGTTTTTGGTCCGGTGGGAGCAAATACAGCACCCATTTCGAAAGCAACTTACGCATGCTTAAATGTTCGTGTTAAATTGTGAACACACTACCTTCTGATATCTTTAAGGTGTCAGCTATCTCATGCAACTTATCACTTTACGATCTTTCAAAATTATTTTGTGAACCTTTTCTTAATGTTTTCTGGAACAACTGTTGATTTTGGGCGACCAGATCGTTCAGCATCATCGGTGTTTGTACGACCGCGTTTAAATTCAGCATACAAATCAATTATTGTGAATTTTTCTGGTGCAAAGTTTCCATAACACTTATCAAGCCACATTTTGGCGTCAACAGTATTTTGCGCATCAAAAAACAATGTTTATTCAGCAAATGAAATTCTTTTTTATCCATTTTCTTGAAAAGCACCAAATTGATGTCACTAAAACATCTGTAACTTGTAAACTAATTGTCAAAATGTTATGAAATTTTGACACATAACATTTGAAGGTTGGTAATATTTAGAAAATATATGGAACTGCCAATAGTATTGCTATATATGTATGTGTCAGACCGGGAACTTTTTGAGTGGAGTGTTATACAGTCTCTATTTAAAAAAATATTCATTTTAATTAAATCATTTATTTAATTTTATATTTTTATTTTGATTTTAATGTTGTCTGGTATTTTACGTACGTATTTCTATTATCATAATACTATTACCTATTACACATATCAAAAATCACAACAACAAAAAATATAAAGAGAAGCTGTATATGTATACATAGCGACAATAAAATTCTCATAATAAATATTAAATTTCACTTTTAATACATCGGCTTCATAAAGTTATGAGAAATTACGAAAAATACAAAAAAAAACATTTTTTTTTTTTTTATTTCATTCTGTACGAATATTTTTATAAATTTCGAAATTAATTTATTTATTTTCAGTATTTTTTTTGTTTTCTTTTTATTTCATAAACATTTTGTACAAAATAACAACACTTGCATGTACATACATAGTCTACACTCATCGCGTATAAATGCTGAATTGATAATGCTGAAATCAGCATTTTTATAATATATACGAGTATATTTGTTTTTCAAATTTATATTTGTTTCTTCGTAAACACAATGAAAAATTTAAGCGTTTGTTGCACTCATCATAATATCATCATATACTGTTGTGGAAAAAGAAAACGTAAATAATATGAAAATTTATGACTGTAAAATTTTTCACAAGATATCGAATGTTTTCATAATGTACAAGGTACAAGTGGTACAAGTGTACATATTTTCCCCTAAATTACGTTAATTATGTACTCATAAGAATTAAATTTTTTTTTTATTTGTTTTGGAAGAATGATTTTTATATCGAAAAATTTTGTATAGTAATTTTTCTTGTATAGGCTGTGTTTCAAATGACAAACAAAAGTTATTCGATTTCATTATATTATCCATTGTAGAATTTTTGTTCTTTTCTTAACGATTTGTCAACATTAAAGGTACATTCACAATTCAGTCCAGATTACGTTTTCGCCCAGCTCAGATTAATTCATAGCGAGATTGAAATCAGTGTTGTACTTCTAATCTGATCATGCTGGCAATATTGGAAATACCAATACTTCTATATAATAACGAATCGACGCTGAATTCTGAATACCATTTATAATCTGGACTGAATTGTAAATGTACCTTAATTATTAACTTCGTATAGACCTGCGTCAGATACTTATTTACGATGAGTTTTTTCTTTTTAAATCGCATACAGTTCTGTTCTAAGGTATAACGTATACGAATGAATACCTACACCACTAGAACATAAAACAAATACAAGATACAAACCATATACAACATTCATTAACATATCGGCCTATCGGTCTACAATTTACTTACATTTTACATATGTACAAACATATACGAGTACTTATTACATATGAATTACATGGTATGGAATTATGTATGTATGTTAAGTTGTTATAATGTTTTGCCATGCACACTCTATACTCATTTACAATGTAAGTAAAGTATTAAAATTCGCTAGAGTGTAACATAAAAATTTCTGTTATTATTACTACGATTTCTTATAAATGTATATACTATATATTCGAAAATAATTATTATTGTTGTTGATATATATTCAAGGTAGCCATCATATTATCTACTTGAGTATTTGTATCTGTATGTATAAAATGTGTTCATATTTCTACCCAGCAAACAAAATGATTCGAGAACGATTCCAGTTGGAATAATTTTAAAACGAAAATTCATTCTTTGAAAGTGAGCTGAGATCGAATCAAATACCGCAGAAAAGGGCATTGGAGTGTTGATGGAATAGATTCTCGAATAATTTTCGAAAGGTGTATGTGTGTTGATATTCGCTTTTATTTTGCAATAATGTGTCGAGTTCGATTCGCTTTTTTAAATTTATCTCGAATTATAAAAATCTGCATCATTTGACGAAAGAGTTTCAAACTTTTGTTTTTACTTTTTTTTTTTACCAAATTATATTCTTCATGAATTTCTCTAAATCTATGTGCACATGTACCATTTTTCACAAAAACGAAACCACGTCGAATCAATTTCGAATAAGTAGTTTGTACACGATCCAATATCGAATTCGTCATAAAAGAATAAATTCATTTAAGCGATTCGGGCTCAAATCTCTCTCCGAAACGATTCTCTTGTTGAGTAATTTTTTATCTTTATTTTTCTTAAGCTAAAGGCTGACGACGTGAATGATTTTCGATATTTAATCGAATCGAAAATTTTTGCTATATCGAGACTTCGTTAAAATGTTTGCTGGGATATAATAAATATAAAAGACGGTAGAGTACTCTGTGTGCATATTATACGCAGGTGGGAAACTCCTTCTTAAGTATACCGTATTCTATTGTAATAAAAGCATAAGCAGACGTATGTACATGAAATACAACTACACACATACATATTTTTATTTTTTGACTTTTATTTCTTTTTCAATTTGTTATTTTAATTTCTATAAATTTTTATTTTTTTCTTTTTTAATTTGGTTAAAGTTTTCCCTCACTTTTTTATTTTTAGTTTTTCTTTCGATTCCATATTTTAAAATGTATTTTTTTTTTCTCAAGTCTACGCTAGTACTCTGTATTTAGTGTGTGTGTATGTGTGTATTTAGTATTAAAGTTTTACTACGCTTTACGAAAACAAAAAAACCGATCATTTTCGTCTTTTTTTTTCTATATTTTTGCTGAATATGTGTAATAATGTATTTCCTTCTATGTACTAAGTACATATGTTAGATAAATGTACTCGTACATACATACTCGTTCAGGTATACATTATGAGATCGTTATAAACTGTAGACATGTAATTACAATTGTTATTATTTTATTACATTGTCGTTGAATTGGAAGTGTTGTGCATTTTTGTTGTGAATTTTTTTTTGTTTAATTTTTGTTGTTTTTATTGTAAAACATATGACAAGACTTTAATATGTGCTGTTGTGTGTGTGTTGATTTTTTGAAAAATTATATTTATGTTTCAAAATGTTGTTGTTTTTTTTTGTTGCATTTTTTTTTTTTCATTCAGTAATTTACTGAATTTCTGGAGATGATGATTTACTTTTATTTTATACCTATACGTGTTATAATGTACGAGTAAATGTATCTTTACAAATTTTTCAATAAAGTACCGTGAGGATAGGATATAAAGAATACAAATAAGAAATAAATTTATAGAAGAAGACTACTAAAGAAACAAAAAATAAATAAATATTTAATGCAAATACGAGTACATACGATTTTTGATAGAATATATTAAAGGATTTAATTTATATTTTGTTTTTGGTGATACTTACTTTGCTTGCGTTGTTACACAGCTATACTCAAAGAATAACACCGTGTGTCGTATTGCGATCGTTCTGGTTTAAATATGTAGTAAGATGTTGTGTTTACATAAAAATAGTGATGTGTTGTATTTTAAAATTGATTTCATGTGTGTTTATCGTTTAATGTCTGCTACAATATATTCATTGTCCTTTATCTTTTACTTTAAGTCGAATCTTGATCATAAAATATGTAGCACACTGAACTAATGAAAGTTAAAGATGGTTAAAGGATAAACTATGAAACCTGGAACGCCTTATAGTTTTATAAAATATTCTATAATGCACACAAATAATTAAATGTATTTATTTTTTGGATAAAAGCTTTCAAATAAAATTAAATTTTAAACAAAATAAAAACTGAAATCACAGTGACACTCGCTAAATATACGTCCTGCTTCTTTATACATTTTTACTCGATTACCTTTTTTCTCTATATACTTGAATTTTGTTTTCTAATATTGAAAACACTAAAACTGTACAAAAATTTTCATAGAAAAACAAAATAAAAAACTCCAAAAAAACTCCAAAAAAAGTCAAAAAAAAAAAATACTAAACTTAATTTGCTTTTTAATTATCAGTTTTTAAAATTGAACACCATAAAAGTCAATATTATTTTCGAAAATAAAAAATGAAAAAAAAAAAAAAAATTGAACAAAAATAAGTATAACGCGACTATTGATATACACTGCACAATAAACTAGACTTACTAAACGCGTTATGTGAAGAGTTCAATATATGCGTTAAAAGTTATAATGTGTTATTATATCACATTTTGAATTTAAAAATATAATTTTTTTTTTTTCAATTTAATTTCATTTGTTATTGTTATTTTTTTATTAAATTTTTTTCTACCTGTACACATATGTATGATACGAGTAGTTACTGTTAATAAGTGTTACTTATGTGTTACAGAGTCTCAAGGTGATTAATGATGAATTGATTAACAAAATACTTAGCTCTACACTCAATAAATAAATCTAAAAAAAATTATTATGTGTGTGATAATAATGAAATAAAATAAAATAAATAAATAAATAAGAAGAAGAAAAATAGATAATCAATATACATATAACCTAACCAAACTTCTAACACCTCTATAATAGCTTTGATTATTTGTATTTACTTTTTGATTTTCCGATTTGATGTCGCTTCATTTTCCGTCATTTTTATAAAATATACAATTACTGCGGTATTTCTCTATACTTTTACTAAGTTTTATACAACATTTTCATTCGTATTGCTACTGTTCGTTCGTGTGTATTGTATATATGGGGCTGTTACTTGCCACATAAAACAAACATAAAATTTCGTTTATTAATAAAATATACTTACTTTATGTACGTGATATTAATTAATATGCCATTCAGTGAATCTTTTCAAAATTCGAATGAATTTTGTGTTATACAAAAAACAAAAGAAGAAATAAACGTCCAATGAATACCGAAAATTATATACCTACATATAGGTATCTATTCAATATTAATAACAATAATAATGTGTACATTTATTGTTATATTTTGTTACCATATTTGTGTGCGTTGATTGTGAAACATTTATGTCGAACGAAGTCAACCATATGAATGACGACGATTAAAAAAATCAAACAAAACAAACAAATTAGAAAAAAAGAAAAAGAAAAAATTGAAAATTAAAATTAATATCTATACAAGCTAATATGAGTTTTAAAAGAAAATTTTACATACATATATGAATAAATTTTGAATGCAATAGAATATTGAACAGAAAATATTCATTGAAAATCAATAAGTCTATGTGCTTTTGCATACATTATGCACATCAATTTTTAGGTACTATACATAGTATACCCGAACACATAAAACAAATATCTTACGAATACGTACAAATATGGTATACAGAGTGCATGCATTACTGATGAAATAAAAAATGATTCGAATGAAATCACATAAAATGAAATGACGTGTGCAATATAATTAGTTATTATTCTTTTGATCTATAATAATGCACAGGCACACAGGCAGACACGCAAAGCTATATATACTTGTTGATACAGACGATCATAAATGTGTTCGTATATACTCTTCTACATTCAAATCAATTACTCAATTTTGCATAATTTCATCACATTTACAATTAACAAGTAAACTACAAGTGAAAATATGATTGGACATTTTTTCGAGTTTTTCCTATACGAATAATTTACTATAAAATGAGGAATATAGGTGTTTTTCTCAACATTCGAGATTCAAGAATAAAAATACGATGTCAAAAATCACATTAACACAGTTACCTGGAGTGGAGAGAAATAATATGAATGAATGAGAATGAAAATACGAATATTGTGAGTGTAGTACTAGCATTGCCCATATCGTAATAGGAATAAGAATAGTCCGATGTCAACAATTCCAATACCAGTGTTTACTATCCGCATATTTCTATCCACATAATGCGTTACATTTCATTCAAAAGAAAATCGTACTCTTCAATTGGAGAAAATCTTCTCTTCTTAGAAAATTCGTATTCCAAAATTAACTGTCGCAATAATTTGTACGATCAAATCCCATCAAAATTGGATCATTAATTTGTTATATAATCGAAGTTTTTATTTTCCAAACATCGATTTTTAAAATAATATGACAATCGATTAATAATAATAAATCGAAGCTTTTCCGTTGGTTAGTAAAAATATGAACAATCGAGTGTAATTGATTATTCTTCGATTAATCGATTTCAAACAAACTCTGACAAATAAGTACCAGAGCTGATTGTATTACAAACAATAAGATAATTTTGTAAATGTTCGTCAGAAATTAAACACAATGTGCGAGGAGCTTAATACGGGCCCATGCAGTGTGAAACTGTGAAGAGGATACACTACAATCTTTTTCCTCATAATGTATGAACAAAATTGAGTTCAAGGAAGATGAATGCTCTCGAGAAAGCCTAAGAGGGAAAATAAGTATTTGATTTTCGTGAATCGTGAAGTGTATTGTGAGCATGTGTGGATGATTTGAGGATACAATCTTTTTTCCTTGAGCTCTCCTTTTTGTTCTATTTTCTCAATAATTTCTACAATCGAATCCCATCAAAATTGGATCTGAAATCTGATGCAACATGCAGCCAGTAAACAAATGCAAATCAGGCTTATTCTCATTCTTCCTCTTCATGTTTTTTTTTTGGATTTGTCTTCAATTTTAATTGTATATTTATATATGTACAACGAGTACCTATATGTATATGTGCTTAGCTAGTTAACGTGATTTGATTTATTAATTGTATTATTAGCACCAAAGAATTATATGCACATCATAAATGCAGAGACAAATATGTAATGTGTTAATTTAAGAGCGAGAATTAGTCATAAGAAATTATATTACTATATGACGATTCTAGAAACAGAAAAACAAAAACGAAATACAAATTTGATGTATCAAATTGTTGAATGAGTTATTCTACAGTTCTAAAAGGAAAAAAAAAGAAAATAAAACTATAAAATTAAATAAAAAATATATAAAGAAGTAAATGAAAATAGGAAAAAAAAAATATATAAAATTTTATCTACAGGTGTCTCTAAACGAATACTTTGAGGAAGAAATTTTCATTCGAAATTTAAAGATAAAAAAAATAAAAAATAAAGAAAACCGAAACAGAACAAATTGAAGAAAAATATTTTTCATTCATATAAGTACTTAAGGTGTACATTATGCATGCATTTACATACTCGTATACTATGTTCCATAAATGGAATTACATTATAGGTAGTAGACATTTTGTTACCGACTTACTCACATATATAAGTTCATCATTTCTCTGTTTTTATTCTTAAATGCAGTACCTACCATTCCTATTTATATATGTATATTCGGTATAGTCATAGGTCAATAATTCTATATAGTGAATTTTTTTTTATCTGTTCGTGTTTTCTAGCTCATTTTCATTATACACTCGCGAGTCGCATTGTAGTTAAATGATAATGTATCTAATTTGTATTTTTAAATTTAAAGATATTAAGTATGTACATAATGTACATGCACATATAGGATAAGGTGTACTTATATGCCGTAAAAGAATATTTTTTTTTCTTCATTTTATTAAAACACTTTTTTCATATCAAGATGAATATTTTTAAATTAGAAAAAGAAAAAATAAAGGAATAAATGGCAGGGTGAATCAGTTTATTTTCAATGAGTCTTTGAAGTGATATAGTGTGAAAATTCATTGTTTTATTGTTTAGTGAAATCAGTAAATATCTTAAGGCCTTACCGTCTAACTATACAATCGGCATTTATGACACAACACAAACATTGGATAAAAAATAAAAGAGGTATTCACTCAGGCTAGTATTTTAGCTATTGTGTATTAATACATAATCAAATTTAGTGTGGAGTGAACATACTTTGTAAATACTCTTGTTGTATCAAAATTTTCCAGTCAGCTGATATAGTTTGACAATTAAAATTTTAAAATTTTTAAATTTAAATTTTATCAAAATTTACCAAATGGCTACTGTGTGTTCAACTGTCAAAATATTTACTACGAAATACTACACAGAAAAAACATGCCTTTACCCTATTGTTTTATTACAATGATTGGCTTACTTGATTTTATATGGGAGAAAATAACAAGGCGTAGTATATTAGCAAAATGTAGTAAAAATACTTCGAGTATAAATATACAAGGCCAAATACTAGAGAGAGTGAATACCTCTAAAGTGTGTTAAAACATAACATATACACTAAACAATAAACAATAGAAATTTCAAAAAAATGAGGTTATGTGTGATCATGTTAACTGTGTTATCTGCTTATGTCAAGTATTTGATGTTTAACGAATTTTTAACGAATGTCAATTCATGTTCAATTTATTGGTTTCGATGTATTCACAGCACGATATACGTTATAATCTATGTATGTCAGTTATATCGATTATAGTTAGCCCTTTAAGGTGTCTAGCCATGAATAGAGAGTTAATAGGACAGTTCCATTCAATTTCCTTTACAATCTACATAGTTTATTCTATAGAAGGAGAGAAGATGATATCTATATAGAACCCTAATCAATCAGACATACATATTTGTCATTTGTTATCGAAACTCTCATCTATATAGTAGTTAAACTTATGTCCAATTCTTAGATGCGTCGAAGAATCTCGATTAATATTAAAATTTTTATGAATATATTTTTACAATTTTATTAACCCAAGGATGTATATTACGATAACCGTTATAATGTCTATACACTCTTCCACTTAATGCACACTAAATCATTGCATATATACGTTATTTATTTATATTTTAAATTTAAAACATTTTTGTAGTACCTTTCTATTAAAATTATCAAAAACAAAAACAAAATATATATTAAAAAAATATAAAATAACAATGGACAATAGAAGAGAGAGGAGTTTATCCTTCCCCCTTTTTAAAAAAAAAATACTATTTTCTAATTTCCTTCCGTTCAAGTTTTCTTGTTTTACTTGTTAAAGAAATATTTTCATTAATTTCAGTAAATTTCACATTATACCTGCACTCCCTGTTTTCGTTTTACCAGTAAAATTCGAAAGAAAAAAAAAAAAAAAATAAAATAAAATAAAATTAAAACAAATAAGAAAATAATAATAAAAAAATATTATGATACATAATAAAAAATAAAATAATAATAATATATAATATAATACAATTTACATATTTACATATACATAATATGTACTTTTTTTTTAGTATTTATTACGCTATATCGAAATAATGTTAGTAGAGGTTGAGAAATTTTTCCGCTTCACGGTAGTTTGATTTGTTTCTTTTTTATATAATGTACTTAACTTAGGAGCATACATACTCGTATATGCAGCATATATCTATATCTATTATCTTTAGTAATAAAAATAATGAAAATGATAATAATAATTAATATAATGCATATGTATGGATCTATGAGTAAAGGAAGTTTAGATACATATGTATCTGTATATACATTTATCGTTTCTTATTATTTTTTTATTTATTTATTTAAATAAAAATAAAAATATATTCCCTGTATCTTATGTGTAATAAAGAAAAAAAATTTTTTCAAGAAAAGTCCTACTAGCTACTTACTTTTTATATTCTAAAATTCGTTACTGTAATTCATTGCAGAACTTTTACGATTACGTTAAATATGTATTTGATCGCAAATAAAGAGAGATGGTAAATTGTTCTAATATGCAACATAATGTTTCAAGAATTTGTAATTCTAATGTAAATGTGTGTACAAAATTTTCATTATCTTTTTGATGTAACATGCCATTCACCAATACAATTTTTCATAGTCATTTTATCATGACACTTCTTCGTCTTCTTCGATGCCATTATAAATCAGTCATGATCTCAACGGAACAAATCGTCTCTGAACCTCCAAAAGTCTGGTATTAGTACTCCAGACAACTCTATCAACCGGTATCTCTTTTCCAGTTTTCTGCTTTCAATAACATCCGGGCATCCCTCGCAACCACGTCTTCTCATCGTGTTCTTTATGTGTCTCTAGATCCAACTCATCTCTCTGGAACCATGTTTCTATAACTTTATCATGGCACTAATTCACTAATAAATAACCACTGAGATTTCGGTGTAATATAAAAAATAAATTTAAGGATTTTAGAAAATAAAATCAATTAGTATTTATCTTAAGTCTGCATCAAAACAATGTAATAGTTGAATTTTTTTGATATACTTATGGTCATTCATAACTTATTATGCTTACAGTTTTGAGTTTATAAAACGTCGTACTACGTCTTACTGCATCAGAGTAATGCTGTGAGTAGTTAAAAGTGTTCACAACAACAATTATGTAGCTATTGCTCTCTGCACATCTCAAATTCTCCAAAGTTAAATGACCATGTTTGTTTACAAATGAAAATATATAATAGATCAAAACATTTATCGGTTTGTAGTACACACAAGTAAAGGAGAAGAGAAACTAGTATTCGCGCATCTTTCTAATTTCTCTTCTACTTCTCTTTCTATATTTGTGATTTAGAAAACGGAGAAGAAAGAAGAGTAGAAAGAGGAGCGGAAAGAAGAGTAGAAAGAAAAGTAGAAAGAGAAGTAGAAAGAAAAGTAAAAGGAAAACTAGAAAAATACGCGAATAGTAGTTTCTCTTCTCCTTTTATTGTGTGAATCATGTAACTGTAACTGTAGTAGGCGAGAACGAAGAAGAATTTAGAATTGAAACAACAAAAACCAATAAATGTTTTGACCTATATTTTCATTTGTAAACAAACATGGTCACTTAACTCATCATGAGTATTTGTGATGTAAACAGAGAAAAAAGTTCTTTATAGAAGTACGCTCAAGTTCAAGTGATATTTCTTTGTCGTCAAACTTTCATTTTGTTAACAAAGATTTGCTCGGACATATCACCATGGGTGTAATACTGTCTGTATTGTCATTCAGATTCAGATGTGTTATGTCCATTTTACTCGATTAAGTCTTACATCTTCATAAGAGTGCGGTTGCATTATGGTTTCCAAATTACAGAATATTCATTCATGCGCATTTTTTTACACGTAATCCACGCACTCCTATTATTTAACTTTTACCACAGAAAATCATAAAAATTTTAAAAATTTTAATTGAATTCAACATTCAGTTATACAAAAGTATTTCAGTCGCGGTAATTAAAATAACCAAACGACAAATAAACATCGAAAAAACAATTCATTTTCATAGTTTAAATACCAAATAAATTCTAATTAATTAAATGAAAAATTTAAAAACAGAAGTAAAATACTTTGTATTAGTGTGATCGTAAAGTACGTACATGTATATACATTATCTATGCGTTTTTAATGGACAGAAATCCATAATCTCTTTCGTTTTTGGTTTATCCAAATCGTAATGGAATGGAAATACAATGTTTCAAAAATTTTAAAATTTTATATATATTTTTTTTTGACAGAAAATAAAGAACAAAAGTAACAATTAACAGCAACAATATAATGCTGATGTTTAATTCAATTACATATTTTTGTTTTTCATTTTTCTTTTAAACATTGTATCCGTATAAGTATGTGTGGACCTATATATAAAGTCATGCAAATAAAATATTTAATTTCGATTAAGTTTATTAGATCAGAAACGTATTAATGATTTGAAAAATAAACAAAAATTCAATAAAACAAAAAAAAAATTGAACGAAAATTATTGAATCTTTGCATATATGTATGTACATGATATATCATTTACACAGCATGCACATGAAAGTGTATACATTTACCAATACTTACTATATGCGCAGGTATACATGCATGTATGATACATTAACATACTTGGACTACAACTAATGGTGTACATTTCATATATTTGTGACCTTAATTTGTCACAAAAAAAAAATGATCTGCTGATCACATATTATTTTTTTTTTTTAACATCATTTTATATCATATTCAGAATTCATATAGAAATATATTTTTAGTGCGTACCATACGTACACAGACACACAGCCACGCAAACACAAATAACATTCAGTTCAGTTGTTATTAATTTTCAATCAATCAGACAGATATAGTCTTAAGTTATTTTGTTACAAAGAAAACAAAAAATGTAAACTAACTATAGATCGCAAATAACGAAACAAAAAGCATAAAAAACTTTTTCAAATTTTCAATTTTATTTTATTCTCGTCTTAATTATTATTATTATTTTAAAGGAGTTTATAATCCGCATGCGCATACATGTATATAATATGCGATATGCGCATAATATGCTATCGTACTAGTACTACATAGTAACATGAATGAAAAATGATTTAAAAATTCATATTTCATAAAAGTAAATGATAATAATTTTTAGCGTGTAGGATGGAATTTTTTTTTCATTTTTTATAGTGGATTTTATCTAATATCTTTGATATGATTTTCTTGGTATTTTTGAATTAAATTTCAATTGATTTAATCATTTTTGTGCAGCGAAAAATAAAATACAAAAAAATAATTAATAAAAAGTGATATAAAAAAAAAAATTGATTGTAAATTCTGTTACCATTTACTGCAGTCTTAATCAAATCAGTAATTTGAAGCGTTGATGGTGGTTTGTTGAAGTGAAGGTTTTAATTAATTTATTTTTTTGAACGAAAATTATAAAATGAGAAAAAAGAGAAAGAAAAAACTGATATAATGAGAAAAGAATATCTATTAAATAGGGAAAAATGAAAAAAAAATTAAAAGCTAAAATCACGATTATTTCAAAAAAATTTAAAATTTTACACGAAAGATATTCATCACAGTACATAAACCTAACTTATAGCTGTGACAGACATATGGTATATTGATACTGATACTGTGTAGCATAAAGAAATTTCTCAACATTTTCATTGAATTAAAATTAAATTATCAAAATCATTATTCAAGGGGCCTGTACACATACGATGTAACTGACAAGTAGTGACAACTAGTCGACAGATAAGTTGAAGTTGGATGAATGTTGTATTGTTTGTAGTTGAATTGTCAGATTTATTGACAGACAATTCGAAAGTCAGTCGACTTGCTAGTCGAATCAAAATCAAACAATTTTAAATTTTCGGGGCGTGGCTTCAAGTTTGATAACTAAATTGGTTGTTTGGTGTCAAGTTGTATATTGTACGATCAAATATCCGAAATTATTTTAACTGCCTTATCATGATATTCGAAGACGAAACGTTTCGTATCGTCTTGTTGAAAACGCGATCATGATATTCGAAACGTTCCAATTTCAAACGATTTTCATCGTCTACTCAGTCGATAGCATTTTGTTCATCGTTTACATATAAATTTATTTTTTTTTTTGGTTTTTAATAGAATTTTTTTTATTTAAAGCATATTACTAATATTTGTGAATATTAATATTAAATTAATTTTTTTAAAAAAATGGAAATTATTATTAAAAATGATATTTCAAAACATCAACAAAATAATAGAAATGACATCGAACCCTTTTTTCTTACAACAAAATTGGAAATTGTATGAATTAAACATTAAAGCTTCGTTTTTATAAGGGATTTATATTGTACCACTATGTACCACTTAATATTCGAAACGATGAAGGTTCATAATAGCAATTTTATATCGTATCGTTTCGTTTCATCGTTTCATCGTTTCATCGTCTTCGAATATCATGATAAGGCGGTAAATTTTCATCTTGCGGTGCACGGACGAAACTATTTTAAAAAGAAAAATATGATTAACGTCAACGACATGAACTCCGAAAACTATTATGTGATAGTCGAACCGTTTGTTGTCATGTCAGGGGAGACATATTATTTTTTTACTTGCCTGCCAAACAGTCATCAGACACATCCAATTTTTTTTCAAGGATGGTATTATCAATTTTTTCACACGATGTGATAGTATGAATACCACATCATATGAATACCACATCATATGTCTGTCATGGGTATAAATAATGAATTACAATTTTTAATTGCTAATGGAAAAATAAATTTAATGAAAAATTTTATAAATGAATGAATTTATAAATTAAAAATGAGAGAAAAATGTACAAAGAAACAACAACAACAAAATTGCTAAATTCATAACATTCATTTAAAAATAATTTTCTTTTTTTTATATTTTTTTAAATGCACACAGATAATAATTGTGAGAAAAAAAAAATGAATTTCTAGTTCATCTCAGAGAAACAAATGATCAATTAAAAAATTTCATAATTTAGTAAACAAAAGAAAAGAAAAAAAATAATTTTTATTAAGAAAAAGGTAAATACACATGCGAACACACGAAGACACACCTTAAAGTATGTTCACAAGAGTAACGTCTTTGATATAAAGTTAACACGAAAAAGTGGTGATACACAATTTGTAATTGATAATCGCGTAATATGCGCACAGTGGTACAGAGTATAGTTTGATGTAATAATAATTTTCTTGAAGTGATTATCAACGAAATGTTAATTATTGAAGAATTTACAATAATTTTGAATAGTATGCGTATTAGAACAGTTAGACAAGTTAAACAGCAACAAAAACCACGCAATAAAAAGCAAACATCATTAGGTAATATTTCCATATAGTTATTGCACAGAATTTAAAAAAAATTTATAAAATTTTAATTTGTTTTTTTCTTAAAAATTCACTCGAGAAAATCATCTAAAACAACTAGAGTATCTAATGCACACATGCGATGAGAAGATTTTTCTTTAAATTCTTCATAATTTTCAATATAATTATTTTTTTTTTTTTTCTGTGTATACGTTTTAGGTGGGCAAACGAACAGCAGTAATAGCAGTAATATTGGAAATGAATATCAGTATAATTTTCAATCGACACCAGCATCGACAACAACGACACCACTATCATCAATACAAAAAAATTTAAATACAAATAATACAACCCCGGATAATAGTTTAATATCGATTGGATCGTTACCGCCACCCGAATACAGAATGCCACCACAACCGCCAGGCGGAGGTAACATTGCTGCGTATTATGGGGAAGCACAAATACCAGGTGCAGCACCAATTGAAACTGGATCATCATCAGCAGCAGTTGCAGCTGCAACAGCAGCAGCTGCTGCATCAATAGCAGCATCAACAGTAACATCATCGATAAGTAATCATCATTTATCGACAAATACAAATAGTAGTAGTGGTATACCATTAAGGACACATTCATCAAAGTTTCCGGTAAGTAAAAATTTGTACTAGAAAAAAAAAAATAAGCACCTAGTTACCACATAAAATTTGTGTAGGATTTGTAAAGATTTGTAGATAGATGACAGATAATTGAAAATTGGAACTAATCTAACAGGCAATTCTTTGGACGATTACTTCAATACAAAAGGCGCTACAGCCCAATTCGAGCCCTGGCCGCCACAAGTTTCTTCCTCCATTGGTCTCGATTTAGCGTTACTGTCTTCCAATATTTTGTCTCTAATAACGTTTGTGCATCTTCGTCCACACCATTTTCCCACCTCTTCCTAGGCCATTCTCGTGGTCTCTTTCCTGCTGCTGGTATATCTCATAGTAGTACTTTTTTAGGAATTCTTGGATCGTGCCCCACCCATCGTAATCTATGTAGTCTAACTATCGTTGCTATTACTTAACGATTATTTAAATCTTGTCATTCATGGAACAAATTATTGTTTCTGACCCTCCAATAATGTAGACCTGCCCGCTTACCTTCTGATCTTCAGTAACGAATACTCGTAATTGGTATAAAAAACCTTTGTCATTTTCTTCTGTTAATTTCTATTTACTTTACAAAATTGAAATTAAATTAAGGTGCACTGCTATAACATTACTGAATATGGCTTACGTATAATTACGATGCTCTTAATTTGATTGTACTTAATTTGTAAAGGCACGCATGATGTGTGAATAACTAATAAATGGATTACAAAATCGTATAATCATAATTGAAGTAAAAGTGTTCAAAACTGAATTGATTAGTGATCTCGTTAAGAAATATATAGAAACTATAAAATAAAGTTAACATAATACGTGATTTGTATATGAGGGTAAAAGTGTAGTGATGATATTTTTGCTATACGTTTTCATTTAATTTTTTTTTCTAACATTTTCGTATGTTAATTTTATTATCATGCCTTGTACATGGTATCTACATTTTTTATTTCTTATATTGAGCTAGTCATTTAATATATTCTTCTTATTGTTTTTCTTATGTATTTTGTATTTATTTTTTTTTTTTTCAAATGAGTAATGAGTTTCCTCATCATCATAGTTTCGTATCAGAGAGTATGGTATGGAAGGCATAGGGCATATCGTATATATTTATAGTTGCTGTTACTGAAAAGAATTATGAGAAAATTCTCACCCATGTTACATTATACGATGAATTGGTTTGATATTTATTTTGTGTATCGCATAACATCGTATCGTCTACATACGTATACATACTAAATGTATGACAGTCATTTATACGATTATTTTTCGTAATTTTAATGTTGATTTCTATCTTAGCATTTATTTATGATCATTATTATATTGTCTTCCATAGAAGTTAAATTATATTTTCATAGATAGTCATGTGTAAATGTAAAATTGTTACTTACTCATACACTGTGTAGCACAAAAAGAATTAACTATTTTACCTTTAGTAAGTATCATGTACTTTTGTTTACCGGAAATTCTTGAACTACATATTTTAACATATTTTAATGAATCTTTATATTACTTATTTGCCTCCTTCTTCTTTTTATTTAATTTTCTTAAATTTTAATTTTAATTTTAACTTTTCTTTTCTTTTTTGTTTCAAATTTATAATTTTCATTCATATGAAAAATTGGAAAAATTTGGAAAACAAATTCTTCCCCAAAAGATTGAACGTGAACTAATATTGAACAGTAATAATGATAAAAGTTCGACAACAAAAATTCCATTAATGAACGATAGAAATAGTGGATTACATTTATTGCAGAGACAGACTGGTACTGTTGCACCAGATCATCCACCAAAACAATTACAAGCATGGGTAAGTTTTTTAAATTTTTTTTTTTTTAATTTATTATTATTTGAATTTTTTTGAAATACTTGCCAAACGTTAACATTATTAGTATCATAGTCCCCAGCTTCCAAATGAAGCTTCACATTTGTCTGTCTTTTAACCGATTCTTGAAACCACATAGACATTTAAAAGGCGAAGATTTCACATACATCACATCACATCACATCATCCATCTTGGTTTTTAAGATCTGCCTCTGCCTGTCATACCCAACATTTCTTTTTCACATAAACGATTTTAGGAGTTATGTAGCAATCATTCCTACCTATTCATTTCATCTTTATGTCTTTGTCAATGCGAATTTTCATGCATGCGCAAATAACTTAAGAGCATGCAAACTAACCATTAAATGGTTAATCATACGATTAAGTAAATGCGCATTCAAATGATAGGGAATTAAGGAATACAATTCACCATATTTTTTGCTATTCGTCAAAGTTCAAGCAGTTTAAATTACTTACTGATATTAGTATTTAAAATCACAAAAACTCGTATAAAAATCCTGAAAACTTTTCTCTTCTCCAAATCCTCAACAATGATCTTCGATTAAAATTAATGTGCAGCAATAAAGAAATGAGAAGAACTTATGAACTTCTTAAAAAGGAAATTAAAAAAAATATTATATCAAACGAAAAATTGAAAACTTTAAAACAGCAATTAAAAAATGCACACACCCACATTAACGTACAAAAGTGTATAACTTCACACATTCATCTCATCTCATCTGGAAGAAAAAAATTCATTTTGTAAAAGCAAAAGGCTAAAGAAATCAAAATGAACAAAATTTATGAAAATATGTTGTTTTTTAGTGACTTAATTACAATACCCAAATTAGGTTCGTATATGTACTTATGTAGTCACATGTAATTGTACATATTCGATACTGCTTGTGTACCATGTGTACTACATTCATTAACCTCCTTCCTATACGGATAAACTCATAAGTGTTCCTTTGTTTTTTCATATAGCAACCTGTTGTAATTTTAAACGGTTATCAAAACACAAAAAAAAAATTATACATACGCATATTTACCCAAACGCGACTATACACGTTCGTACGTGTATAAAAGTGTTCCTTGTATTTTTGCAAATAAATATTAAAAATTCACTTCCTTTATTATGTTTTCCTCTTTTAAAAATTTTTTTTTCCACGCTTAACTCATTATGAAATCGAAAGGAAGTTCAAATAATAATGCAAAAAAAAATAAAAAAATAAATTATGAATAAAAAATTCAAAATGTCTAGTCGTTCAAAAAAAAAAATAAAGAAAAAAAAAGTAAACAAAAACGAAACAAGAGGATCAAAAATTTGTACTAAAAAAAAAAATAAAAATAGTGAACGTTATGTTTTTTTGTCTCGTTTAAATTTTCTTTTAAATTATGCTTACCACTACCACCATTCGTCTGCCTATATGAGAACTTGTTAAATGTGTATGAGAGGAGAGTAAAGTGATGTTGATATAAAAGTTAAACCTTCTAAACCACGCTGTTAATGTGCGTTTTAACTTTGTGGTGAATTATAATTTTTAATAACTTATGTTTGTATCTACCTGTTTAAAATGCGGGTAATTATTATATTACATTTATTACGCGACATTGAAATAAAATTAAGAATGTGTTCCCAAATACAAAATATTCAAGTCGATGATTAATATCGATTTCAGCATAAAGTTTAAATGCGAAGCACAATCAAAACCGATATCTGCCAGGAGAAGCAGAAATTTGCTGGTGTAAAAACAAAATCTGCCATAGTCAATTTTAGAAATACATCGAAAGCCGATTATGCTGTCAGTTGTCATACTTACTTTTTGTTAGAGTAAAGAAATAAAGGTTTTTTCTCTGTATCTACGCTTCTTCATGACAAGAGCTAAATTTGAACATTGGTCAAACACGACAACCAGCAGATTTTCTGCTTAGATGCTTCTGCTGTGATTGTGTCAGCATCTATTTAAAAAGCACTAAACGATATGCTGATTGTAAGCAGATTTCTGTTGTCTACTTTGATTGTGTTTAGCACCTAAAATTCAACTGTTCTAATATGCCAATTGTGAGCTTTCGTTGGCTAACCGAAGGTTGAAGTTGAAGCCACTATTACCAACTTCAGCTACTTTTGTCTCATGGGAATGCACTCTAAAAAATTTTTCCGTTGATCTGTACCTGTACGTTTTAATAAATTTTTATTTTTGAAAAGTTATAAAAGAGGATATGGAAAATAAAACGTTTTTTTTTCAGATTAATAATGTATTCAAAAATAAAAATAAAAGTTTATCATTAAATTCAGAAATGAAAAGTTAAAAAATAACAAGAAATTAAAATACACGCGTATGCTAAAATAAAATTAAGAAATTTCTAATAATGAGAAGGGACGTTGAAGTTTCTATACTCACGCACCCACCTCTGTTAAGATGTTGAATTTTCTAATGATTTTTAATGACCGCATGTATGAATATTTACTTTGTAAATTCGCCTATAAAATACAATTACCTTCATTTTTTTTTTCTTCTTTCTTACGTAACATTTCTTAATTTTTATTGCATTGGTATCATAGCTATTTGGTACACATTATTTTTTGGTGGAAGATAAAAATAAATGAATTATAAAAGTAACACCATCCAAAATATACGTATATGAGTACGAGTATTATGTGCATTACGTGTGAAATGTACATACATTATATGATATGTGTGCGTCGGTGTATTGTATGTATCTACATTTTTCGATGACGTAAAAAACTGTTTTCTAATGCATAACATTTTTATACGCGGTATACATGCATACATACTCGTATAGTACCTACTCATATCTTATAAGCGTGTATTATAAAATCAGAAATCTTTCAAACGATAATAAAATCTGACAAAAATGAACAAAAAAATTAAAAAGAAAAAGGTTTGCTTTTTGTTATATTACGAAAAAATGAATTAAAAATTTCAAAAAAGTAAAAATAAAACTAAAAATTAGTAGAAGTAGTGGTACTGGGTACCATGTACATATAGCATGTACCTACTCATGTTAACTAACATTCAAGAAAAAAAAAAGTAATAAAATTATACCAGACACAAGACAATTCTAAAAATAATGTGTCTGTATGTCCATATGAATGTACATTTGTTTTTTTTTTGATCGACTATAGAATAATGAATTTTGAAAAATTTTTGATTTTTATTTCTCATGCATGATTTTCACATATAACTACATACGCACATGTGTATATACATATTTGTATTGTATCATGTGTACAATTTTATTTATCGTAGATATATCTTATTGTAAGTACATACCATGCGATATCATATAACCGACAAAAATTTTTATGTATCTTCATGAAACGAAATGCACGCATACATATTATGTATGAATATGAATGTATTTATGAAGAATAGAGGTGTAGCTATGATGAATATTCCGCATATTATGTACGAGTATATTGTATGTATGCTAGACGAGGATCGTCTGAAATGTTTCCAGCCCAACACAGAAACAAGTATATTTTCGCTCAAATTATGTTTTATTGTCTCAACTTTTTCTCCCTCTCCTTTAAGTCTATACAGTTTTCCCAACGATGCTTCCATCTTCTCTTAACGCCCCTAAATAATAGTTTTCATTTTGCTCTACAAAATATGATTCTACATCTACGGAAACGATGAATTCTCTTCATTTGATGAAAACTTCTGTCTTGCGAGCCAAACTCTGAGTCTAGGGAAACAGAAAAAAGTTACCAGGGCCAAAATCTGCTAAGTACATATACAGTGGAGGATCGATCAATTTAAATTCGAGTTTATGGATTTTTAGCATGGCAACCACTGAAGTGTGAGGCGATATTCGATTTTTATTTCATTTTTTAAAAAAAACACTGATATTGAGAAATAGAAATGACTGTCAAACAAAAAATGAGCATCCAAAATGGCTACAATTTTACAGTCAGCTTGCAAAGGCATGTACCATCGTCGCACGTCTCATCAAAATGATAGCATGACGAGAAGTGTCATCTTCATGTCGAAACTATAGAAACTTTTCAGACAACCTATGTAAGTGTACTTATATATACGTACATAAAATAGACAGTGTATGTGATAATAATCAAAAATTCTGATCTCGTTTCTATATACTTACCTAGATTTATATATGTACTTGAACAAGCGGAATTGTAATTTTTATTCTTATACATTACTCGTCTTCGTATATTTGTTATTTTATTTTGGTGTTTTTGATATCACATTTTTATCTTATTTTACACTTTTATTTTTTAATTTTATTCTATTTTATATTTTTCTATTTTTTTTTTATTTTGGAACTTCTTATATGGCCACGTAAATTATACGTTATGTATGTGTATGTTTTTTTTCTTCTCAATAATCCGTGACTTGGGTCGTTTACTTTCTTTGTTTTTCTAATAAGCATTTGTTGGGATATACTACACACACTACAGGCTATATGATAGTTGTAGTAATGTGTGTCCGTCCATACAAACATATATAAGACAAAAATGCACTGATACATTTTTATAGTTTTCACATAGTTATATAATAAATAGAATCATGATTAAAAGTTTTTCACATAATTTTTTTTTCTCATTTCAAATCTAAAGAAAAAAGAAATTACAAAATAAATAGAAGAAAATGAAGTGAACCAGATAGGGGGAGGAAGGTGTAGGAAAATGTTAAGAATCATCTACTATTTTAGGTAAAAGGTGTTCATTACAAAATTTATGTTATTTTTCATAATTTCAGTCTGCTGTATAAATGAGATACACGCAATTATCTAATCTGTAACAAAAATATGAATACTCATACATACACTGTATAGGTATTTGTATCTCTGTTTAGGAACGTGTAATGTGTAGAATAATTATTTTATCTGTTATAACTTCTGAAAAATCAAAGAATCAAAACTAACTACGCTTACTCTTAGATATACGTATAGTATGACAGTTGGCAAGTATCTATGTACAAATTGATGTACACTATTTACGTTCTATTGTACATTGTACATACACAATTTCATGGATACATTCTTAGTGATATGAAATGTGTTCTAACAATGCATAATGTATAAGTACATAAAGGTTACATAGGGACATAGTAGGGAATACGTATCAGATCAGACGTGTATACAAAATGCATTATCAACGTGTCAAACAGATACATTGTTGAGATTATAAAAAAAATTCACACAATTGAAATTTAATTGAAAAAATATATATATATACACTCGTATATAGTATAATTTACTTTTTCAAACTTTATTTCTTTAAAATTAGAATTAAAGCGTGTCTTCATCTGACGGAGATTATAATAGATTGAAGAAGAAAAATATTTGTTGTAAACATTGTAACACAGATATAGATACATTAGAACGCATGATATTATTTGAAAATCTCACATCTTTAGAATTTCGTCTTTCCGATCTTTTAATACACAATTACTGAAGGTGAATACCAGAAAATTTTGTAGTCAATTTTGATGATATTCTGATGAATTCTGTTTTGCTACATAAACAAATTTGGATTAAAAATAATTCTACTACACATTAAAGAAAAAATATTCTAAAAAAAACCCTTGAATAAATACCAGAAAAAAAAATTACTTGCTTCAAAAAAACAAATAAGTATCAAAGGACCTCTATTATTTGTTATTTATGTATTAATGCTTGAAAATATTTTTGAGATCATCCTTCTTCATTATATAAACTGTGGTACAGAAATGAAAATGAAATCCAAGAAAATTTAATTTTTTTTTGGATCTGTGTCACTTAACCTCACTAATGGAATAATGAATTAAATTTTACATAAGAAATCTGAAAAATCAAAAACAATACAAAACAAAAATTTACATTTACAATTACGTAAACACAAACAAACACCAGAATTTATGAATTTTTTGCGTACATATGTACGCGTATGATGTGATGATGATGATGAAGAGCTTTTGCAATCGAAATTTTTAAACATCTAATTATATACAGCGTACAGTGCAAGCGCAGTGCAGTTTAAGTTTATCTTATCATAATATTGTTGTGCTCACAATCGCACATGTGCAATGCAGACATGAATATTTCAGAAAAATGAATGAATAATGAAAATAACTAAAAAAAATGATACCTGCGATTTAATAACGAATTAAACAGAATGAAGAACATGTAAGAAAGAAAGAAAAAAATAAAATTTTAATTCATATGCGCATACTCACATAAGTATTAATTATTTTACTTTTTTGTTTGTCTATAAAAATTCTTAATAATTGGCTTGGTGTTCGTCTGTTGATTTTTATTCATTCATTTATGTTTGTTTGTTTTCATTCTTATATCTATACCTTCTGAAATTTTCTTTAATCTTTGATTTCATTTTTATTTCTATCATTATTTCTGCATGTAACTCGTAAGCAAAATATTTTTTCCTCCTTGCAACTTCTACTTCTGTTTCTTCGTCAAATTTTTTTCATGTTTCTTTTCACAATCATCATCATCACAATATTATTAAGTTGATTTGCAAAAAATGAATTATTCTAATATCATGGACGGTTCATATGCGATTACTATATAGATTTACATACGAGTACATTTAATACATTATTATCTTTTCTTCATTATAAAATGCAAAGCAAAATAAACAAAAAAAAATTTGTGTATTCGTACTTAAATATATATGGGAGTTTTAGACATACAGTATATAAGATACACATTTGTTGTCTAACTTGTAAGAAATTATTCTGGTACTCTATATTACACATTAAATAATGATGAACATTGAACGAAATTGCTGGGAAAATTTTATAAATTTCTCTGCTGGGTTTTATTCTTATTTTTTTCAATTTTTTTTTCAGTTCTGTTTTTCTTTTAAATCCGTTGATATACAGGTATGCATACATAAAAGTTACAACATTCTTTCATTTCTGTATTGTCAATAATACACAAATCCACTGCATAGAATAGATTATTTATTTGTATATCGTCGGATCGATATAATCATCATCATGATCACAATTCCCAAGCACAACATTGTTGTCATTATCGTCATTGTCGTCGTCGTTAAAAGAATTGAAGGACGAAGAAGAAATATATTCTTGCACGGATTTTTATTTGAAAATTCAAAAACTTAATTTGAATATTTTTTTATTATTTTCATTAATAAAAATGTTCACATATTCATAAATTCATAAAATATTCAACCAGAGAGACTTATACGAGTACATACTACCTACAGTGAAAGATATAGAGACATCAGAGGTGAAGAGAATAAAGCGAGAGAATAATTGAATTAAATATAAAAATTAAGTGTATATACCTACCTATAAAATAAATAAAAATGCTTCAAATTTCTGATAAAGTTACACATTTAATACCAAAGTTAGGTTAACAGTTTAGGAGTTTTAACAGGAGGTTCATTCATTATTCAACCGTCCTCGTATAATACCATTACCTTTACCTCATCGTACCTGTTCTGTTTCTGACTTCTGACGATATTAATTTGTAGTATAGTATAGTTTACGACGACGACGACGATTAGTTTAGTTTACCTGTTTACCTGTTGCTCTTATTTATTTATTAACTCGGTTGATTCAAATTTCTGATTGTTGTACACTTTGTATTGTGTGTAGTGTTTTTACGTTACGTTTTACGTAATATACTCACTGAAGTCGACGGCATAGTAAACTATTGAATGGAATTTTATACTCACCTCATATCACAAAAGTAATTTAAAAAATAAAAAATTCAAATATAATAAAAGCTATCTGTAACAACATAAAATTATTATATAGTTCTCTCTTGATTTAGTTTAAGTTTATGTACACCAGCGTAAAGCAGCGAATACCATCGTATTGCCAATTGGAATACACATTATATGGCTTTGCATATATGTATGTACGAGTACATAAAGTTACATTATCGTATATAGTGTGCTACACATATTCACGTTCATATCCATTACCATATAGAATATAGGTATTTAACTTATTTTCTTTATTCTTTGAAAGAAAAATATATATGTATTTTTTATATATTGCTGGTGTGGTGTTTTATTCAGCAAAAAGTTAATCAACAGAAAAGAAGGTGGATATATCTAATCAAAGTTGCGTGCTTACCTTTAAATTGTACGTTCTTATTATTATTATTTTTTTAAATTTGAAATATTTGTAAAAAAAAAAAAAAAATTTAGTTGTAGTTATAGCTATGTGATTGAAATTTGTAGTGCAATAGATTTGAAATATATTTCAGACAGTTGATTATGGTTATGCATTTGTGATGTAAGAAAAAATATTTTATTATATTGGATGAATTTTGTTTTTTGAAATAATAAAAGAAGAAAAATTTATCATAAATTATACGTAAAAATATGTAATTAATGTGTAAACGAAAATAATTTATATTTTGATGTTATTTATTATCCTTCATTCATATAATTGGAATAGTTTCTAAACAAGTGTATAAAAATAATATTGAAAATAATTATAATTAATTAAAATATGAACAAAAAAAAAAAATGTAGGAGTAATAAAAATTAAAAATTTAGAAGAAAAAAAAAACACATGAATTTGAATTTATGACATCAATAAAAATTTTTGTTTTTGAAAAATTATATTAAAATTAATTTGAGGAAAAAATAAAAATTTTTAATTAAATTTATACTTGTAATGTGCCTGCAACATGTAAAATTGTAAACGAAATATCAATGTGTATAGTGAATGAATGCACATACGACCACGGTCATTCGTATTGAAAAGAATATTACATATATATATTTTTTGTAATTTCGTTATAAATTCTACTGTAAGAGTTCATTGTTCTTTTCGATGAATTTTATAATAAAATCAAAAACTATGCATATGTGACATATAAAAGAAAATACATACATATGAATGTGTACCCGCATATTTATGTTTGTATGTACCAGTGTACATTTATATTTATAAATATGAATACAAATAATTGTATATAGCTATATAAGTAATAATAATTCAGTCAGGTATTAAAAAATATTATTATTGTTATTATTATTGTTAAAATGTTGTGCTGTGAATTTTTTATAACTGAAAAATGAAATGCAAAAAACCAAAAAAAAAAGGTACACACATACATAACTGATTTATATAGACATATATAATATTGGTATATGTACATACGTTCTTATTACTCGCGTAGATATTCTGTGTAAATAAATAATGTATGAATGATCATCAAAAGTTTTATTTTTTTGTTTTTGTTTTTTTTTTTGGAATTTTATTTTTTTTTTTTTTGGTATTGTTTGTCCGTATAATCATATTCAATATTCAATGATATATGTAATAAAGAGATTTTAAAGGTTATTCCATTACAATTATACAACAAGGGTCGTGTGTATTTTACGTAAATTGAACATATTCGAATTTCACATTTTTCAAATTTCATGAAAATTGATCAAACCAATTAGCCAACATTTCGAAGATAATAATTGGCGTTGACGCTGCATGTATACTGCGGTAATATAGTCAGCGATGGCAATGTAGGAATTGATTGACTATGTATAGACACTATACATTTCCGGTAATTTTTTCTGGATAGCAACATTGCTTCTAAAAAATATTGCGACAATAATTTTGACATGTTGATATTTATATTTTACATGAAATTTTTAGAAAAAGTTTAACTTGTGTTCAAATTCTTTTACTTTTTGTTATTTTATATTTTGAAAATGAATATTTTGCTTAAATAATCTACTCATGTCTACATCACAGTAATATTTTATGTCAAAATGCTATTGCCATTGTCATTCATTTATTGTTTATCATAGACGCAGAGTAAAATTGGTAATCAGATCAATGCTCCACTTTGATCATAAATGTGAAATATTTGAAATATATTTTGAATAGAAAGAACGTTTTAATTGAATTCTATGAAGATATTAAATTTATTGAAGATATACACGAACGTGAATATACACAGTTTATAGGGTCTACTTGATACAAAGTCCATTAAAAATTAGGAGAATCTGTAAAAATTAAAACATTGAAATTTTGAAGATTAAAATTATAGAATTTCATTTAGAAATTCTAAAAAAATTGTTGACATTTTACAAATTTTTATTAAATGACGATAATAGAACAGTTTTGTGGATTTTGTGAACGCTGCGGATAGTACTAAGTGGCTTATAGAATGATGCATTCAAGTGGACCCTTTTCCATTGAGATAAACGCCAAAAAGAAGATTGTACAATGAATTTTTATTATGGAATCACCCATAATTAAGTATTTAACATAATTTATGAATGTCTTTGGATTTTTCATATTTAAACACAAAATAATAATCCAACAACCTAGTGTACATTTGTATAGCCACAAAAGTATACTTACTTATGTTCACTGTATTGATATGTGATTCATTATTCTTATAAATGCATACATACATTCATATGTAAAAATATATTATGTATATACATATTATATTATAACGAAAAGACACATAATCACGCATATTATTTTATAATCACAACAACAAAAACAACAACAATAATAATAATAACTTCACGAAGAATCAATAAATTAATCAATGAGAAAATATACAAACTTTACTTTCATACGTTATTGGTACGTATATCGTATATCGTGCATACACTCATGTGTATTTTATTTTTTTTTTTTAGTATGGATTTCAATATAAAAATCCTCGTGTCTATTGAATGTCGATAATACTCGTATATACCTCGATAGATATACTGTATTATGAATGTATAATATATCGGCATATATTGGGCAATAACCCTCTTATACTCTTATACACTGTGTTGCATTTGATAATATGACAGCTTTTGTATATGAAAGCGATTTCCTGTCAACGACAACATACAACAATCCAAAAAAGAAAAATAAAAAAATAAAAACAAAAAGAAAAACGACAGTCACAATACTATAAAGGTAGTACAGTACTAAAGGTATACATATCTGTATATGTATTCCAAGTATATGTACACAATCTATATGTGATCACATTATAATCCAGAGGAAAAATTCACAATAAAAATTCTTACAAACATGCATTCGAGTACTTTTATAATAAATAATTGTTACCTTCACACATTATGTGAATGCATTACTTACACCTCTACACCTCTATACCCATACTCTATATACTTATATATAGGCAGGGTATAGTAGTGAAATGAATACAAAATCGTCTGTATGTCTATCAATAATAAAAATACCTACAAGTAGAACTGCAAAAAAAAAAAATATATATATTAAAAAATGAAAATATAATTCATAAAATCAATTAAGGAATATGTACGCATACTTTATAAACACACACATGTGTATATATACGTATCGTATAATTTACAATGTACATTATACATTTATGCGGAATGTATGTGTGTGTAGTTGTGTTGTTAATTTACAAAAAATTTTCCTATACAGAATCGAAAAAATTAGAAAAAATTAAAAATAAATCAAAAAAGGTTCAAATCCAAACTAAAAATGATCATACGAAAATTATTATATACTATTAGTGTCGAGCCTATATGTATAATTTATGTGTGAATTTAATAAGAAAATTCGGGTAATGTGTGGGTGTGTGTGTGTGTGTGTACTTTGGTGTACTTACTCATACATATACATATACTCGTATTTGAACATTCTTTGTGAAATTTTTTAATAAAAAAAACAATATAAATTTTCATTTTATGCATATACGAGTACATATATGTAATTCAGTTCATTTATATAGTTTTTAAATTTGTTGCCACTTTTTACGAATCACGTAATGAATATTATTTGCATCTTATGGCAATAATAAATTAATAAGGAACGTAATGTATGTATTTGCATTTCATGGCAATATAATAAAATAAGGAATATTACATATATCGAAGAATGAAATTTATTTAAAATTGTGAAAAAAAAAAAATAATATGAAATGTGTTTTAGTTTTTTTTAACTGTAAAATTAATATATTTTTGTTATTATTGTTGGTGTGTTGGATGTTCTATTTTTTTTTTTCGTTATGTATTTATTATTATCTTCCATTATTTTATTGTGTATGTATTTTATGAGCAGTATATGTAGTAAATAAATGCTATTGAATTGTAATTTTCCCAGAATTCTTTGAATATTTTTCTTCGTTTAATTCTCTTCACTTTTTTTTTTTTCATTTTTTTTTTGCAAAATAAGAGATGAAAAATGAAAAAAAAGAAAATATTGTATTCATTGTGAAAAATACTTAATAAAATACATATTTTACAAGTGAATATCTATACAATCATTTTATTTAATTTTTTGCATAGATACTGTGTTTCAAAATAGAAAGATGCATGCATGCAAATTGTTTTACATTATTATGTATATAGTGTATAACTTGTTACATGAATGTTGTAAAGTTTTATAGAATTTTTGTGTAATTATTTTTTATATTTTCTGAAGAAAAAAAAAACAACAACATCAAAATTACATTTTTATGTGATTTAATACAGTCGCGTGTATATACACTAGCGTACATACATCATACAATTACAAGTACTTGCGGATATTCAAATTAAGAAGCAAAAGAAAAATATAAAACTATAATATGGTGGAGTTCGCATTAGAAAATGTAAGTCAAGTATGAAAAAATATTAAAATGAAAAATATTTAAAAAAAAAAAAAATAGGTAATTAATTTTGTAAATAAAAACAAAAAAAATAACTAACTTGAAGCTTGAAGTGAGAAATTAGCTAGAGTATAACGATAATTGCTAATACTGGATTATTTATGAAAATTATCCACTTCCCTTACATCCTGTTTGAATAATATTTTGCGTAATTATTACACATATAAGTATTTAGATGTGATCGTATTTATAACTATCCTCCTTATATTTTGCATATACGAGTATCGATTATGTATCTCTTTACCAGTATGAAAATCGATTAAAAATCATGCATGAGATTCATTTAAATAAAATTGTCCCCATCATGCAGTTTCACATCCTTCCATTTATTTGTGTAGATTTTGTACAGATTTTTCTCTTCATCTGTACACAGCATATAACTGCATATATCGTCATATTTAATGTTATGTGGCACATAACTTAATTTCCGTTTATTAATTTCTGAAAAAAGAAGAAGCAAAAAAGCAGCATAAAAATTCATGGGAAATATTTTGTTTTCTCTTGTTTTTTTTTTTTTTTGTAAAATTAAAACTTTGAATTTGAAAATACGTAAAAAAAAAATCTTCATTTCCTATATGCAAAAATTTGCAATAAATTCAGGTCGATTTCAAGGCTAAAAATTCTTTGTTTCCATTTCCAATCAAAATGATGATCATTATAGCGAAAACCCAATGTACGCTGTGCTTGCTTTGCTTGCTTTGCTTGCTTTACTTGCTTTGGTTGTCAAAGCAAGCAAAGTCATTCCCGCCCCCAATGTACGCTTTGCTTGCTTTGCTTTGAGAATAACAACATGAATAACAACTATATAAAATAATATGGCTGGAGTTCCGAAAAGGTGTCACCCCCGATCCTCTTGAAATTTTGCCCACAGAAGGCCCTTCCGGCCTAGATCACGGGATTTTTGTCTTTTTTGGCGCATCGCCCTCTGTCGGCCTTAAATGAAATTTTAATTTTTTTGCCAAAATTTTATTTTTACCTATAACTTTATACTGTAACTTATTACAAAATTTAGCACCATAAAAATCATTTCTCTCTAGAATATTTGCCTTCTACATCCGGATCAAAGTAATAAATAAAAAAAACTTGCTCATGATGTCCTTTCTTATTTGCAAAAAATTTGAACCGATTACCCTTACTCATTTCTGAGAAATTGGCAAAAATGTAAAAATAGTCCAAAATTACAGTCTCCTTTATTATCCTTTTACTAGGACTTTTTGAGAAATTTTTTTTTCAGAATATAGAGCATCTTGAGAGGCATCTTTTGAGATATATACAATATCTGTATCATGTACTATTATAAAGTTATAAGTAAAAATAAAATTTTGACAAAACAATTAATATCCCAATTATGGCCGATAGGGGGCGATGCGCCAAAAAAGACGAGTATCCCGTGATTTAGGCCAAAAGGGCGTTCTGTGGACAAAATTTCAAGAGGATCTGGGGTGACACCTTTTCGGAACTCCAGCCAATAATATTACATATATATATATAATATTATATCACATTATATATATAATATTATATCACATTATATATATAATATTATATCATATTATATATACGTACAATATAATTTATAATAAAAAATAGATGCTACAAAAACAATACATTTTAATAATTTTCTCTAGTAAAATTATTTAATTATTATCATAATATTATCTACATATAATATATTATATAATCTAATATAATATACATGCATATTTAATATACACATATATACATTGATTATTTATTATGGAATGCAATACAACACACCAACACCAATAATCAATTATATCATGTATTAATTGTCAAAGCGTTCAAAGTTGTTAAAAAGTAGAAAGTAGACCAACTTTCGACTTTGCTTGCTTTGCTTGCTTTACTTGCTTTGCTCATTGGGGGCAGTCTCGTTTAAATACATTATTTCTACTTAGTTGTCAAAGCAAGTAAAGCAAGCAAAGCAAGCACAGCGTACATTGGGTTTTCGCTATTATGATGATGTCAGATATTCTAATTTTGGATAAATATTATTTGATTACGTATTTATGTACATGAGCGAGTACCTACGTAAAAATGTAGGTACTGTACTTCATTGAAATTTTATAGAGATTTTTTTGTGTAGTTTTGTGTAATTTTTGTAAACATTACACTACGTTATGCTTGTTAAGAAGTCTACGCATGTGCCTTAGTACCTACTATAAATTTACAGTATGTACCAGCAATATTCACTCATCATCAGATAGGTGGGTCTGGGTATATAGGAAGAACTTACTTACACAACACAAATCTATATTATGGACATCCATTTTTGTATAGAAAGAATTTTTCAATGCAATGCAATAAGTTTGTTTTGTGTAAGTTACAATGAATGAAATATGTATTTATAATGTGCACAAAAATATGAAACTGCAAAAAAAAAAAAGTAAAATAAAATAAAGGCAGAAATGCAAAAACAAAATGAAAAACAGGTGAATACACTTTTGTGTAGTACCTACCTCTATATACAATAAGTTGATTAAATGAATCATTATTTAATTCATTCATTCATTCATTCATTCATTTTGGATTTTTATTTTTCCGTTGTTCTTGATTTTATTTTAATTTTTATTTATTTTTTTGCTAAAATTTTTATTTTTATTCGTCATGGTCTAATGCTGCCTACCACTATACGAGTGTCGAGTATATACATACCTACCATACCTATACTCAATTCATTTTATCTCAAATATGTACTATATACAGTACCTATATGCAATTGCAATACATAATAAGAATGTACGTACAGATATGTGCATTAAATAGAATCGAACAATCACATGTACGGTTTTAAATACACTCTCTAATACCAAATTCATCCTCATACAATCATATATGCAGTATAACTGCTCGTACTTAAAATCCATGTTAAATGATTGCATGTTCGAATAGTATACCAGAAAAGGGTAGATAATGATATATAAGGCGTACAATGCACATACCTACGTATGTAATGTGCATATATAATATTTTGTTGTGTACTTGTACATACCTTTTTCATTATTATTTGAAGTACTTATTTGTTTTTTTTTTTTTTAATTTACTATACTTGCATCATTTTTCTTTTATTTTTGTTTTAAAAACAATTTTTTTCTTCTTATATAAAAAATACCATGTGTGGTGTAGATCTAACTAAACGCTCACTCGTTCATCTTTGTGTGCATGTTTGATATGCTTATAAAAGTTAAAAATTAATCATATTAAAAAAAAAATCTTTTAAAAATACTCGTCGTAAAAGAAAATGAAGAAAAAAAAAAGAAAGAAAATAACTGAAAACAACTGAAAATACTGAAAAAATATGCGAAAAAGAGAAGAAGGCGAAAACAAATGAATCTAATAATGAAAAATTACAAAATAATTTGCAAAAGTTACATTACATTACATATACCATTATGAACATGCAAACTTTGTTGAAGAAAATAAAAAATGTGAAATAATTGAAAAATACTCATAAAATATAAAACTGACAAATAATGTACATAAATACGAGTGTATACCTACATAATCATTATGTACGTAGAAGGTAGAAGTTATTAGAAATATTTTATATAAGAGTACATAATGTATGTATGTAATTATCCAAATCCAAATTTGACTGTATATAGATAATAATTAAAACCTACTTTATACATTTATGATCAAAAGTATGTACATACTACAGGCGTGTAATTACAAAGATTTATGAGTTTCAAATTGATTGCAAAATTACCAACATTCTTATCAACATATTGGTTCAGATACAAACTTGTAATGTGATGCCCATATGGAAAATGAAAAAAAAAAAAATTTTAAAAATTAATCAAAATCAAAGAGAAACTGAATATCAATTCGATTTTGTTGATCACAATATTGACCATAAATTGAAACATTGTAAGATTGTCTGCATGTATTTTTTTTTTTCAAATTTTCTGGATTACCTAACAAAAATGTTAATTGCAGGTGATTGTCTCTTGATTGCTATGTCGAAAAATAGATTCCATTCGAATTTTATAAATTTCCATACTCCATATGGTCTTTTTGTAGACTTTATGAAATTCAGTTTAATTCTTTGTAACGTAATATAGCCATCATCATAATTAATATAGATTGCTTGGACCTGTGACCCGTATTGAATCATTTCTAAAAAGCCCTGACGGGTCATTGTGCAGACGAAAGTGTGACTGTTTACTTTCCATCTTTTTGTAATAAATATTGAATCACGGCTTCCTGTTAAAGTTGTCTCCATCATCATCATCATCACCAGCATGACAACCCGGTGTGGGTTCCGACTGCAATCGTCTTTAAATCACCTTCTAAATCGTCTAGCCACCGCGCGTATCCTTGGTTGTTGTCTCTAATTCTTCAAATTCTCCCTTCCTAATAGTTTTTCTACATCGTGTAACATCCCATTCTCCCAACTTGTTAAAGATTTAGGCTTTTCCATTGACATTTTTGCTCTTACGTTGCTCTGTTAAAAGCTCTCCTCGACATTTTGTTCCTTTCATCAACAACAATTGCTCTGTCCGTTTCAGCTTTCTGAACTCTATTACTCCCCTTATTTGTATTTTTCTCTCTTGTCTTTTATTTTTCGTAGAAGTTTAAGTTACTCAGAGCTTTTTTTAATTCAAAAAATTATTTATCATGATTAAATCTTTGTCAAAAATCAAAACAAGTTTAGGAAGACAATCAATCATACAAAAAAAAAAAATGAATAGAAAAGTCGAATACATAAGCAAAATTCAATCAAATCCAAACTCAAGTGAATTTGAAATGAACATTAAATTCAATTCAAGATTGACAACGAATGCCTCAAATATCTGTCATTGATATATTAATGAATGAAGTAATCACGCAAAGTTTAGTTTCATTAAAAAAAAAAAAAAGAAATGGAATTAAAAGTACGAATAATGTATAAATATTCATAAATGTATGTTATGCAGATAGAAATGTAGAAAAGTGATATTGAATTTGAATTGCTAAGTACATATATTTGTAATTGATTCTAACATGGATCATGAGTATTATTAAATCTCTAAGATTTAAATATGTTTACCGATACATTTATGGTATTAAATATAACTGGTTCTATAAATTAATTTAATCGTCATCAATATTTTTATGTAAATTATTTTTTCTATAATGAAAAATTAGAAGTAATTTAAAATTGCTCATATACGATGTACATAAATGTAAGTACTTATGCGATTAATTACGACGAATGTATCTTACACACTCTTATATGTACCTACTTCCTTATATTCGCATATAAAATGTTATTAAAACTATCAAATACCAAATGGTAGATAATTATTAATTGGGCTTGGCTTTTATTAGTAATATTATTGGCATAGAAATTTTTGTTTTAATTTTATTTTATTACAATTTACAATTTTCTTTTTTTTCCTTGTCTTGTATTCTTCAAAATTGCGATCTTTGTTACGAATATCATGAGAAAATTATTAATTGCATTAAGAGTGTGTTCTCATAAGCAAGTATAGGTATAAAATGTTGTTTGTTTATTTTTTGTGTTCGTTATGTACAATATTCGCATTCTCTTACATTCTACTGAGAGAAAAAATCAACTTTTTATGAAGAAAGATAATACGAGTACATCATGTGTAAAGCACCACTCGCTCTATCGTAGCGACTACTGTTATAGTCAATGCGACTTCCCCTGCTCTAGAGTAAGTATAGAGAGTAGAAGAGCAAACATGAAATGTTATTAGTTGATTTTCGGTGTTTTGTTTTATTCGCATTCTATCGAAGGAGAAAATTAAAGAAAACACGAGTACACATGATGTGTGAAAGTACACATGATGTGTCTCGTAGTACTATCGTAGTGTATATTAACTACTGCTATAGTCAATGATCTCTGCTGCTACAGAGTTATGTCTAGAGTGGAGGAGCAACTTTTAAATGTTGTGTTGATTTTCGGTGCTATGTTTTGTTCATTATTTGCATTCTATTGAAAAAGAATATAAACTTTTTCTCAGCAATAAAAATACAAGTCTACATGATATGTAGAATACTACTCGTACTATCGTAGCGTATACTATAGCCATCCCATGAGAACGCATTCTAAATTGACGTGTTAATTATTCGAAGAAAATAAAAAATGAACATCAAATAAAAATTTAAATTAAAACAAATTCCGTATATGGAAAATAATTAAAATTAATTACCAAAAGAAATAAATACTAACAGATAATGTCGTATAGATACGCTTGTAAATGAGGAGCATCGTTTCAAAATGCAAGTTCTCCATAATGTTTTATTTTCCAAAAAACAAACTTTATTAATTCCTTTTTTTTTTTTTTTTGGAAATTGATTAATACAAAAAATCTTTGAAATAATCATTGTTATGGAGAAAAATAATCAATAAATAACGAAATTAATTTTTACATTTTGAACCAAGAGCCGTTTTTATAATGTAAATATCATAGAGAATATTGCATATTGAAACGAAGCCGTATTAAAATATAAAAGCCTGCTTCTTTATCAACTGAAGTACGCATCAAAAAGAAAATTTTCGTTTAATGGAGTATTTGCATTTTGAAACGATGCTCCTCAAATTATGTACATATGGATGGCAATAAAACAAATTAATTTGATTACAAATACAGGAAATATAATAACCAAAAGAATTTTGTTGAATTAAAATATAATTAAAAACATCAAATAAATTCTGACAACAACAAAAGCAAATTGTAAAAAACAGACTAAGAAAATCAGTGAAGTGTGTTATTCTCGACGCTATTATACGAATAAGAATTATTTTATATTAGGCCATGAAAAAATTTTGATTGGTCCTTTCATACGTTTGTATTGGTATGTGTACATTTATGTATGTAATATGTCTTTCACACAATTTGAAAAATTCTGAAAATCCAAAAATTAAATTCAAAATATAACGAGGAAGAACGTGAGAAACAGAAATCAAAATATACATATTGAAGAAGAGAATTTGCTTTTTTTTTAACGATTCAACATAAGAGGTGATTTAAAATTAGAACTTTGTGTACGTGAACATGATTTGAATACATAATTAAATTATATACCTATTGCTCGTAATATCGTTATAATTAAATATGTTTGTTGATGTGTAAATTAATTTAAAGAAACACACACGAAAGAAAAAAATAAAAATGAAAAATCAAATCAAATATGAATTTTATGTTTTTAACGATAACAAATTCGATAACGAACATGCACATATGTACATAAGTAAGCATATACACGTACATACACAAACTCGTATTATGAAATCATATAGAATGTGTATTGAATTAAATAATTGAATTTAATTTTCTTATTGATCTGTTAATTACATACTATAGTTAATACTCCCATAACAATTTTTATATGAATGAAAATTGTTTTAATTTAAAGTGTAGGGTGTTTATCGATTTTGTATAATGGGTATCTACTATACGAGTATTATATCTGACTGCATATCTTTGTTAATTCAAATATGTGAATCGAATTTTAAATTATTTATGAAATGGAAATGTATAAATAAATAAATATATGTAAAATAGAGATGTTATCTTTTTTGTTTGTATTTTAGTTTAAATTGAAATTAAAAATTCTTGAATTGAACTGAATACTGAATTACTTTTATCATAATAACAATATACTGAATGAATTCATAGTAAATTTATATTTAGAATACTCTTGTAGAATGTTTCTATTTAATTCGAAAAAAATTTTTTATATTTTTTTCTCTCTCTTACACGCCTCGTTTAGAATACTCAATCTCATCAAACACAATCGCAATCACAACAGCAACATCATGATTCGATTCAAGCAACATTAACTGGTGCTATACCACGTACACCGGCTAGATTACCAGAAGATGTTACAGCATTAGCTGAACGTGAGAATAATAAAGATCGTACCGATCAAAAAGAATCTAAAAATGCCGTTACAAAAACATATCATACAATTAAGGATTTAATATCGTCACGATTTAAAAAGGATTCAAATGATGGTAATGATGAATTGAATAATGTTGTTACACAACAACAGAATCAAGCAAATCTACAGGAATCCGATGAGCTGAGATCACCATATTCTGCGTTACCAATTCATATGCGTCAAATGCAAGCATTCAATCAGTCACAACCGAACATATGGAATGGTGGTGGAGGTGGTGGAATTAAACTTGGTCCAGGAAATGTTGGTACTACCAGTGGTGGTACAACTGGTATTAATGGTACCAATAACAGTATGAATACGCAATCATATCTTCATGATTATTCATCGGATCCGTTGCAGTCAAGAGTCGTTCAACAAAGAGCTGCTTCACAGCCTCAACTTAATATGCCTTTTGATCGTAGAGGATCACAAATTCTTTTGGATACAGTCGAAAGACGAGGATCATTAGCAAATATCGATGTGACTGATAGCGATGATGGTGGTTTTGCGTCACGTAATCGACGTCCTCAAACTGTATATCAAACAAATTTCCAACAGCAGCAGCAGCAGCAACAACAACAGCTACATCAACAACAACAACAGCAGCAGCAGCAACATCAACAGCAACTTATACAAGGAAATCAGCATATTAATCAAAATAGTCCACACAGAAATTCACCGTACGTTTTTCAAACAAATCAAAATCATAACGATATGTCATTACTTATGACTTCCACACCGTACGCGACATCAAATTATCAGCAACAGCAGCAACAACAACAGCAACAACAGTTACAACAACAGAGCTACACCTCACCATACATGCATGCACCGTCACCGCAAGCCATTCAAAATCATCATATGCATGTTCAGCAGCAGCTAACGAACCAATCACTTCAAGTACAAGTCAGACATGACATTCTAAGAGCATCCTTTCAGCAGAAGCAACAAGAATTACAACGTCAGCAACAACAAATTCAACAAATTTCTGCATCCGAAATTAATAGCAACATGAATGCAGGTGAACAGGAAGCAAATAGTCAACAGTCCTTATCTGCACCTCCAAAAGCCCAGCCCAGAACAGAAACAAAACCAAAGCAAATGCCGAGTTCAACAGCAAGTTCAGATTATGATAAAAGCGGTAATCATAGCTCAAATGTTGATTCGGGTAGAGGAAGTGCAGCGTATTCAAGTGGTCGCAAGGCTCCGGCTGATACTAGTCCAGAAAGTTCAGATTCACCACCGGTACGAACGAAAGAAAACGATACAGATTGGGTGGACATTGTTGATGCTGAGCTTCGAAATATTTTAGAACCTGGAATGCAAGCGTTAAATATTCGTCCAGAAAGTACAGTCTCCGGCAGCGTATCATCAATTACTCCACCACTACCTCCACTATCACCAGACGGAAGTTCCAGAGCAAAACCTGTACAGGTAATGAATGCATTTGACAAATTTTCTGAATTTCGTTAATAACTTTTATTGATAATTTTCAGACCAAAGATACTTCAAAAATTGAATACGGAATGGATAGTTATAATCGTTCGGGAAGAAATACAGGTCCTATCGGACCATCGAGAGCTGGATGGCCCGGATCATCACTTCAGAAGCATGTCATACCAAGATCTGTTGGTAAAAAACAAGAGCAATCACTTCTAAAAAGGCATTGTAAGTGATTATCACCATCACCTAAAAGCTTAAAATTTCTTAAAATTTATCGGATTGAAATTGCTTTTCTATATTATCTGAATTTTTATCTAGTATTTGGATTGGATAATGATCAAACATCAACAACAACCAGATCGTTAGATCTTGATTCATTACTAGGTGGACCATGGGGTGCTGGTCAATCGGTTAGTGATTCTGAGACTGATACACAGGGTTTACGTCATATACGTAGTCAACTGGAGGGCCTAGAGCATATGTATTCCGAAGTATTACGAATGTTAGGCTCTAGAATACCTGGAAATAATGGAAATCAACATAATGTTAATAATAATTCACGTATTAATGAAACATCAACATTCAGATCAACAAGACGTCGTCACGGTTCATTATCATCATTACCATCTAGCTCAGTTAGTAGTCGTCCGATACGTGATCATCGTCGACGTAACGATGATCGTCGTAAAGTACGTGATATGAAAGGTATTAATAAACGTTTTCAACGTTTAGAATCACATGTTGTCACATTGGCCAGAAGTGTTGCACACCTATCATCAGAAATGCGTTCGCAACACTTAGTTACTCAGGAACTAGAAAGATTACGAGATGATTTGACTGCTTTAAGGTAAATTTAATGTGTAATGTAATATTCAATTTTGTAGAATGCTTATAAATAAAATATGTTTATAAACAAATAAATATTTATAAGCAAATAAATGTTTATCAACAAAAATACGTTTATACGCAAAATATGTTTATAAACAAAATTATTATTATTTACCCACGTGTATGTTTATTTTATTTCATTTAATTTTTTCTCTTTTGTATTTTTGTAGAAGTCAAGCAGTTCGATCACAGAATATATTTGGTAATTCTGGTCTAGATCCAGAGCCGCCAAATTTAACAAATCCGAGACGTGTTAAAAAATTACAAAAATTTTTTGGTGAAGATCCACCACTAATACGTTTATTCTTAAAAAAATTAGGATATGAGGTAATAAGCAATATTTTTTTACATTAAAACGGATAAATATATATCTGAAATAATAAAAATAGTGTTTCTAAACATTTTTGCTTTTATTATAATCATTCCAGAAATATGCATCTTTATTTGAAGCTGAACGTGTCGGTATGGTTGAATTACCGTATTTAGGTGAAGAACGTTTACAAAAATTGGGAGTTCCTTTAGGTCCAAGATTACGTATATTACAAGAAGCACAAATATCATTATGTAAAGATACAACATTATGTATAGTTTGAAATAATTATTTGTTTTTTTTTTTTCAATCATGTACGAACACTTTAAAAATGTAGAAAATAGAAAGATACTTAGAAAATTATTTTATTTAAAAAAAAAGCATTCTTAATAACGAAACAGAAAAGAATAAAAGCAACAAAGGAAAAAGAAACTGATATTATCTCATTTCTATATTCAAAATTTATTTTTGGCAAAATAAAATGAATAAAAATTGAATTTTTTTTTTCAAAATATGTGCTTGAAGCCATTACTTTTTTTCTTGTTTTGTTTTTGAATACGGCCGGAAGTGCAATTATTATGATTTACATATTTACTTAAAAAAAAAATGAACAGAATTTTATACAAAAAAATTTTGGTTAAATAAGAATTTCATTTACAAAAAAAATAAAAAAAAATAATCAAATAAAGAATAGAAAAATATTTTAAAATAAATGCGTTAAATAATAGCAGAATAACAATAGATAGTAATATACAGTTTGCAGTCTAATTAAATGGAAAAAAAATACATAAAAGTTCAAGGAAAGAAATGAAATGAATAAACAAGTAAAATAGAAAAAAATTAAATGAAGAAGGAATTCTCAATGAATTTGGTTTAATGTATGGAAGGGACAAGAAAGAAGTAGTGGACGTAGACTCTTTTTATTGTACGAGTATATTGTATGATTTTCATATTTTAATCCCATATGTATACACAACATACAGAAATTTTAAATGTATAGTTTTTACGTTTAGATTTATTATAGAAGACAGTAAATTTTATCTTAATTCAATTTAATTTTTACTAATGAAATACACACGTACACGTACTTAAACACATATATAAATACATATAATAATACTCGTATATAAGAGATGACAATAATTATTAGACATTAAATTTAATATACGAATTTATGTAGATTTTTCTTAATGTATAATCAATTTGTAGGTTAGCGATTAAGTGTGCACGTATAAAATACATATACATACACAAAAATATAAATATATACTACCATAATAATGTAATATAAACTATAAATATATACATACATACATATATATAGGTATATGAAAAATGTAAAAGAAAATGTAGTAAATAATATTCTAAAAAACTAAAAAAAAAAAAAATAAAATAAAACTAAATTAAATTAAAAATAAATAATTTGTATGCAATTTAATTTATTAAAAATCTGAAAATCCATAATGTTATACTAGAAGTTGTGTCAAAAGGTTATCAATTAATTTTACAGTTATCGGTGTGTTATGGGAAACGAAAATACTAAAATACTTACTTATATATACATGTACAAACACAATTTCACTTACCTACAAATACGTGTACGAATATATATGTGAGTGTTATCTATAGGAACATGTTCTACATGAAATTCATTTTCAAAATATTATGCGAGTATTAACACTAACTAAGTAGTTGGATCTTGGATGACGTTTCGATGTGTATTGTATGGCTCTATTCCATTCCAAATAATAATTTCAAAATGAAAATTCAAAAATACATATACATATACATATGATGTGTGAAATATTGCTCATGGTATAGTAGCGTAGCGTATACTATATGCACCACTCTCTCTACACCAGCACCACTAGCTGTTATAGTCAATGACTTCTCCCGCTCTAAAGTATGTATAGAGAGTAGAGGAGCAAATATGAAATATTGTTAGTTGATTTTTCGGTGTTTTGTTTTATTCAATATTCGCATTCTACTGAAAGAGAATATCAACTTTATCTCAATCATGAAAATACGAGAATACATGAGGATGAGGAGTAAATATGAAATGTTGTTTGTTAGTGTTGATTTTCTGTGTTCAATATTCGCGTTCTACTCAAACAGCAAATCAAAGAATATTCGAGCACTTGATATTTGAAATACTACTAGACTTGTGCAGCTGTGCTATCGAAGCATATACATACATACGATAGCAAATATGCTCATATGTTATTGCTTTGAAAATCTACTGTAAAGAATAAAAATCTAATATAATATTTTTATTTTACACATTCCAAAACATTGAAAATAAAACATTTAAGTACATAAAACTACCATAAATAACAATGTATAGGAAATAATGTTTCAGATATTTTATTTTGGCATTGCAATCGTCTTCTTATCGCATCTTATCGTATCGGATACTGAATAAAAATTTGTAGTTTTGGAACGCAGCCTATGTGAGCATACATATATGTTTGTGTGATAATTAAGTATTATTGAAGATTATTTTAATTTCACTATATCAGCACACCACAGATATATCGTTCTAGATAAACATGTACGTATATTTTTTATTTTTATTATTTTTTTTTTTTCACAAAAGCAATTAACTGGATATTTATGCATGTACATATACTCGTATGATGAAAATTAAAAGAAAAAATAAATAAAATTCTTTAATTAATTTAACATTCATACTCTAAAAGTTATTATGGATCAATGACGAATTAATATTTTTTATGTATATTGTTTTTATTTTTATGTTTTTCTTCTTCTCATTTACTCGTATTCCTACATGTATTTATATACTTAAAAATGTGCATAAGTATTTTCATAATTTAATTATGAAATCTACGATTATAAATTGTATGAAATGTGTTAGAAAGAATTAAGTTTGATTTAAGTTACATTTACAATCCAGCTTAGATTATAAGTATGTGCGAGATTAGATGGTGTTCACAATTATTCAGCGTAGATTATCGTATGTTATTCGCCATTCGCCATTCGCCATACAGGAACACATTGGAATTGGTACACAAACTTTCAATATAAATTTTCCATTCGCCATCATTAAATTAGAAATACAACCTAACCTCAATATCGCTCTGCTGTAATCTAGGTTGTTAGGGAAAATAATAGCATTATATAATTTCTTGTGTGAAAATGAAGAAGGTATGAAAAGTTTATTCTGGCACAAAATCAAAATCTACACTGGATTGTAAATGAGGCTTAATAGAAAGGCCAAGAATATATTTAATTTATACTTTACTACCTACTACAGATTTTTATGATGTAAAAATTGTACACATGAATGTACGTTTAATTGTACTGTATGTTCATTTGTTATAAATTCAAAATCATATAACTGTTAACTGTCACATAATTATTTTCGTTTTAGAGTTATCAGACGATTGTATGCAGTACTATTTGTACTATATAATAATTTTAATAGAGAATTTCCTTAAGATGAAGGAAATAAAAATTTCGACATCACATCATAAATACATAATGTAGTATATGTGCTTGTTGTATAGGAGTATATAAAAATTAATTTGACTATTATTAGATTATAAAATCTTTTGAAAAGAATAAATCCATAGATAAATCAACGATTACCATAATATCATTATCAGACTTTAAATACATTCGAGAGCACATAAATGTACAATATGCATTTGTATACTAATGTCGTGGACGATATGACCATTTCCTATATGTACATATATGCATGTGAGAAGTATATGATTTTACAAATGAAATAACAAAAGATATATACTCATTCGTACAATAATCAGAAAATCTCTTTTATCTGAAAAGAAAATACATATATAGAAAATAATCATGCATACACAAGTATGAGAACGAATTCAAAACATAAAAATAACAAACAGACTGATAAAAAATTAAATCAAAAATTACAAATGATTATTATTTGAATGAGAGAATATCGGTTACAGAAAAGCAAAAAAAAAAATTTTTTACAAATTTACAAATTCTATATCTCTAATCAATTTGTTTATATTGACATTAACAAATCATTTACACACTAACTGCGATGATAACGATTGAATAGTTAATCTGGTAAACTGATGAATATAATATGTAGATCTAGGACTACAATAATCTTTAATTTAAAATACATTACATATATATGACAATATATTCATGAAGATATAATTATAAAAATATTCTCCGAAAAAATTTATTTACAATACAATGTGCATTTATGCGAATAATATACTCATACATATAACCTTATGTTTTTGTGAGTGAATGTATGTTTGTGTCTAGAAGTAACGATATCACATAAAAAAATAATAATTTTAAGAAGAAAAATAGTAGAATCGTGTAATCAACAGAATAATATACATATAGCATCCAGTAAACTATAGAATTATTTTGGGGCTGGGTGTTACCAGATATGTATCTGATTAAATTTCTATATGTCTACACTAAAAAAATTTCTCCATTTTATTTTAGCTCAAGTACTGTAAGATAAGGCCTTGCCTTGACAGTAGGTTTGCCTCCATCTTTAGCTTTCATATCTTCTTTGACATCATTTATCTACTCCACTTTATTGCTTTTTCTCTCTTTCTGTATAGTCAAATACACACTTTTGTATAAAGTCTCCTTCTTTTTCTTCTTCGATTGTCTGTATTACAGCTTAATCACAACTAACGCGAATTGCGGAGGCGAAAGCAATTGTCAACATTTTTCGACCAACGTGCGATTCATTATTGCATTCTATCACAATCAAAGCGAAGCACTAAATGCGAATTTTTCTTGTTCGCCAAGATAATCTAGTTATTTTCTTAAGCATAGTCCAAATCGAGACTGAAATCTTCACTTGAAGTTGAGTCATCATATCGAGCATGGCTCTTCGCCGAAGTGGTCTCCAGACCACTTTATTACTATCATGTGTGCTTCTACAGTTTAATGTGGATTAGGTTAACCACTCAGTTGTTTGTAGAGAAACTCACCAGTAACAAAATAATTTGAATTTTAAAAATTTCATCATATATCTGGCAACTCATAATTTCAATTATATTACTTTTATTAAATTTAATCTTGAATTTAAATTCTCTGATCTTCTTAATAAATAAATTCTGATCTTAGCAAAAAAAAAAAAACAAAAACAAAAAAAAACACACAACGTTTTCTTTTTTTCTTTCATTCTGAGCAGTGATATGAAATTTTATAACGATCGCATCATCTTCATCATCAGTATCAGTCGTCGTTAAGTAGTGTAAAGTGATAATTTTTTGTAGTTTATAAAAGTATACTGTACAGCATAAATTCAATTTAGTTATAAATTAATTTTCTAATACGTAATTTTTCGTCAATATAAATTTAAAAAATTTTAAAAAAATTCTAAAATATGGATTCAAAAATTTTCATTTTTGTATTTTTTGTCATTTTAAAATTAACAATAGCTGAAGTAGTACCATTTAAAGCCTGTCCAAATAATGGTAAATTTTAAAAAAAAATTGTTTTTTCCTAAAAAATAATTTTGAAATAAATGTTTTTTTTTTTTATTTTGAGTAATACTCGTATAAAGATTCAATTTAATTATAAATAATGACCTTTAGTCATACAGCAACGTTTAATAATCAGTGCAAATAAGTTACTATTGTATTGAGGATTTGAAAGAAAGGTCAAATTTAATTTTCGAAAGTTCATTGTACTGCAACATGTGCAGTTCATGCTGAGACAGTATTATTATTTGGTTGAATATTTTATTTCTGTCCACTTTAAATCTATTTTACGAGTATTTTTATTATAAACATTGTTTGATCATTTTTATTCCGCATAGCTGCGCATACACTCATTATCTGCATAATTTACTTAAAATTTGTCTCTTTTTCTTTTGTTTTAAATTTTTTTTTTTTTTTGTATAAAGTTGGAAAATGTACAATACATGAAGTTAGAATAACTCCATGCCCAGAAGCATTAGAAAAACAACCATGCAAAATAAAACGTGGACGATCAGCTAATATGGAATTTGATTATACTCCAGGTTTGATTCGATATAAACTTTTATAATTTCGATTGTAATTTCGAAAATTAACTTCCATTTCTATATTTATTTAAAATTTTACAGAATTCGATGCTGAGACTGTTCAAGGAAATGTATATTGGGCTAGTGAAATTGATTTACCATTCGTTGGTATGGATACAGAAGGTTGTAAATTCACAAAATGTCCACTTGTTAAAAATGAAAAGCAAACATATTCATTTAATATTGATATTTCTAAGAAATTTCCATTGGTAAGTACTAAGGTTTAAATATCTGCATTTTTATAAAGTAACAGTAAAAAAGATTTTCAGAAAAAATTTTCAACATAACCTTCATTTTGAAAACACATTTTCTTTTACAATTTTCCATTGCAGAATACGTATGATATAAAATGGCGTCTAATTGGAAAAGAACCAGAACAAGAATGCTGTTTTATTACATTTATCAAGCTAACACGATAAAAATTTAATATGTAATAATTATTCTGTGAATATGAAAAGAGAAAAATGATAATTTCAAGGAAAATATATGAAAATTTGATAAAATTCTATAAGTGAAAAAAAAATTAAAACCGTTTTGAGAATTTTTTTTTTAAATGATTTTGAAATATGTATCGCTTGCTTCTATTCTTTTCTAGATTTTGTTTTTCTTTTCTACTGTACTAAAAACACAATTAAATTTTCAATTTTCCGCAAAATATTGAACATAATCAAGGATAAAGCAAAAGTTTTAGATTACGTTTTCTTTTTGAATTCTATAAGCGGTAACACAATTTGTGGATTCAAATCATAGCATTAGCAAATTCATTTAATGACTGTGGATTGTTTATTGTTTATTCCAATTCATGATTGTGTCTTTACTACTTATAACATTCCATGATTCCATCCATCAACTCCATCAATTTCCAATTATCACCATTCACCATCATCAGTTTCAGTATCGTTAAGTTATTCGTTACGATCGTATCGTAGATTTAAATTTAAAAAAAGAAAATGAGAAAAAAAACATTTAAAACCTTGGAATTGGAATTTTAAGTCTCAAAATAAGCTTTTCATTTTTCCGTAGAAATTTTTATTTATTTAAAACTGGAATTGAAGCTTTTCCAAGTCAACAAATGCTTTGTATTCCATTTCTATATGAATTTTGAAGTTATGATTGTGACTTAACGTTTATGGTAACCTCAAAGAAAATTTATCATTCAACACAAATAATAATAATTCTACTCTACTCTATACATGCATATATGCACACATGATTCGTTAATCGTTTTTCTATATCATCATTTCACTGTACGTTTCATTCGTTATTTGGCTGTCATTATTGAACTATTTGCTGTTCAATTTTATCAAATTATTTTTCAATAATTTTTAATTAACGTTCAGTTGTTCAGTTCTTGAGTTCTATAGTCAAGTCAATCGGTTTTCAGTTAGAGTTTATTATTTTTATTGACTGTTGAGTGATTTTATGAATTTTGTACTGTATTTTTCTTTTTTTTTTTTGTGTGTGTGTTTTGCGGTTTATCAAAAATAATTTTTCTAATGACAAGCAAGGTTACTGTATTAAAAAATTCTCATATCATCAGCAAGAAGCATTGATAATTTTTTTAAATTTTTTCTTATTATTTGTTTTAAAAATTTTTTTGAAAAATCATAAGTGAGAAAATAGAATAGCTACATACTTATCTGCCTATCTGCCTAGTTAGTTATGTGGTAAAAGTGATTTTTTTGAAAAAAAATTTTAAGAAAATTATTTATCTACAGTTCAGTTCATCATATGTTTTTAATGTAAGTAAATATAGTACCTATACCTATACTATAAAAAAATTAATATGTGATTGTGTATATGTGAAGAAAAATTAACATATCAATGCAACAACAACAACAACAAAAATAAATAAAATAACAGAAAACCATATAGAAGAGACAACCATTTAGTAGTGATGTTGGTTGATGATGTAAGGTGAAAAAACACACACAAAAAGGAAAACTACACGAAATACATACCTTTAAAGAGAAAAATATGCAAAAATTCTTACATTTATATAAAACGAGTTTTGTGAGGAATTTTGTTTTTTATTCAGTCTAAACTTATGATGATAAATTTTTTGTTTTATTCTTTTTTAAATTCTTTTACCAATCTTTACCATTTTTGTTTTTTTTTTTGGTTTTTTGTATACTTTTTACACATATTTTTCTACTTAAAAACCGTTATTATTGCGTGCACTCGTATAGTAACCAAGGTATATCAATTTGAATTTTAAATGTGTTTATCTTTTTATAAAGAATTTTACACACATTCAATGAGTACTAGTGGTACTAGATAGAATTTTCTTTTATCATTTACTGTCGTATTTGTCGTCATCGTCATTCGTATGAGAGTGATAGTAGATAGTATAAGAAGTCAATAAGAAAGATTGCGTATAAATGTTACATTCAATAATACATGTAAAAAAACGTAAATTATAAAACTACCTGATCTCTATGTAATTTTTCTTACAATATTTATTTATTTATTTATTATCAATTTTTTTAAAATGATTTTATCGTTTTGTTATGTTCGCGGAACACGTTTTCTATACTATATGCTGTGTGTAAACTATTTGAATTTGAATTTTTGTTTTTTATTTTTCCATGACATACGAGTAGTACCTATTTGCTGCTTTTCATATTTTTACAATGAAGTAAGGTTGTGTGTTTTTTGTTTGTTAATAATAATTTTTTTTCTTTCATATTTATTATTCATGATTATTATTTTATTAATAAAAATAAAAATAGTAGGAAAAAAAAAAAAAAATAACTGACATATCAACATTAATATCAACATTTTTCCTTTTAATTCATTCGATATTTTATTACTTGGGTGGGAACAGGTTTATCATATCATCATCATCATCATAGCACAGCACAGCATAATAAAAGTATAGTATTTTTCTTGATTCTTTTTTTTTTTAATTTTATTTTATCATCATCGCCATCAGCATTATCTCATCATTTTATCTGTACAGTTGGTATCAGTATGTGTAGTATGTTCATATGTTTATATGTACAGTAAATAGCAGCAGTAGCAGCATCATCTCTTATTACTTCTTTTAGTACTAAATTACATATTCAGCTAACAGCATCAGAAATAGCAGCAGCATGTAATGTGAAATTTATTTACGAGTACAGTTTTTTATTTTATCATCTTTTGTTTTTATATCTAACATTCTATGTGTGTACCTGCTGATAGAAAAACAAAACAAAACAAAACAATTTCTCATCATACAATATTAACGACAAAAATAAGAAAATACATTTTTTTTTCTTATTGTGTGTGTGTGTAGTACCCTCATACTATCACTGATTGGCTCTCATAGGTACACTATACCTGTATACGCCATACGAAATACGAGACTATACCTGAATCTACAAACAGAATTACCAGTGACCGCAATCGTTTTGCAATTTTTCGTTCCAATTTAAAAGTGTTTTCTATACGTTTTTATTATTTTAAAAATATATTACGAATACGAATGTGTACATAACAGCAACGTATATACATAAATAGTCGTCGTATATAAAATTCAATATTGTTATTATCGCATTCCTTCGTTATCAATATTGTAAATTTTATACATTTTCTAGGTGGTATAGAGACACATAAAATTTTATTTGTTTTTTACAAAATTACACACAACTACATAATTCGCATACATTATTATTTTTATTTAAATACATATATTTTTATGCAAATTAAATAGTGTAAACTGTAAATTTATTGTAAAGTGTTATTTATATGCATTATATGAATGCATAGTGTTCAACATACATTCATTATACTATTGTACGGAATGTGCAGATGCAGATACAGAGTGCATTATAGAAAATTGCAATAGAAAAAAAAAATTAATGTATTATAATACAAGTCAAGTACATAAATTTAGTGCGCGATAACGTAAATACACAAAAAATAAAAATAAACAAAAATATACGATCTACATATTTACATCTTTTGAGTGTGTAATAATCAAGTTTTTAATTCAATTTTGTGTGTGTGTTATTTTTATTTTTCATTTATTTTAGTTTTTCGAAAAAAAATTTTGTTCGTTATTATATACATACGAGGAGCGAGTATATATGTTATATACCCCTCTAGATACTAAAAAAGAAAAATAATTATCATAATATGTGAAAAATCTGATAAAAACAAGTTGTCAAAGATCTATATTCAAATGCGATTTTTCAATAAAAATAATTTGAAAATTTCTCAAAAGAAATTATCAATGGTAAGTCGTACAATGAAACTTGTTTTTATTTTTTATTTTTCAAATAAATATTTTTTTTTTTTAATTTTTTTATCATTTCTTTTTTTAGATTAGAAATTCATAAAAATATGAAATTTATTAAGAAAATCCGTAATAAGTAGATTTTATGCGAGTATACATGCTCGTATTTATTTATTTATTGTCATCCGATAAACAGAGATTATTTAAATACAAAAATATTGCTGAACGAATATACGATTATAGTTCGTTAAGATTCATATAAATATAAGGATATTTCAGTCCATGTACCAGATGAAAATAAAATGAATGAACTCGAATCAACAAAAAGTAGCTATGTATGTATATAACGTTCGTAATAATCTTAAATGTACATCATTATGTACCTGATCCGTACATCAAATCACATCATAATAATATTATCTCGAAATAGTGAATAACAAGTAGTTGGCCTTACTATGTATATGTACATACGTTCAATATTTTATCATATGAATCGTTCTATAAATGTTTATTAACAATTTTCCATTTCGATTCATTAAAAAAAAAAATGAATGAAACAAATAAATAACGCAGAGTAAAAGAAAAAAAAGTATACAAAAATCCTAATCAAATAATTCAGTGACTTAGAAAGTATATGCATGTAATAATACCAGTAATACCTGTACGACCGTACGTATTTATACATTATGTATATTCAGAGATCCAGAGATGTTATTGTAAAACTACGAGTTTGTGAACATATGCGTAATACCTGAATGTATACGAACATTTATTTTTTTTGAATTAAAATTTTTAATTTTTTTTTTTTCTTGTTACTTACAAACTTTTACTAAAAATTTGAATTTGAAATTTGAAATACTGCGGCTACGAAAAGAAAATATGTAATAAGAAAACAAAACAAATGTAAAATGTTGTTTTCTAATACATAGTTGTTACTAGACTTTGTCGTCTTCTTTTATTTTTTATTTCAAATTTTTTTTTTTCAAACTTTTATTTTTTGTGTCGACTTTTTGATGTTTAGTTTTTTTTTTTTTTTGTTCATTATTGATGTTGTCAAAATCTACAAAAATTCACCTTGTACTAAATTTATATGTACACATCTATACCTAATGATGCAGGTAATAATTTATAGCAGACAAACTAAAAATATAACAATAACATATTATGTATTTAACATGTATACCTACAATTTTACAAATTGGTATATAATCATATGTGTATTGCATGTACATAGGCATAGGTATGTAGTCTGTGTGTACCTATATTAACAATGTATACGGTCTAGGTTTTATAATTGTTTTATTTTAATACTTTTTTTTTTTTCACAGAAATTTTTTTACTAAAATTTACATACTAGTATGTACACTCTGCGTCAAATGGCTTTAGTCATGAAAATTTTCTTCTAATTTTCTTCTCTATTTCAATGAAGAAAGTATAGATTTTTTTTTAAATAGTCTTGTCAATGTCAGTATTTGAAAGTATGTAGCTTCTATCAAGTGGACCACAAACCATCAATATAATTTGACAATCAATTTTTAAACCAATACTTGATATGTATATTTCAATTCTATCAACAAACTAGCTTTTATTTTATGTCAATGTTTTTAAGTAAAGTGTTTCAAGTTTTCAGTGAAATTGATAGAACAGTCTTGAACAGTCACAATTACAAGCTTTGATTATTATCATCGAAAATGTTTTGTCAGTAATACAAATATTGATCTTTCAAATTTTTAATTAACTTTGAACTATTGACAAACCGTCAATATGATACCTACTCAAACTCAAACTTTGTTCCTGTTCTTTAAACTTTGGATTTTCGCAAACTGCATGTTGATGATTTGAACTACAGCCTACGTATATAAGTTTATAAAATTACAGAAAAAATATTTAAAAATGTTGCACAATAATTATTTGTGCAATACTTGTTATTACTTTCTCCAATTTGCTCAAAAATAAATTTCCGTATCTGAAATATGTGTCACTTAATAAATTATGTTCTGGTCAGTAATGTGTAATTGTCCAAAAATATATATATGTATATATAAAATCTGAAGAAATAACTTCCCTAATATGATTTAATTAAATTTTATTTCTTTTCCTCTAAATATTTTTGATGAATTAGAATGGTAAGTTTTGCCTCCATTTTTAAAAATAACTGGTGACATTAAATAAGTAAGTATACAAGTTTATAATGATTCCAAATATGTAATGAAGCGAAACATATTCCTAGAAACATTTTATTATGCTTCTAAATATATGGGAGAAGTTTTATACCTCTTGAAATTGAGTTTGTGTCTCGAGCAACAAACACCTCAATGATTCGCAATCCACAATCAATTATACTTAGATGCATACTCGAGAATAATATTAATCAAAAAACCATTTAGAATGAAAATCTTCGCTCGATTTGGGCTTTGTTTAATAATGCAGATCATCGAAGAAGAACTTCACTCTTGATAGTGACAATATTGTTTTCCATATGTGATGCAATCAAGTGACGCAGGATGTACTTAAAATCGTTCGATAAAAATAAAATATTTAAAAATCTATTCGTGCTTGTATATGTGGATTTGTGTATATTTTTCAAATTTTAACGTCCATATGCAAATACATAAAGTTCATAATATAAAGTACAGTATGTTATTTTATATGAAAATAAATCTACATGCGAGTATACATATTTATAAATATTCGTATGTTGAATGTAATATATATACTTGTGTATGTATATAGAGCGAATGTATGTGCATCATCATATACATACATACTTGCATAAACAGAATATCATACAAAAAGAAAAACTTATTCAATCGGAAAAAATAACTAAAATATACACTGACAAACATATGTATACATACACATACAAATATGTATGTATATTTTTGTGTACACAACATATGTCCTACATGTAAAATGAAAAATAAAATGATAAAAAGGTATACAAAAGGTATGTTTATATGTACATATATATGTATTTTCCATTAAAAACTTTATTCTTTTGTTATTATTTCATTTTTATTTTGTTTCTAATTTTCATTATAATATGTGTGCACATATGCAATGTTGCGTGTACAAAAAAAAAAAATAATCATAATAATAAATAAATAAACCGTCATACATGCAATACACGCTATAATTATATACATATGATACATTCGGATGTAAATACATACATACTCATATGCACGTATAAATTTTCTACAGGTATATAAATTGATTTATTATGCATCTGCATACATATTTATGTACATATATACATATATATTTATGTATGTACAAACGTTACGTATAGCACTATATATAATGTCCATTCCGTCATCAGCATATCGCGTCTCAAATTAAAATTTACATTACATATGAAAATGCAGACATAAACGTACTTGTATGGTATATTGTATTTATAAAGGAACACATAAACTATAACAGGAGCAGACAGGTGTGATGGTAAAAAAAAAAAAAAATAGAAAAATTGTTTTTTAATTTTCCTCATTTTTTAATTTATTTTTTATTTTTTTTTTTTCGAAATGCACAACGAAAGGTACAGCATTGTGTATGTATGCATATATTGCTTGTACAGTGGACTACAAATTACATTGTATTTGCGTATATTATTTACTTTAATTTTGAAAAAAATGCATAAACACAAATACAAAAATAACGACCACATATGCGTTAGTATTTGCATAAATTTTTCATATGTAAACTTTGTCCGTATGTTGCTATGTATATATACTCGTATACTGTGTTGTAAATTGTATGCACTATGCACGCAATTTTTCTTTTTTTTTTTTTTTTCTTAATACGAGTACAAATACATTCATGTACGACGTGCTATGACTGTTTTCAAGAAGGGACGTCTACTATATTTGTTTTTTCTTCGTACACTTTTTTCTATATAAAAACTTTGTGTCGTTCGTTATACGTGGTTATACTTATTTGTAATGGACTGGGACTGGACATAGTCAGTGAACGCACATATTAAATGAACAAATGTTGATTTTTGTTTTCATAAAAAAAATTTTTTTTTCATATTTTGTTCAACAGAAAAATATGAAAATGACAAAAATAAAAGTATCAACATCGACCATCGAATCCCTGCGTTCACATTATCTTCTTTCATGTTCATGGGACTAAACCAGACTAAACAAAGCATTTAATCACTATGAACTTTCTCGTTTCATGTTCTCGTTTCTTGTTTTATGTTTTAGTTGTGGTGCCACATTTTATTGATATTATCAGCAAAAATTTTATAATTTTGACTTTCAGTAATAATGTGGCAACACCAAAATATGAGAGCAAGACTGGAAGTAAACTCACTCGATGTAGGGTTGAACTTTATGTCTTTAATGAACGTTCACGACTTCCCCATTTCTTGCTCTTCTATATATACGTCTCGTCTGTCATTTATCACTTGGCGATCATGCTTTCCAGATAATGTAAACGTAGAGATACGATGTCGGGTTGAATCTCATGAAAGTTCACGACTTCTTTTTTTCTCGCTCTTTTAAACGACTCTTATGTTGTGTATCACGTAAAGTTCTTGTTTTCAAGATAATGTAAAAGTAGGGGCACGATTTCGGGTTGAATCTCACGAACGTTGACGATCACGACTTCTCCCTTTTTCGCTCCTTTATACGTCTCTTCTGTTATTTATCACGTAACGTTCATAATGTTTTCCAAAATAATGTAAATAGTAAACGCAGGGTTAATACTGGCATATTATAGATATGTATGTGCACAGTTTCATTCTCTTCAAAATGTTCACATAAAATATACAAGAATATATACCCCACAATGTACACACATATGTATTTGTGTTATTTATTATTAATGTATGTGCTTCAAATTTCATTTTAAATCTTATATTTCTTTGGAAAAAAAAACAAATTTGGTTTTTTTTTTCCTCTCAATTTTCTTTTCTTATATTCATATTGTTTGAGAGATCGTCTATTATTTATTTTTTTCAGTTTTTTTGTTTTTTTTGTTTTGTATTATGTTGTCGTTTTGCAATTTAACCAACCATAAGAACATTATACATATGCATTGTGTACCTATAATACCGGATGTTTTATTATTTGTGTAATACTTGTTGAAAGGTATCCGTTTCTTTTTTTTTCTGTCTTCTGAAATTCCTTTAATTTTATTCTTTTTTTTTTATTTCAATTTTTATTTATTTTTTGTAATCGTTGATGTATTATAAAGTTCACATCACATACAGACATCGTGTATGTATTTATACGAGTCGAGTATTTGTGCATTTAAAAAAAAAATATATGAAATCAGATAATACCTATATACACGGTCAGATTGTTAGACATCTTAAATCAGATCTGTGTTGCGAATTTGTCCTGCATAAAGAAGCAATAATAATAATAAAAATCATTTAAGAGTTCTTATATGATACTCCATCTTTCTCCACTGTATGTGGTGGATGTAAATACATATGTAGGAATTTATGTCTGTACAGGATAAGGGTTAAACAATTGATAAATTGAAGATGAATTCAATTTTAAAATATGCGAAATTTTATATTTATTTAAAGTACACTCGAGTGAATGAAATATTGAGAGACTTTTCCTGTATGTAAATTATACATTTGTATGTTTGATTCGATTGTTTGTATAAAGAATGAAAAGAATATGTAATAGATATGTACTTCTATCTATCTACAAATAATTGTACAAATACATAGGTATGTAGGTACTTGTAAGTATGAATGAGAATGAAAATGTTTAAATTTATTCTTTGTAAATGAGAAATGAAACTTATCATTCAGTGTAACATGAAAGATTTATGGTTCATTTGATGATCGAGATGTACAGCAACTCGGATATTTACATACTTCTCTCGTATTCGCATTGACATACGCATAGTTTGATTTATTTTTTGTGTTGTAAAATAATTATTTATTTATCTTTAACAATTTTCCAACAAAATTAGAAAAGTAATTAATCTAAAAATTCAATTAATTCATAAACTGAATGAAAAATTTGCTTAGCTTCTGTACTGCTTATTTGTTCAAAAAATAGAATTTTACTTTTTTTTTTTATTCAAAAATTTGTATACTTTTGTAGATATATGTTCTGTATGTTTCTGTACAGGAAATGCTGTAGTATATGTCAGAAGTCAATTTCTGATCGTTTATTTACCTCATTACCTGAACAAATGTACTTAAAATTTTTTCTAAATGACACTATCCATATTTCATGCTAATGCATCAGTGATAATAATGTTGATGATCATGATCATGTTTCGTGTATATTAACAAAAATTCATAAATTATTGCGTTTGTTTATGTATAAATGCAATTGGCACTTAAAAATGCTAATTATTCTACAAATGAAATGAAGTGAAAAAAATTGAAAAAAAAAACATCCTCATAAGTACATACATAACTAAATAATTAAATAAATGACTGAATAATAAACAAATACTCGTACTTTTTAGAATTTTTTGTCATACGATTTTAAAAAGAAAAACAAATTTATCACAAAATAAAAATGCTTTAAGTGTTTAAAAAGTAATTGTGCACATATTTACACACAAACACACAATGAGGAGTATATGCATATAGGTGTACATAATATACGAGTACGTGTATGTACTGTCGGTATATGAGGTCATACATTTTTGACGTAAGCTTATACTTAGTTCAATATTTTATTTTATTTTCAGATATTTATTTATAGACTATTATTTGATTTGATATTTTATTTTTTCTTCTATTAATAAACTGTGCATTATTACAGATGTATGTATGTATCGAATGAAAACCATAAAACTAAACAAAATACGAAAAAAAGTACAAAAAAAATCAATTCAATCAGCATGTTTCTGTATTAATATGCGCAATTTACAGAAAAAAAAAACAATTATTTGGAAAGTATCCGTTGACGTACATTTGCTTACATGCATACACATATTATGTATGTGAGAATCTTGAGAAAAATTAAATAAATAAAACAAATATTTCACTTTAAAAGCTTGCAAAAGATAATCAACATAAATGAAATTGATTTATACTCTGTACGAGTGTACGATTAACTTGACTATGTAAATACACACTGTTCACGTAAAATGTACATTTTACATTATTAAATTTGTAATGTACAGAAAATTATCGGATTTTCATGTAAAATATATCGTATTCAGTGTCAGTGTATCTGCGTTTATATCTACGATTAAGCATGTACATACTTACATAAGAAATTCAAAATATTTTACAGTGAATATGCAGATCAATGCAGATTGTTTTCGTCGTCGTCATCAATAAATTCAATCGTTCAGTTATATAGTTATATCATAGTGTCATATATAGTAATCCCTGTATCAGTGTATACAAGTGATTTAAATTGAAAAATTGAAACATAACGAAATAAGTATTAAGAAAAGAAAATCGATTTTTGTTTTTCAAAGAAATGAAAATTATAAACAAATCTAATAAACCATACCTTTTTCACAAACTGTCACTATTATACAAATTATATTCTTCCAGACAAATACAGACAGACATAACATCTGTTTAATTCATGCTCGACTTCATAAGTATAATAAATATGTATTTATGTATTTATTAATGCACTGAGTGCAAGTGTTCGTAATAAATGAATGAATATTGTCATAACCGGCGATAATCTTGGGGGCACGAATAAGGAAAAAATTAAAGTCACATAATCAGTTTTTAAGAAAAATATATTTACAAAATCATTAATAAAAAAAATATTCTCTGTGAAAATTTTCTCTTAAAAAGATACTCAAGAGTTTAATGACCAGGTTTGTTTACAAATGAAAATATAGGTCAATACCTTAATCGGTTTTTCTACTTTACACGGATCTTGGTTCAATTTGAAATTCTTCTTCCTACTCGCCTACCACAGTTTAGTATATAATTAGAACAAGAAAAGAAAAAGAGAACTACTATTCAATTCACGTATCTTTCTACTTTTCTTTCTACTTCTTCTTCATTTTCTTTTCGATCTGAAATTCTTCTTCGTTCACGCCTACTATATACAGTGTAGTACATAATTTGAACAAGAAAAGAAAAAGAAAAACTAGATCCGCGTATATAAAAGAAAAAGCCACAAATATTTTGACTCATATTCTCATTTGTAAACAAACATGATCATTGAACTCTTGAGTATTTGAGATGTAGAAAGAAAAGTAGACAGAATAATGAAAAGAGAAACGAATAGTAGTTTTTCTTCTACTATTCTTGTGTGATGTGAATTATATTCTACAGACTAAAAAAACATTTGAAATTGGAATTTCGTGCAACTGCAATAAAACAAATCAAATTAAAGTTAAGTTTCAACATATATAGGGCGAAAAGTTTAGAAGTGCACCGGACGCCTAGTAGGCTTAAACCGGCGCTGAATATTGTACAAAAATTAAAATATCACTCGTATACTTATACCATAGAGACTATAGAGACCATATAGACTATCTTATACCTTATAGTGATTTATTTGAATGAATTTTTTATGTAATAATTTCACGGATACATACCCGAGCTATGCGTATGTGTACGAATGTGTATCTACTGTATGCTTGAGCATTATGAACAATATAAATTTTAATTTATATAATAGTCAATATTTATATTTATAATTTACGATAATGAACGAATGAATAAATGTAGCAATTATGAATAAAATACAAATAATATGTACGTATGTAAAATAAATAAATAAATACAAAATTATAGAGAAAAATGTTTGAAAGAAAATGAATTCAAAAAAATCTTTACAAAGTGATAATTAGCATACTATACACTGTCAATACCTTCGAGTATTTATGTTACGTTACATTTGAAAATACGAACAAAGTACATATATAGTCGATATGATAGAGTGATATTATCATAGATAGAGACAAAAAAAAAATGAAATATGAAATTTATATTATTTTCATCTTACAAAAACGTATAAAAATGTTTAGTTAATGTAATACGAGTGAGTATGTTAATACACAATAATTTTATTGTTGTTTAATACATAATTAATGAAATAAATCAAAGAATAAATTATAAAAATGAATGTACTCGTAATATATAAGAGCGACAAAAAAAAAATTTGAAAGGAAATAAAAGTAAAATGTAAAATAAAAAAAAAATTCAATAACAAAAAACAAAACATATTTTTGTGAGAAAAATCATTATACATTTTTCTTCTTTTCCAAAATAAAAAACAAACACTAAAATTTATGTAAATTGCCCTTTTACTACATCTGTTCCTATATATATGTATGTATGTTTCGGTCCCATATGTTTTAAAATTTTAATATACATTTCACATTATTTGTATATGACTGATAATTATTACGAGCAAAACATTCTGTCAATCAATTTTTTTCTTTTTATGACGTTTTATTTGTATTTTTTTTTTGTCTACTACTACTAATTAAATACACAAAAGTTTTGATTTTAATTTGCATTTAAAAAAACAAATAAAAATATCTTTTAAACAAATGTGCACAAAGGTATACATACATATATATCCTCATGCACAATGCCGATTATACATTCAATCATTCAATTGAGTGACTTCAACTTCGACTTTGATTTAATGGATATTTGTATTAGAATTTCTGCAGTAGATTTGACAGTACTTCAATGCAGTAGATTTGACAGTTACTTTTACATGTTAAGCATGATTTGAAGTCAAAAGTCGAAGTTCAAGTTGAAGTCACTGCGTTAAATGTAGAAGCGGCATAATTTGTGTGTACATGATTAAATTTCACTTTGACATTTTTATTAGAAATTGTCATTCTGTCAATCAACTTTTAACTTTTATTTAGAGTGCATTCTCATTAAATGTCAAATGCAAGCACTTAGACTCAAAAATTGTTTTCAATATACATAACTTTCTAGTGAAATCGGTAACAATTGACTGGTCATTTGTGCAATCGTTCTAGAAGTATGAGTTTATGGTATTTTGTATGTTTTCATCAAATCATGCAATAGTGAAATTGCAGTTTTTAATATTCATTGCAACGGACATTATCTAATATACATTTTTAAACATTTTAAATCAATTATCCATTTCGCAGTTGGTGGATGTGAACGGTTCATGAGAACGCCAACGCATTCTTAGATTAAATTTTTAATTTGTAATAATTATTTTCCATTTTTTTATTTTATTCTTTTTAAATTTTAATCTGTGAAATTTTTTATAAATTACACCAATAATTTATGAAAGTGTAAATAAATGAAGAAATACTAATTAAATGTATGCATTAAAATGCAAATAGCATTAATAAACATTTTATGACTTTATAAAATTGAACTGGAACAAAGTTAATAAAAACAATAAATTTGCGTACATAAAACAGAAAAGTAAGTTGCACTACATATTCATGTGCTTACAATAAAATACTATAGTAAAGGTATCATTATTTGTACGATCAATTAGATAAGTTTAGTAAAGTATATAAAGTCAGTAAACTACATTTATGTGTACACCTAATAAAATATGTATAAAAAAATTTCAAATTAAAATGTTAAAATTACTTAAAACGCGTATAATTGATGGCAGATACGTTTGTATATTACATATGTTGGGTACATTTACTTAAAAAAAGTAAAGAAAAACCATTAAAAAAAACACACTTTCATTAATGTGGTGGCGTGTTATACAATAAAATAATTCGTGGTTTTTTCATTTATAGTTCATTTCCAAATAAAATTAATAAAAACACAAATTGATCAAGATAATTTGTTAATTCACATATGTAATTTATATTTATGTAAACTAACTATGAACATTGCTGCAGGCATATAATATAAGAATAAGTAATTCAAGTTTGTACTTTATGTATGCATGCAAACAATTACATATACACTAATACCGTTGACACACGGCACTAATTCAGTGATCATTCGCAGCTATTGATCATTCATTTGTCGTCTATCACCATAAATTAAGTTGAAACGATCTTCATTCATTCCAGTTCATCTAAATAAAGTTCGAATGAAGTTACAGGAACTTTATTCGTTGGCAAATTGAGATGATGTGGTGGAGTGGAGAGTTCTAGTGGTGAAAAAATTGAGAACAAAAGCGAAAATCAAAAGCAAAAACTGAAAATGACAAAATGATAATAGAAGCAGTGTCGTGTATCAGGAGGTTTTTGAATAATCAATTCATGAACGAATGAAGACTGGAAGAATATTCAAGCTTATGACATACATTAATTGCATAGCAATACGTTGCTCAAGATGTGTCGGAAACATTGGTATCGAAAGCTTTGATATAAATGCGTTGCTTGTATTGCGTTTTGAGGTTGATATTTAATTTTTAAGAAGTTTTTATTACCCAGAAACTCTATGTTTCTTACATTTTTCATTAAATTATTATCGAAATCAACAAATTTCATGCGGAATTTATACTCAAACTAAATATTTAAGATAAAACATAAATAACCGAAAAGATGCATAAATGCGGAAAACTTGAAAGTTGGTCTACTCTTGCATAGCATTGCGTTGCGTACTTTGCGTTTTCTTACATATCTGTTAGCTAGTATGCTATTCTACATGTTTTGCGTGATCTGTTTACGTACTCAACAAAAGGAATGCAATTGGAGGGTTTTCGAATAATCATTCACTCGAATGAAAACTGGAAAAATGTTCATTCAATTAGTGCCGTGTATCAACGGTCTTATAAAACACTTGTGCATGTAAAAAATTAGTTTAATTTTCGAACAATATTCAGTGACGGGAATAATTTGCATTTTGTTTTTATTTTTAGCTGACCATTCAAATTTTGTTCTTAATTAACTTTTTTTTTCTTCAAAAAATCCATTCTATATTTTTACATGTATGCAATTACTCTCTCAGATTGTATAATTTTAAACTTTTCATTATTTTTTTTTTGTCAATTATAACGTATTACAAAAGCCGCATTTGTTTTTTAATTTTTGTGATCATTCGTTTTTTTTTGTTTATTGTTGATTGTGTTTTGTTTCATTTTTTGTTCATTTATTAACAAACATTTAATTATTTTTTATGAGTATTTCACACATTATTTCAAGCAGACGTACATATACATTAGTGCACATACAAATATTTATATCAAAATACATAAATAATATGCATCTGCATAACTCCATATACATATAAGTATATATAGAAGTAAGAAAAATACACACAGACATCCGTAAGTAAGTAGACAAATATGTATATTGAAATGTGCAACATTGTCGTTTTTGTTTTTTAATAAATGATATTAAAATGAAAATTTATTACACAATGGCATGCAATTAAATGATTTATTTAATATGAATTTATGTATAGACGATTCCAGACATACACAGCGGTACTATGTATATACAAATTTTTGTAGGTTTTTATGTATTTAAACACACAAATTTACGTACACACACATAATTATAATATATTTTTTGTTTGTATTTCTTTCATATCAAAAGTTTTTTTTGTTTATTTTTTTATTTTTCATTTCGTTTGTTTTATTTTGTATATTTTTTATTCAATAATTTTTTATTTTGCCTTTCTTTTTTAAATTGATGATGTAATTATGAGCAATTAAGTAATTCACGAAGTTATTGTATATTTTTTTCATTTGAAAAAAAAAACAATTTTTTTCTTGGTTAAATTGAATTGAGTTATTTCGTAAATAAACAGAGTGAAGTGAATTAATATTAATTTCTGAGCATTTATTTAAAGAGTAGCAGTAGCAATAGCAAGCAATTAGCAGTTAAAGTTTAATTTAAAGTAATTCGTCATAGATTACTGGTAATGGTTGTGGTAGTTGATATATTGAAGTAATAATCGATGTTGAGAAATAATAATGCTTTTATTAGCTCTTTTTATTTTTAGTTTCTCTAGTTCATCATCATAAATCTATTACACTCTTCAACCATGAAAAATAAATAAATACAAAAAATATAATTGACTCAGTATCGGTCATATTTATTATAAATTTATTGAAAATTATTGATTTTACAAATGCTGAACTTTAAGGTTCTACTTTTCCACCACACACCACACTACAACAACACATTTTTCTAATTAAGAGTGCGTTCTCATAAGCCGTAATCATTTATCCAGTTGCAACTTGCAACGTTTTGTTTTGTTCAGTTGAGAATTTCTGAAAATATTCAGGCGTCTGTTGCAGTTCATGCTCTCTCTCTGATAATAAATTGCAAAGCTTTCAGTTTTCAGAAAAGTCTGGATGGATGCATATTTACCTTACAATAAAGTTATGACGAAAATTTTTGTTTTGTTAATTTTGATGTTGATAGTTTGAAATTGTGAAGTGAGTTGATTTGTGAAATTGTTGCAAAATATCAAACAAATTAGGATGCGACTTATATGGATGCATTGAAAATGCACAAAGTTATATCAAAAAATAATTTTACATTCAGCTTCTTAAGTCTCATGAGAACACACTCTTATTATCTTACGGTATATTTCATTTGGATACGAATACAAATACCAATAATTATATCAAATTTTATTATTGTTTATACATTCTAGTTAACAAAAATTTAGAACAGTTTCAGTTTTGTATAATAATTTGTTTTGAAAAACTCTGTCACATTTTATGTCCTTTCAATCAAATTTATTATTAATATCACATCAAATTGATAAGGTCAATTAATCTATCTATATGCGCATTAATTCATTCATTAAAAAATATGCGTAAAATAATCAATTCACTAGAAACAAATTTTTTTTCTCCTAAACAATATTAATTGAATCAAAGTTCTTTTACAGACCATATTTTGGATTATTATTAATCAATCAATAATGATTCTTTAATGTTACGAGCATAAAGTATAGTTGTGTATGTTGATCATGCTTAGTATCGATTTTTAGGACATACATTAAATTCTGTATCCATCAAATTTTAAATCTAACAGAGAGATCTCATATACCATATTACCGAACTACATCAAACCGTTGATCAAACCCAGGTATACCATTCGGTAACAATAATTTTAAGTTGAACTTATTTTGATCGAACCAACTATTCTGATTTAGTACGACCTAATAGTTTAACGTATATATCACATTTGATTGCATTAACAGGAAGCCAGGGCATTCGACGTTACATTTCACATCATTTTCTGAGAGATAACAAAATTTCCTCATTATTTATGTTTACTCTGGAATATACGCACACAATCCTAAAGAAAGTACAGTCATACCAAATTTGGTTCGATCAAGTCAAGCTAAGTAAGCTAGATTAGTTAGTTAGATGAGATAGCCAGTTAGACCATCTATCAAGTTGGGCCGCTTGGGGTAGCTAGCAAATCGAGCCAATGCCTAGCAACAAAGTTGACAACTAAAAATTGTATACAAATTACAAACTGTTAGAATTTGTAATGTCGTGTGGACAGGGCATCAAAAATGCCATCTTAATTTCTTTAAAATTCTCTAGATAACCAATTAGATAGACTAAAGTAGCTAATTCATACACATCCCATTCACACATGTTTGTGTACATACGTCATATCTTAGAATGTATTTATAGGTATAAAATATAACATTCAGGTCACGTAATCTCTTTAACCTTTTCTGTGTTTAGTATTTATATAGACATTTTAAATATAAAAAAAAAACGCATTGTCAAAACACATATCGTATTTTAAATTTTATATACATATACATGTGTATATTTTTGTATCTACATATATCTTCAGTATATAAATTTATTTATTTTCTTCTTTTCAAATAGAACAAAAATGAGAATAAAAATAAAAATGATGATTACGATAATAATAACAATAATAATAAAAAACAAACGGCGAATTAACGTGTACATTACATCATAAAACTATAAAATATAGTGTATATAACCCGAATGTATTTACCTCAACTTATCAGAAAAGAAATTAGAATTTTTATCTCTATACATACATACATATCTGTGTGTTGTGTGTATCTTCATTGTTGATCATGATTACTTTTTCTGAATTGTTAAATTACTATGTGCTTCTCGTCGTTCACGTATAGCAACAGATCATATAATCTGTATACAGCTATTGTTAGTAATTTAGTGGGTATACATGAGTATACATCCAACTAATTTAAAGGTGATCTAATGTCTATTAGTATTCCTCTTCTGTACTCTCCATCATTTCCACATAAACTTCAATCCTCATTTATTCATTATCTTTCACATACACATTCTCATCTGTTCAAAACTAATTTTCGTATGAATGAATAAATATTTTTTTTTAGTTTTTCTTTATTTTTGAAAGAAAATAAAAATTTTCATTTCTACTTAATTACGAAGGTGAATAGGTTGTTCTCTTTGATTTTACTTTATTTTTTCATTTTAAAAAATTTTAAATTAAATTCTATTTTTGTTATACTTTTTTATTTTTTGTTTTGCTACACATACATACATTATATTAGTTTTTATCTAGGAAGTAAATTTTATTTTATTTTTATATCATCTTCTATGTCTTCTATTATTATACCCTACATTTATGTCTATTCTCTATCGCATGTATATCCTATTATCTTTATACACACAATCACAATACTCGCTTTGGGTCTGGCTTATTATACACTACTGTTGGGCTGATGTCGAAACCGTACTCGTATAGTCGTATATAGTAAAATGAATACAAAAATAAAAAATATTGTGAAAATGTGTAATTCTTGAATGCATTTTCTTTCATGATGATGACGATAATATAACTGAGTAACAAAACGATGGAAAAAACATACACCAAACACATAAATACGTTCGTGTATATATGCATGGCATAAGATGCATAGATATAAAGAAGGTACCTCTATACCTATATATTACTTAGATCTAACATCATAAAAAGAAAATATAAAATAAAATGAAAACAATTCAAACAAACACACATACACTTTTACAAAAACGTCATTTTTATTATTATTTTTATTCAAAATCTCAGAAAAAATAATAATAAGAAAATATTAACAAATTGAAATGCATTCAACGTGCGACGATACAATGTACATAATGTACATACATATACATTGAGATGAGATAACCCATCTCAGAAACAACATATATTTGTGCATAATGTACCTACATACTTGTACCGAATATAGATCTAGCGATCTAGGTGCATATAAGATTCTTATTTATACACAAAGGTAGATAAAACATTTTTTTTTTATAAATAATTCTATACGTAGTTTAGAGTACAATAGGTGTGGTTGTGTGTGGTAAATATTCACTACATATATTTATGTAGTATACTTACATAAGATACATATACATCAAGGGTATAGTAAAATTCTATGTATCTATACTTGTTATATTGGTCTTTGATAGTATATACTCTTACTCATATATTATTGTGCTTTTGGTTGGATTGTTATGATGAAATTTTATTCGAATGTGGTCTATTGTAAGTAAGTATCTATGCATGTGCACATCAGTATACCATTACGAGTATATTTATATGACTATCTCCCAATGATGATGCATCATTATTCAAGATTTCAAGTTCATTATAATATCCATTCAGCACTGTAAATAACAGAGTCTACTATATTTAGTTTAAATATCTATTTAAAACTCAGTTTTACGGTTTTACTTATATCTATATTTCTACCTATAATAATGTATTTATATTTATTGTATTATTAGTTAAATTTAAATCCGGAAATTACTTTTCAGTATCGCTAGAGTATACACGCACACATAAACAGACCAAAGAATGTCCAAAGATTTTTCCACTAAATCTGTGAATCTGTGGGGTGTATGAAGACAATCTAGTTATGGTGTCCTATAATACTACAAGACTACGAATTATACTTATTGTACTTTGAAATGCGTTACGAAAAATTCATATGTGCCTGTAATTCTGGATTCTGATCATCATCAGACAATATACGATCAAGCTTGAATAGATTTTTGCATCTTTCATATACGGGTGTAAGTATCTATCATGGATGGAAATTTGCATTCATTCATCTTTATGCCAGATTCAATTCTCTTGAAATTTTTTGTACTCGTATATAGTCAGAAAAATTGTATATATGTGTGTATGTCTGTGTTTAGATATTCTGTGTAAAATAGTGTAGATTAAACGGCCCTCCCTGCTAGGCACTCAAGAATAAATATTAGTTGGTACCTACATATTCGATTACGTACGTATGTAAATGTAGCACTAGGTATACTACAGATGATATTTATCTGAAATTCTTATAAAGATCGTGTTCTACCATCACAGTTTATCCGAGTATAATATAATATCGTGTATATAGGTACTCATAGATCTAAGATGGACTTTGGAATATTGAAAGTGTACTGTATTGGCAAAAAAAAACAAAACAACAACTAAAATAAAATTTAAAATAAAATAAAAGCTGATAAAGTTTACAAGTAAAATATAAATCCTTTATGAGTTTTTTTGGTTTTATTCCTGTAGGTATGGACGTATATAAGTACTTATACAAGTATCCACGTATAAATTGGTATTTTGATGTTTTACATTTATAGCAATTTTTATTTCAGTTTTATTTTTAGTTTTTGTTTCATGATTGTGCACTTACATATGTACGTATACATTTATAGTTATAAGAATGTTCATATGATTTTTCCTCCAGAACTGCATACGTGAACGGTGAACTTGTGCACATACTGATATGTACCTTGAAAGATGGACTGCACATTTGCAAACTTAACTCTTATAAAAAATATCTACATCAGTTAGAAAATTCCTTAAGTAAAAAAAAAAAAAAAAAATTTGTTTTTTGAGACGAATAAAGAACTGGTTTTCACAGAATAAAATTATAAATAAAATAAAAATAAACGAAGATGAATAACAAAAATTAACAATATGAAAAGCTCAATTTAATATACAATCGTACAGTATACTGGACTTTTGGTATCATATACGAGTAAAGTCCATTAAAATGAACACACACATGCCTGTGCTAATGTGCAAATTTATACTCTAAAGTATGCATCAGGCATACAGTACCTCTCGTAAATCATCAAAAATTTCGAATGTGCAAAAATTTGAAATAATAATTATGGTTCTGTAAAATGATGGAAGTGATTTCTTTCGATCTAGCGTTTTTGATCCTGTCGTCATGATGTCTTCTCTGTGAATATTTCATAGAAGAAATTTAATTAATAAAATTCGACTTTAGATTAAAGAAAATTAGAATTTTAAATCGAAATTTAAATTTAATACACGAGTGATCTTTTTATGATAAATACAAAGATATATTTTGTAGATCACTGTAAGATATTTAAAAAGGTTGGTATCATCTTTTAAAATTAGAACGGAAATATCTATAAGATTATGTGTGATACTAGTTTGAGGATTTATTTGCTTCAATTCGAAATAATGTTTAGCTAATTTTTATTTATTGCTTATTTCCCTTTTAGAAAAAATATTTTGCTTTTTCCAAAGCATTACGAACCGCAATTCCACTTTATTTTAGCGTAAAAGTAAAACAAAACTTATTAAAATTATGGAAGACACTCGTGCAAATTTTGACACATATGAGAGAAAAGCACTTAAATCTATCAAAAATGAAGAATACAAAGTACCAGTGTCATAGTTCATGCTACGATTGGACGAGTAGTATTTCACACACCATAATCATGAGTACTCGTATTTTCTTTGATTTTCTCTTTGAGTAGAATGTGAAAATTGTACAAAACAAAATACGAAAAATCAACTAACAGCATTTTAAACTTGCTTCTCCCTCTACTCTATACAAATTCTAGAGCAGTGCAGTTTATTGATGAAGACAGTATCTATAGTAAAAGCTATAATAGTACGAGTAGTATTTCAAACATTACGTGTACTCGTATTTTCATGATTGAGAAGAAAAGTTGATTTTCCCCTTCAATAGAATGCGAATATTGAACAAAATAAAACACGAAAAATCAACTAAGAGCATTTTAAACTTGCTTCTCCATCTACTCTATACATACTCTGCAGCAGTAGAGATAATTGACTAAAATAGTACCTAAAGTAGTATACACTACGACAACACGAGTAGTATAGTATTCTACAAATTATGTGTAGGTACTCGTATTTTCTTTGATTTTCTCTTTCAGTAGAATGCGAATATTGAACAAAACGAAACACGGAAAATCAACTATAAAATTTCCATACTTACTCCTCTACTCTATAATTAATCTAGAGCAGTCAGCAGTGAAGATTATCTAATCTACTATAACAGAACAGTATCTACCTATAGTATTCGCTACTATACTACGAGTAGTATTTCACTCAGGTACTCATTTTTGAATTTTCATTTTCAAACTTCTCTTAATGGTTGATTCGTTACTGCCCATCTGTACAAATAGACTTGCAATAAATTACAAATGGACGTTCAATAATGAAAATCAATTTAATCATTTCACCTATAAACCGAATATAATTTGTAAATTTATTTCATGTTAAATGCAAGTTTTCAAAATATTTACATATTCGTATTCGTGTATAAATCAAAAATTATCGTGTACATAATGTTAAATATGACGATTACAATAACAGTAGGTTATTATAAAATTTTCCTTTTTTTTTTTATTTTTCAAAATCAAGTCATTATTATTTATTATTGCTATATAAACCACAAAAAATTATAACTGCCATTGTACGAGTAAAATTATATACTCTACTAAACCACATATTATTGGAAAATTAGAAAAAAGCCAGCATTTATCTACACAACACGAGTGTTAGTGTAAACTATAGTGAATAGTTTAACTAAAAATTTACAATATTTAAAAAATAAATTAAAATATGAATTAATTTCAAAATATGAAAAAAAAAATTGATTTATAGTTTGAAATAATTTGAAAGAAAAAAAAATTTGATTTCAAAATTGCAATTCGTTTAAACTATATTCCACATAATTACATACAAGCGGATACATCATAAACTGTAACTAACATTCGTGATCGGTATATAGAGATTCGTTATGTTATATGAATGTAGCAATAGCAACAAAAGGCAGTTACTATTTCAATAAAGGAAGTTATGTACCACATAATTCAGAATTTATTAAAGCTTCAATTTTATTTTTGTGATTATTACTTATGGTTTTATGGTTATATTTTTTATTCGATGATTTTATACACAATTTTTTTTTTTTCAAATTCATAGAGATGTGTAATTTATAATCGTGAACCTGATATTTTTCTATTCAAAATTATATTAAAAGGAAATAAAGTAGATATTACAAAAAAATATTATAACGAATATAACGTGTATATACTACTATAATTTAAAAAAAAAAAAATTAAAATTACAAAAATTCATTTAAATTTTGTATTTTTATTATTTTTTAATAATTCTTGTTTTTCGAAAAATAATTTTTCAAATTTATATTAATTTCATTTTTGATTACACATACATATGTACGTACATCTGATTATATATAATTTTACATATTTATTCATTCATTTATTATTTTGTTTATTTTTCTGTTTTTAATTTTTTAAATGAATTCGCCAAATAAAATATTTCCTAAAGCTTTGTATATTGCCACCATAATTATTGTCGAAATTATAATTCATAAATGTTTATATCTGAATAATTTTGTACATATTTATTCACTTAAACATATACGAAAAATAATATCACACACATCAAAAATCTCAGCTATACCCGAGGCAGACTCATGAAGTACATATATAGACTATGCGTAAAGTAAAAATTTGTTCGCCTATCAATCATCAAACTCATTAGCACAAGAGTCTGTTTGTAAAGCTTTTCCATTTTATAGTCACCACAAAACGTCATTATTGTTTAAAATTATCTTTCAAACAAAGTTTTAGAGCCATCCTTACCATCTTACCATCTTTTAACATTTGGAACGTGCAGCAATATCTTCCCCGGTATGGTAGTTTAATCAGTCTAACCAGCTAGACACAATGAGGGTATTCTTGTCTTATTTATCTTAGTGAAATGTCACTTAAAGTATTCCTCAACGCAGAACTGAACACAATGAAATGAAGAAAAATGTGTCAAATTGACATTACACTTTGTTTGAAATAAAGTTGTGATAATATAAAAATCAACAATAAAAATCATCAGTTGATCATACATTTACGACATAAATGCGTTACAGTTGAGAGTAGACAAACTTTTACCTTGCTAAATGTATCGAATACCTTCATTGTATGCGTTGATGACATTGCCACATATTAAAATTATAAAGTAATTTTTCACAAGAATAAATACGACAAGAATTATTGTGGTCAGCTGGTAAAGGTTAAATTTATTTATAAAATCGAGTTTTAGTCTTCTCTTTTAACATTTAATCCTTCTAATGCGATGGATTATGTTCATCATATAATGGAGTTCGTTAAATTCATTGTTGAAGCTTACAGTTTCGTTAACGATGTGTTAAACTGCTCCATAATTTTCAGCGTTTCTTTATATTTTCTCGTGAGTAAGTGTTAATGTTTCTGCAACACATGTTGCTTCCGATTATATGTTTCTGCAACATATGTTGCTCTGATTGTTCATACCAAACTTTAGAAATTTATATCGGATTTGAATACAAGATTCCATTCAATCTAATAATACAGAGATATGATGTAGTCTTGTGATGTAAGGCGATCACTGTTTTTTTTTAATATGCATTGTCAATATCAAATGTATGTACATATGTCTCAGGTATAACATACCATACATTAGAAATCTATATGCTATCATCATCATTAAATACAGAACAAGTTTTTAATTTTTTTTTGTTTTTACAAATTTATTTATTTTGTATTTTTAAAACGTTTAAATTAATTATTACAGAAGCACAATTATTTTCTGGTTTTTTCATTATACAAATATACTTTAACATGGTAAGTCATTTCAGAAAATTAAAATAATAATTACAATAAAAGCAAAAGCTTTAAAAATAAAAACAAGAAATTTAACTAAACACAAAACCAAGTGTTGCTAGTTTTTGTTATCCAATTGCTTAGAGAATTTTATAAAATTTTTATTTAAAATAAAAAAAAATAAAAAAAAAAAAAAAAAATATGGGAAGAAAAAATTAATAAAAACTATGAAAAATATATAATACATGTGATAATACTTAGACTACGTACATGTGTACATGCATACATCTGGTGTTTACAGTATACTCGTATGTGAACGTATGTATATGAAAACAAATGCACGCAATTGTATGTAGAAACTAGAAAGTAAATACAGGTGATATTATGAGGTCATACATAAAGTATTTGAAAAATATTAATTTATGAATGTACATACTTTACTTCACCGCAGTATATGTTACTATCTAATATTTTTAAACTTTCATACGGGTATAGTATAGATATTATAGAAATTTTGTAGGTGACTTTTAAAAACTTAATTTCGAAATTGTATAAATTTTATAAGATAATGAAACCACAAAAAAATTACGAAAGTTTTCAAATTTTCATGAAATGATAAAAAAAAAAATGAAAGATAAGGAACAGATCATAAATTCAAAAAAATTTTTATCTAAAATTTTATGTTTTTTCTTTTTATATTTTCCAGCTACAAATAATATGGCCTGAGCTACCGTAGTTAACATAAATTGTTTCTGTTTGTCTCTTGAGAGAGATACTTTTTTACTTTTCCTTATTTACAAAATAATTTCTATGAAAAATTGTAAAATTAATTAAAAATGTTACCAGCGTTCTTTCAATTACGTATGCTATGCTCCTGGATTTATTTCAGCTGTCATCATATACAAGCAAACTACAGGATAAGGATGCAAAATTATTTTCGGCATGATTTCGTGCAGAAATCGGTATAATTGTCGATATATGTACATATTTATGTATGCACTCATTCGAATTCAAACAAGCTTTTTGAAGTTATGACACTTTGTATCTTCTCTTATTCGTCAGGGAAAAAGTTGCAATTTTCCATTTTAAATCTTCAATCTTCTCATCGTCCGAAAATGGGAGAAGAGAGAACATGAACTGCTATGTACTTGATTTAATGCTAATCAGTAACAAATTTCGACCAATCAGCATCTTATAGCTGTAGGATGCTTCCACTCTATGAGAACACGTTCATTGTTTTTTATTTTGTTTCTTATTTAAATTTTTATTTGTTCATTTACTTAATATTTTGTGGGAAGTATCCAATCATTGGACAACATTCAGTCAGACGGTCAGACTTTATAAAACCTTGTCCATTTTATTGTTTTCATATTGAAAATTTTCACATGATTTTATCATTTTAATTCTTTTAAAATACGATTACGTACACATAAATAAATGAAGAAAAAAAAAAATAAATAAATAAATGAAAATAAAAATAAACATAAAAATAATAATACAAATCGAGATACTTATCTGATGGCGTGAATTTATTATCCATATTGCATAAATTTCATAATCGAATAATTTACTTTTTAGATATTATTTTTTTTTTCTTTTTAGTCTTTCAATATTTTCATTTTAATCATTTTATCATTGTGGTACACAATATAATACTCCATGATTCATAAAATGCTCACTGTCCATGAGAGTATTTATATGCTGTTAATCTAAATAAAAGAAAAACCATAAGATCGTGATTATTATTCGTATACATTCTACGTATTTACGTATTTAAGTATGTATAGTACACAAGAGTAAGTTTCTGTGGACTGTATGCATATTCGTACATTATTTTAAATTTCATTTAAGAGAATTTTCATTTATTTTTTACTACTTTATCTTTATACCTAACTACTCCAGAAGAATTACGATTGCTATAACATTGTAATTTATGTACAAATCAGATATATAGTATACGAGTGTAAAATATTCCATTAAAATAAAAGAATATTAAAAGAAAAAAAAAATAAATGATAAAATGAAATAACAATAATAAAAGTGAAAAATACGAGTATAATTCATTTTCATATTTGTCATAATAAATTAATTTTTTTCATTGTATCTTTTTTTTTTTTTTGTAAATCATTGTACACTTTAAGCTTTAAGTCTTAAGCTACATTTACAATTTAGTCCAGATTATGTTTTACGTTAGATTTTTACAACTTCTTCAAAAATAATTCTACAATACTAATCATTTTCTATCCAGACCAGATTAATCAAGATTGAGATTGAGATTTGATTGTATTTCTAATCTCACGCTGGCTTTAGGGGAAATTACAACATATTGAAAACCAGTGTACCAATTTCAATCTTCCTATAAAATAGTATACGGTAATCTACACGCTAATTTTTGTGAATAACATCCAATTATACCACCATGGTACTACAGCCTGTTAAGAGCCGTTGCTTCAAGTAAGCAACCTCTTCATTCTTCTCTATTTTTTGTTTTCTCTTGTTGTCAGTTCCTTGTAGACGGCCATCTCTCTAAATCGTGCTGTACATCATTCTACTAAAGCAGTTATCCGGTCTTCTACTAGGCCTAACTCCGGTCATGTTTTGGAGTAATAATTTTTTGCATGTGTTACTATTTTCTATTCTAATCATATGACCAATCCACCGGAATCTAATATTAATTTTGACAAATTTCGCTATGTCTATATGTCCATTTAATGTACTATATATTTCTTTGTTTATTTTCTTTTGTATTCGCCGTCACTCACTTTAGTTGCTGAATAACATCTAATCTCACAGGTAATTTGGGCTGAATTGTAAACGTACCTTTATGATGATTGAAATCATTATTACATATTCAATAATCTCATACGTATATACTCAATATTGTAGTAAGTATTAGCATCAGTCTTATATGCATAATATTTGTGTACCATAACATAATACATAATGTATGCAATGAACTGTAACCAATGTCGGAATCGGATTAATCGAAAATCTTAATGCAATTCTTTATTTTATTTTTTTTTTGGCTTTAATTTTATTTCATTTTCATATACAATTTCATTTTGTTATTTTTGTTTTTTCATTATTTTATTTATATATGTACTTAAATTATCTACATACAAACAAACACGACCAGATACCAGAGACAGCGAGATATGTATGTGAAGATATAAAACAAATTTGTTTTCGGATCAATTAATGCAACATTATTATTATTTGTAAGGAAAATCAATTTGTAAACAAAAATGATAAATGATAAATGAAATTTATTATTATTATTTTAATTTTAATTTTAAATACTTTTTTTTTTCAATTTTCTTTATTATTCGTAATCCAAAAAAAAAAAATATATATATATACATACACATATACACGAATTTATGATTGTAAGATCATAAAAATTTTTAAAATCAAATTATTGCCTGCTGAAAGACAACTGAAAAATTTCTATTTAAAATAAAAAAGGAATTATAATTTGTTTCTCCTCTATTCATAAGATCTGTAATTTTATGGTTTCGTTATTATGATGATCATGATCAGATGATGATGATGATGATGATGATGTGATACATAAAATTCATTAAACTCTAACTCTAAGCATTAATCGTATAACTGTAATTAAAATGACATGATGACCATAATATTAATAATTTGCTCTTATAAAATAGACGAAATGATAGTGGTATAATATTCATTACTCGGATTATAAACAACAATAATAATAGTACATTGATACTCATGTATGTATGTCTCAATCATATGCTCGGATCTTGTATGATCATATATAATCACTTACCTTGTTTTTGCTTTTTTTTTTAAGATACAAATAATAGTTTTAATCGTAGGTAATATAACGCCTCCTACGATACAATTATAATTTTTATTATTATTATTATTATTTTCATTTAAATAAAACGTGTTGTATTTATATGTGAAGAAATATTTTCTATTTAATTTTAATGCCTTATACATCAACATTTATAAACATTACACACTTATGTATGGAGATTACAAATCTATGTATGTATATGGAGCTGCACCATATATAAAAATATTTAACAGTCCAGTGACTGTATATAAGACTGCCCAGCTTACAACATAATACCAATAATATAATAATTTACTAAATAAGTGAATATGATAGCACCAAAAAAAAAAAAAAAAAGTTTTGAAAATAATCCAAGATTTCATTTTTTAGATAATAATTGTGTACATGAATTTTTGTTTATAGATGAAACATGAAACCTCAAAACTATGAATAGAAATTTTTCTTTATTCAACATCTTTTTAAGGATTTTCTATTATATTAATAGAGCTTCCTTTTATAAACTTTATCTACTTTCACTTTCACTATTTATGTTCAAGTACATCGAGTGTTACAGTACATCATAAATGTCCATATACACATAAAAGTAAGTGTAACTGAAGTGTGCTTATACAAGAAGTTACTATATAATATTTTTTATTACAATTAAATTTCTAATATTTTTATAGAAGAATCATACAGTAATAACAAAAATAATAAATAAACACTAAAGAAACAACAAAAAACACAATAGAACAATAATAAAACAACAAAAAAACACACTTAAAAAATAATTAAAAAATTATTTTTAATTTAAAATATAAATTATCATCTACTTTAGGAATTTTATATTTGAAACAAGTTTTTTATTGATAGGTAATTGAACCAAAAAATATATACACTGTTGTATGTATTTTTATACAAATGTATGCATGTGTGTATGCACATCAAAAAGAATATAAGTATGTATATCATCGGTGTACAATAAAACTACATGTATTTTACTAAAAAAAATATAATTTAGATAGAAGAAAAAAATAAATATATTCACAATATTAATAGACTTACTGTTACATTACACATTATATACGGACTCTAAAATTTCTTTTTTTTTTCTTTCGTTTTTGTATTTTCAAAGGTATGTGTACGTATACGTATTGTACATTGCATACAAACATATGTATGTAATACTGGCGAGTTTGTATTCGAATGAGTGTATATGCAATCTTAAATATATTTTATGTTAATCTTATATAAAGTAAATAGTAGTTTTATCCATTCTTGGTGGTCGTCATACATTATTACTTATTATTATTTTTGTATACAGAGAGATATTATATGGCCTGAAGTCAAATAAATACCAATCAACACGTCGTCTATTAATAAAAAAAAATAGAAAAAAAAATAATAACAATAATCAAGAAAAAAAAGAAGCAAAATAAAATGATTTTTATTTTTTTAACAACAAAAGAAAATGTTTAAAAAGATTTCGAGCTTTAGCCAACGCTCTCTGTATATACTCGTATGTACTTACATCTGCAATCAAAGATAAAAAAAAGTAAAAATATTTTTTTTCCAATGCCTAAATAGAGAATGAATCTATACGAAAATGTATCTATATCTATGGTTTGATTTTATATGTATGTATACCAAACTATTAAATTGTTTATGCTTTGGTTTGAATGCGTATTGAGTGCTAAATACAATCAAAACAGACACCAGAAATCTACTGCAACTAGCATTTCGTTTAATGATTTATAAAGCAAAAAATATACTGGCTGCCGAGTTTGAGCAGTGTTTAAATGTAGCTGCTGGCTGGTTGGAGAAAAGCAAGTTGACAAGTTCAATATTACAAGAATAAGCACAGAGTAAAGAGAAAAATCTATTCTCTTTAGTATATGAATAAATCTGTAAATTGAGAATTTATATAATCTGTTTTTAATGTGTTTCTAAAATTGGCTGCGTATGATTTTCTGCTTTCACCAGCATATTTCTGCTTCTGATGCCAGATTTTCTGCTTTGACTGTATTTAGAGCCTTCAAATCAATACGATCTAAAAAATTGAAATGAAAATATTCCGATTTGTTTAATGTTTATGCATAAAGCATTGATTCGGTTTGAGCCGATGCGTATTGAAATCACGACAGTTTCGTTCAGGATTCAGCTATAAAAAATCCGAATACATCTAACAAAGTAGTTTATAAGTTTTTAATACGCATTCAACGCGTTTTTCTTCGGTGTTCATTGAAAAGTTTCACTTCAATTAAGGAGCTGAATTGAACAAATTCGCATTGAAATTTAATTTCGCATTTAAGATGTGTTTATACAGTTGCAGTTGTACACTGAATCAATGCGGAGTCACTCAAGCTCAGTGCGCATTAAGGCTGTCGCTTAAACGAGGTATATGTACATAATATGTACGTATTAGAATGTATTAAGAAATTTACAAATAATAATAATCAGATGTAATTTATTTGTTGTATAGAAAAGCAACTGGTAAAATGAATAGATAGACTTCTACGATTATATCAAATCCAATAAAGGATCCACGTACGTACGTGTATAATGTTAATTATATACTTCTAGATTTATATTTTTTAAGAAGAAGAAGAAGAAGAAGAAGAAGAAGAAGAAAAGCTTATTATCATACCTACATGTACATACTTTACTTATTTAAAATTTTCTAAACACATACGTTAGTACATTACATATGGTATAATAATGAAAGGCGAATGACTCATTTTTTTTCCATTTAATCATAGATTCAGTATATTAGAGGTACATAACACAAAATATTCTATAAGTATAAAAAATAAGTACGTGTATTATACTTTTTTTTTCATACTAAAATAATTCTATTGCAATCATTGTAGTAGTAGTAGTACAGTATGGCTTATGAATGTAGAGATAGAAAATTTTTCAATGAACTGCCTCTACCTTATTAAAATCAAAAAAAAAATTGTTTTCTTCATTTTTTATTCTTTTAAAAGCAAAGACAACAAACTAAAATTAAAAAACAAATTCCAACATACAAATATTATATTCAAATCATTTCTTATACGATCGTGCGAGTGTGTGTAGATACATTTCTTATATGTAAATTTGTAGGTAGTATTTTCTTATATGCCTACCATATGCCTACCCTACATCATGAATACTTAGTTGTGTCTATGTGTAGTAGTAAGTATAATGCGATTGTCATTATTACCTACATCTTTAAAAAAATTATTAGAAAAAAAAAATTTACGAATTTATCTTACACTTACACATTCACGTAATATATGTTTTGTATCAAATTATATTTACTCGTACACAATGTATATACATACATACCTACATTTATGTCGTTAATAAAAGTGATTTTATTTTTCTATTTTTTCTTATTATCGATTTTAATTCTTAAAAGTATCTAGATCAAACAGTTTTACTTTTATTTTTATCTTTTTTCAAAGAATTTTTTTTTTCTTGTAGTTAGTTAGTTATTATCTTTACTAATTTGTGTTACATGCACAACACATACTCGTGTAATACTATATACTCCAGTTTCATCTACATAAATACATCAACATACTTGTATCTATAAGTACAGCTACAGATTATATTTACAAATATTGTACGAGTATAGTGTTTGCTGTCTGTATCATTTTATTTACGATCAAAAATTTAATGTCACTTTCGATTTTCTATGATTAAATAATATTTATAAATGATTTTATTTTCATTTTTTATTTTTTGCTATGAATACATAACGAATATTGAGTATGCATGTACATGAGTGCATATACACACAGTCTCTGTATAATACAGTACAGACAGATACATAATGAATAATAATGTGGAAAAAAAAATTGATCTCTTGTGATCAATTTGAAAGAAAAAAATTATTTATTGGGCTCTTTATTTTATAGACATAAGCAGTTAGAGTAATAGAATGTGTGTAATGTCGCATTAATCGAGAAAGGAGAATGATGAATGATCAATTCAATCATTCAAATGAGATCTTTATATACACATTTACACGTTTATTGTGCTGGTGTGGTGTACGTGTAACTACTAGAGATTTGTGCGTTTATTTATATGTACGATCTGCTCTTTTTATTTTGATGTTCATATTTTACTTTTAAATTGAAAGGTTAACTTAGAATTAACTAGACTTTATTGGAGCATTGAATTTAAAAAAACAAAAATGATCTAAAAAACGATTGACTGTACTACAGAGTGTATAGTGTGTAGAGTGTAGGTATGAATAGACATAAAAAGAATGACATCGAAGGCGTCGACTATACTACATTTTGTAGGTTCTATGTAGCTAAGACTCGATATCATATTAGACGTTTTCGGTAATTTTGATATTTTTCTGAATATTACAGTCGAAAAACTGAATGTTTTGACACTAATGCCCAACTTCACAATGAAAATTTAAGCTTGATCTTATTTAAACCTGCATAAAAGGCTTAAAATATGGCTTAAGTCTGTTGAATTTAACACTTAAACTACTTACCATTGTGAAATAGAAACATCTCTTAAGCAAAAGTTTAAATCTTATTTTGAGCTTAAGCTTTCACTGTAAAATTGGAAATGAAAGAAAAACAAAAATGAACGTAAATTTAATTCAAAAACATCCAGGCATATTCAGGTCGTCTTTACCGAACACAACATCAAGTTTTCAGATTGAACTCAGATATGAATTTCCGAAAACGGTCTTTAGAGTTATGATAGCAATGCTTCCTTTTCATGTTTATCATTTTTTTTGTTTTTGTTTGAAATGCATTAAAATTCTGAGTCATCGAAAAAAAAAAAGTAAGTGTACGCGTTCTAGTTTATTTATTAAAAAATCTATAAATAACCGTTCAACTTTCGAAATTTACACAAAATAATTATTGAATTTTTGTTGTTTTTTTTTATTTAACAGAAAATAGAATTTTGCACGTAATCTAATGAATTTCAATTGTTTCCATAAGGAAATTTCATTATTAAAAATATATTACAGTTGAATTTATTGTAAAAAAAATTTTCACTTTCCCCTATACACTCTACAGTGCTTATATTTACAGAAATATGTATGAATGTGCGATTCCTCTACTCTTATTACAAACCCACTAATATATAGCATTGAGATATTGGAAGAATATTCGTGTATAAGTATAGTTGCAAAATATCACCATAGTTTTGCATACAATTTTCCATTTAATTTAAGGAATTCTATTCATGAATACCTGACATTTTTTTTTTTTTTCAAAAAGAAACTGAAAATTATTTTCACTTATTATTGTAGTACGAAAGTAACTTCTACGCTTCTACTTTTAAGTCATGGGAGTTGTAGAAATCGCGAATAAATTGTTGCGTGTATCTGTGTATACGTATATCTAGATATAGTGGATGCAATATGCAATTTATTCGTTTTAAAAAGCTTTCAGTCAACACGAAATACTCGTATTGCATTTTTGTACAACTGAGAGTGTAATATGTCGCGATAACATGTATAATATAATAAATGCTCAACGAGTGTGGCGAGTGTACGTTTTTATCAAGTTACCAAAATTAGTAATTTGGGCCAGGAATTTCATTCATTTTTATAATGTCATCGCATCACAATCGCATGTTAAATTGTTCAATTTTTTTTTAGATTAACTTCTTTTATTTTTTTTTTATTGGGTTTTATAAAAAATGTCCATTTTTGGTGCAATTTTTTTTTTCAACATTTTTGAATTTGGTATTACATCAAGGCAGACATCAATTTTTGGATGGAAAATACATTTTTCGTTTTGTTGTTAATTTAATTATTTTTATTTTTTTTTCTTGTTTATTACCACATTCATTTAAAGGTTACAAAATATAATCCAAACACACACACAGAAACACGCGTCCAACACACATGAATTTACACACACAAAAACGCAAGCCACAATACATTAATCCAAACATCAATGTTCATACACGAGTGCGTCTATAAATGCATGTTTGTTCATTTAGTGAGTGATCGATTTTTATTTTTATTTTATATTTTATTTCTTATTTTTTATTTCTTATTTTTATTATTATTTTTTTTTTTTTTGTTAGTAATGTAAGAATAAATGACATCAATTTATCAGAAGAACGATTAAAAACTTACAAGGTTACAACCACATTTTACGAGTACAATGAAATTTTTAAATTTTTTATTATCTATGTGAATTCGTATACAAAGTAGAGATGTAAGAGTATACGATTCACTCATATGTGCATACATATATTCACGAATGTACCTATGCATTTACAAACATAAATACGAATAAAATTAAAATTTAAATGAAAAAAAAATTTTGATAATCGATTTTTATTTTGTGATTTCATTTTCTTCATTTCATTTCAAATTTTATCAGTTCAATAAAGTTACAAGTTAATCAAATTTGAATTAAAACACCTAACAACATACCTACATATGTAGATGTATTTTTCTTTTTAAACAAAACTCAATGATTTTGTAAAGAAAATTCCAAAATTGGAAATGATCATAGAAGAGTACATGGTTAAAATGAAAAAATTAAAATGAATAATGATTATTATGATGGTCAAGTTTTGACATTTCCAGCTATTCCAACTACATACTCGTACTTGACAATTGTGAATGTATATTTCATCAAAACTATTCGCAGTTTGTTGTTTTTATGGATATTACATATACGGATATGTATACAGCTCGTGTATTTTTGTGGCCATTCAAATCTCTCCATAATCAGAATTTCAAATTCTTTTTTAAATTTCAAAATTGGAAATTACCAAAAATTCCAATTTATGATGGTTCACAAGTGCTAAGATATTTTTTTTTACATTTTTCAGACATTTTTAATTTTTCTGCAATTTTTAAGATGACTGAAAAAGAAGAAGTAAATGACAATAATTGTTATTTTCTGGTCGTTGTGACAACTTTTCGTGTTGTTTTAGTCATTCACAAAATAAATAAAAGATTTCTCATTGCATATTTAAAAAATGACATTGAATTGGAGAAAAGAAGACTGACTGATGACAGATAGAATAATATAAAATCAGATTTTTAGTGCAAGGTTGAATAATTTTAGCTGTATATGTACATATATGTATTTACATGGCTACATACACTCACACGTGTAACATTGTGAATGTATATATACGACTACCTCATAAAGATATCATGTACAAACCGCAAAATCTAGACAACATTCTACTTACATTTTTTTTATTTCTTTTAAGATAATGACTTCATTTTTTTCTTCTTCTTTTTTTCTTCAAGAAAATTTATTTATTTTTATTTTTCTTCATTTTATTTGCACTTTACTGATATTTATTTTATGAGTACCTATGTATCTTATAACACTTGCAGTTACAATGATATTTTAATGTGTTATTTAGCGTATGTTAACAAGTCCGATAATTATAAATGACAAACGAAAAATACATAAAAATGTACAATGCGGCTTCAAATTTCTTTTTCATTATTTACGTACGATAAATGCCTACATATAGTACATACATATGTACCGACATACAAAACACATAACCTATATGTATGTACAAGGCTAGATTTACGCATAGGCATAGGCAACATAGGCGGCTGGGCTGATTAGGATGGAAAATTTTGGGGGGCGACAAATTGGCCTTGCTACTTTTTATTAGAAAATGTAGTAAATTGTTCGTCAAAATTCAATGCCTCTTAGAAAAATATTTTTATTATTTTTTAGCATTACGAATCGCAAATTTACCTTGGTTTAATGCAGAAGTTAAAATCAATTATTAAATTTGTAGGAGATACATCAAAAAATTTAAAATATCAAGTAACTGTATTATACGTTATGCTAGTACGAGTATAGTATTCTACACGTCATGTGTACTCGTCTTGTATATTCTATTTTGAAAACAATTTGATTTTCACTCACAGTAGAATGTGAATATTTTAACGTAATAAACACGCAAAATCAACCAAGAACATTTTAAACTTGCTTCTCGCTCTACTCTATACATACTTTTTTGCAGTATAGGTCATTGACTTAGTACGGTAACTGTAGTATACACATCTCACTAGTACGAGTTGTATTTTTCACGTAAATCATGAGTGTACTCGTATTTTCATTCTTCTGAAAAACTTGTTTTTCTCCTTCAGTAGAATGCGAATATTGAGCAAAACAAAACACAGAAAATCAACTAACCAAATTTTATACTTGCTCCTTCCCTTTCTAGTTTATACTTTCTACATAATTTGAAGCAGTGCTGGTCATAGATTATAACGATAGTACTACGAATAAGAATTTTACACATCATGAATACCTACTCAACTAGTATTTTCCTTCTTAAAAAAGAAATTGTCGTTCTCCTTCAGTAGAATGCGAATTTTGAACAAAACAAAACATGGAGAATCAACTATCAACATTTAATACTTGCTCCTCTATTCTACACATACTCTGCAGCAGTGATTACGAGTGGTATTTCACACAATTATGTGTATACTCATTTTTGAATTTTTATTTTGAAACTTCGAGAGTTCGAGTGATACCTAACAGCATTTAATCGAGAAATCCACTGCCACTGCTTATTGTATGTAAACATTGCGTGTACATGTGTATATAAATATTGCATAGATATTTGTCATATTTGTAATTTAATTACTCTAGATTGTAAAACGGAATTGTATACCATCCCATCTCTACATTATGTGTACATTAGTACATTTATTCGAGTAAACTATTCCATCATTCATTTAAGCAAACATTCCACAAGAATTACTACATATGCACATGCCAGTACATGAAGATAACAACCAATTACAATCACAATAAAATGATGATGATGAGATGATGATACCTCTCCATTAAAGCTGTGCTGTAATTTAAGTAATATCTTCCCTTTTATTTTAAAGATAATTTTTTTTCTACTTTTATGTAATCGTATCGTAATATAAGAAGTAACTAAAGTAGTAATTATTTTGTCTTTCACAATTTTTCTTTAAAACAAAAAAAAAAAACAAAAAAACGACAGAAAAAAAAATATTATAGTGCGAAAAGTTGACTATTTCAACATGAAAAATGTACATAGTAGGTAACATAATTATTTACAAAAGACAAAAACCAAAAAAAAATAAAAGGAAAAAACCATCAAAAGGTAATCATAAAAAGTAATTGAGCCCCATATCATTTACGAGTACATAATATGTATGCCTAAGAAGTGTACGCTAAAATTATGGAATGGAATTTACACTTGGGTTGGAACACATGAATGTCGGATGAGAAATTAAATATTTAAAAGTGAATTGTATGTACAGAAGAGCCGTAAATTATATCTTTTGTAATCTCTTTATCTAGATAAAGATACGCATGTACTCGTATGTACTCGTATGTAAGTACTTATGAATATTTTCTGGTAGTAAACACATGCACTCATGTACGTATATATATCATAGCTTCTTGTATGTATGCAAAATGTACATATTTTTGAGTCAAAAATGTTGGCCATTCATTCACTCATCATTTCATATGTTTTTTTTTTAATTTTTGCGGTTAGAAAATAAAATTTATCTCAAAAAAAAAAAATCACACATAAATGGTAGAGTATAGTTCATTGACCGTCTATTATATTTTTCTACATTTCCTATTATTTCCGTCACATTTTCTATTAAAACAAACACACATGTGGGATAGTAAAAATTTCAATGACAAAAAAAATAAAAACGCAAAAATGACAAAAATGTACATTATTTTTTGGAAAAATTTCAACTAAAACTCAACAACATACTTAGGTAAAGCCACCCAACAAAACCACTGATAATTATAATGCGGTTGTCACGAGAATATTGCTGTATGGTTGCGGTGGTTATTATTTTAGTGTATTTGTGATGTCAGTTATAAAGAATGTACAGCATAGGAAAATCATTCAACCTCAAGAGAATTTTTTTTATTTTTTTAGAAAATTTATTTAAAAAAAATCAACATTTTGGCTAGAATGGTTGATTTCTTTTTTTTTCGAAATTGGAATACACATCATATTCTTAAGCATTGCGCTTACGTTCCCGTAAAATGTTTTTAAGACTTCTCTCATCTTTCTTCATCTGAAATAAATTTATGACTTCAGCCAGCACATGTCAGCGTCAGTTCAATATATAATTTGTTTTATTCTCATTATATACATCATTACTCGGTGATATATTTTGTGTTAATATTTTCCGGTAAATTAGGCACAAAGTTGTAAATTTTATTCGTTACAAAGGAATGAATTTTCGAAGATCTTAGTATATGTATACCGTACACCTAACCTACTATGGATACAAGGTGTCTGAAGAGATTATATGACTTTTGATTTTAATTAATTTTTTGTTTTTGTGTTATTTATACGATTAAATTTAATAATGATCTTTATACTTTTTTTCGTTTTTGCAAAATTTATCTTTATTCAATTTTATTTTATTATTTTATCAAGATTTTATCATTATTATCGCTGCATGTGCATACTACACCCGTACGTGTATTATATTCGTATTTAATGATATCTACATTTTTTGCAAATTTTAAAAAAATATTTACATTTTTGCTAATGAAAATATTTGAAAGATTCTCGTACACAGTTGATATTATTTCAAGAGATAAGATAAATAATAATACTGTGTATACTACTTGAATTTTTTTAGATACAAATGCTATTCACATCTAATGAATTTTGTATACAAAAATACATAGAAATGAGAATTTTACGTACTTATCTGGATACATCTCTCTTCTCCTCAACATTTAAAATTAAATTTTCCACACAAACAGATATAAATAAAAGCGATAGACGGATACAATTAAAAGAAAATACTAAAGTGTTGTAATTATGAAATAAAAATTTGATTATAATCTGGCGGATATTTATGTGCATACTTCTCAAATGATAACATTAATTTCCTAATCTACCTGTATGTGGATATATGTTATGTACCATCTTATGTAGTTTTAAATTTATACACGAACATGTACTCCATCCAATATGTTACAATAGGTATGAACGTGTAAGTACATATTACATTTCCTTCTAAATCATATCTTTGAAATAAATTTGAAATACATGCATTCATAACAATAAATTATTGGGTACATGTTTATCTTATATAATCTCACACATTATATGATATGTAAGTACATATTATCATTCATATGTATACATCTAAGAAAAAATCTTACATATAAATCTTTGCAATAATTATATGTGTAATTACTGTATAACATCGTCTCTAACATTGCATGGAATTGTACATATTATGTTTAATGTTGAATTTGTTTTTAAAAAAATCAGCGTGTCAAATTAAACACACAAAGATCACTTTAGATTTGTATCGTTTTAATCTGTCATATATGTGTACTTATGTACAAATGAAGGTGCATTCTTGGGCACACATACGTATATAGTATCAAATTTAATTTTTTTCATGAGAATTTCATTTTAATTTTCACTATTTTTTCTTTATTTCTATGTGAATTTAGAGTGCGTTCCCGTTCTCATTGGATGTAAGTACAGCATTGCTGTGGATACTAAATTATTTTTGGCAATAACTTTCGGTCACATCTTAAGGTACATTTACAATAAATTCAGTTCAGATTTCGTGTCAGAGTAAATGGTGTTTATAATTCATTATTCATTAATCATTGCATAGAAACATTTGTATTCTGGTACACAACTTTTTAATATAATTTCCATGTCGCCAGAGTTAGTTCTTCTCTTCTTCAATAGCTCAACAGCTCGTTGTTGGCCAAGACTTGCTGTAAGCTGTAAGATTCGGCGTCCATTCCTCTCTACATTTTGTACGACCCTTTCAGTTCAACACTCCGATCATTTTAATGTCATTCTCTACATCATCCATTCATCCATTCTCATCATCATACATCCCCACTTTTGATTAATCTGGGCTGGACTGAAAAAAGATAGCACTACAACATTTTTTGAAATTTTTATTGTGAAAAATCTAATGTGGAACGGAATTCGGATTGAATTATAAATGTACCTTTATATGAATCAACTCATTCAAATGCAAAAATGTTCTTTTAATTTTTATATTTGACATTTTTAAGCAATACGAGTATTTCACAAATTCAAATTATCAACATCAGAAGTAACAAACAAATGTTTGACGACGTAACTTTGAGAGAATATGGTATCAGAGAAACAAAGTTGCAAAGTTTTAAATCTTTATTGTTGCCAAAGAGACAGTATGTATCTACTGCAACATGCTCAACTTTGTACACATTTTTTGAAAATTTTTAATCAATCAACACTTCACAACCAAAGAATTAGAGTGTTTCTCATACGAAAGCATTCTTATATTCTTAATCAAGTGAGAAACATTTTTAATCTTTCAAATGGATACATAAATAAAACAAAAATAATCGTAGTGTTGCTTTTATTTTTGTTTAGTTTTGTGTCAAGAGAATATAGAATGAATAAATCATAAACAAAAATTAATCACTTTTAACATAGCAACATTCTATCATTTTTATCATTTTCATTTGAATTAAAATTTATAATTTTCTTTTTTAAAAAAAAAAAAAACTTAATAAATACCAGAAACAAAACTATTGAAGAAGAGAGAAATCATTTCTCATTTAAATAATTCTCATAATTAAAAGTAAATAATTTTTTCGTGATTTTTAATATTTTTCACATGATTTACATAATCATAAGAAAATTTTTTTCGATTTTACATTTCCATCCAAATAGCTCGTCTTTACTCGTGCATCATCAAAGTATCACATTTATTTACATCTTTTGGTATTTAATTACACACATTATGTTCGAGTATGTAGGAGTATATATTAAGATATTTACATGCATATTTTTCTTGTACTTTTATTTTTTCAATTTGAAAAAAAATTTTATATTTTGACATTATCAATTCATGTTCATCACAACATTTTGTTTAGATTCTTTTCCTATACATACGACTACATTGTGTTTATGTTAATGAATGAATATTGTTATTATTGAAATACAAAAATAATAATAATAATAAAAATATGAACTACTTACTTAATAATAACATAATTTAATACGGTGTAGATATTTTTGTTGTATAAATACCGGAAAGAAAATAATGAAGAAAATATAAATGTAACAAAATAGAAGAAAAATCATTTTTTAATTGTCTGTTAAATGGGTACAGGAGATAATAGAAAAGTAATATAGAAAAATGATTGAGGAAATCTTGTGTATTTTAATTTTTAAAATATTTTTGCCTACAAGAATGCGTCTCTACAGCGATATGTGATGATGATGATGATATGACGTATAGATACGTCCACAAAATATCATAAAATATCAAACTCACAGAAATATAAATGCATACCTATAGACCTACGTTCTACGTATACGAAAAGGTGTAATTACATGCTTATAGTGTTTTCAGATCCACATTCTTTTATAAATCACTGAAATTGAAGGTTATACATACTTCTGTATTCACTGTATGCTATATATGTACTTACGACATGGTATTTATGTAGGTGCTCATGTACAACAGGTAATTGTTAGGTTGTTTAGTTTCTTGTCGGAAGTCAAACATATTTCAGATGATTTTCAATTTAGATTTTGATTAAAAAAAAAACAAAAATCTTTTTTTCTTTTGACGAAAAAATGCGATACGTAGTAAAATATTTTTGACAGCGAAATTATTTACGATCTCACAAATATGTATGCTTGTTCAGTATATTTACAGTTTTTTTGTTTTCCAAATTATAAATTTCTCTTCATTTTTCATTTTATTTTATTTTTTTAATTTACGAGTATGTATTTTTATGGGTAGGGAATCTGATAATACTGTCATCTTTTGTTATGATTTTGATCCTTTTATACTTTATTATTTTTTCATAACTTTTAAAATATTTACTTGTATAAATATCAGATTTTCGATCAAGATTTTCTCTTTACAAAAATGAATTACCATGGTATTACACTTTTAAGCTGTTAATAAACGAGTATGCACTCGCTAAAGGTTATGTACGGATATGTTGTAACAGAGACAGACATGTTGTATCGATGCTATGCAGTGTATGAAGTTCGAAAAGATAATTTCGTTTGACGATTTTCTTATAGTGAATTTTCTATAAGAATTCGATTAATTTAACCTCTTAGCGATATCTGACCACTTGTTGTTCGCCGATTTGCATCAATTAATGCCTTTATTGTGTCTTTATAAATTTTAAATTGGCTTTCTAGAACGTGGTACATTTAAACATCAAATATTGCTGTATAGAAATTTCGTAAACAAGTTTTGGCACTAGCGTTCTGTCAATACATCTTCTCCACAAGTATCGGATCAATGTTAAAGAAATAAACTGGTTATTTTGATTATAAACTAATACGAAAGCTTGCTGTCTTTCAAAGAAAAATTATTGTACGATCAATTTTCTGTACTACTTAGGAGGTATCAATCAATACAGTACAGTACACGTCTGTCTCAGGTATAAGTAGCGCCTAAAAAAATTCAGTGTATAATCAATGAAATTTATTTATCAATTAATCGAAAACAATAATTTCAGTTCATTTCGTATCATCGTATCGTACATCATTATACATTTTCCCAATGTATATCATCTGAGAGTATAGTTTCCAATACTTGTAAATTTATTAAATCAAATTTTCATTTTATTTTTTATTTTTCATTGCATTCACCGATAATTCTCGTTCAACTATACACATTGGCTCGAACGTCATACATTTGTAATGGTACATTATTTATCTTCGTGTTTATTTATTAGTGTATACATGAAGATTTTAGCCAGAGGCGTGATATTGAAAATATAAATAATGTACATAGTGCAATATAAATGCACATACTCATGCAATGCACAAGCAAACTTACTGATTGTTTTCAGAAAATATTTCCCAAAAAAGTTTTCAATTTATACCTTTATTGTATGCCGTCTTAGGTCCTAGGTTTTAGTGTTTAATGAATTTTGCAGTTTTTATAAAACTATATACAGGCTTCATACAAACGATGTGCATATAGCAATGTAGATACAAATACAAATAAGTAGTATGTTTGCACTGTGTAAACAAAAAAAGTCGTCATAATGCTTTTGTTATTTTGTATTATTACGATTATTTGCAAAAAAAAAAAAAAATAAAATCAGATGATTGCACGATTTTCTAAAAATGGAATTACTCGAATTTATATATGGAAGTACATATACATACATAAATAAGTATGAAAAAGTATAGATGTGAAGCTATATTATTTAAAGTAGCGAAATATTCGTAAACATACACTAAGGACGGTATTCATCAACCATCAAGATTATTATCTGTTGATTGTCGAATATATTTTAGCCGAATATAATTTCATCTTATTAATCAATCTACATAAAATTTGTTTTCGAACTTCGTTTTCGAAGTGTCAAACATGTCAGCTGATTGTCAAAAAGTTAGTATTTTTATATGACACAATGAAAAAGAGGTTATGTGAGTGCTGTTCCTGTTGCTGTCAATAACAAGGTTATGTCAAACGATATTTATAGTACAACTCACAGGTTGTTTAAAATATATCCGAATAGTGTATAATCGAGATTGATAAATACGACCCTTAGTGTATAGTAATATAATGAATGTGCAGTACATCTATTACACACAGGAAAGACAATTTACAAACGAATAAGATGCGGGTAAATGTGTATATATATGAAAAAGTCTCTCACGGTCTACTTTTAAGCTAAGAAAAGAGTAAAAAGAAATAAAAAAAAAAGAAAAAATAAATATTAAAAATAATAATAAAAATGATTTTAAAAAATAAAAGTAAAACTTGCGAAAAAAAAAGGTTTGCACGGGGCAATTATGTGTGTGTATATATGAAATTTGAATGAATTCATATTAAATTTGTTGTTTTAATTTTCAAAAAATTCGTTCATAAATACTTAGTGTAGTACGTATGGTACACGAACGTCCATTACATGTGTACATCCACTTCTACTTATGTATGTAACACTGAAGATTTTAATAAAATTATTATTGGACATTTGCATGCACAACCCATATTCACGTAGATATTTTCTGCTACACTCATAAAAAAAAAATCTGTCAAAATTATTTTTCATTATTTGATAAAGATATGAACTCGTATTTGTACATATACATATAGATGAGGATGTGTGGATTTCATTTTAAATTTTTTGTTCAGTGCATATAAAGTATAGACATTATATGCCTTCTGACTTCATATTGTTCGTATTTATACGGCCACATTGTGTAGATGAGATGTGAGGTACATCTCTCTCAAGAAAAAAAAAACAAACCCTGAAAAATATTGAGAAAATAAGTAAAATACAGAAAATAATAAAAATAAGAAAAAAAAATTGAATCAATTCATGATCATGACGATAATGATGATGGTACTTTCTTCTTTACAGTTGATCTTTGGTGCTTGTATTCTTGTGTGTTTGGTGCAACTTTTACTTTCGTTTCGTTATTTTCAGTTTTTTATACTTACATTTTTTTTTTTTTAAAAAATGATGATGCCAACCATACCATTTATTGTACCGTCATCATTATAATTATGCTATATATTATTTTTATAATTAGAAAATACGAAAAAAAAAATTGACTGCAAGCACTGTAAGACAATGTCAGTTTTTTTTAGAAAAAAAGAAAAACTTAAAATGACGGAAGGCATTTTCACATTTCCCTTAAAAGTACACATTACACTTTTTTGGAATATGAAACATACACTCTACTGTGTACTGTGTATATATATGGATATGGATGGACATCGTATTTGGTAAAAGATCATTTTACATAGTATATGAATACGATAAATTTCTATTGTCTTCTGTTATGGTATAGGAGGTGTACTCTCGTCCCCATGAAGATAATGCGTGAAATAATGTTCACGAGCAAATATGTAGTATGTAAAAATGATTTTATGCTTATTAGTACGGTCTAATTTAATGAAAAAATTTTTAGTACACAGTGCAAGAGTACATGTAGCCAAGCCATGTATACTTAGAAGGAAAAAGATGCATTCATTGTTATCATTATTTAATCTTTTTTTCAATTCGTTGTTTTGTGTATAAATTTTAATTTTATTTGTTTGTTTTGGAAGATGAACTTTTATATAGAAGCTTTCTCTAATTAAATCATTTTCATCAGAGTTTTAGTTTTTTTTTTCATCTTTTTAGTTCATTTTGAGATGAAATTTAATTTTTCCATTGTAAACCAAAACGGATTCTATAATACAAAATAGCAAACTTTCATTAATGTACGAGTGTATAGTATGCGCACCTAAAAAAATTCTTCCGTCCATAAAAAGATAAAAAGTCAATTACCTCTACTTTTAAGAGCAACCAAACATTTATTGTCCACATCCTATACTTCTGATTCATCTATTCACATAAATTTTTATTTCTGTTCTTTACTTATAAATTTTTTTTTAAAAATCTTTTCCTTTATTTAAAAATTTTTATATTTTCGTTAATTCATTTATTTTACCTGCGTAAATAGTCGTGTATTATCCGTTCTATTTCTGAAACTGATTGCAAAAAAAAACCATAAAAATACAAAAATTAATAAAATCGTATGAATATTTATAGGCACCTAGGTTTCATAGACATTTATAGGTAATTCATAAGCCTTTTGTATATGCACACAAGACTGTAAGACTGTATAATTTACAGTGCTGGTGTAGAAAGACTAAAATATTTCTATACATATATTGGTACTCTAATATTCTTGGCAGACATAAGCGAATCAATGACAATTCGTTGCAATAATGATCCTTTATTTGCCGTGCGTCTGTCACTCTAAAAATAAGTTAAAACTTGAAATAATTGTTGCATCTTCATTCTAACTTCATTGAAGTAAGTTCGAATGAAGTTCGAATAAAGTTTCTGAAACTTCATGCAGCGACGAATGAAGATTCTGAATTGGAAATTTACAATGGTGAAAAAAGAAAAAAATAACAGCAAAAATCATGATATAAAGATTAAAAATAAAAATATGACAGCCAGAATTGAAAATGTGTTGTGTATCATTCATACGAATGAAGACTGCAGATGAGTGATCATTTCTTTCGTCTGTCTACCGTATAACATTATTTGTACATATGAGTACCTTAAATATTTTTCTTCATTTTGAATTTTCTACAAGTAATCGGATTTTCATATTTTTCTTACGTCTTTAGTAAATAGAACAAAAGACATGTAATGGTGGTACGTAGCACTTTTATACACACTCGTATATATTCGTATGTCGCCGTAGACATGTTTTTTCTTCAATTTTCAATCGATATTTTGAAAAAAATACTTTTTCTTTAAAACAAAAAAAAATGAAATAAAAGTAAAGATAAAAAGGTGCAGTTATACATATTTTAATGCATTATCATATATGTACATATATTTCTTTCGTTTCTATTATTCCAGCATAAATTTAGAATTAAATATGTACATATGTACGTAAATGTGCATAGGTAATGTATGCAAAAATTGAGCCTGTATACTCTTTTGTGTATAGAGAATTTTTTAGGTACACATTTATCATAAAGTATTTGAATTATGAGGTTTCATAACGTTATCTGATTCACTAAATTTTATATTTGCATTACCCACAATAACACATAAATGATACCATACGTTCTATACAAAATGCACATTGCACATTTAAATAATTACATATTTACATATGCACATATGTGATCGAATAATAATATAACAACGTTTCGTCTACTACTCATACTACATCATAACAATCGTATTTGTAAATTTCATTTTATTGAATCAATGAAAGAGCAAAAATTTTAAAATGAGGTGAATGAATGATTTTTCATCTAGAACATATATACACACATGTCATCATCATAGAAGTAATTTGATGATGAAAAAAATTGCATTATTTTTTTGACCCATTTTCATTTTCAATTACCATTTATGTATACGTATGATTCTATGTACGTGTACATCGTAAGTACGTAATTTCAGAGGTTTTTGACACTTTAATGCATGTAGTAACATTTTTTCTTCTAGACGTATTTAGAGCGTATTATCCATCACTTTTATGTCTAAAGAATTATACCTGAGACATACATCCAGGAAATATGTATATAGTAAAATAGAAAACTATTGATTATTGCTATATTTTTAAGATGTTTTTTTCTTGTTCTTCATTTACTTAAGACAATGTGTAGTAGTTACTAGTTACCAATAACGATGAGTTAGTTGTTTACGATGGGGGAGGATGCTCACTCGCGAACCTGAGCACTCAGACACGACTTTCAATTGTACTTGATAAGCTAATACTTTGTGAATGTTTATCTATTACCACCAAAAATGATACATTTGTATACAAAAAGAGAATCACAGTCTACAATTTAGTGGAAGAAAATTGTCAAAATGAATTCCTTCCTAATACTGAAAGTTTGTAATAGTCTGCTGAACAGGTTGGTTGGTTGGCTCTTACAGAAGACAGCTTGGTCTTCAAATCATTTTTGCAACAATTTTAAAATAATTTTTTGAAAATTTCCTTCTCCGTTTTTGTTACAATTTTCACTTTAAAAAGGTCAATATTACATATTACTAGAATATATTCGGTTAGGAAATCAAGTGAAATCTTAATCACAGGATAAGATTGAAACTTCCATTTGAAAAATGTTTTGATTTCACACTGGTAGTTTAAGTTTTATAAACTCAGCTTATCTAACAGCCTTAAGCTTTCACTGTGAAAGACATAAATTCTTCTTCTACTTTTGGGCCATTTCCCATTCCTTTTTGAAGTATAGCATCTTGTAGTCCTCTCATCATTCTATATGCAACTATCTATCTCGAGTTGCTTCATTTTTTAAACCTTCTTTTGTATGATCGCTTCTCACACCCTCCAACCGCATTACCTTGTGGTGTCCAGCACATACTCTTCTCCTTCGTCTTCGCATAAAAAATACAAAAATAAAACACCAGTTGTCATTTTTAAAATTATTTTTTAAACGATATTACTATAAATAAATTGTTTGCCCAATTTTGTTTTTTATCTGTTTAAATACTTCTGTACAATACAACATGTGTGTATACAGTGCTCCACACAAATCACTTAAAATTTAACGATGAATTAATTCGACAAAAATCAAAAACAAAAAAAAAAAAAATAATCAAAACAAAAAATAAAATTAAAATTTTGATTACGTTTCAGACAAAAATATTTAATAAAATTAAAAATAATTTTGCAATCGCTTATATAAATGTATTTATAAATTGAAATTAATTTGCATACGACTATACGAGCATATAGGTTACTGCTCATACATACTTGAGCAGGCATTCAACCATATGCACATTTTTATGTGGGTATTCGAGTCTGCTTATAGTACTATGGAAGATATTCATACACAATTTATTTATTCAGTAATACTACGGAAATAAAATTATAATTTTGCTAAATTTTTTTTTTGTCTTTTTCATTTCGCAAAATGTCATTAACCCAATTTTCATTTTACTTAAATTATTTTTTTTAATTTCTTTCATTTGTTTTCTGGTCGAGAGTTCAACTTTTCTTTGCATTCCTGTTTTTTTTTTTTGTTCAAAATTTTTACATGCACACATTTTGGTAGGTTCGTATGTGCTTGTGTGTGCAAATAATTAAGAATTAAAGCTAATAAATTTTATTTGTTTATAACTATACGAGTAATAAAATTACATTTTTAATTTTTCTGTCTAAATATTCCAATAATTTTCACAATTTAATTCAACGCAGTCGTGATAACTTCATGTTTTTATCTTATCGCGATTGAAAAAAAAAAGATGAAAAGTGAAGGAAAATGAACACGCAATTAAAGTAAAAAAATCTGAAAAAAAAATTACTTTTTGGCTGTTTATTCTTTCTTTTGTTTTAATTTTTTTTTTATTCCAAATTTATTTTTAGTATGAGATAACAAATTTATTAACTCTGTGTAGTTTAGTTACCATACGCATTTTGTTTACATTACGATTATCGGGGTAAACATTTCATAACGATACGATATTTGATAAATGCTCATTATTCTCTTATACCTCAGACAGATATATGGTGCCGGTACATAGTCTAGAAGGCGACCCGGCCCTGTGGCACAAGTGCTAGAAAAATTTTGGCTGCTAATCTCGAAAGTGCAGGTTCGATTCTTACCCATGGCAAAAGTAAGAAAAATAATTTTCAATTTGTCAATGCCAATTTTCAACTTTCATTATACCCAAAGTTCACTTAGCTTTGAATGAGTACCAGCTTGTTGGAAAAAAGAGCTTAGAAATGCTGAAAAGTATAGTCTACTTGCTGACAATAAGTAACACAAATCAAAGAATTATTAGAGCGTTACACGTTACACCATTTCAATAATAATAGATCAGTCTATGTCTCATCATGTAAAAGAGTTTGTTTCTCTACCAGCAAGCAACAACCCCGTAGTTCACAATCCACTTTAAATTGTAGGTGCACAGGTGATAGTAATAAGTCTTGAGATAACTCCGTTGAAGGCTCATGCCCAACATTAACTGAAGCGCCATTGATGATATGATGGTAATGGATAGTCTAAAAAACAATGATCATTTAAAAATAGATAATTCAACATTTTTATTTGACATTCTGATAATTATCTGACATATTACTCGAATTTTTTATTGATTTATTACTTTGAAGTGCTTTAAATTATTTTATTTTTTGATTTTTAATAAAAGAATTTTTAATTAAAATCTAAAAGAACTGACAACGGAAACCAATTACATATTTGATGTTGATTTTAAAAAATAATAAATAACTTTATTGTGCTTAAAAATATACGGTATGGTTTACACAAATTATTGTTGATAATCATCAAGATGATAAGATACAACAGTTCACATAACCGATTGTAAAGATAAAAGATAAAGTGATATTTACTTATGAAATTATGGAGTGCGTTTGTTGTCTGACTTTCACAGGATATTGACTTTTATTTTCTTACTTTTTAAATTTTTTTCAAATTTTTGGTATTAAAAAAATTCAGATATAAATACAAAAATCCAAATATCTACTTATTATGTCGCAGAATTTATCACATTTACTGTACTTGTATACGACGTTGTGTTCACTTTTAATTTTTTATTAATAAAAACATAATGTTGCAATTGTATGCATACCTGGTTCTTTTATAGGATGAAATGGTTCACTAAAACCGGGCGACAAATCTGAAGGCTCGAATGAGAATATAATGAAAGTTACATATCCATTTTCAGAGAAATAATTTTACAAATTACATTAAAAAGAAAAAATATTTTCTGTGAAAATTCCTCTTGAAATTTTCCCATTATTAATATATGAAGAAAAACTTTAGGGTTCACAATATACAAAATAAAATACATCAAATTAAAGTTTAATATAGTAGAGTTTCAATCCACAGAGCGAAAAGTTTAGAAATGCTCCGGGCACCTAATAGGTTAGAACCAGCGCTGGTTGTATTATGCATTTATTCTGCTGCTGACATAACAGACAGATGATATAAAAAGAGACCGCAAAATAATGTGATAACATTTTTATTACAACATTTCATTTTAATAATGATATGACAAAGTGTATGAACGTAACTCCTCTTATAAACATAAATGTATATTATTTTCAACAACCTGTTGATGTTGTCGTATACGGTAATACACATATTCGTCGTATATGGTTGTATAAAATTTCATCGAAGGAATGTGAAATAATAGTGAAATGATGTATTAATTCACATTTTCTTGTTCACCCGTACACATGCATGTCAATACACGTACACTGTAAATTTTTGTATGTACGAGTATTTTCTCATTTCGTAATAAGTACTCGCATACTCTAGCTCTATACTTATGCATTCGGTGGCTACGTATGCAAATCGATTGTAATATGCAAAAAAGTTTCAAATATAAAGCAAAAAACAAAAATTATGAAATATCCGTACACAATTAAATAACCTTTGTATGCAATTGTGAAAATACGAAAAAAAAATAATGAAAATTTCAAGCAAAAAATACAAAAAAAGTGTAGCAGAAGAAACTGAACATATACAAAATATGAGAAAAAAATATGTTTTCTTATACTGAAATGTGAAAAATGTATATGCATCGATAATTATGCATACATTATTGATTCTTATAGGTTACACACATTGTAATACACGTAAAGAGTAATAATTATTGTAATAATGATATAATGAAAATGAATAATCTAATTATGTGGTGGAGTAATTTTTCGACTAGATTGCATCTTTTTTGATTGACTGTTTGAATTAAATTATTGTTGAATACTCGTAAATCTATTCAAGTGTTTTATAGGCTTTGCGAAGGATCATATTCATTGACCAAAATGTATATCCAATGACATTTTAAATCGTGGATATTTTTGTCATTCATCACACGCGCAGAATAACTATTTTCTTAGTTGATTTTTGAATCAGAACGACATTTAATTTTTAGGGTGGTCTTCATCAACCAAGGTTTTTTTTTTGTCTTGGATAAAGTTGTATTCATCAACATCTTTGATTATACTCTACTCAGTAATTTTTGATACAATCTCAGGATGGTAATAAATGTCACATTATTGACAGCAACAGGAACATCACTCTATATAACCATTGCACCACATAACCTGTTTTTCATTGTTTAATATAAAAATACTAACTTTTCACAATCAACTGACATGTTCAACACTTCGTTCAAAACAAAGTTCGAAAGCAAATTTTATCTAATCTTGTTTGATGAATACCGGCGTTAAGGTTAATTTTTGATGGATTTTTTTACAAATGCGGTTCGAGGCAGTTGTATATTTATCTCAGATCTTTTAGATTTTTTATCCCTATCGATGAATACCGAATATCCCAATATTTTTAAATTAAAATATATTTGAGGTTAGTAATCGAAGAATTCAGTAATCAAAATTTCTGTTGCATAAAATTTACTTGACTTTGTTTCATTACACTTTGGTCAAGGAAAACGCTAATGTTTAAATATAACACAATTTTATATACACGCATATTTATCGATATATTTCACAATTAAAATTAAATAAAGAATTTGGATTTATGGTAACGTATGGTAATATATTTTTTTTTTCAAATTTTTCAAGGAAGTTCATATCAAAAAATTTAAAAAATCAAAAATTACATAAATCATAAAAAAAATATAATACCTCAGTATTCAAGAAATATGTATTACATAACGAGTACAAATCCATATATGAACTACTTTGTGTACATTTTTTTCTCTAAAAATATTTTTTTAGCTTCTTTTATGTTTTTGAAAAATCTTCACATCTAACGCGGACTCTATTATACGCAATCACGTATAGATTTAGTCTACTTATTCACATTAAAAAAAAATATCAAAATTATGCATTAATCTGAACTTATATGTAGATACCGCTAACACACTCGCATTTACATACAAACACCCACAAAGCGTATAAATTAATTCAAGGGGGCGTTCAAACATAACATTTCATTCATTAGAAAAAAATTATTTTTTTTTTTTCAAGTTTTTTTCTTCTAAATAATGGATATTTGTAGGTTTTTATTTTTTTCTTTTGCTTCCTCTAAATTATATTCATTTTGTATACTTATTGGATTTGAATATAATAATCAGTACAATATCAGTACAATAAAATTATCGTCCATTATATACTCCTCTTTAAATGTAAACCATGTTGTATGTTACGCTATTAGAAATAAGTATTTAAAAACAAAATGTTATGAATTCAATTATTACATTACATGGCTTCCGTATTTATTTTGATTTATGTATATGAACAAGTATTATAATATGAAGAAAAAAAATGTTTAACAAATTGTTTATAAAATATGTACAAGTTATGTTCAAAAGGTTATCTTAAAATAATTTGTTGGCATAACAACGAAAAGTATTTACAAATTATGATTCGTTCAATGTTCTTTAAAAATGGTAAGAGTTCACAAAATTAATTTTAAAAGAAAATTTTATCGAAAAATAAATGAATTCAGTGAAGAGTTATACCTGTGACAGACATGATGTGATAAATTTTTTCTTTCAGATAAATTTTAAAAGATTATAAACTTATCTACGATTGAGGGTCTCTTCTAACTTACATCGTAAGACAAATGACATGCCAAAAAAAGGTATAACATTTTCATACGCACCGGCTAACGAAAAACACCAACTTTTGTTTTTCAGCTAAGTAGTTGCCTGTGAAATATGAAATGCACGCCAACAAACACGTAAACAATCTGCTGGAAAGCGGATATATTTTGTCTGACAGACAACTACAATATACTTGTTATATACAAGTTGTACTTGTCATTCTCATTACGTTGTTTGGAAACTCTCCACGACCCGTTCATGTTACATGTCTGTTGCAGTGCGAACATTATATCACTTGAATGGTTAAATGGGGTTGAATGCATGTAAGAAAATTTATTGTCGTATCGTTCGTTAACGTTGCGTTTCTGGTCTTGTCGAGCCGAATCAAATGAAAATCGACAATAATCTGTTATATAAATATCCATTGATGTAACAATAGTTAGCTTCAGTAGCAGCCAATATTCATAGTTAATTCAATTACAATATAACCTACTTCTGACGTATTTTAATAATATCAAAATTTTAAAAAATAAATCTGTTATGAATGAATGTAAAATGACGCAGGAAATTAATAATATGTAAAATTCAAATTGACTTGACATATAAAAAGGTACCTCCTTCTGTTCTTTTTCATTTCGACAACAACAAAAAAAAGGAAAATATAAAAAACGAAATGAAAGAAATTATTTAAATCGACAGATACTGTGTAGTGTACCAGTACCAATTATATAAAGTGTATAGTACACACATTTTTACGTATTTTACATAATTCTTATAGTACATTATACATACTTTACAAGTGCAGTGTGTTTTTGACAAGCTTTTGCATGAATACACATGACAGTATTTAACGTAAAACGTAAAACACACTGACTGACGATATAATCTCGATGATAATGATTATGATTATGATTATGATGATGATGTATTCATACATTATGCAGATCTAAATCATAATTTAAGTAAAGTACATACATGCATGGTATGTTTGTACAAGAATGTGTGTATGATACAAAATAAAAATCTAAATATCGCGTGGGAAGAAATTACATAAATTATTCACTGCTTGAGTAAATTTATTCAAGCACATACTTATTATATGACTTTGTGAGTTGTTATGCATGCACATTCGAAATGCATATACGAGTACACACATTATTATGTACTTTAATCAGTAGCAGTACCTATACATAAAGTATACATTTATAAACATAAGCATATATTTACCAATATTTCATACACACACACACACACACTCATTTTTTTTTATAGCTAATTATCCATCTTCTCTTCTTCTATTCATAACTTCTTCAGAAGTTTAAAAAATTTTTTCGAAAGCGAAATCATACAAGAAAAAATAAGTTACCATACCAAATACACGTTCGAAAAAAAGTTTAAAGAAAATAAACAAAGCGAATGTATTCATATATCATATGAATGTGTACTATAATAATTGATTTGTTATCAAATCACTTTAATAAATTACATGCATATTTACTGCCTGTGCTATGCATATGATTACAAGAGAGAGAAAAAAAATGTGTTTGACAACAGAATAATACCATACCCGTAACAAAAAATCTCGATATCACATTTTGAAAGTCATAAATACTACAAAACAAACAAACAAACAAACAATTGTAACCTGTATGCACTTACTACTTACATGCATGTACCCATAATGTAAGTATTTCTCATTACTTTTTATCAATCATAAATTTAACAGCACATAAAAACAACAAAATGAATAGATTTCATTCAATTATTCAAAAATAATATAATAATTTTTCATTGATCCAAATAATGGATTTTTAATGATTGACATGTGTATATACGAATTATATTATCTGATGATATTTATCAATATCTCATAGACAAATATAATCATCATTTCCTCTTGATCTTCATCATCATCATCATCATCATCATCATCTTGAACAGAGTCATTATAAGAAGAAAAAAATTAATATAAGAAACCAACAAATATGATACATTGAGACTGCGTGGCATAATTATAAAGACAAGATATTGTAGAAAATGAAATGATGTTGATCAGATCAATCAATAAATTTACTAGACAACATCTAAGTACTCGTCAGAGATAAGTGTTTCGCGCATGCTTCATGTATATGTATATAGTGTAGATACATATTACAATAAATTGTTCCTATATGTACATACAAACGTGTATGTTTGTGTACTGGTACATGTGTCCGATCAAATGATCTTGTGGTTTTTTGTTTTGAAAAAATTTAATAATTTCTTTTTTGTTTTTGGCTATTTTCTTTCTGTTATTTTTTGTTTTCCAATTAAGTATATTACTATGGTAAATTAAATTTATCTGTAATTTATGTTATAATCTAAAAATTCATTGCCAAAAAAAATTTTTTTTAAAAAAGAAAAAAATGAAATGATCGTGAGAAAATATATACCATCTTGCCATCCTTTTATGCACAATTTAGATAATTGCTTCATTTATTGATTAGCCGTTCATTCACATTTTTTCGAATTCTCTAAATAAAACAAAAAAAAAACAATTAAGCAAATGTCTTTGGAACAATGTACAAGCACACAAACTTGTAAAGTTTATTCATAAAGTCTTATATGTGTAAAATTAAATTCGAAACCTGATTAAGAGCACATGAGCACATGCAGAGGCATTACCATCATAGATGTACTCGTATACAGAATCATTTTTTATTTTGTTTAGAATTTTCTAAAATAGATATTTTATCCATTTTATTTGTCAGTATGATATCCGGTTAAGATTTTTATTTTAATTGTATTTTTTCTTGATTATTATCTTTGCAGATTTCATGCAGGATGTAGATTGTAGAGTATCACCCGTGAACTATACTCAATCAGCATAAATAGTAGTGTATACATTGCAAATATTGTATTACTGAAGATGATTAATTATAGTGGTAGGGAACGCGTAATCAAAACAGAATAATTGGTTGATGAAAAGTACAAAAATTAAAAATATAAACGAAAACTTTTTACTTAAAAAAATTGAAAAGTGAAAAAAAAAAAGTAAAAAAGTACAGAAAATTAAAAGAGAAAGGTGACAAAACAAAAACGAAAAGTAAAAATGAATGGTCATCGTACATCAAATGGTATAGAGGAAACTCATTACGAAAATATTGAAGAGGAAACAAATACAATGATAACGACATCATCATCATCCTCATCGGTAGCAACAACGATAGCTAAAATTCATGTTAATGGAAATAGTAAATATCAGAATCAGGATGTATTCTCTACAGGTATGTATACATAAATAAAAAATAGCTAAGGGCTATAAATGACCTAAGAGCTACAAATACTTAACTACTTTAAATGTCATTCAAATTTTAATCGATGGAATCTAATAGCAAACATCCACACAATTTAAAAATGTCAAAATAATTTTTTTTTTTTTCTTTCAAATTCAACTATATTTATCATCTTATTCCCACAGCAAAATTTGTTTTTGAAAATATTTTTTTGGTATGTACATACTTTGTGTATCACACAATAATTCTAGTTTGGAGACCTTTGATAACTGGATTACATATACGCCTTCGTGAAATAGGGCGCTTTTGTTGTTAATTGTAATTTTTTTGTTTGTGATATGATCAGACACAACAAAATCGATTCAAAAATTATGTTACAACAAAGAGCCGCAATATAGAGTTTGAGATGGTTTGAGTCTGCCACCTCTGCTCTGTACAGCTTTTTAATAGGTGAACGAACATAGACATTTTTTTTTTCATCAAAATGATACAAATCAGAATGAGCATGGTGGAACGGAAAGTATTTTTTTTTTTTGTTTTTTTGTTCGTTTCAAACTCATCCATATGCGCATACTAGTACACAATAAATGATGTAGAAGTGTAGACGAGTAGAAAATAACAATTTTTCATACTTGCTAGGTATCTAACTACTTTTATTATATAATTTCATAATTTTTGTTTTACATGTTTTTTACTTCAATTTCCTTTCCTCTGTTCATATTTTTTTTCGTGTTTTTCTTTTGTGTTTTTTTGGTTTTAGTTTTAATTTGAATTTTAATTCCGGTCATAAAATTAAAAAAAAAATGAAAAATGTATAGACAAAAAAGTAAATGGAAGGCAAAAAAAGAAAAAATTAAATTCAAATCTTCTTTCCTCTGTTTTTATTGACGTGTAAGTACCTTCAGTTTTTCCCACCTATTCTCTTTCATTAAACAATAATTTAATATTTTTCACACATAAACGCGAGAATACGAACGTATAGATACAAAGTTTATGTGTTAGTTATAAAATTAAAATTTTTATTATCATTTAATTGTCTTTTTTAATGTGTTTTTGTTGATTTTTTTATTTCCATTCACATCAGTCATAAAATAGGTGTTCAATTGAGTATAGATACACTACTGTAGTAGGTACAATGGAAATGAATTTTGCATGCAAATTAATTAATGAGATAAAATATCACATATGTATCTCTTTTGAGTATTTACGTTTAAGTTATTGTTAGAATTGACCTTCATTTCGATAAAAATAATGAAAAAAAAAATTGTGGAAATAAAAACTAATTATTTTATTTTAATTATAAATTAATGCAAAAATATACATACAGACTCTGCATTTACTCATAAGGCATATATGCTCGAATATACGTCATTCATTGTGAAAACTGTGTGTAGGATAAGAGATATAGTGATGACTAAAAATTATGTACATACTACAAAAAGCCAAAAAATTAAATTGGAGTCCAAAATTTACAAAATCGCTATCAAAGAATTCTTGAGTTGTGACTAATTTGGCTTGGATAAGATAGAAAGTTACTGACTCATTTGATAGAAACGACAGATAGATAAAAGATAGTGTGTTGGAATTTTCGGCCGAATAATGGTGCTCCAAACATTTTGATAATTTCAAAGTTTTCTTTTCATAGCGTCAAAATAATTTTGTGATATTGCACCAACAGTCACGTTACTAATTTTAAACAAAGAAATACAGCAAATATTTGGTAAAAAAGAATAATTGATATTTTTGAAAATGTTAAAAGAATTTCGTTTTCCATTTATTGTTATTGTAAATTTAGATCAAATGTCAATCGGTATATTGCTCTGTTGCTAGTAGTTGCTACTGAATGACGATAGTCATTTCTAATGTTACTGAATAAGTGGACCGGATTGATATTTCTAGTTCCACAGCTAATACTTAAGGCCCAAACATGATAAAAGTTACTTAACATATGTCAGAATGAGCACAAGTTAACACGGAGAGAATAGCAAACCATATGATAACCATCGATATGTCAGCATAATTAATTGTCATTTTGTGTTATGAGATTTTTGATTGTATTTTGACATTTTCTTATTCTGTTTCTTCATGAATAGTGAGCATTCAAAGAAATTTGTATTTGGCAGAGCTAACGAACACCACACAAAATTTGACACGAATGTTTGTTGCTTTACTTTATGCACATTTCAACTCGAGTTCATCATAGTTGGGACTTCCCTTTAGCCCTTTATTGATTAACAATTTGGAATTGATTCACAATATTTTGGACGTGACTGTTTTTTTTTCTATTATTATTTCTCTGATTATATTTATCTGCTTATCTAAATATGTATCTAAGAGCATGTATAGCAAAAATTATGATGATAATAATAATAATAATGAAGGTGAACAGTTTATACACATACTCATTACTCGTATGTGTATATGTGAGATATAATTAGCGACATTTACAAGTGTTATCTGGACAATATATGGTAAAGGTATTTCGTACGTTTTTTTTATTTTGTTATCATAAACAAAAATGTAAATAAACATATGTGTGTAGGTAAAGAATACAATATCTGAATGTTGATTGTTTTTTTTATTATTTTGTGAAATAGATACTTATATACATATACACACACATATTATAGTAAAATGTTGATATTTATGATGTGATGATGTCAGTTGTTAGGTACAATACTTATACGTAAAAATATTAATACTTATTGAACGTAGAACATTAAAAAATATGCCAAAAATAAATAACAAAAAATATATGGTAGGCTTCATATTATGTGAACAAAATACGAATACGTACGAATTTCAAGGTGAATGTTAATTATTTGTTATAAAAAAATAAATGAATTTTTGCTAAATTGAATAAAAAATAATAATAGCGAACAAAAATATGAAATGAAAATGATTGAAAAGAAAAATAAAATTATAATTTCATTTTATTATTGTTAATTTTTTGGCTTTCATCGAAACGGATGTACAAGTACGCATATGTACACTCCTATTATATGCATACGTGTACTACTAGACATTAAAAGCTGATGATATGTGAATGTAAACCATTATACTTTTCAGCTGTTCTATATTTTAATTATTTTGTTGCAAAATTATTCAGAGAATTTTATTTTCATTTTTACCTTGAATTTTTCATTAATCACATACGAATACATATTACATTCAAACACGTATCGTATCGTCTACACTTTTTACTATGTCTCTATATGCCTTCTTAGAACATGACCATCAATATAACGTACATTTATGCATACAAAATTTAAATTTAATATCAGTAGAAGTAGAACGTTTACCACCGTACCTAAATCTAAATATTCATGTAATGGTATTGCATATGCGTGTATTATTCTGTCATAAATTGTATCGTAAACGAAATACTTAATTGATAGATAGCTGCATCATATAGATACGGACTATAGTACGTGAGTCTCTAAATGAACAGCATTTTGATTGATTTAAGTTTTTTTTTTGATTGGTGAAAGTAGAGGAAAAAAATGAGCAAATAAATAAATATAAACAAAGAAACGTGTGTATGCATATACTTCATTACCGTATTCGTATATGATATTGACAGAAGAAAGTATTGTACGTAGATGGGAATCAATTAAATTTAAATTCTGGTAGCGCATTAACGAGAATACATATACGTCAAGTCATATATGTAGTGTATGTGGCTTGGTATACCTTTAATATTTTTCTGGAATTTATAAGAGTCATCGATTCATCATAATATTTTTGTACATAGAATATTTTCAGTATATAATGTGTATATACAGTGACTCAAATAATAATTACTGCTACTACTACTCCATGACGCTACAATCCATTCTGAGTTTTGGCCTCCTTAATGATTTTTCTCCATTCCGTCCGGTTCTTTACCACTTCTGTCCAATTTTGTAATAATTTTAGTGCATTCACATCCTTTGATACATTATCTGTTCATCTACCTTTTTGTCTACCGACTTGTCTTTTACCCTCCGGTCTTCCATGGTATATCTTACTAATTATCACATTAGGATCGGTGATCTTCAATTTTTAAAGGTGGTTTCAATCTTAAAATGTACTTGAAATACACAAAAATGTCAGGTAATGATGTCGTTGAAAGATGACTGAATGACAAAGTTTTTCAAAAGGCAAAATTATGATTAAAGGTGTTGGGATGAATACTGACACAGCTGTAAACTTACTGTAGACAGCCATGTATTTCAAAATTCTGAACACAGCTTTTGAAGAAAGCTTAAAAATTGACTGAAAATTTCAAAAAAAAAAAAAATTGAAGAAACCATAACTATCTATAATCGAAAGACAAAACATTGGGATTTGAGGCAATTATTTGAGTCACTGTATAGTACTCGTACCTTATCGTGTATGTTCATAGTTTAACTTACCTTTATTGATTTTGTTTATCTGCAATTTTATTTTGAAAATATGAAAAAATATAATTATAAATGAGTTTCATACTATTAATAATATAACATTTTTTCTGTCTATATTTAGGACGAATTTCATGAAATTTCAATTAGAACAAAAAGAAGAAGAAGAAAAACGTAAATAAGTAGGAACCCCATTTTTGATATGATCATGCGAATTGATTTCAGTTAGAGGTGTGTGCATTTATATTGATGGATTCAATTTCATATCGATAAAATGTTGACGTATGTATGTGGTGTCTATCAATTACAATTCATCAATTCTCAGTAAAAATTTTTCAAGTATGAACTGAAAGAATATAGACGACCTTTGGTATAGGACTAGACATGAATTCATGTACCAGCTAGCAACATGAACACATGAATTGTTACTTTATACTTACACCCAAAAAAATTCATTGATTGAAAAGAAAATTTTCAAAAGGATTTATAGAATTGAATTCAAATATATTGGGCACCATCACTCTAAATTGAAAGAGTTTCCCAATATATGATGTCAGAAACATCTTGACAAATGCAAAAATAGGACCCTACAAGGCTTGAAAATCCTGAAAATTTTTCAAGAAAGAATCTTGTGGGATATGTGATTCCCTTACACAGGAAAATATAAAGGATAAGAAATAAGATATCCTAAGAAGGTTTTAATCTGTCCCTAAGCGTCTTATATTTTATTATTCTACTGAAAAATTAATCAGTAAAATCCTTTTTAATGTATAATTTCAATTTTCGTTCTTTGAAAGGATGTTAAAGGATTTGTGAGCAAAAGCTTTTTAAAGTCTTTACAAATTTAAATTCGTTACACGAGTACTTTTTTCAATTAAAATTCGTGCTCATAAAATTATGAAATGTTACCATGCATAGACATCAAATCGACACATCTACATACATAACCGACAATACATGTCTACAGAATTACACATAATTGTTTTATTGTTGTTCCGGTTGTTCTTTATCGAAATCAAATCTCGATTTTGCTCTTTTGAATGTTTTTTTTTTTTCAATTTCCTGCACATTTGAACCTAAATTTCATTTTTCTTATAACCTTTTTTTATTTTCTTTAAAATTTATAAAATCACAGCTTTTCATAGACGTTATCCTTTTTTTGATTTTTCTTTTTATTTTTTATTTTTTTTTCGATTATTTCTTGCATTATGATGTACAATTATATGACTATTTTCATATAAAGAACACTGAAAAACTATAGTAGGTAAAGGTAGGTTCCAGGTTATATGGATGTAGAATTTTGTTTGTGTTTCCTCTAAATTGTATTTGTCTATGGAGAGCGCAAGCTCTCTAAAAGTCAACAGGGTGTAACACAAAAGCATATAAGTTTTTTACAAATGCATATAATTTTGTGTGTATGTACCCAGAACGAATAAATACACACATACAACGAGCTTCCTATCACCTTCCTATATACAAACTTTATAAATCGATCACATACAAGAGAATTTCATTCAAACAACCATCATCAATACAATTGTAGTTGTGAAAGTCTTTTATTTATGATTATTTCTGAGTTCGTGTATTATTATTATTATTTTCTTTAGTTTTTTTTTTTTTCACTTTTCTTCTATTTTTTGTTTTAAGGAAAAGGAGAAGAGCTTTTTAAAATCCCTACAATTTATATCCTGGTTTTTGATTTGTTTTTTTCATTGTATATGTACGAGTATTTTTCTTCAGAATTTTAATTTTGTTTTTCTTTTGTTTGAGAATACAAAAATCACTGTGATAATTTTGTGGTTTAGTTACATTTTGATAGTTAAAATATTCGGATGCGAAAAGGAAAATAAAAATTTTCTTGTTTCGTTTTTTAATTTGTTTTTCTTCCAAAGTGCTTTTAGGATTTTTTCTAAAATTGTGAAGGAAAAAAATTAATTTTAATTTTCATGTCCTATTGGATTTTTAGAAAAAATAATTATAAATTGAATGGACGAAATTTTTTTTTTTTAGTAAAAATTTTCGATATTGTTGTGACTTGTGAGTGCGACAAATAATTTTATGTAAATGGAAACTCTTAGCTCAACAGATACACTTTTATCTTTGTATTAAAGATATGCGAAATATGACTGAGAAATAAACAGATGTGTAATCGGTTAAAATCATTCAGAAACAAAAAAAAAACACAACTGATAATAAAATCAATCAATGCAAATTAATACAGAGACATTACATATCCGTCCAATGATATTTCAATTTATTTGATTTTAATTGTTACTATATTATTTTTCTTATTGTACAAGCTTACTTGTGTATGTGTATGTGTTCGATTGTATTCAATGTGTACGCGTATACTACATAAGATTACTGACTGCTGATAAAAGTAACTTTAAACGAGTGAAATTGGATAAATTCGAATTTGAAGATTTATAAGTGAATTGAAGAAGAATTTATTAAATAAACTACTACTACTACTATACTACAACTATACCTATTAAACTACAGGAAACTACGTACAGTGTGGTTGTGAATAAAATTTATATTCTAAAACAACAAAAAAATAAACAAATTAAAGAGAAATTAATAAATTTAACGAAGATAATTTACGTTCATTTTTTTTTTCTTGTTTTACACACAAAAATACTCGTAAATTATTCTTGTATAAGTGTACGTAAATGGTAAAAAAAAAGAAGACTTTTTGAATAAATTATTGAAAGAAAACATCAATGAAAACATAGCACAAATTCATATTTGTACAAAATTACACGTAAAAACACACAAGAAAATTTATTATATTTTATGCAAGAATATCTATATGACATGACATTATAGATTTTAAATGATTTTATTTGAGAAAATAAAAAAAACCACAAAAAAAAAAGGAAAAATTATACAAAAAATGCATCTCAATTAATAGAAAAATAAAACAGAAAGAAATTAAATAAAAATTTACATACAAAATAAACGCAATTAAATTGGATAAAAAAAAATACAACGGCAACAACAAAAACTGTAAAAAATTGTATATATTAAATATGCACAAAAATTAATCAAAATGATAAAATTTTATTGCAGGCAATAATAATAAAAATAAAAAAAAATAAATTTTAATAGTAATAGATGATAATCGATAACACTCTCAAACTCTCTATCTCTATACAACTATAATTTGCTATACTAAATATACGACTATAAACTACTTGTGTCTGTATATGTATTATATGTGTGTGTGTGTATGAGTGTCTACTATTGTGAATGTGCACATTATAAATGAAACAGATTGTGAAATGAAAAAAATTAATTTATATTCTCATGTATAATTTACAAATGCCATAGTATTCAACGGTTCAACTTTAAGGCTCATTCAGAATGTAACGCTAAGTGAAAGTGAAATTTCTATGTCTTTTGTTCCTTATTTTCTTACACGACATTAGATGTCTGCGTCACTCTCTAATTGAAATTGAAATTGCCAACGTAAAGTGAAATTAGGATCTATTCCTAATTTCAATTTCACTTAACAAAAGCTATAAATCTAATTACAAAAATGTTGTTAGGAAATTGACCAACAGATGGAGACTTCCAAATAAATGCAAGAATTTCCCTAAAATTCCTTTAAATTCCCACTTAAAAATGGAGAAATTCAGTTGAGAATTTGAAAATTTGAATTTCAAATGTCAATTTAAATAAAAAAAATTTTTTTTTTAATCAAAGTCAAATCTCAATAATTGAAGTATCAAATTTTTGAATTTCAAAGCTCACTTTGCATTGTGAACAGTGTGCTTTTTCATGAAATTTCACTTTCACTTAGCGTTACGGCGTTACATTCTGAATGAGCCTTTATTCTTTTAAATTACAGTCCTCGATAATTTTAGTGAGACATCTACCATTTTATTTTTTTCAATGATTAAAGGCTCAAGCTCAAGTCCAATGAATGCGAGACTGCGATTCGAGACGAATACGAGAATCGGAATGTTGTCGTATCGTTCGCAAGTATCGTATTCTAAATGTCCAATTGTCTGCGATACGACGAATACGAATACGAAAAAGATTCTTTTTTTTTTAATATTGTCAGTCAGTTTCTTTTAACTCACATTTTGCTGTCACGCATTCACGATCCGAGAAGTTTTTCAATTTTTTTAAAAATAAATCCGTCACGCATTCTCGTATCGTGTTCCGTTGGACATAACCTCATACAGTCGTGTATATTGAAAAGGTTTTGACAATTCGGACGAGATCTCGTATCGCCGCACTATCGCATTCATTGAACTTGAGACTTAAAAGAAATTTCTTAACTTTGATAGAGAAAAATTTTAAAGTTTTTTTTTTTTTTTGAAAATTCTGTTTCTGTATAAAATATTGACTAGAACCTAGAACTTTTTGAAAATTTTTGTAATAAAAGTAATAAGTTTTTTATTCAAGTTCTATAAGGATTCATTTGGAAAAAATGCATATTCATTCTATATTATTTATTTGATGTAAATAGCTTTTGTATTTTCATATTTACAAACATTATTATTTTGTATAGGAGAACAGTTTACAAGTATGTGTATGTTGTGTCTTGTGATGTGTGTATATAAGGTACATTACTAGATTTCAATATAAAAAGCTTTTAAAGTAATATACTACACTCATAAAACCCGGCATTATAAAATCTCCTTTTATCATAATACATTTACGTTAATGTACTAAATACGTTTGTGTAGGTTCGTGTGTCCGTATAGATAATGTATACACTTCATGGTTTTTTTTTTTTGAATTTCTCATTCAATCGTATGAATATCGTATAGTAGTATTCTATGTGAGCATATTTATTAAAACGTTAAAAAATGTACGTAACATACATACTTACTATATGTACGTGACTCGTTGTCGTTATCATATAGCACATATCGCATAGATATTATTTACCTGTACCCTATGTTCTACCTACATACATACATACATTTTTCATACATAATACCTTAACAAAGTCATTGTCATTTAATGAATTCACCAGAAACAGGAAAATAAAATAAAAAAAAATTTTTTTTCGAAATAAAAAAATATTTTATAAAACAAAACATAAACCAAAAGGAAATTCTAACTAATGTACGTATACAGTGGTACAGTTCATACAGGAACATATGGAACATGTATGTATTTGTGTTTATATAGAATTAACAATTATTATTATTAACTGACATGAAAATGAATAGAAAAAATTAAAAACGACAACCAAAGAAAAATGTAAAAAAAAAACGTGAATAAGGAAATTTCACTCATAATTCAATTTCACAGTAACCATTAACATAGGTATATACATGTTCATATGTATGAATACATTTTACTATGTTTAAATGAATTTTTACATTTACCTCTTTTAAAAGGATATATACAGATGAGATATTATATTTTGTAATTCATTGAATTTCCCTTTCAGTTTAATATTATTTTTTGTATTTTTTTCACGTTTAGAGTACATATATGTATACACCATTAGATTTACAAAACTAACTCCTCTGAAAATCTGTTTAACACATCATATGATACGAATACTCGAATTAGCTAGAAATGTACCTAGAGTTCGAGTATGTATATGCGAACATATGTATGTGTATGAAAGGAATAATGAAAAGGATAAATGGTAGTATAGTTGGCTGTTGTTTTGTTTTAATTTTTCTTCTGCTAATTATTCAAATTTTTCATGTACATATTTATTTTGTATTTTGTACAGTATACTATACAGGATGAAAATATTTTTTCAGTTTCAAATTTCGCAATCATGGATTTGTATTTGTGTGTATAAACTTAGATATACCTTTACTAGTAATCCCTTAATTTAGTTTATTAATTGATATTTGTTTATTTCATAAACATAAACCATACTATATATCCTTACTTTTATAAGTTTTCTAATCCTTTTTTTTTTTTGCCAAATATGTAATTTACTTTTTTTTTCAATTGATTATTCATTTTTGCTGTGTATATTATGTAGTTGTCAGCAGTCCTTTATTAATACTTTAGGATTAAATTTATATTAGATATGTCTGCTATGCAGTACACTTATATGCCCACATATTGTTTTAATTGTCTGCATGTAAAATGTAGTACCGATTTAGTGCATTTATTATTCGAACGATTGGCAATTACATATGTTCATGCTTATAATCCTGATGATGATGTACAAGCTATATGTATAGAAAACGAAGAAAATTATACGACTATAGATTCTACTTCAGTACTTTAAATTCAATTTTCACAAAATTGTTACCAATAATGAAAGGATAAATTTTATGTTGTGATTCCCTTTAATGAATTTAAAGTAAGAGCGTCTTTAAGACAAAATGTTTGAAATCAATCCTCTGATTTACGAATAAAAATTCCCGTAATTATTCGATGTCGAACTACGTTTGATATTTTTCTCGATTTATTTACTATTTTCAGAAATATCCTTCACCTAAAAATATATATTTTTGTTTTGTAAACAATCTAAATTAATTATAAATTCTATAATTAACTGTAAATAGTACGTAAAATGATAATTAAAATTAATTAACTGCAACAATATGAAATCTAAATTCATTATTATTCAATCGATTTGAATGTATAAATAATTTTTCATGCGATTTCATATATATGTAAGCAAAAATAATTTAAAATTTTTTTCATAAAGATCAGAGGACTTTGTACAACTGACATTTTAATTGCGAATACAGTACAGTAATTACATCAGAACAGAACGATAAGAGAGATAATATTTATTTGAAATTAATTTATTCAAAAACAAATGCATGCATCTGTGTTCTCGTACATTTGAACACTTGTTTGTGCAACGCTTCATAAAAATCATAGACTGTTCTGAACCGAATTGATTGCAAAATAATTATTATTTGCTTTTAATTAAATTCTAATTGAAATCATTTGATCAGTACATGAATGTGATGTAGATATAGAGGGTAGAACCACGAAGAACCAAGTATGGGGAGTAATAAGTATGCTGATTGATTGACAACATCACCTACAATGCATATGTAAATTGGTTATGAATACGATACTGATAATGAAGTGAGTGTATATTATATAGCTTTATCAATCAACTTCTGATGCAATGACTAGACTGTGACTAAATACAAAATATTTTCTAAACTTTGAATTTAATTTGTTGACCCTATTGAATTGAACTCAGAAGTTTTTTTAAATCCTCCCCGTCCATTTTCAAATTGTGAAACTAATAAAATGTTTCTGGGATGTGATATATTTGTTATCAAAATATTTTTCCCACGATACATTATTTATACGATTTGGAATATATTTGTCTCTAGAAATTTGTTTTTACTTGATTTTTTGGCACCACAAATGCAAGTGCATTTATACACAGGAAATAAATACTGTAGATGCTATGTATTTAATTGGAATATTGCCAAAAGTTTAATTTTATTAATTCTACTTCTATATGAGACTTGCACCACAACAGAAAAAATAGAGACTGAAATTGTGTTATAAGCAGGACTGGATTTACGTTACGCATAGACAACATAGGCAGCTGCCTAGGGCGCAAATTTTTAGGGAATTGACACAACTTTTTATTAGAAAATGTAGAAAACTGTTCGTCAAAGTTCAATATCTTTCAGGGAAATTTTTTTAGGGCAATTCCACTTTATTCTAATGTAAATGTAAAAAAGAAATCATTAAAATTGTAAGACATATACTCGTAATAGTATTCTACACACTCGTATTTTCAGTCTTCAGAAAACTTGATTTCTTCTCTCAATAGAACGTGCAATAATGAACAAAACAAAACACGGAAAATCAACTAAAAACATTTCATACTTACTTCCCTTCTCTGTACATACTCTGTTTCAGTAGATTTCATTGACTTAGTAAAGTGCCTACCCATAATATACGCTACACTAGTACATATGTATCTTCGATTAGTATTTCACTCATCATTAATACTCGTATTTTCATTCTTGAAATGAAATTGATTTTCTCTTTTAGTAGAATGCGAACAAAACAAAATATGGAAAATCTACTATCAACATTTTATACTTCCTCCTCTGTTCTACAAATACTCTAGAGCAGGGGAAGTTATTGAATAAAACAGTGTGACATAATGTGTACTCATTTTTGAATTTTCATTTCGAAAATTCAAGTTCCGCCACTGATTGTAAAACATTTCTTGTTAGTAGAGTAGCCTAATAAAAAGACTTTCCTGTATGTATGTATGTATATTACGTATTACTGGTATTACGTAATATAAACAAAAACAAGCAAAAACTGTATATACATACACATCGTGATTTATGTCTTACAATTTGTTTTTCCTATATAAGTCAAAAACCTTATAAATTATATTTTCTCGTTAAAAGAAATTTTTTTTTATTTGGTTCAACAATAATAAAGAGTTCCAATCAGAAGTTATAAAATTGAGGAAAAATGGTAAAAAAAAATCATAGAGGATTTCATAATTTAACAATAACGCATAGACATACACATCACGAAAAACTTTAGAATTTTTAGAATTTTTTTATTAATTTTAAAACTTTTTTGCAAATTAAACTGAAAATTTGCTGCTGCAGACTTTTAAAGGACATCAATGCAATAGTATTTTTTTTTTTAAATCAATAAATTGTATGTGCATATAAGCACAAGTTCACTAACACATAATGAATGACTATATCGTCGCGTATGTCTATTGTACAAATAAATTTGAAACTATTTTGTGACTAAATGATTGTTTTGACTTTAAAATTTTTTGTATACAATCTATACGATTTTAAAGGATATTTTTGTAGTAGAATGAATGAGTAAGTATTATATATGAGTAGGTGTCTATCTGTCTATCTGAATGCATGAATTGAATGTACAAAGTATGCATTCATAGGAGTTCGTAGGAGTTTTATTTAAAATATTGTACAAAATTTTTCCTTGAATTTTCTCAATGTCAGAGAGACAGGATTATATCTTTTTCTAGGATCGCTTGATATTTGAAGTCAAATCTGTGAGAAATAAATTTTTTTTTTAAATTTCCTCTTAATTTTTACTGCAGACATTTATTGATTAAATTTCATTTCCTTGTATGTTTGTATTTTTGTTCCGTAATGCACATATGTACATAAACATTCTGCTTGTATATTTGACTATTAATGTGCGTAATTAAAATTCTTTGATTGTTTTTCTTTTTCTTTCTTTCTTTTTAGATTCAATTAATTTTGATTTTTTATTCAGCATTTAAAAATGAATATAGAAAACAACGAATATCCTTATTTTTTTTCAAAAATTATGTAATTGAAAAATATTTATAAAATTAATTTTGAACATTTAATTTACGTTATACACATTTTACATTGAAAAAAAAAAATAATCTCTATACACACAATAATATGTAAATAATTACAGACACTCAAATAACACAGTGAACATTTTTATTAAATTTATTAAAATTATTGAAAAAATTTAATCAAAAAGTTTAAGAAATTTGAAAGTAAAATTAAATATACATATATATTTTTTTTATGAATTGAAAAATTTGGTAAAATAATTTATTATACAACGTAACATACATAAATACATACTTTGCCTACGTATACGGTTTTATATGTGCACTTATAGCGATGTATACTGAAAATTTGAAGGAAATGAAAATAATTTGAAATTTTTTAATTTTTGATTTTCATACCACGTAACGATAAGAAAAATTTAAAGCAAAAATAAAAATTTATGATTAACAAAATATAGATAAACAATCTGTGATCATGGATTATAGTAATAATACTACTGGTAATACAATTACTTCTACTACTCCAACTACTACTACTAATAATACAGCAAATAATACTAGAATAAACAATTGTACGCACACAAATAATGATGATGATACAATGACTGGTGTATATACAGCTTGGAGTAAGTTAATTTTATTTCTTTTTTTTTTTTTAAATATTTTCTACGTTTTCCTTTTTTTTTTTTGTGTGTGTGTGTATTTTGTTTTCCTGTCACTTTTGAAAGTTCATTTTGTGGTTTTGTTGTCACTGTTTTTGCTTTTTGTTTTTGTGAACATTTGAAAAAAATTGACAATTTTACTAAATTTTTTATCCAAAAATTACGATTTTCTTTTTTATGTGCACCTGAAATTTTGTTTTAATTTTATTGATTGATGCACATTTTTTGTATATGCCTGTGTTTTGCGTGTGTGTGTGTGTTTTTTTTTTGTTTCTACACATAATCACAGTTTCATAGCAAAATGAAATGTTGCTCACACACATTTTGCAACAAAGCTTACTAAAAAAAATAAAAACAAAAAATATAAGTTGGCTTGCTTTACAGTTCGATGAATGAAATGATGTGAACTTGTACTCAAACCATTGTCATGTTTAAATCCTAGCCAAGTTTAAGCGTTAGCCAGCGCACCGCACCGATCATCAATTTACTTCCAAGACGACCGATTAATAATTCGATTAGTAATGCACACCATCAGTAACTAATTACTGAAGAAGATGATTGGAAAGGGAGGCAAATATTATCAGAGGGCAAGGCTGCCCAAGACTTCAAGATAAAAGAACAATATTTGTTGATTGTTGTCGAGTAAATCGTGAATAATGCTGATACTTCTGATTGAATTATTGGTTTAAACATTCATTTGAATGATTCTGTAAAAGAAAAGGAGGACAAATTTTGACAACTCTACAGACATCATACGTGAATGAGACGGACATTATACGAGGACCATATACAAATGTTCACCACCCACATGAAATTACAAATCACATTTTCACAACGATTGCAACAATTTTTACATTATTAGCATACACATGTACCTCACAATACACACTAATTATAGCAACAATAATTTTATTTTATTTCGATTCATTTTTTGTTTTAATTTCTTAATTTATTTTATGTCACGTTTCATTTGCAATTTGTTTTTTCTAGAGCCTTTAAATTCTCGTATAAAGAAAAAAAAAACCATCAAATATTCACATACAGTGAAGCGTATTTATGTAAATTTGTAGCAATTTACCACTGCAATTAAATTTTTATTGCATTTACATCATGTACATTTTAATGACTTTACTGAATGTTTACTGCTGAAAGAGTATATGCCATCATATGTAAATTTACAAGTATTATGCATGATGAAACGTTGCAAATTCATCTCACATAAAGATTTACAATAAAATGTTAACATTTTACTTTCGTTATTACTGCACAAAACTTACAGTTTACAGATATAAATGACTTTCTAACGAGTGTTCAAAGAAAAATGTGATGCTTGCAGAGTATTACACATAGAACATTATAGAATAATGATGAAACGTTGTAAAATGTTATTTTTCAATAGTTAAAAGTGCATCAGATTTGTTTTTAATCAACTTTTTTTTCTTGTAGATGTGTTTTGTACCTCTTGTATTTTTTTATTTTGTGCTTGTTTTTATTAATAAGAAAAAAAATTAATATTTTGTGTGTATGTGCATTTGTGAAAAAAATTAATTTACTTCACTATTACTTTGAGCTGCAAGAAAAATAAAATAAAATGGATGCAAATAAAAGTGTTTTATGTACGAAATTTTCAAGTATATTATGTAGTAGATTTTTCAGTTTTTCATTTAATCCTTTTTTGTTTTAGTCCTTTTTTTCAAAAGGAAAAATTCATTCTTTTTATGATTTTATGTACCGATATTTAATTTTTAATTTAAAATTTTAATTTTAAACTTTTTCTTATACACTTAATGTCATATGTATATATGTAATATGAATAAATATACACTTTTATGTGTGTATATGAAAGTAGAGAAGAATACCGTGTATATTTCATATGTGAATATTTCATATGTTGTGTTAATAATATTACTTCGTAACATTTCAAAAGTTTTAGTCTGAAGCTGAAGTAATTCATTTTTATGAGAATATTTTTTATTGCTTTTTTTCTTTTCTTAACTTTTAGGCTCGTATTCACCAACCAAGATTATCTTTTGTCTGAGATAAAGTGTTTTCATAAACCTCGATTATACCCACTATTCGAATATTTTAAAGACAGATTAAATCTGGAAGTGGTACTAATATAAATATCGTTTGAACAAAACCTTATTATTAACAGCAACATCACATCACTATAACGTTTTTTCAGTTTGTAATGCTCTGCTGACTTGCGCTCGAAACTTCGAAAATGAAGTCTAAAAAAAAATGTTGTCGCTAGATTGATGAATAAGCTGAAATTATAACCGGCCAACCTGCCTAAAATATATCTGACGGATTATCTTGGCTGGTGAATACGACCCTTTTAGTGTTTCGCTATTTATCACTGACGTTATAAAAGTGCATAAAATGCTTACAGTAAGAAGAGAACAAACAATGATTGTAATAATGCCTCTCTAAAGCCAATTTTTCGAAAAAAACTATAAACTTGTGTATTTATGTGTACAGATTTTTATGCGTTTATAGTGCTTTTGAAGGATACTTTTGGGAATATATTTTCCTATTTATTTGAATTTAAATTAAAAAAAAATTCTTGCTTGAATATTAAAGAACTCAAAATGAAATTTTAATATAAAAGTGATGTGTATTCACATAAAAGGATATCATAAATATTTCACAAAATATCTTTTTTATCATTTATTCAAAACAATGAAAATACAAATGGATATTTATTGAAAAATGAAGAAGAAGTACAATTAAACTGAACATAATGACATTACTATTCATCTTTTAATCAAGCTTCAAAACAATGCAAACTAAACTTAGTTTAGATACAAACCATTGTTAGATAATAAAATGTTCTATTAACTCCTGCAACAATTCAATTAGTAACCAACTTCCATTGTTTTAATTTTTCCTATTTACTTTCCTCATTTAAAATTTTCTGCTCAATAATTGACATTCGAAACAAAACATTCATACATGTTTTCATAGTTAAAATATCAACTGTATTACCAAATGCACAATGTGGTTTGTACTTTAACTAATTATAACCTCAAATATCGAATTTTCGATTCATTGTTGCCAGATTTTTGTACATTTTCTAAGGAAATAAGTAAGTAAATTAGATACAGGATATGCAGGATAAAACATTGTTATATTATTTTTGCTAATTATTGTTTTTTTTTTATTTGGATTTGAATTTTCCTGTACAAAATAAAAATGATTCAACATAAAATATCTTCAACAACCAAGCAATAAATAAATGAATAATGAATAACTATTAAACGAATACTCATACTATAAGTATACACTTTGAGTTTCTGATTAGTACTCAAAAATATGCTCAAATATAGTCATACATTTGTGTATACTTAAAAACTATGAAAATAAATAAAAAATTTTAAAGATAAAAACTTAAAAATAACATCAAACCATCTAACGAAACAAATAAAATAAATAATTCATTCATAAAAAATGTATGCATACTACATGTAAATGAACAAATTTAGACATTACTCGTACATTTTGTTTATACATTTTGTAATCTTTTACGTGTTTCTATGTGTGTGTGTGTATTTTTTTTTCAAATATTTCTATATTTTTTGTATTTACAATCTATGTTGTTTTCTAATTATGTGTTAACTATATTTGACTGACCTTTTCTAAGGTCATTCAAACTAAAACAAAAAAAATCATTGATATTTTCTATTCGTATCTAACTATCGTATTTTTTTATTCTATTTTGTAGAACAGTAAAGAAGAAAAATAAAATAATTACGAGTATATTTTTATATTAATAATACCCAATAATTAACTTTTAACATTCATTTTTTTATATTGTCTATTCTTCAAGATATTTTAGTCTGTATACTTTTCCATATTATATACATATGTACATACGCCTATGTGTACATTGTATTTACGTTTGTTTACACGTTTTGTTTATTTTCATTTGTAATCGTTGTATGTTTGTTTTCGTTTTCAACTTTAAATGAAAATTTTATTTTTGTCTTGTACAGCTTTATGTAAGAAATAGAAAACATTTATTTTGTTTTCTTTTTTAAATTTTTCATTCTTTTTTTTCATTTTTTATTATTTGTACTTTAATTGTGTTTTTTTTTTCGAATTTCCTTTTTTGGTTTTTTTTTCTTTCAATTTAGATGAAATGCTTGAATCAGAGAAATCAAGTTTAATTGGTCGTGTACATGATTTAGAACGACGTGTATTAACACAACAAGATGAAATTGTATGTCTTCGATCAACTTTAGCCGATGTATTACGTAGATTAAATTTAATCGAAGGTAATATCGAACGTTATACATCGAATAATATAACATCATCATCGAATACAACAACACATCATGGACATGGACATCATAATAGTGGTGGTAGAAGTGCTCCATCAACACCAGCTAGAAGTGTACCATTGACAAGTTTTAATAGACGTAAGTCACAAACCATTTTTATCTATACCTTTTTTTGTGAGAAGAATCCTTATAAAATTCTTCAGTTATAATATCATTCTTTTATATTATTGACAGTGACATCTCCAAGCCCAACAAATAATAGTTCATCATCAACAAATAGTTCAAATGAATGGAAATTAAGGAAACCATTACCTCGAACAGTTGCTGCTAATTCAACAACAGCCGTAACATCATCAACAACAACAAATCATAATATGATTCAAACAAATCAATCTGAAGTTATGATAAGACGTCATCATCAGCAACAACAACAACATCAACACCAACAATCACATCATCATCATCATCATTCTCATCATTCTCATAATACAACAACAACTGGTGGAAATTTTACACAGCAACGTAACAAAGCCATACATCAATCGAATGGATCATTACATTCAGATTCTCATAGTAGCAGTTCTGTATCACCAGCACCATCACCGTCACCACGTCCAAATCATACAAATGTTCATAGCAGTTTGAGTAAACGTTGGAATTCGACAGGTGATTTCGGTACAACTGGAGCATCATTACATCAAAGGTACATATAAACATGAAAACTATTGAATAAAATACTTATATCTATTATATTTATTATATATACTACATACACATAACATATAAGTGAGATTGGTAGAATTTATACGGATACCAAATTTACCATAAACAAAAACACCATTTAAAAGACATTAATTCATATCTTCAATATTGAAATTTGTAGGGAATTTGTTTTTCACCGTGACTGTTCATCATGGGCAAAATGAAACTGTAATAACACGATCGTTATCGTGTATACAAAATGCAACAAATAAAAATCAAAAAACACAAATGCATATTTAAATTTATATCTGTCTAAATACATGTATCATACATCGCATAGATAAAAATTTTTGTCTATAAACATTAGCATCATTGTTGCTAAATAATGAAAAATGTTGTAAATAATAAAGTAAATGTTGTGTATTCACATTATTGTACAGGATATTATACTGATCTTCGAAGATTTAATCGTCATTTGTCATTTTAAAATTTTCAATTAAAACGAAAAGTACTTCTATATGTATGTACGAGTATGTATGTAGATATATTTTGTATTGTTTGTTGTGTACAAATCAAAGTATTTAGTCTTACATTTAATATGTAAATTTATCATAAAATCCAAAGCAAAGCAAAAAACAAAAATGTTTATATTCAAATTAAATACATCCTGTACAATTTTTATTTTTCTTTTATTATTTTTATTTATTCATGTAAATGTAAGCATTGTGTGTTTTATCAATGTATAAAGAGAGAGACATTCATTCATATTGTATTTTTGTATGTTCGAGTTACGAGAATATTAAATTAAAATTAACTTGTACTTTGTCTCATATATAATGCTATATGCATACCTATAGTTTTATTTATTTATTTATTTTATATTTTTTTTGTGTGTATTCGTTTAGTCAGCATATATAGTATTTATTATAATTTTAAATGTAATATCGTGCATACATAATTTACTATATATATTATTTCATAATTTCATAATTTTTTATTGTCATTTTTTATTTGAATTGTTTGTAAGATGTTTTTTTTCTTTCATTTTCACACAATTAGCTTACAAATTTGTTTATTTTTTTTTTACTTACTTATAACTATACTTATACATATAAACTATGTGTGTGTATAATTTTTGTTCTTATACTTAATGTTTGTGTATGTTTTACTTTTTTAGTTTTTATATTATTATTATTTTATTATTTTTGTTTTATTATTTCGATTTTTCGATTTTTTTTTTTATTTATTTGTAGATTATCAGCTAAATCATTATTAAATTTGACGACAAAATCAATGCCTGGTCATTTATTAAAACATGGGTACGTTATAGAAAAATATTTATTTTTATATTTCTTTATTTATTTATTAAAGTTTATTTTATTTTTGCTTTGATTTTTTGTGTTCTTATGTCACTTAAAATATGTATTTATTTGCGGAAAACTATAAGTAAATGCAAATATGAAATATAAATGTATATAGCATTGACAGATTCAAGTTAATTATAATGCCGATTCTATATTCAATGCAGTACACTTGACAGCTACTTTTTTATGTTAAGCAAGCATACTTTCGAACAGCGTACGACATCAAGAAAGGAAAATGTGAAAATTTTCTTGACCACTTACTTGAGCTTTTTCTCACATAGATTTCAAAGGGAGAGAAAAGTTTCTTCCATGCACCATACTGAGCTTATACATGTCAAGTGTATACTCATTGATAATATTTAGATACATGTTCTTCTTGTATTTGTGATAACAAAGAACATGTGTGTCGATGCTATAATTTCCTTCAAAAGTTCATACATTGCAGTTTAAAAACGTAAAAGAAAATTCTACAACATAATTAAAAAAAAATAATAATTAAAAGTTAGAAAACAATTTTTTAATTATCATGCGAAATTATAGTCACAATAAAATTTGAAACTCTAAAATCGTTAGCACAGATCAAATTACAAGCATATATTCATACCCAAACTATTCATGTATTATAATATACATATTTTATCTGTATGTGAAGTATAAGGTATCGAACTATTAAATTCATTAACTATGAAAAAGCTATATAAATCTGGTTACCTAATCTGTTGACCACAGAGTATAGAATCACATCAGTAAATAGCAACAGCAGCAGCAGCAACATTAGTTTTGTACAGCAGAAATGTAGTAACATAATCGCATCGGATATACTTTTCAATAACTTTTTTTTAAAATGTTTTTCTCTAAAATATTGTACAACACCTAGAATAACGAACAAAAAAAAAAACAGCAACTATACAGCTACCTAAAATCAATTTTAGAGGTGATGGAATATTTTAGATTTTGTTGCTTACATTTTTTGTTTGTTTGTGTTTTTGCTTTTTTTAACAGCATATTAACCACCTAACCACCCGTAACAATTTCAAGGTAAATGTGTATATAAGCATAAGGTACACAATTTTTTTGTATTAGTACGTGGTACATTTATAATAAGTAAAGTTCAAAAATCGGAAAATTTCTATATTCAAATTTTTATGAATCAGTTGAATGACTACGTACCCGTATTAGATACATCTGTATGTACATGCAAATATGTATAGATATTCGAATATTTTACGTGATTAGAGTTGAATGATATCCAAAGTATTTTTTAAAATTGAGCTACATTTTGTTAAAATTCAATTTAATTTTTACTATTTAACGAAAAATTTAAATTCACATATGGAATGTTACAAAAATAGAGGGTATTTTTTTTTTCTGGGCGCTACATTCCAATTTGATTCCGTACAGACCTCAAACTACGTGATCTTCATTTTTTTAGGTTTTCTGCTTCGGGTCTCCAGTAATGATATGCTAGTATTTTCGTGGCATCTTCGTCTATTTTGTCTTTCTATCATCCTCGAGGACGATCCAGTGGTCTTTTACTGCTTTCAGGTTGAGAATTTTCTTTACGATTCGGTACTGAGGCATTTTATATGAAAATATTCTGCTCATCTCAGTCGATTTAATTTGACAGCAGTTACCACTTCGTGGTCGTTGTATATAGATTGTACATATTCTTGATTGTACCTCTTAATCTATGTACAGTGACTTCCTTCTCGTACATGAGATGCAATTATGTATCTGAGTCTGAAATTACTTTTGATACAATTTCATACTAAAGTCTATAGCAATCATCATCATTTTGCAACTTGGATGCATGCATCCTATAAGAACGCACCCTTAATTTTATAGTTAAGCAATTCATTTTGATTTTATCTATATTCAATATGTCGTTATAATGAAATAATATTTTTTATAAAAAAAACAACAAATAAATGTTCTCTCTGATCAATTAAAATAAAACGCAAAATATTTCCGGATATTATATATCCATGCAATTAATTAAATTCTCACATACTCATTCATAACGTAGTATAAACAAACCATATACACCTGCCTGTTATATGGCTATGAGTAGAATCATGATGAGTTAATTATTTTATAACACGTATAATAATATCATCGCTATATAATGCAATTTAACTATATACAGATATACTTACATTATACACGTGTGCATGCATACATACATGTGAGTGTATATATGTGTATGTACTAACAAAATATAGGGAAGTATTTTGCTCACATAAATAACAAAACCAAATTAAAAGAAAAAAAAATAAGAAAGCCAAGTAATTACCGATTGCGATAAAATTTATTAAAGTAGGTACGTTTGTTTGTGCTTGTGTAAATAATCTGAATCAATGAATTTTGAAATTTTTACTTCATTACTTACTATTGCATAATTGTGTTTTTATTTATATTTCGTAGGTATATGTTTACACTTTTTTTTTGTGTGTTTACTTCCAGTTTTACAACATTTGTATTTCATTTCATTTTATTTACATTTTCATTATTATAATATTTATCATTTTTTTTTTTATTATGAAAATATAAGATATTTGTACACATGTATTTACGTCGTAGATATATAGGTATCTATGTATGTAATGTGTATTGTAATTTTTTGATATCCTTTAGTAGAACAATAATTTCATTTATTCTAAAGCAAAAATCATCAAGCATCCTAATTAAATAAGGCTGAGTTTCAAAACGCATATAAACGCAAGATTGATATACATATTATATGTATTCAGATTCACCGCATTGACATTGACACACTCACTGTCATTACGATGGAAACCATCTTTAAATAATTCATAATGCTGTTTCTACATTCAATGCAGTGACTTCAACATGAACTTTGACTTTCGAGTAGTAAATAATAAAAAAGTATCTATTAAGTCTACTGCATTGAATGTAGAAGCGGCTTCTTAACTCATAATTCATTGTATTACATCTTGATGCTGAATTTATGGTATCAGTACCGCATCGATGCATTTTCAAATTTTTCTATGTAGATATGTACATTATGTTCTTGGTAAACAATTCAGAAAAATTTTGTAACATATAAAAGTGTAAGGTTGAAATATAAAGTTTTGCTTCGTTTCGTTTTGTTCGTTTTCTCTTTCAGTTTCACTTTTTAAATATTGTATTTTTATATAATGGAGCTGATCATATTGATAGAAGAAAAAACGAAATGAAAAAGTTTATCAAATTTTAAACTTCTCTCGTTTTTTCTTCATTTCGTTTGCTCTTTCAGTTATTTAGATACATTTTTGAAAATAGCGTTTGACGTTTACCACTTCTACGTTTAGTACGATACCAAAATCGTGCGTTTGGTGTTTCGTTCACGTTTACGCTTTTCACGATAAGCCTCATTATTATTGCGTTTTAAGTGTTTTTGTATGAAATTAATTACATGCGAGAAAAAGAAATGAATGAAACGGAATGAAATTATTATGTGTTCAAGAAACCATTCATTATTTTTTTTTTTCATTTTATGAGAGAAAGGACAGAAAACGAAAGGAATCGAAACGAAATAGATCGAAACCGAAAATAAACTTTATATGTACCATAAATATATAAAGAGAAATGTGTATGTGAATATAAATAAAATAGATTCACTTTAAAATTTTGTGATTCACTGTAATTTGTACACTCATATACTATACTGCAATTGCATTTCTGCATTCATTCAATTAAAAGAAAAGAATTGCATTTGATAAAATTATAAAAATTGGTAGGTACTCTATAATTATTTGCAGATATTATTGCGCATATTTTCTGAATACTCATGATTAAACTGGCACATGCGAATACGAATATTTATCATTTTTATAGACTTACCCAACTCACCTTCATTTTTAAGTTTATTTTATAGATATTGCGAGACGAGAACAGGTATAATATACATATAGTTTTACACAGATAGTGTGGTGGTAATTGGATAGTGTGCTTTTTGCGGTTAAATAACCTCCACAGGTATTTCTGTATATAAACATGAATAGTTTGTAGCATTGTCGTGTATTGTATTATATTGAACGAATATGTGTGGGTACATTTGTGCAAAATGAAAAGCTGTTGCGCATACTTTATAATAGTAACATTTATGTAAAATAAAGCCAGATTTTTTTACACACATCTATGTATAATAATGACTATATTTGTAAAAAAAAAAAAAAAAAAAAAGTGAATTATAAATATATTATTATGTATCTGTAGATGTAGGCAAGGTAGCCACTTTATTTGTAATGCATAGTGTATGCACATATATGTATATATACACATCTACTACTTATTCGAACTTAAAAATGCTTAAAAATTCATGTAATATATTCTTCCTCTTCTTTTTTGCAATTTTTTATTATTTTTTTTATTTTTTTTTTAAATATAAAATGAGAGCTTTTTTCTATAAATGTATTACATATGATATATTAACTGCGGTACTGCAATTATTTATGTTGCTCATAACAAATACAACACAATAAAAAAACGAACGAATATAATAAATATAATATCCATCTGAATATCAACTGATGTCTAATTTAAATGAAAATATCATTGAAAAAACATACGATTCACAAGGTATACACATGTATACACAGTGCTACATCGGTCAGATATTATTTAGCTTTTATAGTGAGTGAACGAATGTTCGAAAGTAATAAAACCAAAAAATATTAAAAATAAAAAAAAATATAAAAATAAATTTTGAAGAAAAAAAATTCAAGAACCCGGTATTGTTTTTTTTTGTTGTCAAATTCAATTATTGCTCTGATGCTAATAAGATAATCCACGTAATATACTTTGTTGTTGATTTTCGAATTACATTACAATCATTTGCACTGCAGATAAATAAAATTTAAGATTTAAAAAAAAGAAAGTTTTTTTTTTATAGTTACAAAATCTCTAAAATCTCTAAATTTTGAACCGGTCTCGTGACGTTCGATGACGTAATAGCGTTTATTTATTGAAACTAATGTACCATCGACTGGATCTATCTTTTTTATTTTATATGAAAGTGTTTTAATAAAATCCATGTTCAATTTTTACATTCACGTTTAGCCGTCTTCGTCTGTTTCACTGTTTCGTATATTATAAAGTTTACAATTTACATTCAATTTGGTTTTTTCTCATAAATTATTAAAAAAATATTTATTAATCATCTGATATCGAATGTTATACATATACATATATGTAGCTCTTTAGCTTATTTACTAATTATAATTGCAATTGGAATAAAACACAGTTTTGTTTTTTTATTCTTCTTTAAATAGTTTCGTTTTATTCACTTAATTTTTTTGTGTTTTGTTTTAGTGTTTGTTTTTTTATTTTTTTTTCATTATTTTATTGTTTAAAGTGTAGGTAATTATTTATGCTACACTGAATACTCTTAAAATAGATATTAATATCGAAATATAAAGATATAATTTTTAAATATATGTACATATACCAGAGATATAGGTACTGACTGGCATTCAGTGTACACGTAACGTAATTTAAATTAAATAAAAAAAAAAACAAAGTTTTGCTCGAATGAATTTTTATCAAAAAAAAAGAAAATATTTTTTTATTTTTTTGCAACAATAACATTCGTCCCCGTAAAACATATTAAAAGTGTACAAAAAGTGTGCTGCTATAGTCATAAAAAAAAATTACGAGTGGTAGATACTCGTACTCTTGAATCAAAAGTTTTGATATTAAACCAATTAAACTTTGCGACTGCGACAAAGTAAAGCCGAACCTAAAGTTAAACAATTGAGTCATTATTTTTATGTACCATATACTGTACTATACTGTAATTTTGCAATTATAAATATTTTCCTTTCATTTCTTTTTTATATTTTCTGGGTTAAAAAAAAATTTTTGTAAAAACAAAAACGAAAAATTTCTTTACTTTTTTTAAAACGTTTGATACAGGTACTCGTACAGTTTCAAAGTTGTATTGTGTCTGTTTAGTCAGAAAATCGGAGTAAATATTTTTTAATATAACACCGTACATCAAAATATTTATTAACAAGTGGTTTTTAACGCGAATTTTACACGTGCCAGGATACCTATGCCTATATTTAGTTCTTTGCTGTGAAACGTGAAACAATCGTTTTCGTGTTAAACTTTTTTATTAAAAAAAAAATTGAATCAAAGCCAATAAAAGGCAGTTAAAAGTCAAGGATAAATACTTTTCATTCATAAAGTGTTTGAAAATCATCTATTTGAATCAATTGGAAAAATTTGTTTGATTATACGTATTGAACTTTTTGCGTGAAATAATTTTTCTGATAATTTTAAAGTTTTGTAATTAATTTACACACGTCATAAGTCAGTTGTATAGTAAATATTCAGATATTCTCGCATAGTCTCTGAAAATGTCAAGGTAAGTGTATGGTTTTCCAGTAAAAAAAATTACTCACATAATGGGCCTTACTTATAAACCGTAACTAAGTTATTAATAAGAACTTAATCGTTTGTTAACTAATTTTTCATACTCATAACAAATTTAATCTTAACTTTAGTGTTAGTAGAGACTTTAAATTTTAATCGTGGCCAGAGCTCTATTAAGTCGTTATTAAGAGCATAATAACCTAATTTTTGATCAAACTATCAAAGAATTTCAAATTAAAATATAAAATAGGCATAATAACATAACATAACATAGTAACATATGACATAAAATAAAAAAAAAATTGTTTCTTTATTCAAATTGACATAACTAACTGACTATTGACATAACAAAATTATAAATTTCAAATGTAAAATTACAATTAGTAAGCAAAAAGAGCTTTTTAAAAAAGCTTTTTAAATTAAAACTTGGTAAACTGTTATGAGTACCAAAATTAAAGTCACTTCTAAATTCGTTATGTCATTACTAAAATAAAGTCGACTTTAAGAAATTTTTATGAGTAAGGCCCAATGTATATATGCATATATACATGTGTGAATTCTAAATTGTACGTAAATACGTGAAGAATAATTTAGGAATCTTTTTATGGTGCATCAAATCGATTATTTTTGCATTGTCCTCCCAAAAACAAAAAAAAAAAATAATTTTTCATTTTGAAGAGAAATTCTTAAGTTCAAGGCTATTATAAATTGAATTTGTGTACTCTCTCATCTTTTTCTCATTTCAAAATCACTACTTTGTCCTTCATAAATTTTCAAGTGAAATCAATTTTGAACTTTTTTTTTTCAATTTATTTTGTATTTTTTTTATTTCAAACTTCTTGAATGTTATATAAAATTGTACTTCAAATTTATTCAATTAAGCTAACAAGATATAAATAAAGACGCTGATATCCAACCTTCGAAAAGAAGAGGTACTTTGAAGGAGAATAAGAAACTAACAAGAAAAAATGAAATTAAATAAAATAAAGAGCAAAAGGAAAAATCTAAAATAATAAACAAGGCAATTACTTAGTATACCTATACAAAATTCATATTATATAATTATGATAAATTATCCTTTATTTTCTAATACGAGTTCAAATTACATATATCCTATGATTATATCGTTTTCCTTTTACAATAATTTTATAAAATTATGCGTCTCTAATGCATTTATCTAACTATAAGTAACTAACATGCAATTTCCATTTAGATTTTACGAGCATATTATAATCATCTAGGTCACGCAAATGCTGTTTTTTTTTTTATTTTTTTATTTCAAATGAAATTGATATTTTCTATTAGTCCTTTTATAAAAAACAAAAACACAAATTATACAGTGAATATGCAGAATATGTGCATACATGTAATGTAGGACATTAAATTAAATTTTGATTTTCTATTCATTTTTCAATCAAATTATTTTTATCTTGTCTGAATTTTTAATGAATATAATGCAATCAATGTACGTAATTTCATATAATTCACAGAGAAAAATAAGAGATAAAAGAAAAATGAAAGAAAAAAAGGAATGAAATCAATCGAAGGACAAAAGAGTTTAAAATTTATTTAATTTTTTTTTCTTGTTCTTTTTTCCTGCATAAATAAATCTTCTGTAATACATACAAGTACTGAATAATGTGTGATTGCACCATAAGAGATAATATAAAAGTAGGTACGGATACAGATGTATGCGTTCGTTTAAGTATGAATGTATTTAATATTGATTTTATGTTCAATACATCTTTTTGAATGATTAGACATTAGACTTTTCAATAATTCATTTATTTTTTCATAAAGGACATCTAATGTATGTACGATTTTTATTAAGATATTACATAACCTAACTTTATTGTGTAAATTTAAATTAATTTCATAAGTGAATTACGATATTCGTTCGATCAATGATCAATGATCGATGATCGTTTATTTATAATTTATTTTCATTTGTATGGTATATTTTCTTATTCGTTTCGATAAATTTACTTGAACGAATTGAATCCTTGAACTCTTAAAAAATATAAAACGAATAGCTATTATACTTTGAAACAGTTTCAGTTGTATGATTTATCATGCTCAGAAGAGGTACATAATGTAATGAAAAGGTACATAAATTTTAATGTGATTAATTTTGAAAGTGTGGTAATATTTATTGGGAAATAAGCAATCATAAATTGGGGAAGCCAAAAAGTCCAATCCGAATTATGTGATCGCCTTATATAGTAATGATTATGACCATCATTTTTTTCAACTCCATTAAATTCTTCATTTTTCTTCAATGGAGCTACATCTCATATCGAATCAGGGCCTTCATCGATGTGATCGCATGACTTTTATTACTATCACGTGTGCGCCTACAGTTTAACGTGCATTGTGAACCACTGAGTTGTGAGTTTCTGGTAGAGAATCAAACACTTTTACATACTATGACTTTTTAGACTAACTGCCATCGCACAATTAGGGCGACAACTACAGCGTACCGCCGAAAGTTCGCACAATTCGGGCGCAACTGCAGCGTTAAATATATATGAATTTTACATTTCTTCTTCTTGCGAATAGATTACTACTATTGTAAAATCCAGGACGGGATGGCTCGTTGTCGCCGAAAAATAGAATAGAATCTATTTGGGCGACAGCGACACCGTAAAGTTCAGCGTAAAAAGTCCCATTTAATTACTGTATTCGCTGTCGCTGTCGCCCGAATTGTGCGATGCAAGTAAGTCTTTGACTAAGTAGACTAAAAGCTCTTTTTCCCAGCTCTCTTTCCCAGCAAGCATGATACGGATACCTGGACCTGGTACTCATTCAAAGCTGAAAGAGCTTTAAGGGTAGTGGAAGTTGGAAATTTTATTTTTCTTATTTTTGCCGTGGGCAACAGGAATCGAACATATACACTTTCGAAATCAGTAGCTAGTTCTAACATTTGCGCCACCAAATCAAGCTCCCGCCCCATAATTATTTTTAGCTTCATTTAATTCTTCATCATCACAACCAAAAGCAAGACAGAAAATATGATTTTCTCAGAAAATTATGAAAAAAATCATAGCATCCTTACATCTATGCAAGCAGTAGATGAAAAATTTATAAAAATCGTAACGAAAAATATCCTTTTAATCTGTATATGTACCTACATAAAGTAAAGTAAAGTATGTAATTTTAATATTCTGTATGAACATTTTTTTTTATTATTATTCCTCCTAATTGGACGTGACGTGACGTGACGGATTTTAATTTATATTCACACACTGTTACCACGCTGTCATTTTAAAAAATTATCCTTGAAGAGATGATATCATAATCATGTCTATTATGTCCATTTTTATTACATTTAGACCTTGGGACACTAATATACACACGATAATTACGTTTTAATTAAAACAAGAAGAAGAAGAAGGGGGAGGAAAAATAAAAATTTTATAAATAAGGTTAATAGAGTAATCTAAAATCTACACATTATTGCTTACACATATCCTCATACTATTCACTGTATGCAGACTGTAAACGTCTATAAGTACATTCATAGCTAACCATTGGGTACATGAAGTACTAATTGGGAAGGTTGTGGTTTAGTACATGGGATGAAAATGAATGTATTTTTTATGGCGCCCAAAAGTGTAATACTACGCGATTACATTCCCTTACCGCACTAACTGTATGATGTGTATTTTTGTACGCACAATTCGCACAAAATATACACCCATAATTAGAAGGCATATAGAGGGAGGCATACCTACAGTATTTTTGCACTATTTCGAATCATTCCATAATTTAATTATTTTAAAATTTTTCAATGTTTATTATTTAATTAATTAATTGTACACCCATATTTTCTTTGTTTTCGTATTTTGTTAATGAAACATTTGCCAAATATATACATTTACTGTACTTGGATATTCTTGCGCTTATATACTGTCGCTGTGTAGATAAAACTGGGGACACATTTAATTCTTAGTTGTTTGAAATGTTTAAATTAATTATTTTTTTAGAGGAAAAACAGAAACGTTAACAAAAATGGAAAATCAATGACACACTATATATGCGACGAAATAAAATGTAATTTTAATTTATATTGATTATACTACGTTTTTAGAAATTAAATAAAAATGTCCTTTATAATGTTATTTTGAAGGTTATATTGTTGTATTGATGTTAAATGAAAATCTGTAGAAGATTTTTTTTTTCCTTACTGGGTATAAAAAGATCAATAATCCAATTACTATAAGATCGAAAACAAATCCTCATATATGTAATCGCTCCTCATACATATACAACAATTATTATCAATTTAATTATTTACCATAAATGATATATGATCGATATAATTCAAATTTAATTTATAGCTATATACAATTTAATACTATAATTATCGAATTAAAATAAATTGAAATTTAATTTTTCAATAATAATAATTTATTTCAAATTTTTTATTATTTTTCTTCAAATTTTTCTTAAAAAAAAACTAAAATACAATACGATCATGATGTACACTACACACGCATATTATTATAGCACACATACAGCAACATATAACGAAGATGATGGTTCAGTTAAAATATTTTTACGTGGTCGACCAATTATATTACATGCACCATCAGATCAACGTGATAATTATGATCTATCAAAAGTTCAACCGGCACCAAGTAAAAAATTAAAATTAGATTGGGTAAATAATATTGTGATGAAAATTGGTTTATTTATTTTTTTTTCTTTTAACAGTTCATTGAAATTTTATTTTATTTAAAAAAAATTTTTTTTTTTTTTTTTGTCCAATTTTTAGGTTTATGGTTATCGAGGAAAAGATTGTAGATCAAATTTATATCAATTACCAACTGGTGAAATGGTATATTTTGTAGCTGCCGCTGTTGTATTATATAATGCTGATGAGCAATCACAAAGACATTATCTAGGTCATACTGATGATGTTAAAAGGTCAGTTTATATATGAGGAGCATCGTTTCAAAATGCAAGTTCTCCATAATGTTTTATTTTCCAAAAAACAAACTTTATTAATTCCTTTTTTTTTTTTTTTTGGAAATTGATTAATACAAAAAATCTTTGAAATAATCATTGTTATAGAGAAAAATAATCAATAAATAACGAAATTAATTTTTACATTTTGAACCAAGAGCCGTTTTTATAATGTAAATATCATAGAGAATATTGCATATTGAAACGAAGCCGTATTAAAATATAAAAGCCTGCTTCTTTATCAACTGAAGTACGCATCAAAAAGAAAATTTTCGTTTAATGGAGTATTTGCATTTTGAAACGATGCTCCTCATATATGTACTTACATTACATGATATATAGATTTTATATTATTAAATTTTCATATTATAACTTCATGCAATGCATTTTTTTCAATTAAATCATCTTTACACCATAGTTTGGCCATTCATCCTTCTAAACTTCTAGTCGCAACAGGTCAATGTGCCGGTCATGATCGTAAGGATGCATTGGTATGTTATATTTTTTTAATGTTTCTTATAATAAAATCATGCACAATACATGCAATATACTCATGTCGAGAATATTTTTAATGCATATGCGATGTAGATAGCATGCATTTTCCTCATTATTCAATTAAAAAATACTATATAAAAATTGATTTTAATTTAATTTCCTTGTATATATTCGTGCATTATACAGCCTCATATTAGAGTATGGAATTCTGTATCGTTAGCAACATTAGCTGTAATTGGTATGGGAGATTTTACCGGTTCAATAAATTGTATATCGTTTAGTCGTGCCGATGGTGGTACATTATTAACAGCAATCGATGATTCACCAGAAAAAATGATTTCGGTATGGGAATGGCAGAAAAGTGAAAAAGGTTTCAGAATAACAGAAACTAGGGTAAGAATATAACGAATATATAAACGAAAGGAAATAAAATTGAATTGAATTATTCTTCATTTTTTTTCTATTTAAAAAATTGTATAGTGCTCAGTTGATACAGTCGTTGCTGTAGAATTTCATCCATTGGATCGTAATCAAATTGTAACTGTTGGTAAATCGCATGTTGCATTCTGGACACTAGATCAAAATGGTACACTTTATAAACGTTTGGGTGTATTTGAAAGTCGTGAAAAACCAAAATACGTAACGTGTATTGCATTCACTCAACACGGTGATGTTATAACTGGTGATTCAAACGGAAATATAATTGTATGGGGTCGTGGAACGAATACAATTTCAAGATTCTTCAAGTAAATTACAAAAAAATAACCGATAAAAAACATGACGAACACAAAACGAATTTGAAACTGATTTTTGCTTCATTTGTCTTTACAGAAAAGTTCATGACGGGCCAATATTTAGTCTGTGCTCATTGAAAGACGGCGCCTTAGTATCTGGTGGAGGTAAAGACGGTCGTCTAGTGCCATTCGATAATGATTTGAATCGTGTCGACACAGAAGGTTTCATTGAACCACATTTCGGTGGTATACGAGTTGTATCCGAAGGGAAAGGATCCCAATTATTGATTGGAACGACAAGAAATTGCGTATTAATTGGTTCAATGGACATTGGATTTACGCCAGTCGTTATGGGACATACCGATGAATTATGGGGAGTAGCTGCACATCCGAATATGGCACAATTCGTAACTGGTGGATTCGATCAATTACTACAGCTCTGGGATTCGTTGTCGCATTCGGTGGTTTGGAGCAAAGATATTAGCGAACAAATACAATCATGTGCCTTTTCACCAGACGGTGAAAATATTGTTGTTGGTGGTGTTAGCGGCCGTTGGCTGGTATTCGACACAACAACTAGAGAACTGTTGGGGCAATACAGTGATGGACAGGAACCGATACAGTGTGTCAATTTCTCTCCAGATGGACAATTTTTAGCGTTAGGATCAAGGGATAATTTCATTTATGTGTATCAGGTGAACAGTAATGGTAGACGATTTTCGAAAATTGGAAAATGTGCGGTAAGTAAAACGGAAATTATTTTCTATAGAAAAAGAAAAAAGAAACTTATTTTCTGTTTTTTGTACATATTTTTCTAGGGTCACTCAAGTTATATAACTCATCTAGATTGGTCAGATGATAGTCAATTTATCAGAAGTAATTCTGGAGATCATGAAATCCTCTATTGTAAGTTACAAATACGATGAAATTTCTCAACCAAAATCGTTCCAAGTAAAAATATATAAAATTTTTCTTTTATCGTTTTAGGGAATGCTAGTACATGTCGTCAAGTAACATCTTCATCAAGTCTACGTGATATTCAATGGGCGACAAATACCTGTGCACTTTCATTCAGTACGATCGGTATTTGGCCAGAACATGCTGACGGAACTGATGTTAATACAGTGGCTAGAAATAATGAAAAAACTTTATTGGCAACTGGTGATGATTTCGGTAAAGTAAAACTTTATGCATGGCCAGCATCACAACCAAAGGTATGTAAATTTTCTAAAAGCAAAAAAAAAATAAAATAAAAAATGGCTTCTGTATATAATAATTTTATTTTTTGTTATTTTACAGAGCTTATCGCATAGTTACAATGGTCATAGCAGTCATGTAACATCAGTGACATTCCTAAATGATGATACACGTCTAATATCGACCGGTGGAAATGATACAAGCGTTATGCAATGGACAGTGCTCTAAATCAAAATATGAAAATTTAAAGAAAAAGAAAAATGAAAACATTCCAATTAAATTATAAGCATTAACAATGATCACTATTTAATTCAAAATAAAAGGATGAAGGATGATAGAAAAATTTGCATAAAGAGCACTCATGCATAAAAATTGCTACTAATTTTGTCAACAATCCAGCACCATAACTTTAAAAGTAAAATAACGTAAATAATAACGCTACGATAAGGAAAGCACACTACAACAACAATAATATGTTAACTAATTAAAAATAATAACAACAACAAAAATAACTAATTTATTAAAATTATGAATTTTTTTCGTATACAAAATGTCGAGTATTTTATAAGAAACAACAGCTAGATATATAACACAGAAATTGAATTATTTACAAATTCAAATTATGCTGAAACAAGAAAACTTTAGACTGCAATAATTGCTGGAATATAATGTGTAGCTGTGTATAGTTACGGCGGAAGCATGCAGCAAACTTTGAAATCATATAAATTAATGTTTAACAAAAGAGTGGGAAGCCGCTGATAAAGTTGTAGTCGTAGGTCGTAGTTGCTGCTAGTCTTTAACAAAAAATATTTAATTTACAGCGCTACAGATTGACATTTCAGTTTTTGTGAATGAAATAAGGCACCATTTACGAGTGGAATAGATGCAGAAAAATTAATTAACAAGGTGTAACAAGTGAACCATTTAATTGATCACTCAATTTGACAGTTTTGAATTAGCTACATTCCTACATTACATTACAGTCAGCAGTACATTCGGTTCGTTACAACCGAATGCAGCACTTCAAAACATACTACGTGCTATCTACATGCTTCAGCCGTCACACTACAGTCACACATTCTGCTCCAAAATTAATACTACTTATATAGATGTCGCAACAATACCAATAGCAACCAATAGTCTGCAAGCAAAGTTCAATTAAAATTAATTTAGTAATTCAGCGAATTACATGTAAAATGTATTTAAAAAAAAATTAAAAAAATAAAAACAGGAAAATATATTATAAGAAAACCACACACGGCTAAATTATATACCTTATGTATATTAAACAATAATGTATCACTATATATTTACATACTATATACCTACATTTATATCTATATAATATACTACTACTACTACTACTACTACTGCAAAGATAATGTAGTGCTTCCCACCATCACCAATAGATTTTATATAGGTCTCTTTAGGACATTTTACAAAAACGACAAACTCACATAAATATAAAGTCCAAAAATGCTTCATCTCCATCATTTTCAAAAAAGTTTTTTAAATTTTTTCGCAATATCTACTTTGAGTTATGTGCCGTCTACACAGAGATTAACATTTGAATAAAAAATGTCTGACATTGTGTAAAAATTGAAATATGTATTATCATGAAATTGTTTTTGCAAAACGAATTATCATAAATACCTTGTGCAGTCTGTAGAGTGTAGACGCATCATCATATAATGTTTCGAATTTGGTATTTGATTTTATATTTATACTCAATTCTCATTTATTATACAATGTTGGCTCTTGGCTCTCATTAAATATGTGATCATGAATTATCAATTTATCACCAATCACCATTCAATGTATTCTTGCGTTGCGCATTACTAAACAATGCACAATGCTATTAATTTTTTAATGTACATTTTAATTCATATTATATTCTACACTCATATAAATATTATTTACATTATTATTTATACATACATATATTTTGAGAGTTGAAGCATGCATGTTGAAGATAGAATAATCATGATGCGTCACATGGTGTGGTAAATAAACTTTTGCTCTTTTTTTTCGATGTTACTTACAAAACTTTTTCGATCTTTATTTTTTGGCAAACATACAAACATTTTAAATAAAAAAAAAAAAAATGTAATGAAATATCTCATTAAACTGCATTATCTTTGACTACACTACTACTACCACTACTACTATTATTATACAATTATAATATTATATACAAAAATATTTAAACAAAAATAGGAAATGCAGTAAGTGTTTCGAAAATAAGAAAGAATTTTAAATTTTTTTTAAATACGTAGATATGCATCTAAACAGAATTTAAAGCAGTAACAAGAAAAATAATCAAACGAAAGAAAAGACAAACAATAATTGAAACACACACAGAATTATACAATTGATTAATGATTATTAAAAAAAAAAAGGAAAAGATTTTATTTTTTGTGCCTTACAAATGTAATTATAAAAACAAAACAAAATTTAAAGAAAAAAAAAATGAAAACCATGAGTTCAATTTTTTATTTTTAATTTTAATAATTTAATTTTTCTATATAATTTGTTAGTGTAGAAGAAGGAAAAGAAGAAAATGAAGAAGAAGCTTTATAAAAAATAAAATTACATACACACATACAATAAAATAAATACCTAATTAAATAATTAATTTAAATTAAATTATGTAATTTTTATAGAAAGAATTGATGATAATGAAAGCATTTAAAAGGAGAATAGAAGATCAATCATACCAGTAATATTAAAAATAATAATAATCAAGAGTTTATTTTTATTTTATTTTGTTTTAATTTAAAAATACCCGAAAATTATTTTTATTTTAAAAGTAAAAAAGTTAAAGCATCAATTAATTAATCACAATCGATGAATACAATTTTTAGACATTGTCACGAATTTATCGTAGCCGATTAATCACGTCACGACCATCTCTAACTAGTAATCTTATAAACTAAATATTATCTCAGGCCCATAATAAGCTTAGAATAATAAAGATAACGTCAATCTTTAAACATTTTTTTTATTCAGATAATTTTAAAAATTTGAAAATTTGTGGAGAATACACAATACGACGATACATAAATTCTAACAAACTTTAAGAGTTATCAGCAGATCGAAAAGATCTCGAAAGATTTAATCAAAAAAATGTTATCGTTTATTTTTTATAGAGTTGTTTATATGCGTCACCTTTATTATTCTAAGATATTTACATATTTTTGAAGTTCTGATCAATTGATTTTACATGCTTAAACAACACCTTACAGTCAGTATCATCATATTAATTAGGTACTATAAAAATGCATAATTAAAATTTTTCGTTTTTTACGAGTAAAGACCAACACAGTCTTGAACTGTGTTAACTTTATTTACTGGCTGTGTTTGAAAATATCAATTATTGATTTTCATCTAATGTACAGTACGTAAAAACAATAATCCTTAATTCAAACATTGATCGTCAACTCATTTTTTTATTGCAAATTTATTTGATCATCAATTATTGCAACAATAGTCGTTTCACTTTTTACGATCAACTAATTGATTTTTTCAAGACGAAACACTGAAAAATTTCCTTAGTTTTTTATCAAGAATGAAATTTTTTGTTATGTGATCAAAGAAACTTAGGAATAGTTTTCGTATATTCTAGTATTAGAAGAATAACAGAAAAGCTGAGATTTAATATGAATTGATGAAGTCATGATGATCCATAATAAAAATTCAGGATAGGATCGTATTCGCTGAATATCGATGAATTTTAAAACTCACCCAAAATAGAAATTTTTACACTGAATTTATATGTAGATGCTCATCTCGATTAATATTAAAACTCAGCCAAATTAATATATAATTTGATCACATTATATATTATCTACATATACAATACTTATACTCTTACTACAAGAGATAGCTAGAGGTAAACGATAGAAAAATCATAATGAGACATTAGATAGCTTACCAGATGTATTATCAAAATTAAAATTTATTGTAAATCAAAAATGTTAGTAATCAAAATCTGTGGCCTTTTTCGAGAATGCAGGCATAAAAATTGCAAACGACCACAAAAAAGTGTGCATCAGTGCTTGCAGTCTGCATTACATTCAACTCTACAATTAACTAATGGCATTCGATGACTGTATGCAAGTGCAAGGATGAACGTCTGGACTGCATTTTCGAAAATGATCTGTGCAATGTAGTAATGCAGAAATTTCTTTACAAGACACATAAAAATCAATATCGTTTAATGATTCATTCTTTATGTTTTCAATTTAGTAATGAGAGAAAATTTTATAAAATTTGTTATACTCTCAATTCAAATGTGAAAAGAGAATTCAATTAAAATTTAACCGAGACAAAATGTTGATTCATTTTCATAGTTGTGTACTGTGTACTGTACGAGTATACTTTCACTTTCAGTAAATCTCTATCCCAAGATCCAAATAAAAATTTGAAATGATCACAGAACGGCATTAACTAAGAGAAAATTTCTTAAATAATTTTTTGTATTTTGATTATTATTTTTCTTCTTAATCAAAATTTTCGATGATGTAAGGCCAGTGTAGAAAAAAGGAAGAAAAATTTATAAGAGAAAAAAGTATAATTACATATTGATAGATAATTTATGTAAAAGAATTAACAGCAAAAAAAAAATATATACAATACTTATGTCCTTTTATATATAATGTATAAATTAAAATTAAATTTTTTTTTTAATTTTTAATTTGATTTTACGTAAATTAAGAATTACATATATATACATATACACCTACTTATAATTATTTGTAAATTAAATTATATAATATAATACAGAAATTTTATATTTAAAATTTTAGTTTTATTTTTCTCCTTTCATTTACTTTTTTTGTCTTTTTGAATTATTGTTGAAAAGAAAAAACATTTTTTTTAAATGTGTAAAATGTAATAAAAAACAAGATATGAAAAGGAGCAAGATAAAATAATTGTGTATTTTTGCATTAATTAATAATTCTAATAAATCATGTGTTAATTAAAAAATAAAAATCAAATAAATAAATGAAAAATATTTGAAAATAATCAAAAAATTGTCATTTTAATTGAAAATTAATTCTCATTTTGAAGAAATCTCTCAAGTTGAATTGAACATAAAAAGATAAAAATTAACCTAAACCACACCTTGATTTCCATCCATGTAAAGGATTTTTGTTATGGAATTTAAAATTCTTACAACCAATTTATCTTTCGAAAATTATTTTCAGGTTAAGAATGAATAAATAAATTAACACATATTTTAGCTCAATCACATTTTTTTCATTGATTTTATTTCTCTTTTTTTTTAAAAAAAATTTCATCTATTGTATAACATTTTAAAAGAACAAAAAAAATTTTTATGATCTTGGTCGTTCCTTTTTCTCTTTGTATAGAGCAAGCAGAGAAACGTTAGCTACTTTTACGACCTGAAAGTATATAAGAAAATGAAATTAAATTAAAAATACGCCCAAAATATTCATATTTACAGAATAAATTCAATATCTATTTCTTTTAAAAAAAAAAGTTCTAAAATCAGTAAATTAATTTTATTAAATCATAGAATTAGGATCATTGGATTGGCTCTATAAAATTTTATCATCATTTATAACATTTTCAAACTCTACAAGTAAATTTCAATACAATTATGAATGAATTATAGTATACATACCTTGAATCGTACACCGGGAATATCACCAACAGCATGACCTTTACGACCAAATCCTGCAACTAAAACTTCATCGTTTTCTTCAATGTAATTTAAACTACCGTCACGTGGTACGAATGCTGTAATTTTTTTACCATTTTTAATCAATTGCACTCGAACACATTTTCTGATAGCTGAATTTGGTTGTTTAGCTTCAACACCACTAAAATGATAATTTGAAAAAAAAAACTATCATTCATCTATACATACATATATATTGAGATTGAGAAATTAAACAAAAAAAAAGGAACATATTTTGTTTTATCTTATAATTAAATGCAAACATATAAAATTAATTATTTGACTTTTTCCAATACGAAAATGTTGATGTTGATGATGATGATGATGATAATAGTAGAGCTACGTAACTCACAGTATACTCCTGTGATCGGATTCTTTAAAATGACCGATATCACAAGGAATATACTGCGAATCATATAACTCAAAAAAACAAAAAAAAAAAATCTGCTTCTGTACACTACTGTAAAATTAATGGAAAATGCAAAAATTTTTTCAATTTAATTGTTATGAAAATTTATAAAATCTAAAAACGAACAAATCTGTCGCATTGTACATGTGTGCACCAAAATAAAATGAAGCTTACACTTTTTCGAGTACAATCCCTTTAGCATGTGATGCACCACCGAATGGATTTGCCCTCCATCTTGTACCCAAATGGGCTTTTTTATAATCTTTATCAGCCCATCTTTGATCACGACGATGATTCACGTGTTTACGTGCAGTTCGTAGACCTCTTGGTTTACCTTTAAAAAAAAAAATTTTTTTTTTTTTGTAAAATATATACATAATATATGTACCCATAAAATGAAAACTAGAAATTTTTAATGAATTCAAGTAAAATTTCAAATAACAAATTTAAGTGATTTAAATTTAATTTAAAGAGAAAAATGTTAGTAAATTTCAATAAATTAATTCATAAATATTCACATTTTAAATTTAAATTAATCAAAATAATTATGATGCTTCAAATAATTTTCGATTTACTTTGTAATTGTATCCATCACCACTCATCACTTTTTTATATCCTTTGTAGATTTTCCTTTCCTATAGTATATCCTATACTCAAAGAAAACTACAGCAGGAGCAGCCTACAACTACAGCACACCGTACAGATTACAGACCACACAAATCAAATTTAAAAGTATGAATGAATGAATGAAGAATGCAATACAACAAAATGTATAGGTTAGCAATACGGCAATACCATGCAATACATAGCATTTTATTTGATTCATTTATATGAAAAAAAAAACTACACAGACTGCAAGTAGTAAGGTTATGAATGAAAGTTGGTTGGTATTCTCGCATCTTTTTAATCGCACAATTCACAAGAAATTAATTAATTAAATTTGTTTACTTACACTTAAATTTGTTATTAATTATAAATTAAATTAATAAATAATTAAATTCACTTTAAATTAAACTCACCCATTTTTTAATTAAAATCTTAATGCACAAGCACTAGTTTAGCTTCAACTCGTGGCGGAAGCAAAAGAAAAAAGAAAGAAAGAAAAAGAACAAACGATAAAATATTTAAAAAAAAAAAATACTATGAATTTTGTTTGACATTTTCTTTGATTCGATACTCGAATTTAATAATATACAAACGAATTCGAATTCCACTCATGACATTTTGAAAATCTGACATCTTGATCTACTAGAATAATTTACACAATCTACTATCATGTAAATCATGTATCACTAAATATTTTCTATTTTTATGATGTTCGTTCAATATATTTTATGATTTTGATGAATTGGGTTTTGAGTAGATTTGTAATTTTCAAATTTTTATATACCAATACTGGATATATATTGTAAATTTTAATTTATTATATAAATGTATTTATTATTTAAAATATTTTACTTAAAATCCAAACTGAAATTATACACAATTTTATTTATCGAAAACAATTTATAATTATCATTAATAGGTGACGCTTGTAAGATGAAAAATGAAAAAAAATGTGAATTTTGATTTTGTATGAAAAATAACCATAAATTCAAACAAATAAAATACATTTCTATTTTGATTAGCACACTCATTTGGACAGAAAGAGAAACTCTGAAAATTTCGGAAATAAGTCGAAGAAAATTATATTCCAAATTTTCAAAAAGAAAATGACATTGCGTTCTATCGGTTAATGAATGAAGAAGAGTAGTTTAGTTAATGTTGTAAATGAAGTAAAATATTAATGATGATGATGATAGGAAGTGCAAATATTATAATTTAACTAGCTGCAATTATCCACTTCACTGGATATTTTTGGACATCTAAGGATAAATCTAAGGATAGTATCTATGCAACTACATATTTTATTACATAAATTTTATAAATCTCTCCATTTCTATACTATTTAGACACATTTGATCGAAGAAATATAATAACCATAGATGACAACATTCGAAGAAATATAACCCATGGTATCAAGCCTTATACGAATATTTTCTAAGAAATGTACCAATGGCAACCAGCCTCAGAAGATTACATCTTCCTACACATTTTTATATGTTGCTATCAATCCACAATCACCGCATATAAACCTTCACCTTGATATCAACTCAGATCTTCTAACCCAAACAAACTCAGTCTCAATCAATTATTTCATATCGCAAAATTTTCAAACATCGATTACGCACACAAAAACCATGATTTCAAAATATTAGTTTATAAACATTTTATAAACATTTTCGTATCATTTTCATTTGTGTACCAATAATTCATCCAATAACAAAACCATTACCAATTAATAAAAAAAAACTATTGATGTTATAAAATTGGCTGATGCAAATACAAAAATACCAGTAAATACACGTGCCGTTGTAAGTGGTTGGGGTTATACAGAAGAATATGGTATAGTCTACCATCAGAACATTTACAATATGTTTTTGTACCAGTGTTAGACGATAATATTTGTAGAGAAAAATTATATGAATAGAAATTACACTATACTATTTTCAGAAATCGAAGTCAGTATTGTGCTTATGGAAAAAGTTACCCGATGAGTTTCTGATAACTTCACATATAATATTTTGTAGGAAATTCTGAATAATATATCTCTGTCTTGATTGAAATTGAGATCTGATCACCCCACACACGAGACAGATTTATACAAACGCAATGTGAAAGAATATAGAAAAGCATGCCTATCTTGCCTGTACTGACTTCAATTTCTGAAAATAGTATAATAGAAATTTTTATGTGCTGGTGATTTGAATAAAGGTGGTATTGATGCATGCTTTAGTGATTCTGGTGGTCCATTAGTTGATTTTAAAAGGAAAATACAAATTGGTATTGTTGCAAACGGTGAAGGATGTGGACGACCAGATAAACCAGGTGTATACACAAAAGTGTCTGAAGTACGTGAATGGATTGATAAAACTGTTATATACATAAAAATGTATATAGTATCTATTGATACTCAGTCCATTATGGCACCGCCGATCAGTAATTTCTTGTCAGATATATCATCCAGTTTATCATCAGTAATCAGTTACTGGTGTACATTGCTGATGGGAAAAATTAATGATCGACTTGGGCAAGAGTAGCGCGCTGGCTGGGATTCGAACCGTGATCTCAATATCACAAGACCGACACCCAACCATCGAGCTATTCAAGCCCCTGATAAAACTGTTAATAAATTATCAAAACGAAAATAAAATAAAATAAAATGATGTTTGTATAAAAGTTCAAATGAATGCTTAAATTTTTATTAATTAATATTGTTTGTATCTTAAATAAATAATAAATTTTTTTATATCACTTATGCTTTTCAGCACAAAAAACAAAAAAAAAACGTTTATTTCTTTGTTATGTTTTTTAATTAATTTTGTTTTTTCAATTCGATCATTTCGATCATGTTATGCAAACAGTTTTTAATTATCACTCATGAACAATTACCAAAATACAAATGCAAATTAGAAACTGAACATTTATGGAAAGTATGGAAGATATAAGAAATTCACATCATCATAACTTACTGTTCTTCTTCTTCTTCTTTGGTGTCACAACCCAAGAAGGTATGGGAATGGACCTTAGTTTTCTCCACAGTTTTTTCAATTTCCAATTTCTCACACCATTCTTCTCATGTCTTCCTCAAAGTCTCTTTGTATCTATTTCGTAGTCTTCCACTTCCGCACTGTTTCTGTTTCCCAAAACATATATACATCTTAGCCAAGTATATTTTTTAGGCATTCTATCTGTCCTCCGTCATTTTCTCTACATAACCCATTCATCTTATTCTCTGTGCTTAAATACATATATTAATTTTGCTGATATCAGGAAATAAGTTCTAATTAAATTTTCAAGTAAATATTTTGATCGTTTACGTTCAATTTTCATGTTTATTTTCATGTGAATATTTTTTTCGACGATAACAAATTTTTAGTTTACACAATTGTCGAATATGTGGTGTATATAATTTTAATTAATTTCAATTCAAAGTATACAATGCAAACATATATATGTACATACCAATTGTATTATATTTTGTCTCTGTCTGTATATAAATGATGTTTGCTTATTTCTGCGATGTGTATTATATCCGCACATTGTCTACGTCTCAAACAATTTCTTTACAGTTCTTCATCATCATCAGTGAATAAAAATTTGAAAAAAATTAGATAGAATTTGATAAAATTTATAAATTTTTGCAATAAAAATGTCTTCAAAAAAAATTTCAATTTTCATTTGGATATTTTGTAATGCGTTATTAGTGACAATGACAATTGTAACAGTTCATAGTGTAAAACATGATCTAAGACCAAAATTAAGAATTGTTGGTATTGATCGTGATGGCGGCGGTGATGGTAAATATTTAAATATTTCATCATTACCGTATCATGTATCGATTGAGCTCGAAGATGAACACTGGTGTAGTGGCACAATACTGCAAAATAATGTGATATTAACAACAGCAAAATGCATTTATGAATTATCAACAGATGATTTACGAATACGTGTCGGTGTGAATCGTGTAAGTTCATTTCATCAAAAAGCACGTGCCGGACAACTGATACAAATCTCTAAATCCATAATACATCCAAATTTTACATGGCAATCATCATCATCGTCATCATCATCATCATCATCATCATCATTGGATTATGATTTTGGGATATTAATACTAAGCGATCCAATAATTTTTAAATTGGGACGAATTGATAAAATTGATTTACCAAAAAATGATGATTACATTAAGGATTTAACAATAAAACAAAATTTAGAAGTAATCACAAGTGGATGGGGATATACAAAATCAGATGGTAGTTTTGGAGATAATTTGATTTATATAAAATTACCATTACTGAATGTAAATGAATGCGGTAATGGTAATAATTCGAGTAAACGTATTTTATGTGCAAATTATTTGAAATCACGCACAATAAATACCTGTGATAGTGATAAAGGTGGACCAATCATTTTAAATGATGTATTAATTGGAATTAATTCTGGTGGTATTGGATGCGAGAAATCAAAACAATTGGCATTGTTCACTTTAATTTTACCGGACATTAAAAATTGGATTAATCAAATTTTAATTGAAAATTATATTTATAACAGTGGAAGTAGTAGTAGAACTAGAAACTAGAAGTAGTAAATAGTAAGAATAAGAATCATTTATGAGAATTTTTCTTTTTTTTTTGTTAAAAAAAAAAAGTAAATTCATTTTGAAAATTTGTACTCTTCTCTCAGTTTTCTCTTATCAAAAGAATAAATTTAACGAAATTTTTAATAGAAAATAGAAACAGAAAATTTTTATTTTACAATATTTTTTTTGAAAATTTAAACAGTTGATAAGATCGATAAAATTACAAAATAAAACTCTTTATTCAATTCCTGTATAGAGTGCCTAAAAGTATGCATCAAATAATTATTTAGGTATTTTTAAAATATTAATTAATTTATTCGATTCGTTATAAATTATAAAATGTCCTGGATGTCGTGGCACAAATTTTAAATAAATTTAAATTGCGTACACAATTAATAAATGTTACACACCCATTATACACCCCACCTGGCAGGTGGGATTATAATAATAAACGAATTTTCCATCGCGAAGAATTCACTTTAATGAATGACTATGAAGTTCTCATCATGCAATTATACTTAGAATATAATACAGAATCAGTAAAGTAAAGTATAAGCACTTTCGTTTACAGATTTATCTTATGAAAATTTATTTTATTTTATTTTATTTTTTTTTTGGAAAATTTTCATCAATAAAATTCTCGATTCATCATTCATCAATGGTAATTGAATAATTAATTAAATGATGATGATGATGTCATCATATTGCAATAAAAATGGTAACTATACATAATTGTAAATTCATCAATATAAGAACGTTATTTATTTATAATCGAGAAATTGAGATACTTACTACCTAAGACACTAGGACATAATATATTATATTCTAATAGAATATAAGGAATATTCTATATAAGAGAATAGTAAGGAATGACTTGGTGGTATTGACTTCTGTCCTACAAAAGTAAGGGCCTATTCATCGATGTTATTGTAATAATTTTTCTCGACTGACACCATACAATTCATATATGGACGCAGATTCACATTATATACTTGTACCTATAGTTTTGCACACGTTTTCATGTTTGCGTGTGTGTAGTACAGTATTTACATTCGCTGAAATAAATTTTCCAAAATTTTTCTAAAAATAATAATTGTTGATTATTTTTTATGTGAGTTGGGTTGGATATATAAACAACGATAATAATTTTGTTATTATATACCTAACATTCCATTGTAATTATTTCATTATTCGTTTTGGAAAATTTTATTTTGCGTAATAATGAGTTAATCGTATATAAAATAAATATGTATTTAATAAAAAATAATTTTGAACAAAAAAAAAATTAATGGCCCACATAATGTATTTTACATAAGTACATACATATTCCCCTATATGTGTATGTGCGTTATTATTTTCTTATATAAATTATATTATTCAATTTTTCTATTATATCGATGATTAAAATGTTAAGGAATTTTATTTATCAAAAATCACCTGTGCAAATATTTAATGGAATTCTATTGAAAAATCAACAAAAATATAAAATAATAATTAAGTGTATGTCATATACACAGATACCAAAACATAAAATAAACATATATATACATATATAGTGTTTTGTTTTTTCTCAGAAATTTATATTATATATTACAATAATTATTCTAAATAAAAAATAACGAAAAACAAAAAAAAAAATAAGAACAAAATAAAATTCTTTCGATCGTGTATAAAAATAAGATCGATCTTGAAGATTTTATATTATATAGTTTCAACACTAGACTTTATATATTAAAGTGAAAACTTTGTCTCATCAAGAGAATATAAAATTTAAAAAGAATTTAAAACTATAGAAAAGAAAAGAAAAGAAAAAACAAAAACAAAGAAAATTATTTTAAGTATCATATTTATAATAAAAACAAAAAATTATTAAAAAAAAAAATATCAAAATGAGATCAATTGGTAAATTTTTTAAGCAATCATCATCATCATCGATTGACATTACAACAATTGATAATGAATTAAATTTGAAAAAAGATCATCATCATCATCAAAATCAATATGGTGATAAATTCACAATGAAAAATAATTATTATTGTGTTGATCAAAAGGTACAGGTACAGTCATCGAAACGTAGAAATTCAGTTTTTGAATCGATTAATTTGGATTCATTTGGAAGTATGCTGTATTATTATCGTTAAAATTTTAACTACTTTTAAATATATCAAATATCAACTCAACATCGTACTCCTATCCCATACGTACGAGTTACGAGATTATATATAAATCAATAATCATCGTATATCGTCGTGATAAATGTTGGCACATACAGGCGCACGTATATACATCAGTCAAAATACTTATATAGAAGCAGAAGCAGAACACCAAGCTATATATGCAGAGTAAAAAAAAAGTGCCTATATATAGAAGTACAATGTACCTAATGTGCAAATGAATTATAATGAATAAATTGTGTTCTTATAAATTTTTTGGCAAATAATAATAAGGCATGGCGGCAGTAAAACATAATAAGAAATGAAAATGGAAAATCTCAATAATAAATTTCTTCTATATTGACGAGTAAAATTTATTCTGCGCTGTATCCTGTATGTGCCGCCGTACGCATGCTGTGATATAAAATTTTTAATTTTATTTAGAACTTAATTAATTTAGTATTAATATATATAATTTTTATAAATGTATTTTACGTGTGCATAATTTGTAATTTTATAAATAAAATAATTTGTAAAAAGTAAAAAAAAAAAACCTTAAAAATATTTTTATTTTCTTATCATTCTTATACTATTGACACACTGCAGAGATAAACCATGGATATCTCAAATGTGGTTTATCTATAACTTGTTATGGGTGACCGACACATTTAAATTGAGGTGAACTAGTTTATGCATTCATACGACACCTGTCGAGATAAATTCAAACACTAATTCTTCTTCATCTATAGTCAGCATGTTATCTGAAATTTGGTTTGACAGTTTGTTTAAATATAATATAAAAAAAAAAAATAACACAAACGCCAAAGATAACTGAGTTCGAACTTGGTTAACAAGATAACTGAGTTGTAGAAACTCGGTTAACTTAATCGAGTTCTGAAAGTCAGTTCTCGCAAAGATAAACCAGAAAACTGAGATAACCATGGTTTATCTCTGCAGTGTGTCAATAGTATTACACTGTATTCTGTAACTTTTTGTATGAAAATTATTGTTTATATATGAAAATGTAATTTGATGAAATTTAATGAATTTATTGTCCCAAAATTACTGATGATAATTATGAATGAATGAATTTTGAAATTATATCGATGCGATTGGATTGGATATTTTAGTTTATTAGGGGTATCGAATTATTAGGTCATTATATTATATCATTCTAATAAATATATCACAGTGATCAATTTAAGTCCAATCATCTATCATGTAGATGAGCTTGCTTCTTTATCAGCAACTCAGGGCTCGCAATCCACGTTAAATTGTAGATGCACACAGTGAAGTGTAGTGAAGGCCTGAACCCGAGCTAGATATATGAACAGTAGTACAATTGAAGATGGAGAACGGGTATGTTTAGAGAGAGCAGAAAGCACCGAATGAGAGTCAATATAAGTATATAATTTATCAAACAACACAACAGTGACGCTCTGTTCTTTTAGAAAGTAAGTACACTACTTTGGCATCTCTATAATTGGTTGCCGGTATAGTAAACAAAGTAAATTTTATTTTTCTCTTCTATAGTCAATAAAATGAAGACTAGAACAATGGATTCCAATCCCAAATAGAAATGGGAAACGGTCAATGGAAGAAAAAGAAGATACGGTGGTGCGGTGTTGATCATAATTTAGCTTTAGAATTTAGTAGTGAATTATGCATATCGAATCGATCGTTACCAGATCTGTCATAGTGTTATTTTGACTCCAAACGGAGTTTTAGACCTCCATTGATATACCTATGATCAGTGGATCTTTTAATTTCACAAACTTCTAAGAAAAATTATATTCTTACCAAAATGATGATAGGAAAAAATGTTTAGTAAATTTTTTTTTTGATTTTTGTTTGCAATGAAGATGATTATAAAATTTTATTAGAGAATTTTTATTTTATTTATGCAAATGTTTTTCTTTGCTTCCATGTGTGGACAAAAATATTTAAAAAAAATTATTATTATTTGTAAATAATAAAAAAAAAAACAAAAAAAAAAAAAAGTTTTGAAAAACTACTTTATATCACATATGTAGTATACAGTCAAGTAGGTACCTATATTTACACATGAACGTCAATAATGAATAGTTGTATACAAAATAAATAAGAGTACCACATCATTCATTACATTTAACCAATTTAACGTATTACAAATTAGATCAAAAACTTCCAAAATTCACTGTACACATTTACACGCGTTGTAATATGGTATCCACAACATTTATTTGAATAGTAAAAAATTTTGAATTATATTTTATACGTTCTGAGTTTATTTTCTTTTTCTTCTTTCAAATATTGGATTTTCCGTGTTGTGTTTGTATTTTTTTTTCTTTGCATCCATTACACGTTTTTTTTTTAATTTTTTTTTATTTATTATTTGTAACATTGAATATTGACAAACACAAAACAATAATATTGGATGTAATGTAACGTAATGTAATACACAAAATGCGCCGAAAAAACAAAAAAATTTATTTACCCTTCATCAGTTGTAATTGAATCTAAAAATATTTGTACCGTACGAAGAAGATATCTCTTTCGATTAAACTCTTGATCGTATATTATTATCATCTAAAATTATTTTTTCGCATGCATAGAACATTTTTAAATTCTTTAACAGTGATAAACTACTGATACTTGTAGGAATATATCTTTCAGTTATTATACAAAATATTTATAGTACATTGGAATTAAAGTTCTTTCTTTTGTTATCGAAATACATATATAGTTTTCGGATTAAAAAAAAATTTCAAGAGTGCATTATAGTTTATGAGAATATTTTTAAAAAATTTACAAAAAAAAAAAAAAATAAAATAAAATTCAAATAATGAAGATATATTTAATATTATCAATTTCATTCGTCGTTAATATTATCGAATCATTATCGAATAATATAACGACAGTCAGCCAAACAGACAAAATATTATCGAATACGAATTCAAATTCCAGTAGTAGTGCTGCAGGTAGTGTAGTGACAACAACACCATCAACACCATCAACAACAACATCATCATCATTATCATCATCAGCAACAATTCGAATAAATAAAAATCAATTGGGAAATGCAACTACTGTCATAAAATTGGAACTAGATGCAAAATCATCACCATCACAGACTCGTATTATAATTTTACCAATTGTAACGATACCGGTATCTGGTCCACAAATGTCTGCACCGCATATACCTGTACAATTTTATAACACATACGAATACCATCCAAGATCATTTCCAGATAGTAGTAATGATAATAATTACAATAATAAAAATTATCCATTATTGAATAACAATTATTATAACAAGAGGACAAATAATAATAATGCACGAGTACCACCACAACATTCACTATCACTACGACTACAACCACCACAACCACCACAACCACCACAACCACCATTACGTCAACCAACACCACGTACAATTAGATATTGTGTAAGATATCCTGGATTGAACAAATTAATTTGCTCACCAATAAATCCAATACAAGGATGACTATAAAAAATGGGTAACCGTAAAGTGAATTTGTTTTAAAAATTCCAAAGAATTTCAATTACTTATTCAAATATCGGATTTATGTGTAAAATAAAATGTAAATTGATTAAAATAAAATTTAGAAAGTGAAAAGAAAATACATACTTATTTTTTTTTATTGTTTTGTTTGTTGATTTCATTTTTATTTTTAATATTAAAATGTAGTGACATTAGTGTTTTGATTATAAGTTTTTGGTTAGTTTTTTTAACTTTTGTAATATTTTATTTTATTTTTACTACTAATTTAATTTTCTTAATATTTGTATATTTTTCTTATTCTTCCTCTTCTTCTTCTTGATTATTTTAATTGAATATGTATGTAAGTATATTTCTTCATCAAAATTTTCAAAAAATATAAATTACATGTTATTATGTATATGTTGGTAAGTTGGTGTAGATTTATTTTCTTTTGTTTTTGATCTGATAATTTGTGATTTAAATTCGAAATTACTTTATTTTTTATTTTTTTTTCATAATTATAATGATATAAGTATCTTATACATATATCTTACAAAAATTACAATAATTTGTATCCTGAAGTTATTCTTATCAATTTTATTGCTTGTTACTGTGCCATTCAAATATAAGTCGTCGTTAGTTTGGTTTCTGTCTTATCTTAAAAAAAAACTTTTTTTTTGTTTTTAAATTTGATTTGATTTTTTATTTTATTTATTTCTTTCTTATTTTAATATTTTTATTTCAATTAAAATTTTATGTTTCTGTATAAAAAAATAAAACTACATTTTTTTTTCTTCATCACTTGATCATACTTTTGTTTTTCTTCTACAAAAAATTTATTTTTTTTGTCATTTTCATAATAAATTACAATTTTATTTCCCAAAACCATTAAAAAAATATATATATTTATGTAATACGTATATTGGTATGTTCGTATGTAATGTGTTTGTGTGTTTAAAATTAATTATAAGTATAAGTTTTTTCTTATTAATTTTTCTTTTTATTTTTCTAAAAATTTTTTTTTTTTTTTTTTTAGTTTTTAAAACATCAATAATATTCTAATCTAGTGATGAGTATTTCATTCAGTGCTTAATTTTTTTTCTCACTCATTCGTTTTATTTCACCCAATAAATAAATACATATTCCCCAAACAATAATATTATTCTCAGACATTCTAGATTTTTTCCATTTTTTCTTCTTTCTCTTGTAAATGAATTCCAGACTCTTTATCAAAAATACAATGTAAATAACCAATTCTTGGTGATACCATACCAGCTGGTAATTGTTCTTTATTCACAAAGATTCTCTAAAATTAAAACAATAAAATTAAATTTATGAAAATTTTTATAAATTATCGATTTCACTTAAAAATTTAATGGGTGTTTTTTTTGTGGTTAAATTTCAAAATGTATCGATGCAGTTACAGAAAGTGTATAAGATCTTAAAACCGCTAAATTACGCATCAATACAATTTTGAAATTTGAAAATGTTTAGCTACTACTAACTAATTACATATTAATTTGAATTTTACCTTAACCATATCGGATTTATTGCTGCCAGATATCGCAAACATACAACATTTTGCATTATTTATTAATGGAAATGTCATTGTTATTCGTTTAGATGGTGGTTTCGGTGAATCATCAATTGATGATATCAATTTTGATGTTTCCTTTAATAATGAATGACCAGGAAATAATGAACATGTATGACCATCCGGTCCCATTCCTAATAATAATAAATCAAATTCTGGAATTTTATTACCGCCATGATTACTGCTTTCAATAATATCATCATGAAATTCTTTACGAATTTTATTTTCATAATCATCAGCACATTTTGTTAATGGTAGCGTTGTATCAATTATAATGAATTGATTTTCTTGTAATAATGGTATCTTTGGTAATAAACTTGATTTATATGCTCCATATGTTGAATCTGGATCATTATCAGGAACATATCTTTCATCACAGAAAAATATTTTCCATTTTGACCAATCCGTATTGATTGATGGTAGACCAGTCGATAAATATTTAACTAATGATCCACCTACACAACACAAATATACATAATGTACATTATGATGAGAATGAATAGCATTGAATTCAATTAAAAATTAATTCATAAGAAAAAAATTACGTAAATTATATATACCTACTTAAAATGTAAATAATGATTTTTTCAAGTTCATATTTATATACATACGTTTTGTTATTGTATTTCTACTTTCTCATTAATTTTTAATATATATTTTTTTCCTTTTTTTGTAATTTTTATTGATTTTTACTTCTACGTATTATATTTATATTTTAACCTTCTATACTACTTCTCTATATATATATATATATACACTTTGACTATAAAAAAAAATATGTGCAATACATACCCGATAAACCAATACGAAAAACACCCTTATCTCTAATGGAATCATTAGCGAGTATTTCAATATCACTGCATAACGTTTCGATAACATCCTTTTCACTATCCACAATAGTTTTCTTCATGATGATAATGATGATGATATTTTCTTTTATGTATCACAGTCACAACAATCGAAATATTTCACAAAATGTAAATGCAATTTTATTTCAAAATTAAATTTTTAATGTATGTAATTTTGTCTGTCTGGCTGCTGAATTATAGAAAAATTATATATCTATTCGTCTACTTATAATTTGTCTATCGTTTCGTCTTGGCCTTGTCTTGTCTTGTCTAGTCATTCATAGTTATTCCATTTCCATATTCAAGGAACATGACATGGAATAGAAAGGTAAACAGCTGACTTGGTTTTTATTTTCATAACGTTATTTTGTTGTTTATTTTTGTCCAGTTGCTCTTGCGATCATTTTTTTCCGGCTGTCACTGTCATTGCAAATTATGTGTTTACGATTTGCCTTTGCTTTGCTTCTCATCATATCATATGACATTTAGCTGGGAGAGTGTTCAGAAAATTATCATCCACCAGCAACAGCGCCACTATGTACAGTGTGACAACCGAAAATTTCGTTATGAAAAACGGAATCGGAAATGTTTGCTTGGTTAAGTAAAATTCGTTACAATTAACTACCTATTGAAGTGAGAAGTACGTCCTTTGATTATTCAAGCAACAGTTGATGATTTTGGTTATTCTGTTGATTCAATAATTATAAGAAACATTTTTTTGGTTATTTTTATAATCAAAAAGTCTAAGTTGTTTGTATAGAAAGCATAAAAATTATGCTACAAATTCTTGAATTATTCTTATTTTAATTTATGACTGAGTAGAAAAATTCTCTGGAGGAGATTTAAGATAATTTCTTTTCCTCTAAAAAAGTATTTTAGGAAAAGAGGTAAGTTTTTTGAAGCTAAAGGATAAGAAAGAAGCCTTTGTATCTTCTTTAGAAACGAATAAATACAATTAATCTTGGCTGAAGTGTAATAAGGCAACTAATTTAATATAGCTGGAAAAATGTTCTAGGATTAAAGTATCTATAGATGCATTAAAAATTAATGAATGTATAGTAGTTTTAAAGTTTGAATTTATTATTTTTATCCTTAATTCGTTTAGGATTTAGAATTTGTTTTCCTTGAAAAAAAAAATGAAATATTTGTAATATTTGAAAATAATTGAAACATTTTTATTGAAAACATTCGTAATCTATTTATGCATTTAAATCATATACTCATCGAACAAAACCGCTAGTATACTACTAATCCTATATTTTTATCCTTTTAAAATAAAAAGGCAGAATTTTAGATTGTAAAAACCACTAAAAACGGAAAATTTACACATACACACGTTCAGATTTAGGTAAAAACATTTCATACTGTAATTTCACTGTCGTCTTGTCATATGTACTCGCATGAGTATACCTATATACCTACGAAATTCAAAAAAATATAAAATGAAAAATAAAACAAATTTTAGAAAAATAAATCTCTAACGAAAAATATGAATTCGTGTACCCGTGTATAGGATACGGTGTATATACATATATGGTACACTGTACACACGTAAATACAAACGCACACATTTATGTATGTCTATATGTTAATATGTACATGTACATACACATATATAAGTATAACGTCAATTCTATTAACAAATTTTTTGACAAGCATAGATGAATGAGGTAGTTTTACTCGTTCGATATAATATATACATATACGAATAAATTTTATGTAGAAATATTTTTAAGGATATTTTACTATTTACGTATCTACGTAAAAAATGTACAAATATATATATACATCTACATATAATTTAATTTATATATATGTATGTATTTATGTATGTATGAATGTGTATATGTAAATATGTATATGAATATATGTATATGAATTTTCACAAAAATTGAACATCACTCAAGGCTGTCAGAAAAATGCGTGAGAACTGGAATCGATCCAAAAATCTGCACTCGACATGTGATTCAAAATATTTTTCTTGTTTTATACCATCATACACCATACTATAGTACCTCTATACTACATTATATATGCCATCTAAATATGGAATTAAAACAGCAGACATGTCATACATATTTGTATATGGATATACATACTTAAAAACGTATATATTTACATAAGAATTCATGCATACAGTATTTTTTCCAAACAATATATGTATGTACATATAAAGTAATATGGTAATAATATAAATATAAAAAATTGAGCTACAGTAAATATCAAAAAATATGAGCATTTTTGAGTAATTTAATGAGGGTATTAAGAGTAGCCAGCACCAAATCTGCTCTTTTTTTGCACTACATATCTCTGAAGTTACTCAACCGAATTCAATAAAATCAGAAATATAAATACTTTGAAAGGAGTTGTAGTCCTCAAATGGAATACTTTTCGAAAAATGTCTTTGTTTCCTTTTTAAAGGGTGTTAAAGTTGTCAAAACTGCGATATTTTGGTCTCCAAATGCACCACCACATACAGCAAATACCGATTAACCAAATTTTTTTGAAATTTTGAATATAGATAGCCCAAAGGATATTATGGTCTTTGAATGGAACACTTTTTTGATTTTGGTTATAAAATTTAATTATATAGCTATTGAAAAAGGAGTGTGAGTGTTTTGAAAATTCCTTCAATTTTGACTTCTGTCTTTGCTTCTGTTTTCATATCACTAAATCATCATATTTCTAAATGATTTTAGTGTCAAAATAAAATTTGAATTTTTCTGATGTTTTTAAAACAAAAACTATAAAAATCTTTTTTATATTTTTATTTTTATAAAAAAAATAAAATTGTATGTTTTCTATTAAAATTCTTAAAAATTCAATTTCAATAGCACCCATAGTTATGCAAAAGCATAATGTATATTTTTAATTTTTTTTTTTAAATTTCTAGTATAAAATTGTTGTTGTTATTTTTCGAAATTTATCATAATCATAGATTCTGGCCTTAATGAGGGTATCAATGTAGTAAGAGACATGTAAACCGAGTAAACCGTGTTAAAACGTGTTTTTGATTAGGTGTACTAGGTTTATACGAGCCTTTTACTACGTTCAGTGAATTCGCTTAATATACGTTGCAATCTGTGGTCACCGTAAACACACACACATACACATATTCATTTTTACGTATGTATATGTACAATTTAAAAAATTTTAACCGCACTAAATGTTATAGAAATTTTCGAAAATAAATTTTTTTCTCTCAAAAAATATAAAACTACTCGTACAATAATCATGATACACACACATGTGATGTATGTATGCATGTGTGTGTGCACATTTGTATGGAGATTGAAATGAAATAATACACTTCTAAAATTGCGTATACATAGGACAATATTAAAATTATTATGTCCATTACTGTGACAAAAAAAAAAAATTTTAAATGGACATGCATTATATAATTTTTGTATATGATTTTGTTCGATATAAACGAATTCGAAAACATTACATATCTACCATCAGTATCCAATAATAAAATAAAGGATATAAAATGTAAAAATTAATTTATTATTAATTCACATACAAATACCAACATAAACGTTTGTATAGGTAGGTACATTACATCTGTATAGTGATAAAAATATTGAATAGCGGATCAGTTTTTATAATATTTGTTTGAAACTTTTTCATCATCATCACAACATTCTATAAATAATAAGGATTTTAAAATCCATTTACATCTAAATATTCATACTCGTAGATATAGTATATGCATAAAACAGTATCGTGTATTCGTATTATAAATGTATAGCGAATGTTTTTAAATATAAATTGTATTTTTACACACATACGATGAGTATGTAGTATATTTCATTTTTCGCCTTTAGTTATACAAAAATGTAAGGATATTCATTCATATAAACACATATGTAGATGTGTTCTATTCGTGTGTTTGTATATGTTATGTCAAGTGTAATTTTTTTCTTTGCTTTTCACAAAAATAAAATAAAACAAAAAAATTGTATTTTCGTTTTATTATGTCTATGTTCTTTTGCTGAAAATGGCAGTGGCAGCATTTCATGCTGAGCCATAAGCGGTTTCCTGTTGATAAAAGAGATGATGATGATGATGATGATGATATAGAAAAGCTTTTAAGAGTGGTTTTGTATTTTATATAATTTATATAATATACGAATATACATATATTTATATGTAACATACACTTGTACACACATGTAAGTACGTATATTAAGTGAAAATTGATTTTCATCATCATGTTCTTATATATACTCGTACATTGAAAATTGAATTTAGTTTATAGGATTTCATGTTTTACACATGAAAATGCTGTTTATACAAAAATAGTAAAAAATAGTAAAAAAAAAGAATCAAAACACGAAAAACGAAAAAATAAAACATACATAGATATACACCTAGTGTACATTAAAATTCTATTCTTTATTCACCATAGCGCCATAATTTATACATCTACATTTCATCTATATACACTCTTGTTATAGTTCGGTCGCTAATACCACGGTCTACATGCATTATACACTCGTAATGGCATATAATCGTTCTTGGTTTTTGTAGTGGTGGATTTCCGGATTTTTCGTGATCTAACAGGGCATATAATACCTGTGGATGGCATCTTGCTACCATAGGAATTATCAGTGATGCATTGCATGCTTCTTGTGGAGAGGAGAACGACACCATGGAACACTTCTTGTGTGAGTGCCAGGCGTTCTTCTCCATTAGGCCAAGCCTTCTCCTCCCGAACAAATCGGGCCTGATAGTCGAGTAGAACTCCTTCATTATACCTATGAGAGCGACGAAGAAGTTTGACTAGACGGGAGATTCGAGTACAATGGACAGCGTTTGTCTGAGTGCTCAGGTTTATGCCTCCCCCTAAACAAACAACAAACAACAACAACAAAAAGTAACGTATATTATATAGATACTGTTATAGTAGTTATAGTCAATGATCTCTGCCGCTATAAAAGTATTCTTAGAGTAGAGAAACAAGTATAAAATGTTGTTGATTGATTTTCTTCTGTGTTTTGTCATCTACAATATTCGCATTCTACTGTCGAAGAAATACGAGTACACAACATGATGTGTTTGGTGTAGAATACTATACCCATACTATCGTAATATAGAAAAGTATTTAAAAAAGCAGCACTAAAATAAAAATTTTCAAATAGTAATTTTAATATGTATAGACAGACTATGACCAACGTCATCATACTCTGTATACCTCAACGAATAAATGTATGTATAGGTATACACATTTACCTCGTCATAGTTTCGATTTTATAAATATTACACGAAATAGATATACAGATATCATACATTAAAGTATAGATGCATGTAAAAAAAAAACCAAAAAAAAAAATAAAAAAATAATGAATTGATGCCAAAAATATGTTCTAAAATATGTAGAATGAAAAATAACATGTTATAGAATCATGTTTTTTGAACCCGAACAATATGACTATATCCAAAATATAGTACATATCACTATTCTATCTATATCTATGTATATAATATTTATGCAATTAATCTCAATAATGTGATTACCGCGAAAACGTTTTGTGGTATTATTTATCAGATTTGTTCACATACATACTATATACAATAAATACATGAGTTGAGGATATATGTATGTATTATCTACATAAATACATACATAATTATATGTGCGAGTGTATGTAATAATGCATTTATGTATAATTAAAAACAAAACATTTTTTTTCTTATTCACATAATATGCATTATTATCCTGTATCCATATAAATGTATGTGCATAAATAGATACCTATCTACATACATTCTGTACATCACATTATATTGTACTTATACGAGGATATAAATGTAATAACATAGAATGTACTAAATGAACAAAATTGTTAAAATGGTCAAACATTATATTCGTCGCCGTTCATAATATTATAATGTTCGTGTATGCATTTATGTAACTTATACATAATAATAAAAAAAAAAAAACGAATAAGCTTGTACATACATATAGTATAATCGTCGTCATATAATTTTTACCAAAAATTGTAGTAACATTAACGCATATTGTATTAATTAGTTTTGAAAATAAAACAAAAAACAAAATATTTCCTTGTTATGTATAATATGTATTCGATATTTTATAGATAATTAAGAAGAAAACAATGATAAAAATATATATTCTTATAGTCTTATATGTGGTCTACGACGAGTATTAACATAATAATTTGTATACGTATAAAGTAATAATAATTAATTTTAATTTAGAAATAATGTATCGATATACACAAAACTGATTCTTCTATAAATTGAAATGGTTCACTAAAATCGGAAGCCAAATCTCAATCGCACGAATAAGCAAGGAGAAGAGAAACTACTATTCGCGTATCTTTCTACTCTTCTTCCTGCTCCTCTTTTTACTTCATTTTCTTTTTCTTCTTCCTATACTTTTCGATCTGAAATTCTTCTTCGTACACGCCTAATACAGAGCTGAGAGCAGTACATAATTTAAACAAGAAAAGGAGACGAAAAACTAGATCTGTGTGTAAAGAGAAACCGATAAATGTTTTGACCTATTATTTTCATTTGTAAACAAACATGGTCATTGAACTCTTGAGCACGAGTATTTGAGAAGTAGAAAGTGGAGTAGAATTGAAAGAAGAAAGATACGCGCATGGTATGTATAAAGTTTCTCTTCTTATTTTCTTGTGTTTTGTGTATATATTACTTAAGTACTGCTACATACTTGTAAGATCAAAGACACGCATAGATTATAATTTTTCTATTCATAATTTAAATGATTCAATTATATACGAGTATGTAATTTGATATTCATCTTCAAGGATAGGTAATTCGAATTAAAAAGAAAAAAAAATTTTTTAAATTTATATTTCAGATTGAAAATTTTATTCTTACTTGTTTATCTTGTAACATATGAGAAAATATTAACACAAGTACGAGTACATGCTTATTATATGTTACTATATGTATTTTATTTCCTTTTATTTTTCAAACAAATATTTTTCATTTCATTACAGGACAGGATATTATATTGAAATTAAATACACTTTACCACTTACACAATAATTTTTACGAGATAAATGATTGTAAATTTGCACAAAATTTGAGAGAAAAAAAAATTTTAATCTAATATTCATTTTCATTTCATTTAATCGTATTTTTTTGATTATTAGATAAACGTATGTACGTGTGTACAATGTACAAGAATTGATGGTATTATGTGTGTCTGTGTATATTTATATATATTTATTGTATTATTTTATTTTATATGTATATTTAAATGTTTATGTTATTTGGGTAATCCAAGGACGTGGCTTATCTATTTATGCAGGTTTTGTCGTTCTCATAATTTATAATAATTTTTGATGTATCTACTTATACATTACACATATATGCGGTTCATTTGTGTTCTCTGTACGTATATGTGTTTTTATGTGTATACATTTTTTGCAAATATGAAAATATATATACAAACAAAAATCATTGTAACATTTATGATGTATTTTCCAGATAATCTAACCGCCACCAGCCAAAATTTAAGAATCATCCAACCAAAACTTTATATGTAAATGTAATGTAAGTATATGAATATCGTATTATATCATAGAAACACACGCATAAGTATATTCATTCATAATTCGTACTGTACATATGTACGTATACCAGTATATATCTAGATATATACTAATGCACATACATAGTACTCGTAAGTTCATCGTATCCTTTTCGAAATTAATTTGAATTTTTTATACTATGTTTAAATACAAACTTTGTTATATACTCTTAATATATCCTTTCATACTTACTTTGAAAACGTTTGCATTTAAATACATACATACACAGATATCTGCTGATATATATTTTCATATCTAAACTCTTATTATGTACGTACATATATACATTTCTCTACAACTGAAATGAAACGAAAAGTAAACATTTCATTTCATACTCATCCCATCCCATGTAACATGAGTATATGAGTACACATAGTAGATGTCTGTATAGTAATATTATTATCTATAAAGTAGCAGATTTTTAGTCATCACATCATCACTGAATATCATTATGTACTATATCCTTTTCTTATTAAATACACATAGTATGTACATACATACGATAATATATATATGCATTTACATATACACATATTATATACTCATATACTTCGTACATATTGCACGAATACACTGACACACATTAAATGTGTATTTATAGGATATTAGATATTATAGCTTTGGAAAATTTTTTTCCATACTCATAGTGGATTTTTGAATGATTTTATTTTATTTTATTTTTTTTTTATTTTTCTTTCAACTTGTTATTTTAAGTATACACAACAGTACGTATACACATTCATATACATATATACCCTCGTACATACAATATTTGTTGATATTCTATGTGTGTATGGTCGAAGATAAGAGAAATATGATGACAACGCACTTGTTTTGATTCCTTATAAATTATTTTATTTTATTTTATTTTATTTACACTATTTCTTTTTCTTTTTTTTTTTTTTTCTTTTTTGTTTTCAATGAAAAATTTCAATTTATGTTTTGCTTTTCGATTTTTAATTTAAACTTGTAGCTTGTAGCTTTGTTAGGTAGTGTAGTAGCTACGAATATGACTCGTATTATGTGAATAAAATTCTATAATAAATTTTTGTTGATAAGAATTTTTATAAAAATAATGACAAGCAACATCAGCAAATTCGATATGTTTTTCGTAACATAATGAAAAATTTTTGAATACATTTTGGTTAATTACAGGATGTTTTATGATTTATTTCAACATGTCATGTTTCGTATGTATAATTGGCTGACACAAAATGATTATATGTATGGGATGTATGTACAAAAAGTTAAATATGATTTTGTGTTAGAAAAGATCATGCAAAAACTTAAAATTTGTAACGGCCAGTAATGTCGAAAATATAGGCTACGAATGCGATATTAAAGCTATTGGAATTAGGAATTGGAGAGTAACAGCCGCGCCGCAGTCAAAGAAAAAGATGGTAGCAGTTCTTGGAGCAAGTTAAGGCCCACGCCGGGCTGTCGAGCTGATGATGGTCATAATTTTTTTCCATCAAATGTTCTGAAAAATATCATCGTATACATACTTACATATTTTTATGTTGAAACAGAATATTCTTATACAAGTAAATATGTATAAAAATTCAAATTTTTTTTACGAGTATCTGGCGCTAGATCCTTAAAAAAGGTACATCATATCGATGTATTCAGTGTACAAAATTCTGAAACTTTATAAAACTTGTGATAAGTATTTTCAAACAATTATTATTTTACATAATTGAATCCTTCTCGAAAAAAAAATTATTTGTAAGTCCTTGAAGAATTTTCAAAGTTTATAAGTACCAAAGAAAAAAAGGTAAATTTTTTTTTATTTTCAGTGTATAAATAAACGCACTTATGACGAAAGCACAATGTACGCGTTCTATTTGCTTTGCCTATTTCACTTTCTTTTAAAACTTTGATTATTCAATCCAAGCCAAGTCACTGCTTGTTACAATTATTTATCTATACGCTTGAACTTTTTTTGCCTTTTTTGGTGAACGACAATGGTGATTAATAAAAAAATGTATCAAATCAATTATATGTCAACTGTCAAAGTGTTTGAAATTCTAAAAAAACTAGAAAGTAAATTAATTTTAAACGCTTTCAATTTTGATTTATGCTTTTTGATTTGCTAATGTGCATTGTGGCAATCCCGTTTGAAAGTATTTAATTCTATACAGTCAGCTGTCAAAGCAATTAAAAAAATGGAAATCAAGCAAGGCGGTTGCATTGTACTTTTGGCATTATATAAGTTTGCAGATATGTGGCCGTTTTCACTTTTGCATGGTTTTATGCGTTTGGTTGCGTGCAAGTAAGCAACCATGCATTCAAACGTCAAAAAAAGCAACCAATTAATTACGACAAAAATCCACTTGCGCATGTGGAAATACTTGCATATTTGAACATAATCCGATATCAAACACAAAGAAAAAACAATTCAATTTAAGTAAACACAAAATGATAGCTGATGACAATGGCAACACAAAGAGTGTATCTTCTTCTTATTCAGAAACGCAATCAACTTGAAATACTTGCATATAGGTTGCGTTAACTTTAAAACAAGTTTTATTAAATGAACACATGACGTTTGCATGGTTGAAAAAGTGAGCATATGACTTTTACACGGTTGCTAAACTGTAAATGCAAGTTTTTATGAAACCATGCAAAAGTGAAAACGGCCTGTGTTAATATTAAAAATATTTTCTTTTTCTAATGTACAAATGCCTTTTAATAATATTGTGATGATTTATAGTTTTTAATTTGATTTCTTCTTTATTTTCGAAATTATGATGGTGAATAAATTTAATGACAAATTTTCGAAATAAATATCTCGTGATACAGTGCAGTTAAGAATTATATGCATGCCATCTACATACAAGCAAGTAGGAAATCTAATAAAAAATATGTAATTTAAATAGAATGGAATATCGCTACATACATACATAGATGTGTATAAACTTCTACATGCATACACAAAAAAAAAAAAAAAAAATCAAAATTAAAAGCAATAAAGAAAATTCATTCATTCATTTATTAACGTTCAAAATTATGATATGATACACAGACAGACACATATAGTAAATAGACGATAAATGGACTTATATACTTATACTATGCTTATATGTATGTACATATTTATGTAGAAATAGGTATCCGCTATCCGTATACATTTATGATGATTATTATTTTATTTTTTTTGTTTGTAAAAATGTAATATGCACAAAGTGTAGGCGCATAGGGCGAAGAGGCACAGAGATGTAAAATACATATTTAATAAAAGACACACAAACATTATTATCTACATTAGTATTAATGTACTTAATGTATGAATCGAATATGATGTGAATTTTAACAAATGTATACAATTTCCTGCAAACAATATAATAATTTCATGTGTGTTTCGTTCACTACACATTATCTATACTCAATTATAATACTTAAAATTCTTGATGAATTATAAGCTTTATCAGGTGTTCAAATTCACCACGTTATTTTCAAAAAAATTTTCATTAGGCATATAAATATAAGTACGAGTATGAGTATGTGTCTATATTTCGATTTCATGTACATATATATACATATACTCGTAGTCGCGTAAGTATATATTTTGATTCGTTTTAACAACTGATTTCGAAAATTTATCCTTTTTTCATTTTCTTTTTTTTTTTTGATTATAATCATAATAATTTATATTCTGTTTTTGTTTTGTATAGATTTGTAAACATGTAATTTATTTAAAATATTGAAATACCTACTAGATCTATAAATACTTACATGAGTGTACATTATATAGTAAAGTGAAACAGTAGAGGAAATATAGATATGGCCTCACCAATAATAATAATAATAAATTCAATATTTACATCTGTCTTGCTCTGGTCAAGTACAGCAACAACACGGAAATACTCTACGAATCTCGTATACTCAAAAGTTAAATGATCATGTTTGTTTACAAACGAAAATATAGGTCAAACCATTTATCGGTTTTTCTTGTTTACACGGATCTGGTTTCAATTTGAAATTCTTCTTCGTACACGTCCACTACAGAACAGCAGATAATTCAAACAAGAAAAGGAGAAGAAAAACTAGACTATAGTGTAAACAAAAAAATCTGATAAATGTTTTGACCTACATTTTCATTTGTAAACAAACATGATCATTAAACTCTTGAGTATTGGAGAAGTATAAAGATAAGCGAATAGTAGTTTTTCTTCTCCTTGTCTTGATTGAATTATGTGCTGCTCTGTAGTAGGCGTGTACGAAGAAGAATTTCAGATCGAAAAGAAAAGGAATAAGAAAAAGAAAATAAAGTAAAAAGAGGAGTAGGAAGAAAAGTAAAAAGACACGCGAATAGTAGTTTTTCTTCTCCTTGTCTTGTTTGAAGTATGTGCTGCTCTGTGGCAGGCGAATACGGAGGAGGATTTCAGATGAAAATAAGAACCTTGTGAACAGAAAAAGCCGATAAATGTTTTGACCTACATCTTCGTTTGTAAACAAACAAGGTCATTCAACTCTTAAATATGTATAAACACAGTCAAATCAAATTTAACAATAGTAAAATTTTCAATCTAGAGGGCGAAAAGTTTAGAAGTGCACCGAACCGTCCAAGAGTCTAAACTCGGCGCTGAGTAAAATATGATTATAGATAAAAGCATACAAGGAATATTTATTATTCATGTTGGTAGTACATATATTATGTCTAATATAACATTTTTTACATGTATCTGTATACATTATTATAAGTAGATTATAGATCATTTCACAAAATTAAATTTTCACGTTTACTAAAAAAAAAAAAAATAAAAAATTATAAAAATTTATTCAATTACATTTTTAATTAATACCAGCAAAGGTTGAATATAAATTTTCTACATAAAAAATTATAAAAGAAAATATCCTAAATATTTTTTAAAATCTGTCTGCTTTCTATTTTCGAAATTAAATATCTCCCAAAATTTTGGTACACTAATTTTTGTATTTTGATTAAATAAAATATTGAATGAGTTTAATCTTGTACGTATATACATAATTCAAATTAAAATAATTTCTTTGTTCGAAAATCAAAAAAAAAAAAAAAGGAACATTTTATATATTATAACAATAGTACATGAATTCATGTCCTGTACTGTATTAATGAGTATATGTACGTGTGTAGTAGATGTGTGTTGTTTTTTTTTTATGTAAATTTTATGAAATTATTTAAATTTTCTAAACAAAAATTAATTAGAAATATGGACACTTTGAAATGTTTTGGATTTGATTTGAACATAAAACACACAAATTAAAGAGAAACGAAAAACAGACAAATTATAAATAAATATTCAAAAGAAAAAACAACAACAACAATATATATATACATATATCTTGATGAAATTAATTTATGTTTTTGGCATTTACATAATTTTCTATCAAAAAAATAAAAAAAAAAACCAAAATAAATAAAACTTTTTCGTATTTATATTTGACTGCGTATACATTTACTCGTATTTACATATGTACATATAACTCTATATACATAGTATCTAAATCTACATACACAAAAAATTTTTATGTATTGTTCACGGTAATATTTAAATTTTTTGTATAGAAAATTCATATTTTTCAAATACATTTAAGTTTGTCTGTATTTTTTGATATGAAATACGTATACGAGTATTCGTAAAAATGTATAAAATCTTAAAAACATTTAACATTCTTAAGTTAAAATTGAAAAATTAAAATGAAAAAAAATACTAGCTTACAAACATATTTACATGTAAATGTACAACATGAAAATAATAGTAAATGAATTTTTATTGTAGTACATCCTATATCCTATAGTTGTTGTATACATACACGAATAAGATATTATTTTGTCTTATTATTTTATTGTAATTTTGTATGTAATATTTCATAAAAATATTTTGAAATTTTATTTTTCAATCAAAACTTTATTATTTTTTGTATATGATGTAGTTATTTGTACATGACGTATTGTGTATTATTGTATTATACATACATATGGTGTTCGTGTTTTGAATGCATATATGTATATATTTTTCATGTAAGTATAAGTGCTTATTTACCTATATTTTACTTTTTCTGTTTTTGATTATTCTCAGTTTTGATATTTTTTGTTTTAGAAATTCAGTTTCAAAGTTTTAGAAAGTCAAAAAGATAAAGTAAATATAAGTAAAAAAATAACAACAAAATTTATTTAAAAATATAAAAATAAAAATAAAATAAAAAAATATATATACACATAACGTTGGATGAAAATGATTTGTAAAATACATACATTTGTGCGTACATTAGCTGTGTTCCTTTCACATGAGCAAAGTACTTAAAAATCAATTTGGTTTAATACTTCACTGAATTTTTATGTGTGAACAGTGAACTGCTCAATCAATTTTTCAAAAGTAGTTCACTCATACTTTGTAAGTAGTTACGTTATTTCTTTCTACCAGATGTCTTTTTAGTTTCACGTTATCCAACAAATGGAAATTGACTGTTTAGGTTAGATTTCTTAGTATAAACAAATATCATATGGAGTGTTTTATATAAATTTTTCAAATTTAAAGTAAAATAATTTTAAGCTTATCTTTTGCTTCACTTGTCAAATTTATGTTTCATTGAATAGTTTGAGTCATTGCTAAAATAATTGCTCAGAAGTACTTCGCTCACGTGAAAGGAACACAGCTATTATATGAATGTTTATATTCTGAAAGTATAGTTACATTGATCGTTTTTGTTTTTCATTTTTAAATGTTACTTATAGGATGAACCATTCAATTAATGTTTACATGTATATACACGTAATCTGAAAATAATTCGAATTTGATATCATCCCAAATGATTGATTTCGGTTTTAATCCAAAATCACTTGGGCTTAATCCCAATTTTTTAGGCATGCGCATGTGTAACCAATTTTCAATATGGCAGAAAATGAAGAAAAAAAAATATGTCATTCCATTAATTTTCAAAACTACGGCAGAACTGGCAGAACTACTGGCAGAAATCAACAGATATTATATATTTGTATTGCATATTACAGTAGAATAATTCATTTGTGTAGGTAAAATTAAAAATTTAAATTTTGACCGTTTATACGCGATAATCCCAAATTTTGAGATCATCCCAATTTAATTCGAAATATCTTTCGTCATGTATACGTTGTATACTATTATTAGTTTTATATTATTGTACTCATCCCTAAAAAAAAGTATCCGCTTCAAAACTAAGTAGTTCAGTCAAATAATCCTATAATTTGACTGGTTTTTTTTTATATCAAAAATTTTGTAGTTTATAACTTACACACATTAAAAGGTAATTGTAGGTGGAAATAGATGTCAGTGTCATATAGGAAGTGATAGTGGAAGTCATAGAAAATACATCCCCATAGCGTTTGAGATTGTGATGGTTTATCAAAAATTTTCGTAACGCTGTCAATAGTGATGGTAGTTCGAATTGAAAATTACTTATTTATATAATTTGATTTTATGATTTTCCAAACTTGCAGTAAAGTTAAAATGCGAACGTGTCAATATCTAAGCAAGGCACATTACAGATTACATGATACGCAACTTTTGATCTACGTTCTCCTACAATCAAAATATTATTGGGATCAAAATCGTGTTAAATGAAGTCGACTATATTTTCCTTCCATTTTTAGCTGTAGTTTACTGTACAGAAAATTTTCAAATTATGAGTATTTAGATTAGAAACATTTACCCTAAGTTTCATATTAAAATGTCATATTTACATATGTAGTAAATGTTTTTATTTTTAAAAGTAATGAAAAGAAAAAACTGAAGAAAAATTAAAAATTTACATGCAATGTCAAGAACTGTAATAATACACCTAGTAGCTATATGTATACATAGACGTTAGAACAAAATGCAGGAAAAATAATAAAATAGTGTACAAACATAAACAAAGAGTACAGAAAAAGAAAACAAATTAGAAACAATTTTTTAAGTATTTTATGAATATGTATTCAATTTCTTGAGTACAAATACATAAAGGAGTACAAATACATAGGACGTATTTATGTAGTTTTTTCATTGCTCAGCGCGACTTTCAAAAATGTCAAAAGTTTATCCTTTTTGAGTTTGTTTTATTCTCTTGTACATTTGTTTAGTTATAAACTGCATACACATTTTGTTTTATTATTTTCGGAATAACAATACACCACAGCAGTACAGTCATGACAGGATAATTACTGTAGCAGATTTTTAATTTGAATCAACAGATACATATACTCGTATATTGTATTGTATGTGGTACAATTAATTTTTATTTATTTAAATTTATAGTTTTTCATTGGAAATATAATTTGTTGCAAAACGTGAAAATTTTCCTAGAAAATTTTCCTAGAAAATTGTAGGTAGCTCAGTGGCTCAGTGATAGGGTGCCGGTCTACAAAATACCAAGTTTGAATTTCGGCAATATCCAAAAAATATTAAGAAAAATAATTTTCAGTTGATTATTCTCAACTTTAATTTACTCTAGAAGTCTTCTCAGCTTTGAATGAGTATCAAGTTGCTGGGAAGAAGAACACAGAAATATTGATTTGATCCCATACTTGCTGACTTTAAGTAATTCAATAATTTATTATTGAGTTATTTTAAAATTAGATCAATGTAAGCCCTATATGTATTATACAATTGAGTTCGTTTCTCTATCAATAACTTTGTGGTTCGCAAACGCTACAATAAAATATAGATGGAAGCACATACATGATACTAGATTGTGATCTTAGAAAAATAATAAACTCGTAAAGTGGTTTATGTCTAGGCCCTTCAACGGCTGATGCATCACTGGGTTAAGAAGAAGATAAATCTTGCATATTCGAAAAACAATTTAAATAAAATCGAAGAATCGAACAATACCATTAATCTTTTCCAAACACTTAAATGTACTGACAATCACAAAATATTCAACAGATCTATCTATACACACTTTAATTTATTTCATTGAAAAATCAAATCAATCCCAGATAATTTTTCATAATTTTTATAAACTTAATATCCTACATGTATGTGTGTGTGTAGCGTATTAAAATCTACAAGTAATCTCGCACAATAGAAATTTTCTTTTAATTATATTAATTCAATAGTGTCGATTCCTGCAATAGTTCTTTCAAACAGATTTCATACATATATTAAATAATATGAATGAATAAATCCTTTTTTATTTCAATGTTATACAGAAAGCTGACAGAAGAAAAAATAAAAAAAAAAAACAAAAATGTATTGATCACTAAATATGCCATTACCATCTACAATTTATACATAAAATAATATGAATACATACAAATGCAATGGAAAAAGCAACCAACACATATATACATACGCTAGATATATAGTTTACTTGACTTTGCTTAGTTGTTCAATTTTAATTTTTCCAGCTTAATAATATGGTTAAGTTCATCATTACAATTGAATGAGCGATCAGATTGAATAGAGAATCTAGAGTGATATTGGTTCAAATAAATTTAGGTTTGATCATCAATTGTAATCCATATAATCGTAATATTTGAATAGATTATGCTCAATTAGATCTAGATTATATAAACTATTAAAATCCAATCTTCTTTCGAAGCGAAGTAAGATGAAAATATATAAGCCGCAAATAAGCGCCATAAAGAGCAACATACGAATGCGAAGTATGAACGCTGCAAAAGAATTGAAAAATTGACTAATTTGTTACGTTCGAAAGAAGAATATTCTCAGGAGAACGAACCTATTAATGTTTCGGAGGGATCATATAGAATCAGATACAACAAGAAACTGGAGGAATTAATTGAATATAAAACGATCACACGTTTCATCAAAGCGCAACGTATAAAGATGGTTAGGCCACCTATATTAAGAATGAATGATAGCAGAGTAGTCAGAAAAGTATTTGAAGCCACGATAATAGGTACAAAAAAGTGTGGAAGGCCTAAATGCAGGTGGTTAGATGGTGCTGGAGAGAATTTAAAAAAAATGAGGAGTGAAAAATATTAATGGATCAGCAACCGACCGAATGGAATGACATCGGAGTGGAGTGGTAGAGGAAGCAATGGTTCATGAAGATCTGTAATTGATGCGAAAGAAAAGAATATCTAAGTAGATTACAATTATTATGAACTCAATTTCGATTTAAGTAATCAGAGCATTGAGTAATCATGAACTCAGCCTTATATGTCCAATATATTGTCATTATGCAAACACACAAACTATAATGAATATTTACGTATACATACAGACATATGTATTTAAAATCCTATGGAAAATACAAACAAATATAAATTTAGAAAAATGAGAAAATAATAATGATAATAATAATATATAGTAAATGAAAGAGCTTATGGGAAATTTTCATTTAAACTCTATCACTTAATAAAATATTGTATGGTATGTATTTTGTATAAATGTAAATATGTATATGTACGAGTTTAATTTTCAATATTTCATTCTTTTTATATAAATATATATAACGGATATTATGGAACTACATATATACTTTTACACATAAATTTACACACATTGAAAAGTTTTTTTTTTGTATTTTCTTTTAAAATTTAATACGAAATGAAAATAATTTGTACTTAAAAATTTTCTTATAATATACATTATTCTATTATCAAGTGTATATTCAACATACTATACTATAAATATATATAGATAAATTTACATATAAATATACACATAAATACATCTAAATAAATACTATGCGTGTGAATGAAATTTAAATTTTCTATATACATTATGTACTACATATTCACATTTAACGTAATGTATGTATGTATGTAGTACAATTTAATTTGTGTTTAATAGATAGATATGTATTGTACTTAGGTCTATTCATGTACATAATATGTATGATATACATATGTATATATTTTAAAGTATGTATATGAATGAGAATGTATAGATGAATATTTAAATTTTATACATACATCCATATATACCATATGATGCTTAATAATATACAAACAAGGATACACATACATATATATACATACATAACATAGTTTAAATACCTAATTATAAAGCTGTCAAAAGCATAACAATTTTAGGATGATTAAGTATAAACTTCATTTTAATCATTTGAATTACCATTTTAAAATTAACTGCTGGTTCGTTGCATATCTATTCAAAAAAATTATTACTTTTATTATTATTATTATTTCTGTATAGTATAGGTGTGTGTATGTATGTACATATATGTATGTATTTATGTTGATTTTATAATTAACTTAAATCTATGTACATAGGTACCTACATTATCCATAAAAAATACAAGGACAATGTACAAAAATATAGGTAGATGTTATGATGTTATACTATTGACACAATGCAGAGATAAACCATGGTTATCTCAGTTTTCTGGTTTATCTTTGCGATAACCGACTTTCAGAACTCGGTTAAGTTAACCGAGTTTCTAGAACTCAGTTATCTTGTTAGCCAAGTTCGAACTCAGTTATCTTTGGTGTTTGTGTTATTTTTTTTTTTTTTATATTATATTTAAACAAACTGTCAAACCAAATCTCAGCTAACATACTGACTAGATGAGAGAGAATTAGTGTTTGAATTTAACTCGACAGGGTGTCGTATAAATACATAAACTATATAGTTCACCTCAATTTAAATGTGTCACCCATACCAGGTTATCGATAAACCATTTGAAATAACCATGGTTTATATCTGCAGTGTGTCAATAGTATTATATACACATATAAACTTACGTATCTGTATCATATCGTACTTAATAAATTTTTGTACATACACATACATACACATATACATATCCATGCATACATATCCATATTCCAAATATATGTATGTATGTATATATTTTTAAAATAAAATTTTTTGAAATTTTTCAAAAATTTCAAATATTTCTTCTTCGTTTTTTGTAGTTGTTGGTTTTTTTTTTATATTTCTTTCTCAAATTTTTCTTTCTTTTTTTTTATGTTTCGTTTTGATAAAAACACAGAAAATTCTACGAGTATGTACGAGTATAAATGAAATAATTGTAGAAGAAAAAAATTTTATTTTGTTTTCAAACGTGTAAAAGACACGTGAAATTTTTGTATATACATATGTACCAATCGTTGGTTGGTGGTCGGTCGGGTCGGTTGTATTTGTATAAATGTACACCTGAATATACAAGTGTACGAAGTTTTTGTGTTATCTTTTCATTTTCAATTATTCATTTTTATGGTAGATAAATATTTTTTATTTATATATGTATATGTACATTATACATATAATTAATTAAATTTCAAAATATGTACATATATTTTCATTATTATTTATCATTTGTTTTTTATACAATATATGTACGTATATTTATATCAGTTCGTATATAAAATAGTCATTATGTAGAAAAATGTTATGTGGGTTATTTGCGTTTTATTAGAAGAAAAAAATATTATCGAAATATTTTTGCTTTAAATATAATTCACCTTAATTATGAATACTGCATCTGTGTCTGAAATAAAAGAAGACAGAGTGACAGATATTCTATGCAAGATAATTGTTGTATCATACTGTTGTGATAAGTATGAGAACTAAAAATAATGTGAATTAGATTCAGTAAACTTTTTGATTATAATTTATTTTTTAATTTTATATATTGCTGTATTATAGTACCTGTGACAGACATGTGGTATTGATTCTATGCAGTGCATTCATAGAAAATTGATCATGACATTCTTAAAATAAATAATATAATAACGTCTAATATAAATTCTAGAATAGGAAAAGTCCAAAAGTTCGTTCGTCAGAATTGTGACGAAAAATTATTGTCGTTAGAATTCGTAAATTGAGTCATAGGTACATTTGAGTTGACGAAAATCATTAAAATAAACGTAAAACTTCTCCTCTCCGATAATTCATATTTTAAAATTTAACTATCGCATTGACTCGATGACGAAATCCCATTAAAATCAGATCATTTAATCAAACAATTGACGTAAGATTTCTCATAAACTCTGATGAAATAATATGCGAGGGTTTGATTTCATTACACCGAAAGACAGACCAAAGAAAGGGTATTGAGATCCGGTAGTTGCTGATTTGAAGAAGTTCTAAATACAGAATTGGCTTGCAAACATCAAACACAGACAGAAATGGCAGGATTGTTTGTTAGAGGCGAAGTACTCGGCAAAAGGGCTGTTGCGTATAATATGCAAGGAACCTTAAGGAATACCATTATCAATTTTCCATATTAAGTGGAACGTGGCACCAATTAACACCACACACCACTCATTTGTTTTCCTAATTTAAAACAAAAATATTTCCATGTTTCTCTTTAAAATTGTTCTCACGTGTATGTTACAAACCATCCAGTGTTTTTTTTTAATTACATTTATTATGAAACACAAAACAACGGAAATACTTGTTCAATGGGGACAGAAAACGATATCCGAAATTAATTTACATAAAATAATTAAACAAACAAAACAGTCAATAAATAACGAAAAGCTCAATAAAAAATTGTAGTCATAGGCAGGATAAGTACGTATCCTTAACAATTATAATCATTAAAATCTTGTATATACACTACACTCACTTTATCGTATTAAAAAAAGGGTGGGAAAATGGATGGGATGTATGGAAAAGAAAATTCAGCCTAATATTATTATTACCAATATATTGTTATTATGTACAAAAGTTTGATCCAAAATGTTTCCCTCCCAAATATAATACACAAAAAGGATACTCATCTGTACAGATGGATTTGTTTTGCACTTTTTTTTTTTTCAATTTTATTGATTATAAGAAAAATTTATGTTCAGACAGCTAATAATTTTCTTCTCTTCTGTATTCATTTTTTTTTTTTTTGGTAGTCATCATTTAAATAAAATTCAATTTTCGAAAGAAAAAAAAAACACACACACACATACAAAAGAAATAAAAAGTATAAGCAATGAACGAAATAAAAATTAGGAAAAAACAAATTTAAAAACAAAAACTTTTTCCTATACAGAGTGGACAATATATGTACGATCTACGTCTATATCCATATCGTATATGCTATTTAGTTTCTGTGAAAATGAAAAAAAAACGGGCGAAAAGGATGTAATATGTCATACGGTCCCAAACGTTTTTTTTTTTCCTTTCAAAAAATATAAAAAGAAAAACCTTAAAAAAATATTGAAAGAAATGCAAATAAAAATATTTAGTTAAATTCCATCAAATATACATACATTTAGACATTGTAAATGTGTATGTTATATTACATATTCCTATGTACCTATATCTATAGATAATATATTGTTGGAAAACCACCTAAAAAAAAATAAATAATTAATTAATAAATTAATTAATTTAAAATAAAATAATTTTAATTAAAAGAATCACATACTTACCTGCAATATTGACACCACTTTGTTTACATTTTTTTTTACGTGGTCTTCTTCTTTCTACAACGTCAATGTCAACGTTATAATCACTTTCTTTTATTTCGTTGACATTCGTTGTAGAAAGTTGTTCCACTTTCCACTGGAAGTCTCTATCAATTCGTTGACGTTGTCATCTTTCGGCGAATTGATAGAAACTTCCAGAACATCGATTCTTTTTTTTTCGATACACGTTTTTTTTTACAGTCAGTCAATGCAGTTCTTTTTTTGAATAGTAGAGTAAATGCAGTTCTTTTTGTACAGTCAGTCATTTTTAGTTCTTCGAGTGAGTTCCTTTTTTTTCTAGTTCAGTTCTTGTCCAAAAATTTAGTCGGTCGGTCTTTTTAGTTAAATTTTTTTCATTTCTTTTTTTTTTTTTTTTTTTGAAAAAAATCAATTTTTAATTTAATTTAATTAACCTTTTTTTTCCGTAAATTTATTTAATTCGTTTTCTATAAAATAAAGAAAATTTTTGCTGTGTGAGAAAACAATTAGTGTAATTTTTTTTGTAATAATAAAACAATTTTGTGTAATAATAAAAAAAAAAAAAAAAAAGGAAAAGGTGAGTTATTTTTATTAAAATTCCATTTTTTAAGGCTCCGCTCGGCCTCCTAATTTTCCTTTCCTTCCTTTTTTTTTTTAATAAAACTTTTAACCCTTTTCTTTTTCTACTCCTGTAGAATTTTCTACAAAAAAAAGAAAAGGAGTTAAAAGTAGGAAAAGTGATAAAATAACATTTTTCCAACATTGGTGTCAGGTGTGGGGTACTCTGATCGATCTTAGAAATAAGATCCTACCACCACCACCTGATTTTATTACCCTTTTTCTTCCTTTTTACCATTTTTTTTCCTACAATTTTTATAAATTTTCTTTTTTTTTGCATACATTTTTTTTTGTATGTACTTGAAAAGTACATAAAAGGTATAGTAGGGACACTTGGGGCATCATCTTTTAGTATAAAGTGTTAGAAGTCCCTCTATATTTAGATAGTGTTTTTGTTGTGTGAAAAGAGAAAATAAAAAGGGGGCATTAAATAAAATTTTTTGAAATATTTTTCTTTGTGTTTTTTTGCAGCATAGTTTTTTTTTTTTTTCTCCCCTTTTCTTCATATTGGGTGAAACGTAGCATTCTGTTTTTCTTTCTGTGTAGCCGTTATACACGTGTAACTTACATTTTCTTTGTTACCGTGTATAAACTCGTGGTTCTTTGAACAAAGAAGCCGTAATCGTAACGGGTTAGAAAGTTGGATTATTGTACAGGGTGTCACAATTTTTTTTAGTACAAGTAAATTTTAGTGTTTGTGTGGACAAATTTTTTTTTGGTAACAGGGTGGTTTATTCTCCTTCTTCTACTGTTTTACACACTTCTGTCTTTTATAAAGACTACTTCTTTTGTTTTCTTTATAACAGGGTGTTTTTCTTATAGGGCCTGAAAATAGAAATTCCTACGTCTTGCATATAAAGCCTGTCACACTTCTTTCTGTTGCAAAAAGTAGCACTCTATCTTCTATAAGACTGTTTACTTTTTGTAACGGGTGATCTTTTCTTTTATAGTGCTCGAATTTAGTAGGAATTTTCTATCCATTTTGTGCACATAAAACCTGCCACACACTTTCTGTTATCCAATCTTGTTCTTCTTGGCTGTTGCTCTTCTTTTTACTGGCTACTAGCTACGATTTTATTCCACTAACGTTGACTGATTGTACATCTTCGGCCACAAAGTCGTAAACAATACTTTCATAACAGGGTGATTATTTTCTTGTCTGCAAGCAAAACCACATTTGTTTCCCACATTTTGATTTTTCTTTGTGGAAATTTTGTCTATACCCTTCTTTTGTCTGATTTTGCCTGCAGATTGAAAATTTTCACCACTTTTCCTTTCGTTTTCGACTCGGTTACTTTTGCCATAGCTTTTGGTTACTTTTCGGGCTACTCTATACCTACCCTTACTGCTTTAATATGTCTGAGGGAGAACGTTCATCGGATTCCGCCCTTGGTGTGGGAGATAAGCGACCCATCTCTGACACACTCGAATCTACTCTTTCAGAACTGGCAAAGCAGATGGCGCTGCAGGTGCAGCTGGTATCTGACATGACGAGTGCACTAAAGGGACTGTCACAGAGAGTTGAGCATCTAGAACAGAGCCGACAAACAGCAAGTGCTATGAGATTGAGTGAAATCGAGCGCTTAGCTAGCCTACCTACGCCTGAGGCTGTCAGAGCGAGGCCAACTGTTCCTGTTAGCACTGTTGAGTCCAATTTTTCAACAATGCTACAACAAATGACTCTATCTGAGACTGTGTGCACTCCCAATGCCATAACAACATCTATTGCCCCTGCACTCTGCACAGATGGCGCTCCTGTCTTTCCACCCACCAGGGAAGTTCCAACTTCTACCCGACGAAATTCTGGACACGATTTGGCTGCCACCCCTATTATTAACCAAACTTTTAGTCACGTGGTACCTAACGAAGTATCCCTTGGACCAGAAGTTGACTTTCCGTCACTACCTGTAAATACAGGGTATACTTTCCTAACCCGTGGCTCAAATCAGCAATCCGGGTTTGTGGCAGGCTTCCAAATAGAGCCAGAAAATCAATTCAGGCAGCGGTATGAAGTAGTAGGGGAGAATGTTGATCTGCAGAACCCTGTCCAAAATGTACCCCTTACCAATCAGTCTTCCTGGCCTAGTCAGCGTAGATCGAGCGTACACTTTGGACAACCATCAGTGACTAGCAGCAGAGTTATGATGGGCTCAGGGCATCATTTTATGAGAGTGTCCCCCAAGGAGTTTGATGGACGTGAGCCATGGCAGAGCTACAAGCCCCATTTCGAGGCTGTGTCGAGGGCAAATGGTTGGCCTGGAGAGTTCAAGGCCCTAGGGTTAGCACCACACCTAACGGGTACAGCCCTGGCCTATTATGAAACTCTACCTAGAGCTGTCCAGGACAACTATGACCTTCTAGATCAGGCCTTGGATAGGAGGTTTAGTATGCAGTATCGTCAGTCCGTGGCTCACATCCAGCTGCGTGGACGCCTGCAGAAAGACAAGGAACCTTTACCTGATTTTGCCACACATATTCAGAGGTTGGTATACCTCGCTTTCCCTGACTGCCCAGAGGCCGCTCGCGACAGAATCGCTTTGGGACAGTTTGTGGATGGCCTAGCGGACTTGGACATCCAACAGAGGGTCAGAGATGCAGCCCCAGAATGTTTGGAAGAAGCATTGGCCCTAGCTATCCGAATGGAGGCCAGTCGAGATGCGACCCGAATTAGCCGAAAAGGGGCAAGGGCATACCAGGTGGTTATCCACGAGTCCCCAAATAACAATAAGGCACCTTCGGGAAAAGCCACCGGTCCAGTTTGAAGGAGTGCGAGCTGGACCCCTTCCCTAAAGACACTCCACCTACCGCTGAAGTGATTGCCACTGGGGTCACAGGGCAAGTAAAATTCTACAGCACTACCAAAAATTTCGGGTTTATTGTGCGAGATGACAACGGGCAGGAGGTTTTCGTCCATAGAGACTGTGTTTCCAAAGACGAGGGAAAACTTCGTTTGAGACAGGGGCATAGGGTAGTTTTCGATGTGGTTTCTAGCTCTCGTACCCCTCGAGCAACTAATTTGAAATTGCAACACGAGGAGGGGTTGAATCCATCTGAGACAGACTTATCTCTTTGCCCCAAACAAATCCCTAAATCGTCTTTGCAGCCTTCTGGGACAAGTCCCAAGCCATCTGGCAACCCTGCTGGGCCATCTCGCACTCCGGACACAAGCCCCAAGCCATCTGGCAACCCTTCTGGGCCATCTCGCCTCTCTGAGATAAGCCCCAAGCCATCTGGCAACCCTGTTGGGCCATATCGCACTCCGGACACAAGCCCCAAGCCATCTGGCAACCCTTCTGGGCCATCTCGCCTCTCTGAGATAAGCCCCAAGCCATCTGGCAACCCTTCTGGGCCATCTCGCCTTCCTGAGATAAGCCCCAAGCCATCTGGCAACCCTTCTGGGCCATCTCGCCTTCCTGAGATAAGCCCCAAGCCATCTGGCAACCCTTCTGGGCCATCTCGCCTCTCTGAGATAAGCCCCAAGCCATCTGGCAACCCTGTTGGGCCATATCGCACTCCGGACACAAGCCCCAAGCCATCTGGCAACCCTTCTGGGCCATCTCGCCTCTCTGAGATAAGCCCCAAGCCATCTGGCAACCCTGCTGGGCCATCTCGCACTCCGGACACAAGCCCCAAGCCATCAGGTAGCCCTGTTGGGCCATCTCGCCCTTCTGAGATAAACCCCAAGCACTCAGGCAAGCCTTCTGGGCCATCTCGGGCTTCTGAGAAAATCCCCAAATCTCCTGTGCAGCCTATTGGGACACCCGACACTAGCCCCAAGCCGTCCGTGCCACCTACTGGGCCTCGTGACACAAGCCCCAAGGCGTTTGCACAGCCTACCAGGTCATCTAGCCCTGCCAGGCCAATCCCCAAATCATCCGGTAAACCTACTGGGTCGCCCAGCCGTTCCAAGTCAAACCGAAAGTCACCTAGAAAGTCTAGTGGGCCACCCAGCCATTCCAAATCCATCCCCAAATCCTCTGCACACCCTTCTAGGTCACCTAGCCCTTCTAAGTGCATCCCAAAGTCCCCTGCACGTCCTTCTAGGTCACCAAGCCCTCCTGAACCGAACACCAAGTCACCCCCTCAGCCTTCCAGTGCCGACAAACCGGACAATGAACCCTCTTCTCGGCCATCGAGTTGTTACACTTCTGGTTTGTCTGCCTCCCATTCTGCCTCCCACTCCCTTACAGCAGATTTAAACTAGTTTCCACTGACCCTTTGGGGCCAGAGTTGGTGGAAGAATCAGCCCCAATCACAATTCCCATTACAGTGGTCTCTACTGGGCCTAACCTTAGCGTCCATGGCACTGTCAATGACATACCTATTATGATGATTGTGGATACAGGAGCTACTAGAACGATCGTACACCCCCGAGTCCTACAACGAAGCCCTTGTGCGGTGGAAGTCCTACCATCCTATGCTACTATACAAAGCGTCACTGGTGAGACCATCCCCGTCGAAGGTAAAGTCCTAATCCAACTATCAATAGGCCACTTTTCGGTCAAACACTTAACCTATTCCGCGGAAATCCACGACGACTGCATTCTGGGTATGGATTTCCTAAAACAGTACGGCTGCATTCTTGACTTAGAAAAAGATCTCCTACATTTACAGGAAGAGTCGATTCCTTTACATCACTCTTCCTCTTTCCTGGCAAGAACTTTACAGTCCCTCGAGTTTCAACCCTTCCAGGAGATAATTACACCTCTTCATACTTCTCTGGTGCCGAACAAGGATGTCCTCCTCTCAGCCTCTTCCTTGTTGCCAGAACAACTTAGTATGATGCCTTCTATCTCTCGTGTTTCAAATGGCCAAGTTTGGGCTAGGATTTCTAACGTCTCCTCTCAAAACGTTATCCTACCTAGCCACCTACCTGTTGCCTATTTGGACACCGATTGCACTCTCCTGTGTAATGAAACTCGAGTGACTTCCCCTGTTCTGCCCCCTGCCCTACAAGATCTTTTTCTAAACAGCAGCGAAGGTTTAGAACCTACCCAGAAAGCAGCCCTACAAACACTACTAACAGATTTCCAAACCGTCTTTTCCTTGTCAAAAGATGACATTGGACGGACTAACATCCTGCAACACCAAATCAATACTGGTACCTCTCAACCAATTAAGCAGCCACCACGTCGCATGCCCTATTCTCGACGATTGGAAGCAGAAGAAATGGTGAGAGAGATGAAGGAGCAAGGTGTCATCCAGTCCTCTACGAGTCCTTGGAGCTCGCCGGTAGTCCTGGTTAAGAAGAAAGACGGGTCACTTCGTTTCTGTATAGATTACAGACGCCTAAATGAAGTGACCAAGAAGGATTCTTACCCACTTCCGCGAATGGACCTCACTCTGGAGGCTCTAGGTAGATCCAGGTGGTTTGCCTCCTTGGATTTACTTTCAGGGTACTTCCAAGTGGAAATGCATCCTGCCGACAAGGAGAAAACCGCCTTCAGTATTGGTTCGGGTCTTTACGAGTTCAACGTTATGCCTTTCGGTCTAACCAATGCTCCTGCCACTTTCCAACGTCTGATGGAAATAGTCCTCCACGACATACCCTATACCACTTCTTTGGGCTACCTGGATGACTTGCTGGTCCATTCCGAGACCTTCGAGGGACTCCTGTCCAATCTGCGAGTAGTGTTTCAGCGCCTCCAAGAAGCTAATCTAAAACTCTCGCCGAAGAAGTGCCATCTATGTCGTAGGGAGGTGAAATTTTTGGGGCACGTGATCTCGGAGGAAGGATTATCGACCGATCCAGAAAAGATTGAAGCTGTCAGAGGCTGGCCCACTCCCCGCAGCAAGAGAGACATTCAATCTTTTCTCGGATTGTGCGCATACTATAGGCGCTTCGTGAAAAATTTCTCCGCCATTGCTAAACCCTTGACGGGACTGACTGAAAAGTCTGCCAAATTCAGTTGGTCGGAGGAGTGTGATTTAGCATTTGCTACCCTCAAGGAGAAATTGACCGAAGCACCTATACTTGCCCAACCGAACGATGACGATCCCTTTATTTTGGACACCGACGCCAGTCAGTATGCGTGGGGAGCGGTCCTGTCGCAACTCCAAGATGGCGAAGAGAGGGTCATCGAGTACTACAGTAAAACGCTCAGTAGACCTGAGATTAATTACTGCGTTACCCGAAAAGAGCTATTAGCTGTCGTCAAGGCGGTAGCTCATTTTCGGCCTTACCTTCTGGGACGTCGATTCCTACTGCGTTCCGACCATGCCTCCTTAAGGTGGTTGATGAATTTTCGCGAACCTGAAGGCCAAGTCGCCCGTTGGCTAGAACGGCTTCAGGAATTCGACTTCGAAATTCATCATCGCGCCGGAAGAAGTCATGGTAACGCAGATGCGATGTCCCGAAGGCCTTGCGCAGTAACTTCCTGTGCGTACTGTAGTCGACTCGAGGAGAAGCAGTCTCTACTAATAAGGACCTCAACAGTGCAAGCCATCGATGTGAGTCAGCTCCAGGAAGCCGATCCGGAACTACAGACTGTCCGACAGTGGCTAAGCGCCGGCGAAAGACCAGCCGCTGAAACCCTTAGCTCTGTTTCACCATCGTTGAAGGCTTATTGGGCAATGTTCTCCTCGTTGGTACTTGAGGACGGAGTGGCTTGCAGGAAGTCCACCAACCCGGACGGTCAGTTGCAGATACTGGTGCCGGAATGTCTACGACTCGAGGTGTTGCAGCAGTTACACGACAGCCCTGCTGGAGGTCACTACGGCATCGACAAGACCCTAGCGAAGGTCCGCCTCAGGTACTACTGGGTCGGCCTTTCGGCTAGTGTTCGCGAATATTGCCTCCGATGCCCGACTTGCCAGCAGCGCAAAGGAGCCATCCCGAAAAGGAAGGCGCCTTTGCAAATTCGGAACTCTGGATCACCATTCGAACGGGTTGCTGTAGACATTTTGGGGCCTTTACCTGTAACGAAGACTGGCAACAGGTATATACTTGTGCTGATGGACTATTTTACCAAATGGCCTGAGGCCATAGCTATTCCTGACCAGACCGCGGAAACAGTGGCAGAAGCATTGGTGAGTCAAGTCTTCTCGCGATTCGGGCTTTGTAGACAGCTACACTCAGATCAAGGGCGAAACTTCGAGTCCGCGATCTTTACTGAGGTTTTGCGTCGTTTCCGAATAGAAAAGACTCGGACCACTGCCTTGCACCCCCAGAGTGATGGCCTAGTGGAACGATTTAACAGGACCATCTTGGACTATCTCTCCAAGTTCGTAAGTGAACACCAAAGAGACTGGGACACCTATCTGCCTCTCCTTCTTCTCTCTTATCGGTCTGCTGTACAAAAGTCTACGCAACGTACCCCTGCTCTTCTAAACCTAGGGAGGGAGCTCCGATTACCCATCCAACTATTAACTGGAGACCCTCCTGGCAACCATCCTGTAGAACTGCCAGAATACGTCAAAAACCTTCAGGAAAGGCTCACTAAAGTCCATGCCTTTAATCGAACTCAATTGGACTTAGCGAGCCGGAGAATGAAGGATAGATACGACCTGTCTGCTAAGGCTAACCCCTTTCAATTGGGCGACCTTGTCTGGCTGTTTAACCCGAAACGGAAAAAGGGACATTGTCCAAAATTACAAAAAGACTGGGATGGTCCCTATAAAGTGATTGAGCTGGTCACCGACGTAGTCTATCGGATAAAACATCAGACATCCAACCGCACGAGTGTTGTCCATCGCGATCGCTTAGCTCCCGCCGCAATCTAAATATCACACCGAACTCCTCCTTTCCTCACTCCTCCTCGTCCCTATCCAGTGAGCCTTTTCTTTTATTGCTTTATTTTATTAAAGTGTCTAGAACTTTTCACTGCGGAAAGCCTGTTTTTCTTCTCTTTTCTTTCAGGTGATCCTGGCCTATCAGTGACGTCTGGACACTCGAAATGCTCAGTCGGAACTTTGAGCCTTCAAACGGGGGGTCGTGTTGGAAAACCACCTAAAAAAAAATAAATAATTAATTAATAAATTAATTAATTTAAAATAAAATAATTTTAATTAAAAGAATCACATACTTACCTGCAATATTGACACCACTTTGTTTACATTTTTTTTTACGTGGTCTTCTTCTTTCTACAACGTCAATGTCAACGTTATAATCACTTTCTTTTATTTCGTTGACATTCGTTGTAGAAAGTTGTTCCACTTTCCACTGGAAGTCTCTATCAATTCGTTGACGTTGTCATCTTTCGGCGAATTGATAGAAACTTCCAGAACATCGATTCTTTTTTTTTCGATACACGTTTTTTTTTACAGTCAGTCAATGCAGTTCTTTTTTTGAATAGTAGAGTAAATGCAGTTCTTTTTGTACAGTCAGTCATTTTTAGTTCTTCGAGTGAGTTCCTTTTTTTTCTAGTTCAGTTCTTGTCAAAAATTTAGTCGGTCGGTCTTTTTAGTTAAATTTTTTTCATTTCTTTTTTTTTTTTTTTTTTTGAAAAAAATCAATTTTTAATTTAATTTAATTAACCTTTTTTTTCCGTAAATTTATTTAATTCGTTTTCTATAAAATAAAGAAAATTTTTGCTGTGTGAGAAAACAATTAGTGTAATTTTTTTTGTAATAATAAAACAATTTTGTGTAATAATAAAAAAAAAAAAAAAAAAGGAAAAGGTGAGTTATTTTTATTAAAATTCCATTTTTTAAGGCTCCGCTCGGCCTCCTAATTTTCCTTTCCTTCCTTTTTTTTTTTAATAAAACTTTTAACCCTTTTCTTTTTCTACTCCTGTAGAATTTTCTACAAAAAAAAGAAAAGGAGTTAAAAGTAGGAAAAGTGATAAAATAACATTTTTCCAACAATATGTATATAAAGAACAGCTTTTAGGTCACAGCTGCTTGTTATATCAAAGAAATGGTTTTTCCTTTACATTTCAGGAAAATTCCTATGTAAACAGCAGTAGTCATGTTGTACATACATACATATAATTTAAGTTTTCTCTCTATGATGTTGATGATGGTGATGATAAATATATTTACATGCATATTTGGATATATGTACATTGAATAGAAAATATCCATATGGTACAGGGTGGGTAGTTTGTAGAAGAGTATGGTAAATGTTATAGTAGTTTACCTTATTCTTCATAATATAAATATAGCACCTTAAACTTTCAGTTGTTACATTTTTGTCGAGGATACAAAATAGGGGTCGATATTTATATATATAAAGTACAAGTATAAATATACATACACAGATTTTACTTCAAAATATAATCTTTATGTTCAGCTGTGCCCATTCTCACCGTTGTTGTCGTCATCGTAATAATAATGCCAATATAATGTATACATATAATACTATACCGGCAATGGGATATGCTGTCAATTCAAGCTGTTATACACATATAATACTCCCCCGCATTTGTTATTCATGCTATCATCAATGAATTCCAGGAATATTTGTGCACTTGTGTATAAATGGAGTATATACTATATGTACACACAAATAGGAATTATAATATGTACCTACAATCTACAAGGATGGTATACAATATTTTCCTAACACTTTGCTGTTTCTGATATATTCCAAACAAAAACAAAATATAAAAGGATCAAACTGAAATGTATGAATTTGTATATAAATATATATATATGTGTGTGTGTATGTATATATAAACGAATAAATAAATGAGGTGATGGTGGTTAAAATATAAATTTCGAGTTCAAATATGTAAGTTGGTGTATATGTGTACCATATATTGAAGGGAGGGAATAGGTAGGTATAGGGAGGGAATGGTATAGGAAGGGAATGTTTCCTAGTGAATGTATATACTACTTACGATTGCCATTACACAAAACGATGGTGGTGGTGTTGATAATCTAATTGGGGTTTATGGATGATGGGTAATATGCGGGGGCTAAAATAAAAAATAATACAAATGTGAAATATATTCTCTGTTTTTTTTTTTTCTCCTTTTTTTGAAAGACGAGATTGTACATTAAATCCTACGTACGTATACGTAAGCATATACAAAATATTTTCAGAAAAGTTAAGGAAAGCACAGCACAATTCGTATTATGTTGATGACATATTTTTCCATGGAGGTATATATATAGGTATAACAGAATGTATGTAATATGTACAAAAAGGCGTCAAAGTATATGGAAAAAAAAACTATAATGAGACCATCAGTGTATTACAAGACGGTCGTATTCGTGTATGAGTATACGAAAATCATCATCAGTTGCCTTAATTAGCAACAACAAAAAATAGTGCAGATACTTATGATGAGTAAGTGATGATGTGACTGAAAGAAAATGTTGATGGGAGAGGAAGGAAGATGGAGGTACAGGAATTTTTATTCTTATTTTTAATTCGAATTATAAAGAAACGAAATTTTATGTTTTGATAAATTTTGATTAACGACAATTTCCCAGGCTGTCACTTCGCGACTATACATACATACTATTGGAAAAAGTAATCCTTGTAAGTTTGTTTAATCCATATTTTTTTTTTTTTGTTTTTTGCATTTTCCCATTACCTTTTTTTCGTATTTTTCATTTTCTTTCTTTCAGATTTTTTTTTCCTTTTTTTTTGTATTGTACTATGCTGCCTGGCATCGTCATTGTTGTAATACCAACAGATTTCTGTATAATTAAAATTAGATGATTTTTAGAGTACGCGAATATTATAATCACACAACTGGTACGCATTCATTTTACCATGAATATAAGAAGAAAATTTTCATATTGTTTTTCATTGGATTGAAAGAAAACGAAAAATGTAACGAAAATGAAAAGAAAAATTAAAAAAAAAAATGAAGAAAAAACAAACTTAAGAAGCAAACAAAAAAAGGATTTTATAAATGTCGAGCATAAAAATTACTTCGATTTGGCACAGATGGAATTTCTCATATATTGTAGGTAATTTGTTGAATGGAGACGTACAAAAAAAAAAAAAAAAAATAAAAATGTTAACTAAAAAAATAAAATCACAAGAAAAAGTTTTTTTTTTTTTTGTTTGTCTTCATTCGAAATCTTATATACCCCTACTTGCTTTTATACATTTTTGTAGGTGTAGAATGTGTATCATGAATGTGAACTGTTGATTTTCTTTTCTTTTTTTTTTTTTGATACATATTCAAGGTACATTTGTACTCGTATTCGTTAGAGTAGAGTGTAATGTTGTTACGACGAACAAATTGAGTTTAAATAATTCTAAAACAAATGTTAAACTAACTATAAAGAAAGTAACATTCTGTTCAGTTTCCATTTTCATTATAAGTATGCACAAATTATTTTCGTAATGACTTTATTTTGATTATGAACGAGTGTTTGAGAAGAAAGTATGTGTAGTTTTTTTCAATTATTTTTGACACTTTCTTACTTTATATTTTTACTTTTGAGGTGTTTAATTTGAAAAAGTATGTTTTTTTTTAGATTTTTCTCTTTCTTTAGTTTCAAATTTTAATTTGTCTCAAAAATTTTTGAATTACTTGCGTTTCCTTTTTTTCGAAATTTGAAAGAAAACAAATTTTTAATTTAGAAATTGTACCCGTGGTTGGCAAGCAGTTAGTTGCCAAGAAATATTTCCAATACATCTTTTTGCTGAAATTGACAACAAAATCTCTGTACATGTACATTTTCTCTGCATTCAACAGTTTAAATTTTACAGATTTGAATTATCAACATCAAGAATAATGTCTCATTTACAACTCAAGGTAGATTTCGTGTCAGAGTAAGCGGTATTCACAATTCAGAGTAGATTACCGTATCATATTATATAGGAAACATTGAGAATTGGTACACAGGCTTTCAATATTATTTTCCTCTACCGACAGCGTTAGATTAGAAATACAACCTAACCTCAATTTCACTCTGGTGTAAGTTAGGCTGAGCGGAAAAAGGATGGTGCTATAGAATTTCTTGTGTGAAAATGAAGAAGATATATAAAAAATCTAATCTTGCACGTAATATATGCTGATAATAATTTGTAATAATTTGTAATAATATGTAATAATTTTTGACCTAACTATGATATCACTTTTCATGCATCTAATGCTTGCATTTATCAGAAAAACAACGTCATAAAGCTTGACATTTGTAATATTGTTGAAGAGAAGATTAGAATATACTGCAACAGACATATGATTCGCATAAATTTTTAAAAGTTTTCACTCAATCATCTTCATCCTAGGGGAAAACAGTCTTAATTTGTAAAAAATGTAAAGTTGTAAGGATTTTCAATTAATGAAATTATATCTAGTACGTACGTTACATATGAAAATGAATTTTTTGCGTATGCTACATAACTGACGACTACACTATGATTTGACAGTTTTCTCAAAAAATTGCGAATCAATTTGAAATATTTTTGAATTATTTTTTCTATTTCTATAGATATCCAGGGTACATGGATATTATTTCATGTGTTTTTATTTGTTTTTTTTTTCTAATATTTTAGAATAAACCCACATTCACAGTTTCCTATTTTGTTATTGTTTTGGATAGAAAAAAAAACTGGATACGTCATTACCATTTTGATACAATTTTAAGACACCTGTCTTCATGTTTTTTTATTCCTTTTTTAACATACTCATCTAAATATCATTTCATTCATGTGCACACATTCTTTTAATATTACAAAAATATTATTACTCGCGTATATTTTTGGTACAAATATTCGCGATATGTGCATTTTTTTTTTGTTTGATATTTTATAAATTTTCAAAAACAGAAAACCGGAATACTAAAAAATAAAAGAAAAAATTAAATGAAAAATAGAATTTTCATTCATAAGAATAATAAATACATACAGAGATTATAATATGTATACATACAAACGTTGTTATACGTTGTATACTCGTATTATGTTTTATGTATTACTTATGTGTTGTGCAAAATAAATTTCTTTTATGTTTTGAAAAATTATTTGTATGCAGGTATGTGTATGTACACGTATGTATGTGTAGATGTCAGTTGTTATTTTGGTTTGATATATATAAAGAGATCTATTTGAAAATACATTATATTTAATGAATGTACTACTAATACTATATAATATTTTACATATATCATATAATAATATACATAGTATACAGATACAGATACAGATACATACAATTCATATAAACACACATATGTATAGTTATTATCCTGCAATTGACACATGTTACGTGCATACTATACATATATGTACATAAATAAATATACTATTTAATATGTACACACATCTATGTATATCTATATATCATATGCATATCATGTATGTGTGTAAATTGCATTTAACTAATGTATATGAACGTAATACTGTTATCAAAAAATAAGGTAAAATTTTCATTTAAATTTCACGGATAGTATGAGAAATCGTGTAATTATTTTTTTGTGCGTTATGCCGCTTCTACATTCAATGCAGTGACTTCGACTTGGACTTCGACTTTTGACTTCATTGCATTCTTAACATATAAAAGTAGCTATCAAATTCTATTGCATTGAATGTAGAAGTTCTAATACTCGTACATATCCATTAAATCAAAGTCGAAGTTGAAGTTACTGCATTGAATGTAGAATCGACATTATGTATGTAGTAGTATTGCTTTGATATCTGTAATAGGGCCTTTTCGAAAACGCCAATAGACATGACGCATATGTATCAATAATTGATCGTGATCGTCAATAATTATTAAATTAAATTACAAAAGAATGAATAGAATAGAATAGAATGGAGGCGGATACTGGAAGATGTCATTGTCAATAAAAGGCTGTAGAACTAATGATGATGATTTGTTTGCGGAATAAATATTCTGCCATGGAAACGTTAATGATACTGATTTAGTGCCATTTAACATTTGGTTGTTCAACAAACTCAAAAGACACAAGGTCGTACAGTTTTGACTTGATTGAGAAGATAAATGTCGAATTGAAGAAAGTATTGAATAGGTTTGGCAGAAGATCGTGGAGGAGGTCAAGGCTCGGGGCAAGGGCTATAGCTCTAATTATTATGATGATGATTGAAGGACATTAAGGAAATTGATTTTTGGCATAAGTGCATTGTGTCGTATGGGACAGGGAGTACTTTGAAAGTGATGAAATTAATTTTTCAGAATCAATGAAGATTTTTCCTTTTATAAACAAATCCATCTTATTTTTTGATCATAGTAGTGCATACGATATATTTTCGTGGTAAAGCATATAACAACTTGTGTATATATGAGCAAAGAAAAATAAAAAAAACAAATACCTATGTATGTATGCGAATTTCAATTTTTGCAGTTCCATCCAACATATATGTGCATACACATACATTTTATATTATTCAACATTCTGTCATCAAAGCTCCTTTGAAATCAAAACCAGATGCCTATTAAAGCTTGTATAATCGGTGCAGTGCATACAATATGTATGTATATTGAAATATCTGCATGTATGTATGGAGTATTTGGTATAAATACGCATGCATACGTGGTAGTACATATTATCAAACATATTTCTAATACATATGTATTTCACGTGCTATACATCCTATATGTATATGGTTTTATACACGAAAATATTTATGCACATACATACGTATATTATATACTTAATTACATTATGTATGTAAAATGAATAGAAAAATTTGACAAAAAAGGATATCTGTGTACATAAATGTATAACCAATTTTTTTTTCGCTATTGAATGAAATATATTTTCGAGGTTTATACATTTAAAAAATTCATTTATTACTGAATATTTTATTTTATTTTATTCTATGGTTTAAAGCAATTATTTCATGTGTAAGAGTATGTACCATATATCCGCAAGGATTTTTAATTTGTGTGATCATTTGTTTTTAGAAAAAATTTATGTAAAAGAAAATTTATATAGGAAAAGGTATAAAAAACGAACATTAAAATTGTATAACAATTTAGTTGTAAGTTGTAAGTAAAACTTTTATTTTTAAATAAAAAGTTTCACCACAAAAATTTTGAGTAAACATTTTGAAGAAAACAAAGAAAAAAAAGACATTCTTACTCTAACATACTCCTCGTACATAAATCCTTGATTAAATATTAAATGCAAGTATCGCTGTATAAAACTTTATGTGATTGACAAATTAATTTACATAAATGTAACTATACTTTAAGAGGGCTACAGACGTCCAACCTGGTTCACAACTACGTCGTCAATCTAGCGATACGTACAGACACTAAAACAAATTGACAACAACTAAACTCCAATATGACTTTAAGAGAGAATTTTTTGTTTAGGGAGGTCTTCAGAATTTCTTGTTTGGTGTAATAAAATAAATCAGTGAAAAAAGAGAAAAATATGATCGAAAAAGTTACAAACATTAATACAAATACTCAACTTGGACTTCAACTAATTAAGAAATCACATCCACTAGAAATCAATAAATTTTGATATTTTCCAAAATTTTAACTAACAATCTAATCTATCTACAGATGATTCAACATGTTGACAAATGACAACATTGCTGTGTTGGCGACGCGGTTAACAACTAAGTTGATCGTCTGTAAGCTGCTTTACATATATCCTCTCCAGAGATTGTATCTACTAAAAAATACACGAAATTGTATAGGAGGTTAAATAAATCAACAAAAATTCAAAAGAATTTTCATAATGTTTTGACACACTATTTTTGAGATAGACTGTAAATATGTCGTCGTGTCGTAAATATAAAAACCAAAACAAAAGAATTGAAAAATAAAACTACAAATTTTTGTTTGTATACATAACATTCATTCACAAATATACATTTGTATGTATTTGTGTGTAATTTTTTAATATGAATGTTTTTGATTTGTGTAAAGGAAATGAATGTATGAGTATGGAGTATATTATGTTGTGTATGTATGTATATGTAAGAGTGTAGGTAGGTGGATTGGTATGTGTATGTATGTACATTCAAATATATGTATATGTACTTAAATAAAAGATGTGAAGAAAACTCTTGTCAGAGAATAGAATTTTAATTAATTTGATGGAATATTAATTAATTTTTCAATTTTTCTATGTATTCTGCTTGTATGTATACACACAGCTACGAGTGCATACATACATATGTATACATATTTACGAGTATGTGTGAATCGCATATCAAAATTATTCTATTTTATTATAAATCGTATTTCTTGTATACGTGTGCTGTACTACTATAACCTTTTTTTCTATAATTTTGTATATGTATTTTTTTTTAGTTTTGAAAAAAAAATTTTTCAAATACATTCATACACATTTTATAGTTTTATTATATTCTGCATTGTATCTATATATTCCTGTAATTCAGTTTTATTTTTTCAAATTTATTAAATAAAATAAAAGTTTTTTGTGCGGTTAGTTTTTCTTTTATGTAGGTACCTACTTGAATACCTTTTCATCAGTATTTTTTTTTTTTCGTAATTTTAATTATTTTGAAATTATGTTTTTTGTTGGTTTTCATTCCATTCATTTTTTACAAAAAAAAAAAATGTCTGAATTGAATTTTAAACGAATAGTATACAAAAAATTGTAAGGGATGAGTATTCTAAATGAGATTTCTAATAAGCTTATCCTTAGCTTACAGTGTTGAGTGCCAAACACAATCGAAGCAGATAGCATACGGTAGAAGCAGAAATACGCTGGTGTAGGCAAAAAATCTGTCGGAACCAATTTCAGAAACATATTCTAAGTAGATTATGCTGAAGGTTGTCATACTTATTCGTATAAACTAAAGAAATAAGCTTTCTCTTTAGTCTATGATTGGTCTTATAATTAAATTTGTACTCCAGCAGGCGGTAGCTGAAGCTTAAATGAATTTAGGTTATGCTGAAAGCGTAGATATGGAAAAGATGAAAGTTGGTCTACTCTTGCATAGCATTGGTTGGGTTTTCTTATTATATCTTTTAGCTTGTATACTTTTATTATATTCTACACGTCTTATTTGATCTGTGAATGTACGCAACGTACGCACGCAATCAGCACAGTCATAAATTTCAACATTACTCAAACACAACAACCATACAGATTTTCTGATTGGATGTTTCTGTTGTCCATTGTCCCAGTATTAATCTATAAAACATTCAACGATATGCTGATTGTATGTAACAAACTTCTTCTAGTTGCTTTGATTGTGTTTAGCGTCTCAGTTGTGTTAGGATGATCACAATCCTTATCCATCCTAAAATATAAGTATACTTACGTGTTTATTTATTAATTTTTTTTAAACTTTTTTATTGGTTTTCTTAATTTTTCTTATCAAACTTATTGTAAAGTTTCGAATTAGAAAATTACTTTTCGAAAAAATTCTATCTGTTGGAATGATAAACAAATTTTATACAAGTGCATATACCAAAACAAAACGAAAAAAAAATTACAAAATTTTCAAAATTCAATTAAAAATCGATTCAATTTTAATTTTTATCACAACCAACAACAGTCAGAGTGATATGTTATTGTATTTTGTATTTGCTTCTAATCTATATCGTAATTTCATGCGTACATGTGGACTAAATATCATCGTCCACAATACGTACATACATATGTATGTTTTTGATGTAATTTTTTTGTAGAGAAAAAAAAATGAAAGTAAAAATGTAAGAATTAATTTTCATGATTAAAAGTAAATACAATATAATTTTGATTTCTGTTTTAGACAACCAGCATCATAAACATATAGGGATGTACTTATAGAGCCTTACATACATTATACTCGTATTTCATATTATTGTATACTACACTTACGCATGTAGGTGGATAAACATTCATTTATCTACGTAAAAGTTTACTGTACGCGACGCGACTGTACCAAACGATTGAAGTAAATATGTGTTATAAAGTAAAATTTGTATTTTTCATAAATTTTCATATTTGTTTTATGTATTCATTTCAATTTCATTCAAACATACACCCACGCGGTTTATGTGGATGATTAATTTTTAAAAGCAAATTTATTTTGATGTAAATGTTCTGAAAACAAAAACATATACGAGTACTCGTATAAGTACATACGTATACTACCGCAAAATGTGATTGTGTACAATATCAGGTATGACGTTATTATCTCTTCTAAATGAATTCATAATAATTTTATTAATCTTTTGTTTCAAACTACATACAAACAGTATTTCCATTACATTACAGATTATACGTCTAATAATTCACTCACAAGAACATAGAAAAATATGTGTATGTATGTATATCAAAATCTATAAAATTAAAATAATTTCAATGCTGCACATCAATAAAAAAAATGACAGATTAAAAAAAAACACACTCGCAATTAACATAAATTCAATTATTGCAACATAAACAAACCAAATCCTTCCATATATTTACATTATATTTTTATTTACTTACATAGTATATTATCTGCATCCTTTCATGCAGATGGAAAATACTATTTTATCCTATGCACATACTAGTATCTACAGATACACACATTTCGTCTATGTTTGCACGAGCATTTATAAAATTTATCATTATCGTAACATTCATTTCATTCTTCAACAACGAAAATACAAAAAAAAAAGGAAAGGAAAAAGAGTAGAAATAGAATCGAAAAAGTTCTCAAAAATTTTTCCACAATTTAATTTCTCATTCCACATTTTTAGATAAATTTTATTTTTTATTGTAACGTTTTTAACGTGCAATGTCTACTATCACCTTTCTTTCATCATCATTCATTCGATTCGATACGAAATTCATTCCATTTTTGATTTTTTCAATTTTTTTCCTAATACATCATTTGATTCTATAGGCTATGCTCAAGTATGATGTGTGTATATATGAGATTACGCATACATTATATCTCCTTCACGTACACACGTTTATACCTAAATTTTGTTATGAATATCAGTAATGCGACCGCATCAACAAAATATTTAAACGATTCAAACAATTACGAGTACATAAATAATAATTTTCATATCACTTTTTCTCATTCAATTTTAAAATTTGGTTTGCATCTTATAAAATCACAAATACATCTAAGCGGTTCTCTTATAGGCTGAAATAGTTCACTAAACCCGGGCATCAAATCTCGAACAGAATGAAAGTAGTCACATATCCGTTTCTAGAAAAATAATTTTACAAATCATGGTAAAGAAAATATTCTCTGCAAAAATTTTCTCTTAAAATGCTCGCATGGTAAATACATAAAGAAAAAAATGTATGATTTACAATTTAAAAAGTGTGCCTTAAATGCTCTGTGTAGATGACAATAAAATACTAAAACGATATACACAGGTAGCCATCCATATTTTACGTTACATTAATCATAATCATTATGCTTTGCTTGCAACTTCCAATCAATATGGTTTGATGTTCGCATGGCTAGTTCAGTTTGAACCAAATAACCTACTGAATTAATGCACAACGATACAACATAAAGAATATCTAATCAAGAGGTTATATTTATTACAAGAGGTTATATTATGATGAATGTTTTGACTTATATTTTCATTTGTAAATAAAAATGGTGATTTATATCTTAATTATTTTAGAAGTAGAAAAAGAAGTAAGAAGACACGCGAAACGTATTTTAAAAGTTTAAAATAGTAAAGTTTCAATCTATAGAGTGCGAAAAGTTTAGAAATGCCCCGGGTGCCCGAGTTGCTAAAACCGGCTCTGCAAATACGTATGTATAGGAAATTTCTTATCTTTATGTGTACACATGTGTTTATACGTTTACGCCTTTACCTCTCTACCTTTAATAAATCACTTGATATGTATGATAAACAGTACAGGAAGAATCTAAAGTTAAACATTCATAAAATCACATTCAAATGATTTTCCCAAAAGGATATATCTATCTACTGACTGACTTACAATAATCTTTGTGCTACGAAATACCTATACATGCATACACAAATGGTTGCCTTGCCTTATTCAATGCCATATCATGCCGCATATCATCATGTAACAATCACAAATATTCGATTCGAACCTTTGGAGGCTCATAATTACTTAGGGAGTATACATACATAATATGTCAGTCATTTATTGGTTGAAGGGAGTTGAAGGTATTTTTTTTTTAATGGATCTGTTTTGTCTGTGTGCACTGTGTACTAAATCTAATTTATTTAATTTTTATAGCAGTAGCTATATAAAATTAATTGACTTTCGCACAATTTATATACGTTATACTCGTCTATATGTAATTACGCCAATCTCAATCCTTCATAATCGTTATTATCATTCGTATTATCGTATAATCGTAATTTCAGGATCAAAAGATCAAAAAGTTTTGATTTTTCTTTACATGTACATAAGGACGAGTGTGTGTGTGTGTGTGTATGTGATGTGTATAAAATATATGACGGATAAAAAGGACATAATCGAATGAATATAACGATGAAGTTAAATCACACATCATCATAAAGTAGTTAAAACATTACAAGTGAAAATTCATTGAGGAAAAATGAATAAAAAAAACAAACATTGTTTATGTGTGTGTATACAGTGTTTATGTACACATTACAATTTATGTATGTGAAATGAAAATATATATGGTATACTTTACTGTCATATATTGATATGAGTATGTAAACGTATATAATATAAATACACCCTCTTATCTAATGTTTACTTTTGTACACTCGTCTGTAAAAAGGATATAATTTTTTCTCTGCCATACATAAAAAAAAATTAAATGATATTTTTTTTTCAACTTTTATTGTGGTGAATGATAACTTATGCTTTTGTGTATATAAATGTATATGTTTGTGTGTATAATAATACTGGATGTATGTATACTGTATATAGTGTTATATGTACATAATTATATGTATTAAATTATATACTGAACTGAAATGAAACATGCTTTATCTCCAGCTGCACTGTCAGACGTTTTCCAATTATTTTTCTCCTACCACATTGAATAAATTTTAGTAACTATAGAGGTTGTGTTATAGCATCGAAAGTGGCGCCGCATTCTTCTATTTATACAAAAAAGGGGGATGTGTGATTAAATATACTACTTACTATACAATACATGCATATACATTTATACTTACATAATATGTATATAGATAAAAGGATCAATTTTTAAATAATGTGTGGGTGTTTTATTATAATATAAATGTGCACAGGACACGTACTCCTGTAATATTCTTGTATTATATTATATTGAATGATGTCCTGATAAAATATTTAGTTGGGATATTTCATATTATAGCACTATAATGTGCCGATATATTCATACAATTACTATACGTATAGACTTTTACACTCGTATACAAACACACGCTATTTACGTTAAAGTATTATAATAAAATTGAAAGGATATGCATGAATAAATGAATGAAACGATGAAACATTTCATATTTTTTCATGTTTTCTCATTGTTTTTTTTTTTTGCATTTTCTCACCATATACATGTATGTACCTGTATTACAAGTATATACAAAAAGTATAGAGAGGAATGAATATGAAGTTTTAATGAATGAAGTGAACATGTGTATATATACATCATATAGGTATTATATTATGCAGAAAGAAGTAAATAGAAAATGAATTTTTCACATGTGTTTTTGATTACCGGTCAAATTCACGCACATTTCACTGCTAATACATGCAGACATTGTATGAGATATGGTACGAGAGTAATATGTAATATCCATTGTGGGGTATCAACTGCACAAATAAGAAGGAAGAGGAGTAAAATTTCTTTGACCTGTATTTTGGTACTAACTATATAAAAATTACAAAAAAAAAAAAAATTAAATTTGTTTTCAACACGTTTACAAAAATTGACAAAAATTAATTTTTAATTTCAAAAACAAATTTTTATGTTGGAATTTACTCGTACGTTGACATTTTATAAATGCTGATTTATTGTCATAGTCATTTATTGATCTTAGTCTACAGTACGTCTCTATGTTTTCCTGAGTTTTCCTATAATACTTATATCTATGTATATGTCCTTGAAGGTTCCATCCACTCCAATACTTTCCTCACCATAGTGTTGGCTGGCTTTCTAAGCGTCCAATCCATCTTCATTTTCTTATGAAATGTGATCATTTTTCTTCTTCCTCAACATATAAGAAATTTTCATTCAAAGTTAATTTTCATTTCATATTTCTTCCATTTATACAACTAAGCATTTTTTAAAAATATTCATGAATAGAAAATCATTTATAAACAATAGAGCTTACAGTGTACAAATGTGCATATGTCCTTCTTATGTGTGTGTGTGTGTGTGTGCATTTGTCATGCATAGAAAATAATTTATAAATTTCAAATTATATACGAGTACGTGTGCATCACATATTTTTTTGTAATATACTTACTACGAGTACTATACTCATGAAGAAATTAATTGAAAAATAAAATTTCTCCTCATCTCATCTCTTAAATGTAAAGAAAAATGAAATAATAAAATAAAATAAAAAATACGAATTGTATTTGTGAGATGATTTCTATACAAAATGAAAAGAAAAACTATAGAGAGTAAAATAAAAATAAAAAAATATATAAGAAAATTATATATAAAACAGAGAGAATCAAAATCAGAAAACTTTTTTTCAAATATAAAAGAATGTCATATGCAAGCACCTGGTGCGTTGCTTGCTTTTTTAATGTTATATGTTCTTGTTTAAACAGAAAAATATAAATTGTATACCTACCTGTATCCTACTACTTGTATATGATATACACATTCATACTAGCATGTATGAAGATTCTTATAAAAGTTAACTATTATTCGTATGTACCCAGTAAACAAATCAGTTCGAGAATGATTCGACCTCGAATACGATTCACTAAAACGAATACATTTATCGATAGTGAACCGAAATCGAACCAAATGTGGATGAAAGCGGAATTCGAGATCGAATAGACTGTCGGATATTTCTCGAAAGATATACATAATTGTGTTGGTATTCGCTTTTATTTCGCAATAACGATTCAAGTTCGATTAGCTTTTTTTCAGTTACTTTGGAATCTGATTTGTTTTTATAATCAGATTAATCGGAGAGTATCAGTCTTATCAATTCATGAGAGAAAATATATAAATTTAAATGAGTATTACCACGTATTACTTTACTACTTCGCTAAAGCGAAACCACATCGAATTTTCAATTTCGAATAAGTAGGTTGTACGACTCACTATATGGAATTCATGATGAAAGAATAAATCCGTTTTAGTGATTCGATCTCAAATCTTTCTCACGAACGATTCTCTTACTGAGGAGTATTTTTTTATCTCTATTTTTTTGGAGCTCGATAACGTGATCGATTTTCAATATTTACTCGAAGTCTTGGCTAAATCGAGACTTCAATAAAATGTTTGCTGGGTACATTTATCTTATCAACCATGTACCAACATACAATTCTTTACAACAATTTCTTTAGAATGAACGTATGTAAGTGTTTTGTACATATTTAAAAATTTTTTCAAAATATTCGTACATAATACGAGTACATAAGTTTGTTTGTTGTACTCCAATACTTACCTAATGTGTAATTTTTTTTTTGTCGTTTTTCATTCAGTGTAGTTTTTGTTATTTTCATTTCAATGTTGCTGTTGTATATTGTTGTGGTTTTTTTTGCTATTTCGTTAGAATTTTCTTTTTATTTTCATTTTCATTTTTATTTGTATTTTATTATTTGTTTCCATTTGTTTTTTTTTGCTTTGCTTTTCTTTCGATTCAAACTTACAGGAATTTATTTGATACTTTTAAAACATTTGTTTTTCATTGAAAATGCAGATTCCGTAAATACATAAGTTCTCATTTCATTATGTAATACATTTTTATATACAGTCGACTTTCGATAATTTAAAATCCAGGGGACCAGAGAAAAATTTCAAATTACCAAGAGTTCAATAAGAGTTGAAATAACCAAGAGAGAGAGAGAGAGAGAGAGAAGTTCAATTCGCGATTTTTATTACACAAAAATAATAAATGTTTACTTTGAAAATAAAAAATTGTAATTTTATTTTGAGTGAGCGACTTCTATCACTATCATTGTCCATAATCTATCAAAGAAGGCTTAAAAGACTGTGAGCGAACTTACTCACTCATTCATCTAATCAAATGACAGGTTACGACTTTCGACAGGTTCGTGCACACAAATACAATAATCACCGAGTTCAAATTATAGAGAGTAGAGAAGCTCAACTTCAAATTATAGAATGTCGGTGAGCTAGATGCTATTCCTATTTACAAATTCAAGTTACCGTCAAGGGGACAAATCACAATATTTTTTTTTTCAATTTATCGAGTGGTTTCCAAGGGACCGGGAAAAAATTTCAAATTATCGAGAGATTCAAATTAACGATTTTCAAATTATCGAGAGTCGACTGTAATTGTATATCTAAAATACACTATGTATACGTCTACAATTATGCATGTATGTATATATGTACAATTTTTATATATAAAATCACCAACAGAAAACCATATAATAAGGTAACCAAAAGTTGTGTGTATTATTATAGTGACATTAACAGAAAAGTCATTATATAAATATGTATGTACTTTTGTATGTGTGTGGGTGAATGTATATGTAATGTACTTATGTGTATTTTGAATAGAACAAAACTTTAATTTGTACAGATGAAAATAAATATGTTATCGAATGATAATGTATGTGTGTGTTGTGTGTATTTGGATAAGTATTTTGTTCTATTATTAAATATGTATTTACGTGTATATATGTGGTACACGAATATTTGTTTTTCATTTTTTAGAAACATCTGTGTTACTTTTATAAATTCCTTTTAAATGTTAATTTCTGATAAATCCACATAATACACACATACACACACATACAACTAAAACAATACACACAAATATGTACAGTATAAAAAAAATATACAAAACAAAAACACACTTAAACTGTATACACGCTCGTATATGTATTCTGAATCCAGAACAAATTAACGACGTTATATAGACTTACGTACTACGTACTACCGTACTACTTATATTACCTGTGGTATTACCTATACCTGTGTATATGCTTGCTATGAATGTGTGTGTGTGCATACGTACAGATGATACGTTTTAATGACATTTTGTCGATTTTTCTTTTAGTTTTATATAATTAAAATAAAATTGAATTTCCTTTCATTTTTTTTTTTTTTTTGTTATTTTATTTTTATCTAAAAAATTAATTTGAAAAATTCGAAGAAAAAAAAATTTAAAATAACAATACCACAGATACTATCTATATAATATGCGTTTAAATTAAAGTACGTCATTCACTCTCGTATTTTTGTCGCTGGATATCTGCGGAGATATTTTTTTTTTGATCGTAAAATAATTATTGCTTTTGTTTCTTTGCAGTTTTTCAATGAAATATTATATAAATTTATGAAATTTTCCAAGATTTTCAATTTTCAAATTAATGAAATTTTTTGTGATTGTTTTGCAAATTATGAAGTTCAAATATGTAGTGGAATGCCAAAAATAAAAATAAAATTTCCTTTGAATTTGTGAACGTGCATACAATGAATGTTATGTTATACGCTTCTACATTCAATGCAAGTTAAAGTTGTTTACAATTGAACTGATATTAAAAAATTTGATTTTAAACCGCATAAAATGTAATAATAGTTGCGTTCCTTTTGACCAAGTAAAGTACTCCCAAGTACTCGGGAGTAAATTGTAAATGGAACGCAATTTTTTTACTTGGAAGTAAAAAGTAACCTTAAATTTCAAGGCATACATATTTCTAAGGCAATGTAAATATTGGAGAAACAGTTGCCCGTGCTCATGTATTTCAAATTTGTTTTGTTATTGATTTTAGATTCTTCATAACCTTAAAAAATAAAAAGCCACCTATTGAAGGAAACGTATAATGAAAATATTACAGACTTTAACTATTATTTCTTTAATCTCTATAACGATTGAAACACAAAAAACCTCTGACGGCGAATTTTGGCGTAAACAACCATGCATCTGTCAAGTAAATTACTCGAATACAAGAGGTGGTGTAGATGATCACGACTACAAGTACTTGGGAGTACTTTACTTTGTCAAAAGGAACGCAACTAATAAAGTAATTATCTACACTTTTAAATACTCGTATAGATTATTACAGTTTGTATCTTAATAAACGCATACATATTACATTTAATACAAATTTTTGTATAAAAGATAATAGATTCGATCATCCGATATATAGTCTCTATATATTCATATATAATTTCATTATTTTCATGTATGATTATTTATAAGTACATATGAAATGAATACATAAAAGTATTTTTATATAATATTTTTGTGTGTATTATGTAATATCCTTGCTTATAGTTAATTACAAAACTGTCAAGTGCAAAAATATGTATTTTATATTGAATTTATATTGAATATTATGATTTCTGAATTTTAATTAATTTCTTAAACGTGCGTGTTTTAATTCTTTATAAAATAATCATATAATATTTACTCGTACATTACATATGTACGTATATATTTTTTAAACATCTTTATACATACACTAACATATACATAGTAGTTTATAATTTTTGTAATGTAAAAATGTATGTATTTTTGTAAAATATTCAATGAATGTACAGTTCAGTTTAATATTATTTCGTTGATGTACAATCATGTATTGTATATGCTTATATAGAGTATTTCACGTATGAATATATTTCATTTAATTATAATTATTTAACAAAATATAGATACCTATTCATATATGCAAACATATATTGTGGATGTGTGTGTGCGGAATACAATTCTATATAAATATTAATTTTCAAAACATCAATATACAATAAACGATATGAAAAATGAAAGCTTTGAAATTAGATTTATGTACATATATGTACAGAAGAATAAAACATAAACATTTTATGCATTGAAAGGATAATATGGAAAAATTTAAAAGAATAATGATAATAATAATAGGAAACTAAATATACAATAAAAACATACATGCAATAGAGTTGTGGTGTATGTTCATAAATTTTGTTTTAGCTGTTGTATACTAGACAGTCAGTCCCAGAAGTACCTGATGGTCTGATGTGAAATAGCTGTTAATTTGGCAATCATTTGGACTGAAATTTTTCGAACATACAAAAGCTATGCATATACCATCTTTGCCAAGTTTACTCCCACAATTTCAAAATGAATTAGTTAAAGTTCCTCCCAAAACCTTTTCATGCCAAATTTAGCTCCCCCAGACTATTTTATATTTCCAAATTAAACGAGACTTTGTTCCAGACAAAAAGAATCATCTTTACTTCCTCATATATAGTAAACACATCTGATAATGATAACTAATGATCTCATTGCACTGGCATTTTTTGATCCTTAACTTACTACTTAACTACTTACTACTTACTACTTAGTACACTTAACTTACTAATTTAATATCGCCAAAATCTGTCAGTAATTCATGTATAGTAACGTTTAATTTATGTCCAATAGGTTTGAAACTATAAAACTTTAATTCCAATATTTCACATCTCGTTTTATAATAACCCAGCTGTATGGCCTAAGCTGTCTATAGCCTAGCTAAGATAAATTGTTTCTATGTGTCTCTACAGAGAGATACAATACACCCCTTTCCGTTTCCCTTATTTCCAAACTATTAAAGTTAATGACTCTGTGGTAAAATATTCGCCAAAAATAAAGAGGTAAGATCTTCCGTAGATGGCTGTTTTGATATATGTAAAGATATATTTTTCAAAAAAAATTTTTTTTTTATTTTCCTTGTTATAGGACAATTATATCTAGGATGACCCACGTTATAGATAAGCTTTGCATGTGCAGTACACAATCAATCTTCTTTATCTTCCCTATTCAAATTCTGTATCCTATACTCCTATTTCTATCCCAATAAATTTTTGGAATCAACGACAATACAAACAAAATATAAACGATTAATATTTTTATCCTTATTCATGTTATATAGACCATAAGTACATGTAATTTAATTTATCCGATATAGTACACACATGCATATTTGTATCTATGCAGATATACAATGCACACTAGAACATAATTTATTTCATAGTTCTGTTCTATGAAATACTACACGACGACAAAAAACATAATTGATATGAACTTACTCTATAGCAAAGCAAAGGGAGTTTGAAGAATAGAACAATAATGAAATGTTTTGTTTCTAACCCACACATACAATAATAGTCGTATATTATGTACAGTGAAAATACGATTGTAGACACAAATCAATTTATCTGATTTTATTTAAAATCAAAACAATGAATTTCATATTTTATATTTTCTATACATTTCGTTTAGTTCAACAATATAATTTATGTAGTGTACTTTACCTGTATACTCTAAAATTAACGTGTGTAAATGTACAATCTATCTGTGTGATTACGCATAGTATAGTACATACTATAGACATCCTTTATTGTTATTTTACTTATTATAATTTTTATCCTTTAGTCTTCTCATTTTACCATGTTAATGAGTTCATCATTTATTGTGTGTGTTCAGTTCCTTTCTTGTTTTGTTTTGTTTTGTTTTTCTCAATTCAATTGTTGTTACACGTATATATTTTTTTTTTCATATTTTTATATTGTATTTTCACCTTTTCATCGTAATTAAATGACTTAACATAAAAGAGTTGTTCGCAATCATAACTGACAGTCACCTGTCATACAGTACAGCGCTCCGTATGTGTACGAGTATGTAGTATGAATCTACATTTTCAGTATAATCCGTACTCCGTATAATGTAAAAGTAACCTAGAACTACCTTACATACGTCACCATATAAATGTTTACATATATTTTATTGTAAAAATATATGCAAATGTAGGGATGTAGTTATATACTCGTATACAATGATGAAAATGTATATATAAAATTGTAGGTATATACACACGTATTCACAACCAACACAATTACTCATGTCTCTGTTTGTGACTGTTCAATCAGTGCAGATTTTTTCTTCTTCTGTTACTTCGTCAAACTTTCATTATTTATTTTCATGTATAACGAACACATAGACATGAAATCATCTACAAATTTATGTAGATACATACGTACTTACATTTATGAAAAATAAAAAAATAAATATAAATGGAGAGAAAATTAAAATATGAAAATAATACACTATTCGTATACGTACAGAAATTTGCATTTGTAAAATACATGCTAACTGATGAATGAATCGAATGATTTTTCATAGAAAATAAAAAAAAATAAATAAAAATAAAATATAAAATATACATACCCGTACAAATATCCTGTTTATAATGTTACCTCAATGTGAATTGAAAATATTTTTTTTTTTTTATTAATATAATTATTTCTGTAAAAGATAGGTGTAGCGAAAAAATTGATTTGCTAAAATTATATGTACAATATGCCAAGCTATGGTATAGTATTCAAATTTTATTTAACAAAAATTCAAAAATATACTGAGAAAAACGTCTAAAAAATGAAGAAATAAATTTGTTATAAAATTTCCATGAAATATTCGTTTTCCATAAACTATTTAAATCAAAAATTAAAGGTACATTATTATCCTACGTCTATACTAGCAATATATACTCGTATGAATGACAATGGTAATACTGTTTGATATAGCAATATGCTGTGTATGATGGGAGGCATATATTAGCTGCTTTGGATTTAACAATTTCAAGTACTTGCAAGTAAAAAAGGTAAATGTCTGTGCTAGACCATCTACTCGCAGCTACTCATGAGAAATTGTTCAAGTAGATGCATGCAAGTAGTTACGAATAATTTTTGTGTCGTTCGTTATAACAATTTATCCTAGACACATTTTTGTATTCGCAAGTACTTGGAATTGCTAAATAGAAAGCAGCTATTATGAAAAGGAAAGCAATATTCATTTGAAAAATACGATAAAAATTAAAAAAAAAGAATATGAACAATAATTCAGTGTTTTCACGACATTTTCTAAAAAATTTCACGTGTCAAATTATTGTCACAATATTTTGTTAGGAACAATATTGCCCTACAAAGCAGAAACAATACTGCAATTGCTGGAAATTCAACGTCTATATATAGTCAATATTCATATTGCCATTGCCGACCATCATACTGCCAGTTGAATGTAGAGTTACAATCTACATCACGATCCACATTAGATTTTTCACACTTTCTTCAAGAAATTCTACAGCGCTCTATCACGCTCTACTCTTTTTCTGCTCAGCCCAAATTACAGCCAGAGTGAGATTGAGATTATGTTGTATTTCAAATCTCACGCTGGCAATAACGAAAGTTATTTTAAAAGCTTATGCACCAATTCCAATCTTCCTATATAACAACATACGATAATCTACACTGAATATTGTGAATACAATCAATTTACAATCTCGCTCGTAATCTATGAGCATGAGCTAGATTGTAAATGTACCTTTATACAAAAATATTATTATTGAAAATTTATAAATTTATACTGGTACAGATACCCACATTTGACATTTTCGAACTTGTACTCATTCACATGATCGAATTATTTTTATCTTTAATTTTTCTTATTTGAAAATTGGTATAAATTTAAATTTTCATTTAAATACTATATAAACATATAATACATACGGATATGACATTTTCAGAATAAAATTCTTATTTTCATAAAAAATAAATTCATACATTCATACACTCGTTTGCAGTCTTACATTATGTACCTACATATGTACATGGATATTTCATTTATTTGTAATGTCATGTGTAATATTAAAGGTGTCTAGAAAGGAATACGGAATAAGAATAACAAATAAGATTGATAGCATTTCAAATTATTTTTCTACGTGCATATGTGATTGTGTATTCAAATAATATTTATTTAATTGTATGAATGTATTAAGATTGTATGTGTGTTGTAGAAGGAAAATTAGAACAGTTGCTTTTCAATGTTTTTCAAATTATTGAGAAAATTTCATATTTTCCCACAAAATAAATTATACTAGGATACATGTTGTATTATTATTAAATCCTTATACATACATATTTTTATACTCTTACAGTATTCCAAATTGTAATAATTTTTTTTTTCATTCATTATTATAACATTTTATTCTTTTAGTCCTTTATTTTTTTTCTGTGTATACTCAGGTTTCATTCTCATTGTTGCTTCTATTCATTCTTTTTTTTTATTTCTATGTGTTCGTGTATTTTTTTTTTTAATATTTTCTTCAACATCTACTAAACAACATTCACTAAACTTTTGTTTTGTTATTGTATTTTTGTTCCTTCCTTACATACAATTTCCAATTCCTTTACTACCACATATTCTCTCATACGATATGTTTTGTTCGTTAGATTTTTCATTCGAAATTGTTGTACAGGATACATTACAGTTACAGATTTCCATTAATATGGGTACAAGTGTGTGTACAAATACTTATCATTTTGATGAATGTATATTTGAAGAAAAATAAAAATGATAATGAATGAGAAATTTTTCACGTGTATAAACTTTTGGTTTTATTTGAATATTTTTTTTTTTTTGTTTGCTGTTATTATGTTATGTTATTAAATTCATACAAATTACATAAACGAATATTTAAAAAGTTTGTTGTGCTATATACAGTAGTGGATTTCCTGATTAAACGCTCCCAACCGTCAATCGAAATTTTGAAATGAAAATTCAAAAATGAGTACACATGATGTGTACAATTAAGTACCTAATCATGGTATCGTAGCTGTTACTACAGGTCAATTATTGTCAATAATCCCTACTGCTGCAGAGTATGTATAAAGTAGAGGGCAGAGCAAGTATAAAATGTTGTTAGTTGATTTTTCGTGTTTCGTTATGTACAATATTCGCAGCATTCCACATTTTATTGAGAGAGAAAATAAACAATATCTCAAGTCTCAACTATGAATATACGAGTATACAAGAAAAGCAAGTGTGAAATGTTGTTAATTGATTTTTACGTGTTTTGTTATATACAATATTCGTAATATTCTAGTGAGAGAGAGACAGAGAGAAGCAGCATTTTCTGAAGAATAAGAATATGAGTAATTGAGTATACACATGATGTGTAAAATACTATTCGTATCATCGTAGCGGTAGCGTGTACTACGGGTAATTGATATTTTTTTTTTGATAGATTTTCTGCTTTTTTCTTATACATTATATATCAAAATTTGCACGAGTAGGTATCTCCTACAATTTTAATTATTTGTTTTTTACTTTTACATTAAAATAAATTTGAATTGCGATTCTTAATGCTTAAAAAAAAAGAAAAATTTTCTTTAAAAGGCATTGAATTTTGGCGAACAATTTTTTTTACATTTCCCAATTAAAATTTAGGTCAATTTGTCGCCGCCTATGTTGCCTATGCATAAATCCAGCCCTTGCTACATGTTATGTGTAGGGTAAATACAAAATTATTAATATTATTAAACGATAAATTAAGAAGACAAATTTAAGAATTATATGCTGTGATTTTACTAATCTTATCTGTGCTTTTACGTACCTTTACATACGTTTGTTGGCATTTTAAAATCTTCTAATAATTGTAAGTGTAACTACATATATACATAATATCAAGGTGTGTACCTATACATTTGTATTATTATTTTTTATAATTTCATTTATTATATCAAATTAATTTAACTGTATGTAATATACAAAAAGAAATACATTTGTACTTACTCGTAAATGTATAATATATAATATCCTTCGTATTCCAGAATACAAATTTCCATAGAACCATCATATAATTAGGATTATATTTCGAATACACACGCATACATACATTCCAATACATACATATTTGAAATAATCACGAATGAACGTATAAATTGAAATGAAATGACGTCAGTAACAAATATGAAATGATTGATTAAACTGTTGTGAATATTGGATCAATAAAATCAGATTTATTTTATTTATAATTTTTTGTTTTTCTTTGTTTTTACAATAGATATATTTTAATAATTTTCATTTTATTTCTGTTTAATTTTTTATTTCATTTTTTAATAATTTTGTTTTTATTTATTTTTATTTTATTTTTATTTTTCTTTCATTTCAAATTTAATTATCATTTTATGTTTAACAAATAAATTTTTCTTTTTAAATATTTACGTTTCTTATTTATTATACCATATATTATGATAAATTTTGTTGAAATAATAAAGGATAATACGAGTATGTAAATTCATTTTAAATTTTCTCATACATTTATATACATATACATACATAAATTTACTAATTTGTTTAGGTAACTTTATAGAAAATAGAATAATGTTGAAATTTAAAACAGCATTGACGGAATAATATTTGTGTTCTTATTACCATCATCATCATCATCATCATCATCATCATCATCAATAGATCTACAGCTTTAAGTGAGCCAGGGCTTTTACTCAAGTGATTTCAATATTTATTTCTATTATGAAAGCATTTATTGTTTTTACGTGGATTACGAATTACTGAGTTGTTGGTAAAGAGAAACAAACTAATTTTTTACATGATAGGGCTTAGACTCGCTTAAATCTATTTTATAGTGCTCGAATAAAATGCTTGAGTTACTTGTCGTCAGCAAGTAGAGTAGACTGAAATCAGCATTTCTAAGCTCATTTTTTTTTTTTTAGGAAGCTGGCACTCATTCACTCACGCTGAGTGAACTTGGAGAGTATTGAAACTCGGAAAATAGGTAACGAAAAATTGAAAATTATCATTTTTCTTACATTCGTTCAACTTTTACCTTGAATGAGGATCAAATCCTCAACTTCAAGATCAACAGGCATTAGTTGCTCTACCTCTGAACCCCCGATCACTTATGTATATGTGTACCCATATACTGATAAAATTAACGAACAATTTTTTTAAATAATTAGAAGTTCTTGTGCAGTTTTACCACGAACATTTTTCAAAATGCTGTTCGAAAATATAAATTAAGAATTTTATTTTAAAATCGTTTCATAGGTAGGATGGACTTAACTTAACTATGTATATATTTACATTATGACATTGCAATTCAAGTATTCATTTGATAATTTGAAATTTTATTTTCTAATTTTTTGTATTAACTTTTTGGAAATTCTATTTAAAACATTTCAATTTTTACTTTTAAAATTTATTTATGTTTTTCTAATTTAATTTTACTATGTTTAATTATTTCATTTGGTGTATGCGATTACTGATCGATAATAGGAATAACTACACGTATACATGAGATGAGTGTGTGTATAATTTGAATTTTTTTTAGTTTCATTTTAAATTTTATTTTTTTTTCAATTTTTTCACTTGAACAATTCTTTAATAAATGTTCACATTTCAAATTAATTTAAATTTAATTTTTTCAATAATTTTATTTCAAATATTCCTATAATAATAATAATAATTATAATTATATTCTTATACATACACAATAATATTGCACGTTTGTTATCTTTGTTATAATTATTTTATATTTTATATTCCTTATTTACTAATGTATATCTATGTATTTATCATTTTAAAATTGACTAAAATGTTTACTCAGTTATACTTATGCATTATAATTTTATCTTATTATTTTAAAACCTGTGACAGACGTGTGGTATATTGATGCTATACGTCGCATAAAAAATTGGTCATAAAGTATTCGCAAAAAAAAATTAACGTCTGCATGAAATATATAATTAGATTTTGTTCAATACAAGAACGAGATTTTTTGAGGATATAGTGATACTATGATCGATTTTTTATACTGCGTATAGATTATCAATATCTTAAGTTTGTCTTATCATTTTATCTTAAGTGATTTATACATTTTATGTAGTGGAAATTATATTTTATTTCATTTCATTTATTTCATTTTTAAATCTTGAATTCATGTTAAATGGAATTGTACTTTTAATTTGTGGAAAATAATACAAACCGTCAACAGAGCATTTTGTGTGGAACATCCATGCATTACTTCTTGAAATGATTTTGTACAGTTGAAACACAAAAAGCCTGTGTAGGAATTGAATTTTATGACTGAATGAATACAAGACTTAAATATAATATATCTGAGACAGACATGTGGTAGTACTGAAAATTGATCATGAATAGTTGTAGTGGCTGTGAAGTGTGACTGCTCCAATGTTAATCAGCGATAGAGAATAATTTGCATATCAATAGGCTGCTTTGGTACCATAGATAATAAATAATATGCTAAAAACTTATGTTGCTAATGAATAAAATCAAATCATAACACTGATATTTTCTATTAAATCAATTGTATATTTTGCATACATATGTATTGTGATCAATTTTCTGTATCACTTGTCTGTCTCTGGTATAATAGCACACTATATTGGAGACAAATTTATATGTAACATCTATTAAAAAATATTTCTTTACATTATTTTTTTACAAATTAAGGATACTTTGGAAAACTATTATAAAGACTATTCCTATGTACATTATTTATGTATGTGTATGCCTATACATACATTTATAATTTATACAAAATTAAATGTACATACATACCATATAAGTAACAAAACAAACCAGACTTTTTTAAGTCATCGATTTTTAAACTTAACAAAAAATTTTTTCAAAAAAAAAAAAATTTGAAAAACTAAAAAAAAACTAAAGTTAAAAAAATTAGAAACTTTCATCCTATATTTTATATATTATTATTATTTTTTCCTTACCCATGTTTGTGTGTGTGTATTTTTTTTTCATTAAAATTTTTTCAATAAAATTTTTGCTATCTATACATAGACAGGACAATAATTCTTGATATAGAATATTGTTTTCATGCTTCTTGTTTTTGTTACTTTTTTCTACATATTTTTATTTCTTAAATTCAGTATTCAATTTTAATTATTTTATGCAAATTTATTTAATGTAGTAGTAGTAGTAGTAGTAGTAGTAGGTATTAATCCTTATGTATTTATAAATGTTTGTTTTCGAGTGATATACTTATTATTGAATGAATATACATTATTATTTATGTATTTATAATGTGTGTTTAAGTATAATAATAATTTTATTTATTATAGATTTTGTGTGTGTATTTAGTATTACATACAATTAAAATTATCAGTTATACATATGTATGTGTTTAGATATCAATTAATATTTTAATTTGACTAGCATAAATATTTCTTTTTGGGTTTCATTAAACGAATACGTCATTTAGTACCGCCACCAGAATTTACACCATTCGTCACTGATGATGATGTATTCGAAACACCACCACCGGCACCGACACCAGATTGCTGCGATGATGATGACCCAGACTGTTGTGTTGACTGCTGTTTCTGCTGTTGCTGCTGCTGCTGTTGATTTGATGGTATTGGTGGTGATCTAACCATTTGATTTCGTAACGTTTGTGAAGGGTGTTTTGATACAGCTGCTACCGCTACAGCTGCAGCTGTCACATCTGCACGAATATTTCCACAAATCTATTTAAAAAAAAAAAAAAGAAGAAAAAATAAAATACAATCACATACAATAAGAAATATGAAAAATAAATTGAAGGACTTTTTTAAATTTCGATTAAATTTTTCTCGAAAATTTAAAGTAATTTTTTATTTTTAAAATTTTTTCTAGAAAATAGAAAAAAATTTAAAGTATCATACATATACGCAAAATCACCTTATGAAATTAATATTTTGCCACGAGGATAATACGAAATAAAATACATACAGCATATTAAAAAAATCTCTAATCTATGGATTTAACAATCCACTAAATATAACTCGCTTAAGAGTGTTATAATTCTCATAATATTCTGGTGGTATACCAAAAAAATTTTTATCGATTTGATTCTAATTCAGGATAGACCAAGAGTACATACGTATACATACATACTTCACGTATCTTTGAATTATGATTTCCGTTGTTAGAATAAGGAAAACATTTTTTTTCTATTCATTCGGTTTCTTATTATAGATGTACGAGTATTTTTCAATTTATGTTTGTGTGTGCTATGCACAGATGATAAAATTTCATAATAATAATAAGTTTAGGGGAGAATTAAATACAACACAAAAAAAAGGCAATAAGAAAAATATAAATTTCACTCACCTGATGGTGATGTTCCCAATCTTTATGTTGACAGAATGCGCTACAATAACGTGCCATATTACATCCAGTGCATGTTTCATTTGCTTTTCTCCCACAATTCCAGCATGACTATTTTTAATAATTTAAAATACAAAAAAAAAAAAAATAAAAAAGAACAAATACACATTTCGACATACAGGCAACTATGTACATAATCGTATGTAATATAAATATACACAGAAGGAAGAAAATGTGCCTGGATATGATTATATTTTATAATATTCTTATTTATTTTTATAAAATTATTGAAAATTCTTATAAATAAAATTTATGAAAAGGGGATTTACATTTTGTCCAGCCGATAAGGATGGTGATTTACTTTCGGCTTCATTATCGATCGAATTATGATGTTGTTTAGTCATTTCAACAAAAAATTTTTCCATTTTTAAACGTTCCTGTGCCATTAAATCAGCAGCACGATTTTCAGCAGCTGCAACTGCTCTTTGAATTTCTATAACTGCTCGTCTTTTAACCTAAATATTACAAAAATAAAAAAGGAATTAATTAAAGAATAAAACAAAAAAAGGAATTAATTTTAAAGAATCGTGAGAATATTAAATTATGTTCGAAAAAGTTTTGTTATCATTTACATTCAATTTACTCACTTGATTAACAGATTCTTCAGCATTTCTCTTGAATTCGGCAACTTTCTCTTCAGTTTGTCTTTTAATTTCTGCAACAGATGTAATATCTGAATAATTTGTTAATTGTGGATCGATACCGCGCTGCTGTAATATCGTTATGGCACGTTTCGTTTTATCGACCATTGCCGATATACAATTTAGCATTGTGTGAATATTTTTCCATTCTTCCTCACCATTATTCATTCGATTAATTCGATTATCTGTTGTAACACCAACACCACCACCACCACCACCAACTCCAGTATTGTTACGTATATCACGTTCATCTCTATGGTTAGACTGTAAGTGTGAGTTATTAGAAAGAAATAAGGAAAGAAATGGGAAAAATGTAGATAGAAAATTTTCATAAATAATATATCGTATCGTTCCTTAAATATTTTTCTTCTACTCACTTTATCTAATAGAACACCAAAACCTTCATTATGATTGCTGCTAATCGAATTGCTTTGGTATTCGAATAACGATGATGATGACGGTTGACCGTTACTACCTGCACTAACTTGTACTAACGCAGAACTTATAAGTGATGTTGCATGTCCATGTGATAGACGTTTAGTTGGAGGATAAATGTAATCGGACCATTCTTGTAAACTGCTACTGCTATGATGATCACCAATATCTGATGCACGTCTCTTGAATTGTAGACCATTTGTGACTGCAGCAGCAATTGAATTGGGAGCTGACGAAGATGAGGAGGGATTCGTTAATGTTGTAACTGATCCAGTCTCAATTGGTAAAAATATTTCGAAATGATCGACTGGTCCATGCGATGAGAATTCCATGACGCATGTATCGTTTGTTGTTACATACTGAAGTGTTGTCTGTAAGTGCAACGAGAACATAATATGTGTTGAGATTTGGTCAATATTATTTGGAAATACATAGTTATTTTCGAAATTTAAAAGCAAAGCAAAATAAATAAATAAATCGAAAATTACTTGATTTGTTGATCTTGCCAGACTAGCGATTTCATGTTGTAATAAAGGTACATGAGATTTAAGAAATGGTAATACGTACGGCCTCAAAGGATAATTAGTCACCTCTTGTAATGCAATACGGAACTCCTCAATTGTTATACCACCACTCTATATACGAATATGTATATGAAAGAATTAAAACGAACAGTTTAAAAATGATATCATTGTATGTGGATACAAGATACAAGTGATGTGGTATACTCACCGCTAAAGATAGTACTAATGCACGTATTCTATCACTAGATTCTGGATGTGTATCCTGTGAAAATTGTACCAATGAACCAAGAAATTTACGTATTTTACTTAATGCTCTAGACTGTTCTAGATGTGATGGTGTTGTTATTGCTGATGTTGCTGGTGGTGGTGTTGTTGTTGCACCATTAATAATTGGCGATGAACTAGCATTACGATTTGGTCTTGGTGGTGCTAAACTGGTATGATGAATTTGTGGTGACATTGGTGATCTGGGCGCTATTGCTCTTGCACTTTCTGGTGAATCTGGTGTACGGCAGTTATCTTTACTGTTACCTGTAAAATAATATATATGGATAGATGATACATACACGTACATTAGTTTTGTGTACATAATATGAAAATCGATTAATAAATGAATGAATGAACAATCATAATTAAGCATATAAAGTTCATAAGTACACAGTTGTAATGTGAATGTTTGTGTAGATGTAGATGTGTATGTATATGTAAATGGATTATTAAAACAGAATAATTTTGTATATATAGACCAACCTAAAATATTATTTGGTTTAGTAAATGAAGCAAGAGCAAACATGATTTATATACGTATATTTATGTATACCTATGTGAATATTTATACGAATATGTAAATATGTACATTATTATGAAAATTTTGTAATTCAAAAAAGGACAAAAGTTTATTGAATAGACAGGCCAAATACATATAATAGATAGATAGATAGACAGATAATTAAATCAATGGATATATACAGATAGAATGAATATTTGAAGTAAAATACATATTCAAATATCCTTATCGTATATTCAATAAAGGATTCAATAATGAATGCATATATACATATATATATAAAAATGCAATCAAAACACACATATAAACGCATGTATGTACATGTAAATATGTACATTTATAATAATGTAATTGATGGGAATTTGTTTAAGTTGGCCATATCGTTGGTTATTATATTTGAAAATCTCACATTAACATAAATGTACAATGCACATATGAATGCAAATGTTCATTACGTTGGTGCACATACATATATGTGATGTGTATATATGTATGTATTTCTTCGTATCTACATATAGGTAGGTGCTCAAATACGCATGAGAATGGAAATGATGATTCAAAAGTGATTATATAATGATGAAGATGATGATGATGATAATAATAATAATAATAAATCGAAAAACCCTTTACAAAAATACATATAGACATAATATGATTATTCATATATGTGTGAATGTAAAGTATTTTAAAATTTATATATATACTAGATGTGTATGTCCATGTAAATTATGTACATAGTTAAATAAATTCTATTCTTTTCGTAAGCAAAATGAACATCATGCATATGTATGTATATAAATGCATTTATGCTATGTGCATCATACCTACACACATACGAGCGTATGATTAGAATCTATGACCATGGTTATCTATACATATAAAATAATATAATTTACAATTGAAATTTGAACATGTGTTTGAATAATATTAAAATTACCTATAAATGTATGTACAAATTTCTATTATAAATGCTATCGTTTATATGATGAAATGGACTATACTATATGCAAATTATTTTCCCTATATACTATTCATAAACTATATACATATACAATACATACAAATGAACAGAGTTAATCGATTTTTCTATTATTGTTTTAGCATTTATTATTACAAAATTTCCAAATACAACTCGTACTCATGTATTATACACATAAATTATTTATATATTCATTCATATTTATGTTTGAAAGAATAGAAATAATATATGTGTATATGTATAAAAATTTACAGTGCTTTAAAAAAATTATGGGACAAATATAATTCAAACACTTTATAGACGCGTTTATAGACGGGCTTTATAGACGCGTTTCTAAAGTGGGCCATGCACTGTTCACGATTCACGACAATCTTTATAGTGAAGAAAAGCTCAAGGAAAACATATTATATCTTCAAATCATCCACACACACCTACGATACACTTATCTCGAAAATGATTGTCACGATAAATCAAACATTAACACATATTTTTTCGTCACGATTCAATCTTTTTCCCTTTAAGCTTTTCCGAAAGTTTTCCTCTTTCATTAACTCAATTTTGTCTATACATTGTGAGGAAGAGGAAGATTGTATTGTGAAGATTTGTTGTGTATTCTCACAGTGTATGTCACGACCCGGCCCGCATATCATGTGGTAAATCGCTAAATATCGTAGATTCATGTCAGTGTGTTTACGTTTTCTATTCATAAAAAATTACTCTAATCCAATAATTTTTTGACGGCACTGTATGTCATTTATATGTCGAAAATATTGCATTTATTATTGTTTATACGTACATATTATAATATTATTTTGATTATATATGAAATGTATGTTTGTATAGAAAATATGTATGCATATATAAATAATGAAAAGTTTATGTATGTAACATATATACATACATGTATATACGAAAGTGGTTTATAAGTTGTGTTTATCGACAATAATAGAACTCAAATTACCATTTTGGGGAATGAATTTTTTTTTTTTTTTTTTTGTTTTGCATATAATAATTTGAATGTAAAATAGGTAAATTGCATGATTGCATTTTCAAAAGTGAAATGAATAACAACAAAAATAAAAAAAATAAAAAGGAAATTATAAATGCAATATAAATGAAACTGAAAAATGGCATTGCATGTGAATTTTAACAATCCATCTACAATCTATCTCTACATACCTACTTACATATTCATTCATTCATTCATTCATTGATATTTAAATTAAAGTTCTCGCGTTGTGATTTCATTATTAAAATGAAAGAAATATAAAACGTAATATAAAACAACAACCACTACTACTATACCACAATTACAAAATAAAAAGTAAAATGTGCGCTTAGAGGTACTATCCATAAGGGTAGGTTTATTGTAATCAATTTTTGTACCTATTACAAAGGGAATTTTATTTGAATTTTATAAACTGAAAAATTTCCTATTGTTAATATACATATTCACGCACGCATACAAAGAAGATAGAGGTGTATATATGCATGTATATGCAAGTAATGTTGTATGGAGCTTAGAAACAAACAAAATTTTATTTCTAATTAACAGATGTAATATGCATAGAAATTAAAATCTGATTTGAATTTTTTGATAGAATGTAAAACGTGTACGATGTCCTTTATACATTCGTATATATAAATAAATACTCATCCTCATGTATGTATTTGAGAGCATAATATAATACTCGTGCATATTTATTTAGCGATCATTATTAATTCATTTACATTTAGATGAAGTTTTGATAGAATAAAAATTAATGCTGGTCTACTCTACAAATTATTGTCTGTGCCATTAACAAACCAAAATTTAAACTTAAAAATAAAATTTATATACTACTGAATAAATGTGTGAGTGCTCAGGTTCATATCTCTTCCTAAACAAACAGAATAAATGAAAATGTTTATTACTTGAAATTCTTCATTGAACTTTTCTGTAACTAATTTTATCTCATGGATCAGTGGCTCAGTGGTAAAGAGAAAATGGCCTACTGATCTCATAGTGACAGTTTCGATTCCCATCCAGGGCAAAAGTAAGAAAAATAGTAATTTTTAATGTCTTGTTGCCCATTTCTGACTCTTACTACCTCCAGGTTCACTCAGCTCCTCAGCTTATATGAGTAAAATAAACAGTGATATTGTCTTATGTGTGTATCCATAGTTTATACGAAAATTTTATGTTATTTTTCACACAGTAATTTCAAACATGAACATATATTGATATTCGTATGCACAAAAATGTATACACGAATGTATAAAGGCGAATTTACATCAATTTACCATTTCATTCACTTACCTATACATACTCGTATGACATAGCAAATCCTTATAACATATGTGTTTTTATATAGTGTTACGAATAGTGTGATATTAAAGATTAATAAAATTTGTCTGTGATACGAGTATGTGTGTATGCTTTACTTTACAAATGCTTTAAGGATATGTAGAGTAAATACGAGTGTACATTTATAGTGTACATTTATATGTCATATGTCATAAAATATAATAAGATATAATAAAATATATAATAAAATATAATATGTGAACATATTTACACATATTTGTACGAAGAAAGAGCTTTTACTTAAATTCATTCATTCATTAATTCATTTTATTTTTTATATTTTCCTATATCCTTTTTATTTTTGTTTTGTTATACATTTTCTTTAAGCACATAATTTTATGTACATATTATGTATTTATACATTCATGTATGTTGCATATGTATACGTTTAACTACTATAGTTATACGACTACTACTCTTCCTCTGTACTTCTTTCGTCAGTCAGTCTTCTTTTTATATCGTTTGTCTGATGTCTGATGATATATAGTTTTTGAGTCTTTTTGCATGTTTGTCAAATACACACATACACTCAGCTCCAGGATATACATATATTCACGTAGGTTGTCTGAAAAGTTTCTAGCGTCGATTTATGAAAATGATTCTTCTCGTCGAACTCATTTTGGATTCTACGATGATGGTGCATGCCTCACAAGATGATTGATGCAAAAAATTGTAGCCACTCTAGATACTCATTTGTTGTTGTTTGATAGCCATTTGTGTTACTCAACATCAGTATTTTTGTAAAAATGAAAAAAATCAAATATCGTCTTTCACACATTAGCGGTAGTCATATCGAAAGTATTCAGGAATTCGGATTTGAAATTGATTAATCATCCCCCAGCGGCTTTTTCCTGTTTCCCTAGACTAAAAGTTTGGTTTGGTAGACGGAAGTTTTCATCAAATGAAGAGGTCATCATCATCTGTTAAAAAAAATAATTTGAGCTTGTTTCTGTGTTAGGCCAGAAACTTTTCAGACACCCCTTTGTATGTGTAAGAATTTGAAATTTTTATTTTTCTTATTTTATTTTCATTAATTTATTTTTTTCACTTCTTATATTTTTTTGTGTTTCCTTTTCCTTTTAATTTTGAAATATCTTTGAGACATTTTATTATAGGGAGTACGGTATAGTAGTGGTAGTATTAGTATTATAGTGTAGATATGGCGTGTGCCAAACTATACAATTTTCATGTTTTCTTTATATGAATTGCATTCGTTTTCCAGATGAGTTCTATTTATTCTAATTCTATCCATCCTCATATATGTATGTACGCAGCTCTAGTTATATTTACTTATATAATAGTTACAGCACAAACATACATATGTACATATATATAAATGAATTCGAATTCAAAATAGTTAATATACATCCAGTAGATGTAAAGAATGTACATACATATATGCTGATGTGTGTATAGACTCTTTGACCACATGTAAAATTGAAAATTTTTACTAAAATGTGTATAGCATATGTATGCATATATGCATGTACTTTTATTTATATAGCATTGCGGTATATCTATATAGTCTGCATGTAATATAGGAACATATGTGAATTGTATAAAATGTACATAGATTAAAAGTTTTATGAAGCAATATGAAATTGAATATGTGTGTTCCACATAAATGATGTATAGTTCTATAAATGTGGGTTGTTATAAATGTAAGTATCTACATTGTACATTTAATACATGATCTTAGATGTAAGGATATTTTTATATCTTCTATTTATACTATTATATATAAAATTTATATTGTACATATGTATATGAAATTAAATGGGAAATTTTCTTACATTATCCAGCTGTATCATGTTTGTGTCAATTGATACTCAAAATGCTGTTATATACTATATAATGTATATCTTTATGCATGTTACATTCATTCACACATAGAGCCATAAATAAACAATATATGTACATATACTATAGATAGATACATCTAAAGTGTACATAATATTTTTATATGTTTTTAAGGCTAGGATTTATAGTTATAAAAAATTTCAAAAACAATAACAACAACGATTTTATGCTAGAAATTTTTAAAAAATTATAAATAGTAAATGCTTTTGCATAATCATAGGTGCTATAGAAATTGAATTTTTAAAAATTTTTATTGAAAAAATACAATTTTATTTTGATTATAAAAATAAAAATATAAAAAGGATTTTTATAATTTTTGTTGTAAAAACATCAGAAAATTCCAAATTTTATTTTGACACTAAAATCATATCGAAATATGATGATTTAATATATGAAAACAGAAGTTAAAGTTAAAGGATTTTTGGAAAAAAAAAAACGCTCTCCTTTTTCAACAACTATAACTAAATTTTATAACCAAAAATTAAAAAAGTGTTCCATTCAAAGATCATAATATCCTTTAGGCTATCTATATTCAAAATTTCAAAAAAATTTTATCAATCGGTATTTGCTGATATACTATGTAGTATATTTTGAGATCGAAAAATTACAATTTTGAAAAATTTCACACACTGGAAAAAGGAAACAGGGACATTTTTCAAAAACGTATTTTTCTATTTGAGACCAAAACTCCTTTCAAAGTATTTATATATTTCAAATTTCATTGAAATTGGTTGAGTAACTTCGGAGATATGTGGTGCAAAAGAAAGCAGATTTTTTGGTGCTGGCTAGTCTTAATGTGAAAATGTATAATAAGTAATGATATGTACTATGTACTAAGGATAGTAGAATATATAAAGCAGATAGCACACAGACAAAACCAAAGTAATACCTACATATAAAAGTGTATATTTGTCCGCATATTGTCTACTCGTATGTACATACACATAAAGTTCTTTAAATTTATTCATTTTTTTTTCTGTCTTCAGATTTTCATATTTTTTTTTACATAAATGAATCCATAATAAACACATCTACACACACACTTTTATTTACATGTGCAAAGTGACGCATATATTTTGTTTTCCTTACATTTTCATGAACCTTTCTCTTCGTTTTTCTTTTTAAAAAAAATTTTTGTTATATACATACATATGTATTTAAAAAGAAAATCATCACACTAAATATATAATCGTATATACTAAATACCTATGTATACCACATAATAATATAATGTATGTACATTTTAAAAGTACTGAAAGATGATTAAACATGAATATGAAAAATTGCGGGAAAATAATCGAATGATAACGTATACAAACATACATGTGTACGTACATTTATGTACATTATAAAAATATACACACATCATATGTGCGAAGGATATATATTATGAAGGACAAAAAAAAAAACCAACATGTGTGCACATACATACATTTCTATACTCAATTTTCAGTTATTATTGTCGTCGTTCATAATTGACTTGAGTATATTATTTAATAGAAGGCGTGAGAAGATAACAAGGTGGAATATATTAAAAATATGAAGTGAAAAATGAAAATGTGTATTTTATCATTATTCATGAATTTATTTATAATTATCTTTTCTATACTACACCAGCTTACACTATATACACAAATGAAACTGTGTAATTGTGTATAGTGTAGTACACGGTACTAGATTGTTTGTGACGTACATACATATTATCTATTGTGTTTAGGTGAGTGTACTTATAGTTTTACAGAATTCACAGAAAAATTTATCCAATAATTTTTATACTACAAATGAATATATATAGTATGTATGTGAGAACATGCACTTGTCCTATTGAATAAAATTAAAAATAAAATAAAGTATCTATAGTAATTTATTTTTATGATAGTATATGTTAAGTGTTACATTATTTCAGTTACATACCGTACGTTCATATAAAAGATTAACAAAGGTTAATAACTTTTAGCATTTTAATTTTTGATTTCTTTTTTTTTATAAAAATAAGTTACACACACACACACATGACATGAGTTCATATGAATAAAAAGAAAATAAAATTTAATATGTAATTATGAATTAACAATTTTAAAATGATTTTAATTTTACCTTTATTCCTTCGATTATTTGATGCTGAATCGTATATATCTGTGTCTGGTATTTCTTCTTTAATTATTGCTTTACCATCAAGTGCCATCTGTAAATAATAAAAAAAACAAGTGTGTAAATGTATTAAGAAACATATTTTTTATTGTTTCACATTATAAGCAAAAATGTTTACAGAGATATTCATATACTGTTTACTAAATAAGTTTGTTAAGACAATGTTTTTGGTCACTGCATAATAGATAATAGAGCCTACATCCCATGCAGTGGCGTAGCTACATAGGGGCTAGGCGGGGCAGTGCCCCGGGGCCCTCAAGCTCAGGGGGCCCTCGAATCCTTACCAGAAATTCGATCGAACTGAACTTTTGGAAATTTCTCCCATTTTCAAAATAAATATGACAGGTTTCAACCCCACTTTAATCATGACAACTAGGTTGAGAGAAATTCAAAAGTTATGCCTAGGGAATTCCCCTAAACGCTTTCTGTAGATTGGCAGTGTTGTCAATTTGACGGATAGTGATATGTGCGTTTTATTATTCATCGATGTGCGTTTTATTGTGAATTCGAGTTAAGATTTGTTTTTCGAAAACGGTTAAAAAATTAATGCTGTATCAGGAGTAAGTAAGCTAATGTCAATAAACTTTTTTGTACTGGTCAATATAGTGGTTCAATTTTATTTGATTTTACCACTCATATTGATGTCCGTTAAGTCAATAAATCGTGTCAAATCTATAGATTTCGGCTACAGCTCATTGTATAACGCGAAATATCGTGAAAAAAATGCAAGTCACCTGCAGTAGGTATATTACAACAATATTGTATTGTTTAAATTGTAGTAAGCAAAATTGTAACACGTGTGTAACTGTATAAAATATACTGTACTTATTAAAACTGTACAAAATATATTGTATTTGAACACCTGCAAAAGTTAAAAGGAAAATAGTAAATAGGAAAAGGAAAAGAAAAGAAAAGAATAAAGAAGAATTGTAGGTACATAGAAATTAGAAGATTAAGCATAAGCATTTGATTATTACTGTATAATTTAATTTTTAGTATCATTATCATTTAGTTATTGCTTATTGGCGACTCGGCAAACTAAGTAGTTAAATAAAATTTGTTAGAAAAGTAATTTGTGTTTTATTTTATATATATTAGAAAAAAATTTTAGAATTATTTATATTAGAAAATTATGGATAAAAAGAAGAAACCTAGTGGTGCATTTAAACGCAAACAACGCCAAGAAAGAGAAGATAGTAAACAAAAATTTCCCAAAATTGACAAGTTTTTTAGTCAGCCTTCTGCAAGTACATCTAATAGCTAATAGCAATTGAAAACAAAACCGCATCAAGCCTGGATTTAAATGAAGTCATTGATACTTTTGCGAAAACTAAAGCTAGGAAAAAATTGTAAATATAATTGTTATTTAATAATAAATATAATTGTTATATAATAAACCCTTGAATCTTCTCTATTTCGTTTTATTAGCCAAGCCTACACCAAGTATTAATTGTAATTTATGTTGTTACTGTTTAATATTTTTATTACCTGTCCTGCAGTGCACAAAAAAAAGCTTAAGTAGCTTAGCATTTTTAAAGTATTTGTATATTTCATATTTTTATTTGATAAAACCTAATCAGTTTACATAGCAGTGGGGCCCCATTTTTTAATTTGCCCCAGGGCCCTTGGTTACCTAGCTACGCCACTGATCCCATGAACACATAAACTTTAACGCCATCGCTGCATTCACATTGTCAAATGATGCTAAATGACGTTTTTGTAACATGCACAAAAACAACGATAATAACGTCAATTTTATAAAATGAAATCAAAAATTATATATTCGATTATTTCGAAATACATCTGACAAGCTATGAACGAAAACAAATTCAAAAGTCTTCGACAGTCACTGACTTTTTTAAATACATTTTACCTCTTGCATGTCAACGTCAAATTGATGTGTGTATACTTAGATATTGTAGAGGCCGACTCAAAACAGTTGACAATTCTCGCACATGTTTCTATTTATGTGGTAGTAAAAATTTTGTATACCAGATAAGATTTTGATCTTAAGATAGAAAAATATTAAAAATATTCAGTCGAACACAACTTGTTTTGTTTATTCTTTGTGCATAAATTTTGTATGCGCATGTGTAAGTATCTTTTCTGCTGCGCACGAAAACTTAATGTCATACGAAATTATTAACTGTTTTGAACGTTTGAACTATATCATGTATGTTCTACTTTGACTCTTCTGACGTTTGTCGTTGATGTGCTCATTGAAATTGAAAGTAAGCTACAATACAATGCTTAATGTTGGAGCATGTGTAGTATACACATATTACGCACACACAAGTATAGTACACCACATTTCATTACCGTAATCATTATGATATTATTTCAAAAATCATTCGAAAAAAAGTGAATAAATCGAACGTAAAAATTATTTTAACTTCTGTTTCTGTTTTTATTTGAATAAAAAAACTAAAATTATTTTTCATAACTTCATACAAAATTTAATATCGATTCACATATGTATATGAAAAATTATAATTCGCGTGAACTTAAAAGTATATTTATATAGAACCAATTGTGTTTTTAGTTTTTCATTTTTTTTTCAAGTTGCACCACCACCACTACTTTTTCCCAGTATCCATAATGTTATGACATTTCTGATAAATTATACACAGATTGGGTATACACAAATACTCGTATTTTCCATTTCCATTTATATAAATAAAAAAAAAAAAATGCGATGAGTGGTGTTTGAAAAGTTTGCAATGACCCTCTTAAAGAAAAACGAAAAACCAAAGAAAAACAATATTTTGAACTGAAAAACTTTTGGTACAAACAATCTTATTATTTATAAGGATAAGGATAAGAATAAATCTATGTATGTTCTATGTGCTATGTTTTTGTTTGTATTATTTATATGTACAGAAACAGATGTACGAATATTTCACCTTCACAACCAAAAATATATACGAGCAGTATATTTATGTATGTAAATATGTCCTCTTTCGGTCATAAAAAAATAAGAAATAAATTTTTGAAAATTATATGCAAACTGTGGTATTGAAAATATAAACTTTTCTTTGAAATTTTTGTATTTGTTACCCAAGAGGGTGGGTTACATATTTCGGCGGTACATGCATACGTATGTGTGGTTGTGGTGTGGTGTGGTGAATACGAATACGATAACATTTATCATTCGTTTGAAATAAAATCGGAAATATAAAAAAAAATTAATAAAATTAAAAAGTAATAAAATATTTAGATTAAGAGTATGGGCACATAATCTATATACACGTAAAAATTTTATCGTATCATTATAAATTGTGGTGGTGGTGGTGATGGTGTCCTTCTAAAATGATACAAATTATCAATTTTGAATATTTACATTTACAGACAATAACATTAATGATGATAAAATTTTTGTGATTTTTTATTTTTTTTTTGCTTTTCGAAATGAAACAAACCGCAATATTACATATTATTCGTGCATTGGTTTTACAAATTACCATTTTGCCACCACAAAAATCATTATTGTTATCCTTCTTCGTTATGTAGGTACTCGTATTTTACATAAAAAAATAAAAGGAAAATTCCAGTATTTTAATACATAAATCTCATTCCTTAAAAAAAAAATTTTTTTTTCTTTTTTGTTTTATTGTCCGAATAATGTTGTATATAAGCTTTAAACACCATATTGAGATGTTGTAAAAGATTTTCGAAATATTCCTTTTTCAACAGTTCAAAAACATTTATGTAGAATGTACACTCTTATATACTATTATATGTATATGCTGAGAAATAATATGTACATAGCTGTACCTATACCTAGCTAGCTACATACTCGAATGATGTATGTATGTATATTTAAATATTTTAGTATGGTATAAGAATTTGGAACATTACGATGGTCATTATTCTGATGATTGTGTAATATGAAGATGGTGTGTGCAATGGTTGTGGATGTCAAGGATACAAAATGATGAATAGAGGTATAGATATGTGGTGGGTTGGGTGTATGTATGTATGTAGCTTGCACGAGTACTATACAGATGAGTATAGGTACCTATACTATAAATGGTATAGAATTTTAAAATATTTTTTTTTAATTTTTGTTTTAAATTTTCTTTTTAGTCCGTTTTAGATTTTAAACTATACAATGTAAATCTGTGAGTATATATATATATATATATATATGTGTGTGTGTAACGTATGTGATAAAGGATGATATATTTATGATGTAAATGTATGTAATATATAGATATATAAAATGTACATATTTAAATTATAATATGGTCTCAGCTGTAAGCCTACTACAACTGTTTGCTTTAATGTCCTTGTCGATTTTGTTGTAAAAACTATATGAGAACAGAACAAATAATATTACATACACATATACCAGCACAAAATATTTATACGAGAATTCAGAAATGAAATTAAACTGATGGAAATGGGATGAGAAAAATTTTAGGTTAGGAATTTTTAAATATACAACACATTGTATGTACGCGACGATATACATAAATACACATATATGTATGTACGAGAGGAGCAGAGGGTGTATATAGTAGTGTAGAATATATGTGTATTGAAAGTTTTGTGAGAAAAACATAGGAAAATTTACAAATTTCATGTGTTAACAGAAGCAATGTGTTACGTACGTACACGTACATACGGTACCGAGATTGTTGTATACCAGTGGTAGTATAGTGTGTCAGCAGCATATAATATGCGAGGAATGTAGAAATACATTTCTATTGAAGCAGCAGCAGTTTCAGCATAGGAAAAAAATAAATGTTGTACTCTAGAATTAAAAAATATTGATAAAACTTATCATAAATGTGTACGTATGCTTTATATTTTTATGCATAGAGAGACATACATATGCTTGTATGTATGTATATATGTATTTGTATTAGTATGTTTATAAAGGATATTTTTGTGATAATATAAAATATATTATAGGACGATTACATATATTTTTGAACTGTCAAAGAAAGTGGGAATGAATAAAACCAGCTGCTGAATGTTTCAGACACCTGTGACGATATATGTACGTATATACGAGTATGTACTCGTACACGTATAGCATACAGCAGATTGTACATATGATTAGAGGTTAAATATGGGAATACTTTTACTGTACTATACTAATAATATTACTAATATTTGTATGCATAAATTGTAGAGCAGATAATGCGTGTATGTGTATGTTTAAGAGAGAGATCCTTGAAGCAAATAATAAAACAAAATTAAAAAAAAAAATGAAATAAACAAAAAGAAAAAACATAAAAGAAAAAAAAGGAAATAGGGAAAATGTAGGGAAATGGGATGAAAAAAAATAAATATGAAAAATAGCAATCGTCATCGTGAATGTGGATAGAAAGTAAACAGCAGTACCAGCAATTTAAATATATAAGGTAGCAGAGTCAAGCATAAGGCAGTTAAATAAGTATAGTTGATGGCACGTATATTTGTATATATGTGTAAGTAACCAACGGATGCCAACGGTTACTTTCATCCATCTATCCATACATCCATCCATCCATTCATCCATCCATTCATTCATTAATTCATCCATCTTTCGAGATATGAATGTATATACTCGTACATAGCTGCTAGCAAAAAACAAACATATGTAGTTGTAATCAACTAGCAACACTGTGTATCTTTGAGCAATTGCATTTGCAAGTATGTATGTAAGGATACACGTAATGTAAATGCACACACATTTAAAAATACAAAATAAAATAAAAACGAAAAAAAGTTTTTAAAACAGAAGCAGATGACGGAAAATTTATGTTTTATGTAGATACATTTGTAGCACATATAGACATTCAAACAAATATAGGACGAAGTTGTATATAAATATACAATAAATGCGAGTTTATGGGCAACAACAGACACATATTCATAACAGCAGTAAACTGCATAACAGAAAAATATTATATAGCAGCTGTATTCGAATTAATAAAAAAAAAAGGACATTTTTTGATCCGTTTAATTGAACGTATGTGCATACATACATCATATGCGCGTATACATGAGAAGAACATTTGCCCATTTCCCAATATGCATTTTATGTAATGTAATGAAAATGTGAACTAATTTAATAGCTAATGATGACGGTGATGATGGTGATATTCGATGGACGACACCTTTTTTTTTGTCTGGTGTGTACAATTGTATGAATTTAGCTCTGCTACAATGCATCATGATGTGTTTAATTATATTGCCATCATATCAAGGCAAGATGTGTGTTTTTTGTTTTTGTACATTTTGGGCTAAAATTTTGATGATATGATAGTTAAAACAAAAATTTTTTTTTTGTCACATAATGTACACATTAAAATTGTTCCACATACGAATACGTGTTGGTTACATTGGTAGGTACCTTTGAGTTTTTTTTTTATTTTTCATCTCGAAAGCTTAAATTTGTGACTATAATTTTCTGTTATATTTTTTTTTTTTATTACTATTATATTCCACATCCACGAATACACGAATACATACTAGCTTTATATAGTGACCGCATAAATGCTATTAAATGCATATGTTACTATAATTTTACCCCCCAAAAAAATATAGGCACGTGTCAAAGTCGAATTCAATTAAAAGCAGGTGTCATTGATGGTTTTTTATTCTGTATAAATAAAATGACCTTTGTGCATATGTTATATGGTCATGTATATCTGTAATGTATGTACATAATTTAGATTTTTCACCAACCACTATTATACTATTTCCTCCACACCATTTAAAACTTAAATGGGATGTATTTTCGGAAAATATCAGATCATACCAAAAAATTATATTAAATATAATATTGTAAAATGTCTGCAAATGTATATGTGTATACATATGTGGTTAATATATAAAAATATATATAAGATGAGATACATATGTATATACACAGACAAAGGCACAGAATAATATTCATGGTCCAGTTGCTATCAATATGTAATCGAGGCTAAGGTGTATATAATAGGGTAAAGTATAGATAATTTTAAAACAGAAGGATGTAGTATATACATTACACTCGTATGTCTGAAGATATTATTAGTACTATGTACAGATAATGTATATTTGTATGAATGTTCTCCACTGTACATATGTACAATTCTACACAAAATAAAGTATGGAACGAGCGGGCGTATATGGGAATTATTCCAGTGGGTAAACAAATATTAAGATATTGGTTAAAAATGTACATTCATATACATAATACATGAGTAAAAGTTTTTTGTAATATAGTAAAATTGATAGCAAAAATATGTAGGTACATGTCCTTACACACATTTACAATTGTATTATCCTTTTATATTTAACACCTTAACATTTTGTATTTAAGTACATAGTATATCCTTTTTGAATGAAATTTTAATTTGATGATGATGATGGTTCAAATGATATATGATCCTTTTTTAACATCATTTTATCTTATCTCTATAAATGTAAGAGTACAAGAGCACAAAAATGTAAGAGTATATGTATGTACATTGTATATTTATCTATGAATGTGAATGTATAAAATTTTATATATTTATGTATCTACATATAGATAGTGTGCTATCCTATCTTGCTATCCTATATATATACACGTATAAGTATACTACAATTTAAATAGAAAAATATTCTTTTCGTGCGTTTACATAAAAGAAAATATTCTTTTGTCGAGATAAAATGAATTTAATAAGAAAATTTTCTTTCATTTTGAAAAATTAATAGTGTTTATTCTTTATTGAATGCGGAATACAATACAGTATAGAATTACTTTGTGTAAAATACCCGCATTTACGAATACATATACGTATATACAGTATCGTATTCTGTATTCGTATTTTGTTAAAAGTTTGTAATCGTATTCATGTAAATGTTGAGAAAGAAAATTTTTCAAAATCCATAATAGATTTATTTTATATCAGTATAGAAGACAGATCTAAGAAAATTTATAAATACGCATTGTTGGAGGGATTGAGATAGGTAAAGGGATAGGTATAGGAAGGCTTTGTACCTCCTGTAGTCCTGTAGAGACATACATACGATGTACTTATATATACAAACAGAATATAAATCTCGTTTATACGACAAATTTAATGCGGACTGAGTAACTTTGACAGATTTAATGCGCTAAGGTGAAACTTCTCAATTCAATGCATCCTAAAAACCTTGCAAAGCTAATCTTTGTTAGCTGTGGTTTTAATTTTTCATAGCTGAGCAATGAGCAGAACTGTCGTGATTTCAGTGCGCATCGACTCAATTCGAATCAGTGCTTTATGCATTAATATTAATCAAACAAATCGGATTTTTTGTGATACGTGAAAATATTAAAGGAATTCATGGAAAAATGCAGAAGTGGAAAAGTTAATTAGGTCGGATACATTGTCATTTCAATGCCATATTATAGTGACTCAAACTCAATACGATTTATGCATAAGCATAAGCATTGAACAAACCATATCGAGTCTGCATGATTCTCAGTTCGCATTGAGTTAACTGCAAATTAAAGCTGAAGGACTGAAGCATAAATAAGATATAAAAAAAGGAAATATATACTCTCATATATTTCCCGATAGGTATAAATACATACATATTTTTATCCTTATGAACGTACATACTTACAGAGCTATCTACACAAGTCTTAAGTACTCATTTATCATCATTGTATAGAAAAGGTTAAAATATGATAAAAAAACAACACATTCATACATAATATGTGATAACAGATACTAGATAAATAAAATAGAAGAAGAAAATTTTCTTTTGTAAAATTCATTCTATACCCGTATTACATGTACGTATATATCTACGCATTTCTTCGATTCCATTATTATTTTCGAAGAAAACTGGAGTCGTACTTTTAAATATATTTTTTATTTTTGATATTTATTCCTTTTATTTTTCATATTTTCAGAAAAATATTCGTATACATACTTTTTTAGATAGGAAAACATTTTTTTTTTTTAATATTTCAATACTTATAGGAATAAATATATCTACTGACTGTGTTTATACTGTATATGTGTTGAGTATTGGTATGAAACGTTAAAACGGAATTTATGCGTAGGATATAAAAAATTACCTTCTGATAAAGAAAATGAAAATGATTTTCTTTTTATATATTTTTTTGATTTTTTTTTATTCAAACTTTTCCTTTTGCTGAATTATTATTGTAGAAAAAAAATGTAATTTTCAATTTGAGAAAATACACGTGTTTAAAATAAACGAAAAACGTAAATTAATTATTTCCAAGAATTGAACAATAATAATTCCAATATTTTGGTTTTTCTGACATAATTTCAAGAAATTCTTCTCCATTTTCGCTTATTACAGCCACTACAGTGCAGTACATAATTTACACTAGAAAAGGAGAAGAAAAACTACTAATGTATTCGCTTATCTTTACACTTTCATTTCTACTCCTCTTTCTACATCTCAAATACTCAAAAGTTCAATAATCATGCTTGTTTACAAACGAAAATATGGGTCAAAACAATTATTGGTTTTTCTTTTTTACACGGATCTGGTTTCAATTTGAAATTTTTCTTCGTACGCGCCGCGCCGCGCCTACTACAGAGCAGCACATAATTCAAGACTACTATCTTTCTACTTTTCTTTCTAATCTTGTTTTCACTTCATTTTCTTCTCAATCTGCAATTCTTCTTCGTACACGCCTAAGTTTAGTACAAAAAACAAAACAAGAAAAGAAGGTGAAAAACTAGATTGGTGTAAGCAAGTAAAAGCTAAAAATGTTTTGACCTATATTTTCATTTGTAAACAAACATGATCATTGAACTCTTGAGTATTTGAAAGTGGAAAGAGAGAAGAGAAGTAGAAATGAAATATTTATTCATTAAATTAAATTCAGTTTTTTTTCTTTGTGTTGTTCAATATCCCTTTATGAGAGCCTTAGCTTTCATTGAATAGATATTCTTTTCTTTATATTTTATAGCTTTTTTGTTGTTTTACAAATTGATATTTGTCTGTAATTTCGAGTTCAGTTTATGGATAAGTATAAGGAATATGTTCATAAAACATAAAATCATTTTGCAGATACTTAATTAACACATAGTAATTATTAAAAGTAAATTTAATTGTTCAGAAATTAATATTATTTACCTATACCGACGAAAAATAATTAAAATTGATTTTTAATTTCCGATTTTTCATATTTTTTGTGTGTATATGTGTATCAAAAAATTTCTTTACAGAACATTAGGAAAAAATAAGAAATATGAAAATTATTTCTGTGCCATGAATAATAAATTCTGAAGCAGAGAAAAATATTTAAAAATTCATGCCGTATGCCGTATTCCACTCATCTCTGAATCGTTATTTGTCATACCTACATAAATTTGTGTATGAATTGTAGCAGTCAATATTATATAATATGACACATCATTTCTATATATGTACATATACATGGAAAACACATCATTAGTATTACTGGTCTCTACTCTGTCTGTTTGTATTTGTGAAATTGTTTTTAAAATTATTTTATTTATATTTTGTTATTTGTTCAAATGAAATTTTATATACACAAGTGTATACATATATTTTATTTACATTTATTACCTCTGTTGTGTATCAATCTGAATTGAATTTTATCTGAAAAAACCTTTCATTATATTTCAAAAGCGAATAGTTAGAGAAATATATATATATATATTTTTTTTTTTGTAAAAGTAAGGAAAAAAAAATTTGAAAAATATGCACAGTCCATATTTTCGTGTATTGTTTTTGTTTTAAATAAAGAAACATGCCTATTTTCAAAAGAAAAAATATAAAATATTTTATATCAGTGTTACCACTCTAACAAAAATATTTTGTACCAATTTCAACTTGACGACTACAGTGCTAAAAATCTCTAGTACAGAGTTCATCAATTATTATCACGACTTTTTGAATGAATTCGTATTTACTGAGTAGAATGACGAGTACAACATTTTATACTATACACTCTCTGATAATTGGAATTGGAATGAGAAATAGTCGTTAATTTCTTAACTATACGATTCGTAGTAGTGGGGTAATTGTCACATAGTTGACTAGCACGGTATATATAGAATATGTCAGGTATGTCAGAAATGCGTATATCGTGGCTGACTGGTTTAGTTTTTATAGTATTCTATAGAACACATAACACATAGTACACTACATTAGTCTCTACTCTAGTTACCTCTGTGCTCTGCTTATTTGTTTAGTTTATTGCTAGTCTGTAGCAAATAGAATCCATTCACTTTCATAGAACACATACCTGAATTTCAATTCTTGAGAGAAATTCATTTTCTCTCTCAGTAAAACATACAGGAATCAAAATATTCATGGAAATTGTAACGTGGTGAAATGGAAAAACACAAAAAAGGTATAAAAATATGATTAGCTGTGACACAAAAATTTATTTTTCTTTGAAAATCCCAAAATGTTGGAAGATAATTACCAAAAAATTTGTAAAAATTTTTATTTTCTCAATAAAATAAAACGTATTTCGTTTCCGACAATTAATACATATGCATTTAAATAGACAATACACCTGCTTTTTTATGTACTGTGCAGGGTATTTGAAATTTTTTGGTTGGAATTTCAGATGAATTCACCAATAAACTACATATAGAGGTATACTTTTAAGTACAAATTAGAGTAAAAATTTTCAAAAATCTTTGATGTGTCTAATCAACAAATTTTTCAGTCCTTTTCAGCTAATTTTAAACTAGCTATGACGTCTTGTTCATGTCATTTTCATTATAGGAATTCGAATATTATTTGTTTATATAAATTATCACCCTGTAATCCACGTAAATTTAATGTACTTTAACTCATCATCGATAAACATATGCAACAAATTTTATGTCACCTAAAGAAAATATTAAAAAAAAAATTGAATATTTAAACAGTAAAAATAGTTGCTAAAAGATGTGCATCACATACATAATAACTCATCACATATGTACATATTTTTCTTGTTTATTTAATTCTTCGTCATACGTACAGTACGTACAGTACGCGTATAGTTCATCACTAATGAATTCCACACTGAGTATATGTGTATTTGAACAACCGCAATCAGTCAATTTGAAACACAACAGATTGTGAAAATAATTCATTTTCAAGTGAGATATGTGACGAGTACGTATGGTACGTGTAATAAGTAATGTAATGTAAGAACATTATGTGTGTATGATTAAAATATGCAAAAAAATTATTATTCATCTATTTTCATAAGAATGTATTATGCACATAAATGTACCTAATATTATGAATAATTTAATGATTAATATCATCCTTATGCATTCGTTTTAGCAGAGTAAATTTTCATTTATTCGCATACACATTATTATTACTATTAACTTTGCGATTTTACTTATTTTCATGTAAAATGGAATAGATGAGTAAATAAAATCGTATCTACATCTTTAGGTATACTAGATATGTCATGACTTTGAAAGAAAATAAAAGAAAAAAAAAATAACGAAAGAAAAATTTTAAGAAAAACAGACTGAATCCATTTAGAATTTAAAAAAATTCAGCTGTGAAAACTCAAAAAAATTTTATTCTCGTTTCTCGTTATATACTCTACAATCAAATGAATTGAATTGAATAAATGAATGAACTCTATTCTATACTCGTATAAGTATGAGTATCTACTCACTTACAGGCGTACATAAAACATATTATTTTTTTTTTAAAACAAATAAAACGTTATGATAAAATCCAAATGCCATGGTATGACACATGCATTAAAATTAAAAATGAAGTATATACACTTGTGTATATGTATGTCTGTAACAAAAAAAAATGTTTTCATCGTAATAAATTCACAATAAATTCCATCTTATTTATAATCTCTGAAATTGAAAAAAATAATTATTACATTACTTGTATAAGTATTTCAATTTCAATCCTTTTGATAAGTGGTTAGGTTATGATGTCTTGAAAATATTTGAAATTTGTTAGTTGTCAATTTTTGAGAGTGGTTTTTTATTGCCTTTTCTATTCAATTTCAGTTCAGACTTTCCTTAATACCAGCACAAAACAACATCGATTTTTAAATTGAACATTGAACAGTTGCATGGACCATCATTATATTGAACTTGAACACTCGGTATTGTTTGGATTGAACATTTGCGTGGATAGTTACATAAATTTGAAAATTTAGTGTTTTTTTATTTTCGAAAAACTTGCGTGAACAATAAGGCGGCCGCTGCACATGAACGACACTCCTTGTCGCGCGATAGTTTATCGCAAATGATTGCACGACTTAGCAGAACTAGTGTTTATTTTATATTAAACAATATACACACCTGCGTTTGCGACAATTGTTGCTGAGACACCTCTGCGACAGTCTGCAATCGAAATGTGCCACAGATGTAATGCTAAACCGAACCGCTAATTTTTTGCGACACTTCTACGACAGACCGACACCAACCAACCAGTCCATTGTGATTAATTAACCAGTGTGCACGTGCGACAATTTACAGCAAAAATTGCTACAGAAAATATTGACAGAATTAATGTTTAGATGAAATAAAAAATATTAAGTTCTGTGAAGTTCTGTGAAGAACCAAGAAATATTAAAAAAAGTCGAAAAAATGTTTTTCCATCGATAAATAATGACGATACAACAAACAGTGTCGCAGCAAAAAGTGTCCTAATTGTGTTGAACACCTGCATTCTGTAATCAAATCGATCATTACATTTCATTTTGCACAGCATATAAGAAGCAACCGCCATCATTTTTCACTTTAGCTTTAGCATCAGTCGTATTTCGTATTAATCGCAGTCATTCTTAAAAATTTGTCATCATAAATCACAGATTATTTTGTATATTTTTGTTGGCAATTAAAAACCGTTTGTAAAAATAAATGACAAAATGTTTATAAAGGTAAAAGTGTAATTTGTATTTTTCAAAACAATCGCATCCTTGTTAGCTCATTAATAATTACAAATTTTAAATTTCTAAAAATTTAGTAGTTAATCATCTTTCTTATTTCAGTTACAATGTTAAATTTGAATTTCTTTAAATGTTCAATTTTATTTTCTACACATTTTTCTGTAAGGATATTTTTTTGAATATAATTTTTTAAAGGATTAAAATTTTTTTTTTCTTTTTTTTCTTTTTTTATAAACATTTGTAAAGTATGTACATGCATTTTTTTTTTTTTTTTGTAATTTAATCCCTTCATCATAATGATTTCATTACATACATTCTAGCAATACTTATCGGTCGTATAATCATGTGTATGGATTTGATTTTACAAAATAGAAGTGTCAAAACAGGGTGTGCATGTATAATTATTACAACATGTAAATTCATTCATTCATAATGCCATATTGTAAATGATGTTGGTAGTAACTACCATCAGAGCAGTACTCCTATACTCCTTATTATGTAACGTACGTACACACATATTCGATGATGATGATGATGATGATGGGATGATTATAATAATTTTTTGGGGTGGTTGGTATAGATGGGAATGTGCCATGTAGATGAACTTGTAAAAGTAAAAAAAATATTGAAAATATGTTAGGATGAAAGAAAAATAAAAATAGTAGAAGAAAAAAAAAATTAAAATCAAAATGAAAATATCGCACTTTGTGTCATATGTCAACGACAGAAACAACATCTGTACTGTACACTGAGAGTGTATTTTAGTTTTTTCACTTTATCATACACATAAAGCATTCATATTCATAGCAGAGACATAGATATCCATCCATACACAATTTTTCTTTTCTTATTTTTCTAGTTATATACAACACCGTATACACACATAGATTCGTATATAAATAGACGTACACACACTCTCATACTTCACAATCTACATACCCGTACATATTCATATAATATCCTCGTTTGTAGCGATATAATTTTCTGTGTTTGTTTTGATTTTTCTTGTGTGTATATTTTCTTTTTTTTCTTTATTTAATATTATTTGTTTTTTTCTGTTATTATTTTTATACTTTTTTCTTCACGCGTTTTTATGACAGTTTCAAGTGATGTTCAATTTTGAATTTTCTTGTTTGCCGGCTGCTGTTTTATTTATTCATTTATACACATCTTTATATTTATGTACTTTTACTGACTACATAATATACGTATACTGACTGAGTACATATATACGATGTGTTTATGTGTATTTTATTTTTTTCATATTTTTTCATTTATTCTCCTTTTTAACATTACTTTCTATCTTTCATGTGTTTTTTTTTTCAGTTGCTTTCTCCACATTTCATTTCCTTTCAAATTCACTCTCATCATCATCATCATACAATACAACAGTAACACTACCAAATTAACTGACTGCTTGCTGTACGTCAAAGATAATATAGTTCTTCGTCTCAATAGATGTTCTTTTTAGTGTAAGTGGTAATTTTTCCAAAAACGACACACTTACATATATGATAAAGATCGAAAAAGCTTCATCAAAATCAAAAAAGTTTTTCAAAATTTTTCGAATTGCTTTTAGTTATGTACCCTGTACACAATTATAATCATTTCAATAAATTTGTATGACAGTCTGTGATATAATGGAATTGTTTTTGTAAATCGAGTTATCAAAACTAATTGTGTAGACGGACCATAGTGTTTCGAATTTGTTCTCATTTATTATAAATGTTTGCTCTCACAAATGAAATGAACACCTGTCAATGTTTTGCAGCACTAAACAATACACAATGCTATTTAAAATGTACATTTAATTCATATGATATTCCACACATATAAGTGTTATTTATATGTATTTGTATATTTTGAGTATTGAAAATAGAATAAATGAATATCATTGGCTGGAACATATAAATATAAATTTGAACATTTTTGAGAGATTTTGATCATATATATTTATTCTCCATGTATGGTTTATGCTCGTGCATAAGGATATATAAGTATATAAGGATCCATATTGAATTGAAGACGATCTCGTACACATACATACATAAAGCATATAACATGAATAAACAAGTTTGATATAACCAAAGACCGATATATAAAATATATTATATCATGGTATATTATATTGGTCTTTGGTATAACATTGAATGCGATGTAAAAACTAATTCTAATACATACATAATAGACATGACATAGTAGACATTAATAACAACATGCTGCTTGCTTATGCAGAATAGATAATAGTAAATACTATATGCAATGAATGTGCTGTTTATGCGATATACATGATTGTATGTAATATGTATACATCGTTTATATGGTATTTTGTACACATACATACAAGTGTAATTATAAAAATAGATTGTTCAATGATGTACTTATATCAGGATCTATAATGTATATAGTATCAATGACCTTTCTTAACATATTTCTTTATGAAAATATTTGTGTGTAATGTTAAATATGAACCTTTTTGTTATTCATAGATATATGAATACAGTATTTGGTAATTACATATACACTTTCGCTATCAGCTGGTTTTTTACTCATAAAAAATTGAAAAGTCAACCTTTTTGCTTTTTTTTTCAACTTTTGTTTAATTTCGGATTTATGAATAGAATATAATAGTGGCTGTTTGATGCGGAGAGTGGTGTGGGGGGTGGTGGGTGGTGATTACTCATGAGTAATTTTTCATTAGTAAGATTGAAAAATTTTATAGAATGAAAAATAAAATATAAATGAAAAAAAGAGAATTTTGCCAGGTGGGTGCGGGGATGCTAAAAGAGTATGAAAAGTGCTGTATAATTAGCGTCATTCTTTAACACTGATCAACATTTTGGAACTGAATTAAACTGATTTTTTCATATGCTCTTTTAACTATCTACCCACACTCTCCTACGCAACAAACTGTAACTATTATACTTTTTTCATAAATCCGAAGTTAAATGAACATTTTGAGACTAGAATCATGAAGATTAATATATTTTTCGATTTTTAATGTTTAAAAAAAACTAGCTCACAGCGAAAGTTTATAATTACCGAATATTTATCAATGACACTGCACTCTGATGGTTTTCCTCTGAAAAGAATTAAATAACAATTTTGATAGGTAACAGGCCTCAAGCAAATATCCTTTTCTTAGATATTTTTATACATAATTTGCATATTAATATTATACTTTATAAATCATATAAAGTAATATATTTAATTTTAAAATTTTTAAATTTGAAAACTGTCTTCCAACTACAGTTAAACTAAAACTGGATGTACAGTATTGTTCACAACTACTTTTACACGTCATTTAATTTCTAATCAATTAATAATTGGAAATGCATCCACGAAACATTATAAATCCATAAATTTGTTTAGTGTATACATATATAATTATAATAATAAATAATTAAATATAATATCAACTATTAAAATATTAAAATATTGTATAATTTCAACTGTATTAAAAGACGATTAATAATTCATCGCTTTTTTGTCCGAATTCATTAGGTTCATTTAAGTTCAAAACAAAGTTACATATATTTTATAGAAAAAAACAGAATTAAAAATACATGCAATTTTAAAACTTTTGTTCAAAAAAAATGCTGTATAAAAATATTTATGACTATAATAATGCTAATACTAAATGTCAGAGGCTATTCAAATTTCTGATAATATATTCTAAAGTATAGGCAGGTCAGATTAACTTCCTATTTTTTGCCAACTTAATGACCGCACCATGCAGAACTGACCAGTTCTTGCACTTTTTAAATGAATGGTTTAAGTTTTAAAATTTGGTTTAAGAATGATATTAAATAGTTGAGCTATCAATTTAATAGAAATGTTAAAATATAAAGGCAAATTTTGAATTCAAAAATCAAATAAGCAATTATAATTTACTATACGTAAACCTATTCCACGTTATTTTCAAACATAATTTTTTGAATAACTACTTAAGATATTTTGATAATACGGATCTCCAAAATATTTCTATAGGACTAGAATTATAGGCCCATTCTACTTAATAATTTATTTTCAAACAAACATACATGAAAAAAATTTGATTGCATTCAATCATAAAAATCCATAAATTTACAAATAATTTATTTTCGACTTCATGACATATTGTTTATTATATATACCTATATATATATATAATATTTTTCAACCTACAAATGATTATCAATTTTCATTGAATCTAATTAAATGTTCATCAGCGCTAGTATTTAGAATTTTTTGAGTATATACTTTATACCACACACAAAAAACATCAACGAAATAAAATTTAAAAATTTTGAAATAAATATTTTTAAGCTTTCTGTTTTTAAAAAATATTGTAAATAATTTAAAATTCATTATCCTCAAGATTTAGGAACTAGATCTAGTTAGAAAAAAAATTGACTCAGTCTATAAAAAAATTTGGTAATTCACAAAACACCTGATTTTTAAATTTCTATATTATGATCATAAATCAGAATAATACTTTATTTTTTTAGAAGTCCTAAGGCCCAAACATTAAAAAAGATATTCTTTCAAAATTTCAAGAAGAAATTCAATACACGGGATATGATAATATATAATCGTATCTTGAATTCATAAGTCAATGAACTCAAAAACATAACAAAATAAAACCATAATATATCCATATGTATACATATTATGTATAATCAAAGATACTATATACTATCACAGATAAGTGTATCTGATCTGTAATACTATGTAAAAACATATTTATATGTATTTATATAGTATCTCTGGTATAATGCTACAGCAATTATAATGTATGCATACGTAAAAACCTCTGTTGCCAAATATTCTACAATGCTACATCAGAAAATAATGTAAACCTATACAAGTAATACATATAATCAAAGACCATATAAATGTATAGAGTACAGTACAAATGCTACAGTAATTATAATGTATGCATACGTAAAAACATCTGTTGCCAAATATTCTACAATCCTACATCAGAAAATAATGTAAACCTATACAGGTAATACATATAACCAAAGACCATATAAATGTATATATTTAGGTATATTAACATAACAACAAGGAATATTAACATAATAAGGAATATTAACATAACAACACATACATACATATATAAAAATACATGAAATATGAAATACCTCCTTTCTCAAGTCATTCATATATTAAATACGACGATCAAGTCAATACAATAAAAAAAAAATTTGAAACAGCCCTATTGTCAATTGTTGTATTCTAAAGCATTTGCGTACAAAATATCCATTTATTTTTACTTATTCAAGTATAATATCATATCAAGGGTGCGTTCATAAACGTTACTATAGTTAACTATAGTTATCATTTGTCGTTCAAAATGGTGGTGGTATAGTAAAACATAACTACCAACATGAATTTTTAGCGTTCATAAACATCTGTAGTAAAGTAAATTTTTAACTATTTGATGTCAAAAACTAACCCTGCTCGAGAGCATGGTTAACGATAGTAACGATAGTAAACCTTTAAGTGGTAATGACATTGACAATAAAAAAATCGTTTGTAATTTAATTTTTTGTTGTGAATTGTGAAAATTTCAATTTAATTAATTTGAAATTAATTAATTTTGTTTTAAACTTCATTTGTAAAAAATAATTAATTTTTGACAAACAAAAAATATAAAAATTATAATATGTAAAAATTTTTTAAACTTGACTTGACAGCTGAATGATAATTTATTGCTACTACTATGGTAAAAATGGCGTTCAAAAACCACTTGAAGTTAACATAACTATGGCTGTAGTATAGCATAACTTTGCTTAAACTATACTACACCATGACTATGGTTAAAGTAATGTTCATGAACGCACCCCAAATAAATGATGGTACCACTCAAAACCATATAAAATTTAGTAAACCAGTCATGCAACTCACAAACTAATTCTTCTATATAAATATTCTTATTTTTCTCTCATATTTACATCCCTCCTGAATTATAAACTTTCGCTCTTTTTCGATATTGTTTCGAAAAACTTTTTCGATCTTTATTTTTGGCAAACATACAAACATTTAAATAAAAAAAATGAAATGGTTCATCTAGTAGGACTGTATTATCTTTGCTGTACGTACAACCGTATAAAATAACGAACATAATAACGAACAATAATAACGAACGACAGCAGCAACACAACAAAATTTACAAGTGTTTCTAATCAAAATATAAAAGGTAGATTTGGTAGATCTGTTGTAGATCATTGTGTATGTGTAATGTTTAATATTTCATAGAATGCAAAAAGAAAAAAAAAAATGAAAGAAAAATCAAAATTTTGCTTATGGCCAATTTAGCTTGAAGGAAATATTTAACTTTGTATTTTGTAATACATAAACTCACTTATAAATATAAGTACATATTTCACAATAATTCAGATCTATCTACGTAAATACTGTGTGTGTATGAATATGTAATGTGGATGATTTGTGTTGTAAATTCACTTGATTTTCTCATAGATATGTGCATACATATAAATATTCATATTTAAGTGTATACAAACGATCGATTAGCACACGTATATAACAGACATCATCATCATATCATCATATCCTGTATACACATATTCTGTAATTTTCTTCAAACAACAATAATTTTTATCCGATATACATGCAAGCATGTACATATATGTACGTAGCACATTTTACACAAGAGGTAATAGCAAAAGTAAGAGAAAAATAAAAAAATAAAAAAAGAAAATTAAAATTAAAAGCAAAAGCAAAAGTAAAAGCAACCATAATAACAATACCCCAGATAAAATATGTCTGGTACTGGCATTCTTGGCTTTGATTTATTTTATTTTTATTTTATTTTATACTTTAAGGATGTAATATGTGCATTATTTTGTCTGTATGTATATTTTTATAATCTGGTACTGTGTGTGTATATGTATGTGTGTAAGAGAAAAAGTCTTTTTTTTTGTTTTTTAATCAGCTTTAAAAATTTTATCTGTTAAATAATTTTCAATTGTTTTACATTCTCTCTCTATACAAAATTTTCTCTTCATCTTCTCTTTATTCTCTCTCTATTTTATTCCAGCCAGCCAGATGTCTTTTTTTTGTTTCGTTTTCGTTCTTCCTTTGAGTGCATTGTAGGTATACACATTATACCTATGAATAGGAGAATATTGTGAGTAGTGTTGTGTAAACAAAACATATACGAGTATACCATGTGCTATTTCATTTTTTTTTGTTGCTTTATGTCATCCGATTGTTAACAGAATTATAGTAGCAGCAATAACAGCCGCATTAAGACACTCCTAAGCCACCAACCACCCACCACCCACCAACCAATATCCACTACTTTTGTCATATATGTATATTCGCAGTGAATGTGTATGCAGACTTACTAATTTTTCCTTTTGTTAATCACTTTTTATCCTACATCCTGAATATAAGGAAGGAAGGAGTATATGTATTGTCTTTTCTTCAAAATCTGATAGCAGTGAATTTTGTGGACAGCTGTTTTGAAAGTAATATGCAGAGTTTCAATGTTTTTTTGTTATTTTCTATATGAAAACCATATACTTTTAGGCACTTTTAGGTTGGTATGATTGAGGAAGAAGGAAAGTTTCCTTTCTGTTTACATTTCTTTTTTGTTTCTATTGAGCAAGAAAAAAGGAGAATTGGTAGTGGTGGTGGTGGTGGTTGTAAAGGTTATCATTTTCAATGAATTTTAAAAGTATAGATTTACTTGTATTTTTTTTTTCTCAAATTTCGTTTATTTTTATATTTTTGTATAGTGAAAATTAGATGACAAGAACATACATATACTTTCCTTTCGTGAAAGATTCGGAAAGGGTGTTAGAAAAAAAAATATAATTAAGAAATTTTCATTTTAAATTTTCTAGGAAATCTGTATAGAATTCTGGTAGGCAAAAGTTTCTCAGAAAAAAAATATATGTTGTTGCTACTCGTATACTCGTATGAGGGCAAAAATTATTGATACAATAAATTCAAATAAGCTATATAACTGATAAATTTCTATACTTCATATGTGATATTGCATATTGTCCAGACCTGCATACATTATACCTACTATATGATTACATTACATTTCGAAAAGAATTTAATTTAAAATTTTTTGTTTATTATATCCGATCACCATGATCACCAAATGATGATAAAGACGATGACGATGATGATGATCATGATGAAAGAAACACGCATAGACCAGATTATATAATAAAATCTAAAAATTTTCAACATTTTTATTTGTATTTTCTTCATTTTAAGTTTTCTTTTATTTTCTTTTTAATTTTGGCTTTTGGTTAGTGTTCAATACTGAAAAAAAAAACATTTTTTTTTTCCTTAAAATTTTTGTTAAAACGATTTATAATTTTTTGATGATTTGTGATATTAAACAGAAAATTTAGTGTAGCCAAAAATGAAAATGAAAATGAAAATGAAAATTATATAGCACATAGGTAGTAACACATATGTACAAGTGTACGTTTATGGATTTACGTGTACATGCCTCTATAGCTATAGTTGTGTCCATATTGATAAAGATATTGAAATTGAATTGAAATATATAAAACAGAAGGTATAAGAAGTATAAATAAAAATTGAAAAGTGTTTCTGCATTTTATCAACCAAAAAAAGAAAAAAAAATTAAAATAAAAATTAAACAAAAGAAAAAACAAATACACAAACATACACTGTAGAACATACACATCGATACACATTCTTAAAATAATAAATAATACACATAGAATTCAACAGTTATTGTATGTAAGTACATACATATGTATGTATATGTATATGCTTGTTAGCTTGATAAAAAGTATATGTTTCTGAGTTAGAAACATACTTCAATAATTTGTTTTTCGATTTAATTTTCTTATTCAATTTTCTTTTTTATTTTGCTCCAATTTATATTTTCTTTTTTTTTTAATTTTTTAATTTTGTTTACCTTCTAATTAAGAACCACATTCATATGTATGTACATTCTATGCATGTACATAGATAATTTAAAGAATTGATTGAAAACATTTAAGTAAATTTAGTGGGCATGTTATTTAAAATTAAACCGCATATAATGATTTATGTGCATATACGTAACGTAAATATATACACATTCACACATATATACAATATATGCTCGTAAATATTAATTTATATTTTAAATTTTAAATTCACTTTCAAAAATTTCAAACGAAATTGAGAAACATATGTGAGTGTGAGAAAAAACAACTTTTTTTTTTCTATTTCTTTTTCATTCAAAGAAAAAACAAAATTATTTCTTTTTGAAGGATATAGATACATACACATATTGGTATATATGTACATATTAGTATAGGAGATAGGAGGATGTTCATTTTGAAGAATGAATTAATTGTTGTTTGAATTTGATTAGAATAATTGTTGTGCGAATAAAACACTCGTATAATACATGAATTTCGAAAATACTCGTAAATCAAGTAATTTCGGAATGAAAATGTTTTTTTTTTCGTTGTTTATCATAAAAACAAGTTTAACAAAAATGCAAATCGACGGGGTGATGATAATTAGTTGTTCGTACATTCATTTATATAATTTGATTGATTCAAATACATATTCAGTTGTATGTATAAGAGTCTGTTATGGGTCTGTGTGTATACCTGTAAGGAATTCACTGAAAAAATTCCAATAAAGGAATATAAAAATAAAAGAAACATTTTATACTTAAGCTGAATGTCCAGTGTACGTCTTTCACGCTTCTTTTCACGCCTTGCATTCGTTGAGGCATGGGAAACACGAAAGTTGAACAACATTAAAATATATTTAATAACTTCCAATGCGATGACGCATGAAAAGTGTATGAAGTCGACAACGGATAGAAGTTGGTTAACTTTTAACTTTTCAGACAACAAATCACGATAGTAAGAAAAAAAAATAGTTTGACTGAAGTTTCCGTAAAACGTACTTTGGGCCATTCAAAAGCAAAAGTTTTTCTTCTACATTGGGCCTTCAGGTTTACTCCTCTACTCTACACATACTCTGTAGAAATGCAGGTCGTTGACTATAACAGTACCTGTAGTAAAAGCTACGATAATACGAATAGTATTTGTGCACATCATGTGTACCTATTTTTGAATTTTCATTACGAAACTTCGAATGACGCCTAGGAGCGCTTATTCGGGAAATCCTCCGCTGGATATTCTACAATAAATTTTTATATACTAATTGCGTATTGTATCAGTACCAAATGCTTTTGTCTAAGATGAGAATTTTAAACGAAATTTCAATAATGAATTCATCGATTACGGGAAACCCGAACAAAAATTTGGAAATGTTTTTACACATAACTTTTCTTTTGATTTAAAAACTAATCTGCTGTGTGTTCATATTCCGTACATATGTGGTTTTTGAAAAACAAATATGTCAAAATGTACTCACAAAATACAAAAGTACATATCTACTTCCATGCATATGCATTTTTTTTTTCATCAATTTTCTTCTATTTTTTTGAGAAAAATTTAAAATGAGGCCAAATCTAAAATTAAAATTTATTTACGATGCACTGGAACTCCATTAAATCATTTCACATATGACAAAGAGAAAATTACATATTTTATTAGTTTTTGCAAATATTTACATATGCTACATACATCAATATTTTTACACATATGAATATGTACATACATACGCAAATACATCTATAGAGAAAAAAATTAATAAAAAATATGTAGTGGAATTTTTTTTATAATAATTTCTGTTTGGCTAAAATACCGAACATCTGCAAATTATTTCAATTATACGTTTTTTTTTATACTTTTTTTATACACATATGTTTTAATAATGTACGTATATGCATACGTAATAAGAATATGATTGTGCATGTAGATATGCAATACGTTTTATGTATGACAAAACAATGCAGCAATACCAATATGATGCATAATAATGTACACTCGTATTTGTAAGTATTTTGCAACCAAATGTTGAAAATTAAAATAAATTTTTTTATTTTGAAAATAAAAATGAAAATCTAATTATAAAATTACTCGAAAATTTATTGACCTTCCAAAATAAAAAAAAAAAAAAAAAATTAAAAATTGTATTGCAATACTTTTGCATAAGTTTAGTTACATATTACACATGAAATATCGTGAGCATTTGTATATACGTACATATGCAAAAATAAGTATATAGAGTGAGTTGCAAAACGTTTAAATGCCGTCTCGATGCATAATCAAAAGTTTCAAAACGATAACACTTAAATCGATAACAATGTCAAATGTCAATGTCAGTTTCAAAACTCATTGTAAATGCATCTGATACGCAACTGCCAAGCAATCTAAGCATCGTGAATTTTTATGATGCAAAATAGATTTGAAGAGATTTTTTTTTGTTAATAGCATTTCAATGGGTGATATCTCAATTTGTAGACTTCATCAAGATACATGCGAAGGACCTCAAAGCAATAAGTTCTCAAAAGAAGATCTTTAATGGAAAGCCGGTTGGAAAAATAAGAATCGGTAGTTCAAAAGCAAGATTCATTTTTCTTTTTATTAAAACAAAACAACAAATTCGTTTCAAAAGGTCAAATTTATAAAACTACAATATCGATGCAATGCATTAGTGCTGTTTTAAAACTTTTGCATCATGACTTTTTGCATCTGATGTCGGATCACAACACATTTATTTTGAGGCATTTTGAAACTCACCCATATATTAATAAATATAGAAAAAAAAATTTTTATCAGAAAAAAAATGTTTAAAATAAAAATAAACAAACAAACAGTAAAAATGCACTATACATATAAATATTATTGGTTCAATAATAATGTGCACATATGTGCATCAATAAAAAACAAAATATCCACAATATAGAACACACACAGTAATATAAATTATGTACAGTATCCATAGTACGTCTACGAATATATGATAAACTAATAAATTAAGTAGCACCAGTAGCACCCATGTAGCACACATTGTGTCCACATGCATACAAGATACAGGTCATACCTACCCGTACCCAGTAATGTATAATGTGACGTGTTATAAATAAAAATTGACTGCAAATAAATTATATGTATTTTTGTTTGTTAATAAATATGAGTAATACTCGAAGCGATTTTGCTATAAGTATCTAGATAAATGCAATACAAATAAATATATTTTTTTAAATTTATGTATAATTTATTCTCAAAATTGAAATCTCAAAAAGAATTCGTATTTGTGAAATATTGTAGTACATTTTAAAAACAAAAAAATTGAAATCAGGATGGAAAATTACGTATATATTCATTTTTCCATTTTCCCATATGCATTCATTTTTCAAAAAAATTTCTAAAATATTATATTGCAAAGACAACGGCTGTGAAACTTTTATATTTTTTGAAATTTTTTATTGCTAAAGCTCAAGTATTACTACTCCGAAGAAATGTTTCTCTCCTTTAAAATTTACTTGTACTAAAAGCGTTCAAGAAAGTAGTCAAGAAAATCTTCACAATTTTCCTTTTCTTGATGTCGTACTCTGATCGAAAGGAATCAAATGTGATTTTTGTGCTGTAGGTGAGATGGCGCGTTGTTGTTGTAAAAAATTATAATTTCTTCGTCAAAGGTGATATCACGATATTTTTTTTGGAGCAGAAATTTTGATATTTCGTGTGTGTTGTAGATAGAGATTGGATTGGATGAGTGACAATAGAGTAGATAAATTTCTGTTAAAATTTCTTTATCGCTGTCAAAAATACTTCATCAAAGATGTATGGTATATCACAAAATATCTTGACCAATTTCTTCCGCCCAGCATACTGGGCTTAAGTATGCATAGATGTATGTACGAACTACTCGAGTACATGTATGGATCTATAATTATAGATTGTAATATGTGTGATTTTTAACGCACGTACATATCTCACATGTCTAATTTTTGCTTCAATTTTTTACATTTTTGCACTTCTCCATTGAAGTAAAAATTTTTTAACAAAATATTTGTCATCGTTTTTAATCACCATGGAAATGCTGCTTGCTGCTATAATTGCTGTGTATATCAGATCGAATGTCAGATCGAATATCAAGTCTTTGTAATTTTATTCGAACTTACTTAAATGACGTAGGAATGAAGATGCCAATGATCATTTTAAACTTAATTCGTGCGGTGATAGACAGTAGACGGGAAATGAATGATGATTCGATACGAATGATCACTAGAGAATTGTCGTTTATCAAAGGTATTATCACTAATTAGTAAATACATATGTTGAGCTTAATTCCTTTATAAATTATTTTCAATACCAATAAAATTCATTATAAAAAAATTTGCTAAATATTCTGACGCATAATATTCCTCATTTTTTTTATATTTTTCACTTATTTCATTGAATCGCTTTTCAAAAGGATATGTTAAACACTCAAAATTGTGTTAGTATATACAACAGTATAAATACATACTTGCATGTATGTACATAGGTGATATTTGATATTTATGAATCGAGTTAAATTTATGTATTACTTATTACTTGTATACTCCAATGCATATAAATAATATGTACATATGTAGATTTTGTAATAAATAAAAATGTCATTCACAGAATCCCCACACAGAGAAAATTTTTATAAATACCTATGTACATGTACTCGCATTACATAAAAACATACACGTACTAAACTTACATATTATGTACATAGACACACGGTTCATAAATATACTTAAATACTTACATGCAATAAGAAAATGTACTATGAAATGAATGAATGCCTGTATAAATTTTTGTTTCTGTTTATAATATTTTTGATTTTAAAAGAAACGCCGATACTCGTATAAATATACCTTTATACATTTTGTGTTTGTGCTCGTAGTATTCATAGAGGAATATTATGTATGTCTGTGACTCTGACTGTGAATGAAATCGAATGCTATTTTGGAACAGAGAATAAAAAAATAAAAATAAAGGATATACTGAATGAATGAATGAAATTTACCTTGTATATAAGTATTTACATATTTAGATTTGATGTTACATACAGATACAAATTTGTATCTCTGTGACTGTGACTGTGTGGTATCACATAGTTTTATATTTTATTCTGTTGTGTATAACCTGGTATATCACTGCTGGCTACATAAATGTACTTATTACAAATAATGTGTACAGCATGTGGTATGAAAAAGTAAAAATTTTTATATAAAAAAAAATTCAAAATATGAACACAACAAAATGAAAAAAGAAAGAAAACAAAAATATTTAAAAAGGAAAAACAAAATGTTTTAAGGATAAAAAATATAAAAGAAAATAATGTGTGTTATATTTCTGGATATGCTGTTGCTGTTTAGTATTTTAATTACTCTATCTGTGTGTGTGTGTGTGTATCACTGTATTGTATGTGGGCACATATTAGCTAAATGCATGTTCTCTTTTTGCTTTACAATTTTTTGTAAACCCAATAGCCCAATATATATAAACCAAGCCTCCAACCTCCAACCTACATTATACTTACCTTTTCATAATATACCCTACATTCGCACTTACATATATGTACATTTACTTTACGTTTACATACGTATATGTATATTTTTCGATATTATTTTTATATATTCGAAGTATATATTCGTCCTTTAGTAAATAATATGTTAAAATAACAGAACAGGTATTTCTGCAAATGACAGATTAATAACAAAATCAGTAAACATTGTAAATACGCATAGCGTGTGTACGAGTATATAAATTTGTAATCGGATTTACATATGTATAGTATGTATGTGTTCGTATATGAATATATAATTTTTTTGTGTTTGTGTGTAACTAAATATATGATTTATATTTTTTGATAGTTGTACGGTTGTAACTCAGCATATTAAAGCAAATATATTGTAGATTAAGATGACTGAGATATATATTCAGAATGGATCACGGAAAGGAAAGCAAATGAATCACGAAAAGAGTTTGGGAAAGCAAATTTTACGGAAGAAGGCCGATCGATAGACCAAGAAAGAGATTATGGGATGACGTGGCAAATCCTGCAAGAGGCGGGGGGTTCTCAAAGGACTGTAGTGCCAACATGATGATGATGATGGTGATGGTTATTCACTTGAATAGTTTAGTATACAAACTCGTATATGATACCATCTTTATATTTAAGGTTTTAAGGATATTCTTATTTCAGCATAATAATAATAATAGGCACTACATTCCAAATCGGACTCTGGCCGACTCAAGTTTCCTACTCCAGTCCTGTCGGTTCAGTGCTGCTGTCCTACAATTACCCGTCTCTAGCAGCAATCGTACATCTTCGTCAACTCCATCTTCTGATCTCTTCCTAGGCTGTTCTCGCAGTCTCTTTCCTCCTGCTGGTATCACCCTCCTTAATCTTCTTTTTCAGCATAGTTCAAATAAATTAATTTTAAATTTTGATTTTTAAAGTTTTTTCATTTTGCATCTTATCGTATCCTTCATAATTTATTGTGAAAAAATAAAGTTTTATTTAAATCACATATAAGTGTGTAGTGTATATATGTAAATCGAACTGTTACATACACACCTTCAAATTAAATAGGTATATGTATAAATTTTGTCGAAAAAATATAAATTAAAAGTTAATTGCAGTAAAGTTTTCTGACGTTATATAACACATCTGAAATATTTTTTAGCACCTATCCTATAATATAATATCTACTACAGTATCGAAAATTTACTACATCTTAACTACAACATTTACATATATACAGTTCCTGTAATATATGTATTTCCCAAATTTTTACCACTTAAAGGAGATATTCATATAAGAGTAACATACATATACATACTGTAGCTGTACCTGTAACACTGTAAGTAATTTAGTTTTTAAATTCACAAAAATTTGCCGTAATAGTATGCCTACTCTCATGAGTGTATCTGTTCTGGATAGGATAATTGTTGCTGTTATTAATATGTGCTGTTATACACTCGTTTAGTTATTGTAATTTTTGTATATATGGAATAATATACTTTTTACTTACAAACGATTAACGTATTTACGTAAATATCAGTTACGTACAATGTAAATGTATGCATATGTGTGTGTGCGTGTGTGTGTGCGTGTGTGTGTACTTTTTACATTATACATATTATTCGTTTTCTATTTATTTTCTTTTTATGTGTTTTTTTGTCATTAACAGTACAATAATTCAAATTCACCTGAGCCTGGTATTGTCATGTTATTAGTCTTTTCAACAAATAAATTTGAAATAAAATTACACACATTTTATTGTATATTGTAAACATATAGATATATGTGCATATAATACAAAAATGAATGAATACCAATACATTCATGTATGTACAAAGTAGGAATTTAATCGTCTGATTGATTGATTAGTGTAGTATAAATTTATGCATGAGGGTGCAAAATGGTTTTTTTTTTCCATGACCATGATGTGTGTCTCTTGAATGACAGAAGCATGTATAGTGCATGCATTTGTGTGTAAATATATGAAATGTATGCGTACATATGTTTGGTATATGTACACAGAAATTCAATATAAAAAATAATAATGAATTAAAGTCAAAATTGATTTTGATTGTGCTCTTATATTAATTTTCTAATTTATTTATTTATTTTTTTTTTATTCATTCTTACAAAAATTTTGTAATTTTCTAAATTACCTGTTCACTGTATATCAGGTGTTTGATTTTCGAAAAATATGATACCAAAAGAACCAACAAATAGAATTTAATGAGAACGCTTCAAGTAATAAATAATAAACAATACACGTAAATTTTTTTTGAAATATTTTATTTGAAATTAAATACTTTGTGCATCTGAATAATATGTGTTGTTTGAGTTTAAAATGATACACAAATATGTACGAGCATGAGTATAGGGGGGTAGTGGCGTGCATTGAATAGCGGATGTACGGAAATGAAGCTTCTCTTAACTCTTAACGGAGATTGGGTATTTAACTACTTTGAATGTTAAGGAGACAAAAGAGGTAGGAAAACTAAACCTTTGAGTAGGAGGCTGACTACCGGCTTACGGTAAAAAAAACTTAGCTCAGTTTAGACAACAAAAGAGTCTAGGATAGGACGGAATAATCGTCAACGGAATGGGAAGGGAAAAAGCAAATTAATACAGCTACGTGGAAAGCAACGTGCGTATACTTTACAAGCCAGGTGCTTTGGGAAACTTCATAAATATTACCAATTATGCAGTTAACAACGATAGGCAAGCAGAGCTAAAAATAAGATAGAGTACAGTAGAGCATGATATAGGTAACTTCTTCTGGAGGAGGCCAGTCTCGATTTGAGTTTTAGCGTCATTGATGATGATGATAGGTAAGTCAAAATGTATTGCATGCAATCGATAGCGTATTACTGGATATGACGTGAATTGAATAAAAGATAACACCAAATGCGAATTTTAATTGTTTAAGTGCTGCAAGAAAATATTGAATACACGAACAAATTAATGCTAAAAATGGAACAGAAATGACTGTAGAAAAATATTCAATTGTTTAAATTTGATTTCGTCTTCTATATATGTAGTTGATGCTAAAATTTAAAAATATTTTTGAAATTAAAAAAAATGAAATAAAAAAAAATATTAGAAAGAAAATATGGTCGAATATTTTCGAATTAAAAAAAAAAATATGGAAAAAACATTATTATTGTTTATACAAAATTTTTGTTCTATTTAGCTTTTAAATCCAAATACAAACAGACAGATGGATATATACGACGTGTACGAATGTAAGTATCTATGTCAACGTGTATAAATACACACTTGTGCAAACATCACATCTGTTTAATGTGTGTTTCTGGTATAAAATTTTGATAACAAAAAAAAAAAAATTATACTTTTTTACGTAAAATGTAAAATCGATTTGAGAAAAAAAAAATTTGAAAAATATAAAATTTAAAATTTTTGAAAAAAAAAAAAACATTAAAAATGTTGGACATTATACATGTACGAAAATTGTACATATCTGCCCATGTACTCGTATTATAACCAAAATTATGTACAGTACATAAATATAAACAATACAGAATTATAACGTACAAAATTGAATATGAAAAAACAACAATAACAAAATGTTGTTAACGAAAAATTGTTTACATTTTTTTTGGAGAGTTTATTTTATTTATATTTTCATCAGCATCCATACTGCACATTTATGTAGATTTTTAAAAAAAATTGTTTTTGGTTTTTAAAAAAAATATTTACGCATACTTATTAGGTATACAAATATTATTTATGCAAAAATACATCAAAATAAGACATTATATGAGATGTGTTTGTATATAAATTTTGATGAAAATGGATCACATGCATGCAGATGGAAAAATAATTTTTTTTAATTAGGTATTTCAATTTTATTGAATGTGAAATATTACAGAATTAATAAAAAATTAAAAAGAAAAAATTTTAAACAATCTGCAATTCATATAATATGTAGTCATATACTCGCACACATTTTTCAAGATATTTTGCTTTAATTAATTGTTTTTTATTTGAATTTCATTTCAGATAATGTTTACCAATTATAATTACATATATATATACATACATATCAGCGCATCAATAATGGAAAACAATTAAAATTCATGGATGATTAACGCAATGAGTTAAATAATTTTAAATAAGAACTGAGTAAGTCTATAATTAAGTATTTTACATTTTCCACAAGAGATCTATATAATAAATACTTATACGATTCTCTTCTTAAATCCTTGGCAAAGGAATTTTGTTTCAATTTTTTCAAAACATATAGAAAGTACTCAAATAGCTTCATATACTGTATGTATAGATCTTACATGGTAGACAGACGGCAACAAATCAATTAGGTATCATTTTTCCAGTCTTCATTCGTATAAAAATGATCAATCAAAAACGCCGTGATACACGACACTGTTTCAATAATCATTTTTGTTGTCAATAATTGTAGTTTGTACTGTGCTTTTTTGCTGTCAAATTCGAAATTATTACAATCTGTATTTTACCATTGGAAATTTCAAATTCACCCAATCTTTAAAGCTTCATTTATCGCTAAATGATGTTTCAGAAATTTCATTCGAATTCACTTAAATAAAGTTATAATAAAGATGTAATGATCATTTTTACCTTTTTACTTAATTTTGAGTGACTTACGGCAAATGAATGATCATTTGCAACGAATTATCATTGGTTTAATGCCGCCGCCTCTGTTTATCATATTATTAGCTTAAGGCCTTTTAAAAACCTCATGATTAATACATTTTCGTTCATTTAAGAATACGATATATACTTAGATATGATCAATTTTCTATAATTTAATTAGTTTTTATGTACTTTTATTACCATAAAATGACTGTCAAGGATGTTATACATGATGGTAATATATGCATATACACAGTCGTGTTGTTATTTTTTTTAAACTAAAATTTTCAAAACATAGACAGACAGACAGACAGATAGATAAATAATTGTATGGAAATAATATTTTAAAAAAAGAATTTAAAATTACAGTTAAATTACATTTCTGTATTCTGCTTCATTTTAATCCTTCAAACTGTATGCAAGTATAGAATTGTGTACATGTGATTTTTAGATTATAAATAATCTCATAATTGGCTGCATTTGATTTCATATGTATGTACATGCAATTAATTAAGTAGCATTATATAACAACGTATACGTACATTGTACTCGTATAATTTTAGTACATCAATATTTTTAAAATAAATTTTTTATTTTGCATGAGTAACATACGGTATACTACTGTCATTTTATGAATATTTTTCCATTCATTATTTACACTTACACTAGCTTATGTGCCCACATTACATACACATACACATCAATTTGTGTTACCTACATAAATGTAAGCATGAACAAAAATCATTGACCAATTATTATAATAGTCGCATTAGTACAAATATTAGAATATTTGAAGGAATAAAAAAAGACATAAATAAAAATACATACTACAAGGACTAGGACAAGAAAAAATTATAAAAAATAACTAAATAAATAATTTGGAAGAAAATAAATTGATTTATAATTTGAATTAATTTTCATACAAAATTATCGTTATAAATACATAGACAAATATGTGTATATATGTAAAGTCTTTACATTTGTATATAAATATTTGTGTTTATTTATAAATCTACCTCCTAATAAAGTATACAAGGTTATAATTATGTCGTTTTTTTATTGAATTCTATTCTAATATTCAATTAATCTAATACAACTGAGTCCTGAGCATATTTTATTACTCATTGATTATATGTAGTTTTACACTGTTGTAAATAATTGTTGCTTGTAAGCTACTCAGTTGTACGATTTTACGTATTACAGTACGAGTAGTGCAGTTCAATGATTGTAAAATACTCACTCATTGACATTTTGAACATATTTTATATTATTTCACGAGTATGAGTGAAAAGTGGTGAATAGATCATCCTCACAAATAGATAGCAAATAGTCAATCAATTTCCACTTGTCTTGTTTCATTTTCAAAATAAAAATCCTATCATGATTCATTTTTTTCTTATGTGTGTTTACAAAAAATAACAACCACCACCACGAATTAATTTCAGTGTCATTAAAATGTTTAGTGTCATTTGTTCTTTATTTCGAAAACTGTCAAATCAATTATTATCCATATTTCATATTTTTAACAGAAATACCTTTTACATTATTATACATTACAGTTTACAGTGGTGTTCATAAATTAATATAATACCAAAACTTATAATCGTTCAGAAAATTATCATGGCAATTTTGTCTGTAAAATGATTAAAAATGTTCATTAAATAAAAATTTAATACATTATTAAATTTTAATTTCAATTAAACTTTCGATAAATTGTAATTAATTATTATTATTTTATTTTTTTCGAAATTTTAATATTACAATACCTACCGCTTTACATAAAAAAATTAAATGTGTTGCGGTCAAAAAATATTTAACTTGATCATATTCGTTATATTAATTTTTTTTTTACAATATGTGTACCTGTATACATCCTATAATTAAGGTCAAACCGCAATTAATTGAACAGATTAAAAATTTAATTTTTAATTAATTAACCATTATAACGTGTTTATATGTTTGAAACTAAGTACTTACCATAATTGACAAGGTGTCAGTTCGAACAGACAATAATTATTTTTAAATTTTTTTTTTTTTTGCTTTGATGAAATCAATAATTAATTAATTTATAAGACCAATTTTCTGTAATTAATATTTATAGTAATTTTTCTTATATTTTTACTTTCTTTGATTTACTAATTTAAAAAGAAAAACGTTTGTAAGCACATATGTACATACGATATACTAGAATGTAATTAAAACAATTAAATGAAAAAAAAAAAATTAATAATTACACGGAAACAGATTAGAATCACCTCTAATAAATCTCAGTAATTAGAATCGATAGAAAATAATTTACGAAATTAATTTATTATAATCTATTTTTTTTTTTTAAATTATTTTCACTTCAATTACACATCATTTCACTACTGTACATGCAATCAAAGTACAAAATATATTGCATCCGCATTGATATTCTCTTATATATAGGTACCACACGTAAACAGAAAACAATCACAATAAATTTTGCACACTTAAAAAAAAATTTTTATCATCATTAAATTAAATTTCCCGCCATTTCTTCACGTATGAACAAAAATTTACAAATAAACATGAAATTTGTTTTTTTTTTCTTTGTTTTTTCACCTTTACAATAATGTTCTTACATCAGAAACATTACATCACATTTTACTCACACGTATAGATATACATACTTAATTTTTACTGATATTTTTTTTTCTCTGCAAAAATGTTTTTTTCTTATTTTTCCTTTTTTGTAATATTTTTCATCGTCTTCTTCTCTTCACATTTTCTTTCTTTTTTATAAAATTGATTTGTAGAGTAGACAGCTGAGTAATAATGCATAAACACGTTTTAAATAATTTTTCAATCTTCCACCGAATCAAAATTCAATCCAATATTCTCGCACACATATAATTCTCACGTCCGATCAATTCAACGGGCAAAGGTGAACTAAACAAAATTACTTAAATTCTGGAAAACATTTTCTCTGTTATTTTATTTTTATTATCGTCCTCATGGTCCTCATCATCACCGACACCGACACGCTGTAAGTTGTGGTTGTGGTAGTGTTGCTAATAGTGGCTGTTATTGTATCCGAAATACCAATTTCATTCTGTATTTTGTCGTACTATACACAGTCGATTTGAATGAAAATACGTTATTGTACCGTTCGTTCGTGACTACTGCTGCTGCTACTGTAGTTGAGTGTTAGCTGGTTGACTGAATAAAATGTTCCAGTATGTTTAGCAGCTCTATACTACTATTAAATGAAATGAAAAACCGAACGGAAAATTTAATTCGAACTTGGAAAAAAAAAACAACAACAAAATATGAAAAACGTTTCACGCTCTATCCCACCCACACTCGTTACTTAACAAAATCCTTTATCCTTTCGGATTTTATAAGCAGAAAATTGAATGAAATTGTAATTGAGATCGAGTGCCTAGCTATTAAAAAATTTTCCTTAAACTTTTCCGAAATGATGTGTGTAACGAACGAATGCTAAGATTCGAGTGATTGAACTTGAACAGAAACGATGTTCAAATGCCCGTCGTATGTATGTGGATGGATGGATAGATATTATACAAAATGTTTTAAGGAAAATTGAAAATTTATAGAAAATTATTTTTACAGTTATGTTTTGTGGTGTGTACGTTCAATAACAGAATAACAGAAATTTTGTGGAAAGTAAAATACAAAATTATATAAATAATATAAAGAGGAGAGTTCGAGTTCGAAGCATGTAGAGGCATGCATTTACGAGTGGATCTGGATGCATATGTATGATTGTGATGTGATGTTACAGAACACATTACAAATTTTTGTATTTGATCCTTTTCGGAATTTGTATGTGGTGAGATTGCGCATTAATTATGTGTACATTTTTCATTCTTGCATATTATGTTTTTTTATTCTTTCAATTTTTTGGTTTTGTTTTTATTCCATGGGAAATTTTTTTTTTTTTACTTTTTCGTGGTTTGGTTTTATATACAAAATTCATTATAAAGAAAGAAAAAAAAATATTAAAATAAAATAGAAATAATCCGGATACCAGATGTATGTATGTTTACATTAATCACTAAATAAATATACGTGATGAAACTTTTTGTTTAACCGAATGTCCGCATAACATAAAAATTATCGAAAATACTATACGTTTGTCCTTGTGTATATTTGGAAATTTTTAGAAAATTTGAGAAATATGTAACTATAATTTCTTCTTAAGAAAATTTTTAAAATTATTTTACAATCTTGCACTGGTGTTGTAGACGTTACGAATTTAAATTGAAATAAGAATGAAAGTTCGTGTACATTGGTGTATAATACAAGAAGATATGTGTGTGGCTTGCATTTGATATTACAAAAGTATTACAATTTACAATACATACTACAAATCAGCCAGTTCAAAGAACCTTAAATTGAATCGAACGAACAGTAAACAAAACATACCTTCCTATTAGGTATTTGTTTTTTTTAGATGTGAGATGATTGTGTATAATTTGTAACTGTAATATGAATGTGATGTGTACGTATCTATATTGGTAAAACATATGTGTGATTATAATGTCTTCAACATCATACACGTTGTATTGTATTGTACTTGTTTATTCTGTTTTATATCTACCTGTCGACGTAGAGTAAATTATTCTTTCGTTTCGTTGTTTTAATCAGTTTTAATAAAATTGAATCGACAAAATGTACGAGTATAATAATAATAGTCTTCTTAAATACTCGGCTATAAGGAAAACGTAAAGCAGTCGCCAGTCGGCACTTTGTCTCAGTCTCAGCAGCAGTAGGAGGCACAATAAAACCGAAACCATTACACATATACTGTACACATTTAAATGGTGTATAGATGGATGTAGAATGGATATGGATATGATAAGTACCAAAATTAACCATTTATGTACATACACATATGTTTTTGTACAATCTTATGTATATGTAGTAAGGGTCGTATTTGGTTTTAATTTTTGTTATATCATCATCATCTGCAAGTATAAGCAAGAAAAGAAAACATATGATGTACATGTGCATATAACCATATTAATATAACAATACAAATGTACACATTTATGTACATAAATGTGCGTACATATATACATATTTGAGATATGTCATTAAATTAGCCACATGTCAACCAATTAATAAAAGAATAGTATCGCAATATCAGCTGTCAAAATGCTATTTTAATTAGTTTACACAATTTGTACAATGTTTGAATGCTGCTTTTATAAATTTTTATTATAATTTTGACTATACATTATTTATCAGGAAGTGATGACATAAATTTGCCTGTTTGTGTGTATGTGATTTACTTTTTTTAGAAAACTCATACGTACATTTTTATAATTACGGTACAAATACATATTTTTGTATTTATGTACGTGACTTAATCCTTTCTATGTTTTTCTCTATAAAAAACATCTCACCAACACAGAATTATTCAAAAAATATATTGGAAACTTTTTTTCATTTACTTTTGTTTTTAAATGAACTTTTCTTATAATTTACGAGTAGCTATTGTTGCTGAAATTCGATTCCATATTGATTATTGATGAAAAAAGAAAAATTTTCCAATATTTTGAATCTGTTTATGTATGTAATTTATGCGCGATTGCTAATAAAGCACAGAATTTAACTACTCGTACATTAGGTAGATGGATGTAGTACACTTGTTCATTTACGTAATACAGAAACGTATACATAAAATATATAAGTATGAGTTGGCGTAATACTTTGTAGATGTGGAATATGGCGTAGAATAATTATGTTTTTAGTCGCGTCGCGGTATCGCAGCAACACAAATGTATATTTATGTAGATATCACACATACAAGTGCATATACGTACAATTTTAATATTAAATTCGAATACAATACACAGAGTATAATTTTTGTTTACAAACATCTGGCTTGCAGGTGTTTTATTCATATATTCTAATTAATAACTTTTAAAGTAAATTTCGTTTCAAGTAATGAATATAATATGTATGTATATACCTACGAGTTTGTATAACCTGGCCTCTAAGAAATGTTCTATTTGTGCACTGTTCTATTTAAAAAAAAAAAAAAAAAACTAATAAGAAAATATAATGAAAATTGAATGGAAAAATAATCAGAAAAAAAAAACCAATTTAGAAACAGAATTTTATTTATCTGCAGATTTTTTGTTTTTTTTCGTTAAAAGTAAATACGAAAACCATATAAGCTACCTATTCTTTTTATCAAAAAAAAAAAAAACAAAATTCTTTTCTTCCCAACAAAAAACTTTTATTATTGAAAAAAGTTCAAAATATTCGAGTAAATATTTTCCAATTGGTAATTTTTTTGTTTAACTTTCTTTTCTTTTTATATTTTTGAATATTATTTGTATTTCAATATTTATTTTATTGAAAATTATTTCTACAATAGACACTTAATTTTCAATTGAATAATCACACACACACATACACACACACACGCACACACGCAAACACACAAGTAATACCATAATATGTTCTGTGAATTATAGTATTAAAAAAAACTTACGAATTTTTATTCTTAAATTTAACGAATTTTCATTTCTCGTATAGTACACAAAAACGGTTGCCACTTTGGTTAAATTTAACCAAAATTGGTACTTTTTTTTGCCCTTGGTACGATGGTACTTTTTTTTCATGGTTGGTACTTTTTTTAGTTAGTAAAAAATAATTTCTGAAGTAAAAGAAAGTAAATTTTCGCTCATTATAGATGAGACCACGGACATAACTTCGAAAAAAGCATTAGTTCTAGTTGTTAGATATATAGATAAAAGCACTAGAACAATCAAAGATAGATTTCTAAGCTTCCTGGAATTGATTAAAACTGACGCTAACACTATTTTCGAAACAATTAAGAACTTTTTTGATAAATATGAAATTCCAATGCAAAATTGTATAGGACTGGCTACTGATGGTGCTACTGTAATGGCAGGCGAATTCAACGGAGTGCAAGCTAAATTTAGACAAAACAATGTAAATTTATTCTTCATAAAATGTACATGCCATTCTTTACACTTATGTACTTCATATGCATGCAAAAAACTTCCTATAACTGTAGAAAAACTATGCAGAAATATTTTTAATTTTTTTGCGCATAGTTCAAAAAGAATTAATGAACTTAAAGAATTCCAAGAATATTGCTCAGTGCAATCACATAAAATAATAGGACCATCGCTAACAAGATGGCTTTCTTTAGAAAGTGTTATAAATAGGATACTGGAACAATGGAATCCTCTGAGGTTATACTTCATATCCTGCTCTTTAGAAATTAATGAAGTTAAATCGACTGAATTTGCAGAATTAATAGATGTCCCTAAATTTAAAATCTATTTTATTTTTCTGTCTTATATTTTATATATAATTAACAATCTAAATAAGGAATTTCAGGCCGAGAAAAGTCGGTTACCTTATTTTATTCTCAAATGGAAACAACGTTAATAATAGTAATATTGTAAATCGTTTAATTATTTTTAAATATTTATCTATTTTTCTTTGGCTTTTTATTTTTTTATTGAAATAAAGTTAATTTGTTCAAATTTTGTGTCTTGAATTTAAAATTTTTAAAATACAAATAGTTAAACACAGATGTATTTATAATGTATGCATACATACATACAGATTTGTACAATGTATAGTTAGTTTACTAAATACTACATGCAAAAAATTTGGTACTATTTTTCCAATTTTGGTACTTTTTTCAAACATTAATGGTCCGGGGAAAATTTTTCGAGTGGCAACACTTTTCTAACTATTGATACGAACTTCATTCTGTCTTTTCATTTTAATTGTGAGAGGCTCTGTATTATATACCACTATAGAAGTTTCATTTTGTTGTGATACATTTTTATGTATACACTATTATAGTTGTGTATCATACATGTTTCCAATTTTTATATATGAAAGTGATTAAAGAAAGTAAATAAATTGTAGGTTTTGCATTAAATTAAACATTACAGAGTTCCGTTCCGATAATATGCATCTGTAGTAGGTTCATGATAAATATAATGCATTATAGTAGATTATACATATAAGGATCTAGGATTTTTAATATCATTCATTTATTGTTCATATATTTTATTCTAAAACATAACATATATTTGTATGTGTATGTGTGTATAGGAAACAGAACAAAATAAAGTAAATTTTTTAATTAAATTCACTTCAACAAAGAATGAAAAGTGAAATTACATTTAAAATGGTACAAAACATTTTTTTGTTAGTCTCATTGTTACGATTTTCGATAACTCATCTAAATGTATGTGTAGGTATTCATTCATACACATATACTGTGTAGATAGAATGCGTATATAAATAAATTCAGATTTTCATTTTGTAAATAATTAACAAACAAAAACTTGGCAGATATCGGTACTTTTAGGGTTGTATTCACCAACCAAAGATTATACGTCGAATGGTCGAATATATTTTATCCGAGTATAATATTTCAGCTTATATTCATCAACTTAGATAAAATTTGTTTTCGGACTTTATTTTCGAAGTTTCGAAGCTGATTGTGAAAAGTTATGCCCAGTTTCACAGCACAGGTTTAACCTTCGTAGGAGGTTTAAAATTCAAATTAAAATATTAATGAGTTTCGCAGTATGGTTTTAACCTTTGTATGGAGTTTAAATACCGACAAAAGTTAACCTTTCTAAATCTACTGGTTAAACTCTGGGTAAGGTTTGAAATAACTTAAAAATGAGAAGTCAGAGAACAGTCAGCCTACAGCCGTACTGCAGCTACACATTCTGTTCCAGCAGTTATAACCAGTATATAATTATAATATCCCCTCATTGTGAGCTTTTCATTAAAGTTCAAGTTAACTAAACTTTGTTAAACTCTAGTTAACTAAAGTCAACTAAAATTTAACTGTGAAACTGAATGAGTTTAAATCTTCAATTTAAACCCAAGTTCAGGGTTAAGTTAACTTTGACTTTAAACCTCCACTGTGAAACTGGCCATTAGTATTTTTCTATGACAAAATGAAAAAGAGGCTATGTGCGGTAGATGATTATAATGTAAGTGCTGTGCTGTTGCTGTCAATAAGAAGGTTATGTTCAAACGATATTTATATTAGTATACCACTTCCAGATTGTCTTTAAAATATTTGAATAGTGTATAATCGAGATTTATGAATACAATTTATCTCATAGATAAAAGATAATCTTGATTGGTTAACACATCCCTAGAGTGCATTACATATCTATAGCGTTGCATGCAAATGCGATCATAAAATGCCCTGAAAACTAATCTCTACGAATAATGTAATATTCGAAATGTTAAACTTTTCTTGTTTCACAGAATTTTTGAAAAATACCGAAGTGTACATATAAGAAGAAAGATAGTTACTATTTCATTTTACTTTTGTGCATATAGCTTATATTTATACGCTTATATTGCGATACGATAAATCCAGTATAAATATACATAATATTTATATTTTTATAAATTCTAAGATAAATACAGAAGTTCAAGTTAATGAACAACCCAGAACATTATTTAACTCTTGGATAGATACTCGAATTCTAAACTCGTATAAATATACATAAGTGTATCGTACACATTTACATATTATGGACTCGATTGATTGACTCAAGAAAAATGTTTTTTTTTTGTTTTCTCCAATATTTTATACTTATGTATTTTCTTTCAATAAAACAGATTTCTTTCCTTATTACAGTGTATTGACTTACATACATACATACATGTATCCATGCATACCAAGTAGCAGTAATGAATTTTCAAATATATATTTCATTTTTGCTTGACTTTGGTCATGCATTTTTGCTTTAATAATTTGAAAATTTTTATTTTATTTTTCTATCTATCTGTCTGCTATGCATATAGATACAAGAATATGTAGACTTGCGTATATAAGTAAAAGAATGTATATGTGTGTATATGTGCATTATAAATTTATAATGTCGATTAAATATTATTAACATCTGTTCTATATGTTTGTTCTTATTTAGTATGTGGTAGTATTAGTATAGAAAATCTGTTTTACTTTTCTTTGGTTTTAGTTTTTTTTTTCTAGATTTTTTGAACTTTTTAGATTGCGGAAAATTCTTGTTTTTGCTTAATTTTCTTAAGTTTATTTTTTTTTTCTTTTGCTCTATAGAAGAAATTAACTTTATACAGAAACAGATGGAATGAATATAAGTGCATTAAATACGAGAAAATGTACTGTACAAGTGTCTATCCTATATAAAATATACACAATGCTACAAATTATATACATGCAGAATATTGAAAGTAGAAATTGATAGAAATTTTATGTTATGTTCTGGATTGTTTTTTTTTCCTACATTCGGCTTCTTCTTCTTATGGTCTTCAGATTGTAATTTGCATATGAGTATAATGATGTTGTAGTATATAAAGACGGTCCCAGACAAGTCGTCAAATAAGCAAAATATATTTATTTGTTATTACAATTTTACGTTAAAATATTTATTTTATTTATTTTACAAACTATTCTACTTTACTTTATTAACAAATATGCCAAATATGCCACTGATCAATGCGATTGATGTGGATAATAAGACTTATGCGAGGTAGATACTCTTGTGTAAATAATAAATTCCCCACTTAAATTGAAAATTTACCTTTTTAGAAGGAATTTTGCAAAATTTTATGCTTCCATGAAAGTGAAATTTCAGTGGAAAGTATAAGCAGATTCTACTGTGCACGCTTCCCCTTCGCCAATCTTATTTGGCTGTACAATAAATCATATCATACATCTCTATATTAAAAGTGACTTAATAAAGACCAATATAATTAATCGACAATAAGTATCAATATTGTATTCGATTCGATATTAATTCGATTTTGCGAAAATCCAAAATAACAATATTGTATATATCAAGTAGCTTACACTAAATGCAATATCTTCATAGTTATGATTATGATATTACTTATCGTTATCACCATCGACTAGTGCGTATAATGGTTCTAATTATTAATGACTAAATTTATTTATTTGTGTTCAACACAATTTTCCTCGCAAGTGTTCAATACAAACGTTCACTGTTCAGTTGGTTCAGTGCAAGTTTTCAATCCAAGCAAAGTCGTCATTCGTCAAAGCAAATATAAATAGTGTCTTTGGTCCAAGTGTTCAAATTTCAAAATCCATGAGTACCTATCACACAAACGTCTATTTATTTGTCAAATACACGAGGTATTTGGAATCAGCTTACGGCTTGTTTAACTATTGTACATTGTCATAAATGTGTTTTGCAGTGTGTACAAGAAAAATAGAAAAATATATAATTTCTGTTTGGCTGGTTTCTTATTATTTTTTAAGATAAGAAACAATATGCCTTAAAATTCATGTAATTAATAATTATTTCATACGTTTTGTACATGTATACATACATATCGATATAAGTACATACATAAGTACATTATGTACCTATTTACAAATAGGTATGGCACATAAGCAAACGAAGTAATAACGCTATAAACTTTATTTTGGAACGCACGAGTATACAGTGGTAGGCAAAAGTATTTTTACACTGGATTTTTTTCTAAAGGAAAAACTTTAAAGCTGCATAACTTTTTTATTTTTTAATGAATCGATTTCATTTTTAATGCGTTTTTTGTTTTTTCTTCAGAAAAAATATGTTTATTTTTTAAGCCCAGATGTTCAATAATTTCTGAGAAAATACCGTTGAACCATTATCGCTTCGTATGACAAAAGTATTTTTACAACTGCAAAAGTATTTTTACAATGGAATAAATAGCTGTTACTTTGAAAATTCAATTTTAATTTTTTTTTTGTTTTTCATTTATTATTTAATACAGAAGATTTCATTCAAGATTTCATTCAAAAATTAATTGAATCAATACCAAGACGACTGTTGAATCAATACCAAGACATAATGTTTTATTTTAACAACTAGTATTTTGTATTTCCTCCTTCAGCATCAATTACTGCTTGCAGTCGTCTTGGTATTGATTCAATTAATTTTTGAATGAAATCCAATGGAATAGTTTTCCAAATAGCTGTAACTTCGTCAATCGTTTCATCTCTTTTCCTATTTTTATCTATACATCTTTCTTGTTTCATAAATGCCCATATGTTCTCAATAATGTTTAAGTCCGGACTTTGAGGTGGCCATGACAAAATTTCTTGGCCGACACCATTTAGAAATTTTTTCACAATTCAGCCTGTGTGACATGGTGCATTGTCTTGTTGCAAAATCCAGTTGGGATGAGGGAACAGGCTGTCACCAGATGGAAAACAATGATCATTAAGGATGTCCCTATACTTTGTTTTGAGTTATTGTTCCGTTTAAGGGTACCAATTCACCTAAGCCATAATAGCAAACACATCCCCAGAACATTACGGAGCCTCCACCATGTCTGTTATAAGTTTGTGCTGCCCTTGACTTTAATTTTCTAGGAAGACATCATCATATTCGTAACTAAAAAAACCAAAAATTGAGGAATTACATTTACATACTGCTTATACCTACGTATATGTTGATTGACTTTTAATTGTCGACACACAGTAGACATGTTGAGAAAGAAATTTGCAAAAAATTTTCATTTACAAATTTATTTATAAATAGGTAGAATTTCCATAATAAAAATGACAGAAAATTTTCAAAGATCTAGACGGGTATTTTTTCAAAAAATATAAAAGCTTCTCCGTAGAATCAGAAAAATTTCAATTATGAGAATGTTATAGTATTTGTCTTTCTAATCTTTGAATTTATGTACATAGGTATTTCTACTTTTTATTTATGACCAACAATAATTGGAGCAAAAATCCATAACAACCAACAAAACGTGTAATTCCAAAGATGAATAATAGCACAGAAGAATAAAATCTATATAAATTGCACATTTTAGAGTCATTATTTTTTTTTTCAGATGTAGTAGGTACAATATAGTATTCAAATTGTGTTCAATATTACATATAAAATAAAAGTAACACAAACAAGACTACAAAATTCTGGACAATCTGTTGTGGATAAAAAATATAAATAAAAATTTGAAAATAATACAAAAAGATATATCAATAAACAATTTTATAGAAGTTTTCCATCAGAATAATCCTGTACCATATTATGGTACATGGATTGAAATAATGTGGATTCGGAATCCTATATGTATGTACGAGAATACGTACTATATCTTATTTATTTTTGCTTTTATATGTAGGTATCCGTATCATTTTAATACTATATAATAATGCCTTTCCTTCCGTATCGTATGTAATAAATTACAATACATAATTTTGAACTTTTCCGATATAATACGTAATTTCGAAAAAAACAGATTTAAACACAACAAAAATATAAATATAAATTTTTCAATTTAAAATACGAGAAGAAAAACAAAAAATAAATAAATAAATAAAATAAATAAGATAACTAACTACCAGCGAACAACAATAACGGCTAAAATGTATTTCATTCGCAAAAATGAAAATGAAAAACAATTTAAGAAAATAGAGGACATAAAATGTCATTTGAAAACAGAAAGAAGTATTATCCTTGAATTTCAATATCATAATTTTTATATAAAAAACCGCTATTTTTTGTAATAATACCAATTGGTGTATAAGTATACCTACCACACCACATTGAACAAAGCTGCTAAATTTGCTTACTGTCTATATATGTAGTTCTTCTATATATTGTCTTACATTCATAATAATTCGTTTCTTCTACATCCTACTGCTGTTCCTAAATCTATCTATCTACATATCGAATCTATAATATCGTGTATAGATTTTATTTGATATATTCGCAATTATTCCTTTACACACATAAATACAATAAGTTACCATATACATATTTTGCTTTGGTATTATTGGTGAATAAAAATAAAATATATTATAACGAAAAAAAAAAAACAAGAAAAAAAATAAAAATTATTAGAGAAATTTGTTGTATCACAGCACAGCACAGAACAGAATAAAAGAAAAATATGTATATATATACGAGTGTTATGTGTATAATATAGGCAGTCAGGCACACATTAAAAACAATTCAAAAAAATTCAATATGTCGAAGTCCCAATTATAAAAAGCCATCATAAGCACCTGGTTTACTCTTAAAAACCACCACGTAAAAATCTGTAACTGATGTAAATACTGATCTATATACGATTATGTATGTACGTAAATATGTTCTATTTCAATATGATCTAGTTTATATATACATACATACAAATTCATATAAGTTTTAGCGAATTAAATGTTTGTTTGTGCAACATACATACATATATAGTAGCGGAAAGTAGCAATTACTTTGACGGTAACATCTGTGCTCTATGTGAATTTGCTGCTACAGTATACACAGTACCATATAGTACTAGATACAGTTTACGTAAACGCGTAAAGTTGTCGTTATGTTGCGCAACCGATGAGCGAAAAAAAAAAAAATTCTTAAATTAAATACAAAAAAAAAAAAAATATAAATAAATATGTGTGTAATACCAGTAATACACAAAATTATATCCTTACAAAGAAAATAAAAGAAAAACGAACCAAACTAAAGAGTAAGCGAAGAGAACAAGAAGTCAGAAAAGTAGTGTTCTTTTACACAGGACAAAAAAAAACAAAAAAAATAAAATAAAACACATCATCATCCTCATAAATACACGTAACACATACAAATACAAATATATATGTATATATAATTGTTCAAAAGAATACATAACCAGAAAAAGAAAAAAAAAAATAACAGAAATTCGCACACACAAAAATCTATAACAATAAATTTGGATTATTTCATCCCAAAGGATATTAAGGACGATATGACAAATTTATCACTGGTGGTCGGTGGTTGGTTTGTTTGGTTGGGTATGGTTGGATGGTCGACGTCGGTTATAGCATAGTTATTATCAGTTTGTTTGTTTGTTTGTTTATTCATTTATTTATTCAGATTGGGCTTTTATAAATGCTTATTTGACTTTAAAATGTACATATTTACACACACACACACACACCTACATTCATTATTATATACACGCGTATATAATAAATATACCACATAGTACCATGCCATAATAATTATGATTATCATCATCATTGTATAAAAATGTAGATGTGGATGAGTGTAGATGAGCTTTATGTACACCATTATTCGTGTATGTATACGCAATATCGCTACATTCCATCTAAAACACTATTTTACAGGAAAAACGAAAAAAAAAAAACGGAATGGTAAAAAAATAAGCCAGGCAAATGAATCGCAAAATTGCGATAATTTTTTGATTGTATTTTCCCAAAATTATTGATATTCAAAAAATTATCATAAAATGCAGTACATTTATAATACGAGAGTATAATATAAATACTCGTACATAAAACACATCATTATACTGAGACTTTTACCACTAACACAAATTGAACTGATACAATGGTAAACAAGCAAACATTTTAAGAGACTTTCTTGTTGAAATTATTACGAAAATCAATGAAATTAGAAGTCCTGTATATAAAAATGTTTGTGTAGAAAGGAAGGATTTTATAATAACTTTTTAGGTCTACCATATACGCTCGTATAATATATAGCGTTACACTTTTTACATATCGAGGACAATAAAATGACTTATTTAGATAATTTTAGATTTTTATGTTATTTTTAATATGAATTTTGCATTGAAAGCATAAAAAGAATGTGTCCTGATGATAATAAATGATAAATAAAAATTATCCTTAAAAATTTATATTTTATGAATGTTAGTGTATCGTTTTTAATATACGATAAATTGCTGTGTAGTCATTATTATGATGACAAAACGTAACGATAATTTAGTGGTTTGATGTCCTGTGTATTTTCTCGATTATATTTACTATAGAGTAGCATTAATGATGTAGTATTCAAAGATTTAAAATTTTTCATCTAAGTTATGGTAATTTTTATTTATGGAATGAGATAGGAAAGCATATCCTGAAAGATGTTACCTTTGAATGTTTTACTTTTTATATCCTAAACATCCTTTTAATATTGTTGTAGGAAAAATAAATTTTTGGAAATAAGGAAATAATTAAAGGAAGTAGACAGCAAATTTCTATAGCATTCGATACTTTTATGGAAAATGTAATGATTAATCAATTAAATTCGACATTTATCTTCTTCTTCCATGGATTTACAGCCCGAGAAGTGCACGAGCCTGTCTCAAAAGATCTCTCCATCTTTCTCTGTCTTCCGCAATCTCTCTCCATCTATCTATTCCGATTCCGAGTCTTTTTATATCTATCTGCCTCCTTCCGGCTTGCTTTCCTATACTTTTTTAGCACACTATCGTTCTTCATTCTGAGGAGATGGCCCGACCATTTCAGTCTATTGATTCGACATTGATGAATATTTAATTATATATAATTCCTTCATTCTCTTGAGAAATAACGCCTCAACGAATGATTTGCATCGTACACGGTTCAAGGAGAGGGTGTGTGCTTTTATTTCTATCCATGTATTTCTCGAGTCTGCTTTGTTTTTTTCTAGTTGGCTTCTACTGCAATTCATGAGTCTTACTCTGCCACTTTATCCCTGGAGATTCCAATTTATGACTTTTTTACATATCCCCCCATCTTCTTTTCTCAGATTGTGACCTATTTATCGCCATTTTCCACTCAACATTTTCTTTACAATTTTCTTTCTGATTTGTGCGTCATTATATAGTTCTTAGTTTGATATGACATTTGTCCATTTGTATTTTATTTATGTTCCAAGAGGACATTCACAGGCAGAGAACATTGATGAATCAAATGATCAAAATAAACAAAAAATTCGAAATTAGAAAATTTAATTTTTATTTTCAATTTTAGATCCTAATCAGTTTCAGTTACAAATAAAATGTAAAATAATCATGTATTAGTCTACTTAGTACACACTAAGAGTAGTAAAATAAAAACAAAAAAAAACAAAAAAAATAAAACAAAATAAAATAAAAGAAGAAAAATCATTCAATAATTTAACAACATTACGAGTGTAGGCACGTCTTTTATCCTTTTTTTTTTTTTTGAACTTTAAAATTTTTTGGCGTCATTTTTTGTTCTTCGGTTTTTCTTCCGTATAGTATACAAGGTGTGGTTACTTCAATTACAAATAAATTTTTTTTTGTTTTATAATCTAGCTCTACCATTCAATATATCATCATAATTATCTCGTGTAAATTCTCTATAAATTCCATCTGAATTTAAATAATATATTGGATCATATGTAATTTTATCTAAATTATAATTTTCCAATTGTAGATCACGTTTTTTCAATTTAAATGTACCAGTCATCGGTAATTCTTTTAATAATCTAATAAATAATGGTCTAGCATATGGTGGTAGACTACCACGTATACTGATCGATAATTGTTCCATATCGACTTTTTTATCTGGATCAAGAATTGCAGCCATACCAGCTCGACCTTCAACATGAGGTATCTGAAAAAAAATTATTTGAAAAAATAAAAAATACGATAAAATAAAATAAAAGGATTTCAATAAAAATATAAATAGAAACGATATAACGGAGCGTACCTCAACACCGTACACCACACAATCCTTAAGACCAATAACATTACTTATTACAGCCTCAACTTCTGATGTTGCAACATTTTCACCACGCCATCTAAACGTATCGCCGGTACGATCTTTAAAGTAATAGTAACCTAAAATATCTTTGACCAATATATCACCGGAATTGAAAAAGAAATCTCCTTCCCTGAAGACATCTTTCAATATTTTCTTTTCTGATGCTTTCTAAAATTGAAAGATAATAAAAATGAAAAGAAGAATATAAGAGAAATTCTAAAAAATTTTTATGCATATTATTTCTTAGTTACCCTGTCAGCATAACCATTAAATGCTGTATACGCTCGTTTTGGATTTATTTGACCGATCAATACACCTGGTTCACCTGGTGCACATTTAATGCATCTACCATTTTTATCACGAATTGGTTCACCACTGTCCTCATCACATTTTATTAATGTGACAGGATACACATAATTTGCAACGAGTGGTACAAAGCCTATCGCACCGATCTGATTATCAAAATTAACTGAAAAAATTATGTAATTATTAAAAAAAAAGAAGTTATTTTAAAATGAAAAATTGTTTTTTACGTTACAAATCTCTTACTTAAATTTGAATTTCCTTCAGTTGAACCATAAATTTCACCAATTTGTTCGATATTAAATCTTGTTATGAATTGTTGCCAGATCTGTTGACGTAAACCATTACCGAACATCATTCGGATTTTATGTTGTTTATCGGTCGGTTTAACTGGTGATGATAATAAATATCGACATATTTCTCCGATATATTGTGCAATTGTACATTCATATTTTATACAGTCAGTCCAAAAATTTGATGCAGAAAATTTTTTTCTAATAGCCATCGTAACACCGAACAATAGAACATTTCCTAAACCTAACATTCCACCAGCCGTATGATATAGTGGTAATGAATTGTAGATGATATCATCTTCATTAATGCCCAACATCATATTACCTCCTGATCCCATTAAAATAAATCTGTAAATTATAATTGAAAGAAGACGAGAACAAAAATGTTGGGAAAAAGGAAATATTAATTTCAATTAATAACATTTGTTGAGTTTGCGAAAGAACCGGAAGAAACCAAAACAAAAAAAAATATCTGAGAAAAATTTTTGCATTCCTAATCATTTTGTACCATGGAAAAGAGAAATAGGTACATGTTCGAAACCGTCAACTTTAACAGTGTCAAAATTTGAAATTTAAAAAAACATTCTGGGAAGGATAAAATTTTATTCTTTATTCTTATTCAACAGTAAACTTATAAATTTCACAATTTTTTGAGTATTTATTGAATATCAGTTTAAATAAATTTCATTTTCCAACTACTTAATAGATTACTATTGCAACTCCATAACTGAAAAATGATCAGTTTTCACAATCTTATTGTACCTCTTTGAATATTTTCGTAATCATCTCGAGTAAACAGCTTATAAATGCCGTCTTTACTGTTCAAAAAGTAAATTTCATCTTTGATCGTATTCAAATCGAATCCCTCTTTTTGTAAATCGATTTTTTTCAATTTAAATGTACCAGTAATTGGTAATTCAGATAAAATTCGAATAAATAATGGTATCGAATATGTTGGTAAAGTTTCCTTTAAACCTTTTGATAATTCTTCAAAATCAATTTTTTTATCAGGATCTAAAATTGCTGCCATACCAGCTTTACCATCAATATTTGGTATCTAAAATTATGAAATTCCATTACTAATGTGAAGATTTAAAATAATTTCAACAAAAATACCTGTACACCGTATACAACGCAATCTTTCATACCGACAATATTACTAATGATGGCTTCTACTTCTGATGTTGCAACATTTTCACCACGCCATCTATACGTATCACCAGTACGATCTTTAAAGTAATAGTAGCCCAGAATATCTTTGACCAATATATCACCAGAGTTAAAGTATAAATCACCATTTGTGAAAACATCACGAATTATTTTCTTTGCTGTTGCTTCCTAATTATTGGTAAATCGAAATAAAATTTCACACTCTATCTGTGGATAATAATTCCTTCACAGTTTATTTACCTTATCAGTGTAACCAATTAATGCGCGATGTGCAATTTTTTTAACAATTTTACCAATAAATAAACCCGGTTCACCGGGCTTACATTTGATACAATGTCCATTCTCATTTCGTATTATTTCTCCGGTTATTGGTTCACATCTTATTAGTGTGCCATGACCAATCCATTCCAGGAATATTGGAATAAAACCGACAGCACCAATTTTGTTAACAAAATTCACTAAAAATGTTCATGCATGTTTTAGTCAATACGAGGTTATATGAAAATCGGAATATGTAGAATCATATAATACCTAAATACGTGTTTCCTTCGGTTGCTCCGTAAAATTCACTGATGTCTTTAATCTGAAATCTTTGAATAAATTTTTTCCATATCTGTGGACGTAATCCATTTCCATACATTATACGAATATTATGTTGACGATCAACTGGTTTTTCTGGTGTTAGTAATAGATAACGACATATTTCTCCGATATATTGTGCAGCTGTACATTGATATTTTATGCAATCAGACCAGAAATTTGATGCAGAGAATTTTTTTCGGAGCACAACTGTATTACCATTGATTAAAGTATTTCCGACACCCAATAAACCACCAGCTGTATGATACAATGGTATACAGGTGTAGATGATATCCTCAGGTTTTATACCGGTGACTATTCCGGTTGATGATCCTAACAAAACTCTGAATATCGTTTTGGAAAAATACCAAGAATATTATTTTAGAAAATCAAACTTAAATTGAAGCATACGGAATAAAATAAAAAATTAAAATAAAAATATTTTTTGTTAGCAATCATATTGGAAAAGTTGTATGCAAAATGCACTGAATGTATGAATGCATACAAATTCCAATACATTATGCTGGTATGTACTTATATGTATATTAGCATTATCTGAGTACTTACGCATAATTACAATAATTAATGTGTTCCATATGTCAAGCGAATTATTTTTTTCACATCACTGTAAATGATCTTGCATGCTGTAAATTTAATAATTATCCCATTTTTGATTTTTTTTTTCCATTTTTTTTTCTACTGAATTTGTCATTTTACCAAATATATAAATAGACACCTTAAGATCGACTACTTAATCAAGTGAAGTATTTTATCTTAATTTAAATGTAATATGCATACCCCTCTTATAAATTATATTCAAGCAATTATATATTAAACATTCACTACACCACTATATAAATAACAGGACAGAACTAAATACATACTTACTACATTTACGACATTAATTTAATAATGTAAAATTTTTTTCCAAAATAAAAGAAAAAAAAAAGATAAGAACAGGAACTTTATAGCTCCCAAAAAAAAATTTCGAATGACGCCCACACTGATCATTATGATTTTTCAAAATTTATCATTTTTTAGAAATTTTTGAAAATAATATGAAATGTGGAAATGTGGAATGCTTTAATTTTTCCCAGAAATATGCAAATTAAATAAAAAATTGGAATATTTGTCATAATAAAATTTTTATACCATCATAGCATACATAAATTGATAGAATAGGTTACCTCATGTTCGTTATAACGGCTGCTTTTGGCAATCCAGTAGTTCCGGACGTATAAATGTAAACCATTTTATCAGATGGCTTCGTTTTTGCAATATCTGAACTTAAATCTGCTCCTTGATGATTTTTTAATTCATCTACTAAATCGATTGCACCTGAAAAACATAAAAGTATAAAATTTCGATTGCAATTATAGTTGATGACGTATACGAGTAGAATTTGAAGAGCAAAATAAAAATGAAAATTATGATAGAAAATGATATGATTTTTTGCCCAAATGTCGCTATACAAGTAGGTACTTACCATCAAGAAGTGTAATTTTATTCCCTACATATTTCTCATGGTACTGATAAATTTGTAAATTTTTGATACTTTCATCGTTTTGAATATCCTTCAGGGCTGTAAATAAAAAAATTCAGAAAAAAAAATCACAAAAATTCACAAAAAGAATCACTTTTTTTTCATATGTTTGTTGTCTCGATTTTATTTACCTGATGATAATTCATCGCTGACAATTATTGCTTTTGAATTTGCAACTTTTATCGAATGTATTAATGTATCCTTTCGTAAATTTGTATTAATTAATGCAGTTACACAACCAATTTTCGATAAACCCAACCATATACATGGATATTCTGGACAATTTTCCATTAGTAAAGCGATTGTATCATCTTTTTTGAAATTTTTCAATTTAAACAGTGAACCAATTTGATTACTCAATTCGTTAACATCATGGAATGTAAATCGTTTTTCGTCCATTATAAATGCAGTCTTATATGTGTATTTTTTGGCAACCTTATCGAATAATTTCGATACAGTCATTTTTTTCCAATCCCATAATATTAGATAAAAATTTAATTTTGCAAATTTTATAAATGCTTTAAAATCTCTTGGTAATGTAACGACAGTCGCATAAACAGTTGTTACACGATCACCAGTTAATAAATAAATGTTTGTTGCAATAATTATGGCTAACATTAACGGATTATTATAGAATATTGCCGATAATGTTATGCCAGCAATAATAACACCAAGAATTGTTGCATTTCGCTTTTTAAAATCCAATGTCACCAACATATTGGCATCAGGCAGGATATACTGTAGTATATAGGCGATGTGGTGTGTTCGATGTATATAGTTTGAAGCAATATTCACAAAGAATTTAACTCAACGATGTCGTCTGTTGACTATGATTTTTGGTATTTGATAATTCGAAATTAATTTTGTTTTTTCTTCGAAACTATATAGAAAATGAAAAGAAAATGTGAAAAAATAAAATTATTCCAATATGAAATTATTTAGAAATTCTTGTATTTTCTAATCTAAACAAAATAACAGTTCCTTTACTATTTTGAATGGTGAATTAAATATACTGATCTTAACTCTAAAATTCGAAATATCAATCACACGCAGTTTGATTGTACTACAGTGTTATACTACGTCTTCTTATGTTTTTATTCATAAAAATTGCCAGTAATGAAAAAATTATCACATAATTTATTGAAATTGTGTAGGTCTTGGTAGTAGGAGCATATACATAATCTAGTGGAGCGGTATGGAAAATTTCATATCGATACCGCGATAAGAATATAAGAATCAGAAAAATATAAATTTGTTCAATTTTTTTGTTGTAAATCATTAATTTTGAATTAAATTTTTACGCGATAATTCCTCATATACGCTTACACTTACACTTTGTATGTTTGAGTTATCTTGTAAGTGGTGTGTAAAATTAAAAATTTCTAATTATAAATTGTAAAAATTTTGTTCGTTTTATATTTTGTGATGTTTACTAAACTTTGTTTATCAAACTTTTCAAGATAGCTTATTTGAATTTCGTTTTTTCTTCATTTATACGTTGTTTTGTTTTTTCATTATATTAGTATTTTGTCTTAATAATAATCTTTGTACTTTACTATAATCGATTGATATCTGAGAGATTTTTTTTTGTTATTAAAATGAAGTAATATATATGTATAAAGCTTACAAAAATTATAATTATCATCATTAACATGAATTTTTTTTTAAATTTGCCAAAGAAATTCAAAAATTAATAACGTTATTGTTTCTTTTATACGATTGTATATAGTATGTATCGTATAAAAGAATGACAGTCAAAATTTATTATTTGATTATTATATGCATTTTATAATACAAAACAATGCATAATAAACGTTGATTCATTCGCTGATATACTCGTATGTACAATCACCTTGTTGTAGGCTGGATTTAGGTATAGACAAAATAGGCGACTGCCAAGAGTGACAAATTTTGGCGAGCGACAAATTGACGTAACTTTGAATTAGAAAATTAAAAGAAAATTGTTCGTCAAAATTCATTGCCTTTTAGAAAAATATTTTGCTTCTTTTAAGGCCGCGCGCAGACTAAGAGCGTAGCGTATATTTCAGAACGTAAAATTCAAATCAATTGTTTCTTATTATGTTGCGCATACAGCAAGCGTAATATAGCATAGCGTAGTTTGAACCACACGCTCAGTTATGCTACGCTCTTAGTCTGCGCGCAGCCTAAAGCATTACGAATAGTAGTTAATTTTATACTTTATTTTAACGTAAAAAGTAAAAAAAATTATAAAAATTGTAGGAGGTACTCGTGCAAATTTTGATAAATATGAGGAAAAAAACAGAAAATCTATCAAAAAAGAATGTCAAGTACCCGTAGTATACGCTACGATAGTACGAGTAGTATTTCAGATATCATGTGTACCTACTCGTATTTTTATTTTTCAAAAAAAGCTGATTTTCTCTCTCACTGGAATAATACGAATATTGTACTTAACAAACTACGAAAACTTCACTGACAGCAATTAATACTTGCTCCTCCCCTTTATACATACTCTCGAGTAGCGGAGATGGTTGATTCTAACAGCCATCGCACAATTCCGGCGACAACTACAGCGTATACAGTAATTAAATGGGACTTTTTACCGATGAACTTTACGCTGTCTCTGTCGCCCAAATAGATTCTATTTTATTTTTCAGTGACAATTCGCTACCTAGATTTTGTACTAGTACTAATCTATTCGCAAGAAGCAAACATGTAAAATTCACTAATATTTTACGCTGTGATTGGGCCCGAATTGTGCGAACTTTCTGCGATACGCTGTAGTTGTCGCTGGAATTGTGCGATGGCAGTAACAATGCCTATATTGTATACTGTACCATAGTACGAGTAGTTTCTACACATCATGTGTGTGCTTATTTTTGAATTCTCATTTTAAAGTTTCGAGTGATGATGCGCGTAAAGGCGCTTAATCGGTAAATATGCCACTATATGGTTTGTTGTGAAATCATACAACTTAGTACTTACCACAATATTTACGCACGATAACCAAAAAGCTCGAAAAAATAAATAAATAAAACAAAATTAAAGTTTTCAATTTATGTCTTGTTTTACATATTCATATTCATTCATTCATATCTAAATATTCATTAATTAATCCAAATAATATTGGGTACCTATTAAAATCGTTTCCTATTCCTATCCATTATAATACTTATGTAGGCATTATTTTTACTCATTTATAGAACCTGTATGTAAACACGTGCGGATTTTTATTTTGTTACACTTATGTATAAATATATGTAAATTATTTGACTTTGGCAATAATTAAAAAAAAATTTATTAAAACTTTTCTATAAAAGATAGGCACATGTACATAATGTAAGATCATACATAATGTAGGAGGAATATGTAAAATGTATGTAAACAGATTATAGATTTTTTTAGTTTTTTTTTTTTTTTTTTTTTTTTTTTTTGATTATGAACTTTGTGTAGTAACATATAGATTGATTACTGATTTTAAAATTATAGTTTTTCAAGAAACGCAATTAAATAAGAATTTCTTTCAAAAAAAATTAATTAGAAAAAACGTAAGTACTCGTATGTACTTATACATATACTATAAAAATGAATCATAATTTTGTGTGTAATCGATCTTTGACAATAATTTCGCTGTATGAAATATCTTATTAAGATTTTCTTTTGTGTTATAGAAGACCTCAATATCAAGATTTAAATGGTGGTTTCGAGTTTATAGCTGTAAGTGTGTTGAAGATATGAGGGTTTAAAGTGGTGAACTATGAATTTTTAGATAATTTTTTAGATGAGATTATCATAAATTCTGAGCGTTTGTCTGAGTGCTCAGGTTCATAACTCCCACTCTTTGTTTTCATGAAAAAGCCAACGAAGCTATCCATATATCCACCACTGTTTTCATAAGTTTACGTTCTTATATAGAAGTACACTGTATAACGTGTATACTGGCTGGTGTATACTATTGATACTATGTAACTTTGACTTTATCATTATGAAATGTTGATAAACATAAATTTGTTTCAAATACAAATGTAAACCTGCTCTGCTATACATTAGCTGCTTTCGATTTAACAATTTCAAGTACTTGCGAGTAGGTAGGGTAAATGTCTGTGCTAAACCATCTACTCGCAGCTACTTATATGAAAAATTCTTCAATCTTCAAGTATAATAGGGGCGAAAGTAGTTATAAATAATTTTTGTGTCGATCGTTATAACAATTTATCCTAGACACATTTTTGTACTCGCAAGTACTTGGAATTGCTAAATCGAAAGCAGCTATATATTGATACACAAATCACAACAATAAATTGTATAATCAACAAACAGTTTTGAATTTCAAATTTCAAATTCAAAAATATTACCTATACTATACATTATTTATATTTATTATACATATAGTAATATGCAATCAAATGTGTTTTATAACTCACATTCACCAATACCAGTACGTATATCTATATACAATTTAACCGCATATCCTACTGGATTTCATTATTCTATAATAATAATATGGTATATAGAATATCAACTATATTCTACACTAATGATTATACATAAATTTGAAGGTAAAAAAAAAAATTTCAAATTCTTATTAATGCGGCATTTAACAAAATAAATATAATTCATAACATTCTACCTATATTTATTGTACTTTTAACTTTCAATTATACAATAAATGTACACGTACGTACGAATACAAGTAGTGATTACGTAAGTACGTATATATACATACATATACGTCTCTCGTAATTTAAATAAATGAAAACCTCTAAATTAAAATAAATTTATTTAATTTTTTTTTATCTCAATATGTATTTTTATTTTTCTTATTTCATTTCATTTTTTGTTAATGTATAGAAATAATTTTCATTAATTTTTTTTTTTTTTTTATTTTCTGTTTTCATTTTTATAATAATTATTACATCACGAAATTAATCATGCACATACATAACATTACCTTATCAGATTACTACTTGCACTACGAACGTACGAACTTTAATCTACTATTGTTACTCTCTCTTTACACAACTATGCACCTACCTCTAATATAGCTATGCATATCATTACTAGTATAATTTGTAGACAAATACAACTGTAGTTTTCATTCAATTGAATTGAAATCTGTGTATGGCAACATATGTACTTAGTTCTAAGTATTGCCACATGCTTACTATCTGAAATGTACCTATATAATACTTGCTCGTTTATGATAATGTACTATAGTTTGTATATAACCACAAAAAAAAAAATATATTTAATTTCATTTCAATTTTTTTCTTATTTTTATTTTATTTCATTATTTTTTTAAATTTCTAAATGAAAAGACACATTCATCATACTCGTATTTACATAAGTCATTGCGTATATTTACGTAAGTATACAAAATATAAATGTGTGTATGTACATATGTATATGTACAAACGAATTACTTACATATGTAATGATTACATTTCAATTATTGAAACATTATCATAATTTGCATAATATTAAACATTCGTGTATATATTGTATATGCAATATATTTATATATATCAAAGTATGTGCATATGTATATGTGTCTTTATCAGTATAGTTGCGTTCCTTATGACCAAGTAAAGTACTCCCATGTACTTGTAGTCGTGATCATCTACACCACCTCTTGTATTCGAGTAATTTACTTGACAGTTGCATGGTTAGTTACGCCAAAATTCGCCGTCAAAGGTTTATTGTGTTTCAATCGTTATAGAGATTAAAGAAATAGGTTGTTAAAGTCTGTAATATTTTCATTATACGTTTCCTTCAATAGGTGGCTTTTTATTGTTTAAGGTTATGGAAAATCTAAAATCAACAACAAAACAAATTTAAAATACATTTCAGCTGAAATTTGAGTACGGCCAACTGTCACTCCAATATTTACATTGCCTTAGAAATATGTATGCCTTGAAATTTGAGGTTACCTTTTACTTCCAAGTAAAAAAATTGCATTCCATTTACAATTTACTCCCGAGTACTTGGGAGTACATTACTTGGTCAAAAGGAACGCAACTTATGTGAATATGTATATGTATTTCGTAAACTTTAAATTAGTCAGAATTTTTCGATTTGATTAGAACTAATTACATTGATATTTGTATGTAGAAAGAATAAATCTGCATACATTACATATATACGTAATGTATATTGTAAGCAAATATATTCTTACATACGTATGCACAGTATTCCAGTATACCAGTATTCTCATGTATGTAATATTACTTGAAATATTCTAGAAGAACAAACAAATTTGAATAAAAAATAAAACTTTCAATAAATATTTAAAAATAAAATTAAATTTTATTTTTGATTTTTAAACTTTTTTTTCCAACAAAAAATAAAAAGAAACACAAAATTTCCCTTTCGTTTTCTCTAATCAATATTCATTTTGTTTATTATATGCGATAAGTCGATGAAAAATAAACAAAAAAAAAAGAATAAAAAATAAACGAATTGAGATTAAAATAAAAATATCGAAATTGAAATGAAATTAAAAAATGAAACAAAAAATATCTAACGAAAAAAAATTTAAGAGTTACTAAAGTGTCAATACTAATTCTCGTTAAATTTGTAACATTATGTATTTAAACTAATAAAAATATGTATAGGTAGATAATATTTAAATTAGTTTTAATAACTCTAACATTCTTACAGTGATTCAAAAAAAAAAAAAATCATTTTTTCGTTTAACATCGTTCTGTCTAATGCCATACACTGTGACTGTGAGGATACATACATACGACATAAAATCTTTCAGAATACAATCTTTTTCCTCATAATGTATGGCAATGTATGGACAATATTGAGTTCACGAAAGAAAAAAACTCTCGGGAAATCTTAAGGGGAAAAAGATTGAATCGTGATTTGTGCTGACAGACCAATTTTAATAGTGCTGACAGACCATAAGCTCCTTTCGAGTTTAGGTAAATTAGTTTAGAAAAAGTTTTTAGTTAAGAATTCGTACTGACAGACCGAAATCTAGTTTAGTTTTGTCATTTGTTGTATATTCAAAAAGAGCTCTCATCGAGTTAAACTACTTGCATTTGATCGGACTTATCAAATCTAATTGCTGACAGATCAAGAAGTTTATCTATACTTAAACATGTTTAGGAAGTTTCTAAACACTGGTCTGGCCCTATTTTAAGTGTAATACAATCACAATGCCCATCATATTTAAATCTTGTTAGTCGTGTGTCCCATTATATCGACACTAATATTTTAGACTTTATAGAACTTGATAGCATTATCAAACATATATATTAGCTGCTTTCGATTTAGCAATTCCAAGTACTTGCGTAGATGGTTTAGCACAGACATTTACCTTATCTACTCGCAAATACTTGAAATTGTTAAATCGAAGGCAGATATTGTTCCAAATGATCGAATAATTTTTTTAGTCGCTGTAATATATACAAAATCTTACGTTGTGCATTAGAATTGAATATATTTAATTCTGGTTTTTAATAATACATACTAGTATTAAAAGTATTTTTAAATTTTTGTTTATTTTCTGTTTAAAAATATTTTTTCAATTTCATATTTTAATTTAAAAAAAAATTTTTTTTTAATTATACAAATGATGTCATAACATCATATGTATGTAAGTCGTAAATTTAATATTCATAAAAGATGCGACCAGTTTATATACGAGTACATATGTGTGTACTGTGTAGATACTATGTATATAATTTGAAAATGTAATTGACTTCTAATACTTAATTAACCTTGATTCAACGCATACTTGTGTGCGAGTTTGAATAATACATCATTGGAGAAGAAGAAGAAGAAGAAGAAGAAGAAGAAGAAGAAGAAGGAGAAGAAGAAGAAAATACATTTCTATTACTTTATCAATTATTGATATTGTCTTATCCACTTCTTCTTTTCTTTGTTTATCATCTTTACTCCTTCTACTTACGTACTAACATTATGTAGTTCATATGTCAATTTTAATTTCTAATATTACACAAAAAAATTTAATTTTTTCAATGCTAAATGATCGTAGATTTTTGTATAGGTATGGCCGCCGTGTTGGTATATAGGTGTGATATGAGTATAAGTAGGGTAAGTTTATATACATAGATATAGAGGTTTATAGGCGAGTAAAAAAATAAATTTTATGCAAATGAGAATGTCTATTTATTGAGTGGGTATCTCACATACGCATATAAAAACTAATAAAAAAATAAAAAATACAATGAAAATAGAAACAAAACAAACATCAAAAATTACGTAAATTCGTAATAATTTATCTTCTAACTGTCGTAGAATTATGTAATTTTTCATTAAACAATTTTTGTTGATTTTTTTTTTTTTAATTTATTTAAAAAATTTAAAGACATCACTGAACTACTGAACTGAACTTATGAGTAATGAATTTACATACCGTACGTATATCGAAGACATTGGTATGCATACTTGTGTACAAAAATAAAACAAAAGTTCTATTATGTATGATTTAATCACATAAATAAGCAAAAATGTATTTACACCTTCAAATTTCTGTTTCATAATATTTGTATTTCTTGTCCTTCTTATTTTTTCACTCCTTGATTCTGCAGTTCATTCTTCTTCTTCTTCTAATTTTGTTGCAGATGATGTCCTCTAGGATGTACAGATTTCTTGCTACCAGCAGCACTACAATGTCATCTGCATAAACTAATATTTGTGAAGGGATTGCTAGTCCCCAATCTGTCACCTTTTCTAGTAACGGATAGATGTCTTCAAGATATGAGTGATAATGAGGAAATAAAATAATCATAGCGGACCAAAGGTAGCATGCATAGGAAATCTTGACAAGTCAGTCGGTCTCATAATGTGCGAGTATTTGGTTATTTGTTGCAGAAGATGCTTATTTTACACGCAAAGACTATCTAATTGCAGAGTTTTTAGAAATCTCTTGATTCTGAGACATACAGATGTATACATTTGTACATTATATGAATATAAATTGATGAAGAATATGTACATTATATGTGTAAAAAATGAATGATTGTCAAAAAAAAAAAAAAAATCAATCAATCATTATTTATATTAAAATGATTGAACTTTGATTTGGAACGCGTACAATGAAAAGTTAAATTTAAAAATTTTCCGCGAATATGTACAAAACAATTCACTGACACCCGCAGTACACAATCATATACATTCATAATAAAATTGTTCATGCAGAAATATGCAAGTGTATATTTATGTGAATGGGGTTAAATATTTATATAGGAAATGAATTTAACATTCTCGTATACTCGTATAACATGTGCATATATGCATTGAATTAAGATAAAAAAAAAAAGGAAAAATAAAATGAATTTAATTGACGCGAAACATATTGTTATACGTACATTCATATGCTGTATAGAAATAATACAGTAGGGGTGTAAACTAAAATTGATTGAATTGGAAAAATTGCATACTACATTTATATGCATTCTATATGCATGCATGGACATTGATATGAAAAAAATAAATTGAATACCATATCATCATCAGAGACAAAAATCTCTATACGTTATTATTAATTTCTTTTTATTGAAAATAGAGGCCAAAAGCAAAACACAAAGTGCAATCGCGAATCGAACGTTTGACTGTAATAATTGCAATTTTGCATTTTATTAACCTTTTAACTGGAAAATATATAATGCACGTATACGTATATATAAAATAGTAATTACATATACTATTACGGAGTATATATGTATGCACTTGGAGCATTTATACATTCAAATAAACTGGTATAATACAGATTGACTTTTTGTTATAATTTTGCATAAAAGTTTTAGTTTTTATTTTTTATTATCTGCTACAACGTAGAACAGCTTACAATACAAACAAATTTTTATGCATCTTCCTCCATATATATCTATTTAGAGGTCTATAGAAGATATGAGTGTTGTATATAGTTGCATAGATTAAAATTAATATAAAAATTTTTTTCATATCTGTATAACATTCGAGCTAGCACATAAATACACATAAAAATATGAACGCAGCAGTTTACTGTTTAATTTAAAGGTTACATCATTGACAGAGAAAATATTCTAAATTGAAAATTATATGAAAATTATAAAATGATGGTTTGGTTACGTTTCGGTAAATCGGTATAATAGTTAGTCGTAGTTAAGTAGTAATATGTTTTGATTTATTTATTTGATGAAAAATATTCAAATGAGATTTGTTTTTGTTTTTTGTTTGGTTTTTTTTTTGTTTACCATGAAAATATATTTTCATTGTTTGTAGTTGTAGTTGTAGAGGTAGATTTATTCGTACAAAATTAACTTTACATTACGTGATATATATACAAAAGACACACATATGGATGTATTTAGAAAATTTCTGTCTAATATTTAAGGCTAGGATCTATAGTTATGAAAAATTTCGAAAATAGCAACAACGATTTTATACTAGAAATTTAAAAACAAAAATTGCATAACTATGGGTGCCATTGAAATTGAATTCTTAAGGATTTTGTTAAAAAAAAAATACAATTTTATTTTCTTTATAAAAATTGAAATATAAAAAGGATTTTTATAATTTTTTATTTTAGAAACATCAGAAAAGTCCAAATTTTATTTTGACATTAAAATTATATAGAAATATGATGATTTAATATGTGAAAACAGAAGTCAAAGTTGAAGGATTTTTCAAAAAAAATTCTTTTCTTTTTGGAGAGCTATAACTAAATTTCAGAACCAAAAAATCGAAAAAGGTAATTCATTTAAGGACCATAATATCCTTAAAGCTATCTATATTCAAAATTTCAAAAAATTTGGTCAGTCGGTAGTCGGTATTTGCTGTACGTGATGGTGCATTTGGAGACCAAAAAATCACAATTTTAACACCATTTAAAAAAGAAACAAGGACAATTTACCGAAAATGTGTTTCATTTAAGAACCACAATTCCTGTCAAAGTATTCATATATCAATTTTCATTGAAATCGGTTGAGTAACGATTACGAAAACAGATTTGGGGCTGGCTATATCTACTCTACTCTTAATTAATTCATAAATGTTCATACATATGTACATTTTTTCCGTAAAGAACATAAATTTTTTGTTCGTTATAAAATTGTATAGTGTGTGTAGTCAAAATCGAAAATGACAAAAATTTCCAGAATGAAAAGAATGAAAATACTCAGCCATGCTAAGGTATACCTTTATTACCTCTATCCATAAAAATGTTGATAACGTACACGTATTTGTGTACGAATGTAATTTATTTTTTGCCTATCATTTAATTTAAAAATAAAACATCGGAAATTATAAAATTCAATATGGGTGTTATTTCTATTTTATAAACTAGGGAGGAGTATGTGTAAGTGCATATAAAATATTCAAGTCAATATAAATACAAACGTAGGTAATCTATCAAATCAATCGTTTTCTAGTAATTACATTATATACTTATCTAGCATTTCTATCATGTGTACATTATGTACACATTGTATGCTACGTGAGTATGTACAAATACTTAAATTTTCAAATTTTTAAAAGAAAATTATTTCATTACTTCACACACATACACACATATTCAAACATACAGTTTCTATTTCATGAACATTTTCAAATCATAATTCATAAATGTATGAACGGCACATCAAAATACTCACTAAAGAACATAATTTCATGCATAAATAATGTACATCGTACACGTATGTAGGTATTCATGAATGTAATGTACATATAAGTATCTATATTGTTATATACTTATGTCAAAATAATTATAGATAACGGTTATTTTGAAGGTTTTTTGTTATTATATTATTATCTATTCATAGAGCTATACTGCTGCATAAATGTACGAGTATGTACATGCAAATAACATTGAAAAATTTCAATTAACCTCTGTAAAAAGAAAATACAAACTATTTTCTCTATTACTATAGGTCTAGCTATTTTTTTAAAAAAAAGTTTTTATTCGAAAATAGTTACCATTTCCACCATCATGTAGGAGTATATAACTGCGATTACGAGCACTATTACTATATACTAGTTCTATTTTTTAAAGAATATTTTTCATGTTTAACAAAGTACCAAGCAATGTTACGGGTTTGGTTATACGGACGGTCTCTCTGTAACTCATTCTTCCCTGCTCTTCAATATTGATTTTTATATAACCTTTACTTACATATCTCTATCGAATCGATCTATGCAATAGTAATAGTGGTAATAGAGTAAATTAAGTGTATGTGTAAAAAATGTAACGTTTTAAATGCACATCAGATACGATACAATACGATATATACCACCGTCACCGTATTCAATATTTCAATAATGGTTTAGTTGGTTGTTCAATTAAGTCATTTAATTATTCATTGTACAAAGTACAACACACAAAAAAAAATGTTTGTCATATGTGAAGAAGAAGATATGAGTAGGTATGTAATAAAGTAGAATAGTAGAAGGTGATAAGAGTAAGTATAAGAAAAGTTATATTAGAAGAAGAAAAAAAAACTGAAATATACAAACATGTAAAAATTTATACATAAATTATGTGAATATGTATAAAAAACTTTAAAAACAAATTTTTAGAAAAATAAGTGACTGATTAATGCGAGAAAAGAAATAATAATGATAATAATTATAATAAGAACAAAATTGTGAAAAAGTACTATAAGATTATCATGTTGTATGAAGATGATGATGAATAAATTTTCATATGAGAGTTTTTTTTTTTTCTTTTATTTACATATGAAGAATTTTTTTTTTTTTGTCTATTTTATTTGTATTTTGTTATTTTTCTTGGTGTTTTTCCTATATTTTCGTTCATCAAACAAGTGTACTCGATCGATATATGAGTATTATATGGGAGATTTAAAGCAAAATAAAATAATATAAAATTAGAAATACACTAATTAAATCAAAACAAAAATTGTGTAACAGTCTTTTATAAAGATCGCTAAAGGAGAGAGGAAAAAAAAATATTGCATGATAGAAGAAAGAGAAAGAAATGAGAGTAGAAGAAAATCATTTGAATATGAATGAATGGAAAATTATTTGTCTGTGGTAGAAGGTAGCTATATACATCGTTACTTAGCCGCATTCAAGGCATTCAAGATCCAAGTACATACATATACATACGATGAGTATTGTACGTATACATATCTACATATGTGCATATCATAATAAAAATCTTAATTCATACCACATTATTCAAGTACATAATACGAAATATACACCGAAAAAATACATAATTATAATTGCACTGTATCTACTATATATATATATATGCGAATGTATGCAAATAGATGCTTATATGTAAATAATACTTACTGAGACTGACATACATAGCTACTAATCATTATGATCGATCTTGACTAGCTTTTGCTATACATTCTTGCTATACATATGATACGAGATACAAGTACATTTTTATGAAGGTACACCACAAGAAATATCATATAAATTTCACATATGAAATTCAAGAAATTAAAACCATGTGAACAACATAACATCATATCTACTATACATATATAGGTACATTTATACTCATATGAATCATACATTTAAAAAAAATTTTATATAGGTATCTTTATACATATTATCACTCCTCTTATACACTTATGTGTACGTAATTGCTTTTATCAGATACCTACTTATCGAATTAGCTTGGTATATTATACATATATCTGTACTCTTGTATCTTATCGATATCTTATGCTATCTATATATGTAGTACCGAAGTGTAGTGCTAGTAAATAATAAATAATACTTATATGAATATGTCAATATTAATACCAAAAAGTAAAATCTATTCTGTTGTTATCTTTATATTGGATTTCTGCTGGCTATACAGATATATTCATAATACTGTGATGCGATTAAAAATTAAAAATTGTCTGATTACGAACACGAGTACACATACTGTATGGTGAGTAATGTTGTACGTACTTGGATAATATACAGACGAACTGAATTTAATAATAATGAAAGAAAAAACATGAAAAATATATTAACATTTATTATTTAACACAAATACACATTAAATAAAAAAAACTGTAAAATAATCGAACACGTTTATTACAATTACAAGTACAGGTATTTGTATTACCTATATGTACTTATTTATCTAAAATTCGATTTTGTTTTGAATATTTTATAACGAGAAATGTACTTATTAAGTATGTAAATTCAACAAAATATTCGAAAAAATTTATTTCACCTCATCTGTAATGCACCTACCGAACTGTGTGGTGTTGAATAATTTCTTTACTATAAATTTCAATATTCCACAATAGATTTTTTTTCAAAGGTATTCTACTAAACTCTTATTAATTTTTAATTTGAAATGAATTTATACCCGTACCGTGGAGATGCCATGGTGATGGTGGTGGTGAATAGGTATATGTAATTAGAATGAATTTTTTAACACAAAATTTTATCAATTACCAGCCAATCACAAGCACTAACACTACTAAATATAGTACACACTATGGCTATGGTAAACTAAAAAAAAAACAATAAAATCAACTCACATTTAACTTGTTGATCTCCTTCTTGTTGCTCCTGCCTATATATGTATATTTCGTTGTAATTGTAATACTTATTGTAGCAGTAAGAGTAGAGTTATAGTTGTAGTAAAAAATTTAAAAAAAAAATTTCTAGAATTCACTTTTTTCTAATCATAAATAAATTTCGTTTTAATTTTCAGGAAAATCATATAGAAAAAAATAATTATTTAATTTCTTTTTCACAATAAAAATATTTTTAATTTTTGATAATATCGATAATATAATGAGAACATTCACTTTATCCATTCACTATATTCTATAATGATAACGTCACACTTGTACACTTTTTTACACACTGATTAACTTTTTGTCGTTTATCCACAATTTATAATAACAAAATAGTATTGACTATTGTTGTGTTGTTTAAATTTCTATGATTTTCTATATATAGAATAGACTCTTGTATCTGTAGAAGAATTTATTACTACACGCTACAACCAACGCTATATACAGAATAAACAATAGACATTACACAAAGTTATATAGTATTATAATTATGCGTTCATCAATCAATGAATAATGATAATGAATGAATTTTCGATTTTAAATGACGACTAATTTATTGTAAATTTATATTTTTCTCTCACTGTATAAAATGTAGAACTGAACTGAAAGTCTAAAGTGAAGTAAAGTCGGTATATATAAAGTAGAGCTTAGTTCTCTTTTATTTTCATTATTTATGATTACAAATTTGTTTTTTTTTTTTTTTTTTTTTTATAAAAAATAATAATTTTTTTTGTATTTGTATATCTGTACTTTAATAATAACAATTTAAAATATAAACTCATAAAATATAAAATATTTTGTGATATGATAAGCACATAATATGACTATACCCGTGAGTAAGAAGTATAAGGTGCAATTTATATCAGTATAGAATAGGTACGCGATGCAATTTGTAAATTTTTATTCACGACCACGAATATAGTTATTGTAGATAGATATGCAACACTGTATGTAAATTCGTACATGATATGAACTGGATGATTACAAAAAATGTACAATATCTTTCTTTATAGTAATATATGTAGTTTATCTCTGTATATAGTGTTAATATGACTGTTAACTCAGCTCTATAACTATAACAAGACTGATCACATCACATTCACACATTATATTTTGACCGACACCGTTAACAATATTATTTCAATAACTTTACTATACAATAATTTTTGTATACATTCACTTCATATACATTATTTTACTACACAAACAAATACATATAAATCTGTATAAAATAATCGAACAGAATACATGTACACTTGTCGTATATAGAAAAGAACTTGTTGGTTTTATTATTATTATTATTATTATTTTATCGTTTTCCATATTAAGCTTTTCATATCAAATATTCAAAAGCAAATATCATATATCTACATAAATAGTATAGAAGACAAAAAAAAAAAGAAAAAGTTTCAACTTGTCGCTTTTTCTCTATCTACTCATTTACTGTGTACATACGACTATGTACATAAGTAGCTATATAGATTCGATTTATCAAATAAATCTACATAATTATATACTCGCGTATTCATATCGTAATACTATACATACATCCATCCATATGTATATATAGTCAGTTTAGTACGTACATATATGAAAATTATAATATATTTACTTAAGTAAAAGTTACTTAATAATATACAACTCAATCTCGAACTTAAAGAATTCTATTTCTACCTATAAAATATAAGAAGAAGAAGAAAATATTTTACACTAATACACTCGTACTTATAATATATTTTAAAATTTAATGTCGATATGTATATGTACATACTACATAAGCACGTGTATATTATACAATACAAATTATTTACGTATACATACATATGTATATATACATACGTGTATACATATATATAAGTATCAATATATGTATATGAAATCTAAAGTAAAAAATAATAAACACAAACAAACCTAAAACCAACCACCCACTTATTAAATTTACTTTATCGTATAGAAAGAATACAAGCCATACAGATACGAACTTCCACATTATATCGAGTATACAGTACATAATGTATATATATATATGTATTATCATTATATTATATTACACATTTCATATACACACAAAAACAAACATACCAATACCTACCCCCCCATTCAGTATATAAATGTACTATAGAACTAAACAGAAATATTGAAACAATTTTTAAATTTTTGTTTAATTTTTTCTCATATTACGTTACGACATTTTGTATAGTTTTATACCACAATTTTTGGTCTATATGTGTATTTATATACATATCTTCTGAATATTCTACATCACATATGTACATAATGATATGTATACGTACTTCTTATATTCATTATATGATTGTATAATACATTTTTGTCAGGTATGAAGTGAGAAATTTATATTATTACATGATTATACGATTTTTTATATTAACTTGTTTCTCGTATGTAATTTGTTTTATTTGCTTCTTTTGATATGAATTTTTATATATCTATATATATGTATGTATATTCCTAAATTACATAAAAAACTTTATAAATGCATATACACATAACACATACTACAAGTAATATAGATATTAATTAGTTAAAATTACAATAAAATTTTACTAAATAACTATAAATATGTAAATTTGTATTAACACTAAATGTACGCGAGTACGAGTGTATGTAAACGATGTATATTTAATATATAGGGTGAGGCAAAAATAATTTAATAATGTAAATTGGTTGTCATTTTGTTAGAACTACTATTCTTGTATTTTTTTACTACTCTCTTTGCATCTCAAATACTCAAAAGTTCATTGACCTTGTTTGTTTACAAACGAAAATATACTCGTAGGTCAAAACATTTATCGGTTTTTCTTATTTACACGGATCTATTTTCAATCTGAAACTCTTCTCCACTCCATACTCGCCTATTACAATGTAGTATATAATTTAAACAGGAAAGAAAGAAGAAAAACTATTATTCGCTTATCTTTCTATACTTTTCTTTTTACTCATCTTTCTGCATCCCACATACTAGAGAGTTAAATGATCATGTTTGTTTACAAATGAAAATATAGATCAAAACATTTTTAGATTTTACTTGTTTACACCAATCTAGTTTTTCTCCTTCCTTTCTTGTGTAGATTATGTACTACGCTGCAGTAGGCGTGTACGAAGCAGAATATCAGATCGAAAAGAAAAGGAAGAAGAAAAAGAAAATGAAGTAAAACGAAAAAAGTAAACGAAAGAAATGTGGAATGATACACGAATAGTAGTTTTTCTTCTCATTGTCTTGTTTGAATTACGTACTGCTCTGTAATAGGCGTGTACGAAGAAGAATTTCAAACTGAAACCAGATTCGTGTAAACAAGAAAAACCGATAAATATTTTGACCTATACTTTCGTTTGTAAACAAACATGGTCATTGAACTTTTGAGTATACTTGAGAAGTAGAAAAATAAGTAGAAACATACACGAATATTAGTTTGTAATTTTATTTCGCTAAAACAACATATGTAGAAATTAATTAGAATTTTGTGCTATTATAGAATAAAAAAAAGTATATAAACCTTTTAAATCAATATCTCTCAAATATATCTCATCATTCTCGATCCAAATTTATCAAAAATTTAATTAGACATAGTACACACCCTGTCTGTATGTGTAGTTAGTTGAGCTTATGTATACATGTTTGATTTGATAGCAAAATACACAGTAATTATATAATTTCTTGACAATATAAATTTTGTTACTTTGTTGTGTTGTATTTATGTCATAATGTAAACACAACACAAGTATATACGATACACACACGACTAGGAGTGTATATGAGTATACACGATATGCGATCATGAGCTTACGATACGATATACTCATACGATGGCAAACAAAAATATATCTATACTTATATACAGATACAGATATAATATAGAAATGAGCTTATATATGATATGCATATAATTTACAGGGTATCTCGAAGTTTATCTTTTAGAACTGTCTGTTAATATCTACATATCTGATCGATGAGTTTTCGAAATAGTTTTTAAAATCTTTAATTAGTCAAAATTTTTGATTATTTTCCATCACTTAGGCGAAAGGTGACTGAATCTGAAAATAGTCATAGTATTAGTTCGACATAAAAAAGATATATAATTATTATCCTACCCTATATGTACTAGGAATGTTATATGAGTACAAGATAGATCATCGTGCACTTTGAAACATCCCATAAATAATTATACATAAAGGCAATATGTGGCCTATCTGCCTATATCTATAGGTCAATATTTAAAAAGTTTCTCGAAATGTACATATCCATCTATCAATTTGTTTGTTTACAATACAATTTTATTTATAATTTTTTTATTCCATTATAAAGCAAGAAAAAATAAATCTCTGCACGTTATGGGTAATGCACGATTAGTAATGATGTTGGTGCATAAAGGCGGCACACTTTTAGTTTTTCATATAGTAGTAGTATCAAAACTGATAGCAGGAATTTTATTATAAAAATGCAATGTAATCTTATTTTTATGTGTGTTCTTCTTTTTGTATGCACCATAATGTAAACATCATATCACATTTCACTTATAATTTATAACGGCCATACGAGTATATTTATAGTTCAACGCACAAAACATCACATTACATATATACATTTCCTTCTGTATCAGTAGCAGTAGCAGTACATTTACTTCACTATCACCAGCACCACAGATTATTATTCGCTCAATTTTTTACATACTCGCATTTGGCATACATTTTTTTTTATCAATTTATTTCAATGATCATTTCGAACGCAATATATATTCAGTAGCGGACAATATAATTAAGTACATATATTTAGACGACACACGATTTGGTATACATATACTTTATTGCTATTAATAATGTATTGTTTTTGTTTACATTTATAGTCGTCGTTGCATATTAATTTGTTAATGCACACACATGATCATTCACAAATCAAAACAATTATACATATATGAAGTAAAAAACAGCAAAAAATCAACAACGAAAAAAAACCAAAAACTGAAATCTTCAATTTCAAAGTTTCTTCTATAAATATTGATATGATGTTCAAAGGTCTAAAATAAAACTTCATGAATATGATCGTTTATTGATTTTAACATTCACATATTTTACATTTATTGACGAGAGTAAATATTGGAAGTTTTAATTAGAAACAAATTTCAACTAATTTTTAATCACTCACTAACCAATTTAGTTTGAAAAAAAAAAAAAAATACTTAACATGAATTAATTTAAAATGAAGATTTTTAAGAAGTTGTGCGTTGAAGTTGTAAATACAGTTCAAGAATCATTTATAATTGAAAATTTCATCCGGTGCGGTGGATTTCCGACTAATACTGGTGATACACCGCAGCAAATAGTAATATCAATACTACATTATTTTGCTAAATTATAATATAAACGCGGTGTATTAATGTAAATTAGATTGTATATTACTTTGGTACGTTGTTTAAACATAGTATTGATACTACGTACAGGTACGTAGTATTCGTATGCTTTAGCTAATATCCGTATGCAAAAACCAATGATGTCACATACAACAATTTTTTTTTTTTTGATTTTAAAGCTGATTTTTTTGACAGCTTTATACTACATTTATCAATATAGCAATATTTCGGTGTATCATGGCCAACTTTATATTATAATATACGCTAATATTACTATTTGTTTAAAGTAGTATTGATATTACTATTTGCTGCGGTGTATCACCAGTGTAAGCACCCGTAGGCATCACACGAAGTTTTAAAATGAAAATGCAAGAATGTCTGCACATGATCTTTGGCATACTACTTGTACTAGTGTACTATTACTATTTACTATTACTACCGTAAACCCTAATGAAATCTACTGCAAGAGAATATGTATATAGAGTAGAGAAGCAATTATGTATTATGAAATGTTGATATGAAATACTACTCGTTCGGCCTATTGTAGTTGTAGAGTATAGCATGGACAATGCTATAACTACATATAGTAATTCTTATATCCTTTTCAAATGAAAACGCTAAAATTTAATGGAAACAACTAAAATTTAAACGGTTACATGGGAATAAAATTTGAATTTAGCTTGAAAATGTAATAACATCCGAAAAAAATTTTATTGAAATTCTACGACACGCCATCTTATATCGAGAGTATGAAGCCATCAATGCAGTATCTACCGGAAATAATTTTGCCAATGATAGATTTAAATTCCCAGGTATGCAGTCGGAATAACCAACAATAGATGGCGACAAAAATTATCCATTTGCTAACGAATAATTTTAATTGAGAAAATTATTTTAAAAATTTTAGCCATCTTAAAAAAATTTTGTAAAATACCAGGCGTTCATAATTGTCAAAGAAATAATTTATTTAATAAAACTTTTCTTATTAATTTTCATCGAGAAAAAGTATGCTGAGTATTTATAAGAATTTAAACTGTGATTTGGGAATAAATTAGATGATTAAATGTTTTAAATACAAACTAATTTCATTTTGATTAAATTTTTCAAATGTTTTACTTGAAGTTCATATCAACTTGTAGTCTTTTATAGGAAGCTTATGATCCATTCAAGTTGAAGTTTGTATTGTGATGACTTGTAGTCGCTGATAGCTAATTAGAAAGAGTCCAAAATTTTTCATTTGGTCTCCCAAAGTAGGTATATGATGAATTTTTAAATTATTGTGGAATATTATTTCTGTATAGAAAGATACTAAAATAAAGGATATTATTATACCTATTATAGTAACAAATTGATTCAATGAAATTTTCCATACTGAATTTCGTAATCATAATAATGCGTAAATTCGTAGCATTATTAAATCGTCAAGTACTCATATTATTGATATTTATAGAACTAATGGACATCAATTATGTATATAAACAATTTAGTTCAATAATTTTTTAATGTACACATTGCGAAATTTGGATATCGTTAAATTCCGTATATAATATAATTTATCATGACCTATCGCAATATATTTTACGTTTAATATTTTCATCGAAAAATTATAACTATATATGCTGATATACGTACGTGAATTTATATAAAATGATAAAATGATAATAACACATGAAAATTAGAGCAATATTTGTATTGTCATAAATGATATTTTTTTTTGTGTATTTTATACAAAATTTTGCAATTGTTTAAATTTATTTGGAAATTCATCGTTATAAATCATCAGGCGTCATCGAGTGCAATGATTCTTTTACTTTAATTATATCGATGACCTCGTATAAATGTATACGCACATTTATATCGATGACGAGTGTATTAATTACTGAAAAAATTATTTGACATTTTTGTCATGTCTTTATCATTTTCTTTATGACAAATTCAAATTATCTAAAAAGAATAAAAACAAAAAAATAAATAAATCTTTTAATTAGAAAATGCAGTAAAAATAATTTCATTGCAGAAGGACAATAATTTTTAACAAATTCACTTCATTATACTTTTGAGACAAAATTTTCAATTTATTAAATCGCTACAGATTATTATGGTCCTATACTCTTCTATAGAAACATAATACAGACTCGAACTTAATATATGATTTCATCAATTTAATGTATACACCGCAATTATTAATTAATTGTTTAGATAAAATTCTTGACAGCATAGATCTAAATAAATTTCAAATAATAATAATTACAGTGAATTACAAAATTATCTGTACAACATATTTAATTTATGATTTCAAATTGTTTTATTTGCCGCTTATTTTTAAGCGCTTATAATACTTTATCTATGACATATTCAATTGAATTAGATTCCATAAATTCTGTAGAACGCATAATAATAAATTTTTTTCGATATTCTAAGCATTTTTAAATTTTTTAGACATATCGGTACATACTTTAATAATTTACCAATAATGGTATAATGAATAATAATTTACCTATTCCATGTTACTATCTAAATAGCTGATTGCAGTGCCATTTGATTCGATTGTTATTAGCATTAAAAAATTGCCAAACTACTACTTATTCTACGATTAACTATGACTTGGTAGGTATATGTAATGTATATGTACAACCGCCACATTTATCCGTATCCACCATCATCATAATAAAATGAAATTACACTTCTTATCTATTCGCAATCAATCAACGCGACTTAATCGTTTTTTGTGTGCACTCTAAAATATACTTATAGAGGCAGTCCTCTGGTACACATAAACAATTACCGTTTTGTATACACAGATATTTACAGTCATTGTCTAAAATTGTGTTGATTGTATATACCATTCATTGATCAAATTTTACCCGCCATATGTAAGCTAAAAATGAACAGAAAAAAGAAAAAATTAAAACAAAATATTAAAGAAAAAATTCTTTGAATTCATTTCTTGTATCTGTATGCATAATAGAGAGTTTGGTATAGGTGTACTCATGTATACTGACTGAAAAATAAAAATATGTAAAATTAATTTGCAATAAATTTAGCGATACAATTATGTAAGCAATATGTATGTACAATGGATACATGAACATGGTTGATGTATATGACACTATACATATATATATGTATGTAGATAGAATGACTTATGAATCGATTGTTTCGTTTTCGAATATTGTACAACGTACGTAAATATATCCATTTCAACGCAATATAGCTTATACGTACGAACGTACTTATATCATGAACTACATACTATACCTTCTAGATCCAGTACTTCTTATAGTTTAACTAGAAGGTATTGTTCGGATTCGCAAAAGATATTTTTTTTTTTCTAATTAAAAAAATTTTAATCGACATTGACGTACAATGGATAAAGTATAAATTTCGATTAACAATTAAGACATTAAAATTGTCTCTGCTTTACGAGTAGTACCTATACAAATTTTAAGTTAATACCATCGAAAATGAATTGAAAATAAGGTGTGATACATTATTTTACTTCCTAATACGATTGGTTACAGCTTACAGTGCATAATGAAATATTTTTTGAATAAAAATATAAATAAAAATTTGCAAAAAAATCATCTAAATGGAACAATGATATAAACGTATGTTTACTATGCATTATAGTGTGTGTGTGTATGTTTTTATGTAATGCATATCTGACTGTTTCTTTATTTTTAGAAAAAGGAGTTGGTTCTTTATTGTTTGAAAAAAAAAGCACGTGTCCTATTATAGGTACCCAATTATGTACTCTACTCTACTACCTATATAAGCATGTATTTTCAGATAGATTTATATGTACTATCTATATGGCATGAGAACTCAATAAAATAAAATTTTTCAAAGTACAACACAACACAACATTTTACATGTATAGATACTACGATCGAACGACTGTATATACTAGAAGCTCTAGCTAGAGGATAGGCTAATAGACAGATGATCATACTTCTTGTATAGTTAGTTCACTTGCTTCTTAACTTATGCAAAATATAGTCATTGTTTTTTGCGTTGGATAATAGAAACACCTCTTGTTTTTGTATGGTATATAGGTACCATAAAAACGAAAGCCGCATTCATTTATTAACAACCGAAAATTTTGTATATGACATATGCCATACCATAGCTTATAAATATACACACACACAATAATACACCCGACCCGAGTATCTGCAAAATTTTAAACGATCGTAGATACTCTTATAATAAGGTCAGATCAGAATGGTCGATTAATAATTCTAAAAATCCATTGTTTTAATGCTGTTGGCGGCGGTGTAATATCTAATACCTATTCTTAGAATTATTTATCAAGATAGGCAAGGTAAGATATTTAGGTAGATACATACGTACCTACCTTATATGCTAGATACTAAATAGGTGGGTAATTATATCGTATGCGCGCAGAATATAATTTTCTTTTTCATTTTTTTCATTTTTCTAGAGTGTGCGCGTAGCGTTACTTTTATATAGATTTTATAATGATATTGTGTACTCTCGGTCTCGTACCATTATTATAATTGCTGTTGTATTATTATTATTAGATATTAGTATTGGCATGATATTTTCGACAAGATTTTTATATTATGAGGACCACATCCCAAAGCCCACTGAAAAACCAAAAAAAAAAAAGTTGCACTCTTTATCATCATCAGTCATCGGCAATCATAAATAAATACATACACTCATGAACGTATATCTAAACGTTTATTGTATAATATACGTGTACGTACATACATATACTTAGGTACGATATTTTTATGAATCGAAGAAGCAAATAATTTTAATGCGATTTTTTCCAGTTTCACTATCGAATACCAAAATATTATTTAGGCCAAAATAAAATACATATTTGAAAGACAAAAAATAATCAAAGAATGAATGCATTTATAAATGGCTATCTGTATGTATGAATGTAAATACGACGTATATGTATAATGCACGATGATGATTCTTTATCGTAATCAAACATTTTTTGCGTAGTTATAGATGGCCAAAAAATAATAATTTATTTTTGTATTAACTTTATTTTCTTTTTTTTTAATGTTATTTTTTGTTGTTTTTTCGGTCATTTGTATAATCATATTAATATCGATCCGATAATGCGTAAAAATGGTGATAAATTAATTGTAATAGATAATTTTGCTTTATTTTGGTTACTTCAACTACGAGTACATGAACACCAATAATTTTGTATATCATATTCGTGTTCGTGTAAATGTGCAAATAAATTTACACGAAGGAAAATTTAAAAATTAAATTCGGTACCCAAAAACAAATAACGCGATGATTCAGAATTAGTATTTACAGTCGATGTTAAGTATACTTGCTTCTGTATCTCTTTTCACAAGGTATACGATATGTGCGTAGTGTAAATGTTCTTTCAATTTTATATACGAGTACATTTACATATGTGTAGTCCGAAATATTTTTTATGTTGTGGTAATAGTCTTTGTTCTTGTCTTGTCACATCACAAAAATAATAAATAAACAAAATAAACAAAAAAAAAATCAATCTATTAATCGATAAAATATAAAATTGATAAAGAATTGAAAATTAATCGATATCAATATAGTCTATGTTTGTATAAACACTGTACACATACCACACCCTTAGCCTTCCTTCCTCAATCAACAGTTGAATTTTCGTGGAAATATTTTTGGTATGTTTGTCCAAAACAAATATGATACATACATAAATGCATGAATGATTTTAGGCCGATATTTTGATTTTTACATGACATGGAAAAATATGAAATTTCTTTTTTACATGTGATGTAGGTTAACCAAACTCTTACATGCAAATGATTCATTCACAAACACAAAAGACGATAGTATACATATTATTCAAGGGATATGTATCCTTGTGCTTGTAAGAAGAATTTACTTGGAATAGTTAAATTTGGTAGGTAAATTTGGTACCAAAAATGTTATTTGGTTTTGAAATAATTTCTTTAAAACTTTGAATAAAGAAACAAGAATCTATTTTGTATGAAATAGTTGAGACAGATTTTTAGGAAAAATTCTTTTAAAGTTTGGATATTTTTCCAAAAATTGTTACATTTTAGTACCAACAAGGTCTACTAAAAATTGTCTGATTTGATTGGAATAAACTTTATGGGCAACACAACTCCTTATCAATTCCAATGCCAGTAGAAAATGCATGGTTTAAAGATCCTGCAAAATGCAATTCTCAGATTTTCTCAGACATCAAATATCCCAGATGACAGACAATTCTTGTCTCCGTGAAAATAAATCATAGATATTTTCTGCAGACAGAAGCGTAATGATAAAAAATCAAACAATTCAGAGAAAATCATTTCACTTTCATTCAAATTATTCAACAGCAAAAATATAAAGCAAGCATACAAGATTTTCTATATAACCAACAATAGAATATGAAAGCTTTTTTTAAAATCACACGATCCTCCACTTCAGTTTCAGTGTTCATTCAACACCATTACCACTGCTACAAAACTAATCCAGCTCCAGCCATACTATCTATACTATCTATAGTATATAATTTTTCATTTTCTTTTTACCACTTTCTTTCACTCTTTCTTCGTTTTTGTTTTTTTCATTTTCCCTCAAGCACTCTCATTTTCAATATTTCCAATTTAAAATTTTCGTTTTCGTATGGAATTCTTAAATAATAAATTCATTCACTTTATCACTTTCCACCTTCCTCCCACTCTAAAAAGCTTTTCTCACAAACTCAAAAGATTATATCGCATACTATTGTATCCTCTGTCTGCCTCTGCACACATATGCTGGTTGTTGACTTTATATTTAGCTTTATATTTTTGTAACAGTAACCAACATTTACGAGTACTAAAGTCAGAAACAAAACAAAACTGATAGAAAACAATAATCCAGTTCGAAGGCCTAGAAACGAACAAATCCGGAAATAGAAGAAAGTTTTGTTGGTTTTGTCTTATACTGATCATGCTGATCAACATTTAGCTGGCCTGGGTTGGCAAAAGGCAGCATGCAGGTATCAGGTAAACGATGCGATGATGACAAGACAATTGTGATATACTGAGGAGGACAATAACACAACAAATTGTACAGTTAAGTTTGTTTGGTAAATGACGTCATTAGAAAAGTACAAAACATATTTATATAATGTATCCACCAACACTCCCACATTAACTGCAATAATATATATTTTTGGTTTTTCAGAGTGTTTGTGTTTTGTTGTAAAAGTAAAGAGAGAAACGAAATAAAATTTTTCAGAAAAAGCTCAAAAAGTATCTTTCGTTCGTATTCTGTATTCTGTTTCTGTTCTGTAACTGTATTTATGATTGCAATTGAATTTTTGTATTCATGCTGGTGCAGCAGTTAACACATTCACAGACCACAGCAAGTAAATTAACAAATTAACTTTCGCTCGCGTTACGTTTAGATGCATTTGAATTTATAGAGTGGAAATTTTCTAATACAGACAAACATTTCTCTGCAATTCAATTTGATGATGCGATGATAATTATGATGAAATCGATGACGTTTTTCCATAAATGAAAGCTTTCCTTTTAATTTTGTCTTTGTGTGTGTTCAATAACTGTACTGATTGCAGTCGTTTCGGTTTCGAATGCATTTTCAATTTTCAATTTCTAGTGATAGATGATAGTGGTAAGCAAGTGGTAAGCTGATGGGAAGCAAGCAGACATCAAACAGGTAATCTTAAGCTACAACAAGTGTGAGTAAAAAAGCGAAAGTAAGTATTTTTGTATTTTCATTTTCTGGCTAACTTTTATTTTTATTCGTTTTTTGTTTTTCGTGCGATCCATAATAATTCATCATGAAATGATCGACCAGACAGCTAACCGTGTAATTGTTATGTCCTATTTATATGTATAGTTTCATTGAATGCAATTTTCTCAGTTGGAAAAATTCTTTTTATTTCAACAAATATTTTCTATATAGGTACTGTTCTTGATCATTCTCATTGTGTACTGTAACGTATACCGTATGTGAAATTGAAAATCTAAAAATTTCACTCGGTTCTCGGTTGTTCTGATTCTGATTTTAAATTTTCGGCTATGTTGGGTTTGTTTGTTGGTTTACTTCGCGTCATTTTTGTGTTTAGGTCGTTGCTTAATATACCCATCCATAGTGCTTTTCTTCTGCCCGTTCTGCCCACTGTGCTGTATACTTGTGTTTGTATATGTATTTTTCAACAAAACCAACCAACACCATCGTTCTTTATGTGTCGATTTCGATTAATATAATCATGCGCGATTATCGTTGCTGTTGCTGCTGCGCTTTTATTGTTTATATACCAAAAAAATGCATAATTAGTCAGTTAGCCAGTCAGTATGTATTGGTATGTAGCTATGCAATATTCGTATATAGTTGTGTTATGCGATATGTCATTGAAGTTTTCATTTTACAATTTTTTTTCTGTTAATTTTTCATTAGTCGTTTTTTTTTTTACTCATTTTTAAAATTTTCGTTGAAAAAAGCCCTACGAATAACGAGTATGTGCTTGTGCTATCTATGATCTACATATATGCGATGACGATGATGAGGCTACAAAAACTTTACATTTTTCCGACTTTCCTAGTATTTTGTATTATGCACAAATAGAGACCATATATGTGTGTGTGTAAATGAATTACTTAAATTAGTGTATTGATGTGAATATATGACTCTAAACGGTTAATTGTTTTACTTAAAAAAATTTTCGTCTATTCAAAGCCAGCCAGAGATCTTTTACTTTTTATTTGTAGTTATAGTGTTAGTAGTTACCATCTAACAACGATCGAATTAAGACGTTCGTCGCGTTATACTTTACTCATATGGTCGTAATTTTTTGAATACCACGTCAAATTAATATATCGTGTACAATTTACCTGGTCTTTATAGTAAGTCGGGTAGAAAAGAAAAACAATACCAGACAAAAAAAAAGCAAATATTGTTTTTTTATTTTTTTCAAATTGTGGTCTCAGGTGTAATATACAATCTCGCATGTGTATACATACGTTTATTGAACTTTAATTTAACTACTAAGTAGCAAGCTTCAGCTTTATTTTCTTTGTGAATATTTTGAAGAAAAAAAAAAAATTTTTGCTAGTGGTTATACGCGGTCATATACAGTGGTGGTACGGTGGTAACAAAGAAGAGAGCATCAACTGCTGTTTACCATTGCTTTATTGATATTATATGACGCTATCTATCTAAGATCTATGTACATATAGTGTGCATATGTGTACGAATATGAATAGTATTGGTCGGTAAGGGGGCAAATCGGAGGCAAATCGTTTCTCATATAGCTTTTTCTTGTGTATCAGTGTTAGTTGTGTTTTCCGTTCGTGTAGAAAAAAGTGAAAAAATAAAATTTGATTGAATTCACATCCACCAAAACCAAAATAAAAAAAAAAAAAAAAAAAAAAAAAAAATGAATGACTTTTCAAAAAAGTATACACACACGGAAAGAAAATAATAATAATCAACTACTCGTATATTAATCGTATATACGTATACGTACTTTATATATGCATTATACACAATATTTATACCTATACACATAGACGACGAAGAAAAATAAAAACGAACAAGAACAAGAAGAAGTAGAAGACGAAGAAGCAAAAAGAAAATGAGAAAAATATAAAAGTTTTTGATTTCTTTCTTTCCTTCTTTCTTCTTTGGTTTTATCGTTTTAAAAAAAAAAATTATTATTATTTATTTTTTTGACTTGATTATAAAAACTTCTTGTAAAAATTATAAAACCAGTTGCATCATAACATTAAGACTTCAGTCAGTATCCGAATTTGTTAGCTAGATGACACGTTTAAAACAATTAATATACCAGAATAATAATAAGGAAGAAATTAAAAAAAAATAATAATAATAATAAAGAATATACAGCCTAAAATAAATCAAAAATACTAAAAAAAAAATTTCAAAAAAAAAAACGTAAATAAATAATATTCGGTGATGTGATGTAGTACATACGCGAAATATTGTTAAATGCGCGCGGATTATGCAAAGAGAAAGCAAATTATATTTTAAAATTATTTTATATTTTTTTTTTCGTTTAACTGTATTTTCATTTTTACTTTTGTTACCTAAAAAAATTTTCGTTTTTTTTTTTTTTGCGAATGCGAAATTAGGTAGATTTTTGCTTTGTTGATTTAATATATTTTTTTTTTTTTTGCTTTTTTTACGGTCTGAAAAAAATTTGTCTGCACGGTTTTTAAATTTGGACATTTAGAAAGTTTTTTTCAATTTTAAAACATCATACATCAAATTATCAAATCTATCTTGACTATCGTGTATCATATAGTGTTTTAGTGTCGACTCATAGAGCGGATGAATGGATTATTTTATATAAATGATTTTGGGAAAAGTGCAAAAATTGAAAAAAAAAAAAAGATATTTTGAATAAAAAAAATTAACAAGAAGAAAAAAACTTGTGCAAATTAGTGAAGGAGAAAATCACTTTCATACTTTTATAACAACTTGGATTATTTAAAAGTTCAAAAAAAACAAAAAAGAAAACTAAAAGATCAAAACAGGATTTCGAAAAGGATTAAAGTGATGGTGAATTGTTAATAAGCAAAAAAAAAAAAAATGTATTCTTCATATGGATATTATTTGAGCAAAGAAAAACTGTGATCATGATCAGTGATCGATGAACGAAAAATTGAAAAAATTCTTTGAAAATTTATATGCATGCAAAAAGTACTAAAAACAAAAAAACTACAAAAAAATACATTTTATTTATTATCCTTTTATTCATTTCATTTTAAATTGGTTTTAATTTACTTTGAACAAAAAAAGAAATTATGTGCAGTGATCTTGCAACTTGATATGATCTTTATGGTGAAATTATTTTTTCTGAATGTTTTCAAAAAATTAAATTTAATTAAAAGATCAAGCAAATATTGAAAAAGAAAAAAACAAAAATAGTGTGTAAAAGGACGAAAGTGTTTAGTTATAATATTAGACTATAATATTTCATTTCGTTAATTACAACGATTATGGAATCACCTCAAATGTACGATTCAGTTCAATCATTAACGCAATTAGATTTAAAGAAAGCAGCAGCAGCTGCTGCAGCAGTTGCAGCCGTTGTGGGTGGTGGTAGTGTTGGAAGTGTTGTACCAACAGCATTAACTATGGCAGCGAATGCATCAAATACAAATGGATCAGCGTCAACAAATAATTCTGGATCTGGATCAGTTAATAACAGTAACAGCAGCAATAATACAAATGGCAGTAATGGAAATAATTCGAATACATCATCGATACATCACAATGCAGCTCTTGTTGTTAAACAACAGCAGGCTGCACATCATATGCAACAGGCAGCAGCCGCCAATAATAACAATAATTCAACGACTTCGAATAATAATAATAACAGCATTTTACAAAAACACATGTTACAACAGTACTCACAGAGTGATCTGGATGAATTAACAGCACAGGAAATCACACTGGATCTACAGCATCTTATCGATGATCAGTTCCGTGAACAGGAAGCTTTAGGAATATTCGGTGATATGGTGACAAATCAGAGTAATCCGAATATAACAAATCTACAGGCTAATGGTGTTGTGAGTGCAGCAGCAAAAGTTCTTCAATTACAGCAGCAACATCAGCAGCATCAACAGAATTTACGATCACAACAAAATCAAGGATATGCTCGTGGTGCATTGGCGTATATGCCACAGGCCGTGCATTCAGGAGCAACGTACGCGAATAACTCCAGCGATGAGAACAGTTCAATTGGTTCAGAAACATCGTCGAATATCAAAGAGGAACCGATCGATCCTCAAGAGTATCGTAGACATTTACAGGCGAATGGAGCAGCACCATTTCTGGGAGCAGCAGCAGCTGCAGCCGCAACTGTTAACGGTAACAATGGCCTGTATCCGATCAATCCAAATGCATATCAGACTAACGGAAATGCAAATTCATTCACAACATTAACACCAGCCGGAGTATTACATCATCAAGCATTACCCCATTTAACTGGAGCACATCTAGCATCCTTAAAACATCACAACAAACCAATGATGCCGCAACGTAAACAATCAACGAAGGTAGTCGATAAAGGAACAGATGAATATCGTCGAAGACGAGAACGTAACAATATTGCGGTACGTAAAAGTCGCGAAAAGGCAAAGGTTCGATCACGAGAAGTCGAAGAGAAAGTGAAAACATTACTAAAAGAAAAAGATGCTCTACTTAAACGTTTAGAAGAAATGACAAACGAAATTCAATTACACAAACACATTTATATGCAATTAATGAATCACAATAATCCAGAAATAACAAGAATAGTAAGAAGTTTTCTCAATATGAGTGATCATGGAATTTAGAAGCATACGAGTGTATAATAATAAATCGAATCGTATGTATATTTAGAAATAAAAAATGCATCAAGTATCTGTACATAATATTGATCAAAAGTATATATAAATAGAAAAATTATATTATAGAAAATATTAAATGGATGCAATGATATTTTGTATATGTATGTTAAGATGTGGGTGTATAAAACAAAAAGAACGGCAAGGATGTTAATTTAAATTATAGTTAAGGTGATAATTTTTTACATAATTTATACTAAGGTATACTAAGATATAAGTTAATTTTTTGTTTTAATTTTCTTATCTTTGTTTGCTTCTAAAAAAATCTCTATATAACACAGTACAGTAAATATAAACAGATACGAAAGTGTTTAAAAAATTCTAATCATACAGAAGAATATCTCGAATTTCATATTTTGAATCTTTATGCTGACAAAATACGTAATACTTATATAAAATGAAACAAAATTAAATAAAAAGTGCGATCATTAGAAATATTTTTTTACCACAGAATTAATTATTGTAAAAGAAAAATAAAAGTTTAAAGTTAATATCCTTGTGGAATATATGTACAATCGTATATTATTTGTGATCGTATAATAGAAGTGATCATAGAAACTGTGAATTAATTTAAATTATCAGCAATTTGAAAAAAGAAAAGAAAAGAAAAGAAAAATATTCATTTAATTTGTTCAAATCTTTTTTTTTTATAGAGAAGATCACTAATAATCACACAGGGATTTATAAATAATTATAAAAATTAAACATGTAAATTTATGATTGCAGCTACATACATTTTTATATATCAATTTAAATTTGTTTTTTTTTTTGTAGTGATCCTTGAAAAAGGATAATTTTTTTGACAAAAAAATCTTAAACATTTTTGAAAATTCTAAATGATTTTTTAACAAAATTTTAAAATATAAATTTTTGAAAAAAAATATCCTTCTTCAAGGATCACATGAAAAAAAATTTGTTTTGAATTTTTTATTATATTCAAAATTCTTGCAAAAAAATACTTCTAATGATCAACCGATCAAACATAATAATAATTCAAGCTAGAAAGGATATTCTACGATCAAACATGTACAGATGATATACATAAAATATTTGAACTGAAAAATTAAAATTAAAATAAAAAAAAAAAAAAAACTAAAAATAAAAGTAAATAATTTTCGAACAAATAAATGTACATAATCAATGATAGGTATTTTAATTATTTAGCTATAGTTTATGTATAAGAGTGTACGAGTACGAGTACATAGAAAACAAATTCAGTTCTATTATCATTATATTATGGCCCATAATCAATAATTATTTATCATTTATCATATCAATTTAGAAAGTTCGATATTGTTGAACGTTTTAATTACAGAATAACAAACAGAATAACAAAAAAAAATATATAAAATTAAATTAATATTGAAAAATTATCAAAAAAATTTATCATTCATTCTTTCATACACATTACAGACTTCTTCATGCTCATTCATTCATTCATTCATTTTTCATGTTTTTTTTTTTTAAAATCTTTTTTTCTTGTACAATTCATTCAGTACAATACAATATTATATTCGACTAAGGGGTAGTGGTATCTTGTGTGTGTACTTTACCTATAAGCTATAAGTAACGACTTTGTACACGTAATGTAAAATACATTATAAAAGTAATTAATTGTTAATTAAAGTTAATTGTATAGGAATTTATTTTGATTTGTTTACCAATACATACGAACAGGAAGGAACACAGTACGGTATCTACGATTTTTCATTGATAATTTATCAAGATCACTATACAATATAAACATACAGGTAGTCAAAGAAAAAATGTCAACAACAATAAATAATTTTTTCTGGTCAGTTTGTAAACATTTTTCATTATTCTAATAAGTCAAAAATACATGAACAAATGCAAAAAAATTTAAATATTTTAAAATGCTAATATAAAATACATTACACACACACATATACACACAATGTACTTCGTATACCAGACCAAAATGTAATTGTATATTATCTATTTTACACTTTGATTACTTTCAAATTAACATTTAATGACATGTACACGAGTTTCTTAAATTATTTTATTTGTATTTTAAATTTCTTTTTTCGTCTTCATCAATTTTTAAATGATTTCAGAAATTTGATTTTTTCACTTTCATTATAATGTGTATCTTTAAATATTACGCCTTAGGCTCGTAAATAAGTCATGTACATTTATGTATGTCTAACAAGTAACAAGTTTCCTATATAAGAAATAATCATATGGTGAAATGATTTTATCAAAGTCTTCCTCTAAGACTATACGCGACCGGCCTGTAGATACTATAATCTGAATTTAATTTAAAATTTCATATCAAGATAAAGAAAGACACATTTGCAATGACTAAAAAAATATATATACATATTTGAGTTGAAACGGTTAAATGCGATTCAAATTGGGGCACAGCATATAGACATATGGGCAGAATATTTATAAAAATATCTACCTAAAATGGAATATATGTAACAAATATATTATATTGAAATGATTTAAAATGTTTTTCTTGAATAATTATGTTAAAATTTTTTTGAAAATAATGCATATTTTTTCCTAAATTACACAAAGTAAAATTCGGACAGTTTAAGATATTTTTAGAAAAATGCAACCGATTATGAGCTTGTGACCTCTGTGATCGAGGCCTACTTTTGTTAATTATACAAAATTATGGCAAAACATTACAATTTACTTTTGGCAAATTTTTACTTTCTACATAATTGTTTGAAGTTAAAGTATCATCATCATGCAGTTATACATATGAAGATCGAATAGTTAGAAATAGAAATGATAGAATAGAAAGACTTGATTTATAGTATGAATATGATCATTATCTTCTGAAAGGGAAGCTAAAACCCACCTAGGATATTTTTCTTTATACGTAAATTTTATGGCTGAGGCCATCTAGCTAGAACAAGTCATAAAAGGTCTGCGAAAAGAGTTTGGGAAAGCAAATTTTCGGAAGAAGATCGATTAATAGTCTACGAAAAAAATAGTGGGACGACCGCATAGGCGATATAAGAAGGATTAAAATCAGCAGTTGGGGATTGATGGCAGATGACAAAAATGAATGATGGCAAATACTGCCAGAGACGATGGTTCTCAAAGGACTGTAGTGCCAACATGATGATGATTATGATGATGTGATTCTTAACTTAATTCAAAATGTTTCTTTCCTTCTTCCAAACATTTTTTCCGAATATATGTATTTTGTGTAATTAATTTTTCATTGTCAATTTTCAACTTTCATTATATCCCCAAAGTTCATTTGAGCACCAGTTTTCTTTGAAAAAGAGTATAGAAATGCTGATGATAAGTAGTCTACTTGTTGACAATAAGTAACTCAATGAATTATTAGAGCATTACTACATCATTCTAATAACATATCATTCTAAGCCCTACGCCCAATCATGTAAAATAGTATGCTTCTCTACCAGAAACTCAATGGTTCGCAATTCATGTTAAGTCTACAGAGATCACTTCAATGAAAGCCATAGCTCACCTAAAGAAAGAAATGTACTTTGCTTTTGAAGAAGACGAAAATGAAGAAAAAAATAAATAATGTATGAAATTTGTTGACTTGATTATATTTATCGAATCTTTGTAAATGTATAAAAATACTAATGAAAGTACGCATATATTTTCTTCTGTTTCTGGTTCTATTTGTACTGTCTTATGACTTTTTCATTATTTTGATAAATTTTAAATTCAATTAACTTACTACTCATAGATCATTTTAGGTAATAATATTTTGTTTCAAAATTAAAATATTATGAATTTTTCTCTCACTCGCTGTCACTCTTTTCTGTCACTCTCTCTATCACTGTATTTTTTTCTCAATTTCTGATTTTATGTTATGTTATTAGAGGTGAATGCGTTATAATTTTTTCATAAATTTTATTACTATATAATTTTATTTAATAATGAAAAATTCTATATAATATATATATGTACATTAAAAATAAATATAAATATTTTATAGTTTACTAAAATGATGATGTGATCAATGTTATTTATATGTATACGTACATATTATAATTCTGTACGCAATGTTATAATGTACAATTATTATATTATAATTTATTAATTTTAATATATTTTATTATTAAGGTACATTTACAAGTCTATAATAGCTCAGATTACATTTCACATTAGATTTATTCGTACATTTTTCAAAAAAATTTTATATAGCTCAGTTCAGATTAATTCTTAGTTAGAGATATTGAAATTAGATTGTATTTCTAATCTCACATTGGAAATAGGAGAAATTATATTGAAAGCTTGTTTACTTTACTGCATAATTCCAATATTCCTATAAAATAACATACCAATAATCTACGCTGAATTGTGAATATATCATCTAATCTCGTACGTAATCTGAGCTGAATTGTAAAATGTATCTTTATTATTAAGAAGTTGTTGTACATTTTATATACTTATATTATGTTGGTGATATTATATATGAAAATTTTTAATACATACATTATATCGAAAATAATATAATATACACAGGAATATATGTCAATGTGCATGTAATCAAAACATTATTATTATTATTATTATTATTATTAAGAGTTATTGCAAAGATTAATATAAATATATAATAATAATTTAAAGGTAAATAATAACAAAAAATGTCAGATAAATAAAAAAATAAAATTTCAAAAAAAAAAAAAAATCACAACAGAAAATAAAAAGAAAAATAAAAAAACGAGATAAAAATAAAAACGTTAAATTTATATAAAGACATACTACTTACATACATACATTTATGTAGACATATAATAATTCAATGCGCAAAATTAGACTATGTGTGCATATTATTATATGTATATATTTTTCGTTTATTATTCTCTGTATACACAAACACTGATTTTTTTTTCTTTCTTCAAAAATGATGCATATATAATTATGTAGATATATACTTTTACTTATGAATTTAAATGCAAATATTTTTATATTTTCTATATTATATAATTTTTTTTATAATCTTTATTTTACTTTTATTTTTGTTTATTTTAACTTTTTTTTTTTTTAATTTAAGATTAGCCAAAGATAATTCAATTATTCACACACATTATATAATAAATACTTACGTATATAATATGCATATTTATAAGCATTAACATACATAAATGCATGTTCATACATTATAAAATAAAACATCATATACGAGTACATAATATGTATATTTTTTTTTTCATAATTTATATGCAATACACACATTACATAAGTGTATTTTTAATTAATGTGTAATACACATCATACCTGAACCTGAATAAGAAAAAACATACACACAGATACATGAAAATGATCATCTTCCTTTTTATATTTCAATCATATTATCATTACCATTATACTGTTATCATTATCATCACTATTCATATAATTAGGTGTATCATGATCAATAATAATAGATAATAAATCAAATAAAACTACAACAAAAAATAAAAACCATTATAAAACTTAAAATCCAAAAAATATACAAAAATAAGTAAGTTTTATACTACAAAACGATGGTATATGGAGGGTTCATTTCACGTTTCAGTTTGTCGTCGTAAACTTCTGTAATCTTCGTACGTTTTCAGTTCTCATACTTCATTTCCATACATTTACGAACTACGAAAAGTTTTGAAAAACTATCCCCGAAATCTAAAATGCTTCACAGTTTCTAAAATTTTTGTACATATTTCGTAGTTTCGATGGTTGATGTTTGACAGTTCTTAGTTGGCATAGAAATTGAAATATGTTATAAAATAGATATTTATATGACAACTGGAGAAAAAAAACATACAACTAGGAAAAAGTACTTAATAAATTAAATACAACTAAAGTGAAAGGCGAATAACGACAAATGTCAGTTGGTTATTTTGTTTGATTTGATTTTATATAAATTTCAAATGTCAAAGTTGGCGGAAATGAAAAAATTAGAAAATTAATGCATCTATCTTGGTGATCTTTCGCCTTGATTGTAACAAAATTCAATGAATAATTACACGTTGTCGAAATATTTTGACAATCGTTTTCGCCTTCGCCTAAGCGATTCAAATTAGATGTGTTCAACCTATAAACTACGAAGAAATTTGAGATGGTATAGTTCATGTCAACTGAACTGAAAAATTATAACAAAATAAACTGCAAATGTGACATGAATCCTCCTCTAAAAGTTTCACAATTTTCAGACGAAAAAATTAAAAACAAAAAAATTATTGAACAATAGATGTCTCTATTCTTAATTATAAAGACTAAAAGTAATAAAGAAAGTTTTTACTGTATATCTATAACTTTGTACATATAAATATAGTAGGTATATAAAATAAGTAAATAAATAATTTATGTAAATCATCTACATATAATAGTGTATAAAAAGAAATAACAATCTTTATGAGAAAATGAAGTTCTTGTATATTTTATTTCATTACGAAAATACACATCAATTACATAATAAGAGTTTTCTATATTAAATGTATATTGTTTTTTGACCGGGTGCAAGTGGAATATTAATTAATTTTAAAATAATTTTTTTATAAGCAATGTATGAAAGAAAGGAAATTTTCTTAAAAAAAATAAAAAAAAAGAAACAAAGAAAAACAAAATAAATGAAAATTTCTATAATAAAATTATATAGTACATAGAGAAAATGTAAAATGTACATAATATGTACATACTCGTACACATACACACAAGTAGGGTACATCTGTAGTAGAATTAATATATCAAACTTTTTGTAAAAATAGATATATGTATGAATGAATTAAAAAATAAAATAAATAAATTAATATAATAAAAGAAAAAATAATTTAAAAAATGAATTAATAAATAAATAATATTTAAATAGTTGTAATTGTAAATTTTTTTAACACATATGGGCGTTATCGTATAAAAAATGTAAACGATTCCTTTCATATTATATCCTTTTACACATAAAATATCTATATACTTATGCCCGATTTCACAGTGAAATCTTAAGCTGAGGATAATATATTTCCACTTAAAAGATGAAGATGTTTTTATATCACAGTGGTAGCTTAATGCCTAATTTCACGGTGAAAGTTTAAACTAAAGCTTAATTAAATCAGCATAAAAAGGTTTAAACCAAATGGTTCAAAAATCTGTTGAATTTACGACTTTACAACTGTGAGCTCAAAATATCTCTTAAGTGTAAGTTTAAATCTCCTTATCTGAGCCTAAGTTTTCACCGTAAAATGGTTATGAGTCTTATAAATTCAACAAACTTGGGCCGAAGTTTAAGCATTTTATGCAGACTTAACTGAGCTCAACCTTAAACTTTTACTCTGAAGTTTGGCATCAGTATTTTACCCTAGGTGTATACTAGCGATATATGGACAGCAATGGTAATATTATTTGACATAACATATTGCTGTGTGCAAGTGAGCATATTGTGGGAGCAATACTGATTTGAAAAATATGAACACAAATTCAATGCTTTTACGACTTTTTTCTAAGACATTTCATGTATAAAAATCAAAATGTCAAAATTATTGCCACAATATTTAACGAAGAAGCAATATTGCTCTTCAAAGTAGAAGCAATATTATCATCCATTAAAGATTGCCTGAAATGAAGGGTGTCTATACAGTCAATCAATATCCATATTGCCATTGCTGATCACCATATTACTAGTACAGAGTTAAGTAAGTAAAACGATCACGAAACGAATCGTTTATACTTTTTCTGCAATATGGTCCCAGAGACAATAATAAATTGTTTAGAAATAAAAAAGCAAAAACAAATGCAAAAGAAATATAAAAATATAATTAAAAAATAGAAGCAAACAAAAACAAAGATAAATTAAAAATAAAATATTTCTAAAATTATTATAATTAAATAAATATATTTTAAAATATCATTTCTGTGTGATTGTGATGTAAATTTCTGTATATTTTATGTCCTTTTAAATAATATTTGTTTTTTCATTTGCACTATATTCTGTGTTTTTCTGTTTGATTTTATATATTTACAATCTTTACACATTATAATATTTATAAGTTTTATAAGTTATCCTGTTTTTCTTTTTTTTTTTTTTTGTTCTGTATAGATTTTAATTTATAATTATTTGTAATACATCGACGAGTATGTATAATAATGAAAGAAATAATTTCTCTATAATATTAAATGTAATAATAAAATAATGATGACTGCATTCTATACATGATAATAATTAATATTCATATACACATCCACATATACATTAAAATTCATTTATTATATATTATTGTTTTCTCTTAATTTTTAATTGGAAATTATATTTTTCGTTTTTAGTTTTTAAAGTTATAAAAATAATGTAAAAAAGAAAAACAAAAAAAAATTGAAATAAAAAAAACTATGTGTTTTCTTAATAAAAAAAAAAAACAAACAAACATTGTAATAATTTATTATAAAATGTTGTGTCCAAAATGAAATGACATAAAAATAAAATAAAATTAAAATTATAAAATGAAATAATAAAATTGTAATATTATATACAGTATAATGTATGGATATTATTTTAAAAAAAAAATTTACAAAAAAAAAATTGTTTGGTGTTTTCTTTTTATATGACCGCGTCTTGCCCCTGTCCCCGTACACTGTATAGCGACTGTGTACGCTGTGAATTCGAAATAATAAATAATCATCTTCCAATAAAATGGTAGGTAGGTAACAGTTGAAGTCTCTCTATACCTATCATGGATATACTCACGTAGCAGTATTGGGTGCTGTTTTGAGATACCACAGAGCTTCCTTGTGGATGTTGGTGGTTGCTTAGATTCTAGACAACATAACCAATTTCTTTTGTTTAGGCAGTAAAACAGGCTACTCAAAGGCAAATTGGCCACATCCTTGGGACAGTCGAAGATATGTCTCTCGAAATGGTACTACTTACTGCAGCTTTCTATACATAATAGGCTTGGGCATCCTACCTCCCAATTATAAAGAACTGAGCGGATTATGAGATTTTAAAGGATGATGTATCTCTACTCTTCATTTTGAAGAAAATTTCTTCTAAGAATTCTATCATTTTATTAGTTTAGATGACTGGTTATTATGATGAAACATGAAAACTTGAAATTTCTAGAAAAATACTTACATTCTTTTTATCTTATAAAGTTCTTCTGGTTTCATAATTCATATGATATTCGTATGGTACTTCGGTCTTAATTTTAGGAGAAACATTACTAATATTATTTTGAATTCGGAAGATAGAAATGAAAGGTAAAAGTATAAACCTCATAGCTGGGCCAATCTTCCATTCAAGTTCATGATGTTTTCGATGGAAGCAGGTCTTGGATCGAGCCAGAGCCTACCGAGGGCTATATAGAGCTGAAGATAATAATGATAATCTTTTTGGGAGTGTAAATTAAAATTTCTTCTAAAGAAAAATGAATTTTTAGAGTTTCCAAAACTCTGTAAACTCTAGACATTTAGAAAATAATTCCTTATTCAATAATTTTAGTTTAGAAATTAAATTGAGAAACATTTTCAAAGGATAAAATCTTAAATATTATTGTACCAAATGATTATCGCAAATATTTTACTAATTCAATTATGTATAATTTCTAGCTCGTATATATGCGCATACGACGACTAGACCACATATCCAATTACTAATTGTTGCTATCTACTTACATTTTTTTGTACAGGTAACTTAGCTGTGGTAATACTTTCAGTTTATTTTTTTTGCGCTTGGATACAAGTAAATCGTAGTAATAATAAAAGTGTAAGTTGTAAACAAAAACATTTCGATTGTTTTATTTTTATTTACTCATTTTTTTCTTCTTTTTGTGGTTTGATTTTATTTGATTCGATATTGTGCAATATTACGCGCATTCATGCAGACACTCGCGTAATATATGTACATGCAGTATGAAGAAAAACTCGGAATAAATGTAGTGCAATAAGTAAGTACCTTCTATATAGATGATATGATACGATACAAATGAGTGGATATCAAAGAAAAAAAAATTCAATAAAAAAATTTTTTTTTCTTTGTTAAATAATATTTTTAATCTTAGAAGATATTATTTGTATTAATTTGTATCTGTACGCTACACATTCACATACTATAAAAACTGTGGGTGAACCATAACAAAATTGTCTGGTGTATACATACACTATATACGTACAAACTTTGTATACCTTACCAAGACGCATACTTAGATTCGTATTCACCAACCAAGATTATCTTTTATCTGAGATAAAGAGTGTATTCATTAATTTCGATTATAGATGATTCGGATATTTTTAAGACAATCCTAGGAGTGGTAATATAAATATCGTTTAAACATAACCTTGTTATTCACGGCAATTATAGCACACGACATTCATATTTTATAATCATCACACCACATAACCTCTTTTTCATTTTGTAATACAAAAAAATACTCTCATTTCACAATCAGCTGACTTGTTTGACACTCCGAAAATGAAGTTCGAAAACAAATTTTATCTAAATTGATGAGCTAGCTGAAATTATTCTTCTTTTTTAATGTCACTACAACTCGTTATTTTAGGTTTTTGCCTTTAAAATTTTATTCCTCCAACTAGCTCGATCAGCGACATCAGCTCTTCAACCACGTCATGAAAGTAATTGTCTTGCATCGGCGGTTAATGTATCTTTTCTAGACCCCCAGCTGAAATTATACCTGACTAAAATATATTCGGCAGATAATCTTGGTTGGTGAATACGACCCTTATGGTTTATAGCATCTACATACAAATGAACACAAATTATGTACGTGAATGTATGCACATTATATGCATATTTAGTAATGTTTTGTTTTTTTTTTTTTTTAAATTATATACTGAAATATTAACCTCTTTAACAAATTTACCATTACATGTTTTTTTTTATTTCTGCTAATTATATATTAAGGATTTGTTTTATCCACATTTGTATTCACAATTTGGTGGTAACTGGTAAGTATTCAATAAGAGTATAGCAAAAAAAGATATAAAAATATTCGAAGAAAATAATTAAACCAAATCGAATTGTATACAAAAGAGTATAGCAATAATTTGCAATTTTTTTTTTATATTTTTTTTTTTGTGAAAATTAATAAATTAATTTGGTATAGGTAACAACTGAAAGAGCAATTAATAAACCGAAAACTAAGGTTGGATTTTATTTACATAGCTATATTTAGGTGCATTCAACGGAGTATACTCATATATGCTTTGAATTGAAGTTCGTAAGCGTGTACCGTGTACCGTGTATGTGTAAGTGTAAGCATATGGATGAGGTTAAAGTTACTGATTGCTGATCGACTTCAAATGCTATGCAAGTAATTAGGTGAATAAACTTTAATGATGATTATCTTCTTCTTTCTAGAAAAATTAAAATGGAATTGAATGAAAATTTTAAGTAAAAATTGCTTAAGTATTTCTTTTTTGAATTATTAATATTTTATCAAACATAATTGATCCCAATTTATTTTTAATAGAAAATTAAAAGTTTGATTTTTCTGTGACTGTAATTTTTTTTCAGATATTTCATTACCTACAAGTATAAAATTAACTTTAAAGTTGATACATTTTTTAAAGAAAAACAACTCCTACGACTTGAAGGGTTTCAAAACCTACCCTCCTTTCGATGTTGCTTGTTGCTGTATTTCGAATTTAAAGGAAATTTGGCATAAAATGATGCTAATAGAGAGGAATAAAGTATATGGAAAATTGTTAAAAAGCCTCATTTTTTAAGGTTACAACTCTAAATTAAGAAGTACTATAAAAAATCTGTGCCGCCTAAAATATATTCCATCCTTTGAACTTTCTTTAGCACAAATTTGAAGATAATTGATCCAAAAATAACAAAGTTATAGAGGGATAAAGGTTACTAAATTTTTAAATTTCAAATAATTAAAAAACTATATAAATTATTACTAACAGATAAAAATCTTCGTAGATTTTTTTTTTCAATAATTTCCATGCGTACGTGCTTATACACCTTACAAATCACAATCCTAGAATATTAGATTTAGAAAAATATGAAAATTGATCTTATAAATTGACTTAAAGAATTTCTTTGCAATTTTTATTTTTCATTTTTTTTTCTGTAATTTTTTTTTTTGAATTTTTCTTCAATAAAACAGCTTTATTGATAATGTTCGTAGTAGTTTTACTGCAATATACTACGTATTTATATGTATAATAATTATCAAAATACATGGAACAATGTATGTTCCTCTGTACGGAATACACAAAGATACCGGTGCAATTTTTATAGTATGTGCAGTCCACTTAATTATTTATAAATTAGTACATGTAAAGTAGAAATAAAAAATATAAAGCGTGTATCTGTATAGTGTGTACTTATTATATAAATTTATTATTGGAAAATTATAAACTTGGAAAAAAAAATGTTTTTTTTAATGACCACCACAATATAACTTCAATTCAGTTTGTGGTGGTATGTACGAGTCGAGTTTATCGTAGTCTCAAACCCGACTTTACTTCTAATCTACTATTCTGTTGTAACACAAAAGATAACTTCTCTTGTTTCAAATTAAGGCACTTCATTCGATTTGTTTGATATTTTTTTTTCCTTTTTTTTAATATCAAAGATATTTTTACCACCTATGTATGAATGTATGTATGTATGAATGTATGTAAATGTAAAGTTTATACAGTCGATACGATATTTAAGAAGAAAAAAAAATGTTTAAATCAAAAATGTATAATGAAAACTTATTATAGGTTCACCTTTAAAAAATTTGTATACATAAATATACAAAAGAGCATTTATAAATACACGTAAATATATAATGTATACGAATAGTTTAATAACAGTATACCCATAAGTAGATAGATGTCCTAATATTACATACGAGTACTAGAATACATACATATTATATTATTTTCTGTCTGGTCTATTTTTTATTTATTTATTAATTTATAATATGTATTTTTTTTTTAAGCTAATTTTTTTCCTGTCACGCATGACGAATTTTTAGGTTAGAAAGTGAAAGGAAGTAATAATACTTAAATAACAGATATAATATTTTATATAAACATAAATATCAGCTCAATACATAATTGTATGTACAGTGTCAGTATATCCATGTGTGTATGTGAATATGTATATGTAATCTATATGTAAAAATAAATTTAAATAAAGACATATATCTACATATACAGTGCCGAACAAAATAAATGCAACTAATTCTAACACAGTATAAAAATGTTCAAATACATAATCACAAACAAAAGGGAAAAATATAATATTAAGTTTCAAAGTTGTTTCTGGTTGAAACAGACTGCCACTGCCAACCAACCAACCAACCAACCAACCAACCCAATCATGTTGCAAAGTAGCAGCAATTGCAAATGAAATAACATCAAACTGCCTGAGACGGTATGGACATGTCACGAGAGCATGAGACGAAACCAGGACGATATTACGAGAAGACACTAGAAGCTCTGAGAATACAGCAGATGTAAAAAGAGGTTTTGGAAGACTAAAAACCAGATGACTGAGAACAATTAAGAAAGATATGAAGCAAACAGAACTTTGAGAAGAGACAACATAGGATATATGTACATTATGTGGAAGTTGAGGACTTGCAGGGCCGATCCCAAATAAATGGGATAACGAGCAGAAGAAGAAGGAATCACAAACAAAATGAATTTTAAAAAAAAATAATTAATTTTTCTCATTCATGGCGAAGATAAAATGAACGCCTTACTTTATCATTTGCTTGGATTACTTGCTTTGGCAGCTGATTATGTTGTAAATAACACTTTTAAACGGGATTGCTGACAATACACATAGTAAATAAAGTAAACAAAACATAATATTAAAAGCAAGTAAAACAAGCGAAGAAAACAATGCGCATTATTGTTCCATGTTGAATTCTTCTGTTAATGATTATTGATCATTTTTGTACTTCTTCAAAATCTGTTGCAATTTGTTTTGTCCGGCACTGTTTATACAAATACAAGTACAAGTAAACACATCATAGTTTTTAGTGTTTTATTTTATATTAAATTTTTTTTTATTTTTTTTTTAATATTTTAAGCTCGTGCACTTTTACATGAATATTACATATACAAACATATCGGCTAACATCTGTTGCATATTTTATATACAATGAAAATAAGCACTAAATATACAAACATATAGTAATGCACATATTTGCATGCAGAGATACACATAAGGTACATATGGTATGCATGTATAAATGTGTGTGTGTAGGACACCACACAAGAGAAGAATAAATTTATTAAACTCAATATTTTTTTGTTAATTTTATTTTCATTTTAACCAAATAATTTAATGAACGAGTGTACACCACCGCATCGCATCGTACTCCACATTACATACTAGTAAAATCATATAACAACTAAAAGTGTGTATATAGGATAGGTACATACATGGAGATATTCATTTTGAATTTTTGCTTATTGTTTTATTAGTGAGCCACCTTTTTTTTTCCACCAATTTTCAATTTTATTAATAAAAGCAAAAAACGAAAATTTACAAAAACCCCTTAAATGCAATAAAAAAATAAAAAAAACATTCAAATTCCTTTTTACTATTTTTATACTTTAACTTCACTTTTTTTTTATGTTTTTTTGCACATAAAAATTAGACACGATAAAATTGATAATAATAAATAATTTATTTTATCCTATAAATAGAGGCTAAATATAGTAGCACATGTCAAGCTGAGAGATATACAAAGCACAAAAAACAAACGAATAAATATGTAAAAAAAAAAAAAAGATTTATGTATATGCATATTTCTGTAATATATAACATGTGTGTACTATGTAAATCACATATGATAATGTACGACGTACGTGTAGTAACTGAAATATACAAATTTATACATACATAGTCTTAAATTGAACAGTAAATTAAAAACATTTCAAATATTATGCATTTGTATATATAAATTTATCGTTATTAATAGTCGTATGTATATGCAACATGTATCCAAACATCTAAACATGAATGGTAACAAATTAATGATAAAATTTTACCTTGATTACAAGAAGATTTGCGAGGACAATTAAAATATTTACATATGTATGTCTGTAAATGTATGTATGTATGTGTGTATATTGCAAAAAAAAAAAAAACGTGTATATATTTTTAACCGTGATTACTATTACATACACTATATCCATTTCATGTTTACTACGTTTACGTCTATACTACACAAATTTTCAAATTTATGTATTCATAAAAATACTACGCAAAGTACTACGGTACTACAGGATACAGTCATGAACAGAATACAATTGACAAACGATTAGACTAAACGCGTATACTAATAGAATCTAATTTGAATATACTTTTATGACTCAAGTCACACATAAACTTTGAACACAACTACTCGCACTTATATACTTAGTTCACTTATCCGCTGAATTCCTTTCAGTTTTTATTTGTACCATTGAAAGTTATATGGGACATTTTTCAAGATTAGGAAGATTATGTTTGTGACAAATTATCATCATTATCATAGGCTTGACATTTTCAATTCAACCCTATTCCTGTCCATTTCTTTCTGCCCATCAATCATGTCCATGTATCATTTTCTTGGTCTTAATCCTCACAACATTTCTATCATCCATTCTTTTCCTGTGACCTATAGTACTCACTGTAGCTTTTTATATTCCCCTGAATTGTCTTATGAAATAAATAACAACGATGAATTGATTGTTTGATCTTCCTAAAGACATAAGTATATAGCTATAAATGGTACGTTCCAAATTGCAAGAGAGAAAAGGAAATGGCGGTGACTCGACCATGTCACAAACGATCTAAAGACGATTGGAGAAGGAAATTGGAAGGATCAATAAGGTCAAAAGAGTAAATAGCAGCAAATCTTGGAGCAAGCCAAAACCACAAACCGAGCTGTCGAGCTGATGATGATGGTGATAATGAACTACCTTATTTCCAGGTTTCTGTAAAGTTGGACAAAGTTCATCAGTGACTTATTCAAGCAATAATTTATATTCAAATTGATATTAATGCCTTTGGTTCAGTGTCAACAATTCAATTTATAGAGTTTCTTTCTTCAGGGATATTGTAATCAATTTTTGTACATTTTTCAAAATGATATGTCTGTCAACGGTATAAATAAATTTTTTTTTGAATAACTGTACTAAAAAAATTTCTAACTGGGTAAATTATGTGGGTGGTCACCGAAAAAAAAAAATAAATCAAAAATAAAAATAAAAATCCAAAAAAAAAATTTATTTTCCTTCTAATTATTTTGTTTTCATATTAAATATAATTTGCTACGTAACTATGTTTGTGTCAATGCTTGTAGTAATACACAGTAATCATATGCACATAATGTGTACTACAAAAAATTAAAAGAAAAAAAAAATAAATTCGAATTCGTATCATTTGCTCGTGTACTGACATACATAACTGTGTAATATGCAACAATGTCTGTAAGTTTGTAAATAAATAAAACGTACATAATAGGATACATTACATGCATGCCTCTACATTATATTAAATGTGATATATTGCACATGAAATATATTAGGTATTAGAGGTACAGATAAAATTATGTACGTACTCGGACACGATGTGTTCAATGTTTTATGTATGACAATGAGTAAGTTATGGAAATGGACATTATGGTACAAGAATATAATGCAGCAGAATGCAAGAAATACGTGCTGATTTTGTTAAAATATATGCATAGGTACCTGTATAATATGCCTGTATCCGTATCGACATATAATTTTGTGGGTGAAAATTATGCTTTGATAATAAATAATTCAAGTGGCTGTCGATTATTTTTATTTGATTACAAAAGAGAACAGAACTTGAAAAGCAACAGCAAATAAATAATAAAATTTTTTCATTTGATTTGAATTGAATTATTGATATGTTAAGAAAAGGAATTGAATGTCCATTCATTCGTTTTTGCATTACAGGATTGTGCGAACATACACTTTACATGTGGTACTGGTACATGCAAATACTCACTTGCTTTGTAAAGATTAAAAAAAAATGAGTCAACGCGTGCAATATGAATTTGAAGTGAAGGTAAATATAAGGGTTCTAGGATACGATCAAAAACGTGGGTATTGATTGAAAATCATTTGTTGATTAGCAAAAGCTCAAACCATATTCTAATGTTGCAACTGCATATATAGGATACCTATACATTTACCTTTTAATTATGTGATGGGCTGGACTTTATAGTAGCTAATTATCAACAGAATTGCTGTGGAAACTCCGAATTTGATTTCTCTTCCATAGAATGTTGACTGATTATTTCTGTAAAAATTCACCTCCAAATGGCAGTAGATTCAGAGAGAAGACAAGGCATTCTTAAGAACAACATTGCTTCAGACGAAGGTAAAAAACATCTGGGATAAAATTAGGAATTATTATTTACAAAGAACACGATGGAAGCATGTAGCACATGTCCATATATGCTTTATTAGTGTCTTCTTAATTATAGATATGTATAAAGTCTTTAAAATCAAACCTAAAATACATGCAGTGCAGCAACTATTAATCACGAATGTTTCTTATAATAACCGCATACGAGAATAATATTTAGTACCTCTTCGTTCCAAAATGCCATATAATGTCATATTGTCATCGATGAATAATTAGCTAATATGCTTACAATTAAGTATATGAAAATATCAAAATCTACAATTAACCAAATTAAGAATTTATCGAACACAAATAAGTACATACGAGTATATGCCAGAGATACTGCCAATATATACGAATATTATCGAAATTTTAAGAACATTATCAATTTCGAAATTCAACTATAAGTAAAACGAAAAATATTGTTAAAGAAAAATAAAATATATTATTAAGAAATTGTAGGTAATTATTTATGCATATCTGTATACTGCAGTGCAATATGAGAATTGAGAATCCTTTGTAAGTAAGTACATATATTTTTGATTGCAAACTTTTTGGAAAAAATCTTGATCTTTTCTAAAGTATGTCAAATCACAAAATATAATTTCAAATTTGATTACACACAGACACACACAGTTCAATGATGTTGGCAATTATATTTTGTGAATTTATTATTACTGTTTAACTATAGAAAATTTTAGTTCTTCACAGTATACCACAAATCAGACAAGAATCATTTTTGAAAATCTCAGTAAATTTGTATGCAATTTATCAAAAGATTTACATTTAAGCTAACTTTTAGCTATATTTTTATAGCATTAGATACATACCCAAGCACAAGCATGCACATTCATACATATTAATGAATAAAATTTTAGAACGGAAATTTCCAGTATCTTATATAATTCCTAATAATTTTTTTTATTATATTTTCGTAACAAATACACGTGCATTTGGAATTATACAACTAAGAATAAAATTGAAAATTAAATTTAAAAAAAAAAAAATTGCAAAAAAAAAATCAATGTGCAATAATTGCAACGAAATTGTGACTTTAGTATTTATACATATATGTATTTGTGTATAAGTACGAATAAGTTTCGAACCAACTAACTCAATAACTAACTAAACTAAACTGACTGACATAAACCTAAAATCCAACTACAATCCAAAAACAATTTTTTTTTGCATTTTCTTCTTATCTAGCACTCAAAAAATATACAAATTCGTGATTGGCATTATTATTACTTCTTTCAAAACAAAACAAAAAAAATCCTTCTTATATGAATGAAAATGAAAATGAAATACATAAAACCAGCAGAAGGAAGTATAAGCGATTTGACATTTTCTTATTATTTAAGATCAAAATCTTAGAAGAGAATAACGACAAACAATCAAACAAACAAACATCAATACAGATATTCAAAAAAAAAAATAAATAAATAAATAAAAACTGTTCCCAGATTTGAAATAAAAAAATCATCACAAAGTTTATGGTGAAGATAGAGGAGAGGCACAATATTTACAAAACAAAAACGCTAAAAGATTGAATGATATGTGGAATAATTGCCTATACCTATATTCAGTATCATAAACCACAGTCTGTCAATATTCGGCACAAAAACTATTACTGCTAACTATGAAAAAATAAATCAATAAAAAAAATATTTAACTACTCGTATAATAGGGTGGAAATTAGAAGAAGAAGAAGAAAAAACAACATTAATTTGATAGTTCAGTAACGATTTCGATCATCAATTTCGTTTCCAATTATGAAAAAATAAATAAATAAATATTTTAATTGGGGTTAGAATTATAATATTTTCCTTTAAACCGAACTCGAAATGTTGAGAAATTTTCGTGATTTTATTTTATTATTAATTTTTTATGTTTTTCTTTTCGGTGTTAATTCGTAAATATTAAATTCTCACTTATTCACTGCCTTTTTTTGCAATAAAATGTACAAAATATAGAGAAGCTAAGCATCAACTCAGCACCGATACGATCAACACTTGCATATGATGAGTAAGCTGGGTGGTAAAGGAACGAATGATTACATTTGTAGATAGTGGATTTGAGTGTACAACAGAATATAGGATCTAAGAAGTTTCGAAATTCAAAATTTAAAGAAAGATGGTGAGTGAGAGATATAGGAAAATGGAGAGAGAAAAAACTTTTTGAAACAAGTAATTATTAATTGTTGTTAGTTGTTTTTTTGTGTTTTGTTATGTTCAATATTTGCCTTCTATTAAAAGAGAAAATCGTTTTTTTTTTTCTGAAAAATGAAAGTACGAGTAACATGATGTCTAGAGTATAGAGAGTAGAGGGCGGAGCAAGTATTAAATGTTGTTATTTGTTTTTTCGTGTTTGTTATTTAGTACAATATTCAGATTCTAATCAGAAAGAGAAAATCAACTTTTTCTCAACTATGAAAATATGAGTATACGAGTATACATGCTGAGTGTAGAATAATACTCACACTATCGTGTTACGTATATTATAAAATCCTGCCTGCATACACGTACATATATAGCATGTAAAAAATTTTAATTTTGAAATATGAATGACAATGACAACGAAGCAATTTTAAATATAAAATGAGAAAAATTTCAAAAAAAAAATTGAATAAAATCTAAGAAAGTCAAGTTCAGAGAAAATAAATTGAATCAAAAACATTATCAACAACAGAAATAAAAGAATTAAAATTTATTTTTATTGGCAATCATTCATCATTATTCAAGGTAGATACTAGCAAGTAGCAACATAATATATCACATACGACGTATGCATATATACTCGCCACATATTCAGATTAGATATATTGATCCGTTATGTATAGCCCATATAAATATACGCTAATTTTTATAGTAATTTAAATTAATATCTTGGCAGATAAAATTTTACATACTTGCAGATAACACGTTATAGGCATATTCTGTGTACATAAGTACATACAAGCATTATTGTGCGTTACGAGTATTTTAATCTAAAACATTTCGTATCGTAATTCGTAATTATTATCAGTTTTGTAACTGCATTACACACTACAAGACATGTATGTTATGTGCAAAATATTAAAAACGAACGATACGAATAATTATTATTGTGTAGATACAAACGAAAAATACGTAATATCAAGTCAAATTTTAATTAATTCATTATCACATTTACACTAACATTATGTTTATGTACTAACTTGCTTTCATAAATTTCAGATAATTAAAATATAATTCTATAAATTTTTAAAAAAATTCAAAAATAAAATAATAAACTTACAATACACGTACATACTCGTACATTATATAAGCATTGGAATCGAATACAAATTTATCTTCGTCTTTATTTAATCTCGATCAAATTAATTTTGATTGCATTAATTAAGCACTGAACCAGATATTTTTGATTTGAAATTAATTTCATTTCAGCTAATTTTAATTATGGGATAAAAATGGGTAATAAATTGTATAATACTCGTACGCACACGAATACGATCATATACACATTAAATACTACAGAAATATTAAGCGAAATTTAAAATGATAGTGAAACAAAAACAAAAGATAAATCAAATCGAACGATAACAAAATGTATGTATAAGTGTGTGTATGTATGTAGGTATCTAAATTAAGATTTCATTTTGAAAAAAATTTATTTATTTATTTATTTGAGCGCATTGTACCCGAGATAGACATGTGGATATGTCGGTTAATGCTATGTACTGTATATAGAAAATTTGTTATAGCAATAGGTATCCTTAGGAAACTATTTTATAGTGATTCGATTTTTTTTTAACACAAATATAATTTTTTAAGAAGATTACGATCAATTTTCTATAACACTTGTATCATTTCTATAAATTTTTCATATTTATAGCAAAGGCAATAATATAGTCATGTGAGTAAATCATACATAATAAATCCATATCCATATCCAGTATGAATGGATAAAACTCTTGTACATTTTTATTGATGCGATGTGATTTTACACATCATGCACATACTCGTGTTTTCATTCTTGAGAAAAAGTTAATTTTCTCTCTTTGAGTAAAATGAGAATATTGTACATGATAAAATACAGAAAATCAACTAACAACATTTCACATTTGCTCTTCATGTATACTCGTATCTCGTATTTTCATGGTTGAGTAAAAGCTAAAAGCTTTATTATTCTCTTTATATATAGAATATAGAATGCTTATATTGTGGATGACAAACAACATTCGATACTTGTTCCTCTACTCTATACATATAGTCCGTCTAAAGCAGTGGAGGTCGTTGACTATAACAGTATACCTATAGTAAAAGCTACAACAGTACGAACTGTACTCTACACATTTACTCGTATTTTCATGCTTGAGAAAGAGTTGATTTTTTCTCTCTGAGTAGAATGTGAATAGTGGGCATGACAAACATGGAAAATCAAGAATCTTGTTCAGCAATCTTGTTATAAGACTCTCTGTCGAAATAAATTAAAGTTCATACTTTATAAAGCTCACACATTAGTTGACTGACAATCTACTGTGATAATAATGTGAAATTATATTTTTAGTGATTAAGAAAACAAATGCAGCTCAATATTGAAGCAAGCTAAACTTATTCTAATGATAAATAATTAAATGCAAAAATTTAAAGAATTTAAATTTGAAATTTCAATTGTATCACTCATATTCTATACAGGATATGTACACAAACGATATTTATGCACATAATGTGACTGAAATGAACAAATCATTTATTTATCTTTTTATTATCTAAATTTTTTTAATTTTTCATTAGTCATCATTTTAAAGTGTTAATTATTATTATTCACTCAAATATGCATTTTGTATATATGTATGTGTATATATATGCGTAGGTATACACGGTAATTATTTTATTATTATGCACTTCCTTTTCATTCATTACAACAATTTTTCGATTGATATTTTCAAAATGCATATTTGAAATGTCGTTTATTTTATTTTGTTCTGTAGGTATACAAATTGTATCAAATAAATTGAATTCCTATATACATACGAAGAATAAAATATACATAAATACATATGTATAGCAGCGTCAATATGCATATACACAAATAATGTGTATATATGTATATCAGTGTAAATAATTTGGCATAATTTGACATATATTAAAAACATGTAAAATGCTATACGACTATACAATCTTATTATACTCATATACCTTCATGAGTGCATAAATATAGAACGTATATGCATATGCATATTAAATGCAGGATACTTACATCCATAGCATAAATGTATACATTTCTGCACACATATAAACATTTTTTTTTAAAATAACAATACTGAAAAACGAAAAAAAAAATTATCAAAATATATGCATACTGATACACATATACGAGTATACATATACTCGTTATCGTATAGGTATCTATAGTATGTAAGTATGTATAATATTTGAAAATAATTCGCACAATTCATTGCCAAAATAATTAAATTTTCACGTAGACAATAAAATTAATACTTGTAAAAATAAATCGTCAACACCTTTATGAACAAAATACAAAATATAAAAAAAAAAAATTAAATTAAAATAATATTAAAAATAATAAAACATAAAAGAAAAGACAATCACAAGAAAAAAATAAAACAAAATAGAAAAAATTAGAATAATTTATAAAAATAAAATAAATCAAATGAAAATTACAAGAAGGTATAGTATGGTAGTAGTAGTATGCAGTGGCAATGAGGCAGCCGATAGCATCGCTAAAGAAGGCGCCGAAACGCGTTTCATAGGCCCTGAACCAGTAATTGGTGTACCAACGATGGTAGTGAGAAATGCTGTAGATGCACTCACAGGTAATCTGCATGGAAGTCTATGGCAAAATGTCCCAAAGTGTATGCAAACCAAGCGCTTTATCAAAAATCCAAACCGGGTTCTAGCGGCTTTTCTGCTTAAACAGGAAAGGAAAGACTGTAGAGCTATGGTCAACGCTCTTACAGGGTATAACTCCTGTGGAAAGCATCTCGCTACCATAGGAGTCATCAGTGATGGCTGCGTGCTTCTTGCGGAAAGGAGGAGGATACCACGGAACACTTCTTGTGTGAGAGCCTGGCCTTCTCCTCTATTAGAATGCCCATTTTCGGCACTGATGTCATTAGACCCGAACAAATTGGGCCTGAAAGTCGAGTGGAACTTCTTCGTTATCTAAGAGCAACGAAGAAGTTTGACTAGACAGGGGCTTCGAGTACAATGGACAGCGTTATGTCTGTGTGCTATAGTTTCATACCTCCCCCCTAACAAACAACAACAACAGTAGTATGCATTATTGAGGTATGAAATAATAAATAATGAATTATTATTATTTCCTCGTGTAGGTACTCTATAATATGTAGTTCGAGTATACGCGAGTACCAATTTATAATAGCAGTACTGTTTTCTATATAAAATTTATTTCATTTTTATTTATTTTTGTCGTTTTTTTTTTAAACATTTTAAACATTTTTTTTGTTCTTATTTAATTGTCTGTGTTTCTGTATTTGTGTTTAATTTTTTTTTTTATTTTGCCAAAAATATTTTTGTCTATTTAAAATATTTTGGCGTCCTTATACAATAAATTGTCAACTAATCAGACATATTATGCTTGTTATAATATGTCTTCAATAATTTTTTTGTTTATTGTGTTTTTATTTTTTTGTTTTATTAAATTACACCACCTATAGATTTTATATCTCATACATAATCTGAATATCTGAATATATCTGAGAGCATATAAAAATGTTCTTGTGTATATAAGCATTGTAGACAACAAAAAAAAAAATAAAAATTAAAATTAAATAAATATAGGTAAATGATATTTTAGATCTAATCAAAAATATTATAAGATTACATACATACAAAAAGGTATACGATGTCCATTGTACTATCAGGCGAGTATACGACGAGTATGTGATATGAAAATGCATAAGAGTGTACTGTAGAGATATACTCGTATGTATGTAGTGTGTTTTGTGTATCTATTACATTATAGTCTTGTAAAATATGTTAAGTACTAGTATATATGTAGATATACGTCATTATTATCTCATATATATCTATATTTTTTAATGTTTTAATTTACTTGATTTGTTAACGACGACGCCTATTATAAACAGATCTGAAAAAAAAAAAACAAAAAAAAAAACAAAACAAAAAACATCGAAATAATAATCATAATATGTGGTGACATTTACACGTATTATAACATGTACATACATTATACTCATGTGCATATGTGCATGCATTTTTAATAACACCTTTTGATAAAATTTAATTAAATATATGTAAATACTTTGAATGAAATGAAATAAATACATCTACAAGTATAAAAGGTATGTCGATCTTAATATATGTACACGAAAAATAGAATAAAAACAGAACATAATGGTTGAGCTCATCGTTACAATCGAATGAGCGAAGTGATCGTATTGAAAAGATTAATTTACATAATTAAATTGTAATCTATAAAGCGTAATATTGAACGATTTAAGAACGTCAAAAGAAAAATGGTCATAAGTTATAATTTGTTACTTTCGATTTAACGTGGATTGGATTTAACAGTGAACGAGGTGGGCCTCATAGGCAACATTACTTGGTACTATATAAAATCAGGCGCAAAAGAAGTTGATCTCGTCGACAAAGATACACAAAACTGCCTCTACATGTATGGAGACTCATGATGACAAGGAACACTGGTTCGCGCTTTTGATCAATGGTTCGAACATCAACTATAATAATCCATACGTAATCGTATGGTATTTAAACAGATCAAGTGGATTTTCGTCGATTTGAACTATATTACAATTATTAAGATCTACGATTTCAGTGATCAGAGCAACATTTAAATTACAAAGAAGAATGACATTAGAGTGAGTGCATAAATAAATCCGATAGTTGTAATGAACTCAGCCAATATGTGTGTTTTATATACAGATTGGTATGCATAAAAAACAGCAACAAGAACAATAATAACAACAGAACATAATGTTATTTGTTCTATAGATTTTTTTTTAGATTTCTTTCACATACACAATACAATACACAAATCTTTTAACGCCACTATACTTATCATTTGCATAAATGTACATAAATAAAATAATGTATAGAAAGAGCCACTTTATATCACATGACTTATTACATGTACATACATACATACACGTAAATGTAATAATACATACCTATAGTTACAGTATATGAAAGTATACATACTCGTATATGTATCTGAACTTACATAAAAGTTTGTATATATTGTAATATCGTACCTAATGTAAATGCATTCACATTATTCATATTCACATTTATAAATTAAATATCTATTTTAAGGTTTATGCATTCACATTTGTACTTATAGATACTCGTATACAAGTATTTCTGTATGAATGTTTAATGTGTATTAATTCGCGTTCAGAAACAAAAATAACTGCAGCATAACAGCATTAAATCTTCTATTAAATTAACTTTATGAGTACATAAGTACATTACGTCTACATATAGTATAGGGCGATATAAGTTGGTGATTATGTAAGTACCTGGCAGCAGCGCCACTCATATACTCATTGTGTATTGAGTAGTACACAGTGTATCCGTAAATTTCCAAGACTTATGGTCAGCTCTGTATCGAAAATTTTTTTACTGATTTTCCTATGCCCATAATTTGTTTTCTATAAATTAGATATTTCCACTTTTTTTGGCAGCTCTGACTATTTTGACATTGAGTAAAATGTTTATGTATGTATAAAAGTACGAGTATATGCCTTAGAATTCCTTTATTATCGTACACACCAATGCCCAATTTCATAGTGAAAGTTTAAGCTTAAGCTTAATAAAGCCTGCGTAACGAGGTAGTTAGTCTTTGTGTATGTAGACTGATTTACATACCTAAACAAGACGAAATGGCTATATGGTCTAGATCTAGAACCTAGATAACCATCACCTACTGCCACTACAACCAACCAACCAACCAACCGCAACCAAAGCCTGCATTAAAGTTTTAAACTGTGGCTCAAGTCTGTTGGATTTACGACTTAAACTACTTAGAATTGAATTTCGAAAACGGTCTATCTGCATAGACAATTGAAAATTCCCAAATAAATTGACTCAAATATTAGGACAAATATTATGTACAGAGCAGATGATTATTTTTCATTTAAATTTATCACCAAAAAATACGTTAGTTACACATGTCAAATCCATGCATAAAAATAATAATTCCAACGACACAATCTATTCAACAAAAACCTTTCAATACTACACACAAGTGCATAAAATACTTTTTTTTGTATTAAAAAATATATGTTTGTATTTATGTATATAAATCAAATTTTTGTAAGCAGGAAATTAAATTATCGAAATTATTATTATTATTTCGCACACAACAATCAATTAATTATCATTTTTCAATAATCAACATTAATGATTTCGTATACATAGCGTAGAGATTCGAAGACCTCGATTATTTCTCAATTTAAATTAACTTGTTGCCAATATCTAATTATTATCCTGACTATATGTATACTCGTACGTACATATGTATATAAAGCGACTATATCACCCTGCCCAATATAATAATTTATACGGATAAGTACATACATACTATACATATCTGCAATCTATATGAGCATTTGTATATTATGCATAAGTACTCATTCTCGTACTTATAATAAATTTGAGATATGTAGTACACATAATTTTTAATTTAATTTATTTATTTATTTTTGTTTATTTTTTTTTTTGTTTATATTTATTTTCAAATATGATGTGTACGAAAGTACATGAATATATTTGAACTAACCACTCTATTTACCCTAAGATCTATGTATGTATATGTTTGTATATGTAATGGACATGAATAATTGATATTGAAGTTAGTTTTTAAATCTTTTTATTTTGTATTATTTTTTGCTTGTAATTAGACTTCTGATTTAAACATTTACCATTGCAAAAGGTAAGAAAAATACCAAAAGAAATAATAAATAAATAAAATTTTATAAGAATTAAAAAAAAGTTAAAAGAAAAATGAAAAAAAAAATAATGTGAACAAATTTAACATAATGTACGCGAGTACATACATGCATGTACGCGTAAAGCATACATATGTATGTCCATATACTCTGGCAGTATTATTTTTTGTATAATCTATGATATGATATTATGTACCTATACTAATAATGTTTACGCAAAAGGTGTGCCAAAACAATAATAACACTCGTAATAATGTGCTTAAATTTCGTTATTACATTTTTCATTACATACTACTCGTACAGCAACATAAAAAAACATGCAACAGTATAGTACTGCATCAGAGTGCACACTTATACATGGGCTGTCTGAGAAGTTTCAATAATCTCCGTATGAATCTGACAGCTCTCATCGAACTCATTTTGGGTATACGACGATGGTACATGCCTTGTAAGATGACTGAAAAAATTGTAGCCATTTTGGAAGCTCATCTGCACATATTGCCTGACAATCATTTGTGCGTGCTACTCAATATCAGTGTTTTGACGGAGATTTGACTATCGGCTGCCACAACGAAGATTTATGAATTCGAATTTAAATTCGTAATTCACCAGGTTTGGTCTGTAGCAACATTTTGTCTATTTCCTTAGACTAAAAGTTTGACTCAAAAGACAGAAGTTTCAATCAAATGAAAATGTCATCGTATACGTAGAAACATAGTCTACAGAGCAAAATGAAAATAATTATTTATGGAGGGGTTTTAATGTGATGGAAGCATCGCTGAGGAAAATGCATGTGGACTTAAAAAGAGACAACGTTAAAAAATGAAACATAATTTAAGCAAAAATATACTTGTTTCTGGGTTTAGGGCAGAAACTTTTCATACAAACCTCGTACACAACGATAATTTTCAGTGAATTCTCAAGCATATTTATTTCATTTGATATGTGACAGTTTTATTGTTGTACTGCTAATTACTGGCAATTATTAGATGAAAAAATATTCATCTTGTTGAAAATTTATTTCGTTATTATACGAGTACGTAGCTATGTAGTATATTGCGCAGATACATGCGAGTTGTATGAGCATATATATACTTAAATAATTTAGATATCTGTAGATATCAGATGCACATAATTTGCTGTATTATGCGCAGGCATTTATGTGAGTGGAGTATAAGTATTTATTTTCTGTGATTTTATATTTTTCTATGCAGAACATTTTATCCACACACTTACATATTTATGTATGTACATATGCATATTTTAGATCAATCTTTCTGGCGTTTCATTTATGCACATAAATACGTAAGTATACTTTCGTATTGCAAATGTACAAATTAAATGCAAAACATATATTTATTATACGAGTAATGTAATTTTTATGTGGTAAGAAAATTTAAATCGACAGGTAGCTACATACATACATGATTTTCATTAGACGTACGTATGTACTTATGTACAAAAATTTATGCATACAACATATTATATGAACTTACAAACACATATACGAGTATATGCAAACTAAATTTGTGTGTAAGTAAATTATAATCACAACAAAAAAATATGTACATACGTAAGTACGTATCTAATCTACCTGTATAACAAGCGTACTCATAATAAATATTCGTATACACACAGTATAAAAATACATAATTCATTTTCATATTTAAAATAATTCTCTAATGATTAATTATTCAGTTATTGTATGTGGCGTTAAAGGATATATTTATCATTTTTCATAAACATTTTTTTTTTGTTTATACTCATATGAATATGTACGATTGTATCGAATTTTTGTATATGTATGTAAGATTGTACAATTTTTATATACGAATGTTGTGCATATATTATATACTACAAATTAATTTTTGATGCTATACTGGCACAAACACATGGACATAGCATCAGTTTATTTCATTTTTTTTCCGAGCTGTTAATATTAGGGGAATTCATGTCACTTTTCAGTTCATTATAATTTTTTCGTTTTAAAGTTTCGTAGTTCTGTTCTGTTGACATGAATGACCGACCATCTAAATTTCTCCTAGTTGTTTTTTTTTTCCGCCAGTCATATTTATTTTATAATAACTGACGAAATTTATTCTTTCATTTCTGCTAACATATGCAATACAATAAAATCTTCCGGAAGAGTAATCATACTTTCAGCTTTATTCACAGAATTTCAACGACAAGTTCTGCTTTCCTATTTTCCTACTTTACTCTTTCTAATGAAAATTTAGAAAATAAAGGAATTGAAGATCTGTATTTGGAGGACAACTGACTTGTGATCTCAAAAGTGCAAGTTCGATTCCTGACAACGGCAAAAGTAAGTGAAACAACAATTTTCAATTATTTTTTTGTGCCTATTTCCAACATTGCCCCCTAAGTTCACTGATAAGTAGTTTACTTGCTCTGATGACAAGTAACACAAAAGAATTATTGTTAGAGCATTACATCATTTTGATGATAGATCTGTATAAGTCCTATATGCCCTATTATGTAAAAGAGCTTGTTTCTCTACCAGGAATTCAGTGGTTCGCAATTAACGTTAAACTGTAGGTGCGGTGCACACATCATAGACTCTAGAGATCACTTCGGTGAAAATCAAGGTTCGCCAACTGATAACTGTCAAACATCAACAAACCACCGAAACTACGAAATACAAAAGTTATAGAAACTGCGAAGCATTTTACCCTTCGTATAGCTTTTCGAAAGTTTTCATAGCTTGTAAATGTATGAAAGTGAACTGACAAATTACGAAAATTACAAATGTTTACGACACAAACTGAAACGTAAAATGAATCCCCTTATTACCGTTGTGTAGTATAACTTACTTATTTTTGTATATTTTGTGTTTTAATTTTTATGATGTTTTTTTTTTCTTTTAGTTTCATTTAGTTTTATAAATATTAATGCAGTTTTGAAAAATGATATACAAAAATTTATGATGTCTACGTCTATATAGCTGCTCGTACTTTAGAAATGAATATTTATGTCTTTAAAAAAAAAAAATAAATAAAAAGACCCAAATACACACATCATTTATTTGGTTTTATTTTTATATTTTTCATTATTTCTGTTAATTTTTTTGTGTCTTTATAATATCTGTGTGTACATATATATTTACATATTTTGATTTAATCAGATAAATTATATATAAATTTGATTTGAAATTGTCTTTGAAATTAAGTTTTTCTTAAAATTTGAATTTGAATTTAATGTTTTTTTTTTGTATTTCATTTAAAAGAGAAAAACATGCATGATAAGTATGATTGTATGCAAATGTAGATGTATTCGCTTATTTATTTATTTATTTTTTTTTTTTTTGTGTTCGTAATACGCATACGCATATTATGAATTTGCATCGTTGTGCATACAAAAAAATACCCACTTTACGTTATTTAAGTAGTATGTAGTACTCTGTAATATCAGACAAAATGTATACGAGTACTTATTCACGAAAAATATGGTAAGTATGAGAAATATTTGAAAATCATGTTAAAAATGTTTTTAATTTTGAAATAAAAAAATTTTTTAAATTAAATAAATTTTTTTTTTTTGGTCAAAAAATTTTGTACAATTAATTAATTTAATTGGAACTAATTAATATTATGTCAAATAGAGGTGGAGATTTTTTGTTGTTACTCTTGTTGTTGCTGGTATAAGTAGTAATTTTGATTGAATTGATTTAAAACAAAAATTTAAATAATTATGATTTATGCACATTTGTTTGTATGGCCCCGTTGTGTATGCATACGTAAATATGTATGTCCCCGCATATATGCTATTTAAAACGCGTAATAAAGTTATTTTGATTAACTGAAATTATTTTTTGTTGGACACAAAATCAAAATATGCATGTATTTAGTATGTGCGCATGTACACCAGATTGCAGATGTTTAGTTATAAATTTTAGATAAAATATCAAAACATCAAAAGATTAAAATTGCCAAAACACCTGCAAATAATGTCTCAGAATCGATAAATGTTCAGATAGATCTTCAAAATTCTGTAGAAAATGAAGAGTATAGTTTTGGGAAAGCACTGGTACTATCATTCACATTTGAAAAGTCGTGGTTGGTAGCTGCGAAAATCGAAGGTTGCATATTTTCATATTCGGTTCTCGGGTCTCCCTTAGGGATGGAGAGATGTGTATGGGAAGAAGTCAATTTTGTTATTTCACAAGTAAAATTTAAACATTTTGCCATCTATAATTTTATATTTTCAGAACAAATATCTTTAAGATCCTTCAAGAGTGGCCTAATTAAACTAGTTCCAGTGAAACTTAGCATTAAGATTGTTATAAGTAAACGCAAACTTGTATATGTTATTTACAACAAAAAAACAATTTTTTTAATTGAACAACAACAAACAAAACCTCCTTAGATATAGCCAGGAAGCAAATCATAATTAAAATTCCTTGGAACTAAACGAGTTTAAAAGTATTATTATCATCATTAATATAAATAGCGACTAAAATTTTGAATATTTTGAGCATTAGGCGCCCTCCAATTTTTTTTTTTTAGGAAAAAAAAAATTCAAATAAAAAATATGAATATGAATCAATCAATAATACACGTGTATCTTATGAAAACTAGAAAAATTATTATTGTTTTTTGTTTTCACGAGAATTTTCAAACCTTCAAAAATACTATATAATTTTCTATACGTACTCATATATGAAATTTGAGACTACGTATCAAATAATAGCAAAAAAATAAAAAAAATAATAATGAAAATAATATATTTCACACATTTTTATATTAAAAAGTAATAAAAAAATCATAATAGAATTACAAGAGTATTATACGTGTGTGTGTGTATTTTACGATTGTCACCTTCATGTCCGGAATGCTTAGTAGTGCCTAATAAATATCAGAAGAAGAAGAAGACGAAGAAAACAAAATTCACTACTCGTAAATTGGAAAAAAAAATAAATTAAATAAAGAATTCCCAGAGTAGAGATTTTAATATAGAAAATGAAAATTTAAAAAAAAATAAAACTAAAAGCCAAAAAAAAAACCCGTTGCCCTTTAAAATTTGACAATGCTGAAAGAAGCGAAAAAAAAATAACATTTTTCAAAGGTAAAATCATAACGCAAAAATCTAAGTAAAAGTATACACGAGAAAATTCGATATATTAAACGAGTATTTATGTTGGTATGTATTATACATACATTACATTACTAATGTGCTGCCATATATAAATTCTCATCAAAAAATTATTATCGGCATCATTATCATATTAACACTACACTACACACACACTAAACACTACTTGATGATGGCAATGAGACAGTTTGATCATCATTTTGAGAAGCAATAGATGATCATCATCTTTTTAAGGTACATTTACAATTCAGCTCAGATTACGTGCGACATTAGATGATGTATTTACAATTCAGAGTAGACTACCGTATGTATGTTATTGTATAGGAATGTATTGGAATTGGTACACAAGCTTTCAATATAACTTTTAGGGTGGTATTCACCAACATGGATATATCCGTCAGTTATATTTTAGCCGGATACAATTTCAGCTTATTCACCAACCTAGATAAAATTTGTTTTCGAACTTCGTTTTCGGGTGGAACATGTCAGCTGATTGTGTTTTTATATTACAAAATGATTAATACACTTTATCTCAGATAAAAGATAATCTATGTTGGTGAATACCAGCCTTACTGTCGCCAGCTTGAGATGAGGAACACAACATGAATTCAATCACACTATGGGATAATCTACAAATATACAACTCTAGGAACGTACCTCTCAAATATCTGCAATCCGATAAATTATGTATATAAAATGGAGCTGGATTGGTCGTACTCTAAGAAAACCCTCAAATTCGATAGCACGTCAAGCCTTGAAATGGAATCCTCAAGGCAATAGATCAAGAGGAAGATTACGAAACACGTGGAGGGGTACGGTGCTACAGAAGGCAGTTGCAATGGATAAGACATGAAGGGATGTGGAGGTGTTGGCTAAAAATTGGGGCGGTGGAAGTGCTTTGTGTCGGCCCTATGCTCCTTGTAGGAGTAAAAGGACATAATAATAATAATAATAATAATAATGGGTTAATCTGGGCTGGACAGAAAAAGTAACCAGCACTTTAGAATGTTTTGAAGAAGGTGTGAAAAATTGAATGTGGAACACTTAGTCTAGGCAGAATTGTAAATGTAACTTTAGGTCGTTAGTCTATCAAAATATCTGTATTTTATGTTTTATTAAAGTAAATTTTTCATTATTATTTGATTTATGATTCTTCATAGTTTTCTGTTAATCACAAATCATTTTCGTTTTTATCATTTAACAATAATTGTTGTCAATTTATTTATTATCTTTTATTTGTGATGTACATATATAGTATTGTAGTATTTTTGGATATAAAAATTATTATATAATTTGTAATTTCAAATAATAATAGGTCATGTACTACTGTCTTTCTTTTGATTATAATCATCATCATATATCGTCATCATTTAGTATCCATATATATATGAAACCGTATGAATGTATGTAGTATAAATTTGTAATGTATTATGTTTCGTAAAATGATGAAAATATAAAAAGAAAACAATAAAAGAAATTATAAAACCGAAAAAACAGTAGTGGTTAACGAAGATGAAAATGAAAACGAAAAATACACCACACAATAATACATAAGATATACGCCAATAAATTATATATGTTTGTAGTGTGGATCGTATATATAAAAGACATAAAACATAAAACTAAACTTTAAAAAAAAAATTTTCTTTTTTTTTTATAAAAAGGGATTACGCAATGCGGATACAAATTTATTATTAAGTGGATGGCCTTCATACGAAGGACGTTATCAAAAAAGTGCATTAAACCTATTATAATAAAAGCCCTCTAACTTTATATGTATATGATTGTACGTATACATTATTAGTATGTGTGTTTGTATGGAAAATTATATGAAAGAGTTATGAATACACTTAACGCGGTGTCATCAATTCAACAAAGAAACAAAAAACCAAAAAAAAAAAAATCGAACGCTATTATAACAACAACAAACAATCTAATATGAATTTGTCTCATGATTTGAAAAATTTTTCATATTGTAATTCTATGGGAATTATGGATTTATTATTCGTTTCTCGTATAAACCTAAATGCCTAAATAGTAACGAACCAAAAAAAAAAAATGCATTCAAAAAAAATATATTCAAAAAATTTTGAAAAAATTAACACAATTTCAAACGATAAATAAAACTGGCATCTATAGAAAATTTAGGTAGAGATAGAGATAAGTAAAGTGTAGTAGATAAAATTATTATACGAGTATAAATAGTCAGCGTTGCCGGTTTTACTGCTTACAGAAATATCTTTTTCATTTTTGCCTTAAAACTTTGGTTAAATAATTTTTATTTCAAATTATTTTTCATTCTATCCTTCACGTTCTTTGAGATTTGTAATTATTTTCTGATTTTATTTCATAAATGAAAATTCATTATCCATAATGAATAAATTACTATACTCGAGATACAAGTATTATAACCACTACTTGCGTACTACACTACCCAGCCAGCAATAATGACCCCACACGCCACACCCACTCCGCTGTACTGTGAATTCATGTTTACATATACGAACAGTTTATATTCATTGTACTCGACTTGACTTGACTGGTCGGTGCTAGGCCAGAAAATGTTTACAATGTGAGAGACAAATTTAACTTTTCTCAATAGAAATGAAAATAAAATATGATATTGAATGAAGCTCTACCAATGGAGGCACTTATATCTGCTTACACGTTGGTTTAAGCTCACTCTCTATACTCACTAATAAAATTCAATTCTGTACCCAAATTTCATTCTCTTTCTCTTGCTATGTCTAGTCTAGAGCTTACACTGTATTTGTATTTGAGTTCGAATTAACAGTGATACGCATACGATATCATGTATTTTTCGCTTAAATGAGAGAGAGAGAGAGGGAGAGAGAGGTTGAATGGATCCCAAAGTATGGTGACTAAGAATTACGACAAGACAATATCAATGAAAAATATTTTTTTAACGGTAGCACTCAGCGTATGCATAAATGTAGTTATGTAGGTACACCTTTAGATGTGTTGGTAAATCATTTCTTATATTATTTTTATTTCTTTTCTTTTTTTATCACATGTTAACTTTTAGAGTATGTTTTAATGCGAGTACTTTATCACTTCATGACAAAAAAGAAGGCATCTCCAAATTGCAACCTTCCAAATACAACGAATTTTGCTCGTAAACCATACTTATTGATGACACATTTACATCCAAAAATTCTGCTAGTGCATATACTGTTTACGGATTTGTATACGTTTGTATAAAAGTGTTTTAAATAATATTATTATCAATCAATAAGAAAAACGTGGACCAAAATATTTGTAGGTATATGAAAATTATAAAATTAAATGAATTTAAAAAAAAGGAATTAAAACGAAAGATATTATTTTTATCAATTAAAACTGAAACAAAAAAATAAAGAACAACAATAAGAGTAAAGCAAAATATGATATACACACCAACCAGTACGAGTTTATGTACATATACGAACCCAAAGCTAAGTAAAAACATTTGAAATTAAAGTAAACATTTTGATACCCTGTTGACGAAAAGAAAACTGTTGATTACTAACTGAATAATTTCGAGGCTGTTATAATCGTTTCAATTGATAGATGGGGTGGATCAAAATTATAATGTCATAGTACTGCAATAATTTTTGCAAATGGCTAACTAATATCATTGTGTCTTACGGACTGACAAAATGTCCACCTTCAATATGTCGCATCAATTTTACACCTTCAAATAAACATTTCGTGTAAAAATACTCCATTTTTTCTATACATTTCTTTCAAAATGGCTGCCAATTTATATTATGACATTACTTTGCCCCACCCTATACATATTCCATAGCAATAATAATTGATCAAAATAATGACAAAATTTACTTTATGAAAAATATGCAACACCTGTACGTTACTTATGTACACATAATACGTAAATCAAAAGATAAAAATTAATTAAAGAAAAAATCATCGAACTAATAAAATATTATTTTAATTAAAATTTTATGTTTGCTTTTTTTATGTAAATTTTCACATCTAATATTTACACAAATTTTATTTTTTATTTTTTTTGTTTTATTTGAACATTGAATCGAATGAAATGAGTGTTTAAAATTTTACATTTTACGTATGGAGACGCACATACTATGTGGATTTTTTAAGTTCACATCTGTAACCACCTGTATACTGCAACTGAATTTTTTTTTTAAAAAAAATCAAAAGAAAAGGATAAATAGTATCAGAATCTTTTATACGTTTTTCAACAGGGTGATTAGGTTATCTGAATATAGGATATGCGTACGTACACCGTAAACAACATGTATTATTTGTGGAAACAAAAGTAAAATACGAATAAGTCTTACTGAAATAAGAGAAGATCTGTAGTACATGTAGACGATGCAGATAAGCAATAAATTTCATAGTCTGGTTAAATTTTAAAAGAGAACGATGCGCTATTTGAGTCACAATTTAGCGGTATGATCTTGTGTGTAGTAAATTATGTATACCGATCTACGATGGCACTTTTCGAAAATGTCTATTGACTTGATTAAAATCAAATCCAATTTTCGAAAACTTTTTGATCGCGCAGTGTCTTATGTTATTTAATTTAATAATTATTGACAATGACGATCAATTAAGCATTGATGCATGCGTCATGTCCATTAATGTTTTCGAAAAGGCTCGATCTTATCGATACTTTTTCAAGTTCAATATGCAAAAGATTTTTACCATTGTTGTCGTACAAATTAAACTCATTTTTTTTATAGATCGTTACTAATACAAGATCATATAGTTAAAGAACATCATTCTGGAATCATTTTCTATTGCAACTGGGTTATAGTTTTTGATTGTAAATGTGTAAACAACAAAATATTATAAAACAAAAATATTCAAAAACTTTAAAAAAAAAAAACAAATAAGTACATACTTATACGTTATGTCTTTCATCTTTTTCATTTCATTTTGTTGTTGTTGTTGCCGCGTTGTGTAGATTTGACCTAGATTTAGGGCTAAAGATGTATGTGAATATGTCTAAGTTTATTGCATACAAAAAAATTGAATTTAAAAAATAAACTTATACTTACTTATACGTACTCATACAGATGCAAATGTAATGTATAAATTTTATCTTTTTACTTACATACTATATATGAATTACAGTACAACATGTGTGTGCACATACTCATATACATGCAAGTGATCGTGTATACAAGTATGTGTACATGATTAAATGAATAATAAATAAAAATAAAAAAAAACTTAATATTTTTCAAAATAAATATTTAAATTGTAAGGGAATATCGAGATGATTTTGGACCGATCTTCATAATTTTTTTTACAAAGTTAATATGTTCAATTTAATATCAAAAATTTTGAAGATAAATCTATAATTTTCAAAAAAACTTCAAAGTGATTTGCTTCGAAAATGAAAATTTTTTTTCGTTCATTTTACACTTCGATCCTCTATATAATTTCGGCAAGATCCACATGTACTATATGCGAGTCTTATAGGGTTAGATACCAGTATTTATATGGCACACACATGTAATGTGTTTGTATGCTTCTAAAAATTTTTTATAAATACTCTCGTAGGTATTCATATTATATACATATTTACATTTTACATATTAAAAACAATCTTGTGTTTACATTTTCTTGTGTGTTTAATACGTATAAGATGTATAAATCTATTGTATAAAAAGGGCTTTTTTGAAATTTTATAAGCACGATCATATAATCGTATAGACAAGCACATACACATTTATATACATATTAATATTGACGATCGTGTATGATGTGTATTAAGGGCCCCATAAACATACGATATATCTGACGACTGTTTGACAAATGAGCTGAAATTGGATGAATTTTTATGTTGAAATTGTTTATGGATAAGTTGTATTGTCAGTTTGATTGACATACAATACGATTTCTTCATACTCTCTGCTAGCTTGGTGTCATTTAAGTTTAGCTGACAGCTAGCAACGATTTTGATTTTCTCCATACAAACTTATTGATAACTAACTGCAAAGCTAATTTTGCTTATGACAAAGATCATAAAGCTGTTAAATATTGGCTGAATAATAAGTACTAATCACAAGATGATGAAATGTAAAACTCTTTGCTATACCGCTAAAGTTAGAAGTTTAGAATGTTGGAAGTGAAGAAATCGGGCATAAGATGGGGCTGTGTATAGTCAAGTTTTAGGATGAAATCTTCGACATTATTTTAAAATGTTTGATCTTATGGTGTACAAACGCTATTTATAAAGAGAAAGTGTAGCAGAAAAAAATATTTTAACGAAAAAAGAAAATATAATTAATGTCGACATTGTAAACTTCAAAAAAATATTTTCCCAAATGAAGTCAAAACGTCAATAAATTGTATAATGTCTGTAAAGAACTTATTTCAACTTGTCTGATAACCAGTAGTCAGATATGTCGCGTATGTTTATGGGGACCCTTATAATCATCCACTATCTATACTATACATAACATATTAAAAGTTCCAAAATAAAATTTTAGAAGAACAAAAAATTTAAAAAAAAAATACATTTTTGTTTTAAATATTATTTGAAGCTTTTTTGTTTTCTTCTTAATTTTGTTTTTTTTTTTTACTTTTTTACTTTTATTTATGTACATTTAACTTTTTCTTATATGTCTCTGCTATATTTACACTTGCATATCTGCATATGTATTTACAAATGATTATCATTTAAAGAACATTTTTTAAAATCATTATTTGACTTTTTTAAGTGATATACATACGTATATTTATATACAGACAGATGTATGTACATTCATATTTTTGATAGTACTATCTGAATTGTAAATATATCTTCACATTATAATAGCGACTGATACATATATGTAAACACAAGATCTTCTCAATATACGAAATTATAAAAAACTAAATAAAACAATAAATAAGTTACATATTCAAATTTTATACATATAACATGGATCAATAAGTTCCGAGACTAACTATCAACCCAACGATTTATTGGAAATTTTCTTCTTCTTCCATGGCTTTACAGCCCGTAAAGGGCCCGAGACTGCCTCAAAATATCTCTCCATCCTTCTCTGTCTTCCGCAACCTCTCTCCATCGATCTAATGGGTCGTCTTTTAGGTCTGCTAAAGGTTTCAATCATTGGCATTAGAGCTACAGTGGTTTACGTGATGCAGGCGTCATAGTAGTCAAAACCATGCTTCAGGGAAAGAGATTAGAGTCCAATGAGGCAGCGATCGTCGAAAATAACGTCTGTTTTGAAACCAAAGATAAATCGTTCTTCACAGCTGGCATATAGAAAAATTAGAAAAGTGTTGGAGTGAACGTTATCGCAATTGCAGGAGATTATGTTTATGTTATTTTGGCAGTTAATCTCTTGACTAATTGATCGATGTGCCACATATCATGTAAGTACATATACGAGTCCATATATTTGTAGATTACAACTGTACTATATAAAACACTGTAAATGTATACAATGGAATATGGAATGAAATTTTTGAAAAGTATGTCACTTTATAAAGCGAGTCTGTTTTTTTTTTTCCTTTTGCATTTTTCTACGATGTCTGTATCTACATTCGTACACTTATAAAGTTTATCTATTATTTTTTCTGTATAAAAAATTTTTTTTGAGTAAACAAAGATGCAAGCAAATAAATTATGTATTACTGTGTACTACTGATACAGATGAGAACATTACATACGAATGCCTGCATGTAAGTACTACTCATTCGTAAAACAAAATATTTTACTAGAATTTCCCTTTATTTTATTTGTAATTAATTTTCTTGAATTTTTTTTCAAATATTTTATTTGATGAAATTTTTTTTGTGTCATCTATAATGCATCAGGTACTGCACTACCACATAAGAGTATGCCTATAAGCCTATCTCGTGTGTTACATATCTTTTTTTTTTTCAATTATTTATCATCAGTATCATCATACTATAGATCATAGATCATTTATAAAATTTTAATTCGAAAATCAAATAACTATATGTGTTGAGATGTGTTTGAATGCATGTGCATGCAACCTGTATTTGTGATGGATAATGTGTGTATGATTTTTGTTTTATTCTCAAAAGTAAACACAAAAACACACAAATAAAATGATTATAAGTAAAAGGTGCAAGAAAAATATTGAAAAAAAAATTTTATAAAATTAAAAATGTAAGTAGAGAATACAAGAAGATAAGTTTTATGAAAATTTTAAATACTTTTGACTACATGTGTAAGTAAATAGAGGAAACTATTTATTACTGTTATTTTATATAAAAAAAAAATAGTACACATATGTATGCATATTGAATATGAGTGTAAATCATCGACCTACTTTTCAATTCTAACAACAGAAAAAAAAAAATTCATCCGAAAATTCATATAAAAAATTTTCAAATTAAAATTAGAATTTTTTTTCAAATGTCCTTCCTTCACATTTTGTATCTAGAAACGAGTGTAGAAACATATTCTATGTGTTTTTTTTTTCTAAAATCAATCAATTAAATGATGCTTGATTTCGATAATCAACTATCAGCCATTACGAAAATATTCGACAAAATATTGACCATCTGAAAAAGTAAGCACAGTTCTATTGAAAAGAATTCATCCAATCATATCCAACTTTTCAACAAATCAAATGATTGACGGACAAAATATGTTGTCATCTTCACAGTTGGAAGAATTGATAATTCATTGCGATAATATTGCAAGGATGATGATGATGTATCAAAGGAATTCGATGATAAATTCATTAATATTATCGATAGCCATGTATATTTCTGAACATAATTCTATAAGAAAATAAATTTCGAAAATTGAATCGATTTTTCTTATATACACGCATCTTGTTTCAATATGAATTTATTCTACGCACTCACCTTCACAAGAAAATAAGAAGAGAAACTACTATACGATTACGATTGTCTTTTTACTCTTCTTTCTACTTATATCTTTCCTCTTCTCTTTCTACTACTTTTTCTACTTTTCTTTCTACATATCAAATACTCAAGAGTTATTGACCAAATGACCACGTTTGTTTACAAATGAAAATGTTGGTCAAAGCATTTATCGGTTTTTGTTGTTCATACGAATCTTGTTTCAATCTAAAATTCTTCTCCATACTCGTCTACTACAGTGCAGTACATAATTTACACAAGAAAAGGGGAAGAAAAACTAGATCCATGTATACGAGAAAAAGAAAGAAAAAATAAAAAGACAAATAGAAAAAACACGCAAATAGTATAGTTTCTCTTCTCCTTTTCTTGTTTAAATTACTTGTGTACAAAACTATAGTAACAAGTAGTACGAAGAACAATATTTAGGATTATAACAAGTTCCATATAAACAACAAAAGCCGATAAATGTAAACAAACATGGTCATTAAACTCTTCAATATTTGAGATGTAGAAAGTGGAGTTAAAAGAAAAGTGGAAAGAGATGTAGAAAGAAGAGTAGAAGATAAGAAACTAAGATACAAGAATAGAAGCTTCTCTTCTTATTTTCTTGTGTATACTAAGATTAAGTACTGTCGTTTTGTAGGGAGCGAGTACAGGGAATAATTTAGTATTAAAAGAAGATCCGTGTAAACAAGAAAAACCGATGCTGTTTCCAATCATAATTTAGTTACACTTTTACTCCATCACTACAAATAATGCTGTGAACATCCTTATTTTTGTGCTATTTATTCACTAGATATTTTTGAAAATTTTCAGTAATTTCCAGAATGACAAATACAAGAGCATGTAAATGTCTAGTATACAAAATAGATTCAAAAATTTTATAAATTATCGCAAAAACACAAAACACTGCGAAATAATCATCTTATGAATTTCAGTTGACTGATAAAATCAAAAAAATTCATTCATAAATAAAAAATTTATTTTGTGATTTCCCATACCCAATACCCAACACATTTGTAAATGTACAAAATTGAAATAATTATGAATGTAATAAATTATAAAATGATTTTCCTTATAAAATTGCCTTCTTTTTCAAATTGAATTTTAAAATTGAATTTTTTTGCTTCTGAATATGCTGATTATTATCAGATATTAGATAGGTTATATATATTCATATGAATTTTCCATCATACATGCATATATACGAATATCTGTTATACAATATGTGTATTTCTATTCATTTATTTTCTTAATTTTTAATATGTTTCTTCTGTATGTAACGTATATGTAAAGATTTATTATAAAAATTTTGATCGTTTATCGCCTATTTAATAATATGTATGTATTAATTCGATAAATTATTAAAACAAATTTATTAATTTTAAAACAAACTAATGAAGTGATTAACTGAAAATGTACACATCCACATATAGTTACATACTTGCATGATTATATATTAGATATGTATATTTGATGGTATAATATTTTCTACTAATTTTCATTTTAAATCAATCTTTTTTATGCTCCTCCATACTCTAATCATTTTTATCTATCGGATGATGTGGTTAACCTTTACAATAAATGTATGTATGTGAATGTGTTTATGATACGAATGATAAGTATGTAAGCTATATGTGTGTCTATCTACAGTATTTTCATATTTTTTTTGTAAAAATATTGAGAGTAATCACTACGAAATGCAGTAAAAGGCATGTAAACCTTTTGCAAGCTTTTATAAATTTTGGATTGGAAAATGTTTTACGAAACGAAACAAGGAAATTTAATTCTTGAAATTGTTGTTGTTGTTGTTTAAGGTAGAGGAGGATGCAACTAAATTGTACTCGAGTCCCCCCGTCTAGTCAAACTTCTTAGTCGCTCTTAGGTAACGAACCTAATTTAAGAAGGAAAACTGCTAGAGCCTTATGTCAGGCTTCTTTAGATTCAGACCTGTCTACACTTTGGATTCTCCTGCCGGTAGTCAATAGCAATCTTAACCAAATTGGAGGACAGACCTATTTTTCAAATTAGTCACGTTAAATGTTTTGCTATCAATTTCGCTTTCATTCTCTCCCGTCAGCTGTCTCAGTTTTTAAATTGTTTTTTTTTTTTTTTTTGGTATGTGGGAATTTTGGAATTTCTCCCTTTTTGATGGTCCTGCAGTTAGCGTGGAATATACAAAATGTATTATTGAATGAAATACCCTTAATATTTTTCTTCATTTTCATACGCTATGATAAATTTGTATTTTTTTTTTTCTCAAATATTCATATGCATATATACAGCGAGTACAAGTTTGTGTGTGTTAGATTTTCAAATGACTCATATATTATATATTGTTTTCAAAAATACAAAAAAAAATGTTTATAAAAATAAAATTAAAAATAAATTTACAATACAAATAAAAAATGAATAAAAAGAAACAAAAAAGAATATATATACCAAAATATAATATGTTTGTATTTATATAGATAGATATTGAAGGCTTGTTTTTATATGAATATTTTTTATTTAACTTCAAAGGGCCCTCAAACAAAAATGAGAGTCAACAAAAGAAGAAGCAACAAAATGTGTATAAACAAAATAATACTACTACTAAAAGAGTAAACTAACAACAACAATAAAAGTATAAACAGATAGATAATAAAATGAATAATAATGATAAATTTTGTCGGCATTTTTTTCTTTTTCTTTTTTTCATTCAAATAGTCGTACAATAAAAAAAAAAATTGTATTCATCTTCATTGATTCGATTACTCAAAAACTAACAAAAACTAAAAAAAATAAAATATTAAAAAAAAACAGAAAAAACAGCAACTCATAACAAATTTGCATTCTGAGTCCATGAACAACTCATATTCTCCCACGTATGAATTTTGTTTTTTTTAATACAGAAAAAAATATATATATTTTATTTTATATTTTTTGAATAAAAAAAAACATTTTTAAAATAAAAAATAAAAAACAAACGTTTAAATTTTCACATATTTGGCAAACATGCATTCGGTATTTTTTTTTTGTGTTCATATTCAGAATTTTCATTGTTAAAAAATAAATAAGAATATACTGAATACTGAATACTGAAACTTTAATCACAATCATTTTCATTAAATTTCATAACCGCAGATAGATACCAAAATTTTCATTTAGTGTTCTTAGTAGAAGTGGAGAACTATCCTGTCGATGGTTTGTGTACTACCGACAGAATCAATCGATTTCAAACATCAATTGTCAGCTAACTTCATAAGTTCAAACAATTCTTTTTCAGTAATTGAAATTTTAAATGATTTCGTTTCAAACGTTTCTTATAGATTTTGATGTACTGATCACGAATTTTCAAGAACTTTTTTTTTCTTCCAAGTTATTGAGGTTTAAAGTTCGAAAAATGACTTGTATCGCTAGTGTAATTCACAGCTTTTGAATGTATAAATTGTCAGAAAATGAATTTGAAATCAAATCGGATCGGATTCAAAAGTATAATTAAAATTAATAAAAATATGAGTCTTGAGTGATCAAAATAGATAAGGATCACAGTTCAATTTTGGTGTTAATTGAAAATTTTTGTTCAAAATACATATAAAAAAAAAATAATGTGTGAAATACACGTACTCGTCTATCATCATAATGTTGGCATTACAGTTCATGAAGAATCATCGCCTCCTGCAGAAGCCACCGCCCCTCAACTCTATCGCTCGCTGTCTGTTTCCGATTCTTCACCTTTAGTCTTCACGTACTCGTCTATAGTAGACCATTTTCCAAACTTTAAAATATAAACGTTAAACCTCAATAACATGGAATAATGGAACAGTATTTGTGGAACAAAAATTTCTGCAGATTCGTTCTGATCAAACATAGATCAATCTACATGCGTATGCCATGCCAACTATGGAGTGCATAGCTAAAGAAAATGACTGACAGTAGATCGAATAAATAAAGTGGCGAATAAATGGAGAAAAATAAATGCCTCTCATCTCTGGCTATAATTGCAATGCAACACAATAAAATCTTTTCCTGGAGGAGTACACATACTTTCAATCGTAAAATCTTAACAAAAAATTCTGCATTTCTCTGCTTCCTATTTTACTCTTTCATTAAGAAATTATGGAAAATGAAATCATGTAACATTTATTCAACAATTTCCATCTTCTATTCGGTCATCAATTATACAATCGAATTGTTTGAAATTCATAAATTGAATTTCACACTTTAACATCATACTATTACGTTTTTCTTCTCTTATTAATTCGCACTCTGCACATAATCGTGCCTTGTACTCGTAAATGTAGTCTGTGTCTGCATTCTGTACTCTTTATCATTCGCATTATAAAAAATCGAAAAATTTCACTTTCGTTCGTTTATACTCAAAGTGAAATAAAAAAAACTATCCCTACATTTTGATTTATGGATGGATGTACACGCATAAAAAATTTGTTAAAAAAAATTATTCATCACATACAGGTACACATACGACGATATCTACACACATACCAAACCAACGTTACCTCTGCTGTTTTGTATACGTAAGTTTTTTATGAATTTAATTTAAAATTTTAAACCTCCAACGCATATTAGGTATAAATAGCTAATAACTTCTCTCTACCAAAAAAAAAAAGGAGAAAAAAAATATATTAAAAATTTTTGATTTCTCGTCGTTATTACACGCATGTAATTTCCTGATAGACAATAAATTTTTTGATTGAAAAAAAAATGAACAAAAAAAAAAAGAATATAAATATACGAATTCGAGTACGTGCGTATTTGAAAAGATCCACGAAAATTAATACGAAAGTCATCACAATAAATGAATCATTTATATTCAATTAGACCTGACAAAAAAATATCTTTTTTTTTTAACAAAGAACAACAACAGTTACTACCTTATGTAGCTGTCGAAAAGAAAACGCCAAAAATTTACTTACTTATACTTTTTAATTCAAAGATAGTAAGATTTTTTTTTCATATTTTTCTATTGAATCTTCAATAAAGTTTCGTATCGTATAACACACGTCTAAAATACGATATAATAATACGAGTAGATACATGTGTGAATGCATGTACACACATACAGAATTTTGACTGCGATATAAACAAATTCATTTAAACAATAAACCAAAAATAATTTCAATTTCACAGCACAGCTTTAATACGAGTATAAGTGTTGTACAGAAGAAATTAATACCTGAAAACGAAAATTTATTTTTTTTTTTAATTTGAATCAAACTCATGCGGTAGTAGTAGTACCGTAGAGTACTTTCTGTTTCATTTTTTGTTTATTTTATTTATTTATTTATTTTTTTTTTTTTTTTGGGTTTAACATTTGTACCCAATTATACATTCAAATTATATCGCGCACACATACTCCTCACATCTGTGTACGTTACAAACATGTACGTAAGCAGCATATAGCTATGCGAGTATACGAGTATTTGCGCCCAAAAATAAACTTTCGCTAATCCCGAAAAATGCGTTACGCATTCTGAATACGAATAAAATTAAAAAAAATCAAACAAAGACAACAATAACAGCAACAAAAAATATGAGTGTAGAAGCGAAAATTATGTCGGTGTGTTTCGTTTAATTTAGTTTATTTGTTTAATTTTTTACATTTTTTTCATGTAGAGCCTACCATAATAACCATAACCAACCGCAATCAACAAACCCACCCTCTAATCTAACCTAACTTTTAACTGTAACGTAAAAGAAGAAGTAAAAGAGGATAGTTTACACGGATAGAATTAAATCTTCTTCCATGTCTTCAGATCAATTCAATAAATTAGTCTTCAATTAATTTATCATCGTTATTAAATTATTCAATGGTAAATGCGTTTACACACATACACACATGCCACACACATACTTAATTCCGATAATACCTTGTAATTTTTTATTTTAAGTTTTCAATTGTTTACAAGTTTTTTGATTTCTTTCTTTGATTGTTTGCAACCTTTTTTCATTTCTCCAGGTGTGAATTTGAAATTTTGTTAAACCAAAAAAATGAAACAAAAAACGAACATTTTTTTAAATGAAAAATGAAAAATAAAAAAAAAATAAGAAAAACTTGAAAAAACATTAAAATGTTCAGTTAAATACTCGTGTGTATCACATAAATTTGTTGTTCATTATGTGATATAATGAAGACTCTACAAATACGAGTTTTGGTAATAATGACATATGGGAGGAGAAATAAGATGCGTACGCATACGTGTGTACATGCATGCAAGTACAACAGGTACGAATTCGAATAATATTTATTCGAATATGAAAAACAAATTTTTTTTTTTAAAATCCGATTATTCGGATACTATACAACTCGAGTTGTAAGTACGTACATAGACGTACGTGCTTCATAGCTTGAATGGAGCAAAATACAAAGTGGTGAAATGTAAAACTTGTAAAACTGACAAAACGGCAAAAGAAAATTTTTTGTGCGGTTTTCATCGAAAAAGGTGTCTCTGACTCTGCTGATCATAAATCAATTCTTTTACAAGAGAACACGAAAATCTCTCATAATGAAGATCAATTATTTATTTCTCTGTACTGTTGTGTTGTTAATTGCTTTATATCCACATACAATGCATATGCGGATGAATGTAGTAGGAACTGCTGCAATCAAAACATAAATTTTTCTTTCTTTTGTTATCTAAAAATAATATTTAATTTTACATCAATAACGCCTTGAAATTTTAGTTGTAATTTTTACTATCATTTTGTTCTTTTAATTTCATAAAATGATGTAAGTATATGCATGTAATTACACATTTGGGAATTTTAATTATTTATTTATTGATAACACACACAAGTCCGATGTACAATAATTATTGCTCTACAATACGATGGAAAAGTAATAAATTGAAAACAGAAAAATTAATAAAAAATATAATAAAAAAGAAATATAAAAATTTTCTTCGTAATTATGTCTGTCTATCTATACTATACTGTCTGATCGATTTTTATACACTCATTACTCGTACAATATTCGCTCTTATTACATGTTCTGATGAATTTACATTTTTGCATGTCGTATGTGACACTTAAGGTCGTGTTAACCAACCAAGATCATCCGTCGGATATATTTTAGCCGGGTATAATTTCGGTTTATTCATCAATTTAGCGATAAAATTTTGTTTTCGGACTTCATTTTCGGAGAACATGTCATCTGATTCCGAAAAGTTAGGGGGAAACTTCCGAATTGGGGCCGCTAGATTTTGAAAAGAAACCTTCCGATAATGATACTTTGGAATGTCCTCTTTGACGTGGTATATGTCTCTGTTGGCGCAAATTCATCTTAAGGACGCAACCTACCCTTAAAAATGTTTGGTCCAAAATGACGTGTTTTACGAAATCCATTATTTCTCCAGATCAAGATCTTAGATTGGATTAATTGCTAAACCATTTGAAAGAGAACTTCCTACTCTATTTGTTACAGTTTATTTCATTTTAATTGGATTAGCGGTTCCTGAGATATAAGGACGTAAATTCAAAATTTCGTGTTTTTTAAAAATCACTTTTTGTTAAAAATCACTAGGTTGCGTCCTTAAGATGAATTTGCACCAACAGAGACATATACCACGTCAAAGAGGACATTCCAAAGTGTCATTATCGGAAGGTCTCGTTTCAAAAGCTGGCGGCCCCAATTCGGAAGTTCAGCCAAAGTTAGTATATATTTGTATTACAAAATGAAAAAAAGTTTATGTTCAAACAATATTTATTAATAATGTATAATCGAGGTTGATGAATACACTTTATTTCAAATAAAAGATAATCTTAGTTTGTGAACATAACCTTTATAGACTTGTAATGACTTCTTGTGGGTAGTTACTGATGTCTATCAAAAATTCTTATAATCAACGAAAAATAACTTTGACATTATAAAACTGTCTGACTTCATAATTCAATTGAATTATAATCCCGCATATAATGTACCTCTAGTTCTCTGAAACCAATCAGAACCAAAAAAAAATAAATAAATCTTGAGATTGAGAGAAAGGGTCACCAATAATAATTTTCCTAAATTATTATTATTTCACAATTTTGCCATAGCTGACAATTTCTATATTTTATCGTGTATTGGTATTGAGTGAATGTAAAATGAAAAACAAAAAATTATCTGCTTGTGTATGTTTAATTGGTTTTTTATTACACCTATAATTCAACTCAGTCAGATACTCACGCAAAATAAGATTTTGTTGCAAATTCATTTCTCTCATCATTAATCAGTGTGGTTCAATATTAATTTTGGTAATTAAAAAGACAAAACAAATAAATAAAATTTTTTCGAAAAATCAGACAGAATAAAGATACTGAATTTTATTGTTTTTTAATGATGATTATTATTTGAAAATTTTATTGTAGATTTTTTTTTTCAAATTTTTATCATCGCATTTTATTATTGTGTGTCTATGAATTTTTTATTATTTTTTTTTTGTTAAATTTTTGCTGAATACATAAATTACTTCTTATACACAGATTTTTTTTTTTAATTGTCAAAAGTTCGATTAGATGTTCTAGACAGTGCTGCCATTCAACAGAAGTTCTCATTTTATATGTAATATCAAAGAATGAAGGCTGAAGCTTGAAATTATTTTCTCTCTCACTCTCAGTATAGAATGAGAATATTGTACATGACAATTAACTCGAAAAAATCATTTAACAACATTTATTCTTGCTTCTCCTCTACTCTACACATACTCTGCAGCAGTGATGGTTATTGACTGGTACAGTGCCTATATGTATGCACCATCAAAGCACGAATAGTATTTTACGCATTTTATGTGTACTCGTATTTTCTGTACCCTCTTTCAATAAAATGCGAACGATGTACATGACAAAACATGGAAAATCAACTAACAACATTTTGTATCACAATTACTTGTTCCTCTATTTTATACCTACATATTCTATACACCTTCTCTACTATGTACATACATGCTCTAAAGCTTTGAAGGCCATTGACTATTACAGTATCTGTAGTGAACACTACACTATTAGTAATTTGCAGACATCATATGCACTCTTTTTGAATTTTCACTTTGAAACTTTGAGTTATGGGAGTTTACTTTCATTTCAAGTATTTTACTATCAACTTCCAGAAGCGACACTCAGTAGTTGCAAGAATATATTCTTCAAAAATTTTCATAAATTTTTGTATTAATTGAAGAGGAAAAAGTACCACAATTGTAACGCTTCTAAATCAAAGTTCTATTTTTTTCTCAAGCAATTCACTATATAGTTTACACCTATACTACAACTTCTACAACTGATACACAGAGTTTAATGATTTATAGAATTTTTTTTTATTTTCAAGCATCAGAAAAAGAAGTAGTGTTGTATCTACAGACAATTGTGTTACTTAGTTTTTTTCTTTCTTTTTCTTTTTAAGAATCAAGTTCAAGGTAATATTCAGTCAGTAATTAATCAAAAACAAATTAAATTTTTATAGTCACATGTGAGTATGTACTGTATATGATACATACTCACATATTCGTATTCATTATACCAGATATAGAATATAGAATTATCATAGAATTTATTATTTATATTTTTGTCATTTTCAATTTTACTAATAATGCAATTAAAATTTATTTTAAACTTTATCTCATGTTGCAATTACCTGATGTGTTTGTATGTAAGGTACTTGAAAGAATGATTCACCGTATATTGCTGTGTGTATTAATAACATTTTTCTATCTAAATATACACATAATAAGGTTGGAATTCATTTCAATTTTCAATTTGTGTCGTAAAATTCGTAATCTTCGTATAGTTTTTCAGTTCCCATAGTTCATTTCCATACATTTACGAATTACGAAAAGTTTTGAAAAACTACCCCGTAGGCTAAAATGTTTCGCAGTTTCAAAAACTTTTGTATTTCGTATTTTCGATAGTTGATGTTTGACAGTTTTTCAGTTGGAAAAAGTAACTAGGAAGAAATTTGAAATGTTCTTTCGTTCATGTCAACAGAACTACAAAATCTCAATATATTAAAAAATTATAATGAACTGAAAAATGAAATGAATCCCCCTCAATTATTTTCTTTTTATTTTTGCAAATCTGAAAATTTTCTGTTGCTTGGGGATTGATAATAAAGAATTTTCATTACTTTCACTTTCACTTTTCAATTATTATACATAATAAAATTAATTAAGATTATTATTTGTATATTATTTTATTTATTTTCGTAAAAATATTTAAATAATCAATTCTGTACTATTTATAAAAGCAGTGTACCAGTACACACATACTCATATTAATTGGTGAAAAAAAAAAATTTATTCTTAATTTTCTGTACTCAGATTTAATTCTTTTCCTTAATAATCTTAATTGGTTGTAACCTCTGATCTTTAATTTTATTATCCCATAAATACGAGAGTATTATCATTCCCGTGGAAATAATAAAAATATATAACAAATAGATGATATAGTATTTACAATAATTTAGAATTTTATTAACTGATAGTGATGACCAAATTACTATTAGGAAAGTACATAATATGAACTGTATGAGAATTTTATACATTTTGGATGTATTTTCAGTCAAATGTTAAGATGGTTTTAAGTATTTCCTTTCATTGGAGAGGTTTAGGATTTCAACCTAAGACATGTTTTCTAATATTCTGATTCGGGAAAATTCAAATGAAAGAAATATGAATATGTAGTTAGAGTTTTGAAAATATCGGTACATTGGAAACATTCTCAAGTAGCAATCACATGTTCTATCATCAAGTGGATTAACTTTCTGCTAATTATGCATATCTCTGTAGTCTGTACATAATTGGATATTGTCAATGAAACTTTATTTAGGCGCATGGGTTTTTTTTTATACACGGGAGAGCATAATGCCTCCCACACAAGGCATCTAAGTATCTGACTCTATTCTTTTCCAACCTCTTCAATTTGTTCTTTGACATGTCGGCTTCCAACCACACCCTCCACAACATCTTAGGTATTCTTCCCTTTGGGGAACTTTTCAAGAATTCTATTCAATTGCCATGCGGGAATTTAAAGGCACATATACCTAGCTAATTAACTTCATCGCAAACCAACAACCAATATGCACATTGTTAATGTGTAAAGTTATATTTTTGAAGATATAAACATAAAAATAATTTTTCAAATACATGTGTAGCCTCATGTAATTGTGTATCTTAAAGTGACAAAAATGATAAACAAATAAATAGAAAAAAAAGATAACTGAGATTATGACGTTTTGAAGGTCCTGATTACATTCAACGCATAATATGCGTAAATTGTTTGGTTTAGTTTTGTTTTATCATAAAAATGTGTACTATATAAAAATGAAATGTAGATAAGGTAAAAAGTTATTTGGGTCACATTCACTTACATACCCATGCACATACATGTATATGTAAGTCTTTATGTTGTTATTGTGATTATGATTTTAGGCATATTTTTCATTTTAATTCAATTATAAATAACATCACTTTAATTTACGGTCTAATATTTATACGAGCATGCATGTACATGTAGATGTGCAATTAGAAGAATAAAAATCTCTCCCTTCAAGTCTATCAAAATTTATATCAAACAGATAAATGTGTAGCACTAAAATAATAAAGTACGATTATTTTATCTAATTTAAGCCGCGTCCAAACGATACGCTTTTTTATTCAACAAAACACTACTGCATACACCTAGAATAAAAACGCATTCAATAGATAATGCATGCCACAGCATGTTGGTTGAATCACGCAGCGGCCTGTTCAGACGATAGTCATTATTTATATACGCATAACTTCAATGAATTCAAATGAAATGATTGACAAAGAAGAGTAATTTTCCATAGAATTTGTGTGTGGAATATTTTCTTATTTCACAAAATAAGAAAAGCAAAGCAAATGCGAAAAATAATGTTATAATAAGGCATTTTTTTTGCAGAAAAAGAAACATCGTGACAGAACAAGAAAACGATTGCATTGAACATGTTGGAAATTTTTCTTATTTTTCAACGAATCTTATACACACCAGACAAAACTATTTTAACAGATTACGCTGATATAGTATGTTGAACGGAAAAGTGCAAAAATTCCCGTTTGTAATGGGAATCAAATTTTGAGGCCAGAGTTATGAAATTTTGTTGAAAAGAGGCATTTGTCATTGCATTCAGTCACAGCATGTTAAACAGCACTCAGCAGCATGCTTTTGTTGAACGAAAAATCGGCATCGCACCGTTTAGACGCGGCTTAAGACTGGCGTTTTATAAACTCATTATAATGATGAATGTATTCGTATGTCGTATGTATGTATACGTTTATGTACATTATTACAAGTTTAAAATGTAAGTATTTGTCGCTATATTCTGGAATAAACGCAGTCATAAATTTTTTTTAGTTAATACATAGATAAATAAATAAATAAATTATGTAAAATAAAAAATGATTCTATTTTGTCTGAGATTTCGAGGCTATTAAATAGAAATTATATTTTTTTCACTTTTATTACTATCCATGTAAATAAGGTAATAACTTTGATTACATTGCTGCCCTTATTTTTTGTTAATTTATGAAAATTTTGCTCTAATTTTCAGTTCCATTTTCGAATTTAATTACACATAAACAAGAAGACATTTTTATAAGAATATAATTTTTATTTTATAAATGATCCATTTTAATTGAAGGATTAACAGAAAGTGGAATGCAATTCTCTTCAAAGTAGGTGACTATAAATGTCAGTCTATCTATAAGTCTCTAGTACCAATGTTTGTTTTCGTAAAATGTAGGTGAATAAAAATTTAAAAAATGAAATAAATTTTATCTGATAAATATATTTTGTTAGATTGCTAAATAAATGATTGAATTTCCCAGGTCTGTCCGCAATAATTATTTGGAGAATGAATAACAAAATGCACATAAATATAAATGTATATCTATCTACGTTGGTTTTGGTTATGTATGCAATAAGTTATACATTATGTCCATTTATCTGTGTGAATATGTGTATGTACAATAATTCTAAAAGCTTATAAAAGAAATTTATTTAATTTTCTTTCTAGATTTTTATTTTTTCAATTTGATTTCTTCTTATTCTTCTTTTTATTCTTTAAATCAATCTAAAATAATAGTCCAAGATGCTCCAAAATAAATTATTGTACATGATGTGCCACACTATCATTCTATCTACTATATAACAACTGTGTATTCATAGATACATACATACGGACATAAATATGAATACATATGAGTACATTATGAAGTGTGACCTAATTTCTTTTTATGCATATTTGAAACACTATATAAATCTTTTATATACGCACAAACACATGCATTTACAATGTACACGTATATAGAATCTTTCTAATAAGTATTCTAAATTTCCTTTGGTGCTGTAGTTTAGAAAAACAACTATAAACATGTACTACTACTACATAGTATGTATACATAGTAACATCAGAAAAAAGTGGTACAAACATCTAAATTGATCATTCCAAAATATAAAAAAAATAATAAAGATAACAAAAAATATTTAAGTTCTAAAATGTAAAAACAAAAAAAAAAGAAAAGTAAAAAAAATTTAAAATAAAATAAAATAAAACAGTCAAACAGTCGAGAGCACATATTGTACGCATACTTATTATGTATATGACTTACATATTCATACATAAAAATTCATTTACTCTTAGAAAAAAAAAAAAAAAAATAACACAAAAATAGCCAAAAACAAAAATTCAAAACAATAAATACAATAAAACAAATCCCAATAGCACCAAAAAAAAAAAAGTAAATAAATAAATACAAAAACAAACTTTAAAAGCATTTAAAACTAGGCCAACTATTTACAAAGTTTTTATATAATATTTTATAGCGCCCTATTATAATCTAACATATGTTCGTAAGTATGTATGTACATAAAAGTACTTACATATACGTATATGTTTAAATTTGTATATACATTATGTACGTATACATTCTCGCATATACATAATCACATGAGTGTTGATCGCTTCACATATGTATGTATGCAAAGTAAAACAAAAAAACAAAAAAAAAAACATTTATACTAGTGATAACGAATTTATCACAATAATAAAATATAAGCCCTATTGGCCCTATGCCACCACATCAAAATGTGCACGTAGTCCACAAAAATACGCGTACGTATATATAGTATAATATGTATATACAGAAAAATAGACTAAAATTAAAAAAAAAAAAACAATATTACATTATAAGTATGTGTATGCGTGTAGTTGTAGTAAAGGCAAAAGTGATAAAAGAAGAAAAATTTTACTATAAAGTTAAATCGTATATTACTCGTATATAAGTAGTACGAGTATGTGAATGTGGATGTAAGTACGAGTATATTCGTAGTACCTATATTTAAAAAAAAAATATTATCACCCACACATTTATGGTCTGATTTTATACTTATATGTGTACGTACATGTATTTTTATTTTTCGTCACAAATACAAGTATAAGGAGTGTCTGCGTATATAAGTATGAACTTATATAATTTTCTAAGATACAAAAAAAAAAAATAAAAATTAAATAAAAGTAAAAAATGAATATTATGACGAATGCAGGGTATGTAAGGGAATATAAATTATATAAAATATTCGATTTAGAAAAGCAAAGCTTGCAATACTTACAACGCTTAAGTACAAAATGTATGCAAAATATACCGTGTTATGTGATTTAATATTGATCTGCATATTGAATTTTAGTACAACCGTCATTACCAATGTGATTTGATTTAGGACCCTAATTGGTGGCCCTTCACTTTGTCCAAAATCAATTTTCAACTAAAAAACTATTCATTGTTTTTGCTTCCCAGTGTCTTATTGCGATTTTCTTCAGATCACTAATTAAGTGCAATAAATGGCCAGTTTAAAAATACAGCAAAAATCATCAAATCACAAAAATTACGATGGAGCAGCGATGTGTTAAGGTTAACTGCAGACAGGTGAGTGAGGTGGCCCAAAAAAATAACTCTGAAAACAATATTACGATAATCAAAAGAAGAGAGCGAAGACAGAGAGAAGAAAGAGAGACTTTAAAATTATGGAAAAATTGGAAAAATAATGAAAATGGAAATGATTGAATGGGAATCTGCATGGACAGCAGACCTGATACAAAATAGGAATGACTGGAGGCGAAGATGCACAAGTGACTATAAGCCATAATTTTTTTATATTCCATCAGGACCCAAGGTTATTTTTTGCGTGTAAAACTGTGATAATTAAAAATTTGAAAATGAAATCCCTAACTAATTATAATTCTGAATCACCCTTTATTGGGATAAATTATATAAAATATTAATTTGATATTCCTAATGATGGGTGTTGATTATCGAAATTAATTTAATATGAGAGATTTTACATACATACATAAAAAAAATTGTAAGTACTTTGTCTATAATAACATCTACAACGACGGCGAGTTAATGCTGTAAATGTATACCTTTCAGCACCTCAATAATAATGAGTATTTATACTCCATCATAGATTACTTTTACATACATACGTGTTAGATGTTAGTTATATCTTCAGATCTTTATATACCTAATACAGCATATCTGCAGGTAGTATATATGCAAACCATGAAATACAAAACACTCCCTTCATGACCCACTGATATAGGTATTCGAAAAAGAAAAAAAATTAACAATTTATTTATAAATGAAAATTTAAATTTTGATTTTTTTTTTTTTTTTTTTTTTGATTGAAGATAAATGATCGATCAAACCGAAGTCATTGTATGTATTCTGCATATCCACATCATCCATATTTTCATAATGTACACACTTTTTTACATATAAATCTGTATAGATATGTCATACTTGCTGGTTTATATACGAGCATCTCAAAAGCCCTATAACAACAAGACAAAAATTCCAAAAAGTATTTAAATATTTTAATTGCAATTTTACACAAATTTCATGCTGTATATACTGGTACTGGGTATAGATGTCTCTTAAAAATTTTTCATTTATTCATTTATTCATTCATTTATTTATATAAAATTTACAGATTCTCCGGCCGGCCCTACGCTATCATCGCTCTTTTACAATACCAAATTGCATGTCAATTATAGATATTTTTGTTATTTTTTTATATTTTTTGATTCAATATAAAACATATAACGATAACCTAGTTTTGCTTAAGTATAGTCACAATAATTTCAGTGTATACTCGTACATGCATATATTTATATACTCTTTGTATATGTAAATACTCTAAAAATATAATTCTGGATCTCATCTAAATAATAAAGATATTTTACTCTAGTTTCTTAGTATAAAAATACATAAATCTACTAATCTCAAAGGGAACTTTTATATTTCATTTTATATTGTGTATGGAAGTGTACATTTATATGTATGTACATCTACTTATATACCCATTAGGTATATACATTATACAGATGATAATTATGTACTTGTACACATTTGGTACATAAAACATACTTGTGTATGTAAAAAATAAAAATATTCAATGAAAAGAAAGTTCCAAAAGAAAACAAATTCTAATTTTAGTTCGCTAAACACATAAGAACTATAATACTTAGTTATATAAGTACACACAGGGCTGGATTTACACAAAGACAACATAGGCGGCAGTCTATGGACAGGCCAATTTTGGTGGGAGCGACAAATTCCTCTGAGGTTTTATTATAGTAAACGTTAAAAACTGTGAGTCAAAATTCAATGTCTTTTAGGGAAATATTTTCCTATTCTCATAGCACTAAGAACCGCAATTCAACTTTATTTAGGAGATACTCGTGCAAATTTTCATAAGTATGAGCAAAAATCACAAAACCTATTAAAAAAATAAAGAATATCAATCTTCTTGAACAGATTGAAACAGAGGAGAAAGACTTTGAATTATTTAAAAGAGATCGTTTCATGGTATCATCTTCCAATGTCATTCTGGATAATTTATCTTGCGATTTAAAGCGAAGATGTTCTGTTTACAGGACTAAAAATAAGAATTTTTCTGTTCTTACAAAAGATAAAATTTCGCATAAAGGATAAATGTGCAGTAGATGCAGATATTAAAATTATTTTCATGCTTGAAACGTATGAAAAACTATCTTCAGTTCAACGATGATTATGCAGATCATTTAAATGCTGTGGCAGTACCTATATTGTTGATCGAATCATTGAACTTTTATCATCGTACATTATGTAGATTGTGTGAAGACATTATAAATAATTTTTCTATTCAAAAAGCAAAAGTAAAAATGTATTTTCAAATAAGTATATTCTTTTTATAATTTGTTATTATTTACTTTTTGAATTTCATTTTGAAACTTCGAATGATGTTTATAGAGGCGATTAATTTGGGAATCCGTCACTGAATGAGTACACATACAGAATAAAAAGAACAAAATGAAAAATAAAAACAAAAGTAAATTGAAATATAAACAAAACTTAATACATACACATTTATATTCATAAGTGTAGGTACTTGTATATTACGAGTAATGTTCCACATTATCTCTGTATAATTTTCATCGTATATGAATTTTAAGATAATTTTCTATTTAGGGCAAAATTGTAAATAAATAAATTTCTCTGACATCTAACTAATCCGTAATATATAAAATACATAATTTTTGGGAAAAAAATATAATAATAAATGCTGATGTAGATCACATGCATATAAGAAATGATCAACTGTTCTATAAGCAAAGATATCAATTATAAAATGAAGACTAAATAAATTAATAAAAAAAATATAAATATAAATAAATAAAAGAAGAATAAGACATTAGAAATTAGGACAATTTCATACGTATACATATGTACATATATGTACAAGCATTAGTGTGTACAAAATTTGTAAATTATATCACAAGTAAGTACTTCATGCGTCCATAAACATAAAAAAGGGTCAATTTAAAATTTGATATCACATTTGCATTCATATTCATAAGATCGAATGTAACAAAATTCCAATACATGTAAATTATACTAGTTTTCTCGTATGTAAGAGTTTGTGTCTTGTTAAATAATAATTATTTCATTTAACATAATGTAAATCTGTATCTACATGTAGTAAATTGTAAAATGCAATTATAATAATTAAATTGATTTCGAATTATGACATTGCAATTATACGCATAAATATCATTTACGATTTAAATTATTTAACACAGATACACTCTATGATATACATTCTCGTACAAATTAAACAAAAAAAAAAGAAAAAGTAAATGAATTAATAATAAAATAATATAGAAAAAAAAGTTTAATCTTAATGAAGTTATTCTTTTGAAAATTAATAACCATAGACATGACCGATGGAACGAATTTATTTCCAGCACATTTAAAAAAGAAAAAAAATTTTTTTCTATATTAATTAATTAATTATAAAGGAATCTTTTTTTAACTAGGTAAACAACATTTTTACTGTGATCTTATGTGTGCTCTCGTGTTTGTGGAACGAAATAATATCCAGAGATATTATAAACCTTGTGCATACATCGCCTAAGATACTCGTATTTTTTAGTATTCATTTAGAAACTGACATTAAATATTGTTTTCGAATCGAAGCATTTTAGCGTACATCAATGTTTTGAAGTTTGTTTTCAAATTTTAGGTTAGTTTTTGATATGTATTATCATGACTAGACTATAATTGTCAATTTATTAAAAAATCTTTTATCCTGATATTCAAAATACTATGTACTTCAAATTATATCCAATCTCGACCTCTAGGATAAAACTTTAAAATAACCTAGTTTCTATCTCAAATTATTTTCCATACTCGCCTGCTACAGTATAAGTAGTACCAAGCATAGTAGCTACTCTGTTTTCTACTCTGCTTGCTTCATCGCAAATACTCAAAAGTTTTAATGACCATAAAAAACATAAGTGGAAGGAGAAGTAGAAAGAAGAGTAAAAAGACACCCACCCGAATAGTAGTTTCTCTTCTTATGTTCTTCTGTATTTTGGGTACTCACATGCAGTAGGTGAGTAGAGAGAAGAAGTGTATAAGAAAAACCGATAAAAGTTTTGAACTATATTTTCATTTGTAAACAAACATGGTCATTAAACTCTTGAGAAATTGAGATGTAGAAATAAAAGTAGAAGATACACGAAGTCTACATAGTTTCTCTTATACCTTCCTTGTGTATATTAGGTGCTGATACTGCACTGTACTAGACGAGAACGAAGAAGAATATCAGATTCTTGCAATTGCAATTTGCAACTTACGTATGTACGTGAGTATATTAAATACGAGCTCTTTATTCGGTATTCTTTAAGTTGTGCCGTTGTTACTTGTACATTAATTCAGTAGGCTATTTGGTTCAAACTGGACCAATCGTGCCAACACCAAGCTATATTGATTGGAAGTTGCATAGAAACCTTAATGATTAATATAAGTTGTGTATTTTATTTTAATTTTTAAGGCATTTATTGTACACTTTTTTAATTGTGAATTTTTGCAAAATCATTTACACAGTTCAAAAGGTACTTGTAACAGGTCCTGTACATATACATATTATATCGATACAAATACTCATACTCTCATACACAAAAAATGTACTGATCATACGATCTACTTTACAGCATAGTAAACTAAGTAGACATTTGATATAAAATAGCACATAGCATCACAATCACGATGATCATCATTACCATCATATCAAATCATATGCTCATTATATATGAGACTTATACGAATACATGCAATAGACCACGTCATTATAGTGAACGCACTAATAAAAATATCTAATCATACATTGTATACAGCAGTACAATCTATATACGTACTCATATTATTCGACCTACTATCAAAAATTTTATAATTTTGGACACGATGTACGAATATTATGTTAATAATTATCTATATATCCGTCTATCTATGATACCAAAAGCATCAAACACAATAACAACAAACGAAAAACAAAAGCGAAAGTGTAAAAATGCTTTTAGAGCTATGAGCTAAACGAATGAAATTTGAATGAAAATTAGTAAAAAAAAAAAAACCAAAACGCAAAAAAAAAATGTAGGTCTGATTACTTACTATTGTAGATATCTATAAAAGTATGAAAGTGTGTATGTGTGAATTCATAGCTATTTTAATAGAAAACGTAAACCATAGTAAAATAAAAGTGAAACTTTTTCAAAAAAAAAAAAAACAAATTATTTATTTGATTAACAGATACATGCGTGTATGTATGTTTAACGTCTAACTTCATACACAGATAATGTAAAATATTTATGTTACATTCATATGTGTGTCTGTATGTGAAATGAATAAAAAAAAAAGCTTTAGGAAAAATAAAAAAAAATTTACCATGTTTACCAGACCATGTAAATTATAATTTTCATTTCATTTTATTTTACTTATTTTTCTTTTTCTGTTATAAAATTTTGTAGTACATCAGACAGAAAATTATATAATTCCAGAAGCTTTTATAATAGATACCCAGTATACAATCATATGTATCTACGAGTATTGTAGTGTTGATAGTACATTACATATGTTACAGTCACTGATCATACCTTTACCTTTTTACCATTTATTTTACAATCATGTCCAACTGATCCATATATAAAAATGTTGACTGTACCATGTAATTTTTGTAAATTAATGAAATTAATTTTTATCCAAAAACATACATTAAATGCATGTTGGAATGTATAACGTAAGTAGATCACTATAGACTTTTGGAAATGTTTAATTTTTTTTTAAGTCGGACAGTAGTTTGAATTTTTAAAATGAAAATTTTAGCAAAAAATAAAAATTTCAATAAAATTTATAGAAAAATGAAATTATAAATTGCATTTGATACCGATTTTGGGATCAAAATTTAACTAAAATATTGATAGTCAAAATGAAGCATAGAAATATGAATGATAAAGAGTTCAAAATTTTATATCTGACGATTACCATCTCTAGCCATGCCTCCAGTAATATTTGATTCGTTACCATTCATTTTCATTCTTGATAATAAATTCATTTTCTATCTCAGTGAAATCAGTGAAATACAGTATAGTTGTAATCGTAAGAGAAACAAGAGAAATCTTCAATGAATATTTTAAATTTCCTCTACACTACACGCTTTTAACACAAGCAAACCAGAAATAATGGTACAGCAAGTAGCATTGTCTGGAAGCTGAATCATTGGCAAGTAACTAATGGCTAGTAGCTAGTATTTAGCAGACTAACTAGTGCTCTACTCTATGGTCTAGTGGTAAAGCAATACTATTTTGTTTAGTATATAGTAAGAGTTCACTAACACTTTTCATTCTAACATAATCCATTTTCTCTCTCATTCTCAGTATAAAATACGAAGAAGAAAAGGAAGAAGAAGAGAGAAAAAGAAAATACAAGATAATAATAAGCCACTGTTATGATCGTGTAGTATAGCACATCTAACAACAGACAAATACTCGACTAGTATTTTCATTTGAAATAATTTTCTCTCTCAGTGAAATATAGTAGTGAGATGATTGTAAGAAAAACAAGAGAAATCTTCAATGAATATTTTAAACTTGCTTTACACTACACTACATTACTCTTTGCACAAAAGAACGATGAACAAAAAGGAGTCGTATAGTAAGTATAGTGTAGGGGGATCATTGCTAATTCTATAATGACTAGTATGACTAGTATACCTAGTACGCTATACCCTAGTCAGTCAGTAGTATTTCTGTCTAGCTTATATTCTACAGTAATAGTCAATTTACAAACTATTCATTTTCTCTCTCAATATAAAATACGGAAACTAACAACAATCTCTACTATCGTGTAGTATAACACCTCTACCTCTAGCAGCATGCAATTCACCTACACCTCCCATACTCGATTCCTACTTCTAATTTCCTTATTGAGAAGAAAAATAATCATTTTCTCTCTCAATGAGAAATTTTCACATTTTCAAAGGACCAAAATATAATTGATCCTTAAAATTCCTTCTGTAATTTGTCACTTTCATCTCATAAAAGTCTTCCATTACATCGTCCAGTCAGTTAAATCGCACCGTAGTCTTCTTTTCAATTGAAAATATGAAAATTTAAAAATTTTACAACAAAAGAAAAAACTATTATTAAATAAAAAACTATTGGAAAAAACTATTTAACCATCAACTTTGATAATAATTTCTGATTGGTAAAGTATCTATCAAAAGTATCTATGTAAAGTATACATCTCTACATTAATGTAGGCTAAAAGAAAAGGAATAAAATGAACAATTTAAAAAACATTATCATTTTTGTTTTTCATTTTGTTAATTACAAATTCATCAAATCAAAAAATTTAATGAGAAAATATAATAAAAAAATTAGTAGGTATTTTAAGACATTAATAATTGAACACCGTATAGCATTTATAGCTATATGAATCCATAATCATATACACTTAAAATCTTATAGGTACTTAATACATTTATACAAACATAAATTCACTGGTACCTGGTACATACATATGTAAATGTATGTTATGCTACATCCATAAAAATTTGTTTTAACCGTTTTAGATATTTTTCAATTTTATGGATATCATTAGGATTCCTATTCCTACCATTTTTTATTTTTCATTTTTAATTTGGCTACCATACAGCGCATAAAAATCTGCGCAGATAGATATACCAACCAAGGTACTATGTATAAAACTATATATTTTTTTGTTTGTAATTTTTTCTAAATAAACATGCAGATAGACTTTTTTGTTCGTATTCAATTCAATAAACAGATGGAAGTTGTACATGTATGTATGTACATCTCTCTACCAGTATAACATCATATGTAATCTTTGTAAAAGATACCACCGTTACAACAACAACAAAAAAATCATCTATAAATATAAAAAATATTAAAAAAAAAAACAATACGAAATAAATCTATAAGATTTTGCTTTTTAGGCTATAACTTAACCGACTGACTGAATAAATGACTGACTGACTGACTGACTGACTGACTGCCTTAACTTTACGCAAAGCCATAGCATACATAATAAACCTACATAATATAGTCTAGATGGTAACTTTTGATTATGTATTATTATGCATTCAAATACAAAAAAAAAAAAATAAAATGAAAATGAAAATGAAAAATAAAAATGAAAACCAAAGACGAGACGAAGATATCTAAGAGTAAGTATACATATATAAGAAATATTGTATGAAGTATTGAGCCTAGCATCAAATCATTATTGTGGTTGAATCTACATATAGTACATAGATAGAGGGACACACATACTCTTCTGAAATGTTCACTTCACTACTACTACTACTACTACTACTAAGACACAATATATGTTTGGGAAACATAAAAGTTATAGAGGTATCTTTCATAAGTATCTACGTATCTACATACATATATCTTTTCAATTTCAAATTCACTTTTATTTTCATTTTTCGTTCATTTTTTTATTTTTATTTTTTCTTCATTTTAAAATGATTTTTTTTTCAAAGTTTTTCATTTTTGAATTGCACTGAATTATTACACAGAGATAATGTCTAAAACTAGCTCTGCGGTAATAATATACATTATATACCTACATATACTTTTATATATAAGTACATTAGTATTACATATGCATATAAGTACACATTGATGCATGTTATGTAGCTATGTACATTTGTATAATATGCTATATATTTTCATATTATGTTAGTATTATGTTATTTACACAGGCGTGAAAAAGTTATGACACAAGAGTAATTTTTTATGAATGGGAAACTGAAAGATAGCCAGCACTAAATGTGATTTATTTCCTGCACTACACATCTCCGAAGTTACTCAACCGATATTTCACTTAATTTGATACAAAAAATACAAAATTGAAAGGAGTTGTGTATTTAAATTGAACATTTTCTTAAAAAATGTCCTTGTTTCATTTTTACAGAGTATCAAAGTTGTCAAAATTGCGATTTTTATGTTTTCAAACTTCAAATGCATCACGTAACAGCAAACATCGATTGATCAAATATTTTGAAATTTTGAATATACATAGATAGCGTGAAGGATATTGTGGTCCTTAAATGGAATAAATTTTTGATTTTTTGTCCTGAAATTTAGTTATAGCTCTTGGAAAGAGAATTTATTTTTTTTTTTTGAAAAATCCTTCAATTTTGACTTCTGATTTCATACATTAAATCATCATATTTCTATATGATTTTAGTGTCCAAAAAAAATTTGGACTTTTTCGAGAATTTTACAACAACAATCATAAAAATCCTTTTTATATTTTTATTTTTATAAACAAAATAAAATTATATATATATTTTCATCAAAATTCTTAGAAATGGCTCCCAAGGTTATTCGAAACTTCATACAATTTTTATAAAAAATTGTAAAATCTTTGTTGTTGTTTTCATACTTTGATCTTATCCTTAATCATAACAATATACATTTTTGAGCGATTTACCACATAAGAAAAAGGGAAAACGTAATTACTGTCATGTGATGGAAGCACATCCATAAAGTCCCGACTTAAATCAAATCGAATATCTTTGATCATTTTTAGGAAAAAAAATGTCATCATAAGTCAGTTGCTAAAATCAAAGAATTGAGTAAGATTTTGGTTCTATGGAATCAATGCCAAAACCCAAAACAATTACAGGAGGTCTGTAGACATGAATGTTGTCAAACAAATCATTACTGAATTCATTTTTCCATTTCAATTATTATTTACGTTTTAGTCCCCTTTTATTTCAAAAAATTATGATTGTCCCATAATTTTTTCACTGCTCTGTAAAAAATCTCTATAAAAAGATACATTTTTATCTATGTATCAGCTATAGCTATATACACATTATGAATAATATTACATACAAAGGTAACACAACACAAAATGATCAGTTTTATGTTTTTTCTGTTATTTTTTTTTTCGTCTTCTGTTTCTGTAATAGATTTTTTTTTTATTTTTTTGGTTTTTGTCAGGTTTTCGTGGTTTAAAATTAGGTCACGACGTGATTGAAGATTTTTATTCCAAAAGAAAAAAAAAACTTTTGGAGTATGTACATAAATATAGATGTATACATAGACAAAAAGAAAGATATAAAACATAAAACTTAAAATCTTTTATTAATTTTTGTTTTTGTTTGGTTCCAATTCTCTCTTCTATTTTCCTTTTGTTTCTTTTTTGGTTTTTGATTTTTCATTCAAATCTACTAAGTGCATTCAATATAAAAATTATAGTATAGGAATAAGCGAGCATACAGTATCTATACTTTGTGTGGATATGTAGATGTATATGTTTGTTTATATTTTCATATTTTATATGTATATTGTGTTTTCTGGTTAGAAACAAAACACATTATACATCCACATCTCCACATATACTAATAACGTATACGTGAATCGTTTTTATAATATATGTAAAATGCATACTGAATAAAAATAATAACATATAAAAATGATTTTTGTTGTTGTAAATTTAAATGAAAATATAATAAGTATTTATGGTGGTATGTACTTAGTTTTATTAGGAGAATATATTAGGAGTTTTTATACACAGACATATACATATACAGTTGAATTGAAGGATATCATAATGCAAAAATTTATAAGAAAATAAATCAAAATTTATATTATATTGATATTTTGCAAAATCAAAACATATTCAGCATCATACATATGTAATTCTTATCCGCTTATGTGTTCGCTATATAAACTTCCCTACATCCTAATATACAATACTAGTAGGATATAACTATAGTAAATAGCTAGATATACGAGTATCTACGAAAACATAACTGACACAGTTTAAAAGATTTGTTCATTCAAAATACACGTATACGATGTAAGTACCTTTCATAATAGGAAAATTTACATACAGATACCTTTGTTAGAACCCAGGTGTATCAATGATAATCCAGGTGGTGGAATGGAAAATAATCCACTTTTCTTTTAAAAGAATTTGAGAAAAAACTGAAAATCGAAAAATTAAAATTCAATGTCTGTTTGCTTTTTACGAGATTTCCTAAACCTTACAAGGGAAGCTGGAGATGTAATGTACATAGGAAATTACACCTAAACATGCCTACACTGTTTCCAGTTGAAATCCTTTTTCTATAAATTCTTTAAAATTATCTTTTGGCCTACTATAAGCACTAAAGGATACTGACTCCATATACAACTACATATTTGGCTTTAGCTTTATATTCTTTGCCACATTTAACCCGAGACCCAAACCTAAATCAAAAACCCAACCCTAGGCAAGTCGAAAACACATTAATGTCTTCGACACACAGAGGTTGAAATTAAGTAGATTTCATTTTAATTTCGAGTTGAAATTACGAAGGTGACACACAGCGATTTTGACAGTTTGTCGAATTTATTTAATTTATCTAAACATAGCCTACTTCTTCTATTAAATTTAACTGTCATTTATATTCAATTATTTCTTAATGAAAATTTAAAAAAAAAACATTTTTTTTTTGGTTTACAGTTTGTTAGTAGATGTCTCTGTTCTAAGTAAAGAGCGAAAAATGAGTAGATTTCGAGCGAAATTACGTATTTTTTATGTAATTTCGCTGACTAGATTTCAACCGAAATCCGTCGTTTTTTCCGGATTTCGAGGCTGAAATTAGCAAAATACTTAATTTCAACCTCTGTATGTCTACAATATAAGATCAAAAATATTTTGTCATTTTTATGTAGTAATTCTCTTGCTCTCTCATAGAATTAATTATGCATCAAATCAATTAACAACAACCACAACACATCAAAGAATCAATAATTAGGAAATAACTATAGATATTGACAAAGTAAACTCATTAGATAACTTTTGTTATGAAAATTTATTCTTTAAAAATTTGTTTTTACACAACTGCAGTTTCAGCATATTATGCGACATTTAAATTTATTTAAATTTTGATTTGGCCTAGAAATAAAAATTTTTTCTCAATTGATTCTAATTTGTTTTGCATCTGTGTCTTTATGCAATAATAGTGTCTACAAGTCTAATGTCTAATTTGTTATCTAACCAAAATTAAAATCGAAATTCCAATTATAAAAAATGGACCATCATGCACAATCGTATTTATTGTCGTGACATTGAAGTATGGATTTGCTCTGATACCACCAACATCAGATTTCATGAAAAATGAAAAATATGTCAATGCAAAATTTGAATTTTCCTCTTTTCCAAATTTCCAAATTATTCTACTGCATGTGTGTGTATATGTGTACTTTGTACAATTTTAATAATGATTTCATTTCAATACATTTTTTTGTCTAATTAATGTTACAAATAATATCATTGATCTATAAGGAAAAATAAAAATTTATTTTCGAAAAAAAAAATCCATCACACATAAAACTGTATATGTGTACAGAATTTCGAAATGGAGACATTTTGCATAACCTACTAAGACTATATGTATAGGTAAGTATGTATGCTGAAATATTTAGCTTTTATTCTGGTACAGGGTCTTTGAAGTCTGAATTTATTGTAAATATTGCAAAAACCTATAGGTAGAGCATAGAGGAGAAGTACATGAATATAGGATTTTTCATTGACTTCGATTCGGTTTTTTAATATTTCTCTTATATTTGCCGCGTTGATTTTCCTAATTGATTTTTATATACAAAATCTGTTTGTAAATCTGAATATACATAAGACACAGAATGTTACAAAGAAAATAATCAATAAAAAAATTACTCTGTCAACAACCTAAAAAAAGAATTTGAAAACAAATAAAACCGAAAAAAAATTTTGGTAAAGTAAGAATAGGAAATGTAATACGAGAGTATAGGGAAAAATAACGAAAAAAAACACACACAGAAAAGCCAAAAAAAAAAGAATTGAAATACTAAACTCAAAATAAAAATGATAGAATTGATATTATTCAGCGAGACAATTAAATGTTGCTATCTAGTACTCGTATAATAATATAATATCTTCAAGTTTTATATTTTTTATCAAAATACTTCTAGGAAAGGTCGTATTTACCAACCAAAATTATCTGTCGAGATATATTTTAACTGGGTAAAATTTCAGATAAATTCATCAACTTAGATAAAATTTGTTTTCGGATTTCATTTTCAGAGTATCGAACATGTCAGTTGATTGCGAGTAGTTAGTATTTTTATATGACAAAATAAATAAGAGGTTATGTTGTTTGAGTGCTGTGCTCTTGCTGTTAATAACAAGGTTATGTTCAAACGATATTTATGTAGTACCAACCTCAAAAGAAGCCTATACGACTAGACTTGTGTTTAACTAAAAACCTGCAGGTAAAAGAAAGATCGGGTGTCCAAAAAAGAGGTGTTTAAATGCTATTGAAGAAGATTTGAGAATGTTCGGTATAAGGAATTGGAGAACACTTGCCAAAGACAAAATAGAATGGAGGCGAACACTGCAGAAAGTCATGGCTAATAAAAGGCTGTTGAACTGATGATGATGATAATCCCAGGTGGTCTTAAAAATATTCGAATATTGTATAACCGAGTTTGGATGAATACAATTTATCTCAGACAAAAGATAATCTTGGTTGCTGAACACGACACCTATTTTCCCTATATTTTGCATTATACATACCTACGGAGCTATATATGCAAAATAATATAGAAAATAAATAAATAAAAGTAAAAATAGCAATCAAACAACCTAAATACAATATAATGATGCCAGTACACATATACACTCGTTCAGACACACTCGTATTTAGAGTAGTATTACTCGCGGTAACCATATACTCATCGTACCTCATACATTGTATAGAAATGAAAAATACAAAAAAAAAACATTTTTTTTCGTTGATTTTTTGAAGTTGGTTCTACTCCAATTCAATTGCAAAAATACAAAACAAAAAAAAATTTGTTTTTTTTTTTCTTTTGAAAAAGCAAACGAAAACGAAAATAAAAACAAAAATTGAATTGCACAAAAAACTAAAAAAAATAAAAACAATTTTTTTATTTATTATCTTTTTTTTTCTTCATTCATTTTCAGTTAAGTTAGCTATTACTCTTATACTTTTGTTTTTCTTTAAAGGAAAAACTGTGTCAGTTCTTACGTAACTGATCAACAGAGCATAGTAGTAGATGTACTTAGTAGTAGTAGTAGTAGTATTAGTAGTATTAGTAGAAAAAAAAATAAAGAAAATAAATATGTAAATGTATATTACTCCGTAAGTAATATTTGGTAAGTATAAGTATGTATGTATGTATACGGATATGTACGAGTAAATTTATTATTATTATTATTGTTATTATAATATGCATGAATATTATGTTTTCCGAAAGAAATAATAATAAAAAAAAAAGATCACAATTAAAGTTAACAAACATAACGATATCATGATAATAATAATAAAAAAAAATAGTAACAAACAATAATAATAATAAATAATGGAAATAATAATAATAATAATAATAATAATAATAATAATAGCAGCTAGCAGCTATCTATAGTTAGTTGTTCTTGTTCATGATGTTAAATGATCGTTGAGGATGATGATGATGATCATCATCATCATACAGATGATGAAGACGATGGACGCAAAAAAAGATCCTCTTCAAAGTAGAGTATGTAGTAGTAGTAACATCGCGATCTCGACATTTCATACACATTACCATTAGAAGAGTTAAGCAAAACAATAATTAATCAAATAAAAACAAAAACAAAAAATCTTTTCTGTTCCATATTTTAATAGATTCCATATAATGTAAATTACATTCATATTAGATACATACGAGTATATATAGATAATTATAATTTAAAATTATGTGAACATATCCAAGCAAACTATGTGGTAGGTACTAACGAAAAACTATAAGAATTTTTGAAAAATTAATTACAAGAAAATGAAATTATTTTTCGTAATTAAACTGCCATCTTTATCTGTTAATATTATGTACAAACTCACATATTATATTTAGATATGAGTACAAGTACTTAAGTAAAGTATGTATTTCTATATGCTAATTGCTAATCAAATTTATTGTTGTGTTTGAATTCTTTGTCTTAGAAACTATTCATTAAAATCTGTATTTCGAGGAGTAAATGCACAAAATATTACTCAAGACCAAGAGTATTTATGTATATCCACATACATAAGTATTCATGGAATATGCAGTACGTGGGTATTCTCACAGTCACAAAACAGCAATGAAATGAAATTGCATTGCAACTGGTGCAACGATTAAATTAATAATAATTTATCTGCACAAGCATTAATTTATCAAAGAATATAGAAGAACTCACTCTCACAGTCATATATAATTACAAGATCACAGTAAGAAGGAATGAATTGATTCAGTTTTTAAAGCACAATTGTTCATTGGAATTCAAAATTAGATAGAGAGGAAGAGGATTTCCGAAATGTTTTTCTTCCTCCAGTTTCCAAACATCATCATAAAGAAGGAACTGATCTGATTTTTCTCTTTCACAAAATTACGTAACAAATCAATTCAATTTTTAAAGCACAAAATGTTTATTGGAATTCGAAATTGGATGAAAACGAATTTCCCAAATGTTTTTTTTTTTCATTTTTCCAATCTAATTTCCAAACCTCACAATCAGGTCAGAAACTCATCTTCTTACTCTCTTCCCCAAACTGACTGCAACCGCCACCTTGTAATTCAGTATTTCATTTAAAATTGATTCCATCAGAGGTTTCAAATTGAGTGCGAATTCATCAATCATTTTCCAATTAAAATTATTGGTCAGTGATTTGGAATTTGATCATCTGTTTCTTTCCCAAATTCCTCGATGATGATTAATTAATCATTGAAAGAAATCCGTATTCATTTTTGTTTTTGCACATGCCACGGCATAAGAATGCATTTATGTACTTGCGTACCTATACAACCAACAACTTTATAGATGGAATTTCTGTAATGAAGAACTCATAGTGCATTTTTTTTCCTTCCATCAGTTTCGGTGGTTTTTTATGTATAAAAAAATTTTAATGAAGATTTTATTGATGGCACGTCGTAATAAATAAGTCACACACACATACAATTCTGCGCTTATTAACATTTTAAGCATAATGTCCATTTGTCTAAATTCGTAGAAAAAAAAATCGAAAGTGTGATTAAAAAATTTGCATTAATATTTTCATTGTAAGGAAAACAATTTAAATAAATTTTTTCTGTTAGTATCTGCCATACATATACGCGCGCAGTATATTATCCATGCGTGTATTACTTAAAATATAGTCTGCTTTATTCAGAGTCTAATAATTTTTACATTTCATTTTTACCTGATTATGAATGTGGTTTTTTTAACTGAATGCATAATACCTATATGTATGTATATAATACTCGCATTTACATGTACGACTATTTATGTAGTTGGACGAAAAAGTGATACGGAATTGAAAGTAACGAGTCCAAGGTCGTTTGTAAAATTTCACCAAAAAATAATTTTCGTTTTTTTTTTCAGGGTATTTTTTTTCTTTTACTATAAAATGCTAATAGTATTTAGTATAGCTGCGTATAGTCGTATGGTGTATGTGTAATTATCTTTGTTGTCTTTTTTCTACCGACAAAACTATTTTTTTTTTAGTGTGTAGGTATGAGACCACTCTCTGCTGGTACTATTACTACCTTACCTTTTTATCGCAACGTCATGCCATCATACACACAATCATTATACTAAAATCGACCAAAAGCTTGTATAATACATGTACGAGAGTCTAGCTAGAGAAGTGCACAAACTACACAACAAACATAATATGTATGTGTATATGTACTAGTATTTTTAATTTCATTTTTTTTTATTTTTTTATTTAATCAAAACTGATCTATACACGATCAAATCAATACAACATAGACAAAACACAATACAACAGGTAAATACAACACACAACCTACACCAATCACCTATAACATCAGAAAGGTACAATGTACATATATGTAGATACATACATTCATCTATAAATATAATAATACCGTTATATTCCATTTAATATGCTAGTCATTCCCGCTTCAATGATTTGAAAATGAAGAAGAAGAAGAAACGAAAACGAATTATAAGAAAACCCAAAAAAAAGAAACAAAAAAAACCAAATCACAGAGAAACATTTTTACTTATTAGCTGCGTTTTTTTGTTTTCTTTTTTAATTTCATTTTTGGAAATGAAAATGAAAATTAAAGTGCGATGGAGATGATAAGCGGGGTGGGCAACTGATTATGTGATTTTTTTTTTCGTTGAATTGAACGTTACATACTCATATACAATTCAATCTTGTATATACATATGTTCATAAAATACAACCAGAAAAGTGACCAAAACTAATTATTATTACTTGCACCTATGAAATTTGTATTTCTTATTCATCCCAATCAACTATATAAAGGAGTACCTAATAAAATATCAATTTTGAATAAATTGTACCTCGTACATACGATAAAGCGTATGGCAGTGTACGTACACACATCACATGTTTATGGTGCTTCTTTCTGTGTACATAACACGTAATACACGTAACAAAACGTATTCCAAATCGTACGATTATGACTATGTGTGTGAGAAAAATTTTATAATTAAATCGCGCCTGACTTAACGTAAGTACATTATATGCGCAGAGCGCAGCTCGATATACGCTTACCTTACATATAACTGACTCAGGTTCAGGTTTAAAAGCTAAGAAGCTACCGTTTTACCTGTATATATATATTTTTTTTTTTCAAGTGAAAATGAAAATTTCTTCTTTAAATTACTTGAATGTGTATGTGTGTTGTGTATGCATCGCTACATAAAAAGTGCCTTTTCATTTATTATTAAATCACACTTACATCTACATCTACTCGAATCGCCTAACAAAAACGATTGAATGATGAACAGCATAAAAACAAAAACCAATACGAACGGCCTTGAAAGTGAAATGAAGTCACATACAAAAATGTACTTTCGCTTTTTAAAATTTCACATCCATCCATACACACGCTATAGTTACGACTTTACGTACCTATGCCATACATACCTTTTGATCGATTCATTTGTATGTATTTAAATTTGAATTTGAAAATTTTGAGTGTGAAGTGAATAAGAAAAATGCTTATGTGTGTTCGAATCAAATCGAACTGAAACGCAAAAAACAAATTTATTGTTTGAGTTTGGTTTATATTTTTAGAGTTATAGAGTGATGTACATGTTATAGATTGTCTAAAATATTGTCCACACAAAATAAAAAAAATACTAGAGTGCGGATTATAAAAGGTACAATAATCGTTATGTATATGAATATAATTCTTGTTTTTTGGCCTACATGAAAATATGTCATTTTGTATAAAAGTATTATGCATTATTGAAATGTTATTCATTGTGCATAATGTATACTCGTTCGCTTATAAATACAAAATGAAAAACCAAAAATAATTAATGTAGATACTACTCTATCTATTTATGTGACTTGATTCTTGAGTTGAATTAAATGCGCACGATCACACGGTGTTTGCATATTTAATGCACATCCATCTATCCATCCATCCATATTTACATACATTATATGTACACCTAATATACATTCTCATATGCATTCATTTATAATCGTAATATGTACGGAACCTACCTGTATTTATACGAGTATACATATTTTCAAAAAATGCTCATTGTTTAATATTTAATTTCGGTGTAGATATTAGATCGCGCATATATACAAAACAAAACAAAACAAAATAAAAAGTAACAAGAAGATTTCACAATATATTTGATATGTATATGTAGATTTACATACACGATATACGAATAATACGAGCAACGAGTATGAACGTATGTATGTATGATCGTAGATATAGCTATTCATAATAAACGATGCAGCATATATTAGACGTGCTAGGTTTTAGTAGGCTACTCATATTTTTTTTTTAATAGAATTGTTGTTGTTAATGCGCTATTGTACCGCGAATATGAGTATAAACAACAAAATAATCTTCACACAAAATCCACTACACTACAATCTACAATATTATGTACATCATATCATCTACTTGTATTATAATTTAGAAAAAAAAAACCGTTAAAAATATACTCGCATATTGTAAAAAAGCTGATTCACATGGGAGCCAGGCATCAGTTTATTTACATAAATATTCAATGTGCAGCGGTATGTAATGTATAAGTACATTTATTAGTACATGCATGTAATTATAATTTTATTTTTCTTATCATATGGCTACAATAATAATAATAATAATAATAATAATCACACACAGCCACATACACATATCTATATGTATGTATAGGAGACTTATGTAGCTGTGGAGCTACTCTTATAAATCTTTACATGCAGTAGCTATTTAACCAACATGAAAAATAAAAAAAATAAAAAAAAAATAATATTGCATCCATTCATCTAATTTAATGGTATCTATCTATCTTTTGAATCTACAATACTTACATATATCAACTTGTAGTACATATCTAGGCTACATATACGAATACGAGTAGTAGTTACTTTTAAAACATCATTGTCGTCGTCGTCGTCGTCTTTGTCGTTGTTGTCGTCAATTGTCATGATTGTTTTTGTTACTTTCAATCTCAATGGCTTGTATTACATACAAAAAAACAAAAACAACAACAATAACAGTTCAAAAATTTATGTGACAACTTCCATACTAAGTTATGTCATTCATTAGCTCACATCACATCTCATATAAATACTATATTCCTACATAATGTACATCCATATAGAAAACATTACAGTAACAGTATGTCGTATGTAATATAATTTTGTTTTTGTCAAAAATTATAATAATAATAATAATAATGAAAAAAGATAAAAAATGTAATGTTGAAAAAATAGGTAAATTTCATGTCATCATGAGAGAGATCTTAAGGTATATACATTACATACACATATGTAGTTTTCTTGACTTATATTTTATAAATACGAGTATACATATCTTCAGAGATACAGTCGACTCTCGATAATTTGAAATCCCACAGGACCAGACAAAAAGTTCAAATTACCGAGAGCTCAAAATAATAAGAGTTCAAACAACCAAGAGGGAGAGAGAAAAAAAAATTCAAGTAAACAAGAGTTTGATTAAAATTCGTGATTTTTATTATACACAAATAATAAATGTTTATTTTTGGAAAAAAGTTTGTAATTTTCTTTTGAGTGGGCGGCTTCTCTCTGTCATTGTCCAATTGTCAAAGATTAACATGACACGTTTGAAAGAAGACTTAAGACTGCGAGCGAATTTACTCACTCATTCATATAAACAAACGACAGATTGCGACAGGTTTGTGTTGTGCATAAAAACAATAATCACCGACAATCACCGAGTTCAAATTATAAAGAGCAGATAGAGAAGCCCAACTTCAAATTGTAGAACGTCGGAGAGCTAGATGCCATTTCTACATACAAATTCAAATTGCCGAGGGGAACAGGTCACATTGATTTAATTCAATTTATCGAGTGGTTTTCAAGGAACCGGGAAAAACCTTCAAATTATCGAGAGTCGACTGTACCTACATCTACGTGTATATGCTCCAATGTAGCTTTACATACAATTACATATACGTACATACAAAACTGTTACAAAGGCAATCATTTATATCCATGTCGTATATTATGCATGTGGGAATTATACTCACCTCTCACGTTCGCATATATGAGTACTATAAACAATTTTGAGTTACTTGTTTAATTTGTGATCGTATGTACATATCTTAATTATAAACAATAGATGAAGCAAAATTACTTCTCTTGATTTCTGTTTTTTTTTTTTTTTGGGCAAAAACAAATTTTTTAATTTCCTTTTTATCACACAGATATTTAAAAAATATAAGTAGGTACCTAGTTAATTATTATTTTTGGGCATTTTCATGAAAGACAAGACAAGAAAACACAAAATGAAACTAAGAAGTTTCAAAAAATAAAAAAAAAAAATAAATAAAAATTAACTAGACTACTGATTAGCTAAGTTTAGTAATTTTTGGATGAATTTCAGACAAGTTTTTTTGTTACGTATACATGAATTTATAACTTAACTTATTCATATCTGAGTATCTACCAACATGTATATGTATACTTGCATGCATAGGAATGTGGATAATCATAAAAGACATAGTAGTAGTACACTTCATATTCGTGTCTGTGTTTGTCTATATGATCATAAGTAATTTTTTTAAGTACATAATGTCAAAAAACAAAAGTGTGCCTTTCTGTATAATAGATACCCTTTTGATTTTTTCATATTACAATAATTATGAATACCTAACTTATGTAATTTTACGTTTTATTATGATAACTATTATTATTATTATTACATACTTTCATTTTTATTTATTACATTACTATACATTATACCAATTTTTTTTAATTGTTACTCCATACATACATACATATCTAATCTACTATATAGGTATACTACTGCTGTTGTACAATGCAATAATATAATACGAGATACGAGCAGTACTCGTATGTAATTTCATAGTTATTCATAATTTTTTGACACTTTGAACTTCTATGTCTGTCTGTATATATCTTTCTGTCTGCCTTTTATTAGTATGATTATTACTACTATTTATTACCTTATTACATACATATATAGATAGGTAGATATGTGATTCTTTTTTGTTAAAAAAAATTGTCCAAAAATTAAAACCTCTCTGATATGTATAAAGGTAAGCAAACACTCAATTACAAACAAACATGTATCCATCCACATGCATTTAGTCATTTATCTATCTGACCATCAATGATATATAAGAGTGATATAAACATGCGCATACATACTCGTATATTCGTATTGTTATGCTGGCATACTGCCTGCTCTTTTATGAAATTTCATAACTTTACAAAACAAAAATGATTATAAAAATAATAATAATATTCAAAATTACAACAAAAGTAACAACAGCATTGGAAAAAGAAAAAGAAAAAGTTCAAAACTAAGTTTTCTTTTCTTCTTCATATTTTTCTACTACTTCTTCTTCTTCTTCTTCTTTCATGTGACCTAAATTTTTTTTGTCTGCTTACAACTTTTCTATCTATAATATATGCATGTATGTACGAGGATTAGTTTACAATAGACATAAATACCTATATGAAAACTTTGTGTCCATATAGATTTATTTGAATTCATGTATACGTACCTACATACATACAACATTATTACTTCAATTATTTACCTATATCTAAACACTCACATGCACACAAATGTACTTTGGTATGGTACATAGTTGGATACAAAAAGCATCAATATCTACTTTAAATAAAAAGGATTAATTCTATTAATTGCCTCAGAAATATTTAAATTTAATATCTAACCGTTATAATATTTATACAAAATTACAGATACACAAATATTATGCATTTGCAATTGTAAGTGAACTCACACATAAAAAAATAAATATTGAAAAATTGTTTCGAAATTGTAAATTTTTATATTCAAAGTTTTTCTGATCATTATCCTATGGGAATAGATTAGAATGGACTTGAGATATAGGAAATCGAATAGGGAAATTGCTTAGATTTATTTTAGATATTGAAATATAAAAAATAAAAGTAGGAAATAAGTAAGTCGTTATATAAATTTAATCTACTTAGTGATATTCCTCTGAATTCTTTTGGGGAATCTATAAGATTGATAAGAAATGATGGAGTTATCCTTACAAGGTAGGTAGCAGATTCATCAACTTTCGAATAGCTAATTTCATTCCAAATAATAAAGAAAATAAATCACACTTTTTTTTATACTTTTTTGAAGGCCTATCTAATATCCCTGTACCTTGGAGCATTATATCGTGCTGAATCGATATCACGTTCTACACATTTGAACAATCTACAGTTCCTTGGTGTGTATTGATTACAAGTTGTAGAATTGAAGGTATAGAGGAGCTAAATTATTAGGATTGGTTTGCACTTTTTCATTTTTATTTAAAAATTAGACGGATTCGTTTTCAGTTTCTACCATTTTTCTGGAGAGGACTTATATCTCTATTGTTTGGTGTGGAAAACTTAAGGGAAATCTTCTAAAATATAAAATCAGAAGGATATCACAATTTTAATTTTTTTCTTTAAAATTTTCCTGAATATTAAGCAGTTAGGTACACAAAAGAATTTTCCACTATTCATCTTACTACCTTTACTACTACATGTTTCTGTAGTCAAAATTATTCAATTTTACAGTTTTCATTTTCTGTCTAAAATATAAAAAAAATGTATTACTCTATAAAGATGAAAATTCCCTAGATGACTATGCATACACTTAGATATATGTGGTACCAGTGGTACCTATATGTAGATATGCGCATATATAGTGTAAAATACTAAACAAAAAATATTTTCTTATTTAATTATAAAGTACATAATAGATACTTAGCTTATTACATTACATACGAACGTACGTACGTACGTATGTACAGTAAAAGCGAAATTGAAATTAAGATGTATACAAAACATTTATATAAAATACACAAATTTATATATGGAATGTACTTATATACATATGTATGTACATCTCTATACAGTCATTGTAAAATAAAATACACACATTTTATAATCGTAGTATAAATGGAACTGACGGAAAAAACAAATCAACAAAGTTTGAATAATAATAGTATTTGTACATATGTGTAATATACATACATACATATATACCTAAACACATTACTAAAAAATTTTATGTATTCATATACATAATATGTACATAATACGAGTGTGTAGATAGATATATATACCATATATCTAATATAATATATAAAAACTTTTTCTATATAAGCATATTTTCATATGTATATGTAGGTAATATATGTAATACTTACATACGAGTTTATATATGCGTATAGACATATCCATCCATCCATATATGTATGCACTTACACTTAACTAGGTCACCGTGTCGACTTGGTTGAATTTTTATAGAAAGTGAAAACAAGAAAACTTTACTAGCCATACATAAAATGTATACATAATAATAATAATAATCATGTATGTACATATCTATATATATTTCACTATTATATGCAAGTAGATGTGTAGATATGAAAAATATTTTCATCATAAAAATACATAAACGATGCCAAAAAGCATAGATGAATATAATTATGAGCTTGTACATATGTACGTACACACAGTGGTATAACACTCATACGAGTGTGTATTATTGTACAATAGCATACATTATAATATTATTACTTATATAATTGCATAACAGTAGAGAGCTCAGATAACAAAATAAATGCATCTATATACAGATTCACGTACACAAGTATTGAACATCATGCGAGCATGTACGTGTATAATAGATGATAACGTGTATGTACATGCATATGCAACAAATAATAATAAAAATAACCGATAATATATTATTAATATATGTATGTATGTTGTATGTTTGTACATATGTAAAAGAATCGTGAAAATGAAAATTACATATATGTATGTACGGTACGAGTACCAACTATTAATTTATGATGAGTATCCTGATCTTTAAATGTTTATTGAAATGAATCAATGTGGAAGTGAATAAGAGTTAATTAGATATATGTAGGTTATAGGTAGGTAATGTTGGTATATTGAGCTCCGACGAATCAAACATCTATATATAGAAATGGAGAATATTCAAAGAAAATGAAGATATTGAATATATTTTTAAACTGAAACTAAAGATTATTGGAATATTGATCCTATTCTGGTGATTAGAATAAATATAATCCGTCCGCTATCTTTGACGAATATACTTAAAATGAAATGGGTATTGCGGGTACAAATGAATTTTTCGTTGCAGTCAAATCGTGAAGTGATAAATATTTTTAGGACCCATGTAACCATATGATATCCTCTAATCACAGTACTAGTAATCGTCTTTATGTCATGATGATGATCGTTTAAACATTTTGATCAACGCCTGTTATAGCTTCTTAGGCAGCCGGTGCACTTGTAAAATTTGTCTCCCTTTAGGTTGAAAATTTACTATTTTAAACATTAATTTGACTTTCTTTTTATTCTAATAGCACAAAATTCCAATTTTTGTGTTTTATTTTAGCGAAAATATTTACATCCTTTTGACGTCACCCAAGAGGTAGGATTATAGACGCGTTTTTCTCATAGAAGTTCAGAGGTTCTCTGGTCGGCCTAATTCTATTTTTCAAAAACTATTGCAAGAACATACAAATATTCGTAACGGTTTTTCTTGTTTACACGGATCTTGTTTAAATTTGAAATTCTTCTTTGTACTCTCGCCTTCTCTGTGCAGTGTCTAATATACACAAGAAAAGGAGAAGAAGAATTACTATTCATGTAATTCCTTATTCGTGCCTCGGTTTTAGCGAACCATTTCATCCTATGTGAAAGAACCGAGTATGCATATGATCATCATTATTTGACGAACATTTTCCAGAAATTTTCCTAGAGAAAGCAATTAACAAATGTAAAAACTTCATCAACTACATACAAGTTTTGTTAGCTTGGCACTAAAAAACACATACAACATTTGGCACTCATGTTCTTCATACAATCATCGCTATAGTATGAATACATTACCTATGCTTGTTAGATACAAATGTGAATAAAAAATGATAAAAACAAGAGAGCCAATTACACACACACACACGTGTAAACATACATTTGTGTATAGATTGAAATTTTACAAATGTAATTATTGTGTTCCTATCACACGTGTAATATGATATATGTATGTAAATACAGTGTCGCACAACACAACACAACAAACGATTTTATTATTATTTTTTATTCGTTTGGAATTCAAACCAAGTAACTTTAGCTGCAATATGTACGAATATATGCACATACATTTATGTTTGTAATTATAGCTAAACCTCCTAAACATATCTAAAAACTAGCAACTAATGTGTACAGTCGCATTTTAGTTATTGATGACAAGAATATTAATGATGTACATTGGAATTATTTTTACCTAGTTGGAACGATACTCGTACTGGTAGTATGTATATATGTATAATTGTGTGTGATTGTGGAAAAAATGTAAACAGAAAAAGTTATGCATGTACATACATACAATTGTATGATACATTATTTCAACTTCAAGCGAGATACAATATAGGTAATGCGATTTTTATGCGTTTTATTTCCCAAAAAACACACAAATAAATTTCATTTTCATGCAGCACACAATATACATAGATACTACTTTTACATACGAGTAATACATGCATTTTATATATATTCGCATTGTCAGCATTGCATATATTCGTAGATATTGTAAAGATAAATTCACATATAAATGAACAAAAAAAAAAACTAAGATAACATAAAAACAACAAAAATTTAAAAAAATGTTATCAAAAGATGATTGAAAAAAAAATTAAATGAAAATAAAAGTGAATTCCTTCCGCAGATCTTTAAATTTTTTATGTGCATACACTCGTCCATTATAATATAATCGCACACACCATAATGCTATAAAATTAAATTTTATTTTCTTATTTTTCTCAAATTAACATTTTTTATTTTCTATTTATATAAGTAGTATACGAACGGACACACATGCATGCTTATACGAGTACCCACCAACAACATTTAAATAACATTTTACATTATAATTCTCGAAATGGATTTTATTACTCGTCTCGTATACAATATCAATGTAATATCAAATTCACACATATTTGTACTTTGTGACTTGAACGTAAAGGCTCCCATAAACATACGATTTATAACAAACGACTGGCTGGCAGACAAGTTGAAATAAGTTCTCTACAGACGTTACACTCACAACTACCATTTTAACTTTATCACAATCTTCATTCGGAAGAATATTTTTTGGAGTTCAAATCGTTTGTCAGAATTATTTGTCTGTTACATTTTCTCTCTATAAAATAGTTCCGTCCGTACACCACAAGATCACAATTTAAAATAATGCCGGAGATTTGATCCTACAACTTGACTAGACACAATCAACTTAGTTGTGGAACATAAAGGAACGCTCCAAAAATTCAAAATACATCATTCAAGTCAGTCAAAAATCAGTCTGACAACTTCTCCACAATCAATGCAACATTTATTCGACTCCAACTTATCTGTCAATCAGTCATCATATAATATCGTATGTTAATGGGGGCCTTAAGTGTACTGAAAATACAATCATTAATATTTATTTACATATTTCTACATATGTATATCATATCTACATAGGTATGAGTTTCTGTATTAAAAGCTGTAAATTTGTATATGCAATTACACATGAATATGCATGCATTTTTAATACCATCTTATTTAATGGCCTAAAGTTAAATAAAATACTCATATACTGCGACTGACCAACTATTTGTGGTTAAATATGTAATAAGAATGAAGTTTATGACAGATTTAAAAGTTATAAAAATACACCATAAAACGAACAGAAATTTACATTCGGTATAGATAAGTTTTTGTGTATACAAGTATACATAAGATGTTACATATTTGTACTGGTGATAGATATGTACTCATACATACATAATATATGCATTGGAATTATTATAAAAAGAAGTTAATGAAGTAGAAATACATATTATTATTAACAATCCGAGTTATATGAGCATTAATGCGCTTTTATTATAACGAATTCAATTTGATTCAGTATTAGATTCTTTTGTTTGAACGAAAATAAAAATGAAAATAAAAATAAAAAATAGAGAACATTTTTAATGAATGTAATTTTGACATTTTAAATTATTCAAATTATTCACACGTTATATCGTATAAAGTTTATGAAAAGTTCATTATGTTCATGAATTGTACATATAATAATGTTGACCAAATGTATGAGTATGTATAATGTATCCAAATTATATTTGAATGTGTAAACTCATATGTAATGTACGTGTGCTTGTCATCATATGACATGTAAAATCGTTTCACATTTAAAATACAAAAAAAAAAAAAAAAAAATTTTTTTTAACAATTGTTATTAAACAAATTTATAAATTAGTATTGCAATTTGTTGAGCGTTTTAATATCGAATTACATGAGCACTTTGAGCAATTCGTTCTAAAAATGTTGAAGGAATACTCAATTTTTTAATATACTAATATATACAATGTACATACAGGAATATTTTTGATCAAATTGATTTTTTAAATTTATAAAAAATATATACATACATATGTATATTTACGGTTGCAAAAATATTTGAAGATTTTACAATTTCTTGATATTGATTAGATCAGAAGGACTAGGACTACAGATTCTTTATAGATTTTAAATAATTCAACAATACTACGATGTATAAAAGCCTCCGTAACATGTAACTAATGTGTTTCTTGAACAAAATGTGACGAAATCAATCGATAATGGTAACGACATCATTATAAAAATGTTTACTCGTATTTTCTTTATTCAAAAAAAGTTGATTTTCTCTCTCAATGCTTGAGTACTTAGTATAATGCGAACAGTGTACCTGTACATAACAAAATACGAAAAATCAACTAACAACATTTACACCACATTGATACTTGTTTCTCCTCTACTTTCTACATGCTCTAGAGCAGGGGAAGCTTCATACAACATGTTTACTCGTATCTCGTATTTTCTTTGATTTTCTCTTTCAGTTAGAATGTGAATATTGAACATAAAGAGATACGAAAAATCAACTAACAATATTTATTCTCTTGCTTCTCCTCTACTCTATTCTCTATACATACTCAGGAACAGTGGAGATAATTGAATATTGCTACCTTACTACTCTATTCTATTACGGAATATCTAGTATACGCTACCATAGTACGACTGGCACGACTTTTATTTTACACATTATGTGTGCTGTCTGCTGTGTTCTCGTATTTTGACAATCTATCCAACTGAATGGTTGTATTTTGTATAAACGCATTCTGTGTATTCTGGAAGAATTCTATTCTACCTTAGTTACATATCATACCATATATCCAATTAGCTTTTTAAATAATAAATAATTAGATGATTAATCAATAATAATAATCAAAATTTTTACACACAGAAAAAGTGCAAAAAAAAAAAAAGATTAAAAATCTACGAAAAAAAAAACCTGAAAACTGTCGAATAAAAATTAAAGATATATACGAGTTACGACTTACGAGTACAAAATATTGTGTACTTATGTTTATGTAAGTATTTCTCAGATATCACCTCATGCAATTTTATAAATATTTTTGTATTTTACCGGTCTAACTTGGTATAAATTAAATTTTATCATATCAAAGAAAAATTTTTTGATTAATTTTCAAATCGGTTTTTTTCTATTTTATTTTTTATTTTGATTTTTTAATGCTTATCGTTTTTTTTATTTTAGTCGTCGAAAAATTATACTTTTTCAATATTACTCGTATACAATACAAAAATAATAATTTTTTTTTTCTTGCGAATACAAAAATTGAAATTAGACCAGTCGAAAAATTTTTTTTATCTTTATAAACTTTTAAAATGTTTTTATTTCTTTCATTTTTATTTATTATTTATGTTATTCTTATACTCTAACTTTCCTATATATTTTTTGTTAATTTAAAAAATAAAATTCACCGTATCAAGATAAAATACATAAAAAAAAATTATGTACCTACGATAAATATTTTTTGACAAAAAAAAAAAGAAAACACAAATCAGAGGTGAAGCTACAAAAACACCACCTTTAGAAAATACTAATAATGATAATTAAAACGAATTTTTAATCCAATACACGGCAAGCATGTATAGTATTGAGGTGTATTTACAGTATTATAAAGTCTGAAACATATACCTTTATGAAGCTATGAGTGGATGTATGTGTGTTAGTTTAAAATAAGATACGTCATAATGTGGAATGACATTTTGTATAAATGTAAATATAAAATTTTAGATACGAAATATATTCTGAATAATATTTACATAAGTAAAAAAAGTGTATAATTGAAGCTACTGGAATATATGTAAAATATTTTATTAGATAAGATATTTAATATTATAATGGCTAAAGAGTATTGAACTTGTTCCCAAAATCATATCCAACACCAACACACTATGATTATTTTTCCCCAAATCGATCAATATGTACACGAGTAACATTCTTCGTCTTTCTAAGCATTAGAATCCTTGTTGGATAATAATTTCCTTCTACTATACTGAAATCCATAGTGCACTCTATCTTTCAACAAATTTTTCCAACCCTTGATGTCAAGAATTTGGAAGTTACACTGCACACTATTCAGCCAACATTTTTTTTGTCTTCCTTTAATTTATTGTACCAATAATTCGTTTTTTAGATTTTCTAATCAGTAACAAATTACTGATGCTTAAACTAATGGACAGCAACATGATAGGAATTTTTTTTCCTTTAACACTCCTCTAAGGAGCTTAGGGCTTCCAAATTACCTTTGTATCGAAATCTATTCTGCGTCATGTATTATATTTTACTTGTGTCTCCCTTCCTTCAATCTCCTTCATCACTGTTCTTCTACATGTGTTCTCTGGTCTCCACAAAAGTGCTTGTCTTGCTATTGTTATATGCTAGCTTCGTAGCGTATATCATGCTCGATACAATTCCTTTTTCGTTTCATTATCAGTATGTTCACAGGGTAAGTTTCCAAAGGTCTTTATTCGAAATTTGCTTAGATACCTATGTACTTGTTAATAAAAACTTTAACTTTATTTACGTATTTCCTTTCTGTTCGGAAAACCAAGTTTAACTTCCATAAAGTAGAAACGATCTTACACAGACGACATGTTAAATAATAAATTTTTAATTTTTGTGTCAATAGATATTTGGGGCAATCTTCAAATATTTTCAAGTTTGTTAATAACAAATGATAGAATTAATGATTTATTATCTTTGCACAGTTAAATATAGAACAATCATTTGAAAGAGTCTATGTACGAGTATGTATATTTTTAACAAAAAAAATGTATTTAATTATATTTACATAAATGTATCTTAGATATTGAATAAACGTAATATATTAACACACACTTAACAAATAATAATTGAAGTAATTAAATTTATGAATGCAATTATATCATTATTATTATTATTATTATTATTATGATATTATACACACTTTGAAAAATATATAATATTGACCTTTCGAAAATCAAAAATACAATTACTTTTTTCTAAAAAAAAAGTATAAATATAAAAATAAATAAATAAATTAAAATTAAATAATAACAAATAAATTGCGCAATAATAAAAATCATCTACGTATATACAAATGTAAAGATTTACATACGAACTTATTTATGTACATAGGTATATAGATATGAAAATGTAGACATTTGTACATGCAAGCAAATTTATTGATGCATTTCAAAGAGAAAAATGAAAAAAAAAAAAATAATATACTCGTAGATACATGATAAAATTTAAAGACAAAATAAAATAAAAATCAAATAAGAATGTAATTGTTCATCATGTGCATATGAATAGCAAGTAATCACTAGAAGAAAGGTGAGAACATACATAAGTACATATGTTTGAAATGTACTTCCCCAATATGTATACTGTATAATGTGTTGCTTCTATTAGATGATAGATAGATGATATTCCCATATTCATGTAGATTCATTCATTTGCCTTATTAGTTGTAGGTTTTTGAATTTGTGAATGAATTTTAAAATAGAAAGTAATCATAAGTATAGGTATGAAAGTAATCCTAAAATAATTCGAATTCGAGATCATCCCAATTCTGAACTCTTGTTTGTGTATTCAGATATAATTCGGATTTCGATTTAAACCCAAATCATTTGGGCTTAATTCCAAGTTTTTAATCATCATGTATTTGTAACCAATTTCTAATATGGTAGAATACGAAAAATATCATTCATATGCTGTGAGAAAGAACAGCTGTTAATTTTCAAAATAGCGGAAGCTACTAGATCCCAAATTTTGAGGCCATCCCAATTCAATTTGAAATATCTTTCGTCGTGTAAAACGTACATAATGACCATGGTATAAAGGCATTCAGCATTCTTCTGGTAAAACTAATAGATTCCTTTAGCTTGCAGTTTTTTAGTTAATATCTTTGACTTCGTAGCAGATTTTTTAAATTTCGTATTTTTGACCGTTGACAAAATTTCGGAATCTTAAAAAAGTTGTCATTTTAAATCCGAAATCTACTAACTATACACAGAGTACAGAGTACAAAAAGTATTCATTCACATACACATTCTAGAAATAAAATCTAAGAGAAACATTCCCAGCAAACATTGCGATGAGAAAGCAATAGCGAAACATTATCGTAGTGCAAGTCTCGCATATTGCCGCACATTGGATTTTCTAGTAGAATTCCATACGATGCGCATGGAAAAAGGTTTACGCGCACTCTAATTGCTTTGTACGATTGCACTCTAATAGAAAAAGAAAGAATATTAATAAGAAAACAATATTAAAGTTGCTTGTTCAATGGTTTATTATGTTGTGCTTTTATCGCTTACTCGTATATAACCCTAACTATTGCCTAATTATTGCCCATTTATCATTGTGAACTATTGCCCATTTATTGCATCCTCGTACTATTGCCCAAATGTTTGCTGGGTTCAATAAAATACGAATACATTTAATTTTACAATTTCTTTTAGATTATTTCTAGAATTTGTATGTAAGCGAATACATTATGTACTCTATGAAAATGTAATATTTAATTTGACAGTAGTTTGTTTACATTTTTGCTTAGAAGATTTTTATTTTAATTTTACACCTTCGGAAATGGTACTTGCTATTATAGCAGCTTTTTAACAGTTTTTTCCGCAAAATTTTAACGATCAGAACACAAATTTCTTTAATTAACCGATTTTTTTAGTTTTTTTTGAGTTGTCAAAATTTTATATGAAAATTTCCAGGTTGTCAAGTTAGCAGAAACTGATCACCCATTCCATTATCATTTAATTTGCAAATATTATTTTTTTATTATTTACTCCTAATTTTAAATTTTAGATGCAAACAGACATTAAATGAACAAAAAAATAAAAAAAACAAATATGCATACAACAATTTTTTATAAAAAAATTAATTTTTTGATAAGATCTTGATGCATTCATTAAAAATAAAAATTGTGTACATAACAATGACGTTATAAGCGAGTATTATGCACATGAATGTACACACCATATACATATGTATTGTATATACCTAATTACATGCTTAAGAAAAATATACATAATGTCTGGTTCTATATACATAATTATGTACTATATACTGTATGTGCAAGTATAAATACTCATAACTCGTAAAATCCGTATGCAATTTATACAAGTGTGTGCGTAAAATTTTTTGTTTTCAAATTATTATTTTTTTTATTATTATGATAGCAAAAAAAAATATAATATTAGAGGAGTACTTATATATATGGATGAATATTATTAGGTACATATTTACCTTGTTTGTTCTGCTATTATTATTACTTATTTGTATGTATCTACCACACTACGAATATTTGCAACTCGTGTGAATTTTTATTTGTTATATATTATAGTGATATACCTCACAAAATTAATGTGTACACACACACACATACCATATGTATTTATATGGTATTATATTTACTAATATCATGATGATGTTGTAAATATGTATGGTATATATACGTACATATATATACAGATATGTGGTGGAATGAAGTTCATTGCCCACTAAACATACCCATTAATCATATATGTATAAATGTATGCATATACCATATTATATCATAACTATGTATAGAGAGAACACCATAATTTTATTGATATTTTGGCAAAAAATTTTATGTACTATATGACGTGCATATACTATACATGACATGAACATTCGAATGAATATTTATGCATTTAATCAAACATCAATTTTAAATAAAGTACTCGTAGATACGTCCACATAACTCCATATAATCATACTCTGCATATTATAATGTTACTGTGCATATAAAAACTGATAATGAAAATTAGTCCGATGACTGATTATGAATAAGAAATACATAAATGATTTATACGTGTATTCAAGAAAATATTGTGTATACAACAATGTATAAATGTACATACGTATACACATGTAATTATCGAAAAAAAAAGATACATTTATGTATGTAATAAAATCCATCTTTTAAATATTTCCATACTCACGTATAGATATAGTGCAAAAAATTTTTGTATCGCTCATATCTAGTGTATATTACCATATTACTTACATAAACGAGCATGTAATATATGTACTTGTATTGACTTTTGGATTTTTGAATCAAAAAAATTATTGAAAAAAAAAAAATTAAATTCTGATATATTTTGACCCAAATTTCATTCTAAGAATTCTTATACTACATATCCCCAAATTTACACAAAAAAATACAGATACGTTCTTCGGAAGAAACCGCATAAATTGGAGGATTGGTGTAGTATCATAATTACTTTGGATTTTGGAAAAACAAATTTATTTTTCAATTTAAATTTCAACTAAATTTAATTTGCAGGTTAATAATTTTTATATTAAAAAATTTAGGATTTTATAATATTTTAAAACAGTATTGACCTCTTTTCTCCTTCATTGAATAAATTTATGGTCGCTAAAGATTATGAATACTTATTTCTGTATTATTTCATGCATTACACCATCAATCACAATCACAAAGTCCAGATATTTAAATCTAATCGAACATGTATGGGATTATGATAATATAACTAATATGGATTATGATATTGGGTGGTATGCTGTAAATAGTATGAATATCCTGGAAAAATATAATGTAAACTGAACAACTTTAATATGATTCTAAATTTTGTGAAAAAATAATACTTTCAATGCCATGTAGACTATTATCGGAAATATATGTACTTTTTCTGGGTCAAACCAAACAATTTCCAATGTAAAACAAACAATGTTCTAGTCATTCCCAACAGTGTTCAAATCAAACTCAACACTTTTTATGTCAATATCAATTGAATTTCGTTGAATTTGATTGGAAACCTTTTGATATTGTTACAAAAAAATATTAAAGTTTGGTTTGAACACTGTTTGGAATGGACTTGACCAATGATTATTCAGTGTTGGAAATCGTGTAGTTTGATCTGGAAAAAGTTTATTTATTAAGTTAAAGAGAACGAGTAAGTTCACTTTTACAAATCATTACAAAATACTTAAAATAACAAAATTTCAATTTTTGTATAAATATTGTTCCAATACTGTTTTGTGTAAAATCTTTAGTATGTCGGTACTCTGTTTAAAAACCAATATTTCCACCACAAAACGATTAAATAATTTAAAACTGTCATATTTTGTACGTACAAACTCTACACCGAAATAAACAAATTTATTTATTAAACATTGTTTCAGAAATTTTCTGTTGTCCCAATAATCTTTGAGCTGCGGTGTACGTATACAACAATTTAAGAAAAATGCAAATTTGTACATAGAACATCTGCTTGCATTTTCATTTTTGTTCACAACATAAGCAGTTTAACTGAACATAGAAATCAGAAGGAATATAAAGATTCTCTTGAAAATAAATGAATAATATTTAAAAAAAAATTTATTTGAACTGTAAGAGAACAGGAGCATATAATAGGAGTACAATCTTAAAAATTCGAAAGTAAGTAAAAAACAACTGACGTATTGTACTTTAATTTTAATATTTTTTTTTTTCGGAACCTAAATCGTGAGTGAATCATTGAAATGAAAAGTGAATTGCATTAACCAATATTACATAAAATATATGTACATACATAGAAATAAATGCGCCAATATATGTACATATACTTACATTCACGTACGCATATATGTGTGTATCTGTAGTCGCATTCATTCATGAGTAATCCTCATATAGTATAATAAATTAAATATTTAATTCAGTTGTTATAGTTTTCGTGATTGTTTTTCTATCATTTTGAAAAAATTATTTCCTTTTTATTTCGATTTTCATATAAAGAACATGCTCATAGATGAATAGTATTCCTATCGATTTGCCATATTTTCAGTAATTGGATAGTCACGATTACGCTCATTCGGTTTATTTTTCTTTGCTTCCTACACGCTACTATACAATTTAAATTTAAATGTTTGTATGTATACGACGACTTCGAACATGTAGACAAACATGCAATACCTTTTTTTTTTTGTAAGAATTATTTCTAAATAAATTTTATACTTGAATCTACTTAAAGCAGCATACAGACTTTCAACTTGGTTGTAAACTTGTTGTCAACCTGGATTGAAGATCAAAACACACAGACGCTAAACCAAGTTGACAACTTGAACATAAACATCATTTTTTTAAATGATTTCGTCCCGAAAGGTCATTACAGACATATTGTTTTTTGTTCAGAGTTTTTGTTTTTCTGTTTGACATATGCAGATAACAAAATAAACATATGCAGATAAATTTTTACCATATGTAATTATTTTTCTCTCTAAATTTCTCTTGGAAAAATTCCTCCAAATTTTATTATTAGGTATATTTCATGATTTTCTATAGAAAAAACACTGTATTATTATATTATTAAATATTCAATCTGAAATTCTAGAAAAATTTACACTTTATTTCAATGATGTTATCGATACGAATTTTAAAATCGAAATGAGGATTTTCAACAAGTTGTCAACGCAGGTACGGACGCACAACTTGGTTGTCAACTAAGCAAAAATCAAAAAATTTTGATTTTCTTTCAACCGTTGATCAACCTAAAATTTCAAACAGCAACCTATCTACAAACTCTTCAACACGTTGACAACATGATATGTTGACAACCTGGTTGACAACCAAGTTGAAAGTCTGTATGCTGCTTAATGCATAACATTCGGGTAAGTTCTTCTTTTATCTTCTATCGCTATGATTCTATGATCCAGATCATAAATAATTTCATCATCATTACCATCAAAATCAATATGACATTTTACATTTATGAGAAAAAAGAAAAAAAAAATGTTTGTACATGATCCTTCAATATTGAATTTTGGAAAATAAATTATTTCAATTTTCCGCACATTTCACATAAAGTTTACAGGAAAATACATTTATATTGATAAGAATATTGTTACATTTACAATTCAGTCCAGATTATAGATTGTATTCACAATTTAGCGTAAGATTAGCGTATGTTATTATTATAGGATAGAGGAGAAGATGATAATTCTTATGTGGTGTAAAGATGTTGTCCATGCACTGGCATTATGCCCTGTTAGAGAACTTTGTTGATACAGCGACTTCCTATATAAAATTTGTATTAAAAAAAAATCAAATCTTCAATTGTAAATGTGAGGATTTTTTTTCCAAGTTTACTTAAGATCCTGGAAACTAATAGTAGCGTAACTGTTAAGTATGTATATACACCGGTACGTATACAATGTATACTGAATTCAATCACTTTCAAGAGTTCCAAGTAATATAACAGAGAACATTTTACAGTTTCTTTCTATAGAATTCTTGGTAATTTTTTAATTTTTATTTATTTTTTTTTTCAGATTTCAGATTTTATAGTTCAAAGACATAGTATCTCTAACTATCTACGACCAGTATGTGATGGATAAGATAACGTTACAATTAAATTTATTTTTTGTCAAAAATTTTTATTTGGAATAATATACAATTTTTACACACATAACGAACGTATGTACATTCACATACACTCCTGTACATGGCTTGTAATAAAAAAGAAAAAATCATATTAACCGCATAGTTAACTGAAAAATTCATATATACATACTTACTTACATGAACATATAAGTTATATACGAGAATATGTAAAGACGGTGTGCGGTCTTTTAAAGAAACAATAATAAAAAGCATAAAAATTCTTTTCAGAAAAAATAAAATTAAATAAAAAATTTTTATTTTGTTTTTAAAAAAACGGTACCGTGAAATTTCCATGAAATTATTATTATTATTATAATTTCAATTAAACTCACATGTATGTACATATGTGTGCAGTGGTACTGTGTTATTTTATTTTTATTTTTTAAATTTTTCGCGTATAAATTTATTATTATTTTTAACCTAGGAGAGTGTATCATCTCTTTAAAAAAAATAAAAAATAAAAACATAAAAGGAAAAAAATTAAATTGGAAAAAAAAAAATATGCCAACATCCATAACAGCTATAACCTCATAATAAATTATTTTATTTTCGTTTAATTTAATTCTAGAATTCAAAGCATACCGTAATTATGTACGTATATAGTGCTTGTATGTGCACATACGTACGTACGTTTTATATCATATTTTTTATGATTAAATACAAACCAAAAAACAAGAAGTTACCACCATATATGGGATGATGAATGCATATGCATACGTTTATCGTACTCGTAAGCCTCGTAGTCGTAAGTATCTATCTATTTAGGTATATGAAAAAAGGTAAGTATAGTGTATTCATGTAAAAGCTTGTGTACAGTACTGTTTACAAGAAATTTACAATATAATAAGCAAGCAGCAGTAATAACAACAGCTAATGCAGCAACGAAAATTTCATTTAAACTGAAGTCATAGGTCATTTTTCTTGTATCAGTACCTATACGACGAGTAGTAGTTGGTGTAGAATGTAGCTACATATACTACAGTAAACTCTCGTTAAAATGAACTCATGGTTCAGACAGAATTGCCGGATAATTCGAACGCTTCTTGCCATCCAGAAAAAATTATATGAACTCTCATGGCTCTCCACGAACAACTTTTTATGGAATTATTTCGTTAATTCGAACAACCGTCTACCAATACTTATTCAATGAAACCGTAAAATATTGTTTGGAATTTCAAAATTGAAACAGACTAACTAAAGTGAAATTTACTTATGACTACTGTCAACCGTTAGTCAAATTTTTGGAAAGACAAAACATTGAATTTAGAAAATGGCTAACTAAATTTAATTTATCTGTGAAGTCGCAGAATCAACTGACGTTGTATAATCACATATTACAAAAAGTCAATATCGAACGGTTGCTCTTTATTATGAAAAATCGGTTAATAGGAACTTAGCAACATGTTCCCTAAGTGTTTGTCTTAACGAGAGTTTACTGTATTCGTGTTTCTATACAAACATTACAAATATACTCGCGTAAATGGATGTGTGTAAAACAAAAAAAAAAAAAAAAAAAAACAATCTGTGATAAATCTTATGACCGCATCTTGGAAAATTTATGACAAGATTGAAAATAATTCGTCTTGTCTTATTTTTGACAATTTTTTGAATAAAAGAAAAAAAAAACAATAAAAAAACCAAAATTTTTGATGTGAAATAATGTAATTTTGGTATTAAATTTTAATAAAACTTTTACGTTCATATACACTGCAATGAATAATTTAACATATCTATAAGTAGGTATAGACATATGTAGTCGATGTGTAATATACGCGTAGAAAATACAATTTAAAAACGAAAAAAAACCAAAGACAGTAACTATGATGATGAGGAAGACAAAAAATTGTAATACCCTGAACACGAATCGACGACACTATGAATTCGCAATAATAAAACACACGCAAGTAAATTGTAGACTTTTTTTTTCATAATTAACACTGAGAGGGTATTCATTTCGAATTTGGACGTAATTCTCGCAATTCGTATAAGTAGCGTAACTGGGAGTATTTTTACGAAACTTCGTAACTGTTTCCCTTGTTTTGAGAATTATCCGAGCTCTGTGTAAACGAACAAGATCTTTTTCAGTCGCATATGAATCAATTTCTCGTAAAATAAATTTTGTGTAGACCAAAATTTGGCAGCTTACAACTTTTACCAGCTGAAGTTTGAATATTGAAATTGTGATGATTATATTTTGAGAAGATTGTTGAATTCGTATGACAAAACAAGAATTTATGTGAAGATTTAAATTACAATTACGATCAGTATTTTACAAGATGCTTTCATATCATTTTGACTTACGAGGTCATAAAATTAGCTGCTTTCGATTTAACAATTCCAAGTAGGTACTTGCGAGTACAAAAATGTGTCTAGGATAAATTGTTATAACGAACGACACAAAAATTATTCGTAACTACTTGCATCTACTTGGAAAAGTTTTCATGTGTAGCTGCAAGTAAATGGTTTAGCACAGACATTTACCTTATCTACTCGCAAGTAAGTAATTGAAATTATTAAATCCGAAGCAGCTATTGTGGTTTGTGTAAGTTTACAGTTTGAAATGAATACCCTCACAATATCTATAATGCACTTTAATATTAATTTGTATAATTTTCAAAATAAATTTTATTGCCACATACTGTGTTTACTCGTTTTTCATTGTTAAAAAAATGTTTTCCCAATTTTTTTTCCCATTTTTTCTTATTATACATCATAGGTACATACATATGTATGTACATAATACCACTGATCTCAGCTGGCTGTTCTCACGATTGATTAATATGGATAATTTAATATTTAAATGTAATAATGATTTGTGAATCTTGTATATTTTTCGACTTTTACACTTACACTATATACTCGCATATTTACAATAAATTTACAACACGAAAAGCAATAACAAAACAATATGTCGACAACAACAAAAACAACAACAATAACGCGACAACGAAGACAACAATGAATTTAATCACGCAGATAATGAAAAACAATAATATGAATGTAATTACTTGTATGAATAATGCACATAATCGTGTGCATTTGTGTGTGTAATGAATGCAAATATTAATTTTAATAAGTACGTAAATTCATTTGTCAATTTAATATGTCAATATTATTCGATTTTTGTCATTGAAAAGGATTTAATATTATTATTAAGAAAGGAATATATAATCGAACAAATAATATATGCAGATGTATCTACAAGTGAGCATTAAATTGAAAATTAATCACAAAATATACTCGTATGTATGTAAATGGAAGGAAAAAGATACTTTAATATAATCATTCGTTTATTGTGCATATTTTTTTCTCTCTCTGCCTCTGTCAAAATGTTGAAATCCAGGAAGTACGATTATTGCGTGTAACATGGACAAAAATTATTTTTTTTAATTATTTCAATTAATTTTTTTAGTTGTAATTCTTCTTCTTCTATAATTCAGATTTTTCTTAAAATAACTCATAGCTCATAGGTATCACAGTATAGTATACATAGAAGTACATACATCATATGTGTAACCATGTAAATGGATATGGTATAGGAGTGTGTAAAATGTCAAAAAATTTTATAAAATCCTTTAAATGATTTACGAGTATATTTTCGAAAAAAATTTTTTTTTTTAAATAAATTACTTTACATTACACCGAAAATACGCCTTCATATACACACACATGCAAACGAATACAGTATTGAGTAATGCTGATATTTTGATAGCAATTAAAATTATTATTTTTATTTTTTTCTACTTCATTAATTTTACCGATTGCAATTATTTATTTTCTTTGTGCTAGAAAAACTCCCAAAAACTTATACGCTTATCATATCAAACGGGTGAGTAGATCTTACGTACATACCTATAGTACCTATGTAAAAGTACCACAAGGCATGAAAAATATCGAATTTTACTGAAAATGTTCATATATTCGCCTAAAACTTTAAAATTTATTCCGCATAAATAAAATTCAAAATATGTATAATTTTTTTTTTATCAGATGACAATTTATCTATCAACAATTTTAATGATTTTTCATTTTTGAATTTTTATCATTTTTTAGATTTTGAATAAAACATAGAATGCGTTCCAAATTCAAAAATATGCTTTAATCGATTGAAAGCATATACCTAAAAATAATTATTTATCTGTTGTAGCACATTATGTATATTGTCTGTCATTTACGCACAATGACACAATTAATATGGGAAACTTTGGAGCTTTTTTTTTCTTGATGCAATGTAAACACTCATAGTGACATAACCTCAAAAAATTACGTGTGAATTTGTTTAAAAAATTAAGTAAAACAGCTTGCGCCTACATTCAAAAGCATAATGCCGATTCTAGATTCAATACAGTGACTTCAACTTTGACTTTGATTTAATGGATATGCATTAGAACTTCTACATTCAATGCAGTAGACTTGACAACTACTTTTACATGTTAAGCATGCTGTGAATTCGAAAGTCGAAGTCCAAGTTGAAGTCACTGCATTGAATGTAGAATCGGCATAAGGATGGTTACAACACGATGGTCAAATAATATGTCAACGGAATCGATCCAAAAAAAAATGTTTGCTACCAAAATGATAGTAAGTATCCCATGAGAACGCACTCTATTTGATTTAGATTTTCCTGTGCAGTGCATACTCATTATATGCCTTACTAATCGTACACTAGCAACATACCGCTTACAAAATATTTCTTTACTTCATTAGTTTCTTTCAACTCAAAACTAATTGCAGTGTATAGAAATAGATAAACTTAGATATGAACTTAGATGTAATGTGTGTACGTACGAGTATTTACGTACCGTACCGTACGTATATGAAATACTTCAATAAATGATTCTATTTTTCTCTAGAAAATTTCATTGTAATATCATTATAATATTTTTCTTAAATTTTTGCAACAATTACTATACCACTATTACCACTACATACCGCACTGTACTACTTGTGCTACCTTATATCGGTTAAAAAGGAAAAATTAACTCTTGTTTTTTCTTTCTAAATTTACATACACTCAGATTATATTACAAAAAAAAAAATTTTTTTTAATATTAAATTCATAACACAATCCGGTGCGGAACTATCTGATTTTTATATCGGTTTTTGCGGTACAATTGAAATTAATGTGTTTACTGCTTTAAGTATAATATATACAATATTCTTCTAAAATATACTTCTAATATTCATTTATATATTTTACATTATTTTTGTGTGTGTGAATGTGTGTTTTTATAGTTAATTTATTGTATGACCTAGTTTTTCATTTATAAAAATTTTTCATTCATTCAATGATTTTTTTTTTCATTTTTAAGACACATAAGTAGATACCCATTATTATGTATGAATGGATAACAAATACACTTTGCAGACTATCATTATCTTTTTCTAAAGATATAGAGTTATATACGTATATAAAAAAATATTCGAAATAAAGCATAAAACCATCTACCATCCTTTAAGCAACAATACTATTTCTTTAGGATTTTGTGGTAAATTTGAAATACCTGCAACTACATAATGGAATAGAAAAATTTATAACGTACTCTACACAGCCTATTCAGTTTCATATCAGAGCAAAGATTATATATTTTTATTTGATATTAAGAGTCGTATTCACCAATCAAGATTATCTTTTATCTGAGATTAATTGCATTCATCAAACCTCAATTATACACTATTCGGATATTTTTAAGACAACCTCAAAGTGGTACTCTAAATATTCGTTTGAACATAACCTTGTTATTAACAGCAACAGCACTTACATACAATCATCACAACACATAACCTCTTTTTCATTTTGTCATATTAAAATACAAATTTTTCGCAATCAGCTGACATGTTTGTCACTCCGAAAATGAATTCCGAAAACAATTTATGAATAAACTAAAATTACATCCTGCTAAAATATAGTATCTGAAAAATAATCTTGTTTGGTGAATACGACCCTAAATGAGTACTTTGGTTGTGTATATCTAAATATATGGTCTGTTGCTAGTTACTATTTTTGTAAGAAGCATATTGCAAATTTTTTCATATCTTTTATCTAAAACTATATAGAGCCCTCGACTATGTGAACATACATAAATGTGTGTGTATTATTACCTTTCAAGAAGTTAAAAAGCTTCAGAAGATACATACTCGTATATATCGTCAATCTTCATCAGCATCGGAGTTATCAAATTTGAATTTAATGATACGAGTATGCATAATGTATAGGTACCTTATTGTTGTTGTTGTTGTTTTTTTTTTCTCTATACATTATTGAACAAACGTAAAGTACTAATCTACGAGTTATAGAAGCGGTTTATAATAAGTAAGAAAATACTGTGATCTATCGTAGATGTAAAGAAGCTGAGACTAAGGTATTTAGCCATTCAAAATTTGCACCTATAACCAGCTTTGTGTTCCTCTCTATCTTCCATTTTAACTAATTAGCAAAGATATACGATTTAATTGCATTTTTCTTTTATTAAAATCTGTATACACTACTGTCTGTACTTATCTAGATGAATGCTCAAAAACGTTAGCAACATAATATCAGATCTATACGTATTATGTGTAGCACAGACGCAGGTATTGTACGTTACGTACGTGTACGATGATACAAATGTTCAAAATGAATTAAATCAACCGAAATGTGCATTCATTATAAGAGTATACAAAGATTCGAATTGAAAGAGGAAATAAAAATCAAAATAAAAATGAAAATGAAAATATTATGCAATTCACATACACCTAGAGACCTATATTTTTTTGACGCATTTTTGTTTGGATTTTTCTTTATTATCAGGTTTTTTCTTTATGCATTAATTTATCTTATTTTTATTTGATTTTCTTTTTTTTTTTTTTTTTTGTACACAAAAGCTCATAATGCACATATATGCTCGTATACGTGTATAATGTATCAAATATCCAATATCCAATACAAATTTACCGGTCGTCAGTTAAATTTTTACTGAATGCAGTGCAAATGATGATGATCATCATGACGAACGATGATGATGATTATTGGCCAGTCAGGCAATCGTGGCGGTATTTTAAAATTCATCTTTTTCATCTTGTGTCTATTTAAAATTTTATTCGTCGTCTATCTATACAGATCTATAAATATTAATGGATTTTATTGTAAACAATTTCTATGTAATCTTAGATTTTTTTATATGTAAATAAATGAATTTTCAAATATTTATTATTTCAACTAATAAATAAGTAAAAATAATATAGCTAAGCAAGCATACCATTAAATATAAGAAAATTGTTTGATTTATCTTGCTTGTAATACACAAACGAAAAATGAATTAATGAATTTAATGAGTGTTTACTAAAAGCATAAAAGGTATACATGAGGTGATGGAAGATAATGTGCAAATTTTTTTGTATGAAATTTAAATTTTTAAGTGTGTTTATACACGATGTATTACTTATGAATAACGTTTAACTGGTAGTAGTTTTGTCTATTCATACATAATTTTATTTATATAATTTTGGATCAGTCCAGATGAGAAAATTTTATTGAATACTCTGGGTAATTCTTTATAGAAGTTTATATCGTTCTCATCATCATCATCAACAAGATCAACCATCATGTCAATTTCGAAAGTAAAAATTGTTTTACATATATCACTTTCATTCATTTCTATTGGTAATATCAATGACAAATAACAATCAGAACATCAATTTTTCCCCCTTAGAATCTTTGATTTTCATTACACAAAAGCAAAATCTATTAAAAATTTTTTTGCAAGGATTTATTTGAGAAAATGTTCTACATTCACTACTACTATGAAGCACAAATCAAAGAATATAAAGCTTTAGCTAGGATAGCGTTATGATCTTTGTACAAATATTGCTGATCAAAATAATTAATCGACTCGAACGATAATTTGTGCCATATGGCTGGGTTTCATATTCAGGCCGTCTTCGGTAATTAAGATATTTTCTAACTTTCCAATCAGTTTTCTGACTGTTTTTAACACTGTCATCACATCACAGTGCAATATAGTAAAGTGTAGTAGTAGATATTTTTCACTTGACATTTGATATCAGACTTTTCGAACTATCTTATATGTACCTTTCATATCTGCTTTACTAAATTTACTGTCAATTCATATTTGACTTTCCGAACTGACTTTCAGATCTTATAGTAAAATTTTAATTACCGAAAACGATCTCAGTATATGTATGTATACTTGTTTGCGGTAGATATATACAAATTCATCATTCCATTCTCAAACCATCGAATTGAGCTAACTCTATGACCCTAAAATGGTATAAGATTTTCAATTCCCAGTCATCAGAAAACAATGAGAAATAAACATTTTTTTTTTTTTTTCTTAAAAAAATAATAAGAGGAAATATTTTTTTTATTTGAAATCATATATATATTTTATGAATCTCGAAATAACCAGTGTAAATGTGCACATAACCTATCCTATTAATATTTTTATACGCGAATAAGTGTACATATACTAAATACATATGAATATTTACCTGAATTGATGTATTTTATTCAAAATATTTATATTGTATTGTATATTGTGTACTGATGTACATACATATATATGCACCTTTGTGTATCATTAGATATTTGTACATTACATATATGTATGTATACATAGATATACGTATATACTTATATAAATAAAAATAAAAATTTCCCACAAATCTAACTGACGAAAATTTAGGTCAACCGCATAGTAGTCATAAATTGTCACAAATTTATAAATTTCAATTTTATACTTATCTACTGTTCATATAAGACATATGAATAAAAGGCATGAATATACATATTTGTGATTACAAATAAATCGTACAGTATATGTAAATGCAGGTATGTTTGTTTGCATATTACATACTATACATATACGAGTATGTAATAAATATTAAATTTGTCGTGTATTTTATATTTACGAGTATATCGTTGGATAATTGTCGATATCAATCTGTTTTTGTTGTTGCTGTTGCTGTTTTTATGTTTTCTTAATATTATTTTTTTTTCTTCTGATTTTGACACATTACTACATACATACTCATATTTCGTACATGAATACAAAAATATAAATGTACCTATACTATGTAAAATTCTCATTTTTCTTTTTATGCTTTTATGCTTCTTTTTTTCATACAACTATGTAATATTGTAATTTACATAAATTAAAAAACAAGAAAATGAGAAAAAGCTGAAAATTAGGAAAATTAAATATAATTATAAGAAAACTGTGAAAAATTTTCTTTTTTACTCGATAGTTTTTCCTTTATCACTTCTTCTCTTTTAGTAGTGTAGACCATCATAATGGGTCTGGTTTGTTGGGTAGTCAGTGCCCAAAAGTGCCAGTGGTACTCAGTCAATAGTAAATGTAGTCAAGTTGTAGTTATAATCACACTTATACATTATACACAACCCGATAGAAAACACACGAAAATGATGACCACTTTTCTTGTATTTTATGTATACATAAATATTCATTTTCATGTAGAATTATCACATCAGCGTACAACTACTCACAATAAATACACAATTTTCTAAGTTTCTATTATGTAGTGGACAGACGAAATCGAACCGATGATTATTCCTTCACAGTCTTCATTCGTGTGAATGATAATTCAAAATCCTACTGCCACAGGACATTTTTTTAAATGATCATTCTGGCTGTCATATAGTCTTAATTTTAGTTTTAAACTGTCAATTTTAGATTATCATTGACTTTATATCATGGTTTTTAATGTCATTTTTTTTTCACCACTGAAAATTTCCAATTCACCATGTTCATTCGTCACTGAATGAAGTTCTCGAAACTTTATTCGAACTTCATTCGAAGTTACTTTATAATGAAGTAAAAATGTGCAATAAAGATCATTTTAACTTAATCTGTGGTGACAGCTGACAGATAGCAAATAAATGATCATTCGCAACGAATTGTCATTTGTTTGCTTTCGTCTGTCAACCACATTAATAAGTAATTTTCATTTACTTACAAAATTGTACATACACAGCATACGAAAAATGTTAGGTTTATATTCATTAGCATCATGCATGCATATGTATGTATCTACTCGTTTTACAGAAACCTATTCCAAGTATGTTTGTAAATTTGTAATTGTATCTACATACATACATATATTTATATGCGTATACACAAAATAAGAGGAATATACGTGTATACCAACTATAGTTAAGTCTTGTCTAGACCATTCTTAAACTATTAGATAACCTGTTGTCACCTTAACACTGTGTAGTTAAATTACATATTATATACGATTGTGTATAGTAACTATTTTGCATCTACATTCATGTATCTATCAATGTACATGAAAATATAATTTCATTTCTGATGCTGTATGTACAATACATAGATATATGTATGGCATAATAATGCGGTAATATAAAATTATAACATAATATACTAGCCACAATTATGTATGTATATGTGTACATAAGTACCAGATAGATACATACTCAGATGCATATACAAATAACATGGTGTATGTTCAGAGTGTATAAAAATATAGTAAAAATATATGAACACGAAAAAAAGATAAAAAAAATATTGAATGACCATTCAACATAAAAAATACAAAACACAGAAACGTTGAATCAAAAGATATACGAATACATACTTGTAAATGTACATATGTAGGTACGTGTGTAGATGCAATGGGTCAAATATTTAGCATTTTTCAATAATATTACAATAAACATATAGAGAATAGGGTGATCATGTAAATATGTACAATATTCGCATTCTATACTAAGGGAGGAAGTCAACATTTTCTCAACAATGTAAACACATGTATCTTAGATTTTACTATAGGTACCGTAACAGTCAATGACCTCCAAAAGCTTTAGAATATGTACAGAGTAGAGAAGAAGCAAGAATAAATGTTGTCAGTTGATTTTGATTTTCCAAGTTTTGATCTACAATATTCCCATTCTACTCAGAGAGAAAGTCAACTTTTTTCCCCATCATGAAAATACGAGTTTAAACGAGAAGTAAGTTCTGAATGTTTGTTAGTTAATTTTATCCGTGTTTTGTTATCTACAATACTCGTATTCTACTAAAAGAGAAAACATTTTCTTTTTCTTATCAATGAAAACACTAGTGCGCATGATTCGTAGAATACCATTTGTACTATCGTGTACTATCGTAACGTATACGCTATGTATCTACTGTAAATTGATAGATATTTACCTATACTTTTGAAAAAATGAAAATTACATAATAAACTTTTTTTAGAGATGCGGCGATAAAAGATCTTCATTATTTTTCATCATCTTCATTTTCTTTTTCTTCTTTGATTAAAAGCCTATCACTACACTATATGTATACACTTTTGCATGGAATCGTATGATTATACATGCGTACATACAAGCGTGTATCTAAAAACTTTGTATTATATTATGATTATATAATCATTACTGTTACTGCGATGTGGTTTGAATTTGTGTTTTGCTTACGTATACATATTATAGTGTGTATGTCCATGTGTAGTGAATTGAATTGAATGTTAACCATTTTAAATACAATTGACCTAATTTTCTTTTGGAGATTGAAAAAATAAAAAGTAACAACATGAAATTTTTTCTCCGATCTTTTCTTATTAATGAATGAACAAAAAATAAATAAAAAAATGAAAAAAATTATCTATTAATCTAATAGAGGTATAGTTCCATACACAAAGCGAATACAGGCATATTATATCTGCGAATATAATGTAGATACCACATATGTATTTGTAAATATTACACCGCTAACAAAATTTAGGAGAAAAAAAAAATTCAACTACACTTCGTCGAATAAAACATAAATTTAATGAGCAAAGTTTTTTCTTTTCAAAAGTTAAAAATCTAAATAGTATGTTTTTGTGTTGTTTTTTGTTTTTTTCTGTTTCAATCCTAGTTTGTTTGAAAATAAAAAAGATTGTGTACAGCATTTTTTGTTCCTGTAGAAGCAATAATCTTTATAGAAAAGTCACCTATAATTGAGAAGAATGAGAAAACGTAGAGAAAGATACACGCAAATACGCAGGTAAATTAATAATAGGCGAACACAGTGAGATAAACGCGTCATTGATAACCATGGAGATATGTACTTAAATAAATGACTAAAGAAAAATCACTCAAATCGAATCTTATTTATAGACACACATGTACTTATGTACAAAATTATGAACAGATATTTAAGTACAATGCTTCCAAAATGCACATACATATATTACTTGTTACTTGTATATACATACCTATACTATAAGAGTAGTGCAATTTTATTATTTTACACGAATTTATCTGTAATGATCGTATGTACATAAAAAACCTTTAAAAATTAATTAATGATTTTCGATGAATACGAACTAGTCCAAAGAAAAAAAACACAGTCAACGTTTTTTTTTTTCTTTTTTTCTTTTTGATGTGACACGGAAAACTTGAGGTTTACATTTTATTATTTCACTTCACTTCTTTTTTCGTACATTTTCGCGTTATTTGATTTCATATTAAGTACTTTATTTAACCATAAATATTTTGATGAGTTGCGAAAATATCTAGCATTTATGTACACAAATATGTCAGTATGTCACATGCACTTCAAAAGAAGACTGATTTTGAAAAAAAAAAAATCATTTTAATTGAACTTTAGGAGTTTTACATAAATGCATTATTTTATGTGCATATAATGTATACGTACATGTGGGTATACACGCATATCCATACGATTAATTTGAATGACAATTCGATTTGGTATATGTATACTATTCGTTCTTTATTAATTTAAATGATGACCATTATGATGATGGATTTATACTGTAGAGTAATATGGAAGGTGTGTGTATAAGAAAAGGTCAAAGTATCTGCAAAAATATGATATACAGTCTCTAGAGATGAAGGTTATAGGGCTAGAGTCTACATTTAATCAATTTTCTTTGATTGATTTTTTTATAAATTTTAGAAAGTAATTTTGCAAACTTTAAGCCTCATTCAAAAACCAGCGTAGATTGAGTAGAGTATAGAATGGGCTTTTTAATTGCATTCACAATTCAAAGTAGAGTGGCGTTATGCTATTACATAGGAAAGATTGAGAATTGATACACAAGCTATAAAAAATTTCAATATAATTTTCCAATCATCGTCGTCAGATTAGAAATACAACCTAACCTCACCCTGGCTCTTGTAAAATCCACGCTGGTCGGAAAAATTATAGCAATAAAGAATTTCTTGCATAAAAATAAAGGAGGTATGATTATGAAAAATCCATTCTGGAGTGAAATCCACGTTGATATGTAAATGATAATGCCCCTTTAAAGTATGTCTGCAGTCCCGAAGACTTATTACTGCCGGACAACCAACCCAATGCATCAGTATCACTGTAATATTTGAAAGAAAATTATTTCAGATGATTGAAAATTACAAAACACCATACTTTAAATATAAGAGCACAGTCAGAATTATAATCTAAGGCCAAATCTCATGAAAAGAAAACTGAAGAAGATCGAAGAAACAAAATGGTTATTGAGAATGTGCTAGATTAGCTATAGAATATCTAAATGTTTCAAAGATGAATATTTGGAAAAAGAAAATTATAATGTGCAGCTTTTAGTAGAAGAAAATATTGTGAAAGAGGTCAAAGCCCAGATTCAGATTTTTAATGCCAGAAAGTAAGTAGAATACTATTTATACAAGAGGCATTTTCTATTCAATTCATCCCAATAATTTCGTAATATATTCATCTACTATCACATATGTAAAGTATATATATGTACATATTCACATACATATGTGAATGGAAAACAAAGTTCAATGAAATTTTAAATTTAAATAGAAAATGAATTTTTTTTTTCGAGTCCAAAACAGACAGAAAACACCTTCTGATTCCAAGAAATAAGATTCTAAACAAATGACATTATTGTAGGTATCATAATGTGTACATTACACTCGTAATAAATTGTAACATTTTATTAATTGCTGAACTTATCAAAAATAATTTTTCATCGTTCTTATATAGTACCTACATCAGTATGTGTGTATGAGTAAGAATAGTAAAATTTTTAGTAAAACGATTAACAATAATAGTAAACATATTCACAATATTTCAGCAATTTAATTTTAATTACAAAAAAAAATATGTAAAAAAAAAAATTAAAGCACTGTAAAATGATTCCAAAGTTTATAAAATCATTTTCTTAAGGTATGTTCACAACTTAGCTCTGATTAGAAATGAAATGAATTACGTGCGGGATTAGAAATGGTGTTCATAATTCATCATAAATTACCGTATGATTGCATAGTAGTGTATTGGAATTGATAAACAAGGAGTGGTAGCACGTAATTTGTTTTGACTTTTTTAGTTCGATTTTTGACAAAGTGATCATTTCAACTTTGATTTTTCATAGCATGTAAGTTGAAACGAGTTTGAGACAATAACATAATGTTTTCAATATAACTTTCGCTATCGTCAGCGTGAAAACTAGAAATACAAAACCTAATCTCAATCTCACACTCTGGATTAATCTGGGCTGAGCTATAAAATTTCTTGGAGAAGATGTAAAAAATCTAGTGTGAAACCTGGAACGTAATCTGGCTATAGACTGTAAATGTGCCTTTATACTGTATTGGTATGTTGGGTACTACAATTACTAATTGTCATTATTGTTCTTATTATTATTATTTTTATTAATGTTTAATTAGATACGAGTAAGTATGTATTTATATATATATTATATTATATTGATTTTATGCTGAATCAAAAAATAATAAAATAAAATAGCTTTAAAAAAAAACCACTCTAGCAAATATCCAATCTAATTTTTGTGTTCATAAATTTTATTTTCAATTATTTTTTTTTTTGAGGACAACGACCGACCTGAGAATATAATGGAATAAGCTAAACGTCTATATCTACATATGTACAAACTGTATGCACATACACGTATTTTTGTAACCGAAAATTAATTGACAACGAGAACGAATAACAAGAAATTAAATAAAATCAAATAAAAATATTATAGTGTAAGCAGATAACAGTATATTAATTACTGCTACAAAAACAAAAACAACAACAATAACAATAGCAGCAAAAATAGTAATAGTAATTGTAACAACAACAACAAGAATAAATAAAAAAAAATTAAAATAAATTTAAATTAAAATTTATCATAACATTGCATATTGTTTTATGTCCATTTCATTTTATTTTATTTTTCTTTTTTTTAGTTCTAATATGCAATGCAGAATATGTGAAATTTCTCATAAGTTTTTTATATAATAATGCACATAAAGTACAAATTTTTTATATCCATATAGGTATGTAGTAAATGAATGTATAAATGAACTCAACAGGTAAAGTTTTTTTTTAAGGAAATTTACGCATATACTAACTTTAGTCTATTCAGAATACAACGAATGTATAATAATAATGTACAAAGGTCGTCGCGATATGGTATGGTATCTCAACTCAATTCAACTGGAACATGAAAAAATTTGTTCGCATATACACACATATAAATGCACGTGTATCAAGGCGTTGATATAAAATGTCACAAAAAATCACATAAGAACGTAAGTACAGTACAACAAGCAGTAAGGGTTTTTTTTTGGTTTTTTTTTTTTTCTGGTGGATGACAATGACCATCATCGTCATCGTATATTCGTTGATTTTTTTTAAATGATGAATGTGATTATAAAGCGAAGATACCGTTTTTTATGTTATTTCATATGTAGCTCAAATAGCAAACAATAACAAAATGAATTTAATATTTTTTTTTATTCTCTTCAAAATATTCTTACATTTTTTACGAGTATTACACTACTACTACTGTTGTGATGTACGGTTTATGATCTCTTTTGATATTGTCATTATGTACGAAAATTGTATGATTTATGAGTATGTATATGTCGTACAAAATTAACTAAAAAACAAGAATTCATTTATGTTATGTATGTATACACATAAATTTATCATCATGTACCTACCTGCTTTTTAGGTGACAGACAAAATCAAAGCAGATATCTGATCTGCCAGCAGAAACAGAAATCTGTTGGTGTATGCAGAAAATTAATCTGCCGCAGTCACAATTTCAAAAACACATTCAAAGCAGATTATGATGTCAGTTGTTGTCATTCATATACTTATTCATAGAGTAAAGAGATAAGCTTTTTTTTTATCTATGCTTATTTATTGTAATTAAACTTGTCAGTCATACTTAAATATTTTTCTCTGCAGTATCTAGCAGCTAATTTTAAATTTTAGCCATTCTTTATCTGTGTTTTATTTTTGCGTGTCATCTCATTTTAATCTCAATTCTCAATTGAAATTGGAGTTTTTTTTTGACACGTGCTTAACCTACGGAATGCTAGATGGACAGCATAAGTATATTTTGAGATTTTACTGTGCCAACTGAGCAGAAAATTTTTTTGCTCAGTTGAAACTTAAATATAAATAACTGAGCAGACAGAAGAAGAACAGAATTTGACATTTGAATGATTGATGTGTTTGTTTTTCATGCAAGTGTATGGGTGATTTCGTTTTGTATGTTGGAAGTTCAATTTATCAAATTGACAAATATACTTATTTTCAACAAGCTGAGAACATAACAGTGTTTTTTTTTTTCTTTCGACTGCGCTCATTTATTGAAAAGAAGAAGGAAAATGATTCAAGTGAGAAATACAAGCGAGCAAAAACTGAGCTGAGAAGCGAAAAAAAAACACGGCTATTATTCAAAATCGGTAGCCAACAGATTTTCTGTTTGGATGCTTCTGATGCCGTCATTAAGTGTCAGTATCAGTATTCATTTAAAAAGCACTAAACGATATGCAAATGCCGCGATTGTAGCAGAATATTCTCTTGTTTGTTTTGATTGTGTCTACCGCCTTATCTGATACTCAAACTACATACTTATATACAAGAAATATGAAAGCTGTCTGTGTAAATATGTGATCATTTTTTCTTTTCTTTTGTTTAGCTGAATAATTGGTAAAGGAACACCATCCATATCTAGATTTAAGTTTTTTTTTTCTGTTTTAAAAATTTTATTGTTTTTATACTTCAAAAAAAAAAAAAAAAAAAATCAGATGATATGTACATATAGTATGTACATGTATGTAAATGCATGTACAGTGTGTGTGTATATTTTTTTACTTGGAACTTGTTAAAAATGTTTTTATTATTATTATTTAAATATTTAATTTTTTTTACGATCGAATTTTTTTTATTACAAACATTCGTACAAACTAGTAGTGTTTGTAGTGTTCTTAGTTAGCTAGGTACAATAGGTTGTTTCTCACTGAAAAACTTATTCTACTAAAATGCAAAATATTAAAAAAAAAAAAAAGCAAACAAAACGATTATGATGATGATAAAGCAAAGGTAAGGTCAAAATTGTCGCTGTACAAATACGAATACGTTTGTACACACTACGAAGTACAATATGACAATCTTTCTTGTAATAAAAAAATTATTAATATCTGAGACAGTTATTATTATATTTTGAATATTATTCTTTCAAAAAAAAATTATTTGTAAAAAAATATATGTATGTAAGTACCTACATATTTGTGCATTAAATTTTTCACGAAAAGATATGAGTATCGGTATCCACATTATAAGATATTCAGATAAAAATTCTATACATATACACCTTAGTATAATTTTATTCTTTAGAAATTTGATACTACATATGTACATATTCATACATATATGCACTCTGGTCTTTTGCACTCTCATTTATCTCCTCATCCATATACATAGCATACCATATACGATACGAATATACATATATGTATGTATGTACATGAATGCAGCAAGTTCATATGTGTATATGTACAATTATAGGAAAAGGGCAATGTCTTGAATTATTATTGTTGTAAATTTTAACTACTATATTTTTTATTTTTATTTTTCCAAATACAAAAGACGTTGAACTATTTTTTCCGGAAAAAAATATTTCATTCCAAAAAAAAAAATCATTCATTTGTAAAGTGTAAAGGTAAACAGATGCCTGCATGAAGTCACCATAGTTATAATTCTTTATAACGTAAATCAAGTTTAAAAAGTTTATTTTTTTTAAAAGGAAAAATATTTTAAAAAAAAGTCAAAGCACAGCAAAGCAAAAAAAAAAGTAATAATTTTAAATAAAATTAGGTAGCTTCCTACATTTTTATGTATAACTGCTATGATCACATATACAAACGTATTAACACTCACTCATATTTTTTGGTAATAAGTAAAATAATAATAAAAACGTGACTCTTGTCTTGTGATTTGGTTTTAAAACAAAAAAAGAAAATTTTTTCCTTTGAATTTTTTTCAAATTTCTGTTAAAATCACATTATAACTGAACAGAAATTTTAAGAATTTCAACTCTGTACATATACAAAAAAATTATTATGATTTAACGAGTACAAGTACAAGTACATTTTTTTACAGTTAAATTTTTGTGTGCGATTTATTAATGGTTTTTTATTTTTTTTATTGTTCTATCGTTAGTTTGGAATTCAGGATTTTAATTATGAATTTAACTAGAATTTTAGTATATAAAATATTTATATTTTTTTCTTCAGATTTTATCTAGACAGGTAAATAAGTATTTTCCTACATAAATATTAATTGTGTATTGTAGATATGTAAAGTTATGCATACATATCTATACACAAATGATGTAGAATTATAACTCATGTATGAAGAGTCTGTATCGATATAAGACTGATATTAGGTATAAGAGAAAAATATTTTGAAATCCAAAATCGAAATTGGAAAAATTATTTTAAAGTAAGTCATACACTACACACGAATCACGACAATCTCAAGGGGAAAATATTGTATCATCAAAATCATCCACTTCACGAAAATGATTGTCATTGTCACAATAAATCAAACACCAACAGAAATTTTTTCGTAACGATACGATAATTTCCCGAGAGTTTTTTTATTTCATGAACTCATTATTACCCATTCATTGCCATACAGTATGGAAAAGTATAAATGAAAAATTTGAAAATACCCTCACTACAACAATATAGTTTATAACTCTCAAATAAAAAAGGACTATCAAAAATCTTATCCATTTAAAACCTATTGCAATCCTTTGAAATTTCTTTACATCAAATTTGAAGAATATTGATCCAGAAATGACAAAGTTGTAGAGGTGTAAAGTTTACCAAAATTCAAATTTTAACATTTCTTCCAACGACCACTTCAAACCCCTTTATCTTCTATACTCTTTAGAGCCATCCACCAGCATCCACCATATAAACCTTGGTATTGAGGTCTTCTAACACAAAAAATGCTCAAACGGTCATTTCATGCAGCCAAATTTTCAAACATCGATTACACATAAAACCATGATTAGTTTTTATATACTTATTTAGGATATCAAAGAATATAGATATTTACAAACTTTGTGGCTTTATGATCTTTGAATAATTATTTCAGTTCCATTTTATTCATCTGCGTATTATTATGGTATACGATTATGCGATAATATCTGTGAGTGTGTGTGTGTGTGTTATAAATAATTCAAATGTTCGAAATTATGTTGCAAATCGATTTAATGAATAGGTAATTGATTGATTGCTAGTAATAATTGATTGTCATAATTAAATCAAATACTTAGAGTTGTTTATTCTGTAAATAAAAATTTTAGATGTTTGCACACATATAAACATAATAAAAAATAATTTTTCACAATAATTTTCATTCAATACTTACTTAACACTTAATGATACCAGCTGCACAAATACAAACCATTATACAAATGAATTTCAATTAAATTAAAACAAATTATTCTAATAATAATTTATTATACGTACCTGTATGAAAATTGAAAATTTCAAATAAAATCAAATACGTATACAAACAAGTGCTTAAATGAAAGCTTTAAGAAATAAGAACGAGTGGTCGAATATATGTACTAGTGTGTATATAGGTCGTGTATATGCATTACGATATCGATATTTACAAATTTTTACGCATAAATATAAGAACATTGAATAAAAAAAAATTCATTTTATAGAAAATTTAGTTTTACTCGTACAATACCTCCTAATCATAAAATTACGAAATAAAAATCATTAAGGCTATTCATACTTAATGCTTAAAAAGCGTGTAAAGCCAACTAAATTTACACGCTTTTGATAAAAAAATTTTCTACAAGAAGGGAGTAAATTTACCTCTTCAAATTAGTCACGTAATTCCTTTATGAGCATATATTAAATTTCTTAAGGTACACAATGGACGATGAAAGAATCCCGATGCGGCTATTTGAGTGGGAAATAAGCGGAATAAGAGCAGTTGGACGACCTCGCAAACGGTGAGAAAGCTCGGTAGATTCAGACAGCAATCTGAATGGAATTACTACTGATAGGTTTTAAAAATTGGAGAACGCGTATGCGGGACCGGGACGGTTGGAGAGACTGTCTGATGGAGATTGAAACCCAGCTTGGATTGTAGAGCCATTGAAGAAGAAGAAGAATTCATTTATTAAGAATTGTGTAAAATATCTACTGTCAATATATCGTTATCATTTATGTAAGCTGTTGAAGAGTAAATAATGATTCTTCCAGTCTTTATTCATGTGAATGATAAATTAAATCGGTAGACAGACAATACCATAGTTTTTGCTGCCATTTTTTTTTTCATCACTAGAAATAATTCACCATCTTCATTCGTCACTGAACGAAATTTCTGAAATTTCATTTGAACTTCATTCGAATTTACTTTAATGAAGTTAGAAGAATGAAGATGTAATGTTCATTTTAACTTAGTTTTGAGGTGACAAACGGCAAGTGAATATCACTAATTCTCTTTCGTCTATCTATCATATTACACAAGATACGTCGTCTCGGAATGCGTTCACTTAAAACCTGTGTGTGAATTTACTCCAATAAATGAGTTTGCAATTTTAATCTCTAAATAAGTAAATACCCTTAATATGTTATCTACTCGTATTTACTTATACGAGTGAAATTATATGCATTCACATTAAATTATTAAATTTGTATATTTTTATTTCTACTTGTTTGTATACCTACAATATTAATATACCTATAAATTATAATCTGTACATTTATACATAACACATACTCATACATATATTATTAAACATTTTTTATGCATTTATTATGAGATCAAAAAAAAAAAAGGTTTTTTTCTTTATTTTTATTTACATAACTAGACATCTATAGAGATTTGTATGTATTTTATTATTTATTATCATTCATCTTGATTTATTATCATACATAATTTAATCAATGAATAATATAAAATTTATGAATACCTAAATAATGAAAAAAAAATAATAAAAAAAAAAAAATAACAAGAAATTAAACACAATAAACTGAAAATATTCATACATGAATATCTAATTTCATATCTATTTTCAATAATAATGTATGTAAAATTATTTAGATAATTTGAATAAATGAACAAAAATGCAAATAAGAAGAAGATGTATAAAATAACAAGTAAATGAAAAAACAAATTTATATGCACATACAAATATTTTTCTACAAATAATGTACATACATACGTATATGTAGGTACATAAGTACATTTAAATTTATGTAAAATAAAATATTCTATTTCTCTTCAATATATCCATAAATATGTATAATAAATTTAATGTGTGGTTGTTGTATAGACGCCCGCCCAAATAAAATATTTTTATGCATATTTACCTACATATAGGTTCATATTGTGTACCTATAGAAACACATACGTTTGTGTTCATATATTCACGCATGTTTGCTTTGCAGCACTATGAAAAAAGTATACGACTGCAAACATCTTTGTACGTACATATATTGCCCAGTATGCTGGGCCGAAAAAGTTGGTAAAAAATATTTTTTGCTACATTTTTTGTGAAATAATTTTGACAGTGGTAAAGAAATATTGACAGCAATTTATTTACATTATTTTTGCTCCTAAAATCCAATCTCTACCCTTAGCATATACACGAAATGTAAAAATTTCTGCTTCAAAGAAGTATCTAGTATCGTGATACAGTCTTAAGCGCGAAACAGAATTTGCGTGTGTTCAGTGTGTGTTCAGTGTTAAGTAATTATAATTTTTTTTACAACAACGCCATCTCACCGACAGCACAAAAAACACATTTAATTTCTTTCGAGCAGCATACAACATCAAGAAAGGAAAATGTGAAAATGTACTCGACCACTTTCTTTAGCGTCTTTTTAACATATGTAGATTTTAAATGGAGAGAAAAGTTTCTTTCGCGCAGCATACTGGGCTTATTGATAAAAAGGTACGAATTGGTATTATTGGTATTATGTACGTGTTTTTATGCAAATATAAAATTTTTTTAAAAAAATTCATCATCCATTCGTTCAGTCAGTCAGTCAGTCAGTTAGTCAGTCAGTAAGTCATAAAAACTTTCAATTTCGAATCTGTTTTTGCTTTTTATTTACATACATATGTCTTCGAAATTTGAAAAAATTGAAAACGATAAACAATAAAAATTTAACAAAAACGAAAATAAAAAATGAATTTGCCTTATTTGAATTTTCAATTTACCCGTATCACATCTACACATTTCTGCATATGGAAGCATACAAACGTATATTGAATCAACATTAACAGCAATAAAAATTGAACACACTCGTAAAGTAAGTAAGAAGAATTGGAGAAAAAAAAATAGCAAAAGAAATATATCTCAATGGCTCTATATAATATGATCATTCAAAACATGTACGATCTCTATATGTCTGTATGTAAACAAATGAATATTTAATCTAATATTGAAAAACATTATATATATGATGTATGATACAATAGACAAAAAGGAAACAATTTTAAAAAATGAATTGCTAATAAAAACATTAAAAAACTAGGACATATCCATAATTTTTCCAAATATGTAAGTACACACTAAGACTAATTTACATGATTGTATAGCGTAGATACTATATTCATACATCAATCTGTATATATGTTGCACTAAATTTGTACACGAACGAAATATATTATTCATCTAGACACAGATTACCTCTGAGAAATCAATAAAAATTCAATATTATTTAAATTTTTAATTTTTTTTGGATGCTGTTGCTGTGGCTGTGGTATATGAACATGCAGTATGCTATAGTCTTTATATTGTCATTTATCTGACAATGGCAGTGATAAATTTTATCATCCGGATATGTGGGTGTATACTGTACGTACACATATCATATATTCATATGAGCTGAGGAGAGCAATAACAAAACAACTCATAGTCACTAAATTGTTTTGAACATGTATGTACATTGAACATAATCTTGTACAGATTTGTATGTGATCCAACCAAATGCCCATTCACAAATAATTTGGTACCAAAATTAAAGTTATACTCGTACATGTACTCGCTAGTCGTATAGCTATCAATAATCTATGTATGCGAATACGATGTTATTAAAATTGCATTTTGATTTACGAAAATTTATATCTACATGTAAAATTGATGCTAAAAAAGTGAAAATACATAACAAATGAATTTTTTTACATTTAAAAATTATTAGAAATCTGCATGTATTTTTATTCTTTTCACATCACATAATATCATGTACACTCGTACCTCGCACATACTCGTATTTATCTGTACAACTTCACAGATTTACAAATTTTATTTAATTTATACGCAATGTATAAATGTGTTTGTCTTCTGTATGTAGAATTATATCCTAGATTAATTAATTTTGTAAAAATGAAAAATACATAAATAGAAACATATTCCATAGCTATAAGCAAAAAGAGAATTAAATTGACATAAAAATGATAATAAATAAACTTCTTAAGCCGTATATAAACAGTACGCTTTTATACGTTCAACAACAAAGGCATACGCTATGAGGCATGCAGCTGTTGAACATGTTGAATGCAGTGACACATGCCTCCAAATCTGATTCTCATTGCAAGTGCCAAATTGCACGATTGCAAGGATTGAGGATTACAAGTTACAAATAAACGTATATCTTTGCGTTTTTTCTTTCAACGTGTCTATGTTTAACATGTCGAAATACAATACTTAGTTGTTTTGTTAGATTTGTTGTGTGAAGGTTTTGTTGAAAAATACAAAAAATGTCCAACAAGTGAAACTTTTGAAACAATTACTATGCTAATGCTATCGCTTTCTAATTCTTTCACGAATTTTTTTTTCTCTTTTTTGTAAAATTTTCGTTATTCATAACATTTTTCGCATTTTATTCCTTCTTTTATTTTGTGAAATAAGAAATATTCAAATCCCACACACATTCCACTAAAAATTACTCTTCTCTTTCACTCATTTCATTTAAATTCATTGAAGTTACGTTAATGATTATTGTCGTTTGGACAGGTCGGTGTGATTCAACATGCGTTTTCATGCATTTGTTGAATGAAAAAACGCATCGTTTAGTTGCAGCTTTATGTATACCAAAAAAAATACATGTAAGACTACATAATGTGTACGAGGTATTACAGTACTGCTCGCATATTCGTTTGGAGAAGAAAAAGGTTCGATTTACCAAAAATATTTTTAAATTAAAATATTACATATTATTGTTACATAGGTACGGTACAATAAAATTTATTGTGTAACGTATTGTGTAGATGTACGTATAAACGACACATTACAACAAAATAATATACTCTTGTATTCATCGTGTACTTCATATACAAATTTGTACGTACAATGTAATACTCGTAAGTATAAAAAAAAATGATACAAAAAATTAAAATTTTGTTATTTTTGAACAAAAATCAGGCAGGTTATAGGTCATTAGTTTTAGTTGTATTGCGTATACGAGTATAAATTTTTATTGGATTTTATGCATGTGCAAATATCCATATATCCTCTCTCTCTGCATATTACATACAAATCTATCTATCTACACAGTACAGTAATTCTTGATCGTTTTCTTTAAAAGAAAATATAAAGTTTAAAAGCGTTGGCGGATGTTATATATCGACTATAATTTAAAATACTTACTTGCACACAAACATTATGCATGATGTATGTACAAATTCTTATATAATATGAATACTTTTATTATACTTTTTGTGGTTTTATAAATTTGCACGCATATATGAACGTATATATCCAAGTAATACAGATTTGATTAGTGTATATGTTGTTAAGTATAATATGCAATCGTAAAATGCGCAATAAACACACATTAAGGAGATTCATTTCAAGTTTCAGTTTGTCGTCGTATAAACTTCGTATATTTGTAGTTATTCAATTTTCGTAGTTCATTTCAATACATTTACAAATTTCAAAAAAGTTCGAAAAACTACGAAGGTAAAATGTTTCACAGTTTCTATAACTTTTGCATTTCGTAGTTTCGAAGTTGATGTTTGACAGTTCTCAGTTGGCATATAAATGATAATATTATAAAATGAATATGACAGGAACAACTGTAAAAAAACAATTACGAAAAAGTAAACTACGAAATAATTTGTAATGGTCGTTCATGTCAAGTCAACAGAACTACGAAACTTTCATGGTGTAAACACAATTCGGCTTCTAAAAACGAGCAACAAATACGAACAACAATTTTTCAGTTGTCAAAAAGTATTGCCTTCGCATATCATAATCAAGTTGTCTACAGATCAACAGAAAATCGTTGTCGAGCTTTCCACCTGATGCTTTAATTGCAACAAATTCAAATTTTTACGATAAAACCCGTGAAATGTCAATGTTTATTTGTTGTTTTTGTGTTATCTTTAGTTTTTGAGGTGGTATTGAAAATCTTTGACTGCTCAGATGATGAATTGTGTGTGCCCAAACGAATCACACTATGGGCGTAGTTTATCCTTATCGATAAAATTTGACAACTGAAAAATCATTCTCGATATCTGTTGTCGTTTTGAAAGCCCAATTGTATTTGCGTTATAAAATTGAAAAATTATATTAAACTGGAAAATGAAATGAATCCTCCTATTAATATCTGCAGAAATGAATATGTAAATATTCACATAAATTCGTACATTATCTACATAGACTTTAAAGTATGCAACATATGCGCTCATACATATATTATGTGCTATATACGCATATACATATCTACAGAAAATATAATGTACACTCATAATTTTATAAAGTAATGACAATTGACAATTTAACTAACTACCAAGTTGAAAATGTTAAATTTACAAATTACATTTATACACCATCAAGTAAGTACTTCTTATACTTATACACTCGTATATTAAAAAAAACACTTTGTAGCACTGAATATAATAAATTATTCCGTTAACATACAATTCAATAAATTTCTTATAGATCATAATTATTTTTGAGTATACATACATATGTGTATATGCACATATGTACGCTATATCTATTTGTGTAATAAATATGTGCGATTATTTGATTTATAAAAATAAGGGAAAATATAAATTTAAATAATATTTCATATCATACATATATCATGTAGATTAAACATTAAACGCATTAGTCGTATGTGATTGTACCAAATACGCATACAATACAATATCTACATGGACACATTGAAAATTTTACTCAACAACAAAGTAAAATCCTTAAATTTATCAACAAAAATTTTTTTTATATTATATTTTCATTCAAATAAGTGTGCATATGTGTTACAATCTACAATATGCTACTACACACAAAAATCAAAATTTATGTAACAATAAATTCAATAAAATATGATTTTGAATGAAAATTTTTGCAAAAATTTTATCTTGAATGACCTTCGCCTATCATGGACACGCGAATAATTATGGACATAATGTAAAATTTTTTAATATACGAGTAATACATAAGTCCTGTCTGCCTATTTAGTAAACGAAATGTGAATATACGAAAATGAAATTTCGTTGATATTTAGTTCAGAAATTTTATAAAAAATTCAATGTGTAAAACATGAGTACACAAATTTAAAAAAAAAAATCTATAAAGAATGTTACATTCTTTTTCTATTATGTACATTACTATATAGGTATGGAAAACTTTAAAGAATTCACCTTTAGTTCAATTTCGACTTCAGTTTCATATAACTCCCAGTACCAGTTCATATACATATACATAGATATATGATGCATGCATGTACACATTACATTTTATAATCACATATAATATATAATTAAAATTCTATTCAAATCCTGTCAATAACTATATGCAATTATTGTAAATTTATAATCATGTTCATGTAATTATCTCAATTATACAATGAATCTCTTACATACATCAGCACATGTAAGATACAAGATATTAGTATTCACGCACGTAGTACATAAATTCGAAATTACTTTTAGAGGTGATATTTAACAAAAATTTACTATTTATTTTGGGAACTAATCAAAACGCATATAGGTACACTCCTCTCATACGTGGGTAACACTGTGATCAAAAAATAAGGTTAATTTTTCATTTGAATTTCACGGATACCATAATATCATGAAGTTTCAGTTTACTGTGCTTCTTTTGCAATAAATAATAATATCTAATAATTGTTTGTGTCCTAGTAGCAGACTGTCTTTGCATTTATACAGAGTTTTATGTTACAAAAATGAATTTTTACCACAATAATGCACCGCGTCCTACACTGAATTGGTTCTTTCGAGGAAATTTCAACAAAAATTCGCCTTGTACCGTTTCGCATACACACCACACCGTATTCACCGGATTTAGCATCATTCGAGTTCTGGCTGACTGTTCAATAAACTTAAAAGACCTATCCGAGGACACTATTTCGACTCGATTGAGAAGATAAAAGCCAAATTCAAGAAATATATTGAAGGCCATCTCAGGAAAAGATGTGGATGTTACGAAGATTATGGAAAAAATGTTTACTTAAGTAAGTAAATCATTGTGGTGGACGAGGAATATGTAATTTAAAGACGATGAAGATGTAAAGATTTTTCATTTTATAAACAAATTAACTTTACTTTTGATCACAATAGTATTTTTCATAAAAATTTGATTTTCAGTTTTGATTTTGAGTTTTTTTTTAAGTTAATTTTTTAATTCAAGTTTTCATTACAATCTTTTTTATATATTTTGCTTTCGTATGCAGCATTTGTATATATATTTCAATTAATTGTCAAATTTAATAATCGTTAATGTTAAATAATTTTTTAACAAATGTAATAACACTTGAAATTTTTTGGTATCTGTATCAACCAATTAACACTTCATATACTAAGTAAGTATATGAATGAATGAATGAAATACATATAACTGTATTTTTATATAAACATATAAATGCAGCTGTATGTACGTACATATGTGCTTATGTATACCTAAATTTATCCAAAAATACGTGCACAGAAATATGAATAAAAATAAAAGGTTTGCATTCATATAAAATTTATAAATAATATATTTATAGTTACCTCCACATATCTATAATAATGGATGTAAGTATGTATACACATCTATAAATGAACATTGCGAACCTACATGCTTAACGATCATTTCATTGCATTTAATACAAATTCAAAAATAAAAAATAAAAATCCTAATATTAAATTACTTTATTTGTACATATTTCACTTGTAAATAAAATATCGTATAATATTAATTAATTATTTATTATTATTGCTTATACTATAGCTATAGAGTTTAACTATATACACACAATACACATATCATACAGGTATAGATTGTTACATATACTCGTAAATGTTGGTATTGGATTGGTATATATTGTATAGATATATTATTGTAGATTAAATGTACACTATATAGTATATTACACACTTCGGTTGAGTTCATCATTACCATTAAATTCGCGATCAAAATGAATAGATTTATTAATAGAATTCAAGCGGAATCTAGAGCATAATGTTGAACCGTTGAACGTTAATGTTTACTGTTTAAGTCCGACATGAAGTCTCTTGAATCATACCAATTGTCAAAATTATATATGTAGTCATATCATGAGTTATTGAAAATTAAAAATTTATAAATTTAGTTATAACTCATGGTTCAATCATCAACTATAATCTACATAATCGGATAGTATTTCATCATCATAAGTTTGACAGTCAGTCCATCGTAGGCTTTGTCTTACATCAAGCTCTGTTGCTATCTATCTCTATCTTGTGCAGCTACTTTCTTGTGCAGATAAAAGTGATAAAAGTGATAAAAGGACTCAGATTAAAATAATAAACTTCATTTGAATGTTTAGATCGATCCAATCGTAATCATGAACTCAGCCTGTATATATTATGTGTGTTACTTTTTTTTTCTATTATTTTTTTAGCATCATGTCTATGCACTACATTTCATGTAGTCATGTAATTGTATGTTCATATACATAGTAGTATACATATTCGTGCATACATCTATCTATATATATGGGCATTATGTATAAGTACCTCTTATAATAATGTCTAAAATACATGAATTTATTTAATTGCGTAAAATATGTAATATGTAATGTTCACCTAAATGACTAATGTGGCTCTATTCATTTGGATTTATATGTACGAGTACCTTAGTATGTCTGTATGTAGTACATATTTATTTCTTTATTTTTGTGCTTTGTTTTGGTTATTTTTTTTCTTTTTTTTTGGTTTCAGTATCTGTTGTTTTTATTTTTGTTTTATTCCGTTGATGTATATTTACCTACATTTTGAATTATTATTAAAGTTAATTACAATTAATTTTTATAAATTTTTTCTTGTCAGATATTTAGTTTGTTTTATTCATTTATTTTTGTTTTTCTTTATAATTTTATATTTATTTTATTTTATTTTTTGGTATATGTTTTGTTGTTTTATACTTTCAAACATTTTTGTGTTATATATTTTTTTTAATATGTTATTTAGTTTTAATTTTATTTTTTGTTTTGGTCAATACATAAAATGTATGAAAATAAATTATTATAGATTACAACCCTCATCGAAAAATTATATGAGATTCGTATAGATATCTATCTCTATATCATATGTCTACATTTTACTGCAAGTAAGATAGGCACCTATTTATATGAACGAACACTAATTTGTGATCACTTGATCAATTTAAATTTGTGTGGATATTTATATAATATTATATAAATATGTTATATGGTTGTTACACGGCAACAAATCAATATAAACATATACGCACATATAAGCAATCGTATACACTACGATAGTACGAGTAGTATTCCACAAATATTCGTGTGCACTCGTATTTTCATTTTTGAGAAAAAGTTGATTTCCTCTCTTAATGGAATTCGAATATTGAACAAAATAAAACACCGAAAATCAACTAACAACATTCATTACTTTCTCCTCTACTCTATACATACTCTAAAGCTTTGGAGGTCATTGACTGTTACAGTACTTATAGTAAAAGCTACGTGAGTACGCGCAGTATTCTACACATCATGTGTACCTACTCATTTTTGAATGAAACTTCGAGTGATCCCTATGAGCATTGTAAATAATATGCGAGTGCTTGTTGTGTTTGATCAACAAATATTTGAGACATTTTCTTTAAGAGCTTTCAAATATTTAGCAGCTATGTTTTTCTCTTGTCTTGTGGTAGGAAAAAAAGAGATTGGATAAAATGATATTGACCACAACAAAAAACAAAAAAAGCACACGCACATAAGTAGACGGAAAATATAGAAGAATAGAAGTTCATTATTAATGAATTATTGAATTAAAGAAAAGCAAAATATAATTGCATATTAATTTTATATAAATGTACGAGTGAACACAATGAACTAATCATACACATATTATTCGTACAAATTTTTAAATATACAAAATTGAAGTTATTGCATTTTAAAAATTTTTACAAAAAAGTGTGTTTTATTTTTGACTTCATTTATATTCGAATAATACATTTTTAAAGGTAAAATAATTGGTGTATGCATCATTATTCATTGCGCGAATTCCAATTATGAATACGAGTATGTATCTATAAGCGTACATATTAATTACATACATATAAGTAAAATATGTACATATACATTTTCAAATTCATATAATTCACAAAAATACAGACATATTAATATAAACGAATTAAGCTTAGTACGGAGTTCTAACCGAATTCCGTTCCCCATGCAAAATGCATGTAAAAAGATTTTTGCGTCTACTTTTTGTTTTATGAGTACGCAGTTCGAACGGAATAAAATAAAGAATGGAAGACTTTTTTCCGTTCACATTGGAACAGAATAAATAGTTGGACAATTATTCATTTCATTTGTTTGGTAATTTTGGCAGCACAAAAAAACAGCTGTTGCTGTCATGTATTATTATTTTTTTATTATTATTCATTGCTTTACAGTCCGGGCTCCGGGGTGAAACTTAGCCTCCATCATAATGTTCCTCCACTGTTCCCTATCTTCCACCGCCGCTCTCCAGTTCACTACGTTCATTTGCTTTAGGTCCTGCTCTACATTATCTTTCCATTTTGTTTTCGGTCTGTCATGAATTATTTTTCATTTATTCTTCTCATTCGTTCATCATAAATACGATAAAATTCTTCATACATTTATTTTTCTTCACGCTATATTACATGAAATTTTTGGGACATGTAATTCCATTCGAACTCACCGTACTTAGCTTTATTAGTAAACGTGTACATCCATTCACTTAATCATATATTCACATCTGTATTTAAAATGTTTACTCTTTTACAAGAATAAATGAAATTTAAAAGTGTTAAAACTGCCGGTCATTAATAGTATCCATATATATAGTACATAAAATTCAAATATAAGGTTTATAAAATAATAAATTGTAAAATGTTTTTCGTTATATTTGACTCGTAAATATAATATACATATACAAGTATACAGAAAATATTTTTAACTACTTGGACCAATTGTTCATCGAACCATATCACTATCGATTTCTTATAAAAAAATAAAAATATAATACTTAATGTACAATATAATAAAATAAATAAAATACCCGTAGCATTTTATTAACTAGTTTCTTAAAAACAAAAAAACAACAAAATAGAAAAATGTAAATATTAAAATTTTATAAAATTAAAAATATAAAAAATGAGTAAAAACACAAACGTATACGTCCATGCATACTATTTATACTACAAGTATCCTATTATTTAACATTTAATGTATGTATTATAATAATAACTGAAAAGATACACTACACAATACGTCTTATATGGTAGACAGACTGCACAAAACCAATGATAATCCATTGCTAAGTTAAGTTAAAATGATCATTACATCTTCATTCTAACTTCATTGAAGTATACTCGTAATTTAAAATCAAGTTCGAATAAAGGTTCAGGAACTTCATTCAGTGACAAATGAAGATTATTATTATTTTTATTTATTGAGGAGAGAGGTCAGTAAACTGCACACACACGAAACTCCAGGGCCTTTTGGCCCACACCACCAATGAAGATGGTGAATTGCGAATTTCCAATGGTAAAAAAAAATGACAGCAAAAACCACGATTTGAAGCAGAGTCGTTTGTCTATAGTGATTTTCAATTATGAATGAAAACTGGAAGAACGATCATCGAATCGCTCTCGTCTGTCTACCATATTACACGTATAACAAAATTCAATTTTCTGTATTGTCTTCATTGTCGATTTTTTTATCTACAATTTGTGTATGTGGGTGTGTTTGCTTTAGTATTTACATATTTGTTAATTTTTTTTCTCCTAAAATAGTAAAACAAAAGCAAAAAAATTTTAATCTATTATATAAGAGATATTTCGTTATAATTGTTTTATCTCTTAGGAATATGTGTATATGCACATATGTATGTATATGCAAATATGAGCTATCTGAAAAGTTTCTAGCCGCGACAAGAAGATGACTCTTCTCGTCGAATTCGTTTTTATATACGGCAATAGTAAATGCTTTTTAAAAAGGCTGTAAAAGTTTAGCCAAATCTTTTTTGTAGTGAAATGCAATTTAATGACGGATCTACAGAAATCAAGTCTCTCACCTTTCCTACTCTACCCTATCCTACCTTCTTGTGTGGTTGCTGTTAAACTTGACGGAGATAGAGTAACTAATCACTTGTGGAAATCAAACATACATACCCTCTAAAGTAGAGGTTGGAATTTAGTCTAGCAACGTGATGCCGGAAAATACATATTGTTACGAATCCTTATCATGATGGCTAAGGCTGAATTTGGGCTGTAGCGTCATATGAATGAATGAAGAATTATATTTTATATGTAAGAAATATATATCACATGTTCAAAATACGTAAATAAAGGACATTTGCACATAATATATAATACACGTCATATAAGTACCAGTGTATGTGCATAAGTAATAAACGCCTGTATACAAATTTTCTTTCTGAAACATGTAAACTCACCCCTCTTACATATACCAATTCATAACAATTTGTAACCTTCAACCCAGCTTAAACTTTCTTTATGTAATTAATTCGTTTTATTTTTTCCTCAACTCATTTATATACTTTTTTTTGCTTTTCCATTCGTTTTATTATTTATACGTGGATACATAATGTTGGTACATTAATACTGCTACAACATAAATGTATATCCTGCAATGATATCAATTACATATTATATACTCGTATCCATAGACTACACATTAATCTATGCTCGTATGTAAATATTTAGTTTTATAACTGCTGGACTGCTGATATTCCTTTTGTTTATTACAATTATTATTAATAACAAAATTCATTGTACTGCATATAGTATAGATATTAGATATTAGATATAAATGCATACATATTCAATATTTGTAAATAAGTAACATGTGAATTATATTGCTCGTATTATCATTATGATGTTTTCATTTTCATTCTCATTTTAATTTAAATTTAAATTTTTCATTTCTATGCAGCTTTACTCTACTCATACGTATCTATCTCTCTGTATCTATTTGTCTATTATTATTATATAAAATAAAATATTTACAAACATACACATAATCACGTATATATTTAAACATTTTAAATTCAAAAAGAAAACGAAAGTGATGTAAATAAATTCACCTTTTATCACGGTGTGCTATATTTTATTTTCGAATAAAAATAAATGTTTTTTTTTTCTTTCTAACCAAAAAAGTTTTCAGATATTTTTGTTTTCTTTATTATTTTTTTTTTAAAAAAAAACTTTATATACGAAATGCATATAATTTTCAAATGCATATGTTATCTAGCTATAATGTACATTTATTTTCAGTTAAATTAGAGTTATAAATAATATTAATAAAAATAATAATAGAGAGAATTTTTCATTTATTTATAGTACGCGATCGAGTATATTTTTTATACAATAAGTTTACTGTTTTAGTACCTATCTTTGTAGTATTGGTAGTATGTACATGATGTACATCCATAATCCATAGTCCACTAATATGCATATAGGTATTGTGGTATTGGTATAACGAGGGTTAATGTATGTGATACCTATACCTCGTATAAGTGAAATTTTTACAGAAATTCTGTTTGAAATTAAGCAAAAATATATAATCCCTCCTGGTATTCAATTTCTAAAAAGTAATATTCGCAACTTCATATTTAAAGCATTTATGAACAAAATTTATATCGCTTTAACATTAAATCGATCTAACAAGCGACGTAACTCAAAACGATTTAGCTGTGATTATGACTGGGTTTAAAAATCGATCTACTAAGTAGTAAGTTGAATAGTTATATCGATTTGAAAAACAGAAATGTCAACTTTATAATTATTTTGTTTTGTTGCAGTGATTTTTTGACATATAACAGATTCGATTGGCTAACTTGTTTTTTAATTCGTACTTCGTGTTTATGAATAATTTTCAAATCGATTTACAACCGTTTGTAACGTTTAATACAATTGTTTTGAGTTAGATCGACTTGAAAACTTTACATCGATTTGATATGTGTGGTTAAATCGTCGTATTTTAAGTCGTTCTAACTCAAATCGTTTTAAGAGGTTTTAGCTTAATAAAGCAGTGTTTTCCTTCTCCTATAAAATATAATGTTTGCAGCTTCAAAGTATCATCGTATCACATATTAACCCTCGATATCTGTATCTACTATACAATCATATAAATTGGTAGATTTTTATACTCATATACTCGTATACATATTCGTTATTCCTATATACGTATTTCTAATACAAGAAATAGGTAATATTACTTATATAATTTCGAGAAAAAAAAAATGTTTTTTTATAACCATCGTCGTAATTCAACATCTTTTTGAGGTTTCACTTTTAAGACCACAAGCTCCTCTTAAAAAAAAATGAAGAAAAACAACAACGAAAATAAGCATAGAAAAAAATAAGCAAAAATAACTAGTTTAAATGAGGCGCATAGATCCAAGAAAAGTAGGCAACAAATGTAAGTATATACACAACATGTATGTATTTGTACATAGTCGTTATAATCATAAACACATACACAAATGTGCTGCATCTAATATAAAATTTGTAAATAAATTCAAACATAGTAGTCATCTCTATAGTAGAGTACAGTATCCATTCATCTTGCAGTCTTATTTACATACACACATAAAGGAGTTTATTTGTACGAGAATACATACATAACTTTACATATTTACAGGTATACAGTGATTGCATATATTTATAATAAATTATACACTATATATAATATTGTAAGTATGATGGTGTATGAAGTAATAATAATAAAATTAATAGTACACAGTATATAGTATAGACACTACATACATAGATACAGTGAATCAACAAAGTCAACGTACATGAATAAAACTTGGATAGAAAATAATATCATAGCTATTCCATATAATCATGGTATTGAATTTGTATTTGTATATGTAAATGTGCAGTCATCGAATCTTTTCTACTATATACGTATGCATCTATATTTTTTTGTCTGTATCTTTCATTTTATTTATCTATTTTTTATGCATCGCAGGAAAAATTATCTATGTATCTACGTATACATATTTTTCTATCCACAATCATCCACAACTACTATACTATAGTTTATCAGTATATTTCTCTATATTTTATATGGACAACCACAGCAAAAAGTATAGAAAATAAACACACAAAATAAAACAAATATATTTGTATTAGTATTTGGCTCGTTATAAAGTATAAATGATTGCACTGCTGCACGAAGCACGAATATATACAGTACCTACTCGTACTCATATAAATTTGTATACTATTTTTATTATAATTTTGCTATTTATTGTGTTACCTGTAGACTGTATATCATAACACAAACATACTTACGCTGGTGTATAGCACACACTATAGCAGCGCAGATATTTTATTATAATTGTACTAATACCTAATACACAACTATATGTATACTACATCATTGCGTTTTTTGTTGTTACGTCGATGCAATTAACTCAGTGACCTACCTTTTAAGTGAAACTGTTATGTATTTTTATTATGTATTACATTATAATAGTGGCTATATATTCCATACAATATACTATACTATTATTTATATTTTTTTTTTAAAAAATAAAAGTGAAATAAATAGTAAAACAACAGAAAAAAATTATAGAGTTATACATATACTTAATTTTTTTTTTCATGTTATTTTTCACTTTTATTATCGTTTATAGTTTTTATTTTATTGTTTTCTTAATGTTTTCTTTTGTTTTATTTTTTTATTATTATTAAATAATAGCTACTTTTGTACTTTTTATACATATACATATGTAGTTGAATTGTTTCTTGAGTGGCTTATATGTCATATGCACACATGCACCAGAAATATATATGAATAAATGTTTAATTGAATAAAAAGAACATTTTTTTTCTGTTTTAAATGAAAGTAAAAGAAAAATGCATTTGAAATTTTTTTTTCAAGGTTGTATGATCCTTTAATAATATTATATAAAAAAATTACATATTTGAAATGGATCAGTATAATATTATAAAAACCAAAATATACGAATATGTACATATGTATATAAACACAAAAAATATACATAATAAAAGAGGTGAATATACAATTTTTTAAAGTATGTAGTTGTTTCTGTATAACTATGTACTTCTTCTTCCGGTGGCGCTACAGCCCAATTCGAGCTCTGCGGCCCCCTGTATACCTTGTCTCTAGTCCTCTCTATTACTGGTTGCTGTCTTCTGATTCTTAATGTACAACATAGATTTTGCATCATCACTGACTGTTCAAGTACGCGAATATTTATTTAGAGATAAACGTTTAATTTATTTGGGAAAGACTTATGATATTTTTGTTGTACACTTAAGGACTGCTTTTATAGTCAATACTTGAGTGTACATATAAATGGAGCTGGAGGGCCATATACTGTATGAAAGGCTTGAAGGTCTAAAGCCTTTAAATGGAATCCTCAAGGCAATAGATTAACAGGAAGACCACGTAACACGTAGTGGCGTACGGTACTACAGGAAGCAGCGGCAATGAATAAGACATGGAGGGATGTGCAGGAGTTGGCTAAAAGTTGAGTGCGGTGGAAGTACTTTGTGTCGGCCTATGCTACTTGGAGAAGTGAAATGACATAATAATAATAATTTACATTACGAGATGAGCACACTATATAGCTGATGTAGACAAGAGAAGTAAGTTGTAGAAAACCAATGTTGTTAGTTTATTTTCTGTGTTTTCTTTAATATTCGCATTCTACTGAAGAATAAAATCAACATTATTATATTTAATAATGAAAATACGAGTGGACATGATGTAAAATCACACCACATCAATAAAATTGTGCAAAAGTTTCATTTATTCATCTTTGATATAAGGATTTATCGTGTAATATACATATACATATTGCTTATATTGCTTGTGTATGCATATAATAGTAATTGGACTTACCTAAATTTTTTTAAAATTTTAAATTTAACTTAAAAAAATTAAAAATAGAAAAAACATTAAACCCAAGGGAATTACAATCCCAAATATAATAAGTATGAATTATTGATATTCCATTTATAATTTTTATGTACTTAAATACTGGACTGTTCATATACATTTGTACATGTATGTATAATAATTAATTTCATACACGAGTTTTCATGCATATACATATTTATTTTACAGTTATTTAGATAAATATATATTTAATGCAAATTATACATATATGCAATATCTACATACGAATTATTTTTATTATTATATACAGAACGATTAAATAAAATTAAACCAAAATAAACAAATAATATATGTAATTTAAAAAAATTTTAATTTTAAACTAATTTAAATAAAACAAAATATACTTACATAGATACTTGTATGAATGTATGAAAAAATTATAAAAAAAGAGGAGGGTAAAATAAAAAAAAAATATTCGTGACAAAAATATAATTATATTATTTATTTAATCACTTTCATTTTCATTCGTATACCTACCTTAGGTACATTTATATGTACTACGAGTATGTACATAAATATGTGTGCAATTATATACTGACACTTATTTACATAGATATAAATGATATAGGTACCTAAAAGGTTGTTCGAAAAGTATAGTTTCGTTTTTTCCCAATAGAGTAGTTAATTGTATTTTTTTTACAGCCAAATTCACACTTTAGCCGCATAATCTTTGTGCAATATTTTGACAGATAAGTAATATAACAAGACTACATTTGTGAAAAATTGCTTCTACTACGCAATAGTTTTTGGTTGGTGCAGATGCCCTATCAAATATGGAAAGTGAAAAAGCAACATTTTCGGTACCTACCTAAGTATATTTAAAAATGCCGTGCAAGTATGAAAAAAATTGTCCGATACGTGTGGAGAAGATGAACTATATTGTGAAAACGTCAGTTTCAAACTGATTTGCCAAAATTTCTATCCGAAATTGAGTGAGATGCATCAAGTTCTGAAGAGCCATATATTTGAAGCTGATAAAGACACCACTACAAATGCATTAATTGATGCAAACCGACAATTAACAAGTCAGAAGATCGCTGACAGATTAAATTTATCAAATTCGACTGAATTCAATTCCATAAAAAATGAAAACGAAATCACTTTCCGAACAACCTAATAATATATTCATAATATATTCGGATGAAGATAAACAAAACAGTAGGTTAATATGCAAATACAGATTTATCTGTCTAAAAGTGTATAAAATATACCATTTTACTCATTGTGTACTTACCTATAGACTTATTGTAGGCTATATACAGATATAGTGCTTTTTGTTAAAAATCCAAAATATTCATATTTCTCGTGTGACTTACTTTTTACATTTTGCATTGTTTATATTTTACACATCCGTACGAGTATATAGTTATATTCATTCATTCACATTCATATATCATACACATACACTACGAGTACTATATTATACATATGTATGTACATTTATATGTATATTCAAAACATATTTATTATTTATTTTTAGATAACATAATATATGAAAAGGTGATATTTTCCACAGAATTGCATGAATCTCTCTATACATTTACGTACACAAGATGATTAATCGTATATAAGTATAAGATTTCCTTCCGAATATACAAAATAAACTACTTATGGACTATGATCTACCTATACATATGTGCTATGCAACATATGAGAATATATCTAATGAAGAAAATAACGAATTCAAGAAAAGAAAAAAATAAAATTTAAAAATATGAATAATAATAATTTTTATTTGCGGATGCAAATTACCTACAAATATACATAAATAGATACTAGTACATTTTTATAATAATAATAATTTTAATGAGACCTTCTTTTTTTGTTCACCTCCTCTATATAAATGTATAAATGTAAAGTACATTATTTCACATACATTTATACAGATCTCTTATGTATGAATGCAATTTTCATCCAACATACAATTGTCATATTGTACATATAAAATGTATGAGACACATATATTCGTAATATGCACAAGATGCAACGAATATGAATACTATAAGTACTACAGAAATGAACCTACTTACATATAAGTATGTAGTTGGTATTAACATATTATGGGAAGTAAGTACGAAAAGTAGATATATTCATACTCTTACATATATGGTAATTTTTGTGCAGAAAAAAACAAATTTTCACAGTTTTATTTTATATATTCTTTTAAATAAAATTTATGTTGATATGTATTTTTTCTCGGTTAATTTTTTATTTTTATTCTCATTATCTTGTTATATTATGTGTGTGTACCATGTTGTGTATAAGTACAAACACTATATGTATATGTGTATAATGTTCGTATTTTGATTAATGCAAATTAATAATAACATTTCGCGAATACAGATCGCAAACAGAGACAAACAAAACAACAACAATATGAACAACAACCGACTATGCGAATAACAATCGAAAGGAAACAAGTAATAATAATAATGATAATACACAAACATAAGTATAATATAATATGTAATGTATAATAAATGAAAAATGCGTGGAAAACCTATGAAAATTAACGACTATGTATAATGTACTTTACTTACCATAAACGCTTTACATAATATTTGAATAATATTCGAATCTATGGTTGGAGGTATAGGTAATATCCTAATATTTACATACGAATTTTAACTTATGTATATAACTTTATTTAATTATTATTTGAGTAAGAATACGTGTGTATATAGTACATAAGATACAGATCAAAGATAAATTTAAAATAGATCCAGTCACATAATATGTATGTAAAATTTACATAACAACTTATGTGAGACCTCAACAAGTAAATATCTAAAATTGTTCATCTATTATTGAATAAAATATCTCAACTTTATACTATATTCTTATATGAATCCAGATATAATATGACACGGAATATAATAAAAAATTTAATTTTGTTATAACACACTTGTACATTAAAATGTGATCGTTCTCGGTAATGCAGATCACATTTCGGTCTTTTCAATCAGATCTGATTATTTCAACACCAAATTTATTTCAATTCAACAGTAAATGTAGTTCAAATACTTAATTTGAAGCCAGTGCATATAGTCTTATAGGTGTCTAATCTGATACTAATACTAATAATAATAATAATGATCTTAACTCACGAACTTAGTTTCCAGAAACTACCTGTATTCAATCGTTTGTTTGAGAATTTGAGATCCTTTTTGCATTTTTACATGTACAACACATGACACGCGTATAACACTTGTAAATGTTATCTCTTCAATACAAGAATACGACAGGTTAGATTTCGATTCCCTTTTTGTTGTCTCTTTTCTAACTGTCATTACTCCTAAAGTTCACTCAGCTTTTAATGAGAAACAGAACATAGATTGCTGCAAAAGAGAGCTTAGAAATACTGATTCGAGTAGACCTGCTGACGACAAGTACATTACTCACCCGCACCCGTTGAGCACAATAAAGGTATATACTCTTGTCGTATTTACCGTTAAGTTAAAAGTTACTTTATAATTTCAATATGTATGGTAATGCCACGTTGCATACAATCACAGATACAATAAAGTGATTCGACGTATTTATTAAAATGTTGGTCAACTTTCAACTTTAAAACATGATTATATCTTAATTCGTAAATGTATGTTCAGCTGATAGTTTTTCACCACTTTATTTTTAAACAAAACAAAATGTCAATTGAATACATTTTTCATTTCATTTCACTGCGTTTAGTTCTGCATTCAGAAATACTTTAAGTGACATTTCACTTTCAGTTTAATCCCCATTTTTATAAAAACAAAAATGAGTGTGCTTTTCTTTCACCAACAACTCAGTAGTTTTCAATCCACATTAGACTGTAAGGTGGATAGAAAACATGATAGAAAATAGTTACACCTAGCAGAAATCACCTCCATGATTGAGCTCAGGTCCAGAAATGGGCTGTTATGCTCCAATATGCTCCGAAGAAATGCTATAGTTTGGGAATAGTATTGCAATTATAGTATTATGATATCAAAATGGTTTGAATACAGTTAAAACTCTTCGATTTTTTTCTATTTATTACACTAAAGTAATGGTTTAACCGCATACTAAAACAATGAAAATTTAATTTTTTCAAAAATATAAAAAATTCTTAAAAAGTGCATATGATCAAAATCTTGAAAGAGAAGTAACACATTTTGCATACATTATTTATTTTATTTTATTTATTTACTTACTTTTTTGGATTTTTCACAATTAATTGTAGGATGAACAGTCAAAAATCATACATGTCAACAGGAAAAAATTTAGAACGGATACCAACAAGGTACACATAATAATATCTAATAAAAGTATATATCTATAAAAAATGATTTGTGTGCATATTACATTATTCGTGTTTACGTGCGTCTAATATTTGTTTTTATTTTTATTTTTATTTTTTTTTTTTTGCTACCGCCAAGACATCTCTGCATAATTAATATACAAAAAAAGTAAGCATATGAAGATGTCTTATTCATATGTAAGATTACGTACATAATCGTATGTGTTGTATATATGTTTTATATGATTTTATTAAAATTGACATTTAGAATTTGAAATTAAAAAACATTTTTTTTGATTATTTTCTATTTTGTGGTTGTTAGAAGAAAAAAAGCACAGCATCATAACATTCAAATATTAAATAGACAAAGAGTAAGTAGGTAGAAGAAATAATATAGCGGTAGCAATATTATTATTGCGGGCATAAATAAATATTATTAAAGGTATATTTTACATTGTATTGCGAGTAGTTCTTTTAAAATGCACATGATGAATCGCGAAGTAGAGTAAACATTCGATTCTATGAACATCCCAGCCAGATCCCAGTAGTATAAACCACTGGATTTTTTTCGATTCAGTACTCTACAGAGGAGAACTGCTGATTGCTGAACCTGTCTATAACGTAAAACGTACGTTAAGTTTAGAGTAAACTTTGTATGGAAAATGAAATTGAAATGAAATAAAATGAATAAAGACAATTGTATACAAGTTTAATTATTTATGCCTGCACTTGTTCAATGTATGCTCTTGCTTATGCTTTAGTTAATGCGAATGAGAACTGAATGGAATATATGGGAAAAAATGAGAAAGAAAAAACGAGGGATAGAACGAAATGGAGAAAATTTGTAAAAAACCTATGTTCCTGAGAGAATATACGCCAATACGGGTATCATCATCATCACACCATTCATTCACTATCATCAATGCGAATTGAAAATCGTACTGACTTATACAAGTTTTCGTTCAGTGTGCATATTGAGAAGTTTCAATTCAGTTAGAGAAGCTGAGCTAAACTAAACGAATACGTGAAGTGCAGTGCAGTGAATTTTTTGTTTTTTTAAAATGATAAAAAGAAAACATTTCACAGTAGATAAAAAACTGAGAACTGACCTCATTCTCATAATAAATAAATAAAATAAATCGTTTTTAGCGAAGCAATATCAAATAATCTCTTGCAATACTGAATGTTTACTGCAACGAATGTCCACTGCAGTGACCAATCCTAAATATCTACCCTGTGTCTATACTAGCAGTTTTACGACTTTTTCTAAAAATTCTATGTGTAAAACTGGAAACATGTCAAAATTATCATTACTGCAATATTTTGTGAAGAAGCAATAATTCCCTGCAAAGCAGAAGCAATATTACCATCCAGAAAAAATTACCGGAAATGCAATGTCTACACAGCCAATATCATCCATATTGCCATAGCCAACCATATATTGCCAGCACAAACTCAGGTTCAGGTTTACTCTATCGCGAGAAACTGTAATAAAAATATTTGGAACCCGTATATATTCGCACAAATTGAACGAATATGAACACACAATATCACAATCTTATCCGCAATTAAATGTAGTATGTAAATCATCATCATCACCATCATCATCATTATTTAATTTTTACAAAAAATAATCATTTTATTTAATGGTATAATTTATTCATATTTCATTTACTTGTCGATAAATCCACAAAAATTAAAAAAAAAATTAAATAAAATGCCCACTCAACAATGTTCCTCTATACAGCTAAGCTGCATACTCGTATAAACTCACAATACAATGAATATGAACATGATAACTTACTGACTAACTGACTGAATTATTACCTACATATACGACGATTATTATTATTATTATACCAAATATGAAAGAATCATTACTAAAAATGTTTATTACTTTTACAACTATTATTTTATTATTAATTTAAAAGAATAAGAAATAAACCGAATATAAATACGCGAGTATACGAGTATTTAATACGAGAATAATTATTTTAGTAAATAAATATCAAAAACAAATGAAATAATCTAATCAATACATTCGATATAATCGCATCTATCTATCTGTGGATGAAACATTAATTAAGAAGTGATTCACGCATGCTAAAATAAGCATTATATATATTTTGTATATAGTATAGGTACCTCTAGATATACTGCACAATGGTACGTAACTGAACATATCTGAAAGTTATTCAATCATAAAGTATGCATACAAAATAATAAAACCACCTTTACTGCTGGAACAGAATGTGTAGCTGTATAGTTACGGCTGAACCATGTAGCATAGCTCATCGTAGTATTTCTGAAGTACTGCATGCGGTTATAACGAACAGAATGCACTGGATGTCTACTCGATAACCTCGCGGATGTGGCCAGTCTTCGTGTAGGTATGTATAGTCTGATCTACATACTACTAGCCTAGCTTCTACCTAAACAGGATGAAATAGCTATAGTTTAGAATTCTAAGCAATGAGGAGGCTTTGTTGAGAGTCTGTTTTCTAGAAACTTAAACAGACTACCACCTGCAACCAACCAACAACCAACAAATGTATGTAGCTGATTCAAAAATGTCAAAATGAATGATCAATTAAATGATTGTTCACACGTTTATTTTTATTTATAATTAAATTTATTTTTCTACATCTATGGAACTCATAATGGTGCCTTATATCAATCACAAAAACTTAAATGTCAATCTGTGTAGCGCTGTAAATTAATAATTTTTGTTAAAGACAAGCAGCAGGCAGTAACTATATGACTCCAACTTTGACAGCAGCTGTACACTACTCTGTTGTTATTAAACATTAATTTATATGATTTCGAACATTGCTGTATGTTTTAGCCGTAACTATATGCAGCTAAATATTCTGTTCCAGCAGTTAATCTTCTTCAATATCTATCAATATTTTTATACCTCAATATAAAGTCTATTATAAATATTCATTTCTCTATTTATTGATATAAAAAATCACCCATAGCAATTATGTACAATATAACTGCCGCACCTTTTATCATATGCATACATACATATGTGTACAGTGTACACGTATAAATATTCCTATCGAAGTATATATTATATGCATTAAATTAAATGCGATTAACTGTAAGTTGTAAGCAATCTCCTGTTTTGGCATTTTACACTTTTATTTTTTCTTAATATTTTACACAAATTCGTAATATATGCACATAATTACTACACAATAGTAATCATGTGAATGTGAATCATGAAATGCATCAAACACATTATATACAAAAACACGCATACATATTCCTCATATATGTACATAGTACATATGTATATTTAATGCCTATAAATTATTTTTATAAATATAATTTTTATTCAATCGTATTTTTTTTTAAATTCGTCTTCGTATTCCTTTTTTTTAATCTTTTTACACAATAATATACTCATAATACTCATACTCATAATAATAATAATAATAATAATAATAATAATAAGGTTAAGTTCAGGAAATGAGAAGAAAAAAAAATTAACTTTTTTATCATACTCTTAGGGTCGTATTCATCAACCAAGATTATCTGTCGGATACTATATTTTAAGCTGCCTATAATTTCAGATTATTCATCAACTTAGATGAAAATTTGCTTTCGGACATCATTTTCGGAGTGTCAAACATGTCAGCTGATTGCGAAAAGTTTGCATTTTTATATGACAAAATGAAAAAGAGTTTATGTGGTGTGATGACTAAATAATGTGAATGTTGTGCTGTTGCTGTTAATAAGAAGGTTATGTTCAAACGATATTTACATCAGTAGCACTCTCAGATTGTCTTTAAAATATTCGAATAAAGAATACTCGAGATTTATGAATATACACTTTATGTCAAATAAAATATAATCTTGGTTGATGAAGATGACCCTTATATCTTTGTGGTTTTTTATTTTTCTCGTTCTTGCATGCATATATTGTGTATGCGAGAGTGATTGTAATATATCATGCGAAAATTACTGACTGATTGTATATACATACATACGCGCATTACTACGTGTGTGTTACATAACTTATCATCATCATATCGGCATAGTATTTTATTTATAGGAAAGAAAAAAAAATTAAAAAATACATTTCGTGTGAAAAATTATTTTTAATTTTTTAATTAATTTATTCACAAAATGTTTTTGTACCTATCCGTTTATATTTATTTATTTATTTGGAATATGATAAATTGGAAAGTATATCCTCTTGAAGGTAAGTATCAAAAAATTAAAAATTAACGAACAATCAGATTATGCTCACGTACATTATTGTACGAATAATATACTATTATGTATATTTTTTTAAAATTTAATACAAAAGTATAACAGTAATTATACACATATAATCGCATTATCTTTATTATTGCGTATAGGTAATTTAATTTTAGAACGTTTAGTCTTCCAAAAAAATTCCCATACACATTATATGAGTACATGGACCTACACTTGAAATTCATTAATAGAGTAGAAAAGAAACGATCCAAATCTGAATTAATTTTGATAAATTGAAAACTCAAATAATCTGAGGATCTATCGTACAATTTATTCACACCAAAACCCTGTAGTATTCAATTTTCAAAATATCTAGCGTGAATTATTAATGAAATTGCAGTGAATTTAATACAGAGATTATGTATAAGGTTATGTCAATATATCGCGTAAAGTCATAAATAGTAAATTATAAAATAAAATAAACATTATATTCGAAGTTAATAAAAGTGGAATTTGATTTTTTTGTCAAAATCCTATAATTAATAATAAAAAAAAATTATCTTGTTATTAACTGTAAAAAAAATGTAAAAATTAAAATGCATTTATCGTAATCATTTTGAAGGAATGTCGATTTGTTACCAAACTTCTTTAAAAATTTTACAATAAATTTTAATTTAAAATTCAAGAAATATATAATTATTATACGACTATAATGCTATTACTCACTGATTTTAGTATTACTATTTTAAATTAATCTGAATCCTTTTGAAATTTAGAAAATTTAACTCTCAAACATTCTCATTAGTTAACGTTCAAGACTTTTTTGCAAATTTTTTTCATTGAACTTTTACACACAAAAAGAACCATTTTATTTATTACCAAAACAAAATACAAGAAAATTCATAATTAATTTTACAATCTACAAGTTATGATAATTTTTTTAGCGATTACTTACTTAATACGTTTAAAAATTTATAAAATAAATAAACTAACATATTATAATTTATTCTTTTCCACTATTCACTTCATTTTGAAAGCCATTTTGGAATTATTTTTTAACGGATATTATATGAATCTGCTTCCTTTCATTCTATGAAAAAGATAAGGCGGAAATATTTTGTTTTATGAGAAATATACGGATATTTTACAGTGTACGTCGTGCACGACGATGATAATTCGGTGTTCAGGCGAAGAACTAAAGAAATAATATCAAACATTCAAACCATATTGCCATCAAATTTATTTATCTTCACATCTGGCTTATAGGTGGCGCAAGTACAGTAAATATTTTCTTAAATTTAAACATAAATTCCTAATGGTTTTTGTGGTTTCTTTTTTAAAAAATTTAATTTTATGAAATTTTATGGGAATTTTCTGAAAAAATAAGTACATATTTTAATTTATAACCGTTAATGGGATTTATTATTTGCATTTTAAATATTCAAATTCAAAAAATGATTTTAATTGGAACTTAGGAAATTTTCAAAAATTGTGCATCAAAAAAATTAATTAAAAATATTTTTCGGTTGAAATTAATGACAAATATCATTAGAACTTCATACCAAAAAGTATGCAATTAATATTTAATTTCAAAATTTTATGCAATTTTTATTTATATTTAAATTTTTATTTCCTTTCTTGTTCTGCATGTTCACACTTTCAAATTCGAAAATAATAAACCAAAATTTTTAATTTTAACGAATTTCCTTCATTTTAGAATAAGATTTTACATCTCATTTTCCTTTTATTTATTAATGCTGCACCTGCAATGTCTGATTGCATTTAATTTTTGTTTTTTGCTCAATTTAAAAATTTGAAAAAATTATTTTACAGACTAAAATGTTGTACATATTCAATAGATATCATTACTTTTGTGATTTTTTTATGTATAATTTTTATTCAAATAAAATTCATTTTTTAGATAAAATTATGATCTTAAAACAAAAGAAAAAATAAATAAAAAACAAACTTTTATTGTTTATTTTTCATTTAATTTCTTTTTTTTTCATTCTTTGGGTGAAGCTGATTAAATAATATTTTTTTTTCATATAAATTTATTTAAAGATTATTATTAGAATAAAATGAAAAAAAATGTTGTTGGATAATAAATTTAAAGTTAGTTTTTATTTTTTTTTTTATGTATATTATTTTATTTTATTATTAGGTATGTATATTGAATTTTTTTTAAAATTATTTTTGTTATTTTTTTCTTTATATAAAATACTATTTTTGAGTATTTAACATTTAAGTATAAATTATTTAATGATTTTTGAATTTTTTTTTTTTTTTTATATATTTAGATATGTCTTGAGAAAATAGAATTTTAGCAATAACGAAAGAATAATTTAATTATATATGTATAATATCAAAATGAACGATATTCTTAATAAAATAATCTAATGTAACTTATTGATTATTTATCAAATATTATTGCCTTTTTTTAATGAAGAAACCGTTGATACTTTTTCTATATACATATAATAATATGAAATGAAAGAAAAAAATCTACATTTCTAGACATGAAAAATGTGATAAAATAATTATTTGTCTAATCCGAAATGCTTTTAAAACAGTCTTCAGTTTAGAATTTTAAACAGAACGTAAAACAAATATAGAAAAATTCGAAATGATAAATATTTTATATTCAAATAATGATATATACATATATGTAAGACCGAAATCTGAATTGTCATCAAATCCACGATCGGCATCATCTAATCGAATCAATCGAATGGTTGCAGGATCGTCAAAATGATTCATAATGTTTGACATTTACATACAACGATTTCGAACTTTTGATTAATATCGTTAAAATTATTGCATTTGACATATTCCAGAATTCGGCCTATGATTTATCGTTATGATTTGGAAAAAGAAACGAGATGATTGATTATTTCAAATAATTTTATAATGTTATGAGTTAAGTTTCGAATTGTATTTTGCATAATTTTCGATGTGAGTGAAAATATGACTGAGAGGAGCATTTATCAACTTACGACAAATTCTAAATGGAAAACGGAACTAATACTATCAAAGTTGAATAAGAATCTACAAAATATGTGCCAACTTTAAAGCGTTGTGATGACTCAAAAACGCAAAACCTTTCTTCAAAAATGGGATCTAAGCCTCTCTTTACCTCTCTTTATTAATTGTGCTAAAACTTTCATCAAACTGTACTACATGTTCCAAATTTCATAAAAATCGGTAGAGTCAATAGCCAAGATAATTGACTCTATCACACATGTATAACATCGTACATATGTATATAATTAAGTGCACACCGGGATACTCAGTCCATTATGGTATGGTATCGCCGATAAGTAATTCTGTCAAATATATCAATTCAGTTTATCATCACTAATTATTTACTGGAGTCTACATTGCTGATTGGCACTTGGCAGTAATGATAAATTTGAGCGAGAGTAGAGTGTTGGCTAGGGCTTGAAATCGGAACATTAAGCGTACCAGTTCAACACCACAATCATAGAGCTTTTAAAGCCTATAATTCACTCAAAAATGTTGGCAATTTCATAAATGCTCTCCTAAAAAACAAAATGAATTCATCAAAACTACTGTTCAATATTTGAAAATTTCATTGTATCAAAAATACTTATGAATGATAATCGATTTCTCATTAATCTATCGAGTATCTACTCTTTTTCTTTTTTTCAAATTCATGATCAACAAATACATACTACTTCTACATATATGACAAGACAATCTCAAATTAAGATGATTTTATCTTGCACTATACTTCTACTAAATAAAAATGTTCGTGCTTATGTGTATAAAAATTAAAAATACTAAAAAAAATTAAGTAAGAAAAAAATAATATTAATTTATGCCTTACCTCCTAGGATTAGTAGAATGGTTCGTTTAACATTATTTTTCATTGAATTAAGAAGTAATTATTATCAATTTAAATTACATTTTACTTTTACGTATTGGGTAAATTTTTTTTTTAGTACATACATAATTTTTTATGTATAAAATACAAAAGATCTTATATAGTTTTTTATTTCAATTTCATATTCATAAATTGAAAAATTATATTTCTCTCTTTCTCTGTGAAATTTAGAAGAGAAAAATTATAATGAAAATTGCTTGATAAATTATAGGAAATTTTGGAATTTCAATTCGAGTTAAGTAATCAAAAAAAAAAAAATGTAAAATAAAAAGAATAATTATTATTGTCATTTACCTATAATGAGAGTTATTAGATGCATAATTTATAAGTAGTTGTTATAACAAATATGAAAATTATCTTATTTTTCTCTTCTCCATTATAAAATTATTTCTCTAGTAATTATTCAATTATATAAAAATTCCTTAAAATTATTGTTTGTGTAATGTTATCCTTTTTATTTTATTTTTTATTATTATTTTCATTAAATGATTTTGTTTTTTTTTCTTTCTCTTTTCATATTAAACGAAAATAATAATAATTATTTATAATAAAATGTGATTATTACATAAGTTAAAATGATTATAATATTATATTTAAAAAGAAAATGTATAGAATAAACGAAAAAGGATGAAAAAGAAAAAATAATAATAATGAACGAAACGAAAGATGTAAGTATAAGGTATGGGTATGTATGAATAGATATATAGATAGTTGATTTTTATTTTAGTTTTAACTTTTTTTCTCTCCGTTAAGTTATTTTTTTTTTTTTTTTTTTTTGAATATCAATTTAAACGCATTGCTCATTTTCACCCTCATCTGGTAAATCAGCATCGAATTCATCTTCGGCTGTTGCTTCTTGATATTGCTGATATTCAGATACCAAATCGTTCATATTACTTTCGGCTTCTGTAAATTCCATTTCATCCATACCTTCACCGGTATACCAATGTAAGAATGCTCTTCGTCGGAACATAGCAGAAAATTGCTCTGAGATTCTTTTAAAGATTTCTTGTATTGCTGTTGTATTACCAATAAATGTTGATGACATTTTTAATCCTTTTGGTGGTATATCGCATACAGCTGTTTTAACATTATTTGGTATCCATTCAACGAAATAACTGCTATTTTTATTTTGTACGGCAAGCATTTGTTCATCGACTTCTTTCATTGACATACGACCACGGAATATTGCAGCTACTGTTAAATAACGTCCGTGTCGTGGATCACAGGCAGCCATCATATTTTTAGCATCGAACATTTGTTGTGTTAATTCTGGTACGGTAAGTGCTCTATATTGTTGTGAACCTCTTGATGTTAATGGTGCAAATCCAGGCATAAAGAAATGTAAACGTGGGAATGGTACCATATTGACAGCCAATTTACGTAAATCAGCATTCAATTGACCAGGGAATCGTAAACATGTTGTAACACCGGACATTGTTAACGAAACCAAATGATTTAGATCACCATAACTTGGATTTGGAATTTTCAATGTACGGAAACAGATATCGTAGAGAGCTTCATTATCGATACAGTACGTTTCATCGGTATTTTCGACCAATTGATGAATTGATAATGTGGCATTGTATGGTTCAACGACAGTGTCAGATACTTTTGGTGATGGTACAACTGAATATGTATTCATAATTCTGTCTGGATATTCTTCACGAATTTTCGATATTAAAAGTGTTCCCATACCAGATCCAGTACCACCACCCAATGAATGTGTCAATTGGAAACCCTAAAAATGATTTAATTCAAATTTAATTTACACAGATAAAAGAAGAATTATTTAAAAAATAAATTTAGAAAACAAAATTTCAAAATATTTACCTGAAGACAATCGCAATTTTCGCATTCTTTTCGCACCACATCTAAAACTGAATCAACTAATTCTGCACCTTCAGTATAATGACCTTTAGCCCAATTGTTACCAGCACCAGATTGACCAAAGACAAAATTATCTGGACGAAATAGTTTACCATATTGACCAGATCGTACAGCATCCATTGTACCTGGTTCCAAATCCAATAGAATTGAACGTGGCACATATTTACCACCAGATGAACTATTTGCAGCTACAAAAAAAAAATAATTTAAAAAAGAATTTCAATTAAATGAGTTATGCTATTTGTATCCAAAATTAGAAATAAAAGTCCATAGATTTTGTAAACATTTTTAGGCGCCCTCATATTTTTCTTAAAAAAAATCAGACAGAAATTGTTTGAAACTTTGCAAGTTTGAATGGCTTGTCTACCATTTGGTAGGAAACATTTTCATTCCAAATCGAAATCAGTCATGTACTAATAGAACATTCACTGTCTCTCTCTCACTTCTTATCTCTCTCTCTCTCTTTCCCTATTTCTTTGATTGTTTTTTATTATTCTTACAAGGAAAATTAAATGTTCAATCTTAAGGTCACTATGATTATGCAGACGACGGGCAAAAATAAATAAAATTCAAAAATGTTATCACTTCCGCCGTTCGATATAATACAGTATTTGTCTACCTATAGAATCGTATGTGTGGAAGGTAGAAGTAAGAAGTATGCATACATGAGTGGGTATATAACGGTGTGCAAATATGAAGTTCGATATTTAAAAAATCAAATAAAAATATTTCAATCACAAAAAAAAAAAATACATCAATGATAATAACAATGGAATAGAATATTCCTCGGTGTGCGTGCGTATATGTACTTGAAATACTTTAAAGGCGAAAAAATGCAAAACATTGACAAACTTTAACAAAAACAAAACAAACAAAAAAATTAATTATAAAAACAATAAACAAGAACATATCATTGAATTTTTAAAAATTTAAATCAAAAATTAAATTTAAATTTTAAATTTGAAAAACAAAATCGAATACATATATGTACATACGTACGATCAACTCGTACGTCCATTAAACGATCACGTATATTAGCACTATAGCCTATAGCAGTTCGAATTCGTATCGTAATTTCAAATAAAAATTTCCGATCACGTTAGATCACTTTAAATGGAAGGAAATGAGTAAATTTTTATTTATAGTATAAGCATACATGTACTATACTCCTTCATATATGTACTTATAGTACACTTTAAATGCAACAATATCATGATAAAATCATATATGTAGCTATATAGGAATTTTTATTTATTTATTTCCAATATATTTTTATTGTCTCCAGTCTCTAGAGAATACGTATATAGGTACCGCAATAATTTTAACTAAAAACAATTTTCAATTAAATTCAGTAAAAAAAAATAAAAAGAAAATTATAATATAAAAGCAAAAATTCATTTCATCTAAATTGGTAGGTATACAGTGACCAGTGAATTATGCATGCATACCTAAATGTGCATAATATGATTGCATTGTTTTCATTTTTATGAATTTATTGAGTGCCCATTCGATATGCTGTACGAGTGTATGTACACTTAGAGCCTAATGTTACACGTTCCGATCAGTTATTTTAGCACTACCCTAATGACATGCGTAGATGACTTTAATATGATTTTGATTTTGATTTATTAACTTAATGGGAATACCATCCAATATATCACCGGGTAATGTGTGTAGTTATTAGTTGCCCATATCAATGCGTATTTTACAAATTGCAGTACTTTTATATAAATAAGTCTATCCCAAAAGTATCCGAACTGCATTTATATCTTCGCGCTGAAGCTATTTTTTGTCATTCAATTTTGATAATTTGATAATTCAAAGTATTTTCCTTATGTGTTGAATAATGCACTCCAAGCGGTACATATGTATTTCCATTTTCTGAAGAAGCCTTGTGGTACTTATTTTTCTGAGTGCCCTCTAGTGCATCGTTGCATCAGTTTCAACCGTCTCTCTGTTGTCAAACCGGTGTCCTTTAAGTTAGATTTACGAACCAGCGTAGATTTTGTGCCAGATTAAAATTTTTCATATTTCCCCTTCATTTTTACACAAGACATTTTTTAGCGCTATTCTTTTTTCGTCCATCAGCGTTGATATCATTAAAGTCAGGGTGAGATTATGTAATATTTCTAATCTGATGCTGGCGATATGGGGTGAAATTATATTGAAAGTTTTGACGGCCTCTGTAACAATTCTAATACGGTAATCTAAGCTGAATTGTAAATACCATCTATCCTGGCAAGAAATCTACGTTTGATTGTAAATGAGTCATCGATAAGCAGTGCTTTCAATCCTACAAACTTCGAAGGTAGTTCAGATACTTTTGGAACAGACCTCTTTTAAATCAATGCAAGTATACATTTTACAGAAAATAACGAAAATCGATTTTAATTTTCCATTCAATTAATTCTTGAAATTTTTACTTCTTCTTGCGTTTTTTATTGCATTTTTTTTTTTTTTTGATGTACGACTAATTTACTGAACCATAGAGCCCTTCTTTTTCAAAATACTACTATACATTTACAATATATCACTCCGGCCATCTAACAATTTTTTTTCTGATTTTATTTTAATGATAATACGAATACGAATAAGTACTCGATTATAATTGCAATTACATTCATACTAATTACATAATGTGCTAATAAATAAAATAATAAAATTAAATTGCGATTGATTGATTACAGTGCAAGCAGAATATATACGCAAAATAAATTGTTATAATATGATATTATAAGGATCGTATCGTATAGATAATTGAGAAAAATTCATTTACCAAATTAATTACAAGTTTATCGTTGCATCTACATATGTAAGTATATTTCATCAGTATACATAATGATTATTCGATTATTGTGAATGTTAACTACATTAATACAGGATGGGACAAAAGCAATGTCATAATGTGAATGCTGAATTGACTGCTATTTTTTTTAGGAATGAAAAAGAGAATTGGATTATGTTTTTCTGGAGGGTTTTGTCTTCTTCTGCTTCTTCAATGGTACTACAGTTAGACCTCTATATATCAACTTTGACTTCCAGATATCTCGATCTGCCACTTCCACTTTCCAGTTATTTACTTTGAACAGCTTTCTTGTGTCTTGGAGGATGTTTTCCTTATAAGATATTCTTATCTGTAGTGATACGCAGATGTCTTAATTTCGTATAAAGAAAAAAAGAAACGAAAATAAATAGATAAAAACCAATTCCACTTATCTTATTTCCACTAAGAATTTATCGTAAAAGTCCAAAATATTATGACATTTGACACCATTTGCAAACTATATGACATTAATGACATTCACACTATATGATGACATTATCCTACTTACATTACATTTGCCCCACCCTATGTAATACTAAGAAAATTGTTACGCACATTATTTGAAAATGTTAATATGTACAACGTACACAACTGTTCTAAGAATTCAATGTAATTTTAATTATCTATAGGTCCATATGATGATCATCGTATAACTAACCTATACCATATGCAATTATATGTATATGGACATTGCATATTTTATCTATTTACATCAGTTTATCTGTTTCAATATCTAGTACAAGTTTAAAATGCGTACATACACAATAGTGTAGATTTGTTAAATTTGAATCTATATACTCCTATAGATAATAGCATGTATGTATACGAGCGCATAGAATCAAATTACAGATCAAGGTTTCTGTATATATGGTATGATAATATAATATAAGATCTACTTAAACACTCAAAAAAAAAACAATTTTTTTTTACAAAAATTACATACATATGTCTCATACTACATAAAGTGACAAGTTACATAAATATAAACTCGTACAATAATAATGGTTACATTTATATGAAAAGTAAAAAATTTTGAATAAGAAAACAAAAGAAATATACATACATACATACATATGTACTCATATAAATATATATAAATAAAATTACAAAAATAAATTACAGATAAATGATTGCATATATAGTATATTCATTGGACTGGACTCATTATCATTATTATTATAGGTACTATACTTACGTACTACTACACACACCACCATGCACGATTATATGGTAAAATCATGTATGTAAACGAAGTTCGGTCTATATGCAATTAACATTGATATATTCGAGTAAGTTACATTGTACGTTATATGTTATATACATTTGGTACATATCAGATCAGATATATTTGAACTTGTCGTATATATACTATAAATCAGGTGTGCACTACTACATTGTACTATGATACGAGTATATTCCAGTCCAGTGTCAAGTCAAAATGTAAAGTTATTCAGCTGATTTTTTTAGATTTTTTTGATTTTATTTTATTTTTTTTTTTATTTTTTCTCAATTTTCTATTTTGCGTATTATGTGCTTTGTTTATTATTTTTTTCATTCTCTATGTGAAGTACTGGCAGTACATTTATACATACTCGTATACATATTGCGATTTGCTTTCAAAAAACAAATATTCTGGTATTAATTAAAAATGATTTTATACGAGTATAATATCATTGACATTCATTATAGTACATTTACAAATTTGTATGTGTCGTAAAATTAGAAACGTCGTTACATATACTTACAGTGAGGTACATATTAGAGGTATTCACAATTTCTTGTACGAGTGTAAAAAGTGTAAACTTACACCCAAATCTTACAATATTTCGTGAACGCACTATAGCAAACTTTGTATTGAAAGCGCAAGCAAATTAATAACATGTGTATGTCAGCTAAAATATTATAAAAATAAATTTAATCAAATTACTTTAGCATTTAATGTCAGAATGGCATATACAATAGTAATATACATCGTATACAATGGGTTTCAGCATTGTAAATTTTTACAAGCAGTGTAAGTAAAAATTACATATAGAACATGTTTACAATAGGTATAGGATTGTACGAGTTTACACCGTTTACTATGATACAAGACCAAGCCGTAAATATCCTTATTATGTATAAGTTTTTACGTCTATAATAAATGTTACTTCAAATATCACTTGCATTTAACTCAATAACTTTAATATGTGGTATTGAGAATAAAAAATTCCAAATACAAACATAGAAAAAATAATCCTTAGAATAAATATAGAAAATGTTAGTCTATATAGACTTGTAAGAAAATACAACTGCATATTATGTACTCCTATGTACAAGTTATTTTAATCTATATAAATATACGAGAATATCATAGATAATATAATATTCTGTATAACATACTCGTATTAATTATAAATTAATTTCGTTGCACATGTAATTAAGAATCATAATCAAAGTCAGAATTTATAAACATTTTTTACCTCAAGATTTTGTATTTTTTCTTCTTTTTTTCTAAGTAAGTATTTTCAATTTAAATTTTCAAAAACAAAAAAAAAAAATATTTCTTCGTTTTTACAATTTTAATCCTTTGTGACATTATTGAATAGCTGAACATAATAATAATACAGCAAATAATGAATGATGTATAAAACAAAATGTATAGCTAGTCAATTTTATTTTGTATCAAATAATTTACAAATGGATGGATTTGATTATGTGGTCGACTCTTATATATTTCTTTCCCATTATTTATCTTTAGATCTATGGATAGATTCAATTTTCAAGGTTTTAAGTGTTTATTTTTTTTTTTGAAACTCTTTTCCTTATTTAATTATTCAATAATTTGTTCGAATTTATATTTTGTTTTTTCTAGAAAAATGTTCTCATTATTACGTTATTACTTACCAGAAGCTTCATTATAATATACACTAATCCTTTCTAATTGAAGATCACTGTCACCATGATAAATACCGTTTGGATCGATTCCATGCTCTTCAGAAATAATTTCCCAGAACTGTAAATAAAAAAAAAAAATAAATGAAAACAAAATTAATAAAATTAATTAATAATTTATTTTAGATTCAGAATTTCATATGGAGAAAATTATTCCAAAAAGTACTAAAACAAAAAAAAAAGAAAAAGAACAAATGTAATAGACTGTCATCGAGACCGAGACATGTATAAAAATGATCAAGGATCAAATTAAAATGTGTTAAGAATATCAAATTAATTGTATAAGACAACAGATATTTCAGAGTCCCACATTGCCCTTGCCTATATATTGTCGTTCATATCGCGATCACATTAAAGAATCAGTAATTGAATTTTCATAAAATTTCATTTACATAATCTGTATTATATATAGTATGTACGTCTGTATACTGCACTGTCATTGACTGTATATTATTAGTCAGTCAATGGTACTGTTGTGCCCTATTTAAGTATATTGAAATTAAAGGTTCAATTTTAATTCAAAAATTTTTAGAAATTTTCTCATGGTTATTATTATTTTTGTTTTCTTTTTTTTTTTAATCTCGAATTGTTGCTATTATTGCTATTTGCTACAAAATATTTTCAAGTGCTTCAATATGCGTTTTCTTTATGTAAAATCATCTTCAAACATCAAACTTTCAAAATCACTACATGCATACACCCGACTGAGTACAAACAAGTATTATAACAGATAACAGACAAGAGCACAAGAGTGTAATAAGTAAGTGCATCAAACCAATCAAACCAATTCATATCCAAGTCCAAGTACGTATGTAATGTACTATATACTATTGGTACTATATACACTTCCATTCTATACAATCTTCAAGCTTTGTGAACACATAAATAAGTAAGTATATGTACATATTTTTGTGTTTATAATAAGACGAGAATTTTTAGTAATCAAAAATCAAAAATTTCACTTCATTTTTATATTATTTAAATATTTCAAATTTGTTTTTATTTTTTCATTCATTTTGATTTTCACTTCATTTTTGTTGTTGTTGTTGTTGTTGTTGTTGTTGTTGCTTCTCTACTCTCTTTCTCTTCTTTTTGAACTAAAGATTTTTATATGATTAATTGATGGCAGTCATCGCATAATCATTTTTAAATAAATTTCAATTCTGTAAAAATGTTTTTTTGCTTTTCTTTTCATTTTTCATTTTAGTTTATTTATTTTCTTTGATTTGCTGTATGTTTGATATACATACATATGTAAATCTGTTTGTATTAATGTACTTTTAAATTTGTATACAAACTACGCGATTGTATACTCTGCTAGGTTACAAGCTATTCATTGTAAAGTACGTACAAGTAAGTACTACGTACTACTTTGAAACAACACAACATTCTTTCTTCTGAATAATAATAAATTCTTTTATTGTATGATTGAAAGGAAATAAAAAAAATCATAAATAAAATTTTATTTTGGTTTGAAAAACGAATAAAAAAATTATAATAATTTTTGTTGTCTATATATGTAATTGAAAATTATATTATCCAAGTAGTGTACTCTTTAACTGATGTACATCATAATATGTTTATATGTGAAAAATAATAATAATAAAGAATATATATACGGGAATTTTTCACGCTTTTCATAATGGAAATGAAATATTGCGCTTTGTATATTTCTGGTAATACTTTTTTTTGTACATAAAATGTTTTTTTTTTTATACAAAAATAAGGAAGATATTTTTTTTTTAATTTTAATTTATTTATGAATTTTATTTTTTTAAATAAAAAAAAATTTTTTTTTTTGATTTAAATAAACAGCATGAAAAATCATGAACAAAAATAATTCATTTAACGTATATGATGTACAGAATATTATCATGAATATGGTTGGAAATATGAAAAACAATAAATTCCATTTAATTCTCGTCGTTGAAAGTGTGAAAGAAAAATGGTAAGTGTTAAAATACTGGCGTACTATAGTGTGAAATGTGAATGTTATACAAAAGGAAAATTATTTAATTTTTTCTAAAGAATATTAATTTATAAAAGAAAATAAAAATGAAGTCAACGACAATGAAAGCAAAAAACAACAAAAAAATATATATAGGAATTTTTATTAAAATAAAAAAAAAAAAAAATATATGAAAAATGTATAATCAAATACCTACATACATAAATTTAAATTAAAAAGTCAAGAATATGTTCTCATGGGATGCATGCATTAAGCTGCAAAAAATGATGATTGGTTGAACATTACATATACATAAAATTACATATATGTACATATCTCTTCTGTGTTAGAGCATAATATGTTCACTCTCTCTATCTCTATCTCTCTTTTGTAAATTCAAATACAAAACTATTCGTTAACGCAAAGATATGAAATGCCATAACCTCACTGCATGCACTTTTCTAAGGTAATGTAAAGAAATTTTGACGTTTAATGTCTGACATAATTCATGTCAACGAACAATTTTTAATTTTTATTGAATTTCAATCTTACTTTTATTATTCACATTATTGTTTACAATTTAACGACCAAAGTACAGTCACAATTCCAACTGTCACTCCAATGTTTAACAACGTACCATAACCTCAAACTTCTATTGACATTTAAAAAAGTTCGATTTCAGTATGAAGTTGAGCTGAAATATAATTTCGAATTTATATCTGTTTGTACCTCTTGCGAACGCACTCTATAAAATTAAAATCGAACACACAGAATACAATACGATACGATACGAGTATAAAAAGTATGTAGGTATTTTCTTTTAATATTTTAAATATGTATTTACTTATGTAAATTTCTTTTAATATTCATAGAGCTGACTTTCTTCTATGATCGTGGGAATTTAGAATAATTAGGTATTATTGGCGGCATATAGGTATACAGGTACAAGCATATCAGGGCAAAGCTTATTAAGATACAAACGAATTTCAGTAAATGAAAGTATGATATGAACTTACTCTGCCTAGTATTTGGTATACCTATACAATACAATCGTTTGCATATTTGTACTTTGTAAATATTTATATGTACCTTTTATTTACGAGTATATAATAATCTAAAAAATATTACATGTATGATATGCAGATACCTTGAATATGTACCTATCCTATATCGAATTTGTCTGTCTATCTATATCGTTATGTCTGAAACGATTTTTTTTTTCATCATATACATATTTTACATCAGTTTAATGCATGAATATATAATGCGATTATCATAAAATTTTGCATGCTACATACAGTACATAATGTTACATGTACGACTACGATTGTAATGCATACAGAGAGATTATGATATTAAAGTGCAAATAAATTTATGTAAAAAAAAATTGCATAAAATACAAATAATGAAAAAAGTAAAAAAAAAATACACAAGCATTTATGTACATATGTTAGTTTGTATGTAAATCAATGTAATTCTAATGTATATAGGGTAAACGTTTATAGTATACATGGAGTAATATGAGTGAACGTTTTGAATGTTAAATATGCGAATTTGTAAAAAAAAAAAATGATTTTTTCTTTAATTAAATCGAAAACATGGACATATAGGTAACTCTATAGCTATTTACATACACGATTATGTGCATAATAATTGTAAAAAAATTAAAAAACAAAAAAGAAAGAAATTGAAATTGAAATAAAATCTGATTCATAATCGTGTGTGTAAAATTACATGTTTGAGTAGTACATTTATTGCATATTTTATTGGAAAAAAAAAATAAAAGTTTTCACTTGTCCTTAAAACCAATAATAATTTGCATATTTAAAGTAAAGTCTGTCTATAATTTTCAAAATGACACCATATACAGATAGCTATACCATTTGTTTACTGGAATAGACTAAAAAAAAAACTTTTAACAACTTTTAACTTGAAAAGGATTTTTGTTACACACGTTTTCATTGAGTTTGATTGAAACAATGTTGGATTCCACTGGATAAAAGTATATAAATGAATTCAAATGAAATTTAGTTCGAAAATTAGGGAAAGAATTTATTGTAGTCCTAATTTAGTCAATTACGTGTATTTAGTTCTTTCATTTATTTTTCTAAAAACCAATTGCCAATAAATTCATTCATAAATATAGAGTTGGGGTGTGTTCACAAACATCAGCATTTCTTGAGAACTTGAGAAGAACTTAAAATGTGAATTTTAAATCTGACATTGGAGATTTGGCAGGATGAACGAATTGATTTGTTGCGGAATATTATACTCCGTACAATGTGAAAGCACTGCATATATGTAGATTGTAATATCAAAACTTTGCAAAACTAAAAGCAAAAGTCACATGAACACAGCCTTAAGCATGAAGAAAAGGCGTAAAAGAAAATGGATTTTATAATACGAGGACAATTTATTTATCTTCTTTAATGTACACACGTGTGATTGATTTTATTTATTTCGATTTGTTCGCATTTGATGTACTTCAAACCGAAATTACTTACTACATGCAGATGATCATCTTAACATGATAATCTTAAAATCATGTATTTTCATGTTACGTATACTTCAGGCGATAATTTTGCACTTTTATAAAATGGAAAAAAAAAAAGACTAAATGTAATTCATCTTCACAGATCACTTTACTTGTTACGAAAACTAAAGGAAATGAATATGCAAAATATCTTTTCTTTTTTACATTAATTTCTTTTCACCTTTTTAATACTTTTTACAAGAAATTGGAATATTTTAATAATGAAAAAAAGAAAAAAAACATTAAAAATATCTCCCTTTATCATCTGTAAAAAAAAAATAAATTACATTTTATGCGCATGTATAGAAAGCAAGAAAAGGAATAATTTTTGTATAATCATATGATCTTGACAATCACTTATGTAAATTTGGTAAAATGATTAAATGACATATGCATTATATTGCACTTCAATTTTTGATAAATCAAAATTTAAATAAAATATAATCCCTTCCTTTTTTTATTTTCTTTCGCGTTTTGCTTTCTAAAATTTGCTTTATTATTGTTAAGTGCTTATATTTTGTTGTCATTCTGGTAAGCATTTTATAGGCAAATTGTATTGGTGGTATTCGCATTCTACTAAGAGAGAAAATCAACTTTTTCAATCAAGAATGAAAACACGTCAAGTGCGCATGATGCGTAGAATACTGCTCGTATTATCATAGCTTCTACCTTCTACTATAGGTACTGTTGTGAGTGAACAGTGACCTCCACTGCTCAGAGTATGTACGGAGTAGAGGAGCGAGTATTGAATATCGTTAGTTGCTTTTCCGTGTTTCGTTTTGTTCATTATTCGCATTCTACTAAAGGAGAAAATCAACTTTTTCTCATTCACGAAATATGAGTGTACTTGAGAAGCAAGTATAAAATGCTGATGGTTGCTTTCCGTGTTTTGTTTTGTTCATTATTCGCATTCTACTGAAGGGGAAAATAAACTTCATCTCAAGAGTGAAAATATACGAGTACACATGATGTGTGAATTACTACTCGTACTATCGTAGTCGTAGCGTATGCAATATGTTTCTTTACAACCACCAAACCATAATACTCTTATATTATATTACATGCAGCACAATTTCTACTATTTATGCATTTGAAAAATAAAAAAGATCTCCATTCTTCTCTTCTATTCAATCACGTACTGTATCTGTCTGTGTATATACGCAATTAAAAAATTTAAAAAAAAAAAACACATAATCATCATCATAATCATTATATCAAATCTGAAGAAGCAATTATAGTTTAATAGCCTAATAGAAATCATCCAAAAATACATGATTTAATTTATCTACACTCCTCCTGTTTGTTTTTAGCAGCAGCAATTTATCACAATTAATTATGTGTGTACGGAATGAATATTAAATAAAGGTATCACTCCTACCCTGGATATACTCGTAGATATATTTAACTAATCTAATTTAAAAAAAAATTGTAATTCGATAAGCCCTTAATATAATAAATTATCATCTAAATTAAACACACACACACACACAAAAATACACACGCAAGAAGAAAAAAATATTTCGTCACCATTAACTATGTGCATTACATGTGCAGTGTATATAAATTGGTGTATAAAATGCATGCCGTTTTTTTTCTTTTTTGTCTTATTTTTGACAATGCTGATGATACCATAAACAACTGGAAAAAAAATATTTTTTCTTTCTTCTCGGTTCTCTATATTAACAAGAGAAAATAAAAATAAATGAAAATGAAAAAGAATAGAAAAAAAAAATTCTTATAACAAACAGAAGTATTTCTTATTCTTATACGTAAATATTCTACCTCCTCCTACTCGATTTCCAGTGTAAATAAATTGTTAATTTTGTTTTCTTTTTTTTTTTTTTTGTATTTTTGTGTGTTTGTGTTCTTTTTTCTTTTATTTTTGGACTAAATTGTATACTAGATTTATTGTAAATTTTTAAAATACTTATTATATCTTTTTAGATGCATGTATATGTTGTAATAATAATAATCCTCTAGGAAAAAAAAAAAATAAAAGCAACATCACACATATCATTATGTCAAATTAAATTTAGAAACTTTTACAAGTATACTAAGTATGTATCTCCATCCAAACAAACACACATTGAAAAAAACATAAAAATATAAAAATTTAAGGAAAAAAGAAAAGCAAAGAGAAAAACAATAATTTTTCTTTTCCGAACAGCAACAGCAACACTATGGGTCAATTTTATTTTCATTCTTTTCAAAACACAAGAAAAAAAATTTTTTTTTTAGTTACTCAGTTTATAAAATTCTACCTTCTACATATTGTGTGCGTGCGGATGCTTCTACAAACATATAGACTCGTATTCTTCGACCAAGATTTTTCGTCGAATTTATTTTAGCCGAATATAATTTCAGCTTGTTCATCAACCTAGTTTAAAATTTGTTTTCGGACATCATTATCGGAGTTTCAAACATGTTAGCTGATTGCGAAAAATTTAGTATGTACTTTTGTATTACAAAATGAAAAATAGTTTATGTATGATGTGATGGTTATAGTGAGTGCTGCTACTGTTACTGTTGTTACTATTTAATAACAAGGTTATGTTCAAACGATATCCATAGTAATACGTAATACCAATCCCAGGTTGTCTTAAAAATATAACGAATAGTGTTCAATCGAGGTTTGATGTGGTGACTCCTCGTTTTTATATTAAAATTTTTACAACGTTTATCGTTTATGTATCCTTTTAAATACATACGAGCAGAGTACATAATAGAAACATTATTTTGTGTGCATCTTCATATACGAAAGTACCTATATCCCTTGTTCTGATCGGGTAAAAATAAATTTCATTTCTTAATCATTTTGTGTGAATAACTTTTCATTTTCTTGTTGTTTTGCTGCATATTTTTTTTTATTTTTGAAAAATTTTCAACAATTTTTTGTTTTTTCTTTACTATTTCCTTGTGTTCTCTTTTTATATTCTTTGTATAAATTTATTATTTTTGTCATATTTCACATTATTTCTTTATTTTTTTATATATAATATACGAAACATGTAATTTTATTTCTCCCTACATTTAAACGAGTAGTGCATACATATCTATACCTACAATAAAAAAAAACAGCACAAAATCCAAGAAAAAAACAGCACAAATGTGTATATGAATCTATATATTCGATCGTATTTTTTGTTTTTGTTGTATAGGAAAATATTTTTTATTTCCAAAAATAGAAAAAAATTTCTTTTTAATTTATTTAAAAATATTTTTGATAGCATAAAAGACACACACACACACACACACATATATATACACAAATTCATACAAATACAAGACTTTTATACAAATTGATACACAAATGTATAATTTATAGGTTGTATCTACACGCGCATATAATGTACAGAATGTTATGTTTGGTACATAAATTAACTGATGATAAACGCCTTATGTACATATACTGAAATAATCTGAAATGCATCGTGTCTTCTTTTAATATGAATGTACAAATCTACATTAAAATAAAAAATAAAAATTTAAATGTAGACAAGATACTATACTTATGTGTTGTGTTTTTATGTTTTGTGCACTGTAATATCGTTTATTTATAACTTATTCTTGGCTGATGTCACAAATCTTTTATCACTTTATGGCTCCCCAAAAATCTATAATAGGTCTAGAAATAATATTCTATACTGTACGATGGTATCTATACACATAAAATGATACTTTGCATCATGTATTACAAAGTACGATTACCTACATCGTACTATATTATATGCATCATCATCGGTACTATGTACTATATCTATATACACTAAGCATATGTATCACGTTCACGTATAATGTCTATCTATCCTATTACCGGTCGGTATATAATGTACCGGCAATGCGATGTTATTACAACCATAAAAAAAGCAATTTTCAGTTGATATTATACCACATTACACGCATTATAAATGTATGTACAAATAGAAGATACTCTTGGGTTACATTTTTATGAGTTGCCTCCTATTTATTGTGGAGCATCTAAATTTATGATTTTTTTTAAAAATTTCTTTGTTTCTTGTTTCATATCTTTTTAGGATATTAAATTTACATTACGCAAGTATCTAGACAATAATCTAGGACATTTTTGAAAGCTATAAACTGCACATCGAATTATCTGCTGCACATTTTTTTTTTTTCGTCATTTAGTCACAATTTTAGTTATATATGTGTGTCCAAAATTATCATAAAATTTATAAATTCTATTGCATCCACATTATTATGCGTGTATGTGTACTCGCAAAACGAGTATGTTCCTACTTATATGGATGTGAATCGTGTTAATTAAAAAATAACATGGAAAAATAAAATTAGTAAATAATGTTTCAGGAAGTTATAATCCATTGCCAAAATAACGATTTTTAGAAATAATAAAAAATAAAAAAAATGAGGATTTTACACTTTTGTCATTATGCCCACAACACATCATTCATAACACATCATCATATCACCTTTTTGCTATAGGTTTTTATGTTTTAGACTTTATATGCGTAATGAGCATCATAATGAACGAAAGATAATATATTTCTTTTGACATAATCGGGTCAATTTTAGTTAAATATATTTTTTTTTTTCTTATAAGTATACCCAAAAGGTGGCGGCATATACGCTGCAGCTATAATGAATGAAAATATCACTTTGAAAAGATTATTCTTTGGGATCTTAAATTTCCTACGAAATTATGTTTAGGTAATTTGCATTTTATTTTTGATTTTATAGTTTTTCTTTCATTTTTTATTTGCAAAAATAGCAAGAATGAATTTATTTTTTTATTCTAATTTACACAATTTTTAGATTTTAAAAAGATAATAAAAAATGCACATACATAAGTAATATGCAAGTAAGTATATTTTCTACTTTGAAATGCTTCGAGGTGGTGAACAACAAATTTATTTTAAATCAACTAAAACTCATGGCATGAGTTATTTTTAGATTTCCCTTTTTTCGAAAATTATGCTTGTTTATTACCACCACTATAACAAAATGATGATGATGATAAAAATATTTTCTTTTTATTAAAAATCAATTTGAAAAAAAAATTACCACATTTTATAATATGCACGCAAATGCATAAATAAATACTCTTGACATCTATGAATGTACATAAATATAATACACATTGCAAATTCTATGGTTCTATACCAAGTCCTACATGAATGTAGAATATTATTAACCGTAGGATGTGTGCAAGTACTCTAAGTTGCCTGTATGTACGTAAATATATAAAACCAAAAGTCTGAGTTTTATGTTCAGTAATGTACATATATTAGATTCGTAATTGTGTAAAAATTGCAAAAACTAAATATAAAACTTAAATGAATAATAATTATTGTGACTTTTTTATGGAGACAAAAATATGTATAAGGAGAAGGACTATTATGTGTCGTCTATCTGTATAGATGCAAAAAGATGTACAAACTTTCAAACATGCAGACAAATTATTTATAATAAGAAACAGCTAAAATAAGAAAAATTTTGTAGACTTTGTTTTTGGTTTTATATTTTTATGGTACAGTCATCATAATTTGATATGTATGTGTGTGTGTGGAGTATAAAATAAAGTTCTATTTATATAAAAATACGTATACATACATTCTTTACGTATTTGTGTGTGTTTGAAGAAAAATTTATTCTTTCAAAACTGAAGAAAATAAAAAATTGATTTTACTTTTTATCTGTTCTATAATGTGCACACTAAAATCTTCCTTTCAGATGAGTCATAAAACATAATGTATCAACTAAAATATCAGAAGATGACTAAGAAAAAAAATACTATTTGTAATTTCGATTGTATTTTGCAAAATTTATTCCAAAAGACAAAAACAATAAACAGAAATAATTACAGGATAATTTTATTTTTTTTTTTGGCACAAATATTAATAAATGGAATTTTTACAGGTACCTACGTGTACATATCTGCTATTTAAATTTCATATTAAAGGTAAATTACTATAATTAAATTAAAATACTGTGTATATACAGTTATTTAAAGGAATATTTAATAATTCTATAGTCTCTATAAACATAAATAATATGCATTAAGGCATGTTTGCATCATGTAAAAGTCAGAATTTGAATGAGCAATATGGATTTCGACAAAAATATCAGTTAACATGTACCCGTACCCGTACTATTTACGAGTATTTGTACAATTTTTCTCGCACATGTACAAAAAGCAAATATTTCAAAGGTTTTCATACTACAAAGAATATTTATTTTTTTAATGTTTTTCTCAATCATACATAAATAAAAAATGGCTGCTACATGATAATTTATTAAAAAATGTGAGAGTGAGATCTACATAAAGCGCACAACATTTTAATAAATAAACTAACAACTAAGTACAGACGTACAACATTCTTTGATAAATTATGTAACGATGAAACCTTATTGTCAATGATTGAGCTTTTCTCTCCTATGACACATCAATGATGTATGACGAGGCGTCGTAGTTCGTAAACCAACAATAGATTCCTAATATAAGGCGCAGTGAAATGGTGAAACCAATGAAATGGAAACGTCATAAATCATCAGAAAAATGATTAATTGTCAAAACTAAGTATTAATTTTGACTCAAATTTTGACATTAAAAATTGTCCTAGAAATTTAATTTTGGAGAATGTATAATGCCCAATTCCACAGAGAAAGATTAAGTTTTAAACTTTCGCTTAAGAGATGTTTTTATTTCACAGTGGAATTTTAAATCTTAAACTTTGCTAATCTACCAATAGACTTGAGTCACAGTTTGAGTCTTTTATGTAGGTTTAACTAAGCTCAAGCTTAAACATACGCTATATGCAATTGGACATAAGAGTCGATTTTATCATTTTTTCTGTATTGAAATACGTATATAGCGAAATGTAATCTTAGCTTTATAACTTTGCGTACATGTCTGTTTATTTATTAAAAGAAGAAATTTTTATTTTGCATGTGTACGTACCTATTCAACATACAGATTATATAGGGAATTGCATGTTACATGCATACTATAAATATATAAGTACTAATCTCACACGAAATCCATCATTTTCAGATTGAAAAAATAAACAAAATAGATAAAGTCAGAAGAAAAATTGTAAACGTTGTAGGTAATAGGTACAGTGTACAATGTACAATGTGATATGAAGGTGGAAAAAATTTTCATCAGAATTGACTTCAAATAGATATTATGTAATATGTAAATTGAAATTGAGTTCATTATTTTTCTAAAACAAACAACTTTAATCATCGTCATGTCCTTATATTGTGTTCAATAAATAAATTTCATTATTTGGTCGTGTTGTGGTCTATTGATTGTATATTTCATGCATATGTTTTCTATATATCTAAGTTCAGGCACTTACATGTGTTATACTCGCATGTAAGAAGGACAATAGAGTTTTCAATTTCATTTGTAGCAATGTATGTATGTACGTGTATATATGCAGTCATATTTATTTTTATATTCACAGACCAAATAATATTAATTAATTAATAAATATAGTTCGAGTACATACATACATACATGTACCTACATCTATTATGCACAATTGCATGTCTCCCCGAGTATTGATTGTTGTCAATACAATTACATTAATAATTGAAAAAATTTTCTGTATATGCGCTATATTAGTATAAACACGTACTGTAAACTCATGAATATGCATAGCATATACTTACTTATATCAATGTATTTACATGTACGAGCATATAAAAAATGACAATTATGAATATGACATAGTGATTACTACATTAGATTATTTGTACCTTCAATTAGGTACTCTATAATTTCTATTTTACATTAAAGTTACATTCACAATTCAGCCCAGTCACATACGAGATTAGATGGTATTCACAATATTCAGCGTAGATTACCGAATAGAAGACTTCAAAACTTTCAATATATAATTCCCCCTGTCGTCAGTGTCAGATTAGAAATACAATCTAATCTCAATCTTGCACTCTAGATTTATTTGAGCTGAGCGGAAGATGGAATAGCTTCTTTGAAGAATATGTGAAAAATCTAATCTGGAATGTAATCTGGGCTGAATTGTAAATGTACCTTAAATCTACATTACACTTTGTACCCACAATTTTAACGTTTCTTTTTGTTTTTCAAATTTCTGAAAAAAAGAAATGGTTCCCAAAAATATTAATAATTGATAAATAATTTGACCTCAACAAATATTATACAAGTACATATCACAATAATTTTTATTGAAGTTTATTAATAAAAAACAAAAACAAAAAAAGAATTTGGAACCCTTCATATCGAATTTATGTACCTAATATTAAAAGTATATTACTTGAATCCAATTAACTTAATAGAAATATTTGACTTGTCCCTTTTAACTGTGACTCTATTCATCTCTGTATGGTATACACAAATTTACATTCTATATTCTTTGTAGCATACATAGTCATGTGGTCAATTTTTGTTACTTTGAATTTCTTATAAATAATGGAGCAATTTTTAATGCGTACACCTAATTATTTTTGCCCACTAATTATAGTGTTACTGAATCATCAATTTATTATTTTTTTTTTCATATTTTATTTTCATTTTTCTAATTTTTTTTACTTATGTGTAATGCCAATCTATTATGATTATTCAGCATAAATATGAACTCATATAAATAACCTAATATACATATTCACGTATTCACACATCTGTGCATATTAGCGATAAAATTTAAAAAAAAAGGAAATCACAAACACACCAAAAAAAAAAAAAAACTTCAAAAGAATTTTGGTTGATTCATTCAATTTGAATTTTAAGTTCAGTGCGTTTGCGCTGAAAATTGAATTTAATTACCGGAATAAGAAATAAAAAATTTCGATCAATACAAATTATTATTAATCCATTTACTCTCATTTTGTAGGGCATAAACTCATCATCTGTTAAAGATAAAACTAATAGGTGTACAGAAAAAAAATTTAAAGATAATATTTTGAGCAATAAAATTATAGAACATAACATTTAAATCGAATATGCGCATAGTTTTCTCAGAAATCATTAGAAAATCATCAAAAAAATGACAAAAATCATTGATGAAAATTTTGTAATTTAAACTAGAACATATTTTTGATAGAATATCACAGATACTAAAGTGATAAATGAATAGAAGGAGTGGATATATACTCGTATATTCTCACGGATCATTAATTATCTTCTAAAATTCGTAAATATTTAAAAAATTCATAGGTACAGTATATTGGATAAATACTACACAAGCTTATGAATATGTAAATAATTTGAAAAAAAATTTGTAAATATTTAATTTCAAATAAAACTCTAAACATTAAGACCGTGACTGTAAGAAAATATATCGTAGCACGTAGCACACAAAAATTATGTATTTACGAGTATGTTTCGTAATAAAATTTTATTAGCCATAATATTATTATCGAAAATGATACTTAGGATTCTTTAAACAAACAAACAAGATCATTCCATGTTCCATGCATATAAAAAATAGAAAATTAATAGAAATCATGTACTATTAAATTCAAATTTATAGAAACAGAAAAGAAAAAATATCCATCCATCACATAAAGATGTTAGTATATTGTCGATGATGATGATCATCATTAATTTTTGATCGTTTATTAATTTTCATGTCTGTTTTTTTTTTTAATGAATTTTTAATCGTTTTTTAACCTTGTGTTAATATGATTTCAGTTACCGCAGATACTCAACTTTAATTTTTTTTTTTTGTAGTTTCGGATGATTGAATTTAAATTTACAAAATTATAGATTATATAGTATATCTATATTGTTCCGTTATTTTCATCTTCTGTCTTTGTTTAAAAAAAAAAAACGTTTTTGGTTAATTTTTTTTTTTTAAATGACAAGAAAACCTTTTGGGTGTTAGTTACTAAATTTTAGGTTTATGCGAAAATCTTCATCATACTAATTGCATGAAAGACAGTAAATTATTAAAAACAAGAGTATTGTAGGTTTTTTGGTACTAAATGACCCGTAAAATTACAAAAAAAAATTACACAAAAAATATTAGTATGTAAAGTACTGTACCACTGTAACAGTCAATGACCTACACTGATTCAGAGTATGAGTATAGAGTAGAAAAGCAAATATTAAATGTTGTTAGTTGATTGTCTGTGTTTGTCATGTACAATATTCTCATTCTACTCACGGAGAGGAAGACCAACTTTTTCTCATTCATGAAAATACGAATGTACTGTACTGTACATGAGGAGCAAGTATAGCATGTTATTGATTGATTTTCCATGTTTTGTTTTGCTCAATATTCGCATTATACCAAAAGAGAAAATAAACTTTTTCTCAACCATGAAATATGAGAGTACGTGAGAAGCAAGTGATATGAAATGTTGTTGATTGATTTTCCATGTTTTGTTTTGCTCAATATTCGCATTCTACTGAAGGAGAAAATCAACTTCATCTTAATCTCAAGAATGAAAATACGAGTATAAACTGAGTGTGAAAAACTGATTGTATAAATGTATACTAGTGTAGCGCATACTGTAGATACCGTACTATATTAATGATCTCCACTGCAAAAGAGTATGAGTATAGATTAGAGAAGCAAGTATTAAATGTTATTATACTTGATTTCTGTGTTTTGTCATGTACAATATTCACATTTAACTGGGAGAGAAAATCAATTTTTTTTACAGTTGAACTAAATATAAATATCATTACAGATTGTAGAACAGATAATGAAATAAAATATCAAAAAGATCAGCAAATTATAATTAAATTTAATGAACGCTATCTAAATAAATAGTAAATAAAAATATTTTAACTCCGTTCAATGTTACATGCACATTTATAAAAGTGAATATTAAATTAAAGAAAAAAAAAAAATTCATAAAACCACACATCTAATGTACACACAATAAAACAATATGGAAGATGAGGAAATTTAACAAAAGAAAAACAAAATAAAATTCGTTACGCTTTATGATTTTTTTTTTCAAATTTTATTTTATTTTTTTTTGATTTTATATTCTTTTTCTTCTTTCTTTTTATCTCTTTTACTTAATTTTTTGTTTTTTTTTTTTTCATTCTATGGAAAAAAAATATTCTTTTTTAAAATAAGTATTTATATGTACATATGTAAATACAGTACATTGTTCAAGTAGATACGAGTATCTGTGTGATGAAAGATTTTCAGTTTTATAGTTTAATACGGTAAAGTATACCTATATTGCGATGGATGACCTTAATTACATATTTATTTTCTTCATTTTTCATAAGTAAAAGAAAGAAAATAATAAATTCGTGTTAAAGTGTAAATCATATATATGAATTTGTGGTTACATTATGAAAATGAATTTTTGGCAGCTTTATCTACATACATATACAGTATACCACCGTACACCGTACTTTAAAATTTTCATTCGAAAATAAAACACATTTATGTGGCTACATAATCTTAGGGACTTTTACGTTGCTACATTTCTGATGCACAAAAATAAAATAATAAAAAATAACACTAAAAAAATAAAGTCAATAAACTAAAAGATTTCGCAAGAGAAAAATCTTTAGATGAATGGAATTTAAAAATTTCATAATCTTTTTTTTATATATTCATTATTTCTACTCAATTCTCGTACAAAGATCTATGCATATATATACATATACTCGTATATGTTTTGATTTCATTTTAGCTTCTGCGATATGAATATGCACGCACATACACAGAGGATAGGTAACTATAGGAATGTACATATGTACATTTATATAAGAACGTCAACAGGACATCAAAAATTTTCAAAATAACAGCATAATATTTATGATGACTTATTTATGATGCGACAAGACAATTATTATGATGATGATCATTACATCAGCATGATTAATATTTTCAACATCGCATATTTATACACAATTAAAATAAACATACATATGTATCTATATTTATAGTTTGCATTTTGTATAGTGTAGTCCATTTAAGAAAAATCTTAATACAATAATATTTCATACATAACATGCACCTCTATACTCGTATTCTTTGGCATTTTTAATGAAATAGAAATTTTTAAATGATGCTTCATACAAGTTGCATTATAATACTCGTATATGCTTATGGAGAGATGTGTATATATGTGAAACAAAAACTTAAAAAAATATTTAAAAATTTAAAATAATATCTACTTATGTATACAAAAAGAACAGAATTGAATAAATAAATAAGATTTATCATGATCCAGTCACACATTATAGGTACATATGTGCATTGGGCAGTATCAATGATGGTATATCATTTAGTTTTCAAATCTTTCGTAATAATACTCGTAATAATAATAATATTTTATGATTTTATCATTGAATTTCATTCTATCACAGAGCATAAAATAGAGATTTAAATTTATATACTGACTGATATATTGTTATAATCGCATTCGCATATATATGCATTTTAAATTATACTTGAATTTTTCATATATTTTTGTCTTTTCAAATACTCAGACATCATACTTATTGTAGTACATGTGAATGTTTCATTAAATTGCATTTAAGATTGAGATAAATTAGATAGATAGATAGATTATACATATATATAGAGAAATCATCAAACAGACAAAAGTGGTCTGCATATAATTTTCATATTATGTACATTAAATACACCTATCTAAAATCCAATTATGTATGATATCTACATACATTATGTACATTGGTACATCCATTACGTGGGTCATACCAGAATAACCAGCCTAGCGAGAGGAAATACGTATGTGCGATGTTCGTTTTGTCAGCTTTTGCACACTAATATTTGACTGTTATAAAACCGCAACAAATTAGTGGTTCGCAATCCACGTTAAACTATATGTGCACACATGATAGTAATAAGTCTAGAAATGAAGTGAAGGCCAAGTTTCGATATGAGCTGGATAGGTTCGATAATGCCATTGGAGAGACAGAGAGCCAAACAAAAACATTAAGCAACGTAGCGTCTTGAAACTTAAAATATAAACTTTATAAGGCTTTCAGACATATACGAGTACATAATTTTTTTCAAACAAGTACTTCCGTTTGCATACACCAGACCGGATACTTTTGGGACTGCCTTGTATACGAGTATTTTTGTTTGTGTTTCGTTTTTAGAACTATCCAGACCATATATAAAAGAAACATTTAACATTTATTTACGTACAATATAATTGTATATGTATGGAAATATAGTGTATACAGTAGCAGCAACATATCTATTGTATATGCGTACATACATTCATCTCATATGAATAGTTATAACATTTCGAAAATAGATATTTCGGTCATTGGCCTAAACTTATAAAACACAGATCAGAAAATGACTACATATCTACATACTTACATGTACGAGTATATAAGCTGCAACGAAAAAAAAAAGAACAATGCACAAATATATACATAGATATACAATACATAATGTACCTATCTACATATATTCTTTCTATGCGCATATCTATATAACTACTGCGCATGTATACATATATAGTAGTAGTAATCGTCTTTAACTTTAATTTGATAATGACAAAAACTCTATTTTCCTTCAATATTTTACATTCTATACAAAATGCAATACAAGATTCTCTTGATAGAGCTTCTATTTTAAATAGTGTATTTTTGGATTATTCTTTGTTTTTAGTTATAGTTGAAATGAAAAATAAATAAATAACAAAATAAAAAATATTTCTCTTTTGGGATATAATGTATGCGATTACAAAACTAAACAACATTCTATTATATGCAATACTTAGATGCATGCCATGCCATAGATCATTTGTGTTGATTTTTTGATGAAAATTTTTATTTAAAAATTATCTAAAATTACATTCGTTTTTATAGAGTAAATATGTATGTATGTATATGTACTTGAATTTTAGCATAATTAATTGAGTATATCATCAAAATATAATATGAGTGTGTATGACAATTTCTAGCAGATATACGTTTGTACATACTCACACACAGATTAGAAACTAAAAATAAACATTCTATACTCGTACATTAATAAGAAAATACATTTACTTATGTATATATGTTTAAAATTACAATACAATGAAATTGGTATATACGAATAAAGTAGAGTATAGATAGTGTCTTGGGATTTTCAAAAAAAAAAAAATACAGTAAATTCGTTGTCCTTAAACATATAAATATGTGTGGAAGTGTTGCAAATATTTGTTTTAGTTTTTCTCAATCGTTTCAATTTATTTATTTTTTTTTTGGTTTCTAAAGGATTAATTATTTTATGTGAAGAAAAATTTCATAAATGTATAGGTATGATCACTCAATGATCAGTATCCTAGTCTTCACTTCATTCGAGTGAATGTACATTCTAAAAGAAGGCACTGCTTCAATGATCCACGGTATACACATTTCAGGCAATGTAATCATTGGAGTGGCAGTTGGAATTTTGACGTAAATCAGATCGTTAAATGGTAAACAAATGCTCGTTGTTGTTTTTCATTTTATTTTTATTTTTATTATAGGGGGAAGGCAGGTTAACCTGTGTTGTATGTATAAATTGTTTCTTGTTGTTGTGTTGTTTATATTCCGACGACCTGCGTGACGTCAGACATTAAACATCAGACGTCTTTACATTGCCTTAGAAATGTGTATGCCGCCGTGTCAATGATCATTCTGTCATTATCAGTTTATGACGTGCACATTTTTTTTCTAAATTTTGATTGTCAATTTAAATTTTTTAGTGTCAATTTTAAATTATTATACGCCATAGATTATAATTTCTATATCGTGATTTTTGCTCCGACTTAAGACTGTCATTTTTCTTTTCTTTTGCACAACTGGAAGTTTTCATTTCGTCATCTTCATTGTTCATGAATTTCGAACTTGATTAAAATTAAATGTGAATGATTAGACATTTAAACATTTAAATTTGTGGTAATATATATGGCAAATTCAATGATCATTGGCTACGAGTACGAATGATCATTGAAGAAAGTCCGTGTCGTGTATTAAGAAGAATCATGACACTTCGAAACAAGAACAAAAAAATTAAAGACTATAGACTTATTGGTATATAGACTTGAATACAATTCCACTTCATCAAATCATAAGAGATCAAAAATATATCAGAGAATTGCATGTTCGTATAATTATTATTGTTATTGTTATTGTTTTGTTATGTCGTTTCATTATAATTGCATGTATATTCATCTACCAGTTTAAGAGTACAGAGTACACTGTACAGTTTCTATACTAATAAATAAAATATATTTTGAAGAAAAAAAATAAACAACAGCAACAACATGAAATCATTCATGAAGTGTATGACACAAGCACATACAACGATTATTGTGGGATGATCTTATCAAAATTGACTTCAATTTCAAAGTTTTTTTTTTCTTTTTTAATTGATATTATTAAGTCTGCAGACACGAGCACATTACAGCCTAACAAAAATTATCTTTAAAAAGAAAAATTATCAAAACAAAAAAAAAATAAATAAACAGCCACAAAAAAAAGGAAATAAAATGAAAACAAAAAAATAATAATAATTTCTTTTATAAAAAAAATACGATAAGAATATAAAAGCATATTTATTTATAATATCATGTTCATGTCATTCAATTCTACTTCAAAACATGTACAAAAATACTTAATAAGATATGCGATCGCATATTGAAATTTACTGGACGAACCTATATACATATATACTACATTCATAAGCAAACATACATTCGTATATAAAAACATATGACGTGATATCATGAAAATAGAATAAATAAATATAAAAAATTCCATAATGATGATTCTACATAGTTTTCTTATCTGCTTTTCACACACAAAATATTGTATAATGATGATGCATAAAATATTAATGAATAAATACTCGTATTACGATTGATACTTTCTTCTAAAGTTCTTTCTAAAGAGAATAGAAGAAATTTTCTAAAAAAAATTTCAAATTGATCACACTTCTTTTTTGTGCATCTACCACAGCTTCACTACAAACAAATATTGAATTCCAGAATCCATATCCGAACGAAACTGAAGCCTAGTTTAATTGATCCCACTTGTATGATCTACACTTCTACAGTTTACTTATCGTATTCGTATTTGTCTACAGAATTATAATTATGTAGGTATTTCTAGTCTAGATGAAGAAGTATTTTAAGTTAATTAATGTAGTGTAGTGGTACTCGTCCATGAAAGTAGATGAAAAAGTCAAAGTCGAAGAAGAAGAAATAAATATAGTGTAAAAAAAAACAAACAATACGACGTATGTATACAGTGAACAATGTAGAATTTTTTTTGTAAAGAAGATTAAAATCAAAAATTACCTACACCTTATAGGATTAATTCAATTTTGACCAATCAAAAATATTATATATGACAGACCCGACCGACCGACCGACCGCATATAAGATGCGTTATTTTCTTTTTTAAATTCTTTTGAATTTCTTTCTTTTTTTTTTTTTTTTGTCGATCTAACATTTCGAACTTAATTCCCTAATTGATCATTACTACTTTTTATTCTATAAGAAATGAAAAATTTTGACAGCTCATACATATAGCAAGAGAGAGTAGAGATGAGATTTTTTTTTGTGAGTTGTATTTTTTTTTTTAATTTTAATTTTAAGTACATATCTAGATAATTGATAAAATTGAATGGATTTGAATGGATTCTGTATATCAAACCACGAATCATTTTCAGATGAGTCAAATTTTTTCGTTACCCAAAAACAAAAATAGAAAAAAATATATTAAAATAGAATTGATAATTGAGACATACGTTTATGTTTATATGTGTGTGTATATGTACCTTAGAATATGTATGTATTAATCAAAATGAAAGTTCTAATTAATTATTTATAATTATTTCATTTTCTTCCATGTCTTGTTTTCGTTGTTGTTTAAGATGGGGGAGGATGCTACTCGCAAACCTGAAGCACTCATCAGTGATCCCCATCTAGTCAAACTTCTTCATTTCTCTTAGGTAACGAAGAAGTTCAAGCCGACTTTTAGGCCCGAAAGATTCGGTCCAGACAATATCTGTGCCAAAGATGAGCATCCTTATATAGAGGAGAAGGTGGGAAGCTCACACAGAAAGTGTTCCGCCAAGCTATCTTCTTTGTCGCAAGCAGAGCACATCGCAACACTGATAATTCCTATGGTGGCAAAATGGTGTCTACAGATATTATACCGTGTTAGAGCAGAAATAGGCCATTGCTCTGCAGTCTTTTCTCTCCAGCTTAAGAAGGAAAGCTACTAGGGCTTTGACAGTCTTCTTAAGGAATCTTTTAATTTGCCTGTACTTTGGGTTCTATGTGTTAGTAGAGAAAAATTAAATATTTGGTTGGTATTGCATCTATTCCCCTATATACCAGATCAGTAATTATAAAATTTAATTGTGGTTTAAATAGATATACTTTAGTCTTTAACGTTATGAGTATTTTTGTATTGGTATATGAGCATATATTATACAAACGTTACAGATGTAATTGTATCTGTATATTATACCTTTGAAAATGCTTAATGCAATTCTCATTTTTCTCTTTTAGTATTTTTTCTGATTAGTTACTTACTTGAAAATGTACATAGATATAAACTCGTACATATTCATGCATATGTAGGTAAGTACCTAAGTAGATTAGATATATATGTACATAATATTGTATGCATTTTATACACTTGACTTTTTATATACGAACACTTATATGTACTACCATAAAATCGAAAATCAGATGATTTTTTTTTATAAAATATACAAGTATATGTATACATTTATGTTCGAGAACGCATATATGTATGAATGTACATATATGGATGGATATATAGTTGTATTGTACACTGATCGAGTACAATGTACTTAAAAATTAATGACCCTCACCGGCCGGATGAATGGAATGGATCAACATCAAGCATAAAAGTCAAAGTCGCGAAGACAAAATTTATAGTACATAGTACGTACGAGTATTATGTACTACATATATGTGTATACAATGCATGATGTTAAAGATAACTAACTACATATGTCATATTTGTGCATACAGTCAGTATAAATGTATCTATATAATAAGTATATAAGAATACTTGTAAAACGTACAGATGTGAGTAGTTTATTTTAATTTTAATTTTTATTTTTGTTTCTTTTAAATTAAATGTAAGAAATGTAATTCATAAAGAGTTATATACATAGTTTACACGTTATGTACCTATACCATGTTCTTTGTCGTACACTTTTTCAAAAATGTATCGTGCCTTATATCCCGTTCTCGTTACATAAAATAATAATAAAAATGGACATGGTTTTTTTTTTGAAATTGCATGAAATATATCATTACGACACCACATACACATTAAATACATACAAACCAACCCTTAAGGGAAGGATCTATAGTTATGAAAAATTTCGATAAAAAAACAATAACGATTTTACACAAGAAATTTAAAAAAAAAATTGTAAATTACATGCCTTTGCATAACCATTGGTGCTATTGAAATTTAATTTATAGGGATTTTGATAAAACAAAAATATACAATTTTATTTTATTTATAAATATAAAAATATAAAAGGGATTTTTATAATTTTTGTTGTGAAAACATCAGAAAATTTCAAATTTTATTTTGACATTAAAATCATATAGGCATATGATAATTTAATGTAAGAAAACAGAAGTCAAAGTTGAAAAATTTTTCAAAAAGAAACCCTATCCCCTATTTCAAAAGCTACAACTAAATTTTAGAACAAGAAATCAAAACAAAGTCTTACATTTAAGGACTACAATATCCTTCAGGCTATCTATATTCAACATTTCAAAAAAATTTGGTCAATCGGTATTTGTTGTACGTGGTGGTGCATTTGGAGACCGAAAAATCTCAATTTTGACAAATTTGACATCCTGAAAAAAAGAAATAAGAATATTTTCCAAAAAAGCGTATCATTTAAGGACCACAACTCCTTCTGAACTATTTATATTTCAAATTTTATTGAAATGAGTTGAGTATCTTAATAGATATGTGGTGCAAAAGAAAACAGTTTTGGTGCCAACTACTCTTAAGTTTTATAAAAGAAAAACATTATATATGGCTAGGTATATTTGTACATTCGGGTATAAAAAAGGTATTAACACATAAATAAAATATAAATAAAAAATGCGCATATATACTAACTATATATACAAGAAAACTTTAACATTACATTATACATACTTATTACTTTATAAATACGAGTGGATGATGTTAAGGTACAGTACATTGTATACAACATGTTAAACAACAAACATTTTACACGTATACATCTACATAATGTATCTTTTTTTTTTTTGGTTAGTTTTATACACATGTATATTCTGTTTTGTATTTTTTTCTTATATTTTAATTTATCTTCTTATTTTTATGCTCTTTTATTATTCTTATATGCAATATTAACTTCTTACAATACGACGCGAGTACTAAGTTTTCTTATAATTTTCTTCTGCATCATGTTGATATACTACATTTACATGAAACTATTACGATGTATAATCATACTTACATTTATTTTATATTATGGATACATAAAATGAACTTAGAGTTTTGTTGTTATAATGTTAATATCATTTTAATGATAATTATATAAAATTCATTCGTGCATGATTTTCAACATTAAAAATTTGTAAAAAAGAAAAAAAAGAAGAAACGAACTCTTTAAAAATTTATATTACATACATACTTACATTTTATGAATAGTATAGATACATAAATATATTCATAGATACCTATATATGCATGATATAAAATTGCATTAAAAATTATTTTCTTTTTTTTTTTTTTAAATAAAATTCAAGTTTAATATGAAAATTAAATTTAATGTAAGTACCACACATATGTAAAGATTCATACATATATGTATAGAGTATGCGATTATATATTTTGTATGTGTGTGTATATACCTATGTATGGTAAATGTATGTACATATACAGTGTATATTGTGTATATTTTATGGATATGTGTAATACAGTTTGAAAAAATATACATACCTACTTTATATGTATATAGGTATTTTCTGAATGTATGTATTGCTTTGTAAAACCGAGAGTATAATATTATACCATCATATATGTACACATCATTCATACATATACAATAACGAGGACTATCTTTACACACACAATTTAAAAAAAAAAAATTTTTATTTATTTTTTCTGTACAAAACATAAGAAAATTTTAATTTTGATTAGGTCAAACAAAAAAAAAAAGAAATAACAGAAGAATAGTAATAAGAAAAAGATAAATAATGAAATATATACAACCACGTACAACATATTATTTATACACAATGTATCTATTTAAAATAAACTAAAACATGATACAAATTGTATAACAGATAAAATATAAATCATGAAATATTGCATTTATAGATTTAAATTTATTGTAAAGATATAATATAGTTCAAAACATAAAATTTGAAAAAAAATATGTATATGTGTTATTCAGAGATGATGTGTGTTTTCGAAATAATTTTACCAAAATGCCATGTACTCGTATTTTCATTCATAAGAAACATTCATTTTCTCTGTATAATTTTGCTCTGAACTACACACCCTACACACCAGGTATACAAGAATAAGTAAGAATTAGAGGTAATAAATAGTAGCAATAAGGTTATTGGCATCTAACTATAGTATACCATACAATCTGTAGTATCTTGCATATCCATGTAATCGTATTTTCATTAATGAAGAAATTCCATTTTTTTTTCCTTATTCTTGCTTTGCACTTCATACCCTATACACCATGAGAAGTGTACAAGAAACAAGAAGAGACAGAACGTAGTATCAATGTTATTGGTGTCTAACTAAAGTACTATATACGAGTACACTGGTAGTCTACCATGCTTACCATTTAATCGTATTTTCATTAATAGGAAAAATTCATTTTCTCTTCATATATGTACTTCACACTACACATCATAAGAATTATACGAGAAACAGGAAGAAACAGTAAGGAGAACGAATAGCAATGATATTATTGGCATCTATTTAACTATATTACGATATAAGAGTACGCTACATACATACCAAGCACAAGCACTCGTATTTTCATTCATTACTAGAAAGAATTCAATTTTCTCTTTATTCTTGCTTTGCACTACACATTCAAGAAACAGAAATATACAGTATAAGTAGTATAGTTGGTAGTAGCCATTAGTGAGAGTAGTAGTAGTACCAGCTATAACTACAGTTCGATATACACTATTAGCAACTTGTACACTGTACACTGGTACATAACATACCATGCTCATGCAATCATATTATTTTCATTCGTAAATCATGAGAGAAAAGTTCATTTTCTCCTCTTAAGTTTATTGGTAGATGCGTTTAAAATGCTCTATTATATATTTTTTACTTGTTATATTACTCGTAAAATGAAAATTTATGACCGAATAAAATATATATTTACTTGTATAGGTACATAGCAATCTCTACTAAACTTTATTATTTATAATTTCAAAAATTGTAATACATAATAACAAAAATATGTAATGTATACCAACATTTTTTTTTTCTCTTCAAATTTTCATCATTCATTGATTTCAATTTTAATATGTATTGTGTTATACCACTTCTATATATTATTCTCTATTCTATATTTACAAATGAATTATTAAAATATACATATAATGGATAAAGCGATAAAATACAGTTTTATATCATGATTTAATATTTTAATTAGTTTTTATTTTTTTTTATTTCAACAACAAAAAAAGTACCAAATAAAATATAAAAATATAAAGAAAAAATTTAACAAAAAATACAATATAAAAAAATTATAAATAAATATATTTATGTTATGTGCATAAATAAATCAAATATAAATTATTTTTTTTTATTATTCGAATGAACTTTATATACTAAATTAAATTTAATCACATTTTTTTAAAAAAAAAAGTACAGTTTTTTTAGATTTGTAATAAAAGAGAAAAAAAATGAGAATTCACATAAATATTAATGTAGATAATTAATTAAATAATGTGTACACACATTAAATAAATGCAAATCAAAAGAAATTTATAAATAATAAAAAATAACCGTATATCGCATTTTAAATTGTATGAAACAAGTAATTACATGTGATAATAAGAGAAATTTTTTTTTTTTAAATATTATATATAAAATATAATTTTGTGTATACTACAGCCATACATACGAGTATAACTGTACTGTACGATATTCATACATACACATATAATTATTTAAAAAATTTAATTTACTGTATCGAAAAAAAAAATTAAGACTTTATGTACTTTCAAATATTTAAAAAATCTATAAATTTAAATTTAATTAATGAAATAAAATTTATCAAAATTTAAAATAAGATAAATTTTTATACAACATAATTTCCGAAATATTTATTAATTCATTCATTTAATATGAATGAAATCGATTTGGTCAATTAACAAAGAAAAATTATATATGTACATTGTCGCTCATCATATACAATCAACAGACACAACTATAGAATTTATTTTTGCATGTCAAAATCAAAAATAAATATTTAGCATAATTACACATTAAAAGCATATTTTGATCTTATCGTGTTCGTGAATGTCTGATGTAAATGTTTCTAATGAAGAAGACTATTTTCATAGCTGCAACTTGCAAGGATTGCAACTATGTGGCGGCGAGCTTATGTTTTCATAATGTTCATTAAATCAGTTTGCGCAAACGTCAAGTGCTCATTCATTAATTTAAATTTATGGCACCTTAAGATACATTCACAGTTCCCCTATTTGCCATCGTATGATTAGAAATACAACCTAATCTCAATCTCACTCTGGAATTAATCAGGGCTAGGTGGAGGCTAATTCATTAATTCAAACTTGTGACACCATTATAGAGTTAATTTGAGTGAAGATTTGTAAAGATTTTCATTTTGTAACAATGTTTATTGCCTTGATTTTTTTTAAGTTAACAAAGTAAATCTTAAAATTTTTTAAAACAGCCAATCAATTTTTAATCATGAAATTTTACCATTAGGGAGTTTCTAAAAATGTTGAGAAAAAAATTACCCAGCCAACTCATAGTCATTAAAGAATATAAATGATGATAAACGAATTATACATGTAATGTATCTAAACATTCGAGGCTTAGTGTATGAAAATTACGAATCATTGACAAATTTATTGCAGACCAAATCTGTACACAGAACAATACAATAATATGATACAAGAGTACTAAATGTTGGATTTTACCTGTGATCTTCGAAGAAGTTCGATTAGTCGGGGGTCTTCGAGCTTCGAGTACAATGTACAGCCCTGTCTGAGTGATCTCTCAGGTTTGAGAGTAAACATCTTTTCTCACCATAAACAACAATAACAACGAATATAATGGTTGGATAGACTGTAATAGAACTTGCTGTCTTCTTTCATTATTTTCATAGTTTCTGATTCGATGATTGAATGATAATTATTTTCTATCTGACTTGAAGATCCTCATGATTTATGTACATAATATGGAAGTTACAATGAAATACTTATAAATAAAATTTCGATACCATTTGCTATACTATATTTAAAAAAATATATATATTTTTCTGTTATGTTATGACTTTTTTAAATAAACAAATTGAAGAAAAATATTTTTTTTTTTAAATAAAAAATAAAACAAATTCAAAATAAAATAAACAAATTTTTTATGTATAAGAGAAGATTATAATTATTTTCTTTAATATAGCGTTGTATCGGTTTTAAAATAAACATTTTTTTCATGTTTCAATTTCAAATTAATAATATGTATATATAACAAACACAAACATGAACATTAAAAAATTAATATAAACGTTAACGAATGCATATGTGTAAGAATTTAAAAGAATAATAAATTTTAATTTTGTATAGAAAGTATATATCTACATTGTATTTATATATGTGGATATGTAAGAATGCATTCATATAATATGCGTAAAACATAATATACACGCTATACAAGGAATACTCATATATGTATAAGATTATGTAGTAAATTAGAAATGTTTATTATTTTTGTGTATAATAACGCGATATGATATATACATACATATATGTACCTATACTCGAACTTCGAACACATACAGTAAGACCGTAAGATTTAAGACTCATGACTTTAATATAACCACAACTTAACATTTATTTTTTTTTTGTATTTTATAAATTAAGAATTTATAATACACATTATACAAACAAGTATATAAATACTCGTACATATACATTACCATCATATTACAAACAAAAATTAAAATTGATTTGAAACGAAATAAATTTGAAAATATGCATGCACACCACACCATACACTTGTAATTTGAATAATAATAATATTATGTACAAACATATGTATTTCCATACATAAAGGGTTTTCCTTTATTTATTTAAATTGTTTCATTTTTTTTTTTTCAATAAAAAAAAATATAAAGAATGTTGACTAAACTGATACTCTATACGCATTTATATGCATCGAGAAATAAGCAATAAATTATATAATTTAGAAAATATTTTAAATACTTACTTGATTATGAACATGTGTATATACGCGTGATACACCATAAATTATGTACTTACATTACATTTGGTTGTAACTTGTAATATAATAATTATGAATACACATATTTTTTATTAAATAATAAATTCATTTTTATATTGTCTTGAAATAGATGTTACATATAAATGTATAGGCTGCTTTTCAAAAATGGACAAATTTTTATGCAATTAATTTTTAGTTATATAACTTAACCCTTAAACAAAATAAAAAGTAAGATAAATTGAAGTAAAGTAAGAAACTCAAAGAACGTAGTAATCTCTCTTATATCACTCTTCTTTCTTTTCTCCTTTTCTTGTTTAAATTATGTAGTACTACACTGTATAGTAGGTATGAGTACAGAGAAGAATTGCAAATCGAAACTAGATCCTTGTAAACAAGAAAACCGATATGGTCATTTCTCATGTACTATAACTCTTGAGTGTTTGAGATGTAGAAAGATAAGGAGAAGCAAGTGAGTGTTTGAAATGTAGAAAGAGAAGTAAAATGAAAAGTAGAAAGATATACGCGAATAGTACCTACTTAGTTTCTCATCTCTTTTTTTACTGCGTTTTGGAACACAGCCATAATATAATACATGCATTTTTATGAACATTTATTCAGTTCTTTTGTTTTTTTTTATTGATCGTTATATGAATTAAAATTAAAGAAAAAATTTAATAAAGTCATCATAATATGAAAATTACACAAAACATAATTTATCTAATAATAGAACATAAATAAAATTATTAATAGCGTATAATGTATGAAAATGTTTTTCAAATTATATATAATTAGTTAACATATCATATTTATGTAAATCAATAATAATATTTGTCTTATTAAAAACATATGTATGTATCTACATTATGTACTCGTATATATATTACATCATTTTTTAAGAATTTAAAGTTTGTTTTGTTTTTTGGTAATATTTAGATTTACTTATAAACATATAACAAAAATTTAATTGTTTATATATAAAGAGTATATGATACTCTAAAATTGACAATTAAAATTAAAATTGACAATGACTATGACAGCAAAAATTATCATTGAAAATGTGTCGAGTGCGTCATGAAGTTTTTGAATAATTATCATTCACACGAATGAAGACTGCGGATCTGGAAGAATGATCATTGATCTATTTAATTTTAATTAATACAATTTAATTATATAGAAATCATAGATACCAACAAGTATGCATATCCACATATTATATAGCATACGTATAATAAAATGCATATAGAACAGAATACCTTTACATTTATGGCATTTATATACATAATACATATTCATTTAAACATACATAAGTATATATGTATGTAAAATCACGTAAAATGTAAAATGGTTTAAAGCTTGGTTTAACAATGAAGTATTTTCGTATAGGTAGGTCTTGATCTGCAAAATGTGAATAAAATTTATTTACCTGCATATAGTACATACATGTATTATTATACAAAAATTATTGTTCTAATTTATAATTATATTAGAGTTCAATGCCCATCAAAATTTTTTAAATATAAAAAGTATGTACTTTTCAAAAAAATATATAAAAGAATTTTAAAAAAGAAAAATTATTTTTATATCAGACATGCATATAAATACATACGGTACATTATATTTACGAGTATATATCACATACCTATTTAACAAAGAATAATTATTTTAATAAACACTGTTTATATTTATTATATAATTGATACATTTACGTGAGTATAAGTTTGTATCTAGATAGATATATGATGGAGTATAACATATACTTTGTGCAACATTAATAAGGGTATTCATTTCAAATCTCGTTAGTTTCGTAATTTGATGTAAATAGCGTAATTGGTCGTATTTTTAATACACTTCGTAACTTTTTCCTTTGTTTTATAAAAGTTACGATTATCTCTGCCTAAATAATTTATACTTTTTAGTCGCGTAGATCAACTTCGTATAAATAAATTGGATGTGTAAACCATTAAGGTTTGACAGCCAGTCTTTTTTACCAGATGAAATTTGAAAATTAATTTTTGTGGTGGTTATGTGTTGAGAAAATTGTTGAATTTGGCCCTATTTGGAAATGTCAATTGATCGTCAAAAAAATGGTTATTGTCAAACTTTTTGACAGCCATTTCAAGATCAAAAAAACTCATAGTACAATATTGTCAATTGACGTTTTAAAATGATTGTAAATAACAACGAGATTGTGAATTTGTAAATAAATATTAAAATCTATAGTGCAAAATGTATTTTATCAAAAATGAGTTTTAATTATTTAGTTTAATTGTTTTACAAACCTATTTGCCATGATAAATTTGTACACATAAAACACCACATCAAGAAAAACGAAAGAACTACCCACAAAAGTCAAAAATGCAAGATATTTATCTTTTCTGCCATTTGCATTCACTTGACATTATAAAACTTTTGATTTTTTTCATCTACATTACCAATCAAACTGCAAATACAGGCAGCTTGAAATTGACATTACCAAACACAACCTTTGTGTGACAACAAAATAAAAATTTGTATAAAGAATTGAATTATAATTGTTACGATTAGTACAATATTAAGATTAGCATTTCACGAGGTACATCCACATCGTTTTGACTTTACAAGATCGTATAAAATTACTCGTTTCGTATGTTTACAATTTGAAATGAATACCCTAATTTATATTTTGTGTGGCCATATCATCACATGAAATTTAATTTTTTGTATATTTTCATTTCACATTTCATTCTTATATATATACATATTATATGTATGTACATTATGTTTAAGCATATATACCTACATAGGTAGGTATGAATATAATTTGTTTTTTTGTTTATTTTATTGTTTTTTTTTTTAATATATGTACATATAATAAATATTTGATTTTCTAATTGTTTATTCTTCTTGCGCTATTATAATGTATGATATAATGTACATTTTCAAAGTATGATATAAATTTCATTTCCATCATCATGCAATTATATATACATGTATAAGAGTAAATAAATATGTACACCTCTATTATCTGTATCTATGCCATTTAAAAAACAAAAAACAAGATGTATAATATAATATGTATGTACATATTCATATAGGAGGTAGGTATATACTATATGTATTATGTATCTCAAAAGAGAAATGGTTAGTTAGTCAGCTAATCATTCGTTTGTGTATATAAACATACATACAATTTTTTTAAATTTGTTTTTTTTTTCTCAATTAAATTTTCGTGAGTAAGTCGATTAGAATTTAAGTACAAAAATAAATAATAGACACGTATGTTAATATTACTACAATAATTTTTTTTTTATAGATAAATGCACGATTATAAAAATACAGTATAGATATAAGTATAAAAAATAACAATAGATATACTGCTATGTACTGTAATACAAGGATAAATTTTTTTTTTAAAAAAATAAATTTTATCACTAAATTTATCAAAATTAAATAGTGCAATAAAAAATATATATGAATAAATAATAATTATCTAGAAGAATGTATAACATCAGTATATGAATAATTTGCTTATATAAATTATTATGTATGAGTGTAGTAGCGAGTATATGTGTACAATATGCACGTACAATGGAACTAAGTATTTGGTTATTATTATTACTGGTATATACATACGTGAATATATTTTACTTAACTGTTCTACCAATAACCTAAATAAATTTTATAGCCATACATGAGTGTAGTTATTTGCACTATAAATTTACTCGCATATGAATAAAATTTAATTATGAATTTATTTTTCAACATTTTTGTTTTTTCTTTCATATTTTTTAATAAATTTATTTTGATTATCTTTTTACATACTCACTCACGTGTTCAAGATTATAAATTCATTTACACATCCTAAATGTTTTTTGCATATAAATTTTTGCATTTTATTTTCTAATAATACTTATGTACTCGTATTTTTAAAATTTTAACGAAATTTAAAAAAAAAAATTTTTTTTTTTTTTTTTTTGCGTTCATAATTTCAAGCTACATTGAAAGTCGTTTACAATGACAACTTTTTATAAAGAAAACCATTTTTATAACATATTTATAGTTGACTCAAGTGTATATTAAAAGAGAAGCAATGAGCGTCAGTTAACGTCGAAGTTGCATATAACAAATATTTTTTTCTTTGTATAATTGAGTATGTTTCACGTTCGCTGATATAACGACGAAGTAAAAAAATGAAAAATACATTTTACAACTTAGCTCAAATTACATGCGAGATTAGGCGGTATGTATTCACAATTTAGCAAACAATTACCGTATGTTATTGCATAGAAACATTTGCATCGTTGTACAAGTTTTTAATATAATTTCCGCTATAATATTCGAATATCATTATTATCGAATTTCACTGTAGGTATGTATACATTAACATACTCGTACATATACGTTCAATTTTCTTCGTTTAAATTAAATTTTAAAATTTTTTATAAAAAAATTCACAATAGTACAGTACGTAAATAATTTGCTTATTTTGAAATTGATTACTCGGCGAAATTTTAGATATCAAATAAAAAATAAAAACCAAACCATAAAAATACACATTTAACGTGTGAACTTTTAATTGTATTTTATAATTTTGGTAAAGATAAGAAGAAAATTTTATACTCAAATATACAATAGGGAAATTCATTTTCATTTCACGCTTAAGTTTGTCGTCGTAAACTGCATAATCTTCGTAGCTTTTCAGTTTTCCTAGTTAATTTCCAATATTGTATATTTACAAGCTACGAAAGATTCGAAAAACTATACGAAAATGAAATGCTTTACGGCGGTTTCCAAATTTTCTATTCCGTATATTAGTTTCGTAGTTGATGTTTGACAGTTCTCAGTTGACATATAAATGAAAATATGACAGATGAAAACAAACAACTACAAAAAAGAAATAATAACCTACGAAGAAATTTAAGATGGTAAAATCACATGTCAACAGAACAGCTATACGAAAATTTAAAACTGCAAAAATTATAATGAACCGAAATGTGACATCAATCCCTTTATTGTATTTATATAACTGGACTTTTACTGTATTTTTAAAACATTCAAACAAAAGATACTTTATATAAGTATGTACATACATGTACATATACATTTGATACAAACATATGAATATTAAAGAAAGAAAACAAAGAACGTACATATGTATGTACTCGTACAGAGATACAAAACTCAAAATTAAATAAAAAATGTAGTGCAGTTTCTTAAATATATGAATATGAGTAATGAGTATACGTGAACATGTATATCATGAATCAGATACGTATCTACGTACAATTGGTACAATGTACATATTATAATTTTCATTTCATATATTGTCTGGAATTAAATTAAATTTTAGTCTGCGAGTATAATGTATGTATGTACATATGTATAAATATTGAGTACTGGACTATACTGTGATTAAATACACACAGAATACATCATAATGATTGGTATACTTAGATATGTATGTATGTACGTAATGAAAAAGAGAAAAAAATAATGAAGAAAATAAAAATTTAAAAAAAAAAATTTCTTTATTAAAATACATAAAAAGAGTATACGAATATCTTTATACACACATCACATACATTAAGTATTTTATACAATCAAGAGAATAATGTGAAAGAGTATAGATATGCATAGATATAAAGTCATTAAACTTACGAATTTTCGAAAAATATATACAAATACATATGTATATTTTCTTTTCAATGAAAAATTCAAATTGAAAAAGAGAAAATGGGTATATAATGAAAAATTGAAAAATAATAATAATATCTGTTTAATTAAATATAGATATACATATACTCGTACATTTCGTATAATAAAGATAATATACTTAAATTGAAAGAGTTTTTCTATTCTTATCGTTTAAAAAAGAATAAAAAAAATTTCTTTTTAATAAAAAACAATAATAAGAAAGAAATAATTATATCGTTTCTGAACAAATTGAAAAAATATAAAATAATGCAATATACTACACATAAGATGAAACGGCATTGAAAAATTTCATTTAATAAAATGTAGGTATGATGATAAATAAATATAGCTATTTAGGAACATGGAATAAAATTTGCAGATAGTGTATGCACAAAGAAAATAAATTTATTTTACAAAAAAAAAAAATGACAGGATTCTATACATATTTTTATTCGAATATATATACGTTTTAACGTTAGATAGGTAGTCTATAGTAGTGATGCAATGCATACTATCTACACTATTACTATTACATATACAAATTGCCTATACCATATAGGCACTAGGTTATATTTTGTATAAATAACTTTAGAATCTTCTATGAGTAATCGATAATTGTTATGTATTCAAGGAAATTATCATATTTTAATGAATTTTCGTATCAAATTGAAATTGAATATCTGTATAAACATTTCTTTTTTCTTCTATAGCACTATATAACTCTATATGTGAGCCATGTCTTTTTCTACAATTTCTTTCCATCGACTTATTTTATCCTGAGACAGTATTCTGATTCCCAACCCACACCCAGGTTTTCTATCTTCACTAATATTCATTTGCAGGATTTTCTTAACTATTCTTGTTCTCAGGAAATCTTAAAACATTACCTAGCCATCTAATTCTCTGTGCCCTTGACATATCTAAGTTCCTATCTTCCATAATCTCGTCTAATTGGGAAAATTGGGAATTGTATCTTCTTCTGTATACTTATCGTTATCTTTTAGGGGTCGAAATATTCTTTTTAAATGTCGCTTTTCAAAAATTGTATTTTCAGTTGATTTGTTTCTCTTACTTTTAGGAAACATGCCTTACATTTGTATGTCGCTATTCTTAAGTTGAAGGCCCAATATGGAAGAAAAACTTTTCGCACTTTATACTCTTTTCACACCTTACAAACTTTTCATCCTTTGCCGCATAGAATTCCTTTTGTATAGTCAGACTATTTCTTCTTCTTACTTTCATGCTTTACCGTATGAAAATTTGAAAGTTAACCAACCAATGTGTCGTCATCGTCACTTGACTTGAAACTTATTACATACCTACATCTTAATATAGTTCAACTTTTGTGCTTCACATACCTCAACGGATGCACATGGCGTGAAAAACTTAAAAGGCATACAGTGGTGGACCTTCAGCTTTAGACCAACATAATAAAATGTACATATTTTTGTGATTATATTATACCTGTCCTATATACAGTCATACACAAATATGAAGACTTTTTTTTTAAATAAAGAAATTCTGTCAATAATAACAGAAAATCCATGACAAAAATATCTAAGTGCATGTATTCATATTTTTATATCTTTGTTTTATTATACATTATGTACGTATATTTGATTAATAATTTGCTTTTCTTTTTAATTCGTTTATTATCAATGCGTTACATGCCATTTTTTTTAAAGTAATGTACTTAGTATATGTAGATGTTATATAGATATTTTTTTATTATTTGTTTACCTTAAATTCTCGGAAAATTTTATGTGTTTAATGTTTAAATATGGTATAATCGTATACCTACTTTTGCACGAAATATTATGCATAATTGCAATGTTATCGGTTATCGCATTATCAGTTATACGACTTGTGCTTTAAATAATTTTGTATTCTATCTACGTACATTATATGAATGTGTGGATAGATACAAAAAAGCATAATTTATTGAAAAATGAATTAGTTTTGTGAGGAAATACTTATTTAATATTGAAAAAGGATTTTGATTTCGGAGTTTACTCAAAAGTAAGAAAATCAAAAATAAATTTGAATAAAAATATGTATTATTTTCATTATACAGAGTGTCACAGTATCATTTTTGAGTCACTGTCATACACATATACATATATATTTTTGTACACAATTTACTTTTTTTTCAGAATATTTAAACATGACTTGTGGTCATCATATATGTACGAGTATATCTATCTGTCGGCTCTGACAGCATTCTAAAAGGAATAAATGTATACAGATTACTTTGGTATAGGTATAAAGTATAAATATTTTTTTTCTCTTTGGTCATATTTCATTATAATATACATGCATATACATACATACGAGTATTTAGTTAGATTTGTTTAACTTGACATTATTAACGTATCGATATCAAACCAGTCATTAATATAATAAAATAGCAAAATTATTTTCTTGATTTTTTACTTATATGTATATGTATTTTGTTTTTGGTTTTGTCATTATTATTATTATTTATCGAATAATATTATAAAAAATTATAACAAAATCAGTACATAAGTATATAAGTAGGTAAATTACATAGGTACCTAGTACTACATTTTCTTTTAAAACAATTCTAAATTAAAAATGATTTTATAGGTATGTATTTATCTATACATTTTTATTTATACATTTGAATAGGTAATTTGATATAAATGTAAATGAAAAACAAATTTATTAAAATAAAATATGTAATAAAAAAAAATATACGTATTACCAAACCACATTATGTATCCACAAATTAGTTACTTTAAATTATTTTTTTGTTATCATTTTATAGACACATACTCATAATTTTTACGTATACATATGGAATTCGAATAGTTTTGTATGTTACTTGTTGTTAGCTTGTTACATATTGTATGTTGTATTGTATCACTCTTGTACTCGTACTCGTACTAGTACTCATACAAGTTCATTATCCAACCAAATCCGATCCGACAAAAATTATCAAAATATTTCTTTAAACATACGACAAGTATAGCAGTAGTAGACGACAGAAGCATACATAAAACATGAATGAAATTAAAACCAATAAGCAATAAGGATGCGAGGATATGACTACTTCATGTATATAATTGATTTGGATAGATAATGTATATTAATGTGTAACATCATATATATGTATATATACATATGTTTATATATACATCCTGTTTTTATCTATATATACATGGTATTCCATAACAACAGGATATCTTTTTAAGTTTAAAGTTGACAAAAAGTATAAAAGTAAAAAAAAAAAAAAAATTTTTCTCACAGCTTGCCCAAATACTCGTACATTTACAGGTAAATTTTTACATATCCATATTTAGAAGCCATACAGGACTCATTATAAATAAAATGTCAAAAAAAAACTATACATACAGATACATATAATAATGTAAAAACAAGAAATCGCGGCATATAACATTACTCACTCAAGGGTATAAGAATCCTTTACACTGTAAACTGTATGTGCAAAATAACTTCCTTTTTTGACTTTTGATTGTCAACATATGTGCATTTATTTGCACATAAATAAGTAAGTGTATGGTGATATTTTATATCAAAAATACGCATATTATAAAGACCGATGCAATCAAATTAGAATCGAAAAACCATAAAATTTTGGTATATAAATGTACATACTATGTATATGTAAATGTATGTCGCATGTATATATACATAATAAAGTTCATATTATATAATCGAATTATCGAACTCATGAAAAAATAATTTTCATAAAAATGTGTAATTTAATATATGGGTACTCATGTTAAATAGCATTTCATAATGAACGGATATGCAAAATATTTACAACATACAACACATAAAAATACAAACTATTTAAAACATTATTATATTTTTCCGCCGTTGTTATAAGGACATACATACATAATATATAATATGTATGTGCAAAAAGTTACCTCTTATTCTTATATGAATTACATTACATTGTATACTTCTTGTATTGTATATTCGAAAAAAAAGTTGTTATTAATTTAATGAATTTTTACTCGCGAATTATTTATCACATCACGTTGCGTTGTTTAATGAATATTATATGAATGAATCATGTGATTGCGGTGATCTCTATTTCTTTTTATACTTAGTGTTGGTATACGATTAATGATAATCATTTTTTTTATTTGAAATTATACCTAATACATATTAAAGAAAAAAGAACACAAGCACCACATGATGCGTGATAATAATGATTGTATAACCAAACCATACTCGATACTCGTACATCAAAAATAAATAACACAACAGAAGAATGAATATATGCAAAAGATTAGGCAAATTATTATTATATAGTCAGGTACACATTAAATGCATAATTTAAGTATTTATACTTTTGTAGAGTAGATAAATGCTTATGTATACGTTTCGGTCGGTAATTACTGAATCAATTACCATATTTTCGATGGTATAATAATGTGAAAATAGAAAAAATAAATAAAAAGTAAAAACAAACAAAAAAAAATTTTGTTTTTACCGTTATTTGTATAGGTTATGTTATCCACATACAATTCCTAAATGAAATTATATAGGTAACTTCTTTTTAAATTTAATTAATTATTTTTTTTTTTTGTAATTAGAATTTAAACAATAACTTACCTTAGCACCAATTTGATTACCACATTGTCCAGCTTGTAAATGTACGATTTCTCTCATATTGCTATATGAATTTTATAAATTTTGTTTCTTTTTAGTTGAGATCTGTAATGAGGAATTAAAAAAAAAATACAATAAAATTATTTATATAGATATACATACATATGTATATATGCTTATACAACTACTACATATTTACATTTGTATAAACTTAAAAATTAAATTATATTTATTTTATATTAATTATAATTTTAATTATTTTTAATTATTTAACGACTAAAAAACTAAAGAATTTAAATTTTAAATTTGTTTTTCTTTATTTTAATTTAATTTTTTCTATAAAAACATGAAATAATATCAACAACTTTTAACCTAATAAAATTCGTATACCTATCTAGTACACATATTCAGGGTTCAGGTTATATAATTATAATTTTAAACATCACCACATATACACACATACATCACATGTATATAATAGATGTAGAAAAATATTTTTTCTTTAAAAAAAAAGATCAAATCACACTCATACCAAGACTCATACTCATACTGTATCTACCTACAATGCTGCAGTATTTTCTCATCTATATGATATGTCTTATCAGAAAATTATGTAGAAGAAAATAACCAAATCAGTCAAAAAAGTATAAAATAGTCTCTCACATCCACATCCATATAAATTTCTCATCTGTAAATACTTATATGCACATACATATGGATGGATGTATGCATGTTATATTATGTATATAGAAAATTCCGGTTAAAAAAAAAAACATTGAATTAAAAATGTGGACAAAAAAAATTTTTTTGAAGAAAAGAAATAATGAAATAAAAAATAAAATAAAATTATTAATGCAAATATGTGTATATACCTACATATGATATACAAATGTATGTACATATGAATAAAATTAAGAAGAATAAAGAATTTATAAATTGAAACGAAAACTTTTAATCTGGTATAGAATGTATAATAATGTTTATATAAGTATTTTGTATATAATGTTGGAATGTAGGTCTAGGCATAGGTACGTTATGAGGAGGTATACTAAACTAAACGATTTTCTGTCTTCATATAGTTTATACAATATAAATACAAATACAAATAGAAAATTCTTTAAATTTTGAGTATGCAAAATTCTCTGTTTGTCTTATGCCTTTCGTATTTTATTTTATTTTATTTTATATAATTATTTATTATTGTAGTCTGGTTTATCAAGCTAATAAATGTGATAAAGAATAAAAATGACACAAAACAAAACTACAATAATAATCAAAAATGATAAAAAAAAATATATAAATATTGTTCACTAAATTTTTTATTTTATTTCTCTGATTATTATTTATTTCAGATTCTACAATTTATATGATTTATTTTGTACTTTCAGATAGTATATAAGAAAGAGTATAGGTATTTATGTATGAATGTATATGTACCTATTTCGTTTTTTCGATTCTTTTATTTTTGAATTGATATTAAAAAAATAAAATTAATTTATACTTTTCTTATAATATATGTAAATGAGCAAATCACTACAACCTTTTTTGAATATTGAAGGCACTTATATAATTTTTAAAATTTTGATTTTTTTTTTTTTTTTTTGCTTTTACACAATATATTTTCTTTATTTTTTTGATAATTTATTGATATTTTTTAAGAGAATTATTATTTTTATGTTATTTATTTATCTTATGTTTTGTTGTGTTGTTAACTCAACTACAATCTTCACTTCAATGAGACTAATTGAAAATTGAAAATTCAAATTTGAATTTTTGAATTATTTTATTATTGAATTTTTGTTTATGAGAGTGAATCGTTTTTTCCCTTTGACTGGGTCTGGCTTCTTTTCTTTTGAGTTTGACTTCTGCCTGGTTCTGTTGGCTGTAAACTTTTGCATCCAACCAACTTCAACTTTAACTGTTTTTTTGGCTTTGGTTGCAGCTACTTGCTGGGTACTGGGGCCACGCGCACGCCACAGCTACCAGCCACACTGGGGAGCAGTGGAGCTTATTGTCATTGCATTGACGTTGGTTGGTTGATTATTGTTATTGCTGATGCTTCTTCAGTCAGCTGTTGATATATTCTTTATTCAATGGTATTAGCCTGGTCATTGGCCTGGTGTAGTAGTATGTAGTATGTACTTTGTGGTATTTGGTATACATAAACATATGTATATATATGTAGAATTCATTATACACGCCGAAATACACTATTGTCTGCCTTTTAATTTAATACAAAAATGCATGAAAAATATTCCATATTGAATTAATAATGCAAAAAAAAAAACAACTGAAGAAACGCAAGCAAGAAGTGTTTGTATTTTGTGTAGATAAGATACGTTGCTCGTTATGTCGTTATTTGATACAAATATTTTCATATTTCCGGATAATCTTCCTAAATATATGCAATTATTGCATTAATTCAAAATTCAAACAACTTTCAATATTTGAACTTTGAACATTTTCGTCTGTTCGTTGATGTTCGGCATGTTCAGCATGTTGCATGTTCCAATAAATTACTCCAATTTTTTAATAACAATATGCAACAAATCTCATTCTCTCATTGCATTGATTAATAAAAACAAAATATGAATTACATATTCGATAATACATACTATTTATGCATATGTATTGTATATTGATCTACAATATTTATTTTACCAGAATCTATAAAATACTCAACTTTTATGCCAGAAAATATTTTACTAGTATGCTAGTATTTGTAAAGGAAAGGAGCAAATTGTAAAATGTTCATTATATGTTTTATCAGTTTTACATAAATCTCTTGGTAATACAATTCACCAACTTAAGTAAAGAATGGCTAAATAAAGAAGATATTAAATCAACATTTTTTTTTTAAAATTAAAAACATTTTATTTTTTTTATTTTTTTTTTTATTTATTTGCGTCTAGAAATTTCAATTAATTTAACATTTTGAAATAAAACACATAGGATTACGATTACAATTACACGCAACTTATGTTCCTGCTGATTATTTTGCAATGTTTGATTTTTCAAATAAAAATTATGCAAAATATAAAAGATTTCCGGTTGTATTGAATGCTTAAAAAATGCAACAAGTTTATGAAGTATAATCATAATGCTATGTGTTTTATTTCAAAAAATATACATTATGTTAAACTATTGAAAATTCTAGACACAAATAATAAAGAAAAATAAAATATTTTAAATTCTAAAAAAAATGTTTTTGATTTTATTTGTTCATTTTTCATTAGAATCCCATATGTTAATACATGCAGTATTCCTCATTATTCTACAAACAAACTTCTTATATAGAAAAGGATGATCAAATACAAATATGCAAAATTATTATTACGAAGTATATGGTATCTGAAATATGTATGTATAATCGATGTTTTGCAAAACGTAAAATATTCAAATACCAAGGAATACGAGTAGGTATTGTAATATTGCAGAACATTCTCCTATTCCCACCAATATATTAATTTAAAACTATGAAATTTAAAGAAATTCATGAATTCTAATTGTAAGCCGTTTTAATTAGATTAAATAGTATTATTTTTGATTTTAATTTTTAAATAGGTATATTTTTAAATATGTATTTATTTCCCATTATCGATTCGACAACTAATTCTACTAGCGAATACAATAGATAGCGCATATGACAGATGATTGCAAACAGAACTAACCACTAAACAAAATCATGTACAACAAATGTTTTAAGCGTATGCTCAAACCGAGAATAATATTTCAACTGAATGGTTTTTATATGAAATTTTATGAAACAGATGATAATTGGTTTATGTATGAAATATACAGGGTAACACAAATAATTTTAAATTCAAATAACTTGGCATATCACCCAAAATCATTAAATAAGAAAATGTTTTTTCTTTCGCATTGTTTGCAAAGCAAATTTATTTATTTATTCTAACTAAAATATAAATAAAGAATAAAGAACTAAGTTTAAGTTGTAAAATAAAAACAAAAACGAATTTCATATATACGAGTATGTCGAGTATATTTTCATAAAATTTTATATTGTGGGGGTATTCATTTCAAATCGTAAACTTCTACGCAACGTCGAATTTTTCGACCTCAGAAGTAAAAATGACACGAAAGCATCTCGTAAAACACTATTCGTAACTGCAAGCAAATTTAATTTTGTCATGCAAATTTAACAATTTTCTCTAAATATAATCAGCACAAATTCACTTTTCAAATTTTACCTGGTAAAAATGACAAGCTGTTTGTAAATCTTGGTTTACATACGAATTACAAGACTTATGAGATTTGCAATGAATGCCCTCATTATTGATTCAATTACTTTACATACATGGAAATTTGATTGCCTATGTGGACCTGTATGAGTATATATCGCATTTCTTGTTGTAATTTTATGTTCCTTTTTCTTGCTATCAATTATTTTTATTTTATTTATTTTTTTGATACTTTTTTTTTATTATTTTAACCAAAATGATAAACACAAAATACAAAAAAGAAATCAAAAATATTAAATAAATGAAACTTCCAAATATCCAAATATGGAATGTGGCACAAAGTGAGTCTGGTCAATGTAAGTATTTACTTACGTGTGCATATGTAACTTACCTATATATTCATCTGAAGAGAATTTATATACAGAGGCAAAGAAAAATAAAAATAAGATAAATTGATAAATATAAAATATATCTTTTTTGAATTAAGAAATAAACAAAAACAGAAACAGGTAGGTATATAAAACATTGTCTTGTAATTTTGTAAGAAAAAAAAAACATTTTGTTGCAAACCACATATATTTTCTGTTATTTAACAACTACATCAACTGCAATATCCTCTTATACGTATTCTTGTATTACGGCTACATACATACATATATGCATTATACCTACACAGAATGCATTATACACTTTAAATTTCAATAATTTATATGAGTGTTTTCATAAATGCACAAACTGCAAAAACTTACGTATGCATTGTACTTCATCACACATGTTAAGCGCCCATAAATATATACGGATATGATACCATATATCTGACGACTGGTTGACAGATGAATTTAAGTCTGATGAATGTTGTATTGTTTGTAGATAAGTTGTCAGACTGTTTGAAAGGTAATTCAAATGTCGGACAACCAGTCATAATAACACAATTACAAAATTTTGATTTTATTTTGGGCATGGCTTCAAAAAGTTCGACGACTAACTTGGCTGTATTGCTGTATAATATAGTCAAGTTGAAGGATCAAATATTCGACATTACTTTTTCGGGTCAAAATACACAATTTCCAACACAAAACAATCATTGTTCAAGTCATTCTCAACAATGTTCAAATCAAATTCAACGAAATTCATTTCATATTGACACGGAAGGCGTTGAATTTGTTGTGACGTTGAAGGCGTCGGTCATGAACAGACGAAGCTATTTCATGAAGAAAAAGTGTAGCCAAAAAGGAAGTTCTGACAAATTTATAGATACATAGACATACATACATATATTAAACGTAAACGACATAAACTCAAAAAAACAAATATTATTCAGAATGAAATCTATGTGATAAAGTCGAAATACTAATAAACTGTAATGTATGTATATAGAGAACTTATTTTTAAACTTATGACTGTCTGTCAACCAATCGTCAGATACATATATTGTATGTTTATGGGCACCTTTAAAAATGTATTGCAGAATTGACTTTATAGAATAAAAATTTGCAGAGCATAAATTATTGCAACTTGGAATGTTATGAAAAGTATTTAATTTGACGACTTATTATATATACAGATGTAATGTATCTGGCTGGATTGCGCCGCGCAGTTTGCATGTTTGCTAGTAATTTGCGCATACTAGTTGCGTATTTCTTATATGAAAACTATTTCTGTATATTATAATGTATTCAATTAATTATTACAATTTTATTTTACTGAATTAAATGTACTTATATACATAAATGAATTATACAAGATCGAATTAAAATTTGTAAAATAATAGAAAAAGGAAATACTCGTATACACAATACGGCAAGTTATATTACATCAAAATTGAAATTGAAATAAGATTCAATGAATTATTTATACAAGAAAACATTTTACACAAATTTAAATTTTTATATAATCCAAGAGTATCTATATATATACTCTATATGTATATGTATGTATGCACATATATTCAAAAAGAGAAATAACACAAGATATACATATAAACGAGAAAAAATTAAAAAAAAATTTAAGGATAGGTTTAAGTTTAATTTAAGGAAATTTTATCATAAAATAAAAAGAAAAAAAAAAACAAAATCTTTTGGACATGAATTATCCAAATTTGGTGTAGATCAATTTAATGTATTTTTCTTGATTTTCTTTCATTTTTCATTTTAATGCATTTTTTTTGTGTTTATAACTCGTGTATACACTTATTCATTTCTGAATATGATGTGTGCAGTAACAGTAACGTATATCAATATACATACATATATAGATAATTATTTACAATAACGAAACTAAACACATCGGTACAGTAAAATTAAATAAGTGTATGTACGAGTAATATTTGAAAATGAAATAAAATAAAATTGATACGTTGTGGTTATATGCATTTTACATGCATAAACGATTACATACAGTATATACAATTTTTTTGTAATTTTCATTCTGGTTTTACAATCTAAATTCTATATAAGATAAGACGATAATGATGTCATTTTATATACAGTACGTAAACATATGCAGTGAAAAATAAGATAATTTATTATTAAAAATTATATTATAGTTTCGTTGTTTATTTATTTATTATTAAGTTTGTTTTTAATGTTACGTTAAATAAATTTTCTGTATACACACAACGAGAAGAAGGATTCAATTCATGGTATATACGTCAGAGTATAGTGATAAGGTATGATCACAGATGATATAAATAAATAAAAATAGCCTAGCCTACAAGCGTATATCGGACTGTAGTTAGATGCCAATAACCGCATTCCTCCATTACTGTCTCTTTCTGTTTTTTGTATATACTTTTTGGTCTTGCGGTATGTAGTGCAAAGCGTGCAAAGCAAGTGTAAAGAGAAAATGAATAATTTTTCTCATTTTTACTGTCTCTTCTTACTTCTTGCATACTTCTTGTGATGTTGGACTGGTGTGTTATGTAGTGCAAAATAAGAATAAGGAGAAAATGAATTTTTCTCATGAATGAAAATGGGATTGCATCGTATATATGCGAGGTACTTATAGAGTAGATAATACTAAAGTTAGAAGTTAATAACCTCATTGCCAGTATTTGATGTCTCCTCCTCTTTCTCGTATACTTCTTATCAAGGTAATTAGAAATTAGTATATGGAAAATATTAGGTTAAGTAGGTTGTGTAGAGTAGGTAGGATAAGGTAGGGAAGAATTGAATAATACATTTAATTCCAAGTAGTACGAGTAAATTCTATTTCATACATATGCGCTTTCATTCATTCTATCGTCGTTTTTTTTTTTTTTTCATTTTTTTTTTTGTTTTTGTATTGATTTTGCCTAAATTAAATATTGATTTGGTAAATTTGCCAAAAAATTATGTACATAGTAGACGAGGACGATAATACATATACACATAATATAATGAGTAAATGTACATAGGATACGGTAATATAGGATGGTATAGCGGCAAGAAAAGACGGGGAAAGCCGAGGGTACGGTGGCTGAATGATGTCATAAACGATTTAATAACGATTCAGATAGGAAATTGGAAGGGTTTAGCAGGCCAGAAGAGTACACAAGTCAAGGCCCATAACAAGCTTTCGATCTAATAATGATGAATTTTTACTAAACAAATTTTGATTATTATTATATCAATTACACCATATACCGACTAATATGTCTACGCCTAATACAAATACTGTATATATATGTGCATTAAATATATATAAACACATAACATACATAAATAAAATCTAATTATAATATGTAAATACATACAATATTTACACACAAAAATTTCATGACTCATTCATATCAAGTCAAATGAATACTCATTATGCTAAAAAGGTAGAAAACAGACACTCAGACTTCTGTATATATGTATATACATAATGTATTTTATACTCTATGTATTCATTCTAGAAATATAAAATAAAATTTTCTACACATGTACAAAACTACATATATTTTAGTACTCTTATCTATACAGTGTATTATGGTATATTTCATAATAACATAAAAAACTTCTGGAAAGAAAATTTAATTTTGATGCATCTTCCTCCTCATTCCATTCCACAACTAGTATACCTAGCTATATTTTCCAGTAAAGGCATGTTAAGGTTAGCCTTAGCTTTCATGAATTCACTATATTAATGCCGCAGCAACAATTTTTCACAAAAAAAAACAGAAAAGTCGACAACAAACTTAAGCAAAATAAAGTAAAAAATAAGTAAAAAGTACATACCCGAATAGCCCCATAGTAGACAAAACTAATGACTTTGAGACAGTGGGAGTTGGGATTGGGATTCATCTTGTCAAATATAAAATATCTCATATGTACATACATGTATACATCATTGATTTCATTTTATCCCATCCATTGTTTTTTGTTTCTATTTTTGGTATCTCATTTTCTGTGACGAAAAATATAGTATATTTTTTTTTCTAATAATTTTTCAAATTCTTTGTAAAGCTTTTCTTTATTTTTTTTCTTTTCTTTAATTTTTGATTTTTTTTTTTTTTTGTTCTGATTCCATATAAAATTAGTACGCCTGTGCCTTGTCTGTCATTATAGAAACTTTTATAATGTACACACGCAGAAAATGTATAAATGTTCTAGAACGTATTCTTTATAGTATGTGTATATTCTACGTAAAATAAACGTATATGTATTTATATTTTAATTTAGTTTTTTTCTTCTTCTTTAATTTTGTATATCCTTATTTTTATACACAAAAATATTATATTCATGTTAAAATATTCATACAATATTTTTTTTTTATAATTTTTACTTAAAGAAAGGCACAAAACTATCGCTAATCATATACACGCTCTACATAACAGTTGTATGTATACATAATAATATACGCCGGTTCATATAAAAACCACCCAAAACCCCCTAAAACTAAAAATATTGAAAAAAAAAAAGAAAAAATTGAAATGAAACGGAAGCAACAGAAAATCAACAGAACTTAAGTATATATGTATCCTCTTTCCTAAATTGATGAGTCATTCTTCTGAGCTTTCTTTTTCTACGCAGAAAAATTCATGACTATTATACGAATATACATATACATGTATGCATAACTGTACGAGTATGTACCTGCATAATATACATGAGTATATCCTTCGAAAATATACATACATACAGAGAACAAATCTCACATTTACATATAGACCGAATAAAAAAAAAACCAGTGTATATCCTTCGAACCTTCTAGCAAATTCACGATTAAAAAATTTAATACACATATCAGATTCTATATTTATGTATATTATATTATCAACAAAATACTTAATTAAAATTTCAACGACATATATACGATGACATAATTTTAATATACGATACAATTTCTGCTTCTTTATAATTGAAAAGGATTTTATAAATTTCATGTAATAATCAGATAATTATCAATGACGACAGGTGAAAATAATAAGTAACAAAAGGATTAAACATTTTCTAAAAATTTAAATATTACTATACCACAATACTTTATTCGAAAACCTTGAGAAGGTTATAAGTATTTTAATCAGTGGCGAGTTTCTCGATTAAGCGCCCCTATACATTACTCAAAGTTTCAAAATGAAAATTCAAAAATTAGTATGCATGATGTGCGAAATACTACTCGTAAGTAACTATCGTAGTGTATACTAATTACTATGGGTACTGAGTACTGTTATAGTCAATGACCTACACCTCCATTACTTCATAGTATGTGTAGATAGTAGAGGAGCAAGTGTTAAATGTTGACAGTTGATATTTCATGTTTTGTCATGTACCTACAGTATTCGCATTCTACTGTGAGAGAAAAATTAAATTTTTCTCAATAATGAAAACACGAATGAGCACGATGTTTGGAATACTACTCGGTGTGCTATCGTAGTGTATACTATTGGTACTGTAACAGTCAATGACCTCCAACTCTTTAAAGTATGTATAGAGTATAGGAGAGAAAATCAATTTTATCTCAACAATGAAAATACGCAGTACACATAATATGTAAAATCACATCAAATCAATAAACTGTATAATATACCTACATGTCTATAATTATTGCTTTTGCTATAAATACATTTTTATAGTTTATAATAATTTCGATTTTGGTGCGTAAGTACACTACGGTACTGGTACTGTAACTCAAAAATTATTTTTACAAAAATATTACGTGTAAAACTTTTCGATATTTTACAAGGACAAGGATTACATACATTATTAATTCACGCATAAAGTTTTATATCATTTACAATACACGCGAGTACACAGTCAAAAAGTGTAATAACCCTAAAATCTAAACATATTAGAGATCCTTTGATTAAAGCACAAAAAAAAAATGGTAAAAAAAAATATTACATTTTTTTTTGTCTTTGGTTCATTATTTCTGTGTACATTTCTACGTAATGTAATACGTATGTATGTACATGCATATGTGTGTTGTCCGCTTCGCTGATATGTAAACGCACGCCTAAACTTTGGAAGGTAAGTAAAATTATAACTACATACATTTATATTGTACAATGTATTGTACATACGAGGATAAGAATATATTAAAAGCATATGCGAGTATAAGGACAATTTTATAAGGATGAATATAGGATATTATGGGGATACATGGGTTGTAACTTTTAAGTATGAGTATGCACACACCACACCAACCATATCAAGTATCATTTATTTAAGTATAAAGCGTAGTGTGTCTATATGTGTATGTGTCTGTACATGTTAATTTATATGCATACATAGCACTGTACATAATGTACGTAAAATGAGTCATCCACAGAATACATAAAGTATTGAAATCAACCGTAAGCGAAAATATAAAATTTAAGGAAGTTTTTATGATAATTTTTTGGTATGAAATGAAACAATAGAATGAATATATAGGTCAATTGAATTTTTTTTCTTTTTAATTTTATTTCATATAAAAAATGAAGAAAAAAAAAATTATATCCTTTTTCTTTTAGTTTTATGTAAATTTTTATAAATAAAAATTGTATAAATATTTAATTGCCTTCTTTTGTAAAAAAAAAAGCAAATGTGTGTGTAAGTATTTACTTTTACCATTTTACTAACACAGTAAAGGAACACAATATTTTAGATTTTAGTAGAACATTACAACAGTGTTTAGAGATCTGTATGGAACAGTGTGTAAAAATTCATTGCCCTACTAAAACAAGAACTATTTTTCCTTGTAAAATATAAAAAGGAGCAGATGTTGAAATAAATGCAATTCATTACTAGACCAAATTTTTTAGTCTACAGACTACAGAGTAAGATTAATCAAAAAAGATCAGACATTATTACACACTGACATCCTGTCAATCGTACTAATTTTTCTGTGGATATGACAGTTCTGTTATTTTTAATAGCCGTATCTTGTGTTATTGTACCTACGGATGTACGACAAAAATTCGATAAAAACTCAAATTATTTTCTAAAATTTCTCAAAAATCTGATATAAATTTTTGGACAAACAAAACAGATTTACATTATGTAGAACATCGAATATAATACCTGAGGACAGACAGTGTGATATTTCGAGGAATTTGGTAGCTCAATTGATAAAAAGTGAGGCTATAGAGAGTCTACTGATCACAAAGTTTCAGTTTCAATTCTCTTGAAAACCAAAATGTAATAATAATAATGCTCTTCATTATTTCCCATTTTTCGTTAAAAAAGAGCTTAGAAGCTTATAGAAATGCTCAAAGTTTAATGTATTGTCTCCCAAGTGTCACCCAGGTGAACACTGATTTTTATTTCCCCCAAGTACCAATGTATTACCAGTGAATATTTCGCTAATTCGTCTTCATAGTTCCGTATCCACACTCATGTTGATCACGTGGAAAATAGAATAGAATTTGCATCATCGATGATGCCTGGGGAAAATAAAAATCAGTGTTTACGGGTGTGATACATGATACATGGTACACAAGGAAAAACTTCTATGTAATTCACTAGTGATACTTTGAGAGGCAACATGTTAAACAAAATATGAATTCATACCACTTTCAAAGGTTTTTCTTTTTTTCATAGTTCATTATTAATTGCCGGTATTTAAAATGAAATTAAATAAAATACATATACACAGACATATGAGCACATACATATGTATTTTTTTTTATACTTAATTCGTAATATAATTTTATAATTTTCATATGAAATTGCATAAAAATATCCGCTCTAAATACATTTAATACTATCATGTTTTTAGTTTTTATATAATTTGCTTACCATATATGTTATGCTATACGCATACAAATACATTGTATTATGTAGTATGTACACACATGTACACATTATATATTCTATACTCTGTCTATATAGAATATAAAGTATAGAAGCATTCAAAATTACATTTATAGGTAACATAAAGACGTACTTACAGTGTACAGAATAACAAAAACGCTATTTATGTAAATTATTTTTATGAACAACAAAATACATATAGATATGTACTGTAAGTACACACATTTTTACCGATGTGTACATGAGCAGTTAAAAAATAGCATTTCATTATTTAAATAGTTTTGTTATAAAGATGGTAATAGCATGGTAGTGGTAGCATTTATTCTAAAAAGCCGGTCAGTCATAATAAGTAGTAATGGTAGTAATCATTACCATCATTATCATTACTATTATTATTTTTAGTAGTGATGATTCAAACCAAAAATTGTATAATTATTATTGATTTTTAAATAGTATACAAAAAAATTAAATCATAATTCAGATTGTGATAAGGGAGATAGGTGGCTTTATATCTCGTTTAGAAAATGATCGACACATTTTTAGCTTAGCTAATTAAGAGACAACTATAAGGCCATATACCATCGAATGAGAGGGAATGTCCATTGCAATACAAAGAGGTTCGTTGAAGCTGAGATGTGAAACAGAATTGTTAGACGCCCCAAAACAGCATATCTACATAGTTAGGATTTGAGAAATATTAGAAGATAAGTTTTGGAATATTCAGCAACTTAAGACAGAATTGTAATATGATAAATGGGTAATTGAAAGTATATCAACTTCAAATACAAATGCGGTAAAATTATCAAAGTCAAAGAAGAAGAAAGATAAATTTGAAATCTACAGAAACTAAAAATGTTGATTATCAAAGGTTTTCTATTCTTGTTAATTCAATAAAAGATTTGATATTTTTACAACATTTAACTCCAACTTGCTCCTCTACTCTATACACACTCTAAAGCTAAAGCAGTGGAGATGATTGCATATAACAGTACCTATAGTATACCCGAATATAATACGAGAATTATGTACTCATTTTTGAATTTTCATTTTGAAACTTCGAGTAATGCCTAGGTGCGCGTAATCAGGAAATCTGCCACTATATTCAGTACAAGTTAGGGAGACAATAAAATTTTCAACAAAATAAAACAGAAAAAAAAACTGAAAAATATTAGCAATTACATATTTGTTTTTTTTTTTATTATTTTCTTTCAAAACTAGCGATTTAGAATAAATTTCAAAAATATATATACGTATACATATGTATGTCGCTATACACACGTATGAGTACAAATATGTACATATAAGTAATTATATAATTTGTCTATTTAAATTTTATATGACTTGAAACTTGTATTTTGTAACTCATTAATAATTATGTCTGTCTATATTGTGCACATTCATATATACTAAATATGTAGATACTCGTATGTATGCACTTTATTAAATACTATTCTCTGGTAAGTAGTCTATCATTTGTCATCTGATGATGTCTGTCTAGATAGATGAATATAAAATTTTATGGTCATACAAATGTAGACATACATTATAATATATCTGTGTTATTAATTTTTCTCTTTTCAAATTTTTATTCCTTTATTTTTTTATTTTATTTTTTTCATAAAATAATTCTAAAACAAATCCATTACTTTTACCATGTTTTTATTTTCGAGATACATACATACATATACATACATATATACTACATACATACGAGTAGAGTATATTCATATTATTAACACTATTATTTTCATTTTTATTCATCAAAAATACATAAGTATTTACGACGAACGAGTATATGATGAAGTGTGATTAAGTCTTATGATGATGATGATGATGATTTTATTTATTATAATTATCTATGAATAGTGAAGGTGAGGGTAGTATTTACCAATCAAGATTATCCGTCGGATATATCTACGTATATTTTAGCAAGGTATAATTTCAGCTTTGATAAAACAAAACGAAGAACTATTGGGTACCTTTAAAAGAAAGGTATTTAGAAAAATGTGTGTACCAGTACACGAGAATGAAAATTGGAGGATTAGATACAAATCATGAATTTTATCAGCTGTTTGAAGAACCAAATGTTGTAGATTGGATCAAACTAGGGAGACTTAAATGAATGGGACATGTTGCAGGATTAAGTAAAGATAAACTGGTTAGCAAACTTATACAAACGCGGGGAAGGCCAAGGAAAAGATACATGAACGATTTCCAAGAAGACTTGAAGAAGCTGCCAATTCAGAATTGGAAAACAAAGGCACGAGATCGAGAGGTCTGGCGGAAAATCCTGGAGAAGCTCAAAGCCCGAAAAGATCTGTAGCACCAATGATGATGATGATGATGATGATAATTTAAGTTTATTCATCAACCTAAATAAAATTTGTTTTCGAACTTTATTTTCGGAGTATCAAACATGTCGGCTAATTGCGAAAAGTTTGTATTTTTATATGGCAAAATGAAAAAGAGGTTATGTATGATGTAACGATTATATGTGATAGTATTGTGCTGTTGCTGTTAACAACAAGGTTATCTTCAAACGATATTTATAGCATCATTTCCAGGTTGTCTTAAAAATATCCTAATAGTGTATAATCCGAGGTTGATGAAATTCACTTTATCTCAAATAAAAGATAATCTTAGTTGATGAATACAACCCTTAATTGAATATATGTATGTATCTTACAAGTACATACATGTACTCATATATTTGTAATGCAGATACTTATATGTAGACTGTATGTAGGTGCTAGTATATTTTTTAATTAAAAAAATTATAATTTAACTTTGGTTTTAGGCGATTATAAAAAAATTAATAATAAAAATTAATAACAAAAAATTACTATAAAAGTAGTCATGAGCGAGTACATTATATACTCATTCGTTTGCATGTAAAATAAAACCAAATCGTATTATGTGTAGGATTATACTAATGTCATAAAATTATAATGTGAATCATTATTATTCGTAAATATGCATCGTTAAATTAAAATTTATGCGCCAGCATGCGTATAAGCATTAGAGTTGTATATAAAATATTAATCTTGCATCTTTAAAAAATGAAAATATAATAATTTTAAAATATTTTTCAAATATCTTTGGACACTAATAAATTCTAAGCACATTCTGAATTAGTTTTTCGACCAAATATATTTTTTAATTTCAGCATATATACTTAAATGAATTGAGCAGCTTATAAAATGCTCCACTATGTTGAGAGGGATGAGTGGCATAACATGGCATAACGTAAGATTAGATGATGATTGGTGTATATAGTGACATCAAAAGAACGAAACATAAAGCTCGTAATAAAATAAACTCTTGCAGATACCGTACGTACCATTTCCAAAAACTATACATGAACGATCACAAGTGACGATCGCAACTCAAGTGAAGTGACATGACATGATACAATGACGAAATCTTTGAGGGAGGAAAAACTCTAAGATCTAACAATTCACTAAGATCTAAGATCTGAAAATTAAGGATGAGAAGGAGATAGCCTCAGTTAATTCTAGGATATTTTCAAAGGCATTTGATTTTAAAATTAATTTTCGAGTCACATTAATTATTCCCGGTCCTAATAAACAGCAATACTTTAGTGATAATTCAGTAAAATCTTCATTTGTTTGAATGATCATTCATAAAAGCCCTTTTAATTGATTGTTACTGTCATTCACGCGACTGACAGTTCTTTTCTTGTCATTAGAAATTTTACATTTCATCATTCGCCACTTGCACTCATTATTTTCATTCAAATAATGGCTAAAGGTAGATAGCTGTCAGTTAAAATGATGATCATGTAACATGAAGTATACATGAAAAAGAACAAAAAAAAAATTTGAAATGATGATGATTAGAAGAGCTACTAGAAACATAAATATTATGATTGACATTTTCTTCTGAACACAATAATTACTGAGTAGAATTTTTTAACGAATTGTTGAAATTTTGGATATAAATATTGGGTTAACCCATAACTCAATAGCAATGATAATATTAAAATAGAATTTTAGATTTTAATGTATAGTCTATTAAATATATTTATAGCCGTAAATAATAATATAGTATAATATTTGGTAAAACGGTAATACGTATAGTATGTATAATTATAAGCTATAAAGAGGTAATAAATCGATTAATATATTACAAACATACAAGCGTATTAGAATGAATGTACATAAAATATTAAACTGAGGGTCATTGTGTGGTTATATTCTATGATTTTTCAAAATTAATACTACATGTAAGGGTTGTATTCACCAACCAAGATTATACGTCGGATATATTTTAGCCACGTATAATTTCAGCTTATTCTTCGTCAATCTAGATAAAATTTGTTTTCGATTTCATTTTCAGAGTGTCAAACATGTCAGCTGATTACGAAAAGTTTGTATTTTTATATGACAAAATGAAAAGGAGGTTATGTGGTGTGGTAATCAAATAACGTGAGTGTTGTGTTATTGCTTTTAGTAACAAGGTTATGTTCAAACGATATTTATAGCAGTAGCACTCCTAGGTTGTCGTATAATCGAGATTGATGAATACACTTTATCTCAAATAAAAGATAATCTTGGTTGGTGAATACGAACCTAAGTATCTTACAACAAAATTAATTTTAATAATAATGGATATAAAACCTATATAAATTACATATTTAAGATTATATTACTATTTTCAGTTTCTTTTTTTTTAGTCAAGAAAATGAATAACAAGTCTACACCTACACACACACATCACATTATTTTTTCTTTAGATTTTGTTTTCATTGTAAAGAGCTAGTGCTAGAGCTACATTTAACTGACGACTTATAGACTGAGTTGTTTGTTTTTTTTTCTCGAAATTTTCATATAAATGTTAAAGAAATTAAAATTTTTTAATGTTGATTTTTTCTTCTTTTACAGAAAATATAATGAAGTTTACAATAATATGTCATACGGTCATACATACAGTGTACAATATACAATGTGTGGTGTGAGTGTGTATGTGTAATCGCGTATGCGATCAATATTTATATATAGATCTTGGCCAACAAGTATATTATATTTTTATTATGAATTCTCATTTGGAGATTTTAATATTTAAAATGCATTACACTACATGTACAAATGTTTGTTTTCAGATTTGTATACCCAGTGGAGATATAATGAAGATCTTTTCACCTTGTTTTGAATATAATGTCAATTGATCATCTTTCGAAGTTCTAAGTTTACAGGAATATTTTTATTAGAAATTTAATAGTTTTTATACAAACCTGCTCGATCGTTAAATCAATCAATTAAGTATTTTGACGATCAAATGACATTTTCAAGTATGACCTCTGTTATAAAGACTTGTTGAAATCTTCAAAAATTATTCATGCCTTCTGTTAAGAAAACTGGGGTAGAATTGATTTGGAGGATCTTTAAAAGAAGTTCAGAAAATGAAAAAAAATGCACGGAGATTGTATTTTATGGTGAAATTTTTCATGTCATCTCTCGTCTGTGATATGCTGATTAAATTTATTTATTTATTAGAGGAGAGAGATCAGTGAACTGCCTCTCTCCTGCCCACACCACGGCTGATTAAATATGAATGAAAGATTTTTCATTGCATACAAAAATACAAGTCGATTTCATTAACGTTAAGTCATTGACTATATAATAATACATATATTATATGTATTATTATATAGTCAATGGTTAAGTGAAGATCAAATTTTAAAATTCAGCATATTATTGGTATGAAGCTGAATGATATAATTTGGTCGTTTAAGTTTACGAAATCAACCATGATCTTCCCAGAAAGATAGTTGGTGATCGTCTATGTGTATGTTGAAAAGAAGTGAACGATGAAACGAATAAAAAAGCTAACTTTTTTCTGTAGAAAGGAATTACCTTCTTCCTTCTAGATCTAGAAACATTTTTTCTAACTGGGTACCCATACTTAAAATAAATAAGAATAAGAGTTAACGATCATTATTATGTTGGCGTAATAAAAAATAATAACTAAAAGTTTATTCATTTAAACGATAAATAACGTCATCATCTCGCCTACATTATTACAGCATTTTAACTTCTTTTTTTTTTGTTTTTGAAGGTCTATTTTGCTACAAAAAACTATTAAACTACATAATGTCGTATACATAAATATGTGTATGCATGTACATATTTTAAATTTAATTATATATTTTAGAGATGACATTATCGGAATATTGATTTATTTGAATGTTTAGTTGGCTAAAATCAAGTTTTAGGCCATTCAGAGAAAATAAAATGGTAGATGTATGAAACGATCAAACGATGACAGTAACGCCTTTACAACCATTTATCACGTCGTTAAAAGATGAAAATTAAATTTTCGTTTTACCATACCATTACATTCCATTACCTGCAACCAATTCGAGTTCATTTCCTAGCAAGGGATTTATGGAAGATAACAATTTATTTTTAAAAATCTAAAAATGGAACTCCCTTGAACTCTCTTTTCCTTTACCATACTCCAAACTAAAAAAAAAAAAAAAAATTCAAATTTGAGCAAGAACCTAGAATAAAATTGTGTAGGAAAATAAATTCGCAGATGAACATTTCGGGATTATTCAAATGACAACCCAAACATTTACCAATGATATTTCAGAACAAATAAAGATTACCATGTACAAAAATATTTCTTATAGGGAATTTTTCAAAATCTATGACTGGTCGCAGACTAATAGTTGAATGGACTCCAAAATGATGATCATTTCTTCAAAGTAGGTTCTATATTCTGTGGTATCTCATGAAATAATGATTCTATGTGCAGTACACGTTTATGATGAGAGAAATGCCCACACTTTTGATAACCCCCCATTTTCCTAAGCTAAGAGCATTCATAGAGAAGAAATGAAAGAAAGAAATTGAAATATTTATTTTAATTAGCCTGGAACGTGGTCAAATTCAACAGATAATGTTAAGTGGCCTATAAATTATACAAATTATTAAACGAAAAAATTATCCAATCACACAATTATGGTATCATCCATTCGAAAATTTCGTTGCATACCAAAATTTGTGAAATAATTAAAAGTAATGAGATGAGACAGTGCACGAGTTAATGATCCTCCTCATCCTAACAAAGCATGAACACATGAAATGGAAGCAACTTTGTTCTATTATTGTGAATAACTTAATGCTATCAGATGTTTAAATAAATCAGTGGACAGAAGCTGATTGACTTCCAATTTTTTGTACAGTAAAGAATGCGGTGAAAATAAAATACGATTCACGATCAAAATATTTCATCAAATTCATTCGTTACAAAATTTATTTTGCAGTAGGAAATATTAAAAGTGAAGTTAAGCGTGGATAAACTAAGCAATGACAGATTTTTTGGAGCTTAATCACATCGTTGAGGTCTAGCTATATTTCAAATGAGAGTTAAAATGGATTAAGCAGCCGGCAATTATCAAATTCTAGATGTTCATTAATTTAACGATCAGCTAACTAGGAATGACCAAATTCAAGAGAGATAGAATGCGTTAATGCCCATAGATACGAGATCAATTGGAACGCCAAAATGTTTCGGAATTATTGACGCGTTTATGTAGAATATTTTTAAACTATTGACATCACTGCATTTGACATTTTAGAAAGCTAAAATTTGAAAAGTATAGGTACCCAAGAAATTAATGAAAAGTATGATTTCTTCAACGATCTTTTAGCTTCATTGTGACTTGTTGAATGAATGGTACACTATTGACTATCATCTTTAGGAAAATTTTTGGAAAAATGTAAAAAGCGTTTTTAATACCGTTTTTCAGAAATTCCTCAATTACAACACTATTTGGTAGATTCATTTAAGAAAAACAAGAAAAATAAAGAAAAATTAAAAATTTAAATTATAATTTAACTTAAGAACAAAACAAATAAAATATTTAAAATAAAATAGAAAAAAAAATTTGTGTATTTGTTTTTTTTTTTCATGTCTCACTTTAATGTACTTAAAAAAAAATTACAAAAATTCTTTTTTTTTAACTTTTTCTAAATTTTAAAAGAAAAAGACAAGAACATATAGTTTTTTTGTTTTTTAAATATAAAAAAAAAAAGATTTCTTTTCTATTCTCTTTTTTGTCGTTTGTTTTTTTTTTTAACTTTAAATTTACAATAATTTATACAATAGTACATTAGAAAAAAAAAAATTAACACAGACAAAGATATTGGATATTATTTTTTTAATTAAGAGGAGATACAATAATAATAGAGAGAATATGTATGATTTTTTTTAAATACAAAAAAAAAACAAAAAAAAACGATTTTTGAACATAAAAAAAAACTTCATAAAAGCATCATCATTAATCAAATCATAATAAAATGTGTGTATGTAATTGTGTGGTGTGTTATTAAAAGAAAAAAATATAATAAATACATATGTAAATAAAAATGTAAAAATTTACTTTTCATTTTATTTTGTATTTTACACAGAAAGAACAAAAACGCGATCCACCATGAATGAAAACATTCAAAACGAAAATAATAATTTTTTTTTTTTTGTTTTAATCATACAAAATATCAAAGCACAAAAAAAATATTTTTTTTTTTTTAATAAAATTACAATTTATTTTTTGTATAAAAACAAAACGTTTTCCATTACAAATTACATATAAATTAAAAGAAAAAAAAAAGAACAAAAGATAAACGTTTACAAAATAATTAAAAAAAAAAAAAAATACATTTTTAAAAAATTTTACCGACAAGACACAAGAACAAGATTTCCCCAAGAACGAATCATTCACTAATTAACTCCCTGTGTTTGAGGGACACGGACAATACAACAGTTTTGGGGGGATGGAGATTATGATTGTTATTTTACAATTACGACGTACATTTACAGTTCCAATTTGAATGGAATGGAAATAGGAAATTTACTCCTCTTCGTGTATGTATTTGTGTTTTTGGTTGGTTGTTGGAGTTGTAATAAAAACAGATTTTTTTTTTTCATTCAATATTTAATATTGATTTTTATTTGATTTGATTTTTTGTTTTCAACTTTTTTTTAATTTTATTTAAAATTTTTGCTCATTTTTTTTTTGATTATATGATTTTTTAAAGTTTTAAAAAAAAAAGAAAAAATGTTGTGCTTTTCTTATTTTGCGTATGTGTGTATGCGCATCTATCTATCTCTTTGAAAAATTTTTTAATTTTCACATTCGAATTGGTGATGTAGGTACGAAATCGTATTATCCGATTTGAATCTACTACTTTCGTTACTACTTACTGACGATCCGATTCGGTATCGAATTCAAAATCTGAAGATTAAAATCGTTATTCGTTACTCGTGATCGTGATATTTTTATAGTTTAATCTTAATTTTTGAAATTACTATTTTATTTAAAAGTGAAAATAAAAAAGAAGACAATTGTTAAATAAAATTCAAATATACAAGGCATGTAAAATAGAAGACAAATCTCAACTTAACTGTCATCATTTTGTATATGACACTTGTAACATATAAAAAGGCTGATGAAGACTGACTCAAATGTGCGTTTTTCACGCCAATTACAATAAAGTAACAATTTTGCAGCACAGCACACATCACCAATTCGAATCGAATTAAAAATTAATCGAGAAATACAGCCAATACACAATGCAATATTATTTCGAGGAGAATGATCTCATTAATGTGAAGAGAAGAGGAGATAAGAACTGTTTTACATTAATTTATTTATTTATTATTATTTTTTTTTTAATAATTTTGGAATGAACATCGATATTAATATAAAACATACACAATTACATAATTTACATGCAAATATTTTTTCATTTTTATTTTTTCATTATTTTTAATAAATTTTGAATGATTAATAAATAGATAGTACATGTAGTCGAATTATTTTGTTTTGATTTTTTTTAACACTGCTCATTATTTAAAAAGGTTTTTTATTCGTTTTATGATCGATCTTTTATGATGTTTTTTTTTTTTTTTTTGATGTTCAAGGGTCGTTTTTTTTGTGTTGTGTATTTTTTTGTTTGAAAATATGAGAGCGATTTTTATTTTTTTTGTTTGCAAGATTCTTGGCAGTGAATCCAGAAGAGATTATTTTGTTTTCGTTTTTTTTTTAAAATAAATGATTTTTTTGTTTTATTTTTTTTTTTCAAGTATTTGTTACATAATGTTTATTTCGGTCTTTAAATGTCTTAATTTGTATTTCGTTTTTTTTTTTTGTTTTTTTTTTTATAATGAATTTAATTTTCATCAACTTCAGCTTCTTGTTCTTCTTCGAATTCTGCATCTTCATCGGCTGTTGCTTCTTGGTATTGTTGATATTCAGATACCAAATCGTTCATATTACTTTCGGCTTCTGTAAATTCCATTTCATCCATACCTTCACCGGTATACCAATGCAAGAAAGCTTTTCGTCGGAACATAGCTGTAAATTGTTCTGAAATACGTTTAAATAATTCTTGAATGGCTGTTGAATTTCCAATAAATGTTGCTGACATTTTAAGACCACGTGGTGGAATATCACACACAGCTGTCTTTACATTATTTGGAATCCATTCAACAAAGTAGCTGCTATTCTTATTTTGAATATTTAACATTTGTTCATCGACTTCTTTCATTGACATACGACCACGGAATATTGCAGCTACTGTTAAATAACGTCCGTGTCGTGGATCACAGGCAGCCATCATATTTTTAGCATCGAACATTTGTTGTGTTAATTCTGGTACGGTAAGTGCTCTATATTGTTGTGAACCTCTTGATGTTAATGGTGCAAATCCAGGCATAAAGAAATGTAAACGTGGGAATGGTACCATATTGACAGCCAATTTACGTAAATCAGCATTCAATTGACCAGGGAATCGTAAGCATGTTGTAACACCGGACATTGTTAACGAAACTAAATGATTCAAATCACCGTATGTTGGTGTTGTGAGTTTTAATGTTCTAAAGCAGATATCGTAGAGAGCTTCATTATCGATACAATATGTTTCATCTGTATTTTCTACCAATTGATGTACTGATAATGTGGCATTGTATGGTTCAACGACAGTGTCAGATACTTTTGGTGATGGTACAACTGAATATGTGTTCATAATTCTGTCTGGATATTCTTCACGAATTTTCGATATTAAAAGTGTTCCCATACCAGATCCAGTACCACCACCCAATGAATGAGTCAATTGAAAACCTTGTAAACAATCACATGATTCAGCTTCCTTTCGTACAACATCCAATACAGAATCAACTAATTCTGCACCTTCTGTATAATGTCCTTTTGCCCAATTGTTACCAGCACCGGATTGCCCAAAAACAAAATTATCTGGTCGGAAAATTTGTCCAAATGGTCCGGAACGTACTGAATCCATGGTGCCTGGTTCTAAATCGACGAGTACAGCACGTGGTACATATTTACCACCGGATGCTTCATTGTAATACACATTAATACGTTCTAATTGGAGGTCACTATCACCATGATAGGCTCCAGTTGCATCGATACCATGCTCATCAGAAATTATTTCCCAGAACTGTAAAATTTAAAATAAAAAAAATATTCAAAATATTAATAAATTATTTATGATTTCAATTTACAAAATTAAAATATGAAAATCAAATATGTAATATGAAAAAAATATGTGTGCAATCATTACATTTACAGATGATGAATTAGTTGTGTGTTAGACGAATGAATGAAATGGATGGATGGATGGATGGTTAGTTTTGTTGTTCTTTTTTCTAAAATATAATTTTCTTCCTCGCACATTTTTCTCTTTATTCTTTTTTCATCATTTTTTTGCAAAATATGTGGTACATGTATACAATATAGTTTGTGTATAATTTTGTATTTCCGTATTTTGAATTCGAATCAAATCCAATTATAATAAAAACAATATATACTATCGGTATTAGAGTTTAGAAAGGAAGACCTTAATTTTCTTTTGATCCATTATTCAATTTCTCATATATTGTTTATTTTTCTTTTAAAAGTTATTCACATACTATACACAATAATTGAAGAGAACAACAAGAGTTCACAGTTCAGCAAAGTATGATTGAAAAAAATTTGTTGCATTCTCATTCAATAAAAATAAAAATGCTGCACACGATATGGTCTAGAAATTTGCATTAGTGGCAGCAATTGGTATTCTAATTAACTACACTATTCATCGATCAATGAACCTTTTATTTCACATATTTCACATTTATCCCATCGTTCAGTCATATTAATATGTAAATTTTTTTTTTTTTTTTTGTATTTTAATTATAATTGAATTGAGAATTTTAATTCATCACATTTCGTATTATATTCTATTCTTTTTAATTCTTTGTACAATTTATTGTAAATTGTAATTTGTAATTGAATGAAAAATAACAACACAACTCATATCTCATATTCATTTAATATGAAAGTTTCTATATTTTTCTTCTTCTTGTAATGTGTATTGTAACGAGAAAAAATATACATATTACTTTTTTGTTATTCATTAACAACATGGAACTGTATAGTATGATTGGTGAGTGTATTATTGACACAAACCAAATTGTATGTATTCTGTTTTGTCATTGTAAGTACAGTCCTATCAAAAAATTTATGTGCATTAATTTGCTCATAATAAAAATTTTCACCACATTATGAGTATGACTTTTGATCTTTGAAGTAAACTCGGTATCTATATAATAATAATGACGACAGTCGTTGCGGATAAAAATGACATCAGAACATAGTTATGAAATTTACATTATAAAATAAATTCATTATCTTGTCAGTTTTTTTTTTGTTTTTTTTTTCTAATAAAACATTTTTAATTTCATTTTTATATGCAAATTTATTTAAAGCATTGCAAAGCGTATGCTTTGTTGATAAATATCTTCATTATAATAATGAATAGGAGATTTTTTTTTTTAATTAAAACATATTCCACATTCATTGTCGTTTTTAGAAAATCAAATAGAAAATATCCAGATATGTGTACATATGTATGTAATAGTAGACACGATACAAACAGTGTAGATATAATGATACAGCAACAACATAAACAAAAAGAGAATATCACGTCCGATTTGATCTGAGAACGGACATTAATTACATTTTTCAGTCATTCATGAAGAATAATAAAATATTCGATCACTATGTAAAATATGTGATGGCATAAATTATTAACGTCATTAATAAATTTGTTCGAATGTCATATAGGTTTGAATATTGTACGAGTGATGTAATGTACAAAAAAATACACAAATAGGGTGAGTTTCAAAACGTCAAAAAAAATGTGTTGCAAATGTGATATGATGAACTTTTACAATGCTCACTGACACACTTTGCTTTCGTTTGTGCATCAAGAAAAATAATTTCTCAATGCCCTTGTTGCTTAACTGATGATGATCCGTCAAAAAAACATTACGAAAATCACAATTTAATTTTGATACTTTGAACATTGTTGAAACATGAAAAATGTTCAGTATTAGAATTTTTAAAATTTTAAACTTTGCATATCGAGAGGCGATAGATATTCAAACATTTCAAAACTCATCTATAATAATATTCAAAATAATTTTAATGTATTGTGTACTTACAGAATTAAGTACAAAAATTTCAATTTATTAGATAAGTTGCTGGTAGCTACACAACCTAGTTAGTTAGAGTCTGACTGGGTTACATGTTTTCTTGTTCGTTTGTACTTGGTAGTATGTGAATGAATAAAATTTGCACAAATAATAAGAAACTATTTCATATACCTACTTAAAATATTCAAAAATCATTAATAAATTTTGAAGCATGTTTGTTTGTTTGTTGTTTTTCTTTTAAATATTTTTGATATGAACATTTATTTAAAATTTAAAAAATACACAACCGATGATGATGTAATTACAAGTTTTGAATAAAAAAATTAACTTGTTATCATCATGTGCTGCTGCTTGCTATTTAGCATTGAAATTAGAAATTGAATTTAAATGTTGCTTTTTATTCGTTATTTTTCTTATGAATATAATAATGTACATAAATTATATGTATCTCTACATGGGTATGTATAATAAATGTGATCGGTACGGTGTTTATAAACAAACACACGTACACAATCACATCATAAATTATAATAAATAACGATAATAATTTTTAATAATTTTAAATTTATTTTTAAAAATCGATCAAAATAATACCGAGTATAAAATCGTTCACATAATACATGAATACAAAATCGTTTCGTTCGACATTAATTTTGAAAACGAAACGAAGAAAAACGAAGAAAAACAAACAAAAAAAAAGTAATTTTAACGACACTTTAACGAAAATTATATTTTTTTTTTGTTTTCAAAAATCATTATTGATATGAAGAATGCAATATTATCTCGAGGTCTCTTGGAATGGAAGTAATCAACAAAATAAGGTTGGGTAAGATAATTCCACATAGTCGCACAAAAAATTGCAATACATAATACAATACATAATCATCATCAGATCATCTTTAGATCACCACATCGTTCGTACACAATGTATTTAGAAATCTAAATGTTTACATAAATTATATCTACTACTAGATTATTCTAGAGATGATATAGTTTTTGTATTTAAAAAAATTAAAAATTTTTTTTTTTCAAGAATACTACATTTTATATTTAATTTATCTCTGTTGGAATGCGGATATTACATTAATTACATTTAAGTGTATAAACTTCATATTTATGTACGTATAGATGGCGTACATATAATTAAATTTTATAAAATTTTTAATAAAAGACAATATTTTATATTTTATCAAGGAAATGCTTAAAATTTTGTCCTACATTTTTTTTATCAATTATAAGAGAAGGAAGAGATGAAATTTAAAAATGTAAATGTAAAGATTTAGCTAGTTATCTCAAATATTTTTATATATTTTTTTTAAATATAAACGTCTGGTTTGTGGTTGGTAGATGTTAGAGTATGACAATTTTCATTAAGTAGGCATATTACATAATGTATGCAGCTATTTCTAAAAAAAAAAAAAAGGAAACAATTTTATAAATCAATTCAATCATTTAATTTCAAAGCGATGTATTATTTATTAAATGAATTCTTTTCATTATTACATATTTTTATTCATAATCAAAATAAATTAACATTTTTACCACTTAATAAACGTTTGTAGATCATAGGATCGTATATCATGTCTAAAAATAGTTTCATTATAATTTCAATACAGATTCCAATGATATGTTTGATATGTTTACGAGATGATTTTTCATCTTAAAAAAATATATATTACATATAGATGATGATGATCTCACAGACAACTACTGAGAAACTGAAAAACAACACGTAATCACATGTAAATTTTCAGATGAGAATCATTTATCATCATCATCACCGTTTGTAGATAGCAATCATCATCATCATAATAATACTCTAGCATAGGAAGAATGTTGTGGATATTAATGCAAGCGTTGTTTTTGAGAAAATTTCAAATCATATCTTCTTAATCCACCTTTAAAGAAACAAAATCTTGAAAGGTTATCTTGAATTTAAGATGAACACCACCGTCGTATACTGTGTGTTTGACTTTTTTTTTTTTGGTACAATTTCCTTATTTCTTTTCTTTTCTTTTTTTCAGATTTTATATTTAAATTTTCAAAGTACACATACACAAAGATATATTCTGTAGTAGGTTATTTCAGAAAAATTATAATTTTATAAAACGAAAATATTTGAAGATTTCATATTTTATTGTTGTACATACTTGGACCTATTGTGAATTTTATATAATTTACATTTGAATCATTGCCAAGTCACTTAATCTGTTTTGGTCTCTCTACTACACCACCTATGTATTTTATTTTCCACTTCATTCCACCATCACCACACACTTCCAGTTAGATTAGAAGTACATTCTCATACAAATATTCATACAAATATGTATTATGGACATGTGTACACGCCGCATACTAACTTATGAAATGTCTTTTTAAAACACGAACACGTATGCGTAAATTTCTTAACTGATTTTTTTATATAAATTCTTATTGTTTTTTTTTTCATCTCATTATCATTACATAAAAAAAAAGAGAGAAACAAATTCAACTTCAATTCTAAACATAAAATTTCCATGAATCATCATCATAAAAATTAAAATTAAAATGCAAATTTATAAATGGATATCTTAAAAGTTTTGCATCAGCATTTATGTAAATGTTTTGTATGCTTTCAATAAAAATATGTATAAAAATACACTGAAAAAAAAGAAGAAGAAAAAAACAAAACACAATGAATATAAAAATAAAGATAAAATTAAAAGAATAAAACAATAGAATAAAATCACAATATATGAAATTGAATATTAAAAATTAAAACTAACATTTAGATGTACCTACATGTATGTATTTTTCTTTTGCTGCTTATAGAATATACAACTAATACAAAATAATAAGTAATATAATATGCATATGAGTATGTAGTACAGATATTCGCTGGAACTACAAACAATCTAGGTAGTACGAGTTTATTATGGTATCCAATATAAAATCCAATTTTATTTATCATCACCCAAGAGACAGACATCCAAACATATTTTTTACGAGTATGTACATACATGTGTTTATACTACATATATGGTTTATTTTACAAACATTTCTACAAAACAAATACAAATACAATACTTTCGGATTAAGAATAATAATGATGTGGAGGTTTTTTTTTGTTTTTATTGAATGATTTTATGTAGAGTTCGATGGTTCCATACATATTCTCCATATCCACTGTTAAATAAATGAGCAAGGTATGGTAAGGTAAGCAATAGAACAAAAAGCAAGCAAAAAACAGGGTAGGTAGGTACAGGTAGGTAGGTAGGTAGTTGCTGTTAATGTTTGAATATTAAAGACAGTATCTAAACGTGTGGGGGGATAGAAGATAAAATAAAACTTCCATAAGTATTTGTGTGTATATAAATGTGAATCGATTTAACATTTATTAAAAAATAAACATATCCATATATGGAAATACATTTTTGTTGGCTTACAAGTAGAAAAACAAGAGAACCAAATAAATGAAAAATGAAAAAATAAATAATTTATTCAAATCCACTATGTATTTATACATTATTCTCTATTAATATGATGTCTATATTAAGAGCTTAATTTACCAAAACGAACGAACGAACCAACCAACCAACCCAACCCACACAATTACTTGATAGTTGTAGTTAACAGAGTTGTTAAGAGAAATGGTGGGACGATAATGATTGAAGACTTCTAATCTATGTATCTAGTTCTTTAAAAACTACTACATGAAAATGACTGTAACATATATGCATGTAAAGTAGAAAATGAATTAATTTTTGTGATTAAAAAATACTTTACACTTAATATTGTAAAAGATTATGATTTAAATAGAAAAAGAAAATTTTTTAAAAATGAACGCGGCTCGAGGTTCACATTCAAGAGATCAAAAAAAAAAGTTTTCATGTACAAAAACTGAAGAAAAATTGTATGCATATTAAATTGTTCTATTTATTTCTATTAAAACTTATATTGACAGAATGTGTATCTATGCACCTATATCTTGTTTTATTTTCAGCTCTAGTATCTTAAATGCTGATACATTTTTAAACTTAGGCGGCAGACAAGTCATATCCTTTCCAAATTGACAAAATTATTACTCATTTGTTTTTAATTGTGTTTACGAACTATACAACAATAGACAATCTTTTTTGTTTTTTTAATAATAATATATCTACCACCCTTGAACTTTTTATTCAACATCGCATATATGTAAATGTATATGTATAAAAAAAGAAAAAAATAATAAAAACAAATTTTCAAGAAAACATTTAATAAAAGCTATATAGGTATGTATATACTATAAATAACATAATAAATAGTAAAACATATTTAGTTATTTATTTGAAATTTTTTCTTGTTTTTAAATTGAAAATGAAAAACACGCATCATACTTATAATTGGAGTAAAGAGGTACATTAGATATGTACATATGTGTACAAGTATATTATATGTATGTATGTAAATGTAAGAATATGTAAATAAATAAATATTTTAAAGATAACAAAAAAAAACAAAATATGTAAGTAATACTCGTTAAGAAAATATGACATAATTTCTAAAAATAGAATTCAAGCACACGCATAACAAGAGTAAAAAAAAAAAAAAACAAACAATAACTATAATTTATATCTAAATGTAGAGCGCATATAAAATTAAGAAATCAAATCGTAGTTAAATTCTTATTTTTTTTTAATATCAACGATCATAATAATAATGAAAATATTACACCTACATCTAGCCGCGTACTTATATGTATGTAAACCAAGTAGATATAAATCGTATTAATAGTAACAATAAATCTTGTTACAATTCAGCAATTTTATTTAATTTTTTCATAACTTTCTTATTTTTTGTATAAGTAATATATACTTAGGTTACAAGCATAATTTTTTTTAAATTTTTTGGTCAAAAGTTTACCATGTTATGTAGTTAAAAACGTTAATCGTTAACTTAACTGAATGATTATTATTATCGTTTTACATGTTTAACTTTCATTTATAATCTAAAATCACCTAAAATGTAGGTAGGTACATGCTAGCTATATGTATTTAAATCACATAAATTCGTAAAATTTTAAGTGGGTATTTAGCAGCAAATTTTTCATAATCAAAAATATAAATCGAGAACTGAAAATAACCCACCGAAAATAAATGATTACTACCTATATTATTTAATTTCAAAAGTTATCTGGTAGTAATATCATTAATTAGAATTTAGTAATCTAATAAATTTTTTCATTGTGATTTTGAATTATGTCACTTTATACGTTACATATTTTATTATACCTACAAAATTTTTATACGTAAATGTATAGGTACTTGGTATAAAATGAACGATGAATCACTTTCGAAAAAAAATAGAAAAAAATTATGTATTTGCATGTCATTTATGGTAAAAATTATCATGTATTTTTATTCACCACAGTCCACATTACAAAAATAATTTATAGTGTGTACCTTTCATTCATAGATTATTTCGATTGTAATCTTCTCAAACCAATTTGTTGTACTGTACTGTAACAAACCAATAACATTGTACTTGTACCAATAATTATACACTCTAAACTCTACCACTCTGGTAAATTTCACCTTCTCTTATAAAATTAAATTCAACCAACGTAACGTCAGTCAATACTCAATTCAATAGTAAATAGTAATGTTGTCTTGTCAAGTAATGTAAATGTGTCACATCTATCATTTTAAAATCTCGTTTAAATTTTTATTATCTGGAGAGAGGTGTATAATAACTTTTATTTTGCATGTAAAATCTGTTTTCAATGAAATTTTAATTTGCAATTTTATGTTTTTCTAACTAATAGTTTTATTAAGTGCATATAAACTGTATGGATGGGTTTGATAGCGTCATAATATACAACATGTCATACTATACTCGTATATAAAGAGATTACAACAGTGCATATGTACATACAAATATGCATTTTGTGTAATTTAAATAATTTCTCGATTGTAATAAATCTTATACTTCACTACTAACATGCTATACAACAGTTTAATGTTCATTTAAAAATTTTAGAAAGGAGAATTATTGTAAAATTCAAATTCAAATCAATTTATAAATTTTCGAAAGAAAAATAAATAAAATGCATATTTAACAAGCACAGCACACTAATGAAAATCTAGAAAAGTTTTCACATACAAATACCTATGTAATGAATGAAATTCAGGAAAAACTTGTTTAACAAAGACAACAAAGAAAATAACAACAACCTCTTCTTCCTCCTCCTCCCATCATATTCTCATAAAAAGTAAAGGATTTAAAGTTCAATAATTATTGTACAGAATTTATTATGTTGTGATTTTTTTTTTTCTTTAAAACGTGAAAATAGATATACGAACAGACAGAGTAGATATGTGTATCTTTTATGAAAATCAACGGCCACCATTAATAATTAAGACAATATGATCATTCAAAAATATCTGCTATAACAGAAAAAAATGTAGAGAAAATCCTTTTATATGTTATTTCGTGCATTCAAATTTATCATGCATATTAAAAATTTAATTACATATTCATTAAATATCCATTTCACATTTAAATTTTTCTTCATTTTTCACATTTTTTTTTTTTTATGAATGAAAAAAAAGAGAAAAATTACTTTCATGGCACATTATAATTTATCATCGTCATCATGATAATAATTTATTAGAAAAAAATTCTTATTAATAATTTTCTGAATATTGTATATACATATATGAATACATATTTTAAGTTTAACTGTTAATTCATAATCAATGAATCAAAACTGTTGTAATAAACATTCTCTTTCATCCCACTACCTAATCTATCTTCCTTCAGTATCTAAATACCAACCAATCCGTCCTCTTAAGAGCCTACACTCAAACCCAACTTAACGTTTCTCTATACATATTCTTCTAAATCTAAATACTTCTTGTTGTTGTGTTATTTTGGCTTAGCGTAGAGTTGGAGTGAAAAATCTTTGAAACACCTTTTTCTTCACAAATGTTATTCGAGTTGAAGATAATAAAAAAAAAAGGTAAATTTCCAAGTTTTAAAAGAATGCATTTTAAGAATAAATTTTTTTTTATGCTGACCGGTACTTATACTACATAACATTCCATGAGTTCAACGAGCGGTAATATAAATCAAAAAAATCAGAAGTACTATACATGCATGCATAAATACAAAAAGGTAATGGTTTTCTATTACATTTATGTAGGTACATACATATTTGTAGTTACAATGTAGTTGGTGGTACAAATCGGTTAGTTACGCTTACGTTGGCTAGTTTTCTTTTTATATTTTTTACTGTTTAACATTTCAAGACTTCTTTTTCAAACCTTACCTCCCTCCTTCCCCATATACTGTAATGTTATCTTTCTAAACTGAAATCTTAACATGAAAATATTCTTTTTTGTTATTTTACTTACATTCACATTATACTAAAATGCAATTATATCTATATATCTAAATATCTAAACCACTCTAAGCTAAAAAAAAAAAAAAATATGACAGAATGGAATGTTTGACCGCCAATGGCTATATATTGGCTATACTATTTCACATTTTAATATGAAACGGTAAAATTATGATAAATAGATAAATGAGTGAATGAGTAAATGAATGAATGAATTTAAAAAACAAAAAAAAAAAAAAAAAATTAAAATAAAATATTTTTTGTATTCATAGATAGATAGAATCCATTCATTATCAACGGGCAAAGTACCTACTATCGCATGGTAAATGACGGCTTGTGTAAATAGTATTTTAGTAACTAAAACCGTGAATATTATTACATAGGTACTACAATACATCATAAAAACCTTGCGCTTTATAAACAAAGTAAAGAAAGAAGAAGAAGAAGAAGAAGTAGAATGGTGAAATAAGAGTAGTAAAGTAAAATATAAAAAACAAAACAATAAAAATAAAAACATTTTCTCACATGAAAAATTTGATCGACAACAATACAACTTAATTATGGCAAGCAGCCTACCTAAAAAATTGTAAGAGCGCATAAATAGAAAACAAATGTAATGTAAACTACACTACATACTTTTGTAGAAAATAGGCATATTGAATGAATGGCGGCGATGGCGACTGACTTTTAATAATAAAATTATTCTCATATTCCTATTTATTAAAAAGATACAAAAACAAACAAAAAATAAACAAAATATGTATGTAGATACTCGAATAATACATAAAAGAAATAGAAATTAAAAATTGAAATAAAATATAAAGAAAATTTTTAAAAAATCGTTGAGAAAAATTCAAAAAAAAAGAAAAAATTTTTTTTCACAAAGTTTGTAATTTCATATTTATAACACAACACACGATACCTAGGTAAAATGTGAAAAAAAAATTTATTGAATTAATAAAAGAGGAAAGCATGTCATATAATAATTCATGTAAGAATTAATAGGTGTATATATTTTTGTATACGGTACTACTAAATGTATTGTAAAAGAGAAATGGGGCTCATATCTTATTCAATTTATCTTTTTCATTTTTATTTTATTTTTTTTTTGTTTAAATTTTTATCAATTATACACAGAGCCACTTATAAAAATGAAAATAATGATAACAAAAATAAATAAACAAAAGTTATACTACACATGCTCAAAAAAAACAATTGATTTTAAAAAAAAAGTAAATAATGTACAAAGTTGAAGAAAATAAAAAGAAAACAAGAAAACTAACTAAAAGAGTAAAGTGAAATGTGTTCCACTGCCACATAAAATTCCTTATTAAAATAATATTTTTATTATTTGTGTTCATGATTGCGCTTTTGGATACTGTATACTGACGAATACGAGGGGAGTACAATACTCATTACATTCATGTAAATAAGTAGTGAAAATAGAGAGTAGTCAGTCACCACTAATGCAAATAATTGGGACTTCAAATTAGCTAAATTTAGGTATTTTTCATTTGCAAGAATCAAATAAAAAGACGACCGATATTTTTAGATTATCTAAAAAGGTTAAGGGTACTCAGTATCTCTATGGGGAATTTCATATCTCAGTAGGTTAGGTAGGAGCAGTGTGACAGACCACAAAACATTCTAATCTTAGAGATCTCAGATGTATTGAATTCTCCATCCCCGTAACTAGGGAAAAATAATATTAGAAAAAAAAAATATAATTTTCATAACTACTTTCAAATTTTCACTCAATTCACTGTAAAGAGATCACCTCCAAAATTCGTTCTCGGCTTTGAGGGAATGTGAGCCTCAGTTTTGAGGGAAAAAGATGTTAGGAGTACTGAATTCTCAATCCAAATATACTTGCATGACTGCATAGATATGGAAAATCATTTCGATTCGATAAAGGTATTGGGGCCTAAAGTTGAACTGTTATAAATGCAGACTATTAAAGAAGACGAATGAACAAGAAATTATCAAAAAATCTATCTGTAACGGAAGTATAAATTCTGAATAATGTACAAAAATAGAAAAAATGATGACGAAATAAAGGTAACAAACAGAACAAGCAGTTTCCTATCATAGAAATTGAGAAAATTATTACTAATTTAAAAAAAAAGTTCAGGAGAAAAGGAAAAATAAAACAAAACAAAAGAAAACTGTGACTGTGACTATTTATTAATAAACAGAAACAGAAGAGACTCAATTGAATACAATTTAATTATCTATTATTAATTGAATCTTGTATACTGTACAAGAGGATGGATGATCTACCCACACTCACTCACTCACTATTTTTATGTACATTATATTCTCTTTGTATTTTTTTCTATATTTAAATGAAAATACTAACTAGGTACCTAATACAGCCACAATTTCATATCAATTTCGGGAATTATGTTCTTTTGTTTTGACCGGAAAACAACTTTTAATGCGTATTTTATAGAAAAAAAAAATCTAATAATAATAATAATGACTACGTAACTATAAATTGAAAAATTATTTAATTAATGTCAATTCAATTTTCCTGTTAAAGATTTTTTTCATTTGGATTGTTAGATATGTAATTTTCTTTTTGTTTAACTTGCGGTACTAACAAAAATAATACTAGTGATACTGCGCCCCCCCAACCCTTATTAATGATGCACGATAATCGTTTAATTTTAACTAATTAATCATTATTAATTAAACCAGCTATCTAGCTAACCAACCAATCAACAAACTAGCTAAGCTAGTACTTAAATTCATGAAATTGAATGAATATATTTTCTGTTAATCGGTCGACTACCATTTGTTTTGAGAAAATTTTCGGTTGTTGTCTTGGGAAAAAGGTGAATTTAATTTTTATGTTTGGAATCGATTAACAAACAAATTAAAAACATCATAAAATGGCTGAATTTCTTCATAAACTATCGATTATATTTACTTAGTAATTCTTCGGCTTTAGGATCTGAATTATGGATGAATTCCTAAATGTCAAATGATAATTCTTTTATAATATTATATTAAACGTTTCATCAAAACCTCTTGTGAATTTTTATTGATAAAAGCAAAGTTGTTGAACAGTTAAGCACTTCCTGAATTATGGATGCAACAACGCAAATGCAATGTAAGTTAAGTATCATGCGTGAATCACAATCATACTGCCGCAGTCACAGTGTAAAGTAAATTAGCTCTTAGGAATATGATTGATTGAATTCGAAAAAGCGACTCCAGGAAGAGAAAAAAAAATCATGAATTCATTTTGAATCTAAATACATTGTCACCACACACATCATACATTTTTTTTCATGTAATATAATTAGCAGAGCAGCTTTATTTATAATCTCATTTTCTTTTTTTTAATTATAGCTACCCTATTTTCATATTAATTTTATTGATTGCCTGTCCTGTCTGTCTATATGGTTCAATCAATATCGATAATGAAATGACAATTTAAATTGAAAAACTGATTAATTATAATTATTATTATTATTCATCATATACACTTCATTACAAAAAAAAAAAAATGTCTCGATCAATGAATTGTTGGAATAAATAATTAAATCATCAAGTGAATTATCATATTGGCAAAATAACAAAGTAATTAATCATTGCTCTTTCGAATTAAAATTAAAATAAATAATAATGTCCATTAATAAGTTTTACATGATAACATATACACAACAACAAACACAACAGTACACAAATTATTGTAGAGTTGTAAATATTTACATTTACAAATTGTTATGATATCATGCCCTCTTTTGGATTAATACATCATTGAAATAATCAATATGAATTTCGAAAATCATTACTGAAAGAGGTTTTCAATATTTTCGATTTAATTATTTCGCTATTTTATGGTAGGTATATTACATAAATTTCGTAGAAACTCTTATGTGTGTATAATAATCGATGATACCTATTCGTTTTACATTTATCGTAAGTTTGTGATAAAATTTTATCAGAAATTCAATTTTATATTTATTGCACTCAAACTTACATAAAATGTATCTATGTTACATGATAACATTCACTATATATCGGTCATAAAAAAAATAAATATGAAAAAAAGTGAAAAATCAATAAAAATGTAATCAGGAAAAATGAAATTGCAATAAGCTAACAGGAAAAAAAATATACATATATATGTATACATATTTTCTATCTATAGAGAGAGAAGGAAAAAAATAAATTTAAAAAAAAAATTTTTTTTTTTTCCTTTTGAAAATGTGTTACTAAACTTATTTAAAAAATGATTTTCCTTCTTTTCGCTTGAAGCTATATCGGTACAAACTAACGAACGATGAATGTACGATGATTTCATTTTTCCCTTATTTGTACATCATCTCATTTCTCAGATGGACTAGTTTTCTTTCTACAGAGCTCACACATATGTATGCCATGCCATAATACAAGGATAAAATTTTATTGAAAAAAACTATCCAAACAGAATACAGAAAAATTCAATCAAAAATTATTATCAACGTTGGATATCATATGAAAAAACTCACCATACCTATTTTTTTATTTAATTTTTTGTGGTGTTACAGTATAGAGAAAGATTATTTTCATCTTAAAAATAATTAAAAAAAAATGAAAATAATAAAATGAAAAGCAACAACCACCCACATGCATTATGATGATTTTATTATTGAACTCCCATTATTTCTAACAAATCAATGATCAAAGTTTTTATTGTTTTTCAATCGTACTGTACGTACCACCTAACATTATTATGTGTACACTATCAGACAAAAATAATCATTCAGGTCAATAGGTGAAATATTTCAATTGATTGATTGATAAATAATTCATATTAAGAGGTGGTGGTGTTGATGATGAATGAAATCATTGAAAAAACTCAACTCAAATCAAAATGAATGATGATTGTTGTTCCAATTCTTTACATACACATTCATTCATGCTATTTTTTTGTTTTTCGTTGTTGTGTGTGTTTCCCAATAAATGTCATCATGTCATTGTAATAGTTATGAAACATAAATGATTATTAAAAAATTCAGAATATAGAAAATATCAAATAACAACAGCCCTATGCAATTTTATTTTTTCAATTTGTATTACACCACTTTACTACCCACACTCTTGTCTGTGCAGTCTATTAACCACCCACCATTATTCACCACCTACTTTTACAACAAGTATTTTTTTTTTATCCTTGAATTATTGATTTTTAATTGAAGATAAAAGAAAACAAAAATTAGCAGCAACAATAGAAATGAGTCAAGTCCTTGATAAAAATGTAGTGTACATTTTTTCTTATTTTGGAGATTTTTAATATGTGTTTCTGTGTACATATTTACATTTTACATTAAAAAAAATATATATATGTATTTGAATTTAGGTATGTATATATTTTCTACTTTACATATTAGATAATTTTATGTGAGTATGTGTGTGTATGTTTTTTTAATTAAAAATGAATGAATGAAATTGAAAATACAGTAATTTTTTAGGAATAAGTTTTAGTTGAATGTAACCCAATTTCTTTCATCAGAGAGGAATTATTAAAAGCCGGAAAAAATCAATATTACAGAAGACAAAAGGAGAAGCAATAAAATCTGAAGGATTTTAACATTAAAGTTTAGGGACCTAAAAAAAAAATTACAATTTCAGAATTTTCTCAGCATTTTCAAGAATTTTATAAAACAATGAGTTTTATGAGTTTATACTTCATTTTTCTTGGAATTAGAACTGAAAAAAAAAATGCCGCAAAATTTCAATAATGTTTTTGCTTTTAAAACAAAAACCATACTCGTCGTACTCATGGTTATCGATATGATGATGATGTCATACACTACTCAAGTATGAAAATCTATTACTCATTCACTCACTTTTTTTTCTATATTTGTCACTGCTAAACTTTATACGCGAACGAGTAAGTAAGTACATTAGTTTTTTCAATATTTTAGGTAAACATTTTCTCAACTAAAAATCAGATAACATCTTTAAGTTTTCTAACTAGGTACCTACCTATTTCTTTTGCTTTGAACAAAATCTGGCAAAAATAATCTAAAAATGAATTTTTTGTTTTCAACTTTATCACCTCTATTCATAAATTATTACGATTACCTACGATGATATCAACAACAGAGTAGTACGAAAAATAGAAAAGAATGTCTCATTAAAAAATATGGCAAAAAAATTAGTCATCAACACAATCTGCTTTATCAACAATAACAACAACCCAACAATCAAAGAGTCAAAGCCGACCATACCAATGCTGCGTTGCGTACATAATATTTCATACAGGGGGTTACATTAAAAACAAAAGGAAAAAATTCTTTCATATTTATGTAAGTTTGTTCGTTCGTACACTCAATATAAATGCGATAAAATCATAAAGTATGTAACATAAGTAGATCGACATATTGAATATCCATGGAAAATATTCTAAAATTTCTGACAATTTGTGGTGCTATAGTGTTCCGTTAAAGTGGAACTGAATTAAAATTGAACTGAACGCGCAAACTCGTATCATATCGATTTGTAATTTTCATACAAATATAAGTAGGTACCTCTACCTATATGTATTCTAATGAAGTTTCAAATTAACATAATCATCATCATCATTATTACGATTTAATGATGGATGAATGGATATACAGATACCGTCTATGCAATGTACATTTATGTTATAATGAAGGTTTTCACTGTACTACATTCTGTACATAAATTATATCTTCTGTGCACCACCAATCGTACATTTTTTTGTTATTGTAATACCTATAATAGTACTGAAAATAATTGAGATTTTTTTTGTTGTTGTCGTCGTCAATCGTTAATTTATAAAAATTTTATTGTACATTTTTATGCATGAATTTTTCTTTTTCTTCTTTCTATATTTAAAAAAAAACCTACGTGATGATATACTACATATGGATATTAAGACTGAACACTGAAGCATAAATAGTTTTATACACACACATAGAGCAAATAAATTATGTACCTACCTAGGTACAATCTCACAGTTTGAAAAAACAACAAAACAAAAAAAAAATTCAAAGTAAATCTTAATTTAAAGCATACACAAATGAATTTATTTTAACTGTTTGTAGCTACGTAACGCAACCTATGTACATACATATGAAATGAATACAACATGTAGTAAGCAAGGTACAAAAAAATCTAAGTTATTTGCAGAGTTATTGGTACAAGGTTTTTTTTATATATTTTCTTTTCTTTTTTAAATTATAAACGTTGTTGAAATGTTGCTTCTTTTTAAATATGAAAATCATACGATTATTTTTTTTTTGTTTTTTCTCTTCCATCACTTAAGTGCGATTCGATCTAGGTATAAAACCAATTTAGAAAAATAAGCAAAAAATGCTCTTAAATCAAAAAAAGCAGCCAGCAGCAGCAGAAGCAAAAAAAAATAAAATTATTGCAACTTTTTACTAAATATGGACAACAGAACAGATTAAGTATCCACTATCCACATTGTATTAAATTGAATCTCACCTGAGATGTATGGTATGTAGCTAGTAGGTAAATGTACAAATAAAAGGTAAACGTCCGGTGTAATATAAAGAAAAAAAAAATAAAATGGTGATCACGATATTCATGATTTTCATTTTCAGTTTTTGTGATTTTTATTCATGGATTAAGTTATAATAATATATGTATTTTCAATTATTTTCTTTTTCATTCTTTGCTTTAATTTAATTTAATTTTTTTTTTTTTTGTTTGCAATAATTCACAAATTAGTACATGGAACGAGTAATTAGAAATGTATTTTCTTCTTTTCTGTATCTTCTAGTTGTACCCATGTAATGTGTGAATAAATTTATAAAGAAAATCAGTAAATTGTGAAAGATCTGGGCACTGTAATTGTATCCATTTACAATTTTATTTTTTAATGCATTTGCATTTTTTATAGTATCTAAAGCAATATTCATATTTTATACTGCATGTGCATATACATACATACATATAAATGTGCATTTTACATTCCATTCTTTGATTGGAAAATATTTGCTGTTGACTTTTTGCCAACTTATAGCAATGCACATAAAACAAAAAACGAACTAAACTAATCAAAGACATTCAACTTGTACAAGTACAGTACTAAACAAAAGTACAATACAAATTAATATTGAAAGAAAAACTCAAAAGATACAAAAATTGCAAACATTTTCAAAGTGCAGAACAAAATGGAAAGAAAAAAAAAAAAACAAAATAAATTACCGGCCGGACCAGAAAAAGTAAACAAAAAAAGAAAGAAAAGAAACAATTTTTTTATTATATGGATGAATTTGAATTTACATATAACATTGTCGTAAAATAAATGTGTTGTAAATGGCGACGACGACAATGTAAAATGATGATGATGATAATGACGGCGACAGCCACGGTCACATTTTTTTTTCTTTTTGGTTTTTCGAAGTCAATGGACTCGAATAGAAATTTTCAATTTCAATTTTCAACATGAACATGAGGAATATTTATCTTTTTTCAAAACTAAATTGAAAGAATGTTTGTTATATAAAAATAAAAAAGATAAATTAAATGTTGAGATATGCCATCAATCAAATAAAATTTCTAAAACAAATTGAAATTTTCTGAAAATGTAGATTATTTAAATTTATACTAGGAATTTAGAATATTCAATTTAAGGGTAAGGCGAAAACAACAAACGACAGCTGCATTTTTATATTTTTAAAGCCAGACGGTTTTTTTTTCATTTTGGTCTGCAAATGCATAAAATAATGCCCTAAAAATAAAATAAAAGAGCGTCTGCCCGCTTAGATATAGTTTTTTCTTTCAAATTTTCAAAAATAAATCCCGTCCGTTACTTTTATTTGAAATAAATTTTATACATGTGCTATATATATTTTTATGCATAACATATTTAGTAAGTGATAGATTTATGGTTTTGTAGCTGGAGGAATAGATAGAAGATAATTAACAGGATATTAGTGAAAATTATATTTGTCTCCCTTTTTTACATTCGAGCACACCATCATCATTCTTCTCAATTCATCATCAATTATCAGAATATAATTATCTCGCTTTCAACAATATTGAATATATCGAATGAAAAGAGACGTTGTTATACATTAGATACTGGAGAAAAATATAAAGAACGCGCAGCATACGGCATATATACACAAAAGCATACCATACCGCTAAATTTTTTTTTTCAATCGAAATAGAGAAAAAAAAAAATAGCGACACATTAAAAAAAATAGAAGAAAAAAAACATGAAATTTTTATTTATGAATATTTCTGAAAATATTTTATGAATCAGAAATTTATTCAACCAAATTAGATTATTAATCTCTTGCAGAAATGCAGATATTATTTAACCAAAAATAATATCAATTACATTAATTCACAACTTAAATTATTCGAAAATTTTTATTAAATTATTTTACACAAAATCCCGGCATTTTGAATTTTATACAAGAGAAATTTCTACTGTATCGCGATACACATACATATGTACATACTTTGCAAAAGTTTTTGCTTTCATTAAATTCAAATTTTCCACATATTATTATTAAAAATAATATGAAAATTTGATTTAATTTTGTATTAAATAATATTAGGAATTTCATGCACAATTATTATCCTTATAATTTTTGATTTGAACATTTTTTTCCCTTACCTTGGCACCAATTTGGTTTCCGCATTGACCAGCTTGAATATGTACGATTTCTCTCATTTTTGTTTTATTAATTTATTTAAAATGTACACGAAAAAAATTAATTTGAATTTTATTTTTAATAAAATTTATCTTTTTTTATTTAAAAAATACACTGGTATTATATTATTTTTTCTTTTTTTTTTTAAAACACTATTTCTTCAGTTAAAATATGATTTTATTTTTAGAATCAAAAATTTTCACAAGTTTATAACTCAAGAGTCACTTACGTTTTGAAGACTGCAAGAAATTTAAGATTTTCAACGGTTTTTACATACCCGACAACGCCCAATACTCGTTTCTGATTGGTCAAAATTTTAAATTTTTTGCAGACAAATATTACGTCATCGTCAGTATAGACAACATAAAAAAAAGAAAAAATTGAAAATGTATGTATCGATAATCGTGTTGGGTGTTGTATACTTGGAATTCGAGTATCGAATAGTTCGAGATACACTGTAAATAATTTGGTGGAAAAAAATGTATTTTTGAATTCGAAATAAAAATTGAAATTATAAATTATATGAATATTCAAATAAAATTGTATAAAATTTTTTATATAAATATTCAATGGATACAAACTATATTACATCAAATCAAGCAATCATTTTTAGGATATATGAAGATCTTCTTATACTACCGTAGGTACAATATACTTCAATGTATGTAATTGATAAATCGTTGTCGGTACTTGTTGTCGTTTTTGATGCTGAATTGTATTTCTATGCTATTACTTTCACATATTTCAGTACTTTTTTAAACACAAGGGTTGAAGTTCAAGCTTACATTATAACAAGCAATAAATTTGCTTGTTTTGACAATCAAAGTTTTAATATCAAGCAAAGCAAACAATTCGTGCATACACAAAATGTACCTTTGTTCGATATTATTTGTTTTGACTGTTCAAAACTTGTAAAATATTTTACAGTGTATTGTAGCTCTAGATATGGATGAATATTATAACATCGAACAATATTTTTAAAGTGTGACCGTTTTTCATTTGTTTTTGTCTGCTAATATTGATATTTGATTCTTTTATTGTAACTTATTTTTATATATAGAATATGATATTATGTACATCTATATCAACATACATATGTACATATGTATTTCGATAAAAATTCTGCAAACAAAAATCAATTTTTTTTCTTCTCTCGAATCAAAATGCATCTACTTAATACGCATACGTACACAATATTTGTGTTTTGTGGATGTTTGTTTTTTCTATATATGTTTATTGCACATGAGTATAAGAAGAAAAATATGTATGCAGAATTATTAAATAAATACTGCAGAAATATACTTTAATGTACGTGCACAATATACATACATACATATATTGTATATCTGTTTATTGCTAAGTTAGTATGTAAATGTATATAAAACTCCAAAAAAGTTCAATCGAAAAACCGGTAACCGGTATTAGATATAATTATATAAATAAGAAAAAAAAGTATAAAAGAAGTATACATATATTACACATGATCATATATAGAAAAAGTCATAAATATACATAAAATATAAAAATAATTTAATCGAGAAATAAATACAAATATGATTATATACTCGTATATGCATACATATCTATTATCTACATTATTATATAGGAATTAATATTATAGGTATAATGCATTGAATTAGTGTACTCGTATGTAGCATGTAGGATGCATGCAAGTACATATTTACATTATTAATAGATTTACATATATATCACCATATACGAGTATGTATGAATTTAAATAATATATACTCATGTCCATGTATATTTGCATGCAGATTTGATCTTTATAAATAATATAGTCTGCAATTTATATACATATAGGTATAATAATTACGCTAATTTGTAGAGTATTTATCTGAGCCCTGATATACATATAAAAAATTGTATGGTACCTATATAAGCAAGGTATCTGTGTGTACCTAGATTATGTGTTAATTTTTTAATTATTACGTTTGATTATACACCAACCTAACCTATATACATATATGTACCTCTATCTCTCTTACCTCTTACTAACTTAAATTTGTATTTATGTACATAGGTATGTATAGATTACATAATTATATAATTTAATTTTATTATTTTCATCTTGTTGTACTTAAATTATTTAAAAATGCAGAAAAAATATAGGTATAAAAAGAAAAATTAAAATACGAAAAACGATGACGAAATACATATTTACTTTTATTTATATTTTTACCTGATTTTCTACATTATTGTACTGTACGTAAATGAGTACATTTTATATACGAGACTATAGCATACACACAAATAAACATATACCTACCTGTTTTAAAATCATGTCATTACAAAAAATGATTCAATTTTTTGGGGTTTTTTTTTTTTGATTTTTGAACAGAAAAAACATAAATAAAAAATATATACATATTATATATTATCCACCAACGTAAAAAAATGTTGTTTACAATCGAAAAGAAAAAATAAATTTTACAAATTTGGGTAATTTTATATAAATATATGTAAATTATATAAGTAAATAGATATGTACCTACATATATACCAGAAAAATTATATAATATTAGGGCGGGGATTCATCTTAATTTTTCGTAATTTCGTTACGTCGTAGGTTCATAGTCTGTGTCTGATATCTGTTTGACATGCGAACGAACATCTCAAATTTCTTCGAAAGGTAAATTTAACTTTTCGTAGTTGTTTTTATCCAGTTGTCATATTTATTTTTTAATATTCTTTTAATTTCTGTTTATGGCAACTGAGAACTCTCAAATCTCAAACATGAACTATACGAAATTACGAAATATAAAAGTTAAAAAACTGTAAAGCATTTCACATTAGTAATTTTTCAAAACTATCGTTGTTCATAAGATATACGTACACATATGGAAATGAACTGCCTACGAAAACTACGAAGCTCACGAAGTCTTAAGAAACGCCGTGACATGAATCCACCTATTGAACCAGTATAAATGCATACAATATACAATGCAGATACATAAAAGTAACCTGTGCTGTTGTAAGGTAAAATGTAGTTTTATTTACAGAGAAGTTGTTATTCAGCGAGACAGTCAAAAATCGATAAAAATTACATTACATATGTACGTTACGTACTCCAGCCTCACTAAATCTACATGTATGCCTAAAGTCTAAGAAATAAAAAATATTGAAAAATTTGCTAACCAAATAAAATACTGATCAAAATTTTATTTCGATTTTTTTTTTTCAAATTAAAAAAAAAAGTAATCTTGTTTTTTAAATATATGTATTAGGTACCATAAGTATGCTTTGTCAGGTAATTTATACAAAAACAAATAATAGAAAAAATAAAACGCCGTTATAAATTAATTCCTATATTAGATGTAAATCTGTATCTATGCTATGTGTGTACATTATTAATTAAAGTAAATACCTACATACATTTATATACTCGTATGTACTCTAATACTCTTATTATATGGATTTTTTTTTCATGAAATGGGATATGGTAACGTGTGGTGTGTATTGCCGCATTATATATCTATACCTACATATATCATTACGGCACATAAAAATTAATTATAATAAAAATATAAAAAATAATTTTCTGTATGCACATAAATAAAATACACAATGTGACAATGTACATGTACTTGTATATAAAATAATTTTGTGCTATAATGTACATAACATAATATGACATGACATCATATAAAAATATTGTTAATAAAAATCTACAGTAAAGTGTGTATAGTGGATATAGTAAAAAATTTTCCATAAAAGGATATTTAACATTCACTTCTTCTTCGTCAAATTCAAATGGAATGTACTACATGTACATACATTCGTTTCGTATATAAGGTGAACGTCAACTGTATAAGTGCATACTGTATACTGTAAAAGTAAATCAAAAAAATTTTTGTTTGTACATTTTCATTTAAAAAAAAGAAAAAGAAAAGGAAAACACATTCACACATATCAATATATTAGGACTTATTTTACGTATACATGGATTGTATAAAAAAAAAAATGTTTTTCGTACGTGTATGCACATTACGTGATGTTGTATAAATATGATGAGATAACTAATGTTATAACAACATGTAAATATAGTGCATGACTAGACTATGTATAAGAACTAAAAACTGTAAATAAAATTACTTAGTTTTTGGTTTTTTTTAATTTAATTTTTCTTTAAACAAAAAAAAATATTTTTATTTATTCTATGTTTCTTCTTCTGTATCTTCTTCTATGGCATTAAAGAACAATGGTCGTCCCTGTGCCTCCAGTTTTGGTTTCTGGATAGTATTTGACCTGGGATGAGTAGGTTTTTCAATCTCCTGTAATCAGTTTCATCAGTTAGTTTGCCCTCTGAAATAAGAGGGTCCGAATATACCGTCAGACACTAGGTTCGCTAACCCATTGTTTAGCCTAAATAACAGCAGTCATCATGCTGGACAATTGCAACGTTGCTGGGAATGTTCGTATATGACAAATGATCAGTGTCTACGCTGCCGCTTATTATTGACGACTGCTCCTATGCTCCTAATTTCTTGAGCACCTTATATGTTTTTCTGTATTTTGTATATGAACATTTTGGCTGTCTTTATACATAGCTAAATTTCTAGTTGTGTCTTTTATAACTCCATATGATGATGTTTGCATCAAGATTATAATATCGTTTTGTACCTCTATAAATCTACAAAAATATTCAACTGTGTTATGTACTTATGGGTGTTTTATATTTTATTTTTATGTTTCTATTACTGTATACGTGACATTTGACCAAAACAACAACTGAAATAAACATGAAAAATCAATGATCAGCCAGCAGGAGCATATATATGCAACATTTATTAAGCTCCTTATACATAAATATGTAGTTATACATTAGAGTCATTATAGTCAGGAATGGTGGATATGAAAATTTAATCAAAATTTATCTGTACCTATAAAATAAAAAAATAATAAGGAAGAATAAAAGGACTTAAGTATCGTGTCACACAAATAAATACAAGAAACTCTAATATAATAATATTACTCGTAAAAGGTAAGTAAAAACTAAGAATTTTGGAAGGGTATTAAATTAAATTTGAACAAATAATGTAATCTCGTATTTATACGTACACGAATAAGGAATAATATATGTATATATTATATTTGTCTGTGATATTATAGAACAAACGGTTTAATATCTTAATTAAAAAGAAAAACATTTATAATCTGTATGGGGATGTAATGTACAGACAGAAATACACGATATAATATCTACTCGTATTTTTCGTTATCAACATTTTTAAGCACCTATATTTATATAAAAAAAATCAGTTAATACCATACCACATAACATGATAGGTTACGTGGATTTACGTTCTTTACATAAATATATCCTTGAATGTTTTACGTGGTTTTACTTTTTATACTTATTTTTATAATGATATTTGCTAAAACTACAAACACCTATACAGTCACTCACAAAAGTACTGGGATCGATATATTTTAATTTAACTTAAATGTATAACTCTACTCTATATTATCTTGAAAACATGAAGGTCATGTGATAAATTCCAGAAGATATGAATAGAATAGCTAAAAAAGGGGAAGTTGTAAACCTTCATGTAATTCACAATTAAACTTTGTAGTTTTGCAAAACTACAATAATTTGAAATAATGTTTTTGATATTTTTTCAAATATATTTTCGTTGCAAATACATATATCAAGGAATAGAAATTTATTTCAAAAAGAATCAAATATATTTTTTAAATTTTTGCAGTATTAGAGTACACAGTAAGGGGCGTATTAAAAATCCTAAAACATATCTCCGGTCCCAATACTTTCATGAACGATTGTATGTATGTACATAGCTACCTTTTATGGTATCATTGGTATTTGGAATTTGGTATATCCTTAATAATATACTGCCTGTTCTATACTATAAGATTTATTGTGCATACGAGTATATACCCGTACGTATACATTATGGATATTTATTCCATTTTTTTTCTTTAAATTTACACCTTAAACATACACAGTATTGCACAATATGCGCCTACCTATACTAATACATTTTAATATTGGACTATATATGACATCATGACACACAGTAAATAGAGAGTACTTGTATTTGTAGTACTTAGTGTATATAAAAGTTCGATGCAGTTTGCAGTATATTTTCAACAAAAATTAAAAATAAAATTATACAAAAAAAAATGGTAAGGAATGTAAAATAGAAAATGACTCAATTCAAGTTAATAAATGTACAAAATAAATATAAGTAAAACCATAAACAAAATTATAAAAGACACAAGATACGAACGAACATAAAATACTCTTTGCAATGCACAATACTGGAATATAAAATATAAAATCAATACGACTGTGAAAAGACAAAATTTTTATACTTGCATTATACCTAAAAACTCTTACTTACAACATTTTCAGTTATACTACTGTGATCGAAATATCATCATACAATTTCTACTCTATCTATTATACCATGTGGTACTCGTATTTTCATTCATGAGAAAATTCCACTATCTCCTTATTCTTGCTCTTTGCGCCTTTGCGCTACACATCAAAAAAAGTATACAAGAAACAGAAAGAGACAGTAAATATGAGAAAAATTCATTTTCTCTTTATATTTGATTTGCAATACAACTAGCATCACAATCACAACAAGTATACGAGAAACACGAAGAGACAATAAGTAGAAACAATGAGATAATTAGCATCTAAACATAGTTTGATACACGCTAATAGACTAGTGTAGTACCTTGCTTATCATACACTTGTATTTTCATTCATTAGAAAATTCTACTTTCTCTTTATACTTGCTTTGCTCTGTACACCACAAGAGGTATACGAGAATTAGGAAGAGACAGTAACTAAGTAGTAGAATGCATGGAAAATGTATATCAACATTCAACATATCAACATCGACTCATCGACACAGTGATGTTACATGACATGAAGAGAAAGAGAAACATGTTTCATTTCATCACATTCATTTTCTCTTTATTCTGGACTCTTGCTCTTTACTACACACTAGTCACTCACTACGCTATGAGAAATATACGAGAAATAATAAGATACAGAAAATCGTTAATATTCATTGTATTGTATCTGAAGGGAATTATACTTTGAAGGCAATGAAATTAAATTTTTAAAAGAATAAAAAGCCGATTGAATTTTATTTAAAAAATTTTACGACCTTTTTGATCATAGTAATACATTTTTCAGCACAGTATATACGATATACTGGTATTCGTAAAAATTTATTTTAGCTTTTTTTTTCTTCAACTTTTTCAAACATTTTCAACATTTAAAAAAAAATATATAAATTATAAACTAGGGCATGACAGGATATAATATAAAAAAAAGTTATCAGATACAAGAACAAAAGTAAAAAAAATTATAAAAATATGTGTATAGAAAATATAAAAGAAACCGTATACGATTATGTAAGAAGATACAATTACAAATACAAATTGTTGTCTACGTTATAATAATGATACATACTACACGTTGATGTAGATATGTGATGTTCATAACAATTTTTTATAAATTTTCATTTTATTGGTTTTTTTTCTTTTAAATTTTTCGCAATTATGTGTTTACAAGTACATATTCGATTGCATTTCTTCATCCCTGGGATGTGTATGTATTGATATTATACAGAGATATTCGTATTTATTTGTTATGCAGTCTTTTTATGCTTTCTGTCTGTATTGATTATTTGTTATTATGTAATTGATTTATATATACATTTTTTTTTATTTATTATTATTGTAGTAGTTGTAGTAAATGTCTTTAACCTTTTCAATAGTTTAATTCTCTTTTTGAATTTATTATAAAATACAGTTAACATTTCAGATATATAAGTAATGCATCATAGATATACTATAATGTATAATCAGATGTATAATCAAATTTCAAAAGTCCTTTTGTATAAAATTCTAGAACAATTTCAAGGAAATAAAATGAAAGAGACATGATATGTATGTTATACATTTTTTACTTGTTTCAATTTTTTATTATAGAAACTATGTATTTCCTGAAAAAAATGATATCAAAAAGAATTATTTATCAAAAATATTTTTTTTTTAAATTTTATAAAAGAAAATTTTCAATATTTTGTTTTCTTTCATTATTCAAAAATTTCATTTAATATTTTAAAAGGTTAAAAGGTAAAAACATCTGTCGTCAATTTGTAATTACAAATTCATGTATACCTACATATTCATATACAGTATAGGGTATGTACTCATATATAGAGAGTATATAGTATATAATATCTCTTCGAATCGATTTATTTTATGTGTACACACCTAAGATCCTTTGACTTGTAATAAATTGATGAGCCGTAACCGAAATAAAATTTTCTAATAAATTCAATTTTTATTTGTTAATATTTAGTCCTGTCTGTAGTCTTGTCTACAGTTTCTATCCCCAGTTTAATAGACGTTCGTTCATTATATCTGATATACTGATGGTTTTTGTATGTAACTTTTAACCATTTTAACCTTATGTTGCCTAAACACAGTTCAACTTGATTGTACGTCCAAGTCGAGTTAAGTGAAAATTATTGCATCTACACTGTATGCCTTATTTACTAGTATAATTCTCAATTTAGTTTTTATCAATTTTTTGTCAATTTATTTGAATTTCAATAAATTGTATGATTTGAGTATTGAAACCGTAGGTTTGACAAACAGATTTCACTCTGTATAAGATAAAGTTGAATAAATCTGAATGAGATTTAGATGGAAAATATCCAATCCCAACTGTAAACATTTTTCAGAATTTGCTTACTAATTTATATATCTTACTCATAAAAATGAAGACTCCAAATTATGAACTTTGGAAATATTCATATTCCAATATTGAGATTTTATATCCCAACCGTTTAAACGTTTATTGGACATCTGTACAATTTAGTTCCCAAACAGTCTTGTGGAACCAAGATGAATCGTCTCTAAGTAACATTAACCTTTTTGAGTCTTTACAAATTAACTTATGTGCGACTAAATAATGAATCCTTAAAAAGAAAACTTTATGTATATCGATCTAACAATAAAAACAGGAATAAAGAAAAAAATTGCTATCACCTGTTTTAGTACCTCAGTACCTTTAATACCTCAGTATTAATATATAATTTTGTTGGTTTTTTTTTTCACAAAAAATTTTTCAAGGGTGCATATTTACATTACCCATGTTCCATGTACATAAACATATAATGTATTATGTATTATGTGACTCATGATGTGCACACTTCAAACATTTCAAATAAATGTTCCAAACTTACGTCCTTACATAATAAAATTTTCTATAATTATTACTTTTTGATGTAAATATTTTGTTGTAATACACGTTTAGAATTTTATGAATTTTGAATTTAGATTTGTATTTTTTTGTTCATGATTGTTTTCATAGCATAAATAAAAGAAGAATATCTAAGGGCAAAATTGTTTATTATTGAAATTCAAGTTTTAGTTCCTTTTTCTAAGTTTTGGTTTTTTCTTTTGTTTTATAGTCCTTCTAGATCAAATTTGTCTTTATTTTTCTTTGAGTATATATCTTTTCTCAATTGATTTTCTCTATACACCCACCCCACCGATTGTATAATCAAACCAAAGAGAAAGCAAATAAAAAAATGAAAAGAAATTAAAAAGGATACGAATAACATGTACATATTTCTTTTATTATATACTCGTATACAATGATGATGATGATGATGATGATGATAGTGAAGATGATAAATATTCAGAAGATAATTTTAAGGAATTTTATTCAAATTTTATTCTATGAATAATAAAATATGTAATAATAATATTAATGAGATACTAAAGAAAACGAAAGGAACTCAATATTTATGAGGAAACAAAAATTATTATTAAAATTATATTAGATAATAAAATAAATATTTGAAAATTTGTATGTGTTTAATTGTACGAGTATTTTACAAAAATATATAATTCATATTTTTAAATGTGTAAGATTGTACGTGTATATACTTTAAAACTATGAATTTAACGTGAGTATTTATGTAAAATATTTTATATTTATAAAAACTTTTGTATGTACATAATATAAGTACCAAAAATATGTATAATTTATATTAAGTGCACGCTTATGTAGTTGTTTAAACGTCCATATGTTCATACAAACATGCATACTAGAACGTATTTTTTTGTCCATAGATAGATGCACATAACATCCATTGAGCATAGAAACTGTGAATACGAGTATATGTATACAAATACAAAAAAAAAAAAAAAAAAATAACGAAAAATTAGTAAAAGAAAAAAATCTATAACGTACGTGACGGATGGTAGAGGATATAAAATTGAAATAAATGATGTCAAAGAACTTTAGAAGAAGAGTATAAATAAATTCGAGTAAATGCAGGGCTGGATTCACACATAGGCAATATGTAGGCGACTGTCTAAAGGCATCAAATCAAATTTTTGGAGGGTGGCAATTGACCTAGCGGGAATCAGCTAACAACATTTAATACCTGCTCCTCTATTCCATACACATTATGGGGTAGAAAAGGTCATTGACTATTACAGTACCTATGCTATACACTACGATAGTGCACGAGTAGTATTCTACATGGCATGTGTATAGCTACTCATTTTTGAGTTTTCATTTAGAAACTTCGAGTGATGCTTAGGGACTACTAATCAATCGGAAATTCCGCCCCACTGGAGTATGTTCTTGTCTATATCGTATTATATACATGATATACATAATATGACTGTATACATACATATGTATGTATTTGAAGAATCATTTCAGAAATAAAATAAGGAGATATTATTATTAGTACATTAGAATTATAAATAAAATTTTCACATTCATTTCATGTATATACTTTTTATCTTATATAGTATATACTTATGATGACATTTATATGCTCACTTCTTAAACTTATTATTTATACTGTATACTTTATACTATATATACTATTGAGATGATATATTTATGCATGTACCTATTACTCGTAATATATAAGAGCTTATTCTAATATAATACATCAATATTTTTTCATATCTTTTTTAATAAGTGTTTTCCTAAAGTGTCTCAAAGTGCATGTACGATGTACACGTAATGAAGGGTGTCAAGTACGTATAAAATATCAATATGTAACATCTATATACATAATATGGTATGTACGTACTTTGTGATACTTTCCATTACTTTTTCTCACTTTTTCTTACCGCAATATTGAATTATGCTTATTTAACTCTGGATACCGTATACAGTCAAATCCATATCCTATGCTGATCCATTCTGACATTTTTTGTTATTCATTACTTAAATCTCTAAATCTAAATCTATAAAAAATATGGTGGTCGGGTCGGACTGTTGTAAAAATTTTCAGAAAAAAATTGAAAAATGATTTTCATAATTTGAAAATAAATAAATGAAATTGTAATAAAAATAAAAGTACAAATAAATATTTTATGAACATTAGTATAGATACATAAATAATTTCCTTTAAAACTAATGTGTAACTCGTATGTATAACATTAACATTATGTAGATATATTGTACGTTCGTATGTGGGAGTATTTTTGAATATCATTTCTACAAACAAACAAAAAAAAAACAAAAAAAATGAAGAAAATAAAATATTAAGAAATTGATTTATATGATATAAAGTATCAGGGAAAGAGTTTCAAAAATATGAATATTCGATTACAACATATCTATTATCTAAATTAGTTCTAAAATACATAAATCTCCAAATTCTATATGAAAGGGGATTGGGGAAGAATATCACTTCAGATAAATATCGAAAAAAAATGTTTTTTTTTTTAAGAAACTTTTGTAAGAATTATAAAGTAGAAAGGGAGAGAATAAAAATGTGTTTATGAAATATTATTGAAAACAATCATAAAAATAAATAATTTATGCATGTATGTACACTAGCCCTATTAGATACATAATATCTATTGAAGTAAATATTGCTTATAAATTGCTGCCTATATAAATAAAAAAATTAAAATTTAATAAATAAATTAATACAAATTTAATGTATTAGTTTTTCTTTTCTATTTCTTCTAAATTATCGTTTTAAGGAAATTAAAAATTTAATAATTCAAAAGCACTTCATTAAATTAATTTGTTTTCACATTAAAATAGCACTATTTTAATTCAAAATACATATTACATTTTAATATACGAGTAAATCATTCAGTACTCGTATAATGATGTATGCCAGTGCATGGTACACGCCATAAGAATTATACGAGAAACAGGAAGAGACAATAAGTACATGATAGCAATGAGGTTACTGACTGATACTGGCATTTAACTACAGTACGATATACGCTATATATTATCTCGTATACCATCTAATCAATTTTCTCTTTATACTTGTTCAACTTCTCTTTCATACTTGTTCTACACTACACAGCTAGTAGTAGTTATTGTCATCTGTGTAGTACCAGGTAGTACGCTATACCATGTAATCGTATCTTCATTCATGAGAAAAATTCATTTTCTCCTTATTTTTGTTTTGAAATACATACTACATACTACACACCATGAGAAGTATATGAGAAACAAGAAGAGACAGTAAATAAGAGAAAAATTCATTTTCTCTTTATACTTGTTCTACACTACACATCAGAAGAAATATAAAAGAAACAGAAAGAGACTGAAAGTAGTATAGCAATGAGGTTGTTGGTTGCTAACTATATTACGATATACGCTACTATTACCTTACATTCCATGAACTCGTATTTTCATTCATGAGAAAAATTCATTTTCTCCTTATTCTTGTTTTGAACTACACACTACAGACCATGAGAAGTATACGAGAAAGAAGAGACAGTAAATAGTACGTAGAGTGCATGGAAAATGTATATCAACATCAACAATATCGACAGAGTGATGTTACACGACACGAAGTACGAAGGGAAAGAGAAACATGTTTCATTTCATCATACACACCAATCATACATTATCTACTTTATGTACCTTATACCAGTATACCTAATGATGTTCATTATTTTTTATAAAGATCATGAATTCACTTTTGAAAATGAATAAATCATGAGTTCGATATTGTATTCGTGCAATGTGTAGCTATGTATCTGATTACTTTTTAAAATATAATTTTCAAATTTATGAATTACTGTATTTTTCTTCAATAAATTATCAACTAAAATTACATCTCCATTCATACGAGAATATATGTACGAGTACGATTATTTTGTATAATTTATAGAAATAATTTCTTTTCGATATCTAATTATAAAAAATTAGAAGAAAAAAAAAACTGTAATTCTCGTATATTAAAAAATTATTTTGCATGCATTTATTTTTTTTCAATTTATACACGAGTAAATTAATATGCAGTTTTTTTCTACATACATATAGTCATCGGTGTAATAATGTATTTCGTTTCTAATTCTTTGCACTTTTATTTACTGTGTACCTACATGTACTAGTACCAATAAATACACAAACACGATAGTTTTATACGCCCACTGAATTTTTAGTTGAATTTCTGATTACCATAGTATATTTTTTTTTTGTATATTTCTCTAGAAAATATAATATGTTATGAAAATTTGAAGTACACAGTCCTGAAAAAAAGTCATGAGACAAAGTACAAAAAATTATTGAAAATTTATATGAAAATGTTTATGATTATTATTATTATACAGACCTACTTCTTCTACTTTTTCAATGACACTACAACTTCGTTATTCCTCCAAGCTCCAACTAGCTCGATCAGAGGCAGCAGCTCTCCAACCACGACATGAAAGTAATTATTGTCTTGCATTGACGTTTACAGCGTCTTCCAATCTTCTTCTCGGTTTACGAACTGATCTTGTGCTGATAACCTTCGACATAAATTCCTTTCTGGGGATGCAGTTATTATTCATTTTTTGCCAAATAGACCTACTCTAATAACAAATATCTTGGAGAATCTTAATCCATTCTTTTTGTAATTATTTTTTTTTAAGTTTAGCAACACAACTGACTTATGTTGACATTATTTTTAAAATTTTATTGGTTTTCTAAAAATTATCAAAAATTTTCTATAGAATTTATGTCAGAGATGTACGAGTATGAAGAGGAGTTTTCATTACATGAAGGAAATTATATGTACATACTCGTATTCCCTTTTTGTCTATATGATATACCGTAAATCACGTTTCCCATTACCTAATAAAAAATGATGCTTGTGTCAAAATTTCTTAATGGCAGTGTAATGTAATTTGTTGAAAAAAAATTTAACTACGATTCTTTATAATATTTTTCTTCTTATTTTTTTACGAATATTTCCATATATGTATATATTTTTTTTCTTAGAAGGTTAAATATTTACGATTTACATATAATATGTATCTGTATAGGTTTTAAGCGAAATTAGTACATGGTGAAAATTAGAAATTAATATGAAATATTGAGAAGGTTGTAAGTAATAATTATCAAATCAATTTTCTGTGTACATTTATGTATACGTGTGTCAAAGTCTGTGTGTATGTGTGTGTGTGTGTAACTAAATATGTACATATACACAATTTTTAGTTTTGTATGTATATAAAATGTCGATGTTGATGTAGATGACATATGAGAATATACCTCACTTTAAATATTTATATAGAAATGTCATAAATGATGCGATCGATGACTAAAACTGAAACTGAAATTAAACCAAAATGTGTAGGCGTATTATAGGTTATGTATGTGTGTTCATTATATACAAATTTAATTCGAAAATTTATAATCCATGACTCTGTATAACTTTTTTTGTAGAATTAAATCGTTGACGAAGAGATTATCCATAATAGGAAATGTTATTTTTAATTTATAATTTTGTCAATTTCAATACAATAATAATTTTTTCTATAAAATGAAAATAAATTAAAAAAATATATTTAAATAAAAATATAAAATTTTGTTTTAACTTATTTTTTCTTTTTTCTTGTCACATAAATATCCTTGTAATTATAAATATGTACACGAATATAATATGCGATCGTTGTATTATAGTTTTATAAAAAATTATCTTTGCATTTATGGATGTACTCGAATATACATCTACATCTAACAGAAGAAGTATAGTAGCCAAAACAACTAACAGAAAATAACACAAAATCATATATAGTATAAGCATCAACATTAAAATTGGCAACAATTTATCAAAAAAAAAAAAAAAAAAAAAAAAACTTATTTTGGACATTTATAACAATAAAAAAAAAATGCACAGAAAACGTTAGAATTATATAAATATGGTGCTGGAGGGGGCTGGTATTGAAATATAAATATAATTCGGGCTGTAATTTAATGGTATATTGTTTAGACAAATTTTTATTATACTATAGAATGAGAATCATGTTTGTTCTTTCATAAAGTAATTCTATATTTGTACATTATGTAGAATTTATAACACATTACCAACATAGCTGCACATTTACATTAATTGTATAAAATTAAAATATTGAAAAATACGAGTAAATTTTATTAAATGGATATATTCATACATCATCATGCAAGGAAAGTACATAATAACAAAAATAAATGAATAAAGTCGATGATTTTATTTCAGTCAGAATATATACCGAGCATGTACTTGTGTGTAATTTGGTTTAAGAATGAATTTTTCAAATAATACACTGCTCTAGGACAAGGATATGTTTAGAAGAGTAGAGTATAGAGAAGGAAAATAAAATGTTGTTTGTTGATTGTCTGTGTTTTGTCATGTACACAATTCGCATTCTACTTAGAGAGAGAGAGAGAGAGAGAGAGAGAGAGAGAGAGAGAGAGAGAGAGAGAGAGAGAATCAACTTATTTTTTTAAGAAGGAAAACACGAGTACACAAGAATAGTAAAACACTTATTCGTACTATCGTTATCGTAGCGTATGCTATAAGCAATGTTGTAGTCGATGACCAACACTGCTTCAGAGTATGTAGAAAGGGAAAGAGCAAATATAAAATGTTGTTTGTTGATTTTTTGTGTTTTGTCATGTACACAATTCGCATTCTACTGAAGGAGAAAATAAACTTTTTCCCAAGAAAGAAAATACGACCATACATGAGGAGCAAGTATAAAATGTTGTTACTTGATTTTCTGTGTTTTGTTTTGCTCATTATTCGCATTCTACTGAGAGTGAAAATAAATTTTTTCTCAAAAAAGAAAATACGATTATTCATGAGGAGCAAGTATAAAATGTTGTTTGTTGATTGTCTGTGTTTTGTTTTGTCATGTACACAATTCGCATTCTACTCAGAGAGAGAAAATCAACTTTTTCTAAAATACGAGTACAAATGATGTGTGAAAATACTACTCTTATCATCGTAGCGTATACTGTACCTACTGTACCCTTCAATGACCTCCACTGAACTTCTTGAGTATGAACAAAGCTTTATAATACATTCGTTATTCGTACAATTTAAAATATAATTCACATAAAACGAAACATAAAACTAAAATTTTTATTCTCTAATTTATTTATTTATTTTTTTTTTTGCAAATTTTTCTGCAAATTCATTTCAAAAGCGAATCAAATTAGAAAATTTCCACAATTTTTTTCTCTTTCAAAATCAACTCAAGTGTATAAAATATGAAGTCAAGCAGCAATCATTCAAAGACACATCAATCAAATCTATATAGTCAATTTTTCAATTGAATTTGAGTAATTTGAAGATTTTATTTTATTTTTTTATTATTTAACATAATTAGCAAGCAAATTCAATTGAGTACCGTACCGAAAAGGAAAAAGAAAGGTGTGGTGGTATAATTGTAAAGAATGTTTTGAATAATTCATTCATACATCATATTTTTCAAAATACGCATTCGTCATAATACGAGCATTATATTAGCATTGGTTATTAATCACAAGTATACATACATATGTACAAAAATGTGATGTATTTTTCATGTTTCTTAATTCTACAATTTTTCATCATTAATCTTCTATAAATCATTCTTAATTTTGACTTTAATTCTGTATCTGTATACTACAGTAAATGATTTCATTTTTTTTTTTTGGTTACCAATTCGATTCAATTACCTAAATCTTTAGATATTTTTTTATTCTTTGTATTATATCTTTTCAATTTATTCAATCATTTTGTTATTATTACTGTTATTATTGCTGCTAATATCACACCATAATTATCTTATAATACACGACTACACGAGTATATGTGCGTACATATATCCAAATACTCCTCGTATAATAAAGAAAAATTTGTAATTTTCCAGATCATTTCACCGTAGGTATGTACTCGTATTTGTCTTGTATTTTTTTGTTTTGTAGATTCCTTTTTTCGGAAGTTCAATTAATATAAGTAGATATTTGTATATTTTCTTTTCTGACAATTTCATTTATTTTCTGTATCTGTGTACTAGAATCTGTATAAAAATAAACTAAAATTTGAAAAAATAAATGCAAAGATAAATAATTATAAGTGTGGTGTAAGTCTTGGCTAAGCGAGTCTCCGAGTCTCCTCCTATGGCCAAATGAACTAACAAACAGTTTCCAAGCATTCTGTTCAATTCTAAATATTTTATATTTTTGTTCGAATAATTGATCTGAAAATGGGAGAAAATGTAGACAACCAATGTAAAATTAGTTTATTTTCTTCCAGTAGATTTTCACTTTATTTTTATTGAAACAATTTGTCTTTGTATGTTACATTAATTTATAATTGTACAATGGAAAATAATAAAAACAATTTTTCTTAGCAATAAAAAATTTGAAAAAAATTAACAAAATTTATTAAAAATTAAATTTTGAAAATATGTATTAAAAATTTGATAAAAATATAAAAATTTTGTATCTGATTGTGTAAATACTCGTACATCAATTACTTATAAAATATTAATTAATTAATTAATTACAAATAAAAATATAATTTTATATAAAGGATATTAAAACTAATTAACAACACATAAGGAAAAAATTATATATATGATATTTGTATGTTTCTTCTTCTTCAAATGCCTATATAATTATTAAGGTACATTTACAATTCAATTCAGATTACGTTCCACATTAGATTTTTCACACCTTTTTCAAGAAATTCTATACCGTTATCCTTTTTCCACCATATCTCAGATTAATCCAGAGTATGATTGGCTACTATCCAGGTTAGGTTATTATACTGTAGAGTGTAGACAATTAACACTATTGACTGATTAACTATATTCTAAAGTGCATTGATCCGGTATCCGAGTATAATAATATACATGTATAATAATTCAAGCTTAGGAGTCCTTAAGATCTATTACGCTAAATCCCGCACGTACTCGTACATTTATGATCTATGTAATACAACTTTGGGATCTACAGTACGTTGAATTACGTATGGAAGTCAAGGATTTGTGTGTTCCGCGTTTCACATTTGAATTTTCACACCTTCTCCAAGGAATTTATACATCGTCTCAGAATGAGACTGAGATTAGGTTGTACATATTTCTAATTTGACGTTAACGATTGCGAAAATTGAAAGCTTGTTTACCAATTCTAATGCTCCTAATTATAATAACATATATTATACTTTTTTCAAGTCAAATTCAACAATTTTAAGGACAAATTAATCATTTTTCAAATCAAATTCAACACTTTTCATGTCAATACCAATTGAATTTCATTAAGTTTGAATTGAATACTGTTGAATTTGATTTGAAAAATGATTAATTTGTCCTAAAAGATTGTTGAATTTGACCTGAAAAAAGTATAATACATATAGTATGATGATAGTACGATAATTCACGCTGAATTGTGAATACACCATCTAATATCGCACGTAATCTGAGCTGAATTGTAAATGTATCTTTAAGAGATGATCTCTTCTATTTTGAATTCATTACTGTACATATATACATTTGTATGTATGTATGTATGAGTTTGTATTATTTTCTTATAAGAAATTATTATTTTTAAAAATTACTTTTTCAATTACATAATTTGAATAAAAAGCATGATTGAATTAAATAAAGTAAAATGAAAAATTTTTTTTTGTGTGTTCAAATGTACATAAATGTATATGTACTTTTTTATATACTTTATATATACTTTTTTACCAAATATACATTATATGAATTGATTTTTTTAATAAAATATTATGACAATCTTTTTTTTATTATAATCAATATTATAAATTTATTGAGATTGAGACCATATTTCACAGATCAATGAACTTTTCGTATATTTACAGTATATGGATATGTATGTACTGGTATAGTTTGTATAGATATGGATATGTGCGTATATAATATACGTACGTAAGTAAGTACGTATAAATAAGCATTCAATTATGTACCGATGTAATATGAATATATCTACATACACGATTTAATTTATAAATTTATGGATAAATGAATATATATATACATTTATAGAATTATTATTATTATTATGTATAGATTTACACATAATTTATGTATTACATACATATATGTATATTACAGTGAAAAAATATAAATGTAGTTACATACTTTACATATTTATATACATTTAATATTGATAATCATATGCAAAAAAATCATATACATTTTATATGTACTTAGATATACATTTTTATGTCTCTTTATTATTATATCCGTTTGTTTTTACTACACTTTAATACATATGTATATATATGTATACATATATTAATATGTATGTACTATTATTTTTTTTTTTAGATACACACCCGTCTGTAATCTTTCATGCGAATAAAAAAATAAATATATTTTATGAAAATCATTTAAAAATCTACAATCACATAAATACATATGTACTATATAGTAAAATGAGGGCATTCATTTCAAATCTTCTAAGTCTCGTAATTTGTATATGTATATAACAGCGTAATTTGTCGTATTTTTACGAGACATCGTAACTATTTTCTTTTGTTTTTTTTTGAGAATTATTACAAACAAGCTTTAACCTCTAAGTAAATGGAAAGAGATATTTTTTGTCTCTTAAATTAAATGTTGTTTAAACCAAGATTTGATAGCTTGTCTTTTATTACCATTTGAAATTTGATGAAAATGAAGTTTGTGATTATAGGAAAGATTGAGAATTGGTACACACTGCTTTTAAAACTTTCAATATAATTTCCCCATCATCGGTGTCAGTTAATTTCACTCTGACTCTGGCGAAATTTACTCTCTGCGGAAAAAGTATAGCGATATAGATTTTCTTGTATGAAAATGAAGGATGTATCAAAAATCTACCTCTGGCGTGAAATTCATGTTGGATTGTAATTGTAAATATGAGGCTGTAAGTTACAATATTACGATTAGTGTTTTACGAGATGCTTTCACATCATTTTGACTTAAAGAAAATGTAAAATTACGCGTTGCGTATATTTACGATATTTGAAATGAATACCCTTATCCTTTAATATTATTAAACTCTTGGTTGATAAACAAAAAACAAAACTACGAACAAATAAAAAACTTAATATTAAAAAAAAAGTAAAACAAAACAAAACACACACATACAATGAAAATTGAAAGGAAAAAAAAAACCAAATCTATAAAATACGGATATTACAAACTAAAATTATAATTATTACAACAAAAAACAATTGAAATAATAATACATACATAATAATAATGCGTATTACTATACTCATATATTAATAATTAAATTATAATTCTTATTTAATTTTATTTTATAATAATAACAAATAACATATTTCATATTAATTTTGATTGTAGCTGCATGTGTATCTCTATGACGTCCATAAATATGCAATGTATCTGAATATGTTTCTTATAATAATGAATTTATACTACTACATACTATTTTACTATACATACGTACAGTGCATAGAAAATTTTGTATTCTATTTTGAACATCATTTTCATTTTATAAATGTACATGTACGTATAAAATTTTATGTGTACATGCACCTACATATACATATTAAGTGCACGTACATGTAGTATACATGAATTTCAATTAATTTATATTGTTGCATTATTATAAAATAATTACAAAAGAATACTTCGTATGAAATTAGAAGTAGTATAGAAGAAAATATGAGTACGTAATACAAGAGTTACAGTACATCACATAATTCATGTGTGGTATACAACTTTGCATCAAAATCAAATTCTTGTCCGAAATCGTAATCTTCTACGTTCAACTGAAATTTAATAGAAACAAAAAAAAAAAAAAAACAAAAAAAAAATTAAAATAATTAAATCAATTAAGTTACGTAAATGAAATTAAATCATAAAAACAGAAAAATTATATAAATGAAAAATACATGAAATCATTTTTTTTTTTTTTTTTGAAAGTGGTGTAAGTCCATGTCCATTTTTTAAAAATATTAAATGAAGATACATACATATATTTATGGGATGGCATTTGAATGATAATGACGTTATAATACTTACTGTCTTTACTTACTTACTTACTTACTTACTTACTTTATTTTTCAGCTGAATTTCGAAAATCTTAGGAATCTTAAATTTTTGCGTTTAAGACAAGAAAAATTTAGCTGAAATAAAAGTAACGGAATAATATAAATTTCATTAACTATACATTATTTATATTGGCCTCTATTGCGAATATCGATTGTGTTTTTGATCGAATGATGAAAAGCTGTTCGATTGTGAAATAATTCGGTATTGTGTAACACAATCGTAAGCATAAATTAGTAATGCCATATGCGTTATTAAAATTATAATCTGTTGTGAATCTTTTTAACACTATTGTGAATCTTTTTAACACTATTGTGAAAAATGCTAGTTTTTCATTGCTTATGTGATTTAAATTTTGTTTTGAGAAAATTGATATTGGTTATTTGGTCCACCGCCAGTTGCTGTTTGTTCTTTTTTGTTGTGGATCAATTTTTTTTAATATTAAATTTTAAATCAGTCCACACTGAAATAGAATAATTGTTAGATGGATGATAAATGCTATAAAATATTTGTTAAATACTTTTGTTCCTTCAACCATTTTTCAGATGATTTTACTGGAGAACTAAGACTTTCCCCAATTATTTAAAATTTGGCTTTTTCTATAAAGTCCTGTGCAATTTGAGGATTTTGTTTCATAATTTCTATCAGTTTTTCAACCTGATTTTTACTACTTAAATTTCTAATAAAATAATAATAATAAAAATAATAATAATAAAATAAGAATATGTATTAAAATATAATTTTTAGTAATTACATTTAAAAAAAAACAATGAAATATCATAAAATGAACAAAAAAGATGATATTCGTTCGTTAAAAGACAATCGAACGAGTGATACGATCACAATCGAACATATCATTCGCAATCGATACTCGCAATATCAAAACTTCGATTGTACGATTGTTCGTTTATTTGACGATATTCACAATAGAGGCCATTATTTTTCAAAACTGTTCACAGATAAAAAAGCTCATAACAGATTGCATTCATTGTTATCATTAATTAATTTTTTCTCAAAAAATGGACTAACACTACTTTCAAAAAAAAAAAAAACCAAAAGAAAAACAGGCTCAACATTATTAAAAATGTATTTTGTGATCAAATATTTTTTCTATGCACTGTATATTCATTTAATTTGTATTATTATGAGAATTACTATGCTATGTGACTGTATATATTATAATATACCATATTTGTGTCAATTGCTATTTGTTCTTGATATTGTTGTTGTGTTAACATTTATGATAATCTATTTGTATGCGTAACATTTATGTTAGTGTATATGTTTGTAAATGCATCTATGAAGAATATAAATGTTCTGTGGGTGAAACTGTTATATAATTAAAATTAATGGTATGATGATGATGAAGATTATTACATTACGGCATCAATTTGCTATAAAATTTCATACACGCGTATACGCAGATTCGTATAATCCAATAAATATGTACGCACGAGTATAGATATGTATGTACATTATATAAAGATTGATTGATTGATCCAATCCATATATCGTAATCGTAATGTATCCATTTTCATTGTAATTACATGCGTAATGTAAATGTTTTAATTGAAATCGATTATTTTTACAAATTTTTTTCTTCTTCTTCTTCTTCTTTTTTGTTGATTCTATTTAATTTTTATTATTGTGTACGAACGTATCGATATTGCTACTACTACTACTACTACTACTACATGCTACTACATATTTGGCAACTTTCATTACATTATTGAATTTATAATTTCATTTGCAATTTCAATTTGAAATCATTAAAAATTTCACAAATGATTGATTTTAATTAAAAATTATTTATTTATTTTTTTTTTTTTTTGAGAAAAAAATAAACTTTTTCATTTCATTTCATTTTTTTTTTGTCTTTTGTATGTATGCATGTACATTTTAATTTTCAATTTTTTTTTTTTCTTATGAAATTTAATTTGATATTGTTTTAATTTTTGCTTCAATATCATTCATTCGTTTGTTCGTTCATTCGTTAAATTTTTTTTTTTTTTTGTAAATTATTTTCTTAACTATATAAACTATAACGTTTACGTAAATTTCTTTGTAATCGTTTTAAAAATTTTCTAGCTCTCATTATTGAATTAAGTACTGGCCGATCACGAAAATTTGGTATTTGTGGTGATGATGATGATGATGATGATGATGACGTAGATGTTGGTGTATCATAAAATATGAATTGTGTTTGAACTGATGATGGATATTGTTGATGTTGTTGTTGTTGTTGTTGTATAAATGATGTTGTTGGTGAATATTGTTGAGAATATGTTTTTGTTGATAATGTTAAATCATTTAATAATGTATTTAAATTATTATAATTATTGTAATTATTATCATTATGAATTATTTTATTTGTATTTAAAATATTACTATTCAAAATTGTATCATTATTGATTATTGATGATGTTGTTGTTGTAATGGCAACATTAAATGGATATTGTGCTCCAGTATATGCAAATAATTCTCCATTAACTAAACTGTAATTATACAAAAATATAAAAAATTATTTTTTATTAATATAAATTTAAAGCGTAAATTTACAATTTTTTTTTTTTTCAAATAAAGAAAGAAACATCACAAATTCAGTAATATAGTATTTTAAAAAACATACTTTGCTTATAAGGACACATTAAAAGAAGACATGAGAATCACATACTTAACAGACTGTTGTTAAATATACCGACCAAACGTAAACGTGGTATACTGAAAGCTGAAAGCAACATGCGGCTGACGGAGATCAAAAACGATGTGAGATAATCAGGTTTAGAGAACGCGACAACGCAGGACGTGGAGGGAAATTACTATACGAGCTTACCCGAAATAAATAAATAAAAAAAATAGCTAGGAAAAATAAGATAGACTTATTCAATTGAACATCCTCTTTGAAAATTGAACACAGACAGACACTAGAGCCTATTATATGATAATGATACCACCGATCAGTAATTCTATCATTTATAACGCCAGCTTATCATCAGTTCTCAGTTACTGGTGTATACATTGCTGATTGAATTAACTATCAACTTGTGGGAGAGTATAGTGCGCTGACTGAGATTAGAATCCAGTATTTTATGTGTGCTAGTTCACCACTCAAATGATTAATCTATTAAAGGCCATGAAAACTTTATTTAATTTTTTTGAATTAGGAATACTATTCGTCATATGAATTTTTATCCAAAAATACACTAAAGTCCCCAGAACATTACACAATACTTCTTATACCAAAAACTATGAACTATGTATAATAATCACAGTATTATACGAGATGTGTCAATGGTATAAATTCACATATAAAATACTTTTATTTCTAATTGTCAATACGGATGGATGTATTTGTATATCACAATTATGATTCAATTGCACAATTATTTTCTCAAGATATAGATCTACCCTATATATAATATGATTGACTGTCAAATTATGTGTCAATTTGTATATGATTTATTTTATTTATCATCTCAAATCTCAATAATACTGCAGCGTTTATAGCCTTTATATACTCGTAGTTAGTGATTTATCTTAATAAATTAATTCAAATTTCTGTAGAATTTTTTTATTTTCGAAAATAAGGTCCAGATTGGTATAATAAATTTATAATATTGTATAAACATCTCATTTTATTTCATTTAAAATATTAAAGATAATAATCGATCAATCATTCAAAAATGTAATTTCTATACCAGTATTTATTGATGATGACAATTTTTTGACAAAAACATTCACAATAAATTCAAACCTAAACATACAAATCCATATCCATAATTTATCCATAATTTATGATGATTGATGGCTATCATTTTGTATATCTTCTACATAAGAGTATATTAAACATGGAATATCTTATTTAATTAGGCGAATGAATGTTTGAATACAAACAATTCAATTATTTTTGAAATACATATGTGTTTTTTTTTTTCTTCATAAAATATAAAATCTTATAGTACGAAGAAAAAAATTACAGTGGCCATATTTAGATTAGAAGTGATAGACATTTTTTTTCACGTATACATTATTACAATGCGTATATGTATATTAAGCGCACTCAGTCCATTATGACACCGTCGATCAGTAATTCTGTCAGATACTTAGAATGATTCAGTTTATCATCAGTTCTCTTCTAAGTTACTAGTGTGTACATTGCTAATTGGAATTAATGATCGATTTGGGCAATAAGAGTAGCGCTCTGGTTGGAGTTTGAATTTAGAACGTCATGATCATGGGTGCCAGTCCAACACCATAACCATCGAGCTATTTAAGCCCATAGAAGGTGGACATGATTGCCTTCAAAGTCATTTATACTTTACATAGAATTAAATTAAAATCAGACAGCTGTTGATTCTTATATATATAGACAATCAATTACATATGAATGCAACACACTTATTTAAGTTTACAGAAGATTGTGCCAAAATCACCAAAACAACAATGAAATGCGGCTTTATACTATGGGAAGTTAGAATGAAGATGGCGCTAGCCAATACTTAAATCCATTATTAACATATGAAAAATCTTATTTTCTGTATACAAAATTTAAATAGGATATATGGATGTCATATATACGCGAGTACCTACTTCGTTATTGATGATATGCGCATAATAAAGTGTTATTATTATAATGATCGTGACATAATTTTATTTTTATGCATAATGGATTTTATGAGGGTTTTTTTATGGATATTGATGGGTATTTGTATTTATTTATGTATTTTTTTTTACATATTACATGTCTATATAGTGATACTATCATCGTAAATTCCAGTCAATTGGAACATGAAAAATGCCACAAATATTATCATATCGCATTTAACTTAGATACTTAGATTACAAAATGGTAATTAATCTGTGTTGCTGTATAATAAAGTAAACATATACATAAATGCTCGTATGTATGTAGGTGAAAATGTTTACATCTATGTGTACCATAGAGAGAGAGAGAGAGAGAGACATTAGGCGCTTTCGATTTGGCAATTTCAAGTACCTACTTGCGAGTATTAAAATGTGTCTAGGATAAATTGTTAAAACGAACGACACAAAAATTATTCGTAACTACTTGCATCTACTTCCAGCTACTTACTTGAAAAATTTTCCATGAGTATAACTGCGAGTAGATCGTTTAGTACAGACATATTTACCTAAATTTATTCTACTCGCAAGTACTTGAAATTGCCAAATCGAAAACACCTATTATAACGAATAACTTGACTTCACAAAAATGATGAGAAAATTATTTTATTTTTGCTGCACCAATTTTCATATTTCCTCTGATTTTGTGCATGTATATATTTTCAAATTTTTTCTTTTTTCAACATAGTATTTGTGTGTGTGTGTGTGTGTGTCTAGTGTATGCATCTTTATTTTTAATTTAAATTTATTTTTTTTTGCTTTCGCATTTAAATTTGCTCTAGATATTTTTCATTTAAAATGAATTTTATTTTAATTTATTTTTTGATTTATTTTTTTAGATGAAACTTTTAATAAAAGCAATAAAATTATACGAACATCTATATTTGTATTTGTGTAGGTACATGTATTTGAAAGTCATTATAAATTATTTTTGATTAATTATTATTATTTTCCTTTATATTCCAGTACAGTCTTTATATTTTTATAATTCAAATTGGAAATTTAAAAAAAACAAAATTATGGAAAAACCATTCAAATTTATGCAGTCGATTTTTATTCATTCATTCGTTTGTTTGTTCGTATTTGTTTGCCAATTATGAAAATGAGAAACTATTCAAAAGTAATCAGCATAATATAAAATCTGTATATCTGTTATCTGTACACTGTATATAATGGCAGAAAAGTATGTATATATGGTATGAGATATGAGTATGGATGAATGTATATTTATGTATATTTTACGAAAAATCTCATTCATACACTGGCGTAAAAAAATTATGGGACAAGCAAATTTAATCATACTGAAATGAATAATTGACGATCTTCAGTGATTTACCACAGACAAAAAGGGAATACATATAATTTCCCTGATGTGATTGTAAAACTCCTTCACATAAAGCTCTGATCTAAAATTCAATCGAAAATCTTTGATCATTTTGAAGGAACAAGAATGTGAAAGGAAAAATATCATCATAAGTCAGTTGATAAATGTAACAAACTATTACCTATTACAAGAAGAATGAAGTGAAATTCTATAAAATTTTTTTAAAAACCTTGTGGAGTTATGGCACAGGTACAATGCACACGTTGCTTGTTTTACTTACTTTTAATAGCTTGTTCTGTTTATTTTATTTGCTATGTGCTTTATGAGCAATCCCGTTTGAAATTGTTTTCTCTAGTCAGCTGTCAAAGCAAGTAAAGCAAGCAAGGCATACATATTGTACCTTCGCCATTAATGTCAAGATGATTAGAGAAGGTCTATAGACAGGAAAAGTGCCAAAGAAAATTCTTGTCCCATAATTTTTTCACGCATATATATACGTGTACATACATACATAAGACTATATAGATGTTAGATTATATATATTGAAATACAATATCAGATTCGTATAAATTTCATCAATGATTGCTGGGTTATTTCATCAATTTAATATGCAATTTTAAATGAAATACAAACGAAATCGTATATGTAGATATTTTAACGAATATGATTTCCATACATACATATGGATGGATGTATCATACATGTCAGAATAATATCAGTGCAATAATGAATGGATAATATTTATTATACGTTTATCTATAATTATAAAATTTAGAACCGTAACGATTTATAAATCGTAATTTAAAGTTAAATATATGAAAATAAAATGAAACAATAAATAGTGAAAAAAAAATTTTTTAAAAAAAAAAAACTTTGAAAAAAATTTATAACTCCAAAACTACATACAAAAACTCATATGATCGTACATCGTATTGAATGAAAAGCGCCTTGCAATCCAATCTCATTACCATTGAAAAAAAAAATACAATAATATATATACGATACAGAGTATGAGTAACGCGATTAAAATATATAACATTGAGGGTCGTATTCACCAACCAAGATTATCTGTCGAATATATTTTAAGTCGGGTATAATTTCAGATTATTCATCAACCTAGATAAAAATTTCTTTTCGGACTTCATTTTCGGAGTGTCGAACATGTCAGCTAATTGTGAAAAGTTGGTATTTTCATATGACAAAATGAGAAAGAGGTTATGTGGTATGATGATTATATGTGGGTTAATAAAGAGCTGTTGATGTTAATAACAAGGTTATATGTTCAAATGATATTTATGGTATCATTTTCAGGCTGTTTTAAAAATATCCGAATAGTGTACAATCGAAGTTGTGACGAATTCATTTTATATCAGATAAAAGATAATCTTGGTTGGTGAATACGACCCTGTATATTTATGAGTACAATACATTTGTGTATAAAATTTACATGTTATATGGGTACACGAATGTGTTCATTTCTTGTTCATTTTACATACATGTATGTAGATACATTTATGTGAATTATATTTCGAAATTATTTCCGATTTTTTTGTTTTTTTTTTTTTGTTGTTTTCAATTCACTGAATTAATAAATATTTTTTTTCCTTTTATATATTTTTTTATTCAAGTTAAATAGGGCTAAAAGATTTTGTAACATTTTTCTGCCATTTAAATTTCTCAATTTCAATTTGTACTTTGTTTTTTTTTTTTATATTCTCTTGGAGTTTTTTATCATTTTTTTATCAATTTTTTTGTGTAATTATTCGAGAATATAAAAAGTTTTATCTGATTCTGATTTGATATTCTGATATTATATTGTCTACCTAAGCCCTAAGCGTATAATAAATATCATATGAGATATGAATTCATTAAAAATTGCATTCAGTCAATTAACTTTTCAGATATATTTATACTTGTACAAAAAAAAAATATCCGACAATTAACCATTTACAGATACAAGTATGATTATACGAGTTATTTTTTACTAATTTGAGTATATGAAAATCATATGACATAAAAATAAACTTACTTTTTTCTAGATTCCATATAACCCATTTTAAAACCATCTGGCCAATAATTAGCTGGTCGTCTTGATAAACATTTATCTGGCTGTTTGATTGCATAGAATGCATATTCGAATGCATTTATATAAAAATATGGGCATAAACCGTGTGATCCTTTTGGTGGATCTTTAGCAGCTGGCTGACTAAAACCGCAATTACCCATTCTCCAATCTTGATGGCATGTATAATATTTTGTACCTTTATCACGTGTCGTATGTATACATTGAACATTTTGTGCAGCATCACGATGATCTAAACGATTCACTTTATAATCGAAACCAGGACCAGCCATATCACATGCTATTAAATTTTAATTTGAAAAAATTTTATAAAAAACAAAAATTAGTAATTTTCTCAAAAAAATCTCTATAGAATGTTATTAAATGGGCATTTAGGTTTAGAGAGATAGAGAGAGAAATGTGTACTTACTATCAATTTCTTTTATCAATTTTGGTCCCAATTTACGTCCGACTGCACATGCTAATTGACCACCATAACTGAAACCGAACATATATCCTTTATCTGGATTAAAACCTTGATTATGTAAATAACGTAATTTTTCTGTAATTAAATCAGTTAATGGTTCATATTGTCGTACCAAACGTACATATGGTTCTTGGGCAAAATAACCATAATCGATACAAATTATACATCCACCACGATATTGTGTTAATTCTGTTAAAATAAAATAAAATAAAAAATATAAAAATATAAATAAAATAATGAAAATGTGTATACATCTATCTATCTATATCTACATAAGTAGAGAAAAATGAATCATGGTTTTGTGTGGAATCAATGTTTGACAATTTGGCTGTATGAATAATGACTTCAATACCGAGGTTTGTATGGTGATTGCGTGTCAATAGCTATAAGAGAAGAGTATAAAGGAAGATAACTGGTTTGCAATTGGTTATATTTCTTCACAAATAGTCATCTAAGGTTGGTGCTTGGTGTGACATGGTTTATCATACATCGATTGTAAGTTCCAAATGATAGAAAAATATTCGAACAAACATTCATATTGTATTGAGAACTTTGATCTAAAAATTATGAAATTCGAAAATGTTTCGTTCGAACTAAAATAAGTTACTGTGAATTAAGTCTAAATTGTATATTCTGTCAAACAACTACCAGACATATTTACATTCGAGAATCGAAGAAAAATGTGAAGAAAGTGTAAATTAGAAAAAAAATTACTATCCTCTATGCCTTTTCAAATATAAAAAAAAATAATACATGAAACCATGGTATATATAAAGATTACTGCTTTCGAAATTACTCAATCGAACAGATTTTTTCTTACGGATTTAACAATAACTTTTCGAATTTTGATCGAAAATCAGTATTCGAAAGAAGAAACCATACGTCCGAATTCACAATCGGCGTGTATACATATGTATACGTATCTTCGAAACTAGTCATCCAAGGTTGGTGTGCCATAGGAATATTTCCTATGCAACCAATGCAACCGATTGCCTTAGATACTATCAACTAAATAATTATGACAAAAATAAATTCAGCGCAGCGGGCACTTGCAGCTAGTAAAATATAAAAAAAAAAGGTGAGAAACAAAATATTTCAAATGTAAATAAATAAACTGAATGAATGAATGCTTTTTTTGATTTTTTTCAAGGTTTTTGTATTTTTTACAATGTGAAATGATGTCTTTATATTGTAGGTAAACAATCGCTGTACGCTATACATGAGGAGTGCACATATACGAGTAGACATTACCTCCCCATCTTTTTGTGCTATTCGTTGAATGATGTATCTTACTTATAGGTAATTTATAGTTAATTTATAGTTAAAAAACGATAAAAATTTTTAAGTACTAAAGTACATAACTTATATAACCATATAAATACAACAGCGTGCAAGTGCCTATATGTATGTGTATTTCATAATTCAAATATATTTTTTATTTACTCGTACATACATAAATGTACATATGCACATGTATATAAATGTCATTTATTAACAAATATTAGTAGATATAGTACATATTAGTTTTTCTTGAACTTTTCTATCATACATGATTGTATTTATAGATTTAGAAATAGAATAAAAAAAATTCAAATAAAATATGAAAAATTTATTGTTTCTTTTTTATATTTAACATTCTATTTATTTATTTATTTGTTTATTTTTTTATTTTTTTTTAATTGTTTTTTTATTTTCAATGCACAAATAAATGATGAATAAGCCATACTTTTATTATTATTAATAAATAATAATTATTGATACTTTAATTTATAATATTTACACGAAAAATTACATACAAATGAAGGTTCATTTATTACTGTTTTATATTGCGTTGTTAAAATTGAAAAAAAAAAGAACAAAGATTTTAAACACCTTTTCAGTTATGATAACCGCCATTTTTATATTTTCATTTCAAAATGATGGCGCAGATTTTAAACTGTCAAATTATTAATTATACGCACAAATACTATATGTTATTATATCATATTTGAGTATGGAAAGTATAAGTAAAAGGAAGTATTTTTTCACATACAAACACAGGAAGCATCTTGATCAAAGATAAAAAAAAAATATCAGGATAAAAAATCACCCACCCACGATGCTTTTATGGTAACAAAATGGCACCCAAAGTGCTAATTGATTCCGTTTTCGGGCTAGAACGAGCTGCCACTACCACCAACCAACCAAAATCATGAACGAAATTACAGGATGAAATGAAAGAAGACGTGTTCAAAAGCTGTAAAAAAGCTGTAATCAAGCAAGATCAAAAGAACTGGGAAAACCGTTGCTGAATATCAAACAGCATACAGATTTCGAGTTTACTTGTGGTTTACAGGATTTGAATTATCAAAAAGAACTAGGAGAAGAGAAGAAGAAGAATAAAGAAAGGAAGAAGAAAGAGAAGAAATGGAAGAAGTAGAAAAAGGCGAAAATAATCACAAGGAAGACCAAGAACGAAATGGCAGAATGAAGTAATAAATAGAAGCCACGTTCAAGCGAGATCAAAAGAGCTGGGAAAATCGTTCAAGATCGAACAGCAGAGAGTTCAAGTTTACGGTTTACACAGGTTCTGAATTATCAAAAAAGAAATAAAAGAAACAATAAAAGAAGAACATGACGATGATAAAAAACATCATTTGAGTTGTCGAAAAATCATTTGAGTAATAAAATTGTAATTGGAATTTTTTTTTAACTAACCACACCTAATGTTTTAAGTCTATTACTAAGTCTATTTATTAGTCTATTATTAGGTTTATCTAATTATTAATAGTCTATTTTAAGAGTTTTGATAAGGAAATGCATCACATCATAATTTACAAGATAGGAACACAATAGAAATTATTTTCCTTTAAAACAAATTAAACAAAAAATAATCAGGAAGATAGAAGTTATGTATAATTAAAAAATTTTATTACGCAACTGATTTGGAATATAAATTATTGATCGAAAAAGATCATCGATATTCCACACTATACATACAACTTTATAAAACCATATATAGGCCTGCATTGAATACAATAAATTACGAAATTTCATTAACGACAATGGGAAAAAAGAAACTAAAAAATTGTCATCAAATTAATCTCCATATATACACATACGGTACGAATGCATTATAATGTTACAACATGAAATATATGTTTTCATTTTTTATTTTTTTCGTTTGAAAATCTTTAGTTTCATTAAATATAGAAAATTACATAATTAATCGAACTTTCGATTTTTGTTTTCATCAAATTTTCCATATATATACATATTTTCGTGAGATATTGTTGTGATATTAAATAATTTCACTTTCATTTTCATTTTTGTCATGTGTTTAAATACACATTACCGCATGCATCTCTCATTCAAATTTGGTACAAAATATCGCTCTTTTTTTGTGTATTCGTATTCGATCAAATTATATGCGCACAAAATTAAAAATCAAATATGAAAATTAATTTTTTTTCAAAAAATTAAATTAAATTTATTAAATTTTAAATGATTGCTGCCCTACATAAATATAATTTTTAATGTTGTTGATGGTTGTTGTTTATCGTTTTAGTGCATATTAATAATATTTGGTATAAATATAACATAATGTGTGTATGTTTAACAACCTAACAAGTAACGATTCATGTAATATTATTATGACAAGATCAATTAATTTATAAAAATGCACCCGCATGTACTATGGTTGGTAGGGATATGCTCATAGATAATTGGAAGGAGTAAAATTTCTTGGTCAATATTACACACACAGAAATCAATCAAAAATGTATGTAACATATAAATAATGTTAATAAAATGAATTCATAATAAAAATATAATTAGGGTATTCACTTAACATATAGGAAGCGATTCGTAGAGCGCTTAATACGTATATAAGTATGTGCGACAAAAAATAATTCGAATTAAAATGGGATGATCTCAAAATTTCGAATTATCATGTACTATATATTACTCTCAAAATGGAGATATATAAAAATGTCGAATGAAGTAATATAACCATGCGTTCGGTAATGTCAACTGCAAAGTAGATGACAAATGTCGAAAGTTCGATAATGCAGATTGCAAAGATCATACGTTCGGTAAAATCGATAGAATTAAATTTTTGATAAAAGCCATGCAGACAACGCAGTATATGCTGCAATCTGCAAACGTCAACGTATCTAGGTTATGTAGAAAGTAAAAAAAACTAATTGAAAACAAAGATTTTGTTTTGTTCTAGAAGACAAATAATTTTAATAATTTCAAATTAATAATTTTTGAAGAAGATAATGGACGAAGATCATGATTTGTAAGTAAATGTACTATTCATTATACCTTAAATAGTTTTGCTCGTTATTATCTCACATTTTGTTTTCATTAATCATAATTCATATAAATTTATATAAATTCAATTTCTCCATTATTTCACTTTAATTTAAAAAAATCACTCCAATTTATATATTTATTTTTTCAATCCGTTTTTTAATGTCAACTGTGCAGACATGCAGTCAAACATGCAGTTTAATCACACAAAAATCAAGTGTCTTTTGACATTAGTCAAATCAATCATTCAATCCATCAATTGATAATATTTTCGATATTACCGAATGGCATGGTAATATAACATCTGCCGGCTTCTGACATTTTGAACATTAAGAAGCTGTTCTTTCAATTCCAGTTACACATACATGCTTAAATAATAGGGATTAAACCCAATGATTTGGGTTTAAAACTAAATCCAAATAATGCTTGTACATAATATTTCAAAATTGAGATGATCTCAAATTCGAATTATTTTGAGATCACGAGTGTAATACGTATATATACTACATTACGTGAATACCCTCAACTACAATTTAATAATAATTTAGAAAATGAGAAATATCTACTTCTAAAACTACATAACAAGAAAAAGAACAACTGACTGAAAATGCAAATTAATGATGCGTATTAACCTTGCGTGAATGACTTTATTACTGATGTGAGTAATAATGTGCACATATTTATACTCATATTCGTATACAAAGTAGATATATGGCAAGGCAATATACTGTAAACACATAATTTGCCAATTTGCCATGCGCTATATATATGTATGTATACACATCCGTATGCAATTTCTTAATAAAATGCGTGTGCATGCATGAACTTTATATGAAAAATGAAAAAAAAAAAAATACAGCAAAATAAGAATCACTATCATATTGATGACGATTTATAATGATCAAAAAATTCAAGAAATTATTATGTCGACATTCAATATCATAAATGATATAACAATTTCGCATATTTACATACGTACTTACGTATGTATATGCAAAATGGTAATGTGCATAGTATAAATTGCACATCAATTATAAGTCACGTACGAAAAGATATAGTATATCTAACAATACCTTCTTCTTGTGTATTTTTTTTACTCAATTTTCTTTTGTTTACATTTTTATGTTCAAGATTTTCTTTTACTCTTTATATAACTTACTCGTTATTAGCAATGGTACCCATTCAACATCACAATTTTGTCGCCATCCATGCAATATAAATGCAAATTTATCATTTGCATTACATCCAGTTTCATCCAATAATTCTGTATTAATACCATCAGCGATATACGTTAATTGTCCATGTCTGTTTCGAACATAAAAAAAAAATGAAGAAAATAATTATGTAAATAAATGAAAAATAAATGTAAAAATAACAAAATAAAAGTAAAATGATAATTTTAAAAAATAAAAATCATTTAAACAATTTATTGTATTTTTTAACGAAAAAAAAAAATGTAAAAGAGTAAAACATAGGTACTCAAAAAATAAATGCGTGACCATTATTAGTATCTGATGCTGTCTAGGTACATATATGGATACGAACAAACAGTAAAGGAAATGAAAATATTAAATAATTTTTGTTTTGCAGATTTCAATTTACACGAGTAAATAATGAACAAACAAAAAAAAAAAGTGAAAATTACGTAAAAAATTAAATAACATTTTTTTTTCCAAAAATATAAAAAAAATGAAATACATTATTATTTATTGTCATTATTTGTATATTACGTACCCGTATAGATACCTTATGTGCACCTATTATATTTTGTATATATAATACTCGCCAAAACAAATGGCAAATCTTTGCGCATGTTTTATAAATGTGTTAGTAGTATAATTTTTGTATATGGATACGATGTGATTTTAAGCTAGGAAAATTTTGTTCTTAAGAAAAATGCTAAGCTTTGCCTACTTTTTACTAGAAATATCTTCACTCGAGCATGTGTACGCAACACATTTTGTTCGTTCTTCTGCGCACATGCATTGTTAGTTGAACTGAAGACGCTCAGATTCAAATTATTTCAACCTTTTAGTATTATTTTTAATGTTGTGAATGTGTAAGTATATTTTCTTCTGCGCATGTTAACTCAATACATTATGCATTCGCCATCTGTTTTGACTATACCTACACCTATACTCGTAATACATCATTGGTACACTTTCTCATATTACACGTACAGTATTCGTAAAATATAACGTATTTTTTAAAATTTCTAACTTAATCTGATACTGAAAAACTCAACACAATTCAAAAATCTATATATGTATAGGAGATGCATACCTCCTACGAAAATTTTACATGCATATACTCGTCTGTCACGATCGATTCTTATTAAAGTTTTAGAGTCATTTCTTTTGATTTTCGATGTTACTTTCTTTTTGGTTTGTTAAAAGATATTTCAAGAAAGAGCATACATACGATCATACACACACTGCATATATATACAAGCTGAAAATAAATATGCGACTATATGTATGTTAACTTATATAATTTTTCCAATTTATTTTCGGCGATTATTAACTAAAATTTTTGTTGATTTTTGCATAATTTTTTTTATAACTCTACTTTCACGCATACTCTTACTCTTACCATATGCACATAGAGATGTGTGTATGAATGTGGTTTTAAGTAAACTTTTTCTTTCTAGTAATTTCAATGTTTTCCTTTCTTTTCTATCACACAAATGTACATCCATATATGTACATACAGTATAGCATGCATATTCATATAGGATGTGTACATTTATTTACATACTTTATTTAATTGGTAATACAAGACAAGACAAAAAAAAATCAAATAATCATATACGGAAATGATCAACATATGATGTACATACATATTATGAGTTATCTGTGATTCAAGATTCAAGATGAAAACATGAAAAATGTAGGTATTCATGTACACAGACATGGTGTATTTCGTATGCAAAAACAAAAATTATAAATATACTAGTAAAATTTCACTTATTAGTAAATTTATCGTTTTATAAATAAATACTCGCATAAATGTAGGTAGATAAATATAGATATGAGAGTCGTTTTCATTGAAAGTTATGTAAGTCCAAATTTATATTGAAATGAATGAAAATTTCGAAGTTTTTTTACATTTATGGGAATTGTTTATATAGATTAAAGACTAAAATTTAATACATTTACAATTCAACCCAAATAAAGTTTTAAATTTTTCATATCTTCTAAATAAAATTCTACATATAGCGCAGTCTAACATTTTTCATTCAGCCTTGATTATAATAATCCAGAGCGCCAGATTGAGATTAGGTTGTATTTATAATCTGACGCTGGAAATAACGAAAGTCTGGGCTAGATTGTAAATGTAACTTAATGCTTATATGACAGCGATTTCTCTCATTCTTATCATTGACAAACAAACATATGTTTTTTATTCAAAAAATATGGACTTGCATTACTTTCAAATAAAATGACTCAAATTAAATTTAATAGCAAATTTTTTAAAAAGTTATATCGTTATATTGTACTCGTATATATGTATGAATATGTAATGATTTTACTCACTTATAATATCGGAATATAATACTTTTTGCATATTCTTCCGGGGTTGTTATTCGACCAATCGATGTAAATGTTTTATTAAATGTTGTTGTCGGTATAAATTGTTGTTGTGATGGTGTATAAATTAAAACTGTTTTCGATATTGTATTACCGTTATTAATATTTTTTAATTTATGATTTATTAATTGATCTTCACGATCATTATTATTATTATTATCACTATCACTGCTACCAGTTTGAATTTGAATGTTTTTATTATTTGCCGTATCACTACTACTATTATTTAATTCATCAAAATCAAAATTACTATTACTACTTTTGTCATTAATATTTTCACTTTCATTTAATAAAATTCGTCCATTTTTACGTGTTTTTATTCCTTCTGTTAATGTATTGGTAGAACGTGTATTAAATGACGGCAACGTTGACAATATTTCACTGAATCTTTTAATATTAATATCGTGGATTTGAATTTTATCACGATTCTCGTGATTCTTTGAATTATTATTTTCATGATCGTTATTATTTCCATTATTTAAAAGATCAATATTTAATGTATTTATTACACTATTTGTTGTTATTGCTGTTAAATTATTATTATTATTATTGAAATTTAAATTTAAATTTAAATTATCATCACTGTTACTGTTACTAACAGTTGTTGTCACATCACTATTACCGCTACTACTACTACTACTACTAAATATTGTATCGTTATTATTCACAAAATAATTATTATTTATTTCAATTTTATTTAATTCATTATTATTATGATTATTACTGTTCAAACTTAACACTTGTACCGGATAATTTACTATTAAAAATGTGAATATCATTAAAATTTTTATTAATAATTGCTGCTGTTTTTGTTGTTGTTTTATAATGATTATATTATCGAAAATTTTATATTTAAATCGTCGCATACTTTTTTTTTTTTTTATATTAATAATAAATTATTATTATTAATTTTATACAAGATATAAAGTGTGTACAATTCGTAAGGGTTTTTAACATAATTCTGATACATAAGATTTTTATCATTTCATATTTATATCATTTTACACGATACATATACATACGTGAGTGCCTCTATTACACATTATTATATGTATAGCGGGGAAGTACATATATCAAAAAATATTTAATTTTTTATCTTTCTCCATCTCTGTTATACGTTTTTATTATAGCAAAATACACATAAGTAACTATATATTCGATTTCGAATGTATCTCTATTTATCTATCTATACCCGAAAAATATAACAAAAAAAAAAAATTCAAATCAAAAATCAAATTCAAAACAAAACAAAAAAAAAACATGAAATTTTTATTACAATTTTTCGTCATTAATAAAATTTTAACAATAAATTTTGTTGTCATCATCTGGTCTGGCGCGATCACTATATAGTCTATACGAAAATTATGCATACAAAAATATGCAAAAATATGCATATTTCATACATAGATAGTATGAAAATTAGTTAGTTTGAGCTGAGTTGATATCGATGTAGAGATACTGTAGAGATTTTACAGGTAATTTACTCAATTATGGAGGTATCTAACTAAAAAAAAAATACGCGACTCTGTATTATATGATCTGATACGAATGTGGTATTTTTAAACACTAAATATGAATGTATGTATGTATGTGATATCTACTATTGAGAGTGATACGAATAAAATTCCATTGATAGAAAATTACGCAGATTTCAGTTCAGTTGCGGTATGCAAAAAAAAATATCCACCTCCGACTATGACTGTTGTAATCAATAAAATATAACGAAAACTTATACTCGACTCGTATATACAGATCCATGCATACATAAGAATAGTCGCATATGTACGTATGTCTGTCTGTCTGTTGTATGTTTTTATCTATAGATACATGCATTTGTATAATACGCAAAGTTAGGAGAGTTTTAACTGATAATAATGATAGTGTGCTATTTTAAAAGGAAAAATATTTTTTCTGATAATTTTTTCGATAATTTTTCTTATTACAAACTTAGCTACATTCACATACGTACACATCCGAAGAAAGGTAGGTAATCAATTTAATATCACCGGACCAGAGACCAAAGATTCCCCGTAAAAACGATTTAATTTAACAACAACTATGTACTGTCTCTGCGTCCATGAAAAAGAAACAAAAAAATTTGACCCAAAATAAAATTAAATCGACAAAATCGACAAAATCGACAAAAAAAAAAGAAATGGAGAAAGAAAAAAATTTAACACTCTGTACTGTACTGTAGTCGTAGTGTACTGTGAAGCGCACCTCATATTGTCATCGTAATATGTACCATATATGTACATAAAATGATCTGGTCAGTCGTATAAAAGTATCCGTATATAGATAAGCAAATTTTTATTTTCTTATTATACTGTTTTCTTTTCGTAAATCTTGTATATTTATAAATAATATTATCACTAAAACCAAAAAGTTTATTTTTTTTTTCTATACATACATTTCGTTATCTACAACGAGTATAAAATGTATCGACATTATTTACCACTTTTATGAATAACTTTTTGCATACATATGTACATATTCACCTTTTCTCTTATACTAGCGAGTAGCTACATATTTTTGTATCACTTTTTTTTTTCCAAACTTTTTCATTTAACCATTTAGATCTGGATACTGGTATACAGGTGGACATACATATACAAAATTGTGTACATATGTATGTATACTCCGCTGCACGGTTTCAATTTTCAAATCGATCGGTATATATTATTAGTAATTTTGGTATAAACTGAAACTAATTTGAAAGATCCACTCAAAAATTTATTTTTTTTTCAAATTATTTTTTCCCAATAACGATAATTATATTACTTACTCTTTATAATGAATGGTGGGGTAGCAGAAATGGTGGTGGTATAGTAAGTGGTGATTTGTTGTTTTATTTTTTTACATATACCCACCACACACCACAATATAATATGTAATATGCGAGTACATTTTTCTTCTTCTTCTTAATAAAATTAAAGAAAAAAAAATACTACAAAAATTTGTTATTAAATTTAAATTTTTTTTTTCTTTTTTATTTTTACATTTTACTTTGAATTTCATTGGCGTACTCAAATATACTACAAAATATGTATGTATACCTTAAGCAGAACTCATAACACAAAATTATAACTAACAAATGATTATTATTTGTATTTGGTATACTAACCCATATCAACCCATTTTCTGTTATCGTATACAATCACTCTTATACTTTTTCAATTTTACACGAATATACATATATACATTCGTACGTGCGTGTATGTGTAAACATTCAATTTCCAAAAGAAAAAAACATTAAAAAAAAATGAAATTAAAATGAAAATAACAAACAAATTAATTTTTATTCATTCACAAATTCTACATCATTACAGGTTAAGGTTATTGATTTAATTTAATTCTTAATATAGAGCTTACAATGTATGTGGATACATACATATATATGTATAAATGTACACATATATATGTAGTTACTACTTAATTTAGTGTAATTATTACAATGTTAATTAAACAAAAAATGTATATGTATACTTTTTGTTTTTCATATTTTATTTTATTTTGAATTTTTTTAATGAAAAAACCCAAAAAAATGCAGGGCTTTATTTTATATATGTATGTATATATTCACTCGCTGACATCTGTATTTACAGATCTTTATAATGCTTATGCCGGTTATCATTTTAATTATAATACGAAAGGAAATTGAAAATGACAATATAAAATTTTTGTTAAATTTCAATTAAAATTGCATTATTTTTTTTATTTTTTTGCAATTTTCTTTTGTTTATACAGTGTTTATTTACAGTTTTTATTTTAGTACACATTTCTTGAAGATTTTAATATGTCTTACCATAGAATAAATAAATATATGGTCTTACACAAATTAACATTAATTTACAATATACTCGTTACTCGTAAATATAATTTTTTAGATTTTATTTCTCTTTAATATTGAATAATTATAAAAAATATATCTGTGTGATAATAAATTAAAAAAGAAAAAAAGTAATAGATATGTCACGGATCTTTATACAAAGTATACGTCATATTTTTTTTGTAAATAACGTTTTTAAAAATGTCACTTTTTCCATAGTGAAAATAACTTTCCTTTAACTAATTTAATTTGCAATAATTAAGTATAAAGAATTGAGGATTTACATTTAAGTATAAATTATTATTATACACAGTTGCAGTATTCCCAATCCATATAGTAAAAACTTAACCGATGAGTGTATCCATAGGTACCCTTGCAAAACTTTCACTACCTCCGTCTCTGTACTGTACCATTTTTGTTTTGTATAAATCTCTACTCATTGGTATTATATACTAAAGAGAAAAAGTTGAAGAAGAAAAAAAAATTTTTTTTTGTTTTTTTTGAGTGCAAAAGAAATCAATTTTTTTTTTTAAATTAAAGTTTTATACTTACCTAGACTCTAGACAACTACAAATTTACACACCATGTACATTACATACACGTACGAGGGTAAGGTGAAAAGTTCTCGGCCTGACAGTGAAAGCCTATGTTTTTTAGAATAAAATACATTTATTTCTCTACATAGTCTCCTTTCAAGTCTATGCACTTTGTCTAGCGTTTCTCCAATGAAAGGATGCCCTCCTTAAGGTGCGATTCTGGAAGGTCTGCAAAATACCCATCTACAGCTTCCATAACCTCTTCATTTGATTCAAAATGTTTCCCAGCTACGAATTTTTTTAGATTTGGAAACAAATGAAAGTCTGACGGAGCCAGATTGGCGTGTAGTGGTGGACCCACGTCTCGTCCATGGTAACAAATCGGCGCACAAAATCAGTTGGATCCTTTTTAAAACGGTCCAAACAGTGTTTTGAAATTCGTTTCCGCATTTGTTTTTGATCAGCAGTTAAAAAATGCGGCACCCATCTTGCACAAAGCTTTCTCATATTTAATTCTTGATGTAAAATGTACCGCACTCGTTCCTCTAATATGCCTATGGCCTCAGCTATCTCATGCACTTTTAATCGCCGATCGTCCAATACCATATTGTGCACCTTCTCGACGTTTTCCTCTGTAGTGGCCGTTTTCGGTCGTCCTTCACGTGGGTCATCTTCAAGAGATGTACGTCCACGTTTAAATTCAGCTGCCCACTTTTTGACCGTTGAAAGTGAAGGAGCAGACTCCTTATAAACTTTTACCAACTTTGGATGGATTTCAGAAGGTAATAAACCGTCCAAAACAAAGAATTTAATTACCGCACAATATTCAATTTTATCCATTTTAACAAAACACACAAACACGTCTACTCTAAACATCCGTATAAAAAATACCATTTGACAGATCAAGCTGAAATTTGAAATATGTTGTTTTGACAAGTGTACCAACATAACAACAAAAAATTTTAATGATATCACTGCCAGATCTGTGTTAGGCCGAGAATTTTTCACCTTACCCTCGTATATAAGTAAGTGCTAAACATGATAAGAAAAAAAACAAACATTGTTAACGTAAAAATGGTAAAAAAAAGTAAAATTATTATTTCCTAAACTTCCTCGTCGACTTTATATTGTAACGATGATTTTGTACCATAGGGTACGGTGTACGGTGATGTGATCGATCATTCTCTGTCTGTCACTTCATTCATTATAGGTATAGGTACGTTTAATGATCGTTATATCAGCCATCAGGCGGATAAGATAAAAGTAAGCAAAGATAATTAAAAAATAAATAATGTACTACATACAAAATGTGTACGCATTATGATGAGTATATACTTTTAAAGTGTCACCCGAAAGGTTATGTTCCAGATAAGTGTTTAGTTTTCTCAACTTGAATTTTAATTCAAGAATACAATATGATGAGTAGTTTCTTCTGTTATGGACTCTTTATTTACAGAGAATAAAATTAACATAACTTTAAGTAGTTAACCACAGATCACTTTTCTTGAAATTATTTGTACAACATAAATAATATGAATGTCCATCTATTCTGATGTTATTTTTTCGTATATTCTTTCATAATCATCATCGTCATTGTCATCAACATATTACATATTCATCAATTTGTAAATACTCATATCACTCATATGATATATGTTAATATGTACCTTCGTAATTGATAGATTCATATTGCATAAATTCACGGTATAATGATAATAGCATGGTCATATGGATATTCCTCTTCTATTATATGCATATTTCAATGAATGAATATTTCTACATTATTTTTTTTTTTTTGCAATACAGTCTAAATATCCGGTGATACGTTAAAATATATAGATGTTCGAGTATACAATTATATTTACAAATCGATAAATTTTGTACGATGTGGAGAATTCATATGTACATACACACATAACACGACGTTTGTACATGGTAAACATTATGATAAATAAAGTGCGAACAGATGAAATTTGATCAATTCATTTCCCTTTTCCGGAAAAATAAAAGCCTATCAAATATACATATAGTTGTGTGTATTTATATGCACTACATACTATTACACATGATGCATCTAATAAATGTCTACATTTATGTGTTCTTTTTTTAAATAAAAATGTTGGGTAAACAGAAACACAGACTGAAATAAAGAATTTATAATGAAATTGAAAAATATATGAAATTTTTATGATCCACCCTACATCAAAACTCTTTTATAAATTGATTTTTTTGAAGTGCACACATATACATACAAGATACAAGTATATAATCTCTTTCGATAGTACTATAAAAATATATACACGTAGATTTCATCTCTATTATAATTTTCATATACATATGTAGATAACGATTACATGAACACATCTTTCTCTAGATGTATGTAATTTCGAAAAAAAAAATGTGAAAATTGTGTACATAGATGATGATGTAGCTTGTTGTAGGGATCAATGGACAATAGATTTCAATTTCAAGGTAAAATATTACATACGCATGCATACATTCAAATGTGAATATGATGTAAAAAAAAAATGAAATGCAATGATATGATGCGTTATGGTTGGTTATGGCATGATATGATGATGATGATGACGATTTTTCCAGATATATAGATACGATTATAATGCCAATAATGAACGATGCATGCATAATTTATATAATGATGACTATATACGAGAATGAGTATCCCATTACATAGATATGATGAACTGATATTACGCGTATTATTAATAGTAAAACAAGAAAAATGTGTATAGGTAGCCAATCTATTATGTGACTAAAATGTGTACATATGTATATATGATTATATTACATATTAAGATTAACTATAAATGTTACATGTGTGTTATATGATGACAATTATTTTTGATTACATATTATGTGTACCATAAAATTGATATTGAATAATATGTATGTGATTACTTAATCAATGAAAAAAACAAATAAAAGAAAAATAAGGTTGAAAAAGTTATACATATAATGCATATGTATGTCCACCTAATAAATGTACAAAAAAGAAAATTTCTAAGGTACCTATACGTATCATATGGATACAAAAAAACCAAGAAAAAAAAATGTTTTGGGCTACTTTAATGATTTACTTTTATAGTGCAGTGTGAACAGATCGAAAACAAAAGGGGGCACTAATCTGTGTGTATATGGTATTCGTGGTATTATAGGCAATTATATGAATGATTCAAATTAATTACATCCAAAAAAAAAAGCAATCTAGGAATCTCATCGTCATCAACGTAAAGATTATTGATATTACGATTATATATGTAGGTATGGTATAGATAGATAGTCATAGTCGGTCACATAATAGTCATCATATGCTATTATCTATTATCTAATAAATCAAAAAATGGGCATAGAAATTACTCAAATGTATGAGAAATTGTGCGGTTGCGGTGGTATACTACCTATGAGTACCTTAAAATCTCGTATATGTTACAGTAGGACTGACTACTGTATGCCATCACGTAATAATTTATTACATTTTTATTGTTATTGATCACATAACCGATATACAATAATAATATGATTACCTACATAATACACACTTCAAAATATTAAAAAAATAATAATAATAATAATAAATCAAAAAAATCTAAAAAGTTATTTAATCCAGCCACTAATAACCCAATTATTGACAAGTGAAAAACAAAAAAATTGAAAAAAAAAATCAAACATTGACTAAGGAAGTTGCATATTAAGTATATTTATTTGCCTGCATCGATCAAAGATTTCAAAAATTTGGATATTTTTTGAATCCATCGATGATGATGGGAAGGTTTTAATTAGTGTAGCCTTTAATAAGCCCTAAACTTTTGCAGTGTAGTACTTAAATTACACGAGAAAATAAGAAGAGAAAATACTATTCGCGTATCTTTTCACTTCCCTTTCTATATCTCGAATACTCAAAAGTTGAATGATCATGTTTGTTTACAAACAAAAATATAGGTCAAAACATTTATCGGATTTTCATGTTTACACAGATCTATAGTTTCACTCAGAATTATTTTCCGTACTTGCCTACTTACTATAATGCAGTGCAGTACAAGTATGCATAATATAGACAAGAAAATGAGAAAATAAACTACTAATTCGTGTATTTTCTACTTTTCTTTCTAAACTTTCCTTTCCACTTCTTTTTCTATATCTCAAATACTGAAGAATTAAATCATCATGTTTGTTTACAAATACGAACAAAACAATTATCGGTAGAAAGAGTAAAAACGAAAAGAAAAAGAAGTAAAAATATACGGGAATAGTAAATAGTTTCTCTTCTCCAGTTCTCGTGTGAATTATGTACTGAACTATAGTGGGCGTATACGAAGAAGAATTATTTAGGATTAAAATAAGATCTGTGTTAACTTAACAACAAAAACCGATAAATTTGTTGACCGATATTCTCAATTGTAAACAAACATGTAGAAAGATGTAGACAGGGAAGTGGAAGGAAAAGTAGAGAGATACGCGAATAGTAGTTTCTCTTCTCCTTTTCTAATGTAATTCGCATGTTCTGTGCTGTAGTATAGGAAAGTACAGAGAAGAATATTTCAAATTGAAACCAGATTCGTGTAAACTAGAAAACCCGATTAATGTGTGTTGACCTATATTTTCGTTTGTAAACAAATTTGGTCATTGAACTCTTGAGTATTTGATATATAGAAAGAGAAGTGGAAAGGAAAGCTTAGAAAGAAAAGTAGAAAGATATAGTAAAAGTATAGAAAGATAAGCGAATATTAGTTTCTCAAATAGATCATGAAAATTTAAAATTTAACTGACAATAGTTATCGAGTCTTGTTGACTGATAAAATTTTGGAAAAACTGTCGCAGATAATATTCATGCAATGCAATCCTCACTTATCAAATAAATATAAATGTGATCGACTACATATACACGATCAGTTGATCCTAAGTACATTTTAATGTGGTTTAATGATTATTAGCAGTGGCGCAAAATTTTGTTCGGTGATATGTTAACATTGTTTTGTTTTTTTTTTTTTTGCACAGAAACATTTCTCTTCATTTTTTTGATGTAATAATGTCCGATCGATAGTACATAGTACCAATATAGTACCCATATCATATGCTATCGTAGAAAATACTACTACAATGTATTCAATAATTCATATTAATCGAAACATTTTTTTTAAATTTATCTTAGATATACTTACATACAAACGTAGACATCAGGTGATAGATAGATGAATCATAAGAAAAATATTTTGAAAAAAAAGTAAATTAAATTTAATTTCTCTCTATGTATGTAATATGTTGTGTCTGCGTTTAGATGTATAAATTGGGAGGCATATTCATTTTGGTATTGGTATACTTATACTTAGATATTTTAAAAAAATCATTAAAGTACAAAAAAAAATGAGCATAAAAAAGAAAAGAAAATCAAGAAAAAAAAATAGAATTTAAAAAATAAAAGTATGATGAAAACGCATCAGGGAATTAAATTATTATTGGATATATTTGTTACTATATACATATTCATTTTTTCTTTGAATTATTTTCTCTTTGTGAAGTTAATTTTTAAAGTTATTTATTACGACATAAAAATGGTAGTAGTATTAGTATAAATAATTTACACACAATATTTTGTAAGGTTATTATAAAGATTTATTTGCCATTTAATTGTACACAGGTATCTTGATGATGATAAAAAGATGATGCGGATAAATAATAAATTTAATTATCATTTCAGAAAATTTGAAATAACCTAACGAAATTCGATTTAATTTAATTTAATTTTTTAATTAAATATAATAATTCATCAATCTGTGTCAAGATAATTTCCCAGCATTATAATAAAATAGTGCGAGAATAAAAAATAAAATAAATGGAAAAGTTTTGTTACATATGGTGTAACCTTAATTTAACACAAAATTTTTAAGTTTTAAATTTTCATTTTCATATTGTATAGGTTCACACATGTACATAATACATATGTACACATTTCATTAACTGCCTTAACATTTCATTAACTACACATACATGATTGTACATTTTAAATATTTATAAGTATATGCCTCTATTATTTTATAAATAAATGAAAATACATTTTCGTGCATTTATACCATTTAGCATTTAACCTTAAGGTACATTTACAATGTAGCCCAGATTGCAATCCACATTAGGTTTTTCACGCTTTCTTCAAGAAATTCTATAGCAGTCTATCCTTTTCCGACCAGCCTAAATTAATCCAAAGTGCGAGATTAATAGTGCTGACAGACCAAAAACTCCTTTTGGATTTAGAAAAATCTGTTCAGAAAAAGCTCTTAGTTAAGAATTCGTACTGACAGACCGAAAACTGGTTTCGTTGTCATTTGTTGTACGTTTAAAAAAAAGCTCTCATCGAGTTAAACTATACTTGCATTATGTGGTTTAGGCTAAACTACTTCTGAACCTGAACGGACTTATTCAAGCAGATTGCTGACAGACCAAGGAGTTTATTGACTTGAACAGATTTAGAAAGTTTCTAAACTCTGGTCTGTCCCTATTATAAGATTAGATTGTATTTCTAATTTGACGCTGGCGATTGGGGAGTGTTATATTGAAAGCTTGCTTACCAATGCCAATATTCTTATATAACGACACAGTACGGTAATCTACGCTGAATTGTGATTACATACACCATCTAATCTCGCATGTAATTGGGCTGAATTGTAAATATACCTTTAAATGCCTATCAAATAAATAACAAAAATACTTTTTTTTTGTGTAGTGAAAAAAGAATTTCATAATCGATAAATTTTTTAGATACACATACAGACACACACACACAGATACTCATAAATTATTTATTTAGACAATACACAAAAGTTTATTGTAGGAGATCCAATTTACGTGCGTTTTTATGTTGTATTTTCTTTTCAATTTTTTTTATTTTTAATTTTTTATATTGAAAATTCATTTCGAAGAAGAAGAAAATTAATGGTAACAAAACAATAAGGTATATTCAAGGTTAACTAAATGTATATTATGTAATATATTATTTTAAGTGCATGAATTAAGAAATCTACATACTTAATAATATCAATTTAAAAATATATACATATTCTATAGAATGTACATATTTTGTATATATACATATGTATGTAATATCTGTTGGTATAAAATTAGAAATAAAATTAATAAAAATTGAGAAATACAATTTTCTATTGTGTATGGATTGTATTCATAGATTCATAAATATTTATTGAAAATTTATAAAAAAAATACACCTGTGTACACATAAAATGTATACATTATATACCTTGTATAAGAAAATATATGTATATTAGGCACATTTATTTACATAAATACCTACAAATATAATATACGAAAATCTTTATAAATATGTATATGTCATGTAAGCAGTTGATAGTAAATATTTTTGATCTAATGGGTTTCAATTAGAAATTACATCACACCTCTATCTATGCGTTGGAGGCTTATGAGAAAAAAAATAAAGATTCTGATAACATAATCAAGAATGAATCACGGTGTACGTGTAGGCCAGAATTCAACTAATAATACGGACAAATTTGAACTAGTCAACGAGTTTATAAATCTGGAGTTCACTCATTAATAAGACGACCAAGCTATAGATGGAGGAATCCATCAGAGGCACATTTCACTTCACTTAGTAAAAAAATCATATTACGAGCCAACGAGCTATACAATCCAGAGCTAATGAAATCCAGTATAATAAGTCAATATCTTCAAAAAATCGAATGCAAAAATCGATTATTCTTCCCAGTGGATCAGATCAGACTACTGGATGCTTACAAAAACAAACGAGGAGAGCTTGTGAAGATTTGAAAGAAAAAAATATTATACATATAATCCAGTTCAAATCGACGGAGTCTGGAGACAAAAGGCACAATGATGAATTGTGTATGAATTACATGATTATGACGTCGATATTGTGAAGAAAATAAAAGTTTATAGACTGAAATATAGATTGGGCATGCGCATGCGCTGCGAAAAGATTAAGACAATCCTATTAGAAGAATTATGGAATAAGAATCTACTGGCATATGAAAAATGGAAAGGCCGTGACCAAGATGGAGAGACGAAGTTGAAAAGGATGGCCGAAGTTGGAGGAGCATCAAGTGTCCTCGAGCAAGCCAAAACTTAAATCGAGCTGTGACGCCATTGTGGATTGATATACGCATTACATTTTACATTAATTTAAATCTGAATTGATTGAAAGATTTTGATGGATACATTGCATGGAGATTTTCATAACAATTTTCAATTATCTTGATTGATTTATTAAGCAATTATCATGGATTGTATACATAAGATTGTTACATATACTATGATGCTTATATATAAATTGAATTTTTATTTGTTCTAAACATTATCACGTAATTAAGTTAAATGATAAGTTTAAATGAACATTAAGTAAAGTATTTTATTTCTAAAATTTTTTTGTTGGTTACATAATGTATCTACCTACCAAAAAAAATTTTTTTTTTACTAAAAACATTTTCTTGTAATCGTTTTTTATACTCTTAGACCAATATAACACCACCCACAAAAATAAATTTTGTAAACAACGATATGAATACTCACATAGATTCATTTCAGTTTCAATTCATTCACTCATTTTTGTTGATTCATTTAATTTACATATAATTTGACCATCACTTACATACCTACATACATACATGGTATTATAAATGTTCGTTACTTTTGTATATGTTATGTATGAACATGCATGATGCTATAAACAAATTATCATTTAATAAATTAACAAGTTACAAGTTAAAGTTAGAGCTAAATCTTATTAGAATGCATATATTACCACACCACCCACTAACATTTTCATTCATTTAACTACCTATATCCATCCACCCACTGATGGCTCTAAGCTATACAATTATGTACGATTACATGCGATAGTTAAAATAAACGAGATAATAAATATATTTTATTTTTGTTTTGAAAGTATTATGAATTCAAATTTCAAATTTAAACGAGTCACGATCAGAAATAGATACGAGATACATAAGTGAAATTATCGTATTATCTTGATCTTCATTACTGTAATTTATACAGATGTATGGACTTGATGTTCTTTTTCATCGTATTTTATAGATTTTTAAGCTAAATGTCGGAATGCATTGATTGAAGTTTGAAAGTAAACATTTAACAAGAGGCCTAGAAATAAACGGTAGGACTCTGTTAGAGAAGACAGAAATGGAGAGATATTCCTCAAGAAAACAAATGCCCCGTAGCAAGCTCTCATCATCATAATCATCAGCACTACAGCTCTAAGTTAGTCAAGGCTTTCATTGAAGTGATTTCTAAAATTTATACAGGCAACAAAAAATTGAAAATTATTTTTCTTACCTTTTAGCGTGGGCAGAAATCGAACCTCCACTTCGAGATCAGCAGCTGATTGCTCTACCATTTGGACTAGCAAACTCTAGTTGACTGTGAAACATAAGAAAATTGATCCGATATTAATACTTACTACAGCTTGCTTCTTATTCGATGGCGTGTGACTATCATTTCTTAGGTCGAGTCATTGCCTCCTGTAACGTCCTCTTCAAAAGCATTTGCGTTCCCCGGTTGCTGCTTTCCAATCCCTCACATTGAAAAGCTCCTGCGCATCATCCTGAGGGAGTTGTCGTTGTCTTCTCAGCTAAAGCCTTAAGATCTCAATTTCAGCCATAATTTCATTTAACTGTACTGTAAGGTACTTAATGTAATAACGTTCAAATTACATACATTTTGTCCAAATTTTCATATACTTACCTTTCACTTATAAGTTTGTATGAATTTTTTTTTACAATGTATGCTAATTTTCATATTTTTTGTTTTTAATTCATTTTTTGGTAATTATGGTAAATTCATTTCAATCGAAAAAATGAAAGTGGAAATAACTAACTTTTTTTGTTTTTGGTTTTAAATTAAAATTTTTGTTTTTATAAAAAACTTTAATACGTTCATTGAATTTTTGAATAAATCGTGCATAAAATTGTAAATAGAAAAACATTGAAAATACAAAAAAGTAAATTAATGTGCATGGGAAAAAAATTAAAACAATGAAAAATTTGTGAAAAAAAAAATAGTGTATAGGAAAGAGGAGATATATAGTATAGCAAAGAGGTAAAAAATATTATGTTTGTGTGAAATGCGAAGGCATAATGGTCCGAAAAAATATTAAAATAGGCACATACCATGGTAATTCGTAATTATATATGTACATGCTTTGCTTTAAATTCGTTAATTAAAATTCACTATATAATTACACACTTTGAGATTAATTTTAATTGAAAAAAAAAATTAATTTCTTAGATAATTTATTAATTATTAATTACTTTTTGTAATGAAAAATATTCATTCGCTTGTGGAAAAGTTTTGAGACAATGATGTGCGCGAATTATATGATACAATGATTTTGTTTTATAGATAATAATGAGATGTTTGTTTTCCAAAAATAAGCGGAAGTTTGGCTGTGTTGGATACACACTATACGTAAGCCAAAGCAACGGAGATATGTCATGAATTCTCTTGTTGTGGAATCCGCGGGGTAAAAGGAAAAAGAGAGCTTCCAAAAAATTCGTGGAAGAGACAAGAGAACAATTTTAAACGACGCTATTTAGTAGCATACTTAGAATGGAGAGAAATGGGAGATAATGTATAAGGGATAGAATGAAATGTAAGAGATTTGTATATAGAGAACATTTTCTTATGTTTCTGAGAGAATACAGTCACCATCATCATTGTCTTTTATAAAGAAAAAGATGTAAATTTTAAAGCTTATTAAAATTACATAGACAAAACAGAGAAACGAAACGGACAAATTGCCTGCACCAAATTGATTATCCCAATTGCCTTCTATACTTGATATCGTGGCTACATATTTTATTTGCCAATATGAATTACACACTGGATTATGACAATTTACTTTTCTGGATATTTAAATAAATATTAAAATTCCCATTAATTCATTCCTAAAAGTAAGTAATTCATTTTTGTTATTATTTTTTTTTTAAAGTTATTAATTAAAAATTTTAAACATGATTTCATTTTTATGCAATGAAAAACATAGTATGTATACGAAAATTTCAAAATAAATAATAAATTTCACATTAGTAATCGTAAATATAAAGTGAAAAAAAAAAAATAAATAAATTTATGATAAAAAGAAAATTTTTCTGAAACAAATAAGCTACCTATAAATACACACACGCATCGCATTATTATCGCATGCATTTGCAGGCATGTAACGCAGTATATGAGTACACTCGTTAAAAGTTACTTCAAAAATATTCAAAAAAAAAAAAAAAAATATATGAAAAAAAATTGAAAAAGAAATGAAAAAGGAAAAAAAATGAATAAAGAAAGTGCATTTACCAAAAATATGTATATAATACCTACCTATACTTCTCGTATTATTTTGAATGTAAAAAATACATCACGGCGAGTTAATGTTCAAAAATGTTTATTTTAATGCATTTCATCATTTTACCATATATGTGAACTTGTACTCGTTGGAAAGTTGTTGTTATATTGAAATGATAATTTTGCAAAAAACCAAATAAAAAAATAAAAATTTAAAAAATCAAAAAATACGAGTAAGTTCCTCCTAATGTATTCCGTATATGTGTATGGCAAGGCTTACATGCGTGGTACTTGACTCGCCCAAATAATATTTAAATAAATTTTGGAGAAAATTTATACATACATACAAACGATAAAATATAAAATATAAAATATCGATATCGATCCATGTTGCACTTTTAAAACCTACAAAACATACATACATATTAGGTACCTGATTTCCTGTAATATACAAAGTATACTGATATAATATGCATATACGATAAATGTGAATTTCAGTTACAAAAATTTTCAAAATTAAAAATTCATTGAAGCATTTGCCTGTAAGAAAAATAAAATTGTTTTGGTTTTTATTTTGTTCTTGGACTGTATTTTTTATTACATTTCGAATAATTTTTGAGATACTATAAAAACCATATTTATAGTAAGAGATGGTGAGTATATAAGATTCACATACATACTATATAATGTATGGAAATTAAAATGAAAATTTATAACATTTCGACCTCATATCATGCGTGACAAAAAAAAAAAAAATAATAATAATAAAGAAAGATTTGTGTGTAAGATTTGAATTGAAAGTTTTCTAAACTGTCCTGTATGCAGCACCACCATCCATATTCGTATATATCTTTATAAAATGAGCAGGAACATCAACATCATCATCAGCAGCAAAAACGTAATTCACAAGCACAAGTACGAATTAATAACCCAAATAAAATAACAGTCATCGCACAATTCCTGAGACAACTACAGCGTAAGTGTATACAGTAATTAAATGGAACTTTTTACCATTGAACTTTACGCTGTCGCTGTCGCCCAATATAGATTCTATTCTATTTTTCAGCGACAACGAGCCATTCACGGCCTGAATTTTGCAGTAGTATAGTAATATATACACAAGAAGCAAAAATGTAAAGTTCATGTTTTATGTTACAATGTTACAAGTTATGTTACAATGACGATTAGTTGTTTTACGAGTTGGTTTCACGTCGTTTGACTTTGACTTTGTTATAATTATGTAAGTTTATGATTTGAAATGAACTTCTTCAATATTTTGAAGTTTCTCTCCTCTCTATACTCTCTATCGGTACAAATGCAAATTATTGTATGATTTGCATATTTATTAGGGCACCATTCTTCTATTTCATTTCAAACTAGAAAAATATTCAAATAACACATAATGTACATACGAGTACATATATACTCATTTAATATTTATTTGTGTTCATTTTATGATCGTATATTTATATTTTTTTTTATTTTGAAATGTAAACTTTGATTTCTAATTAATCGTTCATTGACTTATGATTCTGATTCTATAACTATACTAATCAATTAATTTTACGTTACATTACTCTGCATTATTTATTACACATGGTCTCCATATTATTGTATATAATACACATAAATACTAGTACATACACGTACATATTTGTCTACCCATATTAATGTATGTTATTAGTTTATTTAGTTATAAATGTTATATGTTACATAAATTTACATAACTAAATATAGTTTAGAATTTATTTAAAACTATAAATAGATATCAATTTTTAAACTAATATATGTATGTATATCTTTTCTATTACATTTTTACATCTATACTATGTACATTTATGTACTTCCCGTGCTTTTATTGTATAATGGATAAATACAAAAAATTGTCATACATTTCAAATTACTTATATGTAAGTACATTTATATTCAAATTCAGTTGAATTTATAAAGAAAGGAAAAAATTAGGTTCTCCTGGTTACAATTTTTTTTTATACACATGTGTTGGATATTGCTGCATATCCAATTATGTTTATGTACAAATGGGGATAGTTACAGAGAAATTTTTAACCAAATGATGATAATGATTTTTTTGTACTTATATACTCGCGTAGAACGATAATGTGACATAGAATTACAGTATATGCTCATACGTGTGAAAATGCTTTGGCAACCAAAAAAAAAAAAAAAAAAAAAAACAAAGTTAATGATATGACACACCTAATATAATACATCAGTGTAAAATCATAATGTATAAATATATATCCATCAAATACCATGAGGTAATGAGTATATAGGGTGGGTGTCTCTTTTCAAAATGTGATTACTTGGAACCACTGTAGTATATATTATGGCTTAAAATTTTTATTGAGTTCTATTATTTATGAGTTAAACATGTTGACCTTTTTTTCACATTTTTGACTCTTAATTACTCGAATTTTTGTTTATGTTTGAAAGAGAACACTGTATTCCTTCAATTCTTCCCGTGTATAATATTTTTTTAGGGATCCAATATTTCTCAGAATAACCATTACCAAGTATATCATCCTGCCGGTCCCAAGACCGGTTAAAAGAAGAGACGACATCTCAGATAAGTATAGGAAGTAGGGAGGTAGACTCTTAACATATTTAGGATTTAGAGAATTCTACCCTAAATGTGGCAGCTCTACCACTAGACGTTGGAGACTACAGGTTAACAATTTGTTTCTTTGAGAAAACAATGTTCAGTCAGGGAGCAACTATAGAAGCTAACAGAAGGATTATTCAATGATTTTCATGTCACGTTTTTTCACGTCATTTTCATACACATTGCACGTTTCCTTAAATAGGTGGCTTTTTATTGTTTAAGGTAGTTATGAAGAATCTAAAATCAACAACAAAACAAATTTGAAATACATGACAGCTTTAAATTTGAGCACGGCCAACTGTCACTCCAATATTTACATTGCCTTAGAAATGTGTATGCCTTGAAATTTGAGGTTACTTTTTACTTCCAAGTAAAAAAATTGTGTTCCATTTACAATCTACTCCCGAGTACTTGGGAGTACTTTACTTGGTCAAAAGGAACGCAACTAATTTAATAATGATACGCATCATATTTGCATCACTACAGTAATACTACCGCATCGATGCTTATTTTTGTACATTTTAGAACTCATCCTTAATTATCACAGTTTGTATTCACAGTAGCATATTATCAAAGTTGTATTAAGACCAGCTGTATCACAGTAGTCGTATAATTTATGATTTGTCATAAAATATAAATTAATTCTATAATAATAATCTTAATACTTAATATTATTTATTTATTTATTTATTTGTAAGTACATAAATTTATTCTTATATAAATTTTTTATCTACAAAGGATCTCCATTCCTGTCTACTTGCAGCTATAGCTCTTAATTCGCCAATAGATTTGCTACATTCCTTCTGAACTGGACGCTTCCACGTCATCTTAGGTCTCCCTCTAGTTCTCGCACCTTGTGGATTCCATTCCAGTACTTACTTCAAACTCAATATTTATGTACGTTACAAACTGCTGTAAGCTGGTCTTAGAGATCGTATATCTAATTTATCTAATAATCTAATCTTTCCTATATCAATTATTCATTTATTTATTTAAATTATAATAAATTATTATAGTTTAGTAGATAATTATATAATTAACTAAACATAATTGGTAATTATGGACAAAGAGAAATCGAATTTAAAGAAAAAATTAGAAAATTATGAAAATGAATTGAAAGAAATCAAAATGAAAAATCAAAATCTTTTAAATAAAAATCAACAGCAATCAAAAATAATATATGAATTAGAAATATTAGCACAGGAAAATGAAAAGAAAAAATGTTTATTTGAAAATCGATTATCTATAAAGAATGATGAAGTTAAATGTTTAAAGGATAAATTACAAAATCTGGAATTAACTAATAAAATAAGAGAAATTGATTATAATAATAAAATCAATGATATAAATAATTTAAAATTAAATATTCAAGAATTACAAAGAAAAATTCAAAATTTAACCAAAGAATTGTATAAAAATGATAAAATTAAAATGGATAATAAAAATTTACAAAATGAATTAAATCAAAAAGCATATGAATGTAAATTTATAAATGATAATTTAACAAAACCATTTAATTTACATCGATGGAGATATTTAAAAGATGATGGACCAATGTTGGATGATATGTTAAAAAAATATAAAATCTTACAAAAACAAAATTTTAATAATTTGAATAAATTGCAAGCAAAAGAATTACAATTAAATAATACAAAAGAAATGTATATGAAATTAAAATTATATATGGAAAAATTACCAAATCCATTAATTATAAATGATTATAAAAAATCAAAAAATGATTTAAGTAAGAAATTAAAATCAAAAATTGGTGAAATTATTATGTTGGAAAGCGATAATGAACGTAAAAATCATATTATATTACAATTAAGAAATACAATTAAAGAATTAAATTTAAAAATGTACGAAATGAAAAAATTTCATAATAAAATGTATCCGAATCATAAAATGAATGAAGATTGTGAAAAAATTTTGAATAATTCATTCGACTAAAGGTAGTATACAATAATAAAGAAAATGTTTATTTTATACAAGAAGAAAGGACATTTCGTAATGTTTATACGTTGATTTGCTTTATGGAGTTGAAGGACTGGAAAAAAAAGTGAATAAATTTGCTGTTAAAGTGTTAAATTTTCTTTACTTTACCACTGTCGCTGCCACCAAAATTATTTCGCCAAGGTTGAGCAACATACTTAATTTTATTTTTGTGATGATATTTTTTGAAGAGACGTACACATATCCAAAGTTTTTGAAAATACATCCACTCACCGTATATTACTTTAGATTTAGATCTTGAAATCTGAATTATTATTTATTATACTTTTATATTCTTGACATCCAGATTGATGTACACAAATGTAATTTTAGAAGTCAGCCTTTATATTTCCATTCTCAGACCAATAACCAATCAACAAATTATATTTTCACTTATTTCAGCTCTACATATTAGGTGCTTTCGTTTTGGCAATTTCAAGTACTTGCGAGTAGGAAAGGTAAATATCTGTGCTAAACCATCTACTCGCAGCTACTCATGAAAAATTTTTCAAGTAGCTGGGCTGGGCTGGAAGTAGATGCAAATAGTTACGAATAATGCCGCTTCTACATTCAATGCAGTGACTTCAACTTGGACTTCGACTTTCTACTTTACAGCATGATTAACATGTAAAGTCATCTGTCAAGTCTACTACATTGAATGTAGAAGTTCTAATACATATCCCTTAAATCAAAGTCGAAGTTGAAGTCACTGCATTGAATGTAGAATCGGCATAATTTTTGTGTCGTTCGTTTTAACAATTTATCCTAGACATAAGTATTTTGGTACTCGCAATTACTAGAAATTGCCAAATCGAAAACACCTATTATGAAAACAAAAGTATTCTCGAACATCTGAAACAATTTTTTTCATGTATTCGAGTAGCTAGTAGACAAGGCAGGCAATTGGAACACTAGAATCTAGAATGTTCCAATTTGCTTGGGTAGAGCAGGTACATTATATGTTGAATTTGAATGTTGAATCTAATGTCTAAACTGGTCTAAACTGGTTTGGTTTGAAGTTAGAAATGATCATTAGAAAAGAAAGGAAGATACAATCCAAGATATATATGTATACATTTTTTTCTTTCAAAATTTTGACAAAATATTTTTATGTGACGTGGACGTGATAATATCCACAGTACAATACAGTACTAGACAAAATTGTAAGTAAAAAATGTTTTTGTAAGTTGCGGTACAGGTACACTCTTGTGTCTGATACTGCAGCTAAAATAAAAAAAATATGCGCGTTGTGCAAAAAAAAGGAGAAACAATTTTTCTTATTTTCTTTATATTTGAAAACACACATACATAATTTATTATTCAACGACGAAATGTGAAAATATTTTTTTAAATTTGACTGTATTTTGTTAGTGTGTTCTGTATTTTAAAGTTATAACAGTTAACAGAATAAAAAATTTTCAAAAATATTTATCGATGTGTGGACAATTGAATATTTTTGATCAGTCAGTACTTTTTGTACTTATATAATTGTATAACAACGAATGACGATACGACATAGAATGGGTCTAGCAGGCTAGAAGAATAAATAGAATCAGATTTTGGAGTAACCCAATGACCACACCGGGGCTATCGAGGTGATGATGATTTAGTGGCACTTAAAAAAGAGACACCTTGTTAACACATCTAGAATCTAGGTACATACAATGTGTTTGTGTACAAAATTATTTTTTATTGTAACAAAAATCTAAAAACTAAAAAAATAGAAAAAACATTTTTACATGTAAGTTCATCAGTATAATTTGTAATACTTGGCATAGAAATTTTCAAATAAATTTCTTCTTCTTCTAATTATTTTCTATAGTAATCGCATACACCTACTTATACGTTGCATTCATACACCATCTATAAAATGTATAGCTATGTGATAATGATAATAAAAAAAAAAAAAAAACTTTCCTACAAAGAAAACCGTTGTAAATATAAATAGGTGTCAAGGTGTATTAACAATTACCATAATTATTTAGTTTTTATTTAATTTTTCTTTTCTTATTTATATTTTTATTTTTTTAAAATTATTTTCGTTTCATTAAGTAAATTTGTATGATCGTTGATAGACAATAACTGAATGAATGAATGAATGAGTGAATGAATGAATGCATTATACCATTTCACCAACAATTGTACCATATCCAGTTTCCAGTTGTATAAGTTATAAGTAATCACATTAAATGAAGTATAATCAATTATAATTTCATTATGTATTAATCTTGTCATTTTTCATTCATAATTATTGTGAATATTATGATACAGGAAATAATTCAGCCTAAATGTGTGATGTAAATAAGGTGGGTGCGGGTATATCCCTTTGTTTGTTAAATGATAAATGATGGTGATAGTTCAAAATTTTGCTGAAAAAGCCACGAAATAACTAAAAGAAAATTTGGTCTAATTTTTTGGTTTTACTTTTTATGCTTCATAAATAAATACAAACCTTGTTAGAGGATTTGGGTTTCTTTTAGAAATTGCATTCAAATAAAAATACAAAAAACAAAATGTCTTTTGCAATAAAATAAAATAGAATTAAATGTCGTCATATTGTCTTGTTTATAATTATTTATTATCTGTGTTTGGTGATAATATGCATTATCCATGCGATTATGCGTACTACATGTGTTGTATATCCCTGATTTTGAATGATAGAGCAACCTCCATGTCCATCTCCCTCCATACAAGGTGTAAAGCATGCGTTGTACAACTGGATATAGAGTAAAAAAGGTATTAACTATATTGGTATGTTCACACATAATATATGAAAATATATGCAAGGTACGCAAGGTACGCAAGGTACTACTTCTAGACTATCACCCTATCATTATAGCCTACTAGCGTAAAGCGTACTATACATACTTCTTGTCGTGTGTAGTGCAGTGCATGTGCAAGTGCAAAGCAAGTATGAAGAGAAAATAAGTTTTTCTCATATTTACTGTCTCCTGTGACCTGTCTCCTGTTTCCTCTTGTTTCTTCTTGTACACTTCTTAAATGGGGTATAGTGCGTGCAAAGCAAAAATAAAGAGAAAATAAAGTTTTCTCATGATTCATGAATGAAAATACGATACGAACACGAATGAGTAAATGATATATACAAGACAACTAGACAAGGTACCAGACTAGCGTTAGCGTATCGTATTGAACAACAGTCGAAACATTGACGTCATTTACTCTCTTACAAATTAACTGACATATTTAACTTATCTACTCTTATACATCAAGGACAAGGTGCATAATTCAGGCTGCATAACTATTTTTGTGTAGATATATACTTTTGAATGTGGGATGATCAACAATATGATTTTTATCTTTTCTTTTAATTCTATTCCAGACAATGTTAGATACAACAATGTTATTTTTCGTTATAATATTTACACATATACGACGAGTGTGTTTTGCATGTAGGTCTAAAACACACAAAATGCACATACACATCGACATCATTTTTAATATACCTACATATCGTGTAAATTTTTAGATTTTCTTTCTGACTACTCAATAAATAATAATTGCAGGTAATAAATAAAACCGGTCGGTTGCGGTTTACGTTAAAAAGTTATCTATAAAGTATCTTATACCTAAATACTATGTATACGCAAATTATAAATATGCAAAAATTTATGAATGCGATATATGCACTTGTAAATATTTATAATGTTCCTACATTTTATTCATAAAACTAGACTTCCTTCAACTAAAAAACAAATTTTATTTTTAATACAAAAAAAAAAAAAAAATCAAATTAAATATTAAGAGTGCAAAACATTAAATCAAAAGATTAAAATCATAACTAAACCAAGTACAATGTTAGTTAATTTACGATCATCTAATCATTTAATTGATTTCGCATGAATTCAAAAATGAATTTTAATAGAAAAAAGTTGTCACTAATAACTGGCTCAAGTATAGGTGCTAATGCTAATAATTATTTGGTGTTTAGCTTAAAATAAAAAATATGAAACGTTAAAATGAAATTAAAATTGAAAATATTGTATTATGATTATCATTATAATGTAATGGCTGTAATTACAATTAGTGGTGGATTTCTCTATTAAGCGCTCCCATCATTCGAAGTTTCTAAATGAAAATTCAAAAATGAGTACAAATGATGTGTGAAATACTACTTGTACCATAGTGGCGTATACCGTATACTACAGGTGCTGTACTAGTGTACTAGACAATTACCCCTACTGCAGAGTATGTATTGTATATAGAGTATTTTTACAACAGACTTTGTGATCATAGACTATTGGAAACGATAATGATATGGAAAAGACAAAAATTTACGATATAAAAGTATTCAATTGTTAAATTACAAAACAATCTGATGTCTAATATTCGCACTGGTATGTTCTGATCCCGATCCCGATATGAGATGTCTCCTATTAATAGTAAACTAATGTCAAAGCCACGTAATATGTGATGAATGCACGAGTACGAATACGAGTGTGTGCAATGCACATAAATGTACAACAAAAAACGAACAAAAGAAAAATTAAACTCATGCATTTACAAAACAAAATAAACGCAAACCATTTTATGATCACCACAACGTTGATTTCATTTGACGACAATGAATGGAAAGTGGGCAAAAATAAGGTTTTCTTTTTACTTGAAATTTGAAATAATTTATCATAGCACAAACAGAGCACAATAGTATAAAACTGAAAAACATGTTTTTATCAGAATATTGATCAAAAAGCATTGAATTGAAGCTCCTCTGCACTGCAATTTGCGTACATATTTGAAAAATATAAAACAAAAAATTTACAATTAATAATCGTGAATTGTGGTATGTACTATACTATGTACACGTAGTATAGAGAAATGCCTTAAAAATTTTCCTTCCTTATTTCATTATTGAATCGAATGTAACTGTAATATGGTACAGACACCTTTAAAAGGTAAGACAAGTTTTTGATATTTTTAACTTATTTGACACTTTTAAAGATGTTTTGGATAAAGTGAAAAATTTATACTGACTGATCAAAACAAAAATATTCAATTGTCCACACATCGATAAATATTTTTGAAAATTTTTTATTCTGTTAACTGTTATAATTTTAAAATACAGAACACACTAACAAAATACAGTCAAATTTAAAACAATATATTTTCACATTGCGTCGTTGAATTAATAAATTATGTATGTGTGTTTTCAAATATAAAGAAAATAAGAAAAATTATTTCTCCTTTTTTTTTCACAACGCGCATTATTTTTTTTATTTTAGCTGCAGTGTCAGACACAAGAGTATACCTGTACCGCAACTTACAAAAACATTTTTTACTTACAATTTTGTCTAGTACTGTATTGTACTGTGGATATTATCACGTCCACGTCACATAAAAATATTTTGTCAAAATTTTGAAAGAAAAAAATGTATACATATATTGATATATCTTGGCTTGTATCTTCCTTTCTTTTCTAATGATCATTTCTAACTTCAAACCAAACCAGTTTAGACCAGTTTAGACATTAGATTCAACATTCAAATTCAACATATAATGTACCTGCTCTACCCAAGCAAATTGGAACATTCTAGATTCTAGTGTTCCAATTGCCTGCCTTGTCTAGTATCTACTCGAATACATGAAAAAAATTGTTTCAGATATTCGAGAATATTTTTGTTCTTGTAATGACTGGACATTATATATGCACACCACTACACACACAAACGTATTCTATTCATAAAATCTCACATTTACTAATTTTTCCAGGAGAAAAGAATAAAGTTCAACGTGGTGACGTGGTTCAACCAAAACCAAACGCACAGAAAGAAAAGAGAAAAGTGTTCACCGCAATCGCATTCGTATTCTTATATGTATTCATATCCATCTTAATTTTCATTCGTGCACATTTTTTTGTCCTAAGTTGAAAATTCAAAAATAATTCACTTTAATTTTTTTCAAAAATTAGAAATTTGTTTTTCGAAAAAAAAAAAAAAAAAAAATTAAAATAAAAAAACGTAGTTACCTTAAAATTTTGGAAAATCAAAAAAAAAAAAGAAAAATTGCGTTGTATACACACACATTTACACATCCATACATGTGTGTATATGTGTATAACTTGATTCGAATATATTTCAATTAAACATACATACACACACATATCATCAGTCAGTCAGGTCAGCTACTGTTAGTCAGTTCTCAGTTAGAAGGTAAAGAAAGAAACTTGAAAAAATTTTTCTATTGTTCTTTTTGTTTTCCAGAATATAATTTTTTTTTTGTTCTAACAAGAATTAATTTGTAATTTAAAAATTTCCAAAAAATATTTTATCGAAATATACTTATAAAAACAAATAAAAAAATATTCAAATAATTCAAATTCACAGAAAGTAAAGATATCATCAAGTAAAAAGGAATAAAAATCAAAAATCAAAAAAAAAAAATGTATAATCCAAGAGATTCATCATCGTATACTCCTCGAAATACCAACAATAATAATAATCATAATGGTAGAGATGTTCATGAACTTACAAATGATTTATATAGATTTCAAATAATTGAAAAAGATATTAACAGTAATATTGAAAACGAAGATAATGATAGAAGAGATTCTTTGCTATTTACAACATCATTGGGTCTGCAAAGAGTTAATAAGACAAATGGATCAGTGAATTCGAAATTGTTACAGAGCAACAGCAACAAGAATAATAATAATAATAATGTTAAAACAATAATAGAAAAAGTTACATATGGAGGTGGAGGATGTAAGAATGACAATATCAATAAAGTACATAATAATCAAAAACATTTTATTATTCAAAATAATGAAGGATTGAAAAGACGTATAATCGATGGTAATACACAAAATCAATCGAAACCATCAACTGTTACATTATCATCATTAGCATTACAACAACGGTCAGTTTCAGTTGCAACAGCAACAGCAGCACAAGATTCAATATTAATTTCTGATTCAAATTCAAATGCGATTGAAATGAATCTATTCAAACGTCCTAGATTCGATGGAAATTTTCAACATCAGCAGCAGCAGCAGCAACAGCAACATCGACAACATGAACAGCAGCAACAGCAACAACAGCAACAACATGAATATCAACAACATGAACAGCAGTATCAGAATTTTGATAAACAGCGGCAACATCAACATCAACAACATCAGCTGCAGCAGCAGCAGCAGCAACAGCAACAACATAATGCACAGGTACGAATTAATAACCCAAATAATAATAATAATAATAATAGTAACAGTAAAACAACAAAAAAAACTGCATCAACATCAAAATCATTAAATTCAAATAATGATCTCAATATATACGATAAAGCAATTATTGCAAATCATGTCGGACAAAAATTTCTAAATATGATAGATTCATCGAGATCATTTAATTGGAGTATATGTGAATTTTTTTATTCATTTATCGATCAAGTAATATTCGATAACATGAATTATTTTGAAAACGTTTTAATTAAACATTTTCCATTATTAAAAACAAGAAAATTAACTCGAATCGAATGGAATCATGTACGTAGATTAATTAATCCAAATAAACCACGTCGTTTATCACAAAATTTTTTAAATATGGAACGTATAAAATTAAATTCAATACGTAATGATATACGTTCAATACAATTGAAACGTCTTGAATTTCATAACAGATTTATATCATCAATTGATTCAAATTCAAATAATATTATTTGTAATGAAAATAATTATAATATAAATTTACCAAATGAAATACCATTACCATTACCGGTATGTACAAAAGTTTTAGTACATTTACATCAACCGAATGATGGCATTTATATTGGACAAATAATGTCAAATAATTATTTATCAAATACATATTCAGTAAAATTTAAAAAATTTGGTTTATTAACAATACCAGATTATGATATAATATCAATTGATTATAAAAAAATGATTAAACTAAAAAGAATGTCTGATATCGATATGAATATGATGCGAATTAATATGAGTATGAATAAGGATAATGATAATGATTATGATGATGATGGTGAAAAAATAAAAATTAATCAAGAATTAACTGATCTATTTATTGATATTAAAATTGAAGATGATGATGATGATGATCAGTTTAAAATTTGTCCATTACAAATAGCATGTAATGATAATGATAATGATTTAATAAATATAACAAATTGTTCTGAAATTATTGAAAAAAATAATGATTTTCGTCCAAAGGAATTACTTAAATTATTGATATTCACAAAATCTATATTAGATAAAAAAGAAATTATACTGGAACAATTAAAATCCTTAAATGATTCATTAACAATTAAATATACAAATAATATCGATGATAATAATATTCAAATTGATGGTGATGATGATGATGATGATGATGATGATGGTAATAATGATAAAAATAATATCAAAAATAATAATAATAAAAATAATAATTTTACAACAAAATGTTCAAAATTAATGATTGATTTAAATGATATAAATATTAATTTATCGCAAAATTTACAAAAATTAAAACATTATGAATTATGTATGAAAAAGAAAAATCATTTTGATATAATTAATTCTCAATCACCATTTTATGAAAAATGTAAACAATTATCTGAACAATATATATATGGTAATATAAAAATAATGAATATTCATAATGTTAATGATAATAATGATAATAATTTGTCATTAATAAAATCATCAAAATTTTTTGAATATGATAAAATAAAATATGAAAATAATTTTGAATTAATTAAAAATTTAATGAATATTTTTATTGGAATGAGTTTAATTGAAAATAATGACGTTATAAACGGTGATAATAATGGAAATAAAAATTGTAACAGTAGTAGTTCTAAAACATATTATAATAGTGATGGTCTTACAAATGTATTAAATGAACTTGCTAAAACAATTCATACAGAAAATATTGAAACATATGAAAGAATTGTATCAAAAATTAATATTATCATGAAATCAAAATCAAATTAAACAGAAAATTCAAATTAAAATTTTAATTTTTCCTCTTTTTTTTTTTTTTTTTGTAATTTTAATTGCTGTGAAATAGAATATGTAGCTGTTAGTAACGACTGAAGCATGTAAGCATATAGCATATCGTAGTTATATTCTGAAGTGTGATGCATATGCGGTTGGTAACGAACATAATGATGTGCAGCTAACTAATGTATGCAGTACCTCTTCTCAACGACCTCGCGAATATGGACAGGCAGTCTTTGTGTTGGTAGTCTGCTTATCTATACTATCAGACTAGCTTCTACCTAAACAGGACGAAATGTCTATAGTTTGGAATTCTAAACTACAATTCTTGAGCCGTAATTACAGCTACACATTATATTCCAGCAGTTAGTTTTAGTTGTTAAATTTTAAAATTTAATCATTTTTACAAACAAACAAAAAAAAAAAATTTGTGTTCATTTTAATAACAAAAATTTAGTAATTTAGGGTAGTACATAATTGTTTAAAAGATATTTTTTCGTTTCTGAATATTTTAATTGTAATTTTAAATTTTTCTTTTAAATAAATGTTTTCTTCAAATGTATATCACAAATATAGTTTTTCATTTTTATTTATCCTTCTCAATTTATCACTGTTCCTCATGATTCCAACATTCGTTCCATTCGTTCGTTCATAATATGTAGAGCTGAAATAAAAGTGAAAATATAATTTGTTAATTGGTTATTGGTATGTTAATGGAAATATAAAGGCTGACTTCTAAAATTACATTTGTGTACATCAATCTGGATGTCAAGAATATAAAAATATAATAAATAATAATTCAGCTTTCAAGATCTAAGTATAATACGGTGAATGGATCTATTTTCAAACATATTTGGTTATGTGTACATCTCTTCAAAAAATATCATCACAAAAATAAAATTAAGTATGTATGTTGCTCAAAAGAAACCTTGGCAAAATAATTTTGGTGGCAGCGGCAGTGGTAAAGTAAAGAAAATTTAACACTTTAACAGCAAATTTATTAACTTTTTTTCCAGTCCTTCAACTTCACATATAAAAGTGGCTGTCAAGTCTATACTGCATTGAATCACATTGAATGTAGAATCGGCATCGGCATAACAGAAAATTTAAATTTTCAAAACAACTCCCATAATATAGACATGCGCAGTTGTAAGCTTTATTTAAGAAAAAGAAAAACACTCAAAAAACAAATCAAATTCAAAAAAGAGCTGCATTATCCATTTACTGAACATTGCTCATAACACAATCATTACATAAGTGGGCTATGTTTTTAATGATTTTTCAATAATAAACAAAATTTCGAACCTATCATTTCTAATATCACATTCAAATCTACATTATACACACCGTAACAGACATTACACAGGACGTTTCTGTTTTTTGAAAAAAAAATAAATAAATAAATAAATAAATAAATTACAGAAAGAGCAGAGCACATTAAACACTGACCACATTAACAATTTAAAAAAAAAAAATTTCAAATTAAAAAAAATTTACTTAAAATCACGACGATAAATAATATTCAAATTCATATTACAATAATAATTATTGAAAAAGAATAAATACAATTTATCTCAAGTCCAGCAATAAATACGATATGGAAATGAAGAAAAATTTATTTTATAAAAGAATTACACAAAATGCAAGATTATCATCAGATACATATAATTCATTTAGTAAATCTATGTTATGTAAAAATTGTACAAGAATATTAAATATTATTGATATGAATGAAGAAAAAGATAAAAAAATATTAAATAGAAATGTTATATTCGATGATGATGATGATGATGATGATGATGATGATAATAGTGCTGCTCATGATTTTAAGACAGTTAATATTCATGAACAAATTGATCGTAATGGCTACAATAAAAATACAAATATACAAAGAGAAGTATTGAAATGTGATGAACAAAAAATATGGATTGTTGTTAAAACATCAAAAATGAATAGACGTAAACGTTTGGAATTTTAATTTAAAAAGAAAACAAAACAAAACAAAAAAAAATTGTACCTATACATATGCATTAATATCAAAAGTTTACATTTACAATACTCAATTCCGCAGTGAAAGATTAATAGCGAAACTACAATTCGGCTTCCAAATCGACAACGAAAAACGACAACGATTTTTCAGTTGTCAAAATTTATCGCCTACGTACTACATAATCAAGTTGCCCAAAATTCAGCAGAAAATCGTTGTCGATTTTTCCGACGGACGCTATGATTAAAACAATTTCTAGTTTTGACGTCAAACGCCGTGAAATGTCAATTTATATACATATACTATATGTATATTTTTAATCTTATTTTTGAATGGTTTTTGGTTGATGTGTTCTAAAAAAAATAAATAAAAAAATAATATAATAAAAGATAATTAAGAACAAAATATTAAAATGAGGTTTGCAATATTTGCAATAACTTAGGAAACATTTTATCTATTATCTACGCTGACGCTGAATTATGTGTGCACAAATGAATTTCGCTAGGCGTAATTCGTTGTCGTTTTTCGTTGTCGATTTGAAAACCGAATTGTGGTTACGCTATAAATGTAATAATATAAATTTAATGTCCAATTTCACAGTGGAAGCTAAAGCTCAGATAAATATTTAAACTTACACATAAAGAGATATTTTGATTTCACAGCGGTAGTTTAGGTAGTGTAGTAAATCCAACAGGCTTGAGCCATAGTTTAAATCTTTTGTAAAGCTTAACTAACATTAAGCTTAAACTTTCACCGTGAAATTGAGCATAAGAAGAGATTTTTTTGTTTTTAATTTTACAATGGATGTTTAAGAATTTTATGCAAGTTTAATTAAGATCAAGCTTAAAACTTTCAACTGTGGAACCATAAATGTACACAAAAAGTTGTTTTATTATTATTTTATTAAATAAAAATTTGATTTAAAAAAAATAATATACATATATAAATAATTTATTGATTATTCATTTTTATCATAATGCACGCATGTTTTAAAAACAATAATTTAATTTCTATTTAAAGGTCATATAAATTAAATAAAGGAACAGCTTTAAAGAATTTTTGTTTTTATTTTTTCAAATTTTCTAAAATATTTGATTTTCTTCTTATTTTCTTGGTTTTTTTTTGTATTAACTTAATCAAAAAAAATATATGTATATACATAATGCACCTTTTGAAATAAGTAGTATGGTATAAGACCGTTTTTCATATACTCTGACATATCATCGCAACTATATGTCATCACAGTGTATGAAAAAGGATCTAATACACATTTAAATATCATCATTTTTAATATAAAAATGCAAATTAAAAATTAATTAATAGCACATTATTTTTTTATGCCCGATTTCACAGTGAAAGTTTTTAAGCTTAAGATGAGGTTTAAAATTTCGCTTAAAAGATGTTTTAAAATGTCAAAGTGGTAGTTCAAGTTTTAAAGTTAAACTCAACTTATCCAACAGAGTTGAGCCACAGTTTAAGCGTTTAAGCCTTCTTTTATGCAATCATAAGCTTTTAAGCTCAAGCTTAAATACTTTCACTGTGAAATTGAGAATTAAGTAAGAGCGAATTCATGTTTGCAGAATACTGATTGCAGTACTGGATTTTCAATCTTAATTTAGTTCTAACTATAAATAGAAAAACTGACTTTATTGGAACTGGATTTTATGGAACGTGTCTCTGACAATAGATAATAATTGTGATGGGAAAATGAAAATAAATTGTAGAAACGAAACGATATTTTCACTTTTGTTCTCCATGATTGATGCTTCCTTTCTTTCTTCGTATTTATTTGTTTATCAATATGAACATACTGATTTTGTGCAGAAAACATCATGAACACAATGATTTTGCAGAACTAACTTAGAACTGCAAACATGAATTCACCCTAAACCTAAGTCATACAGTACACAACGATTCACGACAATCTTTAGCATTAAGAAAAGCTCAAGGGAAAAAGATTTTGTATCCCAAAATCATTTACAATACACGATCACGATACGAAATTATCACGAAAATGAATATCACAGTGATAAATCAAAATATTAACAGAAATCTCTTTCGTCACGATGATACAATATTTTTCCCTTAAGCTTTTCCGAGAGATTTTCTTTTACGTGAATTCAATTCAATATTGCCGAATGTCTATAGACATTATGAGAAAAAATATTCTATCATGAAAGTGATGAAAGATTGTCGTGTATCCTCATTATGTATGATCTCCTTTAAGAGATATCAATTTATAATTTAATTAATTTTAATGACAAAAATCATTTATATAAAAAAAAAAATAGATATAATAAGAAACATTTTTTTTTTAATTAACAAAGAATGTACAATGTAATATTTTCCTATAAATTTTATATTTAAAATATATTAACTGTTAATAATAATAAAAATAAAAACATGAATTAAATTCTCTCTTTCTCTTTTATTTTATAAATTTTAATTTTTTATTAAAAAAATAAAAAAATTATCGAACAAAGTTCAATTGATTCCATAGATCATTAATTATTTTTTTTTTTTTTTTAATTTAATTTGAATGCGTTCTCATGAGATGGTAAGCATAGAAGTTGCTGAATGTAGAAGAAAATTATTTTTTCTACAAATTTCGTTTAGAAAAATCGATAACAATGATTTGAGTTCAATGTAAAAAGGATCTGAATTTAGAAGAAAATTATTTTCCATAAAAATTTCGTTTAATGTTTATTGTTCAAAGAAATCAATAACAATGATTGTTCGACTGAGTTAATAAATGTATCGATATCAGTATCGATACACAGTTCAGTGTACTAAATTTTGAAGCCAAATCATTTATTGATACCTCGTTACTACATTCATGACCTCAATCAATCTCTCTATTCATTCATCTGTTAGAATACGAAAGAAAATTGGGAATAGTATTTTTCTTTTTTGCTTAACTTTTTTATATTTTTGACTTTACAGATTCAAGTTATCAAAACAATTTCTCGGTATCATAACTTTGTGATGTTATTTTTGGCATTCAGAAAAATGGAGTCAGAAAGTTTATAAATCTTTTCCATTTTTCCATCTTTCACAATTGAATTCAATTCATATAATGGATCCCATGAGAACGCTTCTTTTTTTTTTTTTTTTGAAATATACAATAAATCGAATAATTTTCTAATTTCTCTGTTCCTTTTTTGATATTTTTCTTTTCTTGTATTCTTTTACTTTTATTTACATTACATATTTTTCGAAAAGAAAAAAAAAAAAAAATTGTAAAACAAATAAGGCATCTATTTGGCGTTTTATTTTATTTTTTAAATATCATTCCTTGTTTTGATATTTTCGTCGTCTTTATCGTTTATTTGTTCGTCTAAATTAGATTTTTTTATATTCTTAAAATAAGTAGAAAGAATGTAAGTTATTTAATAATTTCTATCTATTTATCTTATCTAATAATAATTCGTTAATGTCATCTACAAACTACAGTATACATAATTTAATTCTAAATAAAATAAAAATAAAAAACAAAAAATCTCACAATGTATTTGTATCAATCTCTTAAATTTAATTTAATTTCATTTTGAAAAATCTCATCAATATAGTTAACGTACGTACGTAATATCTAAGTAAATAAATTTATTTTATGTTTTAATTTTTATCACTTTTCTGGCTTTTATTTTGTTTCTTATATTTCATCATCTTCTTCTTCTTCTTCTTCTTTGAAATTTTCAATCGATTTCATTGTGTGTTTGTAAAGATGCTGTTATCGCTAATGCACCACCAGGAATGAAACGTACAAAATTATCACCGACCAATGGACCCATTGCATATAAACCTTTCGGACCATTCAATACTTCATATGTAAATTTATTGATTGCTATTTGATTTGTTTTACAATCGATCGGTTTTGTTGGATCAATACCCAAACCTAAACCATTCTCATCCATTATTGGTGATATTGTTGTTGTTGTTGTTGTTGTTGTTGATGTTTTTGTATTTTTTGTTATTTCTTTATCACAATAATTATTAATCATATTATCATCATATATTGTTGTAATTTTTGTTATTATTTGATTTGTTGACAACAATTTATCTTGATCCAAAACATTATTATTATCTCCAGCTAATGATTGTTGTTGTATTGAACGATTCCAATCGCATAAATTTAAATGTTTACATTTGGCACATACATTTTTTAGCCATGATAATTTTTTATTAAATATTGCCATTATTGGATTATCAGATTTATCAATAATAATTAATGAAGTCATTATTGGGAATGTTTTTAGTGTTGCGGGTAATGGTGATGATGGTGGTGTTGTTGGTGAAGAAGATGATGTTGTCAATAACTGCTGTTGTTGTTGTTGTTGTGTTGTTGGTATTATATTCGATACGAATCGTAAATCTGGTTTAGAACCAATTAAAATTGCACAAAATGATACATCAAATTTTTGTTTTTCACCAGTTTTTATATTTTCCACAACAACAATATGATTATCGTCTGGTGTTGTAATTAAATCACAAATTGTATGCTCTGGAACTGGTGTATAAAAATCATATTTATTTTTTAAATCTTTCATCATACGATGAACCTAAAATGAGAAAATTAAAAATTAAAATGTAAAAAAAAATAATGGCAAAATCAACAATGAATAATTTTAAATTGATTGAAAATTATGTTTTCGCAATAATTTCAATAATTCCAGGTAGTAAGTACCTCATGATATTCAGGATAAACATTTACTGGTAAAGTTTTATCTAGGCCAGCTGTTCGACTTCGGTATACATGTATGACTGGAATATTTGATGAACGGCAAATTGTAACTGCATCAGCTGCACTTAATCCAGCACCAACAATTAAAACAGGTTTTAAACCTTATAAATAAATTAAAGAATAAAAAGATAAAAATTTAAATAAATAATCACCGTAGTAAAGCGTAAAAACTTACAATTTCTTTCATTTTCACTCATTGATTCTAAAGCATTTTCAAGTTTTGGTAATTCATGTTTTACCCATGATGTATACAAATCTTCACCACGTAATCCTAAACGATTTGGTAAATCTGATGCACCATTAGCTAATACAATATTTGCACAAGCATAATATAATGGTCTTCCGGTATTTCTGTTAATTCTACAAAAAATTAAAAGAACAAAAAGAAAAAATAGAAAAATTTTCATGTAGCTTTCATTCAAATATCGAAATATAATTCAGTTGCGCATCAAATAATGAAAGTATACGCTATGCGCAAACAATAATGAAAATAATACCATGATGAAATGTATAAATTCACGTTTTCAAACTTACCCACATACAAGCCATCTAGCTGAATGAAATTTTTCAATTTTTTCTGGACAATTATCTTGGATCGATGCAATCATTGTTACAATAGCATCATTCATAAAATATTTATTTAAATTCATAATTTTCACATAATTCTCATAATATTTAGCTACTCTTGATACAAGAGCTCTTGTTTGAATTTCTTTTGATATTTGCCGTTTCAATGATAGATTACGTCTTGGTGGTGAATTTAGTGATGATGATGAAATAATTTTATTTGTTTCATTATCATTTTGATTATTATCATTTGTTGTTGTTGCTGTTGTTGTTGTTAAATCATTCGTTGTTGTTGTTGTTGTTGTTATATTTAAATTATTTAATGCTTTCGTACATTTACAGCATAATGAACCATATTCAGATTCATTATTATTATTATTATTATTATTATTATTACTACCAATACTACTACAAATATTATTATTTTTATTGTTATTATTGTTCATTAATAATTCATTATTTATTAAATAATAATCACAGTAATTTTTTAATGATGATTTTTGTTTTGAATGTAATTCAATGCATTTTTCACATGTCGTTAATGAATTTTGAAGTGTTTTTTGTCGTAGATTTAATGGAAATGAAGCAGTTTCAATGGTAGTAATAGAAGTAGCGGGATTTGTTGTTGTTGTTGTTGTTGTTGTTGTATTAGATGAAGATAAATATTGTTGTTGTCGTTGTTGTAATTCCCAATCACCATAACTGAAACCAGGTAATGACATCCATGATGCTAAAGATAATGTACGTAAATTTGGATCCATTCTATGCCATGAACCACCCGGTGGTCCTTTACCAAGTACAATATGATCGATCTAAAAAAAAAAAGAGAAGGAAAAAAAAACATTGCTTTTAAGTACAAGTACATTATGTTATATGTTATGCATATAAGAGCTTTCAATTTACAAAAAAAAAAAAAACATACAAGCAAAATTAAAATTAGATAATACAAAAGATATATACATATGTATACAATTTTTTTTTTTGAAGGATAAATTCGATAGCTACATATTATCTTGCTTAGGCCCAGTTTCACAAAGAATAGATAAATCTAGGGATAACTAACTCATTGATAAATTTATTCAAGAGATAAATTAAAACTACTGTTTCACAAACAAAATTATGAAAGTTATCTAGTAAATTATCCATTGATAACTAACCAAAGCTTCGTAGTTTCAGTGCTGCAATATAGATGGATTCGTCTTATTATATACATAATACAAATGTCAAATCCATATATATTTTCAAATTTTGAATTTAAAAATTCAAATTTCAAGATACGTTAAAACATACTTGTATTTCTCTGGCAGTCAGACGAATTGTTTATTGTTTATAATGTAAGTTTAATTAAATAAAAATATTGAAATACTATAATTATTATAATTTTATTTAAATATTATTATCGTATGTACATTTGACTTAATTTTAGTTTTTTTATTTATAATAAATAAATAAATAAATAAATAAATAAATGAAAAAAAAAATAATAATAACAATAAAAAATATAGAATATTTAATAAAAATACAAATTTTTGATTTCTTTTCAAAATTATTTCTACTAAAAATTATATTATCTCACCATTATATCACTCGATTTACAAATTTATCACCGTCAAAAAGTTGGTGATAAAAATTCTTCGCGTATAATAAATTTTTGAGACTTGTTTCTATTTTACTAAACGAGAATCACATTTTTAGTGATACCGTCATAAAGTGTTATCATTTTATCGTATCACAGAACGGAAATCCATTGCTGATATTGAAAAACTCCTTAACGTTTATGTGGTGTAAGGTGGATTTGAATTTTATTATATAAAAGAAGTACGGCTTGTTTGGACAATCTAAACCTTGCTTTGAATTGTCCCCTGTCGTATTTTTGAAATGGGTCCGTTCGTGCTCTCAAAAATCTTGAATAAAATCTACATGAACACTGAATATTGCCTTCACTAGAATCCTGTGAGGTATCTGAATCAAAACTATATGTAGAAACAGATGGAGATGATACTGAACTCACTGAAGATACTGACGACATTTTTCAAACAAAACACTATCTATGTACGTTGTATATACTCGTATATACATTAATATATATTTCACTTTTTTTTCTATTTTACAATCTATTTATTTTATATATATTATTTTTAAAATTCAAATAGTGTTTTAGTATAAAACTTCAATCAAAAACACTTTATTTATTTTTTATATATTATTTTTAAAATTTAAATGGTTTCTTAATATAAAACTTGGATCAAACACAATTCAATAATAATTAAACATATACTTTTACCAGTACAGTGGATAAATGTCAATTGAACTTTCCATTTATCTATAGATAAGCATTTTAACCTGCAGAAATCATGAAGTTAAAATAACCTATAGATTTATCTATAGATTAACTTATCCAACGTTTGTGAAACGCAAAATAGGCTTAAACTTGAGATTTATTCTATGGATAGCGAAAGCTTTGGAATAAATAATTTATCTATTCTTTGTGAAACTGGGCCTTAGTTATTTCATTATTATATACTTATGTACAAGATGTTATACAAGATTATAATTTCAGATATCAAAGTACAAAAATAACAGCATAAAAATTGTAACTCTAATAATATGCAGACATATTTTTTAATTTATTATATCTACGAACGGTGTATTAGTAATGTCAAAATGTAAAGGTCAAATATTTTTTTTTTTTACCATTACAATTTGTTACCATTTTTATTATAATTTTATTTTTATTTTTTATAAAAAATCATTGAAAAAAAGTTTTTATTGTTCTTGTTGTATTTTTGATTTCAAAGAAACATTAAGATATTGGCGCAAGAGAATAAACTTATCACTGATGTAATCTGACGTTGTAATTTGTAAAACTAAATCGATATTCATTTAAAGAGAAAAAAAATACCACCACATACACACACATACATTCACACATAAAATTACATTTCATCATCAATTTAAAATTCATGAACAAAATAATATTGAAATTATTCGATTGTTTCGAAAATTAATTTCGTGTTTTATTTTTTTTTTTTTTTTAATGAAAATGAAAGATAAATTTTTCATAGTGAATATTTTATTGGATTCGGTATAGAATTCGATTAATTTTTCATGGCTTTGTTATTTGACGGTTTGCATCAATTAATGCCTTTGTTGTGTGTCTTTATTTATCAGCTTCAAGTATGGCTTTCCAGAACGTGTGATGCATCTCACTAAAACATCAAAAATTGTCGGATAGAAATTTTACAAATCAGCTTTGGAACTGGCGTTCTGTGTCAATATGTCTTTTTCACATATATCGGATTTTCTTCTTGCTTGAACAGCATTTTTACCTTTCCGATAGTAAAGTTTTTTTTTTTTTTTTTTTTTTTAAAGAAAGGAACTCAATTAATAATACACGAGAAATACGAATACATACACGCATATATCAGCATTTGTACACATTTGTTCAGGTATAAATGTGATCACTATAGCAAGTCAATGCATTGATAAGTTAAGTCTTAAGTATTTTTATTGTGAATCTAAATACAATTTTCAAGCAACGACGACTAAACAAAAAACAAAACAAATTAAGACATGAATAATATCTAATAGAAATTGATTTATTATATTTCAAAAAAATAAAAATAAAAATAAACAAAACTTATATGCACGAGATACAAACATATCCATACATAAACATGCACGAAAAATCAAGTATGGCTTGTTCAAAATTCCCAGCGAATAATCTGCGCATGTTTCTCTTGAAATTAAATATGTACATAAAATGATTATATGTATTTGTGTTTTTCTACCATATAAACCTGAAAAAGTGTAACCAATACAATTATAACCTCGCTCAAAGCATGACGCCATACTCTCACTGCGCATATATTCTATTCGCTAGGAATTTTTAACAAGCTATACACATTTAATTTTATTTATTCATTCATTTGATATGCTAATCATATTATCATTTTATAAAAATTTAGTTATTGTTAATCAATCAGTGTCAAAATGATCACGATAGCATGTAGGTAGATGTGAAATAAAATAAAATTTAAAATAGTAAAATAGAAAATATAAATAAATAAATTAATAATTTATTTATTTAATGTACATTCTTTCCGTTATTTATTAATCTTAAATTCATCTAAATAATTTATATGAACATAACATACCTTTGCATTTGGATGATTTTTATATTCTAACATTGAAGGTAATTCCATTCCAAGATCAGCACATGGATGCTCTAGGCTATCATACTAAAGAGAATTGAAAATATATGTAAAAAAAAAAAATAAAGGAAATTAATTTAAATAAACAAATGAATGCATAAATGAATGAAAAAAAAAATTATTGAAAAAATAAACATTTGAATATTTTTTTTTTTTCAGTAAAGTAAGCTGAATTTTAAAACGCATTGATGCAGTATTAATGCATAATTCAGCTTCATCTTCTTAAATATTCTAAATACATAATGAATTATCATTGATACCGAAGTAATGTGTTTTGAAATTCAATCTAAATCTAAGTAATAAATTGATCTTAAGTATGCACATCAGATACATTACGTGTACTTACCAATAATGAAATTGGATTTGTGCTACGTCCCTCTAAACCTTCTGATAATGTAATTAAATCATGTTTTATTAAGCTTGTATTATGATCTAAATAATTTAATCTAGCACGTAATAATTCATCTGGATGCTTTTCAATTTTATCTGGATTCCAATATGGCCAATTACCATCTAGCATATACGATAATGTAATACCGCTTGGTCCATTACCTATACAAACGAAAGAAAGTTTTGAAAGAAAAAAAAAATGTTAAAAAAAAAATGCTGAATTATTTATATTAACATTAAATCGGATGTACTTTAGAACACAACCATGAATAAAAGTACTAAAAAAAATGATGTAACATATAGTTAAAAAATATAATAAAAAATATTTCATTATCATTTTGAATCATCTATATATATTTTTTAATTCGAAAAAAAAATATATTTAATATTAAGCTGAATTATAAAAAATATAATATTTTTGAATATTTATTGTTGTAATTCAATTATTTATATGTAAAATAATTTAATACAATGATGGCTTACAAAAATTTTAATTAGCTGAATTATGTAAATATTGAAATTTTTATAAATTTTTTAATGTAATCTTGTTGTGAAGCAATTAAATGATATATTTTTTATAGTGCTTACAAAATATTTTAATGATTGAAATAGCTATGCACATAAAACAAAAAAATAAGTAGGTAATATAAAATAAAATGTATGCACATAAATTTGATAATCAATTCAAGATTATTATTTTTTTTTGTCTATATCATTTTACATTTTCTGAATATTAATTTATTTGTACTATGTATGTATTTCATTTGCATTATTTAAAACTTAAAATTTAATAGCTCAATATACACGTTCATAATGTAAGTTTCTTGAGTTTAATATTAAGCACGTGTTTTGATTTATTTTTTTTCTTTTTTCAAAATAATTTTATTCCTTATCACGTTATTTATTAATAATCTATTGATTTTTTTTTCTAAATTATTGAAGAAAAAAACGTTATAAACATTTTATGTGTATAAACATGTAATGTAAATAATTATGAGTACGGAATAACTGATTACAGAATCAATCGGATGTAATTTATATTTTTATTTTAGTATTGTTTTTTTTTTTTTTTTTTTTTTTTTTTTTTTTTTGTTTTTGAAAATGTTAGACAGATAAAAATGAATGGAAAATAACCCGAAAATTATTTAAAGCAAAATGTAAATATTGATTCGGCATCGATACATTCTGGAACACAGCATCTTTGCATTGGAATCCAGTAGCAATGGTGTAGTTTAGTTAGCTGTGTTAGAGGGTTAGAGACAGATGAATTATTTGCATATTATTTTGTCTTACAACGGAATTATATGAGAATTACATATTATATGAAGTGTAAAAGCCGACATAATGATATGCTCTTATGTACGAGGCGAGTGTATAATGGCATGCACGATTCGATCGCGTGAATACAAAATCAAATTAAATAAAGGAAACTCATTGTACAGACAGAGTATCTTATCTCGTCGTATGAACTTCTAACTTATCCATGAGTCATCATGAATATGCAAAAAATTCATTTTTATTTTGAATGCATTTCATTCATATACATAATTATACTAGTTTTTAATATTAAATATGTACATATATGTATGTACATATAATCATTTCGATTATCCTTGAATTACATTATCTTCATTATATGATTATGCTTTTTTCTGTCTGGTTCTTCTGCTAAAGAAGAAAATTTTTATTGCGTCGTATTATGCAATTTTTTTTTTCGTTCGTTTTTTCAAATGATTGCACAATTAATTTTATGTTATGTGTAATTTTCATGTATTTATTACTTCATAAATAAGTATGTGTATACATTATAAAAGCGGAATTATATTGAAGTCAATAAAAAAAAAATGATAAATGATATTATCAAGTATTCATATTTAAATGTATGTATTATATGTAATAATTATATTATGGTAGATAAGAGAAATCATATATGTATTAATATACAAACGCTTATCAAATAATATGTACGTTGTTGGTATACACTGTCGTACAAATTATTATAGATAAACCTAAAATTTATTTTGTAAATTTAAATTAAAAATAACTTCCTATGTAATGTTCGTTCACGTGTTTTAAAAAACCGCAGAAATGTCGAATGCAACAAAGCGTGTAATTAAAATAAAATGCGATGAAGCCTAGACCTAGATTACATACTACATAGATGTGATCAATTGCAAAGTCAAAAAAAAAAAATGTTTCAAAATTTTTGACATTTGCATCATTATCACCAATAAGACTATTGCTCTAGGTGAGCCAGGGCTTTCACTGAAGTGATTTCTAGACTTATTACTACCATTAGTACACCTACATAGTTTTTAAAGTGGATTGTGAACCACTGATTAGCTGACAGGGAAGCAAATTCTTTTACATGATGCGCATTGGGCTTAGACTGGAATGATCTAATGCTCTAATAATTCTTTGTGTTAATTGTTGTCAGCAAGTAGACTACTTATCATCGTTAGCATTTCTAAGCTCTTTTTCTCAACAAGCTCTGGTGCTCATTCAAAACTGGATAGGAATCGAAGCAGCACTTCTAGATCAGTAGCTTGTTTCTCTACCACTTGCATCACCAAGCCCCATTACATGACATTCTCATGCATTTTTGAAATCCTGATTTATTGTCAAAGTTATTACATTTTGACATTTTAGAATTATTCTACCAAATAATTTGAAGTTTGATAAGTTTGATTTTATGGTATCAATTTTGAAAATGGTAAGAGAAAAAAATATAAGCTGACGTTTAAAACAGAAATTGGTGAAATTAAGATATGAACTCTTGAAGTTTATTCAGAATGTCAAATAAGCAAACGAATTGGTCATAGTTTCATACAATGTACATTGTAGGAATATACGCAGGTAAATATTTTACGCAATATGTATTAAAATTCTTGGTGCGTCTAATCATTTAAGCGGCATTGTATTTTGTTGTGATAATTAACACAACCCCCATATATGAGTATTCACATATATATGTACATACATACATTCACATTATAAACAGACAGCTGTTGTTAAGTATTTACATACATACATATTATAATAAATATTTGTGGATTGTGGTTCAACAATTTATCACTTCATAAAATTAAAGTATGTACATTATATACTCAAATGTTTAAATACCTATCTATAATATTTATTTACACATATGTTTTACGTACATTATACTCATGTAAACTAAGTGTATTATATTCATAAGTTAATATTATGTACGTATATACGTATGATTTATTAAAATAGTGTAAAACAAAAAAAAAAACAAAAATAAATTTCCATTCTATCACATTATCTAATTGATATCAAATTAAAGTAAAAACCGCAGTAATATCTATGTAAATCTATAATGGTATGGGTGTATAAATATAAATAGTACTTAATAAAAAAAAAATTGTTATCATAAAATAAAATAAAAATAAAGAAAGTTTATTTAGAAAAAGATAAATAAATGAAGTGTTGTGAATAAGTTATGGAACAATAATTCAATAGAATCGAAAACTACAATCGATAAGTTTATTTTTTGTATTTTCCTTAATTGTAAATAATTAACAATTCATTTTTAATCAAACAACAATAAAATAAATGTATGTTTATTTAATTAATTAATTCGTCATGAAACACTTAATAATGGAAATATGGTTGTGACGAATTAGAAATGACTGGCAAAATATATTGTTTGAGTAAAAGGAGTTATAAACCTAATATTGACGTTACCTATAATAATTGAAGTGGGATCGATTTCGTTATTTAGCAATTGAGTCTATTCTAGGCTTTTAAAACACAATCTTGTGAAATATTTTCTCACTCGTTTTGGCAAATCATTTTTATTAGATTGGATTTTCAGTGGTTCTAATTGACCATCTCTTGATTTTTAGTATAGAAAACGACTTTGTATATAAACGTAAAATGACGATCAAATTTTAAAATTTAATATTAATTCAGAATATAATATGTTGAACTTTTTTAAAACTTTGATTTTTATTTGACGTTTAAGAAAATCGATCATGTTATTCTGTCCAATATCAGAGATTTATGAAAAAGTGAACGACTAATAGAGTAAATAGTGCTGACAGATCAAAAGCTCTTCTTGGATTTAGCTAAATCTGTTTAGAAAAAGATTTTAATTGAGAATTCGTATTGACAGATCGAAAACTGGTTTAGTTGTCATTTATTGTATGTTCAAAAAAAGCTCTCATCGAGTTAAAATAATTGCATTAAAAGTGGTTTGGGCTAAACTACTTCTGAACGGAGAACGGACTTATCCAAGCTGATTATTGCTGACAGACCAAAGAGTTTATCTACTCAAACAGGTTTAGAAAGTTTCTAAACTCTGGTCTCTTCCTAGCATAAGAGCCATGTGAATAAAAATTTCAAATTTTATGCTTTCTATCTTTATATTGATAAAAATTTAAATTCCCAAACAATATTAAATTTCTTATTAGGCACTTTTATGTGAATCATTTTATTAAAATTTAAATATAAATGAATTATAAAAATAATTATTATAATTGTGTTATCAAGTGTTATTATGACTTATTCACAAGACTGTACAATTTACATTTTGTCATTAACTAACAGAAATACTGGGGAAAAAAAAAGTAAACAACACCAAAAAAAAAAAATGAGATAACAAATAAAAATTAAAATAAAAAATTAGACTAAAAAAAAAATCTTAAATATTTATTTATAGAATCATTTCATTAATGTGTTAGTACCTATATACTACTTATTTCATTAAGTTATAAAGAATGACATTGCAAAAATATAAGAGAAAAAAAAAAGATAACGTTACATTACGTTACATATGTAGATTTAGGCAAATTAGATTTACACAAAATGCTTTCTAATTAATTATTAAGAAGAAATTATGACCTCATCATGATCTTGATGAATGACTTTTTATTGAAAATAGTTTATTTAAAAAAAAGTAAAAAAAAACATATTTTTTTTTTCCAGTTATTTAGATTTACAATTAAAATTACGATTAAAAACTATTAAAATTAATTATTTATGCAAATGCTATGTATGAGTAAATAATTTTTAATTAAAAAAAAAACAAAAAAAAAAATTCATTAATCAAAAAAGAACTTTTAGTTCTAATTGAAAAGAAAAAAAAAATAAAAATTAAATTAAAATACTCGAAAAAATCACTCGTAAAAATTTGTTTTTGTTAAATTTAAACTATAAAAATTTCGATAATGCGATGATAACCTTTAACCGCAACATTAATTCACCAACAAAAATACATTACATAAGTAGGTACGGTACATACATTTTTTTTTCATTTAAAAATTTAAAAAAAGTAGATTGGCAAGTTAAAAATATTTTATTAAACATTTTTTTTTTTCATATTTGTTTATTCAAAATGTAATGGAATTGAATTACATACTTAAAAAACAAAATTAAAAATAATCCAAGAAAATTCTACAAATTTTTCATGTTTTTAGAGTTGTTTTTTTTTTCGATAATTTTTTGTTATTATATTTTGTTATGTTTTAAAATTTAAACAAAAATAAATCAAAATAAAAAAAAACTATAGTAAACAGTGACATACTGATAAACGTTTAGAAGAATTATTAATTGTAATGATGGCAATAACCCTGACCCTGCGTCTATACCTATACTATAGCAATATATGGTCGGCAATGGTAATATGGATATTTATTGACTATATGTAGACAAGACACTGTATTTCCGGAAATCTGTCTGGATGGCAATATTGCTTCTACAAAATATTACGTCAATAATTTTGACATGTTCATTTTTACATTATTAAATTTCTTAGAGAAAATTCATAATTGAATTTGTGTTCATATACATATTTCTTTGCTTTTTTTTTTGATATTTTGTGAATGAATATTGCTTCCACAATATGACCTCCAGCCCCACACACAGCAATATGTTATCTCAAAATAATATTATCATTGCCGCCGTCCATAGATATTTAATCGATCGTTATTTCCTAATGTCTCGATACCTAAACCAAGTTACATATTTCGATAACAAAAAAAACTATAATTAAGCAGATTGCATTATTTTAACATTTCAATTTTAAATACATAAATATCTAAACTTTTAGATTTCCATTACTTTGTATATGAAAAGGATACACGACACGGTATCAAGACATTAAGAAAATTCATCCATTTAATCACAATAAAGCATTAATAATTTCAAAATTAAATTTTTGTATTCATAATAAATAATAATATAACTTACCAATAATAACAACATCCTTATAAATAGCATCCTTTGGAATATTTTTAAATTTTATATCCTTCATTTTTTTTTTTTTTTTGTTCTTTTGTTCCTCTCGAAAGTTACATCAATTTACGTAAATTTGTTTGTAGAATTTTATTCATATAACCTTTTTTTTTAATGAAAAAATAAATTTTTTTTTAAATATTAGAAATACATAAATGTATGTATAATTTTAATTGTCAAAAAAAATAAAATTTTCTATAAAAACACAAAATTTTGAAACAAAAAACTATCATTAAATTTTATGAAACAAATTTAATACTATATATACTAAATTAATGTAATCAATACCTAATAAATATTTATTTTTTTCAGTTAATTTAATTATTTTTAAATTCTATTTTTAATTTAAATTTATATTTTAAATTATATATATATTTTTTTTAAAATCACAAAAATCAAAAATATTCGTTTTTTATTTCAGTTTTTATTTAATAATTAATTTTTAAAAAATTTATTATTTTTATTTTTAAATATCTTTTAATTTTAATTCACTATGACAATTAATTATAATTCAAAAATTTTTATAATTTATTGTGCGTCTTCTTGTTTTAAATATGTAATTATTATTATTTCACATTAATTTTCTTCAATTTCTTTAATTTGAATAGGTCACAACCCGAATATTGTATCTGCTTTTATATTGTTAGCTTAAAAAGTCACTTTACGAATTACGATTACGATACGTTATGTTCGTTAATCTTTTCGTTATGTTTGTTGTATTATGAACAGAATGAATTTATGATAAATGAATAAATTTTTATTCTACAATTTTCTAAAGAAGTATCGAATCGAATTATCTGAAGTCTGAAACTGAAATGAGAAATACTGAGAAAAAGCTTAACACTGCAATGGCAAGGCAAATAGGTATGTGATGTGATGTACAGATTTTTACTTATGTACTGTACTTGTATTTTACAGCACGCTGTTCACGTTATTATTTTTATAAATTCATAATCATATTCAATATTTTAAAAATTTAAAAAATTCTGCTAAAAATATTGTGACTGTATATATCGCTGTCGTATGTGTATAATAAATAGCTCGCTCCGAATATTTTAAAGCTTTTTATAATGATAACACGATAATGATGATGATTATTATTACATTATTACGTTACGAATTTGTTCTTTAAATTATTGCGGCTACACCTACATGACACGCATACTACTATACACAAGTAGCTCGATCGAATCAACGAACTTTTATTTATCAAATTGCTATGAATTATGAATTCTCATAATAGCAGCTTTCGAAATTGAATTACGAACGAAACACTAAAAACATAAACACATTAATAAATACATAATTATTTATGATAATGGAATGGTGCCGAGTGCCGAGTGCCGAGTACCGACTACTGACGATTCTGACTCAGAGCAATAATGCCGGTTAATTTAAAATTATATATTAAGGTAGGTAATTGGAATTTGGTTTCGTCTGATTTTTTTTCATTTTTTTCCAAATTTTTGTGTGCAAAATTCACATCTAAAATAGCAAAAAAATTACTACACTGCGACACTGCGTCTTATACAGGCGATATATGTATATAGACGGCAATGATAATATTATTTTTTGACATGAGATATTGCTGTGTGTGCCGTGTGGGACATATTATAGAAGCGAATATTCATTCACAAAATATGAAAAAACAAAAAAAAAAGAAGAAACACAATGAACACAAATTCAATGCTTTTACGAAATTTTCTGAGAAATTTGATTTTGCCAGCAATATTGCCAATATAAACGCAGAGTTACATGAAAAATAATTTTGTGGCTTAAATTTGAAATTTAAAGAGAAGTCTTCAGTATAGAATTTCTCTTTAATAAATTTAATTTTTTTTTTCTCAAATAATTTACACACATACATAATGGCATAATGCTTTCGTATTTAACATATTCATTACTTTTCGAATAGCTTTTTCTTAACTAAACTTAAATTTTTGTTTTATTGATTTACTATTTATTTACGTTTTTATATTTTATTTTTCTACAAAAAAAAAAAATTTAAATGCCGGCTTGGCTGGCTGGCTGATTTATTATCTAAATGAAAAAAAAAAAATAAAAAAATTCACGTTTTAATTCATGCTTGTCTCTAACAAATAATAATAATAATAACAAGAGTCGTTTTTCAGACATGCTATATGCGACGTAACGCTTTTAAATTTTTGATTGGGAATTTTGTTTTTTCTTTTTCTGTTTTTTTTTTTGCAATTCATATTTTTTTTTTCTTTCTAAAATTAAAAAATTAAATTAAATAAACAACTTGTTTTAATAATAAATTTTGTGTGTTATTTATAATTACCTGACTATATGTAGTTGTAAGTAAATACATAATGTATATATGTTACATAGGTATTATGTGTGTATTTTTATCGAAATTATAGATGATCGTGTTATGTTACACTGCAGATCTATTTTATTTACTGTACTTTTGCACGTACAGCAGCAACAATAACAACAACAAAAACAAATAAAAAATGATCGTGATCGTTTTTATCATTTAACATACATAAAGTCAAGTTACATTATACTATGCATATATAGTTCAAGTTCAAGATGATGTGATTTTATTGACTTTTAATGCTAATAATTTTTTTTTGCAAAATTTATAAAAAAATCTATAATGAAATATACCTACTAGCTAGTCGTTATTTTATTTTTGTCTGTTTGCTGACTAACGTTTATAACGTTTCTTCTTGTTTGTTTTTTTTTATTTAGCTTCAAGTGTTTTTATTAATTATTTTTAAATTTCTAAATCAGAAATTATATTTGCTTTTGACAAAGGTACTCGTCTATAAATATAGAAGTATTAAGATTCCTAATTATGATTTAAAAGATTTTTTTTTAATTTCTTGATTTTACAATTCACACACACACACATTCATCTATATCCGCAGATATAAAACATTCAAGTAGCAATTAAGGTTTGTGCAGTCTCCGTTTATTGTGCACAGAGAGATATAAGTTGTACATATTATGTATTATGGTGTATTATTGCAGCAATAAATTATCCCGCATCAAACAAATTTTGGATCGTATTTGATTGGATTGCTGTTATGTAGGTGTTGTTGATAATACTCTGTAGTATAGATAGCGATAATCTGAAAATAAATAATCAGAAAAAAAAAGTGTTTAATTAAGTGATAAAAATAGATTTATTAAAAATTGTATGATTGCTATCATAAATTATATTCAAATATAAATATGTATTTGTCATTGTTAAACGAAATTTATATAAATGCATTATATAATATGTACATATATTTTCTTCTAGACATCATGTATAATACATTTTTGTTATTTTCCATTCTATATTTCATGTTGATTACATTGCGAAATTCCATTGTAGGCGTAATAAATAATAATAATAATAATAAAAGAATGTGATTAAAATGAGATCGAATATGTTCAAATTACACAATAATCAATTATGTATGCGATAGCAATTGCGGCTGACGGCTGAGTTTTATATCAATACACAATCCAGTGTAGTAAATCCTTATATACATGTGGGTACTACGGTACTAGGTAGTAGTATTTCATTGTAAAATGTATCGATGCATAAATACACTTACACAAAATGTATAGATCATCTTTACTTTATTAAGTAGAATGAATGATGAAAGAGTGCCGAAGATAATAATAAGAACCGACCACAGTTTTAAGACAGCCGGACACAAGAACAGTTAAGAGTTAAGAGAATCATGCAAATGAATATTAGTAGAAACAGAAAACGATGGCGTCCGGGGAAAAGATGGACGAATGAAGTTCTGAGAGATTGGAGGAAATTGGGAGAAAGGAACGTCTGAGAAAGAAGGCTGGCTCAGGATAGAATAGTCAATAGAAGGAAGTCGTAGAAGAAGCCATAACTCACCTAGCATTGCTATGGAAGAAGAAGACTCAAGTAGAAAGCAACCAATGGACAAAAAAAAAACAAGACAAACAAGATGGTTAGATGTAGTTAACAACAATACGAAGATAATTTTACTTAGAAAAAACTGGAGAAGCAAAGCGGAAAATAGGACAGAGTGGAGCCAATTTTTGAAATAAGCTAGGGCTTGAATTGGGATGCAGCGTCACTATAATCAAAAGTGCTGCCACACATTGATATCTTAAACAAGTATAGTGGCCTCAATTCTCTCTTTGCTGTGTGTACAATTTCTGTTACGATGCAAATACCGATACCCATATATGATTCATTCTAAGAATCTACTACACTACACATTGATAAAGCAACGATTCATTTTAGGATTTAGACCAGAATAAATGATTGACAAAAGATACGACATTATAAAAATATTTTTAAGAATCATATTATGTGTTATGATGAATTGTAAAAAGTAAAAAAAAAGTTTCTTGCTCTTATATTAATGTTTCCCTACAAAGTTATATGCATACAATGAATTTTATGCACATTATTTGCCACATGAAGTGGTTTAGATAATTTTTTAAATGTTCAAAATCACACGTAAAATACTTAAATACATGCTACTGAATATTATATATGTAATATAAAACAAATATTTGACATTGACAATATTTTTTATATTTTGATTACTCAGCATTAATTGGATCAGATCAGATAGAATCAAATTAATTTATATATAAAAAAAAATACAGTACGTGTACATACAAATTAGAATCATAATAATTTTTTTTTCATTTTATCAAATGTAAAAAAAAAAAAAAATTACCGCTTGATAACCTTTGTTAAATTATTTTTTTTATTATTTTAATTTTATATTCAATCGATAGGGTATGAAATTTTTAATTTAAATTTAAATTGTTCATTAATTTTTGTTCATAAATTTTTCATGCATGATATCTACCATATATACGAGTATGAGTACTTGGCGTGAAATTTGCATGTAATGAATGATTAAATATAAAATCAGGTACGTACATATTAATACATATACATCGAGAAAATTAATACATATACATGTATAAAAATCATAATGAAATTATAATTTTTTAATTAAAAATTTTAATAATTAAAAAAAAAAAATTTACAAAAATTGATGAATTTTTAAACGTCAATTTGTTTTGTATTGTGACTGGACTATGATGACTAATGCCGCTTCTATTTACATTCAATGTGATTCAATGCAATAATTTCAACTTGGACTTCGACTTTCGACTTCACTGCATGATTAACGGATATTGCCTTGCCTTGCCGATTCTACATTCAATGCAGTGACTTCAACTGCTTCAACTTACAGTCTAAGAAATTACAAATGCAGTATATGAGGCTTAGCAATTGCAAATGTTGTTGAACATGTGTATACACATATGTATAATCCATATACGATTTATAACTTGTAACATGTCGAATGAATACCTAATGCCATATACATACCCCTGTTTAATACAGTCTGATAATATGAAACGGCTTCGTATACCTATATTGTATTAACATATTTATTACCCTTGACCAAATCCTAAGTTTTGTCAAAATTTTAAGAAATAAAGTAGTATTCAAGCCTGTTCCATTGCTCAAGTATTCTGTTAATAACTTGTTCAAGCGATAACTTTGAAGCAATTTTTTTTTAAAATCTTTAAAACTTTTACTAATGGTAAAATGTACTAGAATGCCGATTTGGTTGATATGTCATTTGATTAGGGATGTTCAAAATCCGAAATTTATGTTAACCATATCTAGTAAGTTATTTTTTCTTTTTCAAATTAGAGAGGTCTGTGCCTGTGGTGACTGCAGTAAATTGCAGTAGATTAAATTATAGTACAGTAAATGGAATTAAATTGCAGTAAATCAACTGCAATTACAGCAAAACGATACCACTGATTACAACTTCTACATTCAATTCAGTAGACTTGATAGCTACTTTTACATTACGGCATACACATTTTTAAGGCAATGTAAAGACATCTAACGTCACACAGGTCATCGGAATATAAACAATACAACAACAAGAAACAAATTTATACATACAACACAACAACAACGCACAATTTTAATTCTCATTTGTTCACCATTTAACGGCCTGATTTATGTCACAATTCCAACTGCCACTCCGCAATTATTAGAAATGTGTATGCCGTGCGCCGTGCTTTTACATGTTAAGCATGCTGTGAAAAAAATTATTTATTACATCATTCTAGAGATACGTCAGTTAAGGTCCTATAATCATGATAAAGACTTTGCTTATTTATCAGCAACACACTGGTTCACAATCACAATCTAAATTCACGACTATGGGTTCACTTTGGTGTAGAAAGAAATCACTTGGATGAAATCTCTGGTTCATCTAGAGCTGTAGTGCTATTGATAATGATATCCTATATCCTGCTGTACCCTATATCCCACACCCTAAAACTAATTTACATTTTATATGCACAAAAAAATTCGTAATTCATCAAATATGAATTAAAATTGGAAAAAAAAGAAATATACAAATTAATTAATATATTTTCAGGTGTGTATGAGTGTGTAATTCTTTGTGAGTTTAAAAATGAGTATAATTAAAATAATTCTTTATACACATACAAACATATATGATATTATAAATTTGTAGAATTTTTAGGTATATGCATATATAAATACATACATTTATACATACAGTAGTTCATAATATAAATAAATTACAAGTATGAATGTAGATAAAATAGAAATTGATACTATACATACATTAGATAATTATACCTACGTGTATATAAGTAAACTGTGGTGATATGCATTTATATATGTATGTATATCGATGCACATACATGTATGTGCATATTACTTTTTTTATTTAAAATGAAATATAAGCTGTATGTTGTATTATGTGAAATTGTAGATTAATTACGAAATTTTTTTTTTTAATGTATAGTATAATTGATTACGAAAACAAGGTCACATAAACACACACGTATATATTTGTATGTATAGTATCGTATATTGTGTAAATTTTATATACATTACAGTCATACATACACTTAATCACTTAAACACATGTACACAGCACACAATACTTACTATGTATTCAATAAAATTGCAATTAATGTAATTTATGTACATGGAAAATGATTAATAATTGTAGATATATGTATTTAAAAAATTTTTTTTTTTTTTTCATTTTATAAACTTTGACTTGAATTAATTTACGTAAAATGTAATGCTATATTAGATACATTTGCCTGTATGTATCTATATTAATATACTTTAGAAAAAAAAGTTCAAATATCAATTAATTATTACGAATTAGATAATCAAGAAAATTTATACGTATATATTTTCTATAGATATAAACTCGAATAATATGTAATAAGTATAGTTAAGAAAAATCATCAATTTCTGAGCTACACACACAATTTTGAATTTATACATATATGTATAAGTATATATTATATACTCGGTAATCGGTATGTTATAAAATGATTTGTTATTGAATAGGTCAAAAAACTAAATTCATTTATTTTTTAATTTCTTTATATGTATTTACAAATACATTATATCATTTTATAATCTTACACTCTTACCATAGGGTAATTCGTTCGTAGATACTTTCTCCAGTGTGGATTTTTAGACAGACCATGAGTGAATTGTGTCGAGTCGATCAAAGTCGAACTGTTTGATCATGATACATTGACATTTTGTCATGGAAAGACGACATAAGTGTTTAGAAATTATTCAGCTATATTACGAAAATCATATAGCATTCTACGAGGAATGCATTTCTTAAAAATTTTAAAGAAGATCCGCTGTATTACTACACACTGAAGGTTTGCTCAGCAAATGAATTAATTTTATCAGACTTCTAGACTATTTCTTTAGGGTGCTCGGTGACGCAAATGGTGGAGTAACAATGGGAGTAACTAATGGGGTATACAATCCTGCGCACAGCAAAAAAGAGTGAGAAAAATAATTTTCAATTTGTCATTGTCATTTTCCAACTTTCATTATCTCCAAAGTTCAATCAGCTTTTAATGAGTACCAGCTTGCTGGGAAAAAGAGCTTAAACATGTTGATAAGTAGTTCTACCTCCTACCTCCTACCTACCTACTTGCTGACTAATCTAATATGTAATAGAGTTCACTTCTCTACCAGCAACTGAGTGGTTCGCGATCCACGTTAAACATTATGTAAACTAATAATAGTAATAAGTCTAGAAATTATTTCGGCTAAAGCTTTGGCTCACCTAGAGCTGTAGTGCTATTGAAGAAGAAAAATACTTTCTCTTTTGAAACTACGTAAAGTCAAAATTTTAAATGGATAATCAGGTTGCGATTGAGGGAGGAGTCAGTAGACAGTGATTATTTGAGTTCGAACTGGTGAATTGAGACTTCGGAATAAACAATGTTAGCTGCATTTTAGGTCATTTTTTGAAGAAATATTCTTAAAAAAATAATTTATTTTTGAATGAAAGTAATGATTACTCGATTAAAGTTTTTAAGTTTTAAAAAATTACATCTAAAATGATACACCCGATATACACCCTACTACAATTTATAATTGATTCAATATGAAATGATCGTACATGCAGACATTTTTTTTTTATTAATCTTAACTTAAATATGAACATACTCGTACATGGTACTCGTATGCATGTACATGGTAGATGGTAGTAATAATTATTATTATTGAATAAACATAAGTATTTGTTAATTATAATGACTTAAATAAATTGAAAATTATATTTAAAGAATTTTCGAACAGTTATGACATTATTCGTATCGTATCGCATTACACATTACACACATATGTACGAATGTATAATGCAAAATAAACTTTAAAAATTTAAAAGAAATGAAAAACAAAAAAAAATTGTTCACACTGACAAAAATATAAAATATAAAAATTCAGTTGAAAACAATAAGCAAAATAAATAAATTTATTGAGAAATTTTCATTAACACATCTACATACTCGTATGTGTATAAGTATTTCATTGAGAATTTAACTGAAAGAAGACAAAAAAGTAAATAAATAAAATTCATTTTCATAGCTGCAAAATACTCGTATAATTATACTTAACAATTACCACAATTCATACCAAATTATTGAAAGGTCATTTATCTTTTTTGCATATACAATATTCGGAAAAATGTAAAATTTTAATGAAGTGGATCTGAACTTATGTGTATACGCTAGTTCGAGAATATGTATATGTACTTATTTTACCTAATAAAATTTTAAGTAAAAAAAAAAAAAAAATGAAAATCATAAATTGCAATTCATTTGTGAATTTATGCATTTTCACGATTCAATTATTATCGATTGTTTAAATCAGCTTCAAAATTGAATATCAAATAAATCAAAACAAAATTAAAAATTTTTATTTTTGTTTATCAATTCAAATTCAAAGGACAGAAAAGAAAGAAAGTAAAGGTAAGATAAGAAAGAGAAAGAGAAAGAAAGGTAAGGTAAGAAAGAGAAAGGAAAAGAAAGGTAATGTAGGAAAGGAAAGGGAAAGAAAGGTAAGGTAAGAAAGGGAAAGAGAAGAGAAGGAAAACAAATAGAAGAAGAGGGAAGGAAAATGAAAGAAAGGAAAGGAAGGAAACGGAAAGGAATGAAACGGAAAGAAAGGAAAGGGGAAAGGAAAGAGAAGGAAAAAATTGGGGAAGATGTAAATATCCCAAGCTGTAGAGACAGGCGAAGTTTTATTTTCCTATACGACACTGCAACAAAGTCACATGATGATCGTGTATTTTTCCAAATTTTTTATTAGATTTTGAGTCATTCAGCTCATCATTATCTACATACATCTTAAAATCTTTAAAATTTTCTAAAAAATTAATCTTATTATAACTGATGTTATACTTTTATATTTATTTTTCTCTATTACATCATACACCATCAATAATTTATTTTCCCTTCAACGCACGTTACATATTTACCTTAAACCAGAAGAAAAAAATATAATTTATTTTTATCTATACCTAATAAATTGTACACTTAAGGAAGTATATTAGATACACATGTACATATGTATCCTATATACGATATTGCCATTGCATATATGTACACACTTTCAAGAAAAATGATTTCTCCTCTTCTTTTAATGATACTTAAAAATGTACCTATACGTATGTATTCTATGGAATATGAAGTATGTACACACACATCAGGTGGATAAATATCACCATTAAAATGTAGATTTTAATGACATTTCTATACACACTTGTAACTTGTAATTTGTAATAAAGTTTTCTTCATTTCTTATTTAAATCCTTAATTCATTTTGAAGACTTTCATTTAAATGTACTTTTATTATCATCGTCTCGTCATCATTTATATACTAAAAATCTTTTGATTAAAAATGGTTTTTATGTCTTTTCATTTCTCTTTTGGATCTGATTTCAACTAAAAATATGGTACGACTAACATATCTATAAATTGCATTTTACTGGATCCATAAAAAAAAATGTAATCTTTGTTTATTTATTTCATTTTATGCAATTCCTTTTTTTTTTTTTGAGTGAAAAATTATTTATATTTCTAGAACTGAAATTACAAAATTATATGTAAAAATAGTAAAATTGAAAATGAATTTTGTAAAATTGCCAAAAGAAATGTTGATGTTCTCTTGTATGTTTTTTTAATAAAATAAATTCACACTGTATAATGTTCAAAGAAACATTTAAATGTGTTACTACACCAAGTCTATGGTAAAATTAGAAATATTATGAATTTATAAAAAAATATATATTAAATTACCAGATAAAAATACACACGTTACAGACGTAAGTTTCATAGTACTTCTGACGATCCTATTTGATACATTAATTAGGTACTACTTGGTACCACGTACTACGTTACAAGATCGTTTTATAGTCATGTTATAAATATTACTCTGAGTTGAGTGATGTGTTATTATGTAGCACGATCACGATGATCTATGCTAGAAGTAAAACAAACGAAAAACAGAAAAAATAAATAAATAAAAACCAAAAACTTCTCAATGTCCATATGCACGATTGTATTTTTTTTGTTGAAATAAAAAATGTTTACATTAAACGTGTGGTATATCATGAACTCATGTATTCGTCTATTCATTCAAAAATAACATTAATAATTTTTTTTTCTATTAAAAAAAATATAAAAATAAAAAAATGAAAATGAAAATAAAAATAAAATGAAATGAAAAATAAAATAAATAAAAATTTTGAAAGGAATAAAAAAAAAAGAACGAATTAAACTTTTTTTTTATAAAATGATAATGATAATTTTTTTTAAAATGAATTTATTTATAGCACGTAATTAAATCGTTATAAATATTATATATTATACATTTCATTCAACTTTCTATTGAATATGTATTGTATTTTTGTATAAATGTACATTCATATAATACGAATAATACCCATGACAAACGATAAATGATTCATTGATCATTCAAACCGAACTATCGATACACAAGTGCCATCTAACGTAAATGATTATTGATATTTCGGTAGGTAGATTACTTAAACGTCAAATGACGATGGAAATTTTGAAATTTTATGTATTGCAAGCACATAGTATGAGAAAATTAATTCTAATTACTTGATCATCATTTTGACGTTTAAAAATTTGCGATCTTCATTGAAGATTTTTGAAATCGTCATTCTTGAAAACAAAAATCATTCAGAAACAAATGAAAATATGGTGAAATTGAGATTTTCAGTATAGTAAGAAAAATATAATGACGATTGTGTAAGTGACAAGAAAAAATTAAAATTGACACAAAATAAATTTTTTTAAAATCAACACTCACAGACTGACAGATATGAATGATTGATCATTCCGACATAACAAAATTTATCATGTATTATTAGCAGCTGTTTTCTGAATGATTACATTCATGCGAATAAAGATTTCGGAAGAAAGATCATTAAAGTGTTACCGTCTATCAAGTGTATAAGATAAAATCACTGAACATTTATTTTAATTTTTTTTTCTCTCTCTTGAATGTGTAATTTAAATTTAAAAGTTTCATGCATCATGACACAAGCTAACATAAAGTTATAATTATCGTCATTTTAATATCGTGAATCGAATTTTTTTTTATTATTATTTTTTGCTTTAGCTTAGCCTTTCCGAATTAATTAATGTTTTTTTTAAAGAAATTTCCTGAATGCTACCAAAAAAATTATGAACTAATTAAAAATTCTACATGACTGTGCATAAATACGTTTAAGTATCTACATTTTGTCCATATACAATTCTTTGAAATTACAAATTTCCAATCATATATTAGATAAGAAAGCAATGATTTAGATATCATACATCATAGATATCAAACCATTTTTTTAACGAAATAAAAACCTTTAAGGAAATTCCAAAAGCAAGACAGATAACAGTCAAAAATGAAAGCAAAAACAAACAAAAAAATGCAAACTGTTGACATACACTATAGTGTGTACATAAATCTATATACGAGAGTGTAGAGGTGTAAAATAGAAACTATGTACATATAATAATTTCCTACTAAAATCTTGCTAAAATTCAGTTGTCTAAAGAAAATAAAACGTGACGCATATTTGTTTAATTGCATAACTATAAAAATCATTATTTGATAAATAGATTATGTCACAATGACACAATAAATTATTCAAAGAATTAAAAAAAATGATCTTAAAATTTATGTCACAAATTTATAAAATTCTGAGTATAAACTCAAACAAATTAAATGATATTCAGATGTTTCAAATTTCATAAGATTTTAAAGTACCAAGTTTTCATGTATACACCAGAGGAATAGAATATAGAATGTACTATATGTATATATGTATGTGTATATAAAATCGCATGTATCTAATGTACATAAATTATAACAAGGTATAGGTATTTTATATTTTATAATTATATTTAATTCTACTGTATCTGTATGTAATTCAGTCAGTCAGTTACCACGCACATATAAATATGTATAAAGTGCACGAGTAAATTGATTTTTATTTTGGGACAAATTTATGTAACCGATCAAATGCATCACACCGATCAAATCAGATCCGATCAGAACAGATTATTATTTTTATTTTTTTTCTCTTGAATAATAATAAAAATTTTATTTATTTGAATGACAATTTGGGATTATGACGTAATTCAAAAAACAGGAATAAGTTGAAAAATTTTACAAGTGTGGTGTACGAATCCATTATGTATGAATTCAGATAAATAAGTAAATGAATGATTATTATATGACTATGGAAAAGTATAAAATACACATCAAATTAAAGGCATAAATATTGAGGGTTATGTTACAATCATTATGTTACATTTACAATTCAGCCCAGATCACGTTTCATTTTTAATACTTGCTTCAAGAAATTCTACAGCACTATATCCTTTTATACCCAGCCTAGACTAATGCAGAGTTAGATTGAAATTAGATTAGATTGTTATGCTGTAGATAATTAACATTATTATTGGTTGAGTTGTAAAATGCATTGATTCGGTATCGATATATAATTCACGCTTAGAATCTACAGGGAGTGACACAAAATCCCCGAATTTTAAAATTTTAAAATGACAAAAATCTCTAGCTGACCCTGGATTTTGTAGTCGGGGATTTCGTGCCTAACCTGATCTACATTGCACGCCACATGAATGTATCGATGTAATACAGCTTTAGGAGGTACAGTTCGCTGCATTACGTATATTGATACTGCATCTATAATAGAATCCTAAAAAACTTCACACATTTGAAGTTTCTTCTTAAAATTCAAATTGTCATATTACACAACATACAGCTAAAACCCCTCAGTCTTGTCTTTATATTTAATTTTCTTGCATTAATTTTCACATAGATTCGTGTAGTTTTCGAATTAAATGTGTTGCGAATTAACACGAAACGACATTCTACAGCTACACTATAGATAGATAGATGTAAGCACATGTACTTAGATAATTATTATAAAGATTTGGATTACATACGAAAAACATATTTTGGTTCTTTTTGTACATCTCATAAAATTTATTTTTGATATATAGGAGTTACGTATCTTTATCTTTTATGCCAGTTAAAATTTGACAAGTGAGTTTGTGATTTGTGAGATAATATTTTGAGGAGATTGTTGAATTTGTGAGAATCAATGCAGAAAGTAAAGTATATGAATTTTAATTTTTTTTCAACTTTGCTTGCTTTATTTGCTATGTGCATCAGTAGCAATTCCGTTTAAGTGTTACTTCTAGCTTCTAGTCAGCTGTCAAAGCAGGCAAAGCAAGCATATGGCGTACACTATATCTTCGTTATAAGTTACAATATTACGATTAGTGTTTTATGAGGTGCTTTCGCATCATTTCAACTTACGAGACTATAAAATTACGCGTTACGTATGTTTACGAATTGAAATGAATACCCTTGTTATAATATCAATAATTTCTATGCTTCATTTTAATTTACATTTAATTTCATTTCATTTTATTTGATATTATCTTAATAATTTCAATTAAATAATTGTAATTGATTGATTGATCATTGGTTAATTTTAATGCGCATTATATCGAATGAATTGTAAACTAATAATGACTAAAATGACCTTGATTATTATGTACATTCGTACACATTATGATGTAGACGTATGTATGTGGAAAAGAAATGGTAAAGGATTATTGAAATATTATTAAATATCTAGATAAAGTAAAATACACACGAAATTCTTTTATCTAAGTATATACATAATTTTCTTTTTTTTGTTGTTTTATATTTCTATTATTTAATCCAAATCAAGATTTATAAATAGCAAATGTTTATTTTTTTTTTATTTTTATTTTCTGATAAAATAAATAATCTGTACGATCAGTACGACGTAATTAGTTACTTAATTTTATTGATAAAATCAGATAATAATAAAAATATTTTCCGGACAGAAATTAGATATAATATTATCACATATTATTAACTTTTAAACAAACAAAACTTTTTTGAAATTTAGGTAATTAAATTCGTATGTGTGTCCATTTATGCATGCAATGCAGTATTATATAGGTAACACTAACAATTGTAGGTGTACACATGGTAGTAATAAAGTCATTCAATCACTTCTATGAAAGCCTTGATTCACTTATAGAGCTGTAGAAAAGAAGAAAAAGAAGGCAACAATTGCTTCAAGAATAAAGTTAAAAAAAAAAAAAATTAAAACATATTTAATACACAATAATTCAATAAAAACAAAATTAATGAAGCAAAAACAAAAAAATGTGTGCATATTTTTAGCGTAAAGAAAATAAATATAAATAAAATACAAGTGGTACACATATGCGATTCTATATAAGTAAACAGAAGAAAAATAATATGAGAAAATTGCAATTAAAATATTAAAAAATCAAGTATACCGTATGTATGATGTATGTGAAATTTTATCTTAAAAAATAAAAAAAAAATTTTGTCTAGCTGTCGTTATAGTCCAACAGATCGAGATCCAAATTCTAAAAAAAAAAAAACAAAAATTTCGTTATATTTTTATTTTGATATACAGTAAGTATATGCACATTTCATCAAAATAGTATCATCATCATCATAAGAATTTTATTCTACAGTTTTCTATGTAGCCGCAAGGCACCATAAAAATGTTCAGACATAATTTTTAATTTAATTGTATCAAGTACATGCATTGATTCATATAATAGCAGCATAATAGCAGCCTGTTGCTCTACATAAATGTTCTCCTTCTCATTTGAATGTAGATCATTAAAAAATGAAAAAATTTTTTATTTTTATCATACCATCGCCGTCACATATTTACATATATCTGAAATAAGAAAATTAAAATCTTTCATCATCATCATCATCATTATTTTGTATCACATTTTCATACGTAAACAATTTGCATTCGGTAAAATAAGAAAATTTTTATTATCAATTGTACAAATACACGATAAGTATATAAAATCGGATACCTATAGAATATATAAACGTTTTTTGTTTTTTTTTTTTTTAATTAAAAAAGATAATTTAAGTTATTTGCCAGAAATTGTCAATTTTTCTTTTCTTTGTTTAACACACAAAAATGTACATATCACACTTACAAATGAAAACAAAAAATATTTCGTTTATTTATAATTCACTTTCAATTTATTTATATATTGCAGCTACATAAATAAATAGGTACTTATTGCTTAATAGAATAGTAAGTACGAGAATGTTTATAAACATAGTATTTTCTTTCTGTACAAGATTGTAGAAATTACAGATGACAATCTTCTTGTACATTTTTATAGTTTGTATTCTCTTTCTCATCAACATCATATTATAGCATCAACAAACAATAATTTGTACTCAATTTTAATTTATATCACTTACATTCACATACAAACACACACACACACACGCAAACACATCTCATTAATATACAATTCAATTGAATTGAAGCAAATTGAAGGTAGTATATAGGGTAGCATTAGGTAAGTACACGTACATATTTACTCGTGCATTGATAATAATTTGATTGATAGAATGCACTGCATATCTACTGCATCATCATTGATCATTGATTTTTTAAGAAATTAGTAAAAAAAAAATTGAAGGAAATAAAAATAAAAATAAAAACTTTATAATAAAAAATCAATCAATGAGCAATAAAAAAAAAAAATTCAAAATAAAAATGATGAAGGTGTGGCAGGAAGCCAAACATATTACGTGCATGGTGTATGTGTATATATGTATGTATATGAACATTTTACATAAATGTCGTAAAATAAGGAAGCAACAATTTATCTACAATACTACTGCAAAAAATAAAATCAAATAAAAAAAATATGCAGTTTTCTTTGAAAGTGGTATGAGTCCATTTTTGATAAAATTTTTGTTAATCGTTAATGATAATGGCTGGTACTCACATCGAAAGCTAAAATTTTCTCCATATAAAACCTATGTAAAAAAAATGTCGCTAAATTGTTAGCTAAATTTTTAGTTTCAAATTTCGCTTGCTGGTACTCACTTCCAAACTAAATTATCACGGTGAAACTTAATAGTCGAGAGTTGTGGAACTCATTTTTCACAATCATTTTATATGGTCGAGCATATAAAAGGCAAGCGAAATATTGACAAGTCACATATTTTGACTATTAAATATTTATTTATTTACTTTTACTTAATTTAATTTCATAGCCTCCGCGATTTTTTTCAAAAAATTTCAAAACTATGTACTCTACACACATTTCCTTCCACAATTTTTAGCTTGTAGAATTATATATGCAATTGCAAGCGAAAAATTTCACGGGAACTGAGTACCAGGTCTTAATGATAAAGGTGCATTTATACAATTCAACCTACATTACATTCCACAATCCACATTAGATTTTTCACACCTGAATTGAGATTGAGATTAGGTTATATGTATTTATAATTTCAAGCTTGCTGCGATAACGAAAGTTATATTGGAAATTTATTTACCAATTCCAATATTTCTTCGATAAAAGCCTTGGGTCACCTAGAATTGTAGTACTATTGAAGACGAATATTCCTATATGCTAAATTTTAAATACGCAATTTGGACTAGACTGTAAATGTAACTTTAACCTTTACAAGTACAAACCTTTTAATACCTCCAACAAAATTTTAAAATGGACTTGCACCACTTTCAAAAAAAAAAAAACGTCTCTTATATTAAATAGTAAAAATATGTAATGTAATAAATAAACTTAAATACGATTACTCATTGTACATATTTAACCGTCATAAATACGTTTGCTTAATGCGTGTACATACTACTATACTAAATAAAAAATTTAATTTATCGATTTGTATATTTCTCTTTCTAACAGTTTTTTTATAGATTTTGTTTTAAATTAACATTTTCATTTTATCTAATCTACGTATAAGCACAAGTAATTTTAAATTTAAGTATAAAAGGAAACTAAATTATACACTGATTTTATATGATTTACATTGTAAAGTCCTTTTTATAACAACGTAATAAAATACGTAGTAGTATTAATAGTAGTAGTACTGCATGTAGATACTCGTACATTATTCATTTATTATTTTTTCAATAAAAATGAAACATTATTAATTTATTTGAATGAATTTTTAATATAAACAAAGTATGTAAATGTATCAAAGTATATACACGTACACACACATATGAATTTCAGATAACTATTTTCATAGTAAATTTCTAAGTATGTAAATAACAAAAATGGACTTATATACGATGTAATTAAAGTTCCTTTTGTGTTTGTAACACTTTGCTCTAGATACTAAGTATCTAAGTATGTAGTGTACATATACATAAAATATAAAATTTATCGAATAAAAAACTTTTAAAGTCCATTTATGCATAATTACATATATAAATGTTACCTACATATATGGATAAAAAAATTAAAATACTCCTATGATGTCCATATAATTTGCATGATACTCGTATCTCGTATACACATAAAATGTACATAGAAATATGTAGAAAAATTGATCGTAATATGTAAATTTTTATCATAACTACTGGATTCGCACATTATATACAGATATACTGTATTTTAGAAGATGAATAGACAATTATTATCAGTGTATAATGTATACGATGTACGAGTATACAAATATGTAGTTTCAAAGATGAATTTCATAAATAATATGCCGGTAGTATTCTCGTATGTTCAACTATAAAATGCAAATTTTGTGTAAAAGACAAGACAATTATTGTTATCGCATATACATATACCTAAATGATGTGGTATAGAGTCAATGATTGAGTAAATAAATTTTCGATTAAATTTTAATTAAATTCAATGTTGCTTTAGTAAATTGAAACGTATATAAAACAGTATAATAATTATAAACCAACCAAATTCCTGTCAATACTGATTGCTTATTTGCCTGTGGGGGGAGAAAATTTTATATCAATCAATGGCAAAGTTTTAACAGATATTTCCGGCATCCAAATAACTAGTTTTTATTTCACAAAGGTCATTTATGTATTGTATATATACTTTCTTTTACAATAAGATCAGCAATTTTATTATTTTCGTTGTGTCCCTGATGAGCATCAGGTATATTCACATCAGTTCAGATCTTCTGTATAGATACTGTACTCTATGTATGGCGACAGAATTCATTTTGAATCTGTATTCAAGGATTACCTTTGAATTAGACAGGTTGTTAACGCAATACATATTTAATACAAATTTGGCATCACTGTACAATTGTGAATTTGTGATTAATGTTAATACTCAAGGGGAAGAAATTTTGAAATTTGAATTTTAGCTAACTTTACCATCCCCCTATAACTTTGTCATTTTTGTACCAATTTTCTTCAAATTTGAACTAAAGAAAGTTCAAAGAATGGAATTTAGAGATGGCTAAAAAGTGTAGAAGAAGACCTGAAGCTAATTGGAAACAACTAATTGGAAGAAGACAACTGAAAATCGTGAGGCGAGTGGAAGAGGATCTCAGAGGAAGCTATGGCTCACCCCGAGATGTAAAGTTAAGGAGAAGAAGAAAATCCTTACAAAGTGAGGCCTTCTACCAACCCACAAATATTCCTAAGTAAACGAGTTTTCAGGCGTGTATCTGATACAGACACGATTTGCGATTTGGCATAATTTTAATAAGTTTTTGTGTTTGGTTATGTGTTATTTGTGTCCAGTATCTAATATAACAATCGATAATAAAAAAAAAATTATTGAAATTTTTAATGAAATACATACATATGTAAGTTCCATTAAATCGCAATGTTTTATATACTCTACACTCGTACTATTTATTCAATTTTCATTCTAAACGTATAAAGCATATTGTATAAAGCATACATGAATCAATTAATTTATTTTTTTGTTTAAAACTCTGTTTAGATAATATACATATAAACTTAAGCTTGGCTATAAATATTCTAATTTCTAAATAATGTACGTATATATAAACATCCATACAACCTATAAAACGAATTAAATGGAATCAATTAACAAATAAATTGATTTTCAATAATTCTAAGCAAAATAAATAAATAAATAAATTATTTTATGTATATACACATACCATACCCATATATCCATACCTAAATATATTATTACATGGATCAATAAGTCCCGAGACTATTTTGAAATATTTTTCTTTATTTATCAACATTAGTCTTTGTGCGAGTCATGTTTCAAAATTTTATAACATTTCGATCGTTTGCATAGTGAAGCTACAGCGGTTTAAATGACTTTTGAACTGAGAAAAATACAGTTCAAGCTCGGCAATGTCTTGAAAAGCATTATCTGGACTACACTCCATCAAAAAGAAAAAACTTTGTAGGTATGGTACGCCGATTTCATGCGCGGTCGTCTATTCACAATAAATGTTGAACGCTCTGGCCGACCAAATAAGGCTATTCCTGCAGAAAACATTTAGAAAAACGTCATGGACAATCGTAAACTGAAGTTTCGTTAAGTAACTGGCAACCTAAAGATATCGTTTGTTATATTATTTATATACGATATTTGGACCATGACATTTGCTTTCGATAAAGCAAAAATAACAACGGATCGATGATGGCACGATTTAGGCATTGAATCACTCATTTGTCCCACCGTTATTTCCATCAGATTTGGCATCCAGCGATTATTAGCTTGTTCGCAAACTTCAAAAAAGATGCTTCAGGTAAAGAGATTTCAGTCCATAATGTATAGAAGTGATCATGCCTATTTTGAGACCAAAAATAAATCGTTCTTCATGGCTGTCATAGAAAAGTTAGAAAAGCTTTGAATTGAATGTATTGCACTTGAAGGAGACTAGTATGTTAATGAATATAGAATAACTTAGTTAGTTTCGAGACTTATTGATCAATGTTATACTGGTATATAAATGTACTATATAAAATTATGTAGAATATAATAATAGATACACATATATGTACATATTACATATTACATATTTAGTTAAATACTATATCATAAACAAGTGAAAATTCAATTGAAAAATAATGAAATGGAGATGATTTGCAATTTATTTTTAATTTGTACAATGGGTTCAAGGTATTTTTTTCATTATATTATATCTGCATATACATATGTACATATGGAATTTATCTACTCACTTGTATATCTACAAATGTATCAGATATATAATTATTATTATATTACATGTACGTGTATACATAAAATAGGAAAATTAATACATTTGTACATAGGTATATCACATTTAATAGATTGTATTGTACACATTGCAGGTAGATATAGGTAGGAATACATAAACATACATATTTTTGTGTTATGTTTAAATTATAAAGTTGAAGGTAAATAAAAAGAAAAAAACAAAAATAAAACATTTCATATTTTCCGATATACCATATTTGTAGTAAGTGCAGGTAATAATAATAATAATAATAATATCACGTGTATTATGAAAATTGATTTATTTTAACATATGGATAAATTTTATGGAAAAAAAAAAGACAAGAAAGATAAAAAATATAAAAAATAAAATATATCATATATGGGAAATAATAACAATTAATAACACTTGTTACTATGTAATGTATACATTTATAATTGCAACAAACATATGTCTGATGTATATGTATGGTAGTTGTTATTTGATTTTATAATGTTGTCGTTTTTATTAATTGCAAATTCCAATCATTAATGGATAATGTGTCATGTGTGGTACATATTTAAAAAAAATATTATGAATTTTTATTCATGCGAAGTTTACAAATTATTCATTTTATCGATTAATATACACTTTCATAATTATTTCCTTTGTATATATTTATTAAATGAACTGTTTTCTTTGAAAGCAATGTAAGTCCATTTTATATGTATAATATGAAAATATACATTTTTAGGAATTTGTATTTGAATGTATACATAATATCATTAGCTATACACGTAAACTTTATATTATCAAAATGATAAAAATTTTGAAGAATTTTTATTGCTTATGGGAACATGAAAACTGTTTAGAAAGATCCTAACAGATTTGGTGCGTTCAGTTCCACGCAGCGATGTATAATTTTCCATCGCTGCAATAATTTCTCTTACTGAACGGCTTCGTTGCATAATCGCTACTTTGCAGCGATGTAAATATTTTGGCTGAAAAAAAGTTCGCTTTAAAAGTCATCGTAAACAAATTTTGACATATTTTAATTGAACAACAGACAAAGCCAACTATCAACTGTTTGCAGCGGGTTTTTCCGCTGTAAACAGTTCAGTAAATTGTATACAGCGATTATCTAAACATCGCTGCATTTTCATCTCTGCATTTTCATCGCTGCATGGAACTGAACGCGCCCATTGTATACATTGTAGTCGTTAAAATTGACTTACACCATCTTCAAAAGAAAATGAATTAAGATTAAGGAATGTAATTTTTATTTATCAAAAATCATCATGATGTTATAAATTTGAAAACTGTATATTTAATGAAGTGTTTTAAATTTGATTTGATTTAAGATAATATTATGATTCGACAAACAGTTAGTTGAAATGGAACAATAAACTTGAGATATTTTTGCTTCATTAGAAATTATTACGACTGTATATGTAATAAATCAGTAATCAAAGAATTATTTATTGAATTAAAAGAAAAAAATGGAATTATATTACGAATTACGTAAATATAAATCACGAATTTTTTAAGATAGGTTGAGCACAAACACTCCGCTGAAACAGCAGTCATCGCTAGGATGATATTTGAGCATAATCCATAAGGTATAAGAGACAGAGGCCGCCGTAGGAATGCCTCAAAAAGGACGACAATAACTGAATTAAACGAAATAGAATATGCTCGTTATTATGCAAAAATAATACCCAGCAACAGAGTCCGATAGAAGAGACTTATAGAGGTCGGATGTTCCACGGGATATAGCTACACAGATATATCGATTCCAAAATATAACATACAGCATACACGTACAAGTGGAGACGAAATTTTTTTAATTTTTCCTGCATCGTAATAAATAGATTTGGCAAAAAATATATTTTTTTTTAATTTATATCTCTAGAGGAATTTAAGAATTAATGTACAAATTAATGGAAAATAAATTAGTTTTTGTTTTCTTCAAAATGTGTAAATTATCGACATGTAATATTTAACGGAAATTTCAAGAAACAAAAGACCAAAAAAATACAAGGATGCATATACAACATGTACAACAACTATACTGTACAACATGTATACAGTAAACTATTGTAAATCGAAAAATATGCATTAACGAGTATGCATGCAACCAATGCAACATTAATCATGCGGAATATTATTAACGTGAGACATATGACCTCATATTGAATTTTTCATAAGTTTTTTTTAATAATTTAAAATTATAAATATGTAGATATGTATATAATTTTATATAAGTGCAATTCGTATTTATGTATGTACATATATGTTTACAATCTAAATAATAACTGAAATTTAAAAATAAATTTAAGTATAGTGTTCTCAATATAATTTAATAAATTTTATGATTGTGACAAGAAAATTTACAAGGAAAAATATATTTTGTAGTACACATGTTTACATATATGTACATAGAACGTACTGACTACTCACTGTGTATAAATCGTAGACAAAACAGTCTGTGTCGAAAATTATAAAAATTAGGCTATCCAAATTCTGAGAAAAATGTTATTTTTATTGACTGAATATCTTCGGCGTTATATCGTTAGGTACCTATACTATTTTCAGAAATCGAAGTCAGTATTGTGCTTATGGAAATAGTTACCCGATGAGGTTCTGATAACTTCACATATAATATTTTGTATGAAATTCTGATAATATATCTCTGTCAACCCTGAAGAAGGTACTTTTTAAAATATGTTAACAGGATGTTCCAAATTGTGCATAAATAAATTTATAATTTTGTTCACAAATAATTTTTAAAAGGGAGATTGTGTACAAATTTCACATCCCTGTAAATTTATATTTGATAAAAAAGTAGCATTATTTGAAAATATCATAAAAATGTTCGGTTTTTAAGACAAATTTTAATTTTTGTTTGCTGATTTTTTCATTTCTAATAATGAATCGCCCTGTTTTTTTTGGGAAAAAGAAATACACCCTTACGCTTGATGTTGCCTATCACACAGCGTGAAGGCAACTGATTTAATCAGTTAACACCATTTTGGTTATATGAAAAATAAAAAACCGAACTATAAAATATGAAGTCGATGCGCAGCCGAAGTCCACTCAAAGTATAAAATGTTGATTGATTCGTGTCAGCGGGAAGATGGGCATAAAAGAAAATGATGATAATTCAGGGTTGCCGTAGCTACTATGAGTTTTGATTAAATTTATAAAAAAAATATGAATTTATGATTAAACCATATTCAGTATTTTTAATTTTATTTATAAAATTATGTGTTCAGTATCAATTTGATATTAAATTTTGTATACATACGTACATACATTCATTTTCATATTTGTTTATTTGTCCATTTTCTTCTATTTTGTTCCCTTTATGTACTTGTTAATGATTTCGTTACGTTACCGTTACATTCTGAATTTTATTTTTTGTTTTGTCTTTTCTTAGAATAAGAAAGAAAATTATTTACAATGCAAATTGCTATCATATTATTCAAATCAGCTTGTTATTATATGTTATTTTGTAAAGAAATGAACATATTTCATAAAATTTCCCAAAATGTCCCAAAATTACCTGTTTTTTTGTAAAATCTAAAAAAAAAGTTTTTTGCAAACTGGTAGCCCTTCATAATATAAAATTTAAAAAATTTCCCTCGGATTTAAATTGAGATCTGATCACCCCACACACAGGACAGATTTATACAAACGCAATGTGAAAGAATATAGAAAAGCATGCCTATCTTGCCTGTACTGACTTCGATTTCTGAAAATAGTATAATTCAACAAAAAGTGAACGTACTAGGTGAGCTTGTATTGCAGTTCAGCACATTATAAAGAAGAAGAAATTAATTATATGGAAAATTTCTTTTGCGAATTTTCAGGAACTACACACATACGAGTACATATGTATATTTGAAGAACTTACTCTGGCATTATGGATTTGGTTTCATAAAAACTGTTGTTGGATCAATGTAAATAATTACAAATTTACACTGTTTTGCAATGTTGTTTAAGACCTATTTAAACTGTGAAAACCTTTAGGATCGTATTCATTAATCAAGATTATAATTTCAGTTTATTCATCAACCTAGATAAAATTTGTTTTCGGACTTCATTTTCGGAGTGAAAACCTTTAGGATCATATTCACCAACCAAGATTATAATTTCAGTTTATTCATCAACCTAGATAAAATTTGTTTTCGGAATTCGGAATTCATTTTCGGAGTGAAAACCTTTAGGATCGTATTCACCAACCAAGACTATAATTTCAATTCATTCAGTAACTTAGATAAAAAATTTTTTCGGACTTCATTTTCGGAGTGTCAAACATGTCAGCTGATTCAAAAAATTAGTATCTATTTTTATACTACAAAATGAAAAAAGAGGTTATGTAATGTTATGTTTATATGTGAGTGCTGTGCTGTTGCTGTTAACAACAAGGCTATGTTCAAACGATATTTTTCGTACCAGAACTGGTTGTGTTAAAAATTTCCAAATAGTGTATAATCAAAGTTGACAAATACACTTTATTTTAGATAAAAGATAATCTTTGTTAGTGAATACGGACCTTAATATATTCTAAAGTGATAATAAACAATCGATGGGTGTGGAGAAAATAAAATAAAAATAAATTTGATTTTGTAAAACCTATACGTTAATTCTCAAAAACACATGATTTTTATTACACGGATTTATTATATTGCATGCAGTATTTATTCTTTTTTTTTTTCTTGATCACGTTCCAATATTGAATCACAGCATACATTTATGTACCTACATGTGGCTGCCTATGAATGATAATGTGGAATTTAATTGAATTGGTCATTATAGATACTCGTATATTTGAAAACCTGTATTATGTTTTTATTTATTCCTTGAATCTTGAAAAGTTAATAATTTATTGCTATTCCAAGAAAAATTTTCTTATACATTATATGAACTTGTAAATACGTAGTGTAGTATATTCTCTCTTATTTATAATGTACTTACGTATACACGAACACGACTGCTTTTCATTTATTTTTATTCTTGATTTAATGATTTCAGATACGTATATGCAAAGTATAGGTAATGTAATATCATACCTTATATGTATATAAAAAAAGCCTTCTTCAGAAAATAAAGCAAAAACCTGGCAGATAAAAATAATGAAACAAGAATTATATTCCAGTATACATATTTTTCTTTTTTGTTGCAGTTTTTACGTTTATTTCTTTGTATTACTGGATATACATTATAGTTTAACCATGAAAATGCAATGAAATGAAACTTATTTAATACGAATAAGACCGAATAAGATTTACATGTGCATAGTAGGTTTATTACCTTGTAATAAATGAGTGAAGTGGTGATCTGAAGGTATGTGGTAGCATATAATAGCAACCATTTTAAAAAAAAAATCATAAAATTTTGCTTTTATGAAAGAAATTTAAAATCCAACTTAACCAAACAAAAATAAGTATAAAGAAGTCAAAGCAAAAGACAAATAATTCATAAGTAGATAGCTACACATAAAATGCAATGACTGAGCGGTATTATACCAGAAATGAACAGGCCAAGGTCCACCTTATGACATTAAAACTGGAACTGGTTCTGATGATGACGATGATTATGCAGAAAAAGAAATGTGAAAAAGTGGAAAATCACTATAGTGTTGTAGGATAATAAATTATTTATAATAAGAGGTTACAATGAAATTTCAATTAAAAATAAATAATATCTACCTTACATTTACGTATAGGTACGCACAAATTAAAATTAAAAAAAAGATATTATTCATTATATATGGGTAGTAGTGTAACCAACTTTTACTACTCTACTCGAAAATAAAAAGAATTTATATTAAAAATAATAAAAGGTCATAAAATATGAAATTCAATTAAAATAAAGAAAAAAAAAAAAAATAAATAAAACTTAAAATTATATCCTTTGAAATTATCATAAATGTACACAAAATCTCTGATGGTTAGGTACTAAGCGCTGATTGACGTACATATCATTTTTCATTTATAATCAGAATTAACAAAAACAAGCCAAAAACAGAATTATAATAAAATTCTCCTAAAATATTGAAATGTCAAATCAATAGTGTAATATACAATACGTATATATTCAGATTTGTGTTAGGGAAAATGTCAAAAGTGTAAGAAAATATGACATAAATCAGCACCACAAATAATAAATGGCACACATTTTATATTACCCATGAAATTATGTAGAGTAGATCACAAAAATGTACTTATACGTACATATATAAATATAACTATAAATATCTAGGATATATCATATGTAGCTACAATGTATTTATACGTCTACGTACGTATTTTTGCGGTTTTAATATGGTAGGTATATGTATTATTATTACATTACCTACTTACATTCATATTTACATTATTTATGTACCTACATATTATACATAAAAAATAATAGATTTTTTTGTAAATTATTATAATCAATCATTATAGGAGGTTGTAATTATATATTACCACATATTACTTACCACCGGTTTATTTTATATTTTATTATTTTGAATTTTCTTTTATTTTTGTATGCGAATTGTCCTAAAATTTTTGTTCTTTGTAATGTAGATATAATACGAACGAATATTAATTAAGTTTATAAATACATATATATATAAAGTAAATGAAATAGGTAGCTACTTAATTATTATTATAGTGGGTAGTCTATGTTACGAAATATGAAAGAGTTTTTCAAGTTAAAATTATAGGTACTACCAACACCTACAAAAATTATTATTATAATATGTAAATATGTGCATATGTAATAAGACACATCAGGACATAAAAATATAGGCCTAATGAAATTACCTCATAAATTTCTTCTTCATAAATATCTAGTAGAGTAGAGTAGCACTCTGCACTAGTAGTGTCTGTCTGTCTAATAGAAATCAAAATCACACCATATAAAATTACACAATAATTAGAAATCACTTATTTTTTTTTTTACAATTACAACTACAAATATTCACTCACTTAGTCACTTATTTTATGCATATACAATACATACATAAATAATGTCATGAATGTATAAATTCTAAAGAAGGATATAAAGTACCTATATAACATCTACCTACACGTAAATAAAGTACAAACATATATTTACATTTTTCTTCAATTCTACTATTTTACTTTTTGTTCATTTCTTGCTGATGAATTTTTTTTTTTAATATTCTAAAATCACTGCAAAAATAAAATGTTTTTTTAAATTTTAAAAGAAAAGTAGGTACTACCGCACTAGCACTCTCACTACGTACTACATCTACACTTTACAAAATATTAAATATTAAATTTCCTTTTTTTTTAACAATATTACAATTTACAACCACTTTCAACGTTTTTTTAATGATTTTTTTTTTACTTTTTCACAGTTTTTCTTATTTTTTCGAAATGAACAATACTGAAACAATTGTAGTGAACATTAAACAAAAGTATAGTATCGTATCGAAATATTGAATTGACTATGTTACTATGTATGAATACGAATAGTGTAGTGAATCTGAATACCGATACTGAAATCTGAAAATGAACTTGAATAATAATGAGGAATGTTTAATACTCTCTCAGCCGTAGAAATACGTAGAATGTAGAAATCCATAAATGTATATGATGTATGTATGAATGTATGGCCGTAGTCGTATAGTCGTCGACGTCGTAGATGTATAAACAATTATAATGTAATGTAATGTACGAATACGATTACGAATACCTATATTACTAAACAAATATATATGTAATATGTATATTATATATCGCATTTGCATTTGCTTTTGCATAGTATCTAAAATCTAACCTAAAAAATGTACATATCTTTAAAGTTTTATAGATACCGCTATATATACACACATCTATATCTGTATCTAGTTTCTATATTTTCTGTAGTAAATGTGCTTTTTTAACTTTTTTATATCGTGTCAATTATCATCATCATCATCCATATAATCAATCGAGAACGAGATAATTGAGATCTCTCTCTCTCTCTCTTTTTTTTTCCTCTATTTTCTTCTTTTTATAAATAAATATAAAATATGCAAATCTACCTGGCTTTTATTTCAAGAAAATTTAATAATATACAGGATGTTTCAGTTCAACGGTAAAAAAATTTAACAGTGGCTGGATCAGAGATGTCCCCCTACTACAATTGTAGTAGATCTACTACTATTTTGTGACCAGAAAAATCTACTTCGCACCAAACGAAATCTACTACTATTTTTTCATAATTTTTATAATAAAGACTGAAACAGAACAGATGTATTTCTGTTTTATTCTCTTGCTGAATATATGCTTAAACTTGCAATTTTACCTCATAGCAGTGCAGCTGCGGAGAGAATATTTTCAGATATGAATTTATTAAAAACTAAAAAAACAAACAGACTTTCTGTCAAAACAACCGAAAATATTCTTTTAAGTAAGTTATTAATCAACTTTGAAGAAGAATCAATTTGGACACCGTCAGAAGATCTTGTAACTGAAAAAAAAATGAAATAAATGAATTATGGAAGGTTTTTCTTAAAGTACAAACATTAATAAGAATGATTTATCTTTGTAAAATTTACCGAATTTTTTATCTCCAGCCTTTTAGAAATTAATTTGAGATTTACTACTATTTAGCACCAATCTACTACTATTTTGGTGTCGATCTACTTCGTATACAAGCTCAAATGGGGGCATCACTGGGCTGGATAGGCCTCGCCGAGACAAACAAAAAATTGTTCTCTCTCTAGCCTCTAGCCTAAATGGTTGAGTGAGCTTACCCAGTAACCACCCACCCCCACCATATGTAGAACGATTTTTTGTTTGTCTGGTGAGGCCTATCTATCTACTGTTAAATTTTGTCACCGTTGAACTGAAACACCCTATATATAAACTTACATATGACATATGTATAGAAAGTTAAGTAAATAATGGTAATGGTAGAAGAAACGTTTACCTGTGTCAGTCTACCTGTTAAATTTTTATGCGTTGCCGTGCTGTTGCAGCATTGCGTTTTGTGTACACTTGTTTAAATTCTCTATGCATGCACGTTACGGATATAGCTAGTATAATATAAGGAACATATAACACATGTCCATACTCATATGCATTATGCATATATTGCACAGCACATCACATAACTCACAGTCACAATACTTTGCTGTCATTGGTATCTTTTTTTATATATTGTCCACTGTCGTAACCTGTGACGTGACGTCAAAGTAACTTCTTGAATTATTGAATTGAATGAACCACTTGAACTGCTTGAACGTTGAACTTTGTAATGTAATTATACTTCAATTTAATATCAATAAAAAAAAAGTAGAAATATTTTAAAATTTTTTTACTGAATATTGAATGCTGAATACTGAATTGAATAAAATAAATAAATTCTTACTTTATCAGTTAATTCGTGTTAATAATTTTTTTATTTATTTTCTCATTATATAATTACAAAGACTTTTTTTCGCCTTGGTAAATAATTAAGAAACATCATATTTAAAAAATTGAATAATAATGCAATATTTTTTCCCGCTTTTATTTTGATAATTAAACATGATTTTTTATCAACAATAGTTTTCATTTTTAATTATTATTTTAATTACTTTTTTTTTTACTCACTCCAGCACTCCACTGTTTATTTATATTCATCAGTCCAGCAGAGTCCACTCAAACCTCAAACTCAAATACTCAAATACTTGAAAATTTGTTTTTCTTTTTACACACACACACATTCACTTTTTTCTTACTTATCGATTATCGTTTCGTTATCTTTGATTATACACTTGCCTTGCTCTTCTCTTACGCACTCCAACGTTTTGATTTTTATGATAATTTAAAGAAATGTCTAGAAAAATAAAGATTTATTTTCTTTCTTGTTTATTTTATATGTATATCAGTATCATCATAATTTCATTTGCTCCACTTTAATTTATAATTTTTTTTTTTTCAATTTCTTTCTACCCACTAAAAAAAAAAAGAAAAAGTCTGAGAAATAAATACACGATACACAATAACACAATTAACACTCAACTCAACAACAACACCGTATTTTGTATTTAATGTATTATCAACAAAAGCAAATAATAATTGATATGTATTCAATATTAAATACATAATTGTTACGCATATTCCGTATTCCGTTTCGTATTTCGATGCGATGCGTGCGTAAACGTAACGTAAGTAAAAAAAGAGAAGCATACTTCAATAACATCAACTTTCGAACTCGAACCTCGAAGTCTCGCTCGACGTCGATGGTCGATATCGAGACTCGATGATGCTCGCATAGTCGCATCGCTCGCTCGATAAAGAAAATAGAGAGACAGAGAGAGGAGGGCTATTTAGTTTTCATTTCAATTGAAAAAATTTCAAATTTCAAATTTACTTTACATTACGACGGTTAACATTTCGAAAATCAATTAAAATGCATGCTCTTAAATTGTCTTATTAGTGAATATTTTATTACATTTTATAATTTTTCGTTTTTTATTGATTTCAACTAAATTTAAACCGAAAATTTAATGAAATATTAATAATTTGTTATTTTAAACTGTAAATCCACGCTCTGGTAATGTTTTAAAAATAATACTTTCATTATTAATAGAAAAAAATCAAAAAAAAAATTGGTAAGTATTCAAGGTACTGTAACATTTATCTTTAAATCTAGACGAGTTTACGGAGTTTTTTTTAAATATTTTATATATTTTAAGTAGATTTTATTGTAGAATGATATCATAATTATAATTATATTTTTAATTTAATTCAAAATTTTCAATAATTTCAATGTAAAATAATAAATTTTAAAAATAAAAAACATCAATTTGAAATATTCAAAACCTGCTGATGGGATGATTTTATTTTATTGAAAACGTTATGAGTTTAGGACGTTCGGTGGCAACTTTCTTCCAGTTTCTTATTCCTAACAATGTTTCTGCGTCTCTCTGGACTTCATTTCTCAATCTTGATCTTCCTTTTAGTTGATTGCATCTCTGAGTAATGTTTTCTATCATCTTTTTTGGAATGGTTTGTTATAATTTTTTTTTTTGATAGGTTGCTAATTCCCTCTCAGGCGCCTTTCTAGGTAACGGATAAGAGAATGTCTCTTAAATGTGGTTGATACCGGGGAAATGAAATACTCAAGGCGGATCAAAACTAGGATACAAAAATCTTTAAACGACGATCTCATAGTGAACGTTACTAAACCTAACGTGGCCTAACTCAAGTCAATGTCGTAAGTGATTTAAGTGAATCGGCTTGAATATTGAAAAATACAAGTCCTAAAAATAGCAGCTCTATCACTGAAATATGATAAGGATGACACTACTGGTTGATAACCTGTTTCTCCGAGAACGATTTGTCGAAAAACCGAAAGCAAAAGATTTAAACAACGGAGATTCTAATATCTTTAGGGTATAAAAATTAAAAATATGTAAAAAAATATTGCTTTTCTTTATTTCATTTTTTGTCTACATAAATATTTAAGAACAACAAACAGTACATTTATATTTTTATTAATTAGGAAAAAATTCAAAGTAGTATTTTTTTCTATTTGCAATTATTTATATCTTAAATCTAAATTAAAAGGCACAGGGCTATTTTTGATTTTTGTGTACAATTTGTTTTTTTGTATTTTATTTCGCATAATAAAAAAATAAATACATACATAAGTATATAAACGATATAATGGGCCTGATCACGAATGGCGATAAAATCGCCAATCGCCTCGCCTGTCAAATTTTTGTATCACGAATGGCGATAATCGTTCATTTTAGGCGATTTTATCGCCTATTTAAGGCGATCAAATAATTGGTATCGCCTAGCTGATATTTGAGGATACATTTTTATTTCATTAGTTGTGTTAATTTGTATTTGTGTTTCGACATCGGTGGTGAATTATAAAAAATAAAAATGTATGTATTTTTATTTATAAATTATATTTAAAATAAATATAAATTAATATAAATTATTTTTTCAAGGATTAAAGTTTCTAAAAAAGAATTAGAAAAACTCGTTGAATTTAAGATGACGAATAAAGAATTCGCAAAAGGAATTTATAAATCTGTAGGTGGAAGAGAGAAATGGAATACTCTCACAACAAAAACATCTTTAGAAACTCTAAAAAAAAAAAAAAAAAAAAAAAAAAATTAGTTTAAAAAAAAGTTAAATTTTTAAATTTTTAAATTTTTTTTTTTTTAATTTTCTTTTAAAAACTAGTTTACAATAATTATGCCAAAATAAAATTTAAATCATCTTTTTGACATTAATGACAGTTCGAAACGCATAATATTACACGTTACGCATGGTAATGCTATTTAGGCGAGGCGATCGCCTTACGTGATACAAAAATTTTATTTTCTCGCCTCGCCTCAATTTTGGCGATTGGCGATTTAATCGCCATTCGTGATCAGGCCCAATATTGCCATAGAAAAACGTTAAGTTTTTAGTGTTTTTTTTTTTCAGTGATGTGTATTTAATTGTTGAAGAAGGTCAGAACATAGAATAAAATGTATGATTTTACATAATAAATTCGTTCGCCTGTTTCCTCCTTTATAGAAATAATTTTTTTTTTTTTTTTATTTCTTTTATTTTTGTATCTAGCTCATTTTCCTATGATCTTCATTACGATGAGTTGTACAAAACTACATACATGTATAAATTTATTTCAATTTACATTATGGCTAGATACAATTTATTAAAAAAAAAAAAATCATATACATAATATGCGTGTGTAGTGGATCTGTGTATTCTCAGAATAATAATAATTATAATAAAATTAATGATAAATATGAAAATGCGATTTAATGTACATAAAAAAAAAAAAATATTATACAAAAAATGATAAATAAATTTTTAATCAGCTGTAGCTCCTGGATATCTTTCAAGTAACATTGCAACACCTTGACCACCAGCTGCACATGCAGCTATCATACCAATTTGTCCGTCTTCTCGAACTAAACGATTTGCCTAAAATATTGTTTTTTTTTTTTTTAATTTTTGTTTAGTTTTTTCTTTTATCTTTTAAAAATATTTTTCAATAACAGCAGCAGCAGCATCATCATCATCTAAAACTTACCGTATGCATACATAAACGTGTACCAGTCGCTGCAAATGGATGTCCAATCGATAATGAACCACCCCATTTATTCCATTTATTTAAATCTGGTGTACCAACTTTTTCATTTAGACCCATATAATTTTTACAAAACCAATCAGAATCTAATGCTTTTAAATTAGCTACAATTTGTCCCTAAAACGCACACATACACACACACACATACACACAATAAAATAATTATAAAATTAGGTAATATAATACTTAAAAATTTTAATTTGAAAATAAATAAAACTTACAGCAAATGCTTCATGAATTTCCCATGTATCGATATCTTTCATTGTTAAACCAGCCTTTTTTAATAATTTTGGTATACCATATGCTGGACCTAATAATAATTGATCAACTGGATCTTGTGATACATATAAGAAATCTCTTAGATATGCTTTCGGTTTTAAACCTAATTGTTTTGCTTTTTCTTCACTCATTATTACGCATGCTGAAGCACCATCAGTCTAAAAAAAATGTTTAAAAATTAAAAAGTAAATGAACATAAGCAAAGAATTTAAATTTTTACCAAAAATGATGCATTTGCAGCTGTTATTGTACCATGAGGCTTAACAAAAGCTGGCTTTAATTTTGCTAATGCTTCTTTACTAGATACTCTAATTCCATTATCTTTGTCTACAAGTTTATCGACTCCAGAAACTAAAAAACAAAAATAAAAAAAAAATTAATTCAATCAAATATATTTATATTCATTCTTTTCAAATAAATTAAGAATGTTTACCTTTGAATGGTACTAAATCTGTAAAATATCCGCTGTCTTGTGCTTGCTTAGCTAATGTATGTGATCTTAATGCATAATCATCTTGCTCTTGTCTAGTCACTTTAAATGCAGCTGCAAGTCGGTCAGCTGAATGTCCCATCGTTTCGCCAGATGAAAATTCAGCTACAGCTGGTAACTAGAAAAAAAAAAAACATTTCGCATTAAATAATTCATTTTTAAATTAATTTCTAAATTATAAATTTACTTCTGGAATTAAGTAATTTGGTCTAAATGTTGATAATAATTGTAACTTTTGCATTGGAGTCTTTGCTTTATTCGATTTCAATAATAATGCACGTAATTTACGACTTAAACGTATCGGTACATCAGACATAAATTCAACACCACCAGCTACAATAATATCATATGTTCCGGTTGCAATTAAACCTATTCCAGTTGTGATTGCCTAAAAAAGAAGAAAAAATTTAAGCCAACATAAAATTTTGATATGAAAATAAGATTTTCTTGAAAAAAAAAAAAGATTTTAATTTTAATTTACTTGATTTGAGCTAATACAAGCCATCGTTACTGTATGTGCTGGAGTTTTATCACTAAAACCGGCTGCCAATGCTGCTTCACGACCAACATTTGATGTTTTTACTTCTTGAATGACAGTACCGTAGACAATATAATCGATTAAATCTTTATCAATTTTTGTCTTATGTAATAAACTCCTAAAAAAATAAAATAAACATTTTTTTTTTTAAAGTTATGATTAGATTTTGTTGTATTTTAAATATGAATTTGATAAAGAAAAACAAAAAAAACCATAATTCTTACAATAATGAATGTCTGGCCAATTCATGTGGCATTAATTTCGAGTAATCCGTACCAGATAATAAGAATGGTGTACGTACACCATCGACAAGAACAATATTTTTACCAAATTTATTATTACCAGATAATGTTTTCTTTTGGCAAATTGGAGTTGTTGTAACTATATTTCGAACAACTAGAAAAAAAAAAAAGGATGAAAAATAAATAAATTAAAAATTGAATATAAAAATAATTTTTTTTATTTTTTTTTTAATTATTAATAGTTTGATCTAAATTTAATTTTGTTTATGTTAAATAATTAATTAAAATAAAGTGCAATAAATTATTATTAGTTATATTACGAATTTTAAATTGAAAAAGCGGTGGAATTTGGACTTTGGACAGTGGCTTCTCATATTCATATTATACACACAGATGGATGATGGTGGATAATTTTAAATATAAATTTTTTTTTGTGAATTTTGAACTTTTTATTTTTAATTTAAAACATTTTTTTTTTTTTTTTTGCCAAATAAATAAATTGAAAATTTTCCTTTTTACTGTTATATTTTCACTACTTATTGCAAAAAAAAAATTGTTTACCATTTTGCCTGTTCACTATTGAGGTAGTAAAGTAAGGAATTTTATTTAATTTCGTTAAATATGATGCCATAATTTATTTAAAAATTCTTTAAAATATATTAATATAGTATAGTTTATAAATGTGTAAATATATTTTCACAGTAAAAAAAATACGTATAAGATATAACTTTTTTCACTTAAAAATTATTTATATTATTTATGCTACTTTTTGATGACTGAACTGATCTGATACTTGACTTGATGTTGATTGATGTGAAATTTAATGAAGAAATTGATTCAAAATGATAAGATAATAAAAAATAATAATAAACTTCTTTTGATTCCCTGCTGGCTTGCTGGCTCTGGCTACGGCTAGTGCGTTGAACGCCAGAAAAAGACTCGACCAATGGACCGTATATCTGTATGTAAAATTGTGCATATTCATATATTTGTTTCTTGTTTTTTTATGCGTGTAGCGTGTGCGTGCATATAGATTTTGTTGATATTGAGAGACCAGGACAACACTTGTATACATACATCATTAAATGACATTTTAAACGTCATCATTTATCGTAAACATTGTTGTGTTGTATATTTATTCGAAATTGAAATTGTTACAAAAGATACGTTCGATTCGTTCGACATCAAACATCAAGCAAGCATGTTTCGTGTCAAACTTTATTTCTATAATATGTAATTACAAATTGCCACCAAATTGCCACTATTTATCATTGATTTATTTTTGTTCAAAATATGTATTTGATATTGAAATGAAATTTTTTATTAATTAGTATTTTTATTTCGTTTTCTTTACAAATTCTTGCAACTTGCTCGGCTATTTTTCTTTATTTATTACAGAAAGTGAATACAAGGAATAGAAAAATTTGTGAAAAATACGCATTAGAATGAATAAGAAAAGAAAAATAAATGAATGATTTATTTGAATTTCAAATACTCTTTGTCTATTAAATGTTTCACCTCAGAAAAAGAGAAGTTAGGTGGTAGGTAGGTAGGACAACACAATCAAAGCAAATATCTGCCAGCAGGAGCAGAAATCTGCTGGTGTAAGCAGTAATTCGGCTGCAACCAATTTTAGAAACACATTCAAAGCAGATTATGTTGTCAGTTGTTGTACTTACTTATAGAGTAAAGAAATAAGTTTTATCTCTTTATTTTATGTTTGTTCGTGTAATTAACCTTGTCATATTTGTTTTTCTGCCGCATCCAGCAGCTAAATTTGAACATTGCTTTAACTCGCCGGACAGCAGATTTTCTGATTAGAGAGAATGTATTCGGAATATTCTGAAGAAAATAAGAAATATCACACTCACAGTGTAAGCATGAAGCACGAAATGAAATGTTTAAAATATGTAGTTTGATCAAATAAAAAAACACATTTAAAATATTCTGAACGTTTTGAATTAATAAAGAAAAACACTAAAAAATGTGATTTCTAAATAATTACCCCATATTCCTCTATTCGAATCGAACAGTCAATATTTTATTTATCAATGAATATTTTTTCGAAATTTCCATTCTTTACGTGACTACTTATTTACAATAAAATAAAACAACATACAATGATACGATACAACACCTCATAGTAACATGCAGGTTATGTTATGTGTTATGTTATGTTGTGTATACAAAATTTCAACGGATATCATATGTTTTAGAGTTAAAACTCAGCTGAGCGGGAATTTGTTTTTTTGCATTTCTATAAAATTTTCGACACTATCATCAACATCATTGCATTGCAGTGATTTTTTTCAATTAAAATTTATTATGTTTATGTGTGAAATTATTTAATTAAAATTAAAAAGTTTAAAAGTGAATTATATAAAGTGTAAAGTATTTATTATAACAATTAAATTTATCAATTTGTAATTTGTTATTTAAATAAAATGACCTTATTGAAAGGTTGGAAATATGTAGCATTTATTAGTAGTATTGTTGGTGGTATTGGTTTAGCATTATATCCGATTATAATTGATCCAATGTTAAATACTGAAAAATATAGTAAATTAATTATTAAAAAATAAATTTTTTTTTTAAATAAAATTCAATTCTTTTTAATATATATGAATATATTTTTTTGTAGAAAAAATACAACAAATAAATAGAGCTGGCATCGTACAAGAAGATATTCAACCGGGAAGTAAGTATAGCCAAGCCAACTACAAATTACAATAGAATACAATACAATAGATATTTTTTTATTAATTCGTGGTCATTGGTGGTCATATTATTGGGTCAAGGACAGGTTTAAAATAAAAATTGATTACATACATAGTTCCTTGGAACTTGAACATTGTGCCTTGAACCTTGGACTCATTTCGTAAATTTTTAGCCGTTTTTTTTCTTTTATATAATTTCCTATTTTTCTTGAAATTTAATTTTATCTTTTTGAATTTTTTTTTTTTTTAGATATGAAAGTATGGACAGATCCTTTCGATAGAAAAAAGCAATAGCAAAGGTGGGTAGAGATGTTATTTTTCAATATTTCATTTCATCCATTATTCATGTGCATGTACACCACACATTATACGGTACCAGATTATTTTAACCACCTCGAAAAAAAGTTTTTTTTTTTTTTTTCAGTTTAATTTGTAAATTATTAAATTGGAAGAACAGATTTAGTTAAATATAATTTCTAAAAACATAAATTATTCAATCATTAAGTTTAAGTAAAACTATTACAAAATTTATTTATCCTAATCCTTCAATATTTCGTTCATTCTCTTCCTCCTCCTGTTTCTCCTTTGTTTTTAATAACTTGCTTTATTTTACTTTATGCTAATAATTGGTTATTTATTTGGTGTTACATTTTCTGAATGTTTTGAATCAATTATCAAGACATCTTTATATGGATTTGATCTTTCGAAAATTTTGAAATTGAGACCATTTCATACGTTTTCTATAGGATTGCAGAGCGCAATATTCTCCTTTTGACAACAAAATTATTCCACTTAGACCCTAAAATGCTTAGACCTAAAATAACTATGAATTTCTTGTACAATTTTAAAGATAAAATTACTTTTAAGTTTTTCAATAACAAACTTACAATAATAAAGATAAAATTTAAAAATTACAAATTAGAATTTTAAGTATTGACTGAATGGTTATTTAAATCTGGCATCGTACAACACGAATACATATTCATATCATAACATAATATAACACACAATAAAACATTTTCATAAACATTACAAGAATTTATTATTTTTTTCTTTTATTTCATAAAAATGTGAGTAGAAGAAATAATTTTAAATTTGCATATCGAATATAATTTATTTAAAAATAGAAACATAAATTTATCAAAAAAGAAAACATTTTATTTATCAAAACATAATACAATTATTCGAAATTAAATGATAAGAACACAAAATCAATGAATTATGAAAATATCAAATAAATTTACATTAGATATTTTGGTATTAAGGATTCATTGTAATAATAAGCACATCACATCTGATTAAAAAATCAAATTAAAAATGTAATAGAACATCTTCTAAATAAGTAAATTACAAAGTAAAAATCCAGAAAAAAAAATTCTTAGAAAATAAAATTTCGAAAAACTTTGAAATCACTAAAAAATGTTCTCTTATATTTTAATTAATTTTCTTTTATAAGTAAATTATTCTTCAATAATTTCTTCCATTTCTTCAATTAACATACCAATAATATTATCAAGATTACTTAGATCTTCTTGCTTTAAACAATTTTCAGTTTTATTTAAAATTTTATGAATTTGATATTTTTGAATAGTAAATGAAGAACGATCATTATGTTTCTCTGAAGATGTAATTTCATCATCAACATTTAATACTTTTTGTATCGATTCAATTTTACATTTATATTGTTGTTGTTCATTATTTTTATTTTTATGATTATCATTATTTTTCGTTAGATTATTATTATCGATAATATTTTTATGTTGTGCTTTGATATATGAACATTTTTGAGAATTAACAATTACACCATCAACATTTTTATTAAATTTATTGAATTTCTTTGCTGGATATTTATCATTTACTTTATGATTATCATCAGAATGTTTATCTTCAATTATAATTCCTTGAACATCCGTTATAAGATTATTAATTTCTTCATCATTTGGTTTTACTTCAGTTATTTTAAAATTTTTCTTAGAATGTTTATTATGATTTTTTGTATTTTTATTTGTATTTTTATTATTAATATTTTTATAATTGATTTTTTGTTCTATTATACGATTCATTTGATTCATATCGATTTCATTATGATAATTTGTTTCAATTATATTTTTTAAATTTTTCAAATAATTCATTCGTTTTTCTAAATTTTCATAACTATCATCATTATAATCATGATCACTAATAATACTAGTATAATTTTCATTATTATTATTATTATTATTTATTGATTCTTCATTTTGTGCAATTATTTCATATGAATCATTTATTTTAATACCAAGATTTCGTAATTTTGTTTCGATATCAGTTTCAGCTGCATATTCAATAAAATCATTTAATTTATCAATTTCTTCTTCACATTTATGAAAAATTTTTTTATTACTATCATCATCATCATTATCACCTGTACACTCATCTGCACAATCATCTGCACACTCATCTACACTATACACATTTACCCTAACATCATCAACACTATCATATTCAATTGGATTTTTAAATTTTTTATTTTTAAAATTTTCAAATAATTTAACTCCATCTTTAATTACAGTTTTATCTTTTGAAATTTTCTTAGTATCATTGACATGCAATCTACAATTGCTACGATTATTAATTACCGGACTTGGACTAGTATCAATAATAGAATTTGAAAATGTGTTCGATGACGATCTTTTTTGTCCATCATTATGATCATCAACATCATCATCATCATCATCATCATCAAAATCAGAAAAATCTATTGATGATACTTGAAAAGATGGTGTCGTAGTATTATTATTTGATGGTTTTGTACTTTTTTTATTATTTATAAATTCATTAATGTGCCGTTCAATCTGAAATTAATTAAATGAAAGAAAATAGTAAGAAAAACAAAAACAAAAAAACAAAAATTTAAAAGAAATAATTTACAATTTTATTATGAAAAATTTTACTAATACCTTTTTCCTTAATTCATCTTTTGGTTGACTGAAAATATTTTTGATAAATTTATTTAAATCGATCGGTTTATGAGTTGTGATTTCTTGAAATATTTCACGTATTATGCTGCGAATCTTAAAATTTATAATCAAATTAAAATCAAAAAAAAAAATAAGTAAAATAAAATTTGTATTTCTACCATTTGGTGATTATCATGCAGATAATTTAAATCATTGTTACGTTTTTCTTTTAATAAATCTTTTAATTTATTTTTTTGGTATTCGTTTAATGCTTCATGATCGTGTGCTCCCAAAGATATTGGTAAATTTTTAAATGTATATTCGAATGGATCCCAAATTGGTAATAAATCTTCAGCCATTATTTTGATAATATTTTATTTTTGATGTATTTTTCTTTTAATTTTAAATATTTTTTGAAAGTTAATTTTTCGTTGAATTTATTTAATATTCTCAATTTTTTTTTTTTTTTGTTATTAAAATATGAGTCATAAAATGTTAATTTTAATTTAAAAAAAAAATGCTTAAACTGATAAAAATTGAAAATTAATTTAGAAAATTTTTATTTATAATTTTACGTTATATTTTCTGAATATATATGACACTATGCAGTGTTATTATTATCCTGACAATATTTACAGGAGTAAAATACACATAAAAATAATTAGGTTCTGTTTTAAAATACATCACATTTGTAGAATTTGAATGAACAAATATCTAATCGAACTTAAGTTCTGGAATTGATAAGGATTAAGGGTCTGTATTGATCAGAATAGGGTTTTGAATTCATCGAACTAAAGAGACCCATAAACATACGATATGTCTGACGACTGGTTTTTGTTAACAGACAAGGTGAATTGAAATAATTTCTCTACACAGGCATTTTACATTACAACCAGCGTTTCGACTTTATCACAGACTTCATTTAGAAGAATATTTTTTGGAGTTACAGACAGTAGACACAGCTTGACACAGCCAACTTAGTCGTCGAACTTAAAGCAACTTGAACTTAAAATAAAACTTAAACCTGATCGAAAGAACAAATGAATGAACGAAATTAATGCCAGGCTATCAAAACATTTTAGACGTAGCCTAACATAAGACTTCGAAAATAAAAAAAAAAAAATAAAAACTTTTAGAAAGAGGAGAGACAAAAAGAGAATTAATTTTTTATTTATATATTTTTTTTATTTAATAGCTATTTTACATTAATACTTTAAAAAATTAATAATTTTATAAAATTTTTATACACACACATGTAGTACAAAACAGTATCTATGTTCATTTTCTTCATTCTGTGATTGGATTTTCATTCATTTTTCAAATACAATTTGAGCACCAAAAATGAATCGATTTTGTCCATTAAATAATGTACCACCATTACCATAACTAAATATTTGACCAATAATTAAATTTATTAAAACATTTTGGCATAATGATGTCCATAATTTAAATGTACCAATTATATCGATTGTTGTACTATTTATATGCGGTATTCGTGTTAAACCAATTGTTATATTGTATCCGTTCGTATTCAAATAATCTAAACTACCATGATATTTATAAAATTTTATAATATTATTTAAATGTGTATGACATATATCGAGATTTGTACTTAAAAAATGCTTTTTATTAAAATTAAATAAATTAATATGTGCATTTAATGATGTTTTTATCGTTATACCATTATATTTATAAGTTCGAATTAAAGATAAACGATTATTGTTATAACTGCATGAAAAGATATAAAAAACAAAAAAACAATTTTAAATAAAATTTTAATTTAATTTGGAAAATTTATGAAATTCTTTTACACACACAATACATATGTACATACATATTACATAGAAAAAATGTACCATATGTTGGTTTCATATCTCTTGTATTACCTTCAAATAATATGCCTGGACTAAATGAAAATTTCAATGTGCTGAATAATCGTTTTATATTAAAACTATAGTGTAGTCCATCAGGTTTAGTAAAACTTATGACACCAATAATTACCATTTTGGGATTTTTCTTTTAAATTATTTTTCAAATAATAAATGTGAAAAAAAAAAAAATTAGTAAATTATATTACATAAAAATTCGAAATTAAAATTGAAATGATTCGAAAATTAAATCGATCAAAAATTAAAAATTTTCATGTAAGATTGTATGTACATACACACGTACACTTATTACTCATTACGTAGATGTAGATTTGATATTATTTATGAAAAATTAAAGCGATCTGTACAACATATGGCCATATTTGAAAATGTCGTCTGATGATCGGAGGCCATATTTAAAAATGTCAATTGATCGTCATTCTAAAAATATTGAAAGACTTTTCATTACCAAACCAATGCCGATTCTACATTCAATGCAGTGATTTCAACTTCGACTTTGATTTAATGGATATGTATATTAGAACTTCTATAGATTCAATGCAGTAGACTTGATAGCTACTTTTCGAAAGTCAAAGTCCCAGTTGAAGTCACTATTGAATGTAAAAGTGTAGAAGTGAAAAAATTCATTATTTTTTGTACCTATTACAAACCAAACTTGTTCGATCATGAAATCATTCTCAACAATTTTGATCATACAGTGATCTTTTTGAAGATCAATTGACAATTTCGAGTGCATGATATATGAGAGGGGATGAAACATATTCAAATTTCTATTATTTTTTCATTCATTTAAGTCATTTATTTTTATCAATTTATTTTTTTAACAAATTGATAAATGCGATCGGTTTCTAACTGAAATTTTTTTTAATATTAATTTTCCATATATTTGGCCATTGTTCGATACGATGTGAATCCTTGTAATTTTTAACGGATACTAAACATGCCTAAAAATAAAATGCGTTATCAATAAAAATACAATAATAGGAAAAATGAAAGAAAGAAAAAATAATAATTTGATTACCTTCCCGAAAGCTGTTCGAATTTGATATTTTTCAGCAGCCAAATTTTGATCAGTCGCCAAATGTTGTATAATTAATGGTGTATCACTCTAGGTATATAATATAATATATAAAACTTTTATATGTAATCTTTTCTAATTCTAATTAAATTAAATTTTAAATTTTATAAAAAAAAATTTTTTATATGTAATTTACGTACTGGTACAGGTTCACCTTCTGCTTCAAATCGAAAAGATGGATTACGATGAACACACTTCCAAAAGCAATGCCATTTTGGTACATGATATGAATTTCCAATTTCCTATGTACGTATGTGCGTACATGAAAGCGAATAATAATTGAAAAGTTTCTTCGATAGATAAAAAAATGGATGCTTTCATAAATTTCAAGCATTCCGCAATAAATGTTGCGGCACAGGTTTCATAAATTCAAGTCTTGCTATTAACATAGAGAATTTGAAAAAATTACACTTGCAAGAAAATTTTGAGTAAATTCAGCAAGTATTTTCAGCAAGAAATGTAAGGCGACTTATCTGATTTTACATTTTTCATGCTCCTGCAGACGCTGAAGCAAGCTCGAATTTATGAAAGTTCCCAAACTCAATTTTTTTGGATAGCATTTTTGATGCGGAGTAGAATAGAGAAAAAATATTTTCTTCATTCTATTTAAGTGAGAAACTTACATTATATCCAATTAATCCGAGTGGATTATACAGACAATTTTTATAAGATGAATACGAAATGTTCGTTAAATTAACTGAATTTGGTGGACAATATAAATACAATTTTTCATTTTCATTTTCAAGACATTCTAAAATTAATTCTTGACCATATTTAAGAATTTCATTTGTTCTATCCTTTCCATCTGCACTAAAACAATTTAAAAAAAAATTGAGAAAATTAAAAAAAAAAATCTCACATAACAATTTTTTTTTTCAAGAATTTTTCACAAAATATTGATAGAATTTTTCACAAATATTGTGGGTGCACCTGATAATTTTAAATGAATCTCGTATACATGATCGTTCTGATGGTGCCACACACAGTTCACATTTATTATTGATCGGTTTCGGATTCAATATCATATCATCTGTAACGATTATCGACAGAACTGGTAAACAATAATCAGCATATTTTTGATTTATTTTCATTTCAGTTGCAACCAATTGAACATTGTCACCGAATCGAATATGTGACGAAGGTTTTGCTAAATCAATTTCTTTCATATAATAACGATGCACAGTCTCTTTATCCGGTAACATTTTATCACCACTTAAAAATTCGTTAATTTTGTTCTTAAAAATTTAAAATAAGAAAATTTAATTTCATGGGGGAAATAATTGCACTATATATATTTTTGATGTGTATACTATATATGTATACGTACTTCCTCTTGTACAAATTCTTCATACCAATTTCCAACTTTAACAGGAAGAGAATATTTATTAATTGAATTCGAAAATTTTTTTGTAATTTTTTTCGTGTCCATTTTTTTGTTTTTTATAATTTTCCAACAAACAAATAAATGAAATTAATTTTTAATAACACAAGAAATTAATACAGATTATTATATAATCCCTGTATAAAAAAAAACGTTATAAACGATCACCATTTATCGTAAAAAGAAAATTGAATTGAAAAATGATATAATTTATAATTTTATATCTCGATTTTAATTGCCTACTATATATGTATAACCTTTTAATTTAAGTATTTTTAAAAAATATAACCGACAAATAAACAAAACAAAATAAAGATAGAATTAAGAATTTAAATTAAGAATCTTATAATCTTAACGAACACAACACACCATCATAATTTTATTTTATCTTCTTCTTCCGAATGCACCAAAACGATGCGTTAAACCAAGTCCAGCACCATAATTCATTTGACCATCGAATGGACCACCAAAATTACGTGATGCTGATGCAGTTGCATCTAATGTTGTTTGACGATTCTGTGATGTCCATAAATTTGCTTTACCCATCAAATCTAATGTTGTTGTATCAAATTTTGGTATTTTACTAACACCAATCGATGCACCATGACCAGCCATATGATTATAATCTAAACTGCCACGATATTTATCAAAATCGAAACCATTATTCAATTTTGTATTACTATGTTGTAAATTTGTATCAAAACGATTCACTTTATCATTAAACAGATTAATACGTGCATTCTCTGATATTATTTCAGCATTTGGTGTATAAGTTTTTGAAACAGATAATCCATGATCTTTTCTAAAGAAGAAAATTGAAAAAAAAAAAAATTTTTTTTTCAAATCGAAAAATTTACTATTTAATTTATTTTTCTTTAAGTATAAATTTTCTATATATGTAATATCCTTACATATTGTAATTAAGAAATCCACCATGTGCTGTTTCACCAGTTTTTGAATTACCAGATCCAAATACACCACCACCAATATTATGATCTGGTTCACCAAATGTTTTACTAACAATTATATTAGCATCTTGTCCACCGGCTGGATTTGTTGATACGCTACCATGGATATTTTGTCCGAAAGTATTTAATACAAAAATACAATCGATCACCAGAAAGTATAAATAAATTTTTGTTAATGATTTCATTTTTGTAAAAAGTAAAAATTTGTTGTATTCTTTTTTTCAATTAAATTTTTCACAATTTTATCTATACGAGTAACGAATCTTATTAAGTCTAAGAGTTAAGTCTTAGTATTTACTTTTTGAACGTAACTATTGAAATGATGATTTTTCTTAAATTGATCTCAACTTTTATATACTGCACACAATTTTTAATATGCGATGCAATGAACATCATTTAAAATTGAAAATTTCGTTGTAATTCCCCGACCAAAGATTTTGATTAATTGAAAATCAATCATTCGGTTGATTATTTTTCATTATTAAAATTTTGCAAAATTTACGTATTGATAAGAAAAAAAAAAAAAGAAAGTATGTAAGTTTGTAAATATTTTGTAAAAAATGGAAAAAAAAAATGTAGACAATATTGATAAGAAATGTTGTAGTATTTTACTATTATTGTGATGTATTAGTACATATAATTTTTTTTATTTATTTTCTACTATATTTTGCACTATTACTGATAATTCGTACTATGAACAAAAAAAAAAGGGTGATCATGTAATATCAAAATGTTATACAATATCGATAATTTACAATTTTTTGTTTATTTTAGGCCAATCTCTGGTCCAGAATGTGCAAAAATGGTTCAATGGAGAATTAGGTATACAATCACGAATTGCATAAGGATTTTGACGATAACGACAAGTATAAAAATAACGAACGGACTACATAAAATGTTTGAGAGATTAAAATGGATTGGCCATGTGATAAGATTGGAAGACGATAACCCAGTAAAACGAGCAGTCTTTAAAAATTTTGATGATAAAAAAGGGATAGACAGGCCAAGAAAACGATACTAGAATGATATTGAAGGCGATATACCTAGGAGGACTCGGTATAAAAGAGATCGAGAGAACAAGGTGTGCTATCGTGATTTCTGGAGAGGATTTCTTCTTGGTGGTCAAGGCTTGGAAAGGGCTGTAGAACTGCTGATGATGAAAAAATAATCTAATAAAGTTAATGATTTTTATCTTGACATGATGGTCAACTCCAAAAGTTACTCTAAAGCAAAATCTGTAAAATTTTAATCCAACCAATGATCATTTCATAACCAAGCTATTTTCATGGTTTGGTGGTCTTCTATCAAACAATACTGTAAAATAAATGTTAATTGTGGTGAGAATCTGAAAACAAACATGACCACTCCACTATGATGTTTATCTAGAAATAGAAAGTACTAATTCAATCACCCATTTAGATTAGATGTACATAATTGGTAATTATTTTTTTAGGGGGTTTTGGAATTTCTTAATACATATTATGATCTGGTCAACAAAGATCAACAAACTAATCAAAAGTTTGTGATTTTTTTCATTTATTTACGTTATTATTTTTTCTTTTCTTTCTATTGATTGCATTTTATCAGTTAAATTGAGCGATTTACGAATTAGTATTTGAACTATGACCGAATGGTAATTCTATATTTATAAATTGTATAGTATATCACGTTGTTTATCTAATTGAACAATAATTGAAAATTAAATAATTTCATTTTATTCTTTATTTATTTTTTTATAATCTTTAATATGCATCCGTATTATTTTGTACAATAAACGTGTAATTAAATGATCATTAACAGAATTACATTATAATGCACATATAGAGTAAATATATTGGTACTTGCATAACATTAATTAATAAAATTTTTAAGCGAACAATTAATCACATCGATGTAGTAACAGAAAAAAAAAGTCAATAAGGTTGAGTTTCAAAACATGTTGTGATACGATAATATCTACTACCTATTACACTTTGGATGCAAAACTTAAACGAGTACATTACTTTCAGTTTGTACATCAAGAAAATTTTCGATGCACTACATAATCGCCCATCTAATACGTCAAAAAATACGTTCACAATACATTTTGAAACTTTAAATATTAATTATCATAATTTTCAGTTAACGTTTACTAATTCAATAGCGTAACCAAAATTCAGCTTTCAAAGTGACAACAAAGACCGACAATAAATGTTTAGTTGTCAAATTTTAGCGACAACGAAACTACATAGCTACGACCGTCGTAATTCTCATTTGTGTATAAAACTTTGAATCGATACGGTTTTCAAATGTTTTGAAACTCACCCAAAAAATAAACTAAAACTTAAACCTAAAACGAATTAAACATAAATAAACAAATAAATGAAGTAAGATAGATGATAGAACGGTTATTTTGTTTTCCCATCGTTTTCATTTTTTTATTTTTTTGCTGTATCTGCAGTAGCAGTATTCATTGTTGCTGCTACCGAAGCTGTTGCTGCTGTTGAAAATCTTCTTCGATGATTATATGATGAATTATTATTATCGATTTTTGAATTTGTTATACATATACGTATTTGTTCGATAAGCCATTGTACACCATCATCTAATCCTTCACCAGATAATGCATTACTAGAACTTATATGCCATGGTTTATTTTCGATTTTTTCTAATCCAAGAGCTGCGTAAACATGCAAATTTATGTTATGATGAGCATGTAAATGTATGAAAAAAAAAATGAATGATACATAAATATTGTTTTGTTTATAAAAAAGAGTGACAGAGAGAGAGAGAGGAAGACAAAGATAGAGATATTTTCAGTTTATTTTATTTTTGAAATGATAAAAAATAAAAAAAAAATATATTACCGGCTGCTATTTTAACACTTGATAATGCATCTGGACAATCCATTTTATTTGCAAAAAATAATATTGGTAATCTTTTATCAATTATATCTGGATGCTGTAATAAAATTTCTAATTCATCTTTAACAACAACTGCATAATATGCGGGTGCAAGTAAAATGTAGAAAATTAAATGAAATAAAGTTAAAAGAAAAAATATATGTACATATGTATGTAATAATAATTTTTCTGTAATAAAATTTTTTACATACCAAGTCTCATTCTATCGCTCGAATCAATTACAAATACAATTCCCTGGCATGATTTAAAATGATGCTCCCATAAACTACGATATTTTCCGGCACCAGACATATCGAATGCAGTAAAAAATACTCCTTGATCTATTCAAATACATATGTATGTATAAAAAAAAAAATAAATGTAAAACGATGTAAAAAAAAAATTGTTAAAAAAGGATGAAAGAAAGTAAAATGAACAGATGAAAGTAATAATTTTTTTTTATTTTTTTCAAATTGAAAATCAAAAATAAAAAGTAAATAGACAAATAAATAAATTTCTTTTTCATGTTATGAGGAATTAGGATTTTTAGCGTTTAGGATTAGAGAAATAAATAAAAATTATAATAAAATAAAAATAAAAATGTTATGTAATGAAAAAGTGAAAGATGAAGAAAATAAATTATTCAAAAATATATTTTTGTGAGTAGTGATGTATTTAAATGATTTAAATGAAAGATTAAATAAGAATTTTATAATTTTTTATGCATGAATTTGCTGTTTTTATTACAGTGATTTTTATTTTCTATTAAAATCCTTAGATTTTATTATGTATGTACTGTTAAAAGGTAGTAGTAAGTATAAGGAAGTGAATTTATAAATTTAATTTTGAGTTAAAATTGTATTAAACGATTAAATTTCAATTTCTTTGTATATATAAATGAGCTGAATTTGAAAGTAGAATCGATGTGGTGCTAATACATAATTCAGCGTATACATTATTTTTTTGCTGAATTATAAATACATCAATGTAGAATCGATACATTTTGAAATTCAGCCACTCAGCCATTAATTAGGACTTTGAAAACGCATCAATACATCATCGAACATAATTCAGCACATACAATTTTTGAGCTGAATACAATACAATTTAAAATTTAGTCACTCATTTATTCATTAGGACTTTGAAAATGTATCAATACATCATCGAACATAATTCAGCACATACAATTTTTGAGCTGAATACAATACAATTTAAAATTCAGTCACTCATTTATTCATTAGGACTTTGAAAATGTATCAATACACATCATCGAACATAATTCAGCACATAAAAATTTTGTGCTGAATTATACATACATTCGATACTGCATCAATAAAATTTAAAATTCATCAATACAGGACTTTGAAAATGCATCAATACAGTGTATTGGTTATAATTCAGCGAATACAATTTTAAGTCTGAATTATAGAGATCAATGTAGGATAAATGTAATTTAAAATTCAGCCACTCATATATTATTACATATTTGAACATTCATCAATATAACAGTATAATTCAGCGCATAAAACTTTTGAGCTGAATAAATATAAATCGATACAGTATTGATGCAATTTTAAATTTAGTCAGCTATACTGTTATCAATAAATTTGAAAATTACATGATTGCGGTATCTATACAGGATACATATATGTACTCACTTTGAAATCTTTCAACACTAAAACCAACTGTTGGTACAATTATTGAATTTTTATTTTCTGGATTTTTAAAATGATTAACAATTGTTGATTTACCACTATTATTTAAACCGACAACTAATATGTTAACTTGTTCTTTTTTCAATTTTAATATACTAGCTAATTTATCAAAAATACCCATTTTTTTTTTTTTTTAATTATTTTAACAATTTTTGTTTTCATAAAAATATAAAATATAATTTTAATTAATTTTCACTTGAATAAATTGCAATTTAAAATGTTTTCCTTTTTTGTTTTAAAAAGTTTGTTTTTTTTTTTACGATTTTTGTCATTAAATTTTTAGTTTATATTTATCATTTTTATTTTAATTTCATACAAAAATAGAGTTATTATGTAAATATATACACTTTTATGTCCTTAAACATTTAAGGAAAATTGATTTTTTTTTTTTTTTGTACGTGAATGTTATTCAAAATTAATTTTGTCACATAAAAATCTAAAAAAAAAAAACAAAGAAGGAAAATGAAGGAAAATCAAACAATAATTCTATCTGTACATTAAATGGCTGTAGTTGTGGCCATGTAATAGATATATGTACACAGTGAATTTGTCAATAAATAATATTCTTTGCTTTGATGTGGTCAAAACAAAACAAAATATTTATGTATATGTAATGTTTTAAATGGTCAAATTGGGAATTTTATTTTATATTACATATGCACACTCTCAAATTTATTTATTTATTTACCCCCTGTGTGGCGTATTAATAAAAATTTCATTAAACATGATGACTGATTTTCTATTTATATACGAGTATTTATATTTCTATTTCTACTATCATTTATATTTTTATTTATATTTTTATTTATATTTTAATTGTTTGTTTAGGTTTGGGAGGTATGATATAATGTATTTTGGTTCACCTGTAGTAGTTATCATATAAAATAGACATATATAAAGAAAAAATAAAAAACAAAATTTCAGGACATACCAAAATAAAAAAACACACACACAAAAAAAAAATAAAAAAAAATAAAAATAAAAAATAATTAAATAAATAAAATACGACAGGTAGATTGTATTTGAGTAGAAAAATTATAAAATTCTCTGAGAATGTTAATTTAATTGTACATATTAACAATCAACGAGCACGTACATATGTAAAGGAATGTATAAATGTAAATGTAAATTTATTTTTGTATAAAAATGTGGACGTACAATTGAAAAAATAAAACACAACAAAAATCAAAAAATAAAATAAAAATATAAATACATATCAACAGCAACAACTCTACAAAAACTATACACAAAAACATTACCGATGACCGAATAAATGAAATTTTATAATTAAAATTTATATTTTTCTTATTTAATTTTGTTTTATTTTGTTTTTTTTTTTTTTGTTTTGTATTAGGATCATTTTTGTACACAGGATCACTGAATTAAAATGATGTGAAAATAGGAAAGTTATTTTGTACCATTTTTTTACAAAACACAATTTCACATGTACAATATACAATATTTTTTTTTTTTAATTTTTTTATGTGTTTATTTATATCCTTTATTTTTATTACATTACGTATTTCGTTTCGAATATTTGATTTGATTTAAATGTATGTAAATAATATTCAAAACATTATTCACTAAAAATGTAAAATGTAAAAGGATATTTAGGTATAGATAGTCACTTGTATTACAGTACAAAATAAAAAATAATGGTATAAGAAAATTAAAATGTATGACGAAAGGATTATAATATTTTAATGTTCTGTTTTTTTATCTATACGATATAGTGTATTTATTTTATTTTAATTTTTATTGTTGTTTTTATTGTTGTTTTCGTTCTGTTCCTATATCCTATTTGATTTAAATTTAAATTCACATTCGAATTTTTTTTGTGTGTACTATACTCACGTACAGGATTTTTGTTTTTTGTGTTTTTTTTTTTTTTTTGATTTTGAGATTTAAGTTAAATTTTATTTGTTTGCTTCTGTTTTGGTTTCCCATGTACTTAGAAATATTTTTTGTTTTGTGTGCGTTGTTATGGGTAACGATCAATGTAAATTTATATATACGAATGCTATAAATACAGATTTGGAATACGTATACATGCCCGATTCTAATATAGTTTGAAATGTTTCACTAAAACCGGGCATATCTTTTAACTTTTCTTTTTACTTCTCTTCCTAAATCTCAAATAAACAAGAGTTAAATGACCATCTTTGTTTACAAATGAAAATTTAGGTTAAAACATTTATCGGTTTTTCTTGTCTACACGGATCTAAGTTTCAATTTGAAATTCTTCTTCGTGCACGGCTACTACAGTGTAGTGTGGTAGTACATAACATAAATAAGAAAAAGAGAAGAGAAACTACTATTCATGTATCTTTCTACTTTTGTTTCTCTACTTATCTTTCTACTGTTCTTTCTCCGTCAATAGTAGTTTCCCTTCTCCTTTTCATGTTTGAATTATACATGATTATACACTAAACTGTAGTAGCCGTATACGAAGAAGAATTTATGATTAAAACAAGATCCGTGTATATAGAGAAATCTACATTTTCATTTGTATAAACAAACATGATTATTGAACTCTTCAATATTTGAGCTGTGGAAGACGAAGCAAAAGGGAAAGTAGATAGATACTAGAATAGTCGCTAAAAAATCATAGAAATTGAAATGTTGTGCTGTTAGAATAAAAAAAAAAAAATCAAATTAAAGTTTAAAATTGTAAATGTTAAACATATAGAGGGCGAAAAATTTAGATGTGCACTGGGCGCTCAAGATGTTAAAACCGGCGCTGTATACATAAATATTTACATATCACAATTTCTGATTGATTTAGTAGTACAGTGTGCGTTGCATATTTACGTGAAGATTCGTCAGATACACAATTTGTGTAAAGGAATTATATTATATTGACTAATTTCATTGGTATTTTTGGTAATATTTTATTAAAAAAAACAATTTGGAGATATCGGATCGAAATCATTTTGCTCATTCATTAATTTCAATGGCAATAGTGCTCTATACATCCCATTTCCATTGTTAAACCTTGTCCTCCTCTACAGTCCTTGTCCGACTCTGCTTGCAGGTGGTACGATTTTTTGATATTGTTGCTCTTCAAATTCTAGTACCATTGCTATGTAATGGATCTCATTTCTTCAGGCTCCACTCCACTGTGACAACGCTTCAATATAATTTTCTTTTCATCAACTTTCTTCCATCATGCAATCATTTACCTTGCAGCTTCAATTTTCGCATAGAATCAAAAAAAATCTACAAAATAATTGAAACAAAAATATTTAAAAATATATTTTTATACATAGAGATACATTGATATACAGATATTCTTATGTAACCCAATAAATATCGAACTTCAAATATAAGTAAAAATAAATTTTTACACAATTTTCTGATATGTAATAACACGTCATGGTGGATATACAATTTCAATTAAAATTACAATTCAGAATCAGAAAAAATAAAAAAAAATATAATTGAATTTTTTGATTAAATTTTACAACTTTTTTTATATGTAATAAACGTGTAAAAAAAACAAAAATAAAATTGTTTCATACAAATACGAGTAACAGAGTATGTAACGTTTTGCTGATGATTTAAATTATTATCTGAAAATTATATTCTTGAAAAGAAAATTACAATTTTTTTCAATAAGTTTCTCTATACTTATAACGTTACGTACATTATGTACTGTACATTTTACTTATATTTATCAAAATCTAAAATCAATTTCCTATCAAAATAATTTAATTTAATTAAATATTCTCATTTTGAAAATAAAAAAATACTTCATGTATGTAAGAACGAATTTCATTTCAAATACAAAAAGAAATTCTTAACGTTAACGTCACCGTCAAAACTTTTTGATGCGTTAAACCGTTAAACACAATCAAAGCAGACAGTAATTAATACAATGCATAAGAATAGAATAAAGAGAAAAAGCTTATCTCTTTATAGTCTTTATACTCTATAAATAAGCATGACAACTGACAGCGACAGCATTATTTGCTTTGAATGTGTTTCTGACATTAGCTGCGGCAGATTGGTTCTGCTGACTGACACCAGCAAATTTCTGTGAAATTGGCTACGGCATATAATCTGCTTTGACTGTCTTTACCGCCTGAAATGAATTATTTAATTGAATGACAAGAGAGAAGATGATTGTATTGAGCGTTAATGCATGCATTGATAAAATATAGACTGATTTATAAAATGCAAAGCTGCTGTATTGACATACACATAGACATACTTGATCCTGAAGGTGAACTGCACTGAATTCAGTATGTATCGATATTGCATATTGCATCTACATTGTACTTTGGGTTGTTAAATTCAATCTGAAGGTCTTTAAATTTTTTGACGTATCGCCAAAAGGGCGAAAAGGAGGGTCGTAGTGAGGGTGGAGGGGAAGCAGTTTATCTGATCTTCTTTCTGTAATACAATAGAAATAAAAAACATTTTTTGACATTATCATTGAACGTTTCATTCACGTCATCCACTACACTCGACACAAACATTTGAAGATTTAAAAATTTTCTCTTTATAATTATATGGTGAAGTCGTTTCGTTTGTGCAAAATCTATTTGAATTTCTCTACATTTGACATTCAGTCATTTATTTTTATTGACAGTTTTTATTACTAATAAATTAAAAACTGCCATTCGAACTTGAATATATCATTTGTAAAGTGTAAATGCAATGCAAAATGCAAAAAAAAAATAAAAAGAAATAAAAAAAATAAAGTAAAATTGAAACTAATTGACATTTTGGAATAAATAAAAAACATAATAAAGGCGAAAAAATAAAAAGTTTTCAATGTTTAGATTGAAAACTTTGTTAAAGAAAGTTTGAAAATTTACATTTTAATTGTCATGTATATAAGAAGGATGATATATGTATATAGGTATACTCGCATTCGCATAATGTAAAATTCACTTTTATATGTAAATTATAAGATAAAGAATATTTTTTTTTCAAATTTCAATTTTTTTTTTGTGTTTTCAAAATAATTTATCTTCTCTGGCATCTTGAAAAACCAACAACATATCATATCCTTTTCACTTATAATTTTTTAATTTATATACATACTTAATTGATTATTCGTTAATGTTTTTAAATGAAAATAATATTTCATAAATTTCATAAATTTTCGAAAAATAGAGGAAAATTCATTTTAAAAGAATAATATTCATAAGGGAAGAAAAGTAATAGCTTTAATGATTCTCTAAAATAAAAACTATTTATGAATACAGACACTCGATGTCCAGAATACGATATGTACATGAAACTATTTTCAAATACAATTTATTGTCGATGTGCAACAAAGCATGCATAAAATCATTGAAAATTTATACAGCATCGACTATAGAAATTAAAAAAACAGAAGAAAAACACACTACAAACAAAAAACATTGAAGAAAAATAAAAGAAATATTTTATATCAAAAGGATATAAGAATTTCTTGAATAATAATGTGGGTGGAATAATGTGCATATCTATGCGTATATAATCTGTATGGGTTTGGGTATATATTGCGATAATATATAATATCTATTTTGCATTTAATAAGTGGTATACAAGCATTGGTATGTTTCTGTTAGAAAATTGTGTCATGATTTACACATTCCAAAGAGAAATTTTTGTAGAAAAATGAACAAAATTAGAAAAACGTAAAACAAGACTAAAAAATATGTACATAGATACATATTCCAATGCCAATAAATACAAATTCTCTTGTACATTTATTTGTTTTCTTTAACTTTTCTTTTACATTTTAATTTGATCGCAAGAGGACTCATGTATTCTATACGTACGTATATTTATATTTGCATTTAAGCTACTTCCATACAATCGTCGCATCGCTTTTTCCGAATGACAAAATGACGTGAGCGATTTGTGCAGTTGCAGATAAATGTATATAAAATCATCATCGCTATAAGTTTGGATGAAGTTTTATTTGAAGTCAGTTTTTGTTGAAACGTTTTTAATAAAATCTATGCCATGCTATCGCTATGAACTGCCACTCTCTTACGACGAACAACGACAATGAATAACTTTCATGCATACTATCGTTGCACAACAATACAGACACTAGACAGAGAATAGCGAACGGATAAAATTCAAAATTAACACTGCGAATAAAGACGACTAGACGTTGTGACGTTGTGTTGTCATTCACACTACAATTTTTTTTTTTTATCATGGCTCGGTTCGTCGTTTGAGAAAAGAAGCCATACAACAAAAATGTGAAATATAATGACGAACGTATGGAAGTAGCTTCATATTGAATGAAAATAATTTTATTTCTTACTTTTCATAAGTATACTTATAGTTTGTACATGGTTGTAGATATTTTATCATCTTTCATATTTTTCACAATTTTCTTATATTGTTTTTCTTAGAGTATTATTATAAGAATTTTATATTGTATAGTTTTATAAAATGTTATTCAAGATTAAAAATTGCATTTTATTGCATTGAAAATTTTTCATATACAAAAATGTACATGTATGCATGAATGCATGTAAAATGAAACAGATTTTCTAACAGGATAACATAAACAAAAGTAAAGTAAAACTAAAATGATAAAAACCATAAAAAGGACTAATATAAGAAGAAGAATAAAATGTAATATGTACTTATGTACATAGTTGAAAATGTATCCTTTTTTCTCTCTTGATATGTACTCGTATATATGTACAAGAAGTCGATTACATTCTTAAACGAATTCTTACTCAACTTACAAACTTATAAGTATATACATTTCACATTGAAGTGAATGTGTATGTTGTGTTGTGTATACGTTTCTTATTTCATATTTTTGTAATCAGTTTTTACAACTAATAAATAATATAGAAAATTTGTGGTATGCATACAAAACCAAAACAACAGAATGATGCTTCTGTATGATCATTCTGTATGCTTGTTTCCATACATGAACAAGGTTCTGCACTTTTATAATAATATCGTGATGTGTGTGTGTGTACATCATGCAACATACTCCTGCAACCTGCATTAGATGAGAATGAATTTACATAAATAATGTACGTAGTTTTGATTTTCAATATAATTTACATTTTATTGGAAAATAAGTATTTGAAAATTTTTACGAAAAAAAAAAATTTGAAAAATAAAAATGAAAAAATATAAAAATTCTTTTACACACTAAATAATGTACTCTTGTTAATGCAGCATTTGTAATGGTTATATGGATTTGTGTATTGTATTATACACGTAACACATGTGAAATGGCAAAGATTTTATTTGTGTTTGCTTATTTGGTAGGTTTTCTTTCCAAGTGTAAATAAGTAGAAGTAGATATTTTAATAGATTTTCAATAACATAAAAATGCAAATTATACAAGAATATTTCAATATTTACATACAATAATCGAACAATAAATGATACATTTACATACAATTCAGACCAGATTACATCACATTCCACATTAGATTTTTCACTCCTTCTTCAAAAAATTCGATGGCGCGTATATCATTTTTACGCTCAGCCCAGATTAATCCAATCAGAGAGATATTTTGAGATTATGTCGTACTTCAAATCTCTCCAAGATGGCTATTAGAGCGAAAGTTATATTGAAAGCTCCATTTATCAATTTCATTATTTCTATGATATATAATAACATACGTTAATGTACGGTGAATTGCGTAAATAACAATCTCGCACGTAATCTGAGCTGAATTGTAAATGTACAATACACTGCAGTAAACAAAAGGATTGGGTGCATATATGCAAATTATAAATGGTATCTATATGTGCATAGAAAAATAATATTTATTATCGTTTTAACAACAAGAAAATTAAAATATCCTTCTACATTTTTTTTAATTTTAATATTTTCACATGAATAATATTGTATTCTCTCTGTGTTAAATGCAAGCATAGAATGCGATCAAACACTTATAATACATTCCTATGCATAATATATACGCATTTTCGTGTGTACTTATATATTGTATTTTCGTCGCATTTCATATTACACTTACATATACTTTCATATGTATGAGAAAAAGGAAGAAATTAATTTAAGGAAAATTTTACAATTTTCTAAAGAACAATGTACATATGTAATGGTAAAGTTGTAATTGTGATGAAATAATGATACGATAGCGTCAATTATTATGATAATGTGAAAAAGAGCCTCTCACACAAACAAAAATATACACTTACATACTTAATGTGTGCAATGATTTTACGTTGTTTTAAGAGCATTGTGTAAGAATTTTACTTATTATGTGCATCCTTATACAGGGCTACTGTTCTACTTTTGCTATATAAATATTTGAAGAAATCACAGATTCATAGATTTGTCGTTGTTCCAATAGCCTCTTTCGTTTAAACCTATATGGAAGATAAATAAATAAATTACCATTCATCTTACACTGGGTGAAAATGAATTTGTTAAAAAAACAAATAAGGAGATATACGAATTGTACGAGGATGTAGATGTAGTGACGTTCATCAAAATTGGTAGGTTGCGATGGCTAGGTCATGTTAACAGAATGATAAACACCAGCCCATGTAAATTCATCCTCTTTGCAAATATTGGAGGAAATAGACCGAAGGGGTGGCCAAGAAACAGATGGTGGGACGCAGTGAGAAAGGATCTAGATAAGCTACAAATGGGCGACTGGAAAAAGAAATCCACAGATAGAGAACAGTGGTGGCTTTTCCTTGCAGAGGCAAGGGTCCTCTTAAGGACTGTATGGCCGTAGCAGAAGAAGACCATTCATCTTACACAAAATCAAGTTTCAAATCAATACAAAACAATTTGAATCTTTTCAATTTTCTACTATCGTGTCTTTGGTAAATTTAATTACCTATTAACATCCACTAAATTTATTTTTTAAATTACAAGTTACTCATAATGAGAATTAATAATCAGAAAGAATATGTACTCATGAATTAATAATATTAAAATCACGATTAAATAAACAATTTGTTATTTGATTTATGCTTTGACTACTCATAAGCATCGAATTATTGTCAGTTTGTCGTTGCCGGTTTATTAAAAATACCCTGTATTATGTATGCATTTCAGACGTGTATATCATGTATCCTTTTACCTTTATAATTATATATCTATTATATTTTATGTGTAAAATAAATTAAATTTAAATTGTATATGTATACAATATTTACAATGAAAAATTATAAAAGACTCCACACATTACATATACAATCAGTTGCACAACCTGAAATATTATATGTGAAATAAATTATGTATCGATTTGTCAAGTGTTTCATATAATAATTTATACTAAAATTTAAAATTATTATCATACCAAAATCATTGATTTCACGCTAAATTCTTTCAGTCGCACTATTTAGTCAGTCGTCTTATTATTCGATAGTCAAATTTGTATGAAAAATTTTTAAACTTTTATCACATAGGTTATAAAGATAAGATTTTCATCTCAGTGGTTAAATTTTTTTAACCTTCAGATATTTTTGGGAACTATTGTAAGATCACGCACACACACACACACACACACACACACAAAGTTTTAGATTTTATAAATAATGACCTATATATGACGATAGTCTACCGTAGAACAGACGGTATCAAATCAATTGATATATTCGTTGTGAATATGATCATTATAATAACTTCATTTTAATCTTCATTTGAGCACAAGTTAGTTCGAATGAAATTTCAGGAAGTTCAAATGGTGAATAAAGATGAAGATGGTGAATTGGAAATTTTCACTATAGTGAAAATAAATTAAAACAAAAATCGTATAATATGTAGACATCAGATTGTAAATTGAAATTGACATCAGTAAAAATTGAAATTGTTAATAATTGAAAAAATGTGTCGTGTGTTAGGAGATTTTTGAATTATTCGCATTTACACGAATAAAGACCGAAAGAATGATCATTGTTTTTGTTATCTTTCGTCTATCATATTAGTAAGTATGTACATACTTATATTATATTTAGTTGAACAATATGATAAAAATTATTAATATACAATTGATTGTATAATGTATGGGAGACTTTAAGTTGTGCATATTTAAACTTTAAAATATTATGTTCTGTTTATATTATAATTTTTTAACTAAAAAGCAAAAGAAAAAAAAAAAATAAATATTTAATGTGTGTTTTATACTAAGTATCATCATTGTATTTGCGCAAATTTTAAAATTAATTATACAAAATTTTATTATACTAAAATCATATTCGTTTATATCTTCATAAATACTTAGCATGCATACCAGTACGTTTATAATAAATACCTGTAAACATAAGAAACGACAGAGACCTAATAATAATAATATAATTTAATAACAATATACATACACTCATATTACATTATGATATAATTTTTAAACGTAACACATATACATATATACCTAATTACCTTTTGCCATACTTGTATACAACATATTCATGTAATATGATAAAAATAATATTTTAAATATTTTAACTAGAATACGTTACGTTACATAACTTACATATAAGTGTTGTAAGTGTATGTATGCGTATATACTCGGATATTCGTTATATAATAAAAAAAATACAGAATATTTATAAGTAGATATACATATGCATACGTATGTTATATATGTATGTATACCAATTGTATGTATATTTTGTTTGTATGTAATGCATGCAAATGAAAGCAAATATCATATTACAATATTTATAAAGTTATCAATTTTATTCGATTAAAATTTAAAATGAAAATTTATTGTTTATTTTAAAATACAACACAACACAAGTATCTACATACTTACATACTAAATAAATGTACAAACGTATAAACAAATATAATGTGATTGTTGTGACTATGAGGAACCTTTGAGTGAGTGATGAGTAAGCGTACGATGTAGCGTACGAATGGGTATGATTCTTGTGTGTTCATGGACAAGAAGAGTAACTCTTATATGATAAGAGTTTCAGTAACGCGAACGACTAACGGTAGTTTTTATTTTATTTTAATTTGTTTTGATTGATTTTTTTTTTGTTATATTTTTTTTAAACAAAAATTTAAAAATTGATTTTTCTTATTAATTATAATTTAAATGTGTAATGTAAAGTACCTATGTATGTGTGTAAATCAATAATTATAAATTGAATTTTACCAATTTTTTTTATATATATACATATGCCATTTAAGTTAATGTAGGTTGTACCTACATGCCTACATGTACATCTACGTAACTTTTAAAAAAAAAAAAAATAAAAATTGTGTTATTAAATCATATATGTAACAACAGAGAAAAATATCGAAAATAAACTAAACTGAACTAAAAAAAAATATATGTAATAATAATTAAAAGGAAAAATTTTATATAGTATATTTTCCTAGCCCTGTTTATGCAGGCACAGCAATATGATCGGCTATATGGCAAATGTGGATGATTTAAAAAAATGAAATTTGAAATTTAAATTGACGGTGTAGAAATTGTATCTACAAAATTTCGGGCAATTTTTTTTGGATGGTAATAGCTGTTTTCGATTTAGCAATTTCAAGTATTTGCAAGTTTATTCTACATGTGAGAAATAAAATGAAATCTACAGGTAAATGTCTGTACTCACAGCCATCCAGCCAGCCAACGCAGTCATCTACTCGCAGCTATACTCATGATAAATTTTTCAAGTAGCTGGAACTGGTAGTAGATGCAACTAGTTACGAAAAATTTTTGTGTCGTTCGTTTTAACAAATTTATCCTAGACACATTTTAGTACTGGTAAGTACTTGAAATTGCCAAATCGAAAGAACATGTTATGTGTTGGCCCGTGTAAGTAAGCCTAAGCATATATTCAACAGCCACCACACCACACATTCATGTACAGTATGTACGTCTACCCACTACCCACTACCCACTAAAACGCGAGCGTTTGCTGCACCTGCACCATAATATTGTTTTCTTTTTATTATTATTACATTATGTATCAATTTTTTTTTTTTTTATAGACTTTTTTTGTGTTTTTTTTTTTTATTTACTTTTTTATTATAAATTTATTAAATTTTAATTGTATAGAACTTGAAAAAAAAATATACATATATGTATTCTATTATTATTATGTGGAATATTAAAAATAACGTATATTTTACACAATCTATCTCTATATTTATTTACATTCCTTTCTATCCCGATAGTGGGATTTTGTACAATTTTCTTTTATCTAGTACTACTACTCATTTAATTTATTTAGACAAATTTTTGATTCTACAATAATTTAGCCAATTTTTGATTTGTAACGTAAATAATGGTACCATTTGTATTTACTATAGTTTATAGTACATTAAATGATTTGATTTATATAATATGGTACATAAATACGAGTATATGTACGTCATCTATTTTGGATTGTTTATTTATTTAAATACGAATTATAGAGAGTAAGTGATCCCATAAAAAATATCCATCTCATTTTTTGATGTGTATACTTTACACAAACCTTTCGATTGCGAATCGGCCGAATTATGGTGATACTGGTGGTACGGTAATAGTATAGATCAAAGTAATTGGAACACTCTATGTTGGTAGTATACATTAAGTTATGTTTATGTATGTGTATGGTAAATGTATATATATATATACGTTTGATTATATCGTACAACAGTTTACAAAAATATGTAAAAAAAAAATCTGCATAATGATGTGTGTACGTATGTATTTAAATTTTATTGTGTGTGATCATTCTTTTTCATTTTTCTTTTTTATTTTTCTTTATGATATGCTTATATTTTTTTTCGCTGTTAATTGCGATATATACGTGTGTGTGTGTGTGTGTGTGTATGCGTGTATGTTTGTATGTAAATAATGCGTGTATTGTGCAATATTACATACGTGTATATGCACATATTTTACTTCTTTCCTGATAGAATTTCTTGATATATATTTGTCTGATTTAACTAGAACTAGAGACTATTATTGCCTTTTTCTTCTTTTCCTCACTCTCTCTCTCATTCAATCTCTTTCACTCTCTTTCACTCTCTTTCTCTCGTTTATGTAGACATTATACATTTTACGGATAATTTTAATTTGATTTGAATTATTGAGTAAGAGTTAAGTGACTTATTTGACGTGAAGTAGCAGTTTTCCTTTTATTTAAATTTTCTTTCGCATATCGTATGATTTTTAGTTAAATATTTTTTGGCTGTGGTTGATAATAAGTGAATTAAAAAAGAATTTATTTTTTACTGATAAAATATAAATATTTATAGTGAAAATTATATTAATTTGAAATAATACCTATACATTTATACATATAGAAAAAAAGAAAAAAAAAAAAAAATCAAATATGTCATTATCTAAAATAAAAGTGAGTATTTGTCAATTGTGTTTTAATGAAAATTTACTAAATGAATGTATAATTTGGGGATGCAATCATAAATTTTGTTTTGATTGTCTCTATGTGAAAAGTTTTGATTATACATTGGACAATGTGAATTTAAATAGTATGTGTCCAATATGTATGAAATATTGTGAAATGGTTACAATAATATCAAATATAGAATCAAAAGATACAATATATCCATACTATAATGATATAAATAAAATAAAATATTTAATGTCAAATAATCAAATAAATTCTGTAAATGATTTAATTGTTACATATTTTAATAGTGAATCATCATCATCAATTTATATTGTGCATAGTACAATGATTACTTTTGATTATATTGTAAAAACATTTTATTATTCAAATACTATAAGATTTGAACAATTTTTTGGATACATTAATTATATGATGAAAATGTTAATTTTAAATCATCAAAAATTAAATATACCACCGATAATGAATTATCTAAATGATAAAGTTTATAAATTAAAAATTGATATACCGGAATATTTAAATTGTTATGTAAATTTTCATACAATAAAATATCTAACAACGAGAAATGATGCCGAACAAATAATAATAGATAATGATATTCAAATGAGCACACGAGTAACTGCTAATAATATATGTATGTATTATAATAATTTGTACACATTCAGTAAAGTTGATGCCGCTAGATTTTGAAACGAAACATTCCGATAATGATACTTTAGAATGTCCTCTTTCAAAATCTGGCCCAATAATTTTCATGTATACAAATTTTATTAATTTTTCTTTTGTTTTTTGGATCTTATAGTAGGCAGTAGTAGCAGTAGTAGCAGTAGTAGCAGTAGTAGCAGTAGTAGCAGTAGTAGCAGTAGTAGCAGTAGTAGCAGTAGTAGCAGTAGTAGCGGCAGTGAGGATGAGCCAATGCAAGAAACTGATGAGCAAGAGGAAGAAGAAATTGGGGAAGAAGAAATTAGTGAGGAAGAAGAAGAAATTGGAGAGGAATACGAAGAAGAAGAAGAAATTGGAGAGGAATACGAAGAAGAAGAAGAAATTGGTGATGGAGAAGAAATTGGTTATGTAGTAGAAATTGGGGAGGAAGAAGAAGTTGATGAAGAAGAAGAAATCGAAAAAACTGATATTGCAACTGCGGGAGAGGAGAAACTGATGTGAGAAAGAAGAATGAAGTGAGTATGAACGATGAAACATTTATGAAAAAGACGAATTTTCAAATGAAATTTCCATTGATTTTGTTTGTTTGTTTGTTTTGAACTATTTACAGATTATCGCTAAAGGACGAAATACATATACACATTATATTATTTTAGAAAATATTATTTGCTAAAATATACTTAATACGAATATATACAAATTAAATTTAAGAAAAATAATGTTAAGAGTTATGTATACTTCCTTTTTTTTTATATTTACATGTATTTTATTATTATTTTTATTTTATTATAATTATATATTTTATTATTAAATAAAATTGATGAATTTATTTTGATTTTGTTTTCATTATTTTGTTGTTGTTCAAAACCAATAGGATTAATAATTATCGAATTTCCTATTTGATATTCAAAAAAAAAAGGCCAAACAAAAAATTAAAAAACAATAATTTTCCATGCATTTAAAATCTTTTCACTAATGCATCAACACATTAAACCACAGTGGTTACGGGGGGGAAATATTCTTTTTCCATGAAATAACAATCGTATTTACCAATCAAGATTATCTTTTATCTGAGATAAAGTGTATTCATAAATCTCGATTATACACTATCCGCTATATGTACATTATACACTATCAGAACCTACAGGTTTGAACGTTCGAACGTTTGATAACCTTGTCATTAACAGCAACAGCACAGCATTCACTTATAATCATTACACCATATTACTTACTACCTCTTTTTCAATTTATAATATAAAAATATTAACTTTCACCTGACATGTTTGACGCTTCAAAAACAAAGTTCGAAAATACATTTTATCTATAGCTTGATGAATAAGCTGGAATTATACTCGGCTAAAATATACCTGACTGATAATCTTGGTTAGTGATTACGACCCTACTTTTTCAATTATAACTGCTGTCAATTATTGTATATTGTGTGATTAATCAGTAAAATGACTAAAATGCATGTTCTCTTGTTGTGTCAGTTATTGTTTTGTTCAAAAATTAAACCATATAATTCATCATATCATAATCAGCACTACAGCCCTTGGTGAACCTTGCCTTGCTCCAAGATCAGTTTACATCCTTCTCTATCCTTGCTCTCTCCTTTCAGTTCTCTACATGCAATTTACAGATCACCAAACCATATAATTTGTGATCACAAAATTTTTTTGTACCTATGTATATACTGATTTACGTATATAGACAAACACATGTATACATACATTCATTATAAGGGTATCATTCGTATGTTTATGGGTCCTTTTAGCGACTAATTTACATGAAAAATCTATTTAATAATGAAGGTATGTATAATGGGAATTATATAATTTTTATTAATTCATAAATTAAATCGTAGAAATGAAATCAAAATAAAAAAAAAAATAAATGAAAAATAAAATAAAATAAAAATTTTTAAAAAATAATTATCTACGTATGTATCAGGATTCTTTATTTTTCTAAAAGGCATTGAAATTTTGAATAACATTTTTTTACATTTTCTAACAAAATGCTAGGTCGATTAGGTCGGTTCCAAAATGTTGCCGCCCCAGTCAGCTGCCTATGTTACAAATGCGTAGATTCCGTCCTGATTATTTTTCTCCATATAAATTTTGTAAACAAATCAAAAATTATAGAATAATAAAAACGTGTACAAAATGAACTAAAAACATAAATAAAATAATATATCTTCCTTGTGATGATAAAAAGTGAAACGAAAACATTATAATTCCTCCTATCCTGGCATAAATAGCTATATGTAATTATTTATAATATTTTCCATTTGAACAATCGATAAATTAATTAATTTTTATTATGTTCCACCTTTACATTAACTTTGTTATTTTTTTTTATTTCTTTTGTCTATAATAAAACAAATAAAAAAAAAATATTAAAATCAGATTAGAATTAGAAATTAATGACCATTCAAAAACAAACAAATTAACAAACAAACAAAATTAAAGAAAAAATAAATAAATGATTAACAAGAAAAAGACAAAACGGATAATAACAAATATAAAAAGGATGCTTTAATAAAATAATGGCTATCTATATATACGTATGGCTTATTATGTAGTATAACATTTAATTTATATTGTGTATTGTTTGATTTAATGGGCCGCCGTAAGTTAAAAATTGTTTACTGAAAACTGAAAAAGGAAAATGATCATTAAATGGAGAAGTTACAATAATATAGATAATCTACGAGTGTGTACGAATAAATATATCTATAGTATAAATGTATGAATAGTTATATAGTGCTAATATGAGAAAAGGAAGATTTAATGAACAAAACAAAAATATTCTCGTAGCAGTTAATCTAATAGGCATTCTCATTACTGAATACTATATCATATAAGTAGAAAGAAATATTTATTTGCTACCTACTGGAACCTACAAATAAATGAAAATGATGTGTAAGCATTTATGCTAAGATTTTTGTGCCTAATTTATGATTGTATAAGTATGTATATATTATGTACTAGTGTGTGCCTGCGACTTCGTCCGCATTGTCATAGAGCTATAAAACGAACCACGATGTACAGAATAAGGTGAGCCCGAGCGAAGAAGCTCTTTGTAAAGCTTTACGTCATTACGTCATTTCTATCGAGTTTGTAATCCAATTACCACGATCGACCACGATTATCAGTTCATTTAGAAGAAAAACTTTTCATAGATTTCATAGATTTTTTTCAGACCTTCATCTGTTTAACCCAAATTTTTATTGTTTTAAATAATTAAATTTGAAAAAAAAGTAGCCTTATTTGTTAGGCGAGAGGAATTACTCTTTTAGATAAAAAAAAAATTCCATCGAAATTCGCTCAGTCGTTTTCGATATTACCCTGGACAGACAGACAGACGCACCAAATTTATATTTATAAGATTAAAGAAAGAAACTTAATTTCAATTTTTATGAAAATTCGATTTTTTAAAAAGTCAATTGAGCTTCAGTTTGGTTAGAATCTAGGCTAAAAGTCAATATTCATCAATATGGCAGTTGCAGTATGCAACAGTAAGGCATCATTATTGCATCACAATTTGATGTTTAGGTTCTTGAAGCTGATTTATGCATCGATGCCAAATCGATACATTTTAAAACCTTAGCTTTTTGATATTCAACCATAGTTATATATTTTCGAATTTTTTCTTAAATTTAAATTCTTTTATTCATTACAATTTGCACAAAAATAAAATTACTATACATAACAAACAAGAAATACATAAAAATCAAATAAAATTATTCTGTAGCATTCTGTAGCAAAGATACAAGTACAAACGTACATATGTACATATGTACATATATATCTCTAAATAAATAATATATAAAAAGGACGAAATGAATAATTTAAATAAATAAAATTATGATTAATATATACGCACGTGGTTATACATGTACTAATATCAATTTCTTTTATTAATCATCATCCTTTTACATAATTTTCATTTTAAATTTTTCAATTTGAAAATTTTAATTTGACAGAAACAAAAAAAAAACATTTTTTGAAAGTTAACAACACTCTTATAAAATGTAAGAGGACACATGTACGTACAATATAGTGAACTACTTATGTATATGTATGTAGTAATAAAATACTTATATGTAAGTATTATAATAAAAATGTTATACGCGATGTGTATAAAAATTAAAATTTTTCTAAATTTTAACAAAATTATATTTAATTTAATTCATCCAATCACTATACATGGCATATGTATGCTTTCAAAATTTACATACTAATAAAAAAGCATAAAATAATTTACACAATATTACAAAAAAATACAAACATACGTATATATCTAAGGATATTCTCGTAATGTTGTATAAAATTAACCTGTTATTGTGATAAATTTTCAAAATTTTTCAAAATTTCTTTAAAGAAAATACATACAAATCTTTTTTTCTCTCTCTCATCTTCAAAAAATTTCAAACCAAAAAAAAAAAAAAAAAGAAAAAGAAAAATTATTTTTGTTGTTGTTCATTTTATCGTTTTAAATTCATTTAAAAATTTTTTACATTATCATCATAATCACTTTCATTTTTATATTATTATCATCATCGCATCATCATCATCATCACAAATAATATCATCACGTTCAAAGAATGAATCTTATTAAATGTCATCCTAAATCTAAATACACATATACAAGCCGTTTTTCTTTTCGTATATAAGCAAAGATACTAGGCACAAACTAACGCACATAAAATTTGTTGTTCTGAAGAAATGAAAAATATATATCAGGTCATTCAAAAAGTTCGCAGCCTAACGCATACGTGACATTTTTAGAAACCAAAATTTTTTCGTATTGGCAACACCAGTCCTTCATATGAACGTACCATAAATTCCAGGTCGATCTGTCAAATAGTTTAGTTTAAACAGTTGATTAAATTACAGGTGCTTGGCTTGTTTTCAGAAAATGGATAATTTAAAAAATCGTGCGGTGATTGAATATTTGTTTAAAAAAGGATTAAGTGGGAAAGAAATTTTTGATGTTACGGTAAACGTATTAGGAGACAGTGCTCCTTCATATGAAACTGTAAAAAATGGGTTGCTCTATTTAAACACGGCCGTACAGACATCAATGATGATCCACGTTCAGGACGTCCAAAAGCAGCAACCACGCCAGAAATTATCGACAAGGTTTATGATTTAGTTTTGGAAGATCGCGGAATAACTGTGGTTGCTTTAGCTGGGGCCACAGGCATCTCAACTGGATCAGTGCATAGTATTTTAACCAGTGAATTAGGTATGAGAAAATTATTGACAAGATAGGTGCCGCATTCGTTGAGATCAAAAACGCATTCGAGTGAAGCTTTTTCAAAAACATTTGGGTCATTTTCAAAAGGATAGAATTGATTTTGAGCGTCGATTTGTAATCATGGACGAGACCTGGATTTATTACTATGATCCTGAATTGCGACAACAAACAGCAGAGTGGACCGAGACCGTCTGTTCGGCCCCAGAGCAGCCAAAGCTCTCAAAATCTTCAAAGAAGGTTATGGCATCAGTTTTTTGGGATGCAAAGGGGATTTTACTAATTGATTACCTTCAGACGAGTAAAACGATAACAGGAGAATATTATTCAAATCTTTTAGACCAATGAGACACAAAAATTCGGGAGAAGAGACCAGGATTACAAAAGAAAAAAATCATTTACCACCAAGACAATGCACCAGCACACAAAGGTGTCCTTGCAATGGCCTAATTGAAGGAACTACACTACGAATTGTTGAAGCATCCACCATATTCACCAGATCTGGCTCCATCTGACTTTCATTTATTTCCAAATCTCAAAAAATTCTTACTTGGTAAGCATTTTTCATCAAATAAAGAAGTCATAACGGCTGTCGAAGAGTACTTTGGAGGTCTCGAGGAAAATCACTTCAGGCAAGGGATCAATGAATTGGAAAATCGCTGGAAAAAATGCATTGAGCTTAGGGAGGAATATATTGAAGATTAATTGTATTTTGGCTCATAAATTCATACTGCCTTCATTATAAGGCTGCGAACTTTTTGAATGACCTAGTATGTACATTTCACACATATATGTACATTTATTGTAATAAATACGTAATATAAAAGCCATATAAAGGCATATTTATATTCAGATTGTAATTTTGTTCTGTGATTTGTACAAAAAAATACAATTTAATTTATGATAAAGATAAGTGTATGTACATGTAGGTATGATACATTTCATTTCATTTCAATCACATTTTCACATCACATATATTATGAGTATATGCCCATGGATATATGATATGATATGAAAAATCTATAAATGTGATACATACATTAATAAATAATTCAAATTCATTATTATACATACCTAATTTTTTCAGTATTTTAATCCTGTTTATTTTCATAATAAAATTCTTAAAATTTTCCTATTAAAACTTGTCAATATTCTACGATTCTAAGAATATTTAAAATGTGAAATATGATTAAAATTTAAAATTTTTTTTTTTGTATTCATTTTTATTTTATAATTTGTACTATATAATTATAATGTATCTTTATGTACATATACTTGTTTTTACTCTATCGTATATCCTTTTGAAAATATAATGTAAATTTTGATTTACGCTATATTTTATTCATGTAGTATAGATTCTTTCAAAATACTCGTATGTACATTAATAAAGTGATTTGATATGTAAACACAAAATATGTATATGTGTGTATACATTACTCATGTATGTGTGTTTTTATTAGATTTGAAAAGAATTTTTTAAGTACTAAAAATATTTCTTTACAAAATTTAATATCCTTTTTATTATTATCCTAAGAAAATTTGAAAAAAAAAGTATGCGTCATTTGTTTAATGTAATTTGTATGTATACTTACATATATTACATCTTCTTAGTAGGTAACATTTTTCGCTCTCTCTCTCTCTCTTTTTTTGACATAAATTTTTTGTTACCAATACACATATATATAGAAGGTACCTATACTGTATTATTTATTCATGAAATTATCAAGTTAATTCAAACATTATCATATATGTAATTTTAATGAAAAATGAATTATGATGCTATGCGACAAATTTTCAAGTAAATACACTTAAAATGAATGAAATTATATAAACTTTTATTCTAGTCATAAGTCACCTATACATATACGACAAGTCACATGTATATAATATAATATGTGTGTACAAGTTAAGTCGTTTATGTCTTTTACATATACGAGTAATATTTTAATTTTAATTTTATTTATCCTATTTTATATGCTATTCATATATACGTATATTTATTACAACATATCCTTTATTAGGTATAAATATCATCATAAAATTGAAATGAATTTTTCTTTAAATAAAGCACACACAAACATTTAATATACACACTCGTATGTAATATACATATGTACTCATATATGTATGTGATATAAATTTCTGATTATAACGCTTTAATTTATACAAATTAAAATAATTCAAATGTAATATTTTTATAATTTAATTTTTGTAATCGAATATATCATATCATACGAGTATATCTCTAAAACAATAAAAAATATTTATAAACATTGAAATAAATATGTACGTACGAAATGAGTACATATATGAATGTGTGATTTTATGATTTTCTTTATTCTGTTTCGAAACAACTAAGTAATATCGAAAACTAACGAAAATTTCTTTATTGTCATTTAAATATAAGACAGAGTTCAATGAAGTTCATGATATTATTATTTAAATTTTAATTCAACATTCGGAAAGAATTTTTTTTTTTTGTATTTCTACAAATTTCTAATTTTGTATTTTTGATTAAGGATTAAGTTTAGGGATTTTATAGATAGTAACCCAGAATAAATTTACCTATAAGTGTTAGTAAAGTTTATGAAAAAAATGAAGATTTTTATTGAGAGCCAGTATGATGGACCTAACAACAACCAAACATATAATTGGAGGATATCTGCATAAAATTCAATTGATCAGAGAGATGATTGAATCAGATGTTAGTCTCAAATAAATTATTTGGGCATTGGATATGGATGAATAAATCAAGAAATTCCAAACCGCACACATACTAGATTAAATGAAGCCATATATTAAGTGGCTATACAGTTAGGATCATATTTGATGCTTACAATTTGAAATTTAAAATTTTGGATTAGGAGAGAAAAAATTTTCCTTACAGCTAAGACAACTAAGGTCATTTTAAACTGAGAAAATTGTAAATTGAAAAGCATGCGCTATTGACTTAAATGACTCGAGACCATTTTATCTAGAAAATCAGAAACAATTCAGGATTGTAAAATCAAAAGAAGAAGAGGATTAAGAGCGTAGTAAGACATTTGTCGCTATTCCCATTTTGCGTTAATTGTGTTCAAAATGCAAATTTTGTATTCATTTGAGAATCTTCTTCGCCTTAAGCAATTTGCACTTCACGATAGTTGTGCTTCAGCTATATTTAAAAGCATGTTAAAGTAAGTATAAGATATTTGATGTGTTAGTATTTGCGTGGGTATAAAGCATCATTCTGATAAAGGACTTTTTTTTTTTTTATATAAAAATGAATATTATCAGTTGACACTAACAATAATAATTGCTGGTATTGTTCAAAATTTGTTTTTAATTTCTATTTATCACATACACGTACATATACATACCTACATTGTAAATTGAAAACTAATTGAAATTGAATATGTATATGTATGTAATGTAAGTATGTTTTATCACATTTTTATTAAACGGAAATTCGTGAATTTTATTTTATATTAGGAAGAAATTTGTGACTCATTAAATATTATAATTAAATTTCAATTCAGTCAGTTAGATACAAATTCAAATAAATTTTTGTATTTGAATAATGTGTACTACATAAGTATATGTATCTTGAAATATATTTGTATGTCTAAAATTTATATCACGACACATAGTAAATTCAACAGAATATTATTTAAATTTCATATGCGCATAAAATAAAAGATTCTGTATATGTAAACTATGATATATATTTGTGTGGGATCCATTGGTTTTTAATACATATCTCTGATTGGAATATGCTTTTAGATAGCTTCTAGATACACAAACACAAGTAGGTACATCGGTAATATTATTTTTTTTGAGAAAAAAATAATTCTACTGGCATTAATGTATTTTTCATTTATTTTGAAATTTTAATATATAAATACAATTATTATTTAAATTTGTATTTTTGTTTATGCTATTCATCCAGGATACACAAATTATTTTGTTTTGTTATTTTGTAATCAAAAATCTATTCATTGTAATTTATGTGTATACGCATACATAACTATATACTCTATAGTCAGTGGCGGATATTCTGATTAAGCACTCCCCGCCCTGGGTATCACTCGAAATTTCAAAATGAAAATTCAAAAATGAGTACAAATAATGTGTAGAATACTACTCGTATAGCTTGTAGTTGTAGCTCATGTTATAGTTACTGTTGTTATAGAAAATGTTGTTAGTTGGTTTTCCGTGTTTTGTCATGTGCCATATTCGCATTATACTAAAAGAGGAAATCAACTTTTCTCAAGAATGAAAATACGAGTACACATGATGTGTAAAATACTACTCGTACTAGGATAGCGTATACTAATACTAATAATACTAATAATAATACTAATAATACTAAAAGTTCCCTAACAACAGAAGATTGATATTTCTTTATTTTTAAATAGGTTTAAACAGTTCTTTACATTTTCGAATAAAAAGTTTAGTCAGTTCATCGCCCTCCCCCCTTTCACAAATTTGCCACCATAGACAGTCACCCATGGCTATGTTGCCTATGCGTAAATCCAGCCCTTATTCTACTACCTAAATGAATAAGAAACATCAATGTTTTTGTACATACATACGTATACGTAATCAAAACATATTCACCTATCTAATATGTCCATTGAATATTAATTTTTGTATGTATCTAGGCCATATAAAATGAAAAAATAATTTTGTTGTTTACCTCTAACTTCATGTTGTATTCAGTTTCAGTTCAGTTTTAAAAATTTTAAATTCTTTCTTTAAATTCAACTTGGTTGGGTGGTTGATTGGTTGTTTTATTGGTTGGTAGTTTTTATTCTTTCATAAAATTTTTGATCAATCAACAAGAATATTATATTTTTTAGGAACCGACCTATTAAAAAAAATTTTTCTGTTTTGGTGTATAAATTCATGTTCTCAAAAGTGGTGTGTACAAACATACTTGTGTATAAAAAAAGGAATAAATACATTTATTTAGTTACATACATAAAGATTTATCCGATGTATAATCTTTTAATTTTCATATTTATTTTTGAATTATATATTGAACGGGTCTTCCAATAGGGACTTTTCGACCTTTGATAGTTGATATCATAGCCATATTGTTGAAGCTACATCTGATTTATGTGTCAGAGTCATGGAAAATTGGAAATTTCGGATGCGTGCCCACCACCCAACGAAGCCGCGGCGGACATTTAAACAATTTTATATTCCACACATATAATGACATTGATAGGGCTTTTGAACGAATAAAAAAATTCGATGATATCTCACATACATTTTAATTGATCTTCGTAACTTTCTAAAGGTTAGAAAAAAGTTTGATTAGATAGAATGACGGGAGTTTCGAATGAAATGAACAACTATATGCCACACTTCACAGGGCTGTTTCGTCCTCATTCATACTGTAAATGTAAAACTGTAGTACTATATTTACATACTTACATAATGTACACGATCTGTATAATATTTTGTAAAATTTTCGTACTAAATTGCTATCAAAAAAAATTATATTTGCTGCTATTTTGCTGTTAAATTTTTGAGGAAAATTCATATTAAGGTGAATAGGTGAATTAATTACAGAAAAATACTTTAAAGATTAAACAAATTTTACTAACTCAATTTAAATTCTCTTCTGCAATATTTGCTAGCTAAATATTAAGTGCGAAGTGATCAAAACACATATGCAAGTTCTTTTATTTTGAAATAAAATAATTTTGTAATATTTTTATATATATAATAATTTTTGATATTATAAAAATTTTGATGAGTTTTCAAAATATATTTTCCAATTTAAAAACTTTTTCACTTCTCAATGAACAAAATTCACAAATAAAAAAAGGACAAGGATATTCGTATAGTAATAAAATCATTAATACATAGATAGATAATGATATCTAATATCAGTTCGTTCAATATATGGTATAGTTATTCATATTAATGTAGAGAAAAAAAAATGTTCAGTTTCAATTTATTCATTCATAACACGTTCAAATGTCGTATATTATCTGGTAGTTTAAGGATATTATAATATTTAGATCTACCCTACCATAATATCCATCCAGTACATAAATATATGATAGTATAATGGCATAGAACATTAGATCTGTATGTACGTACATACTCGTACATAATCACAAAAAATGTGAATTGATAAAAATGAGATACGAAAAAAATAAACAAAAAAAAATATTTTTTTTTTATTAAAAATGAAAGAAAAAAGTCAAACTTTCAAGTACATATCAGAGAATCAGTGTTACATGTTTAGTAAGTACATTATAAGTACATGTTAAGGTCAGTTCTGTATCACAGTGTTTTATGGAAGTTCATTCAATAAATCCATCTTTGACCCAGTTTTTCTTTTTATTCATTTCACCAATTTTACATTATGAATTCATCCCTGCGTATTTAATATATATTATTTTTCAATTATCAATTTTTTTAAATTGTTCATTGTAATTCATGAATTTGATGTATTTTGTTCATATCTGTATTAGATACCATAGTATGTATGTATCTAAAAATGTAATTTTTTTAACAATTCTATGAGGATAATCTATAGAGAAAATTTTGTAATAATAATTTTTCAATTTTCTCCATGTACTCGGACATTTACAAGCTATACGCTAACATCTTACATAAAGGTACATTTACAATTCCGTCCAGGTTATGTTCTATCTTAGATTTTTCATACTTTCTTCAAAAAATTCTAAAATGATGTCTTTTTCTCGCCCAAACCAGAATAATCCAGACAATCCAGAGTCAGATTGAGATTATGCTGTATTTATAATCTGAACAAGATGGCTATAGCGAAAGTTATATTGAAAGCTTTTTTCAATCAATCAACAGTGATCGTACAAGCCTGTGTGAGTCTTGATACTCCTCCAGACGGTCCTGTCAACAGCTTTCATTTTCCAATTAACTATGCCCAAAAACTTGTTTACTAATTCCAATATTCCTATATATTAACATACTGTAATATACGCTGAATTGCGTGAATATCATTTAATCTTGTACGTTATCTGGGATGAACTGTAAATGTACCTTAATTAATTTGTTTTTAGCGCTAATAAGAAAAAAAGTGCAATGCATAGCTATACAGAATCAATATTCAATTACTTTATCGAATCGTTATTCATGTACGATTTTTTTAAATTGTAAATGATCCAAATATGCAAATTTCCTTTTTCTTCTTCTTCTTTTTTAGCTGTACAACCCTTGGGAAGTTCTGGTCTCTTGCATTTTCGTCTCTACCTTTTCCTATTCAAAGCTGTACTATTTTCAAGTGCTGATACCAACCCAAACGTCTTACACATGTCCTTCATCATATATTATCCCATCATTTTTCTCTTGGTCGACCGACCCACTTATTTATTTCCTTGTAGACGATTCACCACTACTCTTTTTTTCAGGGGGGTGGTGGTTGTTGACTTTATCCACTTTCATTCTTCAGATACATTCTAGCCATCCTAATCTATTGATTTTCATCCATGAATTTATTTCTATATGTTTCTGCAAAATGCAAATTTCCTTACTATCCCCATATTTAATTTTTTTCATATTCTTATCATTTTTTTTTTACATTTCTCTAAATTTTTTTTTCTCCCTCATAACATGAAATTATCACGTACAATATTTTTCCTTAACTCTATTATCTTAAATATCTTTATTTTTATCTGTTATTTCAATATTTCATATTATGTGCATACATTTTAACATACACATTACATACACAGTCCAATTTTTTTCTAAGGAAGATATCCTTTCGATTGTTTTTTTTTTGCTCCAGTATTTTTTGTTTTCTACATTACTATATTATTTTTTCCGTAAAGTATGAATTATCATGTCAAAAAAAGAAAAATAAATTCTGATGAGTAATCAATTCCAATCATAAGAGAGATATCTACAATTCTATATATTTTTTTGAAAATAAGGTATACATACCATGTTTCTTTTTTTACTATATAATACACTTTTACACATAAGTACTATACATTCGTATACTTATTTACATATTTGTATAATAATATCATGTGATATTGTCAGCAAAAGGGATAACAAGAATATTATACAGAATGATAACTGACCTTTTGCCATTTATTTTTTTATTTTTTTTTTTTTTTTTACTTTTCTTTCTACATTATTTATTATTCAATTCTTTTCTTAACATTTATTATCGTTATTTATATATTCATTATTTTATTTTACTTCAAATACATAATATGTGAATGTATGTACTTTATGTACGAAGAAAATATTTAGATTTACGATCATAATTCAAATTTTAGCTATATTTAACTTTTTTTTTTGTATCTACATACTTATGTAGTGAAATATTTGTATGTAATAACTAAATACACACATACTTTGGCTCTTCTACTGTAACGTGTATCAAATTATTAGAACTTTATGTAAATAATAAAATATTATTTCACTTCATTATCTATATACTATACTCGTACAGTAGTAAAATCTATAAAATGATGTATACAAGAAGCTCTAGTACATAAACGATGACTAGTCTTAAAAGTTTTTTTAAGTCCGATAAGTTGTTATGTAATATAATCAGACATCCAGACGTTAAAAATGTTCTATGTTCTGGTACAAAAAATATATGCAGCTCTAGCTATGTATGTGTATTTTTTTTTATGTCTTGTAAGGATATTATATTCGGTTATAAATTTGAAAATTATCTTCAATATTTTTGTTTCATTTTTTGTATTCGTACTCGTATTTATTCAAAGAAATATCTCAGACAGTTAAATTTCATCATCATCATCATCATCATTTAGATCCAAGGTAGAAAATCATCATCTCGACATCCTGATGTGGGCCTTATGGCTTACATTAAGTTATCCTGTTGCCATTTTACTCTACCTTGGTGCAGCTATACATCGTTCACATTAACAGCTCAGCAAAGTTTTGATCTTTTTGGTCTCCTTTAGGCGTTTAGAACAACAACCTCTTCAATATGTCACCATGTCACTCTCTGGCATTCTCACGATATGCCACAGTCATTGCATAATCTGCTTAAACTTATGCGATGGACGATATTCATGTCATTATAATATAGAGGTTGTCGTTCAATTTGTCATTATATCATATCTTCCACACTCCATTTTCATGTATTTCTCATTCCTCCATAAATTTGTCTTCAGTGTTTTCTTTAAAATATCTTTAGTGCGACACAGGAATAGTAGATCATAGGAGATATCTCATAAATATTTGGTTAGAGAATTATTTTAATTTTTCTTTTCATTAAAGGATATTAAAGCATCAAAATTGTGTTATGGTTTATATTTGATTTAATGAAAATTTCAAATTAAATTACATTATTGATATTATCATACATTCTCTGTATATTAACTCTTTAAGGAATCTATGTTTTCAAGAGTATAGGGTATCAACAAATGAATCCCATTATACACGATTTAGGGCGTAGTGCTTTTATTTGGTTAGATAGAGGGACTCGACGTTCCATGTAACAATATAAATTATGAGTAATGAATTTATGAAATTTAATTAAATTAAATACTTGTTAAATATTTTCTTCTTCTTCTTCTCATATATTTTCTTGTTGTAAAGTAGATAAGTGTTTGAAATAAAATTTATGAGTTTTAAAAATTATGCACTTTATGTAGGTATAGTCGTGTTGTAGATATTTATCCGTAATATGGATAGCGACATAACGATTATGATTATGACGCGATATAATAAAATTCATATAAAAATCATATTTTTCTTTTTTCCTAAGAAGAAAATTTATTTCATCATCTCCTTATTATTTACTAAACATTGGAAAAAAAAATATATATAAAAATTATCCTTATAAGATTTTTATCTTTGGTTCGCGTTTAATTATCTTTTAAAAACTTTCATATGTTTATTTTTCATTTTTTTTTTTTAAATTTAATTATTATCTGCCATTAAAGTTATAAATTTCACACAAACATGTATATGTACAAGAGTGTGGGCATTTTTATCAACATTTTAAATTATAAAATTCAGTACATAAAGTATACATAAATTTTTTGCAAAAAAAATTCAAATAAATAAAATAACCACACAGAGGATAGCTATATAAGTAGAATCAAATCAAAATGTGCTTTAGATGTATGAAAGATATAAAAGATGATATCCCATAAATAATTTTTTGTGTTCATTTTTCATTTTCTTTTCTAACTATCTGCCATTCTTAAATACATATAAGAGACATGACAAATAAATACAGAAATATTCACGCTCCTATAATCAACTGAAGTTCATTTTTTTTTTTTTACTTAAATACAAATAAGAAAATATTTTCTATTGATTTTCTATCAATTTCATTTTTGAAAGTGAAGCAAGTCCAAATTTGGCAAAAAAGAATCAATTAAAATTTTATCAGGAGTATTCTGGTATAAGGGAAACATGAAGAGATAGGGAGTAGTAGGAATGAGGTTATTGGCAGCTAACTAAAGTACAATATACATTATTATTACATTACCTTATATACTATACACACGTATTTTGATTCATAAGAAATTCCCACTTTCTTTTTATACTTCCTCTGCACTACAGCACCATTAGAAGCATACGGGCACGAATGTATATACTCTCTTTATATACTATGAATATTTTCTTCTTTTTCTTCTGGACGCTACAGTTCAATTCGAACTTTGGCTGGGATCTTAAACGTGACCTCCAATTTTCTCTATTTTCTGCTTCATGCCTCCAATTATGGCATGCTAATATTTTCTTGGCGTCCTCATCTACTTTGTCTGTCCATCTTTCTCGGAGACGGCCGTTAGGTTCTTTTCTGTCAACAATTTTTCTTATAATTCATTATGAGTATTTTTGGATAATTAAAACTTGAGATCTTTGCTATATAATCCGCTTTCAAAATAATCGACACTTACTCGTGTATATTATATGCAGTATTAAATAACAAATTACTATGAAACTGTAGCTCTTTTCAATAATTTTGAAATCCTATTGATAATTATGATTCTATATATAAATGAATGTTTATATGTATATTTGTTGCTTATCCTGTCAATTTTAATTAAAAGTGATGAAAAGTAAATCTCTTACTATACAAACATACATAAAAGATAGAAACAATAATTTTCTATTTATTTTATTTAAATTTCATATAAAAATATGTAAGTATATTTATTTTTTATATATTTACATATTCTTGTGTATAATTTTATCCTTTTTATTTAATGATGTGACAGATTATGTCATCACATACATACATACATACAATATAATAATACCATTCTATATAGTCTTTGTATATAGTCATTTATATACTTAATACTTTCAAGTATTTATGATGATGAGTTCTTCGGAAAAAATTTATTTTTCACGTTCATGTATAAATACATAAATGTGACATGCATGTAGTACATAATTATAGAGTAAACAATTTTTTTTTAATATGAAATTGAAACTTAATTAAATATAATCATAATTATATTATATAAATAAGAATGCATATAATGTACATATAAAAAAAATATATAGGGAAGGATAATTACATTTATATGCATATAAATGTATATGTTATGTACTTTATATGATCTCATATAATGTATTCATATGTCAAAGTTTATATGAATATATTTTATGTATTTTTATCATGAACAAAAAATAAGCCACATATTACTTATATACTCGTAAAATTGTAAAGATACAAGTGTGAATGAATATGATTTCATATCCAATATATATTCGTATTCAAAGATTAAATTTATACGACACATGTACTACATATAATGTATGGTATGTGCGTGTAACATGAAGAAAATGTGTACATAATATTTATGAACTTATTTTATGAATGAATATGTAATAAATACAATCACATTAAAATCTATTTTTGAATCAGATTTAGTATACTTACATGTTATAGTCCACGGCAATTGTATGATGTCACCAATCAACAAAATATATAAAGGATAGATTGGAAGACTAGCTGGCTAAAATAAAGACTTCCAAAACTTCTATTTTGGAAATTACTTACCTGAAATATAGAATTCATACAATTCCTAAATACAGAGGAAATTCCACTAATGCTCTAAAGAAATCGACCTCCAAATTGGAGAGTAACCAGTCAAATATTGAGAAAAAATACACAATTTATCAATAATTTATTATCAAAGATAAAGACCAAAATGATTTAACCACAGACCGTACTAACATTGAACGCCCCAAGCATGTAATTTTAAAGGTACATCTAGTCTACATTATGTTCCACATTAAATTTTTCACATCTTCTTTTCCATCCAGTTCAGATTAATCCAGAGTCAGATTGAGATTAGGTTGTATTTCTCATTTCATGCTGGCGATAGGAGAAATTATATTGAAAACTTGTAAACCAATATCATAATGTTCTACATGCTGAATCTACTCTGAATTGTAAGTGTATATATTAAAGGAACATCTAAGTTAACATTTGCTCTTTACCTCAATTTTTTTTAATCGCCTCAAAAGATCTCTCACCTTTTATCCGAAATAATAATGAAAAATTAACAGAAGATGAGGTCATACAATTGTCTGTTGAGTGTATATCTACAAATGTGATGAAAAAAAAAAATTTTTTTTTTTTGTGTGTAGGCCTTTTCCCATCAAAAATTATCATAAATTTTCATACGTATTGTACGAGTATACATACGAGTACATATCAATTTCAAAAAGGATAGAAATAATAAATAATGTAATCTAAAATATCCGAATTCATATTTACTTATTCTCGCACTCTATATAATTCTGCAAAATAAATTCATAAAATTTTACAAATAAACAAAATGTAAATCATCGTACTCGACTACACTTGTAAGCATAATAATCCTGAATGATATCAAATGTCGATGTACTTTTCACATAATTTTCATATTTGTCCTGTAGTTGTATTTTTGTTGTTATTGTTGTTGTTATTGTGTCTGCTGTGGTATAAAACGTATTTAAATGTAAATTTTTTTTTGGTGTCAAAACAGATTATTTTATATTATCTTTTTATAAAATAAATATGATAATAAATTGTAGACAAAATATAATACATATATCCATTTTATTATTTCACAAAAAATTAAAAAAAAAATTGTAATCATAATAGACAGAGAAAAGGATATATGATACATGTAGATGTACTTACTTAAAAATAATATGTCTGCATGTGATACACACAGTATATAGAAGGAATATTATATCACATTTTTATTATGGTTGACACTCCAAGTACATAAAAGGATAATAAATAGCGAAAATATAAAATTGTAAATTACAAGTTAACAATACAACAATAATTATCATTGATAATATCAATAAAAAAGGAATATAAAATTTATAATGAAATAATTAATCAATTAATTAATTAATTAATCTGTGGAATCAAAAAATATGTAAGGATTATATGAGTTTAAAGGTTTTGTGAGCCTTTTTTTGGGGGGTGGTGGTGTTTGGTGGTGCAAGTAGAGAGCAACTGGCTACTGATCTCGAAGTACTGCTTCGATTCTTGCTCACGGCAAAAGTAAGAAAAATGATCTTCAATTTTTTATTGTCAATTTCGAACTTTCATTACCTCCAAGCTTCACTCAGGTTTGAATGAGTACCAGACCAGCTTGATTGGAAAAGAGCTTGGAAATGTTGATAAGAAGTCTAGTAACACAAAGCAGGAGCAGCAGTGGTATTATTAGATCGTATAATCAGTGTGAGGTCTATCACACACATTAACTGTAGGTGTCCACATGACAGTAATAAAGTTTAGAAATCACTTCGTTAAAATCCTTGGCTCACCTAGAGCTGTAATGTTATATTGAAGATGAAAAATAGCTTTTCAAAACAAATTAAATTAATTTCAAAAAACTCTTTCACAAACCAAAATTATAAAATAATAAAAGTAGAATGAAGGGGTTTGTGAAAATTTGTTCAAAAATTAAACTGTAACCAATCACCTTTATATAAGTAAATTTTCATGTATATGTAATCCACTTATATTGATTAGAAATGAAATAAAATTGTTTATAATTTCAATAAAATCAAATAAAATTTTGAATAGGTACCTACTTATTAAATTGAATTTATGTGTATTTTTCACTTACATACATAGGATGAAACAAACAGCCTTATTCTGGTTGTCATGTGACTCGACTAGCAGTCGTCAGTTGCTGTCTCACCTCAGCTTAAATTTGGTATTCTTGTTGTCATGTGATACGAGTGTGAGGAACATGAGAAATTGGAACAAATTCTATGTTGACATACGGGTTATGGTTATAATTTCTCTATTGATATTTTTACATTCATTGAGAATTTTAATTATCATTACAATTATTCAAAAAGTTTTTTTAAAAAAGGAAAATTAATTTTAAAAAAAAATAGCCATAAAATCCACCATTTCTTCAAATTGTTTCTTAGTTTAATTTTTACACTAAAAATATCGAAAATATAATTATTTTTATTTAAATTGTATTAAATTATAATTTTTCTATAAAATTATTTGATATATTATGCTTAATTTAACTTTTTTCTGCTTGCATCCTGATTTTCTTTTAGTAGTCACTTCTTTAAACGTATCGACTAAAAATGTCACATAACTTGTCACTTTTTATTTCATTACGACAACAAGAATGCGACATTTGTCGGTGCTGCCGACAAATGTCACCTCACATGACAACGAGAATACCATTTCCAAGTCGTTTCGTCATTTGTCACTTCACTCGACAACGAGAATAAGGCCGAAAAATACTGTAATAATGTGAATGTATTGTGAATATATTGTGAATGTGAATGTGAATATGTGAATGTATTGACATTATGTGAATATGTTTTGACATTTATCTGACAGACAAGCAATTTCATATTTTCAAATAAACTTTTCGTGAGAACAGAGTTCGAAATTTTTTCTTTGATTTCTAATACAATATCGGAGCCAATTTATATTTTATAAAATTACTTACGATCCATCCTATATTCCTTGCATAACTCTTGTACATACTAAATAAATAACATATAAAACTTTATTTATTTTCTAATTCAAGTAATAAGATAAGAGTTAAATTGTACAAATGAATCGTTCAATTTTGAATATACGAGTAAATTTATTTATAAAATCGAATTTAATTGACCGAAATTCACTTGAAATTTTCAAAAATAAAAATAAATTTATGAAATTTTAATTCAGTAAAATACATTAAGGATTCACTATACGTATACAGATGCATACATGACTTAGTAATATATTAGGAATATGTACTTACCATTGGTACCAATATCGATTCATAAAATCAATAAATTTATGAGTACAAAATCCCACAATTTTCTGTTCAAAAATTCGTAGAAATACAATACAAACATGCATCCATATTTCACAATAAAATTGAATATTAGAATATTTCGAAAAAATTCAAAATAGGCAAACTAAGTACTATACTTGGAATTTCATATACATACATAATACATGAATAAAATGGTTACTTTTGTTACTAAAACTATATACTCTATAATATAATACTTATACAATAAATGTATCTCAATAGAATCCTTCAGGCAAAAACATACACATACACTATTCATGAGTATGTTTGTAAATGTGTATAATGTTCGTATACATATTTCATGTTTGCATTATAATGCATTTTTTAAAAAAAATATACATATACAAAGAAAAATTGTTATATAGCAAAACAAACATTTTATCATTCATATAGAAAACTAGAAAGGCAAAGAAACAAAAATAAACCCGCAACCGTAAAGAGAAAATATATAAAGTTTATCGTATTTACGTTTTATACGTATACATGTACAGAATAAATTTTTTTTTTTAATCCTGAAGCCATAAAACTATTCCAAAACAACAACAACGTCAAAAAAAATTTGTTGTACAAAAATATACCGAGAATGTAGGTGCAGATGAATTTTTTCTCATTGCACGTATGATATTTTCTTTTTCTTCCTTTTTTTTCCTGTAAAACTAAATGGGTAGAACCTTAATACTTACGTATAATAAATTTTATATTTTGCATTCAAAATGCATACATGATAAAGGATGTTATTTTTTTGTTATTAAATTTTATACAATGATAATGCATGATGCATGCATGAGAATATACGCCTATAATATTTTACTTACATTCTTTACAACATAAAATAATGTACATCGATACATCATATGATATTATACAGGGTGTTTCTTTTCTATGTTCCAATATGTAAACCACAGAAAAAATATTGCTAATGAAACAGCAAGAGTGGGTCCTAAGGTATGAACGAATATATCAAAAAGAAGTAAGGCAAGGACTGCAGTGTGTTGGTAGAAAAAGAAGTAGAAGAATTAGAGGGTATCAAACATTTTGAGTTTTTTTTTACAAAATCACATGTAACTTTTGTACACCGTACACTAGTAAAAATAATATGTAATGTATTTTCTACAAAAATTTTATTTTTTACAAATGATCATCGATTAATATACTATACAGGGTGTCCGGAGTTTGGGTGCAGGTATTTTGTTAGTCGATAGGTCTTGCTGAGAAACGAAAAAAATCTTATGGAAAGGAGGGGGGCCTAATATCAACGGGTGAGGATCTAGGGGGCTCAGATATCAAGGCTTATTTTTTGAGGTCAAGTGACTTGTTTTCTATTTGTGGTCATAACTCACGAATTTTAATCGTTTTGAATTATTTCGCATTCATTGGAAAGATAATCAATCAGTCTTTACTTTGATACTTGAATTGTACAGTTCGGTCCAGTGATGCCAAATTTATGGTACATCAAATTCAAATTTTCATGAAAACTTCAAGGTTAAATATCTCAAAATTTTGCCCTATATATATTTTTTTAATTTTCTTTAGTTAAAATATTATAAATACTTAAAATATAATTCGAAACGACCAAGGATTTCGTGAGTTATGGCCACAAATAGGAAACAAGTCACTGACCTCTAAAAAAAAAAAAACTTCTGTGCCCTCTATATCCTCACCCGTTGACTTTAGACCCCCCCTGACATACGATTTTTTTCGTTTCTCAGCAAAACGAATCGACTGGCAAAATGTCTGCATCCGAAGCCGAACTCCGGACACCCTGTTATATAAAATAAAACTAAAATATGTACACACAAGCAAATAAATTCAAAATTCTTTTAAAAAAAAATATGTATATGAAAAAATGTTAAACATTAAATATAATTTTGAGAATAATTTGAAAATTTTTAAAAATATCAAATTATAAAACACAATAATTTATTCATATATCTGTATAAATATACTCGTTCATTATTAGGAATTTGTACCATACTCTGAGTAAAATTTAAATGAAATGGTTGATGGTATAGATTTTCATTACTGTAATGGTAGTAGTTATTTAGATTTTCATTATCTATTGCCCATCTAATTCTTTCCAAAAAAAACCAATCGATTATTGCATATAAATTTTGTTGTATTTGAATGGTTTTTAAATGCATTATCAATGGAATTTCATTATCTTAAAAATGAAAATTATATAAAAAATATAATTTTTTAATATTATAATTAAATTTAGATAATAATAATTATAACAAAAAAAAAATAAATAAATATTAAATTAATTTTATTTACCATCAATATATCCAAACATAAAATTATGTTGTATTGATGTATTTGGGATTGTTGCTCTCATTATATCATCTATATTACTAAATATAGTATATAAAGATGAATTAAAAACGATATGGTTTACATTTAAATTTAAACGATCGTTTAGAAATAATATGCGAATCTCTGTATTCTGACGTACTGTAGATAATGGTGATGGAATACACGGCAGTAAAATATATTTAAATGATAATTCAATAGCATTCGGCATGATGATTTTTGAATCTTAAAAAAAAAAAGAAAAACAAAAACGATACAAGAAATAAAATGTAAATTGTATGTGTATAAATAAGTTTTTAAAATAATTTTTGCATAAAATCAGCCTCAAATTAGAAATACGTCTTAATCTAAATATGAATCTGGTGAAATGTTGGCGAAGCAGTTTGTAGAGCGCAGTTAAAGAAAATTACTATAGAATTTTTTGTGTTAAAATGAAGGTGGTGTAATAAATCTATTACTCTAGAGTCTGGAGCATAATTTAAGCTGAATTCTGACTCAAACTTGATCAAAGTATACGGACTCTTTAATGGCGTCGATAGGAAAGATATTACCGAAAAAAGTAGTTCAAAATCAAATATAGGTACATCCCAAGTAGACAACATAAGGTATGACCGATTTATATGAACGGAAAAATTCTCTTTCGTGAACTTTCATTATTCGTTGTCTGGTTGAACATTTTTATGTGAATTGTTGTTTTTGTGGTTAATATGAAAAATTATGGAATTCCTTATTTTTTAGATGTAGAATATAATTTCCTTATAGGTAAAATTTTTAAACAAGAAATTTATCAATGATATTTCAAATAAGAATAATAAAATTTTTCGAAAATTTACATAGATATTTCAACCGAATGACGTCACTGCTAGAGAGTCAATCAGTCATACCGGTACCGGTTGTCTATGTAGCTTGTACCAAACCAATGCATGTGGTTATGAAGAGTATATCCTCTCCTCACAGTCTGTTTACCGGTAAAAAAAAATAATCACTCCGATTGCATATATTTCAAAGTCAAAAATCAAAATTTGTTTTGCAGAGAGTAAAAGAATTAAAATGAAGAGTATGTACGTACATCTTTTTTTACTCTCTCTCTCTCTCTTTCTATCTACTACTCAACTCATAATTAAATAAAAATGGTTAAAATTGAAAATTATAAAATTTTTCTTTTGTCTTTAGAGGGCAAATAATTTTCAAAAAAAAATTTTTAATTACAATTTAATTAAGTTTTAATTTACGCACGATTCAGACTAATTTTTTTTTAATTAATTTAATTTTATTAATTTTATATTATTTTTAATAATACTTATTTATTGGATTAAAATAAAGATTAAAACATAACTTTTTAAAAATTCACTTGCACAATTAAAATTTACTTCTTTTTTGAATTTTAACTTGTAGTGTAGTGTAAACAAATAACATTAAAATCCTTTATATATGTATATAGCTACTTACTTCTTGCATACAATCTTTATGTATTGATTTATATACATATTATATTGTACATCACATGGGTATCATATCCGTATCCCGCTCCCGCATCATCATTGCACAAAAAGAAAATGTGAAGAAGAAGACACATTATGGCAAGGAAATATGCGTAAGCTTAACTGAACTAACTATCTTCCTCTACTGTAGTATGAGAAAGAAAAGTACGAAAATACATACAATACACCTTACTGTGGTACTACTCCTATGTAGATGTACTTATGTGCATGCATTTAGTGTTGTAGGTCGTTGGCGCTGGTGGTAGTGGTCGACAGACATATATTTTTGTTTTGATAATGTGTTTGTATTAGCTTTTATTGGAAAAAACAAAAAAAAAAACAAAAAAGCCATAAATGTACAAAAGAAAATGTAATAGAAGACGAACAAAAGTCATCCTAGAGCCTAGAATTTTAAATTGAAACATTTTCATTTCGAATATGTGTATGTATGTGTGTGTGTGAGTTTTAGTAGAGTACTGCACCCTTCACTGCAATATTATTTTCTTATAACTGGTCTGGTATCTGGTACTGGTATAGAAACTTCGCCGACAGCTTATGTAACTCTAACTCAACTAATTTCGCATTGTTATTGTTCCCCAATTCGCTGCAATTCGCACAACGTAGAGGCGAATTACGTTGCTCCCACCCAGTACTTACAGTAAGTACTCATTTGCTTATGTATCTACCTACATACATTTTAGGCAAGGGCACGGCACGGCACGGCATACACATTTCTTACTAATTACACATTATTTATGACGTAATAAATACATGAAAATTACACATAACATAAAATTTATTGTGCAATCATTTGAAAAAAAAAGAACAACAAAAAAAATATTGCATAATACACGCCCGCATAAATTTTAGTTACTCTATCAGAATTCTATCGTTATAAATTTCCCCTTTCAGTACCGAGACATGCTAAACTCCAACGGAACACTTACGATACTGGTTTAATAACTGAAAGAAGTTACTTCTCAGTATTGGCCAAAGGTACCACATAAAAAAAGTATCAAAAAAGTAGAGTATCAATTTGCAATATCTATTCAGTAACGATGGGTGATATCCATCCTATATTGAATTTCAAAATTTATACAGTAATGGGTTTAGGGACATAAAAAATTTTTTATTGATTTTTGAATCCTTTTTTCTCATATTTATATCATTTAAATTATCTTTTCCTGTCATTTTATACATTTTGAATATCTTAATTAATATTATTATAATTTTTCCTCTGAAATAAAAATGATATATTTATATCTTGTTATTTACCTTCCTGTGGGATTCGAACCTGTAACTTCACGATCAATCACTTATTATATGGACTGCACTCCAACCGACACCTCTATATTGATTGCTTAAACTTCTGTCATTAAATAGTACATTTATATGTAGTTATTGTTTTGACCACATTATAGGCACAGTTTTAATATAGCTGAGTGAGTGTTGAATTAATATCGAGTTTTCTAAATAACACACTGGTGGAATCAAAACTTTAATTGTAATTTAATTAATTTAATTTTTCATTCAAGTGTTAATTTGAAAATAATGCCGCGAGCATTGGATTTTTCATATTTTCGAAAATCTGAAAAGGAAAGACATGAAGATCATACATATTGCTCTTCGAAAAATGTTAAAAGAATAGCTAAAACCATTGATTTTACAGGTAAAATTAATCGAAATTTTCGTATTTTATACATTATAATATTGTATAACTTTATACAAATTTTCTTCATGTAGAGTTCGAAATTGATGATGTAGAAAAAGATGTCACTGAAGAAATCACCTTCGAGAAAACTCTGTTAGTTGGATTAAACTTTGAACAAAATATGACTAGCGAATCTGAAGAAGAAGAGGAAGATTGTGATAGTAGGTTTTTACGAAAACTGAAATTTTGGGCCATTTCTCGAAACATTGAGCTAACTGCTTTGTCAGAACTATTGAAAATTATGAAAGAGGAAGAGAAAATTCTTCAAAATGTAAATACCAAAATATTGCTTGGTACACCTAAACCAATGAAAATAAATGTTATCGAAAAGATGGGAAACGGAAAATATTTACACTTCAATATAAATACATCCATTAGAAATATTCTCAGCTCTTTCAAGATATTGAGATGGTTAATAACGAATTAGAATTATCCTTCAATGTGGATGGAACGCCTGTTTCAAAAAGCGGTGGATATAGTTTCTGGCTTATTCTCGGATGCATTAATAATTTGAATCAACAAACTTTTCCAGTCGGTATTTTTCAAGCCATTGGCAAACCAGAAAACTGTAATGTATTTCTAAAAAAGCTGGTGATAGAAATAGCCGACTTAATTGCAAGTGGAATAATTTTTAAATCAAAAAATTACAATATTAAAATTCATTCTTTTGTGTGCGACGCACCAGCTATGGCTTTTATAAAACAAGTTAAGAGTCATGGGGGTTATTATTGCTGCCAAAAATGTTTTATTAAAGGTGAAAGCGTATTAATTAAAAATGGTAGGAGAAAAATTATCTATCCGGAAATAAATTCTCCGTTACGTACGGACCATAATTTTCGTAATAGAGTTGATTATTTTGGTAAAACTGATGAAAGTCATCATAAAAAGGATAGATCAATTCTTGAACATCTCCCTGTTGATATGGTTAGGGACTTTGCTTTGGACAAAATGCATCTAGTGGATGAAGGAGTTTGCAAGAAATTGATTCAAATTTGGCTGGGTAAGCCTAATTTACAAAAAATGTCGATTAATCAAATCCAAATGTTAAATAAACATTTAAATCTTTGTTATAAATATTCCTGTTCAGAATTTCAACGAAAAATAAGAACCATGCATTTTGCTTCATTTATGAAAGCATCAGAATTCAGGGTATTTCTTTTATATACAGGTCCTGTTGTCCTAAAATCATTATTAAAGCCTTCTGCTTACAAACATTTTCTATGCTTGAGCTTGGCAATAAGAATCCTAGCTTCTCAGCGTTACTACAATATATTCAATGAAGATGCAAATGATTTGCTAAAGTATTTTGTAAAACATTTTCCTAGAATCTATGGTTTGAAAAATATGACTTATAATGTTCATTGCCTTATACATCTCGCCCGCGATGCACATCAATTAGGTGCTGTTGATGAAAATTCTTGCTACAAATTTGAATCTTATATAAAAACCATAAAATCGTTTTTACATTCAGGAAATAGACCACTTGAGCAATGTTTTAATAGAATTTCGGAACGAAATAAAATTATTAATAAATCAATTTCAATTAGAACTTCTTCAGCTTATCTTGAAAAAAATGTCATAGGCACAAACATATACAAAAAATGTGTGTTCACGAATTTTGTTATAACTTGCGAGTCTTTAGGAAACGACTGTCTAATGCTTCAAAACAAGCAGATAATCCGTGTGAAGTATTTTGAAAAACAAATTGATAGAATATTCATGTATGGTCAAAGTCTTGACGAGGGAAGACCAATCAATAATGAACCTCCAGATTTACAAACATTTAACATGATGTTAGGGAAATTTAGTAAAAAACTTTTTAAATATAATATAAATAACTTAGAAAAAGATATTAAATGCAAAATTTGTTACTTGCCATTTAAAAGGGATACATTTTTTATATCACCATTGATTCATACTTTACGCAATCTATGATATTTGTAATTCTCAACATTGGAAAAAATCATGTTTTATGTCCAAAAGGAGTATGGGTGCATACATATATATGTACAAATGTAAATGTTAATGAAAATCAAGATATTTTTTATGAATTAGATTAAAGCAATAAATATACTGCTTCTAAACATAGCCCCTCATTATTTAATTTTAATTCTATAATTCAGTTCAGTATAACGAATCTAAAGTATAAATAAATATTGGCATAAATACAATAACATAAATAAAATTATAACAAAATTAATAATTAAAAAAAGAAATAAATACAAAATACAAAACAAATTTAATTCCTTTAATTCAGTACAGTGTTAACTTAAATATATTTTGTTTAAACAAAAACATGAACAAAAACGTAAACAAAATTAATACGTATTTCAAATTAGAAATAAAAAAAAAAATTAAATTTTCCTGTTATTTTTTTACTTTTAAAGAAGATTTATATCTCAATCATTTTCTTTATTATTGGAATCGACGCAAACAAGTTTTTTAGCTGCAGTTCTGACACGGTCGAAAGTTTGTTGCAAATATTTTTGTAAAATTGAAACTGCGTTGCTCCGAGTAATTCCATGATGTTCTGCAACAGTGTCTAAAAATTATGAATATAAAAATATCTTTTAATTGTTGTAAAAACATAAGTGTATTCAAAAATATAATTTTTACCAATAAAAACTTCGATATGTTTGCAGCTGCCAACCGCAAACTTCTTCCCTTCCCTTCCTGTATAAGATATCTGCTTCTGTACATCTAAGTTATACATCCGATTTATAGTCTTCATATTTTCTTTTGGAGTTTTACCCCCAATTTGTAAAATATAAGAACGCTAGAAAAATTTTAAAATGAATAAAACATATTATGCATTTCAAAAAAAAAAAACTTACAAATTCTTTATGCATGTTTTCATCGCTCTCAAACTTTTCTTCAAAATTCTTCAATTCTTGGATTGTTTTTAAAGGAAAATTATTTTTCTTTTCAAATTCTACGTATTTAGTTTTTTGAGAAGGGAAATTTATGTTTTGAAGTTCTCCTAGCAATTCTGCTTTGAAAGCTTGCAACTCTTCTCTTACTACTCTTCTTATAGTATCTTCTATATTTGCCATATCCGTAACAGCAAAAGATAGCAAAGATGGATTTTCATCTTGATGTCTGTTGGATGATGGTATTATTATTTCTTCTGGCATATTTTCACTTGGAATAATTTCATCCTCCTACTGCGATTCACAGTACATCTGTGGAACTGATGGTTCTTCAGATAGAATACATTGCTGCTAAGATTACAAATATTAAAAATGTAGTGTTAGAAATACAGCATTAATTTATTTATTATTCATTTTACCTCCATTCTTTCTGCAGTCATCATATTAAAGGTGTTATCCATTTCACCTCCTGTATGGCACGATATAAACCGCTTCAAAGGAGCGATGGCAGGTAAAATATCCTCATCATCAAGACAATCATCGGTGCTTTCATTCTGCGCCAGAGTTCGTTCGCGCTGTTTACGTTTTCTTACTGGAGTTTTTCTTTTGCATTTTTCATAATCTGAAGTGTTTAATTCACTTTTATCTAATAATATTTCTTCTGCCCTAACTGCAGCATCATAGAATTCTTTCAAAAACAAGTCAAAATATAACATTACATATATATAATAGAAAAACTTTTTTAAATTTTTGCATAAATGTATATAAATATGTAAAATTGTTAATATGTACCATATAATTTTCCATCAACTGGTTCCACGTCATAAAGTGGCCAGTTTTTTGATGGCTTTTTATTATTCCTTATGTAGAATTTTGCATTTGGTGCAAATGGTACCTATATTTGAAAAATTTATTTTTGTTACTATAATTATTTTAACACAGTTTTAGCATAAAATATTTACCTTATTATCTTTTACCCATGATATCGGTAAAACCATAATTGAATTATCCAAAATAAACTTGAAAACTTGAAACATGTTTTTCTGCTGATGCACTTTATTATTTTTTGACAGTCACAATTAACCGGTATTGTACAGGTATTGTATCGATACTGCGCCAATAAATCACGGTTTTCAGTACTCTATCGGAATTGTGTGTCAACACTGTATGTATAGTTAGATTTCAGTACTGCTTGGGTATTTTTTTCTGCGACACAAACTGATGTTAGTTGAATTCTGACAACCAATACTGTATTAGTATCTGTGCAGTACAAAGAAAAAATCTTACTCATAGAAACTATAATCGTTACTGCTACGCTATTATAACGGAATTGGCAATAAAAATAATAACTATGCAGTTACGATTTCCAGTATTGGTCATTCAGTACTAGGGAAAATTTATGCGGGCGATGCAATAAAAATTATTTTAGGGATAAATTAATAGATTTTATGTACTTTAAGCTACTTACGCAGCATAGATTATGTTACACAAAATTTCCTTTATTTTTTCTAGGTACTTTTTATGTAACTCGTATAAATGAAATGTAAAAACATTATTATGATTGTTGCCAATTTCAAATTTTAAAATTAATTATTGAGCATTAATTTTAAATATCAATTCTAATCAATAAAAATAAAATAAAAACAAAAAAAAAATGAATTAAATTAAATTAATTTTTCGGTTATTTGATGATTCTCATTCAGATAAATCATCATCATATTCAAAAGACCTAAAAAAAAGAAAAATATTTTTAATTAAAGTAACTTTTATAATAAAGCACAAAAAATCATCATCATTTACTTTACTCCCTTGAGAATGTTTTTTCTAATGTACAGAAATGTTTTTAAAAACACGAGTTCGCATGCATACATACATACGTACGTACCGTTCACCATCGAATATATTATGATATATATCTGCTTTCCTTTCGAATCGTTTATTCCAGTTATTTATTTTCTAAAATGAATTTTTCTTAATTTTTATCTTTTTTTTACTTTTAAATATTTAAAATTATTTGGTTAGTAGCCATTATAGTAGCTAATGTTGAACTTTACCACGTGTATGTATTGTGCATTGAAATGAATTGAATCGATTCATTTTTAGGGATAAATACTTTTACAGTTAGAAACATAATTTTCATAGAATTTTTATTTAGGTTTTTTTTTTTTGTTTTGTTTTTGAAATTTAAAATAAAGTTAAAAGATAAAAACTTAATTTTAACTTCAACAATTGAAAAAAAAAAAGTTTCCTTCTATGATAACCTCATCTACTATATGCGAAGGTATATCAAAAATATCTTATTCTTCTTCTTCTATGGCATTCCAGACCTCAATAGGTCCTTAGCATCTTGGGGAATGCGCCTCCATTCCTCTCGATCTCTCGATACTGTCCAGACAGTTTCTAATGTTTAACTCGTGGATAATCTTCTCTAACTGCATTCCACCATCTATTTTTGGGCCTTCCCTTTGGATGTTTCGATATCGATCAAAGATATTGAAGATTCAAAAACAAAAAAAGGTATATCCTTTCGCATTATAAACCTTTCGGATACCCTATTAAAGATACTCGTATATATACTCAACCATAATACGAAATAGATTTTTATTGATTTTATTTTCATTAAATATTTTTGTTTTATCCTTGTATCCTAGTGTTTTGATTTTGTATTCAAAGTAAATAAAATATTAAAGAAAATTTATATCATGTACATACATACATATATGCACACATAATAAGGGATTATATAAGTTTAATTAATTGTAAAATTTTTAATTAGATTTTTTTTTTAAGTTGTGGTCAGATGGTTTTTTTTTTTGGTTTTTAGATTCTATATTTTACTTACACTATTAATTGAAAAGTTTTTTTTTTTTATTTCTCGAACATATGTATTTAAGTATTCTTGTACATTATTGTTGCTGTATTATTCTTCTTATGAGTGATGTGATATGCATCTGCACTGCATTCATAGTTTAAATTTATTTCAATTGTATCGTTGCTGCATTTTACATTAAATAACAAAATTATTTTTCATAACACAAATATATACTTAACGAATAAAGGAAAACGAAAAGTCATAAAGAAAATTTAATGTTAAAAATAAATAAAAATTCTAAAAAAACACATCAAGATAGGTACATATATTTCATAAATAATATTCAAATAAATCTTATTTATGAAAAGAACATTTAGCATTTAGCACATTGGAATATGTAGGTAAGGGTAGGTATAAATACACACACTATGGTGCTCATATTGTACATAATTGTGAAAATTTTATCCTTTTGCATATTACATGCACTCCGATTTTTCTGTACTACGTTAGGATGTTAGAGAGAAAATACAAATTTTTCACACTTTTAGTATACCACATATACTCGATTTGTTCTATGTATATGTAATGAATCAATTTATTGTTTTATTTTTCATTTCTTATTTCGAATTTTCATTTTATATTTATTTATTTTTCATTTGTTTTTTTTGCCACAAGAAAATTTATGGTATGCAACTGATGTTTATTATGTTAATGTGGTGCAATTCATACATATATACAGGGTGGCGCAAAATGAACGTTATGAGGTTTGAATTCTTTATAACTTTTTTAATGAAGCAACAATTGTTTTTTTCTTTCTTCTAAAATACAATATAATAACGGAAAAAGTTTTTGGTTTAATTTCGAAAAACGACATTTTCCATAACCTTTCGCTTTTAAGTGTTATGATGGCCCTGATTTCATTCCGAATTGTGTTTTTCGATTGAAGAATGTTTCTTGGCTTATTGATGTACACTCTTTCTTTTAAATATTCACAAAAGAAAAAATCGGGAGCTGATAAATCCGCTAAAGGTGGAGGCCAGTTGAAATCGCTTCCGCACGAAATAATGCGTTTACGCCAAAAATATCTCTTAAAAGAGCCATTGAATCCCTGGAACCACAGGTTTGGATGGTTTTCTACAGCTATGGCCTTAAAAAATTTTCAAACATTGTCTGATATTACGAACTATTGATGGTTATTGCAACACCATTTTCATTTTCAAAGAAATATGGACCAATGATACACCACATCAAACCGTACATTTAAGTGCGGCTGTAATTGTCGCTGATGAACTGCTTTTGGGTTATCCGTAGCCCATATCCTGTGCAGTTCTGCTTGTATACAAAGCCATTTAAGTGGAACTTAAATTAAAAATTTAATTTAAACTCATTTCAACGATATATGCACGCTGATAAGTCGAAACAATGTATGCACCTATCTTTGGTTTTCAAAATAAAATTCGTTATTTGATCGTGTATTGCTCCATTAAAATTTCCTGCAGCCTTCTTTACAAAACACTACAAAAAAAAAAGAAAACATCGAAATAAAAAAGTTATAAAAAAATAAACGCCACCCTACACTTGTATGCTTGCATAATACTCGTGTTTACTTATGTATAATCTTGTATGAAAATTGCATTTATAAACACATAAATTTACTCCTTTTTTCTTTTGAATTGAGTAAAAATTTTCCTTTAGAGAACAATTTAAAATTTTATTTAAAAATTTATTTTATTTAATTTTATTTTTCATTTTTAAGCTAAAAAAACTAAAATAAAAAGTACAATAATAGTATATCGGAGAATATAATAAATACGAAACATGAATAAAAATAAAATTTTATTTAAAATGCAATTTAATGTTTTTTTTTTTGTTTTTTGCAGTGGCTGATGCTTGCATACAGTAAGAATTTACTTTTGATCCTTTTTTGGTTTTATTTCTTTGTTGTGTGTTTATTGTATAATAGCAGTATTGTTCTTATACGAGTATATATGATATTTTCAGGATAGTATATGTTAATCCATATATACCCACATTTATGTACCAGTTCATACATAGGTAAATACGCTTATGAGATAGAATAAGCTGGTATATTATTTATAAATTTAATTTTGTGACATTTATTTGGCAGAGTATACCTAACTGTTTTTAGTACATGCATAAGTATATAGGTACTAAAACATGAACAGTTTTATTGGAACATTTATCTTCCTTTTTTTCTTTATACTTATTTTTGATGAAAATTTTCAAGCATAAAAATTCTTAAATTACTCCTCATATTTTTGAATTAAATTTTTGTTTGTTTTTTTTGAATAAATTATTGAATCCGAAAAAAAAAATATTTTTTTGTTGAGAAAATGTGTAAATGTACAGGATGTCATAACATTCATAAGACGATTTCAATCATAGATATAAATGCTTCGCAAAATAAGTATGATCGATGGAATGAGAAAAAGGAAATTAATTCGATATTTTTTTTAATTTTTTATAAAAAGATTACCTATCTTGAGTATAGAGCGAAGGACGGTAATTGTTGAGATCTTAACCAATAGATCATTTTACCTCCTAGTGGTGGCCTTTATTGTGGGCACAGTGGTGGTTATACACAGGATAGGCGATAGGTTTACAAGCCTTTCCAATCAAAATTATCAATTTCAGGAAACAGAAACTATACATAAATCTTTATTTGCGGACGGATATATCCCAGACGATCAAGAGAGCAGAAATTTGGGATTTAATTAACAGCTATACGGAAGTCAAGAATTGAAATGAGTTTAGCTTTATTGAAAAAGTAGAAGTAGAGGAAGCATCTACAAACAAAATTTCTTATTTTCATTTAAACACTATGATCATTTTTGTACGCTTCAAATGGTATTTAGTTACCCAGTTTTTCATTTTCTTAAATCAATATTTTTTGATATTTATGAATAAAAATATGATTTAATGTGGTTCTGTATTTATCCATTTTACACCTTTATATTTATGTATTTCTTTTTCTGTCTTTATTTTTTTTTGTTTTCTATTCAATTATATATAGCTACTCGTATTATGTAACACGTTTTCCATTTCAATTGATAATGAAAATAATTCAATATTTTCTGTTACAAAAATATATATTTCTTCTTGCATTTATTATTATTATTTTTTTCCTTTACCAGATTACCACTACGTTACCGTTTGTAATTGAATTTGATTTTTGATTTATGATTTTTCTTTTCATTTATTTTCATACTTTTTACAATTTATATTTTATTTTTCGCAGTATTCGTATAAAAGTTATAAGCTTGCGTGTGTATTCAGGTTTCATGTTGTTGTTCGCAATGATTTTATCCTTTTTTCTTCAATGATTTGTCATGGTTTATTTTCAATAAAAATTAAAAAAAAAATATTTAATTTCCATTTCATTTAAATTCACTCATTTTTCTTATTCTTTTTCACAATACCTTTCCCTTTCCCTTCCTTTTTTATTATTTTTTTGCATTTAGTATAAACTTACGAGTTTGATTCCTTATTGATTTTTCATTATTTAAAGAATTTACTGCAATTTATCTACAGAAACATTCAAACAAATTTTCGTAAAATACAGAGGGTGTCCGGTCTCGGGTGGTTCACCCGAAAACAGTATAGATAAAAACTCTTCGAGGCAAACAAAAAATCGTATTGCAGTTAGGGGGGAATTCTCAACCATTTGGCCGCTAGAGGACTTTGACAACTTTTCTCACTTAATCCACGAAACACCCAAGTAGTATGAAAAAAATCATTGTGGAACTCCTCTCTCTTTGTCGACATCTTATATCCCGGCTGAATCCTTCCGTTCAAGATTTTGTGTATTTCAATGTCAGAATTTTGCGATTTTTATGTCATTTTATTCGAAAGAAAATACAAACTGTGGAAGTATGATACAATGCCCGTCAAGTACATTTCTAATTATCCAAATGCAGAAAGCACAATCTCTCCGTTTAATTTTTGCTCTTTACAGTAAAAGTCTTTCCATGTCATACCATTTTTTGTTTGTCTCGAAGAGACCTATTTACTGTTTCTGGGTGGATCACCCGAGTCCGGACACCCTGTACATATAGGACATTTAAAAATATTAAATAAAATTGAATACACGTAAATTTTTTTTTTCCTATTTTCATCTTAAAGATTACAAAATCGAAGCATATTCAATTTAATAATTCAATTTTTGTGTAAAATAATTGAATTTTTTTTTTCGTATCATTTCGTTATTGCAAAAAAAACAAAAAAAAAATATATGTAGAACAAATTTTTTTATCCTTTTTACGTTATACATACATTGTGTGTATATGTGTATGGATATGAAGAAAAAATGAATGTTTTTAAGAAATTTAATAGAGTGGAATGAAGGAGTAATTTTTCCTTGTACCTATTTTCGATATTTTTGAATTTGGAATCAATACATGAATTGTACGGTTGTATACTTTTATATTATGACTGTTATACTATAGAGGCTTACAGGTGGTTCTATTCAAATGAAGTCTAAGAAAAATTCATTAGTTTAAATCAATTACTTTGCCTTCAATTTCATTTTACTAATTGTTTCGTTATTGGATCCTTTTCAAAAATAAAAAAAAAAGTTTTTATTTATTATATTTCATCAATTTTATGCCTTTAATACAATTTATTCTTATTCTAAATAAATTTATAATGTCAATTAGATTTTTATTATGGAGAAGAAAACCTATAAATTTGATTTTTGATAAATCAGAAATCCTTAAATCATTTAGTCTATCAATAAAAAAGAGTTACAAGGATAAATGTTTAGGGCAGCTCTCCTCGTATACATTCTTTTGCTGTTATATCACCGTACACTAAACGATTGAGTAAATAAATGTCAATTATTTGTCATTTTATCATAATATTTTTTTTCTTCTATGATTTGTTGTCCTTTTTCTTTGTGGTTTGAAAATCTTATAAAAGGTTACAAAAGTATATCTATCAAATATATCAAAAATCTATCTATCAAAAATATGAAAAAGAAAAAAGAAAATTTGTCTTTTGAATTTTTATATCAGATTATATAATGTATATCGTCGCCTAAATTATTATTTATTGATATTCAATGAAGTGTGCTTGTAATTTTTATATAAACATCTGTTCAAGTTCAAGTCTATTTAAAATGTACAGAAAAAAAATATAAAAAAAAAATAGATTAACAAAAACTATGTACAATGTGGTGAAAAAAAAGAAAATTTGAATTTTATATTGTTCTATTATTTTCAATCAATTTCTTCTGTTAAATCTTAAATGGAAAATGTCTGATGAAGAGTGATTTTATGATGACCTTGATTTGAATCCTATTTAATCATATATGTGATTTATTTGATCCCATCAATATTGTTAGAAGCATTTAAAATTAGTAGAAAACCAGAAAGATTGAAGCTTAAATTGCGAAAAGATATTCAATGTAAAGTTTGATTTCAATCCTATATTGCTTTGTTCTAGGAAAATTGTATATTTTACACATCAATATTCTTTTTTTAGTGTTTTCATCAATGATTTATACACGAATGGAGGAGTACTCTATAGGAGGACTATATTTACCATAAAATTTATGAAATACCCATCTACACAATGAATAATAAATTGAAAATTTCTTACAATATTTTTCACGAAATTAATTTACTTCCATCTTGAAAATTCATTACAATTTTTCCAAAAATAACTACTTGGCTACTGTTGATTTTTCATAAGTAAAAGCTCATAATTACAACTACAACATACATTATGCAATTATAATGTGCTTCATTTAAGTGGTGAAAATGCATTCTGTTCTGGATCGTCATCTTCCCAATAAGGAAACAAAATGTTATATAGCCTCGGTAGCGCAGTAGGTAGCGCGTAAGTCTCATAATCTTAAGGTCGTGAGTTCGATCCTCACCCGGGGCAATAATTTTTTTTTGTTTTTAAAACTTTTTTGTTTTTTACTTTTTTTCTTCATTTGTATTTATTTCGAATAAATATTTGAAAACAAAATATCTATTCGACAAATAATTTATTCAAAAAATGAGAAAAAAAAAGTTGCAAAAAAATATTCTACTTTCCTCCAGGCAAATAACTATATGGTTCATTAGACCACCAGACTTAAATAAATTCATAGAAAACGTAGAAAACATAGACTACGTATAGTAATACACTCATATTAAGTAAACGCGTGTTTCTCGTAATATTCCCATGTTTATAATTGAATTAACTACTATCCTGCGATTGTATAGTGATACATATTTTTGTACAGTGATACATCTTGAATAGACAGTTTTATGATTTGATTTATTACTATGCGAAAATTTGTTCTTCATTTTCTACGATTTAACAACAAACTATACAAAATAATCAAGAAATTGCGTTCGACATTTTTATTTTATAATTTCATGATGTTTGTTCAAATTCAATTTCAAAAATTAATTTATTCATTCAAGGATATTGTATGAAAAATATATTTTTATATCCATTTTATACGTATTTTTGTTTATCTACAAGGTATCCTACAGATATACACATGTGTGTAGGCAATACTTTCAATTAATATACTCGTAATTCTCATCTCACTGTTCACTAAATCCAATCACTGATAGCAATATTTACATAAGAGACCAGTAAAAGTGTGTACTTTGTGGTACTATAAATAAAATATCAATAAGTCAATTAATTCAAGTAGATATGTTTATAGTTGATATTACACCACTACCTACAAAAATATTTTTTATTTAATCTTTGTTTTTTGCCAATCAATTAAACAGATAATTGAAAAATTTTCGCGGCTAAAAAAATTTATGTCATCACTCATCAGTATTATTTCTCTTATTTGGAATCATTTGGTCCGTACAGTATTTTGAATTATTTTTATGTAGACCTTTAGTATACAAATACTCAAACATTTTAAAATAGAAAAGGACACTCCGTATGCAGAAATGAAAACCCAAAACCAATTAGTAATGAAAAGTTACAATGGTCTACAGTGGAAAAATATTCACAGGTCATAATATACACAAGAAAACAAGTGAATGGAATTTACTAATTCTCGTATCACTTTATTATCTTTCTGCTTCTCCTCCCACTTCTCAAATATTCAAGAATTCAATGACCGCATGTTTGTTTACAAATGAAAATATAGGTCAAAACATTTATTGGTTTTTATTTTGTTTACACGAATCTTCTTTCAATCTAAAATTCTACTTCGTACACGCCTACTACAGAGCAGCACATAATTCATCAAACAAAACAAGGAGAAGAAAAACTACTATTCGGTAGTTCTACTTTTCTTTCTACTCGTCTTTTTACTTCATTTTCTTTTTCTTCTTCATTTTCTTTTCAATTTGAAATTCCTTTTTTGTACGTCTACGACAGTGCTGTAAATAATTTAAATGAGAAAAGCTGAAGAGAAAATATTATTGGCGTGAAGATTTGAAGATGTAGAAGGAGAAGAAGAAAGAAAAGTAGAAAAATACTCGAAAAGTTGTTTCTCTTCCTATTTTCTTCTGTGCACTGCACTGTAGTTAGGCGTGTACAAAGAAGAATTTAAGATTGAAACAAGATCAGTGTATACAAGAAAAACTCATAGATGTCGTTGAGAACGGTCATTGAACTCTTGAATATTAGAGAAGTGGGTGGAGAAGTAGAAAGAAAAAGGAGCAAGAAACTCGAATAGTTGTTTCTCTTCTTATATTATTGTGTATTTTAGGCACTGCACTATGTAGTAGACTAGTTTGGAGAACTTCCTCAGATCAAAACTAGACCCGTGTGAACAAGAAAAACCTATAAATGTTTTGACTTGTATTTTTATTTGTAAACAAACGCGGTCATTGAACTCTTGAATATTATAGAGATGTAGAAAATGAAGTAGAAACATAAAAGACATTATTGTTGCTAGTTTACACGGATCTAATTTCAATCTGAAATTCTTTTTCGTAGTCGTTTATACTACCGTGCAGTACACAAATTATCTACACAAGGAATTAACAAGAAAAAAAATTACTAATATTCGTTTATAAGCATCATTCGTCAAGGCATCGTGAACATAGAAAAACGATATTAAGGCAAATGGAACGTTTTATTGTCGGCAGATCATTTATTGTTGGACTGGTAGCGAAAAAACCACGTAGTGATTATCTGCTAATGAATAGAAGAATCTTATGATTTTTGTTAATTTTTGCAAAAAAATTTATAATTTTATTTTCTAAAAAATCGAAAACTAATTTTAAAATAAAATAATTCATTATTCTGAAAATTAATTTATAAAAAAAGTTACTTTACCTGAAGAATATACATTTTTAAAATAAAAATTTGTAGACAAGTGTTATCTAATTAAATTTTAATTTTAAATAGAAATACATGAAATGTATACATACTTTACATTTACATACATACCTTTTTCATTTAACATAAATACGTGAATACGTGGATACGTAGAAGTGGTAGAGGTTAATGGAAATTATACGAGTCTGGCATTAAAAATGACAAAAAAGAAAAAAAAAAATTATAAAATAAAAAGTAAATGAAGAAGAAAATGAATTTAAAAAACATTAAAACTGTCACTGTATGTAAGTACGTATCTTTAAATGAAATTTGATAAGTGATTCGAAAAATGACTAAGGCACTTTTGATATATATAACTTACCATTTTATGTGTTTCAACACAAAAACGAAAAAAAAAAATAATAAAGAAACATTAGAGAAGTAAAATAAATTTCTGATGCATACAATAATCCTTGATATTATAAGTAAATGAAAATGAAAATGTAATAATATACAACTTAAATAATAAAAATGTGTACAATTTAATGTGTTTCCTTTCAATTTCACATTTACTATATACATATGTATACTCGTTTAAATGAAAAATAATAAAATGATGATAGTAAATTTAAAATGAAAAAGAATATATTTTAATGTACATCCATCCATACATACATTGGTAGTATGTATATGTGTATTGGTATTAAATTTCAAATCACTCATAGATATTATTTGTGTTGATGTTGATAATTATTTACAACCGCATACATTCCTGTCAACTATACTACAGTGCATACGTTTCATTATTATTAGCCTTGACCTAATTACATGAATGATAAAAGAAATAAATCAAAAAACGTTAATAAAAAATATTTACACATAAAATCAACAAATTTATAAAATGCATCCTTATGCTGTGATCTAAGTATAAGTTATATATGCATAGACGTCTTTTTCTTTAATGACGTTCAAGTCGAACCTGGATCTTCAGTGAAGTGTTTTCAAGCGACTATCAAGTGAAGTTTACCTTGGATTGTGAACCACTGAGTTTCTCGTAGAGAATCAGACTCTTTTACATGATAGGGCCGGGTCATAGGAATGGGTTTAGTTTAGAAGACTGATCTATTATTAGAATGATGTAATGCTCTAATATAATTTTTGTGTTAATTCTTATTTGTTGTCAGCATTTCTAAGCGCTTCCTTTCTCATAATAAGCTGGTACTCATTCAAACCTAAGTGAAATTTTGAAAATATATACACAAACACGAGAAAACAGATAATTAAGTAACTAAAATTCTAACATGAATTCTTTTATCGTCGTCCTTGTCGTAATAGAATAGTCTGTATACAGTATACAGTGGTAGAAATATAAGTTATGTAGTAGCATCAGGCACTAGAACTTTATATAATAAAATTCAATATTGATTTCATGTTTAGAATTACCAAAAATAACTTGACAAAAATTTTCTGCTATATTACGCATAAAATTGAATTGAATTGAATTGAAAGAATAAATTCTCATAATGTTTCAATCTAATTTAATAATTAGTTAAAAATTTCATGTTAGAAACATACTTGTACGCTTCAAAAATAATACGCACATATATCGTTGAAATTTCGTGATTGTGTTGATTGGAAATTTATAGGAATCTATATGTAGAATCACAATGTTGTATGTATGAGGATGTGGCATATTCATTCATTCAATTTTCTTGCCAGAATGAAAACAAATAAAATAATATAATATTAAGTGTTATTTATTATTGTTTGAAAATGCTTTAAATGTACGAAAGATGGTGGGATATATATGTTTACCTTTTTTTACTCCTTTATTTCTTAACAAATATAACACATTAAATCTAAATTTGTCTCAAAAAATTTACTGATGTAATACCTATTACATACTTACATATACTTTTATCCTTGATGTAGATTTAAATTTTCTTGTTTGTGTAATTTTTTGTGTTTGCATAGATTTTTACAAAAAAGGCACGATACCAAACAATATGTGTGTAGATTATTTACCTTTTATTATGTAAAGAATAATGAATGGAGGAGGTTCAGTAGCAAAAAAGAAGAAAACATTTCTGTTTTCTTTTAGAATAATATTCAATTTTCATAAATTTTTTTTTATAGAAATCATCTGTTAAAATTGATGAAATATTATTTTGCATTGAAAGAGGGATTTTGCGGCGGTTCAGACGTATTATTTTATATTAATATACATGCGTTTATATGTGTTATTTACATGGATACAATTAAAGATATACTTTTTCTATTTTCTTGTAAATACTTTCAGTTTTATTCTTATTCTTTAGTTCATTTTATTGTTTGTTTGTTTGTTTGTGTTTTATTTGTTGTCTAGTCTAGTTTTCTGCTTACATAAGTATATGTGAAAATATATAAAAAAATGATGTTGAAATATTTCTTAATATACTCTGTCATTTTATTTTGTTTAAATGAGAAAAATATTGTCTTATCATAAAAAGTAATTACTGTCATTTTCGACCAACAAAAAAAAAAAAAAATTAAAAGCAAAGACAAAAAACAAAATGAGCAAAAGAATAAACATTTTACGAGTATTATCTTATTCTTTTCGCTATACATATATGTACATAAAGGGATAATAATAAATTATTTACTTTTGTGTGAAAATGGCGAAATGTTTGTTGGTAATGATATAGACAATGATGATAATATTGAATACAAATTTTTGATTGACATTGAATAATTTTTCATATTTTTTCATTTGTTTTCTGATAAATCGCAAAGAATGATAGATTAAAAATGTATATAAAATGCAAAAATTATCGAAATATTTTGGTAAATTTTTTTTTAAATCTACTAAGGTAGGAGAGGGAAGAGTATAAGTACATATATTTTACGTTCGATATTACATTTTATCCAAATCTGATTGGAACCTCCTGCATTCGGTTCTTCAACAATAGTATCCCAGAGTCTCTATTATTCTGGGGGTAAGGGCTGCTTCCCTTAAGGATTTGAAATCCGCATTTTTTTTTAATATTTTAGCCGTTTCTATATTAATAATAATCAAATACTGACTTGGATACTGTTCATTCGATATCGTTTTGTCAAGATTTTTGTATAATGGTTTTTGCTTCATCCTATAAATATTTAATTTTTATGTTATCAATCATATTCGTCACCTGGAAAAGAAGTAAGATAATAATAACAAACCTTCTCAACACAGAGAATATACAATCAAAATATTTTATACAAGAATTTAGAAAAATACTATGATTGAAGAGACTTTATAAGAAGTCGCATGCGATTTAATAATGGCAGGGCGGCAGTCACGAGTTTCAAACAATCTTTGATAAGGATAATATTTGAAATATTTTCTCTTAGATTTAAGTAATTACTATGAATTTTGATTTACTAATAAATTATTCGTCCCTTCAAAAAAGAAAAAAAAAATTATATTCCATTATCTGAATTATGGTAATTTGAAAAAAAAAATTTCATTCAAAGAATTCATTATTTTAAATGATTAATTTCAATTTGATTTGATTGATTACGTAATTATATACGTCAAAAATTACGTATATGTATATTCGTATATAGTATACGCAGTAGAGCGCATACAGTATAGGCTATGCTTAAAAGATAATTAACTAATAAAGAATGTACACCTAAAATAGATACAAATTGCTGGTTATTTTTAGTCCTTTTGATATTTGATATTTACTTTTGCTAACTAACTATAGGTCTTGATAAACCATTAATTTATTAGATTGGTGAATGTATAGTGATTTTTAATTAAATGCTCTCATTGGATTTATCTACGTAGAAACAAAGAGATTATTTAAAAAAAATACGAACAATAAATATAATGAAAAGGAAATGATTAAAAACAAATACAAGTATAATTAAAATGACTATACATAATATATATAAGTTCACATTAAATAATTTCTATAAATAGAATGAGATAATTTTCTTTATCCTGTACCTAATGACCGCGTTTATACTTCATGTTTGTCATTATAACTGAAATAAAAACAAGTACCAAACAAAAGTCAATTAATTTTGGTAAAAGTAAAATATTGTGAGGTGAAATTTCACTATTTTTGTGCTTATCATAATTAATGTGTTTACGCGAATATCATCAGCATCAACAGACAAAAAAACTGTAACACAATTTCACGTTTTATAAGGACCTTGCGACTAAGAGATGGTTCGAGTAACTTTTGCATCGTATATGCAAAACGACCTAATGTCAAAGCGTACGTATACAAAAATGATAAAATATATTAGAGATGTCACCAGGCGGTTCGTGGTGCGGGCTAAGGGGAGGCAGGTTTACCTGTCCTCTTCTTATAATAAATAAAAATAAATAAAAAATTAGAGGGGTTGGAGTCGTCCGAATCAAGATGGATTGACAATGAACAGCAGGATCTAAAGAAAATAAAGGTAGGCAACTGGAGAAGATAATTAACGGAAGATATAGTGAACAGTTGAGGAACATTTTGATGGAGGCTGAACTCCACTACGGACTATAAACCTATAGGAATAATAATAATAATAATAATAATAACAACAACACAATCTCACGTATATTAAAGAAAAATCCTGTTCTGAAAATTTAAAGCAAATAAAAATGAAATACTGAAAAAATAATTTCAAAATTCACTATAGCATACAGTCATCGTAAATTATTATTTATATTGGGCGTAAATGTATAAATAGGAAACTGCACTGATCCGGAAAAAATATACTCGTATTAGTTAGTTCAACTTTAACTACTAAGTATAATAAATATAAGTCAAAGATAAAAGTTTATATTTAATTACCTTGATCCTTGATATTTATATACGTATAGATAATTTATAATGATAATTAAATATACACATATATAACTTCTACATAATTTTTATTATTTCTTGGAAAATTAAACTTTAATAATGTGTTCGTAGTTTCCATTTAGTATTTAATTTTATTTTATCTTGGACATTTTGTTTGTTTGTTTTTTTTTCCAGCACTTTAAATGCTTCTTGAATTTTTACTTCGTTTAGAAATTTCAAATTTTATTGGACTGCTGAAACTTTAAAGATTTTATTTACAAATGTTTTTTTTTCTGGTTCTTCATCTTGTAGAATTATCGAAATCTTATCCAAAAAAAAAATAGAAAAAAAAAATAATTCGAAGATTTGAAAATGAAAAAAAAAATTTTTTTTTCTCTCTCCAGAAAAGTTTTTAATTTTTGGTTTTCTTTTTAAAGTTTAAATAAATTTCTCTTAAGGAAACGATTAAAGTTGGGCAATAAACTCTTAAATTTCTTTAGGATACATACTATGATTTTGTTCAAGTGTGGCATCATGACGTCGGTGTAGGTAGTACGTAGAATAGAGATATAGAAAAAAATGTAGAAAATTTAAAAAATTAAAATATTTAGGTGGTTGGATCGTTGGGAGTTTGATTGGTTTGTCTAGTGAATTGGTGAATAATTCAGGTGAATTGCAATTGATTTATGGTATGGATAAATGCGTTTTATTTTCTTTACTTTTCCACATTTAAGTGAAGGTGTACGTGTATGAAAAAAGGATAAAATGCAAAATGGAATGCAAATTACTTTAAAGTTTAAAGTGATTTTAATTATTTAAGGCTTCGACAAATGAACAATAAAATACAATTAGAAAATTTCATCGATTAAGTTAAATACATATATCGTCCGGATTTATAAGTATTTTGGATATTTTGTGTTCATCGGTTGTAGGCTAGAGTAACAGTCATATTCGATTATCGCTTATTTGGCCGTTGCATCGAAGTGGACTGTAAGAAGGACTTTAAAAAAAATGTTAGAGGGTAAAGGTGTAGAAAAATTTGGTAAAAAAATTATAAAAAATTTACAAAACTATGCTATAGAATAATTTGGTCCCAAAGTATTATTGTATTGCAAGGAATATTCCAATATAATAAAAAAAAGTTATCCATTTTTTAGTTAATATGCCGGTAAACATACCGCAAAGAGTGTTTGGAAGCACGTCTTCTGACTTTTATTAGATCCCACGATATCCCTACACTGCTTTGGCATGATTTTGCCATATATCTAGTTCATTATGCTAAATCGACCCAAAGACGGTACAAGAATAACAATTTTGATATCGTCGAGAAGGGCCTGAATCCACCAAATGTTCCTGAACTCAGACCTATTAAACACTACTGGGCTATAACTATAATAAAACGAATATTGAGAACTTAATAAATAATATAAAACATAATATTAGAATGTATGTTCTAGGAAGATACAGATTTTGAAAAAAAAAATAATTTTGTTTTTTCTTTTAATTTAAGCTATATTGCAAAGAAAATTTGATGCGAAACTTTCCCAGGCAGTCCTTTTATGCAGGAAACTCATGTTCAAGTTGACAACAAACTTTTAAAAGTTAACGTATTATCACGTTTGTACTGTTTTGATGTTGGATTAAAAACAAATTTCAAAAATATGTATGTTCATCATGTCGGTGAATACTAAAATGTGTATATCCTAAAAATTATTTAGAATTTAAAATATCAATCTTAAAATAATTTTAAAATGGATGAATGACGACCAAATTATGACGCTGTGTAATCTTCTTTTTGTATATATTCTTGAGAAACATGCGAAATTCATTAAAAAAAATTCATCATATTTTCGTTAGGTTCATTAGGAGCTTAAATTTTTTTCTACACGTGTAAGATATTTGGGTGTATATATACATACGCAATCATAAAAGTATATTTATATGTATATGTATTTTGTAAATATTTTAAAATTATAATTAGAATTTGATATGTTTTATATTATTCATTGATCGAATTTACTTTCTAATAATTCCCATATTTTGTTATTATTATTTTTTTGATATACATACGTACTACATATCTATAGGTAAAAATAAATACAAAAATTATTTGATTAATTCTCTAGTATAAATTATTTATAAAAGAATTGATGAGTCATATAATAAATTGTTTATATTATATACAATTAAATTATTAATGTTATGTATTATGTATCATATCAACATCAAATTACATAAACATTTATATATAAATACACAATCGTACAAATAATACTTACACACCTGCATGTAATACTTACGGCTATGAATAATGTATGACGAGATTTTTCTTCTTCTTCCTCCTCAGCCTAGCTGTAGAATAAATAAATTACTAATATATTCTAGTTTATTTATGGCTATAGATTCTCTCATAATCCGTCGCCATGTCTTTTTATACAGAGCCAGGATCTTGTAGTTTGTGACCCCCAGAATTCCTCCACATTTTTAATGTTCGAAAAATTATTCAAAAAAATTAATTTGTAGTCTTTTTTTGGCCTTTTACCTTTACGTACCACATACTTGTAAAACGTGTATGCTATGATGAGCATGTAATATGTGACATTAAAAGATAAAATATCAGAAATGATTAATTCGGAGACAGATGATTAAGAAAGGACTAAGATGGTATGGGCACATAAAACGAGAACCACTGAATCACATAATTAATAAAGTTCTGGCCTTTCCTTTCTGCAAAAAGAACGAAAGGATGACCACAAGTTACATGACTCGATGCAATAACTATGACGGTACTGAAGAGGCAGAATCTAGAAGATGCGACAATGGGTGACGGAACATTGTAGAGGTTTAGGATAAGAAGATAATAACTGGGATGAAAATGCTAAGGGAGAAAAAGAAAAAGCATTATATGCGTACATGATTTCTAAATATAGATCCCATATTCGTATATGTGATTTTCTAAAAATATTTTTGACATTTTCGATTTGAAAATCTTTTAAGTATATACACGTATTATGAAAGCCAAAATGATAAGTCCCTTTTTTTTAAATAAAAAATTTGTAATCCTTTAATCCTTACAATGTATACTTACGATGGTATGTATATGTACGAAAATATATCCATATAAGTTTATGTAGGAATGCATAAATTGTATTTTAGATTTTATCAATAAAAGTAGGTAGTTAATAGCAACATATCCGGTATAATACTTTTAACTTATAAATTCTGATGATAAATTCACCATATATCCTTTTGTATGCTTTTAAAGTTCAATCTGAATAGAATGGATTTTATGATTTATACGTTTATATACTTACTATACGCACACATGTATGCATACATGTAACACAAACGAATTCACACACATATTTGCTTATATGTATATTTATTGGGAGATATGCTTTAAAGAGAAATTTAATTTATGACAAATTTAATGACAACACCATATACTGAATAAATTGTGCATTAAATTTAAAATGTATTAATGCCATTACACGTAGGAATAGTACATATACATTGTAAGGATTAATAATATTATAATGATATAATTTTGACAATTTTATAATGTGTCAGTTAAAAGATCAATTTATATAGAAATAAATTATTTACCTTATTGTTAATTCATTATTATTTAAATTCTTATTGAACGTTTAATTTGCTTTGTTCTTATAAATATATTGAACACTTTATTAGAATTTGTGATAGCCAATATGCCTGTTAAAGACATGTGGTATATCGATATTACGTATATCGTAGAAAGTTTATTATAGCATCCTTGAAAAAAATATATTTGTATTTAATTTATGTGATTCGATTTTAATCAATACGAGTTTTTAAGGATACAACTTTAAATATGATAAATTATTTTTTTTTTAAATATAGTACTAGTACTATACTCACCTCGTCTCAGTTATAATTTGAATTGTTTTGGAGAAATAATTTTCATGAGATCATAAAATTTTCCTTTTTAAAGAAATACTAAAATCGAAAAATTGTATTTTCAACTTTAATCGTTATATGATTCTTTAGAAAAAAATTGCTGTATAGTATTTGGTCTATAATACTCTGTCTACTATTGTACTGGAAATATGAAAGTATACATAATATACAAGCATTCATTTCATGCAACAGATGATTTTTCGTGGATATTTTTTGTGGAATGTAATATGAAGTGTGTTTCATTTCATTATTTTCACTTGTTTACTAAATTGAAAATGAACATATTTCAAATTTCTCCTTCATGATATTTGAAATCAACTTTAACGAAAGGAAAAAAGCTCTCTGAATAGAAACAAAGTATGAAATGAAATTATTGTATATGAATGAAAATTTTGGAAATTTATTTCATTATAAAATCAAGTACAGAGGCAGTATACTTGTAGATAAATATTAAAATTGTATTCTTCTTCTTCATGGTACCACAGCCCTTGCCAGGGCCTTCGTCTCTAACAAACAATCCCACCATTTCTGTTTGTTTGTCTTTGATTTTTGTACTACAATTCTGTATTTGGAACTTCAAGTCAGTCAAGAAGTCAGGAAGTCAGCAACTACCGCATCCACATCCCGCCATCTGCCTCTCGGTCTGGTGTTTTTCAGATTGTCCATGAAGAGTATTTTGCACGGATCTGTGTCTTGCATTCTACTCACATGACCCCCCCCCCCCCCCGAGCCTTCTAAGACGATTGATTTTGATTCTGATAAATGATACTATACCTATATCGTCGTAGATCCTATATAGCTCATCATTTTCTCTTCCGCGATACTCATTATCATTTATTCTTCTTGCATCAAACCTAAATTACCTAAATTCAATTTAAAATGTCATTGAAATTGAAGTGAATTTACCAATGTCGCTGTAATACACCTGTAAGGCCCAAATGAGTGTAAAAAAAAACTGAAAAACTAAACTGCTGGATTGATCAACCTGGAAGTAGATCTTGGAGCAAGCCAAAGCCTACAAGGAGGTGTAGAGCTAATAATGATGATGATATCAGTTCGAAATTTTATAACCTTCAGTGCCTTCAGTTAAATGGATCTAATGTTATAATTGTCAGTACTTTCAGGAAAGTCAGGTTTATATCTTAACTATACCTATAGATTTTTGTTTTAATTACTTTAATTGATCGAGTCTAAAAATCAAAATCGGCTTGTTAAATGAAACGACATCAGTAAATATTAATATAAATGATTAAATTGTAAAACAAGAAAAAATATAATTAAATAAAGTAGAATTATTGAAGAATGTATCTACAAAGAAATATAAATTTAAACATTTTAATAGTATGAAAAATTAGTTTCTTATTCATCTTCTTCTTCCATAGCCTCACAGTTCTTTATGAATCACAGCTTCCTCAACAATTTGTCGCCATTAATTTTGGTCTCTAGCCTTAATTTTGTAGTTTTCGTATTCAGATATAGATGAAATTTTTTATATAAAATTGAAATCACAGCAGAAGAGCGAATGAAAATTCTGTAAATAACTGTAGCATGAAATTCTTATTCTAGTTATGTAATTTTATCTTTTTGTTTAACAGTTTTGCTGTTTTTAAATTTGAAACTAATAGAAGAATTGTGCATTTCAGACGAATTTCATACAACCATGTTGCCTACATCAATAATAAATCCTGAAGAGGCAAGACATGCAGAGGTAGACCCAAAGGACCTATAATATGTGAGAAGATGTGAGAGAATTTGAGAGAAGATTTATTAAGACTTGGAGTATAGAAATGGGGAGAAGTTGCATAAGTTAGAGAAATGTAGAGAGCTCTTTTGAGGCAGGATTGGGCTCTTCAGGAGATGTAATGGGACTAAACAAAGAACTTTCACTATGAACTTTCCATAATTTGTTGATATTATGAACAAAACTTTTATAATTTTGAGATTTTCAGTATAATGGCAACACCAAAACATAAAAGCAAGACTGAAATAAATCCACTCGATGTCAGGTTGAATTTCATGAACGTTCAAGACCTACTCTTTTTTCTCGGTCTTTCTGTACATCTGTTTTGTTCTCTTCTGTTCTGTATCACGTAAAGTTCGTGTTTTCATGATAATGTATAGACGCAGGGCAAAGGAGACATAAAGTTTACAATAATTGTACAAACGAACACACAATCGTTTTCTCATTATTATTGCTCGCACAAACGAAAACGATTGTAAAAAAAAAGAAAAATGAAAATGTATTTAAGAAAAATATGCAAATAATTTTTATAATTTTTAATAAAAATAATGTATTTTTTCTCATAAAATATAATTATTTATTTTGTTTTTGTATTTCAATAAATAATTTAATTAAAATGTTCAAAAGAAAAAAAAAATTTTAAAAATAAAATAATGAAAAATAATTTTATTCTCGTTCTGTAATTGAATTTTTTAAACAAAAAATGAATAATTTACTTAAAAATTATAATATATATTTATTTCGAATAAAATATTTTTATTTAATACTATAATAGTGCAATGTTATAATGAATAAATTTATATTGAAATTGTGATGGATGTCCAAAACATTTTCTATGCATAAACTTATATTCTCTAACTCTTATACAATTTTATCAATTAGTATAAAATACAAATTTAATTTAAAATAAAAAATTATACTTAATTTATATTCATTTCGTAATTATTTATCAAATAGAATTTTGAATGCGATATATAAAAAATTTATATGAACTTAAGTTAGAATTGAGTTAATAGTTTGTTTAATAAATTGCACAAAAACGTATTAAAAATAATTTTAAAATTTAATTAAAGAAATAAATAATATTTTTTCAGAGAATAATATACTTACGCAGATATTCTAATTGGATAGAAAGCATTAATAATTGTATATTGATCAGTGAAAAACTGAAAATAAAGAATAAAAGTACTTTTATAATTCAGCCAGCCCCCATATTACGTTCCACGGTTCCACAAACCATATTAGATTTTTCATATATGCTTCAAGAAATTCCATAGCGCTGTCCTTAATTTCCGCTCATACCAGATTAATTTAGAGTGCCAGATTGAGATGAGGTTGTACGCTAGTGATAGAAGAAATTATATCGAACATTTATATACCAAATATCAATGTTCAATGATCCATGATCCATGGCGAGTCATGACCTCTTACATCGTCTCCACCTTTCCCTATCGAAAGCCTCACTAGTTACTACTCTCCAGTACTGGACTGTAAATATATTTTAAGAGAAAACAAATAAGCTAAATTTTAAATTACCTTGTAATTCAAGCCATTGTAAACGAAACTTAGTTTGAAATTTCCCATAAGCCCCTAAAATAAATTTTTTATTGACTTTTCTATCGATTTCATTACTTCTTTTAAGGATCCTTTTTTCTGATAAATAAATAATATTCAAAATTACCATATACACATTTATAAATGCATTACCATAAATGATTAACATTGTATTATTGTATGCACGATGTACATTTATATGTTATTCGGTTTGTGGTTGTGGTTTTATACTTAATCATCATTAACAAACTGTCGGTTTAACGTATTTTGTATATAATAAATTATGGAAACAAGCATCAGTATTTACATATATATCCTTATCTGTATTATTAAGTTTATCTGTTCTATTAAATATATACATTCACAAAAATATATTAGATGAGAAATCAACAGGATATTATTCATTTGATGAACATTTTTCGGTAATTGCGCGTGTGTGTGTGCAAAGATCACATTCAATCTACATACTTTCTATTTGATTAATTAATTAAGAATAATAATTGTGTAAACGTGTACTTAATGTAATATATATTTAGCCAAAAAACAAGCAATTAATGAACGAGACTTACCAATCAAAAATTACACCTACCATGAAAAAAAAAAATAATTTGATGTTTGAAATCTGCATTTACCTCATTGGAAAACATTACAGCAACAAGAAGCTTATTTCATGTGGAACGAAATAATTAATTAATAATTTATTCTTTTAATAGAATTACATATAGAATTTTCTTATATACAAAAATAAAATAAAAATAATTTTTTTTTTTGTTTTGATATGTCCTTGAATGGAATTTAATAGTAAAACATAAATAAAAAAATAATTAAAAACAAAATAAATTCAATATTGTATGAATCTAAATAGAATTTTTTCATTTTCATTTCAAAAAAAAAATTCCTAGACAAAAACGAAAACAAAAGAACAAAAAAAAAAAAAAAAGAAAATAGAAGAAATAAAAAAAAATTATACTTGAGAATAAAACAACATAATTAAGATGGAATGAAAAGAATGTATACTACCATAAAAACGAAAAATAAAAAATTTTTTTTTAATAAATAAATAAACAAATTATTATTAAACAAATAAAAAAAAGAAATATGTATATGAAAAAAATATATAATATTTTGTGCAAAAGTTTACAACAAAAACATACAAAAGAAAAAGAAAACAACTTTTGTATGTATGTGTATGTGTGTGTGTGTGATTTTTAAATATTTTTATCTTCATTATAATTTTGTGGATCTATATAACATACATACTAACACATAGAAATATGTATGTATACGTGTAAATATTTTTGTTTTTGGAAAATAATTTTCATCGAATGTTTATGTTCTAACAAAAAAAAAAAAAAAATAAAATAAAATAAAACAAAAAACATATTTGTAATTTCTCACGCTCTAATAACCTACTTTTCGATAAATTATAAAATTTTGAATGAAAAATAAACCAAAAAAACAAAAAAAAAATTCAAACCTAAAAAAACACATGAAAAAACACACGAAAAAGAATATAAGAGTTATTTGTTTTTGGAATTTTCATAATATTCAAAAAACGAAAAAAAAAACAAATATGTATACTAAAATCAATGATGATTTATATTTTCTTCGATATAATTATAGAAAGGAAAAACAATTTTTTTTTTATAAACTGCATTGTAATGGAATGTAAATGTTACTGCACATGAGTGTGGATGTGTAATATCGTTAAAATAATGTAGAATTGCATTCAGTTTATTCTTTCGTATTAAATAGAAGGTTCTAATTATACACTTTGCTAAATAAATAAATAAATAATCTGCATAAATAAAACAAAAATTTTATTTTCTTGACCTGATAATTTTAGTTTACTAAAAAAATTTATATGCATTATATTCACAAAAATTTAATATAAGGCATAACTGATAGAATTTATATAAATATTGTTGTTGTTGTTGTTTTACGTACGTGCATGTGTATATTTGTATGTGTTTTGTTTTGAATATTTGCTACATAGATTGTTTACAAATCATGCTAAACGAAAATAAATATACCTCATCGTATGTATTTACCTACTAAATTAAGAAGTAATTTGATATTTAATTACAAGAACATTTATCAATACGTTAATGTAAATATTTAAAAAAGAAAATATTTGAAAACAAAAATAAAAAAAAATAAAATATAAAAAAAATATTATTGTAAATTGACCGTAAAAAATTAATTTCATAAAATAAAATTGAATATTTCACTTGAAAATACTACAAAACTACGTAGAGTATAGAAGTATACGTCTTAACTTGTATACTGACTGACTGAGTGACTGCAACGGCAACCAAATGAAATCGAACCAGCGAGCGAGTGGTGTGCTTGTGCATGGAACATGGAACAAGTGTAAAATGTTGTAATGTAACGCCACAACACTAGTAGAGCTATACCAGCGCTATACTATATTTACTAACTACATGGTAGATACTACGTGATACTACAAACTACAAACTACACTAGCAAGGCAGTTGGAACATTAGAGTGTTTCAATTCCAATTGTCTTGCTACACTAGCTAGTGGTCTTGCACAGCTAGCTTACTGGTACTATATTCACTGCTGCTACACTAGACAGTAGACACTACACTACTACTTCACTACTTACATACTTAGTACCATTTACCATACCACTCGTTCTCCTACACTCTGTCTGGTCTGTATACATATTTTTGTACATAGCGTAGTGTGCAGTAGTGCAGTACAAGTGAAAAATGTTGTTAAACATTTTTTCATGTTTCTTGTATTCGAATACTCGTGTTTCACTGTGGGTTGAGGGAGAAAGTGAATTTTCAAGAATTTTCCTAAAAAATAAAATTCGTGATAATGATTGCATTATTACTAGAGAGAGCTATTGTGTACTATTTTAGGAAATTAGCGTAGCTTGCTAGTATTTACTATGTATGGTATATTTTTTAGTGTTATCATTTTATCAATAATTTCACTGTTGCTACACTATAATTACGTAGACTAGCGTAGTGCAAGTGTAAGTAAAGTGTTGTTGGAACATTTTTTAGTGTTTCACGTATTTTACTGAAAGAGAAAAAGAATTTTTTTCTAGAATAAAAATACAATTTTATATGATGCGTAAATGGTCTGTTACTACTAGAACTAGAGATAGTACAATGGGAATGGATAGACTAGTGCAAAGTACTAGTACAAATAATTGTCTTCTGTCAATTTTTTCGCGTCTTTACTTCTTACTATGCATATGATTCGTTCATGTATACTAAAAGTTTAAAGACTGAAGTGTGAAGTGTAGGAATATTTTTCGTGTTTCTTACATTCAAATGCTTCTATTTTAATAAGAGATAATGAATGTTTTTTAAGAATCAAAATCTGAGTAGCTATATGATGCGTGCCTTGCGTTAATAACCCCATGACTATAAGACTTGCTCTCCTATTTGTATGTAGGTACAAGTGTAAACTGCTGTTAAAAATTTTTTTAAAATTTATAACTCCTGATCAGCAGATTAAAAGCAAACACAAACACATTTGAGCTATATGCAAACATTTGTTCGCTTTCATTTATTTAGACTGCACAAACCTTTATATATGTACATATGAAGCTGGATACAGATTGAATTGAATGAATTCATTGAGAATATTAAATTCATTCACTATAAATTCACTCCTATTCTGTTGTTTTTGTGCCCTTAACTGTTGAATTATTAGTAAATTGCAATTCAAATTTTTGCATTTCACATTTTGCATCATCACGCATATAAATCCTATACTAATACTAAAAATTATCCGTTTATGATTATCCTAGCTACACTTATATATATATGTATATATATATGCATTTGTAATGTATGCTTTCTTTCGAAATACAATCCACTATGTAATATGGTAATATTCAGATTAAAATTATCACAGACACGACGGTACATTATATTCCTTCGTTTTCATTTCGAAAGTAATCTGCTTAAATATTTTTTTCATTTTTTATTGATCAGAATTTTTGATAATTTTTGAAATTTGTAAGGATAACGATATACTAATAGAGTTCCAAAAATTGATTGATATCCGATATTTATTTATGTTTCGTACAAAAAAAAAATATATTCATTCATTTTGATAAATGTTGGTGTGTGGAGACATAATGCATTTATTTTTTGTCGACTATAATCACCTTCGAATATTTTAGATCAGAATATCAATGTATGGAGTTTTGTAATAAGGTATGAGAAAATTAATAAATTATAAGATTTTTTTTTAAGATTTAATAATAAGTAGTGGACAAATTTTATACAGGATAAAATTCAATTTCCTGTAAAGATGAAAATATATAGGTACTTAAATTAAATTATTTCCTTATTTTTATTATTTTTTTTTTAAATAAAAAATCAATACAACCATTAAAAGGATATATTATTATATACATTAAATCAAACCGAATGAATTATAAAAGTGGTGTTTGTGTTTTTTTCTTACATTTTATAATTTCAAAAGTTTATTTATTTACAGTTAACATTTTAATATAGTTTATTTTATGATACAATTATTATGGATTTTTTTTTTTAATTTATGATGAAATATAGTATCTATGATACATTAATTTTCATTATTTATAGTTATTACTGTAACAAGTTTTCATTATTCTTTTAAAAGGTTTCCAAGATTTATTTTTTATTTTTCCTACTGCGGTGGTGTGGCTGATGATGTATTTTTAATGCTAAGTTTTATATGATCAGCACGTATTATCTACAAACATACATAAGTTCATGTCTAAAGATTTAATGGATAAAATATTGTCCATCTAAAAGAAACAAGGAAATAATCACGAGGTTTACTGCTCAAGTGCATATGTATAGAGAAGAGATAGGAGCAAGTAGTATAAAATGCTGTTTTATTAGTTGATTTTTCGTGTTTTGTCATGTACAATGTTCGTATTATACTCAGAGAGAGAAAATCAAATTTTTCTAAAATACGAGTAAACATGTTGTGTAGAATACTAACACTCGTACTATGGTAACATTTGCTATAGATACCGTAATAGTCAATGACCTCTACTATTTAGAGTACGTATAGAAAAGAGAAGCAAATATAAACGAAAATTAAAAATATTCAACTTTAAAACTACTTAATAGATATTTTCCATATTTTCTTATATGAATGTATGTGGTATGCAAGTGCTCTTGAATATTTGCATAAAGGTGTGTATTTGTATAAAAGTTTTAAAACAGGATACTTTGAAAATAATTTAAAATGAAATGAGTATATTATTAATCGGCAACAATAAAAGTGTGTAGATTAATAATTATTATGAATAAAATAAGTACACTACAAAATTCAAATTACAAAAATGTGGTTATCATACATTTACACACGTTTATTAAAACAATAAAGGACAATAATAATTTATGTACATAATATTGCAATATATAATAAAATATATACTCAATCTCATAGTATACAGGTGTAAATAAATGAATTTTATTTTTCTGTTTCTGTGATTAATTGGAAAAGTTTGTTAAATAATGTTTGAAAAGGATAAAGATTCAATTTTGTTTTTTTTTTTTTCATTTTTTTTGTGTTTTTATTTTGTTTCTTTTGTAAATTAACTTAACACAAATGCAATCGATTTAATAATTTTATTTGTATCACACTTCCTTTTATTTTGTTATTATTTGTTTGTTTTGTTGGATCATTTGTTGAATCAATTTAAGTCCTACATATGTACATTATGACATTTATACTGTTTCGTATACAAATGTATATATGTACATTTTATTATTGGATTATTGGATAAATTTTTATATGTCTTTGCTCTTATGATTATTATTGACAGAAATAATATTAATTCAGATGTTGATAAGAAAATTGTAACAGGAAATTACTATTTTTACCTTATTCCTTTTGTATTTTTGTTTTACTTAACATTTCTTATTGATTATATTTTCATGTTATTTTCGTGTGAAGTGTAAAAATGATTACGTAAGTATGTGTACATATGTCAAAATTAATACAAACTAATTCATGCTATTTGTTTTATTGTTCTCATGATTGCTAGTACGTATATGTAATATGTTATGTATATACTCTTACAAATGTGTTGAATATGTTATCCTTTTTCTTTTATTTTTATCCCTTATGAATTTATTTTATGAATGAACCAATAATCAATTCTTTGAATATATCAATTTAATTTATGTATGAAATTTTCATCAAAATGATTTTTCCGCTTTACTACTGCTTTAAGAATAAATATCTTCCATTATCAGCCTCTAATATGGATAGTCGATTTTATGTGATATTTTTGATGTTATCCCACTCATATTTTGGTTCTTCAAACTGGATTACTATTGTCTTTTGCCGCATACGTCTTATACTATATCTAGGCCTTTCCCAATTTCTGTGTCCCATTGGATTTCATATTTCATTCAAAGTCAATTTTTTGCTGCGTTGTTAGTAACGAGCGAAAAATATGATGACCAATCCATTTCTATTCATAATCATCAATGGAATTGTAATCATAAAAAGTTTGTAAAAATGAAGTGCGTCAGAATTGTAAGTTTTCATTTATTTTCATAGATTTATTTTGTTCATTTAATTTGAACAGGAAATAAGGTTATTGTACATGCTACGTTCTGCGTAAAATATTTACAATTTCGTTTTCAATTTATTTGAATTGAAAAATATAAAACGGAAAATAAAATTTTAATTTTTATTCAATTAATAAAATTTGTTTATTGCTATTGTACACGTACATATAATATAGTTTCTAGTGAATTGTGTTTATGATTGGTGGATGTTTATGAACCTATCTACTCGTATGTGAATAATATGCATTTACATTTAAGCAAGTAAAAGGTATAGATACTGTTCCGTATCACTAAGCTTTTTTAGTGATATTGGCGACCAGATGAAAAAATGAAAAAATAAAATGAAACACGAACTTTCTTATTACAAGTTTACACCAATTTTTAATTTCTTTACAAAAACTTTTTTTACATTTAAATAGACAATTTAAAAGATGCGAACTATACAAATAACAAAATGAAACTATTTTAATTCTTTAAGCAAAAAATATATACGCCGATAACATCGATCGGCCAGCTCCACTCAAGATGTGATTGAATAATGAATTGAACAGTCCTTCTCCTCTATGTTGGACGGCTCCTTTCTTTAAAAAAAGAAGAATCTGTAACGATAAAAAAAGTGTGAAATGCATCGCGACTACACGACAAATTTCACAATGAAGTGAAATTTGTGTAATAACACTATCCTTTTTTCTTTGATCTTCCTAGATCTTTTAGTATGCTTCATTTCGAAGCATAGAAAGTTTATGCAATTGTTTGTATTGGTTGATAACCAACCAAATCTTTGTTCCTGAGTATCAATATACCCAAAACGAAATATGCAAGGAACGCATTTATTGTACCGGAGTACATGAAAGCAAGAAAATGATATCCTTTGTGATCATAAAGAAAGGATATCATCATCTTAGCAAATATTTGCATAGGATAGTGTGAATGCTAGGAATTAACCGAAACATGTGCATGCTTGTATCGCAAGATGCATTTGTTCTATACCAAGCAACAATATGCTATAGGTATCATGATATAATTATGTGTATCTGGCACAAAGCAACTATATGCTAAGTCCATTGAGATTCATATACCAAGCAACTATATGCTATAGGTATTACGATATGTATTTGTATCTTGTACAAAGCAACTGTATGCTAAGTACATCGAGATTCATATACCAAGCAACTATATGCTATCGGTATTACGATATGTATTTGTATCTTGTACCTTGTACAAAGCAACTGTATGCTAAGTACATCGAGATTCATATACCAAGCAACCATATGCTATAGGTATTACGATGTGTGTTGTGAATTACACAATTATGTTCTTAGGTTTATATCAATAAAAACCTAATCAAATATTTGTGCAGCCATAAAACTATGGTTCTAAGACCAAGACAAAGAATCGCGAAAGATGTTACTGCATTCAATCGTCTCATGTTTGAACCAATGTTCGAAATAAGGAATGATACGATATGATATTTAACAGATACCATACCTAGTATTTGTATACAATTTCTGATAAATACTCGTTTTCAAATTGATTTTATTTTTAGAACAGAAAGTTCCGATTCAGACCAAAATATTCTTTTTTATGTTCGTACGAGTTTATGTATTGGATTTAATCGGCATTGACTACGCACAAATTTATACAAACACTTAAGTATATGAGAACGTATTAATTTTATTGTGAAAATTCACTTACAAAATCTTCAACTATACATAAATACATACGGAAGTAGAAGAATTTATTTAAATGGAAAATATTCTCAAAGAATCTTTAAGTTATTGAATTGACTAAATTACAAAGGAAAATCATAATTGAATTATTTAGGTACTATAAATTTATGAAATATTTATTTTAAGCATTTCATTTCATTATAGAAATTATTTCTAAATGATTATGAATAATTTCACTAAAGTGTTTGACTCTTCAATAATCTCTTTCAAGGTACATTTACAATCTAGCCAATTTAGCCCAGATTACATTCAAGTTCAACATTAGATTTTTCTCAGTTTCTTCATGGAATTCTATAGAGCTTCCTTTTTCCTCCCAGCACAGATTGATACGGAGTGAGATTAACACTCATATTCAATTTCCTCTGAGTTACTATGAACCTTTTGTTGTTTTAATTGAGTTCACTACATTTTCGATTCTGTCTTTGCATTGATACTAAATTAGATAAAGTTTCGATTTTCGAGTAATGTTCAGTGATTGCACTGCTTTATTTGCTATTTTCTTTTCTCTTTCAATTTGACACATATTGCTCTAAACTTACATTATTCCCAATTCCAATCCCAAAGTTCAATCTTCACTCGGCTTTGAATGAGTACCAGTTAGTTTGCTGGGAAAAAGAGCTTAGAAATGTTGATATGTAGGTAGTCTACTTGCTGAGAGCAATTAACACAAAGAATTTTTAGAGCAATACATCATTCAATCATGTAATAAAGTTTACTTGTTGCTTCTCTACCAGCATCTCAGTGGTTCGCAATCAACGTTAAATTGTAGTTGTACACTTGATATTCATGAGTCCAGATATCACTTGGATGAAGGTACATGCTTGACATGAGCTATAGAGCCGTTGATGATGATGGATGATATTTGTCTATTTTGATCTACTTTGAGCTCTGGTAGTCATAACAAAAACGTATCGAATGTAAATTTTATTCGATTTTATTCAATACAAATATAATTTTTCAAGGATACTATAGACTATAGGTTTATGATCAATTTGCTTTACTACTTATTCGAATTGCTAGAATCAATAGATCAGATGTATGCTACAGGTATAATACTGCGTGAGTATTTACATAAGGTCATTACTTCATTAGTATATATTAGGTAATGCTTTATTATGAGTACAAAATTATATAAAATTTCATATACTACATTGTGTGTTAATATATGGATTTAATGTAAACGTAATGTAAATTTGTTTAAAAAATGATAAAATTTTTGGATACAGACTCTTGGTAATGACAGTAGACTATAGAAATTTAAAAAAATAATTACTCATTCAATTATGTAAACAAATTTTTTTATTGTAGGCTTTTTAATGTAAAAGAAATAAGTAGTAATATTGTATATAATGTACATATTGTTCATGTATAATTAGTATTATATAAAGAGAGTAATCTGATTAAAATGTAATTATATAATGTACTATGTACTACTATCATCATCTTTTGTTAAATAGAAAGAATAAAGATCAGTTGTTGAGAGTCGGTCCAGCTAACAAGTTGTTTTCTTTTTCACTTTTTCGAGTTCATCATATCCAAGGCCTACAATTTTTCAGAAGTGGGATCAGAACAAAGAAAAATTTGTACTGTTATTGAAAAAAAATATCTGTGAAAAATACAAAAAAAAAAAAAAGTAAAAAATTATGATTGGTGTTTTTTTTTGAAAAAAAAGAAGTTATAATTAATTAAAATAAAATATAAAATAATTACGGAGTGGTTATATAGCTAAAAAAAAAAAATGTCTGATAATTATTGTGAAAAATGGAACAATTTTCTAGAATCAGCTACAAAAATTATGTTACAAGAAGTGCTAAAGAAATTAAAAATGGCCACGACGGGCAAAAAAGCATGCTTGAAGATACGGCTTCAAGATGCTGTTAAAAATTTTACGCAATTAGATCTAGAAAATCTTGTTCCAGTTGGGTTTGAAGAAAATTCTAATGAGAGCGACGAAGATGATGATGATGTCGCTGATACTTCAAAAATGTACGATGCACAAGAGGAAAATCTGGATGAAGAATTGTATAGACTGCAAGATATTATTAAAAAGAAGCAAGAAATTGCAAAATTAAAAAAGACGCTTCGAGAATTACAACTAGAGGACGAACGGGTCATTTCAAGGTCAACGGTATGCAGTTTCAAAGACATGGAGGACGCAATACCGACTTTTAGTGGTGATGACTCTTATCCAGTGCGGCGGTGGATCGAGCAATTTGAAGAATCAGCTGAAATTTTTGGATTGGATGAAAGATCTAAATTTATGTATGGAAAAAGATTATTAACCGGCACAGCAAAGCTATTCATAAGGTCAGTATCATTAAGATCATGGAGTGAATTAAAAAGTGCTATCTTAGAAGAATTTTCAAAAAATGTAACGGTAGCTGAAATACATAATAAATTGAGAGTGAAAAAGAAAAAACGGGATGAAACTATTCAACAATATGTACTGGAAATGCAAGAAATTGCGTCATCGGTACATATTGAAGAAGAAGATCTTATGTATTACATCATAAAAGGAATTCCCGATAATGATGCTAATAAAATGATGTTATACAATTCAAATAATATGACTGAGTTAAAATCATCATTACGAAAGTATGAGAAAGTGAAAATTAATACTTACGCACATGAATATTCACAACAAAAAAACGACTCTTCTGTAAAAAATAAATTATTAAATACAAATGCAAACTCTCAGCTGAGACCTACAAATCGTATTAAATGTTTTAATTGTAATGAGATGGGTCATTTGAGTAAATATTGTAAGAAAGAAAGAAAAGTAGATACATGTTTTAAGTGTAAAAAAACGGGGCACACTCAGGCTACCTGCAGTGTCGACGACAATAAGAATGCTGTCATGCCGTTGCAACGTGATCTCGACATTGAAGATGAATTAACGGATAAGAATATTCATTCGTTTTCTGAGTCACCTGATTGTCGGAATGATTTCGAACATTTTACTGAGTATACTTTTTGCAATGAAAAAACAAAATGTATTATCACATTGTTGACTTTGATAGATTCCGGAAGCCCAATTAGTTTTATACAAGAACAATTTGTACCTGCCTGTATGATGTCTACAGTGACGACTACAAAATCTTCATATTTTGGAATAAACAACAGTCCGCTGAATATAATTGGAAATATAAATAGCAAGATAAGTTTTAAAAATTCAATTATAAATTTAAATTTATTAGTAGTAAAACAAAACTCAATGACTTATTCTGTCATTTTAGGTAGGAATTTTATAACTCAAAATAATCTGGTCTTGCAGAAAAGGAATGAAGAATGTTCAAGTTTCAGGACAAAGCCTTTGGTTCATGCATGTGTTGACGGTTATAAACTAATTTACAAAGATAATGATGAAGATGTTTCTGAGATAATGAATATTGACGTAAGTAGTACGAAACCTGAAATAATATTAAAAATTAATGAAAAATTACCTTTTAACATTCATAATAAAGTAAATGAAATTGTAAAGCCGGCTTGGCTTAATAATGAAAATCAAGTTTCTTATTCCACCGATGATTTCAAAATGAAAATTTTACTAACAAAACAAGATCCTTTCTTTTGCACACCTAGAAGACTGCCTTACAGTCACAAATTGGAGTTAGAAAAAATCTTAAAGGATTTATTAGATAAAAAAATAATTCGTGAGTCTAGTTCTCCGTATACATCTCCAATAGTTTTAGTTAATAAAAAAAACGGTGAGTTTAGGCTTTGTATCGACTTTCGCGAATTAAATAAAGTAACCATTCGGGATAATTTTCCTTTACCGATAATTGAAGACCACTTAGACAGGTTAAAAGACAAGAGATATTTTACTACGCTAGATTTGAAGCATGGTTTTCATCATGTGAAAATAGATGAAGATTCAGTTAAATACACTTCCTTTATTACCCCTTTGGGACAATACGAATATTTGAGGATGCCTTTCGGTCTGAAAAATGCTCCGTCAGTTTTCGAAAGGTATATGAGACATATTTTTGGTAGCTTGATATCCAGCGGTGAAATATTAACGTACATTGATGACATTTTAATTGCAACATACACATTGGAAGAACATCTGAGTACACTCGAAAAAGTTATTGAAATTGTTACGAAAAACGGTTTGCATCTCAGGTTCGATAAGTGTTTATTTTTGGAAAATGAAGTTGTGTATTTAGGATACTGGGTCAATGAAAATGGTATAAGACCAAATGATGATCATTTACGAGCCGTACGCAATTTTCCTGTATTAACTTGTTCGAAAGACGTACATAGTTTTCTGGGTCTTTGTTCGTATTTTCGAAAATTTATAAAAGATTTCGCGTGCATAGCTAAACCACTGTACGATTTATTGAGAAAAAACGTACCTTTTGTTTTTGGGCCAAAAGAACATAAGACTTTTGAATTATTAAAAAGAAAATTAGTGGAATCGCCAGTTCTATGCATATATAGTCCACAATCTGAAACTGAATTACACTGCGATGCCAGTAGCATGGGCTTCGGGGCAGTTTTATTCCAGAAACAAAAGGATCTAAAGTTTCACCCGATATTTTATTTTTCCAAAAGAGCGACAGAAGCCGAGAGCAAATTTCACAGCTATGAACTTGAAACTCTGGCAATAATATACGCCTTGAGAAGATTTAGAATCTATCTAATAGGTATAGATTTTAAAATCGTTACAGACTGCCAAGCTCTAATGTTAACTTTAAATAAAAAGATTCTAAATCCACGAATATCACGATGGGCTTTAGAGCTTCAAGCTTATAGCTATAGGATAGAACACAGAAATGGTGAAAGAATGCAACACGCTGACGCTCTAAGTAGATCGGTAAATATCTTAAGTGTGTCTGATGGATCTTTTGAATTTGTTTTAGCCTCTACCCAGCGTCAAGACCCTAGAATTGTCGAAATAATTGCTGAATTGGAGAAGAGTGAAAGCATGCATTATGAAATGATCGATGGTCTGGTTTATAGGAAAGCAAAAGACAATGTACTGTTTTATGTGCCAAAACATATGGAAAACGATGTAATAAGAACACATCACGAAGCAATGTGTCATGTGGGTGTTGACAAATGTCTTGAATATCTTAGTCGTACATACTGGTTTCCTGAAATGAAGAGTAAAATTAATAAGATTATAAAGTCCTGTTTAAAGTGTATTTATTACTCACCAAATTCCGGAAAGACGGAGGGTACGCTACATTGCATACCGAAAGGTAATGTTCCTTTCGATACGCTACATGTAGACCATTATGGTCCTTTGGTAAACACACATTCGAGGAAACAGCATGTATTCCTAGTAATAGATGGTTTCACAAAATTTGTCAAACTATATGCTGTTCGAACTACATCAAGTAAAGAAACCATTACTTGTTTACAAACGTATTTCGAAAACTATTCGAGACCAAATCGAATCATTTCAGATCGTGGGACATGTTTCACTTCTAGTGAATTTCAAAATTTTATAGAAGAAAATAATATTAAGCACGTTAAAGTCGCGGTACACTCACCACAGTCAAACGGTCAGATTGAGCGTATTAATCGTGTTCTTACGCCTATGCTTGCCAAAGAATGTGAATCATCTTCAACTATTAACTGGGATAAGTATCTTGCAAAGGTTGAGTTTGCTTTGAACAATACTGTAAATCGAAGTACTGGCTTTAGTCCTTCAATGATTTTATTTGGTAGAAATCAGAAAGGTAAATTTTGCGACAAAGTTAAAGAATATTTAGAAGAAAGTTTAGGTGGTGATTATAAGAAACTTGATGAAATTAGAAACCAAGCTTTAGAAAACAATGATAAAACCCAAATATATAACAAAAATATGTATGATAAAAAGCATAAGCGTCCAACTATCTATAAAAAGGGTGATTATGTCATGATAAAAAATATAATGAGTGTTCCAGGAATTAATAAAAAACTACATGCAAAATATCGCGGTCCATATGAGATTCATAAAGTACTGCCAAATGATCGATATCTCGTAAGAGATATTGATGGTATGCAAGTAACACGAATACCGTATAAAGGTATATGCTCACCTGGCAATATGAGACCATTTTTTGTATTAGACGATGATCCAAAACATATGCATGATCAAAAGGTTTGAATATTGAAATTAAGTCACAAATTTAATAAAAACAAAAAAAAAAAAGATTTAAGACCAGGTTATTTGATAATTATTATAGATATAAATGACGAATGATTTTTTTTGAATATAGAAATTTAGTTTTCAGTAAATTCTACGAATGTATTTTATTGTATTCCTTTTATCTGTAACTATGTATTATGTATTATGTATTACAATATTGTTTTAAGAAAAAAAAAAATTATTATGAGAAAAATATATATGTATATAAATTGTGCTTTTATTCTAAAAAAAAAAATTTAATCAGTAATCGAGGCGATTACTATGGTCAGATTGGCCGAATTGTAGGCTTTTTAATGTAAAAGAAATAAGTAGTAATATTGTATATAATGTACATATTGTTCATGTATAATTAGTATTATATAAAGAGAGTAATCTGATTAAAATGTAATTATATAATGTACTATGTACTACTATCATCATCTTTTGTTAAATAGAAAGAATAAAGATCAGTTGTTGAGAGTCGGTCCAGCTAACAAGTTGTTTTCTTTTTCACTTTTTCGAGTTCATCATATCCAAGGCCTACATTATTAAATTCAATGTATTTATACTGGTATGATCCTGACATAAAATTTTAAAACTTAATTGGGACTCTGAAAATTAACTTATGCATATTAAATAATAAATATTGATATGAGTTATGACCCATCAAACATTATAGATTTGATTTGTTTTTAATACTTTAAAGTCCTCTTTATTTAATACTTTAGTCCTTCCAATTCGTTTTCCATTTGTTTTCTGAATAAAGAAATAAGGCACAAGATTTCAAAATATTTCTTTTTTTTTAAATTTTGTTTTTACCTTTTATATAAAATTCATTTTCTTTGTTTGACTGCCAACATATTAATTCACCACCTTTATGAAGTTTTACAGGAATATTATTTTTGTTTATAGCGAATATTGGTAAAATGTGTAAAATAAAGAAAACCCTTAAAATAAAATAAAATAAGATTTTTAACAAAAAATTAATTGAAAATTAAAAAAAAGATAATTTAATTAAAAGGTTTATTTTTTTTTTCATATTTTTTATTTTAATTTTCTATTAAAGACAAAAACACCACAGAATCTATAGTATTACTCAACTCACTTTTATTGAAAATCATAACACAGATTCGTTATTTTTTTCCATATTTTTTGTCACGGACATTACATGTATATGCACAGATAAAAAATGTACAAGAATGTATGCTTGTGAGTAGTGCTTTGATATTCTCTTTATTTTTCCTTTAGTTTTTAATTCCATTTTTCATCGATATAATGTAAACATCTTTCTATTAATAAAGATTTTATCACGTAAAAATAATAAAATTAATGAATTTTTAATACATTAAAGTTTATATTACTTATTTTTCAATATTTTTCTTTTTACATCCTTGCTCCACACTACTACATACGGTCGTTGGAATATTTTTTTTGGTGTGTAGATTTAATTTAATTATTAATCAAACGTTAACAAATATTATAAACTGGCTAATGCTTTTTAATATCAACTGTACGTGTTATATATATACGTATAGTTGTATCCATTTATTTTCTTTAATACTCCTCCTCTTTTACTTGCTTCCACGTCTTCCCACTTCTTGCAATCTCTTTCAATTATTTTCTTCTCCGGGTGTTTTTTGGTCTGCCAACATTTAGCTTTCTCTGGGTTCCATGGATTCCATTCAAGTGCTTGTCTTACTATTGTTGTCTGCTGCCTTCGCAGAGTATGTCCGATTTAGTTCCATTTTCTTTCATTACGAGTGTGTTCACAGGATCTTGCTTTGTATGTAAGTTCCCAAAAGTCTGTGACCAGAAAATTTTACAAATATTTTTTAGACACCTCTTAATAACCTTGACTTTATTTATGTTTTTCTGATTGCCAATCAAGTTTCACTTGCACTTCCATAAAGCAAAACCGATTTTACACAGGCTTTGGATATTTTTAATTTCGTATCAATCAATATTTGGGGATGATCTCCAAATGTTTCCAAGTCTATTATAAAGATACGTTTCACCTTTGCTATTTAGAAGCATACCATGTTTAGCGAGTCAATTTTCTTCTGTATATCGTCTCTGCTAAGTATACCAGCAACGTAATATCGTTTTCAGAGTGAAGATATTTTGCCGCATGTTTGAATATTTCAATTGAATGTATTCTACGAAATATGTGATAAAAAAATTTGAAAATAAAAAAAATCTAACAAGGATCTACTACTTATATACGAAGTGAAAACAAACAGGATTATCACGTGATTGTTAACAATAAAAATTTAATTCATTTTAAAATCTTACTGACATTCTTGTGTGTTTAATAAAAAATAACAATCGAAGCGAAATCTAAACATTACCATTTGTTGCTCTTCTTGAATCGATTTCCGGTAAAGGAAGATATCATTTCACAATTTTACTACACATTTTGCTTTTATTTCTCTCAAACTACTCATACGTACGTATTCATTCAATTACTTTACATTGATCTCGTTTCATTTTGAAAATATTCCTCTTACTCTCATCGCCATTAAATTGTGATCTGTCTGTTCTCCACCTGTGCACTATGAAGAACAGGAAACATGTAAAACGATTTCTCATCGAGTATATGAGTAACAGTATACGCACGCTGAGTTATTTTTTTTTTAAGTTTTCTTCATTTCTAATGTTTATCGACCATTTTGCTATTCACAAATTTTCCTCACATTTATTCCGTCAGTTACGACTTACGACTTCTAAGTCCGATCGACGCTGTCGCCATTCAGCCGGTATAGTTGGTAGCAGACTAGCAGTCGGTCGTTCTCTACTCTACTCTTAAAAACAAGAAATATTAAACGATTTCTCTGATGCATTTACATGTTTTTGGTTCACATCTTCATTTAGGACTTGTGTGTACATACATATCTGAGTCTGTGATTTTAATTTATAGAATTTTACAATTTCTCTTTGCTTTAAATTGATGAAAATCAATTATAGTTGTCATTTCTACTCTACTTACTACACTCGAAGTGAAATAAAAATATTTCGTATTGGAATTTTTATATTTCCAATCCAAACACATGAAAAAAAAGGAATGAAAGGATAAATTTAATTGCAAATTTCATGTGAAAATGAAAAATAATTTATTCTGTATTCATATTTTGATTGATTTTTTCTGCTCCATTTCTTCCTTTTTGAAAAATTTATAAACCAACCAACTTTATTGCTTTTTTTTTTTGGTTTTTTAATTTTTTGTTTTCTCCTATTAGTAAATTTATATGCAATAAAAAAAGTTTTCTTGTCGGTTTTTTTTTTAATTTGTTTTTGAAAATGAAAGTTTTAATGAAATTTCTGTTGTGCAATGAACAATCTTTCACCAAAATAACGAAAAACAAGAAAAAAACACAAACTATTTCAGAACTTTTTGGTAAAGTCAACTTTTTGATGAAATTCTACAAAATATTTTTTTTATTATTTTTATTTTTCATTGAAGTGATAATTTCTCGATGCCGATAAAATGAAAAATGACAAAAAAGTGTGAGTATGTGAAGAGATACTTGATAAAGCTAAACTTTGTTAAACGAATAAAATATATATTTTTTTTTTGAAATTCATTTATACACATTTTGATAAATTTTTGTTTTTGTGTAAATTAAAAGTAAATATGTATATATTCTGAAGGATATAAGTATATCCAAAACTTACATGTTACACATATTAAAATACACTTTCATATTTATATGCATACTTCTTATGCTGTATGTTATACAGAGTGAATTTTTGTCATATTTTATTTATTTATGTATTTATTTTTTTATGAAAAAGAATTAAGTTAATCGGTGAAGTGCATACATACAAACTTACATAGATATTCATCTGTTCGTCATTTAGTACTCGTTTATATTCGTCGTAATGCATCCATAAATTTTCGAAATGAAAAATATTCTTCTGGATATACAGTCGTTTCCTTAAGAGCGTACATGCATGCGATAAAATTTTACATGATATAGTTATGAACTAGTTATGAAGTTTTCGTATGATAGTTATGAACTGCTTCAAATTATCTTCTCATAATCCAATTATGTACCACTGCGCATCAAAATGATTTTGAGAAAAAGGTAAAAGTTGGTAAATCGAAAGAATGAGAGATAGGTCTGCAACAAATAATTTTCAAGCACTCTTTAAAAGTTCATATTTATGCAACATATTGATAGAGGAAGATACAGAATTCCATTCAAACTGTGAACTTCATAGTCGTGAAATTCAAATCCTACATCCTACTATATAATAAAGTATGTTCGAAACTTATGTCTTGTGCTTAAAAAGGAAGTGGATCAGGTTAACTTGTAAGTAATGTATAATATATTCGCTATGTCTTTACCGCAGGCAGCTAGAATTTGTGGCATTTGAGTTTAGAAACTTTCTATACCTGTTTAAGTAGATAAACTTCTCGGTCTGACAGCAATCAGCTTGGGTAAGTTCGCTCAGAAGAAGTAGTTTAGCCTAAACCACTTAATGCAAGTATTTTAACTCGATCAGAGTTTTATTTTGAACATGCAACAAATGACAACTAAATCAGTTTTCGGTCTGTCAGTACCAATTTTTAACTAAAAGCTTTTTGTAAACTGATTTATCTAAATCCAGAAGGAGCCTTTGGCCTGTTAGCACTATAATTCTCTTTTACCATTATTAGCTTTTAAACTTGACCAAGCGTACTCGCGTGCTCGATAGCATTAAACATTGGATTATGATACATGGTTCAAGTCTTAGCAATCAATGACCAACAAATTTACTTCTCTGGAAAACTTCTTCGTTTGTTACATGAAAATGTGCATTTTCAATAACTAATACAACTTTTGACTGAAAACATATTTTGAGCATTTCTTAAACTTAGACAATGGCTTACAAAATGATTGTCCTATGGTTGCCTATGGTTTCTTAAAAGCACAATTTCTAATTTCATAATGAACTGAACGACTGAACCCATATTTTCATTTAATAAAAACAATAATTAACACTTTAATCTTTACTTATTTAGTTCTTCATCTATTACTTCAAATTGTTTATTTCTAATTTGAAATTTGTTTTGTGTTTCATCAATTTGGTGTACACTTTCTTATGGAAATGACTGTACTCCACACATAATCTCTGTGCATTTCACACATGAAAAATAGTTATAAATACTCATCCAAAAAAAATTGAAATTATCAACAACTTATGAATGTGTGAATAATACGAGTACTTTATACACTTATCCTGCTTATACGTTACAAACATGCATGTTGAATGGATAATGTATGTACATGTATATTTTTTAAATAAAAAAGTGAAATATTGAATGCATATTCAGCATATTTGCTTTATCTGTCAACAAAAAAATATTTGGAATTTTGGAACTTTATTTACATTTACATTTACATGCACATAAAATATGCACAATGTGTAAATATAAAGCTACAAAATGTTATAAATTTCTTAAATATTTTAAAATTCTTTTTTTTTTATCTTTTAAAAACTTTTACAAGTGAATATGTGAACACTATTTACATATACGGATACTATGTGAAAAAGTACTTTGTCGACATTTTTGAAATTTTGTTTTTCCTCGATTTTTCTTTGAAGTTACAGTAGTAGAAGTAGTATCTATTTGCTATTTTTTTAAATTGAAATTTCTTGAGGTTAAAATGGAAAATAAGTGTGTGTGTATGAAAAATTTTGTCTGTAACTGACAATTTTTGCATATTATTGAAATTCAAAATTTGAAAAAGAAAATTTCATTTTTTTCCATTTTAGAATAATAAATAAAGAAATACAAAAGGATACTAAATTTTCATTGTGTATAGTAGATAGATATATTCGTAATAAGTTTTCGATTTTATTTATTTTTCCTTTTATATTTTTTTTATTCTTAAACTTCTTATTCAGTATATATGCGATAGAAATAAAAATTATGAAATTTATAGTAATTGTTATTGTTATAAAGGCAATATATTTCTCAATCGATTCATTAATTTATTATAATACTGCTGCAATAATTACACAGGAAATTAAACATTTCAAGTAGAATTTCCTGTATATAGTGTATAATATGTATAGTAGTGAAGGAATACGAACATAATACAAAATTTGTATAAACTTCTGTTAGTCTTTTTCATCTTTTTCCTTTTGTTTGTCTTTAATTTTTCTTAGAAAAGTCATGATCATTATAAGAATATTAATGTAACTCAGAATAATTTCCGTAATTACTCATGTATATTAATTTTAGAAGGATAATAAGTAATTAGAAATGATACTATCCTGTATTTATATGTATGTATGTATCGTATATTTGTATCGAAATTGAATGAAAATTGTATACATAGACACTTTACCTTCCACGTGTACGTATCTTTGGTTTATATATTTTATTGTTATGTTAACGATTAAGTCCCTACAGTAAAATGTATTATATACTTACTTACAAATGTTTGAGTTAATTGTACATTTCCGAATGTTTTTGAAGTCATTAAAAACTATACAAAATGATTATGACATTTAATATTCAGTACAACTTCTTGATAAATAAACAATTACACAATTATAAAATGAAAGAAATTTATATAAAAAGCTCTTCGAAGTTCCACAAGTTAGTTCCATTAATACTTTCACGCCGACGTCAAAATCTATGCACATATGCACATTTTTCGTTACCAAGCAAAGCGCTGTAATTTATGATTTCATGTTTGAAATGTTCTTTTATTTTGTTGGTTTTTTCAATTCTTCTTCTTCAATAGCCCTTTATCTCTAAGTGAGTCAGAGATTTCACTGAAATGATTCCTTGACTTATTACTATAATGTGTGCAAATGACCTGCAGTTTAATCTGCGAACCACTGATTTGTTATTAGAGAATCAAGCTTATTTACATCATGATAGGTCTTAGACTATTTTTTCCGACTGGTGTACATCCTTATATTTAATGTAAAAAAAAATATTAGGTAGCTACTGTGTTGAGAATAAGAAATTCAATGGATATAGGATGGTAAGGAATAGGGGTAGCATTTACTTAATTAAACCACAACTCCTCAAAGTTTTGACATAGCTATAATAACACTTGAGTTTCTTGACGTCAGCAAGTAAAATCGAATCGAATCAGCTTTTTTGAGATCTTTTTTCCAGCAAAGTTATGGTACTAATTCAATACTGAGTGAATTTGGGATTGGGAGGTAATGAAAGTTGGATAAATAGGTACCTAAGTAATGAAAAATTAAGAATGATTTTTTTTTATATTTTTGCCTTGAATGGGAATCGAACATACATACAACTTCGACTTCGAGATCACTGGATAGTTATTTTATACCATTGAGCCATCGATCCACCCTCTTAAGCCTAATTATTTAAATTTAAAACAAATTCAATAACTGACTGATAAATAAATACTTTTCTTTATTTTTATTAATAAATTTTCATCGTTTTTCTTTATTTTAAAAGAATTTATTATACAAATTTACATTTTACAAACATATACTTATATACAATTACAATCTTGTAGAAAATAAGAAATAATAAAAAAAATAAAAAACAAACAAAAAATATAATTTATAACAGAAATACAAAAATTAAAATAATCGAAAAATTTTCATACGATCGTAGAATGATTTTTTATTTTTTCATTTTTTGTTTAGATGATTTATATTTAATTTTTTATATACAATGAATGTAGATAGTACATATGTATTTGTATATCATATTTATACATTCAGAATATTTGAATTAATCATAGAGATTTTCATATCATATTTTTATTTTATACAAGTATTTAGTATTTCAATATTTTATTTTAATTAAAAACATTCACATCAGATACTTATTTAAATTTTATACATTATGATCATTTTTGAGTAATTTTCATATTATCATTTTATAATAAAAATTAAATTTACATTATATACGTACACAATATTATTTATATGAAGATTTTCTATTCATTATATTTACAAAATTTATTTTAAAGATACATTTATACAAGATCAGTCCAGATTACGTGTGCAAGATTAGATGCATGATATTCACAATTCAGCGTAGATTACAGGATGTTATTGTAAAGGAACATTGTTAAGTCTTATTAACAAAACAACCCAACGTGGATTTCACGCAAGAGTGGTTTTTTCATATCTCCTTCATTCTCACACGAGAAATTCTAGTCGGAGTGAGATTAAGTTGTATTTCTAATCTGACACTGATGATTGGGAAATTATATTGAAAGTTTTGAAAGCAGTGGATTAATTCTCAATCTTTCCTATATAATAGCATACGGTAATCTACTCTGAATTGTGAATACCGTCTACTTTTGGCGTGAAATCTACCTTGAGTTGTAAATGAGGCATAACTCCTCCTATCATCACAGTGAGATTAGCAGTACGACCTAATCTTAATCTCGCACTTTGGATTAATCTGAACTAGTCGGAAAAAGGAATATAAGAGCTTTAGAATCTCTTTAAGAAGGTGTAATGAAAATCGAATGTGGAACGTAATCTGGGATGGATTGTAAATGTATCTAATGATTTTACAATGAATTGAAGCGCAATCGTTTTTATTTTATTTTTACGATCATTTCATCTTTATAATATTTTTAAATATAATAAATATTTATTTACATATATGTATATTACATACATATAATCATTCTATTAGAGTAAAATCCCAGAGCCACCAGACCTACGTCATTTTACCAAAATTGAAATTTTGAGGAGTAGTAGTTTAGTATGTAGTTAAGAAGGTTTGGATTCTGTTTTATTTTGAAAGTAAAGTTTATCTTACTTAAAAGATACTTTTGCAATTAGAGTTATGGTTATGTCTACGAGAATGGGTCTGGCAATATCAAATATGTTTGTTTCCAACAACATATACAAAATATGTGAAAACTATAGGCTTGCTAATTTAAAGTAGGTGAGTGCAATCTTCTTGTACCTTTAATGGAGAGTATCCATATACCTTCTTAACTACATAGCAGACTACCACTTCTCAAAATTTCAGTTTTACTAAAATGGCATTGGTCTGGCGGCTCTGGGATCTTAGACTATATATATGTTATGTATCTTATAAATGATTCTGTTTGTTATAAATGTTTACATATCTTATATTTTATAAGCTTCATATGTTTTCCCTAGTTAAATAAAAATTAAATATAAATATACATACATAATCTATTGCATGTTTATACTTATATGTACATGTTATTAAATATGTTTTACATTACATATACATTATTATATAATTTTATTCCGAAAAATTCAGAAACCATTCTCTTATTTAAATTATGTTCACTATAATATTTTATATCAATTTACAAAAAAAAATTGTGTACAGAAATAAATATTTTTGCATATTATGCTTGTGCCTCTCATTACGTCATAATCGATTCATAAATTTGAATTTTTCAAATCAATAATAATGGGGCTTTTTCTGTTCGGAGTTAATAATAGATTCTGTTAAATTGACAATCTTCAAACTTTCATTCAAAATTTTCATTGACTCAAACCAAGTGGGAAAAAAAATTTTTCTCGAAAACTAACCTCAAATTTGAATTTCGAAAACAGTAGATATTCTATCTATATCGGTTTATATCGAAAAATAATTAATTGAAAAACGATTCAAGAATTCAAGATCTAGAATATCACTAGATACATATATACAAAATTCGATCGATTAATGAACTTTAAAGGTTTAATATTTCATTAAGGATACACTCTTATGTTTTTCTTATCGTTTCTTTTTTATTTTTTAAAAATATCCTGTTTTTTTTTTTAATTTCTAATTTACAAGAATTCGATATAGAAAAAAGAAAGTGTCCCTTTTCATAAGAACACAAAAGAAAATTACATTGCACTCGTAAATACATTTTAATGTACACTATTATGAAAACATATTATTCGGACTATGTCATGCACATACTCGGCGGATATACATATCATTAATTAGACATAAAAAATTATTCTAAATCATGACATCACTATATTATATAGAGAGTTATCGTCAAAGGATATAAAATCATTTTTTATTATTATTTACAATTTTTTTTTTATTCAGGATAATTTTTTAAAAAAAAATGTTTAATGTTTATTTTTTTTTTTTGATTTTATTTCTTGAATTTTTTTTTTTTAAATTCAAGGCTTAAGCTAATTCTAATTTTTTAAATTTTTGATGATTCTTCGTGTGATTTTTATTAAAAAAATTTTTTCTACCATAATTATTACAGTCTCTTTTATTATTAGATGATAATGATGGTGATGATGATGTCGTTATAATTGTTGTTTTTGTAACAGTTGCTGTTGTTGTTGCAATTGGTGCAGCTGCAATTATTGATTGTGATGATATTGATGTAAGATTTTTATGATTATTTTTATTTTGATTTTTATTTATAATTCCTATTTCAATTCCTGTTTCGGTGGTATTACCTTTTTTTGATGTTGCTGATGTTGCCCATGATACACGTAATTTTTCACGTCAAGATTTTTTTGTATTATTACTATTATTCAATTTAATTGAATTTTTATGATTTACATTACGATAATAATTACTGCTGTTATCATTATTATGATAATTTTGATGATGAAGATGATGATGATTATTGTTACTAGTATTATTATTATTATGTGTATTATTTTGATTTAGATTTTCATTATTCATAATTAAATTATTTGATTCATTATTATTGTGATTATTATGAACATTATTTATTATTGTATTACCATTTCCACAGTTTTCCATGAATGTTGTTTGGACTGTCTAAAATTTATTAAAGTAATACTGTTCAATATTGATTTTTTGATTTTTATTGGAAATATATTTCTTTTTTCATATTTTAATTGCCAATTTGATGTTGAAAATTTTTCAAAAAAATACAAAAAAAAAAAAAATAACGAAATTTTGTAAGAAATTTTAAATTGAATTTATCTCTTTTACATTTTACATCTAAAACTGCCTACATCCTACAACTAATATAGCTATATTTATCAATTCGAGTACGCATAAATGTAACTCATATACATGAATATACGAGTATGTATATACATTTTTATAGAGAATTATATACGTTACCTGCCTTGAATTATCTCTGGTTATATCACGAACACTGGTCAATTGATAATTACTTCTCATACTTGGACTTATATTATTTAAACGTGATGCTGGTGTACTATGCGTTAATGTACGATCTTCGACACGTATACGTGAACAACGGCATTTCTCTAATACATTACGAAATTCACGACGAAATTTACCTATAAGAAAAAAATTTCAAAAAAAAAAAAAAAAATTAAAATTTGAATAAAGAAATTTTCATTTGTTTTTTTTTTTTATTTTTGGCAAGAATGCAAGAATAAAAATTTTTAAAATTATTGACAAGATAAAAATGTCGTGTAAATTTATTTGATTTTATGTTATGAGTGCAATTCAATTTTTTTTTTTTTTGTGATAAAAAATTTTTTATCAGTGCAATAAATAAATGCACACACACTCTAGAGTGTAGGCTATAGTTAGAATGATAGAAGAGAGAACTCTTAAAATGAAATAAAGTGAGCAATAAAATTTTATGAAATCGAAATGAAACCACAATTTTATTGCCAAAAGACCCAAGTCGTGGTAAGGGTGAAGAGATGTCAGTTTACTGGCACTTCTTTTTTAATAGATTAAATTAAATTCAAATGAAATCACAACTGTACTAGAGTATGAAATATATCCCCGCAAAATTAGCTTTCAACGTTTCAACTTAAAGGTACATTCACAATTCAACGCAGATTACATGCAAGATTAGAATGGTATTTACAATTCAGCGTAGAATATCGTATGTTATTATACATATAAGAATATTGGTATTGATTGGTAAATAAGCTTTCAATATAACTTTTGTTGTCGACAGCGTCAGATTTAAAACGTCAATCTTGTAATCAATCTGAGCTGGGCCGAAAAATAATGACGCTACAGAATTTCATTAACAAGGTATTAACAAATCGAATGTGGAACGTAATCTGGGATGGATTGTAAATGTAACTTAAAAAGTTCAATTATACAAATTCTTTTTATCTTTAAACCGAAATATTTTTATGACAGATTTATGCATGTATGTTATTATTAACTTTTTTTTATAAAATAATTTAACTCCATAAATTGGATAAAAACATAAAAATTTAATTGCTTCATTGAGAATTAATTCACATTACATATAATGTATATAGAAAATGATCATAAAAATATACTTATGGGAGCTAGAATAAGGAAACCAGTGAAACAAAAAAATAATAAAATCAGTACATAATTTATTTGTTTCTCAAAAATGTAATTTCATCACTTTATTATTTCTGTTTTTTTTTATTCAATTTCTATGTACTTTATGTTCTGTATACTTCGCAAAACAAAAAAACTTTTTAAAAAAATTTTCTCTGTTTTAATTTGTTTGCTTGTTTCCTTTTTTCTATATATATAATTTTTTGTTGTTGTAAAAATCAAAGTTATTAGATGATATTAAATACTAAGAATCGATATAATTTAATTTCCTCTTGAATAAACGAAAAAAAAAAAAATAATAGCAAACTGACTAATACCAGTATGAAAGGAATAAAATATAAAAGAAAAAAAAATGTATAAAATGAAATCGTTTTAAAAAAAAAAATTTATAAAGTATATATCGTATGATATTTTTTATTTGTTCAATATATGTAATGTTGATTTATGTATATGTAATGTGTACGTAACATTTTGTACAATATTGTGTCGATAATCTGAACTTTATTAATTCGAAATGAATTTTTGTTTGTGTCGTGAATTGTAGAAACATTTTTTGAATTTCATAATGTAATTCAAGTATTGAAAAAGCAAACTATTTCGGAACATAAAATGCATAAGGTTAGCCAGTGTTTTGTATTTAACATCTAAAATATATGAAAATTCTGTAATTGGATGAGAATTGAATGAAATTGAGGATATAGTTGTGATGTTATGGATCTATTGGTGAAGACCAAAATCATTGATTTGAAGTTTGAAAATGAAAATGAGAAATGAATTAATTCCTGATCAGGAGATAGAAAACAACAATGGATTATCCTCTCTTTAAAAAACCAACCATCAGGATATGTAAAATGTATGAATTATCTGTTTTAATGGGATTCTGTATGTAAATCGAAAATGATGCATCAACAAACGTATACTTGTACAGAAATTGAAAGATAAACTGCTTTGATAAACTTTGCGAGTATTAAATGTTGTTAATTTATTTTCCGTGTTTTGTTTTGTACATTATTCGCATTCTTTTCTAAAGGATGAAAATACTAGTACATACGATGTGTATATAGAATACTACTAGTACTCTCTTAGCGTATACTGCATGTATCGCAATAGCTGCTTAGAATATGTATATAGAGAGGGCAGAGAGGACAGAGCAAGTATTAAAATGTTGTTATTTCACTATTCGCCTTCGACTTAGAGAGAAAATCAACTATGTAACTTTCAAGAACGAAAATACGAGTACACATGACATGACATGATGTGTAGAATACTACTCGTGCTATCGTAAAGAGTAGAGGAACAGGAGCAAGTATAAAGGAAAATTGAAAATACTACTCGTGCTGTCGTAGAGTATCAATGTAGTCAATTAATAGTCGGTCACCTCCCTTGCTCAAGAGTATGTATAGAGTAAGGGAGTAAGTATTGAATGTTAATAGTTGATTTGTTGTGTTTGTTTTGTACACTATATTCGCTTTCGACTTAGAGTGAAAATTAATTTTTTTCTCAAGAATGAAAATACGAGGTATAAGTGAAAAGCGCACAAATATTATCAATTGTGTTAGAAAATAGTTTTTTTAAGCACAAACTTTAAATATTTATGCATTTTTACACAGACAATCTTAAATTGTTTTGCTCAAAAAATACAGAAATTTTTATTCACAATCTTCCATATCTCTCTAATTCGAAACGATATTTTAATACAATACAACTACTCACTTCGAATTCGAAGCAATATTTATCCGAATTAACAAGACATTACTGTAATATTTTTCCAATTAATGTAACGTTACGTACACATGTACGTTGAAATGAATAATTTTCTTGTTTTTCTACCATTTTTCTTTTCTAGATGATTTATTTGTTTTTTTTCTAACGGAAAATATTTTCAATAAGTAGTAAAAAACCAAAAAAAAAAAAAAAAAAAATTAAAGAAAGTTGAAAAAAAAAAATAAAATTGGAATTGACAAATGGAGGAATAATACTCGAACAATAAATTTAAAAGTTAAATGATAGAATGAAAGTCATAAAATGTCATGTATGTCATGAACTTGTATGTAATGCAGTTTTCATTTTATATTTTATGTGGTTTTTAGTCGACATTAGTTTCAAATATATTATGTATATATTTTTTTGCATTTTATTCTAACTGCATTACGACGACTGCTGGAATATTATTTGCATATGTGCATGTGTATCTATTTCAAAATTTTTATTTTTCAAATTTTTTCTGACATATATGATCGCCATAAATACTACATAATATGTACATATGTACATGTTCCTACCCAAGAAAATAAACAAAATAAATTAAGTTGTTTTAAAATTGACAAAAATGAAACTTTTTAAATACTCATTAGTCTTGCAATATGAGTGCTACTTGCTATATGCATATTCAGTGGGTATGTGTTGTGTATTTACAATTTTTACTTTGTCAAAATAGAGCTATAAATGTCAAAACATATATTTTTTTGTAATCTATTAAAACGAAAAATATATTAATTTTTGTTTGTTTTACTTTTAAAATATGGACATATTTTTATTGCATTCATTTTGTTTTAAATTTATTGAGTTCATTTTAAAACAAATTTATTGCAATAAATTATTGTTATTATTTTCAACTGTACGTGAATATAATGTGTTTTTTTCCACATTAATTTTAACGATTGCTTACACTAACTTTTACATGCATACTCAACATTTTTTTAACTAGTAGCCATTTTAAAATGTACGTTTTACTGCTGGAACAGAATGTATGTTTAACAACAAAGTGTGCAGCTGCTACCAAAGTTGTAGCAGCTTCTTGGCTTTAACAAATTTTTAATTTACAGCCCTGGTAATTGAAATTTCAGTTTGGTGATGTGATTGAATTAAGGCGCCATTATGAGTTCTAAAAATATGATGCAGAAAAATTGAAATGAACAAAGTGACCAAATTAATTGATCACTAAATTTGAGAGTCAGCCAGCAGGACATTCTGTTCGTTACAACCATAATATGCAGCACTTCAGAATATAATTACGACATATTATGCTGCATGCTTCAATCGTCGCAGCTGCAGGTACATATTCTGTTCCAACAGTTAATAATTTTAAATACAATAAAAATGAGAAGGAAAAATATTTCATAAACTCTTTTGTAGAATTTTTCGGAAAAAAAAAATGTTCACATATGAACATAATGTGGGCGAATGATGATAAATTTTGATTGATTTATTGATCATTATTTTTAAAAAAGGATGCAAAAAATGAAATAAATATAATATTTTCCAGTAAATATACACAAACAGAAAATTTATGTATAAACATTTTTTATTTTTGTGGGTGGGTGTACTTAGTACACATCGTGTGTTCTGATATCGCATCATTGAAATACTTTTTTCATAGCATTTTAATTATATACAGGAAAGAAAATGTAACGTAAAAATGCATTTTTTTATTATTTTTTTTTTTTTTGGAAACATAGAAGAGGCAATAAAGTATGTTCCACATAAATTATTACGTTCAACGAATTACAAATATTAATTTAAGAATATTACTAGAATTTAATGAGAAGAATTTTATAAAATGAACAACATACAAAGCAATAAATTTTAGAAACGTAAACAAAAATTTTATGTATAGCCTTTAAACGGATATTTATATGAGTATGTACATACATATGCTTCCTACTCATGTTTTACTTCCTACTAACTACTAATCAAATCTTGTATTGTAACTGAACGCGTATCTAGGTACAATTCGTAAATGTTTACGACATACTATATACTCGTACATTATTTTGCGTATACAAGTTACAACTATAGAAGTAATTTGAATTCCATAGAAAATATGCGAATTGTGTACGATATGTATACGACGAGCACATAAATTTTTCAATAATTTACGATTATATCAGGGATATAATCATTTGAAAATGTGTATAGTTCAAAAATTAATTATGCAACGTACTTACTACATACTCAGTAAATAATTAACGTTGTTTTTAATTTTAAGTATACCAACATTACCTACTCGTATATCGTTTTTGAAATCTTTTATAACTTTTATAAAGCTAAGTACTCATAGTATAAATGAATATATTGTGTATTTCACATGTACATGTACTCATCATTTATTTATAGAAAATAATATATATCTTTTCAATTAATCATTTTTGTGATTGTATATTTATTTTAGTGTGCGATATTATGTTGTATGTTTATTTACGAGAAGATAATAAAATAAACATGACAATATGAAAATCATGTAGAAATTTTAATTGATTTCCCAAACCACAAAGTTAATGTAATGTCATTATGACAATTTTCAATATATAAGTCACGAAATTAAGTGTAGAAATTTACAAGTAATGTCGAAAATTTAATCTGTACGTTGAAATTTATGTGGAATATCGTCTGTGTTATGCAGATAGGTACACATACTCAGGGATATATGATTGTAGGCAGTCATAAATTTCAAGCGTTTTGAACTTCTGTTGTATGGATATAATGGGGAACTAGTAGAGGATTTGAAAGAAAGCAGGACAACAAACTAAGGTATTTATAGAAGATGTAATTTAAATGAGTGATTAAATAATAGCTAAAAATTAATACTTGATTTATGGTCGATTTCTTTATACTCTCTGCTAGCTGGGTGTCATCTTAGTTTAGCTTACAATCAGCAGTGCCAGCAGTGAGTTTGGTTTTCTTCATACAAACTTCTCACTAACTAACTGCAAAGCTAACTGGCTTATGCTCAAAACTAAAATCGAAAATTTTCAATCGATACTCGAAATTTTTAATGTATAAAATTTGATGTTAAGTTTAGTTATTTGAATGTTTTAATGTTAGACTGCTGGCTGCCGTTAGTATCGAATTAGGTTGCACTCGGTTACACCTAAATAAATAATAATCATAGCTTCATCTACCGACTGGCAGCTAGTTAACTGGCAGCTAAGAAATTGGGCATTAAGTACCTTAGGCATGGGAAAGAAATGCAGATTAAGAAGCAGAGAATTGTACTGAAACTTTTGAGAAAAATGAAAATAATGAAATACAGAGCGAAGGTTGGAGAGAGGAGTAAATTGATTTTAGTCGTGGATGGACTTGTAAAGAGATTGTGCTTCATAAGGTTCTGTAAAGCTTTCAATTTCAGTAGTAAATCAATGGATTCAAAGTGCCTAAAATCAACTGTCATAATAATGTTTATTGAAAAAAATTAGATGGAAAATTCGCAGAATATCTGATTGTAGGAATTCGAAGGTCTCTTAGATAATTAATTGTAATGCGTTTTTCTAGTATTCATTATAGCATTCATAATATCAGTAAATTTAGGACTGTTTGCAATCATGCGTCACGGACTGTATATACACACAAATGATGTTTTAAATATAAATTTACGATAAATATTTAACGAGAGTCATGTTAAATGAACACAAAATAAATTAAGGACTATCTGATGACTAATAATTAATATTGGATTTGTGTAAATAAAATAAAAATTGGATTGGTATATGTACATGTATATTAACTTTTGTTAAGTCACGTAGTCATATTTATATTCAGAATAATAAAGCATTAAAGCACTAAAACTGCCGCATTTACTTCATCTACTATAATTTCCTATATTTCTTTTTTTCAAATAATTTTTCTTTATATCAATTTTGTTAAATGCGATGGAAACAGCATAAAAACTTAATTAACTTACCACTCATAAAATTATAAATGACCGGATTCACAGCACTATTAGCATAACATAACCAATGTGATAATAATGCTAGGACTGCTTTAACTTCATCCTGCATACCTGCGTCAAATCTATTTGCAAAAAAACAAAAACAGAAAACGTAATAAATAAAAAATATGAAAAATTTGGAAATGTAAATGTAAAGAAAATGAATACGGGAAAAATAATTTTGAAATGAAATATTTCTCTTTCTTTTTTAGCTGTAGTAGTAGTAGTAGTAGTAGTAGCAGTGGTTGTACTGTGGATTTATAAATTACTGTGATTATCATTTAAATATAAGAAGGATATCAAGAATTTATTATCTCTAATATGGCTATAATTAATATTATAGAAAATAAAGTTATGTTATGTAATATCTACAAATTATATTCTGAATACGTGATTCAAATTTAAAACATTCCAAAAATTTGATCACGTCATATGTTAATTAATTTTGAATGAAATATTATCGTTCTTTCTTTCTTCCTTTTTTGTTTTCTTTCAAAATAAACGTGTTTTTATTTGAATTTTTTTTGTACTTATAAATGAATCGGTAATTCACTTAAAGTATAGTATGTGTAGGGACATATGTAATTGTGTGGGTTAGATATGCAATATGCAATTAGCTCTTACAAAACAGAAAAAAAAAATACAAAATTTTCATTCAATATACATAAATTACAAATTCTGAGAACAAGAACAAGAACAAGAGATTCAAATGGAATAAAATTATATGTGCATATATTTAAAATTAGTTCGATTCTTATAGACAAACTTTTTTATCTTTTGTCTTTTAATACACTAGGAGACGAGTATACTATACATATGATTACGTGGTACACACGTGATGTATAAAAGATATTTTGAAGCCAATAAAAAAGGCATTCCTTTCATATACATTCATCACAATGCCGCATATTGAGTAAAAACTCCTTCTATATAAGTATGTGTGTAATGCAGATATAATTTCTATCCTAGCGCTATCGTACCTACAATTCTCGTAGATTAATTTATTCATATTTTAATGTTCGTTTCGTATCCACATATACATATGCACATGTAATGGTGTCTTATAAATTTGAATTTCTTCATTAAGGGATAATATTAAAATTACATACACTCGGATATGCATGAATGTAAGTTTTCTAATACACTGCATATACTGCAACAATAATTATCAATGCGTGTACTTTGTATTCACTATGTATGTATGTGTGTATGAGTTTATAAAAGATAAATGAAAAGTTTTCACAATAAATTTTATATCTTCACCAAGAAGAAAGAAAGAAAAAATAAATAAAGGAAGAATACGACATAGCCAAATATCTAATACTCGTATGTAAGTATAGATATTACGAAGATGATCTTCTATACACTCTTTAAGCTATTCATGTTCATGAAAATGTTCCTTTAACAATAGCTAATAATTTTTGAAGAAAAAGATTTAAAAAAAAATATATATGTATCTCAAGTTAATAATAATATGATGATAAAAAGTGAAATAAAACCCACTGTAAATGTATGTAATGTACATAATATTCGTTCGAGTATGTACTAAAAATTTTATGAAAATTTTAAATTTATATCCTTTTATGTACTTTATACTTTGTACATATACTATCCTTCTGTATACAATACAAATGAATGATATACGATGTTTAAAAGAACGTGATTTTCTTTCATTTCTTTCATATCTTTCTTCATAGTATCTTTTATCTTAAATTTTCTTTGTTTGCGGTTATTCCTTTTTTTTTTCTTCGTAGTTTTTATATTTCATTTTCTTATATAATTTCCGTTCAGAATATAACGAACAAGTATAATGTTCAACATGGAGTATGCAAGAAATTTGTATGTTTTTGAACGTTTTTATAGTTTTTCATTTTTGTTTTTTTTTTTTGTTAAAAATCAAAAATTTTATATTTTTTTTTATACAAATTACACTTTCAGCAGATAAAATGAATGCATGAGTACATAAGATAACAGGGCAAATTGGTAATAGAATAAAGAGAGAAAAATAGGAAATTTAAAATTTTTTATTATAAACAAATATAACCTATATCTACTATCTACTATAAAACTACAATACATACCTCATTATCATGAACATATGAACAGGAAAATAGCATATTGCAAACATAACAACAACAGCAACTAACATTTTGGCTGCTTTTCTTCTAGCTCTTAATTGTCCCATTGTACTTGTATTTGCAGCTGGCATACATGATCCTCTAGAATCTGTACATAAATTATAGATAGAAAAATTATAGTTATAACAAAAGTATGTAATTTGCATAACATAATAAATTACAGTGCGTTCAGAAATGATAGGCCTGGGTGTAGCTACTTGAAAATATTTTTTATTCATGAATTTCTTTGATGAAAATCTTCAATGATTTGAAATGATCACAGCAGCATATGTGGAATAAAATTACATGCCATTTATATTTGATTTTTTAACTTTAAAATGTCAACTCCGAATTATTAGATGAGATAACTTTTAAGGCAGGAATATACTTAGATAAGATAGGGCTGGCCATATTTTGAGATTACCAGAGACGAGAATTAGTTAAGAAAATCTTGCAAATGAATATTAGTGGGGATAGATAACCTGGTCGTCCAAAAGAAAAAAAAAAAGATGGATTATATTCTGAGAGATTTTCAAAAATAAGGAATAATGAACTTCGGGAGGCTGGTTTAGGATAGAAATCGATGGAAGCAAATAGCTTAGAAGAAATCATGACTCATTTAGAGCTGTAGTGCTATATGGAAGAAGAAGAAGAATGTTTAAGATGTAAAATTTTCAATTTTCAAGTGTCTACGTTCAGATTTACACATAAATATTAGAAGTAGTTTTCGGAATGGACTAACGCATTTCGTAATGCACTGTTAAAAATTTTTAAATTGTATACTTACAACCACATGTATACTGATAATGATTACGTGATTCTCTATGACCTGGTATCGTATCAGATTTCCATAATACTCGTACAATTTTAAAATATGCAAGTGTCATTAGGATTAAAGGAAGCCTATACATTTGAAAGAAAAAATGTATAGAAAAAAAATATGTATATGAAAAAAGAAAGAAAGAGAAAATTAAATTAATTATTTTATTATATTGGATGGGACAAAAGTAATGTCATAATGTAAATTGGCTGCCATTTTGTCAGAAATGAAAAAAAAATATGAACTCTATCTTCACGGAAATTGATGGCATCTTGAACGTGTAAAAATGTCTGTCTGTAATATAAAAATCAAACCATATAATGACAATGTATGTCATTTTCCAAAAAAAAAAAAAAGAACAAAAAATGTTGACACATTCACATTTTGACATTAATTTTTGCCCCACACTTTTACTTTATTAGACTAAGTATGTAATTCTAATCAAATTAATGTGCATTTTATAAAAAGGATGTGTTTTATTTTTGTATTTTGTATTAAAATAATGTCAGATATAAATGCTCATATCCTTGTATCATTCATGTATGTGGATAGTGCGGTGATATGTGGGTAGATAAAATATAAAATACATTTTCCTTTCCAAATGTATACAAATGTTCATATAATAATTAATTTATTTGAATTAATCTAAGAATGTGTATTTTTTTAATACTAAAACAAATATTTATTTCATACATATATGCTCATTTAAAATATATATATACATTCGTAAGTCTTTAAAGTATACAGGTACGTAAAAAGATTTATGTATTTTTTAGCTAAATGTTCAAATTGCAAACAGAATCTATAGCAAAGATAAATATAGTTTGTTATTCTTTCTCTTCATTTTCATTTTTTCGTTTTTTTTTTTTTGTTTTTGTTTTTAAGAGAAAATTTATATCTCCTGATAAACTTAAAAGTTTTCACAATTAAGAAAATATACATACATATATAATTTTGTGCATTTTATTAAACCTTAAACACAATAAACAAAAGAAAAATGATATTAAAAATATGAAAATAAAAATATACTTAAAAATGACAAAAACGATATAAAAGTATTAAGCACTTATCTTAATATATAAATACATATGTACATAAGGTATGTGTATGTATGGTATTTTGTTATTACAGTGCTATTATTTTAATTATAATGGTAGATTTGTGTACATAAATTTATGCATCGTGTAGTAAATATCTACTTGAATATTTGACTCTCATAGTTTCGTTATAAAAGATTTATTTATTCGATTCTTCTTCATGGCACATAATCTATAAATATGTATACTTTTTAAATATATTCCTTCATAAATATACATAACACCCCAGCAAACAAATCGATTCGAGAACGATTCGAGCTCGACCTTGTATCTCTAGAACGAATTCATTCTTCGATACAGCGAAGCGAGCCGAGATCGAACCAATAGCGAAGAAATAGAAATTCGATACCGAGTATAGAATGTTGAATCGTTTCTCGAATAATTCTCGAAAGGTGTGTGAGTGTGTCGGTATTCGCTTTTATTTCGGAGTAACGAGTCGAATTCGATTTGCTGATTTTTTGAATTTCGGAAACGATTCTCTTGCTGAGTAGGTAATTTTGTATCTCTATTTTTCTGAAATTTTTCTAAAATGAAAGATTTTCGATACTACTCACTTGAATCGAACATTTTTCGCTAAATTAACCGCCTTATCATGATATTCGAAGACGAAACGTTTCGTATCGTCTTGTTAAAAACGCGATCATGATATTCGAAACGTTCCAATTTCGAACGATTTTCATCGTCTACTCAGTCGATAGCATTTTGTTCATCGTTTACATATAAATTTATTTTTTTTTTTGGTTTTTAATAGAATTTTTTTTATTTAAAGCATATTACTGATATTTGTGAATATTAATATTGAATTAATTTTTTTAAAAAAATGGAAATTATTATTAAAAATGATATTTCAAAACATCAACAAAATAATAGAAATAACATCGAATCCTTTTTTCTTACAACAAAACTGGAAATTGTATGAATTAAACATTAAAGCTTCGTTTTTATAAGGCATTTATATTGTACCACTATGTACCACTTAATATTCGAAACGATGAAGTTACATAATAGCAATTTTATATCGTATCGTTTCGTTTCATCGTTTCATCGTTTCATCGTCTTCGAATATCATGATAAGGCAGTAAGACTTTGCTGAAATGTTTGCTGGAATATGTATGTGCATACGTACCTTTAAGATAAATGTAAAATATACGTTCCGAATACGATTAGGTATTGTACATGTGTAACTCAAAATTTATATGTTATCTGTACTGTATGTTTAAACGTAAAAATCTATGTTGTAACGTGTACATGTATGATAATAATTAATCTTGAAATATTTTTTCAAAAAATAAAAATTTTAACAAAAGAAAAAAAAAATTATAATAGCAAGAAAAGGAAAATATTTACACGTAAAAGTAAAGTAAATTACACGTTCAAATGTAAACGTAGGATATTTAGGTAAAATGTAAGAAAGAAAAAAAAAATTACATAGATAAGGTATTTGTAGATTATTACACGTAGCAATGTAAGAAGAAGAGATTTATGAGATTTTTCGATATTTTAGAAAGATGTATGTATGTAGATATCTCTACTCGTATACAGACTTACATATATTGTCTTGTATATACAGGGTGATTCTATTCAAAGTACAAATATTGGTACTATGGAATTCTATGGAGGGTTTCATGAGACAAAAAATTGTACTAGCAAAATTTTCTATCAATCTTATTTTCGATGCTAGAGGGCGTTGAAAATGTTGAGTTTTTTGGAAGACCTTCTAACATAAAATCATCTGTAACTTTGTGTACACTCTTTGTATCAAAATTTAGTGTTCCAAATAATGATAGAAAATAAAATTACCTTTCTTTTGATATACTGTAACATGTAGTTCAGAATTCGGTTCTAAACAAAAAGAAATCCCAAATTCAAAATTTATGGTGAAATTTTTAAAACATTTTTAGTATACTCGTAAATTTAGATGTTAAGAAAATTGAACTACGGAAAAGATTTTTTATTTTTGAAATTTTAGAGAGCAAAAATGTCCTCTTTCAAACAAAAACAAAAACCTTCAGTCGATTTTATGATCCATTTTTGAGTTATTAAGGATTAAAGATGTGCTAAAAGGGTAAAAAATGTTCCTAACTATACTATTTTCAGAAATTGAAGTCAGTACAGGCAAGATAGGCATGCTTTTCTATATTCTTTCACATTGCGTTTGTATAAATCTGTCTCGTGTGTGGGGTGATCAGATCTCAATTTCAATCAAGACAGAGATATATTATTCAGAATTTCCTACAAAATATTATATGTGAAGTTATCAGAAACTCATCGGGTAACTTTTTCCATAAGCACAATACTGACTTCGATTTCTGAAAATAGTATAGAACTTGCACATTACCTATTACGAGTTAAAAATTTAATTGAAATAAGCAGTATGAATATATTTTGTATGTTATTTATTTTCATTTAGTAGTCTTTTGTTATTATCACAATAAATTTATCTTGATCCTAAAAGTGAAAATTTATAAATCACCATGTATAAGCGTGTAAACAAATGTAGTATAAATGAAAATAATATTTATACACGTCTTCATACGTTTTAAATATTTATATCCATGTGTTTGAGGAAAAATTCTTGTGAAAATTTCAAAAATATTTTTTCCTCATTTTTGTGTGCAGTCATGTATAACACAAGTTGCATATCTAGATAACAAAAAAAAAAGATATTTTTCAAAGATTTGTAAAATAAAGTAAGTATAATGGTAAAATATTTATCTTAAAACTTTAATAGGTTAACAGCAATATGTGTAATAGGGTAATAGTTTCGTACATTGTGAGTACTCGTATATATTTGTATCATGCACGTCTAAGTCTGCACTCGTATTCTTACTCGTATACTGGTATGTGTGTAACGAAATTAAAAAATATACTTAGAAAAGTTTCAATATGGATATGTACATACATAAATTAAAAATTAAAATGTTGGTACATGTACACATAAGAACTGTATTTATATACCTACGAGTATGTGTTACATATTATGTAACTAAGGATGAAAAATATTTAAAATTACATCTTTTACTTTTTATTATTATAATTATTTTTTTTTTGTCTTAACAGAAAAATGTAGGATCAACTTAAAGTTTTTGTAATTTCTTTGTTATGTTTGTTATTTATTCAGTTTTTTCTTTGGTTTAACGCACATAAGTATTAGTTACATGTCTTTGCTTATATTACACACGGATAGCATAACTAGCACATATAAGAGCACTTAAATATAATATAAAAAATTTAAACTTTTTCTTGACTTTATCTATTGTTCAGAATATTCATTTTACATACAAATGTATGAACATTATAACGAAAAGTAAAATCGATTTTTAATTTTTAATCACTTAAGAACCTAGTATAATATACAAGAGCCTATTATATACATATGTGCATTCATATTACCATATGTGTTTGCATAAATACCGAGTAATGAAAGTAGTAGTGCTCATATTGTATAATAAATATCTCATCTTGACAAGAGTATATCTCCTATATTTTAGGTTTAGTATTGTGTGACTTTTATGTGTTTCATTTGAAACTCCACTTCAAACCTCCCACCCAACTTTTAACACAGTCATTTTCTTAAAATTAAATTCCCTGAAAATGAGAATAGAGAATAATAGTATGTGTGGTGGTGTGGTATGATGCGATGAGGTGTGGTGTCCCGCAATAAATTGATGTTTATTGCTTCGGTTTTCTAATAGGAAAATAATTTGCTTTTTTTTTAACTTTCCTCGATGTTCATTTTACGCATATATGTAAGTACATCTCCGTGTATATCTATTCCAAAATATGTAACAAGGACATGGATTAATATATGAATGGAAGATTTTCAATACAAGCACAGATATTTGCATGTGTAGAGAATCCATCATAAAAATATAACAATTTTTTAATTTGAAAAATTGTTTTTTAAAAAAAAATATATATTCTCTATCACACATACATAATATGTACAAGTGCACGAGTAGATATTATTACGTATACGCGTAAAAAGTAATATATGCGCGAATTTATTTGTTGTACTACATGCAGATAGACGCCTCCTCATACATATGTAATAAATTTTGTTCTAAATTCATATAAATCTTTCGTTATTATTCAAATTATATACAATTTATTGTATTTTCTCTCTTTTCACAAATTTATTAGTTTTTTTTTTTCATTTTTTTCCATTCAAACAATTTATTTTTAAATTGAAATTTATTTGCATAAAGAATTTCCATCTATCATAATCATTCTCATACACCCGCATATATGTACATATTTACATTTTCATGAGTAATGTAATTTTACATTTTTTTTTCACGCATTTTTTTTTTTCTTCTAAAACTGACATTACATTATATGTGTATTTGTATTCTAATTCTATCTTGTTCTAATTATTTATTGGTTCATTTTTCAATTTACAATAAGAGTGAATATTTTGTACAAAAATAGATTAGCAGCCGCAATCATATTTCTTCAATCAAATGATGTTTTTCTATTATTAAATTTTAATTTTCGTCCCTAAATTTTTTAACTGTAATCAAATCACATCTATAATCTAAGCTTTCATTTTGTTAATTTTTTTTCATTCAATTTTTTTAGTGTTTATCTTTTTATTGTAGTTTCGATTGTATCTGTTTGTGTGATCATTATGTATGCGTCTTCTTAAATTATGAGATATCTTCATATAAATTTTCAGGGCAAATTTACACTTAAATTAATTTTTTTTCGCTTCTAGTAATCTGTACCTACAGACATACATATGTATATGTATAAACTTACGTATATAATAGCATAAAACGTGCTAACATAACATTTTTTTCAGTATTTTTATCCCATGTTGTTACGCATTGTGTGAATAATTTGATACCGAATCGTAATTTTGGACCCTTTATTGTTAATGCTAAAAGCTCTGGAATATCTGTATTGAAAATTAAAAAACAAAAAACAAAAAATGTGATGAAAAAAAGTAAAATTCTAAAAAAGGATAAAAAGGATATAGTACATTTTTTTTATATACTGAAATACATATAATTCACGATTATATATGTAATGGAATTACAATGATTTTTTAATATTTTCATGGTAAATAAGAGCTTTCTTCTTTGAAAGTGGTGTAAGTCCAAATTTTTATATTGACAAAATGGTAAAACAAATTTTTCAGTACAATAAGTAGTTCTCAGCCAACTCTTTGATTTGATTCCAATCAACACATTGCGTTTTGGATTTTTGTTTCTCGTAGAACTGTACGCCTCCACATAAGTATGTATGTCATTTTACATGATTGTTTTTTGGATTATACTCCAATATGCTTGCCTGCAGATAGAATTAACATTTTTCCTAAGGACGCAGCTTATTTATAGTTTTACTTACGCTGTTGTGTTCAACTGAAAAAGGAGACAGTGACGCTTTGTGCCATAAAATGCTATGGAAAATATGCAAATCTAAAACGAATGTCAAACAAAAACTACTTGCAAAAACAGAATTTGTTTTGGGAATTGTTTATGAACAAAATAGCTCATAGAAAAGATTAAATTTCTTATTATCATTTTTTGTGAAAAATGGACTTACATCACATTCAAAAAAAAAAAAAAAAACGTCACCGTTCACAATGATTATAATGATGATGGTGATAACTATTTACCATTATTCTCGTACATATAATGACTGTATGTATGTGTGTGTAACAAATTTTATAATAAAAATGATTTATTTATGTATACATAATATACACTTACTTGATAAAAATGCAAAAATCCAAATGAATGCAACTGATGCAATAGCACGACTTATTTTTGTCCTGTAACGCAATGGAAAACAAATAGCATACCATCTATCGATCGATATAAATGTTAATGTTAGTACTGATACAGTAACGGAGACAACCTTAAAAGTAAAAACAAAAAGGATTTATAAAAAAAAAAAAAGAAAGAAAAAAAAAGGATGTTTAAATATTTATTGGCAAAGAAAAATCACGAACATACGAGTAGTAATAATAGTCGAGAAAAAAACAAACAGTAGAGTAGATGAAAGAATATTGCATTTTAACCACACATACAAATGTAGCCATTACTATATTCCATTGATGTATGAATATATGTATATTTCTAAAAACTTTTTTTTTAAATAATGGATGTATCTTTGTCATATGGTCGTGTTGTATTCGTCTATGTATAGAAAGGAATGATGAAAAAAATGAAAAACATAGAAAGAAATAACGGAATTTATCATATTTGCATTAGACATTTACATTAATAAATACGAACATACGAACATACATGAGAATGTAATTATGTAATATCATTTTATTTAGTTCTGTATTCAGTGTATATACAGACGTTAGTAGATGAATGGTAAAATGGAAAATTACATTTTTTTTAAAAAAAAATAATACATATTAAAAAGTACACACATGTGCATACTAACGTTCTGAAATGAAACATCTAAAATATAATTACATGTATATTTGCAAAAAATGATGTACAAACCGAAGAAAAAGTTTTTCTATTTAATTGAAAAAGTTTGATAAAAAAGAAAAGTAAAAAAATAATAATAAGCATGCGAATGAATAAAATATTATGTACGTCATACTTTTAGGGTACTTCACATGTTTAGAATTCATTTATAGAAATTAGATTTCAATTTTACGAATATGTACTGCAAATTATGAATCAGTAAACAGAGGAATACTCTAACACTCTTTTTGGGAGAATATAACTCTTGAGAAATGGAGAAGATGAGATATGGAGAACTCTAATTATTATTTCCTTCAAAACCTTTTAAGAGTATAATAGGGTTTTCACAAAACATTTTCAATCAACCATGTCCTTAGTCAACTCTTTGATTTCATTCCAACCATCACATTTTTTTTGGCATTTTACCTCATGGAAAATCGTGCGCTTCCACGCATTTCGGAAATATCCTCTCACATGATCGAGTTTTGGAATCCACTAGGATATGCTCTTCCTCTCCTACAGTGCTATGAAAAATATGGCAATCCGAAACGGACTTCAAACAAAAGCTACTTGCAAATCTACGTTATATAATTTAACTGGCAAAGAGAACTTTTGATATTATTTAGAATTTTCATAGGATGAGTATACAACAAACTTATTTTTAGAGCTGTTGCCCAAAGGCGATAATCCCAATATCAATACATTCTAAAATTTTACATAATATCAAAAGCAACAGAGATACGTATATATAGCTAAATAAAAATTTTTGTATCCTACCTACACTAGATAATTTTTATAATATTTTTTTAATTCCCTTATAAATATACACAAATTTCCGATTTATCAATTTAACCTACACTTAGATATTAATTTTCTTTTTAACCACTCCTACCACTCCATTTTTAAATTATTCTATGTGAAGTTTTTACTCTTTATCATTTGTTTGTTTTTCATTTTTTTTTTGTTTTTTAAAGTTACTTTTTAATCCTTTAAGTTGAAACAAATTTTTCTAAAGCTGTTTATTATGTCCTATCTCCTATGTATAGAAACTATATGTATCTATACTGACTTACTGTCGTCGTCGCATATAAATTTTTAATTTTTTCTGTTATCGTCAATGTTATCCTTATTAATTTTTGTTTCCTGTATATTTTTAGGTATACAAACGACTGTATATTCTGTAATACTTAGAATCTGAAACGTATATATTTTGCAGTCTAAAAAACACTCATATTTTATCTTTTGACTTAATAGAATATCACGCCTGATTACATGCCAATATGTAGTAGAAGGAGAAGTATGCAAAAAAAAAAAAAAAATCACATAAGCAAAAATGTATAAGAAAAGAGAAGAAAGAGAAAACGAAAAACAAAAAAAAAAATATGAAATTTATGAAATGTCAATCATTTCTAAGAATTTTTTTCTAGGATTTTTTTATTTATCCTTTTTTTTATAATTTATCAAATACAAGTCGATTGTGTTAAACATATCCATACTGTATATACAATCTGAAATAACATTATTTTATAGATATACGTTTATGTCTGTTTCATTATTGATCCTGCTATCATTTTATATTTAAAAAATAATTTTTTAACATTCGATAAGAAAGAAAACAAAAAAAGGAATGGAAAAAAATATGTAATTTATTTTTTTATTTTTCCTTTTTATCACTTTTTGATGAAATTTTTTTGTTTTATCATCCATTAATGTACATACATACTTATTTACTCAGTATGTGTAAAATATTTACAAGGACACAAATAAAAACATATGTCATTTATAACATGATTTAAATGTCGATCATTTTTTTATTATCCATTTTAATTCTACACGAAAAAAAAAGGATGAATTTACGTTTCGAATTATTTTTTTGTCCTCTCAATTTTTGGCATCTACAGCCTAAGCAGTTGACAATTCTTTGAACTTACTCAAAGTTTTTGTAATGGCAAGCTTGATGAATGGATGTATGTTTTGAGAGATTTGCGTAAATTTGGAATAAGAGACTTCAGAAGGCTAGTTCAGGATAGAAGTCGATGAAAGAAATCGTGGAAGAAGTTATCGCTCACCTGGAAAAAGAAGAATAACAATGGCAAGCGTAAATTTCTAAAACCTATAAAACCTGTGCCATGACCATATATATACGAGTATATTGTGGCAAGCTTGAATTTATGGAAGCGCCCATTATTATGAAAGTTATGAACTGAATGTAGTATACCAATACATAAAGTTGAATTAAAGGCAAATTTTACAGGAGTTTAAAGTAAGATACGGACTATAGCGCTCCAATAATCTTTTTAGTAAGCGACATGACGTGTCTGTTTCTAAAATGAAATAAAAATTTGCAAATACATTGAACTTTATTTCTGATTTGTAAGGAATGTGGAGAAACAAATAATTGAATTGCATTTATTAAAAAGAAATGAAAAGCAGCAGAAAATTTCTAGTTAAATTCAATTCCTCGTTTTTTTTTTTTTTAATACACCTACACACGAAGAATAAATAAATGAAATTTTTCTTCTAATACAATACTCGTACATCTAGGACACATTAAAAATATATCAACGTACTTGGTATCAAGAAATAAAGAAAAATTAAATTCAAGTACATACAATTTCTTCTACATTTTTCTTTATTCTATCATTTTTATCCTTATTCATTTTTCATTAAAAATGTATATAGATACTAGATATTTTTTCGTTCTATTTCGATTTATTTAATTCCCTGTAGCCATACAGGATAGCAATTATCGATAATAACAATAATAATCAGTTTATGATTGATTATTTCATGATGTACAAATAATAAATCAGTTTTATTTAGACAGTAACCAAGAAATTGTAAATGTGGAGAAGGAAAAATAAATTTATATATAATATTTTAAAATATGAGAAATGTACTTTAGATTGTCAATGTCCTGTTTATTATATATAAACAGGATAAATTCACAGATAAATTCACATGGGTACATATAGTATACTCGTAAGTATATGTTTTGTGCATTCATGAATTAAAATAATGAATTGAATTTTTCTTTTTGAAATTTTCTAGAAAAAATTTAATCTTCTCTAGACAAACTGTATACGTAGGGTAGGGAATAAAAGTAAAGGACTTATTATTTTTGTCCTTCACAGTAAATACTTGATTTATTGATTTGGATTTCTTTTTTTTTGAGAAATTTTTAAATCAGTCACTAAGAGACTTTGCCTTCATCGAAATGATTTTTGGACTAATTTATTGTTGGCATTTTGTATTTTCATCTGCAGATTATTTACAGTTTAATTGCAAACCACAGAGAGTTTTTTTTTTGTAGTAGAGAAACAAACCCGATTATATGATATGACATCGATTGATAGATTATAGATTTTAAGTTTTTAGTTGGGTACTTGATGTCGGCATGATTATACTCATTTGAAGTGAAATTAACTGTACACGGTTTTAATAAAAAAAGGACGTTTAAAAGGACGATTTCAATATGTCCTTGAGAATGTGAATATTTTCGCTGAAGTAAATAAAATAAAAATCTAGAAGTGTCGAGAACTTTTCGGAATATCCTGTATAGGAACTTCTATTAGATATTTGTTTTCACGAATTTCATTTGAAATATTTTTTAGATTATCTAAAATTTTTCATTTCAATTTAAAAATTATCTAACTTGATGTATCCTTTTTCTTCGAATCAAACGATAAATTCCCGAATCCCTAATATCACTTCATTTATCTATACTTGTACTCATTTAACTACATATCTATCTTCTAACATTCAAATATTTATTTATAAAAATGTTTAAAAACTCACCTGTATATAACCGAATATTTTACACATTATTTCACCCATAAACCATGTTTCTGTAACATCCCATACAACTGATGGCGGTAAACATACCAAAATTACAAAAAAATCAGCTACAGCTAAATTAACGATGAATACATTCGTAACCGTTCTCATCGAATAATTTGTATATACAGCGATACAAACTAATGCATTACCAACCTGTGAATGAAAAAAAACAAAAATTTTAAAGGTTAAAAAAAAAATTTTTCAATTCGAAAAATGAAAGAAATACCGAGTAATTTACATCAAATTAAGTCAAGAAAAATTTTCATTTCGTTCACACAGTGCTGAATTTACGCATATGCAACATAGGCGGCTGCCTAATCTGACATTAATTAATGGCTTGGTGTTGGCATGATTTCAGTTTCATCGAAAAAAATTAACCACTAAATTCTTGTACAAAGTAAAGAATATCGAATCAAGAGCTAATATTTATAATTTACTCATATATGCTTTTCAAGTTGCTACTACGATGCAGCAAGATACTTAAATAGAATACTCATACTATTCTCATGAGTATTCTATTTATCTTGACGATGCAGTACATAATTTATACAACAAAAATAGAAGAGAAATTACCATTCGTGTATCTTTCTACTTCCCAAATACTCAAAAGTTCAATGACCATGTTTGTTTACAAACAAAAATGTTGGTGTATGTCATAACATTTATCGGTTATTCTTGTTCACACGTTGTTTGAGATGTAGAAAGCAATGTAGAAACAGTAGTAGAAAGAGAAGTGGGAAGAGAACGTATAGTAGAAAGACACGCGAATAGTAATTCTACTTCTTTTATACTTGTGCATATTGTGTACTGGTACTGCACTGTTGTAGTAGGCAAGTAAGTAGAAGAATTTCCGATTGAAACTAGATTCATGTATACAGAAAAAGCGATAATTGCTTTAACGTATACATTTTCATGTGTAAACAAATATGCACATTTAACTCTTGAGTATTTGGAATGTAGAAGGAGCAGTAGAAATACACGTAATGTTTTTCAAATTTATAGATTTTTTATGAAAGAAAAAACGAATTTTAATAGGTTTAAGGATAAATATTTCATATAGAATTTTTGATTATAATTTAATTTGCTTTCTATCATCATTATTTTTATACACATTATGTGCAAATATTTTAGTTCGCTAATTTTATAATATAATTTATGAAAATAAATTTTCAAATAGAAAAAAATATAAAATTTTTTCAACAGTTTTCGGAAAATAAATATTAATTTTTAGCTAACAAAGGATGACGCTACAAATGTAGACTATATGTTTACTTGTATATGTATTGCAAATCATTATATCTATATTATTTTCATACAATTTGCAGAGGTTTTAAAATAATGAATGGAAATTTCATTGTTCTTTCTTTTCGTTTTTTTTTGTCATCGACATTCCATAAACATCACATAATTTACAATATCTAGAACATACCTTATTATATATCCTTATTGAAAATTAATCGAAAATTTGGCATAATTTCAATTTCATTATAATCACAATTTCAGAATAGCACACATCGGGGAGTATGTAATCACATTAATTAAATTGAATAGACCTTTTATGTATAATTTATCTTTATTTGTTTTCAATACGATTAGATTGGATATATTAGGATTTTTGGAATTTCGCCATTATCACATGAATGAATACGAGTTTGGTATGCCTTACCAACAATTTGGGCTTGACCCATGAACACATTTAATAATGTATAAGAATGTAATGTTATTTGAATATTTATAGAATAACATATAAAGGCAAAAGGTCATTCTTATATGATAAAAAATCAGTAAACTATGTACACCTATACATCACACACCGTTGTGTATAGATTCATATACTCGCCACATGTGAGTTATGTTAGATTCAAATTCAATTATTTATCTTAAATACTCGTACATATATGTTATTGAATAAAATTTAATTTAAATTTAATTTCGATATTAAAACATTTTACAATTAAATAACAAGTTAAATTGCACACAATCAAATATTTATCACAATTATTAGCTGTTAGATAAAAAAAAGGATGAGGAAAAATTAGAAATGATGATAAAATGGATTCATGTTCTCATGTTCTAAATTCAAGTTTAAAATCAATGCATAACTAAACTTAGTTTAGCTACAAATCATTAATAAATTTTTACCGATTAAATTCTTTAACAGTTAAAAAATGTAATAACTTCAACTTTTTTTTTTTGTTTTTAATTTGTGACTTTCTGATAATTAGTTATTGATTAAAATTTCAATTGCATTATTATTAGCTGCGAACGATGATACACTAACTTGTAAGTAACTTGATAACAAACTTGTAGCTTGAATGGCCGACAACAAATGGGGGTATCAGGGAGTAGATGCAGTTAGGAGCACAGATGGATTCCCAACATTGTTGAAAAGACTCAATCTTGCAAAATAACTAACTGAAGCAAGTTACATATAAAGCCTGTCTGGTATATGATATAAGATGGCAGCCCCATCACCAGTATAGAAGACGGTAGGCTAATAACCCACTTTCTTGAAGTTAAATTACTGTTATTATTGAGAAGAAAAATGGAAATGAACATATTTGCAGTAGATTGAAAGAGAAAGCAAGAGAGAGGAATGTGTACCAATGATATAATATTGATGCGATACACTATTTGGTTTGTGCATTTACTAATCAATTTATTATCATATAAAATTTTCGATTTTTTGCGGTCATCGATTCATGATCATAAAAATTTTCAATTTATTTTCTCATATTGTATTTTAAATTATATATAACAATAGTTCATACACACATATATTGGTAAGTGTTGTATTTAGGTACACATTTTTGGAGAAACATGGGCTTCAGGGATGTCTATCTGCCATTCTATACCTAGTATCTATATACCTTTTTCAATAAAACATAAAACATTAATGCATATATTATCGTATGTACAAAAACAAAAATTATTGTATCTTCTTTCATAAATGTATACATGTAAATATTTTAAAATTTATATTTGTTTGGAAATATGCCAAAAAAATATTCATATTTACTGTATGATACTTATTAAAATATTTACATAGCATACTACACTACTTATGTACACATGAGGATATATACTATAGTACGTACTTTATATTCACTATAATTTTCATTTTTGTTTTGTTTCTTTTCATATTATGCTTGTTATGATTTGAACTTTATTATCTTCTCGTGTGTTTTTTTCATTTATTTATATTTTATTATGATGTACATATAACACGACTACAAGTACCTACATACATATATTACATGCAGATATATTCGCAATGTATAATAAAGTTAAAATAGACACATGCATATCTAAGCAATGTGATGTGTAAATGTATATCAGAGTCATCAATTGAAATGAAAATTATATGTACTACATACGAGTATTTTAAGTATACACACTTCCTAAAAACATCATCATATTGTAAAATTTTCATTTTAATTTTTTTTTTTTTTGATTATTATTATCATTATTATTATTACAAGTTCATATATATAATGATATTAAGATAAGTGTACACAGTACGTTTATAAATGTATGTAAATACATTAAAATTATGAATACTTTATTTTGAACGGAAGATATTATCGAAACATATTATGTGTGCTGTACAAAAAATAATTTTTTTTTCAATTTATTATTTTCCACAGTCGTCGTCCTATACAAACCGAATGTATATGCATATGTTCAGGTATAGCTTGACTTGACTATATATGTATGTACAGGGTGATTTGTAATAAAATTTTCCAACATATCATAGCATAGACTAATAACACTATTATTAGTCTATGATCATAGTATGTATGTATATCAAGTGTTGTGATCAGCGTTTAGGAAGGTGTTCTCATATAAAACGTTATATAACTTCTGTTTGGAATCGATTGGTAAATTTTGGGGAATACTTTATTACGAATCACTCTGTCTGGTATAGTTGTTTATAAAGTCAGCTTGCGAAAATATAATAGTATAATTCATATGTGTATTTTTTTATGTATTTTTAAATTACTGTAATTATGAATAAATGATGCATATTATACGTGCTAATAAAAGTTTTAAAAAAATATAAACTTAACGAAATAAAAATATACCTCAACAATAAATATATATCATATTAAAAATAAAATCTACGTACAATATAAGGTCGTTTTCACACTCTTCGACATATCGCAAGATATATTGCAAATATCTTCTAAATCCTTCACTTCATTATCTAATAATGGTTTGTACCTAAATGTGCCTAAACTATATTAAATTTGCATCGATTGGATTTACATGAGCTTTATCAAAAATCATAAAGCCAGCCTTATGAAGCTTTATATTCTTTTGCTTCATGCACTTCATGTACTCCAATGTACTCTCATGTTTCATCAGTACAATGAAGAAATATGTCTGAGAGTTCTGAGTTGCATTCGTTTCCCAACATTGAACGATATGGGCTCAGTTGCTTTAACAGCAAAGAAAAATCGTGTTCATTCGTCTGAACATAAAATACAAAAACTTACCTATCCTCTATTCCTTCCTAAACAAATAAATATCTAAGTTTTGTTCATGTAGAATCGTAGAATGAATTTTCTAACACGACAACACTAAGCTCCATGTTTCTTTCATATTTCATACTTTTCCACAATTTTTCATCATCAACAGGAAACTTCATTCTAAAATTTACTTTCTTCCAACTTTTTTCGTAATCTGATATCTGATTTTCTCTTGAGCAGTAGTTTTTATTCTAGTAACCGTGACCTAGGCTACCAAACATAACTAAAGAAAAGTCATCTTACAAACATTTTCATTCCAGCTAATTTTACATGAATTTCTTGAACTGTATTATATTTTTATTTTATTTCAAATTATGTGTCCTTTAAATGAAAATCATAAGAATAGAGGGTATAAGGACGAACATATTGTAATTCAATGTTTGCATGCTACTTAACATAATATTAAATACAAAATTTTATTCAATAATTATATATTCAAAGAATATTTTTGTAGAGTATATCGTATATCCTTTTCTAATTTTTTCTTATAACTACTTACTACAATAAAGTATCACAAACTATAGCACGCTTCTTGTACCTTACATGTTACTTTTTCAATGATTATTTGTTCAATCCATTTTTATATATATTTTCCATTCAAATTTCTTATCACATACATACAATTATTTATCCTTCATAATAATAAAATCCTTGCTAGAATAATTATTTTCATATATATTGACCTTACATATGTACATGATGTAAATTTTACATTTAAACGAAAAAAAAATACGAGTATATACAAAATTAATAAAATATAAAATTGTTTTACATGCATTTACATATGAGCAATAACAAATAGAGGATCGCATAATACAAAAAACAAAAAAATTGTAAAATGTATAGGAAAGAAAAATACAAAACAATATAAAATAACTTATTTACATAGAAATGTTTATAATGATATCATATTTATTTTTGTTCTTCCTTCAATTTTTTATAAATTTAAAACAAAATTCAAAAGAAATTTAAATTCAACAAAAAAAAAAATGAATTTTGAAAGTATATGTAAGTAAATTTTTAAATTATAAAAACTTTTTCGATTTTCCACAAAAATAATATATGCTTGGTAATATATATTTAAATATATATTTAATGTATAATACATATGTAAATTTTGAACATAAATACAATTTGTATTAGAATATTAAAATAAAAAATTTCTCTTCGATTTTCTTTTTTTCATCTTTATTCAATTTTATATTTCCCTTCAATTTTTGTTTTGTTCGTTATCATCGTTCTTTTCACTTTGATTCTCGCATTTTATTAGAAAAAAAAAGTATCTTTATTTACAAAATTTACGTACATCGTGTACATGCTATGAAGGTTATCTGAAAAGTTTCTGGGTTCTAGCACAGAAACAAGTTATTATTTCGCTCACACTATATGTATTAAATATTTTACAACATTTTTTTTCCTTTTAAGTCTATCCTCTTTCCCCAAAAACGCTCCTGTCTCTTTAATCTCTCTTAATAATAGTTTCCATGATATTCTGCAGAATATGCTTCTAAAGTGAAAGGAAAGGATGACCTCGTATCATTTGATGAGAACTTCTGTATTCTGAGGCAAACTTTCAGTCTTGGAAACTGAAAAAAAAAATGGCTAGGGGTCAGATCCATGTTTATGAATTTTCGCCAGGGCAAGCACTAAAGTGTAATACGATTTTTCAATTTTTACAAAACCGCACTGATATTAAAAAAATAAATGATTTTCAAATAACAAATAAGTGTCCAAAATGGTTACGCAATTTGTTTACAAAATCTTTATCTTGATGTCGAAGTTAGAAACTTTTCATATAACCTTCGTATAGTACACCAATGAGTATACGCGACGAGTAATTTATATTTAAGCGAAAATGAAAAATTAAAAATGTTTAATACAAAATGTTTATGTACCTGAAATGTGTATACATTATTTACAAACATACGTAGTCGTATGTAAACACATGCATGCATACCAGTTTATTTGTATATACATACATATATAATAAATGCATAAATTAAAAATCTGTTATATTTAATTAATTTTTTAATTTAGTTCTTCTGACAAATTAACTTAATTAAAATTGGTTAATTTAACATACACAATAGGATGTTTGCACAATATATAACTACATATGTGTACATTCTGTGTAAAATGAACCACGACTAGGTAAATACATACATAAATCATATATGTTATGTACTCGTATAACATAAATAATAATTTAATATGAAGAACTTTGAACAATTTTTATCCATTAATTCATAAAACATAAAACATTTTACGTTACAAATACATGTATTACACGAACCTGGTCGTGTTACACAGGTGCATAACCGATTGTTTTATAGATTAAAATGATTCACAAAAACCGGGCGCCAAAACTTGTTAGAACGAATATAAGGACAGATTGAAAGTCACATATGCGATAGAAAAATAATTTTGAAAATTAAATTAAATAAAAATATTCTTTTGAAAATTTTCGCATGAAAAATGCATAAAGAAAATAATTTTTGGTTTACAATTTGAAAAGTGTGCCTTACACATGCTCTGTCTGTATCACAACCAAATATTAATTCTCAAGAAAATGAGAACAGAAACTACCATCTCCTATCCTTCTACTCTTATTCCTACTTTTCAAATACTCAAGAGTTCAACGACCATGTTTGTTTACGAATGAATATATAGATTAATGTTAAAACATTTATAGTATTTTCTTATATTCATGTAGGTTAAAACAATATCGGTTTTTCTTGTATACACGGATCTTGTTTCAATTTGAAATTCTTCTTCCTTCACGGCTACTACAATGTACTTAGTACATAATTTAAATAAGAAAAGGAGGAAGGGGAATACTATTCGCGAGAATGTAGAATGAGACGTGTAAAGAGAAATAGAATGGAAAATAATAAGATACGCGAATGGTAGTTTCTATTCTCCTTTTCTTGTGTATATTATATGTACTGCACTGTAGTATAAGCGAGTACCAAGAAAAATTTCATATTGAAACAAGATCCGTGTATACAAGAAAAACCGATAATTGTTTTAACCTATACATTTTCATTTATAAACAAACATAACCCATTAAACCCTTGAATATAAAAAAATCAAATTAAAGTTTAAAATATTAAATTTTGAACCTATAGATGTCGAAAATTTAACAATTTGTACCTGGTTCCCAAGAGGTTAAAACCGTCACTGTGCAGGTGTGTATGGAAATCAACAAATTATACGTAAGTATACATACGTATATATGTACATACATATACGTAGATTTAATTTTGTTTGTATTTCTGGATATACATGAAAATTTAATTTCGGAAATGGATCATTTTTATTCGTTTTTTCTTCGTTATTTTTAGAATTATATTATTTTTATTTTCCTAATTTGATTTATTTCATATTCTCTTACGTAATACACACACAATAATCTTACATACAAACGTCATAAATATCATACATTACACACTCACTATTTTATGTCACATTTTAAATGTATTCTTTCTTACAAACATTACATAAATAATATAAATATGACAAATTAGTAGAATGTACATATAAATATCATAAATATCGCTTTGGAGGATGTGCCTTTTTTTTTTTTTTTTTTTAAAAAAAAAAGAACAAATTTTTGGTTCTATAAAATAAAACGAAAAATAAAGAAACACCAACATAATACAACTATGAATTTTAAGGAAGGATTCACTTATAATCGTACGTATTATGTACCTACCTACATTACTGTCGTAAACATTTATTTAATTTTTCAAAATTTTTATTTATAATTATATTTCATTTTGTACACATCATTTTACTCGTTTATTATGTATCCTTAATAAATTCTATTCCCAAGTGTATGGATTATATGTATATAATGGGATGATAAATACTATTGGGATAATTTAAACTTTAGAAAGTCAAATACAAATAATAATAACGTAAATATGTATACTTAAATTATTTTGAAAATTTTCAAAAAAGATTTCACAAGAAATTTCAATTATGCATAAAAAATAGTGAAATGTAGATACATATACATAATATTTTTTTGTGTATCGCTGTACAAGAATATAAATTTCATTGGAATTTGATAAATTTTATTTTAAGGAACGTATACATTATTTGTCTACATGCATAATACATTATTCTGTTCTGTCTATTATATTTACATATTTGAAAAGAAAATCATTTTAAATTTTAATTATATTTGAATTTTTTCGAAATAATATAATTGCATAAACATAAATAAAAACTTTACAAAAAATTTTTGGATGAAACAAACAAAAACTTTTTATTTTTAATTTAAAGGAAAGTTTATCATTTTCAAGGAAATGTAGATACAGTATAATCTTTTGAATATCCAAATTAAAATTTTATGTACTGTAGCACTGGTACATAGTATAAAGTTGAATTTTAAAAAGTTTTAAGATTTCATTTTATGCATTCGTACTCGTAGATAATCGCGTGAGCTTTAATTATAATTCAGAACAGTAGCGGATTTATCGATTAGCCTCTAGATATTAGTCGAAGTTTCAAAATGAAAATTCAAAAATGACTACACATGATGTGTGAAATAACCTCCTCTGCTCTAGAGTATCTATAGAGTAAAGGAGCGAGTGTTAAATATTGTTAGTTGATTTTCCGTGTTTGCTATTGCTAAGTACAAGATTTGCATTCTACTCAGAGAGAAAGAGAATCAAATTTGTTTCAAAAATGAAAATACGAGTACACATGACATGATGTGTAAAATACTACTCGTATGTAGTAGCAGACCGTATACTACAGAAATCGTAATTCAACTATCCCTACTGTTTAGTGAGTGTATATAATAGATGGCGCAGGAAGTATTAAATGTTGTTATTTGTGTTTGTTATGCACAATATTCGCATTTTACTAAAACAGAAATTCAACTTTTTCTGAAAAACTAAAATACGAATACACATATTACTTAGAAGACTACTCGCACACATTTTTCTAATAACAAAACATTAATATTCTTTATTTTTCGATAAGTTCATATTTTCCAATAAAAAGTTAGATCAATTTGTCTTCCCCCAAAAAAATTGTAGCCCTAGGCAGTTGCCTATATATTGCCTATGTGTAAATTAATTCTTGCCACACAGACACAAATATTTACATCAAAAAATGAAAACAATAATAAAATGATTTTATATACAATATATAGATAGATATACATATTTTATGAATGTAATATTACTTACCAATCCCATAATAAATACGATAATATGTGAACATATCAGTATCCATTCAGATGTTGTCGGAAACATATATTGTTTAATAGCAGTTATATATTCATCATATGTATAACTACAATATTCTGGATCACCGAAACATGTTTCATTTTCGCTAATATAACAGTCCATATGTTGTATATCCTCTTCATGATAGCATATTGTAATATTTTGACCATAATTCGTATTATTTTCATTATTATTGCTATCCCTTGAATCAATATGTATCTGATGTTGTTGTTGATGTTGCTGTCCCATATCGATATTATTAGTACTGGAATCACTCATACCATTTATCCTACCACTATTACTATCTGTAATACCGATGATGCTGCTGCCATTACTACTACTGTTTGTGGCTGATACTGCAAATTTATATTCCTCAGGGTATAATGTATTAATATTTTTTACATTATTTACGTTAGTTTTTGAATGAAACGATGATGACATTGATGGTATCGAAATTGTTGATGACGATGACAATGACGTTGATGTTAATAACGATGGTGATGATGATGATAGCCCACGATTTATATTACCACCATCTTCTAAAATATTATTTGATGTAGTCGATGGTGTTGATGATGTATCATCATCATCATCAATAAATATCATTGATTCGGATTTTGGTTTTGATTTTACTGAATATTCATTTATTTTATTATGATTTTTTGTAATTGATCTTTTATGAATTTTATGATTATCATCATTCTTAATATTTTCACTTGTAATATATGAATTTTTATTATGATTTTTAATTATTTTATCATTAATAATGTGTTTATGATCATTAAAATTTTTAATTTGATTCATTAATTTTTTATTTACTACAGAATTTTTATTATTATTAAGTCGAATCGATATTAAATCTTTTATTTTTTTATCATTTAAATAATTTTGTAGAATTTTATTTTGATTATTTTTTTGTAAATTATGATTTTTATGAAATTTTTTATGATTATGATCATAATTTGTTGCATTATTATTATTATTATTATTATTATTGTTTCTAGTTTGTATTGTTTGTGTTGAATTTTTTACAAAATTATCACTACCATCATCATTACTACTATCAACAATACTATAACTATCATTATCACAATTAACCGATAACATAATAAAATTAATTAAAATAAAAAACCATATTAAATTTGATTTTAATTGATTACTATTCCGTTTATTGTACACATTTATTTTACGATTACAATTTGTACTAGTAATGCTGCTGCTGCCACTGCCACTGCCACTGCCACTGCTGGCACTAGTGGTCCTGGTTATAATTATGTTTTTGTTATTAATTTCTATCATTGATAATAATTTTTTCATTTTTAAATTTTTATTATTAAATTTTATATCGTTTTTATTGAATTATTATTTTATATCTATATCTTCTGGATATATTTTTCTTTTTAAATTTCCAATTTATATTCAAATTTAAATTGAATTTCAAAAAAAATTCTCAAGAAAAATATTTCTTTTTTTTTGTGTTAACATTTTTTCATTTTAATTAATTTACATATGCAAGTACATTTATACATTCATTCTAGATTAATTATTGAAGATTGATGATTATTCTTCTTCTTAATAGTGATGTGAAATAAATAGTGATTATTACAACACTCTTGAAGATAAAAATGGACGATGAAGATGATTGTTATAACTAAGTATAATGGCGTCGATATAATTTTAATACGATGAAAAAAATATACTTTATATTTTCACCTTGTATGTTAAGTACTTGGTATTCGTAGGTTCATAAAAGATATCCTTTCTTTGTAATAATAATTGTAAAATTTTCAATATTAAATTATCACTATTATATACCAGTATTTTAATGTTGTTTTTATAATAATTTGAAATGATAAAATTCTATAATTATTTAATGATAACATTATTTTTTTTGATTATTGTGCTCTCTTAAATTTATATGAAGAAGAAGAACAACAACAATATATTATTTTTGTAGATTTTATTATAATTTTTCCTTTATTATATCTTTAATTTAATTAAAATTTAAAACGAAAAATCATTAAAAAAATTATAGTGTTGTTTAATATCCTTTTTTTATATTTCGAATGAATTTAAATATATCTATGTGTGAATACATTATATATTTGTCTATCTACAACAGTTTTATGTGTACATGTGAATGTTCATCATAGCTGTAATGATATTATTGTATCGTATATATCATATCCTTAAAGTTGATTATAATCAATATACTCTTTTGTATACAATATGATTTGCATATACTATAATGTTTTTATTTTAATGAGTACTGGTATGTGTATTTCATTTATTGAATACATTTTTTTTTTGAATCATTAGAACGGCAAAATTATATGTATGAAGAATAATCTGAAATAAGAAGAAAAATACAAATTTTTATCATAAAATAAATGAATTTCATTCAACAACAAAAAAAATATATATATATATATTTTTCTCTTTTTAGACAAGAGTTATTAAATGTACACAGGATATTTCTTTTCTATATGTGCTCCTAAATATATAATGATATTCTTTAGACTATTTCATGAAAAAAATTGTACTGGCAAAAATTTCTATCGATTCTATTGTCGACGCTAGAGAGGATGTTGCAAATATTGAATGTTCTGCAAGACCTTTAAGGACAAAATCATGTGTAACTTTTTGTACACCCTACACAGCATCATTTAGTGTTCTAAATAATGATAGAAAACAAAAATAGCTTTCTTTTGATATACTAAAACATGTAATTAAGAATTTGGTTCTAAGCAAAAAATATATCCTAAAGTAAAAATTTTATGATGAATATTTTTTTCACAAAAATGTTGAGCATATAAATTGGATTCCTGAAAAAAAAATTGCACTATGGAGACAGTTTTTATTTTTGAAATTAGAGGGGGCAAAAAGATCTTCTTTCAAACAAAGAAAACTATACGTCGAAAATATGATCAAATGAAAGATGATTAAGGATCAAATATGTTTCGAAAATTTTTTATTGTAAAATATAAAAATAAAATGAATCATTTATATTTTTATCATTAAATATTATGCATATGAAAATATTTTTTGTTAAATTTTTTTACCTTCCTTTCTAGAAACGGTTTTAATTTTCCAAATTGACTCAGAACTTTTAAATTATTTATTTTTCATACGCAGAACTTTTTAATTGGGTAAAAAAAAAAAATATATGAATGTAACACCTATTTGCCTATTTCATATTTAATTCAATAATATCCATTCAATGTATAGTAACATAGAATGTAGTGGTGGTGCAGTGTAATGCGTGCACCATATCCTATTTCCATATGTACTCATAAATCGTATGAATTGTATCTATATCCAGGGAATTACGAGTAAATGGATGGATATTAAATTATACAGAATTAAATGAAAATGCAATTTTGCAAAAATATTTTGAATGATTTTTTATTTTTCGTTATTTTACGTTATTTTAATTTTGAATCAGTAAATTTATTTTTTGTTTTTGTTTCAAAAACAAATTGAATTGACTTGATAAAATTAATTTAAAATTAGATTGAATTTCTCTTTACCATTTATTTCACATAAATTTGTTATAATATCCTGTTACTGAGAAAATCACAAATATGCATACTCGTATTAATTTCCGCATTTATTTAATTGAATATTAAGGTTTTTTTTTTTTTAACAACAAATTAAATATATTTGATTTTGAAAAATATTTAATTGAAATTGAAAACGTATAATTTGAAATTCGATTATTTTATCGTCTAAAAAAATACAAATCTAAATATGTAGGAAATAGGATTTATATTTTTTTCGGTATTTTTGTTCTCGAATTAGTTTAAATTTACTAAAAACTATGGAATTATTAGAATATACCACTCTACTACTGCAACTGTTACAATATAGAGGATTAACTTACTGTCTCTCCTTGTTTCTTGTATACATTTTATGGTGTGTAGTGCAGAAGACAAATAAGGAGAAAATGGAATTACTTTAAGAACGAAAATTCGATTACATGGTATGCGAGGTACTGTAGTAAATATCGTAGAAGTTTGATGATAATAACTTCATTGCTACTAGTTACTATTCACTGTCATTTTCTGTTTCTTTTTTTGTATAGTACTTCTTGTGATGTGTAGTACAAAACAAGTATTGAGAGAAAATTAATTTTTCTCATATTTAATGTCTCTTCTTGGTTCTTGTATATTTCTTATGGTGTGGTGTGTAGTGTAAAACAAGAATAAGGAGAAAATAAATGTGATGAAATGAAACATGTTTCTTTTTCTCTTCATGTCATGTACATCACTGTGTCGATATACACTTTCCAAACATTCTACTTACTACTTACTTAATGTCTCTTCTTGTTTCTTGTATACTTCATGTGGTATGATGTAGTCCAAAAGCAAGAATAAGGAGAATTGAATTTTTCGTACTTTCTCATGAATGAAAGTACGAGTGAATGGCTTGGAATGGCGAATGGAATGACAGAATCAAATATGTATCGATAATCGATGTTCATTTTGCATGCATTTTAAATCTATTGCAGTAATGTTTTACTTTTGCTTTCAATATTTTTGAAATGTCGCCTTTGTTTTTTTTTTGGAAATTTTTCCAAAAATAATTAATTGAATTCTTTTGATGACAGTTTTGATAGAAATGAAAAACCAAATGCAATGACAGAAAAACAATTTGAATTTGAACAAAAACTTTAAAGTACTTTCTCATGATGTACATACGAAAATTGTATATGCGATGCTATGTATATCTGTAAGTGTTGAAAAAACACTTTTTAAAATTATACATTGCCCAATAAAATCCTGAAAAATTGAAGCACTGCAAAATTAAAATTTACTATTTCGGTTTTGAATAGCATTCATGTGGTTAATAAAGTAAAATATTTGTCGATCAATTAAAATTTCCTTTTTCCTACCTACTGTCAGAAAGGTATAGAGAATTTGTAATTTTAGAACACTGTTTTAGGAGTTTTTACACAAAAATTTTGTCGATAAATTCTCCAAATTTTCGTGTGACGAATGTCCAAAAAAATGTATCAATTTTATATAGACGGGGATTTTGAGTGGTGCAAAGGATTCAATCTGGGTGTAAAGATTGTCATCAACATTCAAACTCTTTAACCGATAAAGTGAAGAAAGCTGTGCTCTTAGTAATTATTGCCGATTTAGACTCAAACAGAAAGCTCATGACTTTAAACATTTTTCATTAGTTTGTTTGTTCGATATTTTGGTCATGAAACGCCTTGTTACACGGCTAGTTCTAAAAGATTTGAATTCTCTTCAATAAGAGTGCAGCAAAGATATTTCTGAAGATATACTTGCATCAGTTATTTCGAACCTTAATTCCATAAACAGGTGACGAGATATGCATCTACGAGTTTGACATGTAAACTAGTTAAAAAGCTTCAGAATGATGCTTGACTAACAAGAGCGGAAACCAAGAAATCCAAAATTTCTGCGAGGAGCTTTAAGCACCTAACAAAGTCAACATTTCTGAAAAAACTAGTTGGCAGATTGCGTTCATAAGTATTTGGTATAGTGATCGAGTACAGTGTGCCACTAAGCAATGGACCAAATTTGGTTTAAAAATTCCTAACACAGACTTCTTAGATTATAAAATTCCCAATACTTTTATGACAGAGTAGTATTTGCAACATTCTCGATGATAGCAAACAGAAAATTTGTTTTTCATTTTTCTATATTTTTGATTTATGTATGTCTCTTGTTATGCTGTGAGTATTAGTATTTCTTTTATTCGTGATCGTTATCAATTGTTTTGATATTTTCGAAAAGTAAAATTGTTTCTAATATGTACTTATTTATCGATTTTTTTTTATTGAAACTCTATGCATAAATGTAGAGTAAAAGTATGAAAAGTTTTAGCTTCATTTAAAATCTGAACAGTTAAGAAATATAATTATGATGAAGTAATGTGTATGTATTTAACGATACGTACAAATGTACACGTAACACATATTGTATCAGATATTAAGAGAAAAATTATTATGTGAAATCATATGGAAATTAAAAAAAAAATTACGCTTTGTTTGTAGAGCATATTATTGAAAATTTAATACATAATTAATAAATACACTTGAATTTTTTTTTGCATTTAAACGCTTAGACACATTAGAAAATATTTTCATGTGTACATAATGCTCGCGAGTACAATAAAATAATAATCACGTAAATAACTTTTTTTTAACTGAAAATTTATTTGAAAATCGTGATTATTTTTCAATTTTTTATAGTTTTTTATTTTTTTTTGCAATTCAAATACGATTTATGTATTTGATTTTTTATTGAAAACAAATTACTCTTTTATTATTATAATATTATGTATTATTATTATTTTTTTTTTTGCCTATACATACTATGTACTTGTATTCATTATATATAGCGTCTATATACACCGTCAAAATATAATTAATCAATCGCAGATTATTATCGAATAGAAACACAAAATTTGTAATATTCTTACTCCTACAATCTCGCGTATATATACAATTTTATTATAAATGAAAGAAAAATTTTTTAAAAGAAATTAACCAGAAAAAAAATTATTGTGTAGGTTTTTAAGGTTAAAAAAAAATATATATTTAATAAAATTCACCTATGCATTCAGCGTTTATATTTAATTTCTCAAATCAATCATTTCAATGTGGAATTTTCAAAATAAATTTTCTACTTTGACCTTCGACTTACAATATTAAAATTTTTGAAGTACGATCAATGCAAATTCTTTGAATTTAAAAATAATGCATCAGTAGTCCAATTTCATTGCATAATAAATTATTGTCTGTTTAGAATCATTAATCGAAATTCACGTCATCATTATCAATAGCAAGCACTACAGCTCTAGGTGAGCCAGGGTTATCACTGAAGTAATCTCAAGACTTTCTACTATCCGGTGTGCACCTACAGTTTGACGTGCGGATTGCGAACCACTGAGTTGTTGGTAGAGAAGCAAGCTCTTTTACATGATAGGACTTATTAGAATTATGATGTAATGTATATGGTAATGCTCTAATGTAATTGTTTCTGTTACTTGTTATCAGCAAGTAGACTACTTTATCAGAATTTCTAAGCTCTTTTACAAAGCTGAGTAAAATTGGAGGGTAATAGAAGTTGAAAATTTACAACGAGAAATTGAGAAGTTTTTTGCTTACTTTTTGCCGAGGAATCGAATCTGCACTTCAAGATCAGTAGTCCAGTTGCCCTACCATTTGTAGTAACACCGAGCGTTCTCGAAATACACCAACATCACAAACAATCCAACAACAGATATGTAAAATGTTGTCTGTAAAATGTGATAAATCGACAACGAAGAAACGAGTAAAAAAAATCCATAATCTGAAAATGTTTTGTGCCTAAACTTAGTCTATAGTTTCATATTGGTTTGAAGCTTGATTTTCGAAAATGACTGACAATTGATTTTGTTAGTTCTTCTTCTCTATTTTCGTTGAACAACATTCCATCTTTTTTACATTATCTATTTACTAAAGAAGGTAATAAATAAAATAAAAGTTTGAAAAATTATTCTCGAACAAATAAATTTCCAAAGTGACAATAAACTTATAATTGTTGTGCAAAAATGAATTTTCGACTTTCACATATGAGCATATAATGTATGTGTGCACATATGTAACATAACATTCACTCGTACATGGATTCATACATATATTCAGTTATCATCTTCTAATATTTGAGATGAATTCAAATTAAAAGTTTTACCAACTCTGTAGAAACATTACGTAAAACGTACATTACATAAATTCGTTCATGCATACAGAATTCTTTTGGGGCAAATATTATTTTCAAAATTTTCGATAATAAATCTTTACAGTGTTTTACAAGTACGCAATATTATTTATTCTAATCAATATATCTTTCTGACTTATTAGAACAAAAAAAATAGAAGAAGGCAAGTAATAATTTGGAAATTTTATTTTTTACTTTTTTCTCGAAGGTTTACAATTTGAATGACAAGCGTTATTAATTTCCTGTATTAAGTAAATAGATTTTTGGTATTTTTGTGTGAGTTGTTTTTTGATAAATTATTATAAACCACAATCACAAAATTTTATTGAAATTTGAAATCTATTCTGTACTTGTTAGGGGTAACAACGTACTTAATAGGGTTTTTATTTTTGATTTTGATATCAGAATTTATAGCTGATAACTTCATAACTATTGAACCAAAATATTACATTTCAAAAATAAATCAAAAAACCCAAAAGCAATTATTACTAGCAATTACAATAAATTATTTTTGCAATGGAAAATATTACATTTCATATATAATAGAAATTATAAAGATATTTTGGAAAAATAAATCAATTTATTTCATATTCAAATTACATAGGTACTCCTATAATTGTACAAGTATTCATGTGTAAATCCTTCTATAAATACTTTTGAAAGAGAATAAGTAAAATGAAAATGTACAAGGAAATGAATGATATATAGGATTTCGGATAAATTTAAAGAAAGGTTAAGCTCTATAAATTTATTTTTGTGTTTTAGATTTTATTATCCTTTACTTTAGAATTTTGTACCTATATGTATATCATTGAAAAGGAATATAAAGATAATTTAATTTTGACATAATGAATTCGATAAAATTATATACAAAAGGAATAAAAGTCTAAAATGAAATTCAATATAAAAATGTGTTTTGTTCATGAAAGTGTTCATGGAATAGAAGTATCCAAATACAAAAACCTTATACACTGGATGAATGTACAGAAAGAGTTGCTGATTAATTAGGACCTGACTAACTAGGATCCATAATCAACTTTAAAATAGGTACAAAAATAAGACTCTACAAGGCATCTATTAGACCAGTTTTGGTTGGGAAACATGAACAATGGCGAGCAAAGATGAAGAAATTATAATTATACCTTTGAAAGAAAGATATTGAGAAAAATATTTGATCCAGAGTGTACGAACAAAACGGCCAATGGAGAATTAGATATAATCATGAATTGTATTAGGGTTTTGACAATGAAGATAATGGATTACATAAATGTATGAGAGATTAAAATAGATCGGTCACGTGGTAAGATTGGAAAACGATTACCTAGTAAAATGAGTAGTCTCCCAAACGCTTATATATTAAAAGAGCAAGGAAAGGCAGGCCAAGGAAATGGTATTTGAATTATACATGATATATTTAAGAGAACTCAGTGTGCGTGCGATCGCCGATATCTGAAGGGAACTCTTGTTCCCTCAGAAAAAGCTTGATGATGATGATATAGATATCAAAAGTGATGCATGTCTATATAACTTTAACACAGGAATAAAATTTTATAAAAGGATAACATTCTCAGATATTATGTAAATAATAAGAAGTAGCAAAGAAATTGTTACATACTTCTTGTATGAGTTGTATAAGTTTGGGCGACTAAACACAAAAAGGACATACAAGCATAATTGCATATAATGTAGGGTTTATATGTAAATAATAGAAAGAAATTTTATCATTAAATTGTCATCTTCTTATTATTAGGAAAATTTATTTTTAGTTTGATTCTTGAGAAGAAGAGAAAGAAGATACATACACCTCCTGTCGGTATATGTAACTTAAAGGACATGTAATTTAAGTATACTAAAATATTGAAAGAAAATTTGTTGTTTTATACAAATTATATGTGACTTGTGACATTGTAAATATGTAGTTAGCTATGCACGTTCGCCTGAGTAAGTAGATATGTAATCAAAAATCTTATACTAATGATAACGAATACAATGTACATTGGTTTTGTGTTTGATGTACATACACTACTATGTAACCATGTGATAATCAAATTTGAATTTTGTTCGATAGAGAGAGAACAAATCAAATAGAAAATAAAAATATCCTTTTACTAATTATTAGATGTATACGAGTATTCCATTTTTGGTTATTGGTTATCATACTGTATAGATGTTTTTCTTTCGTTGCATAACAAAATTTTGAAAATATAAAAAAAATTACAAATAAAACAACATTCTCCGTATAATCAAAATATGCTATATAACCATAAATATATCTACTACATAAAAAAAATTGAAATTCCAATATTTTCTCTCGTGTGCATTCATTTAATAGCATTTCTATTCCATTAATGTCATTCACATCATACATACATTATATGTACACTACGACTAGATGACATTTTCATTAAATCTGACAATCGCATTACATATATTTTCGTAAAAATAAAAATAAAATTGAATTTGAAATGAAAAAGAACTCCAAATTCTAATAAAGTCACATAAAAAATAAAATAGAAAAAAATTTCTTCAATTTCATTTTCGATTTCTGCTCATTTCATTTCGATTTCTTTTGTACTTTTGTAATTTATTGATTAAAGAATTTTATGGATGAACTATGGAACATTTCAAACTTCAAACTATTCGATAGTTACAGGCACTGTTTTTTTGCTTTTAATTGACCAATGTGATCTTGTTGCATGTAGGAAATTCGATAATTTAATACATATGAATTGTTCAACTATAAAATATTTTAAATCACAACTTCTGATTCTCGTGAAAATAATTTTCTTTATTTAAATGCAACTTTGAAATTAACTCTCAATATTTAGAATAGATCAGTCTTGAATGTGTACCATATTGTAATTGGCTTGTTTCTCTACCAACAACTCTAGGATTTGTAATTCTTAACTCAATTAATTTTAAAGTGTAAATATATGGTAAATTATGGTTGCAGAAAATCACTGTAGTGATTTATGTCAAGGATTTTCCTTGTAATGGATATTTTAATATTCTGTTTGCCTCTCTATATTCACCTAAAAAATAAACTATCAAAACTAAAAAAAACTATCAAAAAATAATAAATTAACTAGTTAACTACCTAATTATGAAAATATAAAATTGAAATTTAATTTTAATTACATTTTTTTTTTTCGATTCCAATTTGTATATTAAAATAATGCGTATGCTCGCTCTCATAGCTCATTTATGAATTTTAATTGATAGCTTTTTCAAACATATTTTCTTTTATGATTAAATTTATATAAATTCTATGCATTTTCAACAAAACCAAAACTGACACGCACACAAAAACTAAATCAAAAAACAAATAAAATAAAAAAGGAGGAAGAAAAATATTGTAAATATTTTTTTTAAAGAACTCTATTTAATGACTGTTTATTATGACGTAAATTTTATTATTATAATAATATTATTTTTGCACTTAATTCATATTTATGATGTAAATAAAAAATAAATACGCAAATATACGAAGTACTAGTGTTTTATGCAACTCGTACGTTTCGTATTGTTCCGTCATTGTATGCACCAATATTTACTCGTACATGCGTACATATGTGTAGCAACATTAAAATACATAAAATTTTTACAATAAAATAAAACCACAAATTTTTTATTATATATGTACATACACACTACTTTTAAATTACATTCAGTGTACGTATCAGTATACCTACTATCAGAAAAGTGTCGGGAATTTGTAATTTAAGAATGTTGTAGAAGAATGCTGTACTCGATCACTATACCAAATACGAAAGCAATCTGCCAAACTCGTTCTTTCAGAAATGTTGACTTTGTTAGGTGTTTAAAGCTCCTCACACAAATTTTGGTTTTCTTGGTTTCAGCTTGTTAATGAAGCGCCATTTTGAAGCTTCTTGACTAGTTTTCGTGGCCAACTCGTAGATTTATATCTCATCACCCGTTTATGAAAGTAAGTTCTGAAATAACTGATGTCAGAATAATATTCAGAAAGTTTTTGTGGTCCTCTTATTGAAGATAATTCAAGTCTTTTGAATCATTCAAGATTTAAAATCGAACAATCAAAGTCCTCAAAGATGTTAAGGTCATGAACTTTCTGTTTAAGTCTGAATTACTGAGAGCAAAGTTTTCTTCACTATATCGATGGTTTTATCGGTTACAGAGGTTGAATGATATTGACAATTGTGTGCACTCATAACCTCAGTCTTTGATATGACCGATACACTATAAGCCTTTTTTAGCACTTTTTAGGACAAAATTTAAGTAAAAATTTAAGATAAACTCTTTGTTCAATAATAATTATGAAAATCGTGAGAGACGATACATAAGTGGCTTGATTCAAACACATGATGTAGGCAAACCGATTGTTGAATCATGCTCATTGTTGACGTATTAATCGAGTACAGTGCTATGGACAAAATTTGTTTTAAAAACTCCTAAAAAATCATTCTTAAATTATAAATTTCCGATACTTTTCTGACAGATGTAGTACATATGGATGTAATGTTTAGATGTAAGTACATAATGTGTGCACTAACATAGACTTTTGTACGTATATTTTTTAAAAATTTGTGTAGAAAAACTGAACAAAACAAAAACAAAAAGTTTCAGTATAGAGTGGTCCGTATAGACGTGGTAGAATATAATAAAAATGTAAATAATAATAAGAGGAAAAAACCAAACTAAATAGAAAAAGAATAATAACAAATCATCAAAATAAAAATAAAAATAAAACTAATATGAAGTAATTATAAATTGTAATACGCAAATATATAACGAATAAATAAATAAATTAAAGTATGTATATAAATATGGAAAGGTGTGCTCTGCTCACCACAACAGTACACTACACATTACAATTTATATTTTTTCGTATTTATTTAACGAGTAAATACATACATATGTACATACTCGTATATATAGTAGCTGTGGGCAATTATTGGTTCGAAAAATATGTTTACTCACAATTGTAATAATGTAATAAAAAATAATATTAAATAAAATTTATAGCTAGCTAGATTGCATTCATATGTAAATCCAAATAAAATTTTTCATATTGCACATACATAAGTATTATACATAAAAATATTAAGGGGGACTCATGTCACTTTTCAGTTCATTACAATTTTTCAGTTTTGAATGACTTCAAATTTCTTCGTAAGTAGTTCACTTCTTTGTAAATGTTTTTTTTTTTCAGCTGTCATATTTGTTTTATAAAGGTCCCATAAACATTATCTGATGACTTGCCGGCAGATAAGTTTAAGTTGAAGACGGATGAATGTTGTATTGTTTGTAGATAAGTTGTCAGAATGGCTGACAGGACAGGCAATTCGAAAGTCAGTGGTCGTAGCAAAATAAAAAAATTTTGATTTTTCGTTGCGTAACTTTAAGTTCGACAACTATACGTTGGCTGTGTGTAGTCAAGTTGTACGATCAAATTTGTATATCCGACATTATTTTAAATTTTGATCTTGTGATGTGTTGTGTACGGACGAGACAAGAGTATTTTATAAAGAAAAAGCGTAGCAAAAAAATGTTCTGACAAAAAACTGAAGTGAACTCCAAAAATTATTCGTCTAAATAGAATCAAAATGCTAGTTTTAATGTCTGATTGTCTGCAGCGAACTTATTTTAACATGTTTGTCAATCAGTCGTCAGACATATCCTATAGCTATATGGGCTCTTTAATCTTAATATTTTGATTTGTATACCATCTGAGAACTGTCAAACATCAACTACAAAACTTCTTCCTCTTCTTCTATGGTCCGCATTCAACAACTGCAAAGTTAAAATTGAACCACAACCTCCTTCAGCTTGCCAAACAGCTTGTTTCTTCGAAAGTTCTTTCCAAATCAACTACGAAACAACGAAATTTAAAAGTTTTTGAAATTGCAAACTGCCTGCGAACTGCAAAGTATTTTCAATTCGTTGTTTCTCTAAATTTTTGTAATTTGTAAATATGTATATAGAAATGAACTACGAAAAAAAACTGAAAACCTACGAAGATTAAAAATTTTACGAAAAACTGTAACTGGAAATGAATCCCCTTATTTTGTGTGTAATGCATAGAATGTGTGCCATACGTCATATACACATGTCGTCATATCATCCATTGACTCAGATAAAATGCACATTTCTCACATTTAAATTTTAAATGTATAAAATATTCGTACATAATAGAGATTTGTTTTTTCAATCATATAACAAAAAATAAATTCAATATTATTTTATAAGGAAAATACTAAAAATAAACTATAATTGAACGAATGAAATACAAATCACATTATAAATTTTATTTATGAAAAAATTGGAAAAAAAAAAAATTAAAAAACATTTAGCTGTTCGTTTTGTTTGAAATTATTTTTGTTTAGTTTTTCGTTCGTTCTCAATATTCAATTTCAAAATTTTTAATTACCTATACGATTTTATTTTGGTTTTATATTTGAATTTCTAGAGTTTATAAATATTTTTAATTAATAATTAGACTTTTATAGTTTTTTATTTCAATTTTATTTTAATTTTTTTTGTTTTTTTTTTTTTTATTTTTTCAAAATTATGTTTTATTTGCTTACTTTTCAAACACCTAACACCTACGTATCCACCAACCAAAACAACCAACCAAACAATCATCTGCCTACCTATGTATCTCTACAACCTAAATACATTAAATGAAATAATTAATATACGTGATTGAACGATAAACTTTGAGTAATAACAATATAATTAAAATTTTCATTTATTTATTTTTTTGCAAAGAAAAGCTAATTTTAGAAATACAAAAAAATGCGATCAAATGTAAACATTATACGAGTAGTACATATTTACACATACATATGTGGACTACTATACGAGTATATAAAATGAATTATATACTATATATTGCATAAATGTAAGAAAATTCTTTGAGAAAAAAAAATTTTTTTTTCATTAATCAAAAATTTATTATTTAAACTGTGTGTTGTAATAAATGTCTGGAATGCATCAAAAAAAAATTTTTTTTGAGTTATACAATTTTGTACATTCATATGTAGAAAATGTACATATGTAGATATAAAAAAAATTGGAGAAATGTAAATCTTTTGGTTTCGTTTTATTCAATAGATGTATAAAAATATGTAATTATACAGTAATCAGTCGATTAACCGAACCGTATGACTGACTATTGACAAATAAATGTGATTCAATAACGATCGATTCACAATTACTACGATATTCGATTAATATTTTATTCGAAGATCAAGTTAATTTTTTTACTGTTCAAATTATGGGGATAGTATATGTAAAATAACGAATTTACTATAAGAGTGCGTTCTCGTGAGATACAAGCAACTATGAATGGATGTAAAAATCGGTAGATTATTGAAATATTCATGCATTTTTTCTGCATCCTTGTCTAATTTTTTATCATCATCATCAGCGGTGCTACAGCTTTTTCTGAGCTTTGATCTCCAACAAGAGTCTTCTCCAGAAATCAAGATCGCACGCTCTTATATCGTCATCAATATCATCCTTGGCATGTCTTTCCTTCTTTTATTATCAACTTTGGGCTATCTTCTTCCAATCTTACCATATGCTCGATCCATCTTTATCTTCCATATTTTCTGTAGTCCACCTTTGCTTATTTTTATTTAGCATTGATATTTAACATTTTATTTTTGTCAATTTCACAATATCGAACATAGAAAATAGTAAAACAATTTTTTAAAAGTAATTTTGCGATTGTGAGATTATGAAAGTTTTAAATTTTTGAATTTAGAAAAATCGTTTTTACAAGTTTATTGCATGTCATATGTTTCGTCATATGTTTGTAAACATTTTCATTGAATAAAAATTTTGTAGCTGAATGCATGCATTTACAATAAAGAAATTTACATTTGTGTATAATGTAAACAGACTATGGATAATCGAGATATTACTGTATTTATTGTATATTAAAAATTTGTATGATTTCGTATACATATTTTTTTTCATCTGTGTAATAAGTAAAACATTCATGTGTTAGATTATAACGATTATTTCAATTTACAATATTTTCAATTTATTGCATGCATACAATTTCAACTTATACAAGTACAAGTGAATCTTATAGATATCATCTCAATATTCACAGTATCATAATTCTTCGAAAAATAAAATAAAAAATTTGCAATAAAGGAAAAATGATTAATGCAAGGTTATACAACATCGCATTGTAGAATGGAAATTTTCTTTCTAGTTTTACGGATACCTTAAGCATATAAGACGCGATATTTAATTAAGTTTTTTGGTAAATCATGTAAGAATAATGTTGCATTGTGATTGTCATATGATTTAAAGGATTAAATCGTTTAAAAGGATTTGAAGATTTTGGATAAATAATTGTTTAAAATTTCATGATTAACTCATACATACTAGTAGTATTCATTCCCTGCAAACACATTTACATTCCCACACACGCACAAACATTATATTCACTTAAAACAAATAACAAAGCAAATAAGTGACTTCATTAAGTTAATACCAAAGGTATTTCATCCACACACATACATATATACACTGCTTGTATATTCTTTAAAGCCAGATATAAGAAAACATAAAATAAACAAATTATATACGCTCTTAAATAAATTGATGATGCTTTTAACTTGAAATCCTATTGAGTATGTTGAATTTAATTTATTTGATCCACATATACACTCGTGAATGGATTGAGCGACGCATATACGCATATAAGATAATCCAAGAAAAACGGAGGAAAAAAAAAAATACTAAAATTCATCAAGTACCTCAATTTATTTACGTCTACATATACATATACGTGTGCATAAATTGATGATGAAAAACAAAATATAAAAAACACTTTACGCAGATATGTACAAACATTTATGTAAAGAGGTATACATTTAAGTACTTATATGTTCATTTGTACATGTGTACAAGTAAAAAAAAATTTATTCCAAAAAAATAAATGAAACGAAAAATGAGAAAAAATATTAAATTAAAGATGGAACATTGTAAATATGTACATATACAGTGTATATACACACTGACATTATCACCTACTATTTATGAGGAACACAAATGTTAAATTTGAAATGAAAAGGATATGAAAGTCAGTCAAATTTGTGTTGAATGTTTGTAGAAGTAATTTATGTTTTCATTGTACTTTGTGCATAAAGGTAAAACTTGAGAGTGAATGAATAATAAATTTTCGAAAATGATTTATTGGTTCAATTTAAAACTACTTATATACAAATTTTGTATATCGTACAGATTATACTATATAACATTCATTCACAAGGATAATTGATTGAATGAATGAATGAATAAAAATGAAATTTTGTTTTTATTTCAGTTTTTTGAAATTGAAATTGATACTCTTTCTCGTAGATATAAATTTATTATACGATAGACAGACAGCATTGTTTCATTAATCATTCAAGCTGTCATGTACTTAATTTAATTTTTATTGTTAATTTTATTTTTTACTGTCAATTTTAAATTATTACTCCCGATACAGAATGTGTAGCTGATGTAGTTACGGCTGAAGTTTACGCAGCATAGCACGTCGTATAGTATATATTCTAAAGTGCTGCATGCGGTTGTAACGAACAGAATATGCTTCTGATTCTCAAATTCAGTGATCAATTAAGTTGGTCACTTTGTTTATTTTAATTTTTTTGTATCTATCTAACTCATAATGGCGGTGCCTAACATAAGAATTTGCATTTAAGACAAAAAAAAAAAGGAAAAGAAAATCAAGTTAAATGAAAACGCATACAGAAAAGATCACGATAATGTCCTTTTATTTATTTCATTCACATTTTTTCTCTCTAAATTTTTACATAAAATATATTATTTATTTGCATATAAGTATTTGTGTATATAGTGTCGTATGTTATAATATGTGAATGTTCTCACAAATCTACAACACATTTACACACATTTACACACATTTATACGAGTCCTAATGTCTACAATTTGGTAATCACGTAATGGTAATCATGTCCATTTCATATAATCCACCATTACATATGTAAAATATGAATAATATTTTACAAATGAAATTACACTGATTTTATGTCTAAGATAAAGAAAATCTGGCACATGTGCAAATAGAAAATCTGTGTTCTAAACAGTAAACACATAATTGTTCCAAACAATGAAAACAGAAAGAAAAACAAAAATTGATAGGATTGTATACGGAAAAGGCACACAAAAAATCATAAACCAAAAATGAAAAAAAAAAAAAAAAAATTCTTTGTCCTTTTTTTTGGTATTTTTCTTGTGTCCAAGGATAGTAATAATAATGGTCAATTATATATATGTACAAATATTTTTTGCTTAAATTTTTACATAATAATAGTATGGATGTCTATATAAATATAAAAAAATTTAGAAACCAAAAAATATATAAATTTTCATATGTACGAGTATTTATATGTAAATGTTAAACAGAGAAAATAAATAAGGATTTCATGCATGAAGAGTAGAAAGCAGAGAAATTTAAATTGTTTATAAGACACGTTTATTACATTTATTTTTTTTTTCATTATGATTTATTTAGAATCTGACATAATTATTAAAAGGATATTATTTATCATGCATTCATGTATGTACATACATGGAAATTTGTATGTATAATTATACATTACATATATATGAATAAAATTAAGTAAAATCCATAATCATTATGCTAGGTTTATATAAAAATAACATTATAATACCAGTAGATTATAATTTCAAAGATTTTGTTAATTAGTGACTGCTGTTTTTATTACATAAAAACATGCTTATGCAATAGAATAATTTATATTTAATAGTGGAAAATATTGATTCATTTGTTATGACTGTTGTGTGGTAGTATATATACATTTGCAAATACATTTTTGTTATACATAATGGGCCTTACTTATAAACTGTAACTAAGTTATTAATAAGAACTTAATCCTTTGCTAACTATTTTTTCATACTTATAACAAATTTAATCCTAACCTTAGTGTTAGTAGAGACTTTTAATTTTAATCGTGGCGAGAGCTCTACTAAGTCGTTATTAAGAGCATAATAACCTAATTTTTGATCAAACAACTATCAAAGAATTTCAAATCAAAATATAAAATAGGCATATAACATAGCATAACATAGTAACATTTGACATAAAATAAAAAAATTTTTTTTTTTTTATTCAAATTGACATAACTAACTGACTATTGACATAACAAAATTATAAATTCCATATGTAAAATTACAGTAGTAAGCAAAAAGAGCTTGCTAAAAAAGCTTTTTTAAATTAGAACTTAGTAAACTGTTATGAGTACCAAAATTAAAGTCACTTCTAAATTCGGCATGTCATTACTAAAATAAAGTCGACTTTAAGAAATTTTTATAAGTAAGGCTCAATGTATAGGCTGATGTTAGTTATATTTATGCAAAATTTATTTAAATTATTTAGAGGTTTTATATTAAATTTATGAATTATAATCACTCACATTCACAATATTATAATCAAAATACGTTAATTATAGAACAAATTTTTGACATTTAAAAAGAAGAAAAAGAAAAAAATTATTCATTTTGTTTTCTCCATGTAGGTGAAATATTAAAGTTTCTAACCTTTTAAATTACTCACAACATCGGAAGTCGAGAGTCGAGAGTTTATTATTAAAACTTTCAATCGAATTTTTTGATTGACAGATTAAGTATACGTAAACTTGATTCTTTTGTACTATTTCCTTCTTTCATTCATTTTATACGAGAAATTGTATGCGATTACGAATGCAAATAATTTCGAAAAATTTTTTTAATTAGAAATATTATCGATTTAATGTACTTTATGTATGTAAGACATATACGACTCTAGTACTTTACGTCAAAATTATATCAGCTGTCGTTTATATCATTTTGTGTTTTAGTTTTTTAATTAAACTTTCAAATATGATGTATTGAGTGAATTTTTGTGACAGATCTGTTCGAAAATTGCAGCAAATTATACTCTTATATAGAATTTCGAATGTGATAGTTTTGCATATAAATGACGCAAAGTACATATACTCTAGCTAGATAATAGACCTTTGTTATAAATTGAATATAAAAACAAATCTATCTCAAAATTGAAATAACTGAAAATCGCTAACAATGCATGCAAAAATATGTGATCCTTAAGATAGTTTCTTTATGTTTTTATGCTTAAAACTAAACACAAAAAACAAAAAAATGAATGAAAATAAATGAAAATGACAGCATAAAAATATAAAATTACTTGTAATACATATATGAGTATGTTGTAAGGTTTTAAGGAATTTGATGAATTTTTATTTCATTCTTTTTATTTTTTATGACAAAAAAAAATTTTTTTTTTTTTGTTTTTATTTTTACAAGCATTGTCAAAAATTTCTGAATTTCCATTACCTAAACACAAAGAAAATGTTTCTCAGTATATACATACATAAATATAAACATTTTAATTTGTTCACTTATGTAACGTATTTAGAACATATTTTTGCACACATTCACATACTAACATATATTTTACATATGTGTATTTGACATAGTAATGACAAAAAACAATTTTTGTTTTTCGAAAAAATTCTTTTTTGTGTTCGCGTATATTTTTTTTTTTTTTGTTATTCTTTCATTATATTCCCTTCCTTGTATGAAATAAATGGAAATGCATTGAAAATATTCCTCATACTATATGTAAAGATAAATATGGGAAAGAAATTTCTTCACAGTATGTTAGATTTGAATATATCGAATACGTATTTATATATATATACTTATAGATGTAATAATGTTTTTTGTATTTATGTAATGCATTACGTGTTGCAGTGAAATAAAGTCGATGGCAGTAATGTTGAATCTGCTTTATTTCAAAATGAAATTGGAAATAAAATTGGAAAAACACAGAAAAGATTAGCATGTATCCCAACGAAAAGATGACACTCAAAATTTAATTCTCTTTTTCCGATTTTTACGATTTTGCGTGTCATTTTTCAATGAATTTGTTTTTTATATAATTCTATCTTTTATGGGAATATTGTAATTTGGATTTTTTTCTTCGGGAATATTTCGGATTGTTGCTCTCTTTCATTACAAATTGGTAATAAAGCCAATTAACGTGAGTAATTACCAATTTAATATTGGTAATTATGTCGAATGTACGAAAAATATTCTATCGTTTTAATTTCCATTTTCATTTAGAAATAAAACAGATTCGACATTATTGTCGTCGACTTTATTTTACGATATTATACATTTAGCATATTATATTGTTTCCTATCTACATATACTACATTACATGCACATAGTCAGTTTTTTTTTAAGTATGCTAGTAAGTTCTAAGTTCTTCATTTTTGTTCCATCTATTATCTGTCTTGTTTTTTTGCATTTTATTGTTTATCTCTTTGAATAGTTTCACGTTTTTTTGAACAAACTATAATAAAATATTTGATATAAACAAAAAAAAAAGAAACATTAAACTAAAATAAAAATGAAAAAAAAAAGTATGCATATGTACTCGTACATAAAATACAGTGTATAATGTAAGTATGTATAAAGACACAAATAATAAATAATTTTTGTGCATTGGATACATTTTTAATCATTGTTTTATAATTTTTTCTACTATTATTATCATTATTATTTCTATTACTATTTATTATCTTTAAGCACATATTAGGTAGGCACATTCATTTATGTTCATATTCATATTTGTACATTATTATTTAAATAACATGAAATTGTATACACATATAAATATGAAATGAAAGTATACAGTCATATTAAATATCATAAATATACAGGGTGTGATTAGGTTATTCATGGTTAGGTGTACTTCGTCTTGTATCGTTATATTTTTTGTGAAGGTATGTGTTATGGCAATTTAAGTTTCTACATATAATAAGTATTATTGCTCAATTTGTTAAGATTTTTGAAGCTTTAAACTACATTCACAATATAGCCTAAATTACGAGCAAGATTAGATGGTAATCACAATTCAGCGTAGATTACCGTATGTTATTAAATAGGAATATTGGAATTGGCACACAAGTTTTCAATATAATTTCTCCTATTGCAAACTTGAGATTAGAAGTACAATTACAACCTAATCTCAATCTCACTTTTCATTAATCTGAGCTGAGCGGAAAAAATAAAAACTACAGAATGTCATGAAGACGGTTTGAAAAATGTAATGTGGAAAGTAATCTGGGCTGGATTGTAAATGTATATATACCTTTATTTTATATCAAAATATGATAGGTTTTAATAACATACCTGTCAGTTACGATTACCTGATAATGGCTAGAATTACTTTTTGTCAATGATCAGAGATTAGAATCAGCATTTCTGAACTCTTTTTGGTAGTACTCATTCCAGTACTTATTCAAAGCATGAATGAACTATGCTGATAGTAAAAAAAAACAATCAAAAATACTGAGTAAAAATGCAAATAAGAAAATTGATAATTATATTTCCTATACTTTCTGTTAGTAATCGATATTCGAAATCAAAATTTTGTGATCAATATTCTGAGTAAACCATTAGACCAGCGCTCTCTACCAATATATGAGTCGTCGCACATTCATGCATGATATTTTCAACTGTGTCAACATTTATTTACAAAATACCCTGCAAATTTTTAAATATTGATTTATATACATACATAGTTATTCACAACACAGCCGTACATACATACATATATATCTACCATATATACATAATTATTTATGATGGATAATAAGTATTCGTATATTCTTGTATAGACACATGTACAAGTATATACATTAATTACAGTCTATTTATTGCAATAATTTCAAAAAATACAAACATTAACTATGCAGTACATACATCCATTTCATATACATACGACTACGAGTATTCATCAGATTTTGCATTGCATTTATTATTATTAGTCTATACTGAAATTGGATATTCTTTACATTTTTTTATTTATTTCTTTTTCTTCTCATAATTAATCTTCATTGGATTAAAAAAAAATAAATAAAAAAATTTATTAATACTTGAAATCTACCTACTTAAACATACGAGTAAATATATGTATGTACATAAATGTGAACATAAAATGTTTGTGTTTTTATTAAAATTCTGGAGATTCTATATGTTTTATGTATGAATGTATCATATTTACGCGTGAACTTAATAGAAAAAAAAATATTTATTTTAAAATCATTTTATGATCTAAAGAATGTACAAAATTCACGTGTATTTACCATTGTCAATGCTTATTAAATTACCTACTACACACAAACACACACACACACTCATCCACATGTATGCATCAGATATTATAATTTCTGTTTATATTTGAGTTTTATTTATCATCTTCAATCAGGGATAATTAAAAATTATACCACAAATGTATATGTCGTATAGGTTTGTAGATACTTTCATATGAATTCGAATTATACGATAATAAAGTAGAGAAGAAAGTGCTATAAATGCTGTTATATATTTTTCTTTGCTTTGTCGTGTATGTACAATATTCGCATTATATAGGTACTCGGAGAGAAAATCAATTTTTTCCGAAGCATGAAAATACGATACGAGTACACATGATGTGTAGAATACTTACTACTCGTACTATCGTATAGCTAATACTATACGCACTGTTATGACTGTTGATGACCAGGACCAACCAGGAACACCACTGTTTCAGAGTACGTAGAAAGGAGAGGAGCAAGTATAAAATTTGGTTAGTTGATTTTCTGTGCATTGTTATGTTTAATATTTGCTTTCTACTGCAGGATGAATGTAAACTTTCTCTTAATCATGAAAATACGAGTATACATGAAGAGCAAGTATCAAATTTGGTTAGTTGATTTTCAGTGTTTTGTTCTGTAAGAGAAAATCAATTTTTTCTCAAGAAAGAAAATACCAGTGTACATGTGTGAAATACTACTCGTACTATTGTAGCTTTTATTATAAGTACTGTTATTGTTATAGTCAACGAACTGCACTAACCCAGAGTATGTACAAAGTAGAAGAGTAAGATTAAAATGTTATTAGTTGATTTTCCATGTTTTGTTTTGTTCAATATTCGCTTTCTACTCGGAGAGAAAATCAACTTTTTCTGAAGCATGAAAATACGAGTATACACATGATGTGTAGAATACTATTCGTACTATTATAGCGTAATAAATACATTTATAGTAATCGATTTAGTGGTATGTATTACAGATAATTAAGTGATAAGTAATTAGCTGAATGAATTGGTACTATAGTGCATCATTTATAAGGATCGTTGTAGGATGTTTAGGTTATATAGGTGAGTATATATTTTGTGCCTACCTACACAAAATTGTATTCACATACGAGTAAAGGAATGCATATACTATTATATACGCGATTTTTCAAGTTAATTCATACAAAAATCCTTATAATTTTACGTATTGGAGCGCATATTTAAAAAAAATGTACAAGAGTGTGGATAAATGTAAATGAATGTGTCTGTATGAAAATGACGGGGACATAATTGAGCCTAAAAATAACAAAAACATTGAATAAGAAAAAATGGAAGGTATGGATAAGGAAAGGAAAGTGAAGACTAAGGAAAGGAAAGTAATGGGATGAGAAAGGGAAAGGAAAGAAAGAGAATGGTAAGTGAAGAGCAGGAACAAAAAGGGAAGGTATTGATAAGGCAAGGAAAGGAATATAGGAAAGGGAAGTCTAAGGGAAGGAAAGGAATGGGAAAAGAAGAGGAAATTAAAGAAAGAGAATGGTAAATGAAGAGAAGGAAAAGAAAGCGAGGGAAAGAGCAAAGAAAATAAATAGGTAATAAATGTAAAATTTAGGTTCATATTTTTTCTAATACCTACATGCACGTACATTAACATACGCAATAAATTACATATATTCCCTAAATCTCATAAGAACGAGAACGAAATAAAAGGTCAGGAAATGAATATTTCCTTTTATTTCCTTCATATTACATACATATTCGTGTATATGCAATGAGTTGTATGTATATTCATACTCTAACAAAAATGTAAGTTATACCATATACATACTACGTTAAAGGTGTGCTGTGTCTATGCAATGGTGTGTATATGTTTGTACATATATGTACATATATTGGCTATATACAATAAAACCTACAAGTATTTATTTTCATTTTATATTTACGTTTATATTATTATTTCTCTTTCAATTTGTATTCATTTATTTTCTTGTTTTGTTTTTTTTTCCTTTGTTTTTTTTTTTTTTAATGTTACGTTTACGTGTTAAATTGTCCATTTAAAAGCGATTTATTTTATCGTAAATAATAAAAAATTTAATTCATTTTTGTAATATGATATTTTAGTACATAGATTGGCATATGTTTGTGTATAAAATGAAAATAATCTGTGTACATTATTTATGTATGTACAAAAAATGCATTTGTGAATGTACTGCATATGTTTATATATTTTTTATATTCTTTACGTTTGTTTTACACTTAATTTTTTTTCTCATTTTTCATTTTACATTATTTTTACTCTTTTCTTTTATTTTTCTTCTTATTTATCTAAAAATTCAATTTTCCTATATAATTCCGTGTGTAAAATCACGTAAATTTGTAATTTCATTTAATAATAATAATAATTATAACACACATTTTTTTTTTTTTCTTTTATTATTTAATTATAAAACACAAAAAAGTGTAAGTTAATATTTGTAAGCTACTTGTGTAAATTGTACGAGTATTTTACGTGTACAATAACACTATATGATGTACATATGTATGCTATATACTCGTGGTGGTGTAATTTGTAAAAGTACTTATATATTCTCTTGAGTCTTGTCTCGATTTGTTTGTGTTGTTTTTTCTATTATATGGAGACATAAGAGCAGAAACAATAAATTTACAACAAAAAATACAGAATAAAGTTGTAAAAACATAATGAGAAAATAAGTTCTGAAAATATTATAAATGTGCCATAGCAGGAGGGTATTCATCAACTTCCCCGTATTATATTGTATAACTTTCATATTTTTTTCTAAATGTTATGAATTTCGGATTTTGAACAGAGGGGGTAAAGTATATGAAAAATTGGTAAAAAGCCAGGCCTCACTTTGTATAACTCTGAAACCAAAATAACTATTAAAAATCCGTACCGTTTAAAATGTACCATTTTTTGAATTTTTTTTTTTTATTGTAAATTTGAAGGAAATTTGTGGAAAAATGACAAAGTTAAGAGAGGGATAAAGTTTGCTAATATTCAAATTTCTGAATTTCTTCTTTTTAAATATGACATTTCGTCAAATTCTGATATATGAAAAAGTGAAATACGTAGTCGTAAATAAATACCCAACTATGGATTATGTATTTTCCGTTTCATCCTAGACTGTGTAATTATTATTTATTTATCGCTATTTCAAAGTAACTGTACACCCTATACGATGACATTAATATAGCGTCGTACATAAGACTCTACAGTGACTCAGGCAGTTGGATTATACATTTTAACCTCATGGGAGAAATCAATCCTTGTAAGAAAATTCTGCTCGGAAACATAGAAGGCAAATGTCGAAAAGGAAGGCCTAGAAATAGATGGTTGGACTCTGTTAGAGAAGACACCAACAAATTCATTAATAGAAACTGGTTGACGATATCAAGGTATCGAGAGATATGGAGACGCATTCTCCAAGAGGCAAAGGACCAAACAAGGTCTGGATGGTCATAGTAAGAGTAAGATCCAAATATCTACTCGCTCCAAATATGTCAAAATAATCAACTATCAATCATAAATAATCATTTTCAATCAATCAACATTGGGTCTTTCTAATTGAATTTCATTGAATTTTGGCTCTTATTTAAGAGGTAGTTATGTACTTCCTTGTAATAAAATGAGTTATTGTTAAGTTAAGGTACTTTGTATTCAAATTTCAAAATAATTTCCTTCTACTGTAGGTACATTTATCATATTGGCTATAAATATTTGAGGTTTGATTCGAGTCCTCTCTGACTTATATCATCTTTATGGCACCACAGCCCTGCTAAGCAGCTTCACTTCAAGTTAGCAATCTCTCCTCCTCAATTCCTCTCTATTTTTTTAATTTCTCTTGCCAATTCGAATAATCTCTCTATATCGGTGTTGTACAGAGTATTCGACCAGTGGTTATGCGGTCTTCCCTTAGGCCTAACTCTGGTCATGTTTTTGTCTCTAACGTATATCACCTTCCCAAAATTATTTATCGTATATGACATTTTTTTTTTATTTATTAGATTCTCGTGAGTAAAGCTCTACCTTCATCCGCTCCGCATTACTCTGTCTAAGTCTGATCTTCTATTTTCCTAATCAAACGTCGGCCTCTCTTGATTTTGATTACAAAAAATTCGATATTCATTATGTAGCCATCATTCATTTTCATAATATAACCTATCATATTAAAACATCAACATTCTCATAAGTTAAAGAAGCATAACATTTTTGTCACATCAAAATATTATTCTGATTTAATTTCACGGTTCGTATCATTAACATTATTGTGATAAGGGATTCAATGAATGAATGAATAATTCCTTTTCTTATATTTATGTTACTTATCAATATTCTATAATCCCTACTTGATGTTAAGGAATTGTGTCCTATTCTTTCATTCTTTAATTAAATATTCAACAAATACGCAGATACCGAATAGAGTATGAAAAGAAAAAAATATCTTCGTTATAATACGATTTCCTTTTTATAAGTGTTTATGTATCTGATTTTTCATTTACACATGTACATATGTACACATAGAATTTTATTTTCTTTGTGTATTTTCTTTTTAATTTTTTTCTTTTTTGTATCTAATTTAAATGACAAACAATGTCAATTAAAAATAAATAAAAAAATGAAGAAAAGAAAAAAAAATCTTAGAATAAGAAAACACTTCTTACAGTGTAGTGTGTTCGTTCGTACATTTGATGATGTTAAGTGAATATTGAATGACTATATGGAAATTTTTTCATATATACAAAAGTATGTAGTAATACTTAGATGTAAGTAGAACAACAAAATCTACAAAATGTGTGAACAACGCAAAATAACATGAAAAAAATGAAAAAAAAAGGAACAGATAAATTGAAAGAAAAAAAAAATCTAAAACGAATGATTGATAGCAGAAGTTATAAGGAATTTCTTGTATTTTATTTCATTCATTTTTATTATTATTTTTTGCTTTTGTACATTTATATATGCTATGTCACTAATACATATAAAAAGTGTTTGTAAAAAAAAAAAAAATACGAGCTATATATACACAGTACAAATTTATGTTTCTGTTTTGTATTACAAAATGAATGAAAATAATAATAATTTATGTACTAAATATAAAATACGATAGTAAGTATATATTTATAAGAATATTTATATCCTATAATACGTGATTATGTTTTATACGTGCTTTATTACGTCTTTTATAGTTTGATATTTTTATTTATTTATTTGAAAAAAAAAAAAAAAATTATAACAAAATATTTTCCATTCTCTATACGTATGTACTGTGGTGTAGTGTACCTATACTATCATTATCATGATATCAACGTGTGTACGTAATGATGATTTTTCCATCATGGGAAAGAAAACAAAAATGTCATTTTTTTTTTTTTTCATTTTCACTCATAATCAACACATAAAAATTGCTTCTTATATTCACTGTTTGAAAAATTTGTTTGTAAATTTATCATAAGGATTTTAGCTATACGTATTTTAAATAATAACAAATACACTTATTGTAAATAATATGGACAAAATTTATTTAAAAAAAAAAAAAAATCAAAGAAACAAAACACGGAAAAAATTCAAATGAAAATAAGTAACCGAAATAATTACCACAAATTTCCTAATAATTTTTATATAACTACATAATTTGTTTTTATGGTTACATTCACAAATTGAAAAGGAAAATAAATGAAAACATTGAAACATGATATATAGAAAAAAAAAACAGGAATTTTAAATATGGAATTTATGTAGTTCAAATATTATACTAGTATACGATGAGTATTCATTCATACAATTTGAAGTGAATAAAGAATTATATCTATACATATGTATTTCATTATTAAGGAGTCTTTATCAAATTTTCGGATTTCGTCATTTATTTGCATTTGATATAATCATAAACACAAATCTAATTTAGATTTTCTCATAAATCATGATCATGAGATTGTTAGACCACACACAAAAAGGATGCCAGAAGAAAAATTGCCGAAAGAAAATAATGCATGCGGAGACTTTCCAAAAAATATGGCAATTAGTAGGCCAAGATTGACATGTTTGTGATTGATGTAGAGAGTGACTCGAGACTTGGAGATGATTGAGAAATTGTAAAAGGACTGTGGGGGACAGAGGAGAATGGAAGAATTCGATTAAATATGCTAGGATCCTACAAGGATCGTAAATCCGTAGAACAGAAGAAGAATTTATTTTCTTATTCTTAAATGAATTCAGATTTATTTTTATATCCGTTCTTGTACTTTTAATGGTTGGAAGGTCGTTTAAAATTATTTTCATATTTATAATTTCGAAGCTTACTTAAAATTGTAAAGAATGAAAAGATGTTTGCGTGAAAAGAATAGAGTTTTAGAGGAAGAATTATAGAAATTATTAGAATCAACTAGATTTTCAGTTAATCTTAATTGGCATAAAAACACAACTAAAAGTCAATTTCTGCTACGAGCAATATGAAATAGAACATTCAGAACGTTTTAAAATTATTTATCGGAACAACTCAAACACAAACTAGTCTTTAGAACAAAAACGATCAAACAACAATCAAACAACGATCAAACAGAGGTACCTAGTATACCTAGCAAACAAAAAATAAAAAAAATCAAAAAAAAAAAAATTACAATTTTATCTGTAATAAAATCTTAACTGTGAAAAAATTTTTTTTCATTAAATAACCGTGAAAAAAAAAATGTTTCACTTCTAAACTTTTTTTTTTCATATTTTCACTGAAATGAAATCTTATATATAGAGAAATGAAAACGTGCTTATAAAGAAATTGACACTCATCATTTTTACATCGCATCATAAAAATTATATAATTTAAAAAAAATTAAATAAAATAAAAGGTATTCAGAATTTATGTTCAGAATTTATGTGTTATGTTAACGTATTATGTTCTCGCATAATGTGTTTTTGAAAAAAAAAAAAAAAAAAAAAATTTGTAAATTTAAAAATTTTATTAAATTTTCTTTTCATCATCCATCCAAATGAATAGAAGTGCGAAAATTGAAATTCTATAAATACACACAAAATATAAAATGTAAAATTTAAATTAAATTATGAAAACAAAAAAAATATTTTAAATTTTCATAAAGTTTACCTGAAAATTCTTTTAAATTATGAAACAAATTGTTATATTATCGAAATGATTTTTCACTCAATTCCACTCACTATATGTGCAAATATTCGATAATAATTTGAATATTTTAATTACCAACAACAAACACTCTTGTTTTGAATGATTTTTTCTAAATTGAAATTCAAATCTAACGAATATATTTTATTGTGATAAGTTAAAAAGATAGTAATCGCACACAAGTATTGTACACTTTCATTGATTTTTTAATATGTATTTTTCATTTGTTAGTTTTCAATTTTTTTGCGGGCACAGTAATTTTTTTTATAAATTTTTCATGCACCAACAAACACGTAAAAGGAAGCTGAAAAACAAAAAAAATTAAATAATTTATGTTCACTTGTTTTCAACTGTTGTCATTACATTTTGTTAAAGATTGATAAAAAATTGTGTACACAAAACTAATCACTGTATACTTTCATGTCATTTACGTAACGATTGCCATAATTTAATTTTCGAAATTCACTACACACGGAGTATGTATTTATATGCGACTGACACCAAATTATGTGAAAATTCAAGAACAGTGCATTCGAACAGGATCACATCTTAATATATATACGTACGTTAATGGCGAGCAATGATCACGTAAAATAAAAAACATGTTTTTAATATTTTTGTGTTGGTAATACCTTAAAAAAAATATTTATTTCCACCAAATTTATTTATCATTGAAGATCACATAAAAATTCATTGTTTTTTTTAATTCTTTTTTAAATTTTTTGATAAAATTCTAATAAGTAACTAAGCGTTTATAATCGTATGTGACGTATATTTTATAAAACGATTGTAAGCACTGTTTTTAAAGATAAAAATCATAAGCAAAAATTAATCGCTACTATATACACTAATTTCAGATATTTTCTTAAAGAAATTTTACATTTTTGTAACTCGTAAGTTGTAACTATAAAATTTTATAAATTTTTTCCAAATTTCCGTTACGAGAAATAATTTACGTGCTATACGCGTGTTACGCTAGAAAATGGAAAAACAAAAATATTTAATTCAATCACATTTTTATTATTAATTCATTTATGGTTTTCATATACATAAAATTTTCAAATATTCAAATTTTTAATTTATTTATGTTTTTTTTTAAAATAATTTAAAAAAAAAAAAAAAGTAACGATAAAATTGTGAAAATTGTGAGTAGTTAAACTGAAATTTTTACGAATTGAATTACTTATTCACTTTTTATAAGTAATATTATCAAATAAATAAATTTTTATTACAAAAAAAGATATTTTTTTAATATATTTATTGATAATTCACACTTGATAAAATTTAAAAATTTTAAAAATTTTATTTTTTTATAGAATATTTTTTTTTATCTAATATGTGTGTAATTTATGCGAAAGCAACGGAACAACTGAACAATATAATAAACATTGAACTAACTATAAGAAGCCAGCACCAGTACACCTACCTACCTACTTACATATAATGGTACCTCTATATATCTTTTAAGCATCTCTACATACATACATTCATATAAGATAATAAACAAAAAACAAATGTTCTTTATTATAAAAATGTACAATTCAAAGATATGAGTATGTATGTATATCTGTGTGCATATCGAATTTATACCACACATACCATTACCATCATTGTAAAACGTAAAACGTAAAGTTAAAGCTGATAACAATTCAAACTAAACAACAAACAACAATACATACAATATTTAAGTTATAATTATCATACAAGTAACGAGTATATGAGTGTATGAGTGTACAATATGTAAAGAAAATGTACATACTTTACTTATATTAGTGCATATAGTGCAATAATTATTTACATACACTATACATATGTATATTCCACAAATTTTCATTTCATATTTCCACTTTTCCAGTTGTACAATGCCTATTTTTTTCTACTTACTTTTGTGGAATGTAATGAAAATTCATTCTGTGTGGTGAATAATAATTTTCTGTATACTACAATGTATTTTATTCGCACCACACACTTTTTGTTTACTACTACTGCTACTACCTATAGATATACCTACCACATTTTTCTCCGCTTCACTTTATGGAATTTTTGAATTTGGAACAGAAATTTGGAAGTTGGAAGCTTTTATTTCTTCAATTTTCATCAATTTTCATTCAAGAGTCTTTCATTTTTTATGTGCTTGCAGTGCTTGACTGTCTCTGTAGTACTGTATTTTGATTTGAATCACTCTGGACTAGACCTAGACAAACAATTGAATCATTTGTACACATATACCTTGTTGGGGTAAATTTTTGGGGAAAATTTTTTAATTTCCATTCCAAAATAAAGCAAAAAAAAAAAATATATTTTTTCATGAATGAAAATCAGTTTTTCGTTCTTATTTTTCTTTGATTGTTTTTGTTGTTGTTGGTTTTGTATAGAAGTAAATTTATCTATCATAGCCACGTGGTTAAGAACTACTACAAAAATGTACAAAATACAAATATAGACTACACTTACGCACATTATGAGTATATACAATAAACAATTTATAGATTATGGAGCATAAAGTTAAATAAATTTCATTTCGTTTCGTTTCATTTTGTTTCAATGATTTTTGGGTAATCTCTTCATTTTAATTACCTTTAATCCAGAGAAAGAATAAACTGTTGATTTTAATTATTTACTAAACTTTTTTTAATAAGAAAAAATTATTTAACTCACCAAAAATTTATGTATTCAATTAAATTGGAATAAGTATGTCTAGCCTAAAGAATTAAAAATGAATTAAAATTGGTTTATATTACTTTAACATAATTTTGTATCCAATTAACAGTAAAAAGGTCTAAGTTATTATTAAGAATGAATGATTGAGATTGACATAAAAATATGAAAAAATGGTAATAAGTAGCTGATAAATAATGCATGTTATGTGATTATATTCAGTATATTGGGATATTCCAATACAATTCATTCCCTTTTTGTAAATTTGTCATTTTCTTTTTTCCTTTTTCATTTTTTTAAAGAAATGAAACTTTTATCATTCAAATAAATGAACGTTTCAATTTCAAAGTGTAATAGAATCAAACCATTGTTCCGGTAGACTAAAAATTAATGTAACGTAGGTAGACATAATGAAGAAGGAAGCATGTACATAGTTGAGTATATTTTTTGGAAATTCTATAATAGAATACAAAAAAGGATAATAAAGCGATTAAATAAACGAAAAATTTGATGTCATTTTTGGTTTAGTCGTATCACATATTTTGGTTTAAATCAAATGTTTAGGAATTTAATTGAAAGGACTCGTATGTACAGGGTGGTCGGCATCGGATGGTCAACTCGCAAACTGTAGATATGTATGTCTCATCGAGGCAAACAAAAAGTCGTACTGAAGGAGGAGGTAATCTCAAAAATTTACTAGTAGCTAGAGGGCGTTGAAGGTTTTCGCACTTACTCTACGAAACGCCCTATATCAACCACGGTGTAATAGCCAGAAAAAAATAGTCCAAGAGAAACCTTTAAGAAACTCTTTCCTTCATCTAATGACATCTGGCATACTCCTTCACATCCTTGTATTCAAGAGTTATTGTATTTCAAATTCAGAATTTAGTGATTTTTTTCCATTTTCTTCACAGAAAATACAGGCTACTGTGGAAGTACACCGTCCTCTAAATTAATTTCTAATTATATAAGCAAAAAGCCCAATATATACCCGCTTCTCTTTTGCCCTGTACAGTAAAGATGTTTCTCTGTATACGTATACGAGAACTTGTGTGTGAACTTATAATTTATTTTTAGATCATGTGTTTGGTTTGTGCGTCTATGCAGTGACTCTCAGTATTAAATTATAATTTCATTTTCGTTTCCTGATTTTTTTTTTTTATTTTATGAGTAAATTTGATAAAAAATAAAATTAAAATATGTTCGTGATTATCCTTGAAAACCTTTTTTTATTTTGTACATTATACATACATTACTATACTTCAATCATAATATTTTTATATGATATTGTGTGTGTATGAGTGTTATGTAAGGATAAAAGCTTTTATTCAAACAAATAAACAAAATATGTATGTATATAATATGTATGTAAGGTTGATGATAATCGAATAAAAACAAAAATCATTGAGCATAAGTATGTACATATGCATGCATGTACGTAACTCTGTAAATATGTGAAAAAGTTTTCATTAAAAAGATTTACAAAACTTTTTTTTTATCATAATATATTTGGTTTCACAGATGTAAAGGATACGTATTTGTGAATACCTCATGATACACATCAAAAAATCTTATTTACAAATTTTAGTACATGAATATCTCCATACATTTGTATGTACATATATACGCAAAGTAACGAGTATAGTATACAAGCATACATATATGTACATATACATATAAGGAAAACTTTATAAATTTTTCCTTTCTGGTAAAATGAAAACTTTTACATTTAAATACAGAGAAAATAAGAAAAAACCAAAAAATCGTGTATAAATAAACATCTTTACGTTCGATATTTTCTTATCAAAATAAAAGGAAATTTTATGTTTTGCTTAGTTTTCATTTTTAAAATGTTTTTATTTTTTGGATGAATTTATAAGGTGTGATATGTGAAAAGTTTGTATTATTATTAATACCGCTCCTATTACTTACATATAAGTATATATAAACGCGTAAACAAATATCTGTCATAATCATACTTAAATACAAGGATAATGTTTATTATTCGAATACAGATTAGTGTAATATGACTATGTGAAAAAATAAAGGAAAAGGTATGATAAAATCGCAGATACACAAATGTAAATGAATAGAGTACATTTACATACACATTAAATACATTACGTTGTACTTTGCCTTGTATATGTGATAATTTCTATTCGAAATTTTCTGTATTATGTCAGGTTATTTTTTTATTATTTTAATGACTATTTCATTTTAATCAAAAAAATATGTAAATTAGAAAACGAAAATTTTCTAAAATAAAAATGAAATGTAAAATTGGATAAACTGTTTTACTATAAAAGGCATACTATGTACTCTGCCAGATAAGTACCAGAAATTCATTTTGCCATCTGCAAGTTTGTAAAATAATTTTTAATTACTATCACAAATATTGACACAATCTGTCAACTACCTTGATTAAAACAGCTGTTCAAATCAGTCGATTTTAGTAGTACATTTCGATTTTTACATACAATAATGAACAAAATTATTGAACAGAGAGTTTGACTAAAATTATTGAACAGAGAGTTTGATTTAAATTTCGTGTGTGTTTTCACCGAAAATGTTAGAAAAGACTTAGATTGAATCAGTTTTATCAAAAACACGGACATAATACGTCTCATTCTGGACGACCTTCAACCTCTACAACCGAAGAAAACAACATCGGAAAAGTGAAAAAAAATTGTTTTTGATAATCACCATTTCAGCTTCCAAACAGTGATAGACTGTCAATAAAGAATATTATTTGGCCATGTTGAAGGTCAGATTTGTAGAAGACAAGACGTGAATTTTGCATAAAAATAATGCGCCATTGCACAGAGTGGCAGTTGTAACCCAGTTTAAAGTCAAAAACGCAATGAATTTCATCGTTCAATCATCTTATTCACCAGATATAGCCTAGTATGACTTCTTCACGTGTTCTCGAAACTAAAATTACCGCTTTATGGTACCGCATTTGATTCAATTCAAGTCATAAAACAAAATTCGTAGAAAAAGCTAAAAGCCATATCATAAAGCGCCTACAAAAAGTATTTCAACTACTGAAAAACACGTCGGGACCTATTATACAACAAAATGAATATTGATGATTAAATAAAATTTGTGCGTTTTATTTAACTTTTCTGACAGAATGTACATTCATAGGCACATACATATTTCTATTTATTTGATACCCGAAAAGTTAAATGTACGAAATACTTGTGTTATGATGGTACTACAAGAAAGTATAATCAATGACATTTTCATTTTAAAATTCAATATTGTAAAAATACACACAAAAAAAAATGTTATGTAATTTAGAAGACGAACTGAAATTGATTGAAATTGAAATAAAAATAAAGAAATGTATCTGTAGATTACACTTGAAGTCAAGGATTGGTCTAAAGAAGTATGTGAAAGATGTTTTTGGTTGAAGAGCTCTTGAGTACACATGTACGAATGTAATGCACAGCAAATACAAGAAGTGATACCATGTATGTATAGGCGTCTACACATGGTTGTTATTATGATAATTATAGTAAGTAGATAAGGTATGATATGATCACAGATAATAAAAATGAATGAAAATACGAGTGCATGGTATGCAAGGTATACTACTTACTAGCCTGCAAGCGTCTAGCGTACTATAGTTAGCTGCCAATAACCTCATTCCTGTACTACTAGCTGTTTTCTTCATGTTATCCTGTAAATATATTTTTCTCATGAATGAAAATACGCGGTTAGAGAATCTGAATTAGAGCGTTACAAAAGGAGTAGAATTTCATTAAATTTTAATTATTTAAAAGTATAGACGCATCACAAAGTTACCGCTTTGATAATTTTTTTTGCCAATATTCGATGCATTTTAAAGAATAATTTTTATTATTTTTATTTATTTTTGTCGGGCCGTGATGCGTGCTAGGAAGAGGCAGGTTCACATTTCCTCTTCTAAAAATAAAAATAAAAAAATAAATAAAAATGTAATGGAAGCTAGAAAAATTTTCTTACGTTTTATAGATCTTCAATATATGCATTCGGTTCGAATCACAGCTGACAGCTTTTATGAGTACTTTGTTTCTGACATGATTCAATGAGAGGGAGAGAAAATAAATTTTTCTCAATGATGGAAATATTATGATATTAGTGTGTGAATGGACACCATTTACCCAGTAGATTCCACAGAGGTTACTATTACCAGTTAGCTGCTAACCAATGACTTCATTGTTGCACTGCTTACTCAACGTTTTTTTTTCGTTAAAATAAAGTTAAAGCTTGTAGTGTCGAGTAAATATAAAATATTGTGAAAGGATTTTTTTGTGTTTCTCATATACATATTTTACTAAGAGAGAGTGAATGAATTTTTTCTCATCTATGAAAATTCATGATAATAATGTCACTAATACTAAAGGTAATACCAGTGAGGTATTATTGATCTCGTTGTCTGTCATTCTTTTCTTTATGATTCATTTTAATAAAGAGCTGTATTTTGTCAAATTGCTACAAAATAAATTTGTTCGAGTGATAGCAGCACTGACTCTCATACATTATTAAAAAGTAAAAATTATATATAAAGGAAGATAACATAAAATTCTAGTCCATACTATTGTTTCAATAATCCAATTAACCTTATGATAATATCTTACCACAAATACAAACAAATACGCATATACTTATTTATACATATATCATACACCAATACAGACGTACATCTACATAGGTTATTTAACATGACATTGTACTATTTTGTTGGTTTTATTTTACTTAAAATACTTTCGACTTTTATCTGGATTAATTTTATTAATTTAATTGTTGTGGATAATTTTTGTTTTATTCTTTTATATTTTATGGCAAGGCAATTATATACATACGCGAAAATTTGTGCATATATTACATAAAAATTGTCCATGTGTGTGTACGTATATATTCAAAGATAAATATATAAATGATGAAAGAATGAATGAGATTAATTTGATTATTTCTTTTGATATATCAAAATAAATTTGTGTTACACATTTTGTCAAAATAAATCAAAATGAAAAATACATATATGTACTTACATTTTTACATTTATTTCGTATAATCATGTGTGTATGCGAATCATTTGTTTGTATATATTCACTTGGTATATTTGTATAAATAATATGTATACACCAGTATGTGTACAAGTATTAAATATCCTGAAAAATAATTGATGAAACTATTAACATTATACAACAAAAAGGATCGTATTTACTTACTTGTGTTTTTTTTTTTTCTAGATTCCAATTAAATGCTATATTATTACACAATAAGTTATGTAAAGATAAAGGAAATCAAATGTAAATGAATCAAATAATTCCCTATACCATACAAAAAAAAAACACAACCATTAACATAACGTTGCTTTCTCTGTTTACATGATAAAATGACACATAGATAATACGACATAAGATGATGGTTTCAATAATAAATTGAATTATATGTAAATGATTTTAATTTTTATAAAAATTTTTTATACAAAATATGAAATGAAGGTTAATCGTGTATAATTTTATTTGTCCAAAAATTTGAATTTAATTAGATATTTGATCCTTTTGGAAGTCTTGAATATGAAAATTATATACAGAATTTCAACTTAAAATTATAAACGTTTGCATAAATCTTTGATTAAACAAAATTCAAGAATGACAAAACAGACTTACAACTTAGTGAGGTTATGATAACAGTTTTCAATTTTTTCATACAGAAAATAGAAATTTTTAAATGTTCTCTATTTTGATTGTGAGAAAGAAATAGCATATATAACTTACTGCAACAGACATAAAATATTTTAAAAAATTTTCAACAAATCAACATCTTACAACCGAACGCATATGCATCAGATGAGAATGCACTCTCATATGTATTCAAAAGAAAATTTCATGTCTTATGAATCTCATGATCCTTTAGCTTTACAGACAGAATGTTTCTTTCATTACCATATTTAGACCAGATTCTATAATCACGAATTTGTTAACCAATTTTGTTTGTTGACAGAGATTTCATTTGATTCTTTGTATTTTCACTTTTATAAAATCTTAATTCCAGATAATAATTTCTCTCTGTTATCTTCCTCTACTATTGATTTTTTATATACACATACATTCTCAGTTAAGTATGTTGTATTGTATCGTATTATAGACAATACAATTATTATTGCCTGTGGTTGTTATATCCTGCAGCTATTTGTATAATATAAATGTCTATACATTATGTAATAATATGAATTCGTATACAAATCTACAATTCGTCTAATGTAAATGCAAAAAAAAAATTTTTTCATTATAAATTTCCCAGTATTTTTGCTTTTATGTTTGTCACAGATTAACTTGAATTATAAATAAAATTAAAACTGTAAGCAAAAACCAAAAGCAAAAAAATAAAAAAAATAAAAAATTGATAAATATAAATTTTTTGATTTTTAATATTTTTTCGGGTTTATTCTATCTGTAGAGATAAAGAATTTTTAATTAAAAAAATGAAATAAAATTGTTCATACAAATGTTATGTTATAGAGATTATATTTTATGTACATACTTGTACGCATTCATACATATTCATGTATGTAATGATAAATTTATTAGCTTACATAATGTTCGAATTAACTTTATACATGAATAAAATTCTCTAGTAGATTAATATCAAAACGTAATATTACGCATTATTATTTTTGTCGTTTTATAATGTTGTCTTTTTTGTTTGTTTGTGTTGTCTTTAATGTTTTTCGTCTTTTTTGTCTGTGTGTAATATAATAAGACGGCAGTCCTAATAAAAGAATTAAAAAATTAACAAAAATTTATATACATATGTTGTACATTTATTACATACAAGCGTGTACAAGCGCGTACATACGTAAGAGGTTGTAAGAGTATTTTAATCTAAATGCTTATTTTTTTTTTTTTCGTTTCACAACAAATATGTAATTATTTTTGACATGTCATTTCTGTAAATGTATACATTATATTAGATACTTACGTAAAATACTACGTACCTACATATATGTATTATATATCTTGTGCCTATATTTACATGTAAATATGTAAACGAACCCAATAACATACAATTTGTCTGACGACCGATTGAAAGATAAGTTTAATGTGGTTTAATTCAGATAAATGTTGTATAAAGTTGCACTTCTTATAGATAAGTCGTCAGACTAATTTGACGTTGACAGACAATTTCTAAAGTTGGACGACTGATCGTAGAAAAATCAAAAAATTTTGATTTTTCGATGCGTAGCTTCGTAGCTTCAATTTTGAGAACTTCAAAGCTCAGTGTGAGCTTTTCACGCTTTACATGTCTTTCATCCGTTGAGGTATGAAAGTTATGAAAGTGAAACAACGTTAAAATGTATGTAAGAAGGTTTGAAAACTGTGAAAAATTTTTCACCTACATAATTGGGCCTTAGTTGGCTGTATGTGTAGTTAAGTTTTTGGATCAAATCTCCGACATTATTTTAAATTTTGATCGTGTGGTGTATAGGACGTCGTGAATTCCATAAAATATTTTTCCGAATGAAGTCTGTGACAAAGTCGAAACGCTGTTTGCGGTGTCTGTATGGAGAAATTATTTCAACTTGTCTGTCAACAACTATAGTCGTCAGACATATCATCGTATGTTTATGGGCCCCTTAATATATCTACATTCATGTTAAGGAACTGTAAAAAATAATTTTTATTTTATCCTTCTTAAGTACCTTACATATATTCATTATCCTTTCAGCTTTCAGACAGAAAAAAAAAAGAGAAAGAAAAATACATTACAAACGGAAAAAAAGGGGTGGGTGAAGGAAGATTATCCTTAAATATGAACATTAGATTATTTTAACGGATTTACTTGAAACATTAACCTTCTTATAATATCTAATACTTATTTGATCCTTCCTAAGAAAATTCACTCACAAACAAAATATCGAATACTATATACACGAACACCTATATATTTCATACAACATACATATATATTACTTATTCCCAACAAGATACGACTCTAAAAACAGATTACAAATTTACAAACAAAATTAATATTGAATTTGTTTCATTTTATTCCTCTTATGTTTTATTCTCTTCATCTTTTATAATTTGATTTGATTTTTTTTTTTTTTTTTTGTAGTTAGTCTTTATATAGGCTTATTCACTTTGTAAGTGAATTCTTACGAATATGAAATATGATAAGCATAAAACAAGAAAATAAAAATCAAAATACAAAGAAAAAAAATGAACAAATAAAAATATGAATGTGTTTAAAAATTTCTTTTCGTTTTCGTATTTTCTGGGAATTTTAATTTCAAACAAAAAAAAAAAATATTGAAATTCCATATGTACGAGCACAGAAAATAAGGTTATAAATAATATTGATTTTACTTTTAACAGAAAATAAATAATCATCATCATTTTTCGTTCTACGTACATTCCTTCAGTTTGGGTCTTAGCTTACTTTATTGCGTTCAAGTATTTTAATCCGAATTTTTTTGAATCTGCGTTTTCTTTTATCCATCATCCGTGGCGAGCGTGTGCATCATTATTCGTTTTATCAGACCCTTATCTGATGATCGTGGCCTCTAGTGTTCGCTCATTTATACACTTTTCACTGTTTTTGTTGCTGTCATAAAAAGGTTTGGTTCATATACATATGTAATATCGTAGTTATGAGTCAAATTCTCCGTAAATAATTTTTCAATTTTTAATTTTGCACATTCACTGTTATTAATTTTTTGCAAAAAAAAAAAAGAAAATAAATAAAACGTATTTTATACCTACTTTAAATTTTCAAAATTTTATTTTATATTGTGTATGTAATTGATGTCATAAAATTTAATCAAAAATTATGATTGGTAAAAGTGAGTTTAGACTGCTTGATATGTCATATATGATTTGGTTTGATTTGTGTCAAAAATGTTGTCAGATGGTGTGAAGCCATGTGAACATATCATATTTGACAAATCAAATCATGTCGAGTTCGACATTTTGGATTTAGAACATGCTCTAATTCAATTTGACTTGGGTTTGACTTTTTATTTTGTTATTTCCAGATTTTCAATCAAAGGATACAGGTAAAATTAAAATTTTAACTTTTTGTGAATAATTAATTTTTTTTTTTGTTTGCAAATGACAGTTCAATGTTATGTTTGACAAATCAAATGGTGTGAAAACATATAAACAAATGGAAATGACTCTTGTCGTAGCAAATCATAAGCTACGTCATTTTCATGTCGAATCACAAATCATGTTTGACATATCAAGCAGTCTAAACGCACTTTAATTAATCAATTTCACAAAAGGAAAACTTTCTTTGACAATAAAATTTTTTCTCAAATAATAATCGTACACCTACATATGTATGAACAGTTCTATAAATACACATTTACAAATATGTACATACATACGTAAATTATGATTCTTGATAATTAATTAAAAAACTTTTTTAAATTCGATATGTCTTCAATATGTGATGTAATAATAAATGATGAACAAGCAAAAAAACAAATACAAACACAATACGAAATTATTATTTACTACAATCTTGAAGCTATTATTTTTTTTTGTAGACTTGTGCATTTATTAAAAAAAAAATTCTTAAAATATGATTAAAAATAGATGAAAAAATTGAAAAATTTCACTTTGAAAACCAATAGAACGTGTCAAATTTTTTTTTTTTAAATCGAAATTCTGATTTAAATTTCGTGCAGACATTTCATCTATATCTCCTCTCATTTTCATCCTAAATTATTACAAATATACATACAAACCCACTCGTTGATTATAAGTGTAAAATGAATCCTCCCAAATGGACTTACATATATAAAAAAAAGGTGAATATAACAAGAAAAAAATTTGTCATTTAAATGACTTTAGGATGTTGCCAAAAACAAAAAAATTTACGTGTAGCCTCCTAGATATGTAGTATGTATACTGTTGCGTCGAAAACGATAAAGAAGAATGACTTTAAATAGATGGCGGTTATTATACTTGGAAGGTTTATTACATTTCTTGGTATTTGCTTGGTATTACATTGACATTTTTCGTTAAATATTTTTTGTTTTTTAATTTTTTTCTTCCACAAAAAAACATTTTTTTTAAATATTTCCCGATTCATTTGTACATATCGCTAATGTAATTTGAGGGCAAAAAACCTTTAATATACTCGTATGTAAGAATAAGGATAGTATTTTTGAAATTGATGTTTTCTGACCAACCTATTCGATGTACTTTGGTTTACTGCGTTCAAATATTTATAAGTCTATGTAAACGATTTTATGTCCATTTTCTTTGTCTTTGTTTTTACTGCAAAACGGTCCATATAATCTGATAGTCCTTGGCCTAATCACTAAAGTAATTTCTGCTAATTATTTTTTATCATGTACGTTAGGCGAATAAAAAGAAAACAAATTTTAAAAAATCGTTGTAAATTTTTATCATTTTTCAATGAAATGTAACGAGTGTTTGCGCATATAGGAAGGACATTGCACATTGAACATATACATAAATAGGTAGGAATATTGATCATTAATCTCTTTTACAGATAATGTTTTGTGAACATTTTTCATCAATAAATAAATTACTGTATACAAGCATAATCTAGCATTTTCCATAAAATCTAGAGAAATATTTGGAAAAATTTAGAAAAATTTTGGTTAAAATTTTATTATCATCCGCCTATACTTCCGACGTGACATACAGATAGTAGCTTTTTTCGAAGGCTTTGGTATTATCGAAATCTAGATACTTCATACTTCAAGTGGTATACTTAAGATTTAATTATTTTTGCTCGTGTTTTCGTCACGTGTCACCACGTGGATTCAATTGCCCAGAAATTGATCCCCATCAGAGATTTGTCACGACAGCAGGTTTTTCGGAGTAATATACAATCATATATGTGTATACATATACGACTCCATCGATAGCAATACGCATTTATCATAATGTTATGCTTGTGAAAAATAAAAATGTATAAATATGCATTCACTGTAATTAATTTGTAGGAACAAAATTATCAAATGAGCAACGAGACAAAATTATTAATAAAAGGATAAATATTGTTTGCTTTAAATTTAGAATAAATAAATCTTCTATATTTTGAAATGTCCTTCACAATTTTGTCTTTTGAATGAAGGAGGTTATTAAAAATGTTTCAATTTTCTTATAAATTACACTTAGTAAGATCTGTAATATAATGGCAAAGTACATTTTTCAAAGTGCAATGGACAGTGTTTGTCTGAGTGCTCATCTCAGGTTCATATACCTCCCCCTAAACAAACAACATTTCAAAGGATATAAATAATATAATGAAAATTAAAATACGAGTATCATTTACAAATGGTATCATTGGTATTAATTATAAAAGTTCTACGTTCTATCGTTCTACTTACTTATATGTATATCCATGGTAATGAAGTAGAAGAATAAATTGAAAAGTGATATGATAACTTATCATTTTTCATAATTTTATAAAATTAATTTTCAATTTAGAATAAAAATATTTCAAAATAAAAAACATTACTTTCATGTCCTTCATGGACGAAGTAAACATTGTATACAAAATTAAAATAATAAGTTACTAGCTATGTATATAAAAATACTATCGATTTACGAAGAAATTCTTGAATAAAATCCTCTTATACTTTTTTATGTTATTTTTTCACAATTTTTTCTTTATGATTTTTTATCTAGAAAATTATCCTTATCATGTATCAATATTTTGTAATAAACAAAAATATTTCAATTTTCTTTCAATATTTTTTTGTACTTCATTACTCTTTGAAGTATACAAATAAGTATTTATGTTCGTTTAATTAACTGCATACACATATACGCAGCCATAGTCTCAAGAGAATGATAAAGTAAGTATTTCAAGAACTTATTCAATTATAATGTACTCTTATAAAAAATATTTTATTTATTCTTTCATTTAAATTCAATTTAATTTAAAGAAAATATAAAGAAAACAAAAATATTATAGAAATGAATATTTTATGATTTTTACTTTTATTTTAATTTTCATTTTTGTTGTTGTTGTTAGATCCTTTCATTTTTCTGTTATCGATTTCTATATTTCTGCATTTTTTTTTTACATTTCTAAATTATTTGAAATTGTATACATGTCAGCTGAAATCTCAGTGCATCTCATTTTATTACGTATCATAAATTCTATATACGAGTATACGAAGTACCATAGAGTATATGCAAAGTAAATCCTTTACGTTAACATTAAAAATGAATTGAATTTTTTCTTTTCATTTTAAAGAATCATACATTTTTTTTTTTTGTTGATTTTATCATTATTATTTTATTTTGACTTCTTAGGGTTATCCTTTATATTGTCAATATAATATTCGTGTGAAATAATGAATAAACCATCATGGTCAAACCCCGAACAGTATAACAAACTATTTCCACTTTCGTCCTTTGAATGAATCCTTGCACTGTGTATGAAAAAGAAATCTGATAACCTGATGGTCAATAAATCTTTGAGTATCGAGATAGAGAGAAAGAAACATTGCATATACAGTGCAGATGCAGATACACAACTTGTAAACATTAAGTTGAAGTCCCATAGTACGCCTTACACGCTTTTTACGCCTTGCATACGTTGAGGTATGGGAAGCACGAAAGTTGAATTACGTTAAAATATATGTCATAAGTTCCAATGATAACGCATGAAAAGGGTATGAAGTCGACAGCAGCCAGAAGTTAATTAAGTTTCAACTTTTCAGACGACAAAGCATAAAAGTCAAAAAAAGAAATACAAAAGCAATTCTTTGTGGCAAAGGATGAACAGTTTGTAAGGTATAAAAAGTGTATAAAATGAGCATTTCTTCTACATTATACCTTCTGCTTTACTCACATTTTCCGGATCTTTTGGTAGTAGCAATCCCAAGTTATTAAAAGGTACTCTGCTCAACTTTCTCTCGACCTTGTTCCAATAACGACTGCAATAGTTAGTTAAACTCTACTCTATACTCTACTCTAATCGTACTCCAAACATCTCTGTCAACGGAATTTTTTTATTTCAATTTCTTGCTTTCAATAACGTCCGGACGTCTCCCGTTACCTCGTCTTTCCAACCTGCCTCTTTGGTCAGCCTCTCGATCGAACACCTCCTTGTGGAACCATATCTAAAATTGTGTTTGAAACTCTCTTATTATTTTGCGTACGTACCTTTGTACCTCTATACGTACATTACATGACCAACCCATCTTAGTCTAATAGATTTTACATAAATTGAGAGCGATGACAATTTAAATAATGTCTGGTCTAAAATTGAATATTGCAATTGTTCTAACCTCAAAAACAGAAGATATTATGTGCAATTCAAAATTACAAATTAAATCAAATCACAATAAAATTTAAGTCCACTTGAATTAAGGATATTATACGATAAATATTTTAAATGAAAAACTTTAACAAAAAGAAAACAAAACTTCTCCAATTTTCTGTTAAAATTTAATTTTAAATTTGTAGTAAATTTTATCGTTTTATGTAATCAAAACAAAAAAAAAAAAAAAAGTTTTATTATACAATAAAATCTAAATTTATCTTGCTACTGGTAAGTTTCATTTTTAATTAACTCAAAAAAGTTTTATTTTTTTTTAGTTTGTTTTATTATATTTTGTTTATTTTTCATTTGAATTTTCGTATTTTTTTTGATTTTGGTTTTTAATCACTTTTCAATTTTCGACAATATTTTATCCCAGACACAAATTTTATTAAATTTAAATATTTTTTGAATACAAAATTATGTATTTAATTTAAATTAAATATTAAAGTGTGTTAATAAAAATATTAAAATTAAATTTCCGAAAATTGCTTAAAACAAAAATTTTGTTTATCCTTTTTTATTATTTATATGAAAAAAAAATATTTTTTTTGTGTTTTTTTTTTATAAATTATTTTTCAATTTTAATTAAAATATTTTATTCTTTGTTATTTCTAATTTTAATTCAAAATGTTTTGATGAAAATGAAGAATATTGTAATATGAATTCTTAATAAAGCTTACCCTTTGTACGTGTAGTACATGTTTATGTTTTATGAATATGATACCCACAATTTTTTGGTAGAAGGATTTTAAGAAAAATATTGACAGAGTGTTAATGAGAATTTTTTTTTGTTTTGACTTTTAACAGCATTCATGCTCGTATAGATTAAAAATTGAAATTGCCTTACATGCGGGATTTGCGATTTAGGACTATTAATAATTGCCTTTCTGAATTATTACGGAATATAAAATATAACAAAATCTAAGAATAAAAAATGACAACGTTCAAATACTTACATGCACATTAGCCCTATGCTCTTTGGAAAAGTAAAAGAACTCTTTAGAAATAATATTAATAATCGGAAGACCATGATGATGATGATGATGATGATGATGAATTATTGAGTATTTCATTTCATAAAATATTCATCCTATCATTATATATTATTTGGAAGAATTTATTATTTGATTAAATATAAATTATTGATTTCACAGTCAAAAGTATCCTTCTGCTACCAATACGCATTACATGCAGTAGATATACGAGTATTAATTTTATTACGTGTAGGAAATGTTAAAAATATATTCCATGAAATATCTTAAATTTATAAGGTTAACATCCACCATATTAAAAATTAATGAATTTTTCGAGGAATTGGGAAAGAATTATAAAGAATATCCCACTTCCATATACGATCATCAGTTGCCTACTGAAATAATTTCATAAAAAATAAAACTAAAATATGTTTATGATTGTTTTTTCTTTTTCGGATATGTCTGAGAATAAATAATATAAAGGCCGGAATAAAGATTCAACATCTCATGTATCCCAAGAACTGCAAGAGGCTTTTGGCGAACCCTATATATAGTACATTAAATTAAATACTGCAAAATACATATAAAAAAATCTTTTTCATAAAGAAACATGGTAAAAAGTGAATTTTGAAAAAAAAAAAAGTCGACATGAAAAGTTTCCATCATCATCAATGGTACTACAGCTCTAGGTTAGACAGGGCTTTCACCGAACTGATTTCTTCTAGACTTTTTACTATCATGTATTCACCTGCAGTTTAACGTGGATAGCGAACCACTGAGTTGCTGGTAAAAAAGCAAACGATTTTATAGGATAGGGCAGCATTTCTAAGTTCTTTTTCTCAGCAAGCTGGTACTCATTCAAAGCTAAGTGAAATTTGGGGGCAATGAAAAACTGAAAATTAATTTTCTTATTTTTTGCTTTAGGCGGGAATCGAACCAGCACTTCGAGATGAATGGCCAGTTGCTTTACCACTTGTGCCACTGAACCCCATATAAAAATTATAGTCTGCACATTTCCCTACGAATTCCCTAAGCCATTGTTTATTTTGCTTAACAGTCAATCAATCCAACCCTGTATGTATCTATAGATACAAAAATATCTCTTTATTTATGTTAAACAAATTCTTCACCTACTCAAATTTTATTATTTTATGATAAAAAAAAATCTTTGTTAAAGATATTATTTGTGTACAATTTTTTTTTCCAAAAAAATTAATTCAATCATTCATAAAATTAGTCTAATGAATCATAATATACATATATGAGAGTAGGTGGGTATGGATAGATGAATAATAAATAATAAGCAAAGATAATAATCGATGTAGAAATACATACAAATACTTACGAAAATAAAAACAACAACAAAATATTCGAAAATGGTTCGAAATTTAATGTTTTTCTTTTTTAATCCTATTTTTTTTTTCTAAGTAGAGAAAATATGTTGTGCTATGATACACGATGACGTACATATAAGTAATATTCAAAATTAGAAAATTTATCATTACTATGATATCATTATTGTGTATCTGAGACAAACAAATGAAAAATAAGAAGAAGAAGAAGATGATGAAGAATAAGAAAAAAATAATTCAATAAAGTTATCATATCAAGTAAAAGAAAGGAAGAAAATAAAAGCAAAGTTTATTTATTTTAATTTTTTTTTTCTGTATGATCCAATTTATTACGTAGAAATATTTTACATTTTATTATTATATACGTCACTCAATAAATCTCCGATCTGACACATTTATGGTAATACTATTAACAGTTTCATATATTTTCTAAATAGCACCAACCTTCAAACGATATGTATCAAAATTTCATGACATTTTGATAATTAAGTAGTTTACAAGTTACAGCGGTTTTAGTGACATTAGTTTAGTGCTTTTCAAGAAAATAGATAAAAAGGAATTTCGTCTGCTGATTATAAACATTGTTCTTTTGATGGGAAAAAATACTGTTGACGTCAAAAGGTGGCTTGATAAGTGTAAAGAAAACTCTGCACCAGGTAATTTCACAATTAGTATGACTGGTATGTTGATTTTAAACGTGGTCGCACAAACATCGATGATGCTGAACCAGCAAATTGTTTCAGAAAACATTAAGAAGGTCCACAAAATAATTGTGAAAGACCGTAAAGTGAAATTGCATGAGATATCTGACACCTTAAAGATATCAGAAGATAGTGTGTTCACAATTTTACGCGAAAGTTTGAGCATGCGTAAGTTGTTTTGAAAGTGGATGCCGTGCCGTATTTGTTCACATCGGACCAAAAACATCAACGCGTCGTCGTTGACGAAAACAATGGTTAAATTGAACGAATTACACTTCAAATTGCTTCCTGATACCGTACTTTTCAGATCTGGCACCCAACGATTACTGGCTTTTTGCAGAAATGAAAAAGATGTTCTAGGAAAAGAAATTTGGTTCAAGTGAAGAAGTGATTACTGAAATTGAGTCCTTTTCTACAGAAAGGGGCATCGAAAAATTACAGGGGCGTTGGAATGAATGTATCACACTTAAAGGAGAATATGTTGATGAATAAAATTGAATTTTTAATAAAAAATTGTTTTTTCTTAGTTAGCCCGGAAACTTATTGAGTGATGTGTTATTAATGAACGAAAATTTCTCAACTGATATTGAAATTCTTTTATTGTGATGTAGAATAGATATTCAAGGGAAAAAAATATGAAAAAATTTTTGTGTTTTTCAACTAATGTATGGTTGTATGTATGTATGTACATTTGAATGAGCACCTATAAATGTAAGGATTTTTGTTAATTATTTTCAATAAACGTCCATCATTATATTGGGATTATTATAAATTTGTGTAAATCTCGGAAAAATCGAAATTTTTCATCTGGAAATGATTTTTTCATAAATTCAAAGATTGTGTACAAATATATTACAACAACTAAATTTTCAAATACTCGTATACTACAAAAACAAAATAATAAAATAAAAATATTTTTCTTTCAGAAAAAATAATTATTTCTTTGAATTCCTTTCGTTCACTTATTTTTCTTTTTCACTATTTTGTGTAAAAAGAAATTTACGAGTGTATACCATACACATTAAAATGAAATTGAATCCTTAAAAAAATAGCAAAATTTTACAATAAAAATACTTAGAATTCAAAGTGCAAAGAAACCAAATCATTGCATGAGAAACCAAATGAAAACATTTTTCATGATGTCCTTCGATTTTGGACATATAATTTCATTTTGGTATATGCGAGTATTTTATTGAGTAGCTATGTCTTTGTATACGAGTACATAAAATGTAAATAATTATTGTAGTTATGTACAAGTGTAGGTTGTTAGGTAACGGAAACTTTCATTTTAAAAAGAAGAAGCCTACACAATTATGAAAGAAAAAAAAAAACTAGAATCAATTTTATTCAATTATTGAAAATGAAGACAGAAAAAAAAAATAAATTGAAAAACACTAAAAAAGGATCCAAATAGGAAGGAAGATACAATTTCTTTTATACAATTGTTTTCACTTTTATTTTATTTTTTAAAATATTTAATAAAGTTGTCATTTTACTACGGTTGATTAACTTTCAAATTGAGTCCTGTTCATTTTATAATGAAAATTTATTATGTATATATTTTTTACGTAAAAGGATAAAATGAATAAACAAATTGAGATTACATTTTTTTTTTTTAATTTTTAAATTTCATTGTTTCAATTGTTTTTTTTTGTATATCCTTGTTGGTTGTGTTTTTTTTTCTTTTTTTCTTTAAGGATGAATAACATAAATTCATGAGCTAAAGGATTAGGTAGGTATGTAATAAAAATCAATTATGGATTATTTACTTTTGTAATTATCCACAGTTTAAAAATGTTTCAATTTTGTTTAGTAGGTACCTATATAGAGTTATATTAAAGAACTTCTTAGAACCTAAAACTATTATTTTTGATTCTTCAATATTCGAATCTTAGAACTGAAACAGATTGTTCGTTCATTATTTTCAGATTCTAGTGTTGGGGATGCCATCTTTAAACCATTGAATTTACCTTTTGCTATTTTTGGATTCCTCAAACCCCAATCATTTCATTTTCTTGGTATCGCCCACACATACTCATTGAGCACCTATAGAGAGATGCACAAAAAGCAGATTAGGAACCCCATCCCAATTGTATGTTTGGATTGGGTAGTGATGAAAAAACAATTTTTTTTTTTTGATTTTATCTTATGTACACAATTCTTCACATACATTTGTGTGTGTACATATTTGTATTTGTATTATGCATATGCTCCTTTTTTATATCCGTATTTGGTTTCCTTATAAATAATATAAACATTACGAATACGATTTTATTAAAACATAATGTAAATTTATGTACTCGTAAATCTTTAATACTACATATACCTAATCAGTAATCGCATATTACATACTTATGTATTCCTAGAAATGATATTACATACCTGGTATATCCTTTGTAATGTAAGTATAGGTGCACAGTAACGTGAAAATTGGGCGCAAAAAACAACAACAAAAAATTAAAAGAAAATAATCGTTAACTGATGTGTATAATCAAAATATTTGTATTATTATTGTTGTTGATCCAGAATAGTTTTTAGAATATCTTTTATTCATTCCATTATAAATTATAATTTTCCTTAAGGATAATAGTGTTAAAGCTGTGAATGTACCTTTTATTTATATGTATATGGAAAGTGTGTACATATATGCCGATTTATATTCAAAATATGTTTTTATTTTATTCTCTATTTCCTTATTTATTCATTCTTACATTCATTTATTCGTTCTTGTATTTTTTTGTTTTAAAAATGTATCCTTCTTATACTTATTTACATGATGTATTGAATTTTTATGATTGAATGAAAATCAATTTGAATATTTTCGAATTCACAAAACCGAAAAAAAAAAATAATAAACAAACAAAATGTACATAAATAAATTGAATAAAATCAAAAGCCACATAATTTTCAAATAATAATAATAACAACAATATTATTGTACTCCTATACTCGTACGAGTACGAGTGTATATAGTACGCACTCTATCGTTCTTTACATTCCAAATACACTTTATACGAGTATTTGCCTTTTTATCTTAAACATTTTCATTATGTCATCTTACGTAATATGTACATATTTTATATTAATATTTTTGACATTTTATCGTTGTTCCGATTTACATCATCGTACATACATTATGGCTGAGTTACAAAATGTGTATCGTAAATTATTAAAAAAATTTCAATTGAAGCTATGACACTTTTATAAAGTTTCGAAATTGTTTTCATCGTCACCATCAATAGCTATTACAATTCGAAGTGAGCCAGGGCTTTCATCGAAATGTTTTCTAGACTCATTCCTATCGAAATGGTTCTACGGGTATTAAAATTACATTTGATCTTAATTTATGTTAGTTATTTTTCTTCTTCTTCTTCTTCTTCTACGACCAGACAGTCCTGAGTAGGACCATTGTACTCTGTTTAGAAATGTCCTTTTCATTTTTCTAGTATACGGCAGTCTACATTTTTTAAAAGTGAGAATAATTAGTTAGTGAATTTAACTTTAAGTACATTGTGGCTATACATTTTCACTTACCTCACTTGCCAAAAAGCACATGTCACAGAAATGAAAATGTTAAGATGAACTGGGCGGGAGGAATAACAAGAAAGGATAGAGTTGGAAACGACTGCATACATCCAGGAAAAGATTTTACAAAACAGACTCCATTAATGCGGACACATAAGAATAAAGAGAACATAAGAATCGGGTACTAAATAGATAGTTCAACATATCGATCAAATGATCAAATGTAAACGTGGTAGACTAAAGTCAAAATGGCTGACGAAAATTAAAAAAGATATACGAGAGAATTAAGATTAGAGAATGCGAAAACACAGAACAGAGAGGTGTGAGGGGAAATTACTATTTAGCTCAAGCTAAGCTACTCAATTACTATAACAAGCTATAAGAAGTACGATAATACTATATTTTTTTTAATAAGTATTTTGGAACATAACCTATACATATTTGCACGATGAACATGTATCTAATAAAATGTATTCATTTTGCATTCATAAACATTTTTATATATACACATCCATTCATATACATACGATTATATACGCACAACATATATCACGTATTTCATTTCTATGATTTATAAAATGGAATTATGTCAATTTTTTTTTCTTGATTTTATTTTCTTACATTTAATATTGATTTTTCTTATTTTGATCCTTTCAAAGTGTATATTTTATGTAAATACAATTTATACGAGAGTATTTATTATGTATATGAATATTTACGAGGATATACTATATGTACATATACTTACATCACATTAAATATTATTTAGTACTACGTACATGCATGCATATTATATGAACTGAATTTTATGTTTACTAAAACGCGTGTACAAGAGTAAATAAATAAGTATTTGTATAAACACAAAATAATGATATTAAAAAAAAAAAAAATTATTTTATTTACGGAAAAAGGATATATTATACGCGGGCATATATATACGAATGATGATGATAACGATGATGTGAATAAAAAGTGAATGAATTGAATTTATAGATTTTTTTTATATATATTTGATTATAGTTGTAAAATAAAGTGATAAACACAATGCTACACACACACACACACACACACACACACGATTAGAAAGTTCATGTAAATATAGTACACATATGTATTTTCTCTTAAATATGTAATCATCAAATCGACATGTTATTTTTCCTTTTAATAGAAAAAGGAAAAAATATATTAAAAAGAATAACATTTTTACGTATATATTTATAAGGAAAGCAAACAATTTGAAATGTCTGAATTTGGTTTGATTTTCTTTTCTTTTTTATTTCAATTTACGCAAATTACTTCCTTTATATGTTGTGTACAAACGTTTTAACTGTTCACAAAGCCAAAAATTCAAAATGAATAAATTTAAATTGTACAACAAATTGGAATTTATTACTTGATTTCTACACTGTTTACCAAATACTAAATATGTGTACAGAACATATACCAAATTTTTAATCATTCTGTAAAATTTTATTCGATTTTTAATTAAATCAAAAAAAAACAAATTTAATATTATTAAAAGTTGAAAATAATATTAAAAATGATTTACAATTCCATACGAAATTTTATTATTTATTTATTACACAATATCCTTGATACTACATATAAACGAGTAGAATTTGTAAAAAATTCTAAAAAAAATTTTCATCCCTTCTAAAAAAAAATATTTTTTTTAATCAGCGATACAATTTGAAATAATTAAATTAAGGTTTCCTTGAAATCCATTGCACTATACACATCATAAGAAGAATACGAGAAACAGGAAGAGATTGTAAGTAGTAAAAATGAGGTTATTGGCAGCTGACTATAGTACGATCTACGCTATAGTAGCATGCCTACGATGTAATCGTATTTTCATTCATGAGAAAAATTCATTTTCTTTTTATACTTGCTTTGCACTACACAACATAAGCAGAATATAGGTACAAGAAAAATGAAGAGACAATAAGTAGTAGAGAGAAATTCATTTTCATTTTACGCTTTTCTCTTCATTACACACCATGAAAAGTATACGAGAAAAGAGAAGAAACAATTTGTTGCAGAAATTAGGTTGTTGCTGTTTGGCAGCTAGCTGTCTGTAATACGAAATACAATTACGCTAGTAGTACTTTGCATACCATGTGCCTGTATTTTCATTCATGTATTTTACCTTATCTATACTCTCTATATACCATGCTGATTATTATTACACCATTGCTTCTTCCTTCTATTACTTCTTATAATACATCAAAGCTACATACCCATTCCCATACCCGATTCAATGTATTTTTGAAATAAAAGTAGGCGGTGGTATATATTAAATTTTAAATTTTTAATTGATTTGAATTCCTCATGACAACCATACGAATACGACACAACGCAATTATGTAAACACAAGAAAAAACGCATCTAAACAAAATTTTCGAAAAAACAAAAATTATTTTAAAGTTAAAAGGTGAGAAATAAAGCAAAGAAAAAAAAAATATATAAGAAAAATAACTGAATTTAAATTGAATTATGTTAAGTACTCGTATCTTTTAATACTGATTCTATAAGTATATACTCATACATAAATTTACTCATCATTACACGTGTATGAGTTCTTAAGTATTCTTTTCATTTCATTTTTTTTTATTTAAATATTAAAATTCTTTCTATAATGTTGACAACAATAAATTAAAATGAATGAAAATTTCACATATGCATGTACATAAGTACATATGAAACTGAGTAGGTACATGAAAATTTTTTGAGTTTGTATGATATATGCATTCGTCGAAAGAAAAAAAAAAATAAAAATTAAAATCTAAATTTGTAAAAGTATGTATTTATAAGGATTTTAAATCAATAAGAGTGTACACAGGCAAAATAATAAGTAAGTAACTTGCTTCTACGTGCTTCTACTTAGTGTTGTTCAACTCACATCACCTTCAAAAAAATATTAAAGAGAATTCTTTTATTACACATTTCAGAGAATTAATTAATTTATTACTCGCTTCATGCTTCAGAAAACAAAAAAAAAAAAAAAAAAAAAACTAAATAAAAATGTTTTTATTGTATACATATTTTCTTAAGGAATTACACCAAGCATTTCGTATTTTTACAATTATTAATCAGTTTTTTTTTTTTTTCAATTTTTTATTCAATTCACTTATAAACTCGTGTGTGGCATATAACATACTACATATCATGTCACCTCGTGTCACATTAATTTTTTTTTAAGGATTTGTTTTTTGTTATTATTTTATTTTTTTTTTTGCAAATTGTTTTTGTAAGAGTATTTATCGTCTGTGTCATATGTCATTTTTTATTCTTTGTTTTTCGTAAATCGTATTTTTCGTACACAGCAATCATGGACACACACCTAACTTAGATTTTCGCTATTAAGTACGGTCGTACGGTGTACAGATAATCAGGTGATGGTTGTGACAAATAGTATTTGAACACATTTCAGGAATTAAACGAAGAAGTTTCTCTTTGAGAGCGATAATTTCTTCTTTTAAAAAGAGAAACAAAATGAAAAATGAAATCTTTGATTGAGAGACTGAAAATGCACACTCCACAGTTTAGGCATTCACTCACAATGTCCTAAATATTTCACTTCTTCACGTAACTAGTTTATTAAGTTTCAAATTTAATTACGAAATACGAAGTTATTAAAGTGCATGGTAGATACAAAATATATACGAAAGTTGATGAATACCCCTTACTTGTTTAAAGTAATTCTCGCCTAATTTTAGCTTTTTCTTGCCTCTAATTTTGATGTTTTATTCTAGATTTTTTATTTTTTCAAAAGTTTATTAATTTTTTTTTTTTAGAAAACATTGAGCTGAAAATTACTCGTGTATACAATTTTGAGGTTTAATTTTCTATTCACATTTCATGTCCTAAAAATCTTTATATCATTGTACGAGTATTATGTTCATTGTATCTATTGATTACGATTACGATTACATAAGAACGCATGAACCCCACAGAGTTTTTGTACACCCATGGGTCACAGTATGTACTCGTATGAACTGAATATAGTGTTAGTTGTATAGGATGTAGCGTAATTTGAAGTATCGAAACAATAACTTTAATTTTGTTTATATAATTTTTTTTCTTCTCATAACGTAAACAGGATAAAGATAAATAATTTGAAAAAAAATCAAAAAGGATTTATTAGAATATATATATGTGTCGAGGTTGTTATATTCAAATGAACTCGTGCGTCAATCGAAAACTAATGAATGAAAAAATATCTTATATTGTATAATATCAATGTATTTATTTAAAAAAAAAAAAAGTACGCATAGAATTTAAAAAAATAATAAATTATGCGTCATATAAGTGCATGTGTGTAATTTTTTTTTTTTTTTGGTCTAAGGATTATTTAAATTAATTTCACAAGTCTTTAAAGTTATTTCCCCAATTGTTTATCAGATAATTAATGAATAGCTCCTGATTTGATACAAATCGGCAAAAATTATCAAAATACAAATACAGAAAATGGAGCACATCTTATTTCTGTAGTGCTATAGCCGGACTAGAACCTTGATTCATCCCATATTTATGCAAAAATTCCTCTAGGACTCGAAACTGAATTTTTTTTTCTTGGGGAGCGATGTCCTATTTTTCCTGCTAGGGAGATTATAGTGGTTGCAATTTTCTTCAGACGGATTCAGTTACCACGAACCACAAGGTGCTAGTAAAGCAAGCACTTGAATGGATACTCAATAGTTACAGTATACTAAAATGTGATGAAGCTCTTGCAACATTTCCTAGAAATCCAGTACAAATCCTTTTGATTCCATATGCCTGATACTTAAAGTTCAATACTCAATGCATGTATAATTATCTGTGGCTATTGTATTTGCGCTTAAAGGATTATATGAAAAGAGTTCCAGCTACAGACTTTGAAAGCCAAATAAAAAATTAAAAAAAAAAAAAATATCTAATTCTTTTGTAGGTTATTTTCAGGACACGAAAAAAAAAAAAGAAAAAAAAAAAGAATGATATCATCATCATCATCATCATCAACAACATTATTATCTTCCATTATAACATCGATATCGTTATGTACACACAGAATAAATTTTTTATATAAAAAATAATTATTTCTCTTATCAATTTTTATATCCTGTGTAATAAGTACACACGAATGTATTATAAATAAATTTTAAATAAAAAAAAAAAAATGTTATTCGATATAATATACAAGTATTTTCAACGTTTTCCCATAAATTTTATACAGAACTTGAAGCAAAATTTATAATGAAAAACAATTTTTTTTATTTTTATTTATTTTTGTAGCAAAAAAAAAAGAATTCTGAAAATGTATTCATATGTATAGTAGGGGTAGCTGCCACCCATAAAGAGATTATTCTTTGATATTTAAATGCGTACATACAATTTCAATGCGTATAGACACCTCCTCAGCTATAGGTAGCTAGCTAGGCTACACATCTATACCAGACGTCGGATCGTATATGTATGTATGTGATTATTATTAATGAAAATATTTTGTTGCGATTTTTTCACAATAAATATTTCTCTGAATCGTAATGGCGGCATAGGGCGTTATATACATATTTACACATGTGAGTAAAAGTCGGATAAAGATGAATTAATTAAAAGCAATTCATTAAGATAAACGAAAATAAATTGTTCACCATTTACATATCTGTAAAACGTTTGTACGAGTATTTATTAAAATGTTTGTGTGTGTGTATTTGTTTTGATTCATTGCGTATAAATACACATAGATCGAAAATATTCACTCAATTTATAAAATTTAATTGAAAATAAAATGCAGAAAAGCTAAAAATCATGAAATAATTAATTTCAAAATAAAATTTTATTATAAAGGATTTGGAGAAATGAAACAAAAGGGAAATAAAGACCATAAAAATAAAACATTTAAACTTACAGACATTTTTAACGAGAATTTTTATTCGTTTATCGAAAATTTTATACACAAATTTTGTAATCGATATACATTATTCTTGTAAATTTTTTGTGTAACAATAAGTCATTATGTAAATATGTATGTTTCTATGCATGTAAGTGCCTGTGTTGTATACGTATATCGATTTGAACATAAGAATATAAAATTCTTCACCGCATGGAATCTGTTTTGTGTGTGAAACATCAAAGAATTTCATTTTCATTTATTCGTTATCTTCCTTAGAAACTTTATAAAATCATTTCAAAAGTAAAAAAAAATTAAAGGAATTTATTTAATTTTTTTTTCTTTTAAGTAATGTGTTGGAAATACCTTTTTTCAGTTGTTATATTGTATACGACGCAGATATGTTTGTATTTATGTTCTGAATTTTATTTTATTTTTAATTTTTTTTTTCCTTTCATATATCAAAAACAGTTTACATCTCACAAAATGTAATTTAGAATCGCAATTAAATGAAGAACGAAAAGTATATTAGAAGAATTTTTTTTTATGATCCATTTTTTTTTTTCAGATTTTATTTTATTTCGTTTTGAATTTTTGGGATTTTTTTTTTTTTGTGATGTGAAAAAGAATATTTTTGAAATTTATTTTCATTTTTATTTATGAAATTGATGATGTCGGGTATTGGAGGAAATTAATTCGAAGCCATACATGTTTTGAAAAGGATAAATTTTATGTGGAAAAGGAAATTTCTGGGAGGTGGTTCAAAATAACAAAAAATAAATATTTGAAGATTTTTTTTTTTTTTTATTGAAGAAAAATCTGATTTAAAAAATTCTTTATGGAAGGTGTAGGAAGATTATGGGAGGATATGTATAGTTGTGAGTAGGTTGTATTATTGTACAAATGCATTATTGAAATTGAAATTGTGAAAAAATATAAATATGAAATGAAATGAAATTTGAAAAAGAAAAATACAATTTTGCTATATTTGAGAATTAAAGTCAGGATTGAGGTATAAAAAATCTTCTTAAAAATATGAAAAAAAAAATATTTCTGTTTATTATACAGTTACACATACGAGTATGAGAAAAAATTGAAAATTTGATTGACTAGTAACAGTGAAATTTGGAACATAGAGAGTAACAAACAGGCTGACTCGCAAAGGAAGACATGATTCATCTCTACACCTATTGTCGGCAGAACTCATGCCCCGCCCCGACTCAGAACTCATATTGTCGGTTCTTTTATAGTTTGAAATGGTTCACAAAAACCTGTTGCCGAATATCGGGGACAAGAATCAGGCAGGACAGAATGAAAGATAAGTCAGAAAAAATATTCTCCGCGCAAAAAAATTCCTCTTTTAAATGCTCACATGGTAAACAAATAAAGAAAAAATGTATGGTTTACAACTTGAAAAGTGAGCTTTACATGTTCTGTCTCTGTCTATATGACAATAAAATACTAAAATGATATTCAAAAAAAGCCACCCATATTTTACGTAAACGTTAATCATGATGTTTTGCTTGCAACCTCCAAACAGTATGACTTGGAGTTGGTATGATTTGTTCAGTTTGTACTATGTATTAGGTGAGGTGAATATGGAGAAGAATTTCAGATCGAAACCAGATCCCCGGGTAGTCAAGAAAAGCAATAAATATAATAAAAATTACACATACAATTCCAGATATCAAAATTATTTGTGCCAATTACAGGGACAGGATAACAAATGTAACGGACAAAATCGATTTAAAATTTTAGTTTAACTTAAATTTCGATATGAAATTAAGATGGAACTTCTATTATTAATATACGAGCAGCAAATGTATTCGGTAATGGCAATAATTTTAATTATCGTTTCGTGTATTAATACAATTTATATATATTATGCATACGTCTGTACATACATATGCATTAGTATATGCATACTGCATACATATAAGTTGAAGGATAGCTATAATAATCGATCATAAATGACAGTTTAATTAATATATTATTATTTGCTTTAATGTTTTATTTTTTTTTTATTGTTATTTCTATCAATATATGAAAATGGCTATTATGAATTATAGCATTTTATACACAAATTCACTCACATATACTCGTACATGGGTATGATTCCTTCTATTTAATGTGCTACAATCCATAAATATATTTGCACGTCACAAAAATATACACAATATTTGTTCCAGAAAAGAAATTCATTTACATACACAACACACATATAAGTATGTGTATAAATATTGTTATCCTTTATATACAATTTAATGCGAATATTTATTAGAGAATAAATGTGTATGTAGGTGTATAGGAGTTATATGCTTGTATCCCATCTCTTATATATTTATATGATAAACTATGTATATAATAATAATAATAATAATCTAAAATAATAAATCTAAAATGTCAATGACAATATAGCATAATAAAAACTTTCATCATAAATATTTCCATATAAATAAAAATATATGCACATACACATATGTATGTACACACATATGCGTGAATGACTATGTATTGTGTAAATATCTGGTGTAAATATGTGGTCAATATTTTCGTAGTGAAAAAATAAAATAATAATAAATTTAGATAATTTAAATATAAAATTAATAAATACAGACAAATATGTATGCATGCCCACACACATTTACATTAATGCTAAACACGTAAATATTCTAAATGCATCAAAAAATCAATAAAATATGTGAAAAAATATTTTCCCAACTGCAAAAGTATACATTTTGGTAATTAAAATATTATATTTTTGCCGGGAAAAATTTTAATTTTCAAATTTCATAATAAATCTTTTTTTTTTTTTTTAAAACGGAATGAATTTATTCGATTAGAATATAATGACAAAATTATAAAGTTTTTGAGTTGAGTTTGGTCTACAATTAACTGCAACTAAATTGACAAACTTGTGGGTACATGGAGTGAATTATATTGGAATTGAAATCGGAACAATTCTTTAAAAAAGGAGTCTACTACTTTTTCGAACTTTCACAATTTATTTGGGATCTGCTCTTTTTGTTGCACATCTTCAAGCTTCACTGTTTTACTTTATAGCGCCATCTAGATTTTTAGTTGGATATCTTGTCACTTTTTATTTTATTAAGTCATATAGATACGTAGGTCACTCCCAAAGTTTTGCAATATGGCTAAATGACGAAGTGTTCTGCATTTCCTAATAGTTTATTGTTTTTCGAAGTAGTCTCCGTGATATTTGATACATTTTTCCATTCGGCGAAACCAATCATTAAAACACGATCGCCATTTTTCTTCAGGTACCTCAGAAAGCAGCTGTTGATATGCATTTACTGCACTTTCGGCGTTATCGAAACGCAAACCACGCATTTTGTCCTTCATAAAAGGAAACAAAAAGAAATCACAAGGTGCGAGGTCTGGACTGTAGGGCGGATGAGTCATTTGTTCAACGTTTACAGCCTTTAAAAATTCCTTTGTTTGTTGAGCTGCATGGGGTGGTGCATTATCGTGGTGAAGGATTATGCGCCTTTGGGAGTTTGTTTTTCTTAACTCATTGATCACCTTTGGCAAGCAAGTATTGGTATACCACTCCGCATTTACTGTCTTACGATCTTCAACTGCCAATGTAAAGATATGCCCCGTTTTGCCAAAAAAAGTGACGATCATTTGCTTACCAGCACTCTTGCTTTGTTTGACTTTGGTTGGTTTCTCTTCATCTTCAAAGATCCATTGAGCAGATTGCTGCTTGGTTTCGGGTTCATAGCAATATATCCAAGATTCGTCACCTGTGGCAATATTGTAGACAGCAGTTGACTCCCCTCTGCGAAATTTTTCAATCATTTCTTTGCACCAATTCACACGCATCTTCTTTTGTTCGGAGGTCAACCGATGAGGTATCCACCGACAACAAAGCTTTCTGACCCGTAAGTGATCATGCAGGATTTGATGCACTGCTTTCATACCAATATCGAGAGTTGCAGCAATCGATGCATACGTAATTCGCCGATCTTCCGTTAAGAGCTTCCGCGACTTTTCAATATTTTCTTCCGTTACCGCAGTTGCAGGACGACCTTCCCGGGGTTCGTCCTTCAAGTATTTGCGGTTAGCCTGGAACTCTTTGTACCAGCGAAATACAGTTGAAAAGGACGGAGCTTCATCCCCAAATGCAGAAATAAGTCGGTCGTAGCATTCATGATTAGATAACCCATACCGAAAATCATAATAAATCATTGCCCGGAAATTTTCTCTTGTTAATTCCATTTCAACAATAACTTCAGAACCTTTCTGTTTTAATAATTTTTTTTCTACAACACACAGTTCAAAATATTTTTGACTACTGACTACTAAAAGACTAGTGACTGGTTCTAAAAACTAGTTTCTGTTATATCGTTTTCTGTTACCTGGCATTGCAAAACTTTGGGAGTGGCCTACGTATTTTAGTTATTCTCTTTCTCTTTGTTAAATCGCCTCCCAGAGTCTGATTTATCACAAGCTCTTTGGTTCTTTTGACTATGCTAATAATACTGTATCAGTCTTCTTTCTTTTAACTTTTCCTCTAGTAACCGCCCATAAAACTAAGTATAATCAAATACTTTTACTTTAAGTTTTACAATCAATACACTACATATATTTCCTTTATCCTTTATTCTTTTCTTGTAATTTTCTTCCATTCTACTAAAACTAATATCTAACATATTGTTAGATAATATCTTGTGATATTTAATAATTTTTGATGTTGTTTTTTGTTTGTTTCTTTGTTTTAATGTTTTAACAAAGATAGTTAAAGAATCTATATCCAAAACATAATTTGTTGCATCTCATTAAAAATTATTAAAAACATAATCACACAGACATAATCAAAGATACCTTAAAATCTAAGTATCGATATGCTCTCAATTTACAGCACAGACACCACAGGCATATGGAATGGATGTAGATAAAACGCTTGTATGAATTGATTTATAACTAATTTATCGTATAATCACATAAATTTAATGTCTAACTTTGTTGTGATATAGATGGCTATAGATAATAAATGAGAGTTTGTAAATAAAAGTCTTTGTAAGTTTATTTATTTCAAATAATATTTGATATTTTTTTTGTATTTGATTTATAAAAGAGAGATTTACCATTAGAATGATGAAAATCGATAACTTTGATATCAGATATCTCAGTTATTTCTTTAGATGAATTTTTTTTTTGAAATTTGGAACTATGAAGAAGCTCGTATAAATCAATTTAAAGTGTAGACTTGAAACAGCTTTTTGAAAAAAAAAAGTATTTTTGATATAATGAGAATTATTTTGAGTTATTGGATAATAAAGTATATACGTATACACGACAAAAAATCTATCGAATTCAAAAATTGGGATGATCTCAAAGTTTGGGATTATTGTGTTTACTGTCCTGTCAAAATTGAGATTTTGGATTTTGCTCACAAATTTTAGGTTATACAAATAAATTATTCTGCTGTATTACGTGTATAATAGCTGTTTTTCTTTGGTCACGATTATCTGATAATTCTCAGATCTCAATTGAGCAATGCGTTTCTTTGGTATGTTTTTTTCTTCTATTCTGTTATAGGTGGCAGCAGTAACGAAGTGAGATTTATGTAATCCAACTGAGGAAAAATATTTTTGCTCAGTTGATGTGAGGAACTGAGAATTAAAAAAAAAAACAATTTTGACAATCTTCGTGTTCATACTTCGTAAATTTTTGGATATAATTTATCTGTAATAAATAATTTGTAAAAATAAAAATTTTTTTAATTATTTCTTTTCAAAATGGCAATCAACTGAGAATAAAAGTATCAGTCCATTTCTTTCAGTTTGTTTGCTCAATTAGTAAAAAGAATAATATAAATGATCTAAGTGAGATGTCAAACTGAAAATTATCAGATAATTGTGACCAAAGAAAAACAGCTAATGTAAAATAATTGGGATGATCCCAAATTCAAATTATTTTGTGATTCACTAAAATAAATTTTATCCAATTTGCATCAAACTTTTCACATTCACTTAATAGATAATTTTGATATAGAATTTCTAGTGGACAATTTTTTTTTTTTTTCAGAAATTCAACTAAACATTTAAAATCATCTTCGATTCAATAGGGTAACATATATCTTTTATTTTGAACGCACTCTAAATTTTTCTGTATTCATGCAAATGCATAATGTATTCATAAATTGCATTTGATATGTTTTATAAATTAATGGTTTGTAAGTTGGTTTTTTTGTTGAAAATATAAATATGTACATATATCGATAAATTATAAAATCTAATTAGCGAAATAAATTGATAACAATGCAATAAAACGTGTGTATCGATTATATAATGTATGTGTATGTACACATACTGATGTGTAAATACCATATAATTATCTATCTAATAATAATAATTAAAGATACGCATAAATATACACATGCATTACTTACCTACCTATTTACATATGAACATATTTATTTATATACATATTTCATATTCATATAATTATATAATGTATGTACATATGTATGTGAATTTAGAATAAAATTTATGCATAATATTTTAATGAAATTCATTATTATTTATGTAATACAAACTAATACTATATTTGTAATTATGATTTCATATATAATATATGAATACATTAATATTATATAATACACCACATTTTGAATATTTGTAATATAAATATTTACATAATTACAGATTGTAATCATTCATCTGATTATTATCATACTCTCTAAAGAAGCCCATAAACATACAATATGTCTGATGACTGGTTGTTGACAGATAATTTGAAATACTTTTTCTATACAGAGACAGACATGACAATGACATTACAACCAACTTTTCGACTTTATCACAGATTTCATTTGGAGGAATATTTTTTGAGGTTCACTTTGTTGACGTTAATCATATAAAATAATTTCCTATATTTTATCGTACAACTTGACTATACACTCATCAACTTAGTGTTGTTGAATCTGAAGCCACGCACCGAAAAATCAAAATTTTTTGATTTTGTTACGACCAGTCGTCCGACTTTCCAATTGTCCGTCAACGTCAAACAGTTGACAACTTATCTACAAACAATGCAACACATCGACCAGTTATCAGATATATTGTGTGTTAATGGGTACCTTTATTTTACATAAATTTATATGTATAGTATAGTATTTATAATATTTAGATTGTCAGCTCTATTCTATACATTTACATATTGAAGATGCTATATACATACTCTTTAGGCATGTATGCTTAAAGAACCAAATTATTTGTAATGTATAATAACTCGTAGTGTGATATGTAATGATAGAAACAATTGTGTAAACAAAATCATTTACAAAGATACAAGTTTATATATAATTTCATTTAAATTTCTGAAAATTTACTTTGAAACTTTGAATGGACTTTACACTTGTAGAATTACTTTTCGTAGAAAACGACTGTTACATAATTGCATACAATATACAACATTAAAATGCATATATTACTTGAATTTACTATTTAATATTTAACTTGTGTCCTTACAAGTATTTTTGTCGAACATTTTCAAAAATATTCATAGTTTTCTGTTAAGCCAAGTTTACACTTATTGAACAAATCAATTGCCCAAAAATATGTTCGTTAAAAATGTAGACGTCTGAATAATATTGTCTGATTGCAAATGTTTGTAAATTTTTTTTTCTGATTCATGCTGAATTCTTTGAATTTTTAACTAATGAATGTTGGAAATTTTATCATCAAAAATGAAATCAAATTGTCACTGTTAATCCGTTTTTAGCAAATACAAGCAAACATTTGTAGATCTTTCATCTACATTCGTGTTCTTCATGCGCTTATGCAGATGCGCAAAAGTTTTTTTTTCTTGTGTATATTTTATTATGTACTGCCAGTACTGCACTGTAAGGAGAATAATTTCAGATTGAAACTAGATTCATGTATATACAAAAAAGCGACAAATGTTAACATTTTCGTACATAAATTCGTAATAAAAATTACAGTCGTGTTATTGAATACACGATTTGGTTCGTTACGATCAAACTGCTAATTTTTATATGGTTTCTGATTTATTTCATTTTATAAGCAACGCATTATAGTTGCAGAATTTAATACATTTTGTATTGCAATATTGTTTATAACTTAAGTATGTGAAATTCTACATTTTCAAGTTAATTTAACAAAAGAAAAAATAGAATTAAGAAAATTTATAAATAAAAATGTACTGTAGATGGAAACAATATTTTTTAATTCTCACATTATTCAATTTTGTTGTATGCATGTATGTTATCATTCTTTTGTTTTTGACATAAAGTGTAAGTCTTTTTTTTTTCACTTTATTCAAATTCAAAGACTATATACCAAAGACATATGACAAATGGATCCCACTTAAAATTATATTTTGTTTTTTTCAAAGTGAGTTGATAAGGGATTTGTTTTTGAAGTGACAATGAGGAAAAAATATATAATTTAATTCTTTGGTACAAATGATGAGAATTTTATTATTCAAGGCAATCTGTATACGATTATATGTATTACTGCATTACTGCATGTACGTATGTGTCTGTTAACAGTATTTTATAAAAAGGATAACAAAAAAGAAAATGAAAAATATAAAATACAAAACGTATGTATACGGATAATAATCTTTTAATTTTTTTGTAATGTCTATATACGAGTATAAATCTGTATGTAATTCTATTCTGTTCTATACAACCAAGCGTTGTACACATTTATGTAGAATGTATAGTACTTGACTTTGAATTTGTTTTCTTCTTATATTTATTATCCTCGTCAAAAGAAATGACAAAAAAAAAAATGGAAACAAAATGCAAAAAGAAAATAAAATAAATAAATATATAGAGGTAGAATCCTTATTTATTTTTAAATAATAAATTTTTAGAAGTAGCAGATAATTTTTAAGGATAATAATAAATCAAAAGGAAAATTTTCTAGAAATTTTTGTTAATTAAAAAAAAATATCATTTCATTACACCTACTCATTACATGTGTACATTACGAGTACACATGGATACGGATTGTTTTTTAGAGAATGATATAATAAATTATAAATGCAAAACAATAATAATATGAAAATGAATTCTTTCTATCAAATAAATTTGAGTATCCGCTATCATAGAAAGGTTGAAACTTTTATAACCTTGGGAGTGGCGCATTCTGTCATTGAAGAATGATGATAAAAGAGGCAAGCACATTCCATCTACAGTGACAGTCGAACTTTGTTGAAATCGTTGTGTAATCCAAATGGAGAAACGATCTTTCTTAGTTCCAAACTACATACAAAGGTTATTGAGTTTGCTGGAAATAGTTATGAAAATTTTCATTTATGGATTTATTCGCCGCAAGCATAAACAGACAGGGCTCAGAGTGGGTACTATAATTGAGTTCGTTTCAAGTAACTGAAATAAAACTGCCACTGCAACCAACTAAAATCAACCAAGCATAAACAGCATACTGACACACTTACAGGCATACGATGAACACCCACTTACGAAATTTGATAGAGGTCCTACATTCCTTTTCTCAACAAGGGAGAAAAACTGGCATCTAGGGATCATTGAAAATGCCATACTAACATTGCATATGAGACTACTTTCTATATGTGAGTGACCGGCCTTCTTTAACATTTGTATAGTAGAATCAGTCTTAAATTTTGGAACCAATTTTTTTTTTTTTTAGGATGAAATCAATCACAATTTTTTTTAATATAAATTATTAAGTTAGCACCCAGTAACGCATTATTCAATTTCATTATGTACACAATATTTGCCCTCATTCTTAATTATTTCTCTCTTTCTCAGGATTTTTTTTCCATTCATTTTCACACTTTCTAAAAATATTAAAATCATTTTTCATGAAATTTATCATAAAGTCAATATCATTTATATATCAGAACATTTTTAAGATTAATTACTGCTAATTTTACTTAACATTAAAAAGGACAATAAAATATTGTAAATATACATATACATAAACGTCTAATATGCATGTATTGTATTGTATCTGTGGCTACATACATATAATAAAGGAGAGAAAATATAAAAACAAAAAAAAAACAATATATTTTCTTTTATTTACTCTACTCACCTTCAGGCATAAATACTATATGTACGAGAATGTATTTATTTAATGTACATATACATAGCTGGAGATGTAATCAAGAACTTAATCAATTTATTATGTGATAGTAGTGTATTTTAGTGTAGTTAGTGACCCAATGAAATAATAAAAAACCTTGTAAAAGGTTATTTTTATGATAAATGTGCATATAAATAATACGAATTGATATAAGTATATATCTCGATATACACAACATACATAGTTCAGTACATATAACATGTATATTTTTTATCTGAATTAATTGTGTACCTTTTGTAATATGTATAAAAGAGTAATAATAAATAATTATTGTAGATGGAAAAATTCTCTATGGAAAAATAAAGAATTGTTGTAAATGTTGTAACGAAAAAAAAAAAAAGTAAAATAAATTTTTTTGAATTGAATTACACAAAGTGAAAAAGGATATTTACATCTATTGTAGTAAACAGGTAGTTAATGAAGATGTAATAGAGATGGAAACCAAACAAAAATACGATAACATAGAAATTTGAATAGAATGAATTATTAAAAGAATAAGAAAAGAATAGGAAGAAGAAGATGATGAAAAAAATGAAAAAGGATTTTTCATATCCATGCAAGGAAGAACCTCGATGTGGTGCAAATGTTACAGTAGAGCAACTGGCTACTGCTGATCTCAAAAGTGCAGGTTCGATTCCTGACCATGGCAATAAGTAAGAAAAATAATTTTCAATTTCGTGTTGCCTATTTCCAACTTCCATTATCCCCCAAGTTCACTCAGCTTTGAATGTGTGTCAGCATGCTGGGAAAAAGAACTTAGAAATTCTGGTATGTAGTCTACTTGCTGACTACCATCTACCATCTAAAGAAGTTTACTTCTTTACCAGCAACTCATTGGTTCATAATCCATGTTAAAATGTAAGTGGACACTTATGATAATCTTAAGTCGATAGATCACTTCGGTGAAGACTCAGACTCTTTTACACAAAGAAATATTATAATAATCACAACTGTTATTAATAAGTAAATACTTCAACAGAGTATAAATAAACATCCTTGCACATTTACAATTTTTCATAGTATCCTTTTATTGAAAATGATTTACATAATTTATGAAAGTATAATCAAAAGTTTTCAAATGTATAAAGATATCCTATTGATTTCCTTTTTTTTTTTCATTCTCTTTTCTTTGATTCTGATTTCGATTTGTGATTTTCTTTTATGTAATCCAGTATATACGTATGTATTATATTCTCTGTAATTAATTTTGAATGCACTGCTGGTACATACATAATTAAAATGTTAATATTATCAGTAGCTGCATGTAATTTAATATTTAATATGTGCAATGAGTAGCTATTCGGAAAATGTTTATTATAATCAATCAATCAATTTATCAAAATGTATAATTATACAACATGCGTCATTTGATTTGAATATGATTACTAAATTTGTTCAAAATTTGTATCCTCAGTATTTAGGTACTAAATATCATGACAATTCTAACGGGAAATTGATCTGTTGGAGAACACAAAGCTAGATGTTCTCTCTTTTAATATAAATACACTGCAGAAGAGATAATTCAGAAATGGAGCCTTGCCAAAAAATAGACTCAAGTCCTTCGCTAGGTCTTTCCTCAACTATATCGGGGATGTGACCAATTTGTGTTTGGGTAGCCTGGTTTACTATCTAAACAGAACAAAATGGCTATGTAGTGTACAGAATCTAAATAACCGAACTATATCTGTATTATCAAAATGGTACACAATAATGTTTATCTACTTGAATCTATCCGCGAAGTTGTTGACTGCCACTATTACACCTACCTACCTACTATAAAGAAATTTTGAATGAATACATACTACATTTTATGCTTGTTTTTAAAAGGACGGTCTCCCTCTTCTGCTTCAATGTCTTTACAACTATATTTTTATGTTTAGCATTTAGCTTTTACGTGCCCGACGATAGGCTTTGTTTTAACCTCTTGTTTATAAATAATTTATCTTCAATCCACAATTTTCTTTCAATATTTTTGAAGAGAGAACCAATCTTTCTTTCACAAGTGTCTCTGCGATTCAGCCATTCGAATAGCTTTCTTAAGGAAAGAAAATAATATGAAAAGTTGTTATACTCACTTCTTTAAACTCTTCTTGATAATAAAGATATGAACTTAGAAAAAAATAATCAGTACTTCCAGACAAATTATAACGCAGAGTGTACATACATATGTATATTCAATTTGCTTCAATCAAGCTTCAATTTGTATTGACAATATATGTACTATAAAAGTACATAAAATAATGTATATTATATACTTATGTACGATAATTTGTGGAGACATAATTGTGTAGACAAATATTTACGTAATAAATATAATTTTGTCTAAAGATGAAGCATAACTGCAATGGATGTTTGCAATAAATTATTATTTTATTTATTAATTTTCATATAAAACATGTACTTATGTTGTGTTTGTCTATCTGAAGTTTACATTTATCGAAAGTTCATTCATCGTGTATTTAATCTACAAATTATTAATTATTTTAATTTATGTGTATATCATCATATGAAAAACATATTTGTGTATCTAATGATTTTATATTGTGTATACAGATACTAAATGTTAATTTATATAATTAAATTCGAGAATATAGAATTATAGAAGACTATATCAAGTTATTTATTTTAACCAATTATTATTTATAACAATCTTTAAATTTTTATTTATTTATCAATTTGTCGAATATATATGTACATTATAATTATGAAACATTTCGTGCGTTAATGTAGTTTAAATTTATCGTCCGTGTTTTAGTTGTTTTCTCCTTAGTCATATTAAATCCCTCTAATTACAGACTATAATAAAATCAAATCCTTTCAATTATAACCACACATATGTATACGTATGCACAGAAATTTGTAGTTGTCTCTATGATGAACACATTAAATTAAAGTGATAAACTTATATACTCTGTTGTTATCTTATCTTCAAATTGTTTCTTTTTCATTATTATTGTTTTTGTTTTATACAAAACCTTAAGCATTATAATGGTTTTAGAATGAGAACAAAATGTAAATTTATGATTTTTTTAATAGAATTAAATTATTAAATTTTTCTACATACGAGATTTTCTGTAAAATATTGAAAAAATATTTTATTAAAGTTTCATTATACATACTTGTACCATCATTTTGTAAGGCTTGTATATACATACCTTTATAAAAAATGAAATGTGGAATGAATTAAAATATGATAATTAATTCAAATAAGTGCTTCCAATTTTAATTAAAATTTATAAAATTTCTTTTCTTTGTTGTTTTTATTTGAAAATATAAAATATTAAAGAGTTTGTTAGTTATTGGCTCACGGCATCTTATTATAATCGCTTCCCAATAAGGCGACCTTCGATGTACCTTCTTCTTCTTCATACTTGCTTTTCTTGATTAAATTCTCGACATTTTCATTTGATTAAATGATGTTCATTCCTTTTATTCGTACAGCAGCTATACATGTACCATAGAATTACATTTGATTTTGTATATGATTTCATCTATATATACATACATGTATTCCTTCATCAAAGACCATTGTGTCATCTTCTTGAATTTTTTTTTTTTTAAAGGAAAATTATTTACGTAACATTATTGGGTTAATGATTTTTATATAAAATTTATAATCCTCTTATTATAATCTGTGAAAGACAAAAATAATCAAAGAAAATTTTAAAAATTCAAAGAAGCAGAAAACTTTAAAACAAAATATTAAGTAGATGAAAAAAAGGCATATAACATAGAATATAAAATGAATTTGACAGGATATACTTATTGCATAAAATATACATAATGTATACTCTTGTGCATAGTTAGGTTACAAGCATAACCTTTTTCTGACCAATAAATCGTTTTAAAAGTAAAAAAAAGATTAATTTACTATACATCTATACATATGTACATCATTATTACTTTGGTCAAATTAAGCCCATACAACATTAAAACTTTTAAAACTTTTAATTGTATATTGTCAAGTAACGAAGTTATTGTGTGAATATTTTAGAAGCATTTATATTTATGTGAAGGTGGACATAAATATGGATATCCGTAAAATAAAAACTTAAAAATCGGATATATCAGCTTCAACATTTCCTTTTAATGTATCCAATATATATCGCATCGCTTTCATTTTATGAATCATATGAATGAAACAAATTCAAACACTAGACCCAGGCCACTACTTCAGTCAATAAATCATCGAATATTTATTTTTCATTTTTATACAAATGTTTCATTTCGAATCATATTAAATTCTATTCTCCAACTCCAAGTTGAAAATGAGCAGTCAATAAAATAAATCAGTCATTCAAGAAGGAAGACTGATTGTGAGTACTTTAGAACTTAGAAGTTGAATTCGAAACAATGAATACAATATGCTCAGATATTGGGGAAAATGATGATTGTGGGGAAAATTTTAACGAAACATGGTGTACAAAGAAAATTACAAATAGAAGCTTTTCATTTACAGAAACATGTATACAGACACGTGAATGCACGGATTCACTTTTTCTTCATGGTATAAAGAGTATAAAGGTAAGGCGTTGTCTTCTTCTTGAATCGCCATTTTAAATTTTTTGACGTAATTGTGTGTACCAATCTAAACAGTATATTTTATTTACATTTATATACAAATTTTTCGAGAGCATTGTTGTTATTAGTGATTTTAGGAGTTTCAATTTAAAAGAAAATATTTTTATTGTGATTATATTGTGATAAAGAAAATATTGTTATATTATATTTATTGTTTTTTATTGAAGAATATTTTTAATATTATATTACAAATATGGTGTGGTGTAGTGTAAGTGGATGTAAAAATAATTCAAAAAAAAAGACACAAAGTGAACATATAAAATTCCATACATTTCCATTGAATGAAAACATATGTAAACAATGGATTTTAGCTTGTTATAAAAAAAATATAAATGTGAAAAATGCTAGGGTATGCTCGATTCATTTTACGGATGAGGATTATGTGTTAAAGGATAGACTTTTGAATATTCCTTTTGAAAAAAGACACCTGTGTTCAACTGCTATACCGAATAAAAATCTTCCAAAAGAATGCATTCCAAATCAAAGAAGTTTGAGAATTGAAAAAAGAAATAATAAAAAAGAAGTGGAAGATTTGTTGAAAAATGATGCGTACGTACAAGAGTTAAAATTGTTTTGTGTTCTGTTTAATAATCATATTTTTCATTTCAGATTAGAAATTTTGACTCCGTCGGAAACTGGAGAAAATATTGTACATCAAGAAACAAATTTTTGTACCACTGAAGTTCAAACGGAGTATGTGAAATACTTTTTTTATTTCCAAATTTTATCTGAATTTGTTAATTAGATAGTGTTATTTTTCTTAGGGGAGATTTAAATTGCAATTTGTTGCTTGAGATATATGACTTACGACATCAGCTGCAAGAAATAGAAAAAAAAATGTAAAAAACAGGAACAAAGGATTCTTGAATTACAAGAGGAACAAAGTGTACTTAAAAACTCTTTAAGTGAAGTCTTTACGCCCGGTCAGCTAAAAAAATTGCAATGCCCAAAAAAAAAATATAAGTGGATAATGGAAGACATATCATCTGCTATTCGTCTTTATTCAGCAGGTCCTCGGGCATATCGATATTTATATAAAAATAAGTGGCCTTTGCCCTGCTTAACAACTTTAAAAAAATCATCGTGGACATGGGTTGACCAGCTATCTGAAGGTGGTCTTATTAAACCATCGGAGAATTTCATGTCAGAAATAAAGAAATTGGAAATGATATTCTTGAATAACAAAGCCAAAATTGTCCAACAACATAAAATTCTACAACATCTTATGAAATCAGCAAAAGACATTCCTCTCGATGATGCAACAAAAAATTTGTTTTTTAGAAGTAGAATTTATTTTCTGATTAAAACCAAAAATCAAAATTATAATAATCGTACAAAACAAAATAAAATAAGAAAAATAATCACATAAAAACATAAAATCTTGTATTTCTATTTCTCCTACAATTATAACTTATTCAACGTTATTCAATGGTACACACGATGACGTCACAAAACACAGCTGATATTTTACGCGACTTACCTTATATATACTCTTTATACCATGCTTTTTCTTGAACATTATTACACGATTATTTCATCGAAACCTCAGTAGACTTATTTTTATAATGTAAAAGTAGGCAAACACTTTTCTTTAATCAAAATATTTAAATAATAAAAATTTCTAGTTAAAAAAAATGCAAACAAAAAATATGAAAAATAATTCAAAATATTATCACAATAATTACTGTCCGAATCAAATTGCAACTACATCAGCAGAAGAATCATCGAAAAATGCTAAAAAATTAAAATTAAAAAAATTGAAACCATTAAATGATGGCTGGAGATGGATACCAGTATTACGTGATTTAAATGCACGTAATGGATCAATTAAATATGAAGATTTATATAATTTATATGAAAATAGACGTAGACCAAATACATATTTAGAACCGAATAGTATATCATCACCGATTAAATTAACAAGTCGTCCACCAGCTAATATGATAAAAGCTCCAATACCATTGAGTTTGAAGCAAGTTAGAGAATTAGAATCGAAAATGTAGAAAAATAATTTTTTGTTTTTAAAGAATTAATTTCCACATAATCTTGTTATGTGATGTACCAGTGGAGGAAACGATTAATGTTAGATGTAGAAGTTGAAAAATAAATTTAATTATAAATTTGTCGAATTTTCTGAATAAATTAAAAGTTATCGTAAAAATTTAAAAATATGTACATTAGTTTAGATTGAAAATATAATGTTCTATTTATAGTTTTATTTGAAAAAAAATATACATATGGTGTAGGATCTATTGGAGATTTTTTGCCAACATCTTTTTAATATTCTGTGCACTTTTGTGATGTTTACCACATTCTCGACAGTCTTTGATCTTTGTTGTAACAAATTTGGAATCTATAATGGAATGGATATGTAATGGATTTCTAAAATTTATCGATATGGTATCAATACATAATTCAACTTTACCAAATCCCGAAACTAGAGTGGAACTCCAAAACAACTCAGTTCAATAGAAATATAATAGTATCGACAGTAATTGATAATTTCTGTGTAGATTTCGATTTTCGATTCAGATTATAATAGGAAATTCGATTTGAATTAAACCTTACTCCAACCAAAATGAGCTCTCGATTCGACTTGCATAAATTCCACTAGAGCTAGAGAGATTGCATTTTTTGATGTCGCTCTAAAATTTTTTGTTGTACATGCCTTCACTGAAAAGCACAAAACTTCTACGAAATATTCAAATTATGTCGAATCCATACAGAAAAGCATCGAACTTGAACTCGAATATATTTTTTAAAACATTTTTAAATTTGAAGATTCATATGAACATAATGAGGACTACAAAATATAGTATAATATAACTTTAGTATAGATTAGAATATTTATTAAAAGATTAAAATGTTATTCTATGTTGTAACTGTGACAAAAAAACATACTTAAAAGAATAAAAACAACATTAATATGAATTAAAGTTCGTTCCATTTTAATTTGATTTCAAGTATACGAGCACACACGATACTTATATGTATGTGTAATCGGACATACTTAGTTCTAATTTTATTTATTGTCAAATTTCGAATTAATTTTTATTAATTATGATAATTGATGATAATAAATAATAACGATAATGTATGTCATGTAATTAATTTTTAAAATGTAATCTACAATACACACATATGAACATTTATGTGTGAGTACTGGGTATATACATTCATCTACTATAAACATTTGATATTGAAATAAAAATGAAATTAAAATTATTGTCAAATTCATTAATAAAAAAAAATACTTCTACTACGATACTACATGAGTTTATCTTAAGCGCCCCATAAACATGCGATGTTGTCGACGAGTAGTTCACTGACAAGTGACAAGTTGGATAATAATTTCTCTATACAGATTACAGACATTACAATCAGCGTTTGTCACAGACTTGATTTGGAAGAATATTTTATAGAATAGAATCACGTCATTGACATTAATCATACAATTTGTTGATATTTTGATCGTACAACTTGACTTATACACACACACAGCCAAAAACTTGACTACTGAATTGACTAAACACATAGTCACACATCGAAAAACAATTAAAAATGTTTTTTTTTACTTTCCTACGACCAGTCGTCCGATTTTCAAAGTGTATGTCAACCAAATTCTGAGAACTTATCAACAAACAGTACAATACAAAGCTATAACATATTCATCTGACTTCAACTTATCTGTCGACCAGTCATCAGATATTGTATATTTATGGGTTCCTTTAGTAATAGATAAGAATTTTTGTTATGAATGTACCTCTATTACATGCCTATACATACACTTGTAAATACATATTGTTGGTATATGTTTGTTATTCTCAATTTTTTTTGTTTACAATTTCCTTTAATAAATGATAAGATGTTGTATTTTTCTAAATTTAGTTATACTTCATCTAAAAATTTTTCTAATAACTCAATTTAGAATTAATTTGAAATTTGACTAAAATTGTACACAAAATACGATTAAGTTGTACTACTAAAAACATAAAAAAAAAATGTATTATTAAAAAATCACAATAAAAAGGAATTTAACTATAAATAAAAGTATAAAAAGGATAAATTCATAATTTTGTTTTGTCGTATATTTGTGTTAGAATATTTATGAAAGAAAAGCCCATCAAATCGATAATTTCCAAAGTGTTAAAAATAAAAATTAAATAAATTACGTGAATCACAAAGTAATATTGATGTTGGGAATATATTTAGAAAGAGACTATATAGACAGAAAGTAACAAAAATTATCCTTTATTTCAAATAAAATTAAAAAATTTGAACTTAAATTTGATAATAATATAAAATATACTCTCATAATAAACATAAATATGAATACGATAAAAATAAATTTATTAAAAAATATAATTTTTATTTATAAATTTTTCATCATAATAAACATAATAATGACAACAAGTTATGTAGATTCAACTATATTTTTACGTGATACAGATATTCATTGTTATACATGTAATAGTAAATTTGATGGTTATCATAACTGTAATTATAGTACACCAAATGATATATATTATTTAAAAGAATGTCAAATGACAAATAAACATATGTTAGCAGACGGTGTATACGATTATACACCATATTGTCGTGTTATTATACAAGAAATTGATATATCAATTAATAAATTACCAGCACCAGATACCCGAATATATCGTTCGTGTACATTTATAAATCAAACTGATCGTAATTATTGTTATGAACGTTTTAAAACTGGCATTAAACAATATGTATGCTATTGTAATACAACAAAATGTAATTCAGATGTTTATGATTTGGTTACAACATTATTATCAGATAAAGAGAAACAAAAATATAATAAAAATAATGAGAAACAGAAAAAAACCTATTGGGATATTATAAAGAGTTTCTTTTGAAATAAATGACAGAAAAAAAAATATTTGAGAAATAATTAAGAAAAATTTAAAATTAATTAAGAATAATTAAGAAAGATGAAAAAAATATTAAAAATTAATTAAGAAAAATTAAGAATTAATTAAGAAAAATTAAGAATTAATTAAGAAAAATTAACAAATAATTAAGAAAAATTATAAATTAATTAAAAAAATTAAGAAATAATTAAGAAAAATTATAAATTAATTAAAAAAATTAAGAAATAATTAAGAAAAATTTAGAAATAATTTAAAAAATTAAAAATTAATTAAGAAAAATTAAGAAAAAATTAAGGATTAATTAAGAAAATTTTTGAAATTTAATTGGGAAAGTTAAGAAAAAATTAAAAAATTAATTAACAAAAAAATTGAAAATTATTGAAAAAACTTAAAGGACAACAACATTTTAAATAAATATAAAAAATTTGTAATTTATATATTTCTGGAAACTTTAAGTGTTTTTAATTTTTCTATCAAAATAATTTTTGAATATTTCAAGTAAAACGATAGTAATAAGTCTAGAGATCACTTCGGCGAGGGCCCAAACTCGACATGAGCTGTAATGCCATTGACGATGATAAAACGATTTTCTGCTTTACATTATTTATACCACACTATAGTTTATGTTTTATAATTTTTAAAATTTAATACATTTCCACCAAAATTATTAATTAAATTAGTCGCACAAATGTGGCATCAATGCATTTAAAGTTTTTTCTTTAAAAAAATTAAAATTATATTTAAATCTCTTCAGTGATTAAAAATAATTTACAATATATTTCTTTGATAGCTCCAAATACTCTTCGCAATATTTTTCTCTCAAATGCACTTAAAGATGAGACGTCTTTGTTCGATAATGCCCAGGCCTCGATACTGTGTTTTACAACGGAAGGGTAGTATAAGTATATATTAATGTCTTATACATTTTGCACTTCGTAACACTCTCGTTAGCAATAAATTTTGATGTCATCAATTTTATTTGTCCAAAAGTAACATTTTGTTCTCTAGCATGATTCTTATCTGGACTTCATCGAATATCTTGTTTTCAGCGTTTACCAGGGACAACTCAAAAATGTTAACTCTGAGCCTACTTCAAAATTGTATTCTCCGATTGTTTTACCAGATGATCTGCCATTGTGCCTGAGACATACATTATCATAAAGTTTCATCATCATTATCATTTAAAAAAATGTTTGTAGATATAAATGCATCAATGTTTTTTTCTCTCAATTTTTGATAATTTGATTTTGTATTTAAAAGTCAAAATACAATCATTTTTGTAAATTTGAATGTTTGTTTAAGGAGATGTATGAATCTGAGCAATCAGACAAACGCTGCCCAATTGTACTCGAAAGTTTGAATGTAGTATCTATACGTAAGTAGTTATGAAATTATATATTACCTATACTCAATATTTTAATCTTATTTTTATTTTTATAAGTTTCCGACGATTTAACTATTCGTCTGTATTTATGTAATATGTAGAACGCTTCTATTTTGTAAGAAGCAGACATATTGAATGTTTTTGTTTTTCTTTCACAAAAAAAAGTTAATAACAAACTGATAACACAATGTTATGTTCATAATAAATAGACCGCTGAAAAGAAAAAAATGAAAGAAAATTATTGTGTTATTTAAAAATATGTATGACATAAATAATTATTGATTGCATCATTTCATCATCATAATCATTATCACAACATGAAAAAATTAAATAGTTTTCATTTTTGATATAAAGTGACCCATATACAATACAATATTGTAGAAAGAATGTGGATTGAATTGAGCTGTCAGATTTAACTGGTATTTTGATAGATGAAAAATAATATGTTGATTGAATCATGACAGATATTAAAAAGCTGAGAATGCGCATTTATTTCCACGCACATAAATTCATTCATGGCAGATTATGAATGTGTAGACGACGGAACTAAGAGATTAGAAACACTTTTGAATAAAACTATAATGACACATCTATGTCAAATAATTGTGTGGTAATGAATGAATATTTAGACAAATAAATCATTTAAATTATTCCATCACTCCTTTTTAACGGAGAGTAATATTTTTGTATTCATTTTTCATATTTGAATTATTTAAATATGAGTATTGGATTAGAATCAAATGTATACCGTGCCATTAACATAAAAAATATGATATCACGCATACAGTAATGAAAAGCTTGTTTGTTGAATTTTAAATTTGATTCTTATAGTTTCACAATCTAATACACGTTGTATGGTCAACTTTAGTTAGGTTATAATTAAAGTTTAATTGATTTTAATTCATTTGAAATTCCATACATAATTTACAGGAAATTTAACATTTTATGTTAAGGTTAAGCCAAGTAAGATGCATGGAAGAAATTTATCAAGAAATTTTATGATTCATATTTGGCGAAGTGATTTTGACAGTGGTGAAGAAATTTCGACAGCAATTTATTTACTTTATTTTCACTCATCCAAACCAATCCCTACATGAAATGTGTAAAATTATGTTCCAAAGAATGATCATGATACATCTTTGGTGAAGAAATTATAATTTTTTTTTACAACATCGCCATCTCACTTACAGCACATTCTACTAAAATTCTACATTATTATACGTATTATTTATGTATGATTTTTATGAAAAATGAAAAACTTTCTAAACATTTTTCAATTACTGGGGGGGAAGAGGTTTTGAATGACAACTAAACCAGATGTTTCCAACAACTGAGAATGTATGGCGACTATCTCCCAGGTATATCTCTCTGACTCTGACTATTTATATACAAGGCAAGTATTTTCAGTTTAAAAGTAGGAAGGAAAATATGGTCATCATAAATACAAATCGATTAATGTTCACATAATTTATATTTTTTTACGAATGTGTTTTATTTTTGGTTTTAAATATTTTGAATATTACTTTACTACATTACGGTTTAGTACTCATCTTTATATTGTCTGTTATATGCATATGGACACACACAAACACGAGAGATAAACATAAATGATATGTATGTAGATATACTTTGACACACACTATTCACTATCACATAATATTTTTACATTAAATTTTAATGAAATACGTCTACGTAGACATGAAATGGTGATATGTGTACGCAAAAATAACGTATAGATAACTTCTTATACATAAATATGATATAATCATACAGAACATACACCTACATTTTGTATTATTGTCTTATAAATATATAAAAATATAACTCTGCCTCTGCCCTTAAATTATTTTTGAATAATAAAAGCAAAATCTTATAGCGTGTATTTTATAAATTTAAAACGAAAATTTACTATATTCTGATGCTCTATATTCTACACGGGCATTATGTGTGTGTGTGTATGTATGTATTCATATTCATAGCATGTAATAAAGTAAGTTTAGCTATATAAAGAATTTTTCAATGTTATTATTTTGTTATAAAAATACAAACATTTTATGTATGTATCCGCGGTAGCCGTTAGAAAAAAATACAAAAAAAAAAAAAAAAACTAAATATCCATTAATAAATATTTCACTTTCGCATATACGTACTACTGTGATAAAAAAAAATAACTAAAATGAATTTGCTTACAAAATTAAAAATCTTTATTAATTTGATCGCCTTCAAAGTACTCTCCATCCGACAATAATGCATTTATGTCTATACGTATTTTCCAGTACTCAAAACAGTCTGTCTGAGTCTGGCAACCTAAATATTTTTTAAAGCAATAATATATGAGCACGCATATGCTATCGTATACGTTACTCTAGTACGAGTAGTATTCTATACCATTCTACACATCATTTGTGTCCTCCTATTTTCATTCTTGACAAAAAGTTGATGCGAATATTGTACCTAAGCACATGACAAAACACAGAAAATCAACTAACAACATTTACTATTTGCTCCTCTACTCTATACACACTCTTCTGTAGCAGTAGAGGTCGTTGACTTAGTACGGTATCTGTTGTATATGCTACGATAATACGAGTAGTATTTCGCACATCATGTGTATACTCATTTTTGAATTTTAATTTTGAAATTTTGAATGATGCCACTATAGTTAGACAGAGTATTTCACCGGTATTACTTTTTTCGATTCGGTTTTTATCTCTTCAATCGCGTCAAAAGGATGTTCATGCAGTGGGCTTTTCAGTTTGTTGAACAGCAAGAAGTTGCATGGTATGCTAAATCAGGCGACCAATTCAGCGTGGGATAGTATCTAACATTATCGTGGTACAAATTAAATTTTTTATGTTTACAAAAACACGTAAACACAGCTCTGCAACAACTGAATACCATATCGACATGTGAAACTAAGCATAGAGATGTCAAAAATAGTGCTACTAACCCACAAAAAAAAAAACACAAACACAAATTCATAATTTCATGGTATCCACAAAACATTTAAATTCAAAATTCTACTTATTTTTTGATCACATTATTTTGTCCATAACACGATATATGTATAAATTTATAATGTGAAGTCATATAGGCATATACGAGTATTTTCGTGTTATGTATATACTTATGTACACAAAATTACACATTATATAAGCTTTTTGACCAATAGGCCTAAACCACACCACACCATATCCAGCCAAATATCACATTATAGATATACAGATTACATTATTAGATATATTTTTTTGTTTACATATATTAATGTATGTACGAATATATACTTAAACTTATTACAATAGTCGTTTATGTCAAGTAATTAAATTAATGAAATAAAACGACCAAACAAGCCCAAAAAAAAAATATTTCTTTTTTCATTCGAAATTCTTTCGAATTTATTAAATATATTCTAGGTTGTGTTTTTTTTTTTTTTTGTTTTTTTTAATAAAACTAAAAAACAACAGCGAAAAAAAAAACATAAACAAAATAAAATTTATTTATATTTTAAGTTATTTTTTTTTTTTGTGCTGAGAAGAGTTTATAAATACTTCGAAATTTTTTAATAATTTAGCATTTTGTAGAAGTTTTTCATTCAATTTGGACATATTGTAATACACACAAACACATACCTACCCTTCCATATACTATCGCCACACACACATCTTCTATACATATGTGAATTGGAATTAATTTTTTGTTTTGTTACTCAAATTAAAATAAAAAGAAAACAAAATTAAAAATTATAATTATCAAATATTTAAAACAAAAAAAAAAAAACATAAAAATTTAATTTATAAAATTAAAATACATGAAATTAAAAATTTGTAAAAAAAATACAAAAATATAATTACAAAAAATCTAAAATAAAAAAATTTTAAAACAAAATAAATAAATCATGGGATTAAAGATAAAAATTATTTTATCATTATTTATAATTTCAACAATAATATCGAATTCAAATCAGGATCGATTACAACAACAACAACAACATAATCCTGGAGTTGGAAATATATTTTCTGGCTATGATAATAATGGAATTAATCCAGAAATCTTAAGAGAACTTATTGAAAAAAGTATGAATATAATAAAAAATGATCCAGAAATTATGAAAAATGTTTGTAGTGGATCTGGATATACAGTTAATTACGATGGATCAAAAATTTGTATTATAACATTATTATCAGTTGTATTAGTAAAAATTTTAAGTTTAAAATATATTTAATTAAATAAAATAAAAATGTCCTTTATTCTTTTGATAATATTTGTTTATGTATTTTCTATTGTATAAAATATAAGTTTTATTATTATTTTTTGTTTTTTTTTTCGAGTGAAAAGAATGCAACGTCTAAAATCTACTTAAATCGTCTTCACTTTAAATGTGACTTTGTTATATGACTTTTTATATGTTACCATTAAAGTAGATTTGGGATAATTTCATATAAAATTTAAAAATAACTGTAATGTATTATTAAACAAATTTTATTCAGAATATAAGCGTGAAAAGACTAATTTAATTCTCACATGAAAAGTCATATGACAAAAGTCACATAAGTGTAAAGACTATACTTCACTATTAAAAATGTGTGTGTATAAATTTTCAAAAAAAATATAATCATTTTGAATTTAGTAAAGCAAAAAAAAAAAATGAAATAAATAATGTATTGAAAATTGAAAAAAAATTATAAAGTAAAATTATGAAATTCATTTTAGACGGTTATAGACACAATCAAAACAGAGAGCAAAAATCTGCTGTTTAGTGAATTTTTAAATGAATGCTGACACATAACATGATGGCAGATGATTAATTACAATGAGTAATCGTAGAATAAAGAGAAAAATTCTATCTCTTTAGTCTCTACCCTATATTAATAAATATGACAACTGACAGTATAATCTGCTTTGAATGTATTTCTGAAATTACGATTGCGACGACATAGCTATTTACTGTTTAACCAACAGATTTTTGCTCTAGTCTGGTGGCAGATATCTGCTTTAATTGTGTCTATCGTCTTATACATATATCAGATTACATAATTATAATATCTGTGACATACTTAAATTTCTATATTATGCACTCTTATAATGTAAATTGTTCAAAAATAAATAATAAAAAAATACTCATAATAGGCACCTATATTGGTGATCAATGGATGTTATTTATATTGTAATGCGGGAGCAACTCAACAGTGAAATATTATAAAAAACCTTATTTACAATTCAGCCCAAATTAGTTTTTTTTTTACATCATGTTCTTTAAGAAATTCTATAGCGCTATCCTTTTTCCGCTCAGTCTAGATTAATCCAGAGTGAGATTGTGTATAGGTTGTAATTTCTAATCTCACGCTGCCGATAGCGAAAGTTAAGTTAAATTTGCAACCCAAAGTGAATTTCGTACCAGAGTAGATTTTTCATATATACCTCCTTCATTTTCACACAAAAAATTCTATAGCGCCATCCTTTTTCTGGCCTCTTTTAAATTACATATAAATGCGATCAATCAATTGATCGATCGGTACTTAATTAAAACTTCTTATAGGATCTCACAGGTATACATTTAATTTTATCTATCAATACTACATCGATGGTGATTTTAGACCTTCATTTTTTTTTCAAAACACTCTGTTCATTAGAGTGTTTCTTTTGAAAGGGAAACTTTAAAGTTCATACAGGTTCTTGATCGTATAAATATTTGTTTCTGTTTTGAGATATTATTCTTACATTGCTGTTGTTGCTGTTCCTGTTCTGTTTCATATCTTTCTCATGCATATTTATTCTGAAATAAATAAATAAATGAATTCCGTAATCCCATTACCCACCTCTTGAACACTACATCCAAAAGTTTGTATATAAAAAAATAAACCTTGACAAAAGTTCAATGATATAATAAATTCTAAAATATATTATTTTGAATACTTAAATACATAAACAAACATTTATGCATATAATGATCAGACATACATACATATATTAAGATAAAATATTGTAAAAATAATACAATTACATAATAAAAAATACCACGAAAAAATTGTTTCTAAAATTATATTGAGGACAGGGGCATTCATTTCGAATCTCATAAGTAGCGTAATTGGTTGTATTTTTACAAGACTTTCCTTTATTTAGAGAATCACGAGCTTTTCGTAATTAACCTCGTAAGTTGGTCAAGAAATTTTGTAATATATTTTTGCTTAAGTAATTTTGACAGTAATCAGTAATTTATCTACTTTATTATCACTTCTCCAAAACCATCTCTGCTTACAACACACACGAAATATTGTCAAAACTCCTGCTCCAAAGAATGATCGTTATGTCGTTATATACATCTTTGGTGAAGCAATTATAATTTTTTACAACAACGACATCTCATCTACAACACTCAAAACACATTTAATTTGTTTCGAGTAGCGTATGAAATCAAGAAAGAAAAATGAAAAAATTTTCTTGACCACTTTCATGAACGTTTCTTGAGCATTTTTTTACATAAATTTTAAATTGAGAGAAAAGTTTCTCCCGCTCAGCATACTTACTATTTTGCAAGTGTCATTTTGACTTACGATATCGTAAAATTATGCGTTGCGTAAGTTTACGATTTGAAATGAATACCCTAATTATTCATTTTCATTTTGATTTGACTAATGAAAAAGTTCGTTATACTGATGGTTGTTCTGTTATTTACGCCTGAATAACATAACATAACATTAATTCTTTAATATTCACACATACAGAACTTTTCCACTTATTTACACATATGAATATTATGATCATTTCATAATTTCACACATATATCTTCTCTATGCTATAAATGATCAAAATCTTAATGACAAACAACATAACGTAATGTAATATGTGACATCATATTGTATTTTGTTAGCAAATCCACAACTATAATGATTTCACTTCAACAGACATTAATGACAAATTGACAACTGTTACAACTTATAAGTTACAACTTGTTGTAACTTTACAATACAAAAAATAATAAGAGAAGAAATATATTAGACCACATAAAAAGAGGATTAAGATTCATTTAATAATTACTGTGATGTTTCATAGAAGGAAAAAACCAATTAACATACAAGTGGAATGAACTTTTTCGAATTGTTTTTCTTTTTCTCATGCGCAGTATTTTTTCTTTACTATTGCAAGAGTTTCGAAAAGATAAATAATGTTCTTTTTATAAAGAATTTTTGGTTTAATGAAATTTTTTTTTTTTGCGATTTTTGAGAATTATTTCTTACATGACACATCGGATAATATGATAGTGACTGAGTGAAAGTTTCAATCAAATACAAAAATTTATTTTTATTATCACATTTATCATTATTCTCATTCAATAATCATTCTTGTTTCTCTTATACGTATACAGAGCAGGTATGAAGAGAAAATGAATTTTTCTCATGAGTGAAAACACGATTACATAGTACATAGTATGCAAGGTACTATACTAGCGTACTCGTATATCGTACCATCGTACTATAGTCTAGCTGCCAATAACATCACTCATTGCTACGCCTACGCTACTATCAACTACTTATTGTCTCTCCCTGTTTCTTGTATACTTAATTCTTATATGTTGTGTAGAGAGCAAAGCAAGAATAAGGGGAAAAGGATTTTCGTCATTAATAAAAATACGATTACATGGTATGCAAAGATGCAAACTAATATATAGCGTATATCATACTGTACGTGTATTTGGTTGCTAATAACCTGATTGCTATACTATCTACTGTTCTTTTGTTTCTCGTATACTTTTCATGGTGTGTAAAATGAATTTCTCTCTACTATCTACTACTTATAATCTCTTTCTTTTTCTAGTTGTACTACTTATGGTGTGTATAGTGTAAAGCAAGTATAGAGGGAAAATAAATGTTTCATATGAATGAAAGCAAATACGATTATATGGTATACGAGGTACTCTTTGCGTATATTCGTATATGGTACTATAGTTAGCTGCATTTGATTCTTTTTTGTAACGGAAAAAATTGAAATCTTTAAAAATAGTTTACATTTTTCCTGCAGAGTAACACTGATAATTTTTATAGAATGTAAATCTGGTTTTTATATTGGATGGAAAGTTATTCAGTTTCTTTATTTGTTTTTTGTTTCATACATTTTTGCCTTTGGTGTTTGTCTTAAAAATATGAAATTTTATCTAGCACAATCTAGATGTCGCAAATTTTTTGTGGAATTTTTTTTTCTTATCACTTCCAGCAGAGTTTATGCAATTCTTATAAGAATGTGATTTTTTCCAATATTTCTTATTTCTTATATTCCATATTCATTCACAAATCACATTCCAACAATCATCTGACTGACATTTGTTTGACTGAAATTCATTTGTTTGTTTGTTTTTATGTTTTTGTTCATTCTGATTATTTATTGTATTTGTTGTATCTGCTGTCTGATAAATGAAAGAAAACTTCAAAACTACAAAACTTCAAAATTAAAATTGACATAATATGGCCGCCGTTTAAGTGCTATTTCCTATTTGATATTTTATAGAGTGTAATTTATTAGCAAGTGAATTATGTTTTGTTAATTTTATATTGAAAACATTGTGTTGCATTCAATATAATCAATTAAATAAAATTATTTAATAAATTTTTAATAAAATTTCGTAATTATTATGAATTGAAATTAATTTAAAATAGATAAAATTTCAAATTGAATTAGTATCTATAGTAGTGTGCAATTTTTTGTATTCATTTTTCATACACTGTCACACCGATTTTTTATATTTAAAGTAATAATTTGTATTATAGAAAAAAAAATAAGTTATTAGAAAATAAATTTATTACTTTTTCTTGTGTATAGGTTAGAATTAATATATAAACAGTGAATTACTATTTTATTAAATAAGTTTACATTCAAAAAAACATTCAACATTTTTATCATCGTTTTATTGTAAAGTGCGAAAAAACAAGTGCAAATAGAAAATTTTGTTTTTTGTTTTGTTGTAATTGTATGATAATTGATAATTATTTAAACGGTGAGGTTGTGTAAAATGTAAAAATAAACAAAAAAATAATCCTTTCAGTTATTGTTGGTAAGTGAATTTTGTTATTTTAGAAAATTACATTTATACACCGTCTACATCACACACAAATGTAATTTAATGTATTTTTAATTTATAATTAATGAAAGTAAAGTTAAATGATCATGTGTGTTATTGCATGTACGTTACGCGGAGTACAGAAGTACAGTATAAAATAAACCATATCATCCTTGAATTAATGAACTAATTATTTATGTTTTTAGTATTTTTCATGAAGAATATAAAAAGTGTTTTCTTGATTATTATCTTCCTTCGTTCATATATTGTGATTGTGTCTCAATGATGTGTTGTTGGATGTCTCGATTTGATTGCAATTTAAAGATAATCGAGATATGTACAATAAAGTCCATACGTATACAGTACATTTTCAAGGAATTCGTTCAATAAGAAATTATGTTAGCTAGCATTAGGTCTAGCTGTGTATTTCGTTCTTGAATTAATTTTGTGATATACGTGAATGTGTGTATTGTACTCATGTGATTGAATAGACGGTTAATTAATTATTATTAGCAGTTGTATTATATTCGTATATTATACATACTTTACGTGTAAACATACTACATCTGTATACATTCCAATACCTCCACTTCTAGCATTTTCTTCCAGCTACAAAAGAACATATTTTTTGATTAATTTATTAAGTAGAGTATAGAATGATCGAATGTTCTAACAGATGTTCTCTAATTACACATATGTAAACAAACCACTAACAAAACAACAATTTTAATTCCATTAAATACCTAACATATTTTTCATAATCTTATAAGAAATTCACATAATGTAATGTGTAGTACGTAAGTAAAATAATCTGTTTTGTTATACATATATAAATACACATTTTCATTTGTTTTTTAATTTAATTTTAGATTAAATGCATATAGTAAATTGAAATTTTTATAATATTCAGCTTCAACTTAAATCTACATAACGTACTGGTACTGGCATAAATACTCACATGTGCTCGTATTATGCATTTAAGGTATACATTGTCATTTTATTTTATTTTTTTTTTCTGAAATTAGATCTAAACTAAGCTAAATAATATTTTATTCATTTGCTTACATTTGCAAAATAATTAAAATAAAAATTCGAATAAAATATGAAAAAAAAAAAGAAGATAACAGCAGACAATTAACAAAAAAAAGAAAACGAAGAAAATTATTAATAAAATATATATAACTAGGTATGTAAAGTAAAAGAATATATAAACGGACAATTACCTACTTAATTTCAAGAGAGGGTGCATAGAGAGAGAGAGAGAGAGAGAGTGTGTGAGCCTAAAAAATTATTACAATTTCAATTTACATGCGGACGAATAACTAATTAAGTTACCTATATCGTTTGTTTAAAAATACGCTTAGCTTTGCAAATTAAATAGGTGACAGAACAGATAGAAGAAAAAAATTCAAGTAACACGAAGAATTGAATGAAAAAACCAAAAAAAAAAAAAAAAATATTTTTTTTATAAAAATTCCCTTAATTTTTTTTTTCTTTGGTTTTATTTTACATGCCTTCATTTCATTTACATATATTCATTTTTTTTTTCATCCTTCTAGTATAGTTTTTCTTTTATATTATCAATATTATGTACATTTGTTACATTTTTATCTTTTACATTTACATACATTTCATTTGAACAACAATCGCATCATTTTAGCTTAAGCATCTTAGGTTTTATGTACGAACGAATATACATCTGATACGTATACCACCTTGTTTTTGTTTTGTATTGCATTGCATTCATCAATTTGCATAGTGACTTCCATTGCAATTACGAGATTTCTAATATGTATGCATGTATGCATGTAAAAATGTATTCTATCCATAAATAAAGTTGTAATACAATGAATGCATCATATAGTTACTTACTTACAGATATTAAAATCGCTACCACAAAGTGTATTTGCGTATAGAAGAATTCATTGGATATTTCATATTACGAACACATCTTCTTCCTTATCATCAACATATATGCATATGACGAATGTAATATGTATGTATATATGCACAATTTTCTAAGCTAAAAATTTCAATATAATATGCAATCAGAATTATATAATACATCTTCATTTCAATAAGAGAAAAATACATCATACTATAGATACTTACTTATTTGTATCTAGTTCTGTACACATATATATTTCTGCATATAAATATGTATAATACATTTGAGATATGAGCAATTAATGTACAGGCACAAGTATATGTATATTCACATAAAATTACATGAAAATGAACTTTTCGTTTTATTCTTTGTGCTTATATTCATTTTCTTTGTACATGTTTTTTGAAAATTTGTACTCAGAACAAATAAATGGACATGGAGTATGAATTTGAATGATACCGTCCACTGTAGTATACGTGTACGTATATACTCGTATGTATGCATTAAGTATACTGGTAGAGATACTATATGTGCATGTGGGTGTCCATATCGACTTATTTGAAAATCAAAAGTATTTTTTGATAATTCTTTAGCAATTAATTTTTTTTAATGAAATAATTTTTAAACATAGAGTCAAGAGTTATCTTATTAAATTAGTCAATTATTTAAATAAATAATAATCATATATGTATGTACCAGTATATATAAAATATGTGTAATTATATGTGCTATAGATGCAGATGTTATAATATCTGCAAACTGAATAAAATAAATTAAAGAATTACATAAATGATCATATTGTTTGTGTTTTGTATGAAATTTAGTAACATAAATATTTAACTTTTATAACATAAATTAAATAAAAATCATTCTTATACTTAAATACATATACGTATACACAAAAAAATATGTATATTGTATACAAATTATCGGTACTACTACAGCCCCTTTTCGAGCTACGACCTCCTGTAGAATTTATACTCCTCCAGGTTTCACGGTCCAGTGTCTTATTTCTACAATTTTCGTTTCTTTTGTTCTTTATGTCCTCTAAAATGTCACCGAAATATATTTTCTAGGATTTATTCCTTCTTCTTTTTCCATTCATTTTGCAGAAAACAAATCCACTCACCGCATTATTTTCCTCGCATCTGAGAATATGTGCGTGCGATCCATCTCAATCTCTCTTTCACTTTAACATGTGCATCACACTTATATCATCATATAGGTAGTACGTAAAATTCGTGATTGTACAATTATCTCAACTCTCCATTTTCATAAATTGCCCAAAATATTGTATTTTCCGTAATACATTTCTTTCGAAGTTACCTATCTATTAAGCATTTGTTAATCTATGGAAATCATCGTCAAAGTTTCTGAGCAAAATATTAAAACTGATATGATCTCTGATGAATGTTTTGTAAAGTCTGAGTTTCGTACATCTTTTGATAAAAATGGGAATTAAGCTGTTTCAGGTAAAGTGCATCTTATATGCCTCTACACTTTTTTAAATCATTTTAATATGCAATATTAAATGTTGTGAACAGTAATAAAATGAAGATTATTCCTTCAAAATAACACTACTACTACTACTATTACCTACTACTACTACTACTACCTACCATTGCTACTACATAAACCATATTTATATGTATGTACTACTCATAGAGGTCCTACAATAAAATGTAAGTGCATAATTTTTACGAACATTATATAACTACGTATACACAAGAATGTACAATTACAAAAATTTTAAAAATTGAAGTTAATTGATTTTAATTACTATCATGAACTTTTCATTAAAATTTTCTCGTATGTATGTAATTTTCAGTTACAGATGGAATGAATATACGTAAATATGGTAAATATCGTATCATCGTTTTTAACTAAAGTACAGTACGTACCTAGTTCATTGCTGATAGTATCGTAAGAATCGTTACTTGTAGGTTTATAGTAATGATATCACTCAGTACTTATAGTAATAGTAGTAAGTAGTTGTAATTGTAGTTGTAAAAATATAGTCAATTTTATAGTGTGACATTTTTGTTTAAACTCGTACACTCATACTGTATAGACGAAAAAATATCTTGAAATCTTGTTTGGTGGCTTAATTTTATATTATTCAAATTATGATTGTTGTTTTTTGTTTGTTTATTTGTTAACTTAAAAATAAGACAAATTTATATAATTTACAATGATTGATTTCTCCTTTTTCAACAAATTTTTCTATATAATACAATACAATACAATACATATTAAATTTGTATGTCATAACAATTAGGCATTTTAAATAATGATCAATCGAATAATTGATTGACGAAAAAATTGATTTGATAAATAATGAAAATAAATAGTTATGTGCATACTTATTTGTGTTAAACGTATACGTGTTATTCGTGTACGACTGTATGTGTACATATTATTCATTTAATTTTATTTATTGATGATAATATAAATTTCAAATTTTTATCTACAAAATACATACCCACATGTATTTATTATAGTACTTAGCAGTGGCGGCTCGTGACCAAAATTTATGGTGGGGCTAATGATTTCAAGAGTTTCCACTCCATCCAAGAAGTAACGCTTTTAGAGGGTTAGTCCATATTAATGATACACTTCCCCAGAATATTGTTTTTTGGAAAATAAGTTATGTATTTTGGGCTTCTTTCAAAATTTACAAACTTCATAAAAATAAAACGTTAAAAATACTTAACAAAATATTTTGATAGTAATGATAAATATCTTTAAAAAAACAACTTAACAAACGTTCGTAAACTTAAAAATATGGATTTGTATCATTTCTGTATAATCTAACATTTCATTTAAAAAAATACTCAACACTTCGATCTTTCTCTTGACCAAAAACAAATTTGCTAAAATTTGCAACATTATATTTATAATTTCTCTGCGTATTGAAATAACTGCAAAGGAATTTAGTCGACTTTAGACTCCCATTGTATTTAATTTTAGATTTTAATACTTATTAAAGTACCAAAAACCCTTTTAGATACCAAAATGCTGATAGGATTCATTTAAATATTCTTGACAATTTTTTATTTTCATTTTCATCGTTAGAAAATTTGAAAATTTCGGAAATGGAAAAACATTTCAAAACATATTATCGCTTTAAATGGCGGTTAGTTCTTTTTTGAAATATTTCTTCAAATCGAACGGGTAAGAAACACAAAATTTTTTAAAATGTTTGGCGAAAAACCTAAAATTTAAGAAATTTGTTTGGGTCTGCAACATAAAAAGATAAATTATGAACGAAACTCCTAGAACGTGTGTTTATTTGTGTTGTGATAATATCATAAATTAAATTCGATATAATTTATTCATTCGAATGGAACTAGCGTAAAACATTTTCAATCTTACATACCATTTACGCTGGTAACCAATTATGAAAATCGTAAAACGACAAAAATTGTTCAACTGGCTTTTCTCGTTATAAACGAAAAAACATTATTTTCATTTTTCTATGAGAGAAAAAAATTCCAGAGTTCAAAATTCAAGAGAAGTGTAATTATTTAAAATGAAATGATTTTCAGTCTCTAGGAAATTCGTGTCTTATCCAGTATGCAAAAAAATTGTTAAAACTCAAAAGCAAAAATGTTTGAATTGTAAAAATTATAAACTTGAAAAATTTTTTCTTAATTAAAAATTATATTGATCAAAAAGAGGAAAAAACGGAGTTAAGTTGAATTTGAAATAAGAAATTAAAATTATACTTAAATTATTACAATTTTTTTTAATTAAAAACACTTAAAATATGACGGTTTTTAATTTTTAACGGATATTTTATTCGACTTTTTTAAATATAAAACGAACAAAAATTTAAACAAACATCCTCTGGTGGATGCATTTGCTAATACGAAAACATAAGTATACATATTATATACATAGCTATATGTATAATGTATAATATCTGCCTTATCATGATATTCGAAGACGAAACGTTTCGTATCGTCTTGTTAAAAACGCGATCATGATATTCGAAACGTTCCAATTTCAAACGATTTTCATCGTCTACTCAGTCGATAGCATTTTGTTCATCGTTTACATATAAATTTATTTTTTTTTTTGGTTTTTAATAGAATTTTTTTTATTTAAAGCATATTACTAATATTTGTGAATATTAATATTAAATTAATTTTTTTAAAAAAATGGAAATTATTATTAAAAATGATAGTTCAAAACATCAACAAAATAATAGAAATGACATCGAACCCTTTTTTCTTACAACAAAATTGGAAATTGTATGAATTAAACATTAAAGCTTCGTTTTTATAAGGGATTTATATTGTACCACTATGTACCACTTAATATTCGAAACGATGAAGGTTCATAATAGCAATTTTATATCGTATCGTTTCGTTTCATCGTTTCATCGTTTCATCGTCTTCGAATATCATGATAAGGCGGTATATCTATATCATTCATACTTCATACTTTGCTTTTGAACAATTTAAACCATATTCAACATTATTCAACATAATGGACTGATGGGACTGTAAGCCGATTAGCCCCATCTCATATAAATTATTTCGTGTTTGTATTAACGCAACAATAAAAAATACATAAGACTGTTGACTGAGTAATACAATTATATTGGATTGTATAATACAATCCAATATAAACTTGCCTTGTATGTTAATAATATATATAAATATAATACATGTCAATCTTTATATAGATCAAAGAAAAGAAAGAAATGAAGGAATAGAAGATAAGCAAAGCAGTATAAATACATACATACCACCATTTACTTCACTATACCGCACAAACAATAGAAATTATGATCATTGTTTGTGCTGTAATACAAAAATGAAATACAATAACAATTCATATGAGAGGGCTAATTCATAACAGCCCGGATCGAGCACATATAAATTGTTTTTGTAAAATCAAAACTGAATGAATTAAAACGAATTATTCATTCTTCTCACAGAGTTATATGGTGAGTTCATCCGGGCTGGTAGTGAATTAGTCCGGATGAATAGACAGTCAGACAGTTTGAATGTTTGATTGAATGGTAATTGTTATTGCATGTATTTGTATTGAATGAGGTAGAAATATACATTAATACTGAGTGAAACGGAAATAGAATTATATGTATGGTTTATTCGAACTTATTTTTCATACATTTTTGTTGTACATATTTACAAAGATAATACAGTTTATGATGCTAAACCCTACATTATCTTCGATGTTTATAAATATTTTTAAAATTCAGACAGGCAGTTATAACGATTTTTTCTTATGCGTATTTTATGAAAAAATAATGTATTCGTTATACACACTTGAGTGATGTAAAATTAACTAAAGTTTTTACATATTTTTATTGAATGAATGATTATAAAAATATTATTGATGTGAAAAATAATTTTTAAATTTATTTATTGGTATTTATAAGATTGAAAATACGATAATCTTGGTGGGGCTGAGCCCTCCTAGCCCTATACGAGGAGCCGCCTCTAGTACTTAGTACAAAACTATCAAATTCGATTCGATAAAAATCAAAAATAATAATTTATCAGTTTTCAAATTACATAATACCACATAATACATGGGTGGTCTGAAAAGTTTCTAGCCCCTCGACAAATATAGATGACATTTCTCATCGAACTCATTTTGGTATACGATTATGGTACATGCCTTGCAAGATGATTGCAGAAATTGTCGCTCATTTGTTGTTTGACTGATAGTCATTTGTACTACTCAGTATCAATGATTTTCTAAAAATGAAGAAAAAATCGAAAATGGCGATAATTCATGAACTCGTGAACATCCACTCCACCCCACCGTATTCACCACTAAATTTGGTACTTAACAATTTTTTCCTGTTTGCCAGACTCGAAAATTTAGCTCGGATGACAGAAGTTTTAATCAAATGAAGTCATCGTATTAGTAGAAGCATACTTCGTGGAGAGAGGTTAAACAGATGGGAGTATAGTTGAGAAATTTGTGTGTGTAGACCTAAAAGGAGACAATCTTAAAAAATTGATTCAAAAATTCGAGCGAAAAAGTTTCTGAGTTAGATGATAAACTTTTCAGACGACCCTTGTATAATACATTACTAGAAATTCAATACATAATAAAAATTATATTTTAAAATACATAATATCCTTTTTGTAAATTTTTTATTTTTATTCATTTTGAGATGAAAACAACACTGACAATAAATAACAAGAAATTTATTCGAAATTCGAATACATTTCTACTCAATTGTATGAATTATTATTTTCAAATCTTTAGGTACAAATCGATAATTTTTTAACATCAAAATAATGCAATTTTTTTCTTATAAATTTTATTTGTAAATAATGTACAAATGTATGTAGGTAATATAAGTAAGTGTATACTGCATACTGTATATCTAGATCAATTTTAAAGAAAATTGAATGATTATTATCGAATAATAAATCGAATTCGAATTTATCATTAGTAGTAGTACTCACGATGTGTGGAAGTGAATCGAAATTGTGGAAATAGTAGAAGAATGGAGAAAATCGAGTTAAAATTTACGACGTCGAAAATATTTAATATGAGTTTGACAGTTCTCTATTCTTCTATGATTTCCATGAGTTAAAGCATGTTTTTTTTCGAGAAATGGAAAAGTAGGAAAACATCAGCTAATTTGTAGCAAGGAAGTTTAAAAATATCTGACAGTTTCAAATTTTTCAAATTTTTCCACTTCGATTTCTACATTTTCGAAAATGGTCTTTCATGGTTTGATTCACTTCGATGTTTTCCAAATTCCACAATTTCAACTTCTACAGACATCGTGAGTACTGCTAGTGTAAGAACATTTAATCATTTATTTGAAATTTGAATATTATGTATACACGTAACCATGTAAATAAGTGTATAGAAAAATGTCATATTATGTACATACGTACATACAAGTGTGTCTGTGTATTATATTATGTTATTTATGTGTGATGAATTTAAATCATTACTTTATATTTTTTAGAATAATTTTACAATTCAGTTTATAATAAACGAGTATACGAGTACTTTCGTATGTTTGTATACAGTATAAATAATGGAAGAATCCCATTCACTTAACGGATCATATTTCTATATTTTTATCCTTTATGAATCCAGTACATAGAAACGTACATGAATGTTAAGATTTCTTATAATCTTATATGATCGTGTAGTATTATAAACGAAAATACATAATGGATATTATTTAATATAAGCACATCCATCGAAATTAAATTGCATCCACTTCATATTATAGTATGTATTTTATTTAAAAAAAAGGTAAAAATTATACACAAAAACTACTATCGTCATCTTCATTATGTGGGCGCAACAACTCCTTCCTGAACAGCCTATAGACCTACATATCTACTATAATCCACTTTGTCTTGCACTCCCGAAAATTCTCTACTACTCTCTACTCTCTACTCATACTCTGTAGATGTAAAACTTGGTTCTTCAAGCAGTCAAAATAAAAGAAAACTTCAAAGATTCGTTAAATAGATGTTTTGCGAATCATCTTAAAGACAGATGGACTCACATTATCTCAACTCAAATCATAAATTGTCCGGAGTCATTAGGCAACGTGAGATTGAAAAGGAAAAAATGAACTAAAAATTTGGGTACACATTTCGAGATATGTTACGACGTTTTTGGCGTGGAATCCACAGGTTAAGAGAAAGAGAGGCAAAAGTCGTACAAGAAACACATAAAAAAGAACAGAGAACCTTAAAGGACACTGGTATTGTAGAATGGAGAGAAATGAGAGAGAAAACGATATATAGGACGAAATAAAAAAAAAATTATATAAAGTCTATATTGCTGAGGGAATACGGTCATCATTACCTTGTAGCTTGCACTTACAATATTTTGTGAATTACGAATCACACAGAGAAAGAGAAACAATCTCAGTTATATGGTAGATCTTAAAGTGATTTAAAAATTAAGCAAATATCTACAAGTAAATAACGTGGATGTGTTTTTTTTTTCAATTAAATGACAATATAACAGGCTAAAATTGTATAATAAACATTAATAAAACATTAATTTATTTTCAAATTTAGAAAATTGTTAACTTCATAGGGGATCCAATTGAATTTCGATGACTGTATTTGCAAAATATAATATTTTCTAAATTGTAATACTTACGTACATATATGCAATTTAATCTAAAAAGCAATGCATATCATCATGAATTTTGTAATCTAAATATACTCTCTTGCTATTACTGCTATTACGGACTATGTACGTACTTGCTTTTAATAAATGTGCATACATACGCGTATACGTATTACTTACACAATGTAGCTATACATGATTTCATATTAATATATGTAAATTTTTCACATTTTATCGTATACTTATTCGAATTTAATCTTTCTTTTGGGATCGATTAACCAGCCAACCATCCATCTATGTATCCATCCATCCATCCATCCATCTTTTTATAAGATAAATGATAAAAAAAAATTCTATTTTATAATCATTCATTATTTTAATTTTAAATTCTAGGTATATTTTTGTTATATTTTTCTTGTTAATTTTCAAATAATAACAGAGTCAGAGATATGTATTACAATAAGCATATCCCTTCGGGTCGTATTCACCAACCAAGATTGTCTTTTATCTGAGATAAAAAAATTAAAAATCTAATCAAAGGCGAAAATGTAATTAGATTTATAAAGGACCGTCCAGAGAATAAGATGATTGGGATAACTTATAAGAATGCCCACAAACAGAGCTACAAAGAAGGAAACAGAGAAGGCCAAGAAAAATATGGTTGGACGCGATAGAAGAAGATCTTAGCAAAAATGAACATCAAAAATTATGCGATGGTAGCCCAGGATAGAATAGAATAGAGACGACTTATAAGAGAATCTTTGACTCATTGTGGGCTGAAAAGCTGAGGAAGAAAAGGAAGAAGAAGAAGATTAAAAGCAACAGCACATCACTCACATAATATAATTATCACATCAACTGATGTTTTCAGCACTCCGAAAATAAATGTTATCTCGGTTAACCAATAAGCTGGAATTAAGCCCGGCTAAAATATATCCGACGGATCATTTTGGCTGGTGAATACGATCCTAAGGTATAAAAATTCAAATTTTCGTTTTTATTTTATAATTTTGTTTTTTTCTTTATAAGTTTCAAAATTCAAGTTAAGAGAAAAATTTAAACTTTAAAATAACAAAACTATACCCATTTAATAATGAAAAATTCTAAAAAAAATTTATATAAATTTTAATATAACTATACTTGGTATCGTACATAATATATGAGTATATGTATGATAATGAAGTCGCTTTTAAATATTCAAATTTATAGATGCTTACGTATATAGTACATAATAAATAAAGGTACAGCACATGTAGATGTATCCGAATTCGAATATAATACACGAAGAAAGTTATCTACTTAATTATTATTTTATAATAATAGGTTGGTATCTATCTTCTGTGGTTAATGATAAGGAAAGATTGTAAAATATCTAGCTACATTATATACTATGTTATTAGGTAATATGTATATATATATATATATAAATCTTCCATTTGTAAGAACATAAATTAACTTTAAGTTTTCAGTATCATACATCGTACCTACATACATATACGTATATGCTGAGATGTAGGTATAATATCATTTTTGTATACCCAAGTGAATTGACTACCCAATGTATAATCGCCAAAATTGAGAAAAAAAAATAAAGTTTAAAGTATAAAACTCCAAAATACATATTATATTCGAGGGACATTAAAAACATAATCCAGAACAAAAAATTAATGTGTGATTATCAAAAAAAAAAAAATAAAATAGTATACCCACTGGACCCACCCACCGTGTATGGATCTAATATTGTTTTGAAGTTTCAAATATACAAAATGTAAATATAATGTGATACCTAGAAAGGTCAATAAATGCATAATAATAATAAACCGCAAAATTTAAAACTATATATAAAAAAATTAAATGAATAACAAACAAAATACCTATTAGAAAATTTTGACATTATAATTTCTATACTTATTCACCTTCACGGTGGTTAGTTATTAGATGTGGAGAAATTATGGTTTATAAATACATATATCTAAATGTGTCTATAGTCTACATACATACGTATGTACTTGTTTAGGTATAGGTATCGATTTCAAATTAGTAACGAACGATAGACATAACAAAACATCAAACCTCAACCTCAACAAGATAAGTATAAATGTCGGATACACATACCATACAGTGGTGAACAAAACAAAAATGCAACTGAATAAAACTGTCAAAAGTAATATTGTTGTACACAATCTTTTTAAGAAAACGTTAAAAAAAAGAAAACATCGGAAAATTAATTAAAAATATCATTCAACTCTTGTTTTGAAAATATATCTTAATGAAAATTCTAGAATTGGAGAAACCAAATTTGTTGCTAATGGGGGAAATAATTTTATAATATGCAAAATGTATTCAATTTTTAGTAGTTTTTTGTTCGTTTTGTTTGAAATAAGTAACAATTAAGTGCAAATTACTGATGTTCCAGTATCTGTGAATTAAATTCATCTTCATATTTTTTTTCCTTTCACACATATAAACGATCTAGATCTCTTGTCATTATATTGAGTTGACACTTGTCAAAAGTCATTGATTTCTATTAATCAAAAATGAGTATTTTTCTGTTATTTTAGCTTAGAATTGCACTTCTCATTATTGAAATAAGCAACTAAAATCTAGAAAAGGATCACCGAAAAAAGTTTAAATATTTTCATGATTTTCTAATATTTGTAAAAAACTAAAATTCATTCGGTACTACAGTTTGATTATGTTTTGTTGCAATTAATTTGTTCATCACTGTATATACCTCCTATACTGTCTAGCCTATACTATTTGCACTACATACTACAATGTTGTGTCTTGTGTGTTTATGTTTATATTCATAGCGTACATGTTCAGATAAAATATTCGCATATTGGATATTATGTATACTTATGTAGATTTTATGGTTTTGCATATACATATATGAATTTTTTACTTTTAAAATAAATTTATACTGATTTGCATTTAATGTAATGTACGGTGAGTATATGACATGTCGTATAACATTTAACGTCCATTCATATTATAATGTATGAGTATACGTAATACTATTTTTATCTTTGTGAATATATTTTATTTTGTGAAATTATCTGACTGCTATAATCTATTTTGCTTATATATATATAGACTTGAGGCTACTGTTTTTCTGTATACATACCATTATTATATGCACACAATATCGTATTGTCTGTATGTGTGTATGAGTCTATAGTGCAATTTATACAAAACATTTTTCATCACAATTTTTATCTTTACGAGGATATGCGATTGTATTACTACATATTTTGCTTTTTATTATAATCGTAGCTGAGCTGTGTTGATTTCATTTGTTATCTATGAAAATATTGTGAAAAATAAAAACAAAAAATTGATACAAAGTTTATAATTCTGTAACTAAACTAACATGACATTGTGTACTATAAATATGTACTCTAATATTGTACACACATAAATGTCTATCAAAAGTAACATAAAAATTCATCTGTAGGGTGATTCAATTGAATCTACTTTTTTTTTGAGTAAGAATTTTATGCCAGATTTTAACAATGAATGAGTCGTCTCAAACTGTTATGGTATTTTTGTTCAGTATTGTTTGAGATTTTATCATGGAAAGTCTTAGCCAGGAACTGTGTTTAGAAATTATTCAACTTTTACCAGAGAAATATTCATTTCTTGAAAAGCTCTAAGAAGGTCCAAAATTTTGTTCATCGATGGAATAATATCGGAATAGCTTTCCACTTTGAACGAATTAACTTGCTGTCTAGATCGTGTCAAATCACACTTCTTTGAGCTGAACTTTTTCTTTTGGGACTACATACATACATACATACATAAAGTTCAAAGATTATGTGGAAAAGCTGGTTACGATTAAAGAGTTGTAAGTCTATATTACTGGCCTGGCATCATTGGTCAAATAAAATACCATTCGAAGTGCTCTCGAATGCATCGTTCAAAATCGAAACTTCAGAATGCGGATAATGTAATGTCAGCCGCAGTTACGATCAACATTTGAAATAATAATATTCTTTACCTGCAAATGAATCACCCGATACGTGCTCATATAATTACTTACGAAGGTATAACTACGTACGTAATACTTCCAAAGTTATTTAATTCATCGCAAGCCAACATAATAAGTTACTCGTTACTCATACTATACTCAAAATAAAATATGATAATGATAAAATGATGATGATTATGATGACGATGGTGATGTTTATGATACACATGGACGATTTTTTGAAAAGTTTTTGATTTAATAATTCTTCTCTTTACGTATACATAATCGCAAACATAATGCATACGATAAAGTGTTATACCTATAGAATCTAGAAATTTTATATTTTATAATTTATTTCAAGCATAAATATACGTTCTCGAACATATACTTAATTATCTAATACTAAAAGTACTTAATAGTACGTGTACTGCATACATACATATAGTTATGTACTCGTATTTATTTATTTCACGTTTTTAACTCTCTCTTATAATATTTATTTTTTGTTTTTATAACACGGAAATGATGACATTTAGATTAAATTACATCATTTTAAAGAATATATATTGTTCATTATATGGATAAAGGTAATGAAAATTGAAAGAAGATGAAATGAAATGTTTTTTTTAAAAAAAAAAAACATGAAAGGAAAAAATATCACAAAAACAATAGAAATTTTATAACATGTTATGTTACAGATAGTAATATAAACAACGAACGTATGCATATAGTCTTGATAGAGAACAGTTGCTTATATACGTATACAAGAATACTCATACGAGAAGTAATAATGAACAATTAAGTTGAAATTATTTTATAAAATTTGAAAATAATTGACTGTTAATTTTCAGAATTTTTTGAACGAAATTTAATGATGCATTGTAAGAAAATAATGTATGAAATAATGAAAATTTTTTAATTAAAAATAATTTATAAAAATTAACTCGAATAATTACGAAAGAATTTATGTTCCATATGAGTAGGGAGGCAATATTAAAGTTTCTCTTTGAGGGAGTTTTAAAAGTGGGCTGAATAGGCATAAGGAAATTTGTCACACACATCCGATCGATACAAAGTGCCCTAATACTTCTATCCTTGATAAGAAATGAATTGAAGATAATAATAATAATAATTGGGTTCTTCCCATCTATAGTCATTGTCTATTTAGATACGATCAAAGTATAATAAGTAACTGGAGCAAAATAATTTGAAGATTATTCCCAAAACTAAACCAAAAATCTCAAAGCATATTATAATATGCATTTTGAAAGAGACTATATACGCTCTACTGGTTTTGAAGAGGAGGATCCAAATCATTTGGATCGAATATGATCCCAAAAGCAAAACAGATATGGCAATCGCCTCCTAGAGACATCCTCAAGCAAAATATAAGAATTATTTCTAATCTAAATATTGGAGAGATGAGATACATATAAAATATATTTTAAGATTAAAGTATTTTTATAATAATCTAATCAGATCTAATTACATATATACAAATTATGTACAAATAGGGATTGGGATTCAAGCCATAGGTTATTAAATTGAAATGCATGTTACAGTCAATTTTTATATTTTTTATTTTCAATTTACACATGTGTTTATAACCTTCCCAAAATACACATGCATAGTTCTTACTGTGTTTCTTAGAACACTTTCATATATACATAATATCTACATTTCATTCTTAACAATATTTTTTTTTACAATAATTTCTTTTGAATTATAATGAAACGATTCAAAAATAAGAAATTCTTAACTGTGGCATACCATAATTATTATAATTAGGACGTGAATTAAATTTTTAATTATCTGTTCGGTGCATAGATTCCTCATACCTATTATTCCATATCATATATTATGTGGTAATTTCATTTTTTTTTTGTTTTTCTTTCTGTTAAAAACAATAACGATGATTAAAAATTAAAGAAAGTATACGAATAATATTTTCTTTATTTCTTATTTCCTTTAATTGTTTCTTTTGATGAATACAATTTAATTATTTATAAGAAGCCGCGGTGTTATATCAAAGTGATAAAAATAATTGAATTACGACTGAAATGTACTTAAATATTTATGTACCTATATACGAACGTATATACGTAAGGTATATTGAAAAAAATGAAACGTTACAATGAACCATAGAATTGTAGACGAATATTGTAATAAATGTGCACATGCTTGTAAAAGGTATCTGATTGACATTAAAATTCATACAGGTTAGGTTTAATGTACATATTATTTATCTGCTCTTTGTCTATACAATTTGTTCACTAATTTCTTTTCGTAAAAAAAAAAAAATTATATCTAAATATTTGCGTTTGTCTTCAAGGTCATACAGTATACAAAAATATTGAAATAAAGTCATTTCATTCACGATTTCTATGATAGAAAAAAATATTTAAATCAAAATTGAGTAATGTACTATACTCGTATCTTTAAAGTAAAAAGAAAAAAAAAATTGAAAAAAAAAATATAGTTTAAAAGGTTATCAATTTTATAATCGAAATAATAATGTATGCACTCATTATATTTAAATGTGTGTGGTATTTTTGTATCTAAAAATATACAATGTCTTTGTCGCTATACTCAAATCCAAATCAGTAGCATTATTACCTATCCGAGTACATATATTCATAGTCCTTTTATAAATATTTTTTATTGAAAATCTGTAAATAAATTTACACAATTGATATTATACTCTTTTATTTATTTATTTATTTATTTTTTCACTTGTTTAGTAAAAGTATTAAAAAAAAAAATAATACCCTTGACACACCACACCGATCGTCATTATGGTGTCACTGATCGTCATTAACTATTATTAAGGCGAAAACGCAGTCTACTGTGAACGAAATATGGCATCTATATTCTGATCGTATGATTAGCAAATCGTACAAACATTGCGAGAACTTGCTAGCAAGATCACAGAACAGATACCAGTATACAATATAAATTAAATTAAGAAACAACTTTTTGAGATGACAACTGAAAAATGACAAAATACAATTTTCAATATAAAATCATAGATGGTGTTTCATCGTCAGTATCTGAATAAAATGATTTCAATATTCTCGTCACTTTGAACCATCATTAGGATGATTGGTTTTTATAGTCTTTAGCTCAGTATGTTGGGCAGAAGAAATTGGTTAAAGAAATTTTGTGGTATACATTTTTGGTAAAGTATTTTTGACAACCGATGATAACCATCATTATGACGGTATGTCTGTCAATGCTATAATACATATATATTCTTGCAGATTATAGCAAATAATGTGCGAATTGTATTTGATATAATCATGAAAATATATTCATATACTGTTAATCCATATTACAATGAATTTATGTAGTTATTCATGTATGTATGTACGTGTATATCGATATTATTTTTTTGATTGTTAAGTCTACTACTTGTATGTAGCCAAAAAATTTAAATGATAATAACAATAACAATGAAAATATCATACAAAATCGATTGTATTGTGTGAGGTATTTTGTGATTATTTAACATACAAAAGATGTGTGTACGTGTGTGTTCAATTATTAAAAAATTGTTTTCAATTTTTCATATACACAAATCTAAATATAAATATGTACATATACACATAACATGTATGTAGGTATTTTTGTATAAAACATGCACATACATATTCTTTGATCGTATTTTACACATATGCAATCATATGCAACATTTATAGAGTAAGAGAATACATATTTATTATATTTTTTGGAATTATTTTATTTTTAAATTTTATTTTTATTATTATTCCTTAGCCTTACAAACTTTTATCATGCATATTTTTATTTTTTATTTTTTTTTCAGTTACCACATTAATCCCCAAACTTAAAGGTGAACAAAAAACTTTTAAAGTCGTATTCACCAACCGAGACTATCCGTCGAATATATTTTAGTCGGATATAATTTCAGCTTATTCGTTTATCTAGATCAAATTTGTTTTCGGAATTCATTTTTGGAGTGTCAAACATGTTAGCTGATTACGAAAAGTTAGTATTTTTGTATTACAAAATGAAAAAGAGATAATGTAACGTGATAATTGTAAGTGCTGTCCTGTTGCTGTTATAATAACAAGGTTATGTTCAAACGATATTTATGGTACTTTGTACCATTCCGATCTTGTCTCAAAAATATTCGAATAGAGTATAGCCGAGATTGATGAATACAATTTATCTCAGATGAAAGATAATCTTTGTGGGTGAATAAGACCCTTAAACATTTTTTAACTTAATTTTTACATAAGAAATCAGTTTTCTTTTCAGTTTTTGCAATATTGTGGTTCTGTACATGTATTACGTGTAACTGCATACGAGAAGAAAAGGATTTATAAATATAATCGACAACATGTTTGTAATATGTTAAGTCGAATTTGATATTTTTTTTTTGTTATATTTTTTTATTATTATGATGATGATGTGCAGTATATAAATAATGTAATGGAGGTGTTAAAACACACTGATGCATGTTTAAAGTTACATATAGGTAGCCAACAATTTACAATCAAAACAAAAGCAATGAAAAATAAAATAAATTTAGAAAAAAAATATAAACTAGAAGGAGAATAATAGCTAAAAATAATATTGGCACACATTAAATATTCGCTGGTAGCTGGTAGTATAAAAAAAACTAACACACATCATTCACTTATCTTTTATGTATACATGTAAGTAAATGTGTGGAGATATAAAGTACGGTATACATATGTATACCCGTGCTATTTGTACAGGAAAATCAATCCTATTTGAAATTCATGACAACGTTTATCGACTTTAAAAAAGCCGGTAAAGGTTGGAAAACAAAAACACACACACAATATTGTAATTTAAAAAATAATTTTTTACCTTTTGTCAGTATATATCCATTCATATACATATTTAAATATCAATATGAGTATGAATGAATTTGGATGTATGCATGTAAGTAACATATTTGAATGGAAATAGCAGACATTTTTTTTTAGACATATGAGTATATCCTACAATGCTACACTATTTGTATAAAAGCACGTACATACTATAAATAATTTTATGCAAAATTATTGTTTCTTTTCATTTTCTTGTAATAAAGACAAAAGCAATGAAAAAAAAAATTATTAAAAAATCATATTAAGAAAAATAAAATCCTTTAAAAAATAAAAGTAGCAGTAGCAAGAATATGAAAAAAGAAAAAAAAAGAAAAAACAAAACAATTACCGTAAAAATTTCAGACAATCGCATTATTCAGCGGTACTGCGAGTAAATACAAATTGAATAATGATTCAAATTCAAATTAAAGACAAAATAATACGAATATCAACGTAGAATGGAAGGAAATGATAATATTGACGATACGCATTCATATAAAAGTTTACGTACATCTTATTATTAACGCACTGCGGACTGCAAGTGGAAAGAAAGAGGATACCATGCAACACTCTTTGGTATACATTTTAAATACTAATATAACCGGGCTTAAATCATTCGTACCCGAACGTTTGATTGAATTACTTTGTTATCTATGGGCAACAAATAAGTTCGAGTAAACGGAGCACTAAGATTAGATATTAAAATACAATGAACAGCTCTGCTTAAGTGCACGCACATGTCCAGGGTTTGTGTCCAGACTACTTATATAAAATTGAGAAGGCATTTTGTCTCAATGAAAAATTTTTAATTATTAGAAAAGTTCATCTATTTGTTGATTAGCGCGCATTCGAGAGGTCCAATTTTCATTACTCTAGCTCGTAGATAAGCTGAATTTAAGCGAAATCATGGGTTAGACTGATTTTAAGGGTACCGGTCGTTTTGGAAACCCCACAATAAAAAGTCTAACAGGGTCAAATCGCACAATCTTGAGTCTCGACGGTCAGTTAACGTCGCCTCCAGAATGTCTATTCTATGGCATTCAAACATGAAAATTAACAACAAATAAAACAAAATGATCGTCATGAACTGTCAAAATCTAGCCTTACATATTGGAAAACCCTTCATATAAGATAGGAAATAAAAGTTATTAGATTTTTGTTACATTTTATACAGGCAAACTAGTTTACAAATTAATAAATTTGCCATAAATATGTACAATTGATATGTAGATATCTTTTAAACTCTATTTGAATTCATGTATTTTTGTGTATATTCGTACTCGTATAAATGTTCTCAACATTATATGTATTAAATCATGTGATATCTATATTTCATAGATCTATGCACATGTACAACAAACAATATAATGTATTTAATTCATTTTTTTTCTTTTCTGTAGTTTTAATAATGTAAATTTTGTCCTCGTTTCATATGAGTAACATGTAGTTTTCCTGATAAAATATTGCTTTTTATTTTAATAATTATTTCAATTTGTATTTGTTTTTATTTTTTTTTCTTTTTCTAGTTTGATTAAAAATGTGTGAACATTCTCGAGGTATAGAAGAAGTATATGGTCACATTTACAAATTTTCTAAATTATTTTCAAATATTTTTCAAAACATAAAAAAAAATGAAACAAATAAATACATATGAGTAAATTTGTATTTACGTTATTTATTACATAGAATTATGTCCATTATGTCATTTTCTATTATCTAAATAACAAAAATTTACATTTTTGTGCTCATGTGTATGTATACGTTACATACATATGTCCCGAGATAATATACGTTATCTGCTGGAACAGAATATGTAGCTGTAGTTACGGCTGACACATGTAGCAAAGTGTGCAGCTGCTGCTTGTCTTTAAAAATTTTTTAATTTACAGCACTAAAGATTGACATTTCAGTTTTTGTGATTGAAATAAGGCGCCGCCATTATGAGTTGGACAGATGTAAAAAAATTAATTAACAGGTAAACCACTTAATTGATCACTCATTTTGACAGTTTTGAATCATCTACATTCTACATTAGTCAGCAGTACATTTTGTTTGTTACAACCGCATTCAGCACTTCAGAATATACATACTACGTGCAATGCTACATGCTTTAGCCGTAACTATAGCTGTACATTCTGCTCCAGCAGTATGGGTACACGACGAGTACATAATGAGCATGTGTAATGAATGCTTTTATCAGGAATATTTATATATAAATTCATACAAAAATATTTCAATTTAATGAATTACATTTTTTTTATTTTTTTCAAAAATTGCTTGCACATATGTGCAGATATGTATTTTGTGTTTTAATTTTGAAAATGAATTTTCCAATTTTCAAACATTTGCAAAATTTATTAGTTAAAATTCCAACATTACATAAATATGCTATAATTTTGGTATACGTAGACGTATATATATCGTGTAATAATTGGTGATTATTTGTTTCAATTGCATTCATTTTTGTATAAATAATGTCGATATGTAATATACGATACGATGACTATTTACATACATACATATTTGTGTTTGGACATAGGCATTTACATATTTTCATAAAATTAAAATTTTCCCATGAACATTTTTTATTTATTTTGTTTTTATCGTTATTTTTAATTTTAACATTTTAATATATTTTGTTTAATGTATGCATATATGTACACATTTATTTTTAGGTACATACGATATGTATATGTCGTACTATTAATTATTACTTCTTATATAGATAAACACATTTATCATAAAAATTTTGAATGTTGTATCTCATAAATGTGTGCATAATATTCATACTTTACTCAGATTTTATACATTATTTGAGTCGTTGAAAATTGAATGAATTTTTATACTTTATACATACATATGTATGTAAATAAATGTATTCATATAGTAAAGGTATAAATACTGTTGTATTCTGTGTGTATACATGATAGTTATATAGAAGAGCCAGTATAAAATTATTGTATCTTTTGATCAAGTGCATTTGATATGTGTATAGTGATTGCATTTTTGATATACATAATTGTTCATTTACATAATTATAGCAGATTTTACATAGATGCATGTACATTATATATATATATATATAAATATATATATATATATATATATGTATATATATATATATGTATTCGTATTTTAAATGTATACCAGGTATGTAAGTACATAAAGATTACCTATATACAGTCACCATGAATCGCGATAAATCCCATCCATTATGTGAATATAAAACAATCTATACTTATGTATACCTATACATTATGTATGTTAGTTATTTGTACATGTACATAATTTTATATTGTAAATATTTTATATATAATCGAGAGAAGTTCTCATATTTTCATTCGTGTCAATTTAAATTAAACTTTTAATTCCATTTGAAGTTCAATGAATGCCACCGAGAAATATTTACATGATTTTTTTTTAATCTTCTTATGTACATAACTTTTTATTACAAACTACTGTCCATATAATATGTACATATATGCATCATGGAACATACAAGAGAATACATATAAAATGCATTACGAAGTAGTGTACGTACACATATAAAAATATTTATGAGTACACGTATTTAAGTAATAGCATATATAACTACCTATTTAGTAATTTTATTTAAGTTTTTTTTGTAAATATACATACTTTTATATATACATATATGTTAAGTTTTTTTTTATGCTGGTTTTCATTTTTATTTATTTATTTATTTTGTTTTTTTTTTTCATTTTCATTTTTATTAAGTTGTAAAATGTTCAATTGAGGGTATATCAAAATCGATTTCTTTATTATTATTATTACATATTATACTTTACTGTTCATTTTTACATTGTTAAATGTTTATATCAGTAGCAGATAAGTATGTAAGATGCACATTTACTGTATTTGCACGCGTATATATGTGTAAGTATGTGTATTATCAACGTCAACATTACTCAACATTGTCACCAGTATCATCATCATAATCATCATCGTCATCATCAGGAATATTACTTATCAACAACAGCAAAATCGTAGGATCGTATTCACCAACCGAGATTATCCGTCGACTATTATATTTTAAACGGGCACGTATAAATTTCAGCTTATTCATAAATCTCGATAAAACTTGTTTTCGGAATTCATTTTCGGAGTGTCAAATATGTCAGCTGATTACGAAAAGTTAGTTTATTTTTATTACAAAATGAAAAAGAGTTTATGAAGGTGGTGTGATTATATATGAGTTGTATGTGTTGTTGCTGTTAATAACAAGGTTATGTTCAAACGATATAAATATACTACCATATCAAGGTTGCCTTAAAAATATCAGAATGGTGTATATTCTTGGTTGGTGGATACGATCCATAGTATCGTCATCATCGATGTTGTTTGTTATCATGGTTATTATCGTAATTGTCATTTTATGTTTGTCATCTTTGTATGCTCTTTTGTTTTTAATCAAAAATATGCACACATATACGTATACATAATTATCCATATATCGTACACGTATTTAAGCTGTGTTACACAATTATATATATATAAATAAAATTTATAGATAAATATACCCGCGTACTTGTAGTATACATACATCCAGAACAAGTGCCACGATTCATTTTTATTTTATAAAAAAGTTTTTGAACAAAAAGAAAAAAATTAAAATAAAAATTCAACAACTCCAGAAAATTCAGAGAAAGAAGAATAAAAAATAAAAAATAATAAATTTTTACATAAAGTTTTTTGATATTTATAACAACTACAAACAGACATATTTGCGAGCATATAATTGCGAGTCATATATATTGTGCTGAACAGAATGCTTATAAAGTTTGTTCCAATACATATTTTAAATTGATGATGGAAGTGCACTAATCGTACATATGAGTATTGTACATATTTATGAATTTATTTAGTTATTATTTATGTTCATTTTCTGTATATGTATTTATATTCAGATTCACTACCAATGGAATAAAAGAATTAAAAAAATTTTCGGAAGAAAATGAAAGAAATAAATTTTGAAAAAATATATTCTGTCATAAGTTAGCTATTTCATCATTGCATTATAGCAGAAAAAAAATGTACAACATGTGTATAAATAAATACAGTAATATCCTTGGACAATATAATTTAAGGATTTTAATTGATCTTTTTTTCATTTTTTCTATTCTTATTCTCTATCTCTGTGTATACATTTTCAAACATATTTTTTAATTACAATTTTCATTTTTCATTTAAGTTATATATTTATTTATTTTTATTTAAGTTTGTTTCATATAAAAGTTTTCTGATAGTTTTTGTCTAGCCATTAAAATAATTATATTATCAAATATTTGTCTACATACATATAGTGGTGAACAAAACATATATGTATATTCAACTGAAACTGAAACTGTCAAGAAAAAAAAAACACAAAAAAAAAAAAAAACATCAAAAAGTTATATAAATTTACTCATGAAATTTCAACCATTTTATTTCGAACGAAAAATTCCAAAATGATAGAAGCGAATTTGCTGTAAAATGGATTTAATATTTTGCAATTACTTATGTTGAGATTAAATCAATCATTATAGTTTTCTTGTTCGAAATCAGTAATAATTTCGTGAATTTACTGATATTTCAGAATCAGTTTCAAATGCAATTGATTTTCTCAGTTTTCTCTTTTAAATTCATATAAATGATCTACTATACTTATCTCCAATCATAGTTGACATTGACACTTGTCTAAAGTCAAATTTATGTCGATGAAAATGAATAATTGTAGTCACTGTATTTTATAGCCAAACCATGACCAGCTTATAGAACAAATTTTTTTTAATTGTATAAAATGATTGATTATCTCTCTCACTTTCCCTCTTTTTCTCTCTCCACTTACCCTCTCTTTCTTTCTCTCTTTCTCTTTCTCTCTCTTAAATGAAGACCACTAAATCTAAACAAGTAAGATGTGCGTTGCATTGAATAAGCTTACAAAGTATACTTTTTATTTTTGAAATAAATAATTAAAATCTTGAACATGATTTACAAAAAGGATCAGTGAAGAAAATTCACAAATTTCCATAAATTTTTTCATTCGACTAAACTATACTACAGTTTACTTCTATTATTGTTGCAAATATTTTGTTAATAACTGTACGTATGTATATGTGCGTTGGTACGTACTCTTATGTGTGTTATTTATATAAAATCATTTTATTTAATATAAGCTAAATAATTTGATCCAATGTAATTGTACTCTTTATTGCTGTTGATAGTTGAAACTCATATAATATCCTTTTTCTAAGTACGTAATATATGTATACTATATATGGAATCTACACATATTATTACATTTAAACTTGTATTGCTTATATAAAAGTTCATATGTGAAAATTTTAAATCTAAGAATGTTTACAGAAATATGAACAAGAATAATCTATGAATGAAAATGAGAAATACCAACAACAACAACAACATTAACAACAATAATAGTAACAACAAAAAATAAATCTTAGCATTGAAATTCAAAGCGAAATAAAATTTTATAAAACAGTCAGTTTACATCTACAAATACGTGTGCATCTATATGCTCGTATACAATATAGTATATGCATACATAACATTATAATAGTGTTTTGCTTTTTAATGCATTTCCTTCCGTTCCTTTACTTTTTTGAATAATACAAATTTTTTTATCCTCTGACAATAAACAAAAGGAGAAGAAGAACAAAAACAAAGTATTTGTGAAAATTCATCATTATCATATTTTATGTTTGTATTTATTCACATCCTTTTTGCATCTTTAAACACATGCACATATATAATATTTTACACTATATAATTTTATGTACACACATATACACTTATAGTTATTTATATCGTTATTATTATTTGTGTATTTTTATGATGCTTTATTCTCCCATGAAAATTTAATAAAGTTTTTAAATGAAAATACAAAAATATAAAATGAACGACATCATGACTTTGATTTTCAGAAAACTTAAAAAACAAAAAAAAAAAAAAATAAAATCAAAAATAGAAAATATAAAGAAAAATATAAGAATCTGTAAAACACGCATGAATTTATGTTTTTATGTACCTATCAAAAATATTATTGTTAATGGAAATTCTCATATATATACATACATACATCTCCTTATTTTTCATTACCATTTTATGAAAATTTTCCTATACTTTGGTATAGACTTATGCTGCATCCTGTATTTTTGTGTGTACTTTTCTTTTAGTTTTCTCTACTATTATTATTATTATCATCATCGTTTTATTGGCATCATCAGATTTATGAATTCATATCCGCTGTATATATGCATGTGTGTATGTGTTGTAGTGTACATTATAAAATTTGAATAAAAGTAAAGTTTAAAATAAAATTTTTTTTTTTTTAATTTTACTTAATGAAAATACGAAATCCTTGTAGATAGTATATTGTGTTCCCATCAAGGATTTTATTTTGTTAAAAATTCTGAACAAAATATTGCATGTATAGTATGTGAATATTGCACCATAAACAAAATACAATGAAAAATTCTATGTCATTATTATTTAAAGTAAACTTCCCTCATAGCATATACAGAAGAAAAAAAAAGAAATATAGAGAAATGAAACGATAAAGTGGAGGAGAAAGAAAGAGGAAGATTTATAAAGATATGAAAAAGAAAACAAAAATAAAATGTTTATGCAAATTCACATTCAATTTAGCACATCACATACGTGTGTATGTATAGTGTACATGATTTCCAAATAATAACTTAGCAAATATTGTTAAGGATAATATGAAATATTTATGGGAAAATAATTTTTGTTTGTTCGTTTACTTATTTAAAATATAAAAAGTTTAGTTTGGAAAGGAGAGGGATCGAAAGAAAAAAGAAAAGAGATTTTGTATATATATATCTGTAGATATAGGTTAAGCTTTATTGGGTAGGGAAAGAGCGGAGATGAGTGACGTCTTTGTATTTCTTTTTAGAGACAGGTTAAGATGAACTGCGGAATAATATCAGACAACTGAAAGTCACCTAAGATTTACTGTGCACGTTTGTAGTTGTATACCTCTCTTATTCTCACATAAATATTTCGAAGGAAGATATGTAAGACATTTTTCGGAGTTGTGAAATCAGATACTTCAGCAGAGAGTTACTTTAAATATTTAACAAAAAAAAATCTTGGAAACTTAGTATTTTATTTCTTCATCTACCAAACTTTTGACAGATCTCACAAATAAGTGTACCTACCTAGCATATGCAATCTAAGTCGTGCTTATCTGAAGAAAGTGTATTTTTAAATTCGTTATTTATATAGAAGAGAATATTATGTGTTACAGTATGTCCTTTAGATTTAGGCTATGCTATATTACGTCCTTAATGTCTTTCTTATTCAGAGTTTTAAAATTTTAGCAGTTCTGTTATATTTGAATAGTTCTGTTGTATATTTTAAGCTGCATTGATTGCTTAACACAACAGTAGGCTTTATAATTGACATTTTCTCAGCTGAAGTAGTCACACACATTCAAGAAGCTATTTACAAATTATAACACATCAAAAATATGTCTAAGTACAAAATTAAAAACAAAATAAAATATAATCATCGTTGATATACTCATGTAAATATTTAATTGTATTTATTTCATAAACATATTCTCGTCTCATATGTGTAACACTATACTATACATAATGTAAATTTCCTTTTAAAATTTTTCATTTCTTTACAAATATTTAGTACCTGTTTGCTTTTTGTTTTTGCATGAAAATTACAGCAGCTATTAGCTTTGTAACACTGTACTAAAGCATTGCTGAAGACATAAATATAAAATGTATTTTCAATTTATGCTCATAAATTGACTGTAGGTACAGTATGCCATTTTATAGTTTGTATGTATTATAGTGTATAATGTACAAGATATGTATAAGTGTTAAATTTCTATAGACGTAAATCTTTAGAATTTGAAAATTACAAGAAGTTATATTTTACTATGTACATATACAACATACACATGCACTACTCTAAATACATTTAAAAATCTGTTGAATACAGTCTCATTTTTATATTATTAGAATGAAAATGTTGTAAAAATGAAAATAAATCGCAAACTATGTACAAACGATTATGAGTTGTAATAAAAAAACTTAGAAAGAAAAAGAAATACTATAAATTTAAATTAAAAAGAAGAAAAAAAGGAAACATCCTTTTATATATCACACAATAATAGTGTCTTAAGTAATAATTTTCCTATTTTTTCATATTTAATTTTTCTATTTTATTTCCCTTTTTATTTAAATATATATGTAAAATTGTGTACATCATGAGTATGCAACAATTAACACGTAACCTGCTATTTACAAAAGTGAGAAAATTAAAATGTAGAAATTAGTTTGAAATTTTTACCGGAAAATTATACATAATTAGAAATTTTTTTTTTATTTAGAAAATATGTGTACATCTAATCAATATCAAAGATGAAGATACGCTACCATAGTATAAGTATAGTATTCCATACATCATATGCATTCATATTTTCATTCTTGTGTTGAAGTTAATTTTCTCTCTTTGAGTAGAATTCGAATCGATTATTGTGTATGTGAGAAACACGAAAAAACACGAAGAAAAAACAAATAACAACATTTAATACTTGTTCCTCTACTCTATGCACACTCTGAACAGTAGGGGTTATTGACTATTACCATCTATTACGGTATCTATAGTATACAATACGATAGTGCAAGTAGTATTTCACACATCATTTGTACTCGTATTTTAGAAAAAGTTGATTTTTTCTCTGAATATAAAATGCGAATACTGTACATGACAAACACGGAAAATCAACTAACAACATTTAATATTTGCTCCTCCCCTTTGTACATACTTTGACCAGAAAGAAGTTGTAATTGACTAGTACAAGCGTAACCATAGTATACACTGTGATAGTACGAGTAGTATATTTTCAATTTTCCCCTATACTTGCTTCATCTTCTTCTTCTCTACCTTTTACGATAGTATACGAATAGTATTCTACACATCATGTGTACTTATATTTTCATCTTTGGGGAAAAGTTGATTTTCTCTCTGAGTAGAATGCTAATATTGTACATGACAAAACACAGAAAGTCAATCAACAACAACAACATTCAATACTTGTTTCTCTACTCTATACATATACTCTAGCAGGGGAGGTCAGTGACTATTACGGTAGATGTAGTAGTCTGTAGTAGTACACGGTATAGATAGTACGAGTATTATTCTACACAGATAAAGTTGATTTTCTCTCTCAATATAGAATCGGTAAAATGATAATATTATACGTACACACATTTGTATATCTTCTTCTTATGTAAAATCGAAACAAAAAAGTTTCTCTTGAAATACATTTCACAAAACTCTCAGCGATATTTTTATATATTTTATTTTTTGTTTGCATTTTATATAATTACTCATAGTTCTAGATAATTTATTGAAAAATGTTTGCAAATTTTTTTCTTCTACTTTTATTTTTCTTTTCTTTTCTTTACTGCATGTAAAAGAAAATTAAATTTCAAAAATGTTCATAGTTATCTGATGCTTTTAACGCATCCACTATATAAATGTAGATATGAAAAGAAACTATATCTATAGTCTTCAACTATTGTATAAAAGATAAATAAATGATAGGAAAGTATAGAATATTGGAACAAACAAAAATATAAAATAAAAATTAAAAAGTATATAGAAAGAACTCTTCTACTTCTACCAATGATTGTATCCATGCAGCATCTAATAAGAACGAAAGTAATTGTGTATATGTATATATGAGAATATTTATTAAAATATTCATTATCTAATACAAGTACACAATGTAAATAAAAAGAAAAAACATAATGAAAATTTCAATTTAATAATAAAATCAATTAAAAACTTTCTTATTTTGATCTGTTTGGTTCTTTATATAACAAACTTCTTTTCTTTTTTTTTTTTCTTTTTATGTAAATTTCATAAATTTAAAGATTCTATACAGTCATACTATTGTAAACAAAATATTCTTTTAATAATAATCAATTGCATGTAGTACCATATGATACGAGTATGCATTTGCAGTATGGATACAATGTACTAGCTGTGGTGGATAATGATAAAAATATGAAAGGAAAAAATATCGAAAAGAAAAATTCATAAAAATGAAATAAATTATTAAATAAATATTTTTAATGTTTTCATATTAATTTAAATACGTATACATATAAGGTACATGGTGTGTCTCTGCATTTATCCACTGAGTAGGTACATGTAAAATTATAATTGGAAAAATTTGTATAGAGTTCAATAATAAGAATATCTCTATATATATTATTGCATAATTTAAAATTTTTAATTTTCATCAACACATTGGATAGTTTTCAATACACATGTGTACAGTAGAATCTCGATAATGTTAACCATCTAAACATCTCGACATTTTCAACACCGAGCATGCATAAACAGATATGATCTTCATCAATTTAAATTTCCACTTAATCATTTAACACTTTGGCCTGGAGATGCCATCTTCCTGTTCAACGACTTTCTTCTGTTTTTAGAAATGTTTCATTCTCATATTACATGTGGCTTCACTCTACATCCTTGACCCTGCTGTCTTCTCTATTATGTCGATAGCTTTGGAGCTGTTATAATACGATTGTTTTTCATCATTATCGATAGCACTGTAGATTTAGGTAAGCCAGAGCTTTTACCAAAGTTACCTCCAGACTTATTACTAACATCTGTATACTTACAGTTTAAGTGCATTGCGAACCACTGAATTGTTGGTAGAGAAGCAAACTCTTTTATTTGATAAGGACATAGTGCTTAGACTGATCTATTTTCTATCATTAAAATAATGTAATGCGATCCTCTAATAATTCTTTGTGTTACTGTGTTACTTCTTGTCAGCATGTAAACTACTTTATCAGCCTTTACCTAATTTTTTTTTCCAGCAAACTGGTACTCATTCAAAGCTGAGTAAACTTTAAGGGTAAAGAGAGATGAAAATTCAAATGAATAATTGAAGATTATTTTTCTTACTTTTTGCTGTAAGCCGGAATCGAACTTTCACTTTGATATCAGTATAGCCAGTTTCTTTACCACTTGCGTCACTAAGGTTTTGTTTTAATTAGTTAAAATTACCGAGGTTCTACTGTATACCCATTAAAGAGTGTATTTAATGTGTATATAATATATAAAACAAAATGAATTTATAAATATGAACGAGTAAATTTATCTAATAAAATTTTATTACGAAAGTATATATTCATGCGTATTATTCGCATATGTACCTACATAATATAGAAAGTTTTCATATATATGTATGTATACGAGTATGTGTAAATAATAATGTTCAATAGAAAGACTACATACATATTTATTATTATCATTATTATTATATAGACTTTTAACTACATTTTCTTTTTCTCTACATACATACATATTTCAAAAATATTTGCATATGTATTTACTGTATAGGAATCCGTTCATTTTATTACAGATGCAATAAATTGGGGTCAATGAAATGATTCTCCTGTACGAGTATTTATAAATATTTATAAGTTATATGTTCATGAATATATATAAAATTTATAGATTTGTGTACACAGGTTTATGTATAATTTTTAATTTGTGCCACGTATACAGTATTGTCTCGTTAGTCCGGATCAAATCGTTCTTTTCATGTGCCCATTCAAAATTTTAGATATTTTTTATTTAAAAAATCTACCATAATTGTTTGCTTTTGTTTATGGTTGATCTCAAAGCAAACAGAACAGAAAATTTGCTATTAATTACTTCAAACACATTGATATGTGGTATATGCTGAAACATTATTCTGCTTTTAGATACATAATTGCATTGAAACGAACAGAAAGTATTTAATATATTGTCGTGTTTGTTTTCCAAAAGTTCAGACGATCTTTTATTGTAATTCTTAGACACTAGACACAATCAAAGCAGCCAACAAAAATCTGTTACAATTAGTACATACCGTTTAGTAATTTAAAAATGACATCTGAAGCATCCAAATAGAAAATCTGCTGGTCGTCGCGTTTGAACAATGTTAAAATTTAGTTGCCTCCTGTTGGACAATGATACAAGTACAAGTACAAGTAGAAGAATAAGTATGAAAACTGGCAGTAAAGTCTACTTTGAATGTATTTCTGAAGTTGACTGCATCAGATTTACTGCATATACACCAGCATATTTCTATTCCCGCTGGATGCCTATAGCTTCTTTAATTGTGTTTAACGCCTTATTCTCATAAATGTATAAGTATCTCTTCAATTTAAATATTTAAGTTTTTGACTTAAAAGCGTAACTATGTGTACATGAATTCTTCCCGCGATTTTATCCAATCATTTTCATCTCTGATTTCAAGATCTTGCTGAATATATTTCTGATGTTATATGGGCGTTTTCATTTTCCATTCGAATCCTGAATTACAATATCATTTCATTTCAAATTAGCTTCAATTTCGGATTATCGGAATTCGAATTAACGAGTCAATACTGTAAGATATTCAATAAATATTTTTTCTTTATTTTCAAATCACTATAGTTATAGATAATATTCTGATGTGAATAGCACCTGATATATATACTTACATATACTTACACATATATGAATGTAGAGTTGAATTTTTTATCCTTTATTTATTTATTTTTTTTTTATTGTAGTTATTTAAAATTTAATTTTTTTTTTATTTTACGATAGTTATGAATGATTAATTCAACATATTTATTCAGATATCCATATCAAATGTGTACAGTGTACACATACTTGCGTATTACGTAATATGAACCTTACATTATTTATGTATACAGTATGGACTACTTGCAATTTGTAATTTGATATAATATGTAGTACACGGTATCATAGTGCACATATTGATTCTGTGGTTATATGAACTGGAATAAGGATAAGTTTACCATGTGAAAGGATATGATATGCCATATTCCATATACCATCTAGCATAATCATATATGTATACGTTATGTGAAATAATACTTAAAATGCATATTTATTTCTATGGAGGTGTATTTATTTATACTATAAGCACTACATATTTAAGTACTACATACTAACACACATAACTTTTGATTTATTTTCCCGGTTTTTTTTTTTAACATTTTATGATTTGTATGTAACATAAATTTTCTTTCATTTTTTCATTTTCAAATCGATCGAACTTTTAAATTTAATCCCATATATCCTCTATATAAATCATTATCCTTTCATAGATGCATATGTGCATGTGGATATAATGAATGTGCAATAATGAATTCAGAATATATACGAGTACACGTATATACACATTGACCATTAGAAGATTTTCAAATATGTAGTACCTTCTTTTTCTCCTAGACTTTTTCCCCTTTAATTGAGGTCGACTTTTCTTTTCATAAGTTGCCACAAGCTTCTATCTTGCACTTCCATGACTTTTAATTGGCTATTTGTTTTTTGTTACCGGTTACCACCTGACGCAAAGACAGGACTTTCCTTGAAGGCTTGAACGCTACCATTGGTCCTCTTATTTGGACTCTCCCGCCACCTGCTCTACTACATAATCCTGTCATTATGTAGACCGTACGAAACAGTAACAGTCCTATACTAATGACTAACTCTCATAAGGGTCCCATCTCTCGTTAGTCTCTGATCCTATACTCCCCAGGGATTGGTTACCACTATCTCATACAGAGTTGCTTAGGGTCCGGGGTAGAGTGAGAAATTGAGTAAGAGAGGCTATGTCACCACCTATTGGATCATATATTATGCAAATATACATATAGTATCAATGAGCAGGAAAAATAATTTGAAAAAGGACATTATGATGTAATCATTGCTGTATAGTTTAATTTTATTTCTTATACAATTCATATGAAAATATCATCATATGGTATACATTATTCTCGTTATTCTTTTTCATTTTTTTTATTGCTGCTCATTTCTTTCAAATCCTTATATACAAAAAAAAAAATGTAAATGTGGAGCAGATACATTTCAAACCATGACCAATTCACTGTTTATCTATATAACGTAGATAGCAAACGCTAAAAAATCGATTATTTTACATTATCCCATAATGAATATCTATTTTTATACGTATAATACTACCACTTTATCATTTTTTTATTTCCTTTCGATTATTTTTTCTTCTTTTACTTTTATTTTCTTCTCCTTTTTTTTCGTTTTTCTCAAATTGTATATTCATTCATATGTGCATGTCATTCAAAATAATTTGTTTGTTTTTTTTTTCCTTTTCATTAATTTGTTCTCTATATGTACGTAATATAAAAATAATGTTGTGAATCCTTTAATTTATACATTGACGATAGATATTTCATTTTTAATTTCTATACATATATGTGTACGATAAAAAGTAAGGATTCCAATGAAGAATTAAAAAAAGAAATATCGTTCATGATATACGAACACATACCGAGTAGGAGTGTAAATGTATATGAGGATTGAGATTGAAAATGTTGAAATGATGAATTTTGAAAGAGAAATGTAAAAAATGAATAAAAGCAGACACTGTCTACATGTGTACGTATATCTACAGTACACTGTATACTGTGAATTTGATACAAATTGTCATCTGACCTAATTACTTATTTCAAAAAGAATTTTAATCGAAATCCTATACATAAATTTATATGTACGATACGAGCATTATACATATACTACACATGTTACATAAGTAAGAATGGAGACATTTCGATGTTGAGTGTTTCATTTCATTTAATTTTCTCTTTCATTGGAGATGATCATTAATCATATATATCAATATCAAATGTGATACTTATACAGCAACAGCATCATCATCAGTAAATACACAAAATATCAAATTTAATAATTTCATAGATATGATTTAAAATTTTAATTCTATGAATTTTTAGAACTGTAACAAAAAATCTACACATTTTTTTTTTTTTTTCAAATATTTCAACATGAAAAAATAAATTTTGTAATTATTTTTTATTTTCATTTTCAGATCATAAATGACAAGATAAAGGTAAGTCAAAATTATAATTTTCTATTCCTTATTTTTATTTATTCATATTCTTTATATTTTTTTTAAACTATCATTACCAATAATTAATTATAAATGAAATAAGAAATCACATCCCAATAGGAGTATCAAATCCTCTCAAATTATGATAATTGTAGGAGAAGTAAGGCTATATACCTATTGTGGTACACGGACTGAGGCTCAGATAAAATTAAGACTATGAGCTACTCTTCTTTTTTGCGGCAATTATTTTCTGTGTACAGTTCTCATCAATATTTTTCCTATAGTTCAGATTTTTTCTGTGCCTAAGGAGATTTAAAGTCGCAAGATTTAATAACTGCATTCGTTTTGTAAGTGGAGCATAGAAAGAAACTTGTGTTTCAAATGTCAGATTTTCTGTTGTTGTAGGCTGTTCGTTATACAAGAGCTTTTATAAGCTCTTCATTGTAGGTAAACTAAATTATCTTTCATAACCTCTTGAAATTTTTCACAAACTCTTGCTGGTGACCAATAAATTCCTAAATGATGATTTTGCAAAATGAACCCTCATGTCATATTACCACACTATATACAAATAAATTAATTAAATTTTAAAATGAAAAACATTTAAATTTCATGTTTTATACAACGAAATTAATTTATACTTTCCTTTTTTTTTGTTCTCTTTGGTATAAGCGTTCATGTATTTTTGCAATTCGAAAATTAAAAAGCAATCCTTTTTATATTTTGCATTTCGCACATATACAACACACACCAAATAATAACAAGAGGAAATTTAATTAAAATTTTCCATGTTAATTTGGAAAATTAAAAAATAAATTGACATTTTTAAAATTTTTCACATACATACATATGTGCTCGTACTTGGTACACATATCCTTTTATTTCCTATTTAAAATAAAACATTATTTTTTTTTTCGTTATTTCAAACACAACAAAATGTGTCTCCTGTAATGCAATATACGAGTATAAAGATGTAGAAAAACATGAAGAGAAAAAAAATAAATTTAAATGAATTTACGAGTATGTGACTTATGAGATGGAAATGACAGAGAAAGGGAGAAAAATAGTGAAAATGTTCATTCATGAATCAGGAAGTTACTGAAAAATTAAAATGAAACAAGAAAAGAGGAAATTAAATTAGAACTTGAGAACTACTACATGCAGCGCATAGTAGTAGTAGGTATACGGTATACGATAGTTACGTACGTTACATGCAGTACACAAGAGTACAGAAATTCAGTTTATGTACAGTGATAGGTGATATGTATGTAGGTGGTGGTAGGTAGTTAGGTACATCAAAAACGTGAAAATTAAAAATAAATCGTGTGTGTGAAAAGGAAAATTTAGTAATATTATGTATCACTATGTACCATGAACTTTATATATACGAGTACTTCAATCTCTATGACTGTGCACACATCATATACCTACTCGTATGATTGTGAATATATCCCATATGAAATAAAAGTTTCTAAATATTTTTCGCAATATAAATTTTAATATTGTCACGAATTAAATTTGCACATGCATTAAGGTATACATTTACAATTCAATCCACTTACGTTCCAAATTAGATTTTTCACACATTCTTCAAGAAATTCTATAGCGATATCCTTTTTCCACCCAGCCCAGATTAATCCAGAATGAGATTGATATTATGTTGTATTTCCAATCTCATATAGATGCACATACATCTGTAGAAAATAAATAAAAAAAAATGTTTAATTCAGAAGGAGGCGAACAGGCGGACGATCATATTTTATATACGACGTGCGATTATAAATTTAGTTTTAGTGTCATAGATCATTTAAAAAATTCTATAAATATGTACTCATTTTTTTTTATATATTTTTTCCTATAATAATTATTGTACTGGTCTATTATGCTGTAATTGTTGCGTATGTATTTTATCAATAATACGAAATTCAGTTGTCTTGTTAAAATGAAATTTATATTGTAATTACATGAATATGTTCATGTAATCTATATGGGTGAACATGAACACTGTTTTATAATAAGAGTACAATGCTATAGATATTACATACTTAGGCTGAGTTCATAATAACGATTGAATCAATCCAAATATTCTAATGCTGTTCATGATTTTAATCTTAATGTTCTGATCAACTAGATCCAATCGAACATCATCTATTTGATCCGATATATGATTACAGTTAATAATCGAACTATGAATCAAAGCGCGGTCTTGTATATCTTCGTCGTCGAGATCACCTTCTTTCATGTCTGATGATTTAATGGTACCACACGCCATGTTGCCTGAGGCCTAACTTGTCCTCTCGTCTTTTCTGAGTAGTTTAAGAGCATTTTTCACCAGATAGTCATCTATGAATCAAATATCAAAACTAAATTAAAAACATTAGTTTAAAATAAACTATACAATTCTTAGTTTCTGAACGCTTATCTTTATAGTTATGCTCTCTTTAAATACGGTAAATACGGTTTTGAAAGTTAATATATAGTTAACTATATTAAGATTCTAAAACCCGCACTCCTAGTCGCCCATTCAATTGTAATGATGAACTCAACCTTATTAGGTAGTACCTACCTACATTATGTATTAAATAATTTATTTTTTATATTTTTGATATGCACATAACTTTTATTTTAATGCTTAAAGCATGAACATGAACTTTGAACACATACTTACACAAAAAATATACATATATACTGGCCGTCGTATGTTATCATACATATAAAATATTTCACGTTTTTATTGTTAATCATACAATATATTTAATATTTTTTTTTTTTTTAATGAAAATGGCATTCATTTGTACATTTTATAATTTATAGTTTATAATCGATTATATACGAGTATATGTCTATAAGAATTTAAAGGAACAAGAATGGAATGAAAAGAAACGAATCATTTATTTTTTTTTTTTTTTTGACTTTAAATATTACAACAATGTACAGTATGTACCTAGATAAGTAAATAGATAAAAGTTTATTTTATATTATATGTATTTTTTGTATCAAAAATGTAATCGATTAACACCTGACAACACCCATTTAACAATAATAATATATAAATATGTAGGTAGGTATAATAGATCGTTTAGCTAATGGCATTGGAAATGGACCCAAATTTCATGTATACCTATTTCTTTATTTATATAAAAATGTTATATCGACAATATATAAAGTATATATAATATAGGAGATACAACTATAAAATTACATACATATACATATGTGTGTACATAGAATCACATATCATACAAAAAATACAAAAATAATACTTAATAATAATGATAATAATGTTGGGCATTGAACTAACTGCAACTGCATATAATATTGCATATTGCGTATATATCAAATGGATATATGTAACATGTATGTATATGTTTGTCATATATAGTGTACGTTGTGTTTAGTTTTAGTTTAAATTTATAGTGCATATAAAATTTTTTGTTTTTTACTATAATAAGCACTCTCTCTATATATGTAAGCAGTAAACAATCATTTGGAATGAGGTCATAAACTAAACTATATGGCAATATTAAAATAAAAACAATAACATATGCGTATGTATGTACGTATATATAAATCTAGGTACATATATATTTATATCAAAAAAGAACAAAATACATTCTATATAAACTTCTCTATATTGATAAAACAGCTGCAATACGATATACATTTATGTACATACATATACATAATGTTCATTATGTGCGGATGCATAAACAGCAACACCATAGAATCCAGAATTATACAGTAGTAAAAGCATAAAATTAGCTCCAGCGCCAGATGATTCATATTTGATCTGTACATACAAAATGTATACATTTATCTCTGTATATATTATTATCTGTCTTTATAGTAGTGCCCTATTATATATATGATATATTTTTTATACACACCATACATACTACATTAGATATGTATGTATCTATACCATACTAATACTGGATTTCAGTTTAATTCTGCTTTATTCTGAACAACAATTATCATTTTGATTTTACTTTTTTTATTTATTTTTTTTTTTTTTTGTTTTGTAATATTATCAGTGGAGCAATTTCTACAACAATCTCCCCAGAGCTATAAAATTTATAAATGCAAACGAACAATTTAAAATAAAAAAATTAAAAAAAAAAAGTACAAAATAATGTTGTTATTTGATAATATTGCATAAATACAGATATACATTGTGTACAAACGTACATAATTTATACGATGTCATATCATTGAATTTATATTATCATCGTATTTTGTATATATCTACACTACATACTCTATATCATGCTTCACTGATGCTTCACATCCATCCATAGCAGTCTGTACGACTCCAAACCAAAGTTTTCACCTAACTAAATGCAATACAAAATACAACACACAACAAATAGATATACAACATCCATCCATCTCCATGATAGATGGAGCAAATAAATGCAGAAGCAGGCAGATACCAGAAAACATAACGTATAAAACATATATATAACTGCATGACAAGTAGATGTGTATGCAGTGCATGTGCTGTGCATGTGTATAGCCAGCTGCCAGCCATCCCCCATCAGACAGAACAGAATTCAAAAACAGAAATCCCCAAAAAAGAATTTCTGTATCCATAAAAACACGATACGACCACACGACGATACGACATGAAAATGAAATGATAAAAACAAAACTTTGTTGTTGAAATTAACTTTAACTTAACGCCGGCTTCTAAAGCTTATTCAATGCTGTGCTGTGCTGTATACTGTATGTTGCTCATTGTAGTGTATTCTCTGTAATTGTGGTGATTGTGAATGGTGGTTTGGTTTGGGGCTTATTGGGGCCTGCTACATATTTAGCTTAGCGCCTACTACTGCGGTGGTAAATCTATATCTACATGTATGTATTTGATTTCAATTCATATCCTATATTCCATTTTGTTTTTGTAGTCTATCTACTAGTTATATAGTTGGGTGTAGTAGGGTAGGAATGTGTAGACTGTAGAGTATTATAGACAGTGTAGTTTAGTAGGAACACAACACAGTATGTAGTATTGAAGAATGCAAAGTGTAGTCGATTCGATAATAATTTTGAAGTTGAGGAAAAATTTTATTTTCGATAATTTTCATTATACAAGCCCCACACATATCGTCGTTTGTTCGTTCGTTATTGTCTTGTCCTCTGCTACTATAGTTTGGTTGTCTTACTTGTTCTGGCTTGCAGTTGTTTAATAACCGGCTACCATATTATAAAACTTCAATAATTTGTATATTTCAGTATACTACTGTGATGTAGTTTGCATTTATATACGTGAAAATTAAAAGGAAATAAAACAGCAGTAGATTTATTTTCTGAAAAAATAGAAAAGTTTTAAAACAGAAGCACAGCAGTATTTTCATTATTTCTTCTACACGAACACGATACTGCTGTTTGTTTTGTATTATTCAGTTATATACGAATACGAGTGAAGTACATATTTACATTCTGTGTTGATAATTTATTTATTCACATTGTATATGAAAACTAACTGAAATAAGGACGATACGCCGGAAGGAAATTTATATTATTTTGAAAAAAAACAAAAAAAAAAAGGAAAATATAAGGTGCAGTTTTATTATACATTTTACCACTTATTCATACGTTTTGTGTTATTTGTGTGTATAGATAAATTATTAAATGAAATGTTTTTAATTTCTATACACAATTCAAATTCATATATACATAAGTATACATATCAGTTTAGTAGCCTGATAGTTGTGTTGTTTATTGTATCGGAAATTGAATTTGAAAAATAATTAAAAAAAAAATTCAAATAAAAAATAGCACCTTAGAGCAAAATTTAAAGTAGAACAAAAAAATTGTAGAAAAATGTAGAAACATGTAGAGTAAATAGGTACTTATATATAGATATGTAAATAAAAAAGAAAGGTGAAATAAAATAAAAGTGTTACATAGAAAACTTTGATATTATATTTTAAATGTTAAAAATAGGGTTGAAAGAAAAGTTTAAAGAACACAAATACTCGTACTAACTAACTAATAGGTATACATAACTTTGTACATTTTATTTATATTGTTAAGTGTCTAGAGTGGCATTAAGTGGTGGGTGTTTATTAATATATAAACGTGAGTGCGTTGCAGATTTATACAATCTAATATTAATAATAATAAAAATGACGAAAGGTGTGTTAACACTAAAAAAAAGTAAAATTGTATTTAAATGTTTTTGTTTTTTGTCACGAAATTCATTATCAAATTATATCCACATAGATTTATATTACATATTATATTTTTTCTCTTGTATAAAAATGTGCCTTAGATTTGTATTATTTTCTTCTTATAAAAATGTGCCTTATTATTGTTATTGAATATTGAATAGTACCTACATACATGTGTGTTGTATGCAATTGGTGGTGTGTTCAAGAAAATAAAATTAAAATTAAAATTATGATAAATTTCAATTTTCAGTATAACACAATTTTTAGTCATCAGGAAATTTTTTTTTAAAAATTTTTGTTTTGCTATTGCTTGGAAATCCATACGCTATAGGTATACACACAGACATAATACCGATACTCTCGTGTTTGTTTTAAAATTTATTATTTTATATTTTTTTTGTGATTTATAATTTTTTAATCAAATTTATTTTGAAATGATAGCATGAAAAATATTTTTTTTTATTTAGGTAGGTACAACAATATAAATAATAATCTTGTTATAAAATTGCATGTAAGCATATTAGATACTCGTATCTTGATTATGACGCTTGTGATAATATGTATTCATTAATTGGAAAATGCATCATATCTTCCATAGAAAAAAATGTACTCGTATCGTATGCATGTATAGATATGAAACAGAAAAAAAAATATATTTAAATAAATAAATAAACATTTTTAATGATAAATCGATACACGAAACATATACATACATATTCATACAAAAAAAAAATATTATTGTTTTTTTAACTGGAAACACAAAATGTGTGTTATATGTACATATACGAATATAATAACAACTTGCAGATAAAGTTTATTTTATTTAAAAAAATAATTTTTTTTTTTTTTTTTTTTTTTGTATCGACTTGAAAAATAAATCAAAAATTGTGTATCGTTCCGTTCATATATCATACAGAAAAAAAAAATAAAAATCACCATATGGTAAGAAGATTTCGAAATATGTGCATAGACATACATATTATATGTATGTATGGAAATCATTTTTTTTCACATATGTGTGTAGTACATACATACTGCATTCGATTTTACTTATTTTTCTTTTTTTTTCTGAATTCACTTTGTTCATAATTTTGTGTTATTTTGTTTTTCTCGATTTGATTTATTCGTTAAATATTAAATCAAAATATTTATGTAATACTAAAAATTGATCAGTTTTTAGATCGGTTTTTTTAAAAGACAAACATTCAAAATTATAAATTTATAATAAAGTTTTTTTTTTTTTTAGAATTTATGGATACTGTATGTACATAGATACTGGTACGAGTATAAATGGATTTATCTTTGATATATAGAACATTTTATTTTTCAAATTTTTGTTCACCAATAAATTGAATAGAATCTGTACTATATTGTGTTGTGGATGATACATTCGGACATGAAATAATAAAAAATATATAGATATGTATTTAGTTGTTACAAAATGGATAAATGTACGAGAATATTTTTATGTATTCATATACGATGTGTATTATGTATATAATACCATACTGTGTATACATATCAAATGGTATCTATGGTCATGGAGGTTAATATTACAGTTTTGACTGTAAAATTTTAATTGGAAATTAAGATTAAATTTTGAAATGTATATATGTACCTATTATAACTATAGATACGCTATCAATCGGGTTTAAAATTTTTTGTATTATATAGATTGGATTATACATCGATACTTTGCATCGATGCATTTTCAAAATTTTGCTTCAATTTGAATATTTTATTTTTTTTTTTTTTTTGGCAAAGATACTTACATAGATAGATTATGTAGACAGATAGAGAAATATTTTTAAGAGGATAAATTTCTAGATATTTACAATTTTGGGGAATTTTGATACATACTTTTTCTCTACCGTTTCTACATTCGATTTTTATAAAACTTTTTTTTTTCTTCATCAAATGAATGATTAAGTGAGATTTCCTTTTTTATGTGTACAATATTGCGAATTTTTTTTATTATTTGTAGACTAGTCCATATGTAAGCGTATAATAATTACAAAATTAATTAGATAATATTATATAATAGCTGATTTCGATCTAGCAATTCCAAGTATTTGCGAGCACAATAATGTGTCTAGAATAAATTGTTATAACGAACGACACAAAAATTATTCGTAACTACTTGCGCATCTACTTGAAAAAATTTTCATGAGTAGTTACGAGTAGATAGTTTAGCACAGACATTTATCTCTTCTATTCGCAATTACTTGAAATTGTTAAATCGAAAGTAGCTAATTTGTGAATGAATTTATAGTTTTTAAAAAGTCAAAAAAATTCATTACAAACCAAAACCTAGAATTTTGCTATTATCTCTCTCTTTCTCTCTTTCTCTCTCTCTATCTATTTGTGCATTTAAAATGGCACTACACAGTCCAACTAAAATCTTGATATCCAATTTAAATTTAAATTATTTACCTACTACACTTGTATGAAATTTTTATTACAAATGCATTCATTATTCATTTTGTCATCTCGAAATTTATTAGTCGACTATCCTGTATACTCTATGTACACTGCGGTACTCAAATTATGTACACCGTATACTGTATGTGTATTTATCTAGAATAAAATAAAAATTCAAATTGAAATGAAATTTATCTGTTTTCAAATGAGAATTAATAATATTATTTATTATGAAAATTAGATATTTTCATTTGTATATGTATACACACAAATCGTTTTAATTGATGTGTAAATATAAATGCATGCGTATAAATAAAGAACGCATATACATCTACATTTATGTATAAAAAAATAAAATATACACCAGTATGAAAAATCAAATGGACTTCTATATGTCGAAAACATCATTAAAATTCATTTCCATATTTTTGGTTTAATTACAATACATTTTCATTATGTGCACAATGAATGCATACATTATACTTATATATACGTTATGTGCATATATGCTTTTATGTAGATTCTAGTTACATATTATATGTATGTATAATTTGATGCAGTTCTCATATACCAATAGAGGTAAGTACATAAATGTATATGCAAATACAAAGAGTATACCTACATAAATTCCTTCCTGAATTTTAGAAAATTTATCCGAACCTAACCGTATAATAAAAATCGATTTAATTTACAAATCTGGTATAGATTTTAATTATGCACGTATACATATAATGTACATTTAAAAAAGCATAAACATATGTATACGTATAACTATACATATATGTAGGTATTGTTTTTGTATGAGGAAAATATGTCCATTCTGGTTTTCTTTTTTCTTTTTTTTTTATTTTTCAAAATGAACCCAACCGCAGAAGATGACGATAAGCATAGAATAATTTCACATTACACATACATACAAACACGTATATTCATTATTTATCTATATGTATATGTACAATAAATTTATGTATATTATGTATCCAAGAGAATGTATACATACATACATATATACATAGGCATTAGAATTTATTTCTAGGTGCATCAAAATCATTTTGATATCTACATTAAATGTATCCTATATATATGTATATATTCGTATATATTATATAAATACTAGCATATTATATATTATATGTACATATGTATTTGTATATGTATAAGTGCTTTAGTACAGGTGAAGATAAGAACATAAAACAGGAACAGGAACATTAAAATAGACCACAATTTATTTATCTACCTATCTTTCGACTATTATACATACATACTTGTATTATTACATACATACTTACATATATATATACATACCACAATTATTGCTGCTTCAATTTTGATATCTATATTTATATACAAACATAAAAGCCTATGGTACTACATTTCCTTATTTTGCATAATAAATAATTTACATACCACCGGTCATTTTTATATATATGTAGTATGTATACATATATTTATTTTAAGTTTGTTTGCTTGTTTGTTCATTTGTTTTATTGACTTAAATTAAAGCTAAATAGTAAAATCCTCGTATATGTGTTATTTTTGTTGTTGTAGTGAAAAATCTTTGGAAAAAATATAACAAAAATAAATACAAAAAAATGAAAATAAAAAATAAATGCAATAAAATAAAAATGAAAAATCTTCTTAGGTTTATAATCCAGATTTTTCATAGCGTATAGACCTCAACGAAAATACTAATGGTACAAGTGTATTATGTACACTTCCATTATTTTTCTTTTTTTTTCTGGAATTTTTTATTTTATTTTTTTTTATTTATTTTTCATGATATTTCATCTCAGGAAAAACAAAAAAAAAAAAATAATGTTTTCAAACTAAATAAAAAGTAAAATGTGTGTGAGTATACGAGCCTTATAGGAATCACTTAGGGTATTCATTAATTTTCTTTTATCTGTTTAAATGTTTCAAAAGTTCGTACCTCGTCATTGAATATGAAATTTTGTAAAGCTTTTTACGCAGATATGAAGTTATGTATTCGAAATTTGAATGTTTTAATTTTCATTCACTTTAAGTAATTGTGATATTCATAAATTCATTATCACTCTCCAAAGAGAGACGTGTTCTTAGAATGACAATTCGGAGTACAATAACTTGAAGAGTATTCATCCAAATAGTTGACTCTTTAGTGAAATAGAAAAGTGCAAGAAAAATTTATACCACAAAGAAAGGGAAAGAGAATTTGGTACTTGTAGAGAAGGAGAACGATAGAGAGAGAGAGACTACAGCTGATTATCTGTACAATACACTTATCTACGAAAATTTAAATTAGGTTTGTGTTCACGATTATTATTGAATACAAAAAATTCGGTATTAAATACGAGAATATTACGAAAGTTAATGTGTACACTTATTTGTTATCATATTTTTATTTATGTTTTGTTTAGTTTATTTTTTTCCATAAATTCATTAAATTCAACCAACGAAACCAACAAAATTTTGAGTCATCATTTTATATGTTTTAATAACTATATGAATAAAAAAAATTCTAGTAAAATCGGATAGAAGTTGGAATATAAAAATAGATATATACATACCATACCATGGCTAGTCTAGTCTAGTCTGTAACGTGTGTACCTGTGTAATAAATAAAAAAATTTGAAGAAATAAAATAAATAAATAAATAAATTTATGTGCTTTAAGCTTTATATGTATATCCGTTTGTGTGTAGTCAAACAGTCATTACGAACATGAGTTTGAATATCTATTTGGATATACATAATGTATAATGTCTAGATACATAGATATTTATTATTATTTCATCGTTATATTTACACTTTTACGTTCATTTAATCCGATATATTTTTTTTATTTACATCATAATAGAATTTTTTTTTGCTATTTTTTTTTTTTTTTTAATTAAAAAAAAAATATTTTTCCTACTAATTGCGTAGTTTACATCATCAGAGACTCTATAGCTACCTACATAAATGATGATATGCAAGTGCCTAAGTATCTAAGTGTGTTCATACAGATACAGATTTTTGTATAAGTACACAGGTAATGCACAAACTCTGTTATTACGTATTTTTTTCATATAATGTATTTTAAAAAGATTTTATTTTAAATAAAATTCAAATGAATGAATTGAAGTGACAATCTCTAAAGTAGGTTGGGTTGGTTGGTTGGTTGGTTCGATTGTTTCTGTTTTGGTGTACAAATAATACCGAGAATGATAAGAATTAGATGCATAGGAGTATGTATACATATTGTTGGATTATCTCAAGAGATAATATGAACCACATATAAACGTGAAAGTGCATATAACATTTACGTAGAATTGTTTATATCTAACTTACGTATATGAAGACATTTATTATTCTCGATCTATATCCATTCGTACCAGTATAATGAAAGGAGTCTATATTACTAGTTAGTATATGCACAATGCTGTCTGTATATCTAACATTTTTCTATCTGAATTGAATTCATCATTACAATTGAATTAAAAAAACTGTTTGCTGACAGACCAAGGAGTTTATTTACTTAAACTCTGGTCTGTCCTTTATTATAACATAAAGTGTCTCAAAACAAAAAAGTTTTTTTTAAGTTGAAAATTAAAAATTTATTTACTTTTAGGTTTGATCATCAGCTATAATCTGCATAATCGCACATGTAGAATTCAAATAGATCAAATAGATTGTTTCTATTTTGGATTGGATCTAGATCTAGAATTATGAACTCCGATTTTGATGATCACAATCAAATTTCAAAGTTTTCAAATTACAATAAAATGAACGGCATTATATTAGTTTAAAGTGCTTAAATTAATCTGATCGTAATCATGAACTCATCCATAGTGTTACATATATCTAACTAACAATTTACACCATCCATAAACACACGTGCAATTTTTTGTATATTTTTTATATTTTTTTATTCAATGATATTACATTTACATGTTCCTAAGTATTCGCATATGTGTTCATATACATTTACAAACATCCATGTGCTGATATATGGAATGGTCGTGTTTGCATTAAATTCAAATTCATCTAGTCACATATATTATGTACATATGTATATGTATGTACATTATGTATCTCTATATAAAAAAAAATATGAAATACCTATTGCATATACAAAAATATGAATGGTATTAAAGTTTTTCATTAAAAAACTTGAAAAAGAAAAACCATAAAAGAAAATAAGAAGAAAAAATTAGAAGAAAAAAAAAAACAATTTACCATTATCCATTATGTAAAAGAGAAATATTGAAAAAGTGAATGAGGAAACTTTGTGAAAAAAATATTTACAAACACTGCAGTCTGTAATGTGGTAATGTGTACATTATTTATGGGTATATTTAAACGTATATGTCCACGTATGTAAATATTTGTATATGGTATATGCATATGTAACTCCTCGTTTATATATGCCATCTGTTTATACAGGTACACGCAATAATTTATGTATACATTAGATAGAGAATTTTTTTTTATCGTTTTTTTTTTTTTTTGGAAAAAAATTTAAAGGGAAAATGGGTAAATATTTCACATAACTGAATTTTTATTTCAAATTATATGCACACAGTGACATACATAAATGTATTATGGAACGTATAAATTATACCATAAAATATCCTACATACACATACATATAAGTATATAAGTAATTTATTTACATTTTATGTGCATCAGAACATGAATATTATTGTATTTTCATATTTTGCGAGTCAAAATTATTATGTATGGTGTTATAAACATCCTCATATAAGGGAATTATTATAAAGTAAGCCATACACACTAAATATCGATTCACAACAATCTTTGTCGTGAAGGAAAGCTCATAGGAAAACGATTGTATCCTCAACTCAAATGTCCATACACATAAAACAAAAATCAGTTTGATCTATAACATGGAATAGCTACTTAAAAACTAAATTCCCACAACTATCAAAAGCTACTGCCATATGAACTTTTGATCAGTCGAAAAAAATTGTATTCTTATGTTTGAATCGTCCACACATACGCTCACGCTATACTTCACGAAAATGATTGCCGCCATTAATCAAACATCAACAGAAATATTTTCATCACGATACAATACTTCTCCCTCAAGCTTTCCCGAGAACTTTCCTCTTTCATTAACTCAATACTGCCCCATACATTATGAGAAAAAAAAAAAGATTATCATCTATCCTCAATCCTCATAGTGTATGGCCTGCTTAAGAGCATCCGCCGTATTTGCTATGCCAAGCCAAATGAATATACGAATATGTACGAATACGCCATCATATTTCCCTGGTAGAATTCAGCCAGTTTTTTGCTTTCAAATTTTTTCACCGTGCATATAATAGTCAGTCAGCCAGTCAGTCATTTTCTTCATTCATATACAAAGTATAAATTCACATGTAATGTAAGTTTGCATGAATTGTATGCACATTTTTTACATGTAAATTCATTTTTTCACATTTTTTTATTCTCCAAAATTCACATTCAAATGTTTGTGTAAAGAAAAAAAGGTTGAATAGATAAAATATTTAATTGGTTTCGCCATGAAAAATGTGTACCTAGTTTTGATATGATTACCTATACAGTGAAAAAAAATTCACAAAGACAGGAACACCAGAACTTTTTTTTTCTTTTAAATTCAAAAGTTTTGACTCTATAAACCCTATAAACTATAAAGTACCTAAACCATATACGACATACCTAATGTATATCCTTTATAACAGTTACCACCTCTATTATATTTTTTACAATTTAACCTTTCTGCTTTACAATAGCGATGTGAAAGACATATCAGTGTACTTATGTATTTCTTCGAATATTTCATTTGATATTGTGTGTCCTTAACCTTTCAGGAAAAAAAAAACATAAAAAAAATTTTCCTTTTTTTGACTTTATACAAATGAAAATGTTTTTTTTTTTTTTTTTTCATTTTCTTGTAAAGTAAACTTCACAAAATCATATGTCCAAAAAGAAGAATTTTCTGTATTTGAAGGATATGTACACATACAAAATGAGAGAGGGTACTTACAAGAAAAAAAAAAACTAAACTAAACAATACATGAGTATTGGTATTTTGTAGATGAATTTTCTTAACTGAAAATTTCGTTCTGGAACGTTGCCATTTACATTATGTGCATACGAGTATATCCATACAAGAGGATTTAAGGACACACGAAAAAAAAAATTGAACAACAAAACAAAAACTACACATAAAAGAGAAATGAACGATAAATTGAATATAAAAACGTAGAATAAGTATATGAGGTATATGGTTGTATGGTTATGTATAGGTACATATGTACTATAGACTTTTGATTCAAGAGTTAATTAAAAGGGTGAAACAAAACCAAAAATAAATGCTGTTAAGAACATTTCCTTTTAATGTCTGAAAAAAATAATGAATTTGTTTTTTTCGATTTGTCCTTTTTTGTGGTATTATAATAAAAACTAAAGGATGTATTTATTCGTATACATATGGATAAATTATTTTACATATACATCAAATGAAAATACTTATAATTTCTTAAAGTTTTTTCATGTGTACTAATTGCTGTACATATGTATGTATATCAACAGTAACTCTCATAAATATTTGGACATTGATAATACCAATAATACTTAATTATCACATTAGAAATTCATTTAAATTGTATACCAAAAATCACACAAATTTAACAACAAAAATAAACATTTAATTAACTCGATACTTAAATATGTACATACATTTTTAATAGTGGGCATTTTAATACTCAATTCGGAAATGTCTACAAAAAAATGTCATACCATACCATACTATGCACTTTTATGAGTAATTATCGTTTCTACTTTCTAAAAACTGACGTTTTCTTGTCCAATTCAGTGACATACTTCGTAACAATTCACCATAAACTGTTGTGGTGGAATAATTAATATAAAATTATTACCTTCTTCTTCTACATGTCTGTTATTTCCCATCTAATGTATTCGGGATTGGCCCTCACAGTCTAGCTTCCACATACATACATACGTCGTCACGAAGTTCTGATTGCTTCATATCTTTTCTAATTATTACCAACAACGTGTTTGTTGGTCTTCCAACACCTCATTTTATACACCTGTATTCTCAGCTTCCAGGGTCTTTCTCTTAATATCGTCCATAAACTATTACCACATGATCAGTATATTTATGAGAGTCACTGTAAGCATATATAGGTATAGGTAGAATTTATTGAATTGCATGACATGTACACAATTGATTTTTTTTTTTTTTTTTGATACGGTTGTGTTGTTGTTGTTGTATCTACCCAATGTTATACTTACATACGAGCATGCATATAAATAAATATAGTCCTAGAATTGCCATTGGGAATTTATATTTTAACAAATTTTTTGTGTTTTTGAATTGTTGAATATAAATGCAGACAATATATCCATACTTACTCGTACAAATATGTACTATTCTTTGTTTCACAAGCAAAAAGGATTTTTAAATATCTGTATTTCACATACATTATATAAAATTTTACATTTCCATTCATGCACAAATATAATATATGTACCTCCTGCGAATGTACCAAGAATAAAAATGAAATTGAATTGTTTTGGTGTATATGATGCATATACATAACATAGTTTTTCACGTTTTTTTTGTTTTATCTTATAATGTGCTATATGCTTTGCTATGAGATTATTTTATTCCTATAGGGAAAACAAATAATATGTATGAGTTAAAAATGTGTATATGTAATATGTGCATGAAAATTTCAACATAGAAATTCCATTTAATTTAATTATTATAAAACGTGTTATTGTGTGTTGTTATGTGAATGAATGATTTTTTATTGTAATTTATTCTTATTTATTTTTTATTTATTTTTTATTCAAATTCATTTCTTACATGAGAAAATATAATAAATTTAAAAATTTATTATTAGATTTGCGTGATAAAATTTTGTACTACAAATACAAATACAAATATGTAAATGTATGTGTCTATTATAGGAGAGTGTATACATAGTTTTACGCATATGATAGAAGGTATGTGGGAGTTTATCTAGTACATTATAATTTACTCTTTATTAGTTAGACGACGACGAAAACTTAGGGTACATTTACAATTCAGCCCAAACAAATATTACGTTCCACATTCGATTTTTCACATACTTTCTTCAAGAAATTGTAAAGCGTTATCCTTTTTCCGCACAGCTCAGTTACACGAGAATGAGATTGAGGTTAGGTTGCATTTCTTATTTCACCACGCTGACGATAGCGAAAGTTATATTGAAAACTGGTTTACCAATTCCAATGTTCCTTTATAATAAACATATACGGTAATCTACGCTGAATTTTGGTTACCATCTAATCTCGCACGTAATCTTGTCTGAATTGTAAATGTACCTTTAATATGCGTGTCCTTCATTTGTTCTCTTTTAATATATTTAAATATGTATTGTGGGAATGAATTATACAAAAAAAAATTAAATATTCTACACTATACGTATATGCACTTACGTCCGAGTGTGAGGAACTCTATAAATTTTGCAATAACATATAACATAATAACATATAATAACATATTTTCTCATTTACACGTTTGTACATATGTATGTATGTATATCTACCTACCTATAGTAAATTACAAATAAATAAAATAAAAAATTTGCAATTAAAATTTTTCCAAAGAATTTTCAAAATTACTATATTTACGCTGCCAGTATTTTCAATAAATACTCGTATATTCAAGTTGTTATGATGACCATGTCTTCGATGCATTTTTTATTTATTCGTTCTGTGTCTATCTATTTACATAACCTCTATGTGTATTTAAATTTCATAATAATGAAGAAAAGAAATTATAATAAAAAGGTCTTTGAACTTTATTTGACCTACATTACATTTACACTCATACATACATATTTATCTACATTTACTATTTATATTTACAAAAACAATTGCACACATATACCTGCGTATATGTACACGTTCATTTTAATATTTAAAATACAGATTCATTTGCAAAAGACATAATGAAGAAAAAAAAAATGTTTGTAAAAATGAGAAATGAAAATGAATGAAAAAAAAAAAGAAATTCTAATGAAGAAAATATTTTGTAAAAGAAAAACATATTATTCTCATGTGAAATATAAAATTATTACTTTTTTATTAAGAAATGAAAAATAAATGAAGAAATTTAATAAAAAACAAATATATATACATAGCTATATATAAATAAAAATAATAAAACGAAACAAAGAAGAAGAATATACATAAATATATACACTTAGGATAGCACCATCATCAGATTATTATGCAAAAAATGTATGTAATATTCATGTATACATTTATGTATAAGAGTGTGTAGCTTTAGTAGAAAATATCATATTTCTTTTCAATATAAATGACAATTTCTTTTTCGTTTTTCTTTCTTTTTTTTTTTTTTTTTTTTGTTTACAAAAAAATTATGAAAAATATGAAATGTGATCGTTAAATTAGAAATTACTATTATGACACACAATAAAATAATTCAAAGAAAAAAAATAAATAAATATAAAAAAACATAAGATGTCATCATCATTAATTTTTATAAATTTTTAAAAATGAATGCAAAAAGTGCAATGTACCATCGTACATGTGTATATATACATATGTATATACATATACTAAATGTAATTATTGTAAGATACGATGTGATATCATCTTTAAAAAAATTTTAAATAATAAAAAATAATAAAAAATCATTGATATTTAGAAAGAATTTTTCGTAATAATAATAATAATCGTAGAATATCGACTTACTTTATTCCTTCTTCTTTATATTAGGGAATGTAAAAATCACAATTACATTTTCGGGAACGTTTTATTTGAAAGTGGTTTAAGTCCATTTCTTTTTATATTACATGAAAATATTAAGTATTAATGGATATCTGTATTTGAATGGTATGGGGGCTCAGTAGAGCAACTGAGTAATTATCTCAAAGTTCAGAGTTCAGGTCCGTTAATTTTCAATTTTTCATTTGCCATATTCCAAATCTTATTACCCTCATGGTTAAATCAGCTTTGAATGAGTACCAGCTCGCTGAGAAAAAGAGCTTAAAAATGTTGATTCAAGTCTATTTGCTGATGACAAGTGACACAAAGAATCATTAAAGCATTATACATCATTATAATGAAATCCCCTACGTTGTACTAGAATTGAACCCGCAAGGTACTAAATAGAAATAGAGGAAGACCGCACACAGCATGGAGAAGAACCATTATTTAAAGAAATCGGCAAATCAATCAGTCAGCTAGAAATGTCTGGGAATCCTTTGTTAACATACCTTATGCTTCTGAAGGAGTTTGGTCATAATAATAATAATAAAGAATAATACATCATTCTAATAATAGATCAATCTGAGACCTATCATTTAAATGAATTTGTTTCTCTATAGCAGAAACTCAGTAATTCGCTATCTATATCAAAATGTAAGGGTGGTATTCATAAAGCAGTAGTAAGTCGGTATTATCTTTACTACCACTTTAATCATTGTTCGTATTTCTGTATTCATGAAGTGGTAGTAAATTCTGTACACAAACCAATATCGAAAATTTTCAATTTTGTCAAACGAATGTGCCATCTGTAATTAAAAATAATTAACCTATTTCTGCTGTGTGTATTCAGATTCGAAATAATTTTATTGACGTTTCGGAGATTAACTTTGCTACTACTATTCACTGGTAGCAACTTCACTAATCTAAGATTAAACTACTACTATGAATACATTTACTACAGTAATAATCTACTATTGTTCTATAAATACCATCCTAAGTGTACACATGATAATTATAAGTCATAAAATCGCTTTTGTGAAAGCCCTGAGTCACCTTGAACTGTAGTGCTACCGTTGATGTTGATGATTTGAATTATTGTAGTTCGTATCAAGTTTCACGAAACGTATATTTGAACGGACTTTTTTTCAAAAAATGGACTTACACCATTTTCAAAAAGAACATCTCGAGTTTACATGTTACATTCATACATACATACATACTTCGTTCATTTTACTAAAGTTCTAAAGTACATACACTCGTAAATAATAGACAGACTATTTACATACATATGTATATACATTTTTATAAGTAGTTACGAACAAATATGCATGTATGAATGAATTTTCCAATGAAATTTTGAAATCAAAAAAAAAAAAAAAATAAATTAAAAAATTTCTTCTTTCAATTTTTCATGCAACAATTAACATTGAATTGATTATATGGATGATGTTTATAAATGCTCGTATATGTACATATATATTCGTTCATTCGTTCATATACATACATATATACATAAGTATAGATACATAAAATTGAATTGAATGCATTCTTCTACAAAAATAGAAACATTACAAGTACATAAGTACATTATTATTATTATTATTATGGTATTGAAGTACTGGTTGGTTATAAAGTACATATTTTTAATAGCAACAACATGATGATGATGATGATGATGAAAATCATTATACAAATTTGGAAGCAATAAAAAATCATTCAGCAAAAATTCAAACAAGCAAAAAATATGAAAAATGAAAAATAAAAAATTAAAAAAGAAAAATTTTTAAAAAAAATAACCCCAGAAGAGAATAAACAAATTGTAAAAAGGAAAAATTAAAAAGAGAAAAATAAAGAAAGATTTTTTTTTTATTTTTGTTTTTCTGGTAAAATGGGTCAACCGGAAATTGCTTTATAAGTACAAATCTGTTACTGTTTTCTTTTTTTATTTTATTTTCATAATGCAATGCGGTACACTACGAAGAATGACAATATGCGATGCGATACACAAGTGTATAAATAGAACTTTGAAAAATTTTCTTCTTTATAATTTGTACGTATAAACATGCAAGCCTATACATTAATATTCATTATATCATATTTTCATATTTTCTATATATGAAGAAATATATACACATATATGTACTCATAAGGATACATATGTGTGCCTATATCCTACCCATCCAGAGCCTACCTTATGTGTGTAGATGTGCAGTTATAAGTATATGATCTTGCATTTTAAAATTTTTAAAATTACTCAGGTTCATTTTTTTTTTCCAATTTGACTGCATATTCCTTTTTGATCTTTTTGTATTACATCATATACCCTACAGGAGCTCTGGCACAGAAACATAATTTCAAAAATTTATCTAAAAAGATATTAAATGAAAAGAGGCAAAAGAAGCAAGAAACGTAAAATAGTAGTAAAAACTGATAGGGCACATAGGATAGTAACTATATATGAATATGATATCAGTATAGGTACCAACACATACCTATATACATTATGTAAGTTTTCTACTTTTATTCAAATGGTTTTGAACGTATTTATGTACTTGTATACTCTTTATGTACTCTCAGTTTATAAATGTGTGTGTATATATACGCATAAAATGAATGCACCTCTATGATCTCAATTATTTTAAAAGCATCTAAAAACAATCATTTAAAAGAAGAAGAAAAAATAACATTTCGCTTATTTTTGCCATCTGACTGAATTAGATTTTTCATTTAAAATTTTCTAGTGTATGTTTATGTTATAACCAGCTCCAGTATAGTTGTAGGAATGCGTGTGCATATGACGTTTAACCCAAATATTTATAAACATATTTCTGTAGATGTAATGTGTGTATTACCGCAGTGCATGCAGTATTAAGGTGCATTTACAATTTAGCTCAGATTACGTGCGAGAATAGATGGTATTCATAATCACAATTCAGCGTAGATTATTGTATAGGAATATTGGAATTGGTAAGCAAACTTTAAACAAATAACTTTTACTATCGCCAGCATAGTTAGGTTATAGAAATACAACCTAACCTCAATCTCACTGTCGTGCAATTGGGCTGAGCTGAAACAGGTTAGCACTTATCAGCACTATAGAATTTTTTGAAGTAGGCGTGACAAATCTAATGTAGAACGTAATCTGGACGGAATTGTAAATATAGCTTTACAAATTCATATTTTTTTGTGTAGTAGTAATTCCAGAAATGAAATTGAAAAAAAAAATTGAAGTATTGCAGGAGTTTATAGAAAGTTCATTTAGTTAAAATTCATTTGAAATTTGTAAAATTAAATTAATTGAAATATTTTCCAATTAAACTAAAATACTACAACAATTCATTCATTTATTGAATACAAAATTGTATTGTTCTTATCTGTTGTGGTTGTGTAGATATGTATGTACATTTTTTTTTGCTTCCATGAAAATATGATGACAAAAAAAAGAAATGAAAATTGATTTTCATTACAATTTTACAGAAAAAGACAAAATAATAAAATTTCGAAAAATAAAAAAAAATAAATTCAAAGAAGTGCATAATATATGAGTACATATTCCTGTACATTATATGTAGACCTACTTTGTTTGTGATTTTATGTTTTGTTTCTGCTGTAAATGTGTACTTTGAAATGACTTTGAAAATATTCATGAGTATACTAGTATTCCATTCCATTGTCACATTGTAAAGTGCTAAAAAGTGTTAGGATGTAGAGTGTTCAGTATATAAATTTTGACATTATATGTGTGATGTTACATTGAAATCAATTCAACCTCAAAATACATTTTATGTATACACATAAACATATAATACATGTACATAAATGTATTTGTATATGTATAAAAATATGCACACACATAAAAATATGAAATTATTTTTTTTTTTGAATTTTTCACGTTAAATGTAATATATCATTGATTATACTGTACATAATATAGCATATCCACCAGTGACTGTTGCTGTCACCTGTTTATTATACTTTTGTGTATAAATTATCTACGCATATAGGTAGTTAACACAAATTACATTTATGTACATACATATGTGCATGTACATAATAAATTTTAGTCTAGACTAACTAATTTTTCTTAATGATTATCATAATACATATGTTATGCGGTTAAAATAAACAGCTAGGTATGTATATAAAATCTTGAAATACATACGAGTGTATACGTATAGCGGTGTAAATACGTATACAGTATATTTCTGGCTGAGTTCATATGATTACGATCAGCATCAGATTAATCTCTAAGCACTTTGATGCCATATTCATTTTATTGTATTTATCTGAATGATATGATCACAATCAAATTGGAGTTGTTCATAATAATTGTATTCTAAATCCAATCGGATATGATCTATTTAATATCGGCTCAAATACTACGATCCACGATCATGTAGATTATATAGTTGATGATCGAACAATGGCTCAAACGCTTTTCTTCTTCTTACTTGCTGTTTTCAAACTAGCGCGATCTTGTGTATCTCTGTCATTGAGACCACCTTCTTTCATGTCTAATTTAATGGTACACATGCTCTATTGCTTGAGATCTGCCTTGTTCTCTCTTCTTTTCAGGCTATTTCAGGAGCTTTCTTTACTAGATAGTCGTCCATGAATCGAAAGTAAATTTATAAATTTTTAATAATATACTTTTTTTTATTTGAAAAATTGCGATATTATTCGAGACATTTCATCTTAGACTTGAACCGATCTCCAAAGAAAAAAAAATACATTTTCCTTCAACATTACGTTCGTTCTGATCGCTGATTCGATTTGTAATGATGAACTTAACCTCTTTATATGTACATTATATTGCGTATAATCATAAAATGTAACAAAAAATTATCATAAAATTACAGTCTTTTTTTTCATTTTTTAACTTCTTCACTTTTTTTTTGTCATTTTATTTTTTCTTTGAAAATCATACAATAACAAGAGATGCTCGTAGATAATAAGAATAGTAGTTCATTGAATTAATTATATTAAATTGTATCCCCATATTACAACATTCATGAAAGTTTACTAATATACTCAGATATACATGATAAAGAAGAAGAAAATGATGATGATGATTATTATTATTATTAAAAACAAAATAAAGAAAAAGAAAAAAAAAATTTCGAAATGAAAAGAAATTTTTTTTTTTTTTTGTTAATAACTACTCGTACATATTATTTTATGATGTAGGTACATACAGTAACAAATGAATTACACCTGTTATCTGTCTGCAAGTATAAATATACATACATACACTCTATCTTTGTGTGTAGGTAATTTATGTTAATGTGAAAAATTAAAAAAGTTATAAAATTTTATAAAGAAAATACATATAAAAAAAAATAATTATTTTATTTTAATTGCAATATGTGTACACGAATATATTGGTTTCGTATAGTATATGTACGAGTATTATGTGTACGTAGTTTTACGGTAATTTCACTATAATGTATAAACCTACTGTATAATGTGGACATTGTATATCATTAATCCTTTGAATTTTATGTGTTTGTGTATGAATTTATGAGTATAATTATTATTACTGCAGAAATTAAAAATGATAAAAATAAAAAAAAAAACAATTCTTAAGTAGGTGCTTTCACATTTTTTTAACCAACAGAATGAGAAATGCTGGTACATTGGTAGATATACATATATTTTTTGAATATAAAATAAAAGGTGAAAAAGATGATTTTTGTTTTTCTCAGATGAATGTTGATTTTTAATTTAAATTCATCTGTTTCCTTTGTATTTTTAGATTTGAACATGTGGGTATATATATACACATACACACACACACACACACACACACTATACATGTTGGCGATATGCACACTGCGCATTATTCAGTTGTTTGAAGTTAAGATCATCGCAGATCCTATTCAAAATATAGGTGAAATGTGTTTGCATCCATGTGATCGTTTAAAGTTAATAAGCTTTTAAAGTAAGCGTAACACAGAAAATATTAGTCTGACCTAAGGTTATTGATATAAAGATCTTCTTTTTCTACTTCCATTGGGACTACAGCACAAAGTGAGCTTTTGCCTCTTCTAGTGCTTGTTACCAATATCTTGTTTCTTTTGCTGATGTTTTCTAGCTTGCTACCTGCATTTCAAATAAAGTTTTCGTCTCCCTTACTGCCTACTAATCATTTTCCTCTCTTTTTATTTCTTAGAGCTTTCAAGTTTTTTATTGGGAGCATGATTGCTGCAGATTTTGTTACCTACCTCCCAAATAAAAGTAATGTCTTCGCTAGCACTTAACAAGCAATTTCCTCTCTTTCCCAATTTCTTTTTGGGAGCATGTTTGTTGCTATAGATTTGAGATATATTCATCCATAAATCCATACTGAAATGCAAATATCTACACACGTTAGCTAACTATAAATTAATACATGAGTAAAAAAGTAAAAACATGCCCTATTTCACTAGTATTCTCGTATATATTCTATCTTTCTCAGTTCAAAATTCAATGGATTTTTTAAAAGTAATTTCATCTATATACCAACTTAAGTACATATATCTAAAGTGTTTTATAAATATTTAAATATAAAATAGTTTTAAAATTGACGTACGAGTATTATGTACGAGAATGCATATATACTCCTCGTTCATATTGCATATTTTAATCATGTCACACATTAATAAAATGATATGAAGATAAAATACAATCATACAAGTATTATACATGTATCGATGTTGTGCTATACATACGAGTATCATGAACATATGACAATTAATGTCATTATTATCACATAGCTATGTACGATTAGTAGATAAATCTTTAGCACAATTATGTCAGCATTAAATCATAAAAAAATGTCAATAAAGTAGAAATTTTATAGAAATGAAAAAACTATAAAATGAAAAACGATAGATAAAATAGTAAAAAACAATAGAAAAACAGAAAGAAATGATTTTGTATACGATTATCGTTTAAATTGCAGAAAATTCAGTACATAACATAAGTGCATAAATATAATACAAACACAAAAATGCACATTTGTATGCACGTTTGTATGTACATTTTATAAAATAGAAATGTTTGGATTTGATAAAGAGAGAGATTTGGATTTATATCAGAGGAAGATTCAGATATTTATAGACATAGATTATGTATGTAACATTAAACCATACGTTGACTATATGTACTAGTAAAGAGCCGCTTTCTTTTGAAAGTGGTGTAAGTCCAAATTTTTATAAATTAAATAATAAACATTTCGAAGAAATTTTATTTTAACTCTTAATAGATGAAAAACTCATAACAAACTGCATTTATTTTTATCATTAATTAACTTTTTCCCAAAAATGGACTTACATCATTTTCAAAGAAAGGTAGGCTTGAACATAAATACGCCAAACAATGGAACAGTGTGTGATAAAAAAATTAGAAAAGACAAAAATTTGCAAAAAAAAAAAAATAATGTGAATGACATCCTTTCAAAAAATTTAATTTTTTCGATTAAAATGATTCCATACTCGTATTTTATATATGTGATATCTAGATAAATATGTTTTTATGTGTATGTAAGTAGCTCGATTAGGGATTAAAAAGTTTTTGTTTTTGAATTTTTAATATATTCAATAGATTTTTGAAATTGTAGTATCTCGATGGTATTAATAATAATTTTTGTTTTTAAAAATTTATGCACGGCGTGTAGACACAAGTACTCGTATCTTCTTTTATTGGGAGTTCAATAATTTCAAAAAGTTATGGCAGTATAATTAGAATTTTAAAGTGTGTATAATTGGAATTTTAATTGAAGATTGGTGTAAGAAGAAAGTCACATCAAAGGAATTTTTTTCTCTTATTGTTTTGTATGCAAACTATACATAAAGAGTACTCGAACACACGCACTCATCCATATATAAAGAACGTTTTGAATAAGAGAATTAAATCTAATTATTTTCTACTTAAAGATTTGAGATGTTTTTTTTTTTTTAAATTGATTATTAAAGAAAGTGTTTGAATTTCATTTTTTATTATTTCATTTAAAAATTGGCTGGAAATTTTCTTCGAAATTATAATCGAAATAATTTTAAAGATTTTTTGACATTCAAAAACAGTAAAAATGAGAACATAAAAACATCATTGACACATAAAATGAAAGATAAAAGTGAAAAATATAAAAAGACAAAAAAAAATGTAGGACATACACACAAATATACATTCATAACTATATACACATATTGATCAAAAATACGTATAACAATAAAATAGTGGATAATATCACGAAATTCACATGATAAAAATCCCTCTGCTCTGCCCAACATGTATGTATGGTCTCTTGGTCTTTATTTATATCGCATGTGTGTACTTTTACAAAGTACAATGAATCTACATAATATACTTGTACACCATCATCATCATCATAACAGTTAATAATAAATAACAATAATAATAAAAATTGTAGATAAATTACATTTGAAAATATAAAAAAAAAATTGAAAAAAAAAAGAAATTAATATAATTCTCTCGTAAATAAAATAAAATAAAAAAGTTAAAAAAAAAAGAAAAAAACATTTATTGAACCGATATTTTTTCTCAAAGGAAATGAGTCATTAATTCATGTGACAATTTATATATACAATATCTTTTGGTGTAGTGCAATATACAAATGTGAATTCACATGTACATGTACATACGTTGGAATTGTGATATGTATACAAATAATTAATGCCATCATCAGACTATATTTATATAATTATATGAATTGTGTATACGAGTATATAAGTTTATATTTAATTAAAAATTGTAATTAAACCATGTACTATTTATGTAGGTTATATGCATATTTAGATATTTATACATTACTCTGTTAAACTTTAGCACTTAATCTTCGATGTGATGTGTGTAGAATAGATACATTTTATTCATATCATAAATATGAAAAAGTTACATTACATGTCCAAGTTTATGTACATTATTTTATTTCTATATAATCACATAAAATTTATTCTGTTCATATTGAGATATACATACATACTATATATGTAGTAATAGCTAGATCTTAGGATCTTAGGTATATAATGTATATGGTATATGTGTACTCTTCTCGTATATCATCATATTATATTCAAATTAGTACTAGCCAAAACGTCACCATAAATGGTGTAGAACACATCATTTTATAATTATATTTACGAATGAATGGAAATCAACAAACTATAATAAAAAATGTGAACCAAAAAAAAAAGACTTATCTATCCATCCATGATATAGGCGAGTATACACATGTACGAGTACCATAGTATGCGTGAATATGTGTAATCATTATTATTATTATTATTATTATTATCAGTGTGAAGTGAATATTATATGCATTATAAAAATGATAGCAGAGATATGTAATATATAAAATTTAATTTATATAAATAATGTAAAACGAGTAATAAATACGTACATACATTATGTACGTATATACATATTATGTGTTTTTTCATCTTTTTGTATAAAAATAAAAATAAAAATAGGGACACAATCGTATGTACGAGTATGATACGTATTATACGTGTGTGCATATATAAAAGTAGTACGTTGGTGGTCATCAATAAAATGCGTTATTGGAATTATAATTGATCAGACTTTTACATATAAGCGAGTATATTATATGAATGTACTTACGTATAATGAGTGCACATACTGAATAGCTGCATATATCTACAAATCAATTGTGTGTGTGAATGCATATTTGTAAATAGGATATAGGGTCGTATTCACAAAACAAGATTCCAACTTATTCATAAACCTAAATAAAATGTATTTTCGAAATTCATTTTCGGAGTATCGAACATGTTAGGTAATTGCGAATATTTAGTACTACTTTTATATCACAAAATGAAAAAAATTTGAGTGTTGTGCTGTTGCGTTAATAACAAACGTTATTATGTTGGAATGACATAGGTTATAGTTTATAGGATTATAGCACTACTCCCAGGTTATTGTCTTAAAAATTATCCAAATAGTGTATCGATTATACTTCATGAATACACTTTATCTCAGATAAAAAGATAATCTTTGTTGGTGAATACGACCTGTAGTACACGCATTAGTATTATGTACATGCGTATATATCTATTCATTTACTTTGTCTATATCTTCTATCATAATTGTAAAATTATTTTATTTTAATTTTTTGTATTTTTTTTTTTATGATAAATTGATGACAGAGTAAAAAAAAAATTTTTATTGATTTTTAAAAGCCCAACCATAAAAAATCGATGCTACTTTGTACACACAGTTGTGCGTGCATTTCAAATGCATACGAGTACATTAATGTTGTATGTAACAAATACAGATAACTCAAATTCAATCCCAATCCAATCCAGTCATAATGTACATTATTTCAAACAATCACACTAAAAAAGATACTAAAAATTTTCAAATTAAATTCAATATTCAATTGAATTGAATTCACCTATCCTATACCTCTATCTATCCACCTATCTATAATCAAACTTATTATATTTTTCATGAACGTTATATCTACATATGTGCATATAATGGTGTAGAGATCGATGACATTTGATTATTTCCGTTTCTAAGAAATTCTGGATAAATGACTAACATTAAACACCAGCTACATATATCATTTTTATAAGCTATCAGTATCGTATCAGTATAGGAATATTGTATAATGTTTGGTGACAATATGGACGTACATACATAAATGTACATGCATATAGCGCATAATAGTTTTGTTAATGAAAATGAATACCTGACCAAATTGATCATATTTCCTTTTATACGTATTATTTATAATATTCTGTCTGTCTGATTTTCAAATGAAAAGCAGTTAAAAAAAAAAATTAAAAAAAGGGAAAAAACATGAAAATTAAAGGAAAGGAAGAAAAAAATTAATAACGATCCTATTATATATAAAAAAAAAAATTTGAATAGAGGACAAATACTAATTAAAATATATATTTTCTCCTTTTGTTTTATTTTTTTTTTTTAATTATCAAACGATGAATATCAATTTCATCAATAAAAATATCGTATTCACAATTTATTGCCATATATTGATCATTTTTTTTTTCTGATTAAAAATATTTAATCCGCATTCATGTTGTAGCAGATATTTGTGCATTACTTTCTTACAGATGAGAATCAAGAGAAAAAAGAAGAATAAAATCAATTTCGATTTCGAAACTCTATCTCTATGTCAGTTAAAAATTAATACAACTTGCAAAATTTCGTTATAAAATTATATTCATGCGCATACTATACTTTGTACATGAATTGTGTGCATAAATTAAATGCTAAATGTTGTACAGATCATGGTACCGTGTAACTAAAATTTTAATTACGACATTTACTTTACGAATTCTGATAAATTAAATTTGAACAAAATTAAATTTTATTTTTTTTTTTTTTCTAAAAATAAGAGAAGGGAGAGAAGAAAATTATATGGTAGATTGAATTGTGAAAATAAAATAAGTTGCAAGTTACAACATTGCAACAATATTATTTCTTTCATTTATTATTAAGTATTTTGCAGTTTAATTGACATAGATCTAGATAAAAAAAAAGACAAAAAAAAAATTCAGTAAAAATAATGAACAATATGAAACCACGTGCGATAATACGATACAAAAATATGAGTTTCGATAAATGTTTGTTCATATACTTTTATTTTTATTTTTCATTTTTTAAGCCCTTCATCATTATTTTGACCGTGTGTGTGTTACTTACTAGTTATTATAATGGATAGCTAAACAAAAAAAATATTGAATCAAAAGACCTTTTACAAAATCACGTCAAAGATATTTAGAAATATACTCGTACTTACTTTTACATTAACATAACAATAGAAAATTATTGTAATATTATTTAGTATTTTTCTATACAGCGTAGAGAAGAGATGTATATAGACAGTTCCATGTGTATTTCTCTGTGTGTGTATTTTTATTCAGTTTCACGTTTTACTATATTAAGGTACATTTACAATTCAGCCCAGATAGGGTTCTCCATTGGATTATTCACATACATTCTTCAAAAAATTCTGTAGTGCTATCCTTATTTTATGCTTAGCCCAAATTAAGCCAGAGTGAAATTGAGATTAGGTTGCATTTCTAACCTCACCGCACGCTGGCGATATCAAAAGTTATTTGTTGAAAGTTTGCTTACCAATTCCATTATTTCCTAATCTGGGCTGAATTGTAAATGCACCTATACTTTATTATTCATTTTGAATATCTGATTTAATAAATGTTTTGTTTAAATTTTTATTTATTGCTATTACCCCAAATAGAGATACATACATTGTACTTCATGCTTGTATAAAGGTATCGCGGTATCGCTATAAATGAAGGTACCTCTTAATACGCTCGTATAATATCTAACCTTGATCTGTGCTATGCTTTTTTAACTCTGTCCATAATAAAATTGTATATGAACATACTTAAATATTTTTAATATTTTTTTTACAATTTTAAATCTATTATTTTACGTTTTCAATATATAAATGCATAAAATACGAGTAAAAAAGGTAAGCGCGGATTATACATACATATAAAAATTGTTATAATTCAATGAAAAATGAACGTATAACGTATAGCATTTAATATAGGTACACTCGTATTATGCTATACTCTTATTATACAGTATTTTACAACATAAGTAATAATACAAAATATTAATGTAATGTGTATCCGCATTTTTATATTATACGATTTTACGTGTATATAGCAGCAAAAAAAAAATAGAAAAAATATGCCTAATCATTATATTACGTTAAATTTTTTAAAGGTGAATTGTATAAAGAACAAAAAAAAAAAATATATAACGCAATAAAACGAAAATGTATTTGAAAATAAATTTAAGAAAATTACAAAATTGAAAAGTATATAGTAACTACAGAAAAAACGTATTTTTTATTTCTTATTTCTTCTAACAAAATTAACTTTATAACTTTAAACTTTTACCAATTTATTAATTTAAAATCGATTGTAAAATTAACTGTACTTGTACATATCAAAACACAAAAAAGTATGTATGTACACATGTACATATACGAGTATAAGATGAAAATCAAAAAGAAAACTTTTATCACCTGACTTTTAAAACGAATAAGTTCATAAATATATCCAAAATTAAAGTTCATGAATTATGAGAACGAAAATAAGTAAGTTAGTAAATTGGTTGTCTTTATATATTTTTTTTTAATTTTTTTTCTTCTATACTACACGAACAATGTTACCATTCATTCAATAAATTCATTTTGTAAAAATGTTGCAGTAAAAAATTTTCAAATAGCAGGTACAGCAACCCATCAAAATTAATCATAAACACATTTATTGATATCTATAACAAGTACTTTTCTCGAGTATAGCAGTCCACTCTTGTATATCATTTTCTATCTCTCATTTCACACTTGTTCTTCTACACTACACGATCTTAGTAGAAAAAAACGAAAAAGAGTCGTACTCATATAGTAAAAGTATAGTGTACTAGTAATAGTAAGGCAGCTGACTAGTATAGTTTACGCTGTAATAGGTAGCAGTCGTACTCGTATAGTAAAAGTAGTGTACTACTAACAGTAAGGCAGCTGGGCTAGTCTAGTTTACGCTGTAATAGGTAGAGAACAGTGTTATGTTCATACATCTTGTTCTCAAGAAAATTTTCAGTAAAATATAAGAGAAAGGAGAAATACAAATATTTTTACTCTTGCTCTGCACTACAAATTCTTTCTTAGTATAGTAACTATAAGTAGTGTAAAAGTAAAAGATGATTGGCAGCTAACTACTTAATACAGTTTCCGCTACAGTAACTAGTAAACAGCAATAGCATTTAGTAGGTTAGTAGTATAGTAGCACGTAGCACCTAGTAGTCAAAACGGTAACGCTGACCACAAATATAGTTTTACTCGAAAACAAGAATGTGGTGAGAAAAAAAAAATGAAACTTTTATTTTTATTTTGTTTTTTATTTTCATTTAACTTTAAAAGTTTCATTCCACCACCTGTCTAATAAATTTTTATGAATAAAAACTTTCACTTTACAGTCTTTAGATTTTTAGTTTGCATTACAGTTTACATTAGAAAAGAATTTTATGGTGAAAATTATTCTTTAAAACTTTATTTGAAAAAAAAAAAAAACATATGTAATTCATGTATTTTTCTTTCTATTTCGCCAAGTGAATAAATTTTTTTGATTAAATGAAATTTATTGAAAAAAGGAAATCTGTTAATCATTTATATATTGAATACGAAATTACATATTTTTGTACGTGAAAGTCTGAAAGTACATATCATATCCATCTGTACATTCATACATATTATATATTCCATAAACCTGCTGATAATTTTATTTAATTAATTATTTAATCCTAAATTGTACATTTAGTACACAAGAGTGAAATAATATCCTTGAAAACAAGGTACATAATGCAACTATGTACTATATACATATGTGCATGCATTTATAAATACACATCATAAGTATGTATAAATGTTCATTTTCCTTTTCATTTATGTATTTATAAATTAAAACAAAATTTTCTGACATGAAATACATTGATTGAATTCGATGATTATGATGATGATGAAATTACAATGCAAATTCAGTACAATATACATACGTTGCATTATAAGCATTTACATAATGAAAAATAAAACCAAATAAAAATAAATAATTAAAAAAAAATAGCCGGTCGGTCGATTGATTCCATTGATCTCCACCCTCATTCAATATCCATATTGCATGTAGTAAGTGTGTAATATGGATGGTATATTATCGATTGCAGTCATTTCATTATTTGTTCTGTACAATTTCAGAACATATTTTTTTCCTTGCATATGTAGTTACTTCCTCAAACTACACTCATATATTATGTACGTACATGTTTATCATTTTTATGTTTTATATTTTATTTCATTTTTTTTTTTTTCAATTCAATAATAAAATCGGATTAACATTAACACATCGTTGTCGTCAATCATTTATAATATTCATTCATTAATGTATCGATAAAATCTACATATGCATTTACATCATAAAGGTAGATTATTATTTGTTGTGTTCGAAATATAAAAAAATAATCAATTTCAATCATTATACATACTCGTATTCATAATGTATGGACGATTAATTACAAATGTATAACATATGTAGAAATTGAATATGCCTGTAAAGATATATTAATAATAATATTATATTTCACAGATTATGATTAATATAAAATTAAAATCTTATTGTATTCTTTATACATTATACAGTGATGAACAAAATATAACAAATCTGTAGTAGGTAGTAGTTAGTTTAGTTGAATGAATTTTCTTTGTATACAAACATTGGAAAATTATGAAAAATTATACATTTTTTTAATTGATCCTTTTAGTAAAAATTATTATGTTCAAGATTTTATAATTATTTATCACGATAGCAAATCTTATTTTTCTGCTCTTCTTCATAGCACAACAGTCCATTGGGATCTAGGCTTAATCACCAAAGTGATTCCTGCTAACTATTTTTTATCGTACATGCACCTACCATTTACATAATTTATACAAGAAAAGGAAAAGAAAAACTACTATTCGCGTATCTTTACTACTTTACTACTTAATATTCAAGAGTTCAATGACCATGTTTGTTTACAAATGAAAATATGAGCCCGAACATTTATCGGCTTTTCTTGTTCACACGGATCTTGTTTCAATTTAAAATTCTTCTTTATAAACGGCTACTGCAGTGTAGTACCGAAGATACACAAAATAATTACTAATCGCGTATGCTTCTACTTCTCTTTCTACACCAACTATTGGAGTTTCTTTTTACTTTTCTTCCTACTTCTAAAATATTTAAGAATTCAATGACCATGTTTGTTTACAAATAAAAGTATAGGTGAAAACATTTATTGGTTTTTCTTGTTCTCGCGCATCTCGTTTCAATTCAAAATTCTTCTTGTCTATTACAGTGCAGTACCTAGTATTCACAAGAATATAAGAAGAGAAACAACTATTCGAGTTTCTTTTTAATTTTCTGTCTCCTTCTCCTCCCATATCTCAAATACTCAAGAGTTTAAATGATCATGTTTGTTTACAAATGAAACTGTAATACTGTAGTTCAAAACATTTATTGGCTTTTCTTGTTTACACGAATCCAGTTTCGTGTCGTGAAATTCTTCACCGTGCTCGCCAACCAGTGCAGTATCTATATACTTATGTACACAAGATAAAGAGAAGATGAACTATTACTCTCGTATCATACTACTTTTCTTTCTACTTTGAGAAGTAGAAGTAGAAAGACACGCAAATAGTAGTTTCTCTTCTGTTTTTCTTGTTTAAATTATTCACTACACTGTAGTATAGTGGGCGAGTACAGAATAAGAATTTTAGAATGGAACTAGATCTGTGTAAACAAGAAAAAACGATAAATGTTTTGACCTATATTTTTTTTTGTAAACAAACATGATCATTCAACTCTTGAGTGCTTAAGTTGTAGGAAAGGGAGTAGAAATGTAAGCGAATATTAGTTTCTCTTCTCAATTTCTTGCGTATATTACATACTACACTATATAGTAGCCGTGCATATGATTTTGTTTACCACTGTATATATGATTAAATTAGCATTTATAAGGCTGATGATTGCTATATTCGTACTTTATGTGCGAAGATTATATTATTAAAAATGTATGAAGAAAGTAACAGTGTATCACAGTGTAGTGAAATTATAATTCTTTCATTATAAATTAACTTACAATATGTATATACATTTTTAACATTCATCTCATTATCAATCGAACATTATATGTACATATCTTCATATCAACTCATTCATATCTACGTATATATATGCACACATATTGCCATACTGATTACTTTTTATTACAAAATTATTTTTTTTATTTTAATTTTACGCGCCTTTATAAATAATAATAAAAATAATAATAATAATGTCAGTCAGTAGTCATTTTAATAATTCAGCTATAAAATTAGTAATCAAGTAACGCAAAATACAATACGAGTACTATAAGTAATATATGATTATAAATTATAAAAAAATCTTTATAATATATTCGTATAAATACATATGTACATATGTAAAGACAATTGTATTCATTTATGTGTGTGAGTACTTCATTATATCATGGAGTTTAAATTTTTTTATTGATAGATAAAAATGAATGACGTTGTATTGCTTTTACATACACTATACACACAATTCTTAACATTTTATATATGCGATATGTAAATACATATATCTATACTCTATATGTATGTACATACAGTGAGCGAAATTTCCATAGGTCCACCTATATTTCTAGAGGTAACTGGTAGTTTACGAGTTCACATCTGCTGAACACATGTTTTTTATTTAATTTTCTACGCTAATAAACGGAAAAACCCAACAAACCGAAATCCTTTTATTAGGTTTTTTTAAAATAAAAGCGTAATTAGGAAATTTTCAGGTATATAAGAGCGAAATTTCTATAGGTCCACTTAATTGTGTAGTATCTTTCAACCAAGTTAGTTGAAAAAGTTATAGTAAAAATTTGTTAATTGTTATAAATTAAGTAAATTAAAACTATTCAATTGGATTTTTTTCATTAATTTAAAATAATATAAGAAAAAATTTAAATTTTAATTCTAAAATGCCACGCGGTAAGCTTCTGTCTGCAGAAGAGAAAACAAAAATCAATTGTTACAAAGAAGTTGGACTATCCAATCGCGAAATAGCGAAAAAATTGAAGAGATCACACAATCTGATCAATAATTTCTTGAAAAATAAAGAAAATTATTCAAAAAACCATCCAAAAGGTGGTAATACGAAGCTGTCTTTAAGAGATTGCTCAGCAATTTTGCGTACTGCATCAAAAGAAAACATTACAGCGAGACAAATAAAAGAAAAACTGAGCTTACCGGTCACAAAAAGACGTGTCCAACAAATTTTAAAAACCAGTGGCAAATTCAAATGGATGAAACAAGAGCTAAAACCAGTACTAACAGAACGGCATAAAACAACAAGATTAATGTTTGCTAAGGATCACATGTCATGGGAGGAAGAGTGGAAAAATGTTATCTTTTCTGATGAAAAGAAGTTTAATTTGGATGGCCCCGATGGCTTTAAATATTATTGGCATGATATTCGAAAGACTCCTGAAGTAGCCATGAGTAGAAATTTCGGTGGGGGTTCAGTAATGGTGTGGGCAGCATTTAGTTTCCATGGAAAATCCCCAATATGCTGGATTACAACAAGAATGAATTCTAGCAATTACATTGATTTGCTAGAAAATGTGCTGATTGATTTTGGCGAGCAAATGCCGTTAGAAAATTGGATATTTCAGCACGACAATGCGCCCATTCATACGTCTTCAGCTGTAAAAACATGGCTTGAAGAAAAAAATATACTAAGTATGAAGTGGCCAGCAAGATCACCGGACTTAAATCCAATTGAAAATTTATGGGGAAATCTTGCTCGAAAAGTCTATGAAAATGCGAAACAGTACGACAGTGTAGAGGACCTTAAAACGGCAATTAGAGCAGCTTGGATAGGTATAGAAAAAGAGGTTCTAGAAAATTTAATTAATTCAATGAAAAACAGAATTTTTGAAATTATTAAAAATAAAGGTGGCAGCACTAGTTATTAAAAACTTGTATTTAATTTAATAAAATACTTAATATTCGAAAAATGATGGTTTTATTTAATTTAATCAGTAGTGGACCTATGGAAATTTCGCTCTTATATACCTGAAAATTTGCTAATCATCCTATTTTTAAAAAAACTAATGAACAGGATTTGGGTTTGTTGTGTTTTTCCATCTATTACCATAGAACATTAAATAATAAACATGTGTTTAACAGACGTGAATTTGTAAATTACCAATTACCTCTAAAAATATAGGTGGACCTATGGAAATTTCGCTCACTGTATATTTATTGTATTTGTATATATATTTTTTTTTGCGATATCTCTCTATATAAAATTATTATGACAAATTCATAGTACAGAAAGGAAGTCAGAATCTCATCAGTTTCCTGTCTTAAAAAAAAAAACCAAAGCATATGCACACTTACATATATGTATATATATATACAGATGTATATACTCGGACATATGTATCTATACATATATAATAGATGTGCTATGCTGTTATTATAAAATGTAAAATTTGTGTGCAGATTGGAAAAAAAAATGTTTCTTTTTTTATCGCTTCATTTAAGTTTTTTGATTTTATTCTGATGAACTACACACATAACTAAAAATCAAACAAAATTAAAATAAAAAAATATAAAATTGAAATGGCAGTCAGTGAATTTATGTTTTGTTTTTTGAAAAAAGAATCAAAATTAAACATATAAATCCTTTCTTTAGACTTTGAGACTTTGACTGACTGATTGACTGGTTTTATTTATTTATTAATTTTTTTTTTTTTTTTTTGTTAATTTTAACTAATAAGAAATAAGAATTTTTTTCATTATATTTTTCGAAATCTGAGTCTCTGAGATCTTTTGGTTATTTAAAATGTTGAATTTTTTTTTTTTTTTTTTTTTCAAAATTCTATAGCCAAGCCTACACACAATAATGAATGAGTTTGATATTGTTGACATTGTATACGAGTATATACATATTCATTCGTAAATGTTGATTATTTTTTACTTCAAGATATTATATGCAGAATATGTAATTAAATGTCCACAAAAATGAATTTGAAAAAAAATATATATATAACTGACAAAGAATATTGTTATAATGATACATCATAAGTATATGTATATGTACGTATCTCTCTTTATTTAGATTGACAGACACATAGATCGATAGATAGATAATAGTTTGTCGCTAATCACCAGCTAACCACCAATCTTTAATATGGTATACCTATATTTATAAATTTCATTCTTATAGGCCAGAATTTTGCGCGGAAGAAACTCTTCTCTCACTTTAAAATTTATGTTAAAAAAAACGCTCAAGAAATGCTTAAGAAAGTGGTTAAGCAAATGTTTGCCTTTTTTTTTTCTTTAGTACGTACGATGCTCGACAAAAATTAATTGTGTTTTTTGTGCTATAGGTGAGATGGCGTTGTTGTAAAAAAATTATAATTTCTTAGCCAAAAATGTATTAAGATCCACTTCTTTGAAACAGAAATTTTGGCACTTCGTGTGTGTTGTAGGCAGAGATTGGAGAGACCACTGTCAAAATTACTTCACCAAAAATGTATCACAAAATTTCTTTACCAATTTCTTTCGCGTAGCATACTAGACTAGGCACATTTATGTACAATAATATCCCATTTTTTTCTTTCACTTCTTCTTCTTATTTATTATAGTTTTATTTTTATTTTCGTAAACCTTGAAAAAAAACATTTTTTTTTATATACGAGTATATTTCTCTATATATCAAGGATATTGAAAGGAAATTAAGTTCCGATTGTCTGATAACATTGATGACACTTTATTATAAATTTAATGATGAATATACATACATCCACCATACCCATCCATATTCGTATACGTTGTAGAGATGTAATATAGTACAAGTCATATGAGATAACATACATTAGCTTGTATATATACTGTGTGTTACCATGGATATTACTCGTATGTTAATGTAAATCTTTAGTCATGCAATATACTCTATACTCTCGTATTATAAATGCATATAATAGCCACAGCCAATTAAAAATAAATTTATAATGAAATTAATGCACATCATAAATTTCTGAACTTTAAGAAGTCAAGTGTGAATTATTATGCATAATAATGAAGTAGATACAAAAACAAATAAACAAACAAACAAAAAAGTAGAGAAAAAAAATATATACATATGTATGTATGTTTGAAAAATATGATATTTTATAAAACATTTTATAAATGAGAATAATATACGTGTACGTTCATACTCGGTTATCTGTATCTGTACCATAATAATGCATGTAGTAAAAAAATTGAACTGCGAGACAAGAGAAAAGAGATTTTTAATTGACCTAACTGATCATTTACTATAATGTTGGTAGTTTGTCTTTCATTTTCATTTTCATATTTTTTTGGATTTTTTATTTATGATGTTGGTTTTATAATATAGAGTTATAATTGATAACAATTTCTTTTATATATACTATTCATGATTACATGGACATAATACTTGTACATAAATTCTTGTATGTACTATGTATGTAAATTTTTATGTAAAACAAAAAATAATTAATAATGAAAAGGTCAGTCATCATAATTTCACATTAACTTGTGATGTACCAGAGAAAAACAAAAGTAGAAAAAAAAATTTTTTTAATGAAATTCAATTCAGAGTCATTATTAAATTAAATCGAGCGAAATTAAAAAAAAAAAATAATAATAAATAACCAACGAATAACAAACGAATTAACAAACTACAACTATGGCAAGAACATTGAAAAAAAAAAATATACAAAAAAAATACGTTTATGCGTACATTACACACATACTCACCGTGTATGAACTGAGATAAAGTTTTTCCCATATAAGTATATAATGCACGAAATGAAGTTATGAGAAGTTTGTTGTACTTATTACACAAAAATTGAAAATTGGACAGATTGAATATAACGATTAAAAAATATATAAGTACGACTAACGTTTTTACGTATTCTACTACAGTACGTAGGCTAACGTTTTTATACAGTTTGTTTGATAAAAGCGTGTTTCGTATAAAATAAAAACAAATACAGTTTTTGGTGTTTTGTTAATGTTATTATAATATGAATTGAAATTACAATTTCGCATACAATTTAGTATGGTATCCAATCACCATTATTATCAATTATAGCCTGTACTCTTTTTTGACAACTTAAAGCTAAATTTTCGGCATAGTCATTACTAAAATTTTTCCAAATTTTTTGCAACATTCTTTTTAAGTGTTCTGTGTTTTTTATTTGAAGTCCTTGGAGTTTGTGCTTCATAAGCGCCCATACATTTTCAATTGGATTTGCATCCGGTGACTGTGAAGGCCAATCCATCCTGTTGATGCCGTTTTCTTCCTTCCACCGGCGACAGAGAGCACTTTGGTGTTTTGGATCGTTGTCTTCTTGCAACTCCCAATCGTTATTATTGGGTCCGAATAATTTCGTAGCTGACTCCAACAAACCCTTTCGATACAACTTTATCATTCTTTCCGCGTTCAAATTTCCAGTGAAAGTGACCAATTTTCATGGAAACATGGACCTTCGCAGGATGTTTGACTGTCCGCTGAATTAATTTTTCCCCACTTTTAGACCAGATACGCCTCACACAATTATTTACACAAAATGTTGACTCGTCTGTGAATATCACTATACTCCAGTCACGGTCTTTGTTTTCATGAGCCCATTGGAGTCCTTTTTCCACGTTTTTAGGTGTTAAAAGAGGCTTCTTCATAGTGGCTCTACATTTTATATTTTTTTCTAAAAGTCGTCTTCTTATTGTAAAAATAGACACTTTTAATCCCTTTTTTTCAAGTTTTCGCTGTGCAGATCGAAGTGTAATATCTGGACTCTCTTCAAACATTTTTATTATCATTTTGTCTTGGGTCTCAGAGGTGCATCGTTGTGAGCCCCTCTCCGGTAAATCGTCGACATTTCCATTGTCTTTAAATCTTTTAATCCACTTATTCACAAACGAAACAGATGCTTTCGTATACTTCGCAGCAGATTTCACACTCATTTTTGGTCCTTTCGGATGAAGAACTAAAAATACCACTTCAAACCGTTTTTTGTATACAACACTCATTTTGATTTGTAGTAACCACTTGCAAAAATTAAGTGAAACTGAATCACAAATTGTAACGCGCAGTAGATAATCACTCAAATATTACGTATATACCTGAATCAAAGGGGTGGGACGAAAGGTATAGCGTCAGGTCAAAACACGCTCTTATCAAACAGGCTGTATGTACAAGAATGTATACTCGTACTGTACGTAAGTACGTACGCTCATAAGGAAAAACATCTCACCAATAATTGCAACGTTCTAATTACATTATTTTTTTTTTTAAATTAAGAAAAAAAGAAAATTCTCTTCAAAAAAATAAAAATAACACAACTATAATTTATTGTAAATAATAATGTTTAATTTATTGAGTTAAAAAAATACACTAACTGTCAAAAAGTCAAAGTCAGAAAAAAAATATAAAAATCGATATGAAAGAAATATGAAAACTTTTTTTAACAAATATTATGATTAACGTACTTTCATATAGAGGGTGTTCCCGTTGAGTTACAATTACAGTTACAAACAGCGTGCAGATGTTAAATTATTATTTTTGGGTACAACTTCATCTTACGAAATCGATAGCAATCAATGTAGTATTTGTTCGGACAGAAGAAATAAATTTGTGACATAGTTATTTCATTTTGTTTTTTGAAATTTTTGACTTTTAGTAGTCTGAGGTACATAACACTAAGATGTACTTGTTTTATTGACTGTAGAAACGTTCGCTGACAGATAAAACAGAGTAAAAATGTGAAATTAGATAATGACAAAAATAAAAATGTGAGTAGATGCATTTTTCTTTCTATCGAAATAGAGGTAATCATGACAGAAATTAGAGTGTCATTAATCGAAAGAGCATACAATATACTTCGTGCGCTAACATCTGTCACTGAGTCCGAGTCGTGCTAAATTGACGTATACACATCGTTTTTCTGTAACAATTTCTAGGAATTTTCTTGCAGTTGGGAGAACACACTCTTAATTTTCTTCTTTAATATTAAATATGTAATATTCTTGCACTAAAGCATACATCATATTTCATTTTTTATATTATGTATGTACATTATAGTGATATAATTTGGAATAAATCCAAATAAATTATGAAAGAAAATAAATTAAAAAAAAAGAAAAAATGAAGTTAAAAAGCCACTGATAAAATACAGCAGTATACAATGGTGGTGTATTACATTTGCATGAAACTGATGATGATGATGATGATTCATTCGTTCATTCAGTCATAATTATACGATAGTATTATAGATAAATAAGAATATTAACAAAATAAATAAAAGAGAAAATATGATAGAAAGAAAGCAAAAAAAAAGAGTAAAGGGCTTTTTCATCAGCTTATTAAATTTATGATGTCTAAAATACCATATTATAATTTTTTTTATTTTTTAACTTTCAGTTCATAATTTTCTCTTCTGTATGCAAGTAATTTTTTCTATATTTTGTTGTAAGTATGAATACTTTTAAAAATTACAACGAAGATAAATGTATGTAGGTATACATAAATTTATGCATAGATAGGTGGTAAATCGATATGGATGAAGATATATACTTGTGTATGCTGTGTGGTTATTTTGAGATAGAAATTTCTTTTGAAGGTTTATTTTTTAATTTTTTTTTTCTTTCACTTTCAACAAAACAGAAGACAGAGAATATACAGAAAAAAATAATCAAAAAAAGAGAAGAGGAATAAATAAAGTGTAATTTTAATTGGTTTAGTGTGCAGTGTTTATGTTATGTACATGAACTTATAATTTCCTTTGAAGAAAAATTAATAATCTCATGTGTACTACCTGTAGGGCTATAGGGCTAGGGCTCTATAGGTGGTGGTAACTGTAGTGAAAAAGTCAATTTTTGTTGATATTACATAAAAACTCCTGCATTGTATTTCGTATTTACTTTGATAGTTTCAATTTTGAAGAAGAAAACAATTTCCTAATACACTTTCAGAATACTATTCTTTGAACTTTATCATCACAAATGCACCGTATACTATATGCGGTGAGATTTATATGTTTATAACAAACTTTTAAAAAAAAAAAGACTTTCAAACAAACAAACAAAAAACAAGAGAAACAATTTCACTTCTGCAATTACTTTGATGAATTTTAAATCCCATTTAAGTCACTTCATGTATACAAGGGTAATATTGATGATATTATAAATGTTGTATGTACATTATATATACGGACCATAACCATAACTAATAAAATATTGATTAACAATTATCGAACAAAAATGAAAAAGATGTGAAAGTATGGGACAGGAGAGAAAATAGAAAATAATTTGCAATACTACTTACAACAACTGAAATATTGACCGAAAATGTCAAGTATGTGTTCGATAAAGTTTGTTATTTAGTCAATATATATGCCAATATAAGGTATATATTCCTTGTTTACAACCACTGATCCTTTTAAGTTTTATGTGCAAAATTTATATGTAGAGTGACATATACTATACTTACATAGTATCTAATTCGTATAATAATCCACCCTTCTTATAAGACACCCATACATTTTTCATTATTATTTTTAATATGAAATATTGGTTTAATATTGAACGAATGAATGAACATAAATAAAAAATAATAAAATAGAAAATGCAATTCATTACACGTAGTACATAAGAGTACATCCATATACTAGAATACTATGTAATGTAGATAGCCTCTCACATAATACATACACTAGACGCCTTTATTGATATTTCTGCAAAATACCCACCGTATAGATAAGCGTATATATAGTATATGTACTTTATTACTAAGTATGTAGTCGCGTAACTTTTATATGTACGTACACGGTATACATATGTTTCCTTTCGAAAATTACCAAAACAAATTCACATTATTATGCGAATTGCATTCTGTACATAATAATTGTATTCTGTCTCCGTATATTCGTGTACATAGATTTAAGTCCTTTTTTTTTTCAATAAAAAAAAATTGTACAATACAATGGTCAAAACACATTGTCCACACAATGAAAATATCTACTATTTATGTCTGTCTAAGTCTATGATAATTATCTTGTTGATTACTCACACTTTTGTCTGTATATGGCTTTCCTCTAAACATAAAACCAAAACCAAAACTAAAAAAAAAGGAAAAAAGGATAAAAAAAAAAGAAGGGAAGCATTTTTTTTCTTCTTCTTCTTATTCTGTATATTTTTTGTCATTTATGTGATGAAAATTGTTAAAATGACCATTAAATGCACTTATTCATGCGCTTTTATATTACAATATGCACATCGATTCGTTACATTGTTTCGTTGCTTTTTTTTTCTGTTTTGTCTTCTTTTGTTTTTGTGTGTATATGTGTTTGTTTAGAGATGTCTGAATGGATGAGAATGAATGCACAATTTTTCCTTCACATCAGTAAATTCTCATGTCGATTTTAATATATAAAAATAGAATTTCATATGTTTTATTGTCCATAATAGGCAAAAAGTAAAAGAAACAAAAAAGATACAAAATACAAAAAATTTAATAATAATTATAATAAGGGTGCACTGTTATTATTCTGCATGTCTATATATAATGTGTACGTTTAGATTTAGAGGATATTAGATTATTCTGATGAATGTTATCTGACTGTGTAGCTATAATATGAAAGTCCGCAGCAGTGCACTTTTGTTCAAAATGATATATGAGCACACAACACCGTACATCAGAATTTATAAAAATTTCATATAAAAATGGGGAGGATATTAATAATTCACATAAATCTCTGTTTTCTAAAATTACATAGAAACATACACACGCAAAAATTTTTTTTTTTCTTCACATTTCTGAAAAATCAATAAAACATTCAACATAGAAAAAATTATTATTTTTAATAAATTCAGTTACCGCATATAATGTGTCCAATCATCAATTTATCTGTCTGTATCTTTTTGTTTTGCTAGATTTACATATCAGTCATGTCTCTCTTTGTGTGCTTGAATAAATTATAGACTATAGAATATAAAAATTGAAAAAAAAAAAATCAAGATAAAATCAAAAGAATTTAAAGAATCTAAGGGTGGTTTGTTTTTCATTATTTTCAATAAAATGTATCTTTTTTTTTCCTGATTCAGTTCAGATATACATGCATGCATCCATATTGATTTACTTACTTAGATTCAAATTATAAATAAAATAAAATGAATAACATATAATTCAATTTGTTTTGTTTGTCATTAATTTATTGTAAAAATGTAAATTTAATTGAATTATAATGTCGATTGTATATCAATACAAGCAAAATGTAATTTGTAGATTTTGTAAATTAGACAAATTTTTATCTATTTGATTGATAGATAAATTACAGTGATTACACTCAAATAATTGTCCCAATATTTTTTTATTAGAAGTTTTATTGATGATTCTCGAAGAGAGCTTGTCAAATTTGTTGTGGGAACTTTAATTTACATTTGACAGTTCTAAATTCAAAGTATACGCCTATAAAAAACTCTAAAATGAATTAATTGGTTATTAGACATTCGAGATGACAGTAGCAATGTAATGTTTAATATAACGACAAATTTAGAAAAAGATTTTTGTTGACAGATGTTGGTTGGTTGCTGTGGCAGCTCATGTTTGTTGGTTGTTGTTCTCTTGAGTATAGCCATTTTGTCGTGTTTAGGTAGTAAAATCAAACTCAAACACGTGAACCGGTCAACATCCGCGAAATCGCCGAGAAAAGGATTGCCAAAGAGCATTCAGTCTGGTCTTACACAAAACCTGCAAAGATAATATGAGAGAGTTTTTCTGAATTTTCCTTGCAGCTTTTGCAGTGCGTGTTAAATGGTAGACCAGTATGACTGCGTATTCTTCCGCAGGCCAGTGCCATGTTAGAATCGCTATGACCTTGGTGATCTGTCGTCGACTTCTACCAACAAGATCTTTTGTTTTTTTTTTGTCGAAATCCGACCAAATTTCTCTTTGCATCAGGGAGCCAGGTTGGTTAACAGATGTACTCGTAATTTTAGGTATATGTATATTTTTTGTGTTGTACTAAGTCACATCAAATTACTTACAGAAATTTCTTATTTACTACACGTACTATTTTGAATGTATGTAACTTCAATCAAAATTGTTTGTCCTATGAAATGTAGTGTAACAATTAATTTTTTGAATCACTGTACATATGTATAATAAGAATTAAATTTACTCGTAACATACATTTTTATGAATATCATAAAGTTTATTATATTTTTTTTTTGGTAAATCGAAGAGAAACAAAATTAAAATCAAATTAGTTTATTGAATAAAATACGGGTAACAATTACAAATATGAGTAATGAAATAATGCGAAGATAATATATAATTGTAATAATAATAAAAATAAAAATAATATATATTTTTTTTTTTTGCAATTAAATATGAATCAAAATTTATGTAAGTAGGCATACAAACTAACATATATGTATTTACTCACTCGTAAATAAGTGTGTATGAGTGTATGCATATAATAAATGCGTGTATGTACTTAAAAACGAGGTTAGCAGCAGCGTCGATGACCGCATGAATAATTATTATTATTTGAATAATTTGAATTTGAATTTGAGTATTTAAACTATGCATACGTTACGTACATAACGTCTGAGCGAACACAAGACAATTAAATTTGATTGTGGTGTCTAGTATTGGTCTTAAAACGTCTAAATCTAAACTAAATTTACTTTTTATTCTTGTATGAAAATTTTAATACAATTTTATGTTCATTCATGTTCAGTTTATCAATGCGAGTAGAAGGTATATAGAAAGAAGCTAGAGAGGGAATACTCGCATTATGTGTACTACTGTGTAGTAAAGGTTAGTTAGTGAATGTACAGTAATGACAAATAAAGCGTTTTTTTTTTTTATCATTTTTCGGTAGTTACATATTTTTTGATTGAAATTATCATAGATTTTTATTATCGAATTTTCAATAACAAAAAATAAGGCATATTTTTAAATTCGGTTATTTTCCTTAAAAAAATCATCAACTTAAATAATACTAGAGAAATAATATTAAATTAAATAAAATTTATTTCATTTTATTTTCTTAAATATAATTTACTCTTAAAAATGTACAAATATAGTGGAATTGAAATTGAAAATAAAATTCAAGAAAAAAAAATGTTTATCATTGAAATGATTTTGAAAAATTAATGATGATAAATATTTTGATATAGCATACAAGTATTCTTCGTTCGTACTTAGATAAGTGCGTATGTGATTAGTGACAATAAAATAATTTAAAATTTATAAAAATAATTTATGTACTATGTAATAGAATATGTTTACATAATAAATAATTACATACGTATACGTACATACATTACTCTTGTATAATTTTTTTTTTAGTTTTTTATTTTTATTATAAAGAAGAGGACAGAATTATATTTGTATGATGTGAAATTATTATTTGATATTTTCCATAAATACTCGTATTATATAATAAAAATTCGTGGTTGTGATGATGTATGGTAAATATTCGTACGTACATTGATTAATAATATGTAAATAAATAATATTTGAAGCATATGGTGTTGTTCTACAATAATTAAAATTAAATAACCAATTTATATGTATAATATGTGTTATGTTTTATTATTATTCACATTTAAAAATATATTTTTTTTAAATTTAACAAATTACTAAAAAATACAAAACTATACAAGTGGATATATGCACATATGTATTTGACAAAATGTGTACGCAAATAAATAAAAATTATTTAAATAAATAAAAAAATAAATGAAAAAATAAATAATTTATTAACAGTTTAAATTTCATTTTGTACACATGATAATAAATATAAGTGCGTAATTGTATATAAATATGATTGTGATATACATATGTATACATAATGGATAGATGAAAACATAAATATAATGATTAAATTAAAATTTTATAGATATGATGGAAATATCCAAAACACATAATGACATAAACATTAATTTACTATACAGTATACTACCGTACTACATAAATACATAAAGGTATATACAGTAGATTTGCGATAATGTGAACTCATATCAGACGACCAGTGTTTGTTCATTTTTAAGAGATTATACTCATATTTTGCGACATTCTAGAACAAATATGTACATATGAATTAATAAAAAAGATATTTTGTGTTATACCGATTCTACATAATGCAGCGACTTCAACTTCGTTGATTTAATAGATATGTATTAGAATTTAGAACTTCTACATTCAATTCAGTATAGACTTGACAGCTACTTTTAAATGTTAAGTATGCTTTGAATTCGAAAGTCGAAGTCCAAGAGTGTAGAGCGGATTTAGAATTAGAAATCTTTCATTTTAATATAATTCTTCAAAAAGAAATTTTATTTATAGAATTACTGATTGATTTTAAGCCGTAATCCTGTGTCTACACTTACTAGCAATACTTGGACGGCATGTGACAGAATTATTTAACATAACATATTGCTGGTATGTGAGAGACATATTATGGATACAATATTCATTTTTGCAAAATATGAAAACAACAAAAAAGAAAAATATGAAATTATTTTAATTATGTATTGTTTATATTTATATTTTTTTGCTTTAGATTGCATTAACTTCAATGAATTTGTAAAAACTTAGAAGTCATTTAAGCTAAGTTTGGGAATTATGTACTTTGAATGGAGTAAATTTTTCTTTGACTTGAATTGAATTGATTTAATCCAAAATTCAGTTACTAAAATTTAGTTCGATATTATTTTCTTAGGGCACTTAATACACATATCTTCTTCTAAGATGTTTTAAGAAAAATCACTACGACATCAATATAAGAATACATTATTTGATTTGATGCTATCGAGAATTTCTTTGTTCACATATTGTAAGGAATACACAAATATTTGAAATTTTTTGATCACGTAAACCATAGTAGAGTTTCATTTACGCAATACATATAAGTAATTCACATTATCTCGATTCTACTGTATTAGATATTGTAAATAAATTTATAAAAGAAACATGATAATAAAAATTATGTTTGTATATTATTATAAAGATTATTTATGTAATACTCGTATGTTTGTATGTAACATATTTCCAAAAAAACTTTATACCAAAATATTATATAATACAATAATTTTAAGTTTACATTTATTTTATTTTTAAATATTTTTTTTTAATATTTTTATTGAAGTGAAGTGCTTCATGTGCTCACATACATTGATACTCATTCCTTTATGAATTAACAGATGAATAAAACATTAAAAATACAAGAAAATTATAGTTAAAATTAAAAAAAAAAAATTACATAATATATAGGTATGAATTACATATAGCATATGTGATCCAAGTGTTTTTGAAGTGTGTTTTTTTATAATTTGTGATTACAATATAATTAATATTTAAACAAAATACAAAAAAAAAGTGAAATAAATAAAAGAATAATAATAAAAATTAATTAATATCAAGGGAAATGTATGTATATTTTTGTTCAAGGTTTTGTTTATATACATTTTATTAAAACGAATCAACAATTATAGTAGATAATTAATTTGTTAAGAAAAAAAAAGAAAATATTTCAAATAGTGATTCATAGTTTCAATTTGTAAATAAATTACTAAATTACAATATTCTGCACACTGAATATTTTATGATTATTATCATGATCACTGTTATGTTGAGAAACAATAATTGAATTAAATCTATAAATGTCTGCAATTATCATCGATTGATTCATCATAATTATCTTCAGTTAAAAATCTTATAAAATTTATTCGATGTAAATATACATTTTTTGTTTGTTTGTTTTAAATTCATAATTGTGTCAATTTAAAATCGTAATGATGGTTGAGAAAGCTGAAGGATTCTTATATCGTCGACCAGTCTATCAATATTTTCAATATTTAGAAACGTAAGTAAAAAAAAAACATAAAAAATACTTAATAATTTATTTAAATTTATTTAATTTATACGATTAAAACTCTAAAGCTTAGTGACAAATATTTATCAAGATTATAATCGAATTTTTAGTTAAAAGATAAGACGTCGTTGTATTGGATATCAATGGTAAAAAGTATGTTGTTCAATTAAATCGAAGAGGTAATTATATCTATCCTCGATCACAAATAATAATGTGGGATATTCTGTACAATATCGGCTAGGATAAAGAGATTTTGCATAAAATTACAAATATCACGAGTTAGTTGTAGAAATATCCATCGAAAACTAACCTTAAAGTTGAAATTTGAAAATAAATCCCTTTAAAATTGGTGGATGTTAATGCTAGCAATCTGATTCGAAAATAATCATCGAAAATTGAAAAATCAAAATACAGCAAACAAATGTATTAAGTAAGTGTGTGAGTTTTCAATACGCATTGGGAAGTCTCACTTCATTTAGAAAACTGAACTGAACGAATGCGCCTGAAAATTTTTAATTCGTAATGAAAAAGTGTTTGTAGAAATTCACTGAATCAATGCAACAAAGCCATTCAAGTGCGCATTAAGGCTGTCGTATAAACGAGATATGTACTTCGATAAATATACAACCACAACCCCTAGAAATCTCTACATTTTAAAGTTCTCGTTAATGTTCTCATGTTAGTCATAAGTCACATAAATAAGAAAAGTAATACTATCGTTCCTGTAAACATTAAAAAAGTCATTGACTTTATGTATGAAAATTACATCATTAAACTACATTTTTATTATTCCCTAGTTTCATATTCTCATGTTGTTTATTTATTTTCCTATATACTTACGAGTATGTACATCTATATCAACAACAAATAAAAAAAAAAAAAAAAAGACATAATGTAAATAAATATTTTTATAGTAAATAAGTAAATATATGTACTATATTATTTCACTATCGCTTATCAAATTTTATTGTACATCTACATACTATGTATACAACAGCCTTTCATTTCATATAGTAATCATATACATATATACATACGAGTATATAATGTGTTTGTATATACTGTCACACAGAGAGTGCTGTAATGATTATTATTAGTTAGACATTTCATTTTCATTTAATGTGCTCTCTCTATTACAAATAAAAAATTCTTTGCATTACATACTTTTCACTGTATAAAAAAAGAACAAGAACAACAACATAACATGTGTGGAGTACATTTGAGGGCATTGTCATAATTTTCAATTTTTTTTTTTTTTTTATAAGGGCCTGTCATCATGCATAATATGGTATTACATTTCTGTGTATATAAATGCACATTTGATATGCTATACGTTCACATGTGTTTATAATTTTTAAATTTATCGGAATGAATTTTTAATATTTAATCAGAATTTAAATAAAAACACGCTTAGTAAATACTATAATCATAACTGGTGTACCTATAATGATGCGATGCACATTTAAATTCAGTTCATATGTATTTTCAAGTTATTTATTTTTTGGGAATCAGAAAATGAAAATATAAATAATTTAAAAATTATAAAGAAAAAGTTGAAGAAAATGTTCAAAAGAAAACATGAATATTTCATCTCTTATCAATCTTTCTTATTTTATTAATCACCATCATCATAATTAGCTCAACAAACCGATAGGAGTCTTGGCTTTGCTAAAAGATTGATTACAAATTTCTTTCTCCCTCCTTACAATCATTTTTCTCTGGTGCAAGTATTGGCTTTGCTAAGAGATTCATTGCCTTGCCATTCCCTTCTTTTTGCAGTAATTCTTCTTCAATTTTCATAATTTGAACTGCGTCCTAAGTCAGCCAAAAAAATTCGAGTCTTTCTCGTTTTCTCTTCCTCACAACTGGCAACTGAGACAAGTAGTGTAACAACTTATCACCCTTTTGATAACGACAATTTTTTAACTTTCTTATTACATATCCAAACCACTGACTGAATTATCTGATACACTCGGACACAATGTGTAATATGTCTGTGACGTATAAATTTGTACAAATTCTTCATTGTAACGCACTCTCAAGATACTGCTCTGTATATACATATGTATGTGTATATTATTCTTTTTAAGAATAATTTTTTTCTCGAATATTTTGAATGCCTCTTACTTCTTATCCTTTTTTATATTTTATTGGTAAACGTTAAACGTTCAATCTTTGCACCATATGTCACTGACTACCGGAAATACAAACGTTTTCACATCCATTTATTGCTATACAGTATGACCTCTTTAATCCGGACTAATTAATGCACGACATAATCCGGATAATCGATTATCCGGATTACTGGAAACGTATAAGTTTAATAGTCTGAAACACCATTATTTTTTGAAAAACTATATATTTAATTCATTATCAATACATCATGTTTATATGCATTTCATTAATATAACATAGAAATTATGTGAAAAATTCTGTAATTACAGATTGTTTCATTTTCTGGTTTTAGCCTATTTTATATTCAGCGACCAGAGCCTTTCCTACCATATCCCTGTGCAAGTTTATCCAAGATCCTGTATTTTTCTTCAATACTTAACGTCTTATGTAACTTTTTTTTTTTTATATTACCAGCCATCATACAAAAATTATAAAAATCTTTTTCCTTAAATTTTAGACAACTATAGTACATATGTTACTCTTCGAACAAAAATTGAATGAATGAAGTGTTTAATATGTAATTTATGCACGAAAAAATACAGAACAAAACAATGCAAAACCAATAATAAAACAAAGACAGACAGAATTACGGTACTATACTACAACACTCCGCATTCGTAATTTTCATTTATATAGTATACGCATAACTAATGAACGTAATCCGGATTTTAGAATACTTGAGAGCAAAAATTCGGATTACAGAATCCTTACGTGTATCACAAAAATCGCTTCGAATTACTGGATAATTCGGATTAACGAGGTTCGGATTAAAGAGGTCATACTGTATATGTATATCACCATCACTGATAATAATCAGTCACTGTTTTGTAAGTATATGGAATACGAATAAAATCTATTTTATTTTTTAAAAAATTTTTATAATTTTACATTAAATCATAAATATAAAAATAAAAAATTTGTGTTTTTCATGTACAAATTATTTTGTTATGTCGTCTCTTTGTTTTTAAAAAGCAATGCGATGCGATTGATAATAATGAATGAATTTTTCATTTGTTAAATACCGCATAAATATAAAAATACACAATTTTAAATAAAACCATAAAAGTATACAAAAAATATGTACCTACTATATATGACTGTTCGTATGTACAGCAAAAAAATCTCCTAATTATTGTATATTCATATTTAAATTTTATTTATCAAAAGAATAACTTAATTTTTGTTTTTAAAAATTAACTAATTACTTTTTTTTGTTTGTTTGTCCAATTTGGAGTTTTATTTAAAAAAAAGTCATAATTAAAATAAAATAAAATAAATTTTAAATAATAAATGATTGAAAATAAAAAACAAAAAAAATAAATTAAAAATTCATTGTATTGCCATTCCAATTATTATCAGTACACCAACATCATCACCGTCGACATCGTTGAAGTCGTCGTCATCTTGTTGATAATGAAAACAAAAATATTTATCAAAAAATGCCAACAACTCAATTGAATTCGATTTAAAAAAAAATAAAATATGTAATTTGCTTGCTTATTTTTTTGGTTCGTTTTGAAATTTTTTTTTTTTTTTGTAAATTCATTATATAAGATTAAAAACAAAATAACAATCCAGACATATCTATTATCTATTATGTACTTTGTTAGAAACATATACGAGAACCCTTGTACACTGGCGTGAACAAATTATGGGATAAGAGTAATTTTTCACGAAAAGAAAATGTTTTATCATACACTGATACATAAATATACGATCTTTAACGATTTACCACATCAGGCAAAAATGGAAAACATAACTTATAACTTGCCCTAATATTTTAGAAATAAACACACCTCCATAAATCCCTGACTTAAATAAAATCGAATATTTTTGGTCATTTTACGAAAATGTCATCATAAGTCAGTTGCTAAATTAAGAAAATATTAATACAATAAAAATGGAATAAGATTTTGTCAAAAATTCTGTATAGTAAATTCGAAAACAATGAAAACAGATCTATATAGACATGATGGGGATCACTTTGTTTCGAAAAAATTATGAGACAAACTTAATTTGTCAAACATATGTAAGTATGTTTGCCCCATATAATTTTGCTCTACATCCAGGACAATATTGAAAAATATAAAAATGAAGAAAAAATATTATAAAAAGAAAATAAAATAATTAAAATTTATAGGTGTTGATGGAGTTGATGATGGATGATTTTATTTTTCATTTCATATAAATTTAGATTAAAAAAGTGTTGAATAAATGAAAACATGAACACAGAAAAAGGATCAATTCAATTAATCAGACAATACACATTTCTAAAATATAATAAAAATAAAAGGAAAATTATCAAATTTATCATCTATCGACTCATTATTATTATTATTTTTTTTTTTTTTTTTTTTGGAAAAGGAAACCCCCCAACAATCTGTAATTTATATAAACACACAGTGGATATACGATGAAATTTTTTATAAGTTCGTACAAATGCATGCTCGAGTATGTAGGTACAGTAAAACCTGTATAAGCCGGACCCTTTATAAGACGGAATACTGGCTAAGCCGGAAAATTTTTACGGTCCCGAGATTTTGAAGTTCATTTTCATATAAATTAACCCTCTACAAGCCGGAACCTGTCTAACGCGAACCCGGAATAGTAAAACATGCTTTATTTGTGTTTGTAGAACCTCTTTAAGCCGGAAAAAAAATTTAAAAAAGCGGCAAAGAGGAACAAAAAACGAACAAAAACGTCGTATTTGACATTACACATCAAAAGCTTGTCGTAATCGTCAATTCGCTTTTGTTTTATTCGTGAACATAAGAAAAAAAGAAAGAAACAAGTGACTGTACATTAATCAGCCTGTTAACATTTGCACATTATTGTTTTGTCATGAAAAAACTTCATATAAAAAAGGGACATAAGATGTATTACCGTTTTTTATATAAAGTTTTTTCGTAACATAAAACAAAAAGGTGCAAATGTAAACAGGCTGAATCAAAGACAGTAAACAGTTCATTTTGCCTTGTAAAGGCGTGTGCAGCTGACTTTCTATACTTTTATTGTGATTGAATATTATTTTCGCTATATGCTATAATTATGTTAATTTATGAAGAATACTTTAGTTTCATTACTTGTTATGTTTTGTTTTGTTTTGTTTTTTTTTTTTCAGATTTTTGAAACATACATACATATAGTATGTATGTACATATGTATTTTCTATTTTATAGAATATGTGAACTTTATTTAATTAAATAAATTTTGAATTTAAAATTGTTTTATGTGTTGTTATAATAAAATCATAGAGATATAGACAGACGGTACATTTTCATTAGAAAATACATGACACCCTCCATAAGCCGGAAACCTGCACAATACGGAATTTTTTACCGGTCCCTAGAGGTTCCGGCTTATACAGGTTTTACTGTATATATAAACATGTCTGTACAGTTACTCGTATCTCAATCAGTTAACGAAATTTAAAAATATTTCTTTCATTTTCAAATGAAAACATTAAAACAGACAAAAAAAAAAAAACTTTAAACTGATAATGTCAATAAATAAAAACAGAAAAAAAAATATATGTGATAATTTTGATAATGAAATGACGTTAGACACATTACAAAATTTATGATATTGCGCGCTGTTTTATATATTAGAGAGATAATTGAATTTATTTACTTGTTTAATGTTTTTTTTTTTACTTTTAGCTAGATTTTGATACGTGCACGTATGTAGTAATGTTCAATGTCAATAATATTTCTTCAATTTTTTTTTTTTTTTTTGTTTTCATTATCATTTTCTCTCTATATTTTTAAAACACGTGCTACATATACAACAAATTATAATGTATGAACTATGAAGATATGTACACAGTGCGACATGTACACACAGATTATTTTATGGTTCATTTATTGATGACACCTTGACACTTTATAAAATGTCATTGATCGATAAATCTGGTATACATGAAATGAAATGAAAATTTCTATTTTACATTTCATCAGAAGGATACACATACATATTATTTTGTACTTTTATGCATAGAAAGTTGTGCATTTTTAGGAAATTTTCGGTAGGAGAAAAAAAAATTTTTTAGGCTAATTTATAATCATTGAAAAAGGTATGAATACTAAAGTTTAAATTAATGTACAAACAGAAAATGAAAATTCAGTTTCTCCTTTCTTATTTGTGTTGTGTACCACATATCATAAGAAGTATACGAGAAATGAGAAGAGACAGTAAGTAGTTGGTAATAGCAATGAGGTTTTGAATGCCCGGTGCAATTATTCTAAACTTTTCGCCCTCTCCTCTAGGTTGAAACTTTACTATTTTAAACTTTGAATTGATTTATTCTAACAGCACAAAATTCCAATTTCTATATTTTTTCTTTAGCGTGCAATACATAATTTACACAAGAAAAGGAGAAGAGAAACTACTATTCTCGTATCTTTCTACTTTTCTTTCGTATGTGATACGGAACCGGGTATGAATATACGCTAGTACCAAAGTACCTTGAATGCTATGTACTCGTATTTTCGTTCATGAGAAAAATTCATATTTTTCTTATTCTTGTTTTGCACTACAAACCGTAACAAAGGTGCAGTATAAAAGAAAAAGAAAGAGACAGTAAAAGTGACAATCAGGGTACTGGGAGCTAGACTATAGTACGATATACAAGTACGCTAGTAGTAACTTGGATACCATACACTCGTATGTATTTTGATTAAAGTTTAGCATCACTTCGCTTTTTGTTTATATACGCAGGTCTTCGGTGTTTTCGTATTTTACACTGCAAATACAATACGACTTCGATTTGTTTATTTGAGAGAAGATGTTAATTTCATTAAGTTCATGACAAAATTTTCGATTTCCTCTCTTTGTTATTCTCTTTCTTTTTTTTTCTAAATAACGAAAATGAAAAACAAACAATATCAAATATGTTAATGCAAACTTATTTTAAGGTGTGAAACAATTTAATATGAAATTATCTTTTCGTAACGCATCATTTAATATGTATTTCAAAATTTTTGTTTACAATTTCTAAAAAAAAAAAGAAAAATATAAAATTATAAAAATTATTAAAAAAAATCTTTGTCGAATATTCATTTATAATATTTATTGCTGTATGTACCTATAAACTTTATAAACTCTATATAAACTCTTATGATGAATAACGTTCAATCATTAAAATTATATAAAAAACACTCCATCAAATCAAAAATCATAAAATTTTTATTTCAAACATCATTATAAAAAGCCGTAATCGATCAATTATTATGATATGCTTCAAGATAATCGTATATATATATTGTAATAATACCTGAAAAATCCTCATCATCACATTAAAAACGCACAATAAATAAATATAAAAGAAAAATAAAAAAAAACAACAAGAAAACAAACCGAGTGAAAACCTAAAAAAATTATAAAACGAAAAAAAACGAAAAAAAAAAATTAAAATAAAATTAAAATTGTTGCATGAATGAAAATTTTTCACGTCAATAAATTTTCGAAAAAATAAAATCAAAAAAATTAATTTTTTTTTTTAATGCATATGCCAGTATTACATCGCGTACTGTACAGTGTAGTGTATTTTCACCACAATTATTGCGGTATCGCTTTTTTTTTTCTTTTACTAAAATCACTTTCAAATCAAATTACCAAATTATTTTCAAAACAAACAAAAAAACAACAACAAAACATTTCAAAAAGGAAGAAATCTAAAAGCACAAGAAGTTGAAGACGGAGGAGGAGGAATAAAACGTAAATTTTAAATTTTAATGAATTCACGATACAGTAGAGTAAGAGTACTACTCACTGTATATATAGTTATTGACCAGACATCAGAGATCAAATCTTTTCCCAAAGTAATTTTACCACATTATTACCTTCACTATGGTTGTATCCAGAATTTTAATTCAATTTTAGTGCATTTTCATTTTTTTTTTTTTTTTTTTTTTTTTTGATACACGTACCTACGTACATAAACTTGTACGTACGTTGTAACCTCTTAAGCTTGTATATATACGCACTCGTCGACATTATGTACATCTTCTATACATTTTGCTGACTTTAATATGATTGAATTTGAAAGTAATTTTTTATTATTACGTTACCGCCCGCCCAGTCAGTCAGTCAACCCGATGAATTATTTTCATCCATTTCATTTCATTCAAACAATACTCTCGTATACGTCTCGTCGTATGCTGGCTGTACCTGGTGGATGCTGAATGGTGAATGGATGCCGGATGGTGGTCGTTTTGTCGGTCAGTTCTTCAGTTGTATAGACCTCTTTAAACAATATAAAACTTTTTGGTTTTTTTGCTTTATAATTTTTGATTTTATTGCTTGCTTATTTACAATTTTTGTTTTTAATTCAATCTCAATTTAAGCACATTCACTTATTTATATATTCATAAAAGAAATATCTTCATAAAATTATCGCATATATGTACATTTATGTACTCGTTCACATCTCGTACTGATTCGTCGTTTATTTGACATTAAATCAAAGAGTGGAAAAGAAAGAAAAAAATTCAGAAAAAATATCGAAAACAGCGAAGCAAAAAAATAAATTAAAACTGAAGCTTAAAAAATATAATTTTTTTTTGAATTAATACTCTCTAAAGTCACGCGTCTTACAGTTGTGGTAGTTGTGTTGTGCAGATGATTTTATCGTAGCATGCAGTACATTATACTCGTACGCATTTCTATATATAGTAAATACCTTACATAACCTGAACTAAAATATTAAAAATAATAAAAATATTTTTCTTTGTTCTCTATATAAAACAACAGAACAGATGTAAATCGAATTATTATTATTTTTTTTTTTTTGCTCTTTTATATATCTGAGGCGGTCTTGGTCTGTGCGTAAATTAATCTTTGAAATTAAAAGATGTCTGATGTCCGATTGTTTAATAAAAGAGAAGTTTTTTATTTTTTAAGAATACTTGTGAATTTGTAACTTTGAGATAATGTGGTAGTAAGGTATTTATATGAACAGACACAAAAACATATAAAACAAACAGATGAAATTTTTTACAAAAAGAAAATTATAACAAAAAAGCATTTTTTGTCCAACATGGTGTGGCAGCGGTCATCTATGTACATACGAAGTAGATATACGTACCATCGTGATCCCATATACTACACCACATGAATGAGTAATTTGTAGTATAAAAATAAGGAAAAAAAAATGTTTTTCTTTATTTGTAAATAATTGAAGTAAGTAGTAGTGGTTAGTAGTTATTGCCAGTATACTTAATTAAGTGAAAAATTGATTGTTCGACTTTAGTGGTAAAACGTGTAAATAATTAACGTAATTACAAATTATATGTATAATTAATAGCCAATTTGATATTTGTACTCTTAAATATAATACATATATTATGTACCTATACGAATTTATAGTAGAAGCACATCAATCAAAAATGTCAAATCTGTCAGAATTTTATAGTTTTTTATGTTTTCGTTTCATAGACTTTGACTATAAATACATATATAGCATGGTAGATGGTTATAGTGAATGTATTCTACTCTTTTTTAATCTATAAATCTATAAAAATTAAATGAAAAATTATAGGTAAACTTAGGTGAATATTAGAACATCAAATTCATGACTCATTTTCGCTAAAAACTCAATTCTAGATCAATTGAACAAAATTATAGATTAAAGAATATATTTTTTTGTTTTTGATTTTTTGGATTTGTAATTTTTCGAAATTTCTTGAAGAGTGAATTATCATCCAACTTCGTGTAGTTTTCAACCACTAACCATAGCATTATTAAATTGTAGGTGCAAATACATACATATATTATAAATTGCGATACGATAGCCGTGAGAAAATTACACAAATGATTTAGGTCAAGACTATAATTATGATGATAATGATGATGATTATGCGATGACGATAACGTAAATTTACTATCTTTCACGCGTGGCATCATGTGTACTCGTATATTTTCATTGTTGAAATAAAGTTGAATTTCTCTTTCTGAGTACGACACGAATGTTGTACATGACAAAACACGGAAAATCAACTAACAACATTTTTTACTTATACTCTTCTACTCTATACCTACTTTGAACTGTAGGGATAATTGACTATTACGTGCTATTACACAGTATTCCTTATATTGCTTAGTATACGCTGTGCTAGTGCTAGTACGAGTTGTATTTTCAATTTTATCTTTATACTTGTTCCTTCTTCTCTGCTCTTTACAATAGTACGAATAGTATTCTACACATAACACATTATGTATTTTGTGTACTCTTATATTTATTCATGAGAAAATGTTGATTTTCTCTTTCTGAATACATCGCGAATATTGTACAAAACAAATACGAAAAAACAAATAACAACATTTAATACTTGCTTCGCCCTCTACTCTATATATGTACTTACATAGCATATAGGAGTATAGTACGTATACCTTGTTGTACGAGTACGTATCTACAAGTTATTTTCGTTTCCAATCAATTAAATTTTCAATGCATACCAATTAATTTGTGAAAATAATTCCTCTTTTACTTTATTTTGATACTGACAACATAAATAAATAAATATTGAAAAAAAAGGACACGTAAATATATTCTGAAATTTTCCTTTTTTTAAAAAAAAAAAAAAAAAAATCTTTTCTTTATGTGTATTCCAAAATTTATTTATTTTACTGATTACTTTTGTTCTCTTTTGTTTTTATTTTTTTTTTCATAAAAACATTATACGAGTTTGCATACAGTACACACACACTAGCTATCTAGATGATGGCGAAAACCATATTGCCATATTGTAGTATCATATCGTATGTATCATTGTAAAATTTTAATAAAACAGAAGCATCCGCAATAAATATTCCTATGGTATTCGATATTCAATTTAACAAAATAAAAAAATTTATATACATATATGTATATATTTTTTGTAAAAAAAAAAGAAAAGTCACAATAGTCCTTCTGTATATACGTACTATAGGTATTGTAGTGCCAGGTCTGTACATAACATATCCTACATACTATATATTCGATTCGTGTATATTCGAATTACAATTTGTGGTCCCTGATACATATAACAAACTTGTCATATAGAGATAGAAAAAATTATTTTTTTAAAATTATTTAAAAATAAATAAAGTTTTATTTTTCATCGTATAGATTTACAATTTGCATTCATGTATTTGTAAGTACATATGTATATACGAACAATATTATTATATTTATGCATGAGTACAGTGATGCACAGTCCATATACGATATACGTGCATAGTTGCACATAGAATATTTCATTTGATATTCGTCCTGTTTTATTCCAAGCACATATAAAATGCAATATCTTTGAATCTAAATGAATGAATTATTATGTATCTCATCTTCATGTACATGTGTGTATATGAATATATATTTATGTATTCATAGATATACATATATATTTAAGTATATGTAGTTGCATTTTAGCATATAAATTTGTTTTTCTATAACAAATTGAATTAAGATACAAACAAATATATATATACGAGTAGGAGTACTTATGTATCCAAAGCAAACAATCAAATATTGATAACTTATACCTATAAACTAGCATACGGGTATACGAGTATATACGATCAATGTACAAATAAATAGAAAAATGTATACTATAAAATGAAGAAAAAAAAATACTTTACTCTTGTAGGAGTACAAATACGTAAATTTGTAGGTACAAGTATATGTGTGCTAGTGGCTACTATATAAAAATATTCAAGAATATTATTGATATTTTTATCTATGGCTTTTTTCGTGTTATTTTTCATTGAAAATAAAAATATATTTTTTTGTATTTTTCTGTATAAATGAAAATAAATATGTAAGAAAAATCGGTTTGACTTTGACTTCGATTACAAGTACATTATTACATACATAATCATATTACAAAAATATGAAAATTTTTTTAAGAAAATAAATAAAAATAATGTATGAAGAAAAAAAAAATGCTTGAAAAATGAATACATATCAAACCATCATGCTCGTCGTATAATCCTATATGGTTTTGAATTATTGATTTTTTCAGTCAGTCATATACTTCATTTGTAGTCATGTATATGAAGGGAATTGAAAAGCAAAAGAAATAAAATCATTTTTCAATTATGTCTCGCTGTTTTAATTGTGAATTTTTTAACAAAATTGTTCAAAAATGATAATCAAATTTTTTTCGAATGAAAACTATGATAAAGAAGAATGAAAATAATCGCATATAGATATTTTGGTTAAGACTGTACCGAAGAAGAGATATACACAAAAATATCAGAAAAGGAATATCAGAAAAGAAAACTTCTTTATTATTAGAAACATTATGACAATTATTGTCAAATTTACTTGCAGAATTGTAGAAGTAATTTAATTAAAAACAAATAAAAATAAATAAAGAAAAATTAAATGAGACATATAACATGAATTACCTAAGTAACTATACGTAGAGATGTTATACCTTATCATCGGTGCTACTGCCCTTTTTCGAGCTTTGATCTCCAACAAGAGTCCCTCATTCTTCCAGTCTCCTACATAGAGTCCTCTTATATCGTCTTCAATATCATCACAGTTCCTTGGCTTTCTTTTCCTTCTCTTACTATCAACTTTTTGGAAGATCATCTGTTGTTTTACTGGGTTTTCATCGTCTTTCAAATCTTACCACATGCCCAGATCCATATTAATCTTCCACATTTTATTCAATCTGTTATTCCTCATAATGTTATAGTATATTATGTACTTATAGCGTTAATATAACTTTAGTTTTATAAATTTGTGCTACATAGTCTATGTGCACCGTAGCGTGTTCATGTTTTATCTGTCACAAATCAACTCGTTAATGCTGGCAGGTCTGCAACTTTGTATTTGTGCAAGTTATTTTCAAGTTCCTAATTGCTACAGTTCAATGACAGTGCTTAGAACTTATAATTTGTGAACATACCCTATATCATCATAATGCACAAAGACACACCAGACATCCAGTCTCCACATATAATCATATATGTCTAATAATTTTCTTGAAAAACACTTCAAAACTGTAATGTAATTATAGGACATAAATTACCACTGATATTTGATCTACTTTAATAACAACAAGCTAGCATACTTTATACAGCCTCTTCTACTATATTCATACTTGAATATATTCATTTTCGATTGTCTACTCGTAAAATTTATTTGAAATTTTCCATTTTAAAAAATTTTATTGAAAAAAAAAATAGAAATAAAAAACTTTAGATTTTAAAATTTTAAAAGCATTCAAGGATAATGTTGTTTAAGAAAAAAAAATGTTCACTCTTCGTGTTTTCTTTATTCTCGCAATTAGAAAAAAACTGATATTGCATTGCATATAAAATGTACTATAGATACCTTTGTGTATGCATCTACTAGAAGCGTCTAAAAGTTTCGAAACATTTTTTTTTTTTACATTATTTTTCATTTTTTTATCCTTTTTGTTTTTTTCATTTTCATTTTAATTTATTTAACGTCATTTCATTCAGATTATGAAACAATGAAATGCGAGCATACTTCTACCCTTCTACAATAACCAACAATGTATATTATGTAATTTTCTGGTACATTTCCAATAAAATACTTAAAAAATTAAATTAAGTAAGTATCATGCGAAAGATGAAATACAGTACATTATGCACTCTTACGTATGTATGTTGTATGTATGCAAAATGTATATATATATATATAGGTATACAGGAAGACGTTATGAAAATTGAAGAAAATATAATTTTATTACCATCATGACTATATTATCATTCATCATAATTTTGTAATTTAATTGTTATTCAAAACTGAACTGAATATGGTACACGTAGGATCGTATTCATCAACCAAGATTATCCGTCGAATGTATAATCATATAACGTATATATTAGCCGGATATAATTTCATCTTATTCATCAACCTATAGACAACATTTGTTTTCGAACTTCGTTTTCAAAGTGTGGAACATGTCAGTTGATTGTGAAAAGTGAGTATTTCTATATGACACAAAGAAAAAGAGGTTATGTGATGATTATATAGAGTGCTGTTGCTGTTGCTGTTAATCACAAGGTTATATTATGTTCAAACGATATTTATATAAGACAAGTCTGAGGTAGTCTAAAATTTATCCAACATCAATTAATCGAGGTTGATGAATACAATTCAAACGCAGTCGTAAATTTAACGTGGCTGGTGAATATGACCTGTAGAATAGATTTATAATTTTTGTAACTACACTCACATGCATACTACCACTACGACTTTCATACCATCAGTGAAATGTGTAATGAAAAATCGTGAGAATCTTTTGAAAAAACATTTTTTACGAAATGCATAGATTTTTCATTTACTATATATATTTTCTGGTTGTATATATAATATTTTTTAATATTTCTTCAAACCTCAAACTTCCTATTTCGATAATATTCTTTTATAATTTCAAAATTGAATTTTATGACCGAGATAATCACCGCAGACAAAATGAGTGTACTGTACTGTTCTCGTTTGTTATATTGCTAAAGAAAACTGTTGTATATTGTTCTACATGAGAATTATTTATACATGCATACATATGTACGTGTGTGTTTGTTCAAAAAAATAAAAAATAATTTACAATAAAAATGAAAAGAAAAAATTATAAGAAACTTTGTATGTAAGTATTTTCATTATAAAGTGGTCTTCAAAGTTATTCAAATCTTCTTCTGTTGTAGACGACATGTGTGTATATGGGAAAGGCAATATCAATATATATAATTATTTATGTAAGTAATTGTGTAGCATTGTGAATTAAATATGCAATACACTTTTAGATGTGTGTGGATATGTATGGTTTTTTGAATTTAGGTTTATGATATTTTCAATATTGTTAATGTAGATTACTGCATTTCCTATATCGAGTGTATAGCCAGATATGTACTGCATCGTATAATGAAAGAAAAAAAAATATTCAAATAATTTTCTATTATTTTTATTATTATTACAATATTTACGTAATCATTGCAACATATGTACTCAAGAATTATACAATAATCTCTGAAAAATTATAAAAAATATTTACATACATTTTTATTTATAAACAATAAACATTTATTTCTTTTGTTTTTGAAAAATATTTTATTTATCAAGGATATTAAGACTGCATTCACTTTGGATGCATGTATGCATTCAGTTGGAAAATGTTGGTTTGTTGAAAAAATTTTCCAAAACTATTAGTATTACAGTTGCAGTTTGGTTGGTTGGTTGATTTCAGTGGCAGTCTGTTTCAGTTACTTGAAACAGACTGAATTAGCACTATACGTGCCGGTCTCTTGAATGGTGGTCGTTTTGTAGTTCCCAGACTATAGCCATTTTGTCTTGTTTAGGTAGTAAATCAAACTATCTGCACATAGACTGACACATCAGTGAAGTAGCCGAGAAGAGGTCTACCAAAAGCCTTTAACTATAAGGTTTCAACTAAGACTGTACACCTGCAAAGAGTCTATTTTTCGGAATTGTCTTTGCAGTTTCTGCATTGTGTTCTTTCGCAGGCCAGTGTCTTGTTAGGATCACCATGCATGACTCTAGTGATCTCTCGTCGATTTCTACCAATATGCATCAAGGTTCTTTTTTTTGTTAATTTTCGTTAAGTTGCTCTTGACACGGAACAGGTTGTAGCATATACATTTTCTCTCTTTTTCTTTCTCTATCTCTTTCTCTGTTATGTTATAAAAATGTTATATAAATGAAGTGAATATTTTACAGATGTAGAAAATATGTAAACAAATATCGATTTCATATACAGCATGAAGTTTTACAAAAAATAACTTCACATTTAGAAATATCTGATTACATCACACGACGTGAACGCATTCTAAAAATTTGCAATAACATTTATGTTTCTCTGTTTACAAGAAGAAGTATATATAGACAGACACAAAATAATAATAAAAAAAAACTTGTAAATTAATGTTGTATTATTTAAATTCCTGTATAGGTACATCATGTTTGTTTCAATAATGCTAATATTTTACATTTCACAACTTTATTTATAATAAAATTGCATTATTTACAAATAAATATAAAAAATAAAACAATTGTTCTCTTTTGTTTTGTTTTGTATTTTAATTTTTTTTTTTTCAATATCAATAATTATAAATTAATGTCTTATTTATACGCGAGTATTGTTTTTATTTATTTATTTTTTTTTTTCATTAAAATATCCAAAAATGGTTAATGGTATTTCTTTTTTTTTTATTTTTTGTTAAATTTAAATTGTTCATTGATTTCCAAAGAAAGAAAAAATAAATAAATAAACAAAACAGGAGAATAAATAATTTGAAAGAAAAAAAATGTTAAAAAATTCTTTGTTATTGTTTACATGCACCTACACTTATACTCTGTAAATATCTGTGATATCTGTGTGCACATAAAAATGCATATTATATATATATATATACTACGTACATAAATGTAAGTATATATATATGAGGATATGTATACATTGTCTCACCTGTGATCAAATAATTAAATTCAATCACGACGATTATCTTCACAATCGATATAAAAATAATATTTTTGTATACGATTTATGTACATATACGAGTATATAACATCACATACAGAATGAATGATTATGATGATGATGAGGATATATGATAATGCGATGATATATGTATTAGTATATAGAGGTATAGACTTGACATGTCGTATCTCGTATATGTACATATTTTTACATATAAATGTCTACATATTTATCTGTTTACAAATTCTACAATTTACAGTGTCGGCGATATTTTTTACTTTTTTTTTAAAAATTTATTTATTTTTTTTTTTTTTTTTTTCTTAAAATCAAATAAAGACATTCATCTTACTAACTCACTTGCCTCATTCGCCTCATGTATACAGAAAGTTAATGTATAGATTTAGGTAGTTACAAAAATTTTAAAAATAAAAAGAAAATTTATAAGATATTGTTTTGATAATTTTTCTTCTTCACAGTAGCATACATGCTACTTAGTATATATATATGTATATAGAGGGAAGGAATAAATATGAGTGTAGACGAACATGTATATGGAAAAATCAATTGAATATGGAATTTATAAATTTAAATAAAGTTAATATTAATATGGGGGTATATATTAAAATGGATTCAATTGCAATTGAAATTGTATATTGTATGTACATATAAAGACGGATCGAATCAGTATCATCATCTTCATCATCATCATCATCAACAACAACATGATTATTATCATCAGTTTATACGACGACAAACAATATGGTACAATCTACATACATTATTATATATTGAGGTGGTGCAGTGTTTATATACGGAGTGTATATAGATAGATATATAGACACATAGAGAGATGGATAAAGATATTATTATAATTGTTGAGGAGACATTGGGAAGATACTATGTACTATATTTATTTTGACGTTTTTATAAAAAAAAAATAATTTTTTTTTTAATCTATAGATATACAGATTCATTATTATAAGTTTTTATTTTTTTTTATTTTCATTTTAAATTTATTTATTTTAATCTGTTGTCTTTGTTTTATTTTTATTTATTTTTTTTTTTAAATTGAAGCGCCACCGACTACAATAAACCACACCAAATCATGTACATACGTATGCATGTATATTCGTGCTCGTTTATTATGAGATAGTACACACTATACTGTTGTTACATTGTGGTCGGATAATATTTTTTTTTCTTGCTACCGTGTTTATCGATTGGTTTCATTATATTGATGTCTTGATCATTGATATGTCTGGTTTATAAATTATGGTTTGTTTAAAAATCTTTAAAAATGTAAATGTATACATAACTCGTTTGAATTTTTTATCTATATATCTACAATTATATGTACGTATGTACTTATGTGAATAATATATGCAACTTTATATAGGGGGGGAATATGTGAATGTATACGTGCAATGTAGATTATATATTGTGGCAGCATATAAAACAAAGATATAATACATAAAAAATGTATCTTCGATAAGGTCATCATCATCATAAATTCATGCAAATTTATAACAAGAATCATGTAATGAAATCAATAACAAAAAAAAATTTTTAGTATGAAAAATAAAGTGCATTGTATACATAAACATGTATGTACTTACTTGTTCGTCTGTACTTAGAAATGCACAAAAATGTATGTGTAACAGCTGAAACAGAATATGTAGCTATAGTTACGGCTAAAGCATGCAACAAAGCTTAAAATTATATAAATTAATGTTTAACAAGAACAGAGTGTGCAGTTGCTGTCAAAGTTGTAGTCGTAGCTGCTGTTGGTCTTTAACAATGTTTTTTAAATTACGACGCTACAGATTGACATTTCAGTTTTTGTGATTGAAATAAGACATCATTATGAGTTTGATAGTTACAGACAAATTAATTAACAAGTGAACCACTTAATTGATCACTTAATTTGACAGTTTTGAATCATCTACATGCATTATAGTCAGCAAATACATTCTGTTCGTTACAACCGCATGCAGCACTTCAGAATATTACTACGAACTATGTGATTTGCAACATGTTTCAGCCGTAACTACAGCTACACAATTCTGTTCCAAGCAGAAAAATTCATTATTACACTTTACATAAAGTAAATCACAAGAACATTGTGTATTACATTTTTTCTATTATTTTTTTCTCTCATTTTAATTTTGCATATTTAATTAAAGTTCATTTTTTATTCATTCAAAAAAGAAAAAAATGTAAAATGAAATTTATATGATATTTCCTTTTTTTGGGATTTTCATGTACCCGCACTTAAATCACTTGCACGCATTCTCGTGTAATAATTTACATACTATAAGTAAAATAAAACAACATTGAGGTTTATTATTAAAACTATTTTTTTTTTTTTCGTTTTATAATTCTGTATGCATTTTTATCTATTACACGTCATGTTAGGTGTACACCTTTTGTACTTGTATCAAATCACGATTAGAATGTTAATTTCAAACATATACATATACACGCTTACAGCTTACAGGAAAAAAGTTACTACTTATTATCCGGCGCAGAGAAAATAATTATTCAAAATGTGTCAGTTAATTTAAAGTTTTTTCGAAACGATGAGTTATTATACTATACAATATACCGCTGTAATGGATGACATATTCATAATATGAATGTAACATATTTTAGACTACATTAGGGTAAATAATTCTTACACTATCTCTAACACTACATGTACGGGTATTTATAACTCCACATAAATATAGAACACATTAGAAGCTTAAATTTTTCCGTATTATTATACGATTATTATGATGACAATTTTGTCTAATAGTGAATATAATTGAACCAATTTTATAAATTCGAAATAAATTACAACAATCGTACTAATCTCTTTTATATAATGTAAATGTAGAATTAATTCTGAATTATAAATACTACACAATTGTCGTATAATGAAGTCATAAAAGTCATTTATGTATCTACACAACGAGTAACGATATTTAATAATACAGGATGACGTTGTTTACCTTTGGACATCCAAAAATATTTTATTTTTTTCACTCCACGGGGAAGCGTAACGTCCCCCACAAAAGCCTTCAATCTCCGTTACTCGTCAACCTCTTCAACTCGTTGCAATACACATCGGCTTACTCAATATGCTCCGTCTCCATCTCCACAACAACTTCGGTCTATCTAGAGCCCTACACGAAGAATGCTCTTTAGATCTTTGCGTAAGATGTGACATAAACATTTCCATTTCATTTAAATCGCAATAAATTTTTTTTTAAACAAAAGTTTCATATTCATATGCGTTTAAAATACGATTTTCTTGGGTAGCCATTTAAAAAATCAAAGTGACCAAATCAAATTATTTTAAAGATTGAATCAAAGATCATTTTTAAGTTCTCCATTATTGTAGCCCCTTACAACCTACAACTATAATTGTTTAGAGAACATTTTTCGGAATATTGATAAAATATTTAAATGTCTGCATATAAATAATCCACCCTGTATAAATAAAATCAGTACTAAAATAATACAATACTTATAGTGCACACTGAATAAATGAATAGGGTATCTTAAATTGACAAATATGAGTGTTTTGTTCGTAATACGAGTATGAATGCACCTAAATATATACTGTGTGTAACGTGTTGTAAAAATAAAATAGAAAATTAAAAAAAATAATAATAATAAAAGAGAAGACTTACAATTAATTGACAGAAAACCGATTACTTATGATAAATGTAATCAAATTTAATAGTCAGGTATTTTAATTTGCTTTAGTTCTCCATTAATTATGTAAGTGGATTAGGTGCTATATAAACAGAGCTACGAGCATGTGTGTAAGTGAAAAAAAATATTTTAGTTTGTCTTTATTACTTTATTCAGTACAAGCACATAATTCGATCATTTGCTTTTTTGTATTTTTATGTAAATCAATTATTTTATCGTTGTAGATTTTAGTGTGAGATCTGAGCTGAGTTACATACTTAAATATAAATTCTGACAAAAGAAATTACACATTTGTGTCTTCCTTTTACGTTCTTTTTTTTTTCCATTAGCAGCTGCAGTTGTTTTGTTTATCACTGTATTTGTAATGAATTTATAATGATTGATTTTTCTTATAAAGTGTGGATTACATATAATCTTTCATTTTGACACTTGTAATCATGAAATCAATTATTATATGTAAGCTTTGTACTATTATACTAAGTTATTCACATATAAATATATACGAATACATTGTACATCAGGTATGTATGTACGTAATGTACTTATGTATGTATACGATTACGGTTTTATAATTTTAAATTGCCCTAATTAAAATATTTTTATAAATCCTATTAATTAAGTGTGCAAAAAACACATATACAGTAACCCACATAATTTATAAGCCATATCTCTAACAACTATAAGTACCACCACACTATAAGTACCACTACAACATATTTATTCGTTCTATTCAATTAATTAACGATTAATTTAAGTATAATATCAATTATCTATATGTGCAAGATATGCATATGTAAATACACTCAAAAAATTTTATCCATATAATAGAATTTTGTATGGTTGCAGTGCAGTAATGTACCAATGTACATATGTGAATATTTTAATAAGCTCATTAAGATTTTATTCACACATTATACCAAACGGTAGATGTACATACATATGTACATTACGTATACATATAATGAAAATGCGAACGAACTTAACATTTTGCATTTAATTTATTTCATGGTTGGTTAACTCCCACATTTTTCAATTTATTTATTTTTATTTTTTATTTTTTTTTTTTGCCTATTTTTATGTATCACTATAAATAGAGTTATAAATACATACCTGACAAAAATCTTTAAAAAAAAAATCTATTATTCATTCATTAGCTCTATGTGGCTCTATATAGCTTTATGCACTTATCTAATATACACCTATAATAGGCTAATAAGCTAATATACGTATATGAGTTCGAGGTTCGAGTCGAGTGCCACGAACGTTGTACATGTATGAGTGTTTGTAAATCTACCGTACACAAAGTAAAGTTTACTTATTATTATTTTTTTTTTTCAGTTCAATTGAATTTATCAATTCTAATACATACTATAACACTATGCGTAACTATCTTTGAGTGCACAATGCACATTATAATTTATAATATCATCGGAATATAATGCGGTTATATACTTGTATACGTAAAAAAAAATGAACTTATTGTAAACACAATGGCACTTGAAAAACAAAATAAAAAATTCTAATTAATCGCATTATGTGTATAGTAATGTACGTTCGTATGTAATATGTATCTACTGTATGTATTTCCATTTTATTCTTCTTCGTCATCCTCTTCATTTTTTCTGTTCTTCTTAATAATGATAATAATATTTTTTTTTCTTTCGCCCTTTTATTGTTCTTATTAATTTAAAAAAAAAAAAATTTTTTTTTCTTCCTTATTAATTATTATTATGTACCTACATACCTTCCTATATAGAGAGATACTCAAAACGGTATATGCACATACATACATACACATACTCTTTTGTATGTGATAATGTCGAGATTTATAGATAAAAAAAATCCCCGTTAATTGAAGGTAATTAGTTGTAATGATTATCATTATAAGCAAACAATTTGCAGTAAGTAAAAAAGAAAAAAAAAACAACAAAGAAATTACATTACAAAGCATACTACTTTACTACTATAAGAGTTTATTATGTAGTATGTACATATTTGTGCATATGCATAACATATATGTATGTTCTTCTACTTATATGTATGTATATACTTTCATTTACGATTACGATTACGATTATATGTACATGCATGCATGAATCAAAAAAATCAGAATAAAAAAAAATCAAACAAAAATGAATGTGATTATATCGTCATAGTAATAATAGTCAGTCATATGTACTAGTAGTTTTAGTTTTAGTTTTTTTTTTGTAAGTGACTGTATATGTATGTATGTATAATAATAACAGAAAGAAAAAAAAATAAGATGAACAAGAAAAAATCACTGCAATATTACCTATTTGTAGTTGTGTAGTAGTAGCAGTAGCAAGCATGAATATTCATATTCATTATTATTATCATTTTATGTGCAATTACTTCGAGTACACTACATATACTTTTAGTACATTACATACTACATACTTGGATGCATTTATGTACATACACAGTATACACACAGTATTGTATGTGTGTCTATTTATTTGCTTGTGGAATATTACATATAATAAAGCAAATTTTTTGTATAATTTTTTTCTTCTTTCTTTAGATTTTTTTTTTATTATTCCCGTGAATTTTTTTCCTCGAGTGGTTCGTTGAACTAAAGTAACAATAGGGTGTTGCATAGTAGTATATACACATATCCATAGAGTATATATGATAGCCATAGTTAGAATATGATTGTGTATGTACATATATGAATTTGTAACTAAAAAATTTCATATACTTATACTATACAGTAAAATTTCCGGTTGCATTTCAATTGCAATTTAAAAAAAAAAAACGAAAAAAAAATCCCGCAATTTTGGTATATACTTAGGTATAGTCACTACACATTTATGTACGCACACGTATCCACATTTTATGGTCAACACTATTGAAACGGAGTTATATAATAGCATAATGGGTAACGAATATAATATGTATTTTTTTTTTTTTTTGTTTTTGACTCACAAAGTTATTATTGCATTTTATTTTATTATTTAATTATTTAATTTGTACATAAATACATAATATGCAATGTATATAACATACATATTACAACACATGTGTGTGTATATAGTGTGTGTTCGCATTTATTTTTTCATTTTAATTTTCCATTTTCCAAGAAGTGTAAATATGTGACAATAGCAGATATTAATCTAAAAAATTTACGTATATTCACGTACGTGTATCTTCTCTTATAGTACATTTAAAGGTACATTTACAATTTGGACCAGACACCAGATTATGTGCGAGATTAGATGGTATTCATGCAATTCACCGTAGATTATCGTATGTTATTATATTTAGGAATATTGGTATTGGTACACAAGCCTTCAACATAATTTCTCCTATCATCAGCGTCAGTTTAGAAATACATACAAACTAATCTCAACCTCACTCTAGATTAATATGGCTTCGACGGAAAAAGAATAGTAGAACGTAATCTGGACTGAATTGTAGATGTATACCCTTATGAGGATTTTTTCTTTACGTACAAAAATGTAATTTTATTTGCTGTTTTTAATGTTTTGCGGGTGCTTTTATTTTATTATTAAAAAAAAAATGTTTTTGAAAGAAAGAAAACTGTGAATTCATGTGTAATTGAACGAACAACTTTATAATGAAAATGTAATGAATTAATATAATGTTGAAATCTAAATAAGCGCATACTCGGTTCATTTATAGGTTGAAATGATTTGCTAAAACCGATCACCAAATCGCGAGGGCGTGAATAAGAACAGAATGATTAATGAAAGTCATATATCCGTTTTAGAAAAATAATTTTACAAATCAACAGTAAAAGAATATTCTCTGCGAAAATTTTCTCTTAAAAAGTACATAATATACACAAGAAAAGTAGAAGACAAACTTATATTCACATATATTTCTAGCTTTTGTTTCTCTTTTTCTACTTCTCAAATAGTCAAGATTTGAATGACCATGTTTGTTTACAAATGAAAATATAGGTCAAAACATTTATCGCTTTTTCTTGCATACACGGATCTTGTTTTGATTTGAAATTCTTCTTCGTACACGCCCACTAGAGAATAGTTACATAATTTATACAAGAAAATGAGAAGAGAAATTACTATTCGCTTATCTTTCCACTTTTCTTTCTACTTTTCTCCTTCTTTCTACTTCTATATACTTTCTACTTTCAACATTTGAACGACCATGTTTGTTTACAAATGAAAATATAGTTCAAAACATTAATCGGTCTTTCTTATATACACGCGCGAGGATCTTAAAGAAAAAGTAGAAAGATACGCGAATATTAGTTTCTTTTCTTATTTTCTTGAGAATAAAAAAAATCAAAGTAAGAGATAAATAATATAAGGTTTCAACTTAGAGAGTTAAAAGTTTAGTAGTGCACCGAACGTTCAAGAAGCTAAAACCGACGCTGTAGATAGGTACATACAGTTATACTGCTACATAATGTGCTGCGTACGTAATGAATAAATTTATTCAGGAATATTATAAAAATGCAACGATCCTGAACAGTTTTTATGAATACACATGTCTTCATGCGTTTTATGCATATTTTTTTGTAAGTACTACGTAATACATATACGACAGAACTAAAAGTAATGAAAATGTTTTTCTTTTATTCCTTTCGTTTTTAAATTTCCTTGTTTTTGTTTTTGTTTTTTTTTTACTTCATTGTTCGATGTAATAAATTAAAAGTTGACAGGTGCTGCTGCTGCTGCTGCTTTTATACAATAAATTGTGCAATGCAAATTTCTTTTTCAGTAAATACAACATTAAATACTCGTATATGCAGTATTATTAGTTTTAGAGTTCGAGTATGATTACGTACAAATTTAAATAAAATTGAACATGTACATACATACGTTCAATACTCGTAGATACATACAACACATATGTATGTCTGTAAATTGAATAGTTATAATAATAACATATAATAATAGTGCATTTTATTTTACACGTTGACAAATGAAAATTTTTATTGAAAATTTATTACATGACTAAGGATAATTTTTCTTATAATATCTCCTTCTATTTTTTTATTTTTTATTTTGGTTTTATATAGTTTTGTTTTGTTTGATTTTCATACAAAAATTATATATCTCAGTAGGATGTTGTCATCATGATATAATTATAAACACGTTTGCTGTGAGTATGTAATTATACATTTGTTGAATAGAGATTTACGAGTATTTGAAAAAAAAAACAATTTGCTGAGATAAAAATAAAATAAGAAAAATATGATTAAATATTTAAGATCAATATTCGATAAATAGATGGTACAATCAGAAAATTTTAATTGTAGAAAAAAATTACGAATATAGGCAGGTAGGTAGGTACATGTAATAGTAGAAATTCTAAAATTCTAAAACTTTGATTTTATATTCGTAGTCAGTCTGATTGGATGTATATAGACGACCGTAAAGATTAACAACAAAGTTGTATGACTAATTGTAATCGTAGAACTAATACGATCACGATGATAGAGCAAAATTTTATTTTCATTATATTTTTCTTTTATATAATTAAATCTTTGCATATTTCAAGGCTGAAAAGAACATTCTATTAATTTTGTACGTTTATCGTTTCTGAAATATTCATAATCATAAATAAATAAATGGCATGGTAATAATTTTAGTGTACAGCCAAGAAGTTGTGTGATTTAATTTTCAAGATTCACTCAATAGTAAATGATCAAAATTTTATTCAGTAAAAAATGTGCACATGTTACACTATTACATTTAATACAAAATATGAAGGATTTGAATTGTATGTTTTTTTGTCTATCTATTTGTGATATTTGGTATGTAAATGTGTACTTGATTAAATTAATTGATTTTGTTAATTATTAGACAAGAAAATAAATTTTCTGTAATAATAATTTTGTAAAAATTTAATGATCATAAATCATAAAAACTGTGCGGTCATTTACACAAAAATATTTTCGGATCGCATAGTTCACATAATTATAACCTCAACATAAATTCGAATCATAAATAAAAAAATTTTTTTATTCGATTACCCAAGATATTTGAACTTTTAAATTTTTTTAAAAAATATTAGTCGTACCTCGTATACGTCAACATTGTGAAAATTTTAAATATCTTTTTAATTAATACGTCGTCTATGATTTAAAAATAATTAACAAAAAAATTTTTTTAGTAGATATATACCTACCTACTAATATTTGACTCATTAATTTGAAATAAACAGCATGCTACAAGGTTTATATATTTTTTTAATTTAATTTTTCTGTAGTATGTATGTAGTAACTTACCATTTACCATAGTATTCACAGCATAGGTTCGTAGCCACAAAAATACTAATGTAGGTATATGTTTGTAAACATGTAGATATTACAAAATTTATTTCAATTAAAATAATAAATTAATGATAATGAACATTTTTCGTTAAAAATAATAATCGTCGCGTATCATCAATAAAATAGCACATAAATGGTCGATCTTTTATTAGCAAAAAAAAATAATAATAAATTCATCTGTATGTTATACAAAAAGTAATATATGAGGATACATATTATATGCTATAGTATACGCAACTATAGTACGAATAGTATCTAGTACTTATTTTATCTGTCAACTATACTCGTATTTTTACTTTTGAGAAGAAATTGATTTTCTCTTGGATTGAACAAAACAAAACACGGAAAATCAATGTTACAGCATTTTATACCTGCTACTTAAATTTACACATATGTACTCTCGAGCAGAGGAGCGAGCCATCGACTTTAACAGTATCTGTAGTAATAGTATACGTTACGAGTAATATTTCACTCACACATCTTATGCACTCATTTTTGAATTTTCACTTTGAGAGGCGCTTATTTGCTGGTGCATGTACGAATATAATATTTACTTAGTGAGCTTGATATGTAAATATTTATGTTCTTATCGACCTTTACCTTTGTCAAATGTTCAATTTTTCTTTCGTTTTTAGTAAATATAAAGAGCATTGATAATAAAATTTGAACATGTGTTTGTATAGTACTTGCTGCGAAAAGTTTAAAAATCGTCGAGTAATTAGTTGTCGATAAATGTGAAAGTTTTTAATAAATATTTTATTTATAGAAATGTAAATTTTTCATAAAAACGAAGAAAAGAAGACAGAAGCGAAATTTATATAGAAAGAAAAATTCTACTGCAAGTAGGCACAGTAAATTAAGATGTTCGTAAATGCTCCTCACCTATAATTGTATACTCGTATGAGTCGTATATGCAGTAATATTCAGGTTCAAATATTTTTTCTAAATAATTATCTAAATAATAACAAATAATATTTATAGATAGACATTTACATACATATTTATACGTATACATTCCTTACAAAAAAGTAACATCATATTTATGCATATGATAAATTTAATATTTACACAACTGTGTAGACATGCTAATAAATGCAATATAGGAATTATGTGCATCTATTATATGATATGTGTATGGGTATGTACTTAATATAATGTACACATATGTACGTTCATTATAAAAAGTACTCACCTATTTTACTCGTTGATATTTTTTGTTTATATTTAACATTATGTATTAATATTTGCATACAAATAATATGATTTTTTTGCCTCCTGATTAAATAAATATACACAAATGAAAAGTATTTGTATGTAAAAGTGATATGTACATAAGAAAAGTACTCATAATAATAATGCATTTATGAGTAATGTATTGTAAAATTTTTCATATTATACAATATAGGTATTAATCCAAAAACTAAAAGTATTGTAATGTGAAATTGTTAATAATTTAAATAAATATTTTAAATATTTGCACTACATAAGACAGAATGTTGTATGTGTGTGTGTGTGTGTTCACAAATATACAAATAATTCATTATAGAATCACGAGAATATACATAGAAGCATATCTACATAGAAGTAAAAGCAAAAATGTAGCATTGAAAAAAAAATTGTTGAAACAAAAACTTTAAAATAATAAACTCCTTCTGGAAAAACAGTTGAAGTTGTGATAAAAAAAAGAACAAATGGATACTATCGTCCTATATCGCAGATATATATACTGCGTGCACATTTTATAAAAAAAATTGTTAATCAGCAATTTATACATGAGAAAGGTGTTAAGCATAAAAGTGTTTAATTTTCTTCATTTACATAATTTTTTGTTTTTGTGATTTTTTTTTATCATAAAAATATTATTTTTTATCTTATGCAATTAACAGACATGTGGTATCGATATACCATGATATATATGTAACTGTCGTAAAATGAATCATACTACCATAGTAAGGTGACACATGCATATATTGCCTAATGCTAATATAAACCTAGTGTCAGGTGACTTTTGTGAATTTTTGTTGTATACATATATAGGAAATTTATATTTTTATAAAAATCAACAAAAATCATACATCAAAACTCTATAGTCAAAACTAATTTCTGTAATTTTCCGCAGCATAAAAATATGGCGCTACATTTAGTAAAATTTCATAAAACTAGACTGATAGCTACTGTAGACAAATTATGTAGGTTTCAATACCAGCTTTTGTATAAGGCCCTAGACATATCTAGTATAAACGTGGTATCGATACCACGGTATTGGCTATACTACATGTCTGTCACCCTATACTAGCTTTATACCAGGAAAACAATCTGGTATAAACGTGGTATTGAAACCAGCATTCACAAAATTTACTAAACGTAGCGCAATTTTAATGCTGCGGAAATTATAGAACTTAGTTTTTACATTAGTTTTAGCATTAAGTTGAAAGTAATTAGTAGGCATAGTAGGCATTGAGTTGAAAGTAATATAATGCAAATATAAATTTTCTATATGACACCACAACAAAATTCACAAAATATGTCAAATGATACTAGGTTTATACCTAGATTACATGTCTGTCACCATGCTAGTATTGTTCATACCATGGTATTCATACCATGATATCGATACTAGATGTCTGTCAATGGCCTAAGGCAAGTATAGGGTCTATAGGGTGACAGTCGTTATGGTATGTGGTTACTGTAATACTCTGTGGTATCGATACCACATATCTGTCAATGGTATTACATGCATAATATTTCATTCTAATATCTTATATAATGTTCCGAATGTATCCCCAAAAGAAATACATACATGAATATACTGTAAGCATCTGTAAGTATCAATGCACATACACGAGTCATCAATTTACTTATTTCTTTGCATTTTCATTCACATATTTTCTTGATTAATTAATTTTACATTCATTCTTAATTATACCAAAATTTAACACTAAGCATACACGATTTGTACACACAAATGTACATATACTGTAGAACTATGATTTTCATCAGATCATTAATTTTATTTCATTTTAATTTTTAATTTATTTCTTACAATACTTACTCCACGTATCATTACACGTATATGTATGTACATATGCTTGTACCATACTGTATAAATATCTGCATATAAAAGATGCATTTGATCATAATAAAACTTAATTAAAACAACGAAAAAAAACTGTTTCTTTTCATAATCAAATCAACAAATCAAATCAAAATTTCTTTTTTGAAAATTACACAAATTAATAAAACGCCATCTTACAGCAATTAATCAATTTTATTTTATACTCGTACGGTTCGTATACGCTACAAATATATATCCATTTTATATATCTATTTATTTACATTTTAGTGTGTTAAGTAATCAAAATTTTAATAAGTCCATCCATATAACATATATTGTCATATGGAGAAATAAATGTAAATGGGAGTATGTAAATGTATTTCAAACATTTGTGTTGAATTCATACCGCATAGGTATCATAATTCTTTTTAACAAAAAAAAAATTTTTACTGAGATCTAAGTTTGTATATGAAAACCAAAAATTAAAAAAAAAAAAAAAAACAAATTAGCAGCATGAAACGAAATGAAAAATTTAAAAGTTTGTAAGAAGTATTTTTTTTTTCAAAATGAAAAATACACAGAACGACACAACTACATGCATACGCAATGCCTATACATGCATTTAGTTATAAAATTACCGCACACACTTACTTAACCAATATCAATACGATTATTATAGGACATATGATGTGAATGTAAAAGGGAAAATCAGTAGTTTTCAAAAAACAAAAAAATGAAAACTAAAAACCGGAAAAAAAAAAATATAAAAATTCATTTATTTTCTCATATAATTTCCCGTAGAAAAATCAATGAAAAATACACAAAAACACAAAAGAAATATACTCTTAAAAATAGAATATTAAAATTAAATAAATTACATGTGGGTGGCTAGTTCATCGCTTATCTTATTTATCTTTTAAATATTTTCTTTTCTCCTTTTTATTTTTTATTTTCTTAAATACACTTTGGGTAATGCATAATTTTTAAAAGATTAATAAAATTTGGCTTGTATATATTTTAAGAGAGCATAATATTCGAGCATGTTTGTAGTTTTGTACATATTCACTGTGAAATATTTAGTTGAAGAAAATTTGAAAATTTATGTTTTTTTTTCGATAATTTTATTTTTATTTTTTATTATGTTTCTTTGTGTATACATACATACATATTTTGTTTATTTTTTTTTTTTTCATAATTTATTAAATTTGTAAAAAGACACAAAACAGCATCATTTTATGGGTCCACTTATGTATATTGTTTGTTTATAAATTTTCTTTTTTTTGTTTTTTGATTGAGTATTTCTCACTCAAAAAAATTCTATACACTATTTTTATTAACAAAATATACAGTGTTGTGCAAAACAATAGCAACACATTTTTAATCTATAGATGTAAACCTTAACCGAAATAAAAATTAAAGTGAAATGAAATGAAGTAAGAAAGTAAAAAAATGTCGAAAATAACGTATTGGTTTGAGCACAATTGAAAATGTGAAGTGAATGTAAAGTAACTTCCATCAGAGAACAATTTTTAATGAAATTCAACTTCATGCGTGCATACTTTTTATGACAGATTACTTTGCTGAAAGAAAGTGACATATGTACACATATCGAAATTAATGAAACTGAACGAACACAACTTTACATACTTATACATTCATCATGTTGGCACTACAGTGCTTTGAGAACTCTCGCCTTTTACAGAACTCATTTTTGACATCTGTCATTTGCCGCCAATTGAGGACATGACGTCTTTCTCATATCGGCCATGACATCGTCCCACCACCTCTTTCTTGGTCTACCAACCGGTCTTCTTCCGCACTTTATAGATACACTGTCACTTATGCTTACTTCACTTCACTTTACTTTTCAATTTGTTTAGGGATTTTATCAAAAATTCAAATGGTTACCATAATTTTGTACAACACTGTATGTACACTAGTTCTCAAAAAATTTTTTATAAATTTATCATATTTTTCTTCTTCAATTCGAAAACACAATCAAATGTTTATTTTCATATTACGGTATGTCTGTACATCCATAAATACTATATGTAGTTTCGTGAAGATCATTAATTTGTGAATACATATGTTTTCTTTTTGTTTAATTTTTATATCGAATTTAATATAAAAAAAAAGTGAAAGGATCCAAAGAATATAAGAAGGGAAGAGAAAATACCTATAATAAACATAGAATGGAAATAGGAAAGTTACTTTGTATAAAATACAGGTGATTGCTTTTTGTTTTTGCGGTTGTGTTGTGATTATTGTTTTTCATAATTTCAATTTTAATATAACATTTTATTACGGCTCTTATATTTTGTGTGCACAGTAGTATCTACTTTTTTAACGAAAATTTTCAAGGAAACCTTTTAAAAAATTAAAAAATTTTTTAATTAATTTCAAGACTAAATTGAAATTTATGCGAAGGTGAATCTGTGTAAAATCGATTATATCTAATCAACAATGAATTACTTATTATTCGAAAATATTTATTTCATTTATTTATTTATTTATTTATTCCTTTTCAATAAAGTAAATACATATATTGCCTTTGCCGCTTTATCTTCGAATATAATTTGCAAAAAAATAAAATAAACAAAACGATAAATCAATAAAAAAAAATATTCATTAATCGAAAAATCGATTTTTTTTTTCGATTGCATTTAACTTCAAACTCGATTAAGATCACTTCAAAAACCTTTTAGCATATTAAAGAGTGATTTACACTTTAAATATTATTCTTTTTCCCAAAAAAAATTAAATGCCATTTTATATGTATAGTACATAGTTAGTCACATAAGTATTTGGACGACTGAATCATAATTGATAGAAAATGGCAGGAATCGGTGTTGTGGATGGAAGAATGGATGCGGTTCTTTATGAATTTTGACTTCACGTTATATACATTCTCCTAGTGTAGGAATCGTCGGCAGAAGATAGGTAGTAATTTGAAGGCACTTCGATGATGGATGTTTGATGCCTAATAAGTAGACGTTAGAAAAATAGGATCAGAAAATACAGGTGAATTATCGAAATTTTGTTAATTTATTTTGGCATTAGATAAAGAAACTGTTGGTCGGTATGGTGGGTAAAATTTTGCAGGGGATTAGAGAAGGAAGGAGAATGATTTATGTTTGATGTCTATTATAGGTTTGATGCAAGGAGTGTAAATTAATTTACAAAATATAATTCAAACTATTCAGTCGTCCGAATACTTATGCGAGTAACTGTACATGTGTACTTAATACAATATACTAAGTATGTATAAGCACTTACGTACATGCAATTTGTTCGAATGTGTGTTGTGTGTGTGTACATTTGAATTTAATTTTAATTAATTTCGGTTTCGCCTTTACTTTTATTATAAATTTTTAAAATCTGGGTACCCATACATACGAACAAGCGGAGATTAAATTATTAAAGTCAACACATTTTTTATCACCTTAATTTTTCAAGATGATTATTTTTTATAAATATTGTTATTATTAAATATTTTTTTTTTCATATTTATTTATCATTTTATTTAATTTTTAAAATATTATTTAACGATCGTATTATACATTCATACTTATGTTTGTATATATACAAAACACAAATGCTTATTATCATACTAAATACATAAAATAAATAAATAATTCATTAAATTGAAGCATTCGTATACTATTGAACGTTAATACGTTATTTATTGATTGATGATCAATATGATTTTGAAATATACTAGAAAAAATAATGGTGTTTTTTGTTGTTGAATTTTCATTAAAAAAAAAGTGGTGATCGCGCGTAATCGTTGAAATGTCTCCTTTTTTTCAAATTTAAACATAATAAATGCTTTCTTAGAAGAGAAAACAAAAATGCTATATCAAGAATTACAATTTAAATGATTTATGGTGTGCGTTAATATTTTGAAATTATAAGCAAGCAACATACAAGCAGATCACCTAATATGTATTTTTTTTTTTCGTTATTAACGATGATGATAGAGATCGATATACATATATAAATTTGAAAATTGATTTTTTTTTTCTCTTAAATAAATATCACAATTTAGAGTACGAATACCATAAATATAAGGTGTCTAATCGATCATTTTTTTTTTATTTTTTTGCCACACACAATATTGATACTTAATGGAATTCGGGGAAAAAAAATGCAAACTAGTATTTAAAATTTGTTTGTATCCTCTCAATGTAGAAGATATATTTTTTTGTTAATTGTTTTTATTTCAATTAAATTTAAAATTGTATTTTTAAATTATCAGCATAATTTACATAATATGTTCGAATACGTTGTCTTCTTCTTTCATAGCACTACATCTGTAAGTGAACAAGGGCTCTCACAGAAGTGATCTCATTACTTTATTACTATTATGTTCGAATATATTATATAGGTAGACCTACTGATATATATTTTAGGATTTTCATTTTAAGTTAAACGTCAGATTAAGATATTTCTTTTTATTTATTATTATATAGAGTATATAAATATATTTGTAATTGAACCTTGAAAACAAATTGATCAACTACCATGCGTTTGGGTAAAAATTTAATTCTGGCAATGCTTCTGTATATGTATGTTTTTTTTTTCCAGTTTTTTAATCGTAAATTAATCACAACTTGTTTATCTTTAAATTATTATCGTCATTATTACGTTACGCATGCATTTATAAGTACCCCTACATACTTGTATACGTATAGAGCAGACTTGTAAAAGATTGTATGATCTATCTAGAAACAGAAATTCCATGGCAACAAAACGCAAAACAAAAAGAAAAAAAAAATATCCGATCTACTTATAAGTTATAGATATGTTATTTAGAAACTATATATACAGAATATACTATATGTAATGTATACACATTCTCATATAATGATGTGCTCTGCTTCACTGCAAAACATATTTTTCAATCTGTTTTGTAATTTGCGTTCAACTTTTATGGTCCATGAAATAATTCTACCGCGTCGCTTATATTTCTTATACTTCTTGCCTATTATATATGACTACTTTTTTCTAGTTAAGTGAAGTGAAGTGAAATATGTAACAAGATTCGCGCACACGTCACGTAATATGCGCAGACATTCAGTCGAGAGACCACAATATTTATACCCATATAGCCAAATACCTATAATATTATAGTAATAGTAATAGTTGTGTTTAGATGCTATACAGAAGAGGTTTTTTATCTAAAGATAGGCACAAGCACTGGCATTGCGGTGTCTATATGCAGCAATATTCGCATATATAGAAGATATGTGTATATCTATATAATATGCTAGATAAATATGTACCTGCTGTGACAAAAAACTGAAAATATATAAGTAAAGTACTTATATGACGACAACTAGTCCGCTCATTATGTGTATCAGAATACTAGATGCAATTCTTTTCTTAAATATTTCGAAATTATTTTTTTTTTTTTTTTGTTTTCTTCTATTTAAATAAAAATGAAAATTTATATAAAATTTATAGAAGAACAAAAAAAATGTATGCAATTTTTTTCTTTGTTTTGCATTTAAACTTGTATTTTTATTATGTGTTCACAATTCAAATTGTAAATGTGCTTACATATGTATTCGAGTATACAGATGAGATATGAATATAATAATTCCTTAGATCCAGATCCAGATCGACAGTATTGAAGTTTTCCCTTTTATTGGATATGTAAAGGTACATGGTATATGTATCGTTGTATACGTACATAAAATACTTACATACTAACATGTGTCTAAAATTTATACAGTGTGTTTCTTTTTCAAGTGTCACGGTTCTTTTATAGGTTAAAATGATTCACTAAAACCGGGCGTCAAATCTTGAGGGAAGGGGCGAGCAAGAACAGAATGAAACTCACATATATGTACATTTTTAGAAAAATAATTTTACAAATCACAATCACAGTAAAAAGAATATTCTCTGGAAAAAATTTCTCTTAAAAAGTAAACATAATTTACACAAGAAAAGTAGAATACAAACTTGGTCATCGAACCCATTAGTATTTAAGAAGTAGAAAGAGAAGAGAAGTAAAACTAAAATGTTTGTTTACAAAATATAAAATTAAGCCTTTATTGTTTCTGTTGTGCAATATCCCTTTATAAGAATATTGAATAGATACGCATGTAGAAAAGAAAACACCATATATATTATGCAGATTATAAACAACATAAAGATTTAGCCATATGATAAACGAGCTTTCACCTACCTACAGTACACTATACACTCTATAAACAAATATTTCTAGTTTATCATTTATTCGTTCGTTACATTTATTACTAAAATATTACGCGAGTATTTATTTATTTTTCTCATTTAAGTATATACTTATTTTCAGGCACATATAAAACTGTTTTACATGTATTAATTCTGGATAACCAAAATATACATATGCAATTTTAATCGTTTTGAGAAATATTTATTTATTCTTTTTTTTAAAAAAAAAAAACACATAATTCTTACTTATTATTAAAATATTGTATAACGAATTTTTATTTTTAAAAATAATTAAAAAAAAAAATAAAAAACTGAAAAGTGAAAAAAAAAAAAGAACGCGAAAAATTGAATTCATATTTACGTGGTATTTTTTAATGGCGACATCAATGTACAACCTACATGATGTCAATAAAAATAATTTAAACGAACGAATGAAATCAACTATGTGTATATTTGAACAACCAAACAATTAAACACCCAATCAACCAAAAACCAACCAAACAACCAACTATAGGTAACTAAAATAACGAACTAAACTAACGAACTATCCAACTTTTATTATTATTATTATTATTTTTTTTATTTATGAAAAATTATACAAAATTGTATAAAAGTACATGACGGATATGTATGTGTGTTTGTGTGTATTTTTCATTATATATACCCTGATTGTATTGTACCTGTATGGTATACTATGCATGCATATCCTACGTAATTATAAAATGGAAAATTTATAAAATTAAGAAATACTTCTGCATATATGTAATAAAAGTTGCAGAAAAATTTTTTTTTTAAAAAAAAAAAAAATTAAAATCAATAAATAAAAAAATCGAAATTCGCGAAAAAATTGAACAAATATCGAAAGTGTCACTTTATACAGATACGAATAAATTCGACTATACTAAACCAGGATAAAAATTTCAAGCGTTTTGTTTTTGAAAATGTTATAAGTCCATTTCTGGCATACAAAAATTATAGTGAATGGAATCTGCTATAAAACTGTTAGTCAATTATTAGTTCCCGAAAAAACAAAATCCTTGAAGATTTTTATAGTTTTGTCAATACAAATTTCACAGTTAGTTAATGAAATTATATTACCATTCACATAAGAATGTAAACTCCTAAATAGCTCCTTATATAAATATGAGGTGGATTTGAATCACTTTCAAAGAAAAAATTCTCATTATTTATGCACTTCTTTCACGTAAATATTTTTGGTGATAGTCATAATCATCATCATATGATATTGTCATCGCGATCAATTAAAAATTAATTGGTATACGTTTTATGATATTAACAACAAATTAACTCAAAAACAATTATAAATATTTTGTTAATTGCTTACATAAAAACAATTTTCTTTTAATTATAATAAATAAATGAAGAAAACTAAAGACAAGATCCTATCATATCCAAACTAGTATCGAATACATAAGTATTTTGTATTTTTTGTGCATATATGCAATCTGCAAAACATGTTTTAACATTGATTATATTATTATTCAATCAAAAATTAAATTAAAAAGTTTTTCGTAATATTACGAAATTATATTATCAAGATAATAAATAATTTGAATTATGTACATGATTTTTCAAGTCAAAAAAAAAAAAAAAACGAAAACTGAAAATATTAATTGAAAACTTGAAATGTCATCTTTTACATACCAGCATATCATATCATCTACTCCCACACATCATTGTAATCATCATCATTTCTATACCATCACGTAACATTATGTACGTTAATATACAAGTAACTAACTATACATACATAACATACACATGTGTGTGAATTATGTACATTTACCTTACACACATATTTACATAGTGACGGATTTCTCGATTAAGCGCTTCTAGTCATCCTCATCACTCAAAGTTTCAAAATGATTTGTATTCTGCTGAGAGAGAAAATCAATTTTTTCTCAAGAATGAAAATACGAGTACACATGATGTATAAAATACTACTCGTACTATCGTAAAGAGTAGAGAATAAGAAGCAAGTATAAAGGAAAATTGAAAATAATATTCGTACTAATATAGCGTATACTGTAATAGTCAATTACTCTTTCTGTTCAAAATAGGTATAGAGTAGAGAAGGAAGTATAAAATGTTTTTGGTTGATTTTCCGTGTTTGTCATGTACAATATTCGTGATGTACTCAGAGAGAGAGAGAAAATCAACTTTTTCTCAAAATTAAAAAATACGAGTACAGTTGATAGGTGAAATACAAAATACTACTCGTACTATCGTAGTATAGTTTATACGATAATATATTGGCTGTGTCTGTGCTGTAAATACATTCATAGTAATTAATACAGGTGTATACAAATTTAATATATATTAATATGTATATTTGTACACAAGAAAAGTTGATTAACTTGACAACATTATTACTAATATTACATCTTAATGCGAAAATTTCCAAGAAAAAAATACACACCTATATCTACAAAATTGTATATAATACTTACGTATGCATATTAGCTACCTATTATCTTATTTTTTGCAATAGAGTAGCTATGAGTAGCTATATGTAATGTACTCATCAAATTTCTCATTAACAAACGAAATATATACGACTATATATCTTTGAAATTATATTTTTGATTGATAACTTTTGTTGGAATTCTTTGTGTATACATATGATTTTAATTTTTATTCATAATCGAGTACACATTACGATGATTGATAATTTTAACATTTAAGCAACAAAATAATTCTTGTAAGTCTTATATTTTTTTTTTCAGTTCCAGTTTTTTATAAATCATTGAAAGATATATACGCTTGAAAAGTTATACTAAACTCGTAATCTTGAGATGTCGTAATCTTTATAACAACTCTTTTTTTTTTTCTTTACATTTTATGTTCGTTTTTTCTTTTTTGTTTAGACACTTTGTCTCCTCTAAGCTATAATAAGAAAATTACGTCAAAAATCGAAATCACATTGAAAAAAATTTGGAATATTTGGAAATATAATAATGACAAAAAGAAAAAACCCAACTGTAATTTATAGAAAGACCAAAAAAAAAAAAATATAAATTTTCCTGTATGCCTTTAAACGATAAATTAATTCCGAATTTAAATTTCATTTTCATTTCGAATCAAATATTTACATATTTATACTATATTTATTGCTAGCCTGGTTAGATAGACCATAGCTAAACATATGTATAAGTATAAGACATAATATTCGTACATATTTAATCTGTGTATATGCACATTAAATAAATATTTTCGAAATAATTATAAAAATTCTCAGACCTAAATAAATTTATTCTTTAAATATTTAGTAAATAAGAGGTGGGTATACAGATCGAGTAAAAATTATTATTGTATACATTATACGCGAACGTAAACTTCTTTGCATTCGTATATGTACATATTTATGGATATGTGTATCGATTGTATTAACATTTAGGTAAAATCTATGAATAATTACTTACGTGTACATATTATACTACTATAATAGATAATAGCATAATTGTATTGTACATAAATATTCATTAAATGATCATATAAAAATTGGTACTTTTAAAGCTATTTAGAGATCAAATTATTTTCATTTTCACACATTACATTTCATTTTTATTTTGGCTTTAAATACTATAGATTTATTTATGTTCAAAAATAACACTTAGAAACGTATTAAAAAAAATTATTTAGAAAAAAAAAAATCGAGACTATAAAATAAAACTCTAAAAGTAATGAGATGCATTTGTATGTATACATACTCGAACTCGTTGTATTTATTGTCTAAATTTGAAAATGGTATACACACATATGCTCATTATATGAACGTATATTATTGTATTATTGATGTACTTACGTACAATATGTACGAGTACATGTAGGTACATTATTTAAATTGCTCAAAGGGAATTATCATTTTTATACAAACATAACGTCATATACGTGCTCCATAGTAGTACAAGATTAAAGGCTAAAACAATATTTAATTTATGTTTATATAGAATAGAATATGCATACAGCATACTAACATATGAGCAGATCATTTTGTTATAGATTGCATTAGATATGTTGATAGATGTATGAACCATTTTCTATGAAAGTAGTGCAAGTCCATTTTTTTTGTAAAAAAAAAAGTTTATATACAGATAGCAGTATAAATACAACCTGCTATGAACTTTTTATTTATAAGTAATTCCAAAAATAAGTCCTTCGAATCCTTTAGGTCCTGCTCTATTTTTTGTCCAAGTCATTATCCTTTTTACGTTGTCAGTTTTGTTGCCGAGTTCCAGATTCTATCCGAGGCTTATTGCTTGATCTCATTACGGTACAATTTTTGCAGGGTAAGGTCATCGACCTCTTGTCAAACCTCTAATTTGAGGATCTTATGCTTTATCCTTTCAGTCCCCTTATCTTCCATGGGGGTTGACTATCCCATCTCCGATAATGAGAGTTAACAATACCACAAATTGAAGGCAGGGTAAAGTGAGAATAGGAGAAGTGAAAGACTTCATTTCCGCGTGGGTCCGTCATTCAGTGTACGTCACTACCCTCTGATCGATCCTCTGACAAATGATGCTTATACAAATTTACATAATTAATAAAAATTCTTAAATATTTCAATATAATGTTTTTTCTTTTTAAATGGACTTACACCACTTTCACAGCAAAAAAGCATCCAATGTAATGAATGCATTTTGTTTCGATCTATCCATCCATCCATCTAGTATAATGAATTTAAATTGTTGAATTAAATAAATTTTATGTTTCACAAATGCTCTTTTACTTACTGCATAAATATTTCAAATTCAAATTCTTAAAATATATTTACCGTATGTACTTACATTGTGTACATTAATACTGTTTAGATATATACAAATAAATAATATAGAAATATATAATATCTAAAATATGTAATTACAGAACGTACACAAATATTGTACATATTTATGTACATTATCTTTATACACAGCATATACCATATAGGTTTATTCGTTAACAGATATCTAATATTATTTTATGTTTATACACCATTTGGTGTACATACAATTATTTACATACTCACTTTTGTATACATGCATGTAAATTAAATAAATTTATGAGAAAAATTATATTTTACTCGTACTGAAAAACAAATGCGTTTTATAATAAATAAAATTAAAATTCTAAATATCTATTCTAATATTAATGAATGCATATACGAGTATAGCCTAAAAATGATCCTAGAGTTGTAATAATTAAAACAACAGCAATGCAAAGGAATATATGTATTTACAATTTTTCTTAAGAGTATACATTTTTACACCTAAAAAAAAAAGTTTTTTTTTTTGTGTATTCAAACATTTAATCAGACTTGAAGTTTCTTTGATCACTCGCTATATATAGACTATAAAAATATAGTATATGGTATAATATGCATGAATGCACATGTAGTATAGAAGAAAATCTAAACTCCAATTAGGAAAATTCAGCTTAGCTACATAAATGCTATATACAGCTACAGTAGAATTTACTGCAGTGAGTGAGTGCGAGTGATCTTTATATTGTGTGATCATCATGATTAGAGTAGATCGTATTATATACATAGACTCGTATCGTATGTGTTGGTTACATATTGAAAATAGAACTTTAAATAGTATAAGTATAAATTGTTGGTTGATCTCTATATGAATGTAAATACCTAGGAAGCCTATGAGAATTGTATGTGATCTATATTCACAATTTCCTATCTCACATGTGTTCATGTATATATTATTTCAGAATAAATAGATGAGTGAATTTGAAATTTTCATTGTATATAAAGTTTTTCCAGATTTATCATAAAAATACCTATACAGTCTACATTGCTTTAGTGTCTCTTTATATTGACATGATGACTAAAATGCAACAATGACAACCAAAAAACTGACATGACAATACATTAAAAATCTTAAATTGAAACTGATTTGAGATTTGGATTTGAGATTTTCTTGAGAATTAGATATGAAATTAATGTTAGATTGAATTGCATTTAATATTATTAAATCGATCCTCGATCACAGACTCAATCAATACTTCATATCGTGTATAGTATACTGTATACCATTCATGTTTTCAATTTTATTTTTGTTAAAATAAAGAAAAATGTACATACAATACATACATATGTTCTGTAACTTCTTACGTGTTTATACATATATCACGTAAATACCTATACACATTATGTATGCTATGTACTTGATGTAATATAAATGTAATATCTTAAAGATTTATAAATCGTATAATAAGATTTTTTTTTTTATAAAGTTAAATGAAAATTATTGTAGGTAGTATAGAGGTTGTTTTACACTCGATCAGCATCAGCGTCTGTATAGTAGTACGTATAGTACTATGTAGTCAATGTACTATCATGGTTTTTTGGTATACATCCACATAAATATATGTTACGATCACAATCACCACCATTACATTACATTTATATTTACACATACACATACACAATATATTGGTAGTTGTAGATAATTTTGTGTAGTCGTATATTTGTCAACGTGTCTTCGTCTCCGTAGTATATGTATATAAGTATTTTATCTTTCCCATATTTATACAGAAGAGTATTAATGTATGAGTATGTATGTGTATGTATTTATAGCTCTAAAAAAAATACACTTTTATTTATATATATGTATATATAGGTATACTCGACTCGTATTTATGAGAGATTTTTACTTTTAATCACAAAATTAAACATATTTAATAGCATAAAAGCAACAGTATTTAGTTGACATCGATTTGTTATACATCGATTCGATATCGAAAAAAATAAAAAAATTAATAAAAAAAAAAAAACAGAAAAACTTCCACTATATACCTAGGTACTCATTCATATCTATAATAGAATCGATATGTGCTGTTTATAATTCGCGATCGCAATTTTTTTTTTTACAATTTTTTTCAATTTTTAGCAATTTTTTTGTATTTGTTTGTTTGCTTGTTTGTTTTTCCTCGAAAAGTTTTTCCTCAAGGTAAAAAATAAATACATCCTATATAATAATTGAACTATTGAATACTGATTGATGGTACGTGGTTAGTTTTATTTTCCTCTAGTTTTTTATTTTTTGATTTAATTTAATGAGAAAAAAAAATCAAAAATTTATTGACTTTGATATACATTACATGATTCGTTTTATTCGTTATTCGCATTCGTTATTAAATACGTACCACAATCACTTTCACGGTTTGTCGCCGTTTTGACTGGTTCGAATTTGTTGGATATATACTATAATATACGACGTACAGTTGTGCCTGCATACATACGAGTATAAATATGTATACATATAATTTAAATTACACAAAAAAAAAAAAAATTCATTTTCGTGGTATAATAAGTTTTCAAACAGGACATATGCAAAAAAAAAAAAAAAGTTAAAAAAAATTTGAAAATTAAATAAAGGCTAAAGAGAATGAAACTAAAGTTTTAAAACATTTTTTTTTTGTTGTACTAAATTTAAAATTTATTCCAATGAAAATTATTGATTTCATTCCGTAGAAAAAACAAAAATCACAAATACAAAATTTCATTGGAATTAATTTTGTGGATATTATTTTGTTTTGTGTATACATATATCTGTATCTGTGCTTACATTCTCTGCTACTTATATTAATGTTGTATGAAAAAAAAAAAAGTTAAAATTAAAATCTTTTAAATGACAATTTAATTGTGTGAATATAAATGGTACTTAGACATGTATGTACCAGTATATGGATATGGATACAAAAGTTGTTAATTTTATAATTTTGATTTAGAAAAGTTTAATTATATGCATACACGAAATTTCGTCGTATAAAAAATAAATGAGTTCATATAATAATATCCGCGAGTAACTTATAGCAAATAGGAAATAAAATAAAAATTTATGCTACATAAAGCATTTTTGTTATGACTTTGTTTGAAAATACACTGAATATAAATTTATATTTGTTGTTAATTTTTTTTTTCTTTTCTCCTATTTTTGGTTCATTTAATTTTTATCGAGATCACGTCACAATACAATCGATATGTCGATATTATTATTCATACAAAATAAAATAAAGAAAAAAAATATTGTAAAAAAGAAAAATATGACATGATCATGTACCTATAGTATCTAGTATTTTACTATTCATTTGTACATATGTACATAAGTGTATTATGTTGTACCTATTGTGCTAGTGCATAAGTATAAAATTTAGCAATTTCCGTTCATTATTACAATTCGTGGATTAATAAACGTTTTGTGTACTGTACGTCTGTACGTACTTACATAATATCGTCGTCGATCGTTATTATTGAACATTTGAATTGAAATTTACGTTGGTATGTAGTACCAGAGGTAGTACAGTACATTAGATGATGATTGTGCATTGTAGTACCGTTTGGATTAATGACTAACTTTTGCAAACGTTTCTACATATGAAATACTATTCGAGTTCAAATGTGTGTTTTTGTGTGTGTATTCAACATAAATAAGATTTATTAACTGACTGTATCCGCATTTATATATGGAGTATTTATAATCAAGTACATTATACACAAATGGCTAAACATTATACATTAATTAAAAATAAAAAATTTTAAAAAAATTATTTGTATACAAAATTATCTTAAAATCATAAAAATATGATCATAAAATGTTCATATGTACATAAATGTATTTTTAGTTTTTAAAATGTTTTGTTGGATTTTCTTTATCATTTCTATCTCAAAGTAAAATTTGGGTGGTTTATTTTCGTTATAGTGATCTCTTATACAAATGTTCAAATTGATTGCAATTAAGTTAAAGTGACAGAATGATATTTTTTTTTTGTTGTTTTTGTCTTGTCTTTAAAAAAAAGCCTACATAAAATAACGAACAAAGAACAATGACACAAATCATGAAAATGAAATTAAAAAAATTCATAAAATAAATTTTGAAATTTTGTTAAATAAATTTCAAAAAAAATTCACATGTTACATTTATGCATAATTCTGTGTACAACTATACAGACATAGTTATGCATGTGTGTACGATTACATTTATGAAAAATTCGTTTATGTACCAGTGAGAAAATAAAGACTAAAAATCAAAAATCAAAAAAAAACATCAACAAACTGTTCCTCACGATCAGAGTACTTCGTTATAATTTAAGACAAAAGAAGAATAAATTATCCTAATGGATTTATATAAGATAGATATAGTTTGAGAGAGAGAGAGAGAGAGAGAGTGATTGAGATTAAGAAAAAAAAAGGAAGGAAATTAATATAAGTACCCTCCATCACGGCGTCACGTCACCCGTCACCCTATGGGATTCAATGATGCGAATTGCGAAGAAGATTGATTAAGATTTCATTTTATTATCTGTGTTGATTATTGGCATTCTATTTAATTTTCTTTCTTTTTTTTCCTATCTGCACATATATGTACATAAATAATTTTGTTGGTGGATAATAAAAAAAAATTAATGAAAATATCTTGTTCATGTTAATCAGACAGTAAAAAATACTATGTATTTTTGTAATTTTTTTTTCCTCCAAAAAAAAAAAACTGAAATTAAAAAAATGATATAAAGTTGACACAACACAATAATTTCCTCTGTCATCGGCTATAAATTCAAAAAAAAATTTTTGAAAAAAAGTCATCATTCAGAATGTGAAATCGACCAATTTTTTTGATGAAAAAATAAATAAAAAATATAAATTATAAATAATACCAATAATCATGGCAATAAATAATAAGAAAAATGACTAACTGCACATATTTACTCTGCTCTCTCTCTCTGTCAATATCTCTAGACACAAACTGCAATAACAAAAAATTTTAATCGTAACACGCACTGTGTAAAGTATACAGCCTCATGTGTATAGCTATCGGCTATAGGCTATAGGGCTATATAATGACTTGTAGCTTGTAACGTAGTACAGTGTCGTGTGTATGTAAGTAGTATAATGGCATAGAAATGGATGGATAATGTGACAAAAATTTATACAATTAAAAAGGATAAAGAAAAAGAAAACAAACTCATCATGAGTGTATTCATCATTTAAAAAGAAACAAAAAAAGAAACACGAAAAAAATGTTATTAAAATCGACTCAGAATTAAAATTTATAATTCGTTTTTTGGTTTTTTTTTTATTTAATTTTTATTTATAAGATTAATAATTGTGCAATGATGTGAAAAAAATATATAAAAAGAATACAATACGAGTACATATATATATATATATAAGCATGTGTTTGTGTATCTTTAAAACAAATAATAATGTAATATATACTTCTTATACAAACGAAAGAATATACTTTTTTATTTGATTTGATTTCATATATTTATATCTATAAAAACATATATGTACACAAATATAAACATGTAAATTTATGTTCATATAGTATCATACATACATACATACATACATATAATCTGCTAAAAAATAATTTTATGTAAAACGAAAACAAAAAAAAATTCACAGAATAAATAATGAACGAAATATCTTTTTCATAAAAGTTAAAGTAATATCTTTGGTTATATGTATGTGTGTGTAACATGTAACAAAAAAGAAACAAACTATAAAAAACAATAAAAAAGAATGAAATAATGTGTGGGCGTTGGTACTTTTCATATAGATGTATGTACATATATATACATTCATTTATATGTATAGCATGATACATTATTATTCCATATTCCATGATCATATAATATCCATACGAATAAGACGACAAGTATAATTATAAAAAATCATCATATAAATAATATATCAAAACTATAAAATACTTACGCGATATATATAAAGTTGTGTGATCTCTTTTTTTGTTTTGTTTTAATTCTGCACTTTGTTGAAGGAAAAATTCTTAATATAAAATTTTGAAAGGAAAACAACGATTTGAAATAATAAAAGTATAAATATACCTATATGTATACGTGAATAATATATGAAAAATTTGAATATGAAAGAGTGTTTACAAGATCCGCATTCTACTCAGAGAGAGAACATCAACTTTTTCTCAGTAGAATGAAAATACGAGTACACATGATGTGTAAAATACTACTCGTACTCGTACTATCGTAACGATAATCAATGATCTTCATTGCTACAAAGTGTATGTAGAATAGAGGAGCAAGAAATACAAAATGTCGTTAGTTGATTTTCCATGTTTGTTATGTACAATATTCGCATTTGACTCAGAGAGAGAAAATCAATTTTTTTACTGAAAAATGAAAATACATGATGTTTGATGTCTGGAATACTATCTGCTTGTACTAGTGTAGCGCGTATTGCAGGTACCGTATTGGTAATATTCAATGATCTTCACTGCTACAGAGCGTGTGTAGAATAGAGAAGCAAGAAAAATTACAAAATGTTGTTGATCTTTTGTGTTTGATTATGTACAATATTCGCATTCTACTAGGAGATGAAGTAAGAATGAAAATACCAATGATGATTTATGAACCTAGAATTTCTGGTAAAAGACGACAAGTGTATATGATCATTTGCTATAAAGGATCATTAAATAATTTTCGTTTATAAATCAGGCAGGGGTATTAACCAGAAAATAGTCATTGGCACCATAGAATTTACATTGAATCTTATCCTATATGCAATATTTTATATTAAAAAAAAAAGTAAAATAAAGAAAAAAAGTGAAAAGAAAAATACAGACTAATAAAATTGTAAAAAAAAAATTGTGAAAATCCAAAATATTCCAAATATTCATATGAAATATAGAAAAAAATATAATTTAAAATGATGATTCGCATTATAGTAGTCTGCATAAATGTCAATAAAAATTATCAATTTAAATTTAAATAATTCACGTGAATCATACACAAGTATTTTCTAATTTTATGAAAAAAAAAAAAATATTCAATGACTTTTTTATTTATTTACTCGCATACTAGTATTCATTTATTTATTAAAATTTTTTAGAAATTTTTATTTTTTCATACGCACATCATATTCTCATCTCTGGTATGGCTATCCCAATTAAAATTGATTTACAGTACAAAAAAAAATGAGAGTATGTGTTCGTAAAAGTATGAATTTCATGTGGGATATTATTTTTTGAGGATATCTTTTTCATAAAATTTTTTCATTGGAAAATTCAGAAAATTATTATGTCAAATTTGAAAGAAAAAAAATAAATAAATTTATGATTGATTTTATGACATTTTTTTCTTTGTTCATTGAAAAAATTTTAATTTTTATATTTTTCACAAAGAAAATTCCAATTCCAATTAAATTTATTAGACTTATGAACTGAAAATAGGCGAAAAGAAAGATGAAGCAGTTGCTATCCTTGTTGTGTTAAATTTTGTAAATTTTATAAATGCTCGTATATATATATTCAATTTATGAACCAAATCTGAATATTAGATGCCCACGTGATAGATTTTTCATTCCAAATAAATGATGAATAATGAATGTGTGTGTCTAAATGTAAAAAAAATTTAAATACATACTTATTTCATCAAGATATTACTTTAAAGGAAATTTTTTTTTTGTATCTTCAAAAACTTATCAAATAAAACATTAAATCATGTTACAAATGTGGTATAACACATCAGAAAACTATTCAAAATCTATCGATTCCATACGCGTAAATCTTGGGAACATATTGTATAACTAAAAAAATATTTTAAAAATATAATTTACACATCACTGTATCGTATATGTGTACTCGTATATGTATGATAACTGATTGAATTTAATAACGTATACTCTCTAAATAGTTAAAGTGAACGCAAAAATAAACAAACGAATGAACGAATAAACTTAAAAATTAAAAAAAGTAAAAAAAAAATATAAAAAAAAATGTCAAAGATAACAACAGCAACAGCTAGTCATGAATTCATTTCATTCAATCATAAACAACATTTCAGTAATAATAATAAAAATGAAAATGAAAATTTTAATCAAAATAATCGGCGACCAATAATCGCTACTACTACTACGACTGTAAATAATCAATACGACAACATCAACAATATTTGTAATAGTTATAATAATAATGTCGATTATGGTGATGATGATGACATCATTTATGCTAAAAGTAAATTATCATCCGCCAACATTGCTCATAAATCTGTTGTTATTAATTGTAATGGAAACAATAATAATCATAATCGTGATACTGTACCAACAACAATAAGAACACCAGCATTATTTCCAATTCCAACAGCAATTACATCAACAGGTACAACATTAAATGATCAAAATAATGATATTGGTAACAATAATAAATTTATAAATAAAAAATCACTACCACCAATACAACAATTACCATCATCCATATCAGTCATATCCAAAATGACTATGACAACAACAACAACAGCACCAGCAGCAGCAGCAAAAATAACATCATCATCATCAGCTTATTCATCGAACATAATAAATCTTGACAAAAATCGTATCGTACAATATCGTAGGAGGCGTCCAAAATTTTTACGTCCATTAAGTGTACCAAGTAATTTTAATTTGGGCAAACGTTTTTCGTCGGTTTTAAAATCACCATTAGTAACAACTGCTGAAATAGCTGAAACAGCAACAACAATAACAAATAATAGTTCAAAATCATCATCATCATCGTCATCATCAAATCATGATCAGATTACACTTGATCTGTCCATAATTAAAAAACTAGAAGATGAAATTTATACGCATCGTGAATTATTATATTATGGTAATGGTGGTAATAATTATAATTTAACAAAAAAATGTAAAAATTATGAACATCATCATCATCATCATCAACATAATGATAATCATGATCACAATGATCACAATGATCGTCATGATCATAATAATTTACTAAAACAAGATCATAATAATTTTAATTATGATGATGATAATAATTTTTCAAGTGTTAATAATAATAATAATAAAAGTACTGTAGTATCTGTGATACCATGTTCACATTCGTTACAATTATTAGAAAGGAATAATCATAAAAAATGTAATGAAAAAAAAATATTTAATCGTGATATATGCCCACGTATAACATCAGGTAAACCAGTTCTTTTAGTTGATACAAAACAATTTGATCCAATATTATTACGAAATGATAACCAGCAACAGGAGAAACAGCAACAACAAAATGAACAGCATCAAATCTATTATGAAAATGAAAATGAAAATTATTTTAAAAATAATACCATCGAAAAACCAACATCAATTACAACAGTTACTACTGACCCAATATTAAATAAGACTGGTATGTATAATGTATATGTATAATATGCATTTAATATTTTTTGCACTTAATACGAATATATCTACATATGTGCATAGTATATATACGTAATGTACATAACAAATTATTATTACATAATTTCGAATATTTTATGTGCACCTACTTAATTTTGAAAAATTTTTCAAAATTTCAAAAAAATACATAAAGAGAGAAAAAAAAATTTGCATCAAAAAATTCGTTTGAAAAAAATTGTACAAAAATGTAAATATGAATATTATGTAGTAACAGTAGTAGATTTTCTTCTTGTCTATTACAACCTCATGTGAATATACTCTTACATACTTACGTAGTATGCAATTTACAACAGAATTTATAGTTTAATACGCGAATATATTTACACGTACAATTGTCTGTGATATACATACAGTGCTTTTGTTTAATTTATAAAAATTACACGGTATCACGTTAACTATAGCTTCTCATGAAAATGTGTACATTTATTTATTTTTATACGAGTATATAGTAAAGCCTGTACATACTTATTTAACTTTTTATAACGTTTAAATTATTGTGAATGTTTGTTTAGTCTTTTTTTTTTCCAAATCTAAGTAAAAATTATAATTCAATTGTGAACCTAACAATTATCATTGTTTATATATTTATTACTCGTATACTGTACTGTATAATTATAAAAAAATATGCACTTTAATCAGATAGTTTTCGTATATTACTTGCACATACTCGTACATGTGCATAAATGTATCTGCTATATTCTGTATGCAATTTATACGTAATTTGTGAACTGATTCTATTTTTGAAAGTGATGTAAGTCCATAAATAAATAATCAAAACTTCATCTACCAACTAAAGTTAACTGGCAGCTAAGTACTAAATACTAATCAGAAATGTAAATATTTTTGCTATCTTTCCTCTAAAGTTAACAAGAAGATAGTTGGAAGTGAAGAAATCAGGCATTAATTTATCACTCAATTTGACAGTTTTGAATCAGCTGCATACATTAGTCAGCACTCAGCAGCTCAGCATTACATACATTATGTTCGTTACAACCGCATGCAGCACTTCAGAATATACTACGTGATGTGCTATGCTACATGTTTCATCCGTAACTATGCTACACATTCTGCTCCAGCAGTAACGAACTGAAAAATGACATGAATGATGGACCTGTCTGATGATTGCTACTCGTATTTCAATTATAAATCCTTAAAAATAAATATTTTCATAATTAAAATATAAAATGGATTTACATCACTTTCAAAATAAAAGGGGACTCATGTAATGTTTATGTTTATACAAAAATGAAAAACACATTCGAACGAATAATATTCAATTGAAAAATTGCAATTTGTACTCAAATGATTCATATACTTATACAAATATGTAGTAAGAACTTACGTATATTATATACTTAATTATTATGTGCATACATATACATATAATGAAATTGACTTTTTTTTAAAGATCATTTCGTATTGATTTTTATTATTATTTTTACACATTTTAAATGCAAGTCACTGTATAATAATTTAAGTTGTAGATTTTTATTTTTCTCGCTTTTTTTGTTGTTGTTTTTCTTTATTATTCAATTTATAATATGAGAGTATACTCGCGATTATTATATACAGATGTTTGTTTATTATTGCAATAATTGCAATGAATAAATTTTATAGAAAGGAAAAGTGTGTGTAATGTAATAACAATATAATGAGTAACATATATATTTATGAGTATTTTTTTTTGAAATTATTCAATCTATAAAATGACGAAATTAATGCATTTTTTGTATAATTTATAATGTATAGAATCGTATAAAATGTATAAGAAATATAGCAAGTGATGCATAATACAAGATACAAGGAAATTGAATCTTTTTAGAATCCTCTCACTCACGTTAATAATATGCACACTATATACATAGTGTGTACTGGTTTACAAATACATTTATGTATATTCAAATTCAAAATCTACTACTGAATCTCTATACTGTACATATTACATTCTCTTCTACATAATGCCACCATCGTATTTTTTTTTTTTTTCTTCTCAAAAAATGTTGAAAAATGAATTTAAATATTTTTTTTATGAAATTAAAGAATTTTTTGATGCAAGTTTTTGAAATATAATTTTAAAATAAAAAGGAAAAGAAAAAAAAACGAAAACGAAAATCAGACAAAATTTATTTATGATCACCATCGTTTTCATGTTCAAAATCATTCCAAAAAAAAAAAAATAACACAACTCATATACCTAAATAACGAAAAAGATAAATTCGTTACTAAAAATATAAAAATATAAAAAGAAAAAAAAATAAAAAATAAAATTAAAAACTTCTTTACAGAAGATGATGAAAAAGATAAATCTTCAAAGAATCCAGCTGGTCAACAAAAATCAATTTACATTTTTGACAATACAGAATTTTATCCAATTTTAATAAGATACGATATTAATGAAAAAACTATTGCCGAACAGTATAACGAAATGAAAAAGATAAATTTAGATAATAAATTGAATGTAATAACGAAAATAAATTCTAAAAATTTAAATAATATCAAAAATATAACAGCAACCGCAACAAAAACAACATCACCTCTGTATACATCTTCAGAATTATTATGTTCTTCATCGTCATCATCGTCATCGTCATCGTCATCATCATCATCATCAACATCAAAAATATTTACAAAATCTATTGATGAAAATACTACGATGAATACATCTAAAAATATCCATCATAATGAAGAAAATGAAAATGATGCACTAATTAAAGAATTTATTTGTAGAAATAGTAATAGTGGTGGTAGAGCAACTAATAATAATGATGATAAAAATGAAAATGAAAGTAAAACGAATGACGGAAACCTAGTCAACCGATATGAAAGTGAGATTGAACATTACCGAAATGAAAGGCAGCAACAGCGACAACAGCAGCAGCATCCAAAAAAAAGTCATTGCCCTGAAAAATCATTAATTGCTACATCAAATAATAGTTGCACTGTTAGTACTAGTAATAGTACGATTAGTATGATGGCAGAAAATAGCGTAATTAATGAAACAAAATTGCAACGTAATAAATCATTTTTAAAACAATTACGATCATCATCAACGCCACCGTCAACACCACCACAATCACAAGAACCATCACAAATAGAATCATCATCATCAACATCACAATTACCACCAGCAGTAGCAATGATTCAACGACCGGCACAAGCTACACAATCCAAGTTCAAACGTTTCCTATTACAAAATCAAAATTTAAATTTCGTTTGGAAGAAAAGACGACGAGGACGTAGAAAATTTAATAAAAATAATGATGATAATCCTCAAAATAGAATCGTAATTACTGGATCTTTAGAGGCTATTGTAAGTGATCCAGAAATGCAACAACATCGTCATAATCGCGATCATAATCGTAATCATCAACATCGTCATTATTCTTCTGATAGATCATCGATATCACCGTCAACGTCTATATCATCTGTATCATCATTTAATTCATCATCAATCATAAAACGAACAACACCAACAGCAGTTAATAATAGTGAAACTGCCAGTAGTGTTGGAAATTTAATGAGTCATTTAATTAGAATTCAGCATTCATTAAGTGAACCATCTTTGGATCAAGCATGTGTAATGATTGTGAAATCTAAATCAAATGAAAGTAATGAAATAATGATTCCATCGATGATGACGACGAAACAATTGCCATTTGATACTAAATTTAACAATGAAAATGATATGGTAGCAGAAAAACTTCATAACGATGACGATGACGGTAATAATGTTGACAAGAAATATTATTGGATTGGTGTCAATAATAGCAAAACAACTGGCTGCAGTGACACTGACGCCTTTCGAAGAGTTGAACTGCATAATAGACGAAGAAAATCAATGAAATTTATTAGAGACGACGGTGGTCGTGATCGTGACGACGGTAGTGGTGATGATGTTGTTGGTGACGGTAGTGTCGGTGGTGTCTGTAATGAATTTTCTACTTCATCATCTTCTCCAATTCTAAAAACAGCACCAACTACTCATCTTGTAAATACTCGTAGTAGTCGAAGTCGTAGTCGTAGTAGATCATCTGCATCTCCTTCAAAAATTAATTTGAGATCATGGTCTATATTGAGTAATAATTGTTTAAGTGCAAGTAGTGAAGATGATGATGATAATGGCGAGGACGATAACAGCAATACAAATTTAAATAGAAGTAATAATAATTACAGAATTATTTTTGATGATCAAACTACAACTACAGAGAACAACAATAAATCTAGTAATGGATGTCCATTAAATTTAATTTCAGATCAGCAAAACAGAGAACTACAGAAAAGATCAAGAATCGATGAAATTAGAAGGGATCATCATTGTCATCGTATTAACAGCAACGGTCCGTGCGAAAGTTTTAGTAGTGGCAGCAGCAACAGCTGTATTAATAAAAGTGATAATTTTGGGCAAATTCTAAGATCTGTACAATTGCCAAATAATAATAATAATTTATCAAGACGATTTTTACAAGGGCCAGATATTGTGAAAAATAATAATACAAATAATAGTAGTAACAATTCAAATTATAATTGTAATAATCAGAATAATGTTAGTGATAATAGTGATAATTGTGCTAAACGTCCACCACAACACGGATCAGTTTTAGTTAGACAGAATGTTAAAAGACGATCGGCAGCTGCTGCATTATTACGACGTGACAACGAGAGTAGACATAGTATGGGTTCATCAACAGATGTCGTTAAAACATGGGTTTATCGTAAAAGGTGTTTTTTCCTATTTTTTTTTTATGTGTGCTAATTTTCTTCTTCTTATATACTCATATACATAATAATTTTTTTCTGATCTCCTCTACTATTTTTGCATATTTTCTTATACGCAACTATATGTACATTCTAATGTGCATACCCTAATATTTTTTTTATTGCTATTTTTTTTTTAATTATAATTTACGCATTTTTAATCAATTTATAATAAATTTTCAGATTATATGACTTAAACAACGTGATTATTGCATACATATTTTGTTGTATTGTATAGCCATGCCAAAAACACAAAATAAAATCTGAGAAGTGAGGATAATATCTTCACTGTTTATTTTTCTTTTTGGGCATTTAATTTTTTTTTTTTAACTCAGAAATTAATGATTTTAAAATTAAATCGATTAAAAAAAGAACTCACCACAATTCAAATACCTACTCGTATTATTCGTATCTTTTAAGTGTTTAAACTATAAACGTATGTCAAAGCTTTAAATGAGGTATGAGATATACGATATACGGACTCTATCTACAGATATCTCGTATTTGTATCGTAATTATTTGAATGAAAATAATTTTAAAAATAGATTTTTGTTTTTTAAATGACACCACAAGATACAAAATAAAGCGAGGATTGCTTTTGTGGTGATTATTAAAAACTGCAAAAAATATAAAATAAAAAATTAAACGATAATCAGAAGAGAGAAAAATTAATGTCAAAAATTGTGTGTGATAATTTATAAGAAAATTGGATATAATAATAATCGTTTCGAATATACCTACCGAATGCCTATGTACATATTCCTTTTGGTTGATTATAGGGATATATAGTGAGTGCATTTGCAGTGTATACACGTAAATTTTTAAGAATTTAAAAAAAAAAAAATCAAAAAAATCAAATCCTTTATTTGTTTTGTTTGACTCTTTTTATGATATCGATTTGTTTTTTTTTGTTTTGTTATTTTTATTTAATTTTTCGAGTTTATTTTTTCTCATTCATGAGTAAGTTCCCATCCCATATAATAGTTATTTTTATTCAAAAACAAAAAAAAAAAAAAAACAATATTTTTAGCAAACGAATCGAAATAAAAAATGTAAAATAAAACAAAAGAAATTTAGAATCTTCTTTATATAAGAATTCCTATATATGTACATACAGAATTCATTTTGTCAGATTTTCTTTATTGTTTTTCTTTTATTTTAGTATTTACGGTTTTGTTTTCTTGATTTTTATATATTTTTATCTTATATATAAATGAATAAAAATATAATAAGAACCTTAGGAGTTTTCTTTATTATATCCGCTCGTATATACATACATATTTTTCCATCCATCTATTTTAAAGAATGAAAAATTATTTTTCGAATTTATTTTATTTTATATTGTAGATAGGTTATAAAATCCTTTGTATGTTTGTATGTATGTACGCATACATAAGTGAATTGATGTCCTATTAAAGCAAAGCAAAATAAATGCACCCTGCATCAACCTTAGCAGCAGTATTATGATGATATTCAATTCAACTGCATTCAAAAATACAAAAAAAAAAAATTTAAAAAGAATATTCAAGATTCAACTGCTTCTTGTATAAGAAAAAAAAAAAAAAAAACCCCCAAAAAAACCAACAAACAAACAAAATATGTACTACAAGGAACTAAATGTTGTCGTTTGTTTGTTTGTTTGTTGTTTGTTTGTGTTTATATGAATGATTGTTATGATGACGATATACATAAATAATAATGAAGATATGAATACTCCTCAAACTCTATAAATGTGGAATCATATTATATAAATACTTTACTTTTTTTTTATAAATATGTACACTAAAAGAATATGTACGTACATATTTACGATGACTCTTGACATTTTATGCATTTTATCATCAACAAAATAATCCTACGGGTATAAATATTCGCATATGTACATTTGTGAAAAAAAAATGAAAAAATAAAATTGGGGAGCAAGAAATTCAAATCCATTATTAAAGTTATCCAATTTGTTTTTTATTTGTTTGTTTGTTGTAAAAAAAAAACCAACGTTAATAATACCATAACCCATAACATAGCATAGCTAACAGCATAATGTTGATGGAATTAAAAGAAGTGAACCAAATAGTAGTATACTTCGGCTGAGTTCATGATTACGATCAGATTAATCTATAAGCATTTTAAAACCGTTTTTATTTTATTATAATCAGAAAACTATGATCACAATCAAATCGGATTTTTTCAATAATTGTATAATCTAGATCCAATTTGATCATAATCTATTTGATCTGTTTAAATAATGTACAACGATTTACAATTATTAGATTATTAGTCGATGATTGAACTATGTGGATCAAAATTTCTTCTTTTTACTTGATGTTTTCCAACTAGCACTATCTTGTGTATCTTCATCATTGAAATCACATTCTCTTCTTTCATGTCTGATTTCATGGTACCACATTCCATATTGCCCGATACCTACCTTGTTTTCTCTTTTCTTCAAATAATTTTAGTTTCAGAGCTTTCTTGAACAAATAATTGTACATGAATCAGGATCTAAATTTATGAATTTTTTAATTTTCATTCACAAAGAAAAAAAAAACATATTTTCGTTCAACATTATACACACTCTAGACTAGAGTTTAGATTTACGATTAAATTCTAAATTTTCTGTTCATTTTGATTGTGATCGCTGATTCGATTGTAATGATGAACTCAACCATCAACCTAAAAGCAGACAGAATCAAAACAATTTCATGTATGTATAACATATAGTAGATGGTATAGATGCCATAGATTTTATTACATGTTAGATGCTAGACTGCACCTTTCTTTAACTTTAATATGGCCTACAATTGTTGCAGCCAGAACTCAGAACCAGTAGAGCCACAAATCTACACAATTATACGTATACTTTGTACATAAATAGAAGTAGTAGTAGAACAGAAGTGATGTATAATGTAGATATGATGATGATATGATGATGATGTCAACTTATCTTTTACATGCATAAATACTTCAGTTTCAGTATACACCTTCAATTTTTTTTTCTGTTAGTTTGTTAGTTTGTTTGGTTTGTGCCTAATTCTTCTCTTATTTCATTCATGAATTTTTTTTATTTATATATATTTTTTTTTTCAATTTTTTATTACACGTTTCTTACATTTGAATATATATGTATTTTGTTTTGTTGTCATCATTAAATAATTGAATTTTTTTCAGTGTGTGTGTATGTGTTTTTTGTGTTTTCATAATATGCGCTAAAGGTGACAAACAGGGGGGATTTAAATTCATTTTTAGTCGGGTTTTTTTTTTCTGTTGTTACTTTGAAAAAAAAAATGAACTTTTATTTTTGTATTTACATAAAGGAATTCTTAATTAAAATGTAAAATATGTAAAATAGCAAGCCACATTTATTAAGTTGAACCGTTAAACCATGTTGAGAGCAATATGCTTGCAGTTGTATACGAGACGACGAGTATTTTATATAGAGGAGCATTATGAGATATGTACTCTTGTAACATGCTTTTTCTTGTAGGTAATGTATACAGAAAGGAAATGTAATGTGTACACGATATTACACATTAAGTGCATTTATATAAATGTGTTTCTTTCTGTGTGTGTGTAAAAAATGTAAAAATTGAAATATATTAAAAAGAAAAACACCTGGACATACGATACAACGACAACCTGGTGGTAAAAAGCAATTATTGTTTATAATCTTATGCTAATTTTTATACCTTAAAACATCATATCATATGTTCATAATAAGTAGCATACAGCCCGTACTTGTAAAGCGTATTATTACAAAACATATGAACATTTAACGGACGACAGAAAACGTTTAATGAATTTTATATGTTTGTACATAATACTCGTATCGTATATCTATATATCCTTGTTTGTCTATATGTCATTCTAAGTACTTTTATTAATGTATGTACTTGAAATGGGATTATATTAATGCCTTACGTATATTTTTTTTTTCTTGTTTCTTATTTTGGTATTTTTTTTCTGTTCCTATATGTGCAAAATATTACCAAATTACTATTACTTTTATGCCATCATCAATAATAGAGGAATACATAAGGATGTATAGTATATTGTCTACCTATACTCTATAGTATATACACAAGGACTACCATCATCATTCTGACTATATCATCATCATTCAGTATCTGACGATAATATTTCATAATTATGACATGCAAATTCATCTAAGTACACCTCTGCCTGTATGTATCAATGTACATACTTACCTTTTGTTTGTAGGCCCTACAAAAATTCTATTCATTTTACTTATTAATTTCACAGTAATTTTGTCATATTTTTTGTGTTTTTTTTTTGTCCTTATAAGTCCAGCATTAATATAAAATCTATGCATTATATATAGAAACCCGTATCCAATCTGTTCTGTATATGATGAGATGATGAATAATGAATGATGATGATGGTGATGATGTAAACGAACCTTTAGAATTAGAAATCTTTTGAATGAAAAACTGGAAAAAAAGAACTGAAAACAAAATGAACATTAAAATATTGATTTATCCTACGAGTCCGAGTACCCCATAATCAAAAGGATTTTTTTTAGATCATTTTATCATCATAATCATCATCATCGTCACTATACTATGTATATGGGTACTGTTTATAATTATGTACATTATATCTACCTTACAGCTTACACATGTACTTACATATAGCTGCCTACATTGCTATTATCTATTATACTTGCACAAAATTTTAATTCAAAAATACATAATATTACAAAAATTATGATGAAGATTCATAACAAAATTGAAATACATATAGATACATATAATATGTATGTAAGTACCTCTAAACTAAATGACGATAATGATAATGTTCACATTTAAAAAAAAAAAAAAAACATCATCATTCAAATGAACCAACAACCTTTATTCAGTTATTCATTCATTTTCATTTCATTTATTCATTAGATTTTTGCTCAACAAAGAAAATTCATTCACAATATGAAGGCATTCATTCACATATTCATACGTATGTACATAATACGAGTACGAGTAGCAATATATGAACGTATATAGGCACAGATCTGAGTAACTTTAGGTCTGTGGTATTTGGTATACGTAGATATAGGTGCACCAACTAGAGATGATAGAACCAGAAGCATCTTTGATCTAAATGTAAACACATGCACATATGTATGTGTATTCAAATTTTCATCATCATTATAAAGTCCAATGAACCGAATAAAATGATTACGGAAAAAAAAAGAGGTGTTTCACATATCATTAATTAGTTAGATATAGCTGCTAAAAAACACAAAGATATGCACTTGTATATATTATATGGAAATGTATATAGATTTAGATATACGTACTCAAGTATGATGATGATGATGATGATGATAGTTGATAACTGATACCGTTGATATACTGGAAAAATGTAATTACAATTAAAAATTAAATTCTCGAAATATTATAAAAAAATATTATAAAAAAATTTATGACATGATATTAAATGATTTCACATAACATATGTATGTACGTACCTGATATATTCGCAGATAATATGTAAATAAAATATTTAAGGGTCGTATTCACCAACCAGACTCTCTTTTATCTGAGATAAAGTGTACATATTCATTAACTTCGATTATACACTATACGGATATATTTAGGACAATAACCTGGAAGTGGTACTACTATAAATATATCGTTTGAACATACGAACGAGTATATAACCTTGTTATTGACAGCAACAGCACAGTACTCATATATGTATAATCATCACATCACATAATCTCTTTTTCATTTTGTAATATAAAAATACCAATACTCCGAAAAATTCGATACTCTGAAAATGAAATCCGAAAACAAATTTTATCTTGGTTGATGAATACGACCCTTAAGTATATGTTAAAGTGTTTCCACCACCTACTTGAAAGTATACTCGTATAGTGTATCAATATACAAAGAACTTTGTAGTTAGTTATCTTTTTCACTTTGTTATTATATGAAACGATTTAAATGGGATTCTCTTTTAAATTATTTTTTGTATTTTTATTTTATTATATTTTTTTTTTTGTAAATCTAAACTGAAACTATAATAATATGAATGAATACAACATTCCAATTGCAACACTGAATTTTTATAATAAGTATATTCAGATATAGTAAGATATGATACGTACATGAATATCGTTTAAATTTATTCATTTTTAATTTTCACTCTAATAATTGCTCACGTTATTCACATTTATCGTCATTCTCATCATAATGATGATGATGATGATCATCATCATGATCATCGTATAATCATCGTCAAATGTTATGTTATTATAGATATGTAATTAAAATTAAAGGTAAAATGTTTGTTGAACACACAGCGATACAAATACAATACAACTAGGTATGATGATGATGATGATAAAGTATACTTAAAAGTATAGAATTTGTTAAAAAAAAAAATGTATTCATATAATAGTTGTTGCTAATGCATTTAGGGATGTATACTGAGGTCTACAGTACTCATAATTGAAGTACAAACATATAACCATCTAGCCTAAGTGTATACGTATGATGTGGATATTTTTCATAGAATATAATATGTTCTGCGTCTATCTATAATTGAAAGAAAATTGAAAGAAAAAACAAAATAGATAAATAAAAAAAAATAAATTTACATCACTTTTTATTCTTATTTTTCTTTTTCTTATTATTTTTTTACTTTGTTTTGCGATTTTTACAACAAATGCAAGATTACATATCTGACGCTAATGCTAAGCTATAAGACGAGATCGAGTACACTTATGCAGTGTATTTATCTAGTTTTCATTAAATATAGCCTACGTTATTTTCGCCTATCAATATTATTCTTATAAATTACTTACGAGTTATGCATATTGTGTATATATGCACATAAATATTGACACAATAAATTATTACAGGATATATATTTGAATTCATTATGTGTGTGTGTGTGTATAAAAAATTAGAAAAAAAATGTCCACAAAATGAATACAAGCAATAATATACGAGATCTAAACAATATATGTATACACGAATACGAGAGTACGTGATAATTCTTTGATTGGAATATCTTGTCTTTATAAAATTTATCACTTATACAACACTATTACATATATTCACTACCACCACATAAAATTACATTATTACAAACATACATATTTTCGCGTTTCGCCTTAGCGTACTAAATGACTTTGTTGCATTCAACTCAGTATGCTCCTACAAAACACTTTTTCCAATGCGAATTAAAATTTCAGCACATATACACATTCGTATACTGTTTCAGTTTTTTTAATGGAATTGAAAATTCTCAGTGCGCACTCGAAGCTCACATAAACACTTTGAATATGCATGCACGCATAATCATACTTTTTGGCTGTACTACAGGTATTTGAATTTTTCATACCTGATTTCAGTGCGCATCGAATCGACTCGAGGTAATTGAAACACTCTAGAGTATTCCAATTACCTTGGAATCGACTCAGTGCATCATAAACATTATAAATTCTCTCAATTCGATTTTCATTCCCTATATTGGTTTGAATGCGTATTCAAATTGAAAATTGAAACATAAACAAATTAATAGAGTGACGGATATTACTTGTTGCTTTTATTATATACACTCTTTACTACGAGTAATTCAAAATTTGATCGTTTCAATTTCGTTTCGATTTCATTTCGTTTTGTTTTTTAAAAAAAATAAGGTAGGAAGAGATTTTTCATAATTGATTTGATAATGTTCATTCGTTTACAAGACGTGGACGTGGCTGTGGCTGGTGGCTGCTATAAGATACTCGTAGTAATCGTAGTTAATAACATAATACGAGTGTGTGTTCGTGTTATGCTTTATACACTTACATTAATATTTATAGATATAGAGTCTGTCTACGTAAAAAAAATGTTATGTCAAGAGAATAAAAAAATTATTTCATTACAAAATAATTTATGATGTAATTTTTCATATTTTCATATTTTTTTTTATTTTTCAATTTCAAGTTTATTTTTTTTTTTGATTATATTTTAATCGTTTTGTTGTTGTTTTTTTCTGCTATTTTTATTTTTCATTTATTTATTATTTTTCTCTAATAGCATACTCCTATTATTTTGTTTTTTATTTTTTAAATCGTGTATTATTTTTGTATTCTATTTACATTATAATTAGAAAAAAAAAACGAAAAAAAATATAAACAATTTCAGAACAAAAAAAAAAATAATGAACAAATGAACAAAGAAATAAAATCAACAAATTATTATTAAAATGATTGTCTTCTACTAGCTACAATTACAACTATAAACAGAATTATTAATTTTCTACTCGTATCTGCTATTGTTCTATTATAGAGACATACAATAAAGTTGCCTATACACGATCTGACGTAATTGTATCACATTGTATTGCAATATGCTTTGTCATATGAATCATCATCATCATCATCACAGTCTTTTATTGGTTCTGGCTTCCATCAATATTTCGTTCTATTACGTTCGGTTTCTGGTAAGAGAATTGCAATTCTGTACACCCAGAATCTTAAGATCCTTTTCGATCTCTGAAATATGGAAAAAAAAAATAAGATTATTTTTTGCAGGATTTCGTTCTTCTAGTTTAGACACTAAGTTCATTCAGTAGTTCTCTGTGTCTACAACACTATCCACATGTTTCTGAACAATATATTAGTGCTGGCTTTACCAGTGTTTTGTATAGTTGGAAAATTGATCTGCCAACCCAACCACACTGGCATACATGTCATCATAATGTACAATTTTAGTTGAACTCAACCGGATTGTACAATCAGGAGGTTAGATCGTATATAGGCAGCATAAGATATCCATCTGTTTTTTTTTTTTCATTAATTTTTTGTAATTTTTGTTTAAAATACACAGATGCTCGTAAGTAAATGTGCTAAGGTTTATTTTTTATTTTTTTGTCTCTAAATTAAATTGTTACTTTTGCCTCCCATAAACTATCTTAGAATTTAAATTCCACTTCCATTTTGTTAATATTACATTACACAACTTTCAATTTCAGTTTAAAAATAAATGACATCAGCAAAGCAGAAAAATTTGAATCAAATTTTCATTTATTAAATAACGCGTGATTTCTTTAATCTGAAGTACTCTAAAGTCAAGTCTTACCAAATTTAAGTAACATTCATCACACCAGTAACCTTCAAGATTATGAGCTTACTTAGGTAGTAGTCTCCTAAAAAGAAATTTTGCCAAAATTTTAACCTAAAAAATTTTCCTATAAATCGAAAATTATTAATTTTAAATTTTCCTTGAAAATGGAAGAAAGGAAAATAAAATGTTTGAAAAAAAAAATTTTTTAATTATAAATTTCGTTCTTTTTCTTTTGTATTTTTTCATAGCTATGATGGATCTTGTGGTAATAGTAATGGAGGAGTAGGTGATATAACATCAAGAGGACAAAGTCCTCATAAAGGATCACGTTTATCATATAACAATAATAATAATAATAGCACTGCCGAATCAGTATTTCATTGGCGTACAGCCAGTGCAGGAGCAGCTGATTTTCGTGGAGTAGGTGGTGGTGGAGGCGGTGGTGTTGTTGGTGTTGGAGGAGGAGGTGTATCAGGATCATCAAAACATCAAAATCATCATCAACATCAGCATAAATCTCAAGCGAAAATGGCTGATTTAAATATAAGTCGTGGTCATTCACCACATTTCAGTCCATCAAGAAATAATGGAAGTAAGTTTTAAAAGCAAACAAAAAACAACATAGATTTCGTGCTTTGATTTATTTTTTACTAATTTTTTGTGATTTAGCACAATCTGAAAATCCAACATTACATGTACATTTACCAAATCATGGTTTTCGTATGATTAAATTTGATGAAGCATCTGATGTTAAACAGATTATAAATTTAATTGTGAATTCAATGAGTCCTGGTCAAAAAACTAATCCACAAAGTTATGCATTACGTTTACATAATGTTGTTACCAAAGAAGTTTTATGGATGCCAAGGGATACATCTATAACACAAGTTGTTGCTCATATTTCGAATCCATCATGTCCGAATGCTGATTGCCCAAATAATATTGATAAACAACAGTATCAACAACAGCATAGTAGTAATCATTATCATCATCATCATCATCAATCCACGTCATCATCGTCATCAATAATCGGTGGTAAAAAATTATTAACGAAATGCGGTAGTAATATGAGCGGCGGTAATAGTTGTGGTGGTGGTGTCGGTAGCAGTGGTTTGGGTGGTGGTTTACATGCAAACAGTGTTTGGAGAGCTGAATTACGTGTACGTTATATTCCAAAAAGTTTAAAGGAATTGTATGAAAAGGATAGAACAACTTGCCATTTTTATTTCGATCAAGTAAAACAGGATTACATACAATCGAATATACCATCAATGGATCAAGATATTGCTATACAACTTTGCTGTCTAGGAATAAGACATTATTTTAAGGATACAAATCAGGTAAATAAAATAATGAAAATGAAAAAAATAAATTAATGAGTAATGTTAACAATCATTCGCCAACAGTTGTCAGATAAAAAGCATCATGTAGACTACATTGAAAAAGAGATCGGGTTTAGTAACCTTTTACCAAAGTCTGTGATACATACAATTAAGCAGAAAAATTTAAAGAAATTGATACAAGCGGGCTATAAGAAGGTTTACAATTACACTGAAATGGAATATATGCTAAAGTAAATTTGAAAAACAAATTTTTTTTTTCTCTTTTCAAAATTCCATCCACTACCACTACTATACAATATGCCGTATACATTTATATTTTCAGATTTTTTGAATTATTACGATCTCAGTATACATTCGATCAAGAACAATTTCCAGTTACATTAAGTTCTGCATGGAATATATCTGGAACATTGTATATTGGTCCACATATTGGTAAATGAAAAAAAAAAAAATGAAAACTATTTTTTATTAAATTTTGTAATTCAATAAATTCTTAATTTTTATGATTTTCAATTTTGTTCTATTTTAGGAATCTCCTATTTAACTCATCCTCAGGCAAAACTCACAAAAGTTACAGACTTTCAAGATATTGAAAGAATTAAAACGTACATTTTACCAAAAGACAACAATCAGATATCATCTTCAAATAGTGATAATCATCATCAACATCATTCTAATCAACATCATCATCACCATCATCATTATCATCATCATTCATCGTCGTCATCGTATCATAATAATAGTAGTTCACAAAAGCAACAACAACAGCAGCAGCATACTGTATCATCATCATCAACAACTTCAACATCATCATCATCAAATAGCAGTAGTCTAATAACAAATAGCCCGTTAATAAATCGCAAATCAGCACAAGATAAGATTAAGAACGTTTGTAATTGTCGAGATATAAAAACTCAATTAAAAGTAAAAGTTGGCGGAAATGATGAGGATTTAGTTATTACCTGTGATGGTCTTAATGTAAGTGTACTACCACCACACACATTTTTACTTATATTTTTTTATTTCATTTCATTTCCTGTCATTTTTTAGACTGCTGAAAGTATTGCTGATTTAATTGATGGCTATTGCCGTTTACAAAGCAACAGTGATATTAGTTTATGGGATCGTTCAAGTCAAACACCATACAGTAGTGCAACAAATTCATTAGAAAAAATTATCGATAAAAAAGATTCAAATAATAAAACGAATGATGGTAATGAAAATAATTCAATTGGAAATTCATCATTATCTGGTACATCATCAGCTGTAACAACTGCATCAGCAACAATTTGTAGTTCGACAGCAGCAGCAACAACAACATCAACAACAACAAATCAATCGAATACGAATGATAATACTCCAATGTTGAATGAAGATTACGCTGAAATCGGTCTTATCGAAGAGGAAGGAGACTATTCGACTCCAGCAGGTAAAATAAATGATTTATGTTTGGCTTTTTTGTCAGATTTTTACACCTCAAATTTTTCGAGCTTATATAATTTTTTTCTCAATTTTTTGTTTGATTGTTTTTAGTTCGTAATTATGAATTGGATCGATCGCAAATAACATTAAACGAAATAATCGGCGTTGGACAGTTTGGTGATGTACATATTGGTACATGTCGTATTAAACAGAAATCAACACCAAAGAAAATTGTATCATCGGTTACGGATGATAAAAGAGCCGGAAGTGGAAATAGTGGACCGGAATCATTAAATAATACAGAAAATGTAAATGAAAATAGCAATAGTAAGAATAGTGGAATAATACATGTGGCTGTGAAAACATGTAAAGCTGATGATGATCAAACGAAAATGGAAAAATTCCTAGAAGAAGCATGTAAGTTAAGCGAAATCAAAAACAATGTACTGGATAGAGTAGAAAATTTGCTATGCTTTTAGTTGCTTTTTTGTTCATCCTTCCACAGCATTCAAAACAAATTCATTTCATTTCAGATATAATGCAAAAATTTGATCATCCTCATATAATTCGATTAATTGGAATCTGTAGTACACCACCAATATGGATTATTATGGAATTAGCGAGACTTGGTGAACTAAGAGCGTATTTGAAATCGAACAAAGAAAAGTAAATATTAGCAGAAAGGATTTGAAATGTTTTTAGTTCAATTTTTTCTTTATTTTTCTTTCAATTTCTAGACTAAAACTTGGAACGTTATTGCTGTATTGCTATCAATTATCGACTGCATTAAGTTATTTGGAATCGAAAAAATTCGTTCATAGAGATATTGCAGCCAGAAATGTGCTTGTTAGCTCACCAACTTGCATTAAGGTACACACAAAACAGACGAAATTGCGCACATAACATCTCAAAAAAAATGTTTTTTTTTTTCGTTTTTCATTCATCTTTCATTTTCTATATTTTGCCTTTTTAGTTAGCAGATTTTGGTCTGTCAAGATGGGTACAGGATCAATCGTATTATCATTCAAGTAAATGTATGCTGCCAATTAAATGGATGGCACCAGAATCAATAAACTTTCGACGATTTACAACTGCCAGTGACGTATGGATGTTCGGTAAATAAAAAAATCACTAAAGCAAAATTTCCGTGAATTTCAATTTTTTCTATTAATTTTAGGTGTTTGCGTTTGGGAGATTTTAATGTTGGGGGTTAAACCATTTCAAGGTATAAAGAATAGTGATGTTATTGGAAAATTAGAAAATGGTGAACGTCTACCATTACCAGAAAATTGTCCACCACGTTTGTATTCATTAATGTCACAATGTTGGGCTTATGAACCATTGAAAAGGCCAGATTTTAAAAATATTAAGGAAACATTGTAGTAAGTTATCAATCATTCTATATCTCTCTGTTGGACCTGAAAAAGAGAGTGGAAATTATTTAAAAAATCACTTTATTTCTTTTTTTTTCTTTGTGTCATTTTTATAGTGAAATATTAGTTGAAGAAAGGATGAGCGATTGTGAAACAATGCGACGAGAAAATCGTAGAGTAGTTGCAATGTCATGGGGTGCTGGAGATGATGTTGCTCCACCAAAACCGGCAAGAGTTCCTCAGAATGGTAAATGATAACGATTTTAATTTGGGATTTGGGTAAAAATGAAATGTCGAAAAATTAAAATTTTTGAAATTTTTCAGATCCATTACATTTACCATCGTCAGTATCAGCAGCAAATGACGATAATCAAGGAGCCCCACAGACCTATATTATAGCACAAAATCCAGCTGTTTTAGCCCGTCTAATGATGGAGAATGAGAGTCGTTCGCTGAATCCTTCAACATACACAACACCAGCCTCGGTATTTAATACTTTAGCTGTAGATGTCGACGAAACAAAAACTAACATTTCTAATATTAAGAATCCTGCTGAAATAAGTCTTAAAACAGTTAAATTACCCGCTGCCGAATTGCTAAAATTGGATCCAATTATCGATGATAATTTAACAAAAATTAATACCGCAAATACAAAATTAGTTAATAGTAATAGTAGTAGTGGTGTTAGTGGTGTTGGTGGGGGTATTGGTTGTGTCAGTGGTGGTGGTGGTGGTAGTACTGATAAGCAGCAAACAGGTGGAGGAAAAATTGATTCTGAAGGCAGCATGCCATCATCGAAATCGAACAGTTACAACAAATACAGTGAAGTTTTTCAACATCATCAGAAGTCATTACACCAACAGCAGCAGCAGCAGCAGCAGCAAATACCATTATATCCCACTCCTTGTGAAATAATTAGCACTATTTCGCCCAAACGATCCTTATCTTCGGAATCTGCTTACCAACCAATGAACAAATCTCAAGTGGATGGAACAGATCCACAGTTTGGTAACAATTACATAATACACCAGCAGCAGCAACAACAGCAAACTCCTCAGATCTATCCCAAGTATATAATTCAAAATCCTGAGAGTCCTCACATGAATTCTCTTGAACGAATTCAGGCTGCTGCAGCAAAGAATCGATCTAATTCTCTGACAAGACAACTAAGTGCTGGACACGAAATGTATTTGATGGATCCAACACAAGCATCCAGTCTTGAACGCCGACAAGCAAGAATATCTTATGGCAGTTTGGAACGTAACCAACCAATTGCTGTCGGTCCAAAAACCTTACGAACAAAAGGTGGTAGTCTGGAACGTAATCAATCGATGTCCAGCGCATACGATCTGATGAGAAATCGAAATTATCGTGGTGGCAGTCTTGAACGTAATCAACAATCGATAACTGTAAGTCGATCTGGAAGTCTGGAACGTAATCCCAGCTACTATGCGTATCGTACACAAGTAAAAACGATTGAAGTTGAACCATTCCAGGAGGAGATTTACGATTTTGGTGGAGTGAATGTTAAGAGTTGTGCAAGTATCGCTATGAACAAAGCGAAAAATGTAATTTCACCAGAAGGGAGTAGCACAAATCTTTCTATCGGTGGTCAACCTATAGCGATCGCAAATCCAACGTCTCCGAATGTCCAAATGTGTCAAGGTACTCCGCCACCATATCAGCCACCAAATTCAAACATTAGTCAATATTCTCAGAATTCGACTTATACCCCGATGGCACCACGTATGTGGAATATGCCTCAGAAAGATATCTTCCAAAATTATCATCCTGCATCTTCTTCATCCTCTCAGCCAAATTCAATAAATCTCTACCATTCGAATACCGTTAACAGCTGCCCTACAGGAGGAAACATTTCACAGAGTTCATTACCAGAATCGAATTTACCTCCTGCTAACTTGAAAATTGTTTACAGTCACCATCATCATCACCATCCCCCTCAGATTCATCACCAACAACAACAGCAACAGCAGCAGCAACAACAACAACAACCGCCGCTACATCCTACTCCTTCTCATGTTCAAATGGTGCAAGCATGTCCTACTAATTATTGTCCATCCTCTCAAATAGCAACTGGAGGAAAAGGATGTGGATGTCCTCCTTCTGGTCCTTCTGCTCAGGTTTGAGATGTTTTATCACTGGATGATGAATCGATTTGATGATTTGACTTGATTTGATTTGATTGATTTGCGAATGAAGCCTGAACATATTTTTTTTAATTTCGATTTTGATTTTGTTGTTGCTGTTAAATTAATTAATCCGAATGTTTTACGTTTTACACTTTCACCTTCTTCCCCCAGTTTGATGTTGTAACTTGTACATACAGTAGTGAAAACAAAAATGATTATTTCGTTTTCATTTTCTTTTTTATTTTCAGGATAAAAATATCGAATTTTATTTTTAATTGTTTTAATTTGTTTAGCATTTAAGTCACGTAATCGTAGTTGAATTTGCATGTGTATTTTGTAGCTCTTATTTGATAGTTTTTAAGATTTGAAATTAATTGATTTTTGTTTTTGAAACAGAACAATGGAAAAGTATTTACTTACTGTACAGTATGTAGATCCAGTACAGTTTTCAAAAAAGTGCTTTTTTTTAATTTTATTTTTGTAGATTACAATTTTCAACCTCAATTTTTCCCCCTTCAAAATCAACCACTCCATTTTTAATTAGAATTTAAGTTTTACTAACAAAACAAATATTTTCAATGCTTGAAATTAATTTTTTTTCTGGCTTATTGTTCGTTTTCTAATCATTCTTTTTCGTCAAACTTTTTTTTATAAATTTTATTATTATTTTATTTTTTTTTGCCAACAGCAAATGCAACAGTTCCAAGAGGATATCGAAGCAAAATTACGAAAACAACAAATGGAAAGTGAAATCGATAGTAAATGGTTACTTCAAGAAGAAAATAATTTGGTGAGTTAAGAATCCTTTTGTTTTTTTTTTTCTGACTTTGATTTTAATTTGCATGCTTATTGTATTGTAGAAAAAACGTCTCAGTTTAATAACGACCGGTAATGAAATCGAAGCAACAACAAATGGCGGTAATAGCTACTGTCCAAATCAAAGTCCAAGATTTTCACCACAAAATACATGCGGTTTCGGTCCGTCATCGTTAAATAGTGATTGTCTACCACCGCAGACACCGACTACAACAACACAAGGTTCAAGACCGCATACACCAGGATCAGGATCAAATCCTGGTACAATGAATAAATCATCGAATAGTTCATCGATTGAACGTAGCACTACACCATTATCGTCATCCGATGAGAAATCATCATCAGCAGCAACAACAAAATCAACATCATCATCTACAAAATTGGCCGAACCAACAAAAACGATGCCATTAGATCGTACGAATGATACAGTTTATGCGGCAACGACAAGTGTTGTCAAAGCCATTATGACTCTGAGTCAAGGTGTAGAAAAATCAAATGCTATTGAGTATCTGGATCTAGTCAAAAATGTCGGTGTTGAGTTACGTAATTTGTTAGGATCAGTTGATGCACTTTCGGTTGTATTTCCTCCACAAGCTCATAAGTACGGAATTTTTTTTTGTTTGTTTCTTTTTTACCAAAATCAAAAATTCGTTCTATTCATTTCATTTCATTTGTTTCTTCATTCAAACAGGGAAGTGGAAATGGCACATAAAGTCCTTTCAAAAGATATGTTTGAATTGGTCTCTGCAATGCGACTAGCTCAACAGTACAGTGATACAACATTAGACATTGAATATAGAAAGTGAGAAAGATTTAAAATTAAATTTAATTTGATTAAAAAAAAAAAAACAATAATTAAAAATTATTTAAAATGATTTCTATTCAATTTTTCAGGAGTATGCTATCAGCAGCTCATGTATTAGCAATGGATGCCAAAAATTTATTAGACGTTGTCGATTCAATACGAATACGATTTCCTCATTTATTTATACAAAAATCATCTCAAACACCACCAATAATCAATAGTCAAAATCAACAATCTTCATCAAATTTCATTCATCATCAGTCTCCGTCCGCAACAGATATTCGATTGAAATCAACAACAAATCCAAATCAACAAAGATATATGTCACAACAATCTCAAGAATTTCAAATTGGAATGGAAACAACTGCAGCTGGAACAACGCCTCCATCTTCTTCTCATTCAATTATATCACAATCACAACAATTACAGTCACAAAATTTTCAAATTACATCATTATCGAACACAAATGAAGAAGGCTACCAAATAATGTGCGCTGAAAATTATGAAAATTTTCCACAAATTCTTCAACATCATCAACAGCAGCAGCAGCAGCAGCAGTCACATTATTTACAGCAACAACAGCCATCATTCATTCATCATACAACATCTCCACCATCAAGTTTGACTGGTATCTATGATAATGAATGCATAATTAATCAGCAAATGAAAAATTTAGAATTATCATCAGCTACACCATCATCGTTATCATCGTCGTCATCATCAACAACAACAACAACAACAGCAGCAGCAGCAGCAACATTGTCAACAACAAAACCAGCAATTGCCACAAAACCATTAAATCTTCAACAACAACATCATCATTGTCATCCTCAACACAATACAAAATTGAAACAAAGCAATTCATTCAAGTTCATTACACAAGATAAAATCTTAGATGAACCATTGAAAATAATCGAAGATTCATCAGATTTGTATTGTAATTCATCAACAACAGAAACAGTAACAACAGCGACAACAACAACATCATCAACAGTAATAATACCTCCATCAACATGTTCATCATAAATATGATGATACAATCTACAGAATAATTCACTTTATGTATGTTTGGATGGTATAATGGTAGACAGACATCATCACAAAAACTTTAATGAATTCATGAATGAACAGTAATATGTAATGTGATGAATGAAATAATGAATGAAAATTAATCGATTCCCCGATTCAATATTAAAATAATTATACAAATATAAATACAAATTACATTATTATATCACTGCTACATTATATACATATACATTATACATTCATTATGTATATTTCATACATTTGTTATACCTAAGTATATAAATGATTATATATTTTCTTTTATTTCTTTTCCTTTCCTTTACTATATAACGTAAAAAAAAATAATATATAGTGCATATTATAATAAAATTTTATTAACCACATAAAATGCATATAATTAATTACGCATTAATGTAAATTTAATTTATACACTTCTTATCAAAAAAAAAAATATAATGTAAAATATTCCAAAATAAAATAAATAAATAAAAATAAAAAAAATAAATAATCCAAAAAAAATTACACACAAAAAACTTGAAAAAAAAAAAAATTCTCCAAAACATTTTTTACAAAAAGAAAATTAACACGACACGACGATCCAAGTTGATCAAAAAAAAACAAAAAACAAAATGAAATTTTCTTTTCCTCTCTTTGTGTATTATTAATCGATATACATATATATATATATATAATTTTTTTTGTATTATATATGTGTAAAATTTAAGTTATTCTAGATTAATGAAAAATAATTATTATAATATTATTAGTAGTGTGTGGTATTTGAGTAGATAAAAAAATTTTCCAAAACAAAAAACAAAAAAAAAAATTAAAAATAAATAATTAAAAAATAATATATCTAAAATAATATCTAGAAAAATGTTAAAAAAACACAATGAAAAAATAATTTAAAATTTTACAAGCAAATTTATTACATTCATTAATATCTTACATCAACACAACAAGAGAACAAACAGATCAATTAAGACATAAAAAAAGAAGGTAACTCATTATACATTTTTTTTTATTCATTATTATTTTTCTTTTTTTATTTTTTATTTGTTTGTTTTTTTAACTTTCTTTTGTTCTTTGTACCAGATTAAAATACACAAAAAAAAAAATATATAAAAATACAAAAATAATATTGCAGGAAATCAAATTTATATCATAATTATTATAACACACAAACAGAACAGACAGCAACATTCTTGTACATTATGTAAAAATTTAGTACATATTATATGTATTATAACAAAGTGAAAATTTCATCATCATATAAATTCACATATGCATTTTTTTATTTCGTTTCCTGCTGGTAAGAGAATATTTTTTATTTCATTTTTTTATTTTTTAAATATTCAAAAATAAATTTAATTTTAATTAAAAATCATGAAAAAAAAAATAAGAATACCATGATATACGATGTTTATAATAATTCTATAAAAAACAGTTAAAATGGCGATTTACAATGTGTAGTACAAATGACGCATACCAACGCATACGTAAATAGTATTTCTGCAAGTATATCCTACCCTACTAACTAAATAGGAAATCAAAATTCTCATAAAAAATAACCGATAAAATCCGAATTCAATTTGAAATTGAAAATAAATATAAACTACAAATATGAAATATAGATGGCAATAAAGTACATTAAGTGAACATTTTACTATTCGTTTTGTACTCTGTACTGAACTGCCTCTATTGTTAACTTGTTTCAACATTTTCAGACCTCCTACACCTCCTAATAGTCGCCATATTATAAATTTTCTTCTAATTGTGAATATTTTTATTTTTCATTTTACGTTAATTATTTTAATATTTTCTTTTTAATTTCCTGTAAAAAAGTAACAAAGATATTTTTCAAAAAAGTGTTATATTTAAAAACCACCACAATTTCTTTCAAAATATATTTATATTTCAAATTTCATTAAAATCAGTTGAGTAACTTCTGACTCTGGAGATATATATTGCAAAAGGAAACAGATTTAAGAAATCTTCTATGCATACTCTTAACGAATATATAAAATTAAAAAATACGAAAATACAGAGAACAGAAAAATGATAAAATATTCTTTATTGTTGGATAGTGGAGGATTGTGGAACTAATAAAATATAATTAAAATTTTTCCTAAATTTATGTAATAAGTGATGGTCATAAAATTTTGATTCAATTTTATAATTTATTGGTAGTTAGGACGACGTATAACAAGACGTACCCGACCGTACGTACGTACGTAACATTTATAAAGAATACAAAACAAAGTAAAAGAATTAAAATTAATCAAAAATAAATGAAAAAAAAAAAAATCAAATTAAATCAAACTGCAATAATAAACTATTACGCTATTACGCAATATCGTATACACATTTAGACATTTATATCGAAAATATTTGCAAAAATTATAAATCACGATACATATACATTTTAAAATTTAGCTTATATGTACTTTAATAATTAAATCTATTTACTATATAAAAATGAATCATTCATAGTTTCGTTTGTAATCGATGTTTGAAAAATTGGCTGTATGAAATGACTGATTGAGAGTTTTTTTTTTGGGTTAGAAGACCTTCAATACCCACAGGTTTATATAATATGATGGTTGCGAGTTGATAACTATATAAGGATGACGGGTGTTGAAAATATGGCGATTTGAAGTGGTCAACTATGATTGGTATATGTCATTGGATATACAGGTACTTTTTGAAAATAGTCATCTATAAGATTGATTGCCACTGATTATATTTCTTTGATCAAATACTCCAAACTCCACTACTACTACTCCATGACGCTACAACCCATTCAGAGTTTTGGCCTCATTTCTTTGATCAAAAATATACTTAGATAATAGAAATGGACGGATTTTTCAAATATAAGTATGTATATAAGGGGACACATAGTACATAGTGTAATACATATTCCAATGGCATACTATATATAGCCTTATAGATGGGGGTTTTCAGAAATTCAGATTTTACTTGAAACATTTGCGCAGAACTTACTTATTGCTAATGCAGCTTTAGATTTATGCATGCAGAGGCAGACAACACTTTTGCAGATTATGTTTCTGAATACTTCACATGCAGCATTTACCTTACAAATTTGACGTTGACAGTATTAAAACAAACAAATTTCAATAATGAAAGTGACATGAAATTAAGATAAAAATGAATTCTTTGAATTGAATATTATTATGGAAAAAATAAATAATGTGAGTTGTGAACGATATTTACAACAAAAGATGTCAGATTATGTTGGTCTTTAAGTACATGCATCATATGTAAAACAAAAACTATGCGTGATTACCTTAGACTTGCTAAAGAACTTACTTGCAGTTTCACTTTTAGACGAGTTGCATTGACAGATTTGGTTGGAGTTTTACGACGCATTGCAATTAAGAAATTCAGCAGTTTTTAATTTCTGAAAACCCCCATATCAACAAATAAATGTATAATCAAAAAATTCAAGCGAAATATTGGGTATTTACAGTTAATAAAATATTATAATAATACATTTTTCATAATTAATTATAAGGCCGCGGTTTTCACACACAGCGACATGTCGCAACGATGTATCGCAGTGTCTAAAAACGGTCTAATCGTTTGAGTTTTTGTTTTTTTTTTTTCTCAACGAAAATTTGAAGAAAAAAATGAATCAAATAAAAAACAATTAGAAAATTACAATTTATAATGCATATATACATACACATACAAAAAAAAAACGTAATAATCAAATTTACAAATTGCTTCAAATATACCTACCTATACCTACTTATCTAATACACTACATATATAAATTAATTAAAATTTTTATAATAATTCAACGTAATGTATTTCTAGATAAAAATAATAAATGAATTAAAACAAAAAATAAAATAAAATAAATAAAAAAATAAAAAAACAACGTGAAATGTATTTAAAAAAAAAAAAAAAATATTTATACCATATAATGTATAAGAATTAAAATAAAAATAAAATAAAAATAAAATAAAAATAAAACAAAAAAAAAGGAAGTATAAGAAACTTATAGAAAAAACGATAATTTATAAACGCGCATTTACATAATATACGTATACATAACATTTAATATATACATTTATTATAGATAGTATTAGTAGTTTTAATAGCTTTGTATGAGATTTTTTTTTTTAAATAAATTAAATGTAAAACGTAAAAAAATTATTATAGAAAAAAATTTGCAAAAAGTAAAAAACAAAAAAAATATTTAGTAAAAAAAATAATAATGAAAATAGAGTATTAAGAGAAATATAAAAATAATAAAAATAATAAACGATGTTCACTAATAACAAAAAAAAAAAAAAAACAACAATAGCGAAATAATAAAGAGCATCAGAACGAAAATATGTAATCTTGTAATAAAATATAAATAATATGTACCTATTCCTTTTTCTATGGGTCAAACAACGCAATTTCAAAGACGAAACAATCATTGTTCAAGTCATACTCGATGACAATGTTCAAATCAAACTCAACACTTTTCATGCCAATATCAACATTATTCAAATCGAAATCAACAATATACAAATTTTTTTACTTTTTAAGCAAAATTACGCAATTAAAGCACATCTGTTATGTTTTATGTCTATCTACAAAGTAAAAAATTTTAATTTTATATACATACTTTTGTGATTTCAATTGAAAGTGAAAGTAAAATTGACATGGCGAAGGTTTTGAGTTTGATTTCAACATTGTTGTCGAGTATGACTTAAAAAAAATGATTGTTTTATCTTTGAAACTTTGTTGTTTGACCCCCGGAAAAAGTATGAATTCTGTGTTTATATATATAATAACTTATATGAGTATGTGTGTATGTACCTGCGAACATAATGTACATATATATATATATATTTTTTTGAATTTCAATTTATAATTGTTAGCGCCGCGCCGCGTTTATTCTTTTCATTTATTTCCAATTCGATTCGATTTTCAAAATCAAAAAGATCAACAAGCAATTTAAATTCTATAAAAACGCATTGATCTGGTTCTGGACCTACACTTCTTATAGTACACTGAGTTATGTGCATCTATATAAAGGGTGGCGATAGGATCCGTCAAGACAAAAAAAAAACTGTATGGAAGCGGGATGGTGGTAACTCTCAGACGTTTGGGCGTTAGAGGGCTTTGAAGATTTTTCGCACATACTCTACGAAACACCATATCACAACTACGGTAGCTAGAAGAAATTTGTCTTAGAGAAATCGGTGGGGAACTCTTCCCTCTCTTTAATGATACCTTACATGCCCCACTATAAGTCCTTCTCATCAACAGTTATGGTTATAGTATGCTTCAAAGTCAGAATTTCGTGATTTTTTGCTTGGATTGTATTTATATTTTCTCTGAAAGAAATGGAAAATTAGAATCAATTACCTATTTAATTTTTTGCATTATAGAGTATTTTGTTTTGTAACATATTTTTGTTATTCTAATATTCCTCGTACTTTTTAGGAGATTTTTCGAAAAGAAAACAAAAACAAAATGTGGTTATAGAAATAAAAAATTTAATTTATAGATTCTGTTTTATAGATGGAGAATATTAGAATTTTAATAATTTTGTTTTTTTTTTTTTTTTAATTTTTGTTTTATTTAGTTTCAATGGTTTGCTTTTTATTTTATGTAAGGATGTATAAATAATGTATATGCGATATTTTGTTAGATTATAGATTTATTCTTATAAAGACACAAAAAAAAAAAAAAAAATTCATTTGATAATAATATAGGTATACCCATCCCATATATACCACATACCATTTCTTCAAACGGAAGTGACACAAAATCCCTTTATGTCTTAAATGTATGTTGTTGGTTTTTTAAATGCTAAATAAAATTAAATTAATAAAAATACAATTAATTTAAAAACGTTTATGCTGTAATACCTATAAATTTACATACATGCATACATTTATGTATTACTGTATAATGATTTAAAATGGGGCTTAAATAGTTCGATGGTTGTGGTGTTGGACTGACACTCTTCTTGAAGTTTTGAGTTCAAACTCCAACCAGCGCTCTATTCTCGTCCAAGTCGATAATTAATTCCAATCAACAATGTAATGTACACTATAGTGACACTAGTAACTGATTATTCATGATAAGTTATAGATACATATTGAATTTGGATAATATCTCTGAAAGAATTACTGATCGACGGTGTCATATTAATGGACTGAGTATCCATTTGATATTCATTGAAAAATAATTGAAAATATCAAAATCATCATAATTATGTTTAATAAAAATAACCTATACATATTATATAGCATTACCATACCATGCAAAAATAATAATTTAGTAAATAATTTAATTTAAAGGAAAAAAACAAATGCATATACATAATGAAAAAAATAATAATGCGATGATTAAAAAAAAATAAAAGAAAAGTGAAATAAAGAATAATAATAATTGTGTATTGCTTCAAGATTATAAATACTCATAAAAAAATCTACATATAATTACATACATATATACATATAATATATAATAATTTAAAAGAATGATCTACTATTCAAAAATAAATTAATCAAAAGAGGAAGAAAAAAAATAAAGTAACTGACAAAATATATAAAATGAAATTATAAATAAATACATGATGTTTAAAATTTTTTGTTTGGTGTTTTTTTTTTTTTTTTGTATTCGATTGAATAATTACCAAAATATTTAAATTTTCTCTACTACTTTTTTTTTTTTTATATACTTACATATGAGATATGAGTACACTTATAGCGTAACCTCAATTCGGCATTCAAGCCGGCCCGGCCCGGCCCGGCAATAAAGACCGACAATGACTTCTCATTTGTTAAATTTTATCGAAAGGAAAGTACACTCGGCCCGGCCTTTCTGCTGAACTGTACGAACGACTTGATTAAGCTGTACTTATATAAGGTGATAAATTTTGACAACTGCAAAAATTGTTGTCGTTTTGGAAATTACCATTTTTAATCGTATTATGAAAATAAAATATAAAATCAATTTTAGAAAGATATGAAAAATAAACTGCAAAGATTTTGTTTATAATAATATATATTTTATAAAATGAAAAAAAAAAAAAAAATGAAATTTTCTCAATAATTCTCAACTTTCAGAGAGAAAGGGTGAGTTTCAAAATGTTTAAATACCGCCTCGATGCATAATCAACAGTTTCAAAACGATAACACTTAAATCGATGACAATGTCTACAGTGTTTCAAAACTCATTGTGAATGCATCTGTCAAGCAATCTACACATCCTGAATTTTTATGATGCAAAATAGATTTGAATAGATTTTTTTTCTCAATATCATTTCAATGATTTATTTTTATATCAATTTTGTTATATGGAATCAAAAGTCAGTGTGTTTTAAACAAAAAATGTTGTACTTTGATGATGATAAATTGAATTTTTAATGTGTAGTGCTGTAATACTAATGACAAATTCCAAAAAAAATGGAGGCTATTATATTATACGAGTACTTACACTGAAGGTGTTTTCTGCTCATTCGCAAATGGCTATGAAATATGTCCATCCTGATATTGTTTAATTTTATTAAAAAATTGTTTCACCTTTTTTGAATTAATTGGGCCTTACTTATAAACTGTAACTAAGTTATTAATAAGAACTTAATCCTTTGCTAACTATTTTTTCATACTTATAACAAATTTAATCCTAACCTTAGTGTTAGTAGAGACTTTAAATTTTAATCGTGGCGAGAGCTCTACTAAGTCGTTATTAAGAGCATAATAACCTAATTTTTGATCAAACTATCAAAGAATTTCAAATCAAAATATAAAATAGGCATATAACATAGCATAACATAGTAACATTTGACATAAAATAAAAAAATTTTTTTTTTTTTATTCAAATTGACATAACTAACTGACTATTGACATAACAAAATTATAAATTCCATGGGCCTTACTTATAAACTGTAACTAAGTTATTAATAAGAACTTAATCCTTTGCTAACTATTTTTTCATACTTATAACAAATTTAATCCTAACCTTAGTGTTAGTAGAGACTTTAAATTTTAATCGTGGCGAGAGCTCTACTAAGTCGTTATTAAGAGCATAATAACCTAATTTTTGATCAAACTATCAAAGAATTTCAAATCAAAATATAAAATAGGCATATAACATAGCATAACATAGTAACATTTGACATAAAATAAAAAAATTTTTTTTTTTTTATTCAAATTGACATAACTAACTGACTATTGACATAACAAAATTATAAATTCCATATGTAAAATTACAGTAGTAAGCAAAAAGAGCTTGCTAAAAAAGCTTTTTTAAATTAGAACTTAGTAAACTGTTATGAGTACCAAAATTAAAGTCACTTCTAAATTCGGCATGTCATTACTAAAATAAAGTCGACTTTAAGAAATTTTTATAAGTAAGGCTCCATATGTAAAATTACAGTAGTAAGCAAAAAGAGCTTGCTAAAAAAGCTTTTTTAAATTAGAACTTAGTAAACTGTTATGAGTACCAAAATTAAAGTCACTTCTAAATTCGGCATGTCATTACTAAAATAAAGTCGACTTTAAGAAATTTTTATAAGTAAGGCTCATTAAATTTTAAAATTATGTATGGTGAAAAATGGTGAACCATTTTTCTTGTTGTCAAAACAAAGCAACAAATTCGTTTCAAAACGTCAAAGTTGTAGAACTGCAATATCGATGCTGCTTTAAAACTTTGCATCACGACTGTTTTGATGCTGTATCACAACACATTTTTGAGGCGTTTTGAAACTCACCCAAAATGTGAAGAGATCTTTTTAATGATTTGATCATAAATAATGCATATTTTTTATGTAAAAGATTCATTAGATGGTGTTATAAAACTCTACATTCACTCTACTCTGTCTGCATACGCTTCATGACAATCTTTATCATGAAGAAAAAGAAAGCTCAAACAAAAAAGATTGTATGCGTATCCTTAAATATCCATATACACATGAAACACTCGATTCAGTTTGATTTTTAGAACGTTGAATAGAGTTAAGAACGATAAGTAATATTTCCCACAATTATCAAAAATTACTGTCATGCCTCATGCATGAACTTTGATCAGTCGTAAAAGATCGTATCTTCTGTAAGAGAGTCTGTAAAAAATAAATAGATAATCTCAACCCATGTTCCAGAATTCACTTTCATTGAATTTTAATGCTTTGATGTATACCTAGATAATTTAAAATGGGTGGTAAAAAAAAATTAAAATAAAATTAAAACTAATTTTTTTTTTGTTTTTTTTTTACAATTTATTATTTTTTTTATAAATTTATTCATATTTCCAATCCATTCCATTCATTGATAATGTAAATTAATTACAAAAATAATAAAATAAAAACAAAAAATTAAAAAACGAAAACTCTGTCCTATTTATTATTATTTAAAAAAAAAATAAAAAAAAAAAAAACAGTAGCAAAGAGTCAATATACATAATGATAAAACTTAATAATTTTCAGTTTTTTATTTATTTTCATTTATTTTTTTATATTTAAATCTTCCTTTTGAATTATCTCTTAAATAATGCTTGCACGTACATATGTACATTTCGCTTTACAAAAAAAAAAATGTTTTCTTTTTTTTTTAAAAAAATTAAAATTAAAAATTTTTTTCTCGCTAAGCGCTCATTTTATTTTTATTTTTTTTTTTTATAATTTACCTAACATATTCTTCAGTTATTTAATTTCATTAGTTTTTTTCTTTTTTTTTTTTAAAAAAAATCTTTAAATTTTTTTTTTTATATAATTTTCAATTAATTTTGAAACAAACGAGAAAAAAAAAACGAGAAACGATTTTCAATGTTTTTTTCTTTTTATTTTTATATCTAGAGTAAATTTTCCATAAGTTTTTCATTGCATTTTAATTTTTTTTTTGTATTGTAGCTTGTTATTTGCCATTATTACAAATTATTTTTTGTTTTAGTCTTAAATATTAAATTAAAATATTTTTTTTCTTTTTTTTTTTTTGTATATCAAATTGGTTATTAATTATAATTATGATGTTGTTTGTGTTTGTTGTGTGTATTACAATTTATGTATATAATGTTTGTGTAGATCTATATGTATCAATTAAATATTTATTTATTAATATTTTCTTTAACAGTCCAAAAAATTAGCAGCCATCAATAATTCCAATGCAATTTCTGGTGCAATAGGAAATTCTGGTATTTCTGTTGAACTATTCGTGTAACGTACTTTATATGTGAAATACATACAAACTTTTTGTAATACATGTGATCTGTAAAAAAAAAAAAAAAAAAAATTTTTTAGATACAAAAAGAATTAGTAAATCCGTTTCTACGTTCAATCAATTCAAATTCAATGTTCAATGCAGTAGACTTGACAGCTACTTTTCTATTTACTAATCGAAAGTCAAAGTCCAAGTTGAAGTCAGAAGTCACTGCACTGTATTGAATTTGAATGTAGAAGCGGCATAAATAAAATTTGTGATTTGTTTGTTTTGTAAATTGGCAAAGTAAGAGAATAGACATTGGGCGCGTTCAGTTCCACGCAGCGATGTAAAATTTTCCATCGCTGCAATAATTTCTCTTACTGAACGGCTTCGCTGCATAATCGCTACTTTGCAGCGATGTAAATATTTTGCAGCTAAAAAAAAGTTCGCTTTAAAAGTCATCGTAAACAAATTTTGACATATTTTAATTGAACAACAGACAAAGCCAACTATCAACTGTTTGCAGCGGGTTTTTCCGCTGTAAACAGTTCAGTAAATTGTATACAGCGATTATCTAAACATCGCTGCATTTTCATCGCTGACTTGCATCGCTGCATTGAACTGAACGCACCCATTGAATTGAACGATTGAACAAATCAATTTTGATATTTTTTCTAAATTCACTTTGTACCCAGTTAATTGTATACAGTGTAGGTAGACTGTAGTAGTGTACTGTGTACTCTGTTCTGTACCCAACAGATCATTAAAGCTATGATGTTTTTTTAATGAGTAATGAGCATATGTTTGTATGGCACTTAATGAATCATTTATCTTTTTAGTTTATTTACAGTTGTTACAGTTTACATAGGAGATGATTAACGTTGTGTTATGATGTTATGTGAGATGATTAACGTTAACCTATATTCACGTATGTTTGTACTTTCGAATCAAAATTGATTTGTTCTACTTGCTTCACTAAGTTCAAGGCAGAAAATCTTTTCAAATTTGACAATAAAAAAATATACAACTGATACAACAATAACAGTAGAAGGTAGAAGCTCGATAATTTCAAAAATCGTCATCATTCCTTGTATTTTTCAACAATTAATTATCAAGCCTCTATCTGTCTATTGCATATCGAATAATTAATTATTGTAGGTATTTAAGAAAATTCAATTTTATAAAAAATTAAAAAAAATATATATATATATTTACGGTATTTCACGAAAATGCACTTCATTTGCTTCATTCTCAGCAAATTGTCCAGGTCCAGATAACATTGCTTTTATTGTACCCGATGTTAGGGCATGTTCACGTTTAACAATAAATTCATGTCCATCTGATGATATTAGTTTAACATACATTGCATCTGGACCTTCACAGCCACCATAAATTCTTTCAGAACGTTGTTCTTCCATTGCTTGAGACATATTTTTTGTTTGTAATTTTATTTTGTTTGATATATATTCTGATTCTCTCTATAATTTAATTTATTTTAAACTTTTTTTTTTAGGTTATCTAGTGGTAATAGTAGTTTTAGCAGTACGGCTTCTTGGAACTTCAATTTATTCCCTTCTATTAGTTATTTTATCTTTAAATTCATCTATTAATTCCGTTCTATAATATAAATATTACGATTAAATAAAAATTATCATCTATATCTATCCATTTAAATTAAAAATTACGAAATGAACTGGTACTTACATATTTCTTTCTACTGCTGTCTTCGTCTTGGCTAATTATATAGCTAGTTAGTTAGAATTCAATTATTGTTTTTTATTCATAAAAATATTAATGTGAAGAAAATAGTTTTTCTAAAAACGAACTGTAAAGATCAAAATTTACGGTAAAAAAAAAATGAAAATGCATAGACACACTTGCACTGCAAAAATTTAAATTATGAAGGAGGAAGATACGATGATGATACGGATTATGGAATAATGGAATAGGTATACAAAAATATGAACAGATGTTTAGTTTAGTCGTTGTAAAAAGAGTGACTTGCTTGAGTACTGTTATTTATGATTTATTTTATTTTTTATAAATTATATTAACTGTAAATACATATAAATATCTATCTATCTACCGTTCACCGTATTATAAAACCCTTTGACTTTGACTTAATTCAATTTAAAATTAAAATACACAAACAACTAACTACTTTACTTACTAGACTACTATGAAAAAAATTTTTTTCCGGAAAAATTACAAAAAAAAAAATTCAAGGAGAAAAAAAAGCAAAAAAAAAGTCAACCTTTGACAGATTTGATTTCTCAAGAATAATCTGTAATCTGACAACTTTATGTATGTGTACTGTATATAATAAAATGATAATGAATAATGATAACAAAAATTGTATGAAATCTGTCTGATTCTTCTCTTCTGAATTTGATCTGACTAACTATGCAATTTTGTTTTTATTGGTTTTTTAAGCTGAAAACCCATAGCACGCTGCAAGCCTCACTCTGCAAGCTTTTGCATCTCGCTGTCAATTTAAACATAGGAAAATGCGAAGAAGCGTACCAAATACGTACTTCATGTGAAGCATGCCTCACGCCTCATTTGAAGCTGAAGCGCAGGTTTGTAAAATTTTAAATTTTGCGGCATGAAGCCCAACTTTATGTTATTGTCACATCACATGAGTTGTCATTTTAAACAAATATATTGTGGATTTTAGGTATAGATGAAGTATTGATTTGGATTTGCAAAGCCTCAAACTTTTGCAGCGTTTAAAATTTCGCTTTTGAGGCTTGCAGCGTTGAAGCTTGCATCGTCCTATGGGTTTTCACCTTTACAGGTAAGTGAAAAGTGGAAGGTGGAAACGAAAGTGTGTGACATGTGTGAATTTGCTTTGCTTCCAAATTTTTGGATTACCATCGCCGTATAATTTATGAATTTTAAAAATTATACCAATCGAAAAATTTATTCAATAGATGTCCGTCAAAATTTATGGATTATTTCCTTTTTAAAAATGACGAAAATTTTAATTTTTTTAACACAATTAAGATGTAAAAAATTTTAAATATTCAAAGAAATTGTTCTAGAATTTAATGAACCAATAAAATTATTCGTAAACCGTATACATTAGAAAATTGTATATTTATTTACTTAACAGTTTTAAGTGACACCTACATTAAATAAACGGAAAAAATGGGAAAGGTTTGTCGATTGGTATAATTTATATTACCGGTGAATTTTCCTTTTGTCCGTCAAAACAAAGTAAAGATGAATGAAAATAAAAAGAAAACATCAAAAAATTGCAAAATTAGACGAACAGGAATACCAAACTAAAAACAGAGAAAAGAAATTACGTGTTGCCCGTGTTATATAATTCTTGTCTGTTTATGTTTATGATGAATGATAAATGATTGCAATTTTTGTTGTATTGCAATTTTCACCATAAACCATTTATAATCCGTACCAACAAGCAACAACATCCCAAAACTCAAGCCCCAATAAAATAAATCATATATGTAATTTGTTCTTGTTCTTCTTTTCTTGTTGAATTTGAGTACTTGTTGTTGCTGCTGCTGATTACTTTTGCTTGCTTTGCCATACCATGTTTGGTTGGCTGTTTATCTTTCTTTATGTTGTTTATGTTCATCTGCTTCTTTTTTTTATTGTCTGTTCTATTCTTTTATTGTCTGTTGTGTTGTGGTTGTGGTATGTGGTGTTTTCGTGTGTGGTGTCATGGTGTGGTGTCTTGTGGTGTATTGTATTGTGTGTTGAATTTAATTTAAGATTTGAGTTGAGTGCTTGCTTGCTTTTGCTATGGTTGAGTGATTCATAAAAATTCAGTCAGAAAAGAAATAAAATCTACGAATTCTTCTGGTATTTTTGGTTTGATATAATTATTTTATTTTGTAAGTAATTAACGATGGCGGCGGCAGACATTGAAGTTATGAAGGTATATATTTCATATTTAATCAAAAAATTACAATAAGTTGTGTGAATGAAAATATTTAGAACAAGTGAAATTTATTTAAAAAGTTTTATTGTAATTTTAAGAGTGTTTACTGAGTGTTTACAAAAAAATGGACAACAGAAAATTGTGAAAAACATAAAAATTTTTGTGGGTTTGTTGACATAGTACATATACAATAAGTAGATTGGTCAGGACATTGAGAAAAAAACAAAACACTAGTTTTATAATATACATATAAATATGATGAGGGAGTATTTTTTTTTTTCTTTAAGGAAAAGGTGCATCTGCATTGCATTTAGGCACTTAGATGGTCACTGTGTATCGATATCGATATTCCAGAAATTTTTTTTTTGCACAAAAACTGCAAATGGAAAAAGAAAATTATAAAAATTGAAAATTTTTTTTTTTCGTTTTGCTTCAGTTACATTCAGAAACTACTGCTCCAAATATTAATTTTAATTAAACACCAGCACCATTGCCAGCACCACATATTTGCACTTTAATTCGTTAATCGTATAGTAAAGTACATGTACTCATACATATCTATGTATGTATGTAAACCGTTGTTTGGCCTTAATTACTTAATTAAAATTTAAAAACAAAAAACATTTTTTGTCCATCATTCCAATTACCATTTTAAGAGGGTTTTTGAAAAAAAAAGCATAACAGACATACATACATTTATATAAATATGACTAAATATAGGTAGGTAGAGTTATCACATTCGTGATAAAATGAATGACAAATGCCATCATTTATACTTACCTAGTTAGTCATGTATTGCACGTACTGAACTCGAATTATTTATATTGAATGACATGGATATTGGATAATAGAAATGATGGCAGAAGTGGAGGTAGAGCTAGAGGTAAGCAACAGTGTGTTTTCGTGTGTTCTGTTTCTGTCCTGTTAACAAACAACGTAACATAATTTTCTATTTTGATATTGGATTGGGTTTGGGTTGGTGTATCGTATATACATACACATATACTGATAATCGTACCTAAATAAACACAATGACGATGATATGAGGATGACCAGAACATTACTTAACAATAAAATCGACAATATTATTGACGTCGACATTAAAATATATCGGTCAACTCTACATATATACATAAATAGCGACTTACATATCTACATATCAATGGTCACATTCGTATACCAACCAGCATATCTACCTATCTATCTATTGCGGTGGATTCTATATATTCTATCCATAATTGTTTTCATAATTTTTGTAAGTTCCCACATTGAAAACGGAAGTCTATAAAATGAACAAACATACATTTTGTTGTAATTATTTACCTACTTGAATCTATAAATTTACAGATAGACTGACAATGGGTTATCAAAAACAATAGAATAGGTATATTTTTTATCGACTGTCGAGACTGTCGATTGTCAGTTTAAATCCAAAAGAAAATTACACTAACACTGACCGATTATTAAGATTAAAATGCCATTGAAGAAACTGAGATTTTTTTATTTGTTGGCAAGTAAATACTAAAATATGTAAGATGACACGGAATCAAAATATCTACGCAATCTTATAACCGATAAGAGATTCAATGAGAAATAAAATCGAATCAACTTTGAACTCTATTCACTCAGATCCCAAAATCATGTACCTACCTAGTCAGTCATCAAAAAGCGATTTATAAGTTTCATTCATAGAATAACTTCCATCATATTCACTTGTATGATAAAAATTTATCTTTATCGTTCAATATTTATTTTTTCTTTAATTTTCGAATTCCGATATGATAATACCGTCTCTCCGTCGTAGGTTAATAAACTTTTCAGTACCAATACCAGTCTATGTGTTTAATGTTAATGAAATTATAAGAATTTCAATGGGCATAAAGGGAAGAAAAAAAAATAAAAATTGTTAATTGAGACATTCATTGACATAATCAAGGTAAAAGTGTAAAGTTTCCCATTCCAATTTCATTTAATTAATTTCCTCTTCGTCTCTTTCGTAATTAATAAATTGTAACCAATGTTTTGGAATCCTCAACAATTTCTTTCTTCCTTTCTCTTCCTCTGAAACTGATGATAGTGGTTGCGGTTTGAAAATTATTTTCCTCCCTATTTTCTAATCCCTCATTCATCTTATTTAATTTTATAAAAGGATTACACTACATTCCTACATACCGCCACTATGCTGCACTTGTGTGTAATGTAGGTACATTGAAGCAAAAAAAAAAAACCTGAGAGGTGATACTTTAATTATTTTTATTTTTTTCATTTCAAGTATTCATCGTATTCTTTGGGCATTATGTTTTTGCCTTCATGTAACTACCACTATTTTATTAGGTTTCAATTGCTCCATTTTTTATTAAGAAAGAGAATTTAATTGAATTTTAAAGAAACTATGCATAGAATAAGAATAATGAGAACTAGATATGGTATGTAGGTAAAGTACTTAAGTAAGTACATAATCTATCAACCTACACTCTCTAAACACATCGAGGATATTAGAGGTGTTAATATGTAGTTCGTTAGATAAAATTGAGTAACAATCTTCCTACATCTATGTACCTTCTAAATCCCCATAAACAGGCATCTAAGTGATGAAAATATTAAACGACAATTACATAAGGGTGTCTACTTCAATTTTTATTCAATTTATTGCCAATCTATTCATTACTACTTGAAAGCAATAAAAAAATTGATCGAAGAATGAGAGTGGAAAATATGAAAAGACAAAAGAAGGACACACATCTTTCCATCTCAGTATCAATATCAGAAATTAATTTTTCATCCATCGTTATTACGAGTACGTATATTATAGACAATATTTCACGTTATATTTTTGTGTTTTTATTTATTTTTTTTTTGTAACTAATTTTAGAACGGCTATAATGTAATAATGAAATTCAGGTCAAGTACTCGTACGTACATATTCTTTGATTTTCTGAGTGTCTACTTAAATCAATCATTAAATACTTGAAAACTTTGTAAATTATTGTAGTTTCATACCAAACCAATTATTGATTAAATTATTGAGAAATATAATGATGATGATGATGGGATGATGACGGCAAAGAATTTTTATTGCTTGCACGCTTGCACATACAAAAAATTTCTAATTATTTTCTAATTTCTAATTTGAACAAAATCCATAACTAAATTTGATTACCTAACGAATTTTTCATTTTTAGTTTTAAAGAAAATTTCATTTCGAAAAGATATCAGAAGCTCACTCACAAAAATAAATAAGACAAAATTTAAGTGCCTGTAATAATAATATTTCACGAGAATTTCCTTTTGTATTTAAAGGGAATGCAAATTTTCTTAGTACGTGAATTTTTTTTGTTTGTTTGTTTGTTTGATATTTTGAATTTAAATTTTCTAATTAAATCGAAATAAGTAGAAACTAGAAGATAAAAACTCATTATAGCTTTAATGTGACGCGTTAATTCGTCATTTAAAAAAATATTATAATATCAACTTGAATTTACGTATAAAAATAAACCGAAAAAAATTAATTACAAAATTTACAACACTACAGTCTCATATTCACATACACACATCCACATTACGAACTCATTTTTCATTTAATTTTTCTCTTTAATTAAATTTTCAATTAAAATGTGAACTTGTGTGTTTATTAAAAAAAGAAAAAAAAAAGAAGAGAAAATGCAATTTTTTGTTTTACTCGTTTGCCTTTTTATTTCCTCTGTAGTAGGGTAGCAGTAATAACGAAAATTTTAATTGCAATTTTTTGTTGTACAAGCAGCTACACTACACTACGACTACACTCCCAAATATTTCCTTGAACTTTTAAAAATTGGGATGGAAAAATAAATAAAACAGTGGGCAATAAAACGAATTGAAGGTCAATATGATTGGTATGTTGGTTATGTGGTATGAACGGATGAATGTGGATGGTTTTTTAAATGAAGCTGCACGTATGTACATACATGTGTATACATCGCTATCAGAAAATAAGGATTTTGAAGACAAAAAATTCTCTCTCTAGGGATTTTATATTTGGATGGATGACTTTTTTATTTTAGATCTTAAGTGTGTGTGTGTGTGTGTTTTGTGTGTCATTATCAGTGTTTATAGGCAAAGTAACTGAAATAATTGGAAAAAAGTCTTTAAATTGTCTAAATTTGAATAACTTCTGGAACAGATAATCGTTATCTAATTTTTTTTTCGTTTTTGTTTTTCTTTCTTCTTAGCACGAGCCACACTTAAGAACACTTAAACTGGCTGGACATGTTGGTTTCGATAGTCTACCAGATCAATTGGTTAACAAAAGTGTTCAGAATGGATTCGTTTTCAATATTATGTGCATTGGTAAAAATTTTTTGTGAATTCACGTATAATTAATTTGAATGTATATTTTTTTTTTGTTTATTTCCTAAATAAATTTTGCATACATTTTTCTCAAAAAAAAAAAACAAAAGGTGAAACTGGATTGGGTAAATCAACGTTAATGGATACATTATTTAATACGAATTTTGAATCATCGCCTAGTCCACATACACTACCGAATGTTAAACTAAAATCTCATACATACGAATTGCAAGAGAGTAATGTACGTTTGAAGTTAACGATATGCGATACAGTCGGTTACGGTGATCAAATCAATAAGGATGATTCATTTAAGACTGTTGTCGATTATATCGATGCACAATTTGAAGCGTATCTACAAGAAGAACTGAAAATTAAACGATCATTATCGAATTGTCATGATAATCGTATACATGCATGCGTGTATTTTATTTGCCCGACTGGACATGGTCTAAAATCATTGGATCTTGTCTGTATGAAAAAATTAGATACAAAAGTTAATATAATACCAATAATAGCAAAGGCTGATACCGTATCAAAAACTGAATTGCAACGTTTCAAAGCAAAAATTAATCAAGAATTACAATCGAATGGTGTACAGATCTATCAGTTTCCAACTGATGATGAGACCGTTACCGAAATAAATACTGCAATGAATTCACATGTACCATTTGCGGTTGTAGGTAGTACAGATTTTGTGCGAATAGGTAATAAGATGGTTAGAGCACGTCAATATCCATGGGGAACTGTTCAAGGTAAGCGAACAATCGTATCAATTGGCTGTTTAAATGTTCTTGTTATTATCGCATTTTCATTTATTTGATTTTGTTTATAAACAGTTGAGAATGAAACTCATTGCGATTTTGTCAAGTTACGTGAAATGTTGGTACGAACGAATATGGAAGATATGCGAGAAAAAACTCATACACGTCATTATGAATTGTACCGACAAAAGAGACTAGAACAAATGGGTTTTACTGATGTTGACAGTGACAATAAACCGGTAATAATTATTATTTGTCCCAACATTCATTCGAAGAAAAAATTTCGCCACCAGAATTCCAGAATATTTTTATTGGAAATTTTATATTTCAGGTATCATTTCAACAAACCTTCGAAGCGAAACGTTCAAATCATTTGGCTGAATTACAATCCAAAGAGGAAGAAGTTAGGCAAATGTTTGTGCAGCGAGTCAAAGAAAAAGAAGCTGAATTGAAGGAGAGTGAAAAAGAGGTATGTTGTTAGGAATGATTCTTTGAAAATCGTTTCATTTGATGGGTTTTTTTTTTTTTTGTTTTGTGTGTGTTTTGTTGTAGCTCCATGCCAAATTTGATAAATTGAAAAAAGATCATGCTGAAGAGAAACGTAAACTAGAAGAATCACGTAAAAAGCTCGAAGAAGAATTTGTCGAATTTAATCGTCGTAAAACACAAATGGTCGCTTCTCATCATACCTTAACGTTAGGTAAAAGTAAAAAGAAATGAGGAACGTCGTAATTTTTAGTTATGGTTCGTTTATTTTTGTTTCATTTTAAAGAATTTCTTTTACACATCAAAACGATAAAAAGACATACGTATTATTTTTAAAAAAAAAAAAAACAATTCAGTATTTTATAATTCCAAATTTTTAATTTTCATTTCTAATTTTAAAAATTTTCTACAAATATTTTGATCGTTAAATAGTAAATTTATAATTTAAAATGTTGAAATTTATAATTTTAATAAACAACACACACATATTCGATTAAACGGGAAATAGCTATTTAATTAAAAAAAAAATAAAGATAGAAAATTATTGAAAACGTTTTTTCAATTTTCGAATATCAATAATACAAACTGAATGAAACTGAATAGAATAGAATATTTCTTCTATTTTGAATTTGTTCCAGCTTTTGTTCACCACAAAAATTCAATTTAAATTTGAATCGTAGTTAAAAATGATTTTTAAATTTAATTGTAGAATACAAGAGACTATTCATAATAATATATATAGGAATTTTTTTAAAAAAAAATATGTTAGAATTTTTCCTCGAATTATTAATAATATAATATTAAATTTATTATAAAAACTTATAAATAAATAATTTGCGCACAAGTTGAATTAATAATATGAAAACAAGAAAAAAAAGTAAATAAAATTTAAAAAGAGGAAAGTTCTTTAAAAAAAAAAAAATTATGTATTATTTTTATTATTCTATAATATAATATATATATGTATATCTATTATTATGTATTGAAAGAAAAATATGTAAAATGTATTTATGCTTAATGCTGTTATCAAGAAAAAGAAAACATCAAAACATTAAAATATTAATATCCATTTAAATAAAAAGTTTTTCCAAATAATATATGAAATGAATTGATTTTTTTCTTTCCAATTTTAGAATTTTTTATATCTTCAGCACCATCTGCGGATGTTTGCAGTGACACGTTCAAAATATTATGATCGATTAGGGTTGCTCTGATTGAAATTAACAGATTCTGTTAACTCCGACCAGAACAATCCCCGATATTTATAAAGAATGCATCAATGCTTCGAAGCATTCAAATTTTGGATAGTGTTCTGTTAAATTTGAAAGTTTTGACGTCTTGATTTAACGAATTAAGGTCTAGTTTTGAGGTAAACACTCCAACACATCAAAGAACTCGTATTTCACATAAAATCCAAAGATTTGGAACGCATTGAAGCGTCCATCGGTCCATCCTAAAAATCGAAATCAATTTCTTATCGCATCAACACAAACATCAACTATGAATTAATATTTGAAAAGAAAAAAAATAACATAAGAAACTGTAAAATTTCGGCTAATAGAAGGCGCTGTATATACAGGAAATCGAAAAAATCCAGCATTTCTTAAAAACTACATTCCTTCGGATTGGTATAAAAATATTTGTAATGAGTATATTATATTATGATTCATAAGTTTTGAATAACATGACGTGGTGAATGGGGTGTGATGACTAGCAATAACATCAAAGATCAGAGTGAGTAAAAAGTGGATAAATATATGTTGTCCCGTTCGTTTTTCGTTTCTACATTTTGCTGAATACTATGCTCGTTCTTGTCTTTTCTGTTCGGTTTTCGGTATTTCGGTTGTCTGTCTGTCTCAAATCTCTTTAAATTTGATTTGTGCATTTGTTTGTGTTGTAGATGTAGTTGTGTTTCTCTACTACTTCTCTTCTGTATAGTGTACTTCGTTTCGTTGCGGAAGAATTTATATAAATTTTAAGCTGGCTGTACTGTAAATTAAATTATAAATTTGTTTCAAATAAAATAAAATTAATTGTTCAGTGATAAATTATATAAATAATGAAATAAATTTAAAAATTGTTTAAATTTGTTGAAATAAACAAAACAGAAACAAATGAGTAACAAGGATACCAAGCGTAAACGAAGAAGCAAAGAAAAATCACTATCTCTCTTTCGTACGTGTGCGTGTCAGCGTGTGTAGTAATTGATAATTGATGATTTGACATCTGCCATCTGCTATTGCCACTGTACAGGGGAAAATATTACTGCATTTTTACTGTTAATTGGAAAGGGAAATAAAACAGCTGATTTCTGAGAATTAATTAAAATAGCCATCATCATCAAATATTTTTGTAAACAAATAATAATTGAGTGAACATTGAAATTTGTGAATTTGTGATATTTTGGATTGGTTTGGTGTAAAAGTGTGCCGAAATGTTCAGCAAAAGAGCTTCAGCATCGAATTCAAAAAATAAATCAAATGTATCGTCCCATTCACAGGGTGTTGGTTCAGCATCAACATCAAAATCAAGCGTTAGCGGTGGTGGCGTTTCAAAAAATAATGCACAACATACAGGATCACCAAAATCACCAGATACGACCGTTATATTTCCACACATCAAAGCACAGGACTACCCTACTTTGTTACCAAAGTACTTGACAGGTATAGGTTCAAATCAAATTCTGTGTGCTGAATTTTTTATTACATTCTAAATAAAAAATATTTTTAGCGTTGGGACGATCAAAGGATGAATACTTTCCGGTCGAGGATTTAGATTCAATTCAATTGGAATTAGAAAATTTATTGTCGACAGTTGCATTACGATACCGTATTCTTAAATCTGAATACGAATCATTTGATAAAGATGAAAAAAAGGATCGTAGCAATCGAGCTAAACAGTTCAATGATAAACAACCAACGTCACCTGGTAAACGTAAACGTGGCGGAGGATCAGATGATAAAAAATCAAAAGAACGCATACCACAATATAAATTGGCTAAACAAAAAATACCCGTACCTCATTCACCAGTACAATCACATCATACAGACGATAGCATGGATTCAGCATCGTATTCACATTACCATCATCAGAAAGATCATCCAAAAATATCCGTACCGAAAAATGATACACCCAATAAATTTTGGCTGTCAGTTGAACCGTACTGTATGCCATTAACAAATGAAGATCTAAAGGTATAAATACCATAACTAAAATCCGTTCTAAAATACATCCACTATTTTATTCTGTTCTTCAGCTTATAGATGATTTACTGGAACAGTACAATGGTCCATTGGTACCACCAATACCAGAATTAGGGCCACATTATAGTACAATATGGGCAGCTGAAGATTTAAAAGAAGAACAGGATAATTCGAATATTAATTCGAAATCCAGAAACAAACAGAGCTACGAAGTGACGAACATGTTGAAAAAGAGCGAGAAATTAATGTAAGCATCAATATTGCATTGCAGTTCACAGTGCACTTCAACTGCATTGCAAAATGATTGTAGTTCTGTATTGAATTAATGAAATTTTTGTTTGTTTGTTTTGTTTTAAATGTAGTGGTGAAGGTGTTACAGGACCATTAACACAGCGTCTTGTTTCAGCATTAATGGAGGAGAATTTAATCACTGCCGATGGTCTATCGAACGATTTGTCAAATAGCAGTTCAGAAAATACAACAAATTCAACGACGAGTACATTAAAATCTCTGTCCCTCATGAAAAATGGTATCAGCATTGAAAGACGCGTCAAAAAAGAATTAATCGAACAAGGTATTCTAGAGCCAGAAGATTATGGAAAGGTGAGTGAAATTGAAATTATCGGAATTTTTAATTGATGGTCATTCGATTAAATTCAATTCAAATCCAATTCGATTACAGGAACAAGATGATGAAATTTTAGCTGAAATTAAACGTGTTTTAGCTGAATTAACGGCTATCTCTGAATATAATAGTAGCGAATTAAGGAGGCTACAAACAGCTGCTAAAGCTGAACTACAAAGACTAGAGGTAAAAAGGAAATTGGATGCCGTAGACCAAGAGGTAAATTTAATGGAATCAGTTTCGGAATCATTTAGAATTAAATTTATTCTCTCTTTTAGATAATCGAAATGTATAAAAAAGTTTCAATTGCAAAACATAAAAGACGAACATTAACAACTGAAGAACAAGAAGAAATTCGTCGTTTAACAAATGAACAGAAACAACTTTCTGATCAGTTGGATTCAATGGCTGTTCCGGGACCTAATTACGTAGACTAGTTGATAATTTATTACACAAATTTTTTTTTTTCGCTCATTTATTTATCATTTTTATTTTCCCTTCCCCCATCATTATTCCGTGGTACATTATGTGTATGTTTCAATTTTTAATTTTTACAATTTTAATTTCAATACTTTCGTTCTTCTAAAAAGGTAATCGTGTAAAACATAAAACTTAAAAATTCGTTAATATCATTTTTAACGATAATTATTATGTGACCCATTTATATTATTTAATTTTTACTCTATCTGATATTTAAATAAACAGGAAACAAGAAAAAACATGTCTATACTTTTAAGTTTAAGCTTTTAAGCCAATTTCAACCTTTTTTTTTTGATTTCTCGATGAATAAGTTTGAGTTTTGACTGACGTAAGTGAAGTAATGGAATTGTATTACAATTGCAAATGATAAAAGCAAAAATATTCTTCCTTCCCAATCACAACGCTTGTGTAATTCAAATTAATTATAATCGTATTTATCAATCGATACACAGATATCCAATGATATGTTAAATCGTAAATATGTATTCACCTGATCAATGACGTCAATGATCACCTCGAGCTCGACTATTCGACTGTTCGTTGCTTCAACACTTCAAAACTGAACTGATAACTCAACTTAAATTATTTTGCATAAATTTAGGATGATCGAACAACCGAAAAATAAATTTTATTTTTACAGAAACATCACATCAATAACAACAGATCGCTGCTTTGATCACTGATGAATCACACAGTTTTGTGTAGAGTAAAAAATTTATAATGATTTTGGGTTTTTTTTATTTTTTTAGTTTCTTATCAAAATTAAAAATTTTTTTTTTTTTTTTGAAGTAAAAAAAAAACACCAAAACCGAAATAAATCTTGTCTTACTTGTCAAATAAATTTTATCGGTGTCACTTTAATTTTTTAATTTAAATGCCAGTTCTATTTTTTTGTTTTCAGTTTTTTTTTTTTTTTTGCTTTATGACTATTTCTGATTAAAATACAACCAAGTATCTATTTAAGGTTGAATTTTGATTTTAAATGTTAACCGATTCATACAAATTGCTCTGCTTCTGTATTTAATAATAAATTGATCTAGATTTACATTTTTAATTTGATTTTAATGGTGTACGACTATATTTTGTAAGCTTTCAATGTATGTAAGTATGTTTTTTGTTAGTATATCACTAGACTAGTGTGTAACAATAGAGTAAATTTTGATTCTACACAGGATCGGAAGCCTTCCTATAAAACGTACAATTAATTCTCAATCACCAATTATGAGGAACAGGGGTATAGACCCAAAACTCAGTGGTCAATGGATCTGGATAGACAAAAAAAAAATATGCAAGTAGCTGAGACCGTAAAATTATGAGGAGAAAAATTGGAAGCGGTATGCTTTGGATCGCAATGATGATTGCGGAAAAATAAATTAAAAACCAATCAATAATGAATAGTAATGAGATAAATGACAATCGAAACTGAATAACGATCGCTGCATCTCACTTAATGTGTATATACCGAAAGTTGACACATTTTTTATGAATTTTTTAAAATTTCTAAAATCTATGCTTATGCATCCATTTAGCTACCGAAATAACAGCTCTAAAAGTCAGTTCGTCAGTCATTAATTTGTTTTCAATCTGTTATTACATCACTGATGCAATTACAACCAGCAACCACTACGATCAGATCATTATACCAAATTCTACATCATCATACCATAACCAGTAACCACAGTCGACAGTAGACTACGCTGTCTTGTTGTATATTGTGTTGTCGTGTGATGATTAACAAATCATTGAACACGACGATTCACATCATCATACAGTCAGTCGTAGCTAACAGACATTAATAATAATAAATGACGAGGGAATGCAACTGCAATTTATAATAAATTTTTATTTTTACACATTTACGAGTACAAAACATATACGATGACTACGTTATTATTTATCGATATATTATTGAGAATTATGATTACGCACAGGACAGGTGAATAATTGATATAATTAACAAATTGTATAATTTTATTTTTTTTTTGTACTTTTGTATAAATTTTAGAATTTTCTAAACATTCCGCATATTACGTACGTGAACGTGTGTATATTTTATGGTTGAGGAGGATCGCGATGATGACAATCATATGATTCTTAACATGCAAGTAAAATAAATAAATTACAATGCTTTTGAAAAAAATTAATCAAAATACACACGATACGATAATTAATTATGAATAAATCGAGATCTAATTTACAGGAGTGGCCACATTGTATATTGCTTCTACGTGCATATATGTACAGTGCAGTGCATTCTATCCAATTATGCGATGCGATCATATTATCTGCCATTTATTGTTATTTTGTTATTTTTAGAAAAATATTCTATAATCGTGAAATAATTTTATAAATTCGCGATATTCAATTTCCGGAATAACTCAAATATAATTGTGTAAATTAAAAAAAACAAACAAACAATCAAATTTGAGGAGCATTATATCAAAAAGCGACATATGATTTATTTTTGTTACATAATTTTTTCACGGCACTGTATGTAAATAATAATATGAATAGTATGGTAAAGATATGTTTGTAAATCCTTGAAAAACTATAATCCTTGGAAATTATGTAATTCCAAATGTAAATATTTATGTGATCGTTGATCGTAATATAATTTTCAGTTGCTCGGGTAGGTATTTTATTATATTGGCAAATAATTGTATTTTCAAATTTTAATGTGTTTGCGTGTATGTGTGTGTTTGTTTATGTGTGCCTCTATTTTAACAAGAAAAGAACATTAATTACAATAAAAATTATAAACTATATCTACATGATATTTACGATTATGGGTATAAAACGAAATGAAAAATTTTCAAAAATTTAACTAAAAATTAAATGGAGGTATAAGCGAACAAGCGAATCGTGAATAAAAGATTAACGGAAATGTATAAATCATAAAAATTTTATGAATTTATATTTTTTTCTGACATTTTCATCAATCACAAAAAATCAAAAAAAAAATAAATAAAAATTGTAAAACATAAATTTTTACTTTTCTTCTAATTGTGAAAATATACTAATGTGTGTATATGTATTTATTTGATCTGATTTACTTTTACGTAGGTTTTAATTTAGTGTTTATGTTTTATTTTGTGATTTTTATTATTATTATTATTATTTTTATTGTTTTGTTTTTATATTGATTCGATTAATTAATAAAAAATACTCGTATACTCGTATAGCCTCAGAAGTGTAAATCCAAAAATTAATTTATCATTTCAATCAAAAACCTGCTCAAATTTCTGTAATACTAAATTAATCAGGAGGGGATTCATTTCAAATCATATACTTGCCCAACGCTTAATTGTACGAACTTCAAAATTTTGCAACAACCGAAAAATTTTTGTGAAATACCAGGCGCTCATGATTTTTTTTTTTCAGCAAGCAATTTTTTTCGAAAATGTTTAGAAAATTGCCCTTTCTTAAAGAATCTCTGAAATTAGTATCTAATCGGACGCTCTTTCCAATGTTGCATCTTTCGTTTCGCTGCGACATCTAGTTTCCGAGATACAGCCGAGAGATATAGCGAGATTTTTCATTTATCAAATTTTCGTGTAGTTGCATGGCAATTTTCAGAATATCCTAGCATGTTTAGTAAATTTTGTAAAATACCAGGCGCTCATGATTTTTCAGCAAGAATAGACGAAAAAAATTTTATTTTGATTTCTTACGTTTTGAAATGAATACCCTCAATGATTTTTTTACTCAAATTTTTTTTTCGTAGTTTTTGACCGATTTATGAATAATTTAATTAAGTTTTTATTTTCCTTTCGAAAAAATTGATTTTTAGAAAATATTAGAAAATGTATGGAAATTGTATGAAAATGTCTACAGTGCTCGTAATATAAATCATCTATAGGAAGGTAGGCGTTAATTTTGAACATTTAAAAACAAACATGGAATTATTTAATAAAATTAAATAATGTAATGTAGAAGTTATGTTTGGATCTACATTGGCATGTAATATTCACGAGTTGTTTTTATCGATTTTTTTTTTTTTTGGAAATTTTCCTCGATCACTAACATTTATTATTTTCATTTTATTTTTTTATTTTTTATTTACATGTAATTATCTGCGTAGAACATGGGTATAGATGTATTGCAAATTTTATATACTCGTAGTTTTACATAAATATTTACATAATACACACTAGTATGTACGTACGAGTACCTTCATATTTTTTCAATGATTTCAATTCCTTGGTAAAAACAAAAACCTTGTGAAAAAAATTCTAAAATTATTAAGAAAAATAAAATTAAATAGAAAATGTTTTACATGAAAATTACATTTTTGCTTATTAGATGATAATTATTTATCTTCTCTTCCTCTCCTTCTCACTCTCTCTCTGATTATTTTTTTGGATGGAATTTTTTATTTCGAAATTTTTTTTTGTGAAATAAACAAGTAAACAGCATTTAAAATAAAATCTAAAGTAGACCGTACACTATGAGGATACACGACAATCTTTCACGATACAATCTATCATACAATCTTTTTCCTCATAATGTATATGGGCATGCATGGGCAATATTGAGTTCGCGAAAGAGAAAAGCTCTCGGGAAAGTTTAGGGGGAAAAGATTGTATTGTCGAAGTTCATGGCAGTAGTTTTTGATGGCTGTGGGAAATATTACTCATCGTTCTTAACTATTCGATGTTTTATAGTGCTGACAGATCAAAAGCTCCTTTTGGATTTAGCTAAATCAGTTTGGAAAAAGCGTTTAATTAAGAATTCGTATACTGACAGACAGAAAACTGGTTTAGTTGTCATTTGTTGTTTGTTAAAAAAATCTTTCATCGAGTTGCACTACTTGCATTAACTTGATTGCTAACAGCTAATAGCCTGTCTCTATTATTAGAACAAACTGAATCGTGTGTCATGTGTATGAACATTGGAGGATACAAAATCTTTTTCTCTTGAGCTTTCCTTCACGATAAAGATGTTCGTGAATCGTGTATAGTGTATGGCCTACTTAAGTGTATGGTGTACATTATATCGACTCTTATTAAAAAATAAGATTAGAATTAAGGCTTTTTTAAGCAAATGTTTTAAGCACGAAACTATAAAGAGAATTGTTATATATACAGACAAGAAATTGTTACAAACAATTGTACAGCTGCTCCATGAGATGAATCAAAATGGAATGGCAAAATGACAATGGATGTCCACGGATGACAATGAATGACAATGGTTACTGCTAAGAGAATAAAAAATTGGACGAAAATTCAACAACGATCTTGTTGTATTACATAAAGATCTTTTCCGCAAGGAAACCAAGATCTTTTGAATCATGAAGAATATACATATGTGTTCTTCGAATATTCAAAAAGAAGAAGAAGAAAAAGAAATTTATTTCCCATCCAGTACTCAATATTTATCAGTACCTGCCATAGCATATCGGCACAAATTTTCGATGTTTCTGATAATCGCAAAACTTTCTATACGCTTATGCTCACATAAATGATCGTCGCATAGAAATCACCTACATGCTCGTATCGTAATACGAGTATGTACCTAATTTAAATTATAAAAAATTCTTAAATATTATACTAATTTATTACTTGAATTTTAAAATAAAATCACAAATGCAAACAAAACTTACAAGAAAAAAAAAATGTTTAACAATAACAACAGATCTATACTCTTATACGAGTATGTATAGCGATTGATGATCATTAAGTAAAAGTATTTTGTTTTGTTTAGAAATATTTTTTTCTGTTTTTTTTTGTTTTTTTTTTTTTTCAAATATTTTTAAAAAAATTTACATAATATAAATAATGAGAAAAAAAAAATTATTTTTTTTACTTGTCTTTACCATAAAAAAAAAAACATAAACAAAACACAGAAAGTTTAAAATAAACATGAAAAACATGAAAAAGTTTAAAATAAAGTTGAAAAAATTTCAAAAACAAATGACAGATATTAGAATGAATGAGAGATTGGGCGTACATTAATTTCGGTTTCAGTTTCAATATTCAGTTTCATTTACGGTTCAGTTTTAATTTAAATGAATTTAATTCAATGAAAATAAGTACTTATTCATATATGGACATGTATATTGTATGTATGCGTACATTCCATTCCATATATTCGTGATTTTTTTGATATATATTTTTTTAGAATAAATTTTACCATTTAAATGTGTTAAGTGTTGAACGAATTGTTCGATAGCAAATAAGTGCTTCGAAACTATGTGATAATTAAGCACCAAAAGTTGTTTAAAAGAACACTAACTAAATCTAGTTTTTATTTTTGCTTTTATAGATTTATCATGCTGATCTTGCAAGTAATTAATATTGTGTCTTTGATTTTTTGAAAATATATGGTCGGTTGCAGTGGCAGTCCGTTTCAGTTTCTTGAAACGGATTCAATTAGCATATATTGCATGCCTTTTTGTTATCTCAAAGCTTTATCGTGGGTTGTAGTTGTTTAATCTATCTAGACTATAGTCTTGTTGGCCACATCCGCGAGGTAGTCGAAGAGAGGCTTACCGAAAGTCTTTAGTCTGGTTGTAGCTAAGGCTGGACACCTGCAAAGATAATGTGAAGAGAGTTTCTTTCTCTCTGAGTTGTTCTTGCAGCTTCTGCAGTGTATACATATATTAAACGGTAGACCCAACCTGACTGAGTGTTCTCTAATGATCTCTTGTCCGTTTTCTACCTGATCGATATTCGATTTAGCTTGTAAATTTATCATTTAATTGAAATTGAAAAGAATTCTTTACAATTGAAAATAAAATAAATTCTAGAAGAAGACAAAACGTGAAGTAAACGAAAAAAAAAAAGATAGATTATGTTTAAATGACAAAAAAATTATGAAGGAGGATAAAAATGTTATAATTACCGTCAATTTTTAAACGTTAATAATTATTACACAATCCCACCCTTTCGTATTTAATTTTGTTCTTCATTTCAAATTCAATAATTCCAAATTTCCAAAACACAAAATCAAGGTATCTAATTATTATGTTTACTACGATTTAGTTTCAGATTATATGCTAACTGCGAAACTACTACAAGGTCATAAAATTAAGTATTTTGAAGGTTCATCACAGAACGAAAACTAAAAAAAAAAAAAAAATGTAAAAGAAGAAGATCGTCGAGAAAATTTTTTTTTTTTAAAATTCAATACCAACGAAAATATTCCACCTTCATAGCATCATCATATCTACATCCAAGTAAAGCGTAATTGAAATTTAATTTGGGCTACGATCATCATAATAATTACGATCATTCACCGCATATATAAACGTGGTAGGTATATAAAGGGTACCAAATACCAAAATGACTGACATATTATATTGAATCCCAATCAGCCTGCTCTCTATATGACTGTACATTTCGATTTCTGTCGATTTCAGTCTGTTGTACATTTTCATCCTCCTTCCTTTCATTATTTTATATTTTTACAACCAAGCTGTGATGTTTTTTGTGGACAACTTCTTAAAAATTCAAAAATTCCATCAGTAGAAAAATTTTAAAAAAAATTTAGAAAAAAAAATTACAAGCATACAACAAGTCGTACATAACGACATACTCGTATAAAACGTTAAAGCGATTGTCGTAAATAATTGTATTATAACACCCCTATAATGTCTTTGAATTTACCACTTGCTGTTTGATCTACGCATTGCTTACAGTATGTATGAGTGTATAGAGATACATCACGTATTTTATACTGTGCGTGTATGTACGTTAATATATGATTTTGATCAGTTCTGATGGCTTTTCATATATACAAAATTGAACAATAATTCATGTATAATGAATGACTAACAAATTTAAGACTAAGAAGAAGAAAATCTGTGTTTTTTTTTGTGTGAAAACTTTGGAAAAAAAAAATTAATTAATTTTCAATCATAATGAAAACATTTAGAGTTTTAATTTCGAATGTTATTGTTATTTAATTTGTTGTTTATTCATTTATTTCTTTTATTATAATTTTTATGCTATTTTGTATGTGTCTGTTTCTTTATTTGAAACAAAATATAAAGTGCTATATAGATACTTTGTGCACATGATGATACGAGAGTTATCGAGCAATTTGTAGTAAACATAGATATGTACGAGTACCAGTACATATTTGCTAAATAAATCGAATAATAATTAATATTATGATTGTCGATAGTCGTTTTATTACAAAACCATTATTCATACAAATAATACTCGTATTTGTACTAAAGGTGCTTATTATTATCTATAAATGAAAAATTAAAGTAATTTGTTCGTGTTTGATTTGAACGCTGTGTGCTACAGCTCTCATCATCTTTAGCTCACAATAATTATTGTGTATAGTGTATGTACATCTATACACACAGTACAGGGTGCGGTAACATATCTCGCATTTTTTTCAAAATTCAATAAAACCCATTTTTTTAACTGACTCGTTTGCCTTTGAGTCCTACTTTTCAAATGGATGCTCTGTGATCGTAATCCATCAGCGTATATCTTCCGTAATCAATCGCGTTACATGCGGGTCTCCAAGAACTTAATCGAAGACATTTGAATTCACCTAAAAGTGTGATGTTCAATTTTCTCAGTTTTGAGGTGATTTGAAGTGGCCGCAGCCCCTTCTCTCAATCTGACCCCTTGTGAATTCTTTGTTGGTTTTTTTTTTTTTTTTAAAAAAATCTCGCATTTATGTCAACCGTCCAAAAATCCTACAAAATCTGAAAGCCAACATCCGAACAGAAATTGCTGCTGTATGCTGGTAAGGATCGCATGTCAAACGCCAGAAATCGGCTTATTAAGTGTAAGAGCATTGGGGGGCGTTGTCACCTACCTGTCATAATTTTCAAACATATGTGAGAAAAAACTTTAGATAAAGATACCTTATACATTTAAAAAAAAAATTAAAAAAATTGAAAATTGTTGCCGCACCCTGTACTATAAACTGTGTAAGTAACATATGTATTTATTTCTCGTATAATTTACATACCTAAGTATATTTAGCTCTATAACTAATAAGTGTACATACATTTATTAATATAAATACCAATCAATAATAATTATAATTTACAAATTATCTTTTAATCATTAATAAAGTGCGCATATTAGTATGTACCTATATGCTTTAAGACATAAAAATAAAAATATAATTAGATGTTTGATTTTTATACAAAAACGAGGAAGGGAGACCAGAAAAAAAGATATTTTTTTTTTGAAATTTTTTAAAAAATATTTTTTAACTTAAATTTACATGAGTAGATAGATATATACGAGTATATAAAATTTATTGAAATGATCGAAGAGGATATAAATAAAAATTGCCAATAAATATTACCAATAGATAATTAAAAAAAAATGTAAAATGTATATAAAATTAAAATAAAATGCATCTTTAATTTCCAATTATACATATTGGCATACACATACACATATCTATATATACTGAATGTACATTATGATCTTATGCATTTAAAATTTATTAATCTGCACGAATAATGTACATACTCGTATACCCGGACCAAGTAAACGTTATGCGTGGTTATGACTGAGACTGACGATAAATGATCGTTTGATATTTTTCGAAAAAAAAAACCAAAAAAAAAGAAGTAAAACATAAGAAATTAATTTTAAAAATAAAAATGTTTTTAAAGTTCAATAAAATAATTGATTTTGACAAACAAAAAAAAAAAAAGTAAAAATGTAAGATACAAATTGATACATACAATTTTTTTTATATATACAGTCGGGAATGTAAGTATTTGAAATTTTTTTACACATGAATCTTGAAAAAAAAGTAATCAAAAATGCAGTTAATTTTCAATTAAGTAAGTAACATGATCCAGAGGTAAATACTTAATGTTGCTTAATGCTTGATGATGGATGCGACTAAATCTAAGCTACATAAAATTTTGGCCCCTGTACCAAGATGTTTATCAATATGATGTACTCTGTACAACAAAATAAAAAGTTTAACACTGAAATAATTGATAAAATCCTTAAGCCCTTAAGGATTTATGATGTTTCAATTAATTTAAGGTAAATAAAATTTTAAGTGTTTCCACGCAAGATTTAGCAGGTAAAGATAAATTGTTGATCACAAAATTTGTGCAACTGAGTCTGAGTATGGTTTTTAATGCATCTTCCAATTTTACATATATATACTATCCTGAAATTATATGTACAATTCATTCATTTTAGTTCGCAATAAATGAAAAGATGTAGCAAACTGGCTAATGATCTCGAAAGTGCTGGTTCGATACTTTCCATGACAAAAATAAAAATAATTTTCAAGTTTTCTATATCTGCTTCCAACTTTCATTAGGCCGCTTCAAGTTCACTCCGATTTAAATAAGTCCCATCTTGCTGGGAAATAGAGCTTAAAAATGCTGTTGTTAAGTAGTCTATAGATTCTGACGAAAAGTAACACAAAAATTATTAGAGTAGATCATTATATCTTTCTGAGAATAGACCAGTATAATCCCTATAAAATTCTATCATGTAAAAGAGTTGTCTTCTCTACGTTCGCAATCCACGTTCAACTATAATTGCACACATAATAGTAATAAGTCTAGAGATCCAGATCACTTCGATGAAAGCTCAGGCTCGACTTGAGATTTAGCGCCATTGAAAAAGAAGAAGTTCGTAATAACAATCCCTATATCCCGCAATAATCTAATCTCTAACGTAAAGATCTGATTGTGTATAGTAAACGCAATCTCAAAGATTTAATGCTGAAATGAAGGATTATTATGTAACATTTTATACAACAAAAATTTCGATATCGAAATAATTTTTGCCCTCTACTGTAATATGAGCATTTTAGTAGAGTGCGATTCTTTTTTATAAATGTATGTACATCTGTCTAGCAATTTTAGTATACGATTAAAATTTTTTAATTAAATTTTAGACATTTTATATATTTTTCGTTGATGAGAATTTTGCGAATTACTTAATTTTTTTCGCATACTTACGTAAACACTTATGTAGATATTTTGTCTTGTGTTTTTGTTTTTTTTTTTTTATAACTTAATATATAGCGAATAATATAAAAATTGCAATTTGCTTTTCAACAAACATTCAAAAGATAAAAATAAAATAAAATCTTTTTTTAATATTTCTGATAAATATATGTACATATATACACACGCACACACATAACTGCGAATATGTGTATGCACAATATGTGTCTGTATTCTGTAAACTTAAATGAAAGTGCTCTGCTATAGTTATTATGTCAGAGAGCAGCGATATCTGACTGATCATGATTTTTATTTATGCTTTTACACGGGTATGGACTGGTTAGTGGCTAAATACATTTTATTAGTACCACAAAAAAAAAAAAAAATAAATATAAATAAAAATAAAATGAAAAGTAACACAAATTCACAATATTTAAAAAAAAAATTCTAAAAAATCAAGAATAAAAATTATGAAAAAAAAAATACGAATTTATTTCCTTTTTTTTTTTTTTTGTAAAAATAAAATTTATTACATTCTCTATTTTTATAATTTTATGGATAAATTATTTAAAATAAAATTTAAATAAAAATAAAATCAATATTTGATACTCGTATACACATACCAAAAAAAAAAAAAAAAAAACAAAAAAACAGAAAAGAAAAGATTATAACTGAAATAAAAAATTCTAAATAAAAATTCATGTTATTCGTACATATCTTCTTTTCAATGTCACAGCGAAATAATAACAAAAAAAAAAAAAACAAAACAAAAAACAAAAATTATAAAATAAAGCAAAATTTAAATATTAATACCTAAATTTTTTGTTTTCGTTCTTTTCATAAACATCTAAAAAATACGTACATATGTATTATACAATAACTTTCATTTTCAACAACAAAAAATAAATTTGTATTTACAAAGTTATTATGTATATAAAAAGATCGCGATCGCAATACATTACACTTTTTGCATAATATACGTTTGTATGTTTGTTTACCTAGGTGTATGTATATTATGGATGTACATACTTATATAAACAAAAATTTATAATAATAAGTATAGTGTACGAATGTATGCACGTAAACTCGTTTATATACACTTCTGAATACACTTCTGTGTGGTATTCGTATTCCATAATCCTTTTGTGTATTTGAATTAAAGCAATAATAATAATAATAGAATCTATAAAAAATAGCACTCCCAAACATTCTCACATAATTTATGTTCCAACAATTTTTATTTATGCATATACTTGCATATACATACGTTCATACGTACATAAATATATACAAAGATAAATAAATATATATTTATGTATGTACACACACATTATAATGATCAGGTAAGTATACAATACAATACACTGTATGCAGATCATCAGAGATCATATACTTAGATTCCTATCTTTTGACATTTTTCTTTTCGATTCCTATATGATTAAAATTGTTTACGTATACGTACGTAATGTATATATGTACATCATATGACATTCAAAAAAATATCAGTATAGATAATCTACATAAATGTATGTATGTAATGTACATATATAATAAAATCATTCATAATAATCCATAACCGTTACATTCATCATCATCGTCATCATTATCACTATACAGAGATTGTGATTATTTTGTCTATCTTTTTTTCTTTCAAAAATTTGTATACAAAAATATGCAAAAATTATAATTACTCGCCAGTAATTTCTTAGAAATAAGCAAAGTTATAAAATCTTAAAAAGTAATTTAAATTCTGATTATGATCTTTTTCTTTTTTTTTTTTTGTAATAAAATGAATATGTAATGGTCAGTTTTGTGTACCTAATATCATATGTATGGCTTGTTCAAAATTCCCAGCGAATAATCTGCGCATGTTTCTCTTGAAATTAAATATGTACATAAAATGATTATATGTATTTGTGTTTTTTTCCCATATAAACCTGAAAAAGTGTAACCACTACAATTATAACCTCGCTCAAAGCATGACGCCATACTCTCACTGCGCATATATTCTATTCGCTAGGAATTTTTAACAAGCTATAATATGTATACGTGCATGATATTCATAGATAGATTCAATTTTTTTTGTTGTTGTTTACAAATTGCGTGTACAACAAATTCAATGTATACTACTGGTACTATACTTTGGACGGTGTAAAATATGCATTAATATATTTATATAGAGAGATGAGATAAAGAAAACAGTGTATTCATTCGTGTAATTTATAAATTAACCGGTTTTATTTTTTCTATTAATTTTTGCAAATTTTTTTATTCCTTTATTTTTTTTTTAATTTTTTCGATGAGATTATATGGTACACGGTATTTTGATAGTAATACAAATATTGCATGGAGTGCAGATATTTAAAAATTGCATCACATCATATCGTATAAATGTACAAATGTACATACATATGTACATTTATGTGTATCCCAAATTCCGAATACAAAATTCATTTTTTTCATTTTCTGACATCTTCAATGAAGATCACTTTTTATTTTAATTTATATTTTTTTGATCGTTTTTTATTACCAGTTTCATTTTTATATTTTGTTAATCTTTTTGAAATTTTTTTTCTTTCTACATTTCATTTTTAAATTTAAACTCATGTTTGACAAGGTAAGTTCGTTCGAAATTAAGTTTAAAATTAAATATTTTTCTTAAATCTTGTAAACATTGACGCAAAGTGCAGTGCAAAAAACAAAACATGACAAATAATGTTTGCTGATGTTGTGAAGCTACACTCTCTTACTGTGTCATTTTAGTACATTAATACCATAAAAACTCTATGATTAAATGGAGATGTTGCAATCGATCTGGTTTCATATTGGTTCCATATTGATCATACTTATACATAAGATTCGTTCCCGTTTGTAAGCTCTTTATCATCATCATCATCATCTTCGTTATATCATAGTTGTCGTTACTGTTTATAATTTTTATTTTATTTTTCTTTTTCATTTTGTAATAATACCGAACTGACCGATCGACTAATGACCGGTTAAATAAATTTACATTTTACATATTAAAATAGTTTTGTAGTTAATAATCGTAAATAAACTTTTACAATCAGCATTTTAATTACAGAATAGATATAAGGTTAACTGTCATCTGATGCATAGTGTAGTCTATAAATTTGATATTGCACACACAAACAAATCTACTCTATCTCTATATCGATTTTTTGACTGCATCTCTAGACTTGCACTCGTATATTTACATAGAAAATCGAAAACAATTACTTTACATAAGATACGTACTGTACAATAAATTTAAATATCAAATCTTGATCGTTAATTTTGGTATAAATACATTTTGGCTATCATCACCAGTCAGCTAATATACTCGCGTATATTATACCGTTTTCAGATTTCTGAATAAATTGTTGATTGTCTTGTAGTCATATATACTGTGTGCGTAATGATCTGTAAATTCCATCTATGGAATAGTAAAATTATTCATCCATCAGCGGTATAATATGATATCGTGCAAACAAATCAGAAGATTTATTCGTTTCTGGTGTTTTTGATTTCTACAATAAATTATTCTTCATTCACCCACTCTATACATTAAAACTCTTATATCATCATCATCCCATCATCATGATCAACTTCATATAATACCAAGCAAATTTTATATGGCAGCTTTTTGATGTAACTTTTATTGCCATCGTATTATCAGCATTACTATATACTAATAAGCATTCATGAAAAATGCAAATGATAAGTATCAAATGAACGGTTGATCGGTTCTGACTATTACATGTGTAGTCATCAGGTGTATAATGGTTGTATAGATATGTAAGACATGTTAGCCAAAACACTATAATAACTTTTTCTACTTATAGATATATTGAGATGGATACATCAAAAGCAGATGATATAGAAAGGATCTTTCTATACATACATATATCTCAGTTACTGCTTATAGTATTAGGTGTTAGTGATTTGTCCATATTTGTTCAGTTGTTTTCGTTAATATAATAAAATATAATTTTTCGATATCCGTGTAAATTTTAAAAAATTTGATTACCATTGAAAATTGGTTAATTCTGCATACTACTACTACTACTACTTTTACTAATTTTCATTTATTTTTTTAATATTTTATATGAGCATATGAGAATGTAAAATAAAAATTTGCATATGAATACGAACGTTTATAAGCGTACATGATCATACATTATGTGAATCCGTAGTGTCTTTACACATTTTGTAAAATAAATTTAAATAAATAAATATTTGTGCCAGTAATTAAATATTTATGAAACCTCTTAATCATACATTTAGTGAATTTTTGCGTTTCTATTCCATTTTAAATTTTTTTGTCATAGTGTGATTGTGATGTATTGTATTTATATACGCGCACACGGCACATACACACATTAACTCTGACCTGACTATACTTTACCTAAGACTATACACTCTAGAGATTAATTTAGTAGAGGATCAAAAGGTTCAAGGTTATGAATAATATGCTGCGAATCAATACATCATAGTGATGCATTTTGCATTTTGAATATTTTGATGCGATGTGAATCACAAATATAATGTGATCATGCGATAATGGGATAATGGTATGATTATGGATTGATTGATAAAAAGTAAAGTACGTATAATCTGCAGAAGCAGATAGGCTAAGCGCATTTTTAAGTCGTATATCGCAAGACAGAATGCCGAACATAGGGTACAAAAAACGACTAACAACTAGTAGAACCAAATACATATACCAAAGAAATGGTGGAGTGATGAGGTGGAGGGTGATTTGAAGAAGGTTGAGATTGATGAATGGAGTATACGTTGACGAATAACAGGATGCTGTGGAGAGAGATCGTAAAGGAAACAAAGTCTAACCAAGACTGTATCGGGAGGGATGATGATGATATGATGATATTTACAGATATCTACTTCGTTTCTCTATTATCTATGAACGTATTTGACTCTTACGTAATACATGTTATGCAATTTCAATGTCATTTCTTTGTACATATACTACACACATACAAAACTTTTTTGTGCAATAAAATGTAGGCATACGTAAATACTTAGTGTTAATGATGTAATGCAGATGAAAATATGATGATGATGTGTGGAAAATAATTTTGAAACCTTTCATTCAATTATTATTGTAATTTAAAATGTCATAATACTACCATAAGCTATCAACTCATATATTTCTTAAATTATTAATTACTGTGTACACTACTTATTACAACAAAAAAAAAATCGTCAACAATCACTATATATACGCATCATCGTATAGTATGCACATTTTCATTTAAACAGAAAAATTTCAAATTTGAAGAAAAGTAAGAAGTAAAATACAAATTGTTCTCATACACACGATAGTCTACATAGAGAAATCAAAATCATGTCATGTTATTACATAAAGAATAAAAGAAAAATATTTTTTGCGAAATTATGAAAATTTAACGGAAATTCTTCTACATAAAATGTATACAAGAATGCTATGTACATTTTAAGTATACGAGTATGTATTTGAAATTTTCAAAAATGCTGATGGAATACTTATTATTACAATCATTATTATTAGCATTTGTATACAATTGTTATTTTGATGGCACCTATATATACATATTACATATGTACGAGTAATAAGTATCTTAAAATCTGATATAAATATATTACAGATGATGATTGTAATTTTATTCTCATTTCAAGACAAGAGTATAAAATAAGTTATAATTTACAAGTGCATGACATTACATGCGATAAATGTACAAATGTACGGGTACATAGTTCATTTATGTTATAGATGAATTCTGTAGATACTCGTATAAATAATATGCACTTATGCATTATAAAATAAATCAAGTGGGCGATTGCAGTATAAATATTGCATACCTATTTCTATCACTACATAAATATTACATATATTATTATAAATTTTTTTTTATTATTATGTGGAATTTTTTATTGCATAATTTATTCGTTTTATGAAAGATTATGACTTTTAAAAATATGATTCATTCATTTTGTATGTACGTATGTACACGTCATGTATTTAAATTTAAATGCATAGTCGTGTACAAACAGAGAACGAGTATAATACGTAAATACAATAGAATGAATGATGTTTATGTACACGTAATGTACATAGCACTTATGTATTTATATTTGTTGCATTATTGCTTTTTAAGAATTGACGGAATTGAACGAATGAATGAATGAATGCACATTTTAAAGTTCATATACTAATAAAAATTTACAAATATATTACGCAGTGGCGAATTTACCGATTATAGCAGCAAGTTAGTTGATTTACCGTGTTTGTTACGTTTACGTACTTACAATATTCGCTTTCTGTTTAGAGGAGAAAAATCTAATTTTCTCAAAAATGATGTGTAGAATACTAAGTACTCTTCTATCGTAGCGTATATCTAATCTACTATACTTATGACTTCCCCTCTTCAAATTCAAAGTATGTACAAAGGGGAGGAGAAAGTATTAAATGTTGTTTGTTGATTTTCTGTATTTTGTCTTTGTCATGTACAATATTCACATTCCACTAAGAGAGAAAAATCAATTTTTTCTCATGAATGAAAATATGAGTACCTACACATGATGTGTATGTGTGAGAGTAGAGGAGCAAAGTATTAAATGTTGTCAGTTGATTTTTCGTGTTTCTTATGCACAATATTCGCGTTCTACTCAAAGGAGAAAATCAACTTTTTCGTAAAAACGAATATGCGGGTACATGTACAAATGATGTGAGGAATACTGTTCGTACTATTGTAGCGTATACGATACCGCATATATTCTGCTCATTGCATCTCATGCGCGTACATACTATTTTCATTAATTATTTGAACTTTTCATAGAGATTGAAAGACTATTCTGTACACTCTTATTTCGATAATATTGATTTTATTTTTGGTTCTCACTGTATGATTACATTGTATGTTCGAATTGTATTAAAATTTTTTGAATTTTTATTTTTTTTATTTTTGTTATCCTCTCAAGTAAAATATTTTACCATCGACAAAAATACTAATATAAAATATTTATATTACGTATACATGTGTACATATTTTTGTTGATTACTTGCATTTAATAATATATATTTTTTAATTTTTATTCTGATGACATTTCGTTCAATTAAAATTCAAGTTCTAGACTATATATGTACATTATATGCATACGGTCATATCCATGCATACAAAATTTACATATATGGGTATTCAAAAAATATTTATTTTTATCATTTCTATCATTTACGCTCAAAATAATCTTTTATTATGCCGTCTATGTCTTATTAATTTCGTCTAAATAATTTTTGTTTTTTTTACTTTTTTATCTTAAGAATTTCAAGATCTTAAGGCCCGTATTCACCAACCAAGATTATCCGTTGGATATTATTTTAGCAGGATATAATTTCAGCTTATTCATCAACCTCTATTATGATATAGAGAAAATTTGTTTTCGGATTTCATTTTCGCAGTGTTAAACATGTTAGTTGATTATAGTTTTATATTACAAAATGAAAAAGAGGTTATGTGGTGTGATGATTATATATGAATGCTGTGCAGTTGCTGTTAATGAAGAGTTACATTCGAAAGATATTTATAGAAGACATGCATAATGTAGTAGAGTCTATCATCAATTAATCGCGGTTGATGAATACAATTTAGATAGTCGTAAATTTATCTTGGTTGTTGAATACGGGCTTGAATGTTTTTCATATTTTTTGGTGGTGATCTTTTTTTTCTTTCTTGTTTAGAAAAAGTAAAAATAATAATTCAAATGATTCAAGTTTTGCATCGATCGGAAAAAAACAATACTAAAAATAATATTTTAATGATAATAATGAAGAAGAAATTTTCTGAGTTTTGTGATCTTAAATCGTGTTGCACATTATTGAGTGTTTTTTTGTTTGTGGTCACAAAAATGCAGCATATAAAATGAGAGAAATTTTTAAAATGATTCAGTCTAAAATTTTCTGTTTACCATTAAAGGATTAATAACAGTAATAATAATAATAACAATAAAGCAACCAGAAAAATGAAGGGTACAGTTGTAAGGATCTTTTTTAATATAATTAGTTAATAAATTTGTGAAATTTTTGAAAATTTAAATTTAATTTGCAAAAGGAAAAAAATTTAAATTACTGTCATAAAAAAGAGTGATTCGCTGTCTGTAGAAAATGTATATAACTGAAAATCAATGAAATAAAATAGAAAAATTGAGATTCTTAAAACGCACAGGAAAATAAAGAAATCGAAGAATATCTTATTATTATGTTTTATTTTTTTAATTTCACATAGATAATAATTGTCACTATTTTGGGAATTGCATCAGCACTTAATCAACGTGTACTACGCCTCTTAACCGGCATACCACACGAAGAAACACATGGAAAAACACAAGAAAAAATTCTGAAATCATCGTTCGAAGCTGACCCAGATGGTACATATTCGTATGAATATGAAACTGAAAATGGTATTGCAGTATCAGAAAGTGGTACTGGTGGTGTTAGTGTACAGGGTAGAGCATCATGGACAGCTGCAGATGGTACACCAATTGAAATGACATATGTTGCCAATGAAAATGGATATCAACCGACCGGATCACATATTCATCCAATACCAGTTGCTATTGCTAGAGCCATTGAATATATTAGAAGTCATCCACCACCAGGAACAGATTTTTAAATAATTTGAGACATTATAGTGGAAAGGATAAATTCATAAATGTACATTCCTATTACCCAAATATATACCGAAATACCTCTTCCTCCCAAAAACGTACATATAAAATTGTGTATAATTGTGTATAAATGATTTTCTCCTTATTTTTATTTTAATTTTTTGATAAAAATTTTCCGATAATTAAAATGAACAACAACATCAACAAAACAATAAAAATATTTTTATTTTTTATGAAAGGAAGAATATCTTGCAATATCATTGAAAATATTTTTGTCCAATTTTCTAGTTAAATTTATAAATTTTCAGGAATAATAGACACAAAATTTAGAGATTGAATTGAGCCACATCCTTACGTACGTAATTTTCATATTCCTTTTAGAGTTTATTAAGCACTTTCATAGACTCACTTACTATGTGACTGACTGCACTTTTACGATTATAGCGACATCTCTATTAGTTCCTATACCCATTCAAACTAATTATTTGATAATCACCATATGTAAAACCCGTTAGCTAGAGAACTATAATACCAGCCGTTATGTCTCTTAGATTTTATTTAGATGACGACAATTTTGCCCTATGGATGACAAATTAGTTAATTACAATTACATTTATTGATTTAGGGAGATAATATTTGTGTCCTGACTCTCATCTTTTTTTCTAATAATAAAATGATATTCCCCATACAACTACAAATTCAAATTATATCGTTTATTTAGGATATTTCCCACCACATTTTGACTATAAATACTTATCATGGAAGTGATCAAGCAGTATGTACTTTTCATCCAAAAATATACGACAAAACATATTTCTAAAATATGCAAGATAAAAATGACCTAATGCTTACTATTAACACGTTACGTCGAGTCGTACTTAAAGCTACATATAATCAAATTATGCTGATGAATTCAAGTTAATGCTTTTTCCAAAAACATAACCCTTATTTGATCCTACTTGATAAAATATTGTCTAAAAATATCCTGTGACATTTTACAAACGCGGTAGCTATGTTGGGCGCATTATTAATAAAAGTCAGGACATTTAAAGTCATCACAGTAATTTTTTTTTTTACATTTTCTAACAGAAACTGACCTTCAGAGAAATAAAATGGTATTTATTATATTTATATTAATCTTCAGCTTTTTTTTGGTAAAAATTAAATTACAAAAAATATACTATAAATTTTTTTTGTGTATATAGTACGTGGAATTTATAAATAATATCTGCTAAAAAGATGTGAATAATGGAGATGAAAAAGATCCGATATAATATGCGATCAATTTTACCACTACGCTCAGGCATATTATGTATCCCTCTAACGTATACTATACCACTGTAAAGACAAGCAAATATATTCAAACACGTGCCTGAATTCCACTAACAACAAAATTAACAGCAATGAAAAAGTTTTAAATTGCCTTTCTAACATATGAAACTGTAGAGCATCAAAAATTGTATATAAAAGAAGGCTTCTATTTGATTAACTACAACAGTTCCATTGATTTCGTTTATCTAACAATATCAAAAACTCAAAAAAAAAAAACGCTGCTAACATGAAAACAATCGTAAGAAGGATTACTATTTCTACAAATTAATTAAACTACAAATTTTTGTACGGTTTCGAAAGTTAATTGTTATTTTTTTTTGCAATAATTTCAGATTTTAATTTCAGCTTTAATTGCAATTGCATCAGCCCGTCCAGCATCGAATGAACCACAATTGCACAAAGTTCTGAAAGAATCATACGATTTATCTCCAAATGGTGCATACGCACATGAATTTGAAACTGATGGTGGATTAAGACAGTCAGCTGCCAGTGTAGATGGTTCTTCAGTCATAGGAGAATACAAATACACAGCACCAGATGGTACTGTTGTTGAACTTGCATACGTTGCTGATGAAAATGGGTACCAACCACAAGGCGAACACATCCCAACTCCACCACCAACTCCAGATTACATTTTGAGAGCATTGGAATACATTAAAGAACATCCATATAAAGAAGAATAGTAATACCGAATTAAATGAGTGGTTAAAAACAATAAAGTACTTAGTACCTCAAGTCACATAAAATTATTGACAATAATTTCTAATAAAAAATTTGTATATTTGTAAAAAAATGTTTTTGGTTTTTAATTATAATTGGTCTTCTTACTCTCTTTTAAATGGCTCCACCTAAAGCTGAGTTGGTGACAAGTCCTTATACATAAAATTATAAATGATCACGAATTCAAAATAAGTCAGAATTGTATATAAAATTTATCCATTATTCCTACAATAGTCACTGGAGGAAATTCACTATTAAGCCGTAATAAAAATTAGGTAGATAAACGATTTCTAAAATCAAAGATTAGTCATATCAAGGTTTTAATTTCATCAATTGGATACCCAGACATAAATATTTCTTCATCTCTGCATCTATAATGTGATAAATTTGGTTGGGGAATTAAGTATTATAATTTTTTTTTTTAAATAAAATTTAGCACTAAAGCTCTAGGTGAGCTAAGGTTTCTTCAGCGATTTGTTTCCATTGACTTTCCTCCTGGAGTTCCTTATTCAAAATTTCTGCAGATCTTATAAACGTCATCCGTTTATCTGTGTCTCGGATGGCCGCACGTTTTCTACCTTCGTTAACATTCAATTCTAGGATTTTCTTAACTGCTTTTAGTGCCCGGCAGTCTTAAAGCATTGCCTATTGCCATCTAATTCTCTCAGCTCTGACATAATCTGAATTATTTAATTAAAGGATATAAATTCTATTCGTATATAATGTCCATTATATTTTCATAAATGTTAGTTTTTAATGAATTCTGATATAAAGTATTTGACCAAACTACCTCTCGAAATAAATCTCCTTTAATAATAGTCAAAACTAGATTTATAATTTTAGAATTTTAAATTTTTGTTCATCTACCTACAGCATATAATTTTTTTTTCTATTTTATTTTTGTTTTCCTAAGAATTGTTATTATCTAATTAATTATTATGGCATATATTAATGTACGTACGAGTATATGTATACGTTTATAATATCGAAACGCAGAGAACTTTTATAATTAATTCAAAGATACATTTTTATAAAGTTCATGGTTCAAATCTTCTTAAATTTTTTATGATACATTATTCATATGTATGTATACGAGTATTGTAGTTTTTGTGTGCGTTTTTTTTTGTCCATCTTAAAATTAGCAGCAAATAGTTAGATAGATCGTTCGTGTAATGAATTCATGAAAAATACAAAAATAAAGAAAAATGCTGAAATATCTTATACGCGAATATAAGATATGATATGTATCGTATTAGTATGTATATTCAAATGTTATAAATTATAATTAGATTTTTGGTTAAAAAAAGAATATATATATTTGCAAACATTTTAAAAATACAATAACGAAGAAAGAAAGAAAGAAAATTAACATAATCTACGATAATTGCTGCTGTGATTGTATACCATTATTGACGTTTTTCATTTCAAAAAATTTACATAGTTATGCCAAAATTTTTTTTACATATTTAAATTTAAATCATTTCAACGGTACATTGGAAAAAAAATATAATTAATTAAGAAATGGGGTTTACAAGTGTTATAAGAAATGTTACATAATACATAAGAAGTCGTTGTTGTGTGTTGTCTATTTGAACTAAGATCGCTTTTGTGAATAAAATAAAAGATGATTATATTGTCTGTGTTATAAGGCTATTTTGTAAGGATTATTGCTGCGTTCCATTGAATTAATTCAACTGCTCTGAAGCATTCCGGAGCAGTATTATCTATCCATACTTTTATTCACGAGCTCCTTGCTATTTAGCTATTTTTCATTAAAGAGTTTTCCATTGACGAACTACTTCCAAGTACTCCGGAGCATTTAAATTAATTCAATGGATCACAGCATATGTTATAATAATTTTTGTATCCAGAAAATTATAATCCAGATTGTATGATTTTTTTTTAATAATGAAACTAAAAATAGATCAATAAATGATCAGTAAATGAAGTAAATATATTCTTCTTCATTTTCCATAGCACTACAGGTCATATCGGGTCTGGGATTTCAAACAAAAGTGATCTCATGACTTTATTACTATATCATCTCTGCACCTATATAGTTTAATGTGGATTGCAAAACACTGAGTTGCTGATGGAGAAGTAAGATTATGTACATGCTATGGGGCTTAGGGTGATGAAAGTTGGAAACAGATGATGAAAAATCGAAAATTATTTTTTTTTTTATACTATTGCCTTGAATGGGAATCGAACTCCAAACTTCAAGATCACTGACTAGTTGATCTACCACTGTATATATGTATACATGATGAATTCTCCTATACGAATTGTATTTCGTCATCAATTCAAAAAGAAAAATGTGAATAAAAGTACAAAAACATATGACATTTTACGTTAAAATTTTATCAAATCTTCATCTAATAATTATGAATTTTCAGGTGCAATATGTGTATATTTATTTTTCAATCATCACTTCCATTACTCACATAATATTATGATACTACAAAGTATCATAAAATAATGATAATGAAATAAGGGATACCTTAAGGCCTAAAAAAATAAATTTAATTTATGGATGATTACATATATAATGTGTTATAATAACTAAATATGTAGCTCTAATATTAATTAACAGATAACCTTGCTAATGGCATCTATGAGGGTAATCAATTATAGAATGAAATTAATTTCAATTTGTTTATATGCATTCCAAAGTCACAAAAATTATTTATCGGCTTTTGTTTTTGAATGTCAACAATAATTTTTGGTACTTTTTTTCTGGTTAATTTTTGTTTTTAAAATAAATTTTTTAAAATTATTTTCATTGTGGTAAAATTTAATCGTAAAATCGAAGGAATGCAAATTTAATTACATCTGGTATGTGGTATAATAGGTATAGAATCGAATCGTCTTTGTATTAAAGCTATACTCTTGAATTTTTTGAATCTAAACATGAAAGAATAAATAAATCTTTAATTTTTTGTATAATTTTTCAAATCATTTCTAATGTGAATACATGAAGAAAATTCTGAAAAAAGTAATTGTCGTTCGACTATGTACGAATGAAATCTAATAATATTTTCTAATTTTTTTTCTAAAATTATGAGCTTCAATTACTAATCCCAATTCTTCTTCTTCTTTCATAGCACTACAGCTTTAGGAAAGGTTAGGTTTTCACGGAAGTGATTTCATGAATTTATTACTATCATGTGTGCGCCCCAACAGTTTAATATGGATTGTGAACCACTGAGTCAAGGTAATTGGAACACTCTATAGGTAGTATAAAGAATGAATGAGAAATGAAACGTGACGTAACAAAAACTCATATAAAGATTTGTAATGCATTTTCGTAAGCAATTTTAAAGGAAAAATGAGGAATTGTTTAAAAAAAATCATGAATTTTATTTTATTGTTTTTATTATTATTTTTTTTTATTTTTCAAATTACAATCACAATTACTCAATTCAAATTACTTGAAATTTCTTTGTTTAAATGTCTAATTTTAAAGTAATAACAGAAGACAAATAAATATATTTATAAATATTTATAAATATATTTATTTGTCTTGTGGTAATAATAATAATCTTCATATAAAATAGAGATTTTTAACATTAGTTGGTAAATTAATTTGTTTTGAATTGAATAAATGTTTTTCTAAAAGTTTTGTCTCACAATACAAATTACTTTCATTAATTTTTAAAAATATTTCTTCAAGTTTTTTAATATTTTTTGAAAACTCCAGCTCTGGTTTTTCAAAACGTCTTCGGATTTAAAATCAATCCATGTGTGTGTAAGTTGGATTGGTGTCCAAAAACTCCTTCAAATTTAGTTTTTTTATGTTAAATCTAGAAAGATATTCAATGACTTATTAATTTTCTTCAATTTTTTCAACATAATTTTTTAAATTGATGTTTGATTGACGAAAATTAGCAACATAGTCATCAAATTCTCCCAAGTCTTCATCGTTACATGATGCCTTCCACTCTAATAAAAAGCTGTTGGAAACTCGTCTATTTCAGTAGTTATTTCTACATTGCTTTGCTGTAGTCACTCACTTTTAAAATTAAATTAGTATTTAAATTTTTTATTTTCAGAATTTTTTACAGCACATTTCACAATTTTTTAATAATATATTTATAATATAAAATTTCAAATAAATATACTATATTATTAATTGCAAATAATGGTTTAAGAACTGCTCTACGACAAAAGGATTCATAAAAAATGTCTTAAAAAATATACAAAAGACTAGGTCTAGAATAGGTTTAGTCTCTTCTTTTATCAACAAATTTTTCAAATTATAAATTTGTAATTTCTAATAATTATATTTTTCCTTATTAATGTATTTATTATTTTTATTTTTCTTTCTTGTATATATTTTCTTTATCTCATTTCGTTAAATAAGTTTAATATTAATTGAATAATATATAAATTAGTAGCTCTTAGATCAGCACAAGCTGTTTGAGTCTACTAAATAAATAGATGTAGTTAGAAATAGTTTGAATTTAAACAGAAAATAAATTAATTTTTAATAATTATTAATTTTTAATAAATTAATAATTATTTTATGTGAATTTTGATGAAAAAAATAAATAAAATCTTTTTAATCATATAAATAAATGTTTGTTTTGATTCATTTCCCAGATCGTTCATATGATTTTGTATGGCCATACGATCTAATATTTGTAATTTTTCTTTTAAATGGCGCTTGCCAGTTTCGATTGATACTACCTATAGAGGATTCCAATTACCTTGCCACTGAGTTAGTTGATGGTAGAGAAGCAAAAAACAATAATGCTCTCCTAAAAAAATGTCAGCAAGCAGACTACTTAACCAGCATTCCTAAGCTCATTTTCCCAGCGAATCAGTACTCCTACTGATTCAAATCTGATTGAACTTTGGGGGTTATGAAAGTTGGAAATAATTTTTTTTTATTTTTTTTTGCCATGGACAAGAATCGAACTTGCATTTTCGAGATGAATTCAATATAACCAGTTGCTCAAACACTTGCGCCACCGAGCCCCCCACATAATTAGATTTTCAATTAATTAATCTCATAATTAATACACAAATCAAATTACTTAAAACTCACAGAATGCACAAATATTTTTTTTGACTGTTTTTTCCTTCATTAATTGGAAATATCTGTCTGATCTATACCGAGATTGATCGCAATAAATATATGCTACAGCTATCAATTTTTGTTTAATGAACATTCCGATTTTGTTCTTCATACAAAATTCGGACTACTGTTTTTTAAACAACTCAAAATTTAATGTTAAAAAAAAAAACACAACTGGATTATCATTACGTAATGATAGTTTTTGTTTAGATATATTGCATAAATTATATAATAAATTCTTTTTATTATTAAAATTATTCGCTAGGTATAATCACTTTCACTTCTTTCAGTTTTTTCTTTTTTATTTTATCCGCTTTAATATTCTTATTATCACCATTAACATTTCTGTTTCTGTATCTATCGTTGAAATTCTATATTTTGTTTTATTTTTGTGTATACACAAAATGTAGGTAACCAGATTAAATTAATTATAATTTAAAAAAAAATTTTACTTTTTTTTGTTTAAATTTCATTTGGAATTAAGTATAACTGGATAATTTTTAATTCAAATTCAAAAAATTAAAAATGCAAAAAGAAAAAGAAAAGAAATCATAATTTATTGTATTCGAGATAATCTTCTCTACAAAACTTATGTATGTATGTATGTATATGCATATGATATGTACTGGTGCCTGTATGTATATACCTTTAATATTATTATAATGTGAATAAGATAACAAAAATGACAACTACTGTCGAATGGAATCATTAATATGCATGAAATGTTTGCAAAAACATGCGCTAATGACAAAGACAAAAGATTGAATCTTCATTAAACAACTATGGTTATATAGATGTTCGTCCATTGAATTCAAAAAGGAAAGAAGAAGAAGAAGAAAACGAATTGGGGGAATTAATTATTGATATATGTATTATAAGAAGAATATATAAAATGATCCTAAAGATTTACGTAACCGATGAAAATATCTATTCAAACACGCGTGCTTTAGTTTTGGAAATGAAAAAAAAAAAACTTTTTGTTCGCCTTTCTAATATATGAAATTGTATAGATCATCAAAATTTGTATATAAAAGGAGTCTTCAAATTGATCAACTACAACAGTTCCATTGATTTCGTTTATCTAACAATATCAAAAACTAAAAAAAACAAACACTGCCAAAATGAAAACAATAGTAAGGATTATAATTTTTAACAAATTAAATTCAATTACAAATTTTTTGATACGGTTTCCAAAGTTAATTGTTATTTTTCTTTTTTTTTTACAATAATTTTAGATTTTAATATCAGCTTTAATTGCAATTGCATCAGCCCGTGCAACAGAAAATTTAGATGATGCAAAACATCATAATGTACTTAAACAATCATTTGACTTACAACCAAATGGCTACTATGAACATGAATTTGAAACTGATGGTGGATTAAGGCAATCAGAAGTTGGTGTAGGTGGTGGTTCAGTTGTAGGAGAATCAACATACACAGCACCAGACGGTACTGTTGTTGAACTTAAATATGTTGCTGATGAAAATGGATACCAACCCGTTGGTGCACACATCCCAACTCCACCACCAGTACCAGAAGCAATTGTAAGAGCATTGGAATATATTAGAGAACATCCATACAAAGAAGAAGAATTTATTTCTGCACGAAGCGGTAAAAAAAATTAAAATATAGTATTTACCCTCTCTAGTCTTTTAAATTATTTTGACAATAAATTCTAATAAAAATGTTGCATATTCTTTAAAAAAAAATAGTTATGTTTTTTAATTAACACAAAGTAAAAGGGATAATGATTATTTTTATTTATTTATTTATAAGGGATAATGATTTATTTCACTGGTCTTTAATTTTTAGTTGTCTATTGTTTGTTCATTACCGATTTGTGAAAATATGGTTATCTCAATTCTACTCTCATAGAATTACATGAGTATTTTGTAAAAGATTTTCTTTGAGAACACTTGAATAATTTGAAATGCATTGAAATTGTGTCAGAAATCTATCAAATATCCTAACTATCCCCTATATATAATGTTCCTGTGTAATGTAATAGAAGCTTGTTTCAAAAATTAATCATGGTTTTGGAATGTTGCAGAAATGTTGCCAAAGTGTTAACGCAATATTGATTATTTATGTTGCGATGATTTGATGCTGCTGATTAATTTTACGACAGTTTTGAAATTTTGTTGTCTTTTAAAATTTGACACATGGATAAAAATTCACAAAACTCAAAAATATATCGAATACATAAATAAATCGAACTACAAAAATTAAAAGTTAATTCATTGTTCATTGTTTTTTTGATCTATGATAGTATTTATATAATACGAGGGTAAGGTGAAAAGTTCTCGGCCTGACAGTGAAAGCCTATGTTTTTTAGAATAAAATACATTTATTTCTCTACATAGTCTCCTTTCAAGTTTATGCACTTTGTCCAGCGTTTCTCCAATGAAAGGATGCTCTCCTTAAAGTGCGATTCTGGAAGGTCTGCAAAATACCCATCTACAAATAAAATACCCGTCGACTTCGCCTTCTTTGGTGCAGATCCACCAGCTTCTACCCACTGCTTTGATTGCTGTTTTGTTTCTGGCGTGTAGTGGTGGACCCACGTCTCGTCCATGGTAACAAATCGGCGCACAAAATCAGTTGGATCCTTTTTAAAACGGTCCAAACAGTGTTTTGAAATTCGTTTCCGCATTTGTTTTTGATCAGCAGTTAACAAATGCGGCACCCATCTTGCACAAAGCTTTCTCATATTTAATTCTTGATGTAAAATGTACCGCACTCGTTCCTCTGATATGCCTATGGCCTCAGCTATCTCATGCACTTTTAATCACCGATCGTCCAATACCATATTGTGCACCTTCTCGACGTTTTCCTCTGTAGTGGCCGTTTTCGGTCGTCCTTCACGTGGATCATCTTTAAGAGATGTACGTCCACGTTTAAATTCAGCTGCCCACTTTTTGACTGTTGAAAGTGAAGGAGCAGACTCCTTATAAACTTTTACCAACTTTGGATGGATTTCAGAGAGTAATAAACCGTCCAAAACGAAGAATTTAATTACCGCACGATATTCAATTTTATCCATTTTAACAAAACACACAAACACGTCTACTTTAAACATCCGTATAAAAAATACCATTTGACAGATCAAGTTGAAATTTGAAATATGTTGTTTTGACAAGTGTACCAACATAACAACAAAAAATTTTAATGATATCACTGCCAGATCTGTGTTAGGCCGAAAATTTTTCACCTTATCCTCGTAATTTAAAATCAACTAAACGTTAGTAATTCCAATAAAATTCCAAATTAACTTTTTATAAAATACGAGTTTATCATAGCAAAATACTGTCATAGCTTTTACTATATGTACTGTAATATGGTTATAGTCAACAACCCCCACTTATACAAAGTATGTACAGAGCAGAAGCATAACAACAAAATATTGTTTCTCAACTTTCCGGATTTCTCACGTAGATTAGCATTCTACTGAAAGAGAAAATCAATCTCTTAAGCAATTATACAAGTTGAATGAATTGTAAATAATATCATAAAAGATTGTTCGTGTAAAATAATAGAGTAATGACCAATTAGAATTATAAATGCCACTTGGATTTTATATATGTAAAAAATATGTTTTTTAAAGAATATACAAAATTTTATTAGAAATTATTGTAAATAATAAATTTAAATAGGTACTAAGTATATTATTATTTTTAACCGCTTCGATACTCAATTCCACTTTCTTCTGCTGTGTAAGGATGTTGTTTAATGTATTCCAATGATCTCAAAATGTAATCTGGAGTTGGTGGTGGAGTTGGGATGTGTGCACCAACGGGTTGGAATCCATTTTCATCAGCATTGTATGTAACTTCTACAACAGTACCGTCTGGTGCTGTGTATTTGTATTCTCCTATGACTGAAGAACCATCTACACTGGCAGCTGACTGTCTTAATCCACCATCAGTTTCAAATTCATGTGCGTATGAACCATCTGGAGATAAATCGTATGATTCTTTCACAACGTTGTGCAATTGTGGTTCATTCGATGCTGGACGGGCTGATGCAATTGCAATTAAAGCTGAAATTAAAATCTGAAATTATTGCAAAAAAAAATAACAATTAACTTTCGAAACCGTACAAAAATTTGTAGTTTAATTAATTTGTAGAAATAGTAATCCTTCTTACGATTGTTTTCATGTTAGCAGCGTTTTTTTTTTTTGAGTTTTTGATATTGTTAGATAAACGAAATCAATGGAACTGTTGTAGTTAATCAAATAGAAGCCTTCTTTTATATACAATTTTTGATGTTCTCTAGTTTCGTAGCAACTGCTATTTATTTTTGATGAGTTTTTTGTGAATCTTTGTGATTGTGTGCATAATATCCACTGCCATTTTTGTTTCTTACATTTATCATCACACCATGTTCTCGTTCTCAATCTGATTGTTTTGTTTCGTCATGACATTTTAACACGTCAATTAATGGATTTTTTTATGGACAAAATTTTATATTATAGATTAGAAAATTGGTAGAATATCAAACCAATAGAAAATGTTAATAACGATCAAGCAAAAACGCAAATATTCAAACATGAATATCAAATTAAAAAAAAATAATAAAAATAATCTTTTGTATCAACTGCAAATACCAAACATTTTTATGTATCCTCAAGGTTTCAGGTTTCAGATAATGTTGTATATTATCATATTTTATCCCAGTCTTTATATCGTCACATAAATTATTAATAATGATTTTGTATATATGTAAATGAGTTTAAAAATAGACATTTTTTATGAAAAAATTTTATAAAACCATTGACACATATATTGCACAAATAAAATCGGTTTATGTTGATTCTAATTCGGTTATATATTTAAGTTGAACAGCATAATGATATGTTGATATGCAAAAAATCAATTCAGTTAAACTTGATTTATACAAACTCAAATTGTGATATGAAGATTTAAATATGTGCAGTGCGTCAAAGGTATAAACGGAAAAAAAAAAAAATCTAGTATGTATAAGCTTATCGTATAATGACCACTAAATCTAAACTCTAATGAATATTAAAATGATTCTCTTCATAGTGATATGAATTCAAACACGTGATATACATAGTTTCCTTCATAATCATGAAAAAAAACCATTATTTTGCCTTACTAATATACAAAAGTATAGAGAGCATCAAAAATTGTATATAAAAGAAGGCTTCTAATTGATCAACCATATCAGTTTCAATCATTTCGTTTATATAACAATATCAAAAAATACATTGCAAAAATGAAAACAATCGTAAGGATTACAATTTCTACAAATTAATTAAACTACAAATTTTTGTACGGTTTCGAAAGTTAATTGTTATTTTTTTTGCAATAATTTCAGATTTTAATCTCAGCTTTAATTGCAATTGCATCAAGCCCGTCCAGCAGTGGATGAATACAAATCTGACAACATTTTAGACCAAAAATACGATTTATATATAAATGGTGATTTTGTACATGCATTCGAAACTGATTCTGGAATAAAACAAGTAGCATATGGTACAGCTGGCAATGTAGTAGTAGGAGAATACAAATACACAGCACCAGACGGTACTGTTGTAGAAGTTACATACAATGCTGATGAAAATGGATTCCAACCCGTTGGTGCACACATCCCAACTCCACCACCAACTCCAGATTACATTTTGAGATCATTGGAATACATTAAACAACATCCGTACACAGCAGAAGAAAGTGGAATTGAGTATCGAAGCGGTTAAAAATAATAATATACTTAGTACCTATTTAAATTATTTACAATAATATTTCTAATAAAATTTTGTATATTCTTTAAAAAACATTTTTTTTACATATATAAAATCCAAATGGCATTTATAATTCTAATTGGTCATTACTCTATTATTTCATACGAACAATCTTTTATGATATTATTTACAATTCATTCAACTTGTATAATTGCTTAAGAGATTGATTTTCTTTTTCAGTAGAATGCTAATCTACGTGAGAAATCCGGAAAGTTGAGAAACAATATTTTGTTGTTATGCTTCTGCTCTGTACATACTTTGTACAAGTGCGGGTTACTGACTCTATAACCATATTACAGTACATATAGTAAAAGCTATGACAGTATTTTGCTATGATAAACTCGTATTTTATAAAAAGTTGATTTTTTCTCTCTGAGTATAGAAAGCGGTTGTTGTACATGACAAAAAAGAAAATCAACTAGCAACATTTAATATTTGCTCGTCTATACCATATATGTATGTATGTATATTCTGAACAGTAGAAGTTATTGACTGGTGCTATTACGGACTTTTAGTATACATTACGATACTACGTCTACAAGTAGTATGCTAAATATCATGCGTGTACTATTATTGGTTTTCTCTCTTCCAGCAGAATGCGAATATTGTACATAACGAACACGGAAAATCAACTATTTTTAATACTCGCTCTCTTACTCTATGAATTATTCTAAACAGGGGAAGTCATTGACTCTATTACAGTACACTCTTCGATAGTACAAGAAGTATTCTACACGCATTGGTACTCCTTTTTGAATTTTCTATCTATATTATTTCAAAATAAGTTTTGAGTAGATGTGTTATACATTCAAAAACATAATCATATCTGTTTATTTATCTATTTAGAGACGTTTATATAAAAGTGTGTATGAATATGAATTCTACTACAAAATAAAATAAATAAACAGTCCATTTATTTAAAAATTTTAAATAATTTCATATTTAATATTATTTTACTTTTCTTATATTTTTTGTCTTTTTATTGTTACATTTACACACAAATATAACTTTACATACTCGTACATTACACACATACGTACTTGTATTTCTTATAAAAGTAGATAATTTTCTCATCAATTCATTTATAAATAAAAAGTAAATAAATACTGAATAAATGTCCTAAAATTTAATTTTAACGTTCATTATTTATTTTTCTTTTCATACAATTATTATATTCTTTTATGGCTTAAGGCTAAAACTGAGCTACTACCTTCCATCTCCTATCCATCCTATTCAAAAATTCACGAGTATTGTGCAGTGTATAGTCTTTTGAAGCAGTAAAAAAACAATAATTGATTTTGGTTAAATGTTTTTTGTTTGTTGGTATAGTATCGAACGAAATCGTAATATTAAAATTGAAATTAATTTCATTTACAAAAAAAAAAAAAAAAAAAAATACCGAATAAATATAAAATAAAGTGAAATATTACGAGATCATGTAAACATTTAACATTTCACATTTTTAGCAGAGTAAAATTATTATTGACTACATACACACATTTATGTGATGTTATTGTGTGTGGTGTGTGTGTGTGTGTGTATGTGTGTGTGTGAATATATCACACCTTCTTACAATACTTGAAATGTACATTTATCGATATTGCACACCACACACCATAAACGTAGTTGGACGTGTAGAGAGTAGACACGTACATATGTGTTATAGTGTTACGGTGTTATAAATGCAAAATTTTTCAAAAAATATATTGATCATGTACAATTTTTAATATACGATTTCTGTCATTATTTATATTCGTATATCTACATAATATCTTGCTATGTGTTTGGATATATACAATTCATATTCGTACATGTAATGAATGAAATAAATTAAAATTATCATAAAATATGATCTGTGGGCGGTATTTTTTTTCCTAATATGAGAGTATGTTATAGTACACAAATTTATATATTTATATACATATATATATGTATATGTATTTCATCTTCGATTAAAACGATTAGGATCTGAATATGGTAATAACAATAATTCTAATAATGTGAAATGAATATGAATATTTTTTCGAGTTTTTATATAGGTACTGCCGGAAAAATATTAAAAATCTTTTAACATTTTCAGTTTTTTAGTTTGTTTTTAACTTGTTTGTTACTATATACTCGTATATTTTTATTTTATTTGAATTGAATTATGTAATATGCGTTTAAAGAATTTGCATTAAATGGGAAGTCTATATTATATTGTAATTACATTTTGTTATACGAATAATATCGAACAAGAATGTGTATTCTATAATACTGGAAAATTTTAAGAAGAAGAAAAATAGTAAAGTTTTTGATTCTTATAAACAAAATTATCAAGGATACATATATACTCTTATAATGTAAATAAGAACTAGAGCAGTATATAAGTAAGTAATTATGTCCCTACACCTATGTAGGTGGTGGAACATAAAAATTATTTAGAGACATTTTACCATTATTATTATGACAATGTATATAAGAATGGAAGGAGTGGATAGACCACGCAATGACTATGATTGACCTTTTAAGATCTTTCTTGTATCCCGCAAAAATTCATACAATTTATCAGCCTAGAGAAAAACAAACTCTTTAACAAAGTTTAAAATTTTGTTTGGAGGTAGCTACCAATATTTTTTTAGATGCTGAGAAGATCTGATTCTCAGATGGCACAATAGTCTTTGCTTGCTAGATGACCAGCACTTTGCTTGCATTTATACCAACACAATATTTATGTTCCAAATTCTCTATGGCTATCTATCTATCTTGAGATGTTATCTTAGAAGGCAATGACTCTATCCATGTAAAATGAAAAATCTTTAAATGGTTTTTATTCTGAATAAAATTAATTCTGTAAGAATTCTGTAAATTTAATTCTCATACATAATGTCTACGATATGTCATATTTCACTTTATGAAAAAAATTCAATTTGATTATATTGACTATAGAGCATTTTTGATCTCAAATAGATTCAATCAAATAACTTGTATTAGCTAATATGTTATGTACAATATTTTAAGACAAATCATCCAACAGCAAAATATTCAAATGAATAATATGTATAACAGACAGTATGCGCTTCAAGGAAATACATTTTATACAATTTTATAGGCGAGTATTAGTACAGTACTATATACTCGTATATTGTATAAAGACAGATGAATAATAATTTATGTGTAGTGAAAGTATAAAATTTTTAAAATAAATTATTACTCTTAATAACTATAATAGAACTAAAATTATACGTATTTATCTGTCTAATATAAATATCAAGGTCTTTTATAAATTCATCTAAAAGTGATAAAATTATTGTACAAACTCGTACAAATACATTGTATTGTACAATGAGTATAAGTTGAAATTATAAATTAGATGAGATTTTTATACTATACTGTAATATGAGTATATGCATACGTAGTAAATACCAATAACTACATAGCACTGACAGACTGACACATAAATACATATTTATTACATTAGATATAAATTATGTTCATGATGAGGATATGTTGTATATATAGTGACTGACTGACTGACTGACTGAGGATGATTTATATTGACGATCTGACGATGATAATGTAATGATTACATTTATTACGTTTTTATGTACATGATCATGTATTAGTTGTAAATACATGATCATAGATCACCTATTATTATTATTATTAAATCGATTATGTACTTATTTATTGCGGTAGGTAATACATAATGTATGAATAAATAATTTGAAAATTACAGAAAAAAATATACGAGTATTTATACATAATTTTATTTTTTGATCTTTTACGATTTACATGCTGATTTTCATATGATTATATTGTTCTAGTATATTAACATAAATTTTATGTTATTTATTTTCTAATGGACCTTGTTAGAAAAAAAAAAAACAACAAACAAATAAAATGAGAACGATATCAAATTTGTTAGCTGTATATAATGAATCTTGCCATCTCCTCTAAAAAATATAAAAAAAAAATAATGAATAAATAACACAATAATATTATATTATAAATTTGTAATTTATTTATTTTTCATTTATATATAGAAAAAAAAAAAGCTATTGTTTTAATACTCAAAAATATAATAATAATAAAATTATTTAAAACATAAAAAAACAAAAAAATAAAATAAAATTTGTGAAAAAACAAAATTGTACGTTGATATTATTACAGAAAAAAATTTTTTTGTTTTTATTTTAATCACAAAAAGATAAAATTTGAAGAAAATTATAAGAAATTTTGTCATTACATAATTTAATGTTGGTATACTTTAAGTATCGTTTCACAGATAAGTTTGATATTTTTTTTTTTTTCATGCATCTCTATATATATACATATATAGAATCGTATAAGTTGATTCTAAATATTATGTTATAAGAAATTTATGGACGTCTACCATATGGACGATTTGCTCTGAAAGGCGATGATGGTTGACGATTATATTGTATCTGTTGTTGACCAGCACCATCATCTCTATATTGTCCTTCACTGTCTTGTGATGGATGCGTTCTAATATATTCCAATGCTCTTAAAATTGCTTCTGGAATTGGTGGTGGTGTTGGTAAATGTGAACCAGTCGGTTGATATCCATTCTCATCAGCAACATATGAAAATTGTACTGGAGTACCATCTGGTGCTGTCCATTGTGCTTGACCCTGTGCACTTACACCACCTACACCATTTTCTGATGCTGATATACCATTACCAGTTTCATATTCATACGAATATGAACCATCAGGTGATATATCAGAATTTTGTCGTAAAATTGGTATTTCTGCACCAGCACCACCAGCACCACCAGCACTGCTATAACTACGTTGCTGCTGATAGCTTGGCTGTTGGACTTGTACTGATTGTCTACCGAATGGTGAATTTTGACTAGGCGAATATGGTCGGTATGCAGCTGATGTTACTGCAATTAATGCAGATATTATGATCTAAAGGAATAATCGAAATGAAGAAAGGATTATATTTATTATCGTTTTTTTTTTGCATTGCTATTTGTTGTTGATATTATATCGATCCTTTTCTTGTATTTTCTTGTATCATTTGTACCATAATATACAAACACATTACGAATTAGAAATTTTGAAAAACTTTTCGGATTAATTTTTTTTTCTACATTACTCAATTAGATTAATTTACACATAAAATTTAAATTTTGATTTAATTCAATTTAATAGATCACAAAATTTTTTATTGAAGCATTCGTATAGTAATAAATCCTGATCCGTTTTAAAATCTTAGAATTTTATTCTCTTTTCCAATACATTAATATCTTTGCTTAATTACACGGTCGTATAAAGTATTCATTTCACTAGAAAATAATTGATCAAAAAATTCACACGTATATAATTCAAAAAATTTCTAACTGAATGATCCTTTTAATGCGATTTTTATTTAGAGTGATCATAAATCTAAACTTTTTCATAAAATTTTAATCTTGTTCGGGGCGGGGGCGCAAATATCAAATAAAAGTATTTCAAAATGCATACAAAACATTTTCAAATATGATACACGATTTTCCTTACAGAAGATCATTTCATTAATTTTACGTAATTAATGTAATTTAGAAAAATAAAATTTTCAAAATATTTTTTCATCGGTGTACTCTATATGTATCCTTTTTCACATTCATTTGTACAAAAGAAAGAAAAATAATAAATAACGAACACAAAAAAAAAATATAAATCCGAAAAATTTTTCAATATCCTTTTTAAGTACGTATATCCTTGTTCGTAATGTTTTTGCAACAAAAAAAACAAAAAAAAAATCAATTTAAATTAATTATCCTTACAAATGCTTTCATTTTGATTTATTTATTTTTTTTCTTTATAATCCACTATCCACTATGTAGCACTTAATTTGCTTCTCCAGTTGTTGATTGCTCCTTTTTTGTTTTTAATTTATATAGGTATATGTATGTATATTTTATTGATCCTATATGATACACAAAACAAATAGAACTGAAATATTTTATTCATTTTGAGGCTTTTTATATATCATCGTAACATCGCACCATCATCATTATCATCATCATAAAAGTTAAATTGAATTGAAACAAAAATGTTCATGTAAAATGTTACATACACAATACTCGTATATTATTTGTTTAAAAAACATATTTTATTGTTAAAAAGTAACATCATCTTTGCCTTTTGATCATCATCACTATCATCATCATCATCATCATCATCATCATCGCCAGTATAATGATCTTCCTCATTACATTACCGTGGTGTATGGTAAAAACAACTAAAATATAGTGTGTACTATACACAACGATCTTACTTACTATATATCTCAAATATAAACGGAGGCAATTAAACCATATTTATTGAAGTTTTGTATATGTATTTGTACATGAAAATAAACATTAAATTTTCTTGTATGCATGTATATGTATGTTAAAATATTTTCGTTGTAAATTATTATTGTTTGTAACTCTTGCACTCTTTCCATATTTATTGCTGTATTATAGCATCATCATCATCATCAGCTACATCAACATTATAGAGCCATAGCCATATCGCAAGCATGTATGTACTTATCTTCATTACATTTGTAATCCTTCTCTTCACTCCCTTCCTTCCCTTCTATATTAAATCACCTGTTTTCATTTTAAATTAGTTTTGTTTTTTTATGTTTTCTTTAACATCTTAAAGGTATTAGTTAGCGTAATAGGTATTTTTTTGGTATTAGAGATGGAAAAGTTGTAATATAAATATTTTAGGTGGTATCAAAAATTGTACTATAGTTATACATACACATTAAAAATCACCTAATATACTTTATTATAGAAAAATATTTAACTACACAAACATTATGTATACTATACTATGTATTTGTACATACTTGTATTTATAAATAATGTATAATTCATTATTATAAAATACTGCAAAAATTTACAATTTGTTAGGGGGATTCATTTCACTTTTCAGTTCATTACAATTTTTCAGTTTTATAAAGTTTCTCAATTTTGTTGACACGAACGACCATCTCAAATTTCTTCGTATAGTTTAATTTTTCTCAAACTCAAATGCCTTGCGCTTATACATTATATTGAAAACATAAACTTCATGTGATAAATTACAGAGGAGACGTATCTGGAAAAGCGAAAAGCGAGAAAAGGGGAAATCGTTAACGTTCATGATGAAACTCAAACCGACATCGAGTTGCAGTTTTTCTCAGTCTTACTTTCATGTTTTGGTGCTCCCATTATAATTAAAATCAAAATTTTAAAAGTATTGTTGATAATACAAACAAAATATGGCACTACTATTAAAACAAGATTACTGCTATAACAAGAAACAAGAACATGAAACATGAAACAAGATAATATAAATGCAACTTATCTTACAATTTTTTAATATCTATGCCAACTGATAACTGTCAAACATCAACTGCGAAACTACAAAATACAAAAGTTATAGAAACTGAAAAGTTTTTTAATCTATCTATACATTCGTAGATTTTTAAAATTTTCGTAATTTGTAAATGTGTGGGAAATGAACTACGAAAACTGACAAATTACGAAGATTATGAAGTTTACAATAAACTGAAAAGTGAAATGAATCCCCCTATTATTATTATTGTAATAATTTTATGAAAATATGTGCATATTATAATAGTCACTTTTGCCGAAAACGCACGTACGAGTACTAACTTATATATTCATACACATTTATTTTCAAATCATTTTTATTTGCTCATTTTTTATATGTATATACTCGTAGTTATTTATATTATTTATAAAACACGAGCTTCAAAAATATCTTTCAATTTTTATTTAAAAGGTTCATATATAATGCGACACGAAGAAATAATAAAAATACCAAAACTATTTTATACATTATTAAGACATATTTACAATCCAGCCCATTCTTCAAAACATTTTATAAAACTATTCTCTTTTTCCGACCAGCCCAGATTGCATCAGCGTGCGATTGAGATTTGGTTGAATTTCTAATGTAACGATGGCGATATAGAAAATTATATTGAAAGCTAGCGTAAAAATACCAATTTTCTTATATCCTAACATGCGATAATCTACGCTGAATTGTGAATACTATCCTAATCTCGTACATACTACATAATCTGTAAATGTAATACTACATAATTGTAAATGACGCTTTATAAACAGAATATGGATTGTGTGTTTTAATGGATTCATCGCATTGTGCGGTTTATATTTTACACATTACAGTGTATTTGTTTTATATTTTTTTATTGTTCGTTAAATGAAAATACAAAGAAAAACACCACGAAATTATTTAAAAATCCACCTTCTTCAATCAAACAAATTTTAAAAATTAAAATATCAATACGTTCGTAACATCATATGTACATATTTGTAATCTGTGACACAAATATATAAATATAAGATTTTATTACTATTATCATCATCATTATTATCATGATCATCATCCTCAGTATCATAACCATTACCGCATTTCAGTTTATTTTATTTTTATTTTTATTTTTTCAAATTTACGTATATGTACGTAGATTAAAATGGATTGTAAATCTTTCATTTTTTAAGAAATCATAAAACACATCATATCATATACCTAATATTGATATTCATTCAACGAAGATATTCATAGATTTAGTTGAAGTATAAAGTATGGTAATGATCTTGCGTGATCGATTTACATACACATTTGTTTATCTATACCATTATATACTATAAATTGTATAAATGTATTAGTATCGCGGTTGATTTATGCATATATTTTCTATACTATATTGATCAAATTAGGCCCTAAATTGTACATTAAAATAGACTCTAAATTTCTTTTTTTTTAATTTAAATTTAAATTGATTTTTATTTTGTTGCCTTATTATGAGTATTTCTAATTTTATTTTCATTTTTGTTTTCATATTTTGAAAATTAATAATTTTAAAATTGATTAAGTAAATAAATGAATATGTAAATATTTACATTACGAGTAATAATACTTATTTATGCGTAATCTTGATATATTTATGTGCATATTATGTTGGTTTTGTTTTTGTTTTTTTTTTTTGTTCAAAATTCTGTGCCATTTATACTCGTGAATGAGTACTCGTTTGTTGTACAATTTATGTATTCAACATCATCATCTTCATCAACATCATGGAGGTGATGAGTTAATTTCATTTTCATAGTAAAAATGTAATATATGGAAGGTAATTACAGACTACATACATGGCAATTATAAATAAGTTTTGTTTGTTTATTATATACTACGATGTTTCAATTGTAAAATTGATTTTATGTAACAGGGTGGTGTAATAACTTTTTTATTTCCTCTTCAGATAATAAAAATTTTAGATAACTTTTTAAAATAATAATAAGTGAGAAAAATGATAGAGGAAATTTTTTTTAGTAAAGCAAAAATTTAAGAACGATTCAACCAAACATACTATGCAACAAAATTGTACTAAGTAGTTCCTAATCAACATTAAATTGTAAGTTCAAGTACAAGAACATGACAAAAAATAGCTAGCAAAAATCTCGTTTGAGCGATTAGGTATAAGGAGTCAGGTATATGGACTGTAATGACGAAGATGCTTTGACAACTGACTAGAATCTAGAAATAAAAACTTTTAAACGGAATTGGTCGCAATGCACATATCAAATAAAACAATTAAAACAAGCAAAGCAAGCGGGGCGTATATTGCACTTTCGTCAAAAGAGCTAAACATTTTTGTATATTTCGAGTTCGACATGGCCTAATCTAACCAATAATCTTTTAGCAGTAAATCTAAATTACAAACACATCTAAGGTAGATCATTACTGACACACTATACTTTAACCAATTGCACACCAATTTCTTATCTCAAGAACTCCAAAAGTTTGAAGTTTTAAATTTTCTAGTCTAACTGAACTGAAAATTGTATAATAAAATATCCTAGTCCCAGACATACTTTTATAATTGCAAAACAATTTGAAGAAATTTTTGTACAATTGATTGTACTACAAGTACAAGTACACATGAAAAGGATTCAACCGAAAAGATTTAAGTAATTTGTTAAAAGTGGGACACCTTGTTAAAATAAATGTGTAGTAAAATTTTGTATAAGTACATAAATACATGTAAAGAACAATTTCAAGAAAACAATTTAACATCTTAATAAAATAAATAGCATATATCAAAATAAATATATGATGATATATTCATTCAGATTTTTTACACTGATTGTACTACTTATAAACGTACTATGTATGTATATACACTTATTAAGGTATTAAAAATGTATAATTCATATAATGTGCACATATACGAATTAATACATTCAACCATAATTAATATATAAAATTCTCTTTATAATTTGTCTTTGTTGTATGTATAGATTTTTTTAGTTTTTGTTTCTGCTTTTTTTTTCTTCATTTTATTTTTTTATGAATGGGAGTGGTAAAAAATTATATACGTCGAACATTATATTCGTACATAGAATTTTTATTCAATTAGTTAAAATTTAAAATTCAACAACTCTGGATAATCTTTTGTATGTTGGTATTTTTTGTGTATGAGAGTTTATCGTCCTTGAGATAACTACTACCCCACTAATAGATGTGTATATTATATTTAATGAGTAAAATATGTACATGCAGTGGCGTATTTCCCAACTAAGTGCCCCTACACATCACTCGAAGGTAATACTCAATTACCCTTTCTGTTCAGAGTGTGTATATAGAGTAGAGGAACAAGTATTCAATGTTGCTAGTTGTTCTCCCGTATCTGTCATGTACATTATATTCGCATTCTATACTGAGAGAAAAAATCAACTTTTCCCCAACCATAAAAATACGAGTACACATCATGTGTGAAACACTACTCGTACTTTCGTAGCGTATACTACAAGTAACGCGATAGTCAATAAATCCTACTGTTCGAGAGAATGTATAAAGGGGAGGAGCAAGTACTAAATGTTTTTAGTTGATTGAGTGTTTGTTATGTGCAATATTCGTATTATACTGCAAGATAGAAAATCAACTTTTTCTAAAATACGAGTACACATGATGTATAGAATATTACTTGTACTCTATATTTTTACTCGCATCTCTATAATCATAATATATCTGCATATCAGTTTAATGAAAATTATAAATAAACAATAATCATAGACAGTTTTGTAACGAAACAAAAATCACAAAACTGAATCAATAAATCAATAAATCATAAATTTTTTATAAAATATTTATAGCTCTCTATACGAGTAATGTAACGAGTAGTAATGTACCTTCAAAAATATAAAAATTTAAGAGAATTTATTTTTTCTTGAGTAGTAATTTATCATAACATTTATAAACAAAGTGCTACATAAGCAAAGTAAGCATGTAAATATGTTTTTTTTTTTGTATGAAATGAATCAAAAATTTTCAAAAACAAAAATGTGAAGAAAAAAAAAATTCAATTAAAATAAAAAAAAAGTATGGCATGTGTGGGTTGTAAAAATTTATGTTGTTTTTTCATTTCATAACATCAAAATATATTTATATAGCATGAACATATTATTAAACACGAACACGAATTTATTATTGGATATGCATATATCACCATACATACATATGTGTACAGTACACATTTATGCACAAATTTTATGTTGTATAATCGTATCGGTATATCCATTCAACAGTGTTTTTAATTCAGTTTCATTTTTTTCTTTTATTCAAATTTATTAAAACAAAAAATGAAAAATTGTATAAAAAAAAAGATTTCTTGTACCACAGGTAAAGAAAAAAATATAAAAAACATAAAACTGATAAAACCACAAAAATTCATGATTATCGAAACAAAAAAAAAACGTTACGTTAAATGAATGTTAAGGGGATCAAGTTCAAGTTGAGACATCATCATCATCATCATCATGATCAACATCTCAACATCATCAACATTATTCATTCATTCTTCGATGTTCATACATTTTGTGTATAAAAACTTGGTGTATACTTATACATGCGATATACAATCAGTATATTACAGAAATTATGAAAAAACAATAAATAAGGTTAGGTTCGGTACCTAGTTATGTACACATACATACCTATATAAAAGGTAAATAAAGTACATGAAAATGATTTTAATCTTTGTGTATCTTTGCATATATCATATACCTACTATTTTTTAAAAAACAAAAATGTACACATATTAGTATGAGTAAGCGCATACATCTCTTTTGTTTTTCGAGTGCGCAAAAAGTTTAAACTGATTTGTATGCGCATATTTATGTACTCGTATACTTCTTGTACAATAATAAACCGTTTGTTTTTTGGCATTTTTTCGAAACATTATATTTTGGCAATTATTATTTTTGAATAACTGTCTTTTGATATATTTGACGCTGTACGGTGATTTTAAAAATCAAAAGAAAATCAAAACAAAACAGACAAAAAAAAATGATTTAAATAAAGGAAGAATGAAAAAGGTTCTAAGTATTTGAAGATTTTAAATTTTCAAGTAGAATGAGTATGCGCATGCACATACATATAATTTATTCTTAAAGTAAATTAACCTTTTATGTAACCTTAAATTATTATTAATCTTTTGTATGGTAAATTTGGTGCATATACGCATCATGTACGAGTGTAAATACAATATCTTAATGAGCAGTTTGAACAAAATATAACATGAATTATTGAATTACTTGGAAAAATTTTTACAATAAAAAAGAAATACATTTGAGTGTATGTTTATGCACTTAAGATTTCATGCGTGTGGAATCCTTAAATGGAAAATAAATGAATGAAACTTGCAAAAAACTGTACTTTAACGACAAGACAGATAATTATGAAGACTAAAGCTTACTTGAAATAAATGGAAAGAAGTACACATTTATTTTTTACTTCAATATGTAATAATAAATTCGTTAAAAATATGAAAGAATTTTCAACGCCTTCATCCATATATATATTTCATTTTAAATTCTACTTTAAGACCTATTGTGAATTTATTTTTTTATTGTTTTGAAGGAATTCATATGTGAATGAATTGAAAATTTATAAAATGATATTTATCCTTGGATAAATAATGATGATCCGTATTAAGATGATGATAACCTGACTTGATAAATAATAAAACGATATATGACTACGAGTATTTATGTTTTTCAATTCAATAATAATGAAATTAATTTTTCATGAGGCTATTATTCAAAATCAAATCATATAGAAATATCCAAAAATATGAAAAAAAAAACACGTAATATAAGATTTTTGCTTATTTTTGTCACAAAAAGTGAAAGTACATATGCTCATAAGTATGTAACTGCTACTATATTATTTGTAGCTGTTGGTATTTTTATAGAATTCCGAAAGTACTATTAATTTTTCTGTCAATATTAAAATGTAATAAATAATTCAAATTTTAATAAAGATTCGATAAAAAATGAGCGTAAATTTAAAAATAAAAAAAAAAATTCTTTTCACAACATTTTTTTTGAATTTTTAATTAGAAAATTGTAAAATTTATTTAAATATTATTCGTACCTCGTACATACGCGTTATGGCGTTATTCATTAAAAATTAGAAGCATATTATATTATAACATAACCTTTAATCACAGCTTTTCCGGAATGCAGTTTCAACTTTTCCCCAACAGAGAATATGAATTGTATTTTTTTCACAGTCAATTTCACACTTACTGCTGGAGCAGAATGTGTAGCTGTAGTTACGGCTGAAGTACGTAGCATAGCACGTAGTAATATTCTGAAGTGCTGCATGCGGTTGTAACAAACAGAATAATATACTGCTGACTATAATGTATGTAGCTGATTCAAAACTGTCAAATTGAGTGATCAATTAAGTGGTTCTCGGGTTTATTTTATTTTTCAAAAATTTGTTAAAGACTAGCAACAAGGCTTTGTACTTATGAAAAATTTCAATTGATTCTTCGCAGTAGTTTTTGGTTGGTGCTCTATCAAATTCAAATATGTACATAATGGAAAATGAAAAGCAGCATTTTCGGCATATTTTTATCCGGCAATTTTGATGTTGATTTGTTGCACCACCGCACGTTCTGGAAATTCAATTGACGTAGATAGAGGCCACAATAATGACATTATGCAAACCGGCGAATAACATAAGTCGTGAGATCTTTGAGAGATTAAATTTATCAAATTTGATCGAATTCAATAAAATATTTACTCACTCACTATGAGAAAATCGTGTTCCACTTTCATAAAAAAAAAAAAAAAAAAAAAAAAAAAAACGAAATTACTTTCCGAATAACCTCATGGCTACTCGAATCTAAAATAAAAATCATGAATTCTAATAAAAATTAACATATTTACGAGTACCATTATACACTTCAATTTAAAAAAAAATCAAATGTTAATTTTCAATATCAAAGTAATAAATCAATAATATACTATGTATAATCAAAAACATATTTAATCTAGTTTTTAAGACATTTCCATTCCAGTATCATATGCTATTAAATACATTATTAGGTGTATAATAGTAGCATAAAATCATATCACAAATAAACATCATAAATATAATCATAATTGATTTTACGTGGGTTTTGTTGCTAAAAGTTTAGCAACATTTTATTTACATTCTATATTCATGGAACGAAATGTCTATACAGTATCACTTCATTTTGTCATTATTTCCTTTCCTTTTTTATTGTAATTTCTCAAAAGTTTGCTAAAAATATTAATTTTAATATTATTTGTTTTCCAAAAATTATAGACAGACAGTAATTATTATTTAAAAGCATAATCAAAGACCTACACATAAGTAAAAGAATGCCTATGTATACAAATATTATTCTAGCAACTATAGCACCTACCAATTAACAATCTAAAAATGCCTATATACTGGTATATAAATTTCTGATTTCATCAATAACTGACCTTGTTACTATGGTTGATTACGGATTTATTGTAAATTTTTTGTAAAAGTGAATTACCTATACTATCTATATACGTAGTTTTCAATCGAAGGAAATGAAATTCTAAATGTACACGAACACATTGCTATAAAAACAATGAAAGCATCTTATTGATACAATCTTATTCTTAAAAATTACATACTTACATACATAACTATAAAAATTCAATTTGGAATGTATCACCCTCACGCATTTTCCATAAAGTTCACCTTCTCATTACAATTACATACGACTTTCCTAAAAGATTCTCTGTAAAAGGTTCTCAATTGCTCAATTTAATTTCCCATTTCAAACACAATATGCAATAATATGTATGTATTTCTATACCCATAAACAGTCCATAATTTAATTGCGTAATTTTCCGTAGGTACATATTTTTGTCTGTCTCGTGTGTTAATTATTATTAAAATAATTACCATTTAATGAATGCAATTAAAAATGATTCTAAAAATTACATTTTCGAATTTAAAAATTTAATTTTTGGATATTTTTATGACTACAACATTTAAGTATACTATACGTGGTACTATACACAGACACATCACACACCATACACCATACACCACCATATACCTTAAGATTTTCGTCTACATTCAATTCAAATTATCACATTAAATAAATATTAAGACCATCATAAAATTCATTTTAATGAAAATATAAAAAAAAAAAATTTTTTCTTTGGAAAGCAAACAAACAAACAGCAGATAAGAAGAGCATAAACGTAATTACAGACAAGCACAAGGGTATTTAAAAATTAAATAAAATTTAAGATTCGCTAGTACTACAGTACCTAAAATTTTTTTTTTCTATTTTTTGGCATTCAAATCCACATCCATGTATGCATGTAAATATGTTTGTACAATTAATGTATGCAAAAATATAATATTTGAGCGGAAAAAATATATTTTCTAATAGGTAATTAATTTTTTTATATGTATACGTATGAGTTTGCATGCATATATATGTATACACTTGAACATGCACGGCAATTATATTTTAAATTGAATATAAGGTGTGGGTATTATGTACATATAGGAACTCTGTATTTACAAAAAAAAAAGGAGAAAAAAAAATGTTTTTATGTTTAGACATAAAATTAAATTTCAAATCATAACAACACATTTTAAAGATTTATGTACCATTACGCATTCATTTATATGTTTGGCGATTGTATCTACATATTGTGATCATAGTTCATGTGAAAAAAATTAAGAAAATAAATTGCCAAAAATTAAAACAAAAAAACCGAAATGCATATAGTACACGGGTTGGATGATGGTAATGTACATGTATCTTCATTAATGTGTATATAAATGTATTTATATTTATAACATAGGCAATATAGGCATGTACGAGTATGTATATCACACAGTAAATCCATATCAAGGCTTAATAAATAAAACTTCTGTACATTGTTATTGGTTTGATGTGATTTTACACATCATGTATATTCGTATTTTCACTGTTGAGAAAAAGATGATATTTTCTCTCTCAGCATATATAGATGTGAATTGAATATTGTATATGACAGATACGGGAGAAAAACTAGCAACATTGAATACTTGCTTCTCTACTCTTTGCACATTCTGGACAGAAGGGGTAATTGACCTATGGCATATGCTGTGCTGCTACGAGTAGTATTTTCAATAAATTTTCCTTTATACTTGCTCCTTCTTCTCTATTCTTTACGATAGTGCGAGGAGTATTTACATTTACACATCATGTGTACTCGTAGTCGTTCATCATTGGAACATTGTACATAACAAACACCGAAAATAAACAAACAACATTTAATACTTGCCTTGCCCCTCTTCTCTATATACATACTCTGAACAGAGGAAATCATTTACTATTCTGTTGCAAAACCTTAGTATGTATACGCTACGATAGTACGATACGAATAGTATAGGTATTTCACACATAATGTGTACTCATTTTTTAATTTTAATTTTGAAACTTCGAATGATTCCTGGGGACAGTTAATCGGGAAAACCATAACTGATGGTCAATCTGTCTATATTGATTTGATTTATATGTGATTGCATATACACGAAAAAGTAGGTATGTCCGAGTTTGTAAATATTTGGTTGTATATACGTATATAGAAAAATATGATCGAGAAGATCGGATTTTCTTCTTTTATTTTTGATTGAAATTTTTAAAGAAACATTTTTGTCTCAATTACATATTTTTTCTATTATACATAACTTTGATTTGTATATTGCAACACTTTACATATTTATTTTAACTTTCATATACACATATGTATGTATGTAATGTATGTAAAAGTGTGATAGTTTGTATATTTTTTCTTAAAACATATCCATACAACAAAAAAAAAAAGAACACACATTTTTATTCGATTAAATATATTATTTAAGATGAATGTAAGGTCAGTGATTTTTATTTAATGAAAATATCATATGTCCATTATGTCCAAATTGAAATAGTGTCTGTTCATTTCATACATACATATGTAATATGTGGCTCATATGGTCATCATACTAAAAACAATAAATTATATCGGTTATATTTTCTGTTGTTGCACATACATATTACATACATATTATCCACTCATATAGCACATACATTATGATATATAGCTTACATGTATATAGTACATATATATAGTCATATCTATGGTTCATATTTAATTTCTTTGAATAAATGAAATAAAAGTGGTTTGTCAACTTATAAAAAATATACACACATACGTGATGTACAAAAACTATATAAAAATGATAGAGTCGCAATTTAATTTTGAATTAAAGAAGTTGATTATTGCAAAATATACCGCATATACATAAATTATCAATAAAAAAAACACTACACATTATATAACATGAACGCATCATTTTGAATAATTTTGAGCTAAAAAACTTACATGATCGTATATACCTACATACATATATCTTTCATATCTCGTATATGTATATCTAAATTGATGATTGCATATCGTACTGTGTATCTAGTAAATGAAAATTTTTGATATTTTGAGTCCATCAATAATTTTCGGTACGGTTTTTTCTTTTTTTTTTTTCTTTATAGAAAGAAAATATACATATTTTCAATATTTAAATTTAAATATTTTTATCTTTTATCTGATGCTGTATATCGTTTACATTAAACGTTGATAATTAATTTTTTTTCTTCAACAATAACATACGTATAAGGTGCTAAACTTATTTGACCACTTTGTACATATATAGATTTAAAAACAATAAAATTTTTTATGAATTAATTTTATGAATATTCATAAAGTAAAGGAAATTACATAATTATACGACCAAATTATATACAGAAGATTAAACATGTAGATACTCGTATTCAAGCTCGTATGTAGATACACACATGGACATACATATGTAAAATATATAATGTAAATTTAATAACAATTATTAAGAAATTATAATCGAATAAAATTAAAAAATAAATTCAAATGCACGAGCACGAGGCTAAATTCTGAATTTTTGAATTGTATGCTAACCGCTAAACGAACAATCGGATTAAGTAAACTTGCTCAATATTATTACAAAAATAAAATGTAATGAAAAGATCTAATCTACTGCTATAACATATAGGTACATAATGTTCAGAATCCCGTGAAAATGATGAACGGTGAAGTCGGGTATAACGATGAGCTGTATGAAATACCGGTAATAACTGACGTAGTATCGAGTATTAAGGTAGCAAGGGGCTAAGGTAGTTCGGTCATATGGAAAGAAAAGAAGAAAATTATACGGAAAAACTTGTGTGTGTTTAATCAAAGACCGAAAGCTAAAAGAAACATTGATTGGGGCTTCCTAAAAAAATATATGTAAATGCTATCGAATAAGAGGATGTGAAAAAGATCGGGATAAGAAACTGGAGAGCGAGCACTGCCCAAGGATAGAACAGAATGGAGGCGGTCATTGGAGAAAGTCTCATGACCAATAAAAGGCTGCAGAACTAACATTGGTGATGAATGTCCACATTCTTTGCAACTTAAAACTGAAACTGGCTAAATAAAAAAAAAACATTGAAATATTAATAATATTTTTTTTCTGATATTCTTCTCAAATTCTATCATCTTCTTCTTCTTCTGCATGCTCGTTATCCCATTTAATTTTATTTGGAGTCTGCCCTCCTATAATAATCCTTAGCTTCCACATAACATCTATCCTGTCCTGTGTTATGTCATCTCGAAGTTCTACTTTTGCTTCATATTTTTCTTAATTTATTATTCCCCAACCATATGAGGTTATATTGGTCTTTCAAGTTTCAACATTTCATCATGGCCATCAGTCACCATCTTTTCAAATTCTATATAAATGTACCTTATTATATGCATATGCATACATCCTCATATTCGTATACCGTAATGACGTATAACTTCGTGTATAACCGCTTTATAAATATATATATATAGATTCATTAAAACTAGTGCTAAAACTGCCAATCGCCAAAAACTGTATATACTCGTACATATAGTAATTTAAATTATGATGATGAACCTGATCTATGAATGTATTCCTTTTGTATTCGGAAATGTTAATTTATTCATTTTTTTTTTTTAAATAAATGCAAAAATATGCAAAACAAAAAATGATAAAAAACAAAACATTAAATAATTCTTCAATGTTTGCTTTTGTGTGTGTGTGTGTGTAGAAGAAAAGAAAAGCCATAAAAATAACTGTCAAGAAATGATTAAAATGAACATGTGGAGGAGTCACTACTAAATATGATGAATACACAAATATGTGACGTATACACATGTAAAACATATCATCAATAGCAATTTAATTTAAAATTTTCTAACAAACGATATTTTATAAAAATTAATTTGGAAAAAAAAAATAATTAAGTATACAAAAGCATTTCAGTGATTTATACATATGTATGTATGTAAGTATCATACATGCTTGCGTGTATAATTAACTGAAGAACATAATATTATGTACATATGTATGTACTTTTGATAACAAAAAAAATATTTGAATTTAATTTACATCTCATCGCATACATATCATCATTTTCAAATATTGGAGTTGTTTTTCTTTTTTTCATACAAATTGAATTCAATTTTTTTTTTGATAAATACGGAAGTGTAATCAAAATGCATGCTCTCCACTCCATATTTGAAAATGTCTAAAATTTATTGTCACAATGCATCATATGCATCAGTCTGGTATCGATACAAAATTCAGCATTTGGGTTTTATTCTTTGACTTATGCCTATTTAAGTTTATTATTTATAAATTCATTAATTTTCTATAATTGCACACTTATACAATTTTTATAAAATTCACATGATACATATGGAAGTAATTACAAGAATTTAGGCTAGGTATCTACAGCAACGCACGTCCAGTAGACTAATGAAATAATATGCTATGATCGAATACCATGATCTAAAGAAAAATGCTATAAAAATATTAAAATAACTATGAGAATTGTTGTGATCTAAATCAATGAAATACATCAAAAATACCAACTCAACATAAACACTCAATTTGATATTATCAAGATCGTTGTACAAACATCTCAATCACCCTACACAATTTTAAAATTTTTTTAAATTTTATTTACTAGCCGAAGACTCAGACCACTTTATGTAATAATAGCTCACTCTAGTATCAATTTTTCAAATTAATAAGAAAGCTTTCCGTTTTACCATTTTCGTTATTTTGAAATATTTTAAACTTTATTCAGCTATTCCATGCAATTGAAATAGCTGAATAATTTTTTAAAATTGTTTAAAATTAATAATTAAATATCTGATAAAAATCAACCAGATCAACTTTTATCATTTCAAAAATTCTCTTAAAAACATTGATTCTTTATCACCTGATAATTAGCATAATTTCAAATTAAAACAAATTTTAAATAACAACTAGTAGTAGTAGTAGTAGTAGTAGCACTTAGTCGTATTACAAGAACAAAAAGAAAGAAAAAAATATTGATGAATGATATATGATATACATTTTTTATCTGATACATTAGCAATATGGGCAGGTATAAAATAATACGATAGGGATAGATACGATCAACCTCTGTACATATATGACATACATATATTAATTGATAATCTCATTCTCATATTATTCGCAAGTTAGGCTTTGAAAGCCCTAATCTTCTCTAATCTCCATTATAATCTAAATCCTATTATATGATGATACAATCGAGAAAAGCTGTTGATTTTCTTAATGATTTCGAGGTGATTTTTTTTTATTTTCTCACTTTTTTTTGTATACAAATCTTTAAAGATATGATGATATATGATTATAAAAAGATTAAAATATAAATTTTGACTTTTGAATATTGGTATGTTAGTCAACAAAGAAAACTGACAAATAATTTTAGAAGAGAGTTATTTACATATTTATTTATTTTTTTCAAATGTAAACATAACGCCCACCTTATTTACAAATCTCTGTAATCTAGTGATCTGTTATAGACACAAATTGCGGGCTAAATGTGTACTATAATTTACATTTATATTAAACTATTAGTAATTTATTATTTATTTTTTTGAAATTTTGTAATTTTACACACAAAAATGCTAATGGATTCATTATAAAATTTTCAAAATAAAATGTACGCATTTTATAGATACGAATACGAGTACGAGTACATAATAAATATGCCAAAAAAAAAAAAATAATAAGAAATAAAAATCACATAAGATAAACGAAATGAATTATGGAACAAGTTCAACCTGAATATGAACAAAAAAAAAAAAAAGACGTAAAATATTTTAACCACAATTTATTGTATAATTTTCAAGTGTGATAATTCTGTATAACAGCAAAACACAAATAAAAGATTTACTGTGAATTTATATTTTGATTACTTAAATTAAATTTTTTATCTTTTTAAATTTAATTTATCGAGAAGATTTATTGAAAAATATTCAAATATCGATATAAGGACATTTCACATTATAAATAAATAGAGAACCGCGATCATGGCAAAATCGAACAGTTTCAGTTTAGATGCTATATACTGATTTTTGAAAGTTAATTTTAAATTATAAAAACCATCCATACATTATACCAGCATTCGTTCATCGTAAGCATTCTGTTCCGATGAATATCAACTTTTTTTCGACATTTAAAATCAATTCAAGATTTATTGCAGAAAATTTTAAAAATTCAAAAAAAAGAATTGGGGAAAATGAAAAGTGAATTAAATCCCAAAAGGTTTAAATCGCATCAAAATCTTGTAGGATACTCAAAATTGAATCCTGATCATTTTAAATAATATTCGTTTATATGTAGTACACAAAATGTTGTTGAATAAATTTTAGGATTTCGATCATTTTTAGGCATAATTCATGCAATCTGTCATTAAATTATCTAAGGCCAGGCAACTCGGTATATTATTTTGTCTTGTCTTTAAAATTATCATATATAGTCTTCCAAATTGGTATGTAAAATTCAAAATGAAAAATAAGAATGCATATTGTACGTTAAATTTGAATATTTTGCCTTAAAAATTCTTCTTCTTTAATAGCACTATGCAGCTCTAAATGAATCAGAGATTTCACCGAAGTGATTTTTAGACTTATCACTACCATGTGCGCATGTACAGTTTAAAGTAAATTGCAAACCACTGACTTTTGCTAATAGAAAAGAAAAAAACTCATTTTTCCATTATAGAGTAGTAGCATGTAGTAGGGCGTAGGGCTTAAACTGACCCATTATCAGAATGATGTAATGCTCTAATAATTTTTTGTGCTACATATTTTCAGCATTTTTAAGATATTTTTCCCGCAAGTAGCTGAAGCTGAAGCTGATACTCATTCAAAGCTGAGTGAGCTTGAGAAGGTAATAATGAAAGTTAAAAATTGGCAATGAATAATGAAAAACTTATTGATAATGTAATTATCAAGCCTGCATACTTTCGAGATCAGTACCAGTACCAGTAGCCACTATCACTTTCGCCACTGAACTCCCATGTACCTATAGATAAATGTATCTTAAAAATTCTCATAGCATACAATTAGTAGGCTTTTCCAATTTTGATAAAAATTCAAAATTTATCAAGTGGTACATATTTTTAATTTAAGATTACAAAACTCATGCATACATTTAAATTTAGGTACATATAACATGTATATGGATAAAAATGATGTGTAAAATTGAAATACTACAGTATGATGTATAACTAAATAAATATTTTGATAAAACACATAAATTTATAACTTCTCATTTTATATGAGTACCTTACCTATACATAAAACAAAAGAATAATAAAAAGAAAAACAACGATTTGATCAACAAAAACAAAAAAGAAGACAACAAAAATAATAAAATGTGGAGAAAAAAAATTTTTTTTTTCGAAAAAACAATATGTAAATGATTTTTTTGAAATGATTAATTAACTACATGCTGAATTAAAAAATTTTAACGTTGTGTCAAAATACATAATTAAATCACAACAAGGAAAAAAAAATATTTTAATTTAGTTAGTTTATTATTGATATATTTTTTTTTGTTCGAATGTAAATTAGAAGTTGTAAATAATTATAATATTATCAGATTATTTGATTATACTGCTTGTATTATAATGTAGAAAAAATGTTACAAATTGATGATTTATCACCTGAAGAAATGAATAAATAAATCTGAATACGTATAACTGAATACTTTGAGTAAATATTAGCAATATATGAACGGCAGTCGGCACTGTCGGCAATTGGAAGTGACAATATTATTTTGACATAACCTATTGCTGTGTATTGGGGGATGGGGATCATATTAGGTGCTTTCGATTTGCCAATTTCAAGTACTTGCGAGTAGAAAAGGTAAATGTCTGTGATAAACCATCTACTCGCAGCTACTCATGAAAAATTTTTCAAGTAGCTGCAAGTAGATGAAAGCAGTTACGAATAATTTTTGTGCCATTCGTTTTAACAATTTATCCTAGACACATTTTAGTACTCGCAAGTACTTGAAATTACCAAATCGAAAACACCAATTATCAAAGCAATATTCATTTAAAAAATATATGAACATAAATCCTTATGATATTTTCTAAAAATTGCATGCGTAAAAATGAATTTGATTTCCAATTTGAATTTACAACTCGACTTCAGGTACATAACATGTTAAAATCAAGTACCCGAAGCAAGTAATTTTAGTGAGCACATGAAGCAGTTTTGCAGAATTTTTAAATGAATTCAACTAAAGTCCTTCAAATACATTTTCAAGTACTCTAATTGAAGTATTGAGCAACTGTGCTCGGTGGTACTTAAAATTGCTAAATCGAAAGCAGCTAATGAGAGAAGTTGCAAATAATTGATAAAATAGATTTGATAATTTAGAAATTTTAACTGTTCCAAAAATATCATACTTTTCAAATTGAGATTTGCTTTTAAATATAAAATTTTTTTAAAAAAAAGTCAAAAACAATAATTTAAATCAATGATGTTTTCTGTAATGAATTAAGTAAATTATTAACATTTTTCGTTTATTATACGCGTACGTTTAATTTCTAAAAAAAAAAAAAAAAAATACACAACTAGAAAATCAAATGAAATTTTCATTACTTAATTCAAACAAAAACTTAGTAAAATGTGTGGCAATATATGAGTAGCGTAATAATAATTTTTTTTTTTTTTCAAAAAATGTTTTTGTTTAATTTTTTTTTATTTTTTTCAAAATTCAAAAATTCGTGTGTCATATTAAGAAATTATATAATCTATTAATTTATTGACCAGATTGACAACAACATTATATTATATGAACGAAAATATACATAAACGATACACGATACAAGGAAAGCAAATTAGAATTGAATTGAAAAAATAATGAAGATCTGTTGTATGAGTATTATTAAAGATTATATTCCCATACATATATGTACATATGTATAATAATAATGATAATTACTGATGTCGCAATATTTTCAATATTTTATTAAATTACAATTTTCATTCATTTATATTATATTAATTTATTTCATAGATTCTTATGTATGTATTTTTTTTTGTTTTTTTTTAAATAAAATACATATTTATGAATATAGATTTATAAAATGTGTAGTAACTTTTTTCATGATCATGAAATTTAAATATTTTTGTTTCAAATTATTTTTATTTTAATGGAAAAAGAAAAGATAAATTAATACTTATTTTCAATTTAAAAAAAAATTTTTTTTTTGTTTTCAAAGTGACAAAAAAACAAAAATAAAATTAGTTTTAAAAAAAAAAAATAGACGATCTTTATGCGTATGATTTTTATGAAAATTCGTCTCAATTAAATTCCTTTATTTAACTGAATTAATCGTTCAAAAATAGACATGATTCAATCTATACTTACTATGTGTTCGGAAAGAGTATTCAATAAAATCATCTAGAATTTTATTGAATTTTTAAAAATACGATCTTAAATTTATTAATTTCATAACACCTAACTAACTATATCTATATACATCTTAGATACGTTCTCATAAAATGCCAAAAAGATACATGAATCTGTATATGGATGCAAAATTATTTTCGGTACAATTTTGTGCTCTAAAATCAACAATATAATGAATACAGAAGTTTTGCATGCTCTTTACATTCATCATCAACATTATTGTTTGTATCAAACAAAATACAGATATATAAATATTTTCCAAAAATGTTTATCCAATCAGTCAGTAATCTTCATGACTTAAGTGTTGGGCATTAAACAAAATGCATGAACAGAAACTCATTGTTAAAACGAAATGCGTATGCTATAAGATGGTCATGCGTAATGTAACATTGAAAGTTAAAATAAGAAACGATCACATCAGAGAGAGAGAGAGAGAGAGAGACAATTTGAAGATAGCAAGCAACGATAACCAAAACGATTATTGAGAGAAAAAAAAAGACTACAATGAAATTGGCACATAAAACGAAGACCGCAAGATCACATAATAAATAAAGCTGGCTTGGTACAACTCTGATTGACGCTGCTAAAGAAACAGAACTTAGAAGATACGACAGCACATGATATAAAGTGTTGGAGACTTAGGACAAGAAGAGCAGACCCGTGATAATAAATGGGTGGGATAAAGTGCCAGGAAAGAAGTAATCTTCATTCTTCATTGCTGTTGTGTTCGTGACTGCTTTAGAATATTTCAATTTCGTTTATAAAATTCAAAAAAAATAATATCATTTAAATCTTGTAAATAAAATTAACTGCCATTTCAAATTATTTCACACTTAAATTCATATTTATGTAAATAAATAAATTAAAACAAAAAAAAAAATGATTAAATAAAAATAAAAAAATTAAAATTGTAGAATAAAATATGAAAATTGTGAGTGGTGAGTGCGTATGTATAAAGATCGAATAGATAGATAGATAGATAGAGTACGAGTATATGTGAATATGGACAAACGACGAGTATATAGTACGTATTTATATTCATATGATGTAACATTTAATTAAAACATTAATTTTAGAAATTAATAAATTTGACTGTTATAATTATAGTCGGCTAATTAAATAAACATTAAAGATTTTATCACAGATTCAGTTATTTGTTTTTTTGCTTTTTGAAAATTTAAATTTTGTAAACAAAGTAGATCGATTATACCACAAACAATCAACATACATTCAACATGTTGATTGTTTGTGATTATACATATGTATACGATGAATACGAGTATTTGAATTGATAGACAACATTTTTTTTTACCATTTATTTCAATTAAAAAACGAATATAGATTACAGAGAGCTATAATTATAGATATAAAAGAAAAAAAAAAACATAATTTTTAGAAATAAAAATATTTTTTAATTAATTAACAGAATCCAAATTAATGAACTTGAAAAAATTTTTAGTGATCTTTATAAAATGTACGTTATATCGCCTAAACTTTTGTTTTTTGTTTATAGTTCATGGTAAATTGTTTTGATTTATAGATTAAAGAATATGAGTACGTAATAGCTAATAGGATACAGAGTATTATATGTTGAGAAATGAACGTTATTTTGAGTTCTCAGACATTCGACAAATTTGATCAATATATTATGTATATGTAGTATAGCTGGATATGCTGATCATGAGATCACTTCTGTGAAAGCCCTGATTTACTTAGAACTGTAGTGCTATGGTCTTCCATAGAAGATTATGCTGATCATACAGATGATATACAACATCACCTAAATCACCTTTTATATTAAACGAAAATAAAGAAATTTTTGACATAAAAGATATTATACCACTTGTTATTTTATCATTAAAAAAATCAATCATTTTCGTATACATAAATACATTCATCTGATAGGTTCTGAGTACGAGTACGAGTATACATATTCGAGACACCGTATCATTTAAAGATCAACGTATTTTTTTTTTTTTTTAAATATCACTTGACTTGAATCTCAGATTATTATCACAATACGATCATCATCATCATCATTATCATTGTTGTTATTGTTTGCACACCATACTCTTATTAATCTTACAATACTTGTATCTGTATGTATTGTGTATTACCATACATGTGTGTATTCGAATTGATTAAATATTCAAAATTAATCAAATAAATTTAAATTTAACTTTTTGTTTTTATAATCAAGAGAAAAAAAATAGTTATAATACTACAAATCGGTTGGTTTTTATCAGTTTTTCTTTCTTATATTATTTTATTTTTTTTACGCGGTAAGCCGATAAATTGGTAGGTTTTCTTTTTTCAATTTTTTTTTTTTTTCATAAAAAAAATAAGCAAAACAAAATATTAATTTGGAAAAAAAAAATAGAAAAAAAAAAACAAAACAAAAACAGAAACAAAAGCAAATTATGTCTTGTGGTATATACGTGGTAAACTCGTATGTATATAGTTAAGTATTTGATTTTTATGAAATTTTATAAAATGAAAATGAAAATTGAAAGACAAACCAGGTCTAAAAAGATTTTAATCTTTCATTAATTTTTTTGAATAAGATAAAAAGAAAATATATATAAACGATTATCCGCATAATAAAATTATAATAAATCTTTTGAATAAAGTTAAAAAAACAAGTTTATAATGAAAATGCCTACCATGCCTACTACACATTTTATAAAACGATAAACCGACTACGTTATTTATGGACTCATGATTGAGTGAATAGATAGATAAAGAGGAAATGTGTGAACACATTATAATAAATATTATCACACTATGCTATGTATTTATTTATTTTTTAATTGAAAAATATTAAACAGAAAATGAACCAAGAAAAATATATTTTTTTTTGTTTTGTTTTTAGAAAATTTACATAGAGTTATACGAAGAATAAGAAAATATTTTATTTTGTTTTTCAACAGACAAAAAAAAATTAAGAAACATTTTATAGCTATAATTTTCCAACTCTAATTACTCTAAAGTTTACTTAGCTTTGAATAGGTACCAGCATCTTGGGAAAGAAGACATAGAAATATTGACAAATGTAGTCTACTTGACAACAAGTAACTCAAAAATTATTAGGAGAGATCATTATACATAATTCTGATAATAGATTAGTCTAAGCCCTATCCTATTATGTAAAAGAATTTGATCTTCTACTAGCAACTCAGTGGTTCACAATCCACCCATGCTAAATTGTATAGGCGCACATACATGATAGACTAATAATTCCACAAAGAGCCCTGGCTTACCAAGAGCTGTCTGTAGTGCTATTGATGATAATGATACGAATACAATGCGATGCGTTCGGTAATGTCAATTGTACGTCAGATGACAAAAATCAAAAATTCGGTAATGCATATTGCAAAGATCATGAGTGTGCAGTAAAATCAATAGAATCAAATTTTAGATAAAAACCATGCAAATAATATAGATGACAAGTGTATTTCGACATTTGTCAAATCAGTCATTCAATCCATCCAATTATTGATAAAATTTTCGACATTACCGAAAGCATGGATGTACGTACGATCGATGTATATTTAACTGCTAATATCATGTTCGAAATATGATAATAATCGTAATTTATTTAACATCTCAATATTATGCGCATGTGTAAATTATTCAAAATGTACGTTACAATATAAGATTTTCATTATAAAATCAGAGTATAATGTAAAAATTCAAGTTTTTCCAAAAAAACTAAATTTTTAATAAATAATTTTCGTCTACTTTTTTAAATGATATGATGATCTTCATTATCATGATCATTGATCAACCATGTATTATAACCTTCAATAAATCTATCTATATAATTTCGATTTAATAAAATTTAAATATTACTCTAAACTAAACAACAAACTTACTTACGAATAATAATTTTTGAATTTGTTTTCCTTTTCGAGAAAAAAATACATACTCGTATATGTAAATAAAGAATAATTTTTTAAATCAGTTAAAAATATACTCGTTCATGTGTGTATGTGTACTCGAATGAATGGTTTGTATATAAAACTACTTATTTTTGTGCTACATAATTTAAAATACACGAGAAATTTAATAAAAATATTTACGTATAAACATAAAACATAATAAACATAAAAGAAAACAAAATTTTCAAAAAAATAAAAATAAATGTGTTCACATCCACACACACATACACATATACATATACATGCATTTGTTATACCAGCCAGATCAAAAACATATTAATGAAATTACTAAAAATTATCAAAATCATTTATAATGTCATATACTTATTTAAAAGTTTTATATAATTTTTTCAAACATTTTTTTTTCTGTTTTTAATATTGAATATCGATCTTATACTATACCTTATACAAAGACATGTCACTATGTGTGTATATGTATAGTTTTTCCTCTACAAAAAAAAATATTTAACGAAACTTAGGGGAAATTATACAATTTTTAATGTTTTCGTTAATGTTTCAATTTACCTATTTGTTTATTTTTCATTTTGTATATGAAAATATCTTGTATCTTGTATGTCAATTCGATGTACATTATTTTGTTCTACATACAAATATACAAAAAGAATGATAGTATACATATAAATGATAGCAATGCCTATCTACATACTTGATTTTTTATGAGAAAAAATACATTATTATTGTTCATATTTTAAGACACTCATAACAAACTCTACTACGGTTACGCAGTAACGATCGTAGCATTTCACAAAAAAGTATAAAATAACGTTGTTTGAATTTATTTTGTTTAAATATCGAATGTGATATCATTAGAACAGGATCAAATTTTATATAGTATAGCTATACGGTGTGTGTGTATAGATAAAATTGTTTATTGAAACATTAAATTAGATAAATAAATAAATTTTTATATTTTTGATAGATATATCCTTAGTGAGAAATTTTGAATTTTGATTTAAAAAAAAAAATCAATTGGAATTAATTCATTCAAAATGAAATACGCTGTAAGGGTTTTTTTTTCTGTTTAAAAATAAAGTTCAAAATTTGAATTCTTTTTTTTTTTTTTGAAAATTTTTTTAAGTGCTTGTACTAAAATTCAAAAAAAAAAAAAATTTTTTTTTTTTTTTTTTACAATTTTGTGTTTTTAAATAAATTAAAGTTAGTTAATTTTATTTTTATGTACATTATAACAGATTGTAATTGGTTTAATCGCATTAATTGGTAACGTATACGGTCTCGCTAAATTAAATCCACCAAGTGATGAAATACCAATTATAAGACAAAGTTCTGAAATACATCCTGACGGTTCATATGGTTATGAATATGAAACTGGTAATGGTATATCTGTATCAGAGAATGGTGTTGGTGGACAATATGCAAAAGGTTCTGTAGATTGGACAGCACCAGATGGTACACAAGTATTCTTTCAATATACAGCTGATGAGAATGGTTATCAACCGACTGGATCACATATACCACAAATACCACCATTAATTGCAAGAGCATTAGAATGGATAAAAGCACATCCAAATCCAGATTATCAGTAATAAAAATCAGTGATGTCTACTTGTTTTTTAGTAGTGTATATCTATATCGTATAATATGTTCTAGTCTATAAGTTTTTTTATGTAAAATTCTCAATATAAAGTTTTAAAAAAAATTTGCTTTTAAAAAATTCATTCAAAAGCTAAAAGTATTCTAAATTTATTTTGATTTTTATTTAGTTTTTTTTTTTTTCTGTTTGTTTTCAATTAAATTAAAATGAAATCAAATTAATTGTTGTTTTGATTCAATTCAAATTTTTGTAGTATAAATACGGTAGATTATAGTTAGAGTCCGAAAGCCGAATCAATGATAATTTGTGGAGAATGATCATTAATTTATGCATTTGCTGTCTGTCACCCCAAATTAAGTTCTTAAAATGATCAATTACATCTTCATTCTAACTTCATTGAAAGTAAGTTCGAATGAAGTTCGAAGGAAGTTTCTTCATTCAGTGACGAATGAAGATTGGGAAATGGAAAGTTTCAGTTGTTGGAAAAAAAAAACATGACAACAAAAACCACGATATAAAAACTAAAAATATCTATGTGTCCTGTGTCAGGGATTTTTTTGAATTATCATCATTCACTCACACAAATGAAGACTGGAAGAATGATAATTTGATTCACTTTTGTCTGTCTACAATATAACTCCAATTTTTCAAATTTATTTATCTATAGATTCCAATATCCAATCAAGCAAAGTAAGCAAGGCGTACATTGTATCTTTGCCATTATACTTTCATTCTTATAACCATTTAAATTATGCAAATTTTTTTTATTGCCTCAATAAAAATAATGAAAAAAAAACTACTTCAAATAAAAAATTTTCAATGACTTTTATGATGAATATCTCTACTAAAGGAGAAACAAAAATTTTCCAAAAAAAAGTACAAAGGAAGGATATACAAATTCGATTACAAAAAAAATTTAAATAATCTGTTGCGATATTTAAAAATATAATAAATAATAAAAATGAAAAAGTAAAATTTAATTATCAATTCCTGATCTGATTTTCTTTTACCGCGCTGATCTTTTAAATTCTTAGGAACTGATTTATTTTGAATTTTTTTTTTAAAACTTTTTTTATAGAATTTATTCATTCACTTGATCGTTTCATGCTGATTAATGAATAATTTATAAAATCATCTGTGGTATAGTAATTAAAATTTTAAAATTTTGTTTTGCATAATACGAAATACAAATATTCTTAAAAGTTGAATTGGAAACATTGAAAAAAAAAATAATAATAAGGAATTACATAATATATCATCTTAAATTTAAAATGCAAATACATTCACAGACAACATGCATCATCACTCATTAAAACATGTATATTTGAAATAAAAATATATAATAAAATTAGCTGCAAATATTATCCGCTTCACTGGGTATTTTTAGTCATGAATTTAGTTGCTGATATCTAAGGCTTTGGATATTTAATAAATCCATCTATTTCTATTATCTAATAACCTTTTATTTAAAGAAATTATGACAAATGCCATATCAGCTTTAGATGATCACTTTCAAAACAATATACCAATGGCGTACTAGTCTTATACCATTACATTGCATGTCAACCTTAGTTGACCACTTTAGAGACCCCCATATCTTCCACACCCCTTACTGGTGGAACAGAATATGTATAGTTACGGATGAAGCATGCAACAAAGTTTGAAATCATATAAAATTAATGTTTAAAAACAGAGTGTGCAGCTACCGCCAAAGTTGTAGTCATTCATAGCTGCTGCTAGTCTTTAACACAAAACCACCATAATTCATAAGAAAAGAAATAAATATTTTCTGTATACATATCTTTCACTTTATATCGTTTTCCTTGTTCTGCTTCTCCTTACTTATATTTCATTTAAAAAAGAAATAATCCAATTATGTAACACAATTATGTTTTGTTTGTTTAAAATAAATACAATTCTGTAAAAAACAAAAATGTTTTAAAGAAAAATTATTTTAATTAAAAATGAAATTAAAATGTATTTCAGAAAAATACAAAAAAAAAAAAAAAACAAATATGATGATAATATAATGATAAAAAGGATAAGGGATATTTAAAGATACAGATAAAAATTGGGAATAAACATTCATATGTATGTATGTATGTGCAATGGAATTAAAAATACAATTTGTTTTATATTTTTTTTAAGAAAATAATTATTCGTTTTTATTGTGCCTAACACCAATTTGTTTTTTATTCCTTCATTTCCTTTTATTTTATTATTATTTTTTAATTTTCTTTCTTTTTTCTTTTTTCATATCCTTATAATCACATAATCATATAAATTTATTTGCTGTATATACAAAATTACAAAAATATATCAAAACAAAATTAATTTACAATCATTTATTTTTTTTTTTTTTGTTTAATAAAGTTAAATTTCTATACATATTTAGATTCCTTTGGAAACAGACCTTGCATATTATAAGACCATAACTTAACTCAGATCATATTTTATAATCATTCACACATTTTTTTTATCATTAATTTTTCCAAATTGGTTTTCTCTTTTCAATAAAACTTTTTACACCTTCTATACCATCATCCATTTCTAAATTACGTATCATTATCTAAACAATAAATGATAAGAAAAATATTGTTTTGTTTTTTTTTTTTCATTTTCATTTTCTCTCTATTCAATATTATGTAAATGATTTCATAATTTTTACGTTTTCACTTTTTATACTTACATCTTCTCCCATTTTATATGCATCTTCAATACCATAACACATTTGTTTATAATAGAATTCTTTACCAAGTTGTATAACAGAACGACTTTTTGTTGTTATATTATCACAGATTATATTAATTTCATCATCTAATTTATCATTTGATACAACTTTACTGACTAGACCTTCATTCATACAAAAACAAAATATAAAATAAATAAAAAATGAGTAACAAAAATAATTGTGTAACAAAATAATTATTAAAACATTTTAGCATTAAAACCTGATATATATGCTTCCTGTGCAGTAATTGGTAATCCAGTAAATAACATATAAGATGATTTCATACGTGGCATTGTCCTTGATATTGCTATACCCGGTGTCGAACAGAATACCCCAAAATTTGCACTAAATATTTTCATTTTTTATAATTTAAAAATTTCTGAATTATTATGATTTTTTGTTTCTAATTTCATAAATTTGAAAATTTAAATTTTTCGGTAGTATATCATGTAGCACTAACAAAAACTAAAACACAGAAGATCATCTAATTTGGAAATTAAAATGGACCAGATATGACTGAAGAACGACTTTTATGATTTTCTTTTTCATATCACAAAAAAATTTTTATAATAATTTCTCTAATACATAATTTGAACAAAATATTTGTATATGAATAAAAAATAAATAAATTTTTATTATGGAACAAGGGCTCGAATACATTTCTTTGGATAACATTTTATCAGTATTAGCGTCTAGCTTTCAACAATTCATCTAATTGTCGTATCAAATCTTCTGCAGTGTCATCAGAAGTTTCAATATTTTCTAGTGTACCAGTCATATTTTCTAAATAACTTCTCGGAATAGCATTCAATGCATCCAAAGCATCTGATCCAGATGCATCTAAAAATCTTCTAACATATCGCGAAAAAGTCGATCGATCATTGGCTGATGATGGTGCTTCAGCTGGAATTGCAACTCCTGACGAAGCAACAGCCGGTGTTACATCTGAAAATGATAGCCTACGAGGAGTACCCAGTCTTCTTCGCGATAAAGTTCTTCTGTGTGTTGAATCACCTAGCAATGAATTAGTTCGAGAAGTTGAATGAATTGGCGAAGGTGAAAATTCAGCAGCCGTTGCATACGATCTTATTGGGGTAGAAATTGTAGGAGGGATTTCATTTAGACTCGAATCATCAAGTCGTGGTAGTGGTCGCAAACCTTCACCTATATAGTCTTCTGATCTGCGCAATACATCCTGTAAACCTGAGAAAGTATCCAATCCTATTGTTATATCCCATGGTTCCGATGATGCGCTCCTTTCACCTGCATCTGAGAAAGTACGATCAAATCCTATTGTTCTACCCCATGGATCCTGTGATGCACTCCTTCCACCTGCACCCGAGAACGTACGACCAAATCCTACTGTTTTACCCCATGGATCCTGTGACGCGCTCCTTCCACCTGCACCTGAGAAAGTACGACCAAATCCTATTGTTCTACCCCATGGATCCTGTGATGCACTCCTTTCACCTGCATCTGAGAAAGTACGACCAAATCCTATTGTTCTACCCCATGGATCCTGTGATGCACTCCTTCCACCTGCACCCGAGAACGTACGACCAAATCCTATTGTTCTACCCCATGGATCCTGTGATGCGCTCCTTCCACCTGCACCCGAGAAAGTACGACCAAATCCTATTGTTCTACCCCATGGATCCTGTGATGCACTCCTTCTACCTGCACCTGAGAACGTACGACCAAATCCTATTGTTCTACCCCATGGATCCTGTGATGCGCTCCTTCCACCTACACCCGGGAACGTACGACCAAATCCTATTGTTCTACCCCATGGACCTTGTGAAAAACTTCTTCTGCCAGAACGTGAAAAAGTACGACCAAATCTAGAACTACGTCTGCTTGGACCTATAACACTGGAACCAGGCCAATGTGTATCATCATAATATGAAGTTGGTTGCTCTTTAATGGTACCGTAAGAAAAATTTATTGGCGAAAGTGGAAAATCTGCAGCTGATGTAAAAGATTTAACAGGAGTAGAAGCGATGGGAATAAAAGGAAATTCTGAAGGGAATTCCGAAAAGTTGTCTGGTGCAAACGGTACACCAAATGTAGCATCTAATTGTCTTTGAGGCGTAAAAGTACGACCAAATGCAGGTCCTCCTCCTCCTCCCCCTCCAATAAATGTTTTACCAAATCCATTGTCTAAAGAATTAAAACTCAATTGAGATTTACCGATTATATTATTTGAATAGACAAATGTATTCTCACACATACCAACTTTATTACAAGTGCAACAACAGTCATCATCTCTGTCAATTGTTTGGCCACCTTTAGAACGTTTCAAATTTTCTTGGTCTTTTTCAACATTTTTTGATGATTTTTTCAATTTTTTGTTGTAACGGTCATGGATTTTGTTCATTTCATCATCGTAATCTTTTTTTTTCTGTTTTTCTTGTTTTTCTTGTTCCATTATAATTTTTTTTTTTTTTGAAATTTCTTTAGATAATTTTCACTGGTAATTTTGAATCAATTTTTGAGCCAAAGAAATTTTTTTTTGTTTTTTTGAAAATCTTTAAATCTTTTTTATAAATAAATATTATTCGTGTCATATTTTTAATGAATCAATTGAATTTTCTTAGCTTGCTTAACAGTAGATTTTTTTTTCAGCTTATCATTTAAAAGATACGTACGTGTACATGGTGTCTTCAATTCAAAATCAATTCAAGATAAAATTTTAGACAAAATATCAGCTTTGTACTGATATCACACTATGGACCCAGTAATAAAAACTCCAAATACATTTTATGCAAGAAATACCTAATTTACCTAATTATAAATTTTAAAAAAAAATGTTTATGGTAACTTACGCTGGAGTTGAAAATGAACTTCTTTCACTGCATACTATCATATCACAAGATGCAACAAATTGACAACCAGCTGCTGCTGCTAAACCATCAACTTTTGCAATTATCGGTATTGGTGCTTTATATATCGTTATTATAATTTCAGATAATTTTGAAAATATTTTACGATGAAAATCAGTTCCAGTTTCTGGTACCTAATAAATTTATATAAAATAATAGAGAATTTAAGTCTGTATGTTTAGAAGATTTTTTTCTGATTTAATTCAATCGCGTTTCATAAATATCTTAGGTAGGTACCAATTCTTTTAAATTATGTCCAGCCGAATAAACTGGACCTGTTGATGATATCACTATACATCTTGTTTGTTCATCATTTAATTTACATTTCATTTCTGATAGAATATCATTCATCATTGCCATCGATAATGCATTTCTGTGAAATAAATAATGTAAAAATTTAAGATTTTTAATATAATTTTATTTATAATTAACAACATGAAAGGATAATGGATATGTGAATAACAAATACATAATACTTTTTAGGCAACATAAAATTAAATGTGGGTATACATATACATAAATAATTTACAACATTACAAATATACGACATTAATGAATACCCCTAAGCCCTAAAATAAGAGCTAAAAAGACTACAGAATTTCTTTCTTCAAATAGTAAACTATGCAATTTTTAAATTTTTGTACATATAATTATGTATTATTTTTTTAAAACATTTAATTTTTATTTTTTTGGAAATTGTTTATTGAAAGCAAGTTTACATGAAAGTTTAAATATAATTTGTCAATTATTTACATACATACATAATATTGTAATATTATCATTGCAGCATTTATTAAAATATAAATCTGATATTACAATTTATTTCTAGACTGTTTTGAATTTTTGAATTAATTTTTTTTCTAATTAAAATTTTTTTTTTTGTAAATTGTAAGAAGAAAAAATTAAAAAAAGAAATAAACTAAAAAACAATCAAAATTATTGATAAAAATTATAATCAATTAATTAGAAAGCTGACATGAAGTTTCAATTTTAAACAGAACTTACCGTGTTTTTGGATCATTTAATATTATTTCACGTATACCATTTGAATCCTTAACATTTATTAATTTTTCCGAATGGAAAACACAATTTGTGGTATGTATAAATGATTTTGAATTATTATTATTGCTGTTTAAAAATTTTGTTACTGTTGCTGTTGTTGGTGCTGGAAATTCCTACAAGAAAATATGTAAAAAGAAATAACCAATTAGAAATTTCTAATCTTTAATTTATTAACAAATTTATTGTTGTCTACACTGTGCGAATACCGGATTTATTACAAAATTTACCTTGAGAATTAAATTTAGAATAGGACGATACATATTTACTAAAAGGTTTTTCAATTTAAGTAATTTTAATTATGAATTATCTATGTATATTCTTGAAATTTTACACGACACAACACACGTACACACGTACAGTAGTAATGAAAATGATAAGATATGAATGACCGTTGAATGATGATTGATATGATTGATAAGGTGAGAATGAATGACAGCCACAGCAGTCCAAGTCACTTGACTTGATACGAATTACGAATATTAATATAATTCACAGTGAACATTCAACAAGTTGTCATCGTCTGCTGTCATTTTATCAAAAAATCTATCAGTTCGATAGTTGAATATGATAATCATTCGATACTCGAACAATCAAATTTGAATATTTGAAATGTTTAATAAATTTCTGTTGAAACGGTTCAGTCAATTAGAATCTCACTAAACTGAACTGTAGTGTAAATTTATTGTAAATTTGATTTCATGACAAAAATTAATGAATTGAAATTTAAAAAATTAGAAAAAAATTTCTAAATTTTTAATTTAATTTTTAATCTTTAGTTGATGTATAATTTTCAAAGAATTTTTTTTTCGTATAAGAAAAATTCATTGTGCATAATTAAAATCATTTTTTTTTTTTGTATTTTTATTCAAAATTCATTATGGCGAATTTTAATAAATCATTTGCAAGAATTTTGGAAAAATTTTTAAAATGTGAAAATAATAAAATGTACCATAAGAAGAATTATTATAATGTTAACGGTATGTTATTATATGTATATAATTAATTTTTCTAGGATCACCAAAAGTTCCTGAAGGGGCCAGTTAGTCTGTACTTATACTTATATGAAATCAATTTTTTGTTAGATTAAAATATGTTAAAAAACTTGAGTCGAGATATTCTTGATATATTTGGATACTCTTGAAAAAAATGATACATTATTATGTATGTACATTACATTACATTGAATTTTAGAAAAAAAAAAAAAAAAAATCAGCAAACTAAAAGATTTTAACTTATTCATTCATTTCTATTCAATTTTTGTATGCGAAATTATTTTTTTTTTATAAAATGAAGACGATTATGATGATGATGATGATGAGATTATTTTCAATTCAACCTACCTACAGATTTAATATAATAACAACACCTTACATTCATTTAATCGCCAACGCATTTTATTTTATATATTCAAAACTATACATTAATTTCTGTATATACATGATCTGTGATTACAATAAATATGTACATATGTATTTGTAGTGTAATAGTGTATTATAATTTGTTGATTTTATTGTTTGGTTTTATATATTCATATTCGAGTGTAATGTATGATTATTACTTATAAAAATTTACCATCTACAATAAGTAAAGTTACTAAACAAATATATTTTTTACAATGTAGACTACAAAATGTACCTATATTATATTACATGTAGTACTACAATTCATTTGAAATAATAAACAAAAATTATTCATGAAACACAACCTTTAATTTAGATCAAATCGAATATGAAACAAATATACCTCAAATTATTATATTATGGGTTATAATTTACTTTTAACCTTTTTATTTGCAACTAAAGAAAGACTATAGATATTCTATGTTCTTTGGTTATACATTATGGCAGTTATATGTATGTATCAATAAAACACGAGAACATGAGATGATGAGAATTATATCACATAATGTAGCTAAGTAAATGCCGTACCGTAATTACAATTTTTTAATTTACATATTTTAGAGAAACATCATCAAAACGTACACAAAAATGTATGAGATATTATTTTGCTTCACTACCACATATATATAGTTTATTTTTCGCATTATTAATATCCTTCGATGTATGTATCATGATTACCCGTAATCCTTATTTAATCGATAATTTTTATACCGGCATTAAATTATATGCGGATGGGTATGTAATGTACATACGTGAGTACATTACAAATTTTTTACCTTTTATTTCTCTATACATGTATGAATATGAATGTATTTTATTCTAAAAAAAAACCTCAAAACTTAATAATACAAACATATCCCGCCATGTAATGTGTATCTACACTAACATAAAATCCTATAATTGTTATTACATGGCGAAATGAGATGAGGTATGAAGGCATAAAAAATAATCAAAGAAGTAAGAGGTAAGAGGCAAATCAATCAATTGAAAAGAAACAAATGAATGAATGAATAATAATATATTCAGAACAGAAGAATAATTTTATCTGATTATATTGATGATTATACAATGATGATGAAGGTGATGACAGTTCAAGATGATTCAAGAACATTACATATACACATACAATACACTTATTTATATTTTCATTGATAAAATCGTTCAAAAATCGAAGCACATTACCATGTGATGTTACATTACGTACATGTAAGTACAAGTATATCTAGGTTCTAGGTAACAGAACATTTTTTTATCAATGAAATTTTATTTACATGCAATAGATACTCATCGTCGGTTTTATCCTCTTGGGCGCTCGGTGCACTTCTAAACTTTTCGTTCTCTAGGTTGAAGGTTTACTATTTTTAACCTTAATTTGATTTTTTTTATTCTAACAGCACAAAATTCCAATTTCTATGTTTCTTTTTTAGCGTGCAGAACACAATTTACAAAGGAAAGGAGAAGAAAAACTATTACTCGCGTGTCTTAAAGATGTACGAGGAGAACAAGAAGGAAATGTATAAATATACCCGAATAGTTGTTTCTCTTCTTATATTCTTGTGTATACAGGGTACTGTACTACATTGTTGTATAGGCGTGTCCGAAGAAGAATTTTAAATTGAAACAAGATCCCTGTGTATAGAAAAAACCTATAAATGTTTTGACCTACATTTTCATTTGTAAACAAATATGGTCATTGAACTTTTGAGTATTTGAGAAGTAGAAAAAGAGAAAAAGAATTAGAAACACTCTGTGAATAGTAGTTTGTCTTCTAGTTTTCTTGTGCATATTACGTACTGAACTTTAGTAGGTGAGTACGGAGAAGAATTTCAGATTCTTGCAACTTGCAAAGCATACGAGTAACGATCTTTTGATTCAATATTCTTTATGTTGTACCGTTGTACATTAATTCAGTTGTTTATTTCGTTCAAACAGAATGCCAACGATAAGCCATGCTGATTGATAGTTGCAAGTAAAACATAATGGTTAATGTAGATAAAATATGGATGACTAGGGGTGTAAATAATTTTAGTACATATTTTATATTCATATAGACTGAGCGAGTAAAGAACACTTTTCAAGTTGTAAACCATAAATTTTTACTGTTATTTGTAAAATTATTTTTCTAAAAACGAATATGTGACTTTCATTATGTCCTTATTCTTGCCCCAGAGATTGGCGCCGAGTTTTAGTGAACCATTTCAACCTATAAAAAAATCTGCTATGGTAGTATTAATATAATGTTATGTAAATAAAATATGATATGATTAAACAAAAATATGATGTTACTCGTAATAATCGAATATGAATAAATAATTATTAAAGCATTTTCATTGATAAGTACTATGTACTATACAAGTCTACATGTGCATGAATGTGTGTACATATGTGCATATGAAAAAATTGATTTGAAAATAATTTTAACAGGGTGATTAAAAAAATTAACGAATCAATTCAAGATTTTTATTTGAACAATTAGATGAACTTGTATGTAAATCTAATATTTAAATATGGTGCAGTTTAATTATATTTGGCTCAATATCGAATATGTAGCGTTAATATTCTATACAATTCATTATATTTTCTATACATTACATTCATTCCATCAATATACATACATACTATGAACATGTGTGAATATGTACAAAATTTAATTTTATATGAAATAAATTTCAAGAATTTCTATATAAGATTTTGTTACCACCTTTTACATATACGAGTAAACATATGAACTTACAAGAATATATGTAAGTACATAAATGTAGATGCCGTAAATAAGAAATTCAATAGAATGTAAAGGTTACTTTGACAACCAGGTAAAGGTAAACACAGAAATATGTATCTACTTAAACTGAAATAATTTCAAATTTTATGCTCTGTTTATAGTTTTGTATAAATAATGTTTCTCGGCATCGGCACTTAATATGCGAGTATAAATTCAAATAATTATGTGTTACTTTTTTTAAATATATTTTTCAAGTTACTTAAATTCGTTTTTTTGTTCTTTTTAAACTGAATTTCATTGTACAATAATTTTTACTGTACATAGTAGCAGTCAGTTGCAGTAGGAGTAGCAATATAGCAACGACAGTAGTTAGAGTTACTTATAAGTTACATGCACTTTTATTTATGACAGTGATTGCATATATTTATATTCTCACTCAATATAAAAAATTTATTTAAGTATTAAATATTGGTTACGGCTAGCAACAAACATTTTTCCCCTATTTTTAAATTTCTCTCCAAATAACTATAGATACTCCTATTCCTATTATTATTTGTTAGATACATTTACATTTTTGTATATTACATTACAATGTAGATAAAATGTTGTCTATGATACATTTATAAGCTTTTAGGAGATTTCTGCGTAGGTTCTCAACTCAAATCAATTTTTTTTTGTATCTAAACATTTTGCACCTACACAATGTGTACATTTAAAAAATTTGCAAAGAAAAAAGTACTTATATACATATGATGTAATTATTATTAAATGTTTCTTGTCATCATATATTACATAGTAAGCACACATTTGTATATACCTACCTTTAAAATAACTATAATATCAAAATCAAAAGGTGCCTTCATGGGATAGTATATATAGAAGTCATATATTTCCCATGTGATGTTTAAATTATTTACATACCTACATAATACTCGAAGTACCTTCATATAATACATATTATTATAACATAGTGTAGCATAATAATTGTGTAATAAAGTGATTAAATATCAGTAATCGTTTTATAAAATGTGAAATTGTGTATACATAACATATACATTAAATTCAATTTAGAATCTTTTTACATTTTTTTTTTTAATAAAAATTTGTGTTGAAATGAAATTTTTGTGAAATGAAAACAATAAGAAAGATGGAAAAATACATAGTTAAATGTTTATTTAATCGATAATCATATGGTGTAAATAAAATTCGTGTTTATATAAAAAAATTAGAAAATTTAAACCTATATACATGAAATCGAAATAGAATTAAATTTAGAAAAAATTTCAAAGAAAAAAAATCAAGAGTTAGTAGTTGACAATAACAAAAAAAATTCGTTGATAACTGCCGAAACCGACTGGGGTAGGGTAATTCCAACTACCACCATCCCTCTGGTATTTTGTTTTTGTTGTTGTATGAATTCGAATCACATAATTATGTATGTATAAATTCATTACAATTTTTTATATGATTAAAGTTTTATATCGTATCGTACCTATACAGCGGTATAATAGCAAAATATTGTTTTAGCAGTAGCACATGTACAGATGCATACATGAACGAGTACATATACATAAATATATATTTGGTGGTGTATCCAATAGATACAAAGATACAAATAGAACAAAATTATTGTTCATATGAAATGCACAACGTGTAGTGTAAGTACACCACACCGTACGTACAGATACAGGTAAACAGAAGCAAATAGAAATAAATAAAATAATAACGTAATTAAAGCGACTTCTTATAAAGTTAAAGTAGTGATGGCACCGGTAATTAATGGCACATTAAATACCTCACAGCTATTATAAGTTTGATATTTAAATTGACTTCGAAATATTATTAAAAATCATCATTATATTTATATATAAATAATGATGACAGAGTGGTGGATTGGTGGTGTATTTTTATTATTTCTTTTTTATCTACTTTTCAAAATTGAAACATTGAATAAAAACATAAAATCCTACTGTATGTATGGTAGTATACAGAATACATACATACATAGACATACCAACAATATAAAGTTACCTCAGTCTCAGTTAGATATACAGGTATACATATTACATATACGAATAGATACGATATTATACGAAAAAGTTAGCTTTTTTTATATTTAAAGCTCTACACATTTATAAACATGAAATTTGTTGCTAATACTATTTTTTCACATTCATTAAATTATTTTCTATCTCCCCTATTTCATATGTCGGTATACCAAATTGGCAAATATGTATATAGGTAATGTACTATACCAGTATGTGCCAGTACTTTACACTGGCACACACACCTAGTATTTTCTTGTCTGTTTACTAATTATCAAAACATTAATTCGAATACATATAACTCCCAGTCTCCAACTCCATACATATGCAATGTAACATATAAAATTCGTGTCTTGAAGTTGCTGTCAACGAAAAACTTTTATCTTCATTTAGTTAAAAAAATTTAAAATTTATACATTATATGAGTATGTATTTTTTTGCTACTTCTTCTTCTTAAACTTATTATTGTTTCGATTTTAAGTTTTGGTTTTTTCTTTTTTCAAATTTCTTTCAAATAAATATTAAAAAAAAAAACAGTCATTTTACATGTACAGCAGCACATATTATGTGTCTACATAACGTATAAACGATTAGATATTTATTATATTTTTCTTCATTTTTTTAAAAATATTTTTGATCGCTAATTACAATATTTAAAAAATAAAAAATAGAAGAAGAAAACCTACAGGCTATAAGATGATTTTTTTTTTATTGAATTGCAGCGTAGCTCCTCTACTTATAAGTAGTTAAAGTTGTAGATGTTTTGGTTGGTGTTCATCGGTTTTGGGTGTTTTAAATTATAAAAAAAAATCATAATCATAACAGAGGTAAATTTATATTGTATGGATTGTAGGGTTGTTTTGGTTTGTGTGTGTGTGTGTGCTTTTTTTAAATTCAATAAGAATTACTCCTACTCAAGTTTACTAATTAAAAATAATACATGTTAGTTAATAAATGTGCACACGGATAAAATATCTAATGGAATGAAAAATCTAGAACATAATTTTCTTTTAATCAAAGCATAAAACGAAAAAAATAAAAATATAGAATGTTTGTAAGTGCGGTGCTCCTTATATTATGAGTAATTATAGAAAAAAAAAATAAATTTGAAAATAAGTAAAAAATAAAATTAAAAAGAAAAATTAAAGTGGCATACTCGTAAAATATAAAAAACAACCACCAAAAAACACCACAACATTTTAACAATAAATCACAAAAAAAAAATGAAATTAAGTAGGTACCTATACAAGTGCGGATAACGAACCGATCTATCTAATTACTAATTAGTAAATAATTTTGCAATAAATTTGTTTTATTTTAATTTTTTTATTTTTTTTTGATATTTTCTGTTGTGTTGTAAATTTTATTTCAAAATCTCGAACATTTTTTGTATAGAGAGATAGAGAGAAAAATCGAAAAAAAAAATATTTCTTAACGAAAATTTTACATACTTACAACACAAGTATTGTACAATACATATGGTGTCATCTTATTAATATAATAATTATCGCGTTATCATCATTAATTATAAACAGATACGAGAAAAGTTTATTTTTCATCTCATATATGAAATATACAGTTCACAGATACACATGAACTTGTGTGTATACAATACAGTATTTGAGTACTACTCGTATATAAATAATAAAAAAAGGTTATTTAAATATTTTGATAAGAAAATTAAAATAAAATTTTAAATATAAAAAAATTATAAATTATAATAAAATGTATACTATAATACTCGCCAAAACAGATAGCGAATTTTTGCGCATGTTTTATATGGTGTTAGTAAAATTTTTGTATACCACGAATACGATTTGATCTTGAGATAGAAAAATTTTGAAAAGTGTTAAGCTTCACCTAGTTTCTACTAGTAATCTTTACTTGAGCATATATACGGAACACGTTTTGTTTGTTCTTGCGCACATGCATTGTTATTAGTTGAACTGAAGGTACACTCTATAGTATGTATGTATACTTTTAATTTTGTGAATGCGTAAGTATCTTTTGTTTTGCGCATGTGAATTTAGTACATTATGCATTCGCCATCTGTTTTAGCAGTATCTATAACTCTTGCATGTATTTTTGTCAATAATTTTGTGTTATGTATAGTATCTATGAATCTATGTACGACAAGAGTACATATTCTATTTGGTACATAAGTATTTAAGTAGATGTATACGTATAGGCACATGTACATATGTATGCGTTGTTGTTAAGAGAAATATATAAATAGAAAAATTTCTATATATACGTAACTTCTTTTAATAAAAAGTAGAAAAAAGAAAATAAATAAAAAAAATAAGAAATAAAAAATACTGAAAATTGAAATTTAAAAAGAGATAATAATTATTAAAACTGGAGAAGAAAGAAAAAAAATTTTTTTAAATATCTGCCTGCTGTTGTTTATGCTATATACTGCGTATACTGTAGACATACTTAATTTCTATTGTAAGTAAAAGTAAAGTAAACTAGGTACATAGTAGGTACATACTCGTATAGAATACTGTCACAAATTATTATTATTATTTTTTTATTCAATATACTACTACATATTCTGGTACTATTATTTCGTTTTAAATTTTAATTTAATTTTTCTTTTTATGCTGTTGTTATTTTGTTTTTAATTAAAATACTTAACACATTTTATTCTTCTGTTTACAAAAATATTCACAAGTGTACGAGTAAATATGTGTATGTGGTATTAATTTTTTTTTTTTCATTCTATTACTTAATTATTAATGGTGGTGTCCTTGTTTTATGCTCTGTGGTACTACAGATATGAGTATGTTCATATACAAATATTATGTGGTATAGATTAAGTATTCCTACACATACCCTCATTTCATTTTGCGATGAAATAATAAGAAAAAAAAAATATGTTTAATTCATTTTGTATGTGAATGTATGTACAAGTGCCAAGTACAAGTATATGTATGTGTAATTCACACAAGTATATATATGTACACAGTGCACATGTAGTAGTATATGTACAGGACAAACAAATATAAATGTGTTGAAGCTGATGATGAGTTATGTGCCATAGATAATGTAGTATCCATAAATAAGTATATCTATGCAGAGGGTGCTGGCTGAAACTATAAATATATCACCACCCATTTGGAGCTATATGTACAGTTCTCTATGGTTCTATGGTTGTATCTATCTTTCTTTAATATTTATCCTTTTGCTTTTATTTAAATAAAAAAATGTGTATTTGCTTTTTTACAATGTTTTTAGTATAGTTTAAAAAAATTCTGTATATTCACTACTATATTTACATATAATTTTTTTTCTTTTAGTTTTAGATTTTATATAAGCCTTTCCTATTTTTCTGTTTACTTTTTAAAAGCGAATTTATATAACGTGATCAGATAAAATTAAAAATAAAATATATATAAATGTGTATACACGAGAACTATTCTGTTAGGTTCTATTACGAGTACATACCACGTTTCACATAAAAATAATGTGTAATCGTAATTTGTACCTGTACTCCTAATACTGTACACACATAAAAGAGTGCGCCTTTGTATTTAAATTATTTAATAAATTAATAGAAAAAATATAATGGTAGATTTATATGGTATATTCGTACAAATATTGACGTCATTTTACTTAGAGTTTTCATAGAATTACAATGTCCATGAAATTGAAACATTCCATATACGCGATAATAAGCTATGTATATGTACATATATACACCTGGTATACGTTACCTATAGATACGCCTTCCTATACATAATTACTTTGTATTTTATTCGAAATTCTGTGTAGAAAATTTTATTTTGCGGTATAGGATACTAAGGACTGTATTCACCAACCAAGATTATCTTTTATCTGAGATAAAGTGGTATTCATCAACTTCGATTATACACTATTCGGATTTTTTTAAGATAAACTGGAAGTGGTACCTATAAATATCGTTCGGACATAATCTTCTTATCAACAGCAACAGCACAGCACTCACATGATAATTATCATAATACATAACCTCTTTTTCATTTTGTGGTATAAAAATACTAACTACTAGAAAACAAAGTTTATTTAGGTTGATGAATAAGCTGAAATATATCCGACACATAATTTTGATTGGTGAATACGACCCTTAATACTAATGTAATGAGATATGATAATATATATACTCGTATAAAAACGTATTAAAAAAGAAATGTAAACAAATTTTTCATTTTAATGCTTTACGACTATACATTTTTTAAAATAAATATGAAAGTACAGAAAATAAAAAAAATAATATGTAGTAAAAAGGAAAACTTCTAATCAATAAATTTATTTAGTCAGTCATATATCATTAGTTTTATACAGTTTTACGTGATTCTATATATGTGTAACTATATGTAGTATTCTGATTCTGCATTATAAAATAAAAAATTGCATGTTAATTGAACAAAATTAAACAAAATTAGTAGGTGTGTGCATATTAGTAAATGCAAAATGGAAATTTTTAAAAAAATTTTCTATAAAACATTAACCGCATTGCATCATGGAAAATTTATGAGTTTTTTTTTTTTAAAGAGGAAAATCGATTAAAATTGTAACAGAATTTTTTTCTATTAGAAAATAAATATAGAGAAGGATATTTATATTATTTACATACAAAAAAGGTTGGGAAATAAATAATCGTCGGGAAATTGAAAAGTTTTAAAAAAAAATTCAACTGAAAATTCAATCAGGCGGGGATATCGAGGGTTTTCTTTTAGGGAGCTATAGTCAGTCTTCACCTATCCTCCATTTGAGGATTGTGCAGCTCTCATAATTTTTGCCTGATATGTACCAGTTTTTACGGTCCACTACGGTGGACGTAAAATGAGTGTTTGTACCTTGAACAACGACTCAACAATTACAATATTGGAATGTGCCTAGCCACAGATATTATCTACTATAGACAGTGAGTACCTAACCTGTTGACCTCATCCCCAACTCTCTTCTTTGCGTATGCAAACACGTAGAGAAAGAACTATTCAGAAGAAAGTTTGCTTTTTTACTTATTCCTTTCACATTTATTCAAGTGAAATGTAAACTTTATACTGAATATTTACGAGTACATCAGGGTACAGATATATAAATTAATACCAGTAAATTATTGTCCTTATTTTATAAAAGAGAAAAATTTTAAAAAAAAGTATAGAAAAATCTAAAAAAATTTTATGCATAGATAAAGAAAAACTTTTAATTCTTCTTATTTTTTTTTTTCAATTATGAAAAATCATTTTAAAATATATCTGATAACTCAATGTATGTATGTACTCATACTTTGAAATATATTCAACGCATACAAAGGAAAATTGAAAAGTATAGATATACTATCCCGCATACAATGTAAATACACCTCATATACTCATCGCATAAAATATTTTTAATTGCGTCATTATAAAATTTCTCATGCATGTAATTCAATTGAAAAAATAGTAGTATGTGGTAGTATATACAAATTAATTGAACTTAAAATGTTTATTTTTATATAGTTTTTTATAAGTAATCTGAAAATTTTTATTCATTTTCTAATGAGGATTTATAGTTTTAATTTATTTTTTCCAAGCTATGTATGTATGTATGTACAAACTTTGTACTCATGCCATATAGTTTATCTTACTTTTACCACTTTTTATTTACGTGTTTTTTGTTTTATTTGAAAAATATAAAGTGCTAATTGTAGTTGTTATATTGTGATTCATATGACATCATCATCATCATTGTCACCATCATAATCATTGTCACCATCATAATCATTGTCACCATCATCATCATTGTCATCATCATCACCATCAACATCATCATCAACATTATTATGCCATATCATATAGAAAATAAAATTTTTACGGTGAATAACATCAACGCAATTTTATAAAACGCTTTTGTTTTATACACATTAAGAGTAGACAGCACCAAATCTGCTTTCATTTGTACCACATATCTTCGAACTAACTCAATCGATTTCAAAGAAATTTGAAATATAAATACTTTGAAAGAAGTTATGTTCCTTAAATGGAACTGGTTTTTGAAAAATGTTCTTGATTCTTTTTAACAAGGTGTCAAAGTTATCAATATTGTGATTTCGAAGATCTCTAAATGTACGAGACACAGACGTACAGCAAACACCGATTGACAAAATTTTTTGAAATTTTATGAAAATTGATAACCTGAAGGATATTGTGGTCCTTAAATGGACCACTAAATACTATTTCGATTTTTGGTTCTGAAATCTAGTTATAGCTCTTGAAAAGAAGAGTGGATTTGTTTTTTAAAAAAATCATTCAACTTTGACTTCTTTTTTCATAAATTAAATCATCATATTTCTATATGATTTTAGTGTCAAAATAAAATTTGGACTCTTCTGATGTTTTTACAACAAAAATTATAAAAATCCTTTTTATTTTTTTTATTTTTATAAACAAAACTAGAAATTCGTATTAATTTTTTTCATCAAAATCCTTGAAAATTCAATTTCAATAGCACATAGCACCCATAGTTATGCAAAAGCATATACTCGTATTTATAATTTTTTTTAAAATTTCTATAGTGAAAATCGTTTTTGTTGTTTTCAAATTTTTTTATAAACAGATCCTACCCTTAATGCTTGGCAACTTCAATTATATTTACATTTAAATACATACATAATATATGAATGTATATGTAGCTATCTCTGTATGTATTGTATTTTTATAATAAAATTTATAATTATAATTAAAAAGCTAGTTTAACTTTATTCTATAATCTATACGAATACACTTATGTAATTCTCTTTATGGTTATATCCATTTTTAGATTATTTTTGTTATAAAAATAAATAATTATTATAAATTATAATTACAAATACAAAAAAAAAGAAGCAAAAAACCTAGAACTGAAAAGAAAAATAATGATGTTTGTATAAATTAAAAACTAATTTATTTCTCATTCAATTCAGTGCGGTTTATCTGCGTATTATATGTATATGAGTCTTACTTTTATTTTATTTATTTCAGTAGGTATTTATTTATTTATTTATTTTTTTCTGAACAATAATTCATTTTCATTTAGTATTATTTTTTTTTTGCTGTTTATTTAACATTTAAATTTACATACATACACAAGCATATGTACACAAATCGTATGTATATTTACGCTAGTAGGTATTTATAATCGATGTACCTATACACTACATAATATAAGTATGTATGTATTAACATTTTGTGGTTATTCAATTTAATTCATTTACAATTTACATGTAATTTAATATCAAATGTAATAATATGTAATATATGTACGATTTATTTATCCATATACCTACTTACAATTACGTATACAACTGGTACAGATGGATACTTGTAAATGTAAATTCGTTGTTAAATAAATTAAATATACGCGGGGCCGGGGTAAATAACTTTTTTTTATTATATTCATATAGGAAAAAAATAAAAATATTCATTAATTATATGTAAAAATGTTGAGAATTGATTTCAAATTTTATTATTTTATTCTATTCTATTTAAATTTTTCAATTAAATCATATTTATTATTTATTGGTGAGAAAAATGTAAATGTAAAATTCGATTATTGTTTAATTTAATTTGCTTTTAAATTACTGCACACTACTGTAACAATAACAACATCAATACTTTCTGAGAATATTACATATTATTCTGTAATTTTAAAATGCGTTCTCAGGGATTGCATTAACATTTAGCTGCAATATATTTGATTGGATTGGTTGAAAACTTTTTAAAAATACATTCATATTATATTCTTTCAATACATGCTCACTATCTCTTTCTCACTAGACTTTTTTCTCTGCAACAACCTTAAAATTTTTTTGAAATTTTCAATATATTGTAACTTCTGATTTTTGTATATGAACGAATGGATGCAGAGAAGAAATCATCTTGCAAGAAGCATGCTTGAATCTAATGTGAGAACACATTCTTCAATTTAAGGAAAAAAAAAAAAATGAAATTTTCTCTTGATTCATGAATGAAAATACGAGTGAATGTATATCGTACTATAATTGTAGCTGAAAATGACTCTACTGCTACTACTTACTGTCTTTTCCTGTTTCTTATATACTTCTCGTAATGTGTAGTTGGTAGCGCAGAGAAAAAATAAGGAGAAAATGAATTTTTCTAGAGAATGAAAATACGATTACATATATGGTATGCAAGGTACTATATAGTATATCGTACTATAGTTAGCTGACAATAAACTCGCATTGCTACTACTTATTTTCTCTTCCTGTTCTCGTACAATACTTATGGTGTGGTGTGTAGTGCAAAGCGAGAATAAGGAGAGAATGAATTTTCTCATCAATGAAAATGCGAGTGCATGGTAGGTAAGGTATACTATTAAGTATTAACGTTACTCGTTTATCGTACTCGTTATTATAGTTAGTTGCCAATAACATTGCTACTAGTACTACTACCAACCGTCTCTCTTCGTGTTCTTTGTATACTTCTATTTTTTGTTGTGCGTAGTGTAGATCAGAGTAAGTATGTATAAAGAGAAAATGAATTTTTCTTATGAATGAAAACAGCTTTATTTTTGTTTTGCTTTGACTATCGAACAACAGTCGACATAATTACGTCACTTTCTCTCTTATTCTTGTAAATAACTGACATATTTTGTCTACTCTATATACCATACATACGCAAAATATGTACATACATATCTCTACGGAATACTTGAAAAAAAATTTCAATTTTATTGTCGATTATACAATTCACGTGTGTGGATTATGTACTCGCATATGCGATTATTTGAACAATTTTCATATTTTTTTTTGTTTTTAAAAAAAAAGTATATTTATCTACCTATAAATAAAATGGGTACATATGGCACACGTATGAGAGTACTACAATGATAAATGCTTTCAGACAGGTACCTGCTACATAATTCATATTATAATATTTACTCGTACATTTATGATTATATTTTATGCGGTTTCTTATATACGAGTATTAATGTACTTTGGTTATTTTTTATTAAACAAACGTTTAAAAGCTTGCAATATTATTTTTTTGTTTGTTTGTTATCGTACATACATGTATGCATAAATGAAATGACCAATATGTCACATATCATATCCAACTATGTATTCTATACATGAACATTTTATCTCGTACATAAAATTTTATTCAGTAGCTAATTTCGTCATTTTGTAAATTTGTTAAAGTTTTTATTTTTACATTTTTATTTTCTCAACATTTTTTTTTCGAATTTTTTGTCTTGCAATTATTATTTCAATTTCCATTCAAAAAAATAAATTACATATATGTATGTGTGTGTATAATGTAATGTAATAAAGACTAAAAATTCAGTGATGACCTAATCCAATATATGTATGTATACAATAATGTATGGATACAATATTGATCCATTGAATATGTATGTGTCCACAACAAATTAAATTAAAAGATATGTTTATGTTTACTTCATATGTGTCATTTGTTTGCTTTTATTTTCATGATATTTAACTTGACACAACGATAAATAAACTAAACCAAAAACAGATAAATGAAAATGTAAAAAAAAACCCAAGTATTTTTAATAAAGTTAAATGAAGGTTATATTATGTGGATTGTAAATAAAAATACAATTTAAGAAAAAGCAGAGTATAGTAAATACATATGATGTAGTGAAGAGTGGACTAAATGAAGAAACATTTTCTTCAATACTTAATTTACTTTTGATTCGTTTTTTTTTTTTTTTGAAAGTGGTGTAAGTGTATTTTTGATTGCCTGAAAAAAGAGCTTAGAAACACTGATAAGTAGTCTATTTGCTGACAACTAGTATAACACAAAAAATTATTAGATATCAGTCGAAGTCCTATCGTGTAAAGTAGTTTGCTTCTCTATCACTAACTCAGTGGTTCGCAATCCACGTTAAACTGCAAGTGCACACATGATAATAATAAAGTCATGAAATTACTTCGGTGAAATTCCTGGCTTACTTAGAGCTGTAATGCTATGGAAGAAGAAGTGCATTTTTGATAAAAAGTTATTTAATGATAACAATGAATTCAACTTGGTAAAAGCTTTTTATCTGTAAACAGTTTTAAAAACAAATCCTCCAAAATCTTCATATAAGACAAAATGGACTTACACCACTTTCAAAAAAAAAGCGTCTCTATTTTCTTATCGTTTACTTTAGTTTACTACTTTTATAATGTGTATATTACTTTTTTTTCTTAATACATATAATGATTTCTACTCTAATTCTACTACATACATGTAAATAAATTAAAATTTCATTTTTCTTACGACTAGTGAAATACATATCGTTCAAATATCTTTTCTCTTCTTCGACATATATCTTCTTGTTAAACTCCATGCACTGTAATTAATTACACTGTAGCATACTGTAGCCTATACACATAAGAGTATATCGCTTTGCTACCATCATCACCACTCAACAGTCACCAACCACCTAACATCCATACTCCTACACATTATGATTTGTGATTCAATAATAAAATAATTTTTCTATGAATTTTTATTTTAATTTTTTTTTTTTTCGTATTTTCTTTAATAAAATTGTGTCTATAGTGATATTAGTGATTGTATTTGTATCGAAGAAATTTATCGATTCTATTCCTTTTTTGAAAATAAAAAAAAAAAATAAATTCTCATTTCGAATTCATTTCATGTCACTTATGACTATTTTTGTATTTTATTCTTTGAAAAATGAATTGAAATCTTTAAAAAAAAATAAAATTCAAACACAATTTAAAAATGAAACAAATGAATTCTCAATTCAATAGCACCATATTCCTATATCGCTAGCGCTACATGATTGCGATGGATCCTCATTATTTTCAAATGTGATAATTGCCAAGGTGATGATCATTTTATGTTGTTGTGGTTTTCATCAATAATTTTCTATAGTGAATCGTACATACTCACACATACATCCATTAAACGCTTGAGTGCTATACAAAAAAGAATATCATACTGATCGTGATGAAAACTTAAAGATTTATTGTTCATATTTAATTGTGCATAAAATTTTTGATTATTTTATTTACAAGGCATAATATATGAAAATATTTATTGTTGAAATAACGTTTCAAATTTTGAATAAGTAGTTAAATCGAGACGATAGAATTTTATAGATATTTTATGCATAGTCGTACATACATATAATATGCGGATCAATGATTTCTTGTCACTCTTCTTGTCTTCTTCTTATAATTTTCAAAATAAGTATTTTTCATTTTATTTTGTTTTTGAATTGATATTTTAAGAATAGAAATAATAATTTTCGAGATTTGTTGAAATTAGAGCTAAACAAAAATGATGATAATAAACGAATTGTGAATGTTATTTCCATATTCAACTACCAAAGTATATTCCAGTAAAATAAAATTATAACATTTGTCGGCCGACCGCCAAAAGGTTCTGGTGCGTCGTGATTGGAGGTGAAAGGGTGGCAGTTTACTGACCTACCACTATTTTCATAATAAAATAAATGAATAAATTCAGTACAAGAGAAATATACTTTTATTTGCAGCTCCCTATATACAGTATTGTAAGTGAATTCATTGCATGTACATATTCGTTTCTTATAATTTTTTTTTTTTTTAATTTTTTTGTTAACGAAAAGTTATGCAAATTATTTTATCTATTGAAACATAATTTAATATTTTTTTATTTTTATGAGGAAATATATTAGATTAAAGTAGTATATTAATAAAAGTGAGGTGGAAATAATTAAATTTAAAATTTACATATAATAAATTAATTATATGAAGTTATAAAAAATAATTTCTTGAAAATTTCTTATTAATATATAAGAGTGTTTGTGTATGTAATTGTATTTGTTTCGTTTTTAAATTAATTTAAATTTTTTTTTTTATATTTTTGTATGTGTATTGGTAAGAAAAAAGTGTTCAACAAATAAAAACGAAAAAAAAAAAAATGAAAAGAAACACAGGCGATCATGATCATCATTACATATACATAAATCTATGTACACAAATGTTATACTACCCGAATACGAGTACACATTATAAAAAATATGCATTTATATTTGTATGGATGAGTATAATGTTAATCTTATACTCTTTACCTATACAGCACAAATAATTATGGACGTTGTTATTTTTAATAAATTAACGATAATATAAAAATCTTAAAAGATATTCAATTGTTACAATTCAAATATATGCGTACATATATTCTGTCTATATAAACGTAAGTACATACGTATATGTAATGTACTTATACCTATATTTGTGTATATTCATCACTCAAAATATATACATTTATACATACATATATGGCACATACACATTTACATAATTTTGTACGTGATCACATGATAGTTATGATAGCAGATAGCCTTTACTTGATAACAATCGCATATTAATAATGATCACACAAATAAAATATATATACATATATTATAAATTTTAAAAATTGAAAAACAAAAACAGCAAACACAAATATTAATACAGTCAAACACCACACAGAATTAACAACATCCATTCAAACGATAGAATAAAAAAAATTATGACGTGAGGAAAATAAAAGAAAAAATAAAATAAAATAAAATTTTTGAAATTAAAAAAAAAAAAAAATCGCATACTAATTGCAGGTCTAATTATTATTTAGTAAGTAGAAGAAGAGAGCATATAACATTATACGTAATAGTTAAAAATTTACACTGTACCTACATATACTCGTATATATGTATGTATACGATCAGATGTTAAATGTATTTTGTTTTTTATTTTTTTGCATGAAAATAATAGACATATGAATACACGTATACATAAACTATTAATATGGATAGGTTTGATTTATTTTCTCGTAAAGAAAAAAAACAATTCATACCACATGCAATCATGTAGATTATGTACGTATGTATGTATACACGTAAATATTGCGCTAAGGAAAAGTTAAAGTCAAGTTACATGTTACAAGAGTCTACATTTTGTTATACATTTAAGATATTTGTGTTTCTATTTTTTTGTTTAAAAAATGTTTTTTTTTTGTAATTTATAGAAGCGAATTAACGAAACAATAACAACAACAAGAGCAGTAAAGCTGCTATAGTGATCGTTGTAATGAATGTATTAATAAATAATAATAAAAAAAATAATAACGATAATTATTGATCAAAAAGTGTTTCGTGCTATATAAAATATAATATCTACCATATCGTGTAGTATATATAAATAAGTGCCTATTAGGTAGAGCATGTATGTATGTACATTTTAATTTTTTGTCCGTCTACTACATTATGTATATGTATGTACATACTTTGTACATATTAAATATTGATCAATCTATGGATTGCACTAAATCGCAAATACTAGTATATAACAGAACATAGAAGAGAAAAAAAAATGTATCCAAATGTGTGCATATATTTGAAGTGATCACGCTAAAAATTTAATTAAAACCAAAAAAAAAAAAACCAAAATGAAATGAAATATTTTTTTGCTTTTGTGTTTTGTTGCATTTTGCATTTGAAATAAAGAAAAAAAAAAAACGGAATGCAATCAATAAAATTTATAATTCGAATAGTATATAAATTTATAATTAATTAGAAATGATATTCTATATATTTTAGGTATTTTTATGTGCAAACATTTTGTATATATGTACACGAAAAAATATAGGTACATGAAATGGAAAATTTAAAACAAAAAAATAAAATGTGTTGAAAAATAGTAAATAATGAAATAGTTCATTTATATGCAGTAATATTGTAGATGATGATCATCAGTCAAAAATATAAAGTGAAATTTTGTGGTATATTCGTAAATATTTTGAAATAAGACAACAACAAACCAGCAACAACAAAAACAACAGCATCACGATACATACATACAACACAAAAATACAACAGGATAATCTGTATAGTGATTGTGATATAGAATACTACACTACATCAGTGATCGTATACGTACTACACCAATTCTCCACTTTAATAGTGAATTACCTAATATTGTGTCAGTGAATTATAAAAAAAAGAAAAAAAAAACAAAAATATATTTTTTAATTGCTACTATTAAACAGACTACACTACAGACAGCACAAAAACAAGAACAGCAAAAAAAAAAAAAACCATCATGGAATCGATTTCGGTACCATATCGAATTGAGTCATGTAAGTTTGAATTGAAAAATGTTTTTTCAAATTAAATTAAATTCTCTTTTTTTCAGCGAAATAACGAATAAAATTCCTCAAATTCTAAACAGCACAGCGCACCTATTTATCTCTTTTAAATAGATATTTCATGACTTTTTATAGTTAGTATACATGTCTTTAGTAGCAGTAATTATATAGTACAGGTATCTATAGTACATAATGTAGAGAAGCATGTGACTAGTTATATAGTAGGGTGGTAGGTAGTTATAAAAACGTATGACCCATTCGTATTTAAAAAAAAAGAAATCAATTATATGAAATCAGTTCTAGTTCATTCACATTTAAGATTCGAACACACTTTTATGATTCATTGAAATAATAAATTTGCAAGAAAATTTACTTTAAGGATTATAAGAGATTATTTTGTTTTCGTTTTAATATCTTGTGACTAAAGTATAGAAAACCGAGTATGTATACATCACCTAGAATTTTCTAAATTAATAGAAAATACCCTGTATAGATATTTTAGTAAATGTAACGTTGCTGAAATTTAAAAGATCGGAGATCACAGTACTATAATGGAATTTAATTAAAGATACATTTATCTGTGTGATCGTGATTGTTGTCAATGTTGATTGATCACAACACCAGACATTATTATACTCGTTCAGAATTTGTCAATATGTGCAATTCAAGTTTATACAATTAATAAAAAATCCACAGTAGCTCGTTTGAGTATGCAGAGTGATATAATGAATACCTTTTTGCCTTCGTGTAATAATAAGGGGATTCATTTCACGTTTCAGTCTGTCGTAAACTTTGTATTCTTCGTAGTTTTTCCGTTTTCGTAGTTTATTTTCCATAAATGTACATTAACAAACTATGAAAGTTTTGAAAAGTTACGAAGGTAAAATGATTCGCTGTTTCTGACCATTGTATATTTCGTAGTTTTTTAATTTCGTAGTTGTTGTTCGACAGTTCTCAGTTGGTATAGAAACTTAAATATAAAATAAATATGGTAGCTGAAAAAAAACCATTACGAAAACAAAATACGAAGAAATTCTAGATGGTATAGTTAATGTCAACAGAGATACGAAATTTCAAAACTGAAAAGCTCAATAATGTTGTTGTTTGTTTAGGGGGAGGTATGAACTTGAGCACTCAGACAAGCGCTGTACATTGTACTTGAAACCCCCGTCTAGTCAAACTTCTTCGTCGCCCTCAGGTAACGAAGGAGTTCTACTCGATTTTCAGGCCCGATTTGTTCGGATCTGATGACATCAGTACCGAAAATGCGCATTCTTATGAAGGAATCGTATCGTCCTCCTCTCCACAATGTACTTACATTAATGTACTGAAAATGAAAAGTGACATGAATCCCCCTAATAAATATAAATGTTAGTGCAAACGTTAAATAATACATCACTATTCTATACTTATTCAATGAGTTGATCAGTAGTGAGTGATACTGTGATTATCTTTGATGATGTAAGATGAAAATTAATAAATGAGAAGCAGTATATATTTATATCTTCTATAATATCATCAATTATTTATTTCACATACATATGTACAAGTTCCATATACATATACTCATATGCATGTATATGTACAATGTGTATACATTTTTGTTATTTATTTATACTGCGTAACTTCAGGCAATTATTGTCATTGAATTGTTGATTGTTTGCTGATTGATTAGCGCAAATATATATCTACATACAAAAACAATAATTCATGTAGGTGGAGAAAAATAATATGCAATAGCAGTAATAGTTGTTAGATAATTTTAAAAAATTAAAGTTTCTATACAGACAGCAGCAACAAACAATAACAAAAACATAAAAGTAAACAAAAATTTAAACAAAAAAAAATAACTAAGCACATATGAGTACGAGTATAAATGTGAGTAATGTGACTATGTGAAGTTTGTCATTAATTACTGACTTTACTTATTTATTTTTTTATATATGATAGTCTGTAATATACTCGTATCCTCGTATGGTGTATGTACTATTGTCAATTTATTGCATTCACCGAGTATATGTTACGTGTTACTTATTACATATTATTATTTCTATACGATTCTTTACATATTTTGCATTACGACAACGGCAATGATTTATTACTCATATTAAACATTTTAATGGAGATAAATTTATGAAAAAAAAAAAATTATTTTTCTTATTACATATGAATATGAATTTATCTTATGTATAAAAAATATAAAGATATGTGCACACATACATGTACGCTGATTTTATTAAAACTAGAACAAAAATCAAACAATATTTCATCATTTTTATGGTTGAGATGTGAGATATATGTATGTATGATACCTACTGCATTAATTCGATATACATATATTCGTCGAACAAATTACATTATACAAATACAAGTATATAAATGTATCAATGTATGCGTGTACATATAGTAAATTAAAAATTCAGAAAAAAATATTACTTTATTTATATGGAAGAAAAATGCAAAACAACAAACAACTTTTAAACACCCATATACCCCGTATATCTTATAATGTATAATGACCTTGAATTTTAAGCTTATATCTCATAATATGTATCTTTTATAACTTGAAATTTTCTTTCATATTTTTTGTTTGTTTTTAATTTTTCTTTCATTTTCTATTGCTACTTTAAGCTGAGTATGCTGCGCGAAAGAAACTATTCTCTCCATTTATAATCTTTGTAAAATGAAAGGATGCTCAATAAACGCTCAAGAAATTGTGATCAAGCAAATTTTCACATTTTCCTTTTTTGATGTCGTACGCTGTTCGAAAAAAATTAAATGTGGTTTTTGTGCTGTAAAGTGAGATGGCGTTCTTTTAAAAAATTATAATTTCTTCGCCAAAAAATGTATATCGCGATACTTCTTTGGAGAAGAAATTTTAACATTTCGTGTTGTTGTAGATTGGATTGAAGGAGTGAAAATAAAGTAGATAAATAGCTGTCAAAATTTCTTGACTAATTTCTTCCGCGCAGCATACTGACCGGGCTTTACAAATTAATAAAAATACATGTTTATTTGTATACGTGAAAAATTTCATTATTGTTCATACAATCAGTCAACAGAGTCAATCAGAAAAACCGACGAAACAAATCCATGTCATAATGACAGGTATTAATTTTATTTTTTTATTTTAATTTTCTGATAATCATCGGCCATCACTGTCTATCTATATATAATGTCTATCTAATCTAAATATAAATGTATATCACATTATAGCGGTGTAAAGGTGATTTAATTAATTGAAACGATAATACAGTCTGGATTACTTTTACTTTTACTATATTAATGTTAAAAAATCTGTTGAAATATTTCACTAAATAATAATAATAACACGCATGTAGACATTATGGTATTATGGATGTGCACAAAATTCATGTTTTTTAACGATTTCTATGACAAGATTATATTATTATACGAAACAAAATATACATATATACATATATCATACATTAAACTGCATAAGATAATAATTGTACACGTATTTATGTATATGAATGATTATAATAATTTAAGGTGTGTGTGATATATGATTTTCGTGTTTCTTTCATACAATGATAGACAACGCATTCATTTATTTTTTAAATTTTTTTACATTTTTGTTTGAATTCGTACATGATGTTAAAATGAAAATAATACCTTCATACATACAGACATAAATATGAAAAAAATAAACAAAAACTTATAACACAAAATAAAAAAAAATAATCAAATTTAATAATGAATTTCAGAATAGTAATTTATATGTCAAGGTTGAACAACGTTTTTTTTCTTATTAAAGATTAGATATAAAGACAAATTTTAATTTTTTTTTTGAAATCTTCATTATATATATTACGAGTATTATATTGTATTTATTTACATATGTATGTGCAATGTACGAGAACACGATATTTTTTTGATTCAAATTTTTCAATTTTATTGGTAAGAATTTCAAAAAAAAAAGTTTGAAATTAATAAATTTGCAATTTTTGTCATTTTTATAATTTCGGATTTTATGTTTTTTCAGAAAAAAAGTTGATTGGAATTTGTTGTCATTGTTTTGTTTTAATTAATTATTATGCTACGTGACCAGATTCATAACAGATTCAAACAGACGAATCGATGTCTATAACACTAAAACCTGCTAAAAATTTTGATTTGAACTAAGTCAAAAGTCTGATCGTCTGATCGTCTGATCGTCTTGTTATATTGCATGTTATATTATGAAATATGAAATTGACTATAAACTGATCGAAATTTATCGAAAAAATTGAATCTTCAGTCACACACGTGCTTCCAATCGCACCAGAATTTAATTAAATTCTGTCAAAAAATTATTGAAATTATTATATCTTTTGTGGTTTTGTCTTGCATCATATAATTTAATTAAATATTTTACATAAATATTTCAAATTATCCATAAACCTAAGTAAATCTAAGGAAATTCACCCAAATTGTTTAAATTGCATTTATAGACGTGTGTATACTTCAGTTTGAGTGCTTGAGTAACTTTCCTTCATTCATCGTACGTGCAAGTATCGTATGTATACATAATGCGCATCGTTTATAAAATTTTGTGCAAAAATATAACTTTAGAAAATTTTATAAAAAAAATATTCAATTAAATAAAAATAACGTAACGTCCTCATAAATTCAAATAATGAACTTTACAACCTTACAATGAATCGAAATTAAATCAAAACCAATTATTAACTCTATTACTTAATAACTTTAAGTATTAATGAAAACGAAATTTCTGAAAAAAAATAAGTCAATGAACTTTTAAAAAAAACCATCAACAACAACAATAAAATTGAGTAAAACAAAGATTTAATTTAAAAAGGGAAATTTCATCATTATTCACGACAATATAATAATAAAAATTATAAAAATAATAATTACCATTATTATTATCGTCATTTCTCATTATTATTATTATTATTATTCTAGACACACATGCACATTTAAATAGTCAATTAAAAACGATTCAGTCATTGTTTTGTGTAGCTTGGCCATACCATATTCATATATTTCATAACCTGCAACCTTAACTTAACTCAACTAAATTAAACAAACTAAACTTTCGGACATAATAATCTACAAATAAATATGTGTATAACAACAAAAAATATTTAATTAAACAAAAATGGGAGAAAAAATTAAACACAAAAAATAATGAATGAAATGTGTGTGCATTGTATATATATACATTTATACGCTAAATTTACTTGTAATTGTGTTTACGTGACATGCTTAAAATAAATAAATAAGTAAACAATTCATTATGTTGTAATGTGTGTATTTATCAAACTTATGAACGAAATATATGTAATTATACACTTTAATGTGTATGTATGATACGTACATATGTATTTTTAGTGTCATCTATATTCATACACATACATATGTAATTTGGAAAATTATTATTATTTTTATTCTCGATAATAAAGTAAGATCTCAGAGCTCCCCAGATCTACGTCATTTTAGCAAAACTGAAATTTTGAGTTGTAGTCTAGTAGTCTACTTTGTAGTTTAAAAAAGTATTGAAAGTATACTGCAATATCTTGAAAGCGGGGGCCTTACAGATAGGAAATACTGTTAAAATCAAACATTTGATATTATCAGACTCGTTTCCAGGGCCATAACTCTTGCCAAACTCTTTGAAAGTCACTTTAAAGTAAGGTCAGCTATGGCTGTTTTCGAAGTTGCAACATAGCCGCAAACTTGCTTTTTCAAAATGTTCATTTGATCGACACATACAAAAATTAAACATACTTAGATAGTGAATTTAAGTTAAAGTTTACAAGATTCATGATTGTCTTTCTTGTCTTTCTGCTAGAATTTTGTCTTGAATTCAAGTTGACAAAGTAAAGCTTCAAAATTTGAAAGCAGAATACGTTAAAATACGGTAATCTTGGCTGGGCTGAGCCCTAATTAGCCCCCTCCAAATAGAGCCAGCCACCTTTAAATGAATAACCTCTAAAGTTTAGTATTAAACATAAAGATAATTTTTACATCGATCTGATACTGTATGTGAATAATATATATACGAATATAGCATACGTATCTATGAAATGATAATGAAAAAAAAAATTAAGTTTAAAAATTTCTTGTTCGTTCATTTTTTTTCAAAAATTTATCCAAAAAATTAATGAGTTTGTATACCACACTATATACACATTATGTATCATACAGGTGTGCAAAAAAAATTTAAAAAAGAAAACCGGCTCTATAAATGCCCGGATATTTATTACTACCAACAACTACAAACATATTATTCTTTTCTTAATTTATTCAATTATTATAAAAAATATTATTAATGAATAAATAAATTGTTTTTCATTTTTTCTGATATTTTAGTTTAACATTCCTTCATATAATAACTTCCATTTCTTACTCCTACCCTACCCACCAGTACCACCACCTTTTCTACTATAATTAAAGCGGCTTCTTATATGTACATGGCGGTGTTTACGCGTATTATGAATGAAATAAAGAATTCATTGTTTGACTTTGAAGTAAAGATAATACGCGTAAAAATTATTGTTTTTCTTTTCGTTTTTCTTCTTTACTTCTCTTTAGTTTACATATATTTTTTAATATGTTCTGAAAATGAAAATTTAAGCGGCGATCGTTTTTTTTTTGTTTTTGCATAATTTGCGTAAAGAAACAAGTTTAGTCGTTTATGTTTTATGTAAGAAGAAAAACAAAAAAACTATTTCAAAAAAATTAATTTCGCATTCAAAAATCATTTTTTCTCTTTTGTCTACATGAAGTATAGGTATAAATTGAGACGCCTAAAAATGTATACGTAAACAAAGATAAAAAATTAATAAATAATATAATGTAAATGTTTATCTTTTCATTCTTAAAATAAATTAAGTATATCTATGAAAACATGTACAAAAAAGTAACAAATAATAGATAACTTCGTGTATGAATTTCATATGTAATTTGGATGTGATATTATAAGGTACAAAGTTGTAAAAATCCGTAAAGATATATTTAAGTACATACATTCATACATTCATTGTACGTTTATTCATTTTGAAAAACAAAAACGTTTTGAAAATAATATTTTTTTTTTAAATGAATCAAAAACAAACAATAAAAAAGTGTTAAGTATAAGGCCATAAAAACGACGGTATACATACATTACAACAATATTCAAAGTTCTTGGACATCATTTACACTACACACACACACATCTACATAAAAGATAGCATATATACCCATACATATTCATATGTATATACATAAATTAATATTTAAGTTACAGACATTATGTACGTAATTATAATAAAAAAAAAAAATTATGGAATCTATGCGGTAATAATATCTAGAGGTATACATACGAGTATATCCATAAATACTCGTAAATAGTTAATTATTATGCTAATGAAACTTTAGCAACATAGGTGGCTATAAAGACACAAAAGAAGCGAGTATACGTATACGAGCTATCATTGTGAATTGTTGCATTCGTATAAAATTTTATTATTGTATTCTAAAATTATCGTTAATAAGTATGTAATATTTACATATACGAGTATAGAATAATATATAAATTGTGGGTGAATTATGTCTCATTAATAAGGTGTGTATATTTTGGTATCATATACATTTTGATTTGACATCTTCATGATGTTACATGTACAATGAAATATGTGCAAATTTATTTTAATTTCATTTACATACCATATGTGTGCGTATGTTGTATACTTATACATATTCGAAAAATACAAAAACAAATAGAATAAAATAAAATCAAAAAAAAAATTTCCCATTTTTACATTTACCTATACAATTAAATTCAAACTAAACCGAACTGAATCGAACCGACAACTCATTTTTGTTGTATATACCTTTAAACAGAAATATGCTTCTTATAAAGGTCGCATTTAAAACGTTAATTGAATTAATAAATATCTTGTCACAAAACTTCGCTACACTACACTATATGTTTGTATGTACCGTATAAATATGAAAAAAATACAAATGAATATTTCGCATGTTTTTATTTTATTTTATTTTTTTTAAAATGAACATCTTCTATGTTCTTATACGTTCTATACGTATTCGCATACATGAAACGTTGTACATACATGAAATAAAAAATTATTTTTAAAAAATATATATAGGGAATTGAATTGCAAATTAAAAATCTAATTTTATAAATTTATTTATTCTTTATGTGTGTATATGTAAGTAAGTACATGCTATATGGATTGTCTGAAAAGTTTCTGGTCTAATACAGAAACAGGTATTACTTCTCTCGACTCAAATTATTATGTTTTATTTCTCAACATTTTCTCATTTTTAAGTTTATACACTTTTTTCAACGATGCTCTTATCACATCCCCTTAGCGCATCTTAGTAATAGCAGTAATAGTTATCATCTTGCTCTACAAAATATGTATATGCTTCCACGGATACGATGATCTCTTCATTTGATGAAAACTTCTGTCTCCCAAGCCAAATTTTGAGTCTGGGAAACAGAAAAAAAATCGTCTCAGGGACCGAATCTGGTATTGAATACGATGGATGATCAATTAAATCAAATCTGACTCTATGGATTTTTTTCATGACAATCGCTAAAGTGTGGTACGGTGTGTTCGAATATTTTCCATTTTCACAAAAATACTGATATTGAGAATTACAAATGACTGTCAAGCAACAAATGATCATCCAAAATGGCTGCATTTTTTACAGTCATCTTGCACAAGGTATGTACCATCATCGTATATACAAAAATAAGTTCGAGAGGAAGCGTCATCTTCATTTGGGTGGAGGCTCGAGGCTAGAAACTTTTCAGACAGCCTCCTATGTATCTGTATAACTAAAACACTAAAAGTAAATATAATGATTACTACATATATATGGGCTTATATTTAAATTCATTTTGTATAATGACAACAGAAAATTTTACAGGAATTATTTTTTCAATAAACGCAAACATTCATATGCATTATAATGTACTTTTATACATAAATACATACGCTTAATATCATAATGCTCATGTACTCGTAAATATCTTAATTTGATGTTTGAAAAATATAATGCTCACGCACATATTATATCCATTGTCCACATGCATGTACCTTAACTTTCATGTATGTAGGTGAATTGAGCATATCTATTTTTTTTTTAACTAAATCAGGTGTGATAAATTTAAATTTGAAAATAAATAAACAGAAACAGAAACAGAATAAGTAATATTCTTCAAGTATCTATTTACATACTCGTGTATAGATATAGCTAGGTACATATATGTACATGATATTGGATTGCAATTTATTCTACTTTCTATAATAATTTAATGTTTCATTTTAATATAGTATTTTATTCACGATTCAATGTTATAAATTATAAAGAAATAAATGCAAAATTTATATGTTACATTTACATTACACATTACATTTATGAACATATACGAGTATGTACGTTATTATTTGCACTTACACACAAGACAAGTACGAGTATGTAGATAAAAAAGAAAATAAAAATATATAATCTTCTGTTATTGTTGGTGTATATTCATATGATTATATAACGATCATATGTGTATAGATGAATTTTATATTTTTATTATCTTTTGCTAAATATCATATTGAATGACAACGAATATTTTTATGTATACAATAAACATTTAAATTTAGGTTATCCATTCGTATAGTGTTAATGTACATTTGAATATGGGTCAAATTTGCAAAATTTCCGTTACTTATCATTTATCGATTTAATAACATTTCATTTTATTCATTTTCACATACTCTTATACACGATGATAATAAATGTGTGAAAACAATCAAAGTACATATTTACGCACGTACATGCATTGCATCACAATTACTGTATGTGCTGTGCTGACTGCTGTCACTGTACAAAAAAGAACAAATTCATTATTGATTTATTATTATTATTCAAAATGAGGATAATATCCCATCAGACCATAAGACTATCATTTATATAATGTCAAATTGGTGTTATCTCATGTTCTGATTTAACTCAACACTCAACCAATCTGTCTATATGTCTATATTGTATAATTACCAACCCATACATCATACATGTGTATGTGTAGAATATTTACGAGCATTATAAAATGCTGAAATTAGAAAATCTAAGATAATTCCAAAACCAAACCCATAAAAATTTATTCATTTCTTTTCGTTACGTTTCGTATATTTTTCTTGTAAATTTTTGCCTCGAATACATTCATATTCATATCGAATTTCACATAAAATCGTTAAAATATACACAAATATTCGTATATTATAGTAGCATATAAAGTCAGTAAGCATCATGTATTAATATATTAGCCTTGACCTAACAAATTTTAATTTATTTAAATTTTTGAAGTTTTTATTCTTTTCTCTTCATTTTTACATAACTTCGATTTTTTGATTGTAATATCCGTTTAATGATTTACAAAAAAAAAAACTAGTAACACCCGCACAATTTATATAATTAATTACATGACAACGAAAATGTAAAATATTCGAGTGCGTTATGATTGCTATTCTTAATAGCAACAATAGCAACAATAGTAATATGAGCACATATGATATTGTATACGCTATAAGAGTACGAAAAATATTTCACTCTTCAGAAAAATAGTGTACGCTACTATAATGTACTCGTATTTTCCTTTCTTCAGAAAAAAGTTGATTTTCTCCCTGAGTAGAATGCGAATAGTGTACATAACAAACACGGAAAATAAACAAACAACATTTAATACTTGCTCCTCCTCTTTGTACATACTCTCGAACAGGAGAAGTCATTGACTATTGCGATACCTATAGAGTATAGTGATAAAATAGTTGTACGAGTAGTGTTTCATACAACGTGTACTCATTTCTCATTTTGAAACTTCGAGTGATGTCTAGGGGTGTTTAATCGGGAAATTCACTACTGAGGTAGACTGTTTTAATATGCGATAAGACAAAGGTATATTGATTGTATATAATTACTTGCTTACGTACATATGTATACAAGCGATGATTTGCGAAAAGACAAGAAATGGAAGATACAATTTTTAGTCTCATACATTTTTGTCATTAAAAAAATTTTTATTGTAATTTATTCAATGATTCATTACTCAAATAGGTATAAGAAAATTTGTTCATTGCGCAGATGATATCTGTAGACATTCATTAAAACTAAAATGACATATTCTATCTTCATATGCACATACCTATGTTAGTATGTATATATGGAATGGAATGGACAAGTATTTATGATACAGAAAAATATAAGGAAATGTCTAAAATAATAGATCTTTAATTAGCTACACATACCAGTATAATATATAGGATACGTATACTTCGTTATGCTACACCTCTCTTTTAAAGTTTAATATAATTCGAGTACATACTGAAGTGTAAATAGTGAAAAATATGTATTAATTATTTTATGTATACACATCAAAATTATTCCAGCCATCCGTGATCCATTATATTGGTGTTATATTCACAACAGACAACAGACAACAGACAACACGAGTGATCGCAACATTAATACTTCATTTCCTCATAATGCTGTCACATCAAATTTTTTTTGTGATCATCATCACAACAATGAAATTGAAAATGACGAATGACTTCAATGATTTTAATTTTAAATATGTATAGATACTCGTATACACGAGTAATTTAACAATGAAATGACTCAGACTCAGACTTTAGAAAAAAACAAAAAATCTAAGTCTGAATATATACATTTGAAAATTTGAAAGTATCATACTTCCCGTGATCCCGTGTAGTTTAAGTTAATCGAAATTTAATTTAATATCTCATAAAAAAAGAAAAATAATGTAATAGAAAATTATTCAATATCTTTAACTCATCTTGGACATTATTCGTCAAAATCATCACATTTTTTTAATGTTATAGATGTTAGGGTGTTTTGTTAGTATCTAATATATACTTATATGGGGATGCATAGTGATATCATCGCGCCAAACCAAAAACAAAAAATGAAAAAAAAAAAAAAATAAAAAATTAAAAATCATTTTCAAATATTACAAAAAATCATTAATTTAATACTGATCATGTACAGATATTCTTGCTTATACCAAAGACTATAGAAGAATAATTATTCTTCTATAGTCTTTGCTTATACCTATCATTTAACGGTTTTCAAATTCTAATTCAATTCAAATACAATAAAGATCACATCGCATTACATACAATTTTAGCACGGTGTTATAAGAAAAATGTACACATAATATTCTTTTTTCAACATTTTTAGGTACGTACATATATATAGGCATTTGATTTGTCATTTTTTTGGTATGTATATGTCAAAAAAAAAGTCTAAACATGTTATTGACTCATTCTATTTAAATTTGGTCCAATTGCATATTATATGAGTATCTATAAATATGAATACATACTCGTATATTTGCATCTATGCAAAAATAATATTCAAAATTGTATATATACATATACGATATAAAAAACATTAGAATCGTATTCACCAGCCAAGATTATCTGTCGGCTATATTTTAGCCGGGTATAATTTCAGCTTATTCATCAACCTAGATAAACTTTGTTTTCTGACTTCATTTTCGGGGTGTCAAACATGTCAGCTGATTGCAAAGAGTTAGTACCACAAAATGAAAAAGAGGTTATGTGATGTGATGATTATATATCATGTGAGTGCTATGCTTTTGCTGTTAATAACAAAGTTAGGTTCAAACAAGGTTAGATTAGGTTAGGTTTAGAACCACTACCAGGTTATTGTCTTAAAAATACCCGAATAGTATATAATCGAGATTGATGAATACCACTCTATCTCAGATAAAAGATAATCTTGGTTTGATGAATACGACCCTAACAACAACAGCAACAACAATAAATAAATATTTAGGTATCTCTATGAAAATATTTACAAGTATTTGTCCAGTCCATATGCAAACATATGCACGTATGTTCATTTATTGTAATGTAATTTTGCATATTTCAAAATATTTTCGTTATGTTATATGTTTTTTTGTTTGTGTCATATGTATTTCGTTTTATCGTATATGCAAAAAAGTCATGCATTCCAATATTGCAGCAATTCCAAATGCAATAAATTCATATATCATTTGTGTATAATCGTATGTATACCCAGATATACATAAAATTTACATAACACTTATACTGGTATAGTACATCCGTACAACAATCAAATATATCACACGAAAATATGTACAGTACAGTACCTACACAGTTTACATGTTTTTGTATAGATTTTATACATTAATTTGTTACGCATATATTGGTCAATACATTTACAAATAATGTAATAAATACTTAAGTAATTACACATGTACTCGTTATACACTTTGAACATAATAATAATAATCATGGATGGAGATACATACTTATATGCACATAAAATAGATACGACATACGACTATACAAGTATGCATTTATGTAAAATACTTGGCCCTAATTGCATAAATAAAAATACTGTATACTCGTACATATACCACCCATTCATGTAGTATTATATGTATCCATCCATCTATCCATCTATCCATCCATCCATCCATCCATCTATACATCTATTTATCGGGTCAATCACTTTTTCAATTGCATTTAGTAAAAAGAAAATAAACGACAAAAAACACAAAATGTATGTAAGTAAAACGAAAGGAAAGAATGAAAGAATAAATTTTCAAAATGTTTGTGCATAAAAATAGATTTTTAAATACATATACATATGTATATAAAAAAAAAATGCGAACATATTTTAAATGATTATATACTACTCGACGAGCATTAAGAATTAACATATGTGTACATACTTATATTCGTTGGTCTTTGTATAACACTTGTATGTTTTTTAATTTTTTTTTTCTTTTGAAGAGTATTGAGCACTCTCTACGTTTATAATTATATTATACTCGTATGTATGCAATAATAATAAAATTGATTTAAGTTAAAAGTAAGTAAAAAATAGAAATTTTATCTTTTTTTGTGTCGTTTTGAAATTTGACAAAAAAATAAAATTAAAAATAATTTTCTTACATAAAAGTATATACATATGTATGTGTGTATTTCACAGAAAAACTTCCTGTGTTAAAACAAAAAAAAAATATTTAAATGAAAATCACTATGTAAGCGAGTATATAATATATACATTTTTCTTATATTTTTCGTCATGTGTGTAGTATACTAGGTGATGCATAATGTAAGTATAATGCGTTTTTATTTCCCGACTATATGGATTTTGTATTATTTTTAAAACTTCACATACTATATTGTACGTGAATTTCGAAATTTTTCTTACTTTTTATAGTAAAGACACACATATACGATTACATTTATGTATATAGATGGATGTTATGTCAACTACGCAATATTTTTTTCTTTTTTTGCTTTAGAAAAGTTTGATGTTGATCTATTTTCATTCATCACCCTCAAAAAACTAAAAAAAAAACCACTAAAATGACAACCAAATTTTATATGTATTCAAAATTCAAAAATAACATTCAATATTGAAATTTTCTTATACACTGTGACACTATGTGTATTCTATTCTACTATACGAGTACATCTTTATGTGCATCTTTATATATGCATAATAATCGGATTGTATGTTTTTAATTTTGGATTTTGCTGGAAGGCATGTTGAGGTAATGTTCATTGAAGATAGTTCATATAGTCTCCAATATTTATGTATGTATATATGTAGATGAGCTCAATTCTCAATATTATTATTATGCATATGTATTATGATTCAGCTGTTTATGATATATACATTTTTTAATAATAAATAATTTTCCCTTTCATGCAATATCATATCATATGTACATAATGCAATGAATATCGTTATTTATTTCCTTTTCTTTCAATATCAATATAAAAAAATTTGTATTTTTCTTTTCATTTCTTATACTCACATACATTCACACATGTATACTCTTATACTCTGACACATCATCGTAAACTTAATTGAAAACAATCAATTGAAAACGGATGATAAAATGAAAGAAAAGTGAAAATTTTATGTTATAAAAAAAATTTCAAAATGAAAAAATGAAAAAAAAAAAATGTTCATGATATTAAATGATGTTCATTTCCGTATCGAAAATACTAAGAATTAAGTATTATTCCTATGTGTTAGTACAATAATATACTCATGTTATATATTCTTTCGTATTCGTATGACTTTTACTTGAATATTTTTTATCTTTTTATTACTTTATGTCACTCGAAAGTATAGTAGTGTATGTGATGTGATAGCATTACAAATATGTACATCAAAAACATTCAATAAATAATGGTTCCATTTTATAGCTTCGCTTTACAATAAAACCAGCTAAGTATATGGCCTAAGCTGCCTTTATAGCAAAGCCTAAGATAAATTGTTTCTGTCTATGTCTACAGAGAGATACAATATGCAGACCATTCCCTTTCCTTTTTCATTCCATTTTATAGCTTTTATCATGTAATGGATTTTAGAGAATTTTTATACAATAATAATTAGTCAAATACATGACGGGATTATATATCGCTTATTCAGTAAAAATTATACATACGTATATAAGTATATAATATAAAGTCAAATAAATACTACACATTCATCTATAGAGTACATAATCATAGATGTTCTAGGTTCTATTATAAAATTGAAAAAATAAAAAGAATAAAATAAAAATAATAAATTCTATATTTGGATTAAAAAAATTTTTGAATGCATATGTGACGATTAAAATTTCCCTTTCAAATTTCATTTAATATAAAATAAAATTCATTAGAAAATATATTATATGTATATTTTCTTCAGAAATTGTATGCAGTACGTATCAAAATCAAAAGAATAATTAAACTCAAAGTGAAGGAAATATTGAATATTTTGTAATAGCAATCATCATAGAAATAAAACTTTTGATTGACGTAAGGGATGACGGATGACATTTATTTATAAAAGGTTAACTGTTGTCCCCCAAGCATAGTACGTGGCATATTCAAAAATATAAAAAAAAATCCTTTGAAAAATCCTATTGTGGTTTCGCTATAAACGAAAAAAAAATCTACAAGTTTGATCGATAAATTACTCGTTCGTATAAGTATTGAAAAATGATTCCAAATATAACAAAGAAATTGACAAAACACACGAATCACAACACAATATAATTTGTCAAAATCAAAATACGTACTATATTTGCAAAACTATCAAAACTCTGTGCAATAGATACTCGTATGTGAAATTACTTAAAAAATTTTTTTAAATTTACATACTATATACTGGTACTGATACTCGTATCTCTATATATGTATGATTGCCTTAATACATAATAATTTATTATCCTTTATAAATAAAATTTTGTGTTCATGCAAAATTTACTATTACCATATCGATATATTATAAATGCAAAAAACAACGATAGCGTATTTTTGATTTTATCATCATGCCATTTAATATTTTTATTAATTTCGCATCAAGATACACGAGTATTTATAATGTACATACATGACATGATGGATATGTATGTGATACGAATGTGCATTTATCACGCAATATTCAAATATGTATTATAAAAGTCAATTGGATTTATTCGAATATTATATACATATATATATAGAGAGAGAGGCATACGTAATGTAATGCACATAATAAATATTATTTTTATAAATAAGTAATACATGAATCTAAACTCATCATTTATATAGCTATACTCGTATTTTGTTTTGAAAATAAATTTAATTTTTAGAACGCAATAATTGAATTATTATCCAACGATTTTGCAGAAAACAAAAATAACAAAAAATGGTTAAAATTGAAAATAAAAAGTAAAAATTTTTTTATATGAGAAATATTAATTTAGAAAAAAAAAAGGAAAGAAAGAAAAGATATTAAAAATAAAAGGTAAAAATTAAAAACTCTTAAAAGATGATCGTTATGTATGTATGTATGTGCATACGTAGCTCCGTATCTAATACTGTATATTTTGTACAAAAAAAAAATTCCCATAATTTAATGAAATTGTAACATTTTTTTTTATACACAATCGCATCGATTATCTTTCAATAAAAAATTGGAGAGAGAAAAAAACTAGAGAGGAAAATGAACACAAAAAAAATAATAATAAATATTTTTGCAAAATTTTAAATTTAGGTCACTTTTTTTGATCGTAACAACTATTGCATATTGCATTTGCATATCCAAGTTTAACTTTTCTTATATATGAAACCAATAAAACTCTAAAACTTTCCTCATAATTCATAAATATAATAACAAAATGTTTGTATGTTGTGTTGGCAAAGCAAAAAAATCAAAAAAAGCAAACAGAAAAAAAAAACAATAAATTGCTCAAAAGTGTTAAAATGTGTAAAATTTGTATTTTGTATATAAAAACATGTGACTATATATATACGAGTATTCCCATGATATGAAGAAAATTAAAATTCTGTCAACAGACACGAAGAAGAAGAAGAAGAAGAAGAAGATATGCATATATAAAAGTTATAAAATTTAATATTAAAATTCAAAAAAAAAAAAAAACTAAACACAGTGACGAAAAAAAAAATAGTGAAATAAATAAATTTTGCAAAATAACACACAGTGACACAGTAATCTATGATCTACATCTAAGTATCTATAACCACGTTTATGTTTATATTTATGTACGTACGCACCTATGCATATTGCAATTACATTTGTATGTATGCTATGTCTGCTATACATGTATGTGTACTACTTTTATAATATCTAAATTCACATAAATACGTAGATACTCATACTTACATTTGCGATGTGATTATGATGATGATGAGAAAGGAATCTCCTCAATTTCTTTTCATTTTCATTAACTTTCATATCATAAATGTCTGGTGTGTGATGTGTATGTAGTATGTCGTGGTATGTCTTTACTTCCGTCGATTGTATATTCAAAATTTTCTTCTCTGCATAACAGTTGTACCTAAAATGAAATAAACATAAAATTAAATTTATTTTGAAAATAAAAAAAAAAAAAACATTTTTTTTAAGAAAAAAAATTCTTACATCATCCTTACAAAAATATTAAAATATTTCCAATTTATATAATATCCTACTGTCATTTCTATTAGTAAGTCTCAAGGATAATGAGTTGCACAACATAATGTACAAATTTAAAATTTGTAGTTCAAAGTGATTTTTTTTTATAGAACTGTATTTTTTATCTAAATTATTGAATTAATAAAATATGAATACTACATCTACATGCATACTACAGTCATATACATAGTGCATCTAAATACTTTGTATATTTTATTTTCTTGTATGATGTAAGTATATTTTGTCTGATACAAATCTCTGCTACATACAAGTATACTCGTACTTCGTACAACATCTATAGACATTATTGTCATCAGGTAACTTGAAAAGGTGATGATAATAATAATTTTTTCTTTTTTCATTATTATTACTTATTATTGTTGATATTTTCTTTTAAGATTCTATTTTGTAAACTTTATAATCTTTTTATCTCATATATGCATGCATATGCATTAACGTTTCTATATTCTTCTGTATAATGCACTCGTGTTCTATCTCTATATGTATGTAGCTGTAGTTGTATATTTTATACTGTCGCTATTTTATTGCAGCATTTTAAAATAAATCAAATTTGTTATATTATTATTTTTTGTGTATACAACATTAAAGTCTTATCTATCATATCTAGCCAGAGACGGTTTTAACATCTTGAGCGCCCGGTACATTTCTAAACTTTTCGCCATCTAGATTAAAAAATTTTTATTTTTAACATTAATTTTGATATTTTTTTATTCTAATAGAACAAAATCTCAATTTCTATGTTTCTATTTAAAGTGCAGTACATAATATACACAAGAAATAGAGAAGAGAATTCGTACATCATTCTAATTCTTTTTCTATTACCCAAATACTCAAAAGTTCAATGACCATGCTTGTTGACACATGAAAATATAGGTCAGAACATTTATAGGCTTTTCTTATATACACGCACTTTGTTTCAATTTGAAATTCTTTGTACACGCCCTACTATAATACACAATAAGACGAGAAACAACTTTTCGAGTATCTTTCTACTTTTCTTTCTTCTTATCTCCTCCTACATGTATGAGGATGTTCTCATGTTCATTTTTATATTCTCGTATATACCAGGTACTTTATTTTAGTAGGCGTGTACGAGGAAGAATTTCAGATTAAAACAAGATGCCTGTAAACAAAAAAAGGGAATAAATGTTTTGATCTATATTTTTCTGTGTAAACAAACATAGTCATTGAATTCTTCGAGTATTTTTTGAGAAGTAGAAAAAGAGAAAAAGAACTAGAAAGTATGTGAATAGTATAGTTTGTCTTACACTTTTCTTGTATAAATTATGTACTTTTTAAGAGAACATTTTCTCAGAGAATCTTCTTTTTATTGCGGTTTGTAAAATGATTTTTATGAAAACGGATTTGTGACTTTCATTCTGTCCTCATTCGCGTCCCCGAGGATTGGCGCCCGGTTTTAGTCAACCATTTCAACCTATATAAGAACCGGGTGACTATGTAATATTTAGACGATAGATAAATTTACATGTGCATGTATACTCGGATCGCGGCTATAGAATAGAAGTTTTTAAGTGTTTATTTTATTATTTATTTGCCTTTTTTTTCTCATATCAAAATAAAAACTTTTTAAAAACAATTTTTTCTCCAAAAATAAAAAAACAAAAAGTAAATTTGTTCGTTTTGGTGTCTTTTAATGTAATTTTATTTTTTACTATACTAAATAATAATTCTGTGTGTGATGGGGAAATTTATTATATAGATGAATATAACAGAAAATAAAAAAAAAGACAAAACAAAAAATATAGGCAAATGAAAAGCAAACAAACTAAAAGGGCATAATGCCAAGACATTTTACTATACACACATACGCAATCACATATATTCGTATGTAATAACTAACTATCTATAGTTTTCTGTATATATAGCAAAAGTAAAAATAATGAATATAAAATTGTATGATGATAATATACGATATCTATATGAACTGCATCATTTAATACAGACGTAAGCACATAAATGTACGAGTATATGTATTGAAAGATACATTTAAATAGATTTATGCATATTATATGCATTAAATATTCTTTTTTTTTCAAGAACTACACATATCTAAACATACTTATGTTTTCATGATGATGCCCGATTCATATGAGTAGACAAATGAATGGATATAAATACTCTTATATTGTATAAATAAAAAATTAAAATTTATCTTATAAATTTTATTCTTTATTTCTGTGGTATATGATGCGTTCAATCGTTGAACGCATATACCTATACTAGTAAAATAAAGATTAATAATAATAACGTTCTTACAGTGAACGTATATTACACTATATGGTACATAATATGTAGTATCACTGATACTCATATTTATGTGTCTTATAAGAAATATGAATGCAGTTTAATAAAAGTTTATAAACGAAATTAGCAAAAAAAAAAAATATATATTTTCATTAAAACATAAAAATTATAAGGAAACATAGTGCATATATAACATACGAGTATATACGTACATAATATACGAGTACATGTCTTATATACAAACAGAATAATGAAATATATAAGATTAATTAAAAGTTATCTTAAATACATACTTCATATAAATTTACACGTATTTTATTAGAAGACTCTTACGCTTCCACATAAATGTACATTTACAATTCATTCCATCAGATTACGTGCAAGATTAGATGATATTCACATAATTCTATTTATTCTTCCTTTACTTTACAGATTCTTCTTCCTTTACTTTACAGTCCATGATGAGTCATAGCTTCTCTTACAACATAGTACGTCTCCATTGTCCATTCTATCCTCTAATATACTATTTTATAATTTTTAATATTCATTTGGCTATGGGATCTTCTTCCACCACTTTTAGTCACATTTTCCTTGGTCTTCTTTCTTTTCTCTTTTCTTATTTCCCACAAATATTTTCTTTGTAGCTCTGTTTTCAAACCATTCTTATAAGGTTGTGGACCTTGGGCATGCTTCAAGATCTACTGCCATTTATTTCTTTGCTCCACTACGTTTTTCCAATTCCCGGCTCCAATCGTTCTCAAATCACCATGAAGTCTCCTAACCATCTCTGTTTCTTTGATCCTTTATAGGTATCCTAATTTATTCAGACTAGATTAGCGTATGTTATTATATAGGAATATTGGTGTATTATTGAACAAGCTTTTAATATAATTTCCCCCAACTCCAATCTCACTCCAGATTAATCTGGGCTGAGCGAATAGCGCTATATAAAATTTCTTGAAAGAATTTATAAAACATTTAATATATAGAACATAATCTGGGGCTGAATTGTAAATGTACTTTAATAATCAAAGATCCTATATCTATAAATACAAACTTTAGAGCTGTTATCAAAATGTGTTAATCATAAAACATACACTCATATGTATTTGTGAATAATTTTTCTCCATTTACTCTATCGTTTCATTTTTATTTTATTTTGTTTTTGAGAAAAATCTTTAATTATGATCTATATTTCTATTAAGTTTTCGTATGTAGTAAATGGAATTAAATATATTGCATGTGGAAGATAAATTAAAAAATTATTAATAACATGTACGATTATGTACATAGTAATGTATTTTTGTTTTTAATTATACACGGAAAAAATAATACTAATAAACATACAAACTCATAAGTATACATAAATGTAGACATGTAGGTAAGTAATTATTAGAAATAGATCGCGAAAGATAAGAAATTTTTGTTTGTTATTTTCCATTACATTTAAAATACAATCTTTTAAATGGTTATCCGTATAAAACTATGAATGTACATAAATTTAAAATGAACTAAAAAAAGATGATCGAATAAAAACGATTAAAAGTTTTTTTTTTTTTTTTTTAAATAAACCGTTTTACTTTTTGCGCGTATCACATATTATGTACACATACTACAAGTATTTAATTATAACTATAAATATCCTAGTACGATAGTGGACGCTACACTACCGATTACATTTTAGCACAATTTGAGTTATAATTTGTAAGGATGTTAAATAAAAATACCAACTTATTAGTACTAGGATTAAGGAGGTTAAATAAAAATACCAACTTATTGGTCCGAGGATCAACTGATACTGTAATGTCTTTATTTTAAGTTAACATTTATATACTTAGAATATACATATAACCATAGGCTATATCTATGATATAACATTCCAATAAGGGATGAATACAATATCGTGTTGTATTTAGTTATTGTATTCATACCCCTTAGTGCTTACAGTTATGCACATGTAATGTTATATTATCAATAGTGATATGATTATATTTGCTTAGGATAAACAGATGGTCAACAATGATATCTATGATATTGTACATCTGCGTATTAAACCGTAATGAATATACACAGTTGTTGTATTTAGACTGCTTACAGTTCGGCCAGCCTGACCGTAATCGACCCGATTACCAGCTATAGATATCATTGCATCACTTAATATATCTTAACTTAACTTTACATTTACTTTATACATATTTCATATAAAAATTGAGTTTTCTTTTTCTTTTTTTTTAAAACATGTGCGTACATACATTTTATTTGAAAATAATTTTGAAAATTCAGAATAGATAAGTTTATACACTTAATTCTAATTTACGACCTTATCCAACTGTTGTTGTTCTAAATCTACATATGGTTTCATATTTGCAGGTGAACAAATTCCATGATAAGGTATTCGGCTCAATTGCATATTGTCAATATCCGTGACTACGTATCTATCATTGGCTAAAACCTCAGAAATTTTAAATGGACCACGAAACTTTGGTAAAAGTTTTTTATTTATACCAGCAGTAGTAACTACATTCTTAAGCATTACTAAATCGTCTTTGCTATATTTATGGGGTGCTTTATGTTTCTTATCAAAATATTTTTTATTATAATTTTGACTTATTAATATTTTTTCTGATGCCTTAGTTCTAATTTCTTCTAAATTTCTATGGGGTTTATCAGTTTTCTTCGTTTCGAGATATTCCATTATTTTATCACAAAATTCACCCTTCTGATTCACACCAAAAAGAACCATACTTGGAGTATTACCTATACTTTTGCACACGGAATTGTTCAGCGCGAATTCTAATTTATTTAGATTCTTATACCAGTTTTTTGTGCTGTCCGACTCACACTGTTTGGCCAACATTGGAATAATAGTTCTATTTATCCGTTCGACCTGGCCGTTTGATTGTGGTGAGTGTGTTGCGATTTTGATGTGCTGTATATTATTCTTATGAAGAAAGGCAGTAAATTCTTCAGACGTGAAGCACGTTCCTCGATCGGATATAATTTTAGACGGCCTACTATAATTCGTGAAGTACTGATCTAGGCATTGAATAACTTCACGAGTTTGGGTAGATTTCACTGCATATAGTTTAATAAACTTTGTGAATGCATCTACTACTATAAAAATATACTTTTTTTTTGACTGAACAGAGGGTAGTGGACCAAGATGGTCTATATGTATGATATGAAAAGGCTTATCTCCCTTGGGAATACAGTGTAAATTGCCTTCGGACTTGCCAGACGGAACAGAAAAATGGATACATTTTAAACAATTTGATATGTGCTTTTTAATTTTTTCCTTCATATCAGGGAACCAGTATGCTTTTTTCAAGTATTCGTAACATTTGTCTGGGCCTAGATGACATAAGGATTCATGATGAGTTTGTATTACATTAATTTCCATTGAATTAGGTACGTAGAACCTAATTTCATCATTTTCCTTGCGATAAACTAATCCATTAATTAGTGCAAATAATCGGCTTTCACCCTTTTCTAATTCGTCGGCCAATGTTTTAATAGATTGATCACGACACTGTGCTGCTGCTAGAGCATATTCTAATGTGTCGTCTTCGACAACCAAGACTTGTACGTTACGACTCAATGCATCTACATGTGGCATTGAATCTGATTTACGATGTTCGATTATGTAGTCGAAGTTCTGCATTTCCAAAGCCCATCGAGATATTCGAGAATTTAAAATTTTCTTATTAAGCGTTAAGGTTAATGCCTGGCAATCAGTAACTATTTTAAATTTCAAACCTATTAGATATATTCTAAACCTTCTTAAAGCGTATATGATAGAGAGTGTTTCGAGTTCATAACTATGATATCTTGTTTCCGGATCAGTAACTCGTTTAGAGAAATAAAATACTGGATGAAACTTTTTGTCGTCCTGACGTTGGAAAAGAATTGCACCGAATCCTATACTACTAGCGTCGCAATGTAATTCCGTTTCGCGATAAGGATTGTAGATTGCAAGGATTGGTGCTTCGACAAGTTTGGACTTCATTTTTTCGAAAGTTTCTAATTCTTTCGGTCCAAAATGGAAAGTTACTTCCTTTCGTAAGAGATCGTACAAAGGCTTAGCTAATGTCGCAAAATCCTTAACGAACCGACGAAAGTAGGAACATAAACCTAAAAAGCTATGGACACATTTTGTATTTTGAGGTACCGGAAATTCTGAAATTGCTCGTATATTATCTGAATTAGGACGTATCCCTTCCTGATTAACAATATACCCCAAATAGGCAATTTCTTCGTACATGAACTTACATTTGTCATACCTCAGTTTTAAAAAATTATCTTTTACTATTTCCATTACTTTTTTTAAAATACTAAGATGCTTTTCTATAGTAGTCGTGGCAATAAGAATATCATCTAAATAAGCAAAGACTTTGTCAGAGATAAGCAAATGTTTGAAGATAAAGTTAATATATCTTTGAAAAACAGACGGTGCATTTTTTAGACCGAAAGGCATTCGAAGATATTCAAATTGACCCATTGGTGTGACAAATGAAGTGAATTTAACTGACTCTTTTGCTACATGGACATGATGGAATCCGCTTTTTAAATCCAGAATGGTAAAGTATTTTTTGCCACAAAGGCGATCTAAAAGGTCATCAATAATTGGCAAAGGATAATTATCTCGTTCTGTGATTTTATTAAGTTCTCTAAAGTCTACACACATTCTCAATTCACGATTCTTTTTTTGTACTAAGACAATTGGACTTGCATAGGGCGAATTGCTTTCACGAATAATTTTACGTTCTAAAAGATCATCTAGAATTTTTTGTAATTCTATTTTATGACTGTAAGGTAGTCTTCGTGGTGTACAAAAGAAGGGCTTATCTGTCTTTAATCTTATATCCATTTCGAAATTATTATTATTACTATGGTTCGCGTTTAGATTTGGAATTTCTGCATCAGATACCATTTTAAAAATTTGATTTTTTATTTCATTTGACACACTATCATTAATATTTAGTGTTTCACCCGTCTTTTCGTTTGTATTTGATATATCTATGTTCAAAATTTCTTTCACAAAATTTTGTTCATCATGATTTTTTTGTTGGATAAGAACGCTGTTATCAATTTTATTATCCTTAATTTTTAATTCTAATTCACTTAATTTTAAAAAATCTCGACCCAAAATGACAGGGTGGTTCATTGTGAAATTCTTAACTATGTACATCTTAAATTTAATTACCTTATGATTAAAATTTACTTTACAGTAAGTTTTTCCGGTTATTTTGAGTTGACTATTGTTGATTCCAGAAAATCTCTCCATCTGTCCGTCCTCAATGGGTTTTATCATAGTGGTGGATGGTAAATAGCATTCTTGGATGAAGCTGATTGCACTACCTGAGTCCAGAAGGGTCAATAGTGATACGTCACAAGTATGACATTCATCAAAAGTATACCTAATATAACATTCAAAATTATCATTAATAAAGTATACATACTTTTCATCGTCAGATTTATCGTAGCTGCTTTCACTATCGGAATTGGAAGATATGTTCATAACATGACCTTCGCTGGGGCACTGAGCAATATGATGTCCAAGTTTTCCGCAACGAAAACAAGATCCTTTAGGTCGTATTGGTTTAGTACACCCTTGGATTGTGTGGCCTTTCTCGTTGCAATTAAAACATTTAATAGCGGCTATATTATGACGAGTATGTTGCTTCACGTCTTCCCTCTTTGTATTCTTTACAGATGGAATTGATTCACGAAATGACTGATTTAATTTAATTTTTTCATATTTGATCAATAATTTTTTTAATTCAGTCATATTGTTAGCGTTATAGAGGATCATCTTGTTGACTTCTGTATCTTTTATGCCATTTATAATGTAATTTATGACATCAGTTTCTTCTATGGCACCAAGTAAAGCTATTTCCTGCATTAAAAGTACATAGGCTTGAAAAGTTTCGTCTTGTCTTTTTTTTCTTTTTCTAAGCAGGTTATGTAAATCGGCACTAGTGACTTTTTTCGAAAATTCTTCAATTAGTGCACTGCGTAGCTGAGACCAACATTTAAAATTTTGGGTTCTTAGGAATAACTTTGCCGTACCCGCCATTAACCGCTTAGCATACAAAAATTTCATCGTTTCATTTAAACGTAAAATTTCTGCATTTTCTTCAAAAGATTGGATCCAATTTCCGATGCTAAAATGATCGTCACCGCTAAACCGATGAATAGATTCTTCAACGTCTTGGAAAGTGTAAATTGGTCTTGATGTTTCCATGTCACTGTTATCGGTTAATTCTGAAATCTTTTTCTTAAGTTCTAAAATTTCTAATTTTTTCCTCAATTTCTCAATTTCCAAATCTTCATTACTTTTTAAATTTTCATTCTCTAAAACGTTATCATTTTCCTTATTGTTCGTTGTAGAAGCAGTTATAGGGAAATATTCATTCAGCTCTTCAGAAGTAAGTTCTGAAATTGCGTCTTCTAAGCGAATCAATAATTCCGCTTTTGTCCCCGATTTTGGTTTTCCACACAGTTCTAATTTATCTTTTAGTTGCACAACTGTAGCTTTATCTAAATACTCACGAATATGTGGTTCCATATTGCAAATTTTCTAATAAGTTCAGATATATTTTATAAATAATTTATTTTCACTTTCCTTGCACCGATGCAATATTTAATATGGAAATTCTAAACACTTTAGATAATAAATAACATAAAATTTATTTATAGAATTTTCACACTGCACACTTATGTGATATAGTAAATAATATTTTTTTAATTTAATTTAAATTACTCTTAATTTCAATAACTAGTATCATAGTCTATGCTAGTATATATATTAAGCACAAAACACTACTTTTTCTTTATTGACATATTAAGAAATAACTTATTTTGGTACTGACCCCACACCTGATAACTTGTAAGGATGTTAAATAAAAATACCAACTTATTAGTACTAGGATTAAGGAGGTTAAATAAAAATACCAACTTATTGGTCCGAGGATCAACTGATACTGTAATGTCTTTATTTTAAGTTAACATTTATATACTTAGAATATACATATAACCATAGGCTATATCTATGATATAACATTCCAATAAGGGATGAATACAATATCGTGTTGTATTTAGTTATTGTATTCATACCCCTTAGTGCTTACAGTTATGCACATGTAATGTTATATTATCAATAGTGATATGATTATATTTGCTTAGGATAAACAGATGGTCAACAATGATATCTATGATATTGTACATCTGCGTATTAAACCGTAATGAATATACACAGTTGTTGTATTTAGACTGCTTACAAATTAAAATTTGTTGTAAGGTTGAAAACACCGCACTAAATCATCCCAACATATTGCATTTATATATTTGACTCGTAGATCATTTTTGAAAATTTTCAAATCCTTTTCACATTTTGATTGCTTTTGATTTATTTCTCAATAAATATTCGTACAAATGATCGTATTTCTTATGAGGATATACATTAAAGTATAAATCAGGATATAATTGTTCGATATACGATCGTATATTCGTACAAAGCGTATAATACATAATATGTAACGATGAACTTTCCCTCATCCTCTAATCTGTATAATACGAGTATATAATCGTAATATTAAATTAAACTGACCTATGATTATTTAGAAAATTTTTCACTAGGCTATAGCACCACAGCACTGTAATATTTTACTCTTTATGATTATTATATTAAATTATATGAAAAATGATTTATAGTATAGATGTGTACCGTAATGGTAATATACGTTATAATTTATGACTATTATAACAACAAATAGACTAGACCAAAAGAGGATTGATCATCACAGTAATAGATATTCTGTCAAATTATTTTTAATTTATTTTTACTCATATTTTATGTCTTAGTAGTTTTATTTTTTAATTTTAAAGCTAGTGCAAAATTGCAATGAAATGGATAAAATATTCTGATTTATTTTAAATTTTCTAAATTTTTTTTATAAAAAAAGAAAAAAAAAAAAATCTTGCAAAAATGCATTTGCACAGCTACATAAAAATGATTCTGTTGTGCTATACAAACTGTGGTGTGATTGTGATAACACTAATTTTACACTTAATTTTATAACATCATTATTATTTATGATGAAAATTTTGACATCTTATTTTATATACGAGTATATATTTGAAAAATTATATACCTACTAACTAATAGATAATTTGCTATAGAGAAGAAAATACAACAGAATCATATTCATTATTATGACTTGATCTACATATTTCGTTTCGATGGTAGCAATGATTTTTCTCATGCTTTTTCGATGTCAATAATTACAAGAATGTAAATGCAATCATGTATACGTATATACTTATATATCTAGGTAGATATAACATATGCATTCATTGGTTATCATTTGAAAAAAAAAACATTAAAATAACTTTAACCAACTTTTACTCACATATAAATGAAGTTTAAAATATGAAAAACAAGATAAAAGGATCGTATTACATGATGATGTATAACGGAGACTAAGACTTATTATAGAGGTGATAATAATTACACGTTTTTGCTTATAGATTCTGGATAAAATGAAAATTTTCTTTTTCTAAATTGAAAAAAAAAGTGTACGAATATTTGTATTAGTTTAATTGTATTCAGTTGCTTGCAGTAAAAGAAAAAATATGCAACAGACTATAACAGAAAGTATCTATGTACATACAAGAATATAAATATGCATAAATTGGCATACATAATGCCAAAGATCATAAGATATTATATATATGATCTTTGATAGCATATACATAATTGGATGTTTTACATAGAAAGAATAACTCATGTATAGTACTACACGCGAGCAAACAAATAATATGTACATTCATATCAATACATATTACATATGCTCCTGCTCGTAATAAAATGAAGCAAATAAATTTTTAAACTAAAGAAAGGAAATATTCATTATTAATTTAGAATAAGAATATGAAAAAAAAAAAAAAACAAACAACTGAATAACAAATTCATCATTACAACTGAATTAAAAATCTCAAGATTCCATGAAACTGAATTTAAAATTAAATTTACTGTAATACTTAGTTAGAGGTACTCGTATATAAATGTTATGTTATCTAGAAGTGTTTTTTTGATGTATATATGTTACATGTGAAGTGGTTAGTTATATAATACAACATGTATCCAAAGCCAAACATAAAAGGGAGGCACCTATATACATAAGTATGTATACCTTTTATTGTATGTAAAATGCTAGCTACTAAAATATATACATACATCATATGGATGAAATCTTGATGGAAATCTTTAAATTTTAATTCTTTGAATAATTCTTGTTTTTCTTTAATTCTATTTTACAAATCTATGTATATAGGACTATAGGTATTCATATTATTCATTATATTCTATTGAAATCCATATGCATATGCATATTTTGATGCATGCATGTATGTTATTTTTAAAGTGGATGGTGATGGTATGGTATTTCAAGTGGAAAGACCAACTACAAGTACACAGTAATAATAATAATGATGATGATTATTAAGATTATAAAATAATGGAATAATAGAGAGTTCCCTTAAAACACTATACTATACACACTACTGTGTTTTGTTCATTGCTTATACATTTCAGCCAGTATTTATTGTTTTCGGTTACACGTTACGATATAAAGTCACGAAGATGTGCACCCACAATTTACAGAATTTGTTTTATATAGGTATAGGCAAGCAGTCACCTACCTATACAAGAACGTGTATAGAGCATAAGTTATACAAAAATGTATATTATTTATTAGGTAGGTAATATGTGTATCGATTGTATCATCATGAGTGGTATATGGTATATGGTACTAAGTACAAACATTTGCCGGTTTAATATCGTCATAATAATTTTTGTTTTCTTTTTTAATTTCATTTTTATTTTTATTTCGTTTTTTTATTATTTTGATAAAGTTCATCGCGTGTAGTAATAGTATTGTATAATAAGAAGTCGCCACCATAATCACAAACATACGAGTATGTACGTGTATATACGGACGGATGCAAACGAAAAGAAAACTTCATTAAGATTTTAAAATATCTTCAAGACTTCTTACATACTATATTTTTGATCCATTCGACATGTACATGAATGCTCTTTACTCCACATCTTTATATTTTCGTCAACATTAGAGGGTATATATACATATATACCAGATACTACGAGTACAAGAAGTACAAAACAAAATAAAAAAATATAATATATTCTGGCTTCTTATATATTCATAGTCACGGATGCAATCACACAGAGTCAGTCAGTCAGTCACATTCGCATCGCAGTCATCATCATCATCATCATGATCGGTTCTGTTTTCTGTTGTTATTTATACGAATACGAAGAATATATTTATTTATTATTATCATCATCAAACATCATCACCATTTAAGAAGATAGATTCACATTCAGTATATTCAGTGACTTGACTCGAACGAAATTCAGTCAGTTGTTGATTTGAGAGGCTTTCAAAGTCAGTTTAGTTCAGTTCAATTCAGTAGTCCGTAATCTGCACTACAACACAATTACCATTCATTCGTATTATATAACGTACACTCTGGTTGATGGTATCGTGGTTTTGAAATTTTTATTTAAAAATATAAATTATTTTAAACGAATATTTAATTAAACTGTGTGTTTATCGAAAGTATTTTTTTTTTAACTTATTTTCATTTTCGAATTAAAAATTAATTTAATAATAATTATTATTAGTCCAATTATTATTTGGAAAAGAAATACGTAATTTTTCGAAACGACATTATAATCGAAATGCAATTGCATCAACGTTATAATTATCAACCGCTATTATACCAAACAATTTATTGAAAATTGAATTTTGGTTGATTAGCCAATTGCTATACAATCGTTTGGTTCTGCACGATTTAATGATGATTTTCACGAATCAACAAAAGGCATAATTTTCCGGGATTAAAAAAATTTAAATCTACGAGAAAGAAGCAAACACGTACCAGTCAGTTTTTGTGTATATTATTTGTTGGTTGGTGTCTATATTGTGACGAGTTTTATTATTTATTGTTATTTTTTTTTCTTCTCGCTTTACTATGAAAAATCGTGAATAATACATTTGGAAAATATATGGAAATATATGCCATATTCGAGACTGAAGATTCACTACCGTATAGTACTAGATGCCACTACCTATATGAATATAATTTGCAATTTTATTTTCGACACTGTATAATTATGGATAATTGAATTTGACACCACAATTTTACATTCATATACATATACCTTATATTTGGTATATTTTGTGTTGTGAAAATTGTATACAGAAAAAGAATATCTTAAAAATCACGACTGTACGAATATACTTATTGTCGTTGGAAAGACAGGAAAAAAAAATGAAGTCGAATCATAGAATAAAACAAAAATAACCATAAAACGTAAAAAAAAAATGGAATGATAATAATAAACAATTTATTCGAATTTCCTATTTAATATTTAGACACGCGAAGTATATTTTTACTTATTATTTTCCGCATAGAGAGAGGTGTATTACGAGATTTTATATCACAAACGAAGTACATTATGTAGATAGTGGATAGTTAGCTACCTATAAGTATACGAGTATATCTTATTTAAAACGCGACATTATATACAATTTTTATTAATTAATTCAATTTAAAAATTTAATTTAAAATTCGTTATTTATTTGCGTGTATGTGTATGCTTTATTTTTTTGTATCAGTATATATACGTATTTTAAATTTGAATTCTTGATTTGTTTTCTTTCCGAATAGATAATCTTATAGAATGATGTAAAGTAATAAAATCATATCAAATACACAAGATAGTTATGTACATTTAAAATTAAAAAAAAATAATAATAATAATAATAAAAAAAATTTACTATTTTGGTATGAGTGTGGGACTATTGTTTTGGTATTTTTTAAACAATGAACCACATACTTACATATTATACAACATAACATATTACATATTACATTTATCTAAACTATAGGTAGAGATAGTGTGGGTGCACTCTAAAATATCAAATTAAGAAATGAACTATTATAACGACAAAATCTAATCCGAGAATGTATAGAAGATTTACTTACTACATACGGATAGTAAGATGTGTATGTGTGTAAAAAAATAATCCAACACCTTCACGTAATCATAATTTAATAATTTAAGACATAAGACCTTAAAACACCTTACTCGTAATATGAAGTTATTTTTCTTGACTATTTTGGTTATACTTTCAAATTAAATATATAGTACAATTAAAAATTTCTGATACAGATGTTTAGATTAATTTAGATTCAATACATTACAGCTTGAAATAATTGTGTCATTTGCGCGTTTTGTATAAAGTGAAAATTTCGTTATAATTAAAACTATATAGAAAAGAAAATTTACAAAATTCATGAAAGAAAATTTTCTCATCCGAAATATGCTGTGTGCAAAAGAAAATTAAATATTTAATTACAAAAAAGTGCAAAAAAAAATAGTTGGAAGAATTTTAATAAAAATAATAAAAAGAAAAATTACAAAATGTGGAATAAAATATTTAAGCATAAATCATCTAAATCATCATCATCATCATCTACATTGCCGTCAAATAAAATTTATAAAAATGGTAAAATTAAAAAAAATAATAAAAGTGATAAAGTTTTATTAATGAATAATGATGATGATAATTATGATTCGATTGGTAGTTGTAATTATGATAATAATTATCGAAATGATGATTGTAATAATGGTATAATTAGTAATGATAATATCAATTGTAATGAATCAATTCAAATTCAGCCATCACAATTACCGCAACCACCACCACCGATTACATCAAAATCGAAATTTTCAAAAGTTGTTAATAGTTTTTCACTTAAACGTCATGGTGGTGGTGGTGGTGGTGGTAGCAATGGTCAAAAAGGTAATAAGAATGTGGTAGAAAATATAAATTCATCTACACTGCCATTACCATCGTCATCATCATCATCATCATCATCATCATCAACAACAACAGTATCGAATGCAATGAATTCAGTTAAAGGAAAAGGATTTTTCGGTAACGACAATATATTTTTGAAAAAAGGTATACGATCATAAAACATTCATAAATACATAGGTAGATAGTGTAAATATTTTGATAGATTAGAAAAGTTTTATGACATTGAATGATGACATTTCTAACTTTTCTATTATTCATCTCGAACCATACATAATGTATGGATAGAATATTAAAATTATAATTTAATTTTCTGCTGTGTGAATAAAGAAATTATTATTAAAGTGAAATTCGAAATTTGTAACCATCAGTTACGTGTACATTTCTCCATATACAATTAAGTAAATAAATTTTCTAAAATTGACTTTTGTAATCATAAATTTTAATATCTTTCAAATTATATGAATATTTTAATCAATTTTAATATGAAACTACTTGTACAGCAAATTATAGTATAATTGTAACAAATTATTAATTGTATTTTCTCCTTTTCTATAAATAACATAAGAGATACGAGTGCATAAATACATACATATGTACGTATATTTTCCTAAATATAAATTTATAAATATAAATACATATAAATTTCCTAATATGTAATTGAAAATAATAATTTCTTAAGATCTTTCTTAAGAAAAGAAACCTTTCATCATATCACAAAATTTTCTTACTTAATCAAATACTTTGCAAATTGATATTTATAATAATAAGTTAATAATATTCATACAACATACAAGTATACGTATTTATTTACATACATATGTACTTATCTTTCATTTGGATATAATAATTTCATTAATACATAAGAGTACATTTACATATTATGTACACAGATCGATACAAATACAATGAATAAAAATGTTGTAAAAATCATAACAAAAAGTGACCATAAATACATACACGAGTACATATACATACGTACGCATAATATATAAACATAATATGATGTGTGCATTTATCATCATCATCAACATCATCATCATTATACAAACATCATCGTGTTAATATATTTAACAACAAACATTCAATCTACATTATATACCATCCCATATACCATATAATTTAAATAATAAATAATAATAATAATAAATAATGAATAATGAAGAAAAAAACATAAAAATTGTATACGATATAAAAAGACTAGGATCGTATTCACCAACCAAGACTATTCGTCGAATATAAATATTTTAGACGGATATAATTTCAGTTTATTCATCAATCTAGATAAAAAATTGTTTTCGGACTTCGTTTTCAGAGTATCGATCATGTCAGCTAATTGCGAAAAGTTTGTTTATTTTTATATTACAAAATGAAAAACAGATTATTAATTTGTGGTATGATGATTATATATGTGAGTACTGTGCTGTTACTGTTGATAACAAGGTTATTTTCAAACGATATTTATAGTAGTATACCATTCGCAGGTTGTCTTAAAAATATCGGAATAGTGTATAGTATAATCGAGATTGATGATGATGAATACACTTTATCTCAGATAAAAGATAATCTTTGTTGGTAAATACGACCCTTATATACATGAGTATTACCATACCACGTATTACATACATAATATATACGATTAAATATTTATGATGTGTATGGTTAAGATACACTTCAATTGATTAAGTAATCAATTATTATTATTTTTCAACAGTGGTATAATATACTTTTATGCTTGTATGTCGTACATAGTACATAAATGTGTGAACATTTCAGTCTTCAACAGTATAGTGCTATTAAAGATATAAAATAAGAATGATTTTCTTTTCTTTTTATTACAATTTTGTTTTTTTCTACTTTTTTTTTTATCATATTCCTCTTTATGAATGTTACTTTATTTTATTTATTTTTTTGCTTCTGCATAAATTTACATCAATACAAAGTAAACAGACATACATATGTTATGTACGTTGTTATATGCTATTGGTATGTATTGGTACATAGTACCTATATACTCTTTTTTATCGAAAACATATCATCTATCAATTGATTAAATTGCTACTCTACTATAAATAATTATTGGTTTCTTTTTTTCTTCTTCTTCGCCTTCAACATTTTATATGAAAAAATATAGGTATAGTACTCAATATTTTGTTTTGTTTTTACATACATACATAAGTACATATGCATTTTGTTTTATATATAAATATTTTCATGAATAAATGTTTTAAAATTATTTAAAAAAAATATACATAACAACAATAAAGTGTAATAGAGTAGCAGTAACATTATTAGCATTTACATTATACATAATTCATACGAATATATAAGTACGAATATGTAAGTACGAGTATGTATGTATATCATATGATATGGCATATATCTATTAATTTCTTTTACTTTTTCTGTAACAATTTTCTCGTATCAATTTTCATATCGTTTTTAAAATTGAACTCTTTTATATTTGTACATACTCGATGATGTTATTCGAACATATGTTCATATGTATATGAAAAACGGAAGGTAAGATTTTTATAGATCTCGGTTATTACCGTATATAAAAAATTCATATGTACTCCTATTATATTATATATGCAAATACATATGTAATGTATAATAGGTATATAGGTACAGTATGCAATGAAGTGTTTCATCAATATGTAAAATCGTACTATTATTTTTGTTGCTGCTCTATTGTATCTAATTACACATTACACATTTGTAAATTGAATGAACGAATAGGGAAAAAACACACACACACATACAACTCTTTAAGGCAGTAAATGCAGTAAATGCTATATAACTGATTGCTGATTGTATTTCCTTGAAGAAAAATGCAAAGAAAAAAACCGCAACATATTATTTTATTGTTAAATCGATATTAACACGCGGATCTATCACAAAATGAATGCATATACAAAAATATGTAAGAAAATATGTAATGTATGTACATATGTAACATTCGAATTGAATATATTTGATGAGTATATTAAATATAAGTACATAATATATGTACATACCATATTCGAGTACTTAATACATATATCTAACGATAAATGTGTATCTAATTTCTTTCTCATTTGTTTACATATACATATCATTTACAATGATTAATAAATTTTGTTAACACGTTTACACATGTACATATGTATGTATGTATGAATGTAGTATATATGCTAATATTGGAAGAAGAAGAAAAATATAAAAAGAAAATAAAATATGATTATAATATGTAATACAAGTACAGGTATAGCCAAAACAGATAGCGAATGCATAATTTACTAAGTTCAGATGGGCAGAAGAAAAGATATTTACATATTCACAAAATTAAAAATAATATTAGAGTGTAGAAAATAATCTGAATCTGAGCATCTTTAGTTCAACTAACTATGCATACATATGCGCAGAACAAACAAAACGTACAAATGTTGCGCACATATACTCAAGTGAATATTTCTTGTAGAAAGTAGAGGAAGCTTAATAGCTCCTTTTTTGGATTCAGCTAAATCAGTTTAGAAAAAACTTTTAGTTAAAAATTCGTACTGACAGACAGACCGAAAACTGGTCTAGTTGTCATTTTTTGTATGTTCAAAAAAATCTCTCATCGAATTGAACTACGAGTTTTAAGTGGTTTAGGCTGAATTATTTCTGAGCAGATTGCTGACAGACCAAGGCGTTTATTTATACTTAAACAGGTTTAGAAAGTTTCTAAACTCTGGTTTGTCCTATCATAAAATTCTCCTTAAGATCAAAATTTTTCTATTTTAAGATCAAATTGTATCCGTATACAGAAAATTTACTAACACATATAAAACATTCGCAAAGATTCGCCATCTTTTTTTGGCGAGTCTTATTTAATTTTAATGTGCTTTAAATTTAAATTTAAATAAAATAAAAGATTCAAATACACATCATATAAATATTACATTACATATTATACGTTATCGTATGTTACATTTTATAGCAAAAAAAAAAAAAAACTATAATAATGTTAATAAAATATAATAAATAACAAATAGAGCTTAACGATCTTATTTATACGATTTATTTACATATTTATTTAATTTTTATGAATTTTTTTTTTCTTGCATTTTAAATTATTGTTTCACATAAATGATTGTGAAAATATGTAAGTACAATAAATAAATATTTATTTTTACTAAAGTAAATATTTTCCTATAATCAACTTATACGATCATAATACATCTACATATATGAATATGATATTCTACACATAATAATAAAGTTTGATGGTTTGATATTTCAATCGTACAATAACAATTTTATTAATGTAATTAAATCTTACATAATATATTATAATTTATTTTAATACGTATGTATACAAAATAATAAATTTTTTCTTTCAACATTTGATATGCATACATAATCGTAAACTATACTACGTAATAATATAGTAAGTATACAGTTTACAATATCAAGGAAATACAATCGATTTATAAGATGCACAATGCACATATGGCTGTAATTTACTTTACTTTATATCCCAGCAAACATTTGGGCAATAGTACGAGGATGCAATAAAAGGGCAATAGTTTACAACGATAAATGGGCAATAATTAGGCAATAGTTTGGGTTATATACGAGTAAGCGATAAAAGCGCAACATAATAAACCATTAAGCAACGACATTAATATTGCTCTCTTATTAATATTCTTTCTTTTTCTATTAGAATGCAATCGTACAAAGTAATTAGAGTGCGCGTCAACCTTTTTCCAAGCACATCGTATGGCATTCTACTAGAAAATCCATATTGCGGCAATAGGCGAGACTTGCCACTACGATAATGTTTCGCTATTGCTTTCTTATCGCAATGTTTGCTGGGATCCTACAAGCGTACATCAATAAAATAATCATGTCGATTGTTAATTTCGACAAATGGTTTCTTCGATCCAATATCTACTGATTTTTGATCGAATTTCGAAAAGTTATTGTTAAATTCGTCCGAAAAAATATGTTCGATCTAATAATTTCGAGAGCAGTAATCTTTATTATTATGGTTTTAAATGTAATTTTTTTATAGCACATTTGAAAAGGCATCGCGGTTTTTAATATCTAACGTCTTCAAAAGGTATAAAATGCTGTTGTATGTACATTTTCTTCACTTATTGTGAATGTAAATATGTCGATTGTCACATAGTTATTTGACAGAATATACATACAATTCCATACAGCAAAGAGAATGGAAGAGAATTCCCAAGTGAAACTCGTGAAACAGAGTTCTATACTATTCTCTTTACTATATACTATTCAGACAGAATTCAAACATTACTTATTTTAGTTCGAACGAAACATTTTTGAATTTCATAATTTTTCGTTGAAAATTTTGAGTTTTTTGCAAAGAAATTCTAACATAAAATCATGTGTATCTTTTTTTACACCCTGTGTAGTAGCATCAATTTGTATTCTAGCTAATGATAGAGAACAAAATTATCTCTCTTTTTATATATACCCCAATTCCACATTATGTAATTAAGAATTTAGTTTCAAATAAAAATGAAGTCTGAATTCAAAATGAATGGTAAAGGTTTTTTTTTAAAATAATTCTGAATATAAATTGAGTTTTTAAAAAAGAAAAATATTATTGAGATATGAGAAAATTTATTTAAATTCTCATAATATTCTCAAAAAATAATAAACAAATTTTGATTATAGGTACTGAAAAATTTTTTGCAATTTTTTAATTTATATCCAAAAAATAAAATCCTTGTCATAAAAATTTATCTACCGTGGTATGTGTATTATGAATATATCTACTTATGTATACTCGTTTTAATATTATGGCGGCATAAGCATAAATTAAATTAAATTAATATCGAAAAATTTTTTTTTCTCATGATAATTTGCATTTCAAATTTAATTCATTTTACAAAGTGCTTATACATACATATACACTTAATTGCTTCTCATAATACATACCAACCAATATACGAGTATGATATATAAAATACGTATGCAAAATCAATTAATAAACAGTTGATTGATTTTATTTATAAATAAATTAGATTTGTATTTAATTACTCAGCGGTATATGATATAGAACCGCAATTAAATATTCATTCATTCATTTGTGTATGTGTGCAGTTCATTTATTTTCTTCTTTTTCTCCTTCTTCCTCCTATATCTTTCTGACAATGATCATTAAACAGATATAAATTAATGTAATTTTTTATGCTCTATAATTAGTATGAATGTATACCTGGTAATTAATTATGTAAATCTAATTAAAAAAATTTTAAAACCGCAATAATAATTTATCATCCAATAACATATAATATTTCATATAAAATGCAAAAATACATAATAATTGATTATGCATAAAACACTACCATTCATACAGAAATTTGTGAATGTATGCACATCAATAATTTATGCTTTTGAAAGGAGTGAAATCTAAAAGTAAAGAATCTAAAGATCTGAAGTGTACTTACGTAATACAACAAATTTAAAACGTTTAGTTAAAAATTTATAAATATGCACTCTCAACAATTCAACATATAGGCTGACTGAGTTCTAAAGATGCATTGATGCAGTATCGATAATTTAATTTATTGTACAATATACTTTAGAATTCAGTGTTTAACTCCTTTTAGAAAATATCATCAATACCGAATTGATATATAAATTTCAGAATTCAGATGAATAATTATTTCGATATTATACATTGGGTTAAGTTAAATATATTTTTGTTAAAAAATTATTGTGAATCCTTTATTTTGCCAAAAAATATAATAATAGATTAGTCTAAGCTCTATCTTGTAAAATATTTTGCTTTTCTACCAGCAACTCATTGGTTCGCAATCCACAGAAGAGGAAGAATCAACACTATTATTTTGCAAAAATATACATACGAGTATGAGTATACATTAAGTCACGGTTATTTTATACCATTATGATATTACACGTACTTACATATACAAAATGAATTTACTAAGAACAAAAATTATGCAACATTTAACACAAAATAATTCTTTTTTTTTTTTTTAATTTTATAAATTTAATTTTTTTTTATTCAATCTGTCTTCAGCGAGCATACGTAAATGCGTATACAAGTATTTTGTATGTACATACTTAACAACATAGATTCCATAAAACATCTTTCCAAATTTAGTTAAACTTCATCGCCTTCGCATACCAAAAATGTAATATTGAATATATTAGGTAGCTTACAGGTACTAGTAAATTCGAGATGTAATATTTATTTTATTTTTCTCGTTTTGTTTGGTTTTCGTTCATTTCATTCATTTTAATTTTTTTGTGTTTTGCTACTTCTTCCTCTTATTTTGAGTTTAAATATTACAAATGTGAACTGTAATACGTAAATATGTACTTGTTTGTTCTATACCCAAATTGTATACGTTCATTTATTATATCTGACTGGGTATATTTAATACAAATGTGAATTCAAAAAATTACCAAAAAAAAAAAACAAATTACATAAAAATGTTATTACACTGCTTTACACTTTTCATTTACATTTTACGATATTAAAATAAAAAATAAAAATGATATGACGATGTCCCCGCATACGAGTTCATTTTACATATATGCATATTTTCAATAATACACAAAAGTCCAAAATACTCGCACGTCTGTAGTTCATAATAACATAATAATGAATACATTTTTCTTAAAGATGAACAGAATGAAATCAAAACAAAAATAACAATTTTAAATGTGATCACCCAGAGTACTCATGGTTTACTATACTCGTACATCCAAAAAATAATAATGAGGGTATTGGTTTCAAATCTTGTAATCTTCGTAATTCGCGTAAGTAGCATAATTATTGGTCGTATTTTTAAGAGACATCGTAACTTTTTCCTATTTGTTTTGAGAATTACCATAAGCTCTGCGTAAATGAACGAGACTTTTTAGACGTGTAGATCAACCTCGTGATCGTGAATAAATTTTGTGTAAACCAGGGTCTGACAGCTAATAACTTTTACCAGAAAAAATTTGAAATTTGAGTTTGTGGTAGTTATTAGTTGGTTGGTTGTAGTGACAGTCTGTTTCATTAGCACTTTCTGTGTCGTTTTGTTACCACAAACTCGTAGGTGTTGGTTGTTTTATTCTAGACTATTCGTCTTGTGAAGGTAGAAAATCAGACTACATATACATGGATTGGCTACCTCCGAGAGGTCATCGTAGATTGTAGTAGTTATATTTTGAGAAGATTGTTTGAATTTGTGTGACAATATAATATAAGAAACTTGTGAAGCGTTGAAGTTAAAATTACGATTTGTGTTTTACGAGGTGTTTTCACGTAATTTTAACTTACGAAGCTATACGAGGTCGTCAAGTTATTACGCGTTGCGTAACTTTACAATTTAAAATGAACCCCCTTAAATATTGCAATAGCATACATACATATATATTAACATACTATACTCTCGTAAATTGAATGAAAAATAAAATGAAAACAAAAGTTTTTTTTTTTTTACAAAAAAGAACTTTGCGTCAAAATGAAATTTAAGTCAAGTCATATACATATATCCATTTATGAAAATTATTTAGCGTTTCATTTAATATAAAATTAAAATTTTCTGTGTTCCAGTTTTATTCTTACATTTTAATTGATTACAAACAATACGCACGAGAATAATAAATGATATGAGATCTGAGTATGTACAAACCAGTACAAACTAGGAGTATATTCGAATATATTTACTTGCTTGTGTAATTTTTGCGTACGTATATAATGTATTTGTATATACGTATTTGTTTGAACTCTACATATTCTTACATGTAATTTTATATTTATATCAAATACTCGTACTCGTACAACTAAATGAATTTTATTTATATTAAATTGAGATTTTTTCGTCTTCTCCTTCTTCTTATAAAAATAATAATAAGAAAAAAGCAAGATTTTATCAAAGTATTTTCATTTTTGTTTTGGATTTCATTTTTATTTTTGTATTTTTTTTTTAATTTTTTTTTTAATTTGAATGATTGATCCAAAAGTGGTAACTTGACATACATTTATACAAATTGATATATTTAAAAAAAATTACTTGAATAAAAAAAAAAAAAAAAAAAAAAATGTTATTACTTCTATCTATAAGGCAGCAGCTGTTTTGACTCTGTTAAGTATATGTTTCGCATTCGTATTTATCAAACATCATTGTCATCAGTTTGTCTATATTTTTATGCAAATTTTTCAAATTAATATCATGCAGAACAGTGTACAGAAATCAGTGTACATACAATACAATATTACTTAGGTACCAGATTCATATATCATCATCATCATTTATATTATGTTCTGATACACATATGTATGATGATTTTATAATGTTATCTTGTCAATATTTTGTATATAATGGTACAATTGAAAAACAAATCATCTAATTAAATATAATGATAGTATTTATGAATTATTAAGACCCGTATTCACCAACCAAGATTATCTTTTATCTGAGATAAAGTGGTGTTCATCAATCTCGATTAAACACTATTCGGACACTTTAAAGGCAATAACCTGGGAGTGGTGCTACGTACTATTACTATAAATATCGTTTGAATATACAACCTTGTTATTAACAGCAACAGCATATCACTCAAATATCTATAATCATCACACCACATAACTAACCTCTTTTTCATTTTGTAATAAAAATATACTAACTTTTCGCAATCAGTTGACATATTTGACACTCTGAAAATGAAGTCCGAAATTAAACTTTATTTAGATTGATGAATAAGCTGAAATTATACCCGGCTAAAATATATTCGGCGGTTAATTTTGGTTGATGAATACGAGCGTAAATGTATTCTCGCATATTATGGAGAGTAATAGCTATTAATTAAAGTCATTTTTTATGTATCTATTGACTATTGTTAGTTAATAGATTGCAAAATAATAGTACAATTATTTTTTTAAATAATTGTATGCTGCATGTATGTATGTGAACATAATAAAAAATTTTGAACAAAAGTGTACACAATTATTTAATTATCGTACATAATATAAACGTATGAATCTTTTGAAATCATCTGTAGAATTCGCACACATTGTCTATAAATATTAAATGAATGAATTCAAAAAAATTTCAGACAATAATAATTGCAACAATATTTATAATAGTATAGAATAAATTTATTTAAGCTAGAAAACTTCCTTTATTTTTCTATTTTTATATTTAAAATTCATATTCAAAATTCATATATTATATAACGCGTACTATATGCTTTCATTTTTATCTTTTTTTATAGATCATGACAAAGTAAATGAATTATTAGCAATGAATGAAAATATAATGGATGATGATAGTAATGGAACAGTAATTAATTTAGAATTAAAACCATGCCCAATATGTACAAGAACATTTGTACCTGATACATTAAAAAAGCATGTTATTATATGCGAAAAAATGGCACAAAAGAAACGTAAAATTTTCGATTCATCACGTCAACGTAGAGAAGGTACAGAATTAGCTAATTATCTACCGAAAGGTTTCGGTTTACCAGAAAATAAAAAACAATATCATCATCAGACACAACAAATTTATCAAAAACATCAGCATCATCACAGTTTAGATTCGAATATTCAAAATCATCATCATCATCAATATCAACAGAAAAAGAGAAATTCTTCATCAGAAAGTGAACAAGTATGTATAAAAAGAGAGAAAATTTCAATGTTTTATTCATTTTTTTAAACTACTAGTATAGGTTCATGAGTAATTAATTTTTGAAAATATTTGTATCCTCTAAACAGACATCAAATAATATATTGGATCCAATTAAACAAAATGATAATCTACAAACACCATCATTAAAAGAACTTCCATCAATTTGTACTTTAACATCAACGACAACATTACAACCAAAAAGAACAATTATTTCAAATGTCAGTACAGTAGTTTCGCCTGTAACTACATGCAAAATGACAACACCAGAATCAAAACAGAAAAGTAGTATAGAAAGGAAACGAAATTTATTACCGCCATCAGAACCATGTCCATATTGTGAAAGATGTTTTGGTGTCAAAGCATATGATAGACATGTTGAATGGTGCAAAGAAAAAGCCAGACTACTAGAAAATAAAAAGAATACAACAAAAACACCAGCTAAAGAAAGACTTGAAGCAAGAATTCGTTACAGAGCACCGTGTCTTAAGTAAGTTTAATCATATTTTCTGTCTCTGTGATTAATTTACGATGTATTATAAGGTCAGCAAATTCATTTGAAAATTTTAAATATTTTTCAGAAGTAAAAGGGCAGCAAATAGAGAAAAATATTCTGGATTACCATGTGATGATTCTATCAGTCTAATTGATGGTTACAGTGAAAAATCTGGATCAAGTGATCCTCGAAAATTTGGAATGTCAGCATCACTAAGTTCATCAATTATGAGTGACAGGTAAAATTTAAAATTTAATTTGTTTCGATATGATTCTAAACTCTCATATTTATTCGTTGATATAGTAAAAAGAAAGACCATAAAAATATTTATGCATGTAGATCAAATGAAAATCTTGAAAATAGTATAATATTAGACCATCAAAAATTTAAGACAAATCGAGAAAATTTTGCCACGAAAAAAAGAAAATCATCGAATCACAATTCTTCCAATCATAATCACAATACATCAAAAGAATCAAATTGTAATGATTATGAATTTAATAAATTAACCAATAAAATAGATGATACGGTAGAAAAATTAATGTCAGAAGAAAGATATTCATTTCAAAAACATCAATTTGATTCGAATGAATCAAAAAATATTGAATGTTCGATTTTATTAAATACACCACTGATACAATCAGCAAATGAAATACCAATGTATAAACCATTAAAAAGATCAAATTCATTAATTAGAAAGAAAAATATTATAAGAAGTAATCTATCAAGTCTATCACAAAATCTTAAAATAAAACAAAAATCAATTGAATTACCAAAAGGACGATTATTACATAGAACGATATCAAGATCAAATGTTTTTCCCATACCTTTGATTAGAATTAGATCGTTACATACAGTTAATGAGAATTCAAAATCAAGAATATCTTTAAACGATTACAGTGAAGATAATAATGATCACAGTGACAGTGGTTGTATTAGTAAACATAAATTAAATCAATCAAAATCTTCAATATCATTTGAAAATCATTCTAAATTGATTAAGAATAAATACGAAGATATTTTTGAACGATATAATCTATTATCAAATAAAAATTCATATGAATATGATGACTTACATTGTACATCTTCAAGGTATTATATTATTGTATTTTTAATTTTTTGTAAATTTTTTGAATCTTTCAAAATCGGAAATAGATCGGAAAATGTAAAATTTATTGTTAACTAAACAGGAAACAGAAATGCCGATTTACTCGAAACCGTATTTAGTTGTGTTAAAATGATTCATGTTGGCGTTTCAATCGCTTAACAATAAAAATTATCTAATATATCATTGGGATATTAGAATATCCTATACAAAAACCCTAAATTTAAATATAGGAATACATGTATTTCCTATTTTCTTTATACATTTTAAGTTGATTTTTTTGAATTTTCCAGAACTTTCAATATCGAGAAAGAAACAACTCAAGAAAATTTCAATAAAAATGAAAACGAAAATATTGAAAATGTTGAATGTATAAAGAAGTCAACAACAGATAATTTCAATCTAACATCTCAAATAAATAACTCTGAGCTCATTGATGGTATGATTAAATTTCGAAAATGTTTTTTTTTCTAATATACGTAATTTTTCTTCTTTTGAAAATAAATTTCTTGTTATTTTGAATGTAGATAGTGATTGTTTTCAAGAAATGTCTGTATCAGATAAAAGAAACAATGAAAATCAAAGCATTTCGTTGGAATCAATTAATAATATTTGGACAGATCGTAAAGAAAATAGTATCAGCGATTTATGTAGAGTGTTACCATCATCATCATCGATTGAAATTGAAACTAATGAAAATTCTGTTGCCAATGAAGAAAATTCCAATAATCAAGATAACGAAGAATTTGATTTTGAATTTGATAGTAATTTTGAAGAAATGATTGAAAATTTCGAAAAGAAAATTAAAAGCAAATTAAATGATAATAATGATGAGAATTCAAATGAAATTCATTTGAATTGCTTTGAAATTGATGAAATTTTTAATCACATGGATACAAATAAAATAAATGACATGGAAAATTTTTTATCAATTTTGGAGCAACAAGACAATAATGAATATTTAGATTCGAATTCTATTCGTAGGTTAGTAGGCATTTTTTGTGGATTTTTATATAGTGAAGATTACGACGATTTTGATTTGATTCTATTGAATTTCTGACATCCTTATCGTTTCTCCTTGTCCTTTTTTTTTCTAATCTTATAAAAATATTTTTTATCGGCGATCATTTGTATCAAACATTTCATTAATTATAATCAATTAATTTTATATAATTTTATTATTTACACGCATCTACATATACGTATAGCGGAATGTCTGATAAATATGATCCATTTTTATCGGCAAAACGACAACTTGAAGAATTATGTTCTCCAACATCTACAGAACCATCGGTTACACCAACAACACCAAATACACCAAACACACCGAAAACACCAAAAACTACAAAACTTTCTTCATCTTATACGCCGATGACGACGGCAACAACACCTACATCAAATACTATGACCAATACAACATCAAATTTTCGTCGTACATCTTCATTAAGGGTATCACGTAAAAAGACTACACCATCATATTCACATCATCCATCATCACGTCCATTATTCTGTCAATCAAAGGAAAGACCAACAATACAACGTGGTATCTCTGATGAAGGGCCAATTTCTTCAAGTTTTCTAAAACCAGAAGAATACGATGAGATGCCAGTTAAATCAGCATGTGTTAATGATTTAGCGATTAGTGCACAACATCATCATCATCATCATAACAGTAATAGTCCAAAAATAATAAAACGTGACATTAATTCTAGTATAAATCGTCGTAATCTTCGATTAAATATAAATAATAATAATAAACCAATCAGTAATAATGCGATTACAAATACCAGTAATTGTAAAGATAAGATTACATCAAATGTTGTTGGATCATCATCACCATCATCATCACTAACAAATCCAATCTCGAAAACAGATTCATTAGCAATATTTCTTAAATATGAAAATGAAACAAAAAATAGTTCTACATCTATTGATAAAAAATCTTTACCGTCACCATTATCATCATCATCATTATCGATAAAATTAACTGAAAAAGATTTAAAGGATAAAACGAATACGACTCTCAGTAAAAATCAAATTTTATCATCTTCTGCTGGTACATCTTCAAATAAACTGTTACCGGCAATAAATCAAATCGATTGCAGTAAAATGAATTTCAATAATACTGATGATAACACAAACATTAACAACGATAACAATATTAACAATAATCGATTTAAGGAAATTAGTACCGTAATGACAATCAATAAAATTCATCCAATCAAATTGGAACCACTTCCAAAGAATATAATATCATTGAATAGTATAAATTTACAAAATGAAAATTCTAATAACGATAATAATCGAAATATAATTAATACGAACACAATCAATACAAATTCTATACAAGCAACAAAATCACTTAATCTTAATTCAATTCTATTAGATACAACCAAAGATACAACAGATTTTATTGATCCAAAATTAATAAATGTATGTGATAATTTACCAATAAATATAACAAAATTTTCTGATTCAGATCAAACATCAACAAGTAGTACAGATTCAGTTAGTACAACAAAATATGCAAATTTAGAAGTAATGAATTCAATAATACAAACAAATCAACAAATAAATCAATTACAATTACAACAAAAACAGCAACAGCAACATTCACAACAACAACAACAACAACAACAACAACAACAACAGCAACAACATCAGCCACCATCAGTTATTAATCGTAATTCAAGTGAAAAACGTAATCTTTTAAAAAGGCAATTACGTTTAGGTAAAAATCAATTTCTATATGATATATCACCAGATGATGATAATAATGATGATAACGATGATAATAACGATAATAATTGTGTTGTAATTGATACATATAGCGATCATTTAGATAAAACTATATCAATGATTGATACAAGTAATGATAATGATCCTGATAATACAAAACAACGTCGTATAAATAATAATCGTCGTAATAATTGCGATAATACCAATCAAATTATCAATACTAATAATGAACTACCAACATTTGATGATTTCGATTTTGAAGAATTTCTATCATCATTCGATGAGAATGATGAGCAACAATATCCAATATTTAAAGATTATAAACAATTTTTATTAATGAATCGTTGTTCATTGAATAAACAACAACAACAACAACAACAGACACAAACACAACAATCTACACAAAATCAACAACAACAAATACAAAAACAATCTAATAATGATAATATTAATAATTCTAGTAACAGATCAAAATTAAATGAAATAATTCCTGCACAATGTGTAAATGATAAAGATAATGAAGCAGATAGAGATGGAGATGACGAAGAAGAATTTTGTGATAATGATGATATCGATTTAGAATCAAGAAAAAATGAAATTTTCATAAGTATTGAATCGAATCAAAGCGATGATAATGATGTGATTTTAATTGATGATTCATCATCATTATTATCATCACCATTAATACCATTGAATAATACTATCGATAGTAAATCGAATACCAATGACAGTAATATGATGGAAAATAATTTGTGTAAAATGAATAAAGATGAAAAATCTGATAATATAATTAATAATTTTAATGATATGAATCGAAATAAAACGAAAACATTTAACGAACATGACGAAATGATTGGTAACGAAGCAACTAGAGAATATCAGCAGCAGCAACAGCAACACCAACAGCAACAGCAGCAGCAACAACAGCAACATCGAAGACAACAAAAACAATCATCAGAAAATAATATGCTGTTTGAATTACAAGATTCTGATGAGATTTGTAGTAGCATTGATGAGAATTTTTCAATACATGAACATAATAATAGTTTAAGATCAAAACAAAATGCTGATTCAGCATATGGAAGGTAAATTTATTAATTGAAAAAATATATAGTTACATATAATATCAGAAACTTAAAAATCAAAAAGAGTTTTAATTAATTTATTTATTTATTTCTTACAGTCTTTCACGACACAGTCCAATTGATTCACAATTGAAACGTAATTCATCTCGTACACGTTTACAAAGTGCTCCAACATCAAATAAAAAATCAATTACAAATAATAATGATAAACAATCATTATTAGATAAATCACCAACATTATTGCATACGAAATTTACAAAATCTACAACATGGAATGAAAATAATAATACTAATAATAGAACAATTAGTAATTGTAGTAGTAGTAGTGGTAGTAGTAGTGGTGGTAGTACCAACAATAATAATAATAATAATAATAATAATAATAATAAACATAATCGTAATCGTAATTTTAGTGCTAGTTCAAGTGGTAGCTCATCAGATAATTCTTTACCATTATTATCAATGGGATCTGTATCAGGTACACAATTGATAATGGGTAAAGATGAAAAATTATCATTACAACAACATAATCAAGACAATGATAATAACGAACATAAACATTATCAGCAGCATCAGCAACAGCAGCAGCAGCAGCAGCCGCCACCAATAACACGTAAAAGGGCACAATCGATTGAATCAAAAATGTCAAAATTTTGTCATGAATGTGGTAGTAAATTTATAGTAACACAAGCAAAATTTTGTATGGAATGTGGTGTTAAAAGAATAATTATAGAATAAGAATTTAAAACAGAAAAATAATTTAAATATAATTATAATGAACAGTTAAAAATCATATGCTTAGTATAAAAGTATGCTTAGTTAAAGTTCTGTATAGACAGAGATGTTGAATATTCACCATTCTATATATGATGTAAAACCAATCAAAATTTTACGAATATTCGCAAATATTATTTTTGCTGCTATTTTAGATTATAACATTATTAATAAATTTCAAATTTAACTTTTATCATCTATAGTTAATATTTAGAGTTTCAAAACTAATTATTTATATACATTTATATAAACTCGTCATTATAATATGAATTTTAAAAGGAATATACCATTAGGTAATATAGGCAGGCATATAAAATAACATTATAAAATGTTCGCCGTTTTTTTTTAATTACATGTATATTATGTACTTTATTTTTTTTTTCTCATCTAATATTATATTTAATAATTTTTTCTATAAGATTTCATTTATATTTCGTTTTTTATTTTTTATTTTGTCTACTATCGTTATTTTTTTGTTTTTTTTTTTTACTTTTCTAATCTGTTCTGTAGTTAAATTTAAATGTTGGAAAACAAAATATGTAATAAAAAATTATATTGTTACAAAAAAAATAATAATTTCAAAAATTCAAAAAAAAAAAAAAATAAAAATTTTATGTGTATTTTTTTATAATCAAAAAATAATCAATTATATTATATTATGTACACGTTAAAAATTTTTTAAAAATCTTAAAAAATAATTACTATACTGACCAAAAAATTAAAAAAAAGTTTTGATTTAATTTAAGAAATTTATCAAAAATAAAAAATTAATTGAATTTAAACAAATAAAAAAAAAAAGTATTATTTCGTTACATATATTCTGTCTGCCCATGTTTTCATGTTAAGAATAAAATTTTGCATATAAATACAACACTTCGTGATTGCATTACACAGCATCTATCTATAACCGATAGCAGTGGAAATGATGTAAAGAGCCACCATTTTGGATTTAAATTACATAGTTTATTTATAGTATTAAAAATTATGTATAGCATTCCACTTGCCAGCAATAGATTGAATAGATTTAGCTTCAAAATCAAATGTTTAGGAAATTTTTCTTGATGAATTTCGCTGCTTTCGCTTCGCATACATATTTTCAGGTCGATTACTGCATAATAAACCTTTGCACAGCATCATAAACGACGACCGACGAACAGAACAACAGAATATGAAATTGAATTTAAAAACCAGTAGGATTGGCATGGTATAGGTATAGATACAGCATACAGATGGTGGGTGCGATGGTATAGTAGATTTTATAAATTTTTATATTGTGATACATGATGGCGTTGTAAGCTGTTTGTAGTTTACACGGAATAGTATTAAAACTAAAACTAATGAAGTTTCTTCCTATTTTAAATTCAAATTATGAAAAATTATAATTTTGTATTTAAAATTTTCTTGTAATCATATTCAGGAATAGAAATGAATTTAAGCTACAAATAGAATATTATATATAGTTTTAAAAAATATTTTTTTGGATGATATGAAATTAATAATAAAATAAAAATTACGTAAGTTAGAATACGGAATTACCTATAGAAGGAAATTTTTGAAAAAGTTGTATAGGTACTAAAAATGCGGAATGAATTGTGTAATTAGCTTTTATTTGACTATCTAGAGGCGCTTCAAACAGTAAATGATGAACATTTTAATATTTTTTTACCAAAGTACACTAAAGTACAAAAATATTTTTACGATAAGATGATTATTTTTTTTTTCTTTCATATATATTTTTGTCTGTAATCTTACAGTTATGAACATTTATTGTAAAAAATTAATAGCAAAGAAAAAGTCAAATAAATTCAATCACTCTGTTATTTTGTTATAACGAAAATTCAAGATTTTTTAACAATGAATTTCATGTCAAATAAAAATTTTTATCAACGTATCGAACATATGGGTAAATAATTAAAGTTTTTTTTTAAATTTTTACATTTTTTATTTTTTGCACTTGCAATATTTTCGTTTTTAAATTTTCGTTTTTTTTTTTTTTTGTTTTAGATTCGAAATCTTTAAATGATCTCAAAAAAAGTTTAATCAATAAAAATGAAATAAGGGCAGCTGGTTCTAGTAGAGCGGCATATTTCAAGGAACCAAAGTAATTAAAATACTGAAAGGAATCAGCAAAATTTTTAATTTTAATAAAATATAATTTAAAATCTTTTAATATCTTTACATAGCCGTTGTGAAAGTTTAGAATGCTTTTCAAGTAATGAAACATTATGCATGCCAAAATCTACAGTATCCAATGAAATTTATGATAAATTGAAACTACCACCAGCACTACCAGCACCAGAAGCAGCAGCAACAACAGCACCTGTAAATCACAACCACAGTACATTCGTGGATACATCAAATTCAAATTCATTTGTCATTACCGGTAATGTGAACATAGAAAAAAAAATATATATTTTAATTACCAGAATTATTCAAATAATTCCATGAGATTGAAAAATAATTAATTTTTATTTATTTTTAGTGATTACTGAAGGACGTGGTTATGCTCAAGGTGAAGTCGGTATCGCTTCAATTGATATTCATTCACCGATTCTATTACTTTCACAATTTAGTGATGAAGTTTGGTATAATGGTTTTATAACAAAAATAAATTTACTTCAACCAAATGAGGTATAAAAACTTATTTATTAGAAGCATTTATACAAAAATATATGTATATAATATAAAGTTCACATATAAAATTTTTTATTTAGATCATAATTCCATATACAATTTATAATACAAATTCAAAAATTGTGAATACAATTAAAGAGAATTTTTCAAATATAAAATTAATACCATTACCAAGACGTCATTTTAATACTGAAGATGGTTTAATTATGATAAATGAATTATGTTCGAATGATTGTAAAACTTTGATGAAATTCATCGAAAAAAGGTATAAAGTAGCAAAAACATAAATTTTAAAAAAATTTTATTTTAAAAACTTCATTCATTATATAAAATGAAACTCTAGATATTATACTGTAGCAGCGGCATCTGCACTGTTAAAATATCTAAAACAAATTCGAATGATTAATTTCATTAGGGGTGGTTTAAAAATTGAATATCAAGCTAAATGTGGTAGAATGTTAATTGGTAATTAATTTTATTTGGACTATTATTTTTCATTTCATAAAATGTATAATATTTAAATTTATTTTATATACATATACATAGATCATGATACTTGCCATCGTTTAGAACTTTTATATCCGAATTGTCAAACGAAACAAAAAACATCATGTCTATTTGGTATACTTGATCATACTGTAACTGTTATTGGAAAACGACAATTACGTGCTAAAATTTTAGAACCATTTTTTGATTTACCAAAAATTTTACATATTCAAGATGCAATTAAAGAATTAATTAATGATCCAGAATTATTATTAATTTTAGAAGTAAATATTTAACTGTAATATCTTATGGTTAAAATTTTAAGGCTTTCTTTTTTTTTTTTAATTCAGGATAAATTACAAAAATTTTGGAATATTGATAAAGTTCTAAAAATTGTTATAATTGAATCACAGGTAAAAAAAAAAAAAACGTTAATTCAAGATTTCTATTAAATACAATTTTATTTTAAATTATTTCTCTATAAAAAGGATAATAAAGCGAAAAGTGTTGAATTGATGTTTGATAAAATTTTACTATTAAAATCAATGTTAGAAGAAATACCAGGATTGGCTGATTGTTTGAGACAATGTAAAAGTACAATTTTCATGGAATCTTATAATGTAAGCTTAAATAAATTGATCATCATCGATTTTCATTTTGGTTCAATGGAAAATTTTTCTTTTTTTGGTACATTCTTATCTGTGTGGTAAATATTTAGATTCTAATGGATGAACGTTATTCAGTTATGTTGACAACAATTAATGATGTTATTCGACCAGAAGTTCAATTTTGTCGTGGCATTAATCAATATTTTAATCGTATACAAGCGATACAAGATGATGTCGATCAAATGTTAGATTTTTCCCGATCAATGTACACAAAATTAGCAGATATGATTCGAGGTATAAATAAATTTATTCAATTGTCAGTAAGAACATTTTTTTTTTTGTGTTGCTATTTCTTTTTACCAACCAGATATGATAAAAGAATTATCAATAGAACATAAATTACAACTTCGTATGATGTATATGACAACAAAAGGATTTTATATTCAATTAACATTACCAAAAAATAATCCAGATATTAGATTACCATTAAATATGACTGTTGTAAGTATACATGATATTCTTGAGAAATGATCAAATGAGAAGTTTTCATTTCAACATTTTAATATTTTCTTTTATATAATTTTTGTTCATTTTAAAGTTTCATCGAAAAGGAAATGTATTACACATAACGACACCAGAATTAATAAAATTGAACGTTCGAATTACAGAAGTTGTTAATGAAATTTATGAGATAAGCGATAAGTATAAAATCGAAAAAGTTTTAAATAATATTCAATTTTTATTTAAAAATTATTTAAATATTTTACAGAATTTTACGAGAATTAATTTGTAAAATTACTCAATATATTGATGCGAATCATTATTTGATTGGTGTTGTATCAAATTTGGATATATTTCAATCGTATGCAAAGGTACACCACACTTTTTACAGAAATAAAAATTAATCTCCAGATAATAAAAGAGAGGAATATTTTTTCATAGAATTCATTACTCAGAAAATTTATAATTTTTCTTTTTTTTTTTTTATAGGTAAGTTTAAATGATGAATTCTGTTGTCCAGATTTTGATGAAGAAACAAAAATTAACGATGCTGTACATCCATTATTGGAATATAGTCGAACAAAATCGACAATCGTTCGAAATAATATTGTAAGTAAAGTACAACGGTCAAGTATTGTATTTCAATATTTTACAATAATTGATTTTGTCCTTATGTGATTTTGTAAATTAGAATTTTTACTATTTAAAGAAAATCTTTTCTCTTAATTACTTGCATTTAGATTGCAACTCCAGAGTACAATATGTTCATAATAACTGGTCCAAATATGGGTGGTAAAACGGTTTACATAAAAATGATTGCTACTTTACAAATAATGGCACAGGTATATCACGTAGTCTTTATGAAAAATTTTCTAAAACATAAACGATGAATGAATGAACTTTTGTATATTATATTTTTGTTTTTATAATTTTAAGTTGGGATGTTTTGTACCGGCCAAACGAGCAAAATTTAAATTATGCGATCGAATATTTACAAGAATCGGTTATGAAGATACAACCGATCAGAATGGTTCAAGTTTTGAAATTGAAGTTAGTTTATCATATATACCTTAACTCACAATAATTTTAAGGCGATATCATTAACACAAATATATACGCATAAAATGTCAATTTTTACTTTCTAAATTTATTTTAGCTTCGTGAAATTGAATACATTTTCAAAAATATAACACCAAACAGTTTGGTTATAGTCGATGAACTGTGCAGGTTTGTTAAATCTTTTACTTATGCATCGTTACCACATCGATATTATGCCAAAATTCAGCTTAGGCATAAGAAATATTTTCACACATATTTCTTTTTTTTTTTTTTTGTTTATTTTCAGAAGTACAAATCCATCGGATGGTAAAAAAATAGCGAAGAGAATATGCGAAAAATTTTCAAAATTAAAAGGATATAAAAATTATGAAAATGCTGAGACAAATGATAACATGGTTTGTGCATATTTTATTAGGGAAGATTTTACCCATTTATTTTTTACTATATATTACATTCGTTTTTTTTTTTTAGGAAACTAAAAGTAATAATCCTTTAAAATCAACAACATTACCATCTCAATCACCATCATCATCATTATTATTCGGTGGCGATAATCATAATGATAAAATTGAAAATTTAACAGCACCATTCATTTATATAACAACACATTTTATACATTTAACACGTTTATCGGATAAATTTTTGAATGTTATCAAGTAAGATTTACCGATTTACACGACAAAGCTCAATATAATCGAATAGTCCTTTCTTTAAATTAAAATTTTCCTTCTTTTTTTTTTTTTTTTTTTTGGGATTTTTAAAGTTTACATGTTGAAGCTAAGGAGAAATTTATAAATGGAATCCTTAATCTTGAGTATACTCATAAAGTTAAAGTAAATAATTTCACAATAAATTTATTTTTTGAATTTCAAATTAAATTTTAAAAAATATTTTTTTCCTTTTTTATACATATATAGGAAGGTGTAACCCCAATTAAAGGTTATGGCATATCATTGGCACATAGTGTACAATTAAATGAAAGTATCATATCTAGAGCATATGAAATTTTAAATAATTATTCAGAAATTCCAAATGAGGTAGATAGATACGTACTACCTATTCACATATATATGAAGCATATCTTGACGGTTTTGTTCCACAAAAATCTCTAATTTCTATTTTCAGAATGTATTACCTACAGTAGATTCATCATCATCATTCTTTATCGAACCGATTTTTACAAATCTTGAAAGGACATTAAATCAAAGCTCTACAACATATTTATTGGATAATAATGTTAATGTATCAGTAATATCGAATTTCATGAATCAGACTAATAATAAAAGTCAAGATCAATTTTTACAAGATCAAAACGAAACGAATAATTTACAAAATTTATCTACAAGACAATTATTAGAGGATGTTCAAAGAAAATTTTATGATATTTATGCTGAATTAGCGGAAATTTATCGTTCAAATAAAATTTCATCAATCGAAATTAATTCACAGATGAATGATGATGACGATTGCAATGATGATGATGATGATAAGATGATGTTGATAAATCAGAAAATTACCGAAATAATGGATAATTTAATTAAAAATCTACCGAAGCCATTATTATCTGAAATTCGAAAAAACAAAAAAAATCGAAATGAAAGAGATCCTTGTTTATTCGAAAAGAGTGCAACGAAAGAAACTGATAATGGGATGTCTAAAAATGCAACTGATGCTACAGTCACTACTACTGCTAATAGCACTGGTTCTACAGTTACTACTGCTGCTATTTGCACTGTTGCTACAGGCACTTGTGCCACTACTAGTGTTTCTACAGTAATTGCAACTACTACCGCTACTGCTGTTACTGCCACTACTGTCGTTAATACCACAACTGCTGCTACTACCAGTGATGATTCGAATGTGAATTGGTCAAAATTATATCCAGATATGTCTTTTCACAGTTTTATAAGAAAATTAGCAAACGGTGAAATATCGATACCACAAATTTCACTTAATAAACAAAATCCAGATAATTTACAACAAAAACCCGATACATCATCATCATCAGCAGCTCCATCGACACCCTCAGTACATTTAAAGTCGCCACCTTCATTTGCATCAAAAGAAAATCTACCAAATATTGAAATCCTCGATAACAGAATCATAAATCCAACAGGGGTCAACGAGGCAAACGACAACACAGCAACGATACCACAAATTTCATTAAATAAACAAAACCGAGATAATTTGCAACAAAAACCCAGTACATCATCATTAGCACCGTTAGTATTTTCGAAATCATTACTATCTTCTTCATCAAGGAAAATCTTTGATAGCAGAATCATAAATCCAACAGAATCTATAGCAAATGGTAACACAGTAACGATACCACAAATTTCATTCAATCAACGAGACCCCGATAATTTACAACAAGAACCCAGTACATCATCACCATCAACATCAGCACATTTAGCTCATTTGCCTCTGATATCATCATCATCATCATTATCAGTTTCATCGCGAAAAAATTTACCAAAATTTCCCGATAATCGAATCATAAATCCAACAGAAACAATACAACCAATTGATCTGAGAGCATTACCATCAAATCATGATCATCGACAAGTGACAATTATTGATCACAATATTCAAGAAGGTGCTTTAGATTTGAGTAAATCCAAAAGAGATGATTCAAAATCCTTCGAAGAAAATAATAAAAATAATGAGAAAATTGAACAGCCAAAAGAGGAAAAGTCAAAAGAGGAACAGCCAAAAGAGGAACAGCCAAAAGAGGAACAGTCATTAAAACTGAGAAGACTGAGAAGAAGTCGAAGAAAATAATACAAGAGTTTTACAAATAAACGATTTAAATATGCGAAATTATTCTTATCATATTTTGGTGTTGGTATTTTCAGGGATTTTTCAATTTCAATTTCTTTCTTAATTCGAAAAGGATATAAAATTTTTTTTTATATTTTAATTTGTTTCCTTTTGAAGAGTAATAAATGAATTAAATGACTACACATAAAATGTTTTACTTTAAATTTTTCCATCCACTTTGAATATGTGCATTAAGTTTATTATAAAATTGTATAAATTGAACAATAATTTTCATCAATCCACAAATTTCGCAAATTATACTTGTAGCAATTTCGAAAATTAATGGTTTGGATGGACATGGAACATGCGCATTGTAATTAATCGTTGCTCATCTCCTAGTTTTGCATACACGCAAGCAAGTAATTTCCGCATGTTATATGTGTATTTATGAAAACAATCTAAAGGGCCCCATATCTGACGACTGATCAACACACAAGTTGAAATAATTTTTCTACAGACATTACAGACAAGACAACTAGCGTTTCGACTTTATCATAGACTTCATTTAGAAGAATATTTTTTGGAACGTCGTTGACGTTAATTATATATTTGTCAGAGTTTTCCTCTTTAGTACACTTTTTTTTTCATAAAATATTCTCGTTCGTATTCCACACATCACAAGATAAAAATTTAAAATAATGTCGAACATTTGATTCTTCAACTTGACGACTACACAGATCCAACTTAAGCTGAAGGCCCAGTGTACGCTTTTCTCGCTTTTCACGCCTTGCATCCGTCGACGTATTTTGAATTATGTTAAAATTAAAATATATGTAATAAGTTCCAACGATGACGCATGAAAAGCATATGAAGACGACAACGGATAGAAGTTGGTTAATTTTTCAACTTTTCAGAGAACAAAGCATGAAAGTAAGAAGAAAAAATAGTTTAACTGAAGTTTCTGTAAAGCGTACACTAGGCCATGCAAAAGCAATTTTATGCGGCAAAGGATGAAAAGTTTGTAAGATGTGAAAAGTGTATGAAACGTGAAAAGTTTTTCTTCTATACATTAGGCCTTCAGGTTTAGTCGTCGTCGATCTTGAAGCCACGCCTCGAAATATCAAAATTTTTTTGATTTTGTACGATCAGTCGTCTGACTTTCGAATCGCTGACGACTTATCTACGAAAAATACAACATTCATCCGACTTCAACTTTTCTATCGACCATAGTTGTCAGAAAAGTCGTAAGTTTATGGGCCCCCCTTAATAATAATAAAATTAAGAAAAAATAAATCGAATTTAATTTTCAATAAATTTTTAATTTTACAAATTTACTCAATTAAGTATAAGCCATTTAATAATTTAATTTAACATGAATAATAAGAAAAATATATGATGTGTCCTTCAGCAGTTAAAATTAAATGACATGATGCACAATATCAATTCATTATTATTTAACGAGTGTATTTTAGTACACATCACATTTAAGTAAAAAAAAAAAATTTATAATCTTTTTGATCGTTCATACAAAACAATTAAAGATTTATCATTATGCAATGGTGATGGGGGTGATTTGAAACCATCACCACTACCATCACGACTTGGTGTCGATTTAATTGTTTTACTCATTTTATGAATTTTACGTAAATCATTTGTTTTACGTTTCGGTATTTTATCCATACTTAATTTTTTATTAAAATTTTCTGAATAATTTCTTGGAAATTTTTTATTCTTTTTATTATTATTATTATTAATTTTTTTACGATTATTATCAGATATTCTATTACCATTATTATCCCTATTATCCTTATTATTATAATTGCTATAATTGTTGTTATTATCCAGTTGTAATGGTATGATTTTTTGGGATTTATCATTAGTTCTTCCACTATTTGTATCATTTTCGTTTTCATCTTTAATGGTGGAATACATTTTATTTAAATCATTCACCTTTGAATTTCCGTTACTATTATTATTATTATCAAATTTCGATATTAATTTAAACATACCACCTTCAAATGTAATACCATTCTCAAATAATTTATCACGAAAATCACTACGCATTTTATAGATAATTTCATCATGATGACCATGATTATGATGATAATGATCATTTGTTGATGATGATTTATTTGTTGTTTGTCGTTTTACGTAGCCATTATCAAGAAATTCTTTTAAACTTGTTAAATGTGATCTAATCGGTTTTTTCTTATTATTATCATCATTATCATTATTATTTTGTATTGATTGTTTTTCAATTTCACGTAATTTATCTAATTTATTTTTATAAATTAATTCTTGTACATGTTTTGATGGTGTTAGAATTTTTGTATCATCAAAAAATCCAATTTCCGATATATCAGTTGTTTGTGATGAATTATTTGAACATTTTATTTCAATCGTATCATTATAACTTAAATTTTCATCTACCAATTCTGCATTATTTGATGATTTCTTATGACGTTGTTTATTATTATTATTTTGAATTTTTGGAAAACATGATTTTGAACGTGATTTTAATTTTTTCATTTTACCATCATTTTTATTACCACAACTTCTACCATTACTAATAACAGATTTATTTGGAATTTCTTTTACCAAATTTGTATCAGATATACGTTTCTGTTTCATTCTTGATGAGATCGTCGATGAATTATGTTTGGTTGTTTTCATTTGATTATGAACTGATACATTGTGCTTAGTATTTGATTCATTGATAAAATAATTATTTTCATTCAAATAATTATCATTACTCTTATTCTCATTATTATTATGATAAAATTTTTTACGATTATCAGTATAATTATCGTATTTTTTATACATAATCATCGATTCCATTTGCTTTTTAGATGATATTAATTTTTGTAATTGCCTTAATTGTTCTTTATTTTCTTGAATAAAATTTCTTGAATGTACATAGTTTTTAACTCGATCATTACTACTACGACGAATACTATTCACTGATTCAATTGATTCATTATTTGATGTTTTAATTTTAATTTTTTTAGATTTTGATAATATCGGTTTTAAATTATTGTTATTTTTGATTTGTAATTTTTCAAATTCCATTATGAATATTATTTTATTTGAATTTTTTGTTATACCAATGCAATGATGATAATATACGCGAAATACGATAGTGTACTATAACTAGACTAAATTTCATGTAATATCAATAAAATTGAAACACAAATGAATTAAATGTTCGAAACAAAAACACATAAATGATAACAGAAAATATATTGAAACGAAAAATATTTGAAAAACAATTATTATTATCGAAAATTGAGCTCAAAATTTTGTCTTTTAAATCAGAATTTTTTCCTGTTTCTTTTGACATTAAAAAGTATGTATAAGAAAAATTTTTATTTTTATTTTTTGCACTCACTTGACACATTATTCAGAATCAGAATATCGTAAGCCTGCTTTAATTCTTATGAAAAGAAAATTCATATGATTCCATATATGACACAGACACACCGATTCCTTTCTTATAGGTTGAATTGGTTCAATAAAACCCCACGTCAATATGTGCGTTAAAAAGTGTGCCTCTTTGTACATGGCTACTAAAGTGTAGTACCAATAGTGTAGTACATAATTTGAACACGAAAAAGGAGAAGAAAAACAACTTTTTGGGTATCTTTCTACTTTCCCTTCTTCTTCTCCTCCAACTTCTCAAATACTCAAGAGTTGAATGACCATGTTTGTTTACAAATGAAAATATATGTCAAAATATTCAATCCCTTTTTTTTGTTTACACGCATCTTGTTTTGATCTAAAATTCTTCTTTGTACATGCCTAGTACAGTGCAGTACCTGGTATACACAAGAATCTAAGAAAAGAAACAAATAATCGAGTATATGTATTTATACTTTTCTTTCCACTTCTCCTCCTATTTCAAACATACATCTAACATCCTCATACATGTAGGAGGAGAAGATGAAGGAAGAGTAGAAAGGTGCTCGAATAATTGTTTCTTTTCTTATATTCTCGTATATACCAGGTACTGCATTCTATAGTAGACGTTTAGGAAGAAGAATTTTAGATTAAAACAAGATCCATGTATAAAAGAAAAACCGATAAATGTTTGACCTACATTTTCATTTGTAAACAAACATGGTCATTCAACTCTTCAGATATTTGAGAAGTAGAAAGATATACCAATAAATAAAATAACCCATATATTAATGAATTCAGAGAGGAAAATGAACTTTTCTCATGATTCACTCATGAAAATACAATTACATAGTCCACAAGGTTGGTTGGTTGGTTGCCGTGGCAGTCCGTTTCCAGTCCATTAGAAACAGATTCAATTAGCACTTTAAGTGTAATAAGCACTAGAGTCCACAAGGTACTCTAGTTAGCTACTAATATCCTCTGTAATTTTATTATCCCTTTTTCAGTTTAGTTTCTTATATCCCCCTTTATGAGAGACTCGGCTTTCATTGAATAGATATTATTTTCTTTATCGAATAAGAACAAATTAAAATGATAAACAAAATTTTTCATTTTTGAATTTTAATTAAATTTTTATTTATTTTTCTTTTCTTTTTCTTTTTTGTATAACAATTTCATCAGTTCATCTGTATTTTGTAAATTTTTCTTTTTAATATTTTCATATTATATATGTATATTTTTTATTTATTTATTTTTATTCATTAATTTTAATATATGTATATATTTTTTTTTCGTTTTTGTTTAATAGGCATTTTTATTATTTTTGCATTATAATTTCTCAAAAATTTTTTATTTAATTATTTTTTTTTTGTTATTTTTCATATCTTAAATAAATGTAAATTCTTGTTTCATTTTTTCTTTGTTTTATAATATTTTTTTTTTTTTTAATTTTATATTTAATATTTTTATATGTATATAATATAGATATAATAATTGATTAATAATAATATAAACTTTTGATAGCAAGCAACAATTTCATTTTTTTTATATTTAATAAATTTTTATTTTAATTTTTAATTTTTTTGTTCATCATAATATTTCATTTATTTAGTTTAGTTTACTTTAATTTAGTTTATTTTATTTTTTATTTTTTGCTTGTTTATCTTTTATTTTATAATTCTTTTTTTCCATTTTGATTTTATAAGTTTCTTAAATCATAAATAATATAATTAATAATTCGTGTATAGTTTTTTGTTTATTTTATTTGTATTTCTCTTATTGTTTTTTCTTCTTTTTCTTTATCATTACAATATTATTTTCATATTTTGTATACGCGCTGTTTATATCGTTCGTATATGTAAATTATTTATTTTTATTGTTTTTACGTTCTAAATTATTTTTTTCCGTTTTTTGTTTTTGTATTTAAATTTTAATAGAGTTTTTATTTAACGAGTTTATTTTTCTTTTAATTTCTTTTATTTTATTTGATGTTCTTCTATGTTTCTTTTTTTTTTTTTGATTAAAATGTTTTTATGTTTTATTTGTATTTTAAATTTTTTTTTATGTTTTCTTAATTGTTTTTTTGTTGTTGTTGTTTTCTTAAAGCGTTATAACACGATTTGAATGTTTTTATATTTTCGTAAGTGTTTTTTTGTTAACTAAAATATTTTTTTTATTTTTTTTTATGTTTTTTTAAAAATGTTTTTTTTTTGTTTTATTAGTTTTTTTCATGTTTCTTTAGTGTTTTTTGTGTTTTTTTAAAGTATCATTATAATTTTAATGTTTTTATGTTTTATCATGTTTTTTTTTTATTATTTTTTAAATGTTTTTTTATGTTTTAATATTGTTTTAAGTGTTTTTTAAATGTTTTGAATGTTTTATATGTTTTCTCAAATATTTTTGTATGTTTTATGTTTTTCATATATTTTTTAATGTTTTTTTTTGTATATGTTATATAATTATGTGTTGAACATATCCATATATATATTAATATATATGTTATGTAATACAGTAATTGTAATAGTAGAATATAATTTTTTGCATTTTTCTTTTAAAATTTCATTTTTATCTATATATTTTATCCAGCTTTTAAATATATTTTTTTAGCATCTTTATCTTCTTAGTATTCATATGCATTATGTAATGTATGTATCTTCCTTTTAAAATATTGCAACGTATATTCTTTTTTTTTAATCTGTATATTATGTATATTATTTATGTATGTGTATATAATATGCATTTATATTTATGTATATATGTAATATTATTATGTAAATAGTATATGTATATAATATTTTATGATTTTGCATATAGTTTTTCATGATCTCGTAGTATGTATAAATCAAAAATTATTAAAAATAATAATAATAATAATAATCATTATTATAATAGTAATTTAGTATAATTACTCGCACATTTTATAGTAAAATTGTGAATTGAAAAGAACAAAATGAAAATAAAATATATAAAAATTCAAATTAATAAATGAATTGTATAAACAAAAAATCAAATAAAATATGTAATAAACATAATGTTACGTTATAGATAGTAAATTTTAGCATACTTAGTAATTAATATTTATTCATGTTTTTTTAATATTATTTTTATTATATAATGTATGTTTTTAATTTTTGTTTATTTATGTTTTTTTTTCTTGTTTGTTTTTCTTGTTTTTTGTTTTCTTTTTTTTGTAAATATATATTATAATGTATAAACTAATGTTGTATAATGTGTGTAATAAGATGTAGTTCTAATATTCAATAAATTGTGTAATAGTTTTTTTCTTCTACTTTTATGACTTTACATCCCCTGAAGGATATAAGCCTGTCTTTAAAGATCTTTCAATACCTTCATTCTGATTCCGAGTCTTCATTCATCTTACCCCACCATATTAGGCTAGGTCTTCATTTATGTATTCTGTCGTTTTATTTTTTCTTTTATACTTTTTTTTTAGTATTTTATTTTATTTAATTTTTTAAATAATTATATTTTGATGATCTTCTCATTATGATTATTATTATTTTTTTTTTTTTCATAAATGTATTTATGCACATATATTATTATTTAGTATTTATTAAATTCTACATTAATATACAACAAACTTCTGGTGGTTTTAAACAATTTATATTATTATTTATCATTTTTGATGTATTACCACTGAATTTAATTTGATCATTATCAAAATTATTATTTTGTAGTATCATTGAATGATCATTATTATTATCATTATTAAACGATTCATTATGATCATTTTGCTGTTGTTGTTTCATATCAATTATTAAATTTCTTTTAATATTATTATTTGTATTATTATAATTTGTTATAGTACGTAATTGATTCATTTTAAAATTTTTATAATTTAAATTTAAATTATTTAAATTATTATTTATATATGAATTACTTAATGTTTCTAAATTATTATTATTATTATTATTACATAATAAACGTTTATAATCGATTGTTTTACCATAAACACTATCGTATGGTATCAATTCAATTTCATCGATCGATAATGTTGTTGTTGATGATCTTTCTGATAATGATCTTGATAATGCTGATGATGATGTTGATTTTGATGTGGATGATGATAAAGATGATGATTTATTTGTTGCTGTTGTTGTTTTTGATGTTTCTGTATCAATTGCTTCTGCTGTTGATGATGATGATGCTGTTAATAATGTTGTTTTTCTTTTTGTTTTTCTTTTCCTTTTCTTTTTCTTTTCTAAATTTTTTTGTTTTATCCTTTCATTTTGTATATTACATATTTCAGATTTATGTACATCACCACATGTATCATTCATTATCGAATTATTATTGTTATTATTATTTTTATTAAATTCATTTGATGAACTTCTTCTTAACCATTTTTTTGGATTTTGAATGAATTCATCATCCCAATAATCTAAAAGATCATTACTATTATCATTATTTATGGAATTTTTATGTGATTCTAATATCTGTTGTTGTATAAATAGCTGATGATTTTGTAATTTTTGATGATTTATTGATATTGGCGGTATTGTGATAATATCATTTCGTACTAAATTATGAATTTTATTTAAATTCATATTATCATTATTATTATTATTATTAATTTTTATGTATTGATCTTGTTCTGATTCATCTTCATCTTCAGTTGTTATTATTGTTGTAGTTGTACCCGATATTAATAATGAAGCAACCCTCTCACATGTATTGTCATCGAAATCAAACCGTTTATGTTGTGAATGTGACTGTAATGATTTTGATTTAATATTTTTAATATTAAATTGCAACTGATTTGAATATTGATTTTGATTATCACTGTTGTAGTCACTATCAATTTCATCACTATTCAAATTATCATACATTCTAAGATGACGGTTGATTTTTTGATGATCGTCATTTTTTTTAACAGATGACACATGTGAGGGGTTGCTTATCAAGTTTTTTGAATGATTTAATGGATAATTATTGATTTCATATCTTTTTATATTTTCTTCATCGATTTCCTCAGAGCCGACTGCTTCTAATGCTGATGCTGCTATTCCTGTTGCTTTGTGTTGTTCTCGTTCTTCATGTTGATCATCATCTAATTCAGAGCCAGAATCATCGTATGATGAATGATCATATTGTTCAACTAATGTCGATTTTATTCGAGTACTTAACGTTGGATCATCTGGTATTCGTAATATCGGTTCGGGTATTTCATCTTTTGTATTATCCTTTAACCATTTTCGAACGGCATTCGTTAATGGATATTTACATATCGAATCTGTTGCATTATTTATTGAACTATCACTGACTGCCTTCAAACTATTACCGCATACCATTGATAATGGAATTTCATTTGAATCGTTACAATTATTCTGATCGTTTCCTTGATTACTGCAATATTCAAGTGAATTCGATCGTATCCTATCAACTGGTGATGTTTTAATAGCAGTCTCAGTTATTATTGGTTCGGGACTAGAATCATTTTTTTTATCATCTTGCTGGATATGATTCGATGTTTCAAATTCATTATTTACTAATAATAATTGCGTTTGTTCACAACCATTTAAAACATGGTCATCATCGTTAGGAACTAAAATTACATTTTTTGTTGAATTTGAACTCGAATTATTATAATTATCCTTATCAACAATATTAATATTACAACTATGATCATTGGTATTATCTGGAGTACCACTTTGGTTTCTAATCGTTTCTCTTTCTGGTGATGAATTCAATGAATCTTGATGAGCTATTGAATTTTCATTAAATACAGATTTTATCGATTCATTTCGATCGGATGGAATGGATGAATTTGATGAAATTGTAATTTTATCGTTACGAAAATTTTTTTCGGCAGTTTGCGAATTTTTTAAGCATAAAGTAGCATTTTTATGATTTTTGTCTAAATTAGAAGCTGTTTCATTATCACTAGTGTAATTACTGCTAATATCTGTTCTACTTCCATTTAAACTCGTCACTGATGCAATTCGTTCCAAATTTTTTAGCTGATCTTCAATGGTTTTCAATCGATCTGCAATACTTGTACTCACGATGTTGTCAACCTTTAAAAGTTTATAAAAATCATCTTTTGGATCATCTTTTTTCCGGGAAATTGTCTCGGTATCTGATACACTGTCATTTTCAATTTGTTTATTGATCCCATTTGACATTTTCTCTACGACATCGTATTCTATACAATTGACCATTTTCGCAATGTGCGTTTGTTCCGACAGTTCACCATTCAATACTGTGCAATTGTCAGGAATTATTACTGTAGTTTCAATTTTTGATTCAATTCTATTATATTCGTCTTTTTCGATGCTTGTCTTGCTCAATATATCTTTTTCATCTTGATTGAAATCAAATTGAAAAGATTCAGAATTTTCATCGGAATCTGGAGAAATGCTACCACAATGACCATTCGTTATATTTCCATTCGTGACGACTTCAAATGTTCTATTACAGATCAAATGATCAACTTCATTTGTAATTGACGACTTCATTTCTATCCGAATATCTTGACTGTCTTTTATTGGTTTTTCCAATTTTTGTTGTTGTTCTTGATTTTCTTCTATCGAATTTTCCAACTGATATTGATGTTCTTGCTGTTCTTTTTCTTGTTCTTGCTGTTCATTTTGTTGAGAAACGGTTTCAGATTCTTCACATGCATCTTCACTTAACTCTGAGGAAACTAATGACTCTGAGACTATATCCTCTCCATCACCAGAACATTGAGAGTTCAATTCCTGTGGATTTTCTTTGACTTCAATTATCTCCTCACCATTTACTACATTTGTCTTTAAAACATTTGATTCTGTTGATGTTTCAATTTCTAATTGATCCTCCACAGAATTTTCTATGATTGATTCTGTTGGTATTTCACTTCCTAATTGAATCTCTTCATTTACATGTGGTTCATCGCTGATATTTTCATTGATTTCAATTTCATTTTTGATCTCATTTGGTATTTCAATTTTTTCGGTCTCCGTTTCTTTTAGATCTTGAACTTGATATGACCCATGTTGATTACCGTCAGTTGTCTTTTTGCTCGACGAAATTTTTTTTTGATTATGCGATAATGATTTTATAACATTCAACACCATTTCCTCCTCTTCTTTTAGTATGCTGGCACCTTTATAGAATTTATAATCGAATCCATTCAACATATCCAATGAATTAGAAGCGAATGTTCTTGAAAATGGATTTTTCTTATCGTGACCGTAAAGATGGGTCAGTGTCAAATCGTCCTCTGATTCCTTCGGTGTCAATTTCAGCAAAGTTTCATTATCAATATTTACATCATCCACATTATCTTGGGACTTTTCAAATAGCGGTAAGGATACACTTTGGCTTCCTTTTTCAGATTGGTTCTTTTTACCAACTTCGAATTTGGACTCTTTCAACTCAAAGCCTTTCATCTTTTTATTCAACACAGATGATGATTTTCGTGATTTTTTATTTTTCGATTTTGAATTTTTCTTTTTGTTCAATACCGTTGGATTGGCATCATTTTTATCTGCAACTTGAATTTGTGAGGTTTCTTCTGCAATTGTCGATACTTTACTATTTTCTAGTTCAATATTTTTGGATGAAGTTTCTTTAGTATCTGAATTGTTAGTAATTTCTTTAGGAACAGGCACTGACTCTGCCTTTACTTCGTTTGCTTCGTTAATTTCTTCACGAACAGCAACTGTCACTTTATTGTCGTCATCCGAAATATTAATTTCATCATCTTCAAATGCAGTCACCACTTCCTTGATTTGTTTGCTGCGTTTACCTTTCGATTTTACTGTTACCCATACTTGAGCGCTAGCATTTTCGGCAGTTTTATGATTGATTGATTGTACTGAATTTTGTTTGTTGTCTTGTTGCTGTTGTGGGAGAGACTCAATAGGGAGCTCTTTCGTGCTTTTTTCATTGGCAGGATTTCTTTTGTTGATTTTGGTGTTGCTTTTAGTGTCATTATTAAGCATTTGTGCATATGTTGGAACACTTTTAATCGTTTCGGTAGCTAATTTTTTTAATTCTGTCGTTTTTGGATCTTGTGATTCTTTGTTTCTTGGCTGTGATTGCTTCTTTCTTTGTGGTTGTGGTGGTTGTTCAACTTGTTTTCCAGAATCTATATTCTTGGGATTCCGTTGTGAATTCATCTTTCTTTCAGTTCTCTTCATTTTAGGTGGTTCTGAATTTGATTTCAATGATGTTGCTGGCTTCGAAACATTTGCCATGAGGTTCGCATTTTGATTTTGAATTTTCGTTTTCGATTCTTCTGACAAAGTTCTTTTAATTTTTTCAGCCAATGTTACTATCGGTTTATCTGGTGATTGTGTTTTTAAATACAATTTTCTTTCTTTTGTGAGCGACTGTTCTGTAGATGGAGGCGATGAAGATACGGCACCTTTTTTTAATTTTTCTTCTTTCTGCTGTGTCACTACAAGCGGTGGTGAAGCTGATGCATTTATTGTAAATGATGATGCAGCTACTGATTCTAAAGCCTTTTGTGAGCAAATATTTTTAACTACATCGTTTTTCTCTTCAGTCAGCACTCTACTTTCAGAATGTGATTCAACTTTTGCTAATTCTGTTTGTTCATCATTCATTTTAATAGTTTGTGTTTCCGTTACCACAGCTGTCTTCTCATGTTTATCTACTATTAACGCTGATGATTCAATTTTTTCAGTTTTATTCGGTATTTTTGTAGATTTATCCGGTTCATTTCGTTGCCTTAATTTATAACGTCTAGGATGAAACTCTTTGACATGAACATTTAAATGTGGTTTATTAGCTTTCGGAACGAATTCTTCAACATTTGTATTTAATCCGATTCGTTCAGTTCCCTATACAGAAAAATATAAAAAAATTTAAATCTTAACAGATTAGCGGAAAAAAAAATTTTTTTTTATTGTAATCTTACATCCTTTTCATCGTTATTTGCTAATCGATTCTCTTTCAGACTATCACAAATTTCACATCCAACTGAACTTTCATTCACATCAACAGCATTATTTTCTGGTGTTTCAGTTATGTCATCATCATCTTCTGTATAACCACTACCATCGTTTTCATCTTCAGAGTAATCTGTCGTTGTTACCTATACAAAAATAATTTTCGAATTTTATTTCATATCAATTTTAAAATTATACAAGCGAAATTACTCGTATATGAGTATATCTTACATCTGTCGAATTTTCGTCAAGTTTCATTCGTTTTCGTCTTTTAGCACCATTATTTCGATCATCACCATCATACAAATCGGCTGAATTTTGATATTCTTTTGCTAAAGGAAAAGAATATTACAAAAAAAAAAATTTTTTTTTGTTAGGAAAAATCATAAAGGATATCATTAGATTATTTTTTAATTGAAATTATTAATGAATTCCGATACTTACTGAATATCGGTATAAATGGTTGACCATACACATAAGGATAAAATATTGGATGAGGATAAAATTGATGATATCCATAATTGTAATAATCATTTGGATCACATGTTGGAAAAATTTCTGCTTCTTTCTAAATTGTAAAAAAACAAATTAAATTTCATAAAATAAATTCGAAAAGCAATTTTCGAAAAATATTTCGAAAAAAAGAATTTCGAATTTATTTTTTTTAAAAAATTAAAACTTACTATATAATTTTTGGTATGATTATGATCAACTGACTTTTCTTTATTATTTATATTGTTATGTTCAATTTTATTGTTGTTATTATTATTCACATTAGAATTAGAATTATTCATTTTAGCACCATTATTATTATTGTTAATATTATTTTCGTTACATTCAATTTTATTATTATCATTTTTGCATTCTTCATTTTTCTCCATAACAATATTTGATGATGAAGATGACGAAGACGATGTCGAAGATGACGATGTTGAAGATGCGGATGTTGATGATGATGGCGAAGACGGTGATAATGATGACTCTGCTAACGATGATGATGACGAAGGTAATGATTTGTTACAATCTACATCAGTTACAACTGTGCCATCAGCAGTAATTGTATTAGCATTTCTAGTTTCCTCTTCATTATTATCCTTCTTTTCATCATCATTTTCATTTTTATCATCATTTTGATCATCAGATATAATTGTATTTATTATAGCTGTATTATTAATCATCGTATTTTCATTTTCATTATCGTTATTATTATTCAAATTTAATTTATCATTACTTGTAATTTTTTGTTGTATTCTTATAGTCTTTTGAATTGAATCACAGCTCTCTGATAAATTTTTATCCTTATCATTATTATTGTTATTTATATTATTATCATTATTATTAATATTATTATTATTATTATTATTATTATTTATTATAATTTTATTTTCTGTATTATTATTCTCTTCTTTTTCTTCTTTTTCATTATCATTATTATTAATAATTTCATTATTTGAGTCTTTGAGATCACTTTTATTCTAAAATTTAACAAAAATAAAAAAAAATAAATGAAAAGGATAATGAAAAATAATTATCAATAATATTATGATCATATACTTACTTCATTCGTTTCATCTGATATTTGACTTTCTTCTGTAGTATCGCCACCATTCACTAAAGGACTACTGATATCTTGCGGAAACATATAAGGCGTATAACCGTAAGGCAACATAAACATTTGACCGTATTGATCAAATCCGTTTGGTAAAAATGCTGTATTAATTAAATAAAATAAAAATCATCATAAAAACAAAACTAATCGAAAACATGAATCGTTATTAATCGTTAATCATTAGTCGTTATATTGTTTTAGTCCAATGTTTGTGCAAAGGTCATTAGTCCTATTCACATTTATTTTGTATATGGAAAATTACAGTCGAAATATCAAATCACTATACCAACAATAATATTAAAATACATTCCCATACGAATATATACCACACCCGATAAATACATATATGATACGAGTTATATGAAAAAGAGAAACTAACAAAAGTCAGTATACATAAATTCCTATGCCAATTAGTTATCATGCCAAAATATTTTTCTACTAATCATCGACTACAAATTTTCTTTTTTTTTTTTTTTAGTTTAATTTTTTGATTCGTTTTTCGTTTAATTTATTTTTTGTGTATATGTATGCATGTGTAAACATATGTACATGCACAATTTAATAGTGAAATATTATATTTTCGAATATAATTTTAATTTAATTGAATTTTAAAAAATTTGTAAAACAAATTTCGATGAATTTTATTTATTTCATTTTAATTGCATTATACAGAATATAATGTAATCGAATAAAAACAAACAAGAAGAATTTGTAAAAGGAAAATACATAGAAATAAACAGAAGAAAAAATAAAATCCTCAGCAATTAGTGTCAGGTATGAGGTCTTTAAGTTTTATGAAAAAGATTTAAGGTTGTTGAAAATTTGGCTTTTATTCAAATTTTAATCAAATTTTTATAAACAAATCAAAAAAAAAATTGAATATAAGGAGGCCAAAAACCTGTAGGTAAAAAAATTAGACACTATATAGATAATAATATATCGCATACATACCAATTTATTGTATTTCATTGGCCAAAATGCTAGTATTTTTGATATTTTCAAAGTCATTAAACTGATATCATATATATTCGTTTAAAAACGATTGTGTAGGTTACAATTTATTTGTAAATTAAATTTCGAATTTTCGAAATTAAAATTCGAAATTTTAAATTTTATATAATTCGTAATGAGAATGTACAGGCAGTGTATGTATATACTTACGATTAACATAAAAAACACCGTTTTGATCAAAATAACTATACATAAAAGCTTGTTCTGGATCAATTGAATCCGTCATCGATGAACATTGCTCTGGACTTAATGAAGGTACACTTATGGCTGATATTGATTCTTCAGTTGAAACAACACTAGCCGCTGCTGATGATGTTGTATTCGTATCTGTGGAAGACAAATATCTCTTCGGTTGATTTAAGTAACTTTTCTTAAAGATAACATCTTGTCGTGGTGTCGTTATTCGAGTGTATTCATCTGGAAATGTTGTTGTTTTTTTTCACAAACAAAAACAAAAGCAAAATATAAAAATTTAAAAACAAAAAACAAAAGAAAAATATAATAAAGAAAATATATTTCACTTTTATATAGGACATCAAAATTTTACGGGCTTATTTTCATTGTTACCTTCATTCAATTGTGGCTTTGATGATGATGATATACATGAATTTTCTTTGTCAGATGGCTCTGATATCGTTCTATGATAGTATACACGATGATTTATTGATCTGCCACCATTACTGATTCCATTACCAATACCACCGCTACCGCCATTACCAATCAAACGACTGGAATAGTATTTGTGATTTGAATTATTAAAGGAATCATTTTGTTGTTGATACTGATGATGATGATAATTATGATGATTTGATGTTGAAAATGGTCGACGACGATACGAATATCTAGTACTGGTTGTATTTCCTACACCTGTTGTTGTTGGTGCTGCTGTTGTTGCTGTTGATGATGATGATGATGATGAATATAAGGGACTCGTTGATGATGACAATGATATCGTATTATTACTATTATTATTATTATTATTATTGTGCTTATTACTAATATTGCGATAATAATAATTGCTATTTGAATTATTATTAGAATTATTACGATAATCAGTTGTTCTATTATTTGTGGAAGATGCTGAATATGATGATGTGAATGGCCTTCGCCTTAAGTACGATGAATTTTTAACGGAATATTTATATGTGGTGGTGTCATCTGTAAGAAAAATATAAAACACAAAAATTAAATACTTATTTTAGACGAATTCAGTAGTATAAATATTTATTTAATTCAAATGTAAAGTTTTATAGGTTAGTTTATGACGGATTCTACATTTTAGTGTACTATTTAATATTTTATCTATAGGATAAATCCTAGGATTTCAGATCCTTCTATTTTGGTAGTCTAGCTGTCCAGTTTAATAATTCAATCTTACATTTTTGTTTACACAATATTCTTTTTAATTAACATATTAATTTAACAGATTATCTAAAGCAACATTATTCCCAAAACTGAAATGAGAGTAAATCAAATTTCTCCCCAAACATTATTGATTAGTTCCTAATTTAAATATGATCACTTGTTCCATGCCATGCAGTATAATTTCTAAGGAAAATCTTGAGGAAATATCTTAACCTTATGTACTATGTCTAATTTTATTTTAGCAAAAATTTCGCAAACAGACATTTTTAAATGAAACTGTATGTATGCTCTATATTTTCAAAAATATATTCATACATTTTGTAATATAGTTACGATTGCAAAAAAATTTCAATAGAAGACATCAATCAAAAAATTGTTATGAAATATGCTAACAGATAAAAATGGATCCAGAGATCATTAATTTTTTTTTTTTCATTTTCGTTTTCATTTGTATTTTGTTTGTAATGACGTAAAATATTATATTCTATATAGTTGCTGCTGTATTGCTGTTGTTATTGTTGTCCTAAGTTCAAATAAATATTTTTGTTGTATCTAAATTTAGTATGTGTTGAATTATCATTAAAATTTATTTCAAATTTTGTATTACAAAATTATTTAAAAAAGTAAAATACAACAAAAAGAGAGAAAAAAACTTAATACTTTTGGAAAAAAAAAATACATTATGCCTTAGGCTTAACTAAAAACCTATAAGTATCTAGCTAGAGTTTCTATTTTTATTGTCTCATCATCATCATTATCTGGTATACGAATATATGTATATATTCATATAAATTTTACTAAAAAGAAAAAAATATGAATGTTCAAAAAACCTAAATGACAAAAAAAAAAATAAAAATCACATACATAATGTACATATGTAAATTTATATTTCTGTTCTATTCTCTTAAAAATAAAATAATTCTATTTTTATGTATGTACATATTTCACTTTTTTTTTTTCTTTTAGAAAAAAAATATTTGTTTTATTGTTTTTATTTTATTTTTTATAGCTCATTGATGTTCATGTGACAGCCCCTTAAAATAGATAAACTTAGTTCTTTATATCAATAGAATCGTATATGTATACGTAGAATATGTATCTAGATTTATGTATATACTCAACATATCGTAAAACTATATATATATCTACAATAGATCATGCCTAATGTACATAAATATGTACAGTCAGTCGTACACAAAAGTTATGTTCGAGAACTTTCTGCAATCTTAAAATTCTTTAATTTATATCTTATTCAGTTGTGGGGATAAAATAAAGACAATATACCAAAACGACTTCCTGTAACTACTTACATAACCAAAATAAAAAAGAAAATCTATTTGCAAAGAAACGTTGACATATAATTTGGTGTTTTTTTTTTTTAAATATTAAGAAATGGAAAAGTTACAACTTTTAAAAAGTTAAAAAAAAAATTTAATCAGAAATATGCACAAAAATAACTTGAAAAAACTTAAAAAACTTATAAAACTCGATAACACGATATGATAAACGGAAATTTCGAATTTTGAATATTTGAATTTAACATTCAAACCATATGTTCTAACCAGAGACACTTGCGCAGAAACTGAAAGTAGAAAAATCTGTCAATATGACTGCCTGCAGACATATATTTTGTTTGTTGTTTTAGGAGAAGGCATGCACCTGAGCACTCAGACATATTTGAACAGTTTATAGTATTGTAATCTCATAGTATTTATATTGTATCACTCATAGTATTTGAACAGTTTCCTGTCAATTTCTTTAAAGATACTGTGAGATATTAAGCTACATTTACAATCCCGCGTAGATTACATGTCAGATTAAAATTTTTCATATAACTCCTTCACTATTACACAAGAAATTCCATATAGCGCTATCCTTTTTTCGTCAAAGCCAGATTACACCAAAGTGAGATTAAGATTACATTGGATTTCCGATCTGATATGCTAGCGATAGGAGAAATTACATTAAAAGCTTGCGTACCAATACCAATGTTCCTATTAAGTATAATAACATACGAAAAACTACACTGAATTGTGAATATCCTTATATAATTTCGCACGTAATCTACGCTGAATTGTTTATTAGGCTTCATGATTTCTGCAAATTCTCGAACAGACCTATAAAATTGGGAATAATAAACGATAGGGTGGTGATAGTGTTTTAAACGTAATTTTCCTTTTTAGTAGGTGCGGTAGGTGGTACATACATAAATTGTTTAGACTATATACATTATATTTGCCAAATACCATTACGCCACTACGTTTGCATGCATATTGTAGCATATTTTTGCTTTTTTGTTTTTATTTCTATTAAGTATTTTCCTAACAAATCTGTCACTCATTCATTTCGGTTGTCACCGTATTCACAAAAATATAATAAAAATAAAATAAAATAAATTAAAAACTGAAATACAAATAAGACAATCAAATTAAAGAATCGAAAAAAAAAAATTAAATAAAAATATTCATCAAAAAAAAAACTACCATCAAACATCATCATTATCGAAACCAAATGTTTAATTTTAAGAATTAAATTGAAATGAATTAAATAGAAAACATAAATGTTCTTTCGTTTCATTTTACGAGTAACTTTTAATTATATATACGATGCCATAAAACTTAAAACTATTTTTAAAATAAAATTTACTTACTCGTTAGTCGTATTGTAAATACTTATTTTAAGTTAAATTTTATTATTTTTTTTATGTACAAGAGTACATAAGTAATGTACATGTTTACCTATTTATTATGTGCTTGTGCATTATGTACATTTCATTATTTTAAAGAAAATTTTTCAAAGATCTTTATAAATCATTTAATTTTATTTGGTATTATTGACTCGTATTTAGTTCATTTGACTGTATCTACAATATTATTCGTATATGTTTCAATTTTGAATGAATCTAAAAAGAGAAGATAATATTTTTTGTTCTTTTTGTCAAAAATAAATAAAACTTAAAATAAAAACAAATATTCAACAATAAAATGCAAAATTGTTAATTATACGTAAAATTACTTAAACGATTTCGATCTCTAAAACATTCAGACCTTACATTACTCGTAAATAATTCAGATATGCATACGCAAAAAAAAAAAAAAAATACATTATTTGAAAAAAAAAGATGAGGAAAAATATGAAATAAATTTATTTTTAAAATACATATTATATACCCAAATGTATACATATGAACACTGTACGTATGCAGTTATTGGTCAATAATAATTGTACGGTCATTTACATAAAATTCACAAAAATACTTTGAGTACTTGAAAAGAAAAATGTTATTTGAAGTAAAATTTTCTTTATTTATTTTTTTTTTTCAAAATTTTTTCTCTTTTAATCACAACATATGTAAGTACATACGAACATGAATTTATACTCGTACATGTAAATAATATTTCAAAAGAAAATAAAGAAAATTATTATGCATGCATATCCTTGTATTGCGATTTGTATAGAAGAAAAAAATATTTATGAATTTTTTCTTTTTCTTGCTTTTGAATATGAAATTATAAGACATAATTATGTACGCATACATACACACACATAATTGATGAAAAGTTGAAGGTTAAAATATGAATACGAATATTAAACGCCTACATTTACATATTTAAATTTAATTTTTTATGTTGAAAATAAAATGATTATAGATTAAATTCCATTTTTCATAAAAATAGTTCTTCAATATATAGGCTGTGTTCATGTGATTTAGTTCTGCAAATTAATCCTAAACAGTCTATATGCATCACATTCATGATTCATGTTCTACAGTGAAATCACAAGTACACATGATATATAGAATACTACTCGCACTATCGTAGTCGTAGCGTATACTAAAGGTACCGATACCGACTACCGTGATAGTCAATATTCAATAACCATCATACTACTGTTCAGAGATTGCATAGAGTAAAAGGTAAAAGTAGAAGAGCAAGTATAAAATTTGTTAGCTGTATTTTTATGTTTGTTGTGTACACTATTCACATTCTACTGGAAGAGAGAAAATCGAAAAGAGAAAATCAACTGTTTTTGAAGACGGAAAATACGAGTACCCGCATGATGTGCCCATGATGTGTGAAATACTGCTCGTACTACCGTAGCGTATGCTATAGGTGCCGTAATAGTCATAATCCTCCGGCCTCGGCCTGTTCAGAGTATGTGTAGAGTAGAAGGAGCAAGTATCAAATGTTTTTAGTTGATGTTCTGTATTCGTTATGTACAATATTCACATTCTACTAAAAGAGAAAACTTTTTCAAAGCTTGAAAATACGAGTATACATATACATGGACATGATGAGAAGAATTCTACTCGTATTGCCGTACGATTCATTTTCAGTTCTTTTCACTTGTGTAAATGAAGAAAATAAATTTAAATTTAATTCAATTTATGTGTTATTTGATAAATTATTTACTCACATAAAACAATACTGAATTTTATTCACAAAAAAAAATTAAAGAATATTTTCTATTTATATTTTTCAAAGATAAATATTTTATATTATGTATTTTGAAAATATCTTGCCAAGAAGTTCTTGTACCTTTTGTTTATTACATTATTTTTCGTAAATTTATGAGTATGTAGCTATTAAATTAATGTATGGGATTATAGTCGTAAAATACATAATTTTTAAATAAATTCTTAAATTATTTAATTAAATTGAAAATTATGAAATTTTTCTTAAATGAAGAGAAAAACATTAATCATTTCATTTTTCAATCGTCACGTAGATAAAATATGAAGTAAGTAGTAATACACAGAATCAGTAGTTGAAATGAAAATTTTTGCATCACTCATCTTAATAATGTGGACGTTGAAAAATGAATTGTAATCACTGGCAAACGAATGACGTTTGTTCGCTTGTCGTTTGTATACGTGAAGACATTTATGTTTACCAAGAAGAAGAACAAAAAGGTTTCTTTGCATTTGCTAAAAACAAATTGATAATTTTATTTTATTTTTGACAAAATTTTCGATTCTAATTCGTTAAAATGTTGGATGTTTCCACATTTAGGTGACAAATTTATGTGTTTGGTATTTGTTAAATATATGAATGTCTAAATAATATTGTTCAAATGTTCATATTTAACGAACACATTTATTCGCAAACGATTTCATTCGTTAAGTGTAGATCCAACATTTCTATACTCCACTATAAAAAATTTTTTTTATTATTATGGTACATTTACAATTCAGCGTAGATATTATTACGTTCTACATTAGACTTTTTACAAATTCTTTCAAAAAATTTTATAGCATTTTAGCATTATCCTTTTTCCACTCAGCCCAAATTGATCCATAGTAAGATTTAGATTAAGTTGTATTTTTAATTTTATCTAGTTAACGATAGCGAAAGTTATACTGAAAGATTGTTTACCAATTCCAATCTACGCTGAATTGTGAATGTACCTTCAATATTTTTGTTTAATATTTTACTTTTACACTCTTGATGTGTATAATACTATAATTTTTTTTTCTGTATTTATTTTAAAATAAATTATGGTATACGAGTACATATGGTATGGACATAAATATAAAAAAACGTATTAAATATTACACAGGTGAAATATAAGCGCCATGAACTACATATTAAAGTGCAATATAATATGCAAGTATCACATATTCATTTATACTCCTGTTTCCATAATATGTATGTAAATTATTTTTAATGAATTGTGTCCACATTATCTATATATACGTTTCATATTCGTCTATGCGAATGAACATATATATGACATTGTCTGACACTATTATATCTACATAAATTATATCGATGTAGAAAAATATACTGAACGAAACCCATTGGTATTTTAAGTCTGTTCGATTGGATTATATTTTTTTCCATTTTTTCTTTAATACTTTTTTATTCTTATCATTATTATTTCAATTTACTTCTACTACTATACATATATACATATATATTATATATTATATACATATTTATGTACATATAAAATTATATTTTTCCACAGATTTTTCTTTCGTTTTTTCTTTTTTTTCGTTCTATTAGAAACTGAAGAAAAAAGAAAAACATGAAATTTTCATATTATCTTGTACATTTATATATTTTTTTTAAATCAGAAGAAACCAATGAAAAACCGAAGACATCATATACATACAAACAGACACAATCTACATATTATATACATATAGATATGAGAATATTTATATTCCTCACATATGTACATAATGAGATATGTATATGGATATGTATATATGTACATCTTTTTAATCAATGCATTATTCAACATTCATATTACATATTATATTCATATTATGAAACCACATTATTGTGGTTTTCTTTATTATTTGCTCATTTATTTTTTGTCACTATTTTTTTTTTTTTTTTGTTTTCCTTTTATTTTTTTATTTTCATTCAAGTTAAAAAAAAAAATTGAAATGTTATCAACCTTTTAACACTCAACTCATATTATATCTAATATGACAGACAACGACGTACGAGCACATAAGATAATTGAGAAAAGTCTTCTTTTAATATTATATTATGCATTTTTTTTAGTATAAAAATGAATATTGAAGTGAAAATTTAAAGCAATTGAAAACAATTACGAGTATTTAAATTGAATAAAATTATTCCTTTTTGTATAATATTTCTTAAAAATTGAAAAGACGTCACAAATACATACAATCTCTGAATTATAACAGAAGGATCTGATTCAATTTGGACCTTGAAGATGATATAAACATTGGAATTTGAACGATAACGTCACAACAAATTCATAATATTGGCTGAGCAAAAAAATATTTGGTAGCATGAAATCATAACTATAATGGTGGTTAGGACAAGTAAAAGAAATGGGAAAGAGAACTGGGTAATACTGAAATTGAAGGCAGAGCAGTTAGGAGGTGTTAGACTGAGAGAACCAATTGGATCAACTGAATCAAATATTTAGTGAGTGAATGGAGAAACGAATAATGTTAAGAGTCTATGATTGAGGGGGTGAAATCTCTACGAGAAGAGGAGGCTAAGATCCAATGAGCCAATTGGCTAATTTGGGCCAATAATAATAATGATGAATCTTTACGAGAGATAGAAAGCCAAAGAGGAAGAACATACATTATATTAAATAGTACATCTACTACTTTGCATCGAATCGAATTTTTCTGGCCCAAATGTTGGATTGAACTCCTTCGTTACCTGAGAGCGACAAAGAAGAAATTCGACTATATACGGGGGTATTCGGTCTTCGAGGACAACGGATAGCCCTGTCCTAGTGCTTGGATTCGCGATTAAGTGTCGTCCCCAACCATAAACAATAACAATAACAACTAGTACTTCACATTTACTAATACAATAACTTATATGTATGTACATTTCAGAATGATCGTAACATATTTATAAATTGACCTGAAATATTTTTTTTACTCTTTTTTACTAAACACAAATGTACTCACATAGTATTTTGTAAATTTTAACAGTTAAAAAAAAAATTATTTAACACTCATTTTAGATTATTAAGTATCAAATTTATTTTGCCTTCTAAACTGTATCATGTGTTGCTAATAAAATTAACTTAAAATAATTAGCAACAAATCTGTATAGCTGCGCATATTTACGATAATATTATTTGATACATATTATTATTAAAAATAATTATGATTTGTTATAATAATAGAGTAATATTGAAGTATGCAGATAGTAACTAGTCACATATGCATATTTATCATGTTCATATGTTTACTGCTTAAATAGGTATCTAATCAAAGTTAATTGATTGTAAACACAAACAAAATAGTTTATATGTAAAACAAAAAATTGTATTTACAGTATACAGAGATACAAACTTATATGAAATGAAATTCAAATTTAAGCCAAATACAAAAGAACACACACTATTTATAATTAGTGTATCTATGTTATTAATTCATAAAATTTGTTTACAATTCGAATTTTAAATAGAAAAATAATGTACGAAATGAATATCTGAAGAAAGATAGTTAAAATACAGAAGAAAAAAAAACGAAGTATTGTAGGCACTATATAGAACCACAAAAATTGTATAAAATTGTACAATTTAATGATATTTTATGCACGAATTTCATACAATAAATGAACACACCTCTAAATCTAAATCTTCTGTCAATTGTATTGATCGTAAATGTATTTGTACTTTTTTCTTGGTTAAAAAAAATTGGAATATCAAATAAAGTACACAAAACATATCAAAATAATGATAACACTGAACAAGTGTCTAGCATGGCTCATAGTTTAAACGTTTAGATAAGGAAATTTATCGAAAATCATTGAACTTTTATATGAGAATGTGATATCTATCTTTATGAATATGTACAAAACTCAGATATGATTCGTATGTACATACATGTGCTCCAATTAAGTATATTTATCGATATTTTCACTACCTACTTCTTGTATTTTATGAGTATAGCAACAGCAGATCACATTTCTTTTTTGTCCTATAATATGGAAAAAACAAAAACGATCGATAACATTTTTTTTTCTGTTTATCTAAATCATGACTATCAAATTTTAAAGAATTTGTTAATTAAATTAAAAAAAAATGTGTGCGTAAGTGTATACGAGTTAGGTTTTCGTTAGATTTTCGTTGAGTATTTTTTTTTTTTTTTTGATTAATTTTCAACCATATAACATACATCTAGCTCTATACCAATATTTATACGACAATTTGAAAAAATATGTCTACATTTTTCTTCCGTGTATAATCCATAGTGGTATAGGAACCAGTTACTTAAATACTTATTTACGTGTGTGTAGTATACTGGTAGCACCGTAGCACGAATACAATGCACATATAAACTCATATAATATTTGATGCAATAAATTTGAAAATTTTTTGTAGTAAATCTATAAAGACTAGACATCAGAAACATTGAATCCATATGAACAACAGCAACATCTACTTAAAAGAAAAAAAAAATGTTGCTTCCAGAAATTGTATTTAAGAGCATATAAATAAAACTACATGTAGATACTGTCGCATTTATCTTTTAAAATAAATGTACATCAGATATACTTGAAATAAGGATATTTTCCATTATCCTTAATTTTATTTCTATTTTTCCTTTCAGTTTATTTTTTCTTTTTCATATTTTCTCGTTTTAATTCTTTTCTTTTTCTATATTCGAGATTTCGAGATATGAGATTTCTCCATATAGACTGATGATGGTACTGATGATTCGATTGAGATTAAAAAAAAAAAATTCAAGGATATTATTCCTTTTTTTGTTGTTGTAGCTGTGAATGAGTAATGAACAAAGTACGTGTTCATATACTTGCATATGTATAAAAATTTTCTCTAGAGGCATTTTGTTTTCCGTTTATTTCTTATTATCCTGTTCCTACATGATTTTAAATTGGATATAGTAGATAGATACCTATATATAGAAGGTACCATCCAGTCCCGAAAAATATTTCGGAAAAATAACATTATACATAAAAACTTTGCAGACATTTTTACTAAAAAAAACAAAATTTAAACTGAAACTGAAAGACGGATATGATGTATATCCGTATAACCTCACAGCGAATGTATAAGTATATGGATGGAATGTATATAACAGACGACGATATATCCTTGTATGAAGGTTATTCTCGTATAAAATGAAATCAATATGTGAAATGTATTCGAAAGAAAAGCGAAACAAAACATCATCCTTTTTGTAGACAAATAAATTAAAGGACGAACAAAAGATAAATATTTGTATGTAGAAAAAAAAATTTTTTTTTTGGCTATGGAAAATTTATTTATTTTTTTTCTTTCCTTATGAATAATTCACAATAACTGTGACTGCATTTATTTGCTCTTGTACATTTCTACAATTTGGATCACTTATATGACCAATTTCACAGAAAACATTTAAGTTTGAGCTTAGTTAAGCTTGCATAAATGGCTTAAACTATGGCTCAAGTCGGTTGGGGTTGAATAAGCTAAGTTTAAGACTAGAAACTATCATTGTGAAATCAAAACATCTTTTAAGCGGAAATTTTAACCTTATTCTGAACTTCAGTTTTCACTGTGAAACTACGGGCATTAATCATGTAAACTAATCTTCATTATATTTAGGAATGTGTGTATGTACTCTTCAATGTAAATTAAAGATTTCATTAATGAAATCAAAATAAAACTAGAAAAAAAAATAAATCAAAAACTATAAATAATTATGAATGAAATATAAGCTTAACCCTGATCCCCTATGATTCCGATAATAATCATTATAGCTCAGTAACTTAAAACAAAACTTTAAACAAAAAAAAAAATTAAATAAAATTGAATAATATTTTTTATTTTGCAGATAGATAGATAGGACGGGACCACAACCTATAGTCAGTCATATTTATACAAATTAAAAAGTTCAAAGCACATGTTCGATAATTAATCATATACACGGTAAAATATAATATGAAATTATTGACATGCATATGAAATATTAATTCGTTCATGGAGATAGATAATCTCTCAGTTATTATAAAAATGTATTTTTTTTCCATAAATAAGTACATACATACATATATGAATAATATTTAATAATATGAAATTAAGATTATAATAATTAAATATAATTTTCACTATTAAAAAAGTTATATAATATTATTATATAAATTATAAAGTATAGTATCTTAGAGGGTAAACATTACTGTATAGAAAATTATGTATACTCGAAATTGAGTATTATTTCAAAGACAAGAGCATATCAATCATCATAGTTGTAAAAAAAAATAAGATTATTATACTGATAAGATGTTCGCATTTCATATAAATACTCGTTCACATACTTACATTCTTATAACCTACAAGGCTACAAGTATATTTATTTACTTTTCTGCTGTTAAACATATCATATTTTATTGGATGTAGAGCATGAGTTTGTATATTTTCTTTTTTTTTTAAATAAATTTTTTTTTATGCTGCATTATAGCAAATAATTCACAGATAATAAAAATGGGAATCGATGAAAAAAACAAGGGGGGATTCATTTAACGTTTCAGTTTGTCATAAACTTCGTAATCCAAGTTGAAGTCACTGCATTGAATGTAGAAGCGGGCATAACTTCGAAGGTAAGTATATAAAATTGCTTCACAGTTTCTAAAATTTTTGTATTTCATTTAGCTTCGTAGTTAATGTTTGACAGTTCTCAGTTGGCATATAAATTAAAATACATATTACAAAATTTGAGATAATCATTAATGTCTACAGACTGCCAGAAATACGAAACTTCATTAGCGTAACTATACAATTCGGCTTCCAAAAAACGACAACAGAGACCGACAACGATTTTTTAGTATAGTTGTCAAACTTTATCGAGAAGAAAACTGCGACCGGCATCATACAATACACACAATTCTGCATCTGAGCAGTCAAAGATTTTCAAATAATGTATAGTCATACCGTTGTTAAGTTAATGCAAATAACTGGTGTAATTTTGAAAATTTGATTTGCTGTATTGACAACAATCTTATGCTGAACTGTTGTAGGCAACTTGCTTAAGTTGTATACGAAGGTGATAAATTTTAACAACTTCTGAAAAATCATTTTCGATCTTTGTTGTTCATTTTCTGACTTGTGGTTAACGCTATATATGAAACTGAAAAATTATAATTCAACTGAAAAGAAAAGTGACATGACTCCCCCTAATAATTTATTAATTTAATGTAAAAATAAAATATATAGTTTTTTGTTTTTTGCAAAAATATATTATTTACATAAAAACCTTTTAATTTGTGTATCATTTCGCGAGCATATATTATTCGCTTATAATATATGTATTCCTATACGATTGATAAGAGTTATCTTTATAAATTTTATTTACTCTTGTCTTTATATAATACTCGTATATGTATAGCAGCAATCAGTAAATAAATTTTATAAAATAAAATAAAATTTAAAATTAAAAAAAAAAAAATTATTATTCGCATAACGTATAAAATGCGAATGTTTGTGTGTTCAATTGAGAATTTAGTTTTTCACGATTATATTAAAATTGACATATGTATTTTTAAAAATATTTTTTATAATTTTACTATGTATTTTTTTTATTTTCATTATATTCTTGACGTCATTATTGCTGATATTACTTGCACAAAACGTATGTATAGATGTTATGTTCTCATTGATGGTGATTTTAAATATGTTATCACTAAAATTTTTTTTAATAAATTTCTTGAAAATAAAATGAAAATATGTATGCATACAAAAAAAAAGTTCTCCAAAAATAACATAATAAAAATACACATAAAAACGTTAGAGATGATTCGGACTTTTGATACTCATGTATTTTGCAAATATATTTTAATGGAAAAATATGAACATAATTGAATGGCCTGGCCTAATTATGAAATTATAATAGGTGATAGATGAAATTTTAATTAAAATTTTTCAATTTCTTATGCAATATACATATCTTATAATATGGGAGGAAGAGGATATGTAGTTTCCAAATTGTATAGTTAAAAATAGAAAATTTTCAGACATTAAATACGGATACGGATTCAATGTTTTAAAATAAGAAAATTTACCAAACGCATCCATACATTTTAAATTTTATACTCTACATAGAAATTTATATATATTTTTTTTTCATATTTCTTTTAAATTTAAAATTAAATGTATTCCTATAAGTGATCGCATCCTTCAACATAAATTTTTTAAATAATAAAAAAAACAGCTGAAATTTCATTTTAAAAAAAAAAATAATTCATAATTTAAAAAAATAATAACAATAATAATTGAAGAACAAATACTTTAAATTTTTGTATATTAAAAAATTGTCACACTACGATACAATGATACAATCATATGATTATAACGAATAGCGCACAGCATGTGATTTATTTACGTTAATTTCAATGTTCCGTTTTAAAAATATTTTTTTTAAAAAAATGCATATACGTACAAACGCCATTAGGTGCCATTAGGTAGACATATAGTATATCGAAAATTTAATATAAAATAAACATAATAATAATTAACTGAAAAATATATACGAGTATATTATGTCTGTAATATTCATATAAGCGAAGCATATAAAATTCTTAAAAATGAACTCGTAAATATGAATTGTAAATAAAAATATTTTTATTTAAAAACATTAAAAATATTTTTATATTTACTCGTAATCGTCCTTTATATTAAACCATACTATACTATACTAGAATACAATATGATACAATTTAATATGAAAACATCCTACATATTTTATGTTTAAATGTTTTTATTTATATAAATTTTTACGCATCACCCCACTGTATGTACTCATATACTACCACATAAAGTATGCGTAGTATTTACACAGATATACAAGTGTATGCGATTTGCAAAAAATCACTATCAAATAAAAATGCCATTATTTTCATATTATTTTTTTGCGAAAAAAATACAAGTACATATTGCATACATAATTTTACTTTTTTATTTAATTTTTATGAAACATTATGGATCATATTCACCAACAAAGATTATCTTTTGTCTGAGATAGAGTGTATTCATCAACCTCGATTACACATACTATTCGGTTATTTTGAAGACAACCATAAGAGAGTGGTACTATAAATATCGTTTGAACATAACCTTGTTATTAAAAGCAACAGTACATCACTCACATAATAATCATCACACCACATAACCTCTTTTTCTTTTTGTAATATAAAAAAAATAAATTTGCCCAATCATCTGACATGTTCGATACTCCGAAAATGAAGTCCGAAAACAAATTCTGTTTAGGTTGATGTAAAAACTGAAATTATACTCGGCCAAAATATAAAGAATATCCGACAGATAATATTGGTTGGTGAATACGAGCCTGTATATATAAAAGTTATGCATATTATTATTTAACATTTATTATTATGTATTTACAAGTACATATTTTCATATACATAAGTATGTATAAATTTGTTAAAAATTACATCATATTAAGTATATGTAAATGTGTTCAAAAAGGCAAAATAATATTAAATGAACGAGTGTGTACAAAAATAAAATTGAAATTATTTTCTTTAAAATAAGTCAGCTGACTTTTCATTTTTCAAAATATGTAACGCAGACAACATTATAATCGTGATCATCATCACCATCATCATCATCAAAATAATCATCATCATTCTAATAGTTTTTATTCATAAATCATTAAATTGTAAGATTATTATGTACATATACATTGCATATTATACATTACTTAAGTATTTACATACATTTCCTGATACATAAAATCTCTGCTATGTACATATCTACGTCAATATAAGTAGTAAATAGAAATCAGAATACACAATATAATTTTTGGAACAGAATCAGAATCAAAAATTTAAAATCAGACGCGACAAGAATGAATATACCACAGAAATCTATCCAAAATTCATTCACATCCCCTATATATTTGTAATATATCATGATAGATGAGATGAGCCATAGCATAGTATGATTTATGTTTTGCCAAATTTAAAATCAAAAAAAAAAAATTCTTTTAATTTTGATTTGCTAAAAAAGAATTAAATAAAAATGCACGTGACTTTGTATATACATTTTTACGTGCATATGTAGATAGATGATTTAAAAACACACAATTGCGAAATCAAAAATCCAAGTCTAGTCTTATATGGTAGATAGACGAAATCCAAATCAATGAGAATTCGTTGTGAATTATCATTAATTTGTCGTCTGTAATACCAAATTGAGTTTAAGTGTTCATTACAACTTTATTTTAACTTCATTATTGAAGTAATTTCGAATAAAGTTTGAATGAAGTTCGAATGAAGTTTCTGATACTTCATTCAACGACGAATGAAGATGGTGAATTGGAAATTTTGACATGAAAAAAAATGACATCAAAAACCATAATATAAAGACTATGGATATTAAAAATATGTGACAGGGGGTTGTTGAATTCACACAAATGAAAACTAAAAGAATGATCATTGATTCAATTTCATCTAACTACCATATTACATACGAATTACTCGTACCCAGTAAAAGTATACATACTTTTAGTTCAGAATAACTTCATTTCATCACATTGAATATTTCGATATTTATCTATTTTGTATTTTTATTTTTTTTTTTTTAATTTTTTCCAACTTTTTTTTTTTATAATATAAATTACAAAATTCCATGCAATCTTTAATCATTAGCAATAATACTCGTACTTATATAATATGTATATGTAATTTAAAAATAATTTACAAAACAATTTTATATAATTTGTACATGAATATGCAGTATGATATCTATGTTTCATGTACAAAAGCACGCAAAGTCTGAATACATATTTGCTATAGCTAATATTTAAGTACATGAATATGTAAAAAATAAATGTGAATACAATAAGGGTATTCATTTCAAATCGTAAACTTATGTATCGTGTAATTTTACAATCTCATAAATCAAAATTATGTGAAAGCAACTCGTAACTGCTCTTCGTGAATTCTTATTTTGTCAGACAAATTCAACACTTTTCTCAAAATATAACCACAAATTGAATTTTCAAATTTCATCTGGTTAAAAATGACAATCAGTCAAGCTTAATATATTCACGAGAGATTGATCTACGTGACTTAAAAGTATCGTTCATTTACGCAAAGCGAGATCATATAAATTCTCACAAACACAAATAAAAGGGAAAAAGTTACGAGGTCTTGTAAAAAATACAACCAAATTCGCATTTACGTAAATTACAAGACTTAGGGTTGGTTTGAAATGAATACCCTAAATATATATATTTTTTATACATATAAAATATTTTTATACGTATATTATTTTGTACATATGAATGTACGTACGAGTATGCAATCCACGGTTAATTAAATTGATATTTATTTAAATGACGAAATAAGAAACAAAATTAAATAAAATTATTGTATATACAACGAGAAGAGAAATAAAAAAAAACATTTTTATATATAAATGAATAAATAGAATTTAAAAAATGAGAATAAAACTAAAATAAAAAAAACATTAAAAATAAAAATAAAATTAGAAATTAGATAAAATTAACTTTTGTAATGTGATAAATTATGGCTAATTGCCAATCATACCATTTACAAAAATATGTACGATTATTTATAAAATGTATTATGTATATATGTACATAACATACATATCATATACATACATACATATATGTCGATATCCATTTGTATTTATATGCTTGATTATTTGTATCTATATTCGCGCATATTTACAATGCAACGGAAGGCGAAAGAAAAAAAAAATAAAAAAAATGAAAAATTAATTTATTTTAATTTTTTTGTTATTATTATTGTTGTTGTTTGTATTCAATTCTAATTGTTAATATACTAAATGATGGAAGTGTAGATGCATACATATGTATTTAATTTGTGGCATTATTGCATGAAATGAATGTGTGAATTTTTTGTGTAATTTTTAAATGCAATAATAATTCATTATACATATGTACATATTAATGTATTTTCAACTTTAAATGTATGTAAATACGTTGTTATTTTATCGGATATTTGAAAATGAAAATTATTATTGATGTATGGACTCGTACAATAACCGAGGCCGAGATTGCATATATTTATGTACATATATGCGGAGACTTAAAAAGATAATAAAGATAACAACACAGACAATAATTTTACCGGTTTGTATTAGTGAAGTGCTGCTGGTAGCTGCTAATGGTAATTAAATAGAGACTAGCTGTAGGTACATTAAATATCGACAAATACATTATGGAAATCATACATACATAATAGACATACAACAAACTCTTCAATAGTAGACGAACAGATAAATTTGTTTTCTATGTTGTATTTTTGTACAACATAACATTAAAATTACCAACAAAATGTTAATAATAATGGCGTCAGTCATAATATAATACATATAAAATATTTTTAAAAAAAATAGCAAACAAAATATCTACATAATAATTCAGTTAGTACAATCAATTTAGGTGTATGTACTGCGAGGTCTGTTCAAAAAATAAATGGACTTTCTAAATTGGGCGACAACAAAGTATCGCAGCATCGAGTGTTCAGCAACATTGTGTCACAGCCTTACGAGTAGTCTGCTCTTTACGGATTCTTCATACTCGCTTTCTTATTATTTTTTTGATGTTTATTATTAATCATGAGTATACATGATATCTTCTATTGAATACGCTATGATAATACGAGCAGAGCAGTATTCTACATTCTACACATCATCGTGTGTACTCGTATTTTCATTTTTGAGAAAAAAAGTTGATATTCTCTCTTTTAGTAGAATGCGAATATTGCACATAACAAATTCGAAAAATCAACTAACAACATTTTATACTTGCTCCTAACCTCTATACATACTCTTGATTATTTTTTGAACAGACTTCGTACAAAATATTCAATGCAAATGCATAGAGTAAAGAAAAGAGATTTATATGTGTGTATAGGTGCTTACATAACATATACCACACACATAAAAAGGTATATATATTATTGTAAAATATTTTTCAAACGATTTTCCTTGATTTATTATTATCGTAATGAGATTTTTAAAAATTATATTACATTTTTATGCTATTGCATATCTTTTACACACAAGTATATGCACATAGTATAATGTATGTATGTACATTTACTCGTATATATATATAATGCAATGATATTTGCAAAATTGAATTAAAAATAATTTTTTTCTTCAAATGTAATAACAAGTATAACTAACATTTATACTAAAGATTTAACGACAAAATGTATGTTTTTTTTTCTCTGTGAAACGAAAAGGTAATAATAATAATAGTAAATAGGTATATGGTGGAAAATTGAAATTATTACAATGGAAAATTTTTAAATTGCTTTTGCCTATTAGATTTTTGTATTTTCATATTTTCTAGGTACAATATTATAAACTTATAAATTATACAAAATGTTATGGTATATATACTCTTATCTATATAATGTCATGTGTACGTTACAAACTCGTTGATGTACATTCAGTTCAGTGAGATATGCATACAAGCACTGCACTATTAAATTGTCTGTAATATTTATTGCTATCCGATGGAAAAATTTGCTAGCACAATTTTCATATAGTCATGCACATTACACAGGAAATGGGTACCTGAATTTGAAAAGACGAAATGAAAATGTCATGAAATCTTATCAAACATTTCATTCATTTGTCAAGACAGTATACATTTCTTTTTTTTTTTTTTTGTGGAACGATAAAGGGAATGAAAAAGGTTAACAACCAACTGACACTATAAAAGGTAAAGGAACATTATACATAGATATATGTGCATACAGATATACATATATGCACATATATGTAAAATACACTTGTATATAAAATAAATTACACTGTCCGGTCATGTTATTTATACAGCAAATTAATTTTACATAATTTTCTTGTGGGGTATATTCTTGTCCTTTTTTTCGAAATAATTTTCAAGAAATTTCCCTTCAAATCAAATAATGGTTTCTTTAATTACATCATATAGAATCACAAATTATTAATTAATTTTATATAAAATTTAATCATGCATGTGACATCAATTTGGTATACATATTATTACAATTAAATACGGAGCGCATGCGTATGTATGCGTGCATCATTGCATATGCGTGAATTACTTTGAACTTTTATATGCAATAAATCTACATAAAACTAGTAAGTTATTAATATCCGCTTTAACTGAAAAGGATATTTTCTGCAATTTTATATTCAGTTTTATTTAGAAATGAAAAAAAAAAAAAACAAATTACAGTGTGTCACAATAAAATATGCACCAATTACATTACTTGTATTCAAAAGTTATATAATATAATGTATACATTAATTATTAATAGGATATACATAATCGTACATATACACATATAGATTCATGTGTTATATACGTAACATATGTTTAAATAAAAAATAAATTTTTGTTGAATATTTGAATTGGGATGCTTTTTTGTTACCAATTTCTAAATATATTTTTAAATATTTATTATCCGTATATGTTGACATAATGTATAGATAAATTATTATGTACATACATTTACAACAAAACTTTTATCTACAACTACATCTGTATGTAATGAAAAAATTTAAATAAAAATAAATAAAAAAAATGTTGTCACATGAATGTGATTTTATATTGTAATGTGACTGTGACATTTTATGTACATTGTGTACGTAAATATGTATAAATATGTAACATATCTACATATACGGTGGATAAAGTATGTATGTAGGTAGTATATATTTAATGATAAAATGCCAGAAAATTTTCATAAATAATTTTTTTTTTATTTCATTTATGTTATAATGTTTTAGATCACACATTATTATGTCACAAAATTTGATGATTCAGCAATTAAATAATAGCATAATAGCCAAAATAATAACCATACGAATGAGATTATAATAGCAAAAAAAAAGGTGATCTTTAAAAATTCTACATTTACAATATTTACGTTGGTACATATGTATGTACCGCCCCGCAAATGTGTGTCTGTATAAAGAGGCGCTACAAAAATACAAAAGCTTTTCTATCAAAATTATAAAAATACATAAATGTATGTAACTTACGTATTTAAGTAGTTTAATTTATTCATGATATGGTATATGACCTTATATACTTAAGTACGATTACCCTATTAACATAAATTTTTTTTTTGAATGAAAAAAACAGGAAAAACATGATAACGATTAATTATTAAAAACAATAACAACAACAATATCATTAAAATATATATATATTTTTGTGTTTTGAAAAAATAAATACACCTACCTACACCATAAAACGATTATAAAATTTTCTTTAGAACAGAATGCACACTTAACCCACAAATTATATGTATGTATGTATGTACATTATAATATATGTAGTATGTATTGCATTGCAATTTTTAGAATCTACTTGAAATGATTACCTCAAATTTAAATTACAATTGTAATTCATATAATGTACAGCAGTATTCACATGCATATGCACATATCACATAATGCGAGTGAATATTATTGTGCATGAATACATATATAATCATATACATTCGCATTTTGGATAGTCTATGGTGAAGGGGTTAAGGTATAAAATTATATGCTGCTGTACTATTTCATAAATAAATGAAATATGTATGTATACCTATATGCCTCTAGCCAGAATCTAATATGCGATGCGATAGATGATGATGACAAAGTTTACTTACATTGTCTGAACTTTTGTATAATTGACGTAAGACGTAATGTATGACACAAATCAACATACAAAATCTTGATTTATGTACAAGAATATGTACATGTGTATTGTTATTCCATTGAAGGAAAAATTTTCTCAAAAAAAATTTAAATAAAATGAGAATAAAAATAATTTTTATTACAATTTTTTTCCACTATTGTCTGTCATTGTGTATGTATATTCATCATTTTTTGTATTTTATATAATACAAAGAAAATTTAAAACCAAGCGCATGCGATCATCTTAACATCCAGTCAGCAGTATCAACAATAAAAAAAAATTACCTCTGTTTTGAATGAATGCTGTAACTACATACAGAAGTATGTTATGTGTGCAAGTATGTTATGTTTTTAAAAGACTAGAAATTTCGCAATGATATGAAATTTTTTTTTGTGGCAGAAATTTTAAAACAGCAAGTGAATAGAACAACAACAGCAACTTGATTATAATTAAGCTTGAAAAATTCTATCACATGAATATATTAGCAGACATAAAGATACAAATGTATATACCTCGATATACGTACATGTGTATTAAAATATGAAATAATAATTATTTAGTTAATGCATATAATGTCTAATTTGTCTGTATTTGTATGTGTGCGGATATTCTTATATAAAGTATGTATATTATAAACTATTCTCTGTTGTACTGTATGTGGCTGTAGATACTGTGGTATGTTGTGGCCCACAGAGTGCATTATCATATAATTCCAATTTTAATGCAAATAAATATATACGAAAGTACGTTATATGTGAGTATGTATTGCATGTAGTTTTATAATCTTACGTAATTCATTCTCCTATATATACTCGTATGTATGTACACATATAGGTAAGTATAGCGGTATTTAAAAATATCCCCGTCACCGTCAGAAAAAAAAAATAATAATAAAACATTAATTTCAACTTTTGACATTTCAATCTAAGCCATCATCATATACTAAGACGAGTGTATATATCTAATTCTAGTATGTATATACACAGAAAATACATACAAATACAAAAATATATATCAAGTATATACATATACAAGTATACATATGAATATGTGATGTGAAGAGTGAAGGGATAAAAATGAAAAATGTGCATAAAATACAATGTACCAACTGCAACTATGTATAGTACATTTAAATTCATTTCAAAACTCACCCTCCATTTTATATATCCATAACCACCATATTTCATATAAAATACATACATGTTGTTATTTTATGCATTTTCAACATTTTCAACATTTAAAGAAACCCTATTATACCTAATTTAAAGCTTTTTTAATGACGTAACAATTATTATTGGGATTTAGAAAGAAAAAAAATCATTATTAAATTCTTAAAATTTAAATCCACGTGCTTTTTAACGAAACAAAAAAACACAAATGAATATAAAACACTACCACTACTTTCATATCCAAAAACAAAAAACTTACATATATCTGTCTGTCTGTTTGTGTGTATGTTAATTTAATGTAAAAGAAAAACTATTATATAAAATTTTGTATATTCAAAAATGATTATGTATTTGTGGAAAAAAATAAATCTTTAATATTATTTTATACCGAAAAATTTATTAAAAATAGTCATGCGCGAATATTTTCCAAAATATTTATTTTCATTTTCATATGATTTTCATCATCATCATCATCATCATCATGAAAATATACCGATTATCGAGCATTCAGCAGCATATTACATATGTTTGAAAGTATTTTTGTCTTTATATACTTTACCACCTATGTATTTGCAGTGCAGGCAGAGCAGACCCTTGTATCTATACACAATTGGATATTGGATGATATCTAAAAAATATTTTTCATTATGAAAATTGCATTCTCACATCCATTTATAGATTAGATATGATTAAATATTTCTCATACAAATACAAATATATTTCTATTCTTACATACATACATACATATACAAATTCATAAATAAAAACTACAAAAAAAAACGAAGTAAAAACAACCAACAAAATAAAAAACAAAAATATATTGAAATGTCAGTGAAAATATTTTCCGGTGTTCTTCTTCTTCACTCAAATTAAGTTTTATTTTTCTTCTTTCGTTTATTTTTTTTTTCGTTTGTTATTCTATATATTAATTACGTAACCTGCTTCATTTTGTTTGTTTTGTTTTTTATTTATTTTTTTTTTATTTTCGTTCGTGTTAGTTGCCGGGTTGAACAAAAATATTATTATAAAGCATACTACATATGTATAGAGGAGGCCGGTATATTAGCCGGCATCAATTAATTTGCTCTGTCTGTAATGTTTTGTATGAAAATATTTATAAAATGACAAACACATAAGTGACATGAATATACACATACAGATTTGAATCACATTTATGTACTTTTGGATACTTAAATATCGCTGTATATATGTAATATGTATGTGTGTATATACGGAAAATTAAAATCTAAAATTTACCAAACCAATAAAAGTTTTTATGTAATGTACAAACGATTATAAATGTAATATGCATGCATTGATGATGGATATATTGTATGGTATGGAATTTGAGTAGATTATTGTGTAAATTTATTTATATAAATCTTTAAATAAAACAAAATTTGAAATGAAAAACATTTTTGAAAAAAAAATCAAAAGAAAAATAAAATAAAAATAAAAAAACAAAAATATAAAAACAAAAATATAAACAAATACGAGTAATAAAAAATGAATGAAAAACTAGGTCTAAATAATAAAAATTTTCCATCTACATTATCTACATGCGTAGATAGATACATATAGCTATACGAGATGCGAGTACGAGTACTATTATAGATACAAAATGTTTTTAAATAATAAGAAATAAATTTTTTGAATACATTTATTGCAAGTATACATACGTATACAATATATAAAAAGGATAACAATGGAAAAAATTAAACAATAGATGGAATGTATTTTCAAAATATAAATAAAATGATATTTATATATGTATATATATTTTGTTTTTCATTTTCGAGAAATATTTTCTTCATTCAGAAACACGCAATGCACCCCCTCAAACATATCCATTTATTTGTTGTTCTGATGAAAATTTTTAGTTCGATTATCACCAACTAGAGTCCTAATGTAGAAATATTATAGAAAACTTGTGTCCATTAGATACATACATACTTTGAAAATGGTTTCAAATTTTCATTCAAGACAACAACAACAAAATTATATTAAAAATACATTACATAAGACAGGATGAAATAGAAAGAAACGATGATGATATACAGCTGTTAATCATGTTTTATTCTATAGGCCTAAGCTATTGGATAACTATAATTTATATAGACACCAACAATACATTCTCGTATACACCGAAGATCAAATTAAAATATCAAAGTACTATAATTTTCTAATTTTATATATTTTCATGAGTATGAGCTTGTGTGTATGTGTAAGATACAATACAGAATATACTCGGATACCATCTATTTATATATGATGTCGATAAATTAATTTTACTCAGTAATTGGACTTTGTGCGCGTACACATATTTTTTGTCATTTAAAGATTATTTTTTTTTTTTTTGTTTTGAAAATTTTGTCAGATTTGAAACTCAAATTATATACGCACAATAATAATAATAGAATTTTATGTACATATATTATGTACACACATTAGATGCATATATTCGGATATTTATAAGACAACAGGACTGAGAATGGTACTATGTACGTAATACTATTAATATCGTTTAATACATAACTTCTTATTTATTTTGTCATATAAAAATAATAACTTTGCGCAATCAGCTGACTTGTTTGACACTTCGAAAATGAATTTTGAAAACAAATTTTATCTCGGTTGATGAATAAGCTGAAATTTGACTGAATACGATCCTAAAAGACAATAATTTTTAAATGACTTGAGTACGTATGTGTGTTTAGAAAAAAAATATAGATATAATTAATAATCTTCTGTTCAAGCTGGATAAAAACTTGAATTAAATTATTCGAACTATTCAGGCTGGACCAACTGTAGACATGGAATAATCAGCAGTTGCCTTTGCCTGTAGAGTGGTTTAGGTCTAAGTACTTCAAAGCCTCATTTATCACTGATCATCATAAGATGAGAAATAACATTTAAAATAGTAACACATATTCGTTAGAAATAAAAAATATCATTTCCCTGTCACAGATAAATATATGTATATTTTATTTTTAATTATATAACTCAGATTACATACTGTGCATACAGATACGAAAATAATATTACTTTTATTATTTTTAAAATTTTATTAAATTTACTGCAGTTTCAAATTTAAAGAAATAACATGAAAATTTTTTCATAAAAAATCATTAATGTATATGTATATGCATGCATGCACAACGTATGCATAAAGGAGCATTCACAGTGTAACGCTAAGTGAAAGTGAAATTTATATGTCTTTTGTTCCTTATTTTCTTACACGACATTATATGTCTGCGTAACTCTCTAATTGAAATTGAAATTGCCAAAGTAAAGTGAAATTAGGTTCTACAAATTTAATTACAAAAATGTTGTTAGGAAATTGACCAACAGATGGAAACATACAAAAAATGAAAGAATTTCCCTAAAATTTCTTTAAATTCCCACTTAAAAATGTAGAAATTCGGTTGAGAATTTGAAAATTTGAATTTCAAATGTCAATTTAAACAAAATTTTAATATAAAATTTTCCAATTTCAAAACTAACTTAGGTTTGCATTGTGAACAGTGTGCTTTTTCATGAAATTTCACTTTCACTTAGCGTTACATTGTGAATGAAGCATAAATGTTCCTGCCTCCCTATATACAGATGTACAAATTCTAGTTAATAAAAGACCGCAATAATTATTGACTTTTAAAACTTATACAGTCATCTTATAAAACTGATAGTTATACATACATAGTATGTACTACTTATATACGATAAAAACATGTATATAATTTGTGTCAATACATTTATCGCATAATTAAAAATAAATACTACAATACTATGCCTCCTATAATTTGTAACCTTGATAAAATTTTATTATTAAATTAATTATGAATTTCATAACATATCATAAAAGCTCTTATACATATATTCATATGTATATACCTATTACTATGTATTTTTCTTAGTGATAATAATCAATATGTCGAACAGAAACAGTTAAATTCATTTTTCTTCAACGTTGAACGTTTTTCTTACATATCATACTACACGATAGTATATCTTACCCTTACGTTTACGTTTATTATACACATATACCAGAGTATATACATATACACACACCTTTAAACTTAAGAGCTCTTTATTATTATTTTTTTTTTTTCAACATTTCATTTCCAGTCAATTTATGTTTTTTTTTTGCAAAGTAATCTCTTAAAATTTATTTTTTTTTTATTTTAAATAAAAATATGTTTTTATTTTGTCAAATACTAATAGATTAGATGCCTATAAATATAAAAATTTCACTTTGAAAAATATGAATAATTGATGTAAAAAAAAATTAAAAAAATTATATATTATTATTGGGGGGAAGGTCAATAAATCAATACCGGCAATAATTGATACGTTTTGATAGAACTTACATGGCCATAAACAAGAAACTTCTATCGATTTTGTATACAAATTTTCTAGTCATTTATCTTATTTTTTTTTTTTTTTAGTTACAACTAAAGTGCATGCGATCATGTGGATTTTATGAATTTAATTAATCGATTTGATATCATTTTAGAAATCATTGTGATAAGATATCACCACAATTGTTTTTCAATAAATTTTCAAATTATTAATCAAATAAACTTCAATCTACTGCCCAATTTCTTCACTACCAGTCCCAACTATCTTCTTGCTAACTTTAGCGGAAAGATATAGCAAAGAGATTTGCATTTCTTCATCTCTGATTAGTACTTAACTGCCATTTAAGTTTAGGTGGTAAATGAAGCTCTGATTATTTATTTAGCCTATAACCTAATTTGATACTAGCGTAGTCTAGCTGTATAACTAAATTTAACATCAAATTTTACATTATTAATCTCCAGCCTTGATTCAAAACTTTCGATTTTAGGTTTGAGAATATGCATAAGCCTGTTAGCTTTGCGGTTAGTTAGCGGCAATTTTGTATGAATAATACCAAACTTGTTTCTAACTATCAGCTAAACTTAGGTGATTGACACTTGACACCCAGCGAGCAGAGACAATGAAGAAATCGAAATGAAAATAAGACATGTAAAAGAGCTGGCGTCTATGTATCAGCAGCTAAGTGGTTCGCAATCAACATTAAATTGTATGTGCACACTTGATAGTAATAAAAGCCTACAAATCACTTCACTTTGAGAATTAAATAAACTTCGCAATTCCCATGTAACAACTTTAAGTTACTAATGCCAAATAAAACACACAATGTCCAGACTATTTTAGGAATAAATCAATGATTTGAACTTTAAAAAATCTATGTAATGTAATGGAATTTTCTATCCGTAAACATAATTTAAATAAAAATTTTAAGTCACAATGGGAGAAAAATATACATGCATAATATAAAAATATAAATAAATCTGGCTTGATAAACTTTGATTTGTTATTTTATTGCGATTACTATTGCACATAAATGACAATAATAAAATTAAAAGCTTGACGGCCTCTAATTAACTTGTATGTATCGCGTTGTACCTAAAAACAAAAGAAACACAAAAGACAATAAATAAATAAGTAAATTAAAAAAAAATAAAATTAAAAATAAAAATTGAAAATTTAAAAAAAAATTTTGTATTTTTTTAAAAAATCAAAGTACAAAAATTAAATTTTTTTTTTTTCAACATCGTACATGGCAAAGATGTAATTTTAAAAAATCAACTAACTAACTAAAAAACCGTAACAAAAATTATAGTAATTACAAATCATATACAGTACAGTACTCGTATATAAATACAGAAAAACGCGAATCAATTAAATAGAGTCAACCTTCTCGGTACAGTAGTCAGCCATATGCATACATGTATGAGTATTCATCATCAAATTTCATCAATGTTAGAATATTTTAAATGCATTCTTTACAACAACAGATACATACAGATTAATATTTTTATTCTTATCAAATTTCAAATAAAAAAATTATTTAATTGGATGGAAAATATGTGTATAAATAATTTTGTGTTTTATATGGTCGATTGTATGATAGATAGTGAAAAAAATAATAATTCTCACAAGTCATTGTGATTATGTTTAAATTGAAATGCATCTACATATGTCATATACAGACGTTGTGTATATAGGAGGGTATATTACATACACGATGTGAACCATAAAATATTCGATTAACATACATATGTGTACGAAAGTATGTATACATTCACAGATGTGTATTTCATACAGAAATGATTTATTAAATTTAAATCCAAAGCTCAGACTCATAGACTGAGACTCGATTGTGTCTTTGATTCTCGAACGAATAATAATTGTGAAATTGAAACAAAAATACCGAGACTATTTTATGTACTCCACATTGCCGCATTCATATCTCTCTCTACCACACCATTGTAGAGAATACTACATTTTTATTTTGCGAATCTGATGCAATTTTTATGCAAGTAATGAAAAATCTGTTTCAATCTTTATGTGTCCCAGTGATTTTTTTTTTTTTTTTTCAAAATTTTTCAGTATACTTGAACTTATCTATACATACATCAAACATAAATAAGAATGCCATACATACCTTCTTCGATATTTGTTTCGGTGGTGCTGTTCGTTATTGATGCAGCTGATGATGTTGTATTCGTATCGTCTATAATTGTTGTACATTCTGATATTGATAATGGACGCCATCGAGTTTTTCTTTTTAATCCTTTCTTTCCCATATGTAATCGTTATTATTGTATATTATTTTTATTAGTTTTTTTTTTTTATTTTATATTAAAAAAGTAGTTTTTTTGTAGACTTTTTTAAAATTCTTTTACTTTCTGTAATTATTATTATTTTCTTTTCGTATAACAGTAAATTCAAACTTTTTTTTCTTGTAAAGGATTATTCTCTCCTTTATTTTTTTCTTTTAGTTTTCTTTCTTTTTTTTTTTTAATTTTACAAAACACTACTTATTTTTCTTCTTTTTTTTACGAAATGATTTTTTTTTTGTTTGGAGAAAAATTTATTTTTTTTTTCCGGCGATCTTCACAATTCACATCAAAAATATTTTATATGAACAAAACTTTGAAAATATTTAAACTCAAAAAAAAAAAAGAAAAGTTGTCATTTTAATTGTGAAGAAGTGAACATATGGATTCCAAATATTTTCCTGTTGAAGAGAAGTAAAATTAAAATTAATAACTAAATAATATCTACAGTGACATAAGAAATTTAAGAAAATTTCTGTAAGTAATGCATGCAAGATTTTATTGTACATAAGTATTAAGTAATCATATATAATTTAAATAATGGAAAATTACTGAAAAAAATATTCAGTATCAGTATTATGTACACACACAGCACACAGACCACAAGAAAATGTAGAGGTATGCACAATCTAAGAATACTCGTGAATATATCAGTGAATTTATTTTGAATAATTTTTAACCAGTTTTATAATTTTATTTTTTATTTTTTTGCTATTCAAATGACAAGTGAATTATGTAAATGTTAAAAACAAGAATGTTAGTTTTATAATTATATTTCCAGAATAAAATAACAACGTCTATACAAGTCGTATTTTAATTGAAATTTTATCTATTTAAGTATCATATTTGTGTCTAAATGCAATCATTTCTTATAATGTGATGCATACATGTGCATAAAACAATTTTTTTTATTTTAAATTTAACCTAAAAAAAGAAATTTGTTATTCTTTTTTTTGATTTTTATCGGAAAGTCAACATTCAGAAAACCTTCTAATTTATTATCTTTATTAAATTATTATACAATGTGGCTTTTAAAATTTTTTTTTATTTAATTTTAAATAAAAAATAAAAAAATAAATAAACGATCATAAAAATTGCATACAATATACACTTATACGCAAGCGCATTTAAGTACTATATAATTAGGTACTCGCATTCATTTACTGTGTTTGCATGTGTATCATAAAATTTGTGATAAAAAAAATTACATTTTTCTTATCTGGGGTTTTTTTTTTTGGTTTAATTTTCTTTTTCGAAAATCAGGAAGAAAAATATTATTCGTACATAAAATTAATAGATATAAAAATAAATTTTAAAATAAACTTATCTATACTTATATTATTTTTATCATCACCTCTAAATATCTCTTTTATGATAAGATTGATTTATTAATATTTTTTTTTTATATTTTATTTTTATTTTCTAACACTTTCTCATACCTATAAATGGATATATAATTTTCGTACAGTGTGTACACGCCTTGCTTCTTAGATTGAGAAATTCCCCTAACAAAAAAATATATGTTCGTAAAATATTTATGATTTCTTCAAATTTTTATTTATTTTCGAATTTTTTTTATATTTTTGCAATAAAATATTTTAAAAAATTTTTAATGTGTTTATTTTGCACAAAACAACACGTTTTTTTCTTCTTTTTGATTAATATTCGAAAGATATTTTCTAATTATTTCCACAAATAAACATCAATACATGTTGGCGGCGTTATGTAAAAACATTTATATCTAATATAAATTTTTTTCAAGTTTTTTTTTTTTTTTTAAATTTAAATTTAAATAAATTTTATTGAATTTCTCGCATTATTTTAACACTATACACTATACAGCAGGACAGAATGAACAATTTTTTGTACAAAACTATGGTATAAATGAAGTAGAAATGCATCGAAAAATCAAATCCGATTTGAATACCGACAAAATAATAAAAAAATATTCTTCTCAATTCAGAGAATTTTTTATATCAACGAATTTATAATTATTTAAAATTGATTAATTAAAAGAAAATTTTAAAAAATTTCAATTAAACGAATTCATCGAAATATTTTTTTTTTTATTTTTTTGATTAATTTTTCATAAAATTAAATTTTTGATAAAATTTTGTTTGACGGCGGTTTAATTTTACGCATCAATCTACGGAGTACTATCACACTAAACTTGTCTACTAGTAGTCGTCTGTCTATCTAATCAGCAGCAGCAGATAGCAGCAGAAGCATTTCAGCAGTCACAGAGCTATAAAAGTGTATAATCTATCTTTATATTCGACGAGTATGTGTATGTATCCTATCTAAAAGAAAACTTTTTCATTTAAAAAAGTTTACAACAGAACAGAGTATTCATACACAAAAATACATTATGTATATACAACGACAAAATATGTATTATAAAGCAATGTAATAATTGATGAACATACATAAATGTATATTAGTTGGCGTACACATACATAATGTTTGTTGCTGTATACATAGTGATCGACGATCTGATCTGACTGATCTGATTTCGATATTATGAATGTAAATTATATACAAAAATGTAAATAGAAAAACAGATAGAATATGTAAGTACTTTATCTGTTTCTCTCCTTTTTCCAATACAAAAATAAAATATCTACATAATTCTACAACAAATATCGAAACTATCTAGAAGCAAACAAACATTAACATGTGATCATATTAGTGTAACATCTCAATATATACTTATTTGCTTATTACAGTAGATATATGTCTTGATTTTTAAAATAAAAAATTTTATCTGTCTCTCTGATGAAGAAATTTAACATAAGAAAATACAATAAATGCAAAAGAGTGTAAACGTATAAGAGTGATAATTATACAATTTTTATTTTTATTTTACCACATGACATGTAATCGTGAGAAGCATATTAATGAACTGAAAATAATAAAATTACTAAAAGTCCCTTGATACATGTTGAGATTCAATACGATATCTAGGTTCGTATATATACGCAATTTTATCTACTAAACAACAGATAAAGGATACCACAAATAATTATCAAAATACCTCACTAAAAATACTTCACAAAAATTATAGTATGAAAATTGTACCTAGGTACATTACATTAAATGAAAAATGTTGACAACAATCATTATGTATAGCTATTAGCTACTTTGTGTATAATCAGAAATGTTTTATTTAAAAAAAATTAAAACACATAAATAAATAAAAATGTATCTACACTGTTTGTACAACCAATTACATATTAATTATTAAACGAGTACATTGCATACTCACATATATACGAAAATGTTGATAGAATATTATTTTACTGTAATATGCGATTTATTTAACTTAAAAAATCAATTGAGAATACAAAATGAATTAATAAAACTAAACTAAAAAACAAAATTGTATACATACTCGTATTGTAATATAAATCACATGTCCAGGTCCACATGTATTGTATTTGTGCACATATGATAGTTATACGCGGTTATACTATAATGTGATCTTTACTAGATATATTTATATATCTAGTATTTATATAATATTTATATAATTTTACATTATTGTACGTACGAATATGTACACATTTTACGTATGATATCTAACATTTTCTTTTCAACATTTTTTTGTGAGTTATCAATTTCTTCAAGAAAATACATACATACATATTTACATTTGGTGACTAAAAAAAATAATAAAAAAAAATAATTTTTTTGATAATAAACTGATATAATGTACTCGCGTACTCGTATAAAAATGTCACATCATTTCAAATTATTACGTTACGAGTATAATATGATTTCTCAGTTTTGTACTTTTTTTTTTTTAGATACAATGTATGTACACATATTGTTTACACAAAATAAGATATAATATGATAATGGAAATAAATACACAAATTAAATGTCAAAGGTTATTCTACAAGAGAATAAAAGTCTGTTCATCCATACACTTTTGATTGTTTTTAATGTTGCAAGCTTTAATTATCGTCAACTCGAACAGATTGTCGTGACTTAAATGGATTGCCGCAAACCGCAAGATGAGAGATACGATTAGTAAACTTACAAATCTTGAATAAAGTTGACTACAAGCTTCAATGAATTATGAACAGTATGAAAATGCAAGCTTCTCAAAAGTTTCTCACAATCACAATTGCAGTTTGCAAGAGATAATTGTTGGTAATACAACTTTCAATTTCATTCATTTCATTCCAACATAAAACTGAAAAAAAATATCACCTAAATGACTGTGTTTTCAAATTTAAATGTTCTGTTCAAATGCAATGTGTTTGAAACATTTGGCAAATTAATGATATAATAATCAGTTATATAATTTCAAATTGATTTGAGAAATAGTGGTTACTTTTATGTAAGAGATTTCATGCAACAATTAGATTATGGCGGAGAGTGATACAATAAATTATTATTCATTCAGCTATATTACTTATTTGAACAACCAAATCTTATATCATATTTGAATTCTTGTATATACTTACAATAAATAATTCGGTCAGTAAGATTTCGGAAAATATATCTACAAACTAAAAGTCGCTAAAACTTCTATAAAAGAATATTATGGAAAATTTATTATCATTAAATATTTGAACCTATAAATTTTTATGGAATTACCCTTAATAACGATTTATTATGTGCATACCACAAATATGTATTTATTCACAAATAAAAGATGAAACAAACAAAAAAAAATTATTATATACATATGTACTTTAATCACACGTTCACCTTATCCTCACATAATCATAAATTTGTACATACATTACATATGTGTATAGCTTTTTAGATTTATTCATGTATCTTATGGTTTATTTTTATTTTATATATATTTTTTTTTTTTTTTTGTTCGTTCATTCGTATGGTTTATTTGTACAAATAATATTTAATTTTATCGTTATTTGAACATAAATATGTATATAAATAATCGTACTATACATACATAAATAAAAATTTCTGTATTTGTACTCTGTTGTCTGTACACGCAATTATTATTCTCTTTATAGATCTGTCTATTAACACAATCATGTATAATTTAAATGTACATTTATTGTAGGTATGTAGTGTAGGTACCTTTATCTATATTTGTGTGTATAAACTCGTACATGCTGTAGAAAGATATAATCTTTAAGCTTTGCTTTTTTAGCTTCGTAAGCACTCTTTAGTATAACATGTGAATGAAATATTATATCTTTTTATAGACTCAAAATCTTCTCGACGAATACACAATAATAGTCTCGTTTTTTGTTTTATACATATATATTTTTTGCTCGGATTATTATTATTTTTTTTTATTTCGTTCTCATAATGTGTACGTACGTACATACATTAGTGACATGCAATATAAAATACATAATCGTATGGTGGTGTATTATATAACAAAATGTACTTGAATAAAAAATCGTGTCTTTTTGTAGTTTTCTTCTTCTTTTTTAATTGAGAAGAAGTGGACAGAAAATTTTAATTGTCAATTTTATTACTATAGAACATTATTATCACGTGCTTTTCATTTTCGAAAAAAAAAAAAAATATAAAAAAATAAAAAAAAATATAAATCGAATGAAAAATAACAATAAAAATATTGACAATAAATTTAAAGGAAATACTATTATTACATTTTCGAAAGGATTGCAAATTATCCTCGAGAAGAAGAATTTTTTTTAATAAAAAAGTACTTTTTTATGAAGAAAATGTAAAACTAATAATGAACTTAAGGTAATATTCAAATGACCTAGACCAGCGGGAAGACCAAGAGCAAGATGGATAGACAATGTAGATGACGATGCAAAGAGGCTCGTGATATAGCAAGAAATTGGAAAGAGCTGGTGAAAGAACGAGCTGTTTGGAGAGGCAATTTGTTAGAGTTCGATGCCCGATTTGAGTTGTGGCAGTTGAATGCGGACCATCGAAGAACAAGAAGAATCAAATGAACATTTTTCAAAGTTTTATAATAATTCATCATATTCTACTACTTATGAAAGCATATTTTTATAAGTTTATTCGCGTAAATCATGAAAAAATATTCTAAAAGTTTTCGGTGTACTATGCAGACACATACTATGTTAAAGATGGTTTGTTGAGTTTGTGTCGAATCGATTTTTTATTTTCAAGTATCCAGTGGCATTTTCAGTTTCAGTTTAAATTTTTCTCAGGCTCTATGCACTGAGAGCTAGACCGAGGAGAACATGTAGGCGTTCCATCATCGATAAACTGAGAAAGATTGCTCAGATTAGAAAGAAGTAGAAAAAATTTGATGAAACCGCATAAGCTCTTAAAAGAGTATGGGCAGGGCACTATTATTATTGTATACTCTATACACTTTATGCCTTCTCATCAATCAATGTGATATGTGAATGAACTTTTTTCACATTTTATGATTTCAAATTTCGTAGTTCTAAATGTTTATTCATCCTTAGTTTTTTTCAATTTCTTTTAATATTTTTCCATCTTTTAAAACATAAAAAAATTATAATTTTAGATTTTATGGATGAAAATTTCATGTTTTTTTTTTTTCGTTTTTCCTACACGTTTGTAGTTTTTCTCTAATTTTATGAAATTAGAATGCATGTCATTTATGTGAAAATAATAAACCGAATAAAATTATTATTTTTCACGAGTAGTTACGTTACATGTCGATTTAAATTTATTTTTTTCAAATAAAACACAAAAATATTAAATTTAGGTATGAAGTAATATTTTACAAGAAGTAAAGAATTCATTTTTTTTTCTAAATAGGCTTTAGTTATTTGTAAAAATGTAGGTAGGTATATAAAAACCTATATCAGTTATGCACATAATCATAAAGTATGTCGTCGCTTAAAGTTCTCTGTATTTTTATTTCACTTTGTAAATTATTTGAAGCGAAACATACAAAATGAAACCACAAAAAAAAGTGTGAAAAATGAAAAATCATAGCGTGTTAAATTTTTTTTTTCAAGTGTTATTTTTCAAACATTTATCTCATTTCATTAATTTCTATTTTCGATGATAAATTTTAATTTTCAAATTATAGAATTTAATATTAAAAATTACAAAAAAAAAAATAATTATATTCTCTTAATATTTCAAAGATTTTATTTTGTGTACCCTAATATCTGAGACAGACATGCGGTACTGAGTTGATACAGTATCTTTTATAGTTTCGAATATTATAGTTCGACTATCTTCTTCTTTTTCTTCAACGGCGTTACAGCTCATATCAAGCTTGAAGTGACTATTCTAGTCTTATTACTATCATATGTGCACCTACAGTTTAATGTGGATTGTGAACCAGTGAGTTGCTGGTAGAGAAGCAGACTCTACTATATGATAGAGCTTTGACTGATTTATTATTAGAATGATATAATGCTCTAATAATACTTTGTGTTACTTATTGTCAGAATGTAAGTAAGTAATTATAAGCATTTCTAAGCTCTCTTTCATAACAAGCTGGTACTCATTCAAAAAGCTGAGTGAACTTTAAGAGTAATGAAAGCTGGAAATGGGCAACGGAAAATTAAAAATTATTTTTCTGACTTTTACCGTGGACAGGAATCGAATCTGCATTTCGCTATCAGTAGCCAGTTGCTCCACCACTTGCCCCACTGAATCCTTTATTCAAGTATCAACATCAACACCAGCACATGTCTGTCACCGGTATAATAAATAAAAATGTTTATGCCCATTTATAACATTAAAAAAAGACTAATATTCATACCAATATTATATCTTCATTCCTCTTGTACAATATTTCACAGTAAAAAAATAATTAACTATTGAAGTATAAAAAGATTTCCTCAAGGTTTAAAATTTTCTTCACAAACTTTTTTAAACATCTAGTATAAGTGTATGACAATTTCCTAGAACGATTTTTATGTGAACCATACCTGAACATATCGAATATCTTACAATTTGTAAGCATGTAAGTAATGTAAAATGTCTGCATAATATTATTTGTGTGTATACATACTTCTAATAATGTTCTGCTTTCATTTATAATTCTAATCTTATTTTTTTCAATATTATTATACGTGTATATAAATAACATTATTATGAATGTATGTATGTTCGTATTACATTATTTCTTACACTTTTTCCATAAAAAGTACTTCAATTTTTTTTTTTTTTTTCATTTTGAATATAATCTATTTAATATAATATTATTTTAACGTAATGTATAAATTTCATTGAACCTAAAACTGTATATATACGAGTATATCTGCTTACATGTACATAATAATATTATACAGTGTGATATTTTCAATCAATTTTCAGTTACATAATAGATATTTTTCTTTATTTAAAAAAAAAGGGAAAATTCAAAATAAAACTCAGAGAAAAGAAAAATCATAGAAAATAATCTACCATGAAAATTTAATATTTTCCTATTAAACACTCATATACATAAAAGAAAATAATTATATTAATTTGTTCAGTGAAATAAGAAGCAACTCAAAAAATAATTAAAAAATTGTATAAATCGGAAAAGCTATTCACGTATAAAATGTTCTATAAAAATAAAGTTATTTGGTTTTAGAAATTTTTATTATATGTGTGACAGACATAAATGGTGTTGATGCCATGAATACAATACAGAAAATTGATGAAATGATATTATTCCTAAGGGGTTAGGAGACTCGAAGCTAGATCAACTGGTCTACTGATCTCTAAGTTGGGGATTCGATTCCCGTTCAAGCCAAAAACTAAGAAAAATATCTTTCAAGTTTTCGTTGCAAATTTCCAACTTTCTTTACCCTCAATTTTACTCAGCTTTGAATGAATACCAGCTTGCTGTCGACAAGTAACACAAAGTATTATTAAATTATTTCAAAAATAAAAGAGTAAAGCCCTATCATGTAAATGAGATTGCTTCTTTCTAACAGCAATTAAGTTGTTTGCAATCCACATTAAACTGTAGGCGCACATGTGATAGTAATAAGTCATGAGATCACTTCGGTGAAAGCTGTGGCTCATTTATGCCCAATTCTACATAGAGAGAGCTTAGGTTCAGGTTAAAGTTTAAACTTTCGCTAAAGAGATGTTTTGATTTCACAGTGTTAGTTTAAATCTTAAAATCTGTTTATCCAATAGGCTTGACCTTTTATGCAGGTTTAACTAAGCTCAACCTTAAACTTCTACTGTGGAATTAGGTATTAGAGCTACAGCGCTATTAAATAAAAATACTGTTATCAATTTTTGTCTGTTTTTTTTTTTCTTGCGTCAATACCACAATGTATCTGCCTGTCTCTGGTATTACATTTAATTCACTTTGATTTAATTGAATTGATTTTTTATTTGAATTTTATTATTATTATTAATGTCGTTTAATGATTCTCATTTAAAAAAAAATCATGTATATTATTTCTTCCGATAATATAACATACATGAACACACATTACATGCATAATACTCTTTTTGTTTGAATTATCTTGTTTTATTTTCGTTCATTTATTTTGAAAAAAAAAAAAAAATATGAATTATTCTTAAAATATATTATGTATAATGTACAATAAATATGTAAGTATAGATACATATACGACACATACATACATACAAAATGTACATACTTAGCTTAGCTTATAGCTTCTTATAAATCAAATAAATAAATATTATGTGGTATATATAGAGAGCATCTATATAATAATATAAATTTGAGATTAGACACTATACAATAAGATATCATATTATGTACTTCTTGTATATTTGTAAAACATAATAATACTGACTACATAAATGTAAAGTATACATACATAGTATATATGTATGTAAAAGCACAATAATATGAATAGGATAAAATACATATACATAATTCTCACAAATTGTACGAGTATTATTGCTGTTTTGTGTGCGGTATCTTTCTTTTAATTTTAATTTTAAATAATTTTATTGTTTTTATATTTTGCATACATGCAAAAAGATATTTTATGTAAGTACATATATTGTATTGATGTATTGTATAAATTATGTAGATATACCTATTTTTGTTCAGAAAGAGAACATTTTTTTATTATTTTTGAAAACATACACACAAAAAAAAATCTATTCGGTTCGGTTCTTTTTGTGTTTTTTTTTTAAATATTGTTATTATGTAATAATTTATTTTTTTTTTTTTTATAAATCTTTTATCTTAATTTTAATTTTATATTTTTGTGTATATAGATTATTTCTGAAGGAGTATATTATTAATAAAAATTCGATTTCTAGCAACTTTTTTTTTCATTTAAATTGTCTCTGTCTGTATTTATATTTTTACATTTTCTTCACTTGTTGTAATCCCTATGTTTTTTTTTTTATTTTTTTCGGCTTCTACTATATATCACTATAAATTATTTATGTGAATATATATATTTTTTTTCTGATGTGACAAATTTAGTTTTTTATTTTTAAATTAATTATTTTTGTTCAAATTTAATTACAACATTACAACACCGCACCATGGAAAATACAATACCTCTACATATATTTAAAAAGTTCAAAGTTTTTTTCTTTAGAATATTTTTCAATTTTAGAATTATGTATGTATTTTTAAAAAAAAATTATATTATCAAATAAAATTTTAGAAAAAAAAGAATTATTATGAAATCACGTAATTATATTGTTTTACAGTCTCTGACAATTTTAAGGTGTTTTAAAAATTAATTTGTGCTTTTTTAAAAAAAAAATTTTTTCGAAAATTTGAAATTTGACAACATTTTTTTCTTGTGAAGAAATTTTTGAAAAAATTTTGGAGAAATTTTCTAAGAAAATTTATTTATCAAATTTAATGAATTGAATTTTTTCGATCATTTTTGTTCGATGTACTTTTTCATCGTATGTACTTAATGTCCTTTATATATCCTTTTATTTTATTTTGTATGTTCAAAGACGATAATAAGATATTATCGTCTTTGGTATGTTTTATGAATAAATCCTCTCATATAAAATACTTGTAAATACTTAAAATACTAGAATACATAAATACTTATAAGTATGTATTCATTTATTAACACATACTTTTCATTATTGCTTACATTTTTTTGTATGTAGGTATATTTTATTATCAATCAAATATCATTATTTTATGACAAAAACAAGTAAATTTATTGAGTTTATAATTTATGCATTATTATTATATCCTTGAAATGTATCTATAATAATATTATGTACCTATACAAAAATTACAATTATATTTAAGGATATTACATTTAGAATTTATTTACATAAATTTTACAAAAATTATTTTTTCACAAATGAAATCAATAGAAAAAATTATCTTTAAATTTTTGTATTAATTTTCAATCTCTTTATACAATATTTTCTAAATACATTACGTATACGTTTACAATTACAGTTTTAAATCCTTACATGAATTTACTGAACAATAATATACACACACACAAAATAGAGTACATAATAGACAGACAAACGCTATTATTATTGATTAATAACAAATTTACAATTTCATCATAATTTCACTTAATTACAGTATAAATATGTATCCGAATAATACATGGACGTCAGAATAAAATATAAATTTTATAATTTCTTTTTATTGAAAAGGATAATTTTATTGTCATTCAAATATTTTGTATATAAGTATATAAAAGTATGCAAGGATATACAAGGAAAATTCTACTTAAGAATATGTGTATGTATTTTATATTTTTGTTGGTATACATATATACCGTATGCGCTTTCGTAGTTTATATACCGTACACTATGAATGTCTAGGAACCTATATAGAACTAAACTTTAAAATAATAATGATTATTGTCTTCTATTATACCATAAAATGCATATATATATGTAAATAATGCAAGAAAAAGCAATACATATTTACATACCCCACCATAAAAATAGTACACATATAAAACAAATATCATCATAAACTCATTCACTACATATAAATTCTTCTATACCACCACCTACAATCACTACAATCACTGATAAACAGTTCACCTATCTACATATTTACACAAACACATACACACATATACGCTGTAAAATTAGTATTTATTTTATTTTATTTTTCTTGATTTCTCTATTGTTATTTTTCGATAATTTTCTAGAATTTTGATGTTATGTATACTAGTACATTAGTTCAAAGTTCACAATTTAAACAACAATTATTATCGTGTGTATAATATTCATCATGTTAAACCATTCCAAATTGTTCGTTTGCTTGTATATGTACTCAATTAATGTTGTGATATTCTATAATACTCGTACATGTTCAGTTGTTGATTACTTCCTTTTATTCTATTTATATAATTATGTATATATTACTAGACATTTGATAATATACAAATATATAACAATTTTTTTGTTAATTACTCTACTCTACATTATGTATTACAATTTACAAGACATTTTTAATGCAAAAATTACAAAAAAAAAAGAAAAAAAGTAAATAAAAAGAATCAAATATTAATTCTTCGAGAGTATAGAAGGTGGATAATAAATTATACACAGAGAACTAAACAAATATACATAGTATGTATACATAGTAGCATTCATCATATACTAATGTATCTACCGGCATCGTACACTCACACATGCACAATCACATTCATATTCGAATCAATTTCGACACCATAATATGTGACAACACAATAATTTACTGCACGACTGTATTTTTGTTTTCCGTTTTAGTTTTTCATTTCATTTTATTTTCTATTTTAAACACATATACAAAATTATTCATTTCATTATGTGATGAATGGAAAGATTATACACTTCACACTGTATATAGAACAGTATTGGCAATATGTTATAAAAAAAAAAAAAATAGTCACGCATTAAAAAAAAAAAAGAAAAAAAATTGACAGAGTAACTACGGTATTACGTATTACTTACTATATGCAGGAGGATACAAACGATTAACGAACATCAGCTATGTCTACAGTACTCGTATTAATGTAAGATGAAGATGAGAAGTAAAAGCTATATAAATGCTATACGATAATATTACATTATTATTAGTTCTTCTTTAATGTTCATTGTACACACACAGGAATTCAAAAAAATAATAAAAAAAAAAATGCAATAAAACATCACATTTTTCTTCACATCGATAATAAATCTAAGTGTCTATTAGTACATACTAGAAGTTAGAAGAAAAATAAAAAAATATTCACATTTAGAAAGAAGATATTCTTCATATAAACTAAACGAATTTTGTTTGAATTTTTCTTAATCTATTTTTGTGGTACTACCAAAAAAGAATATTGACAATAAAATAAAATAGAAATATTTAAAGAAAAATAAAATAAAAATATTCAAACATAAAGTATGCGGATCTTATTTGTATTTGATCATTTAATTTCACAAAATAGAATGAGAATACACTCATAAAATAATATAACATACGTATATTATGTCTTCTAGCGAATGTACCTATACAGAAAATTATATCTCATATAATATGTACCACTGACATTTTTATTTCTTTCATTTTATTTATTTATATTTTTTTTTTATTTTAAATTTTTCGTTATATGAAAGACACTTTTTATGGTCATCACTGTAATTTTGAAAAAAATAAAACGAAGATAAATTTAATTTTTATTATAGTACATTATAGTACATGATCTAGAATAATTTTGTTGTCCTTTTTGTTTTTATATTTTTATATTTTCACAGTTTTCTTTCTATATGTAGCAGTACATATACATACATACAATGTATAGACATATAAGAAGTACACTCTATAATGTATCTATACATATTTATATTCGAAAATATGTACATATTTATGTATTTATATAGTTTTTGTAATGATTATATACCAAAAGAAAAAATATATGTATAAAAAATAAAATAAAATTCAGTAAAACTTATTCACATTCACATCTACTCGAACATGCTTATGTTACACTATATACTATTATACTTGTACATATGTATGTGCACCTACATATACTTATGTTCATATATGTACGTATGCACGTATATGTATTTAAGTATATCACAAATTATACGGTTAGCTAATCATTTATATAAATGAAGAAAAAAAATTTTTTATTTTATTTCGAAATCGGGGTCATACGTAAAATTTTCGATATTATCCTTATTCGATATTTACATAATTTTGAATTTTAAATTGATTTTTTTTTTTTTTTAAATCTGAACAAATGGTAATTGCAGAAAATTTTTTTTGAAAGTATATATATCTACTGTTACTGGTAAAATTTTCATAGTGATACTACAGTGGATATCTGATTACATCTGTAGCTAAGCATGAGGTACACACATACTCGTTTGGTAACATGGACTGTGCACAGTATCAGATCTCAAAAAAAAAAAATAAAAAATATATAAATAAAAACAGATTCAAGATAAAAGCCGCACAGAAAAAAAAATCGACATATATACATATATATATATGTGTGTGTGTGTGTGTGTGCATGTCCTTAAAAATGTCCTTAATTTTTTTTTTTTATGTTTTAAAATAAGAAAATAACGATAAAAAAAATTTTCAGAAAATATATTCGATGAAAATTTTTTTTTTATAATATATTTTCTAGGATATTAAATAATTTTTCAACACAAGCAAAAAAAAAACATTTGTATATATTATTTCACTGAGTTGTGTAATCAAATAAATATTTTTTTTTTTAATTTAATTTTATTTTTTATTTTATTTTTTTACCTTTTTTTTTCAAAGCAACATTCTGTAGTTTTTATTCGTTGTTTTTTTTTTTAGCTTAATATTTATTACATTATACACGTCGTCGTACCGTGTATTATCGTATTGTGGTATTACACAATCCAAAAAAAAAAAAAAATTTTCTTTTTCGTTAACCAAAGCACAAAAATTATAATCGAAAAAACTTGCAAATTTACAATTTTTCCACGAAAATTACATATTATCCTGTGGAAAATTTACACACACACCACAAAGAAAAAATACAAAATAACAAAAAAGGATAAGGAAAAATCACCAAAAAGAATCCAATATTTTATGTAGTAAAAGTATATAGTACTCGGATATTATACACGTGAATGTAGATCTCAGGATAAATTTATATATATCTTCTAGACACTATGTTTTTTTTTCACGTTACGATTAAGTTATGATTGATTTTCTTCATTTTATTGATCGTCATTATTTTTTATTTTTGTGATACTTTTTTTTTATATATCAGAAAAGAATATTATTAACTGTTGGAGAAAATAAAATAAAATATTCTGTAAATATTAGAATATTTATGTAATGGATATCTTTAGTATTTAAGAATAAATTTTCGTAAGGATTTATACGGATACAGGAAAAAATTATTGTCAAAAAAAAAAAAAATTTTTGTTATAAAAAATTAAAGGAAAAATTGTGAAAAAAAAATACAATTTTCTATCTAAAAATTCAGTTCGTTATGTACCAAAAAACGATTATAAACTGTATGTACGCACTTTACGGATGATGAAACTCACAACAAAATAAAAATACTAAAATCTTTTACATAATCAACAAAAAAAAAAAAAAAAATTGTTTATCCGTTTTTCAGTATTCGAAAATTATTTTAATTTAAATTTTATTTTTTTTTATATTTGATGATGTTGCTGCTACTGCTGTACTTTTGTATATACCTAGGTATAGTTAATGTTCTACTGTTGATGTTTTTGTTGTAATTTCCTGATAGATTTTTTAAAATTTTCTTTTATAAGCAATAAAAAAATTCACATTTAAATATATTTTTGTAGCAGTTTTTTACTTGTAGAAATATTTTTTTTATTTATTTTTAATTTTTATTTTTTTATTTAATTGCGGCGCGAATTATTGTTATTATTATTATTGTAAATATTTTCTTTTTATCGGTTCGATTTGTAAATATTATTATTTCATTTTAATTTTTATTTTATTTCTTTTCTTTTTTTCAATAAAAAAAAAAAATAAAAAAATAAAAAAAAAACTTTTCTTTTTTATTGTATACTAGTATTATTATAGCGTTACTAGTAAGAGAGTATAGACAAGTACAAGGAAATAATCGGAATGCAATCGAATATAAAATTTTGTAAATGATTAAGTTTTTGTTTGGATTGCTTTTTTGAAGCTATTTGGTGTATTATTGCTACTGATACTGCTGCTATTTATTAATGAAAATGAATGAAAGAAAAAACGAATGAAAACAAAAAGCTCAATAATTGGATGGATACATATTTTAAGTATTTCACATTTCAATTCAATTCAGAAGAATCAAATAAAAGACACAGAATCAAAAATACACACAAAGTGGAGTCGAATATATGGCAATGGAGTAATGTCAGAACTCAGTAGAAGTACTATCGCATCGCTATGTATAGCCGTGTAGCGCAGTGCAGAGTACAGACAGTTTGCATCAATGTATGTACGATCGAATACCTTTCGGATTTTTTCAAACTCGCAGTCACTTCGTTCGAATCAAATTCGAATGAAGAAAAAGTCTCAGTATTTGAAAATTGTGTTGTGGGTGGTTATGGAGGAAGAATAAAAATTTAAAAATGGAAAATAAAGAAAAATCAAAATAAAGAAAATTCTTCTTTTGTAGGAGTACGTACGTAAATACACGTACACAAAGTGCATGTGTATAAGAAGTGGAAAAATTTTCTCTAAATTAATATTCGTTGAAAAGCTTCACTTCAAAGTTTCACATTTCACATTTTAACTTTTGTCATTTTCATTTTCATTTGTACGACGACGAGCAAATATTTGTTTTGAAAAATATTTCTGTTCTGTATAGGTGTATAGTAGGAGCGTAAGAGTGAATAAATATGAATGCCGGAAATTTTTAGTTTTCAATGTGTAGGTGTACTGTGTTTCGCATTACAGACAGACAGTGTACTATTTATACTATGGTATAAAATATACAAATATAATACAGTACACTGTTGTTGTTTGTTGAAGATTGTGGAAAAGTTTAGAAAAAAAAAATTTCCACACACACACACACACACCTACAAAACGTAGTGTTGATTTAATTTTCATATTTGTATGTGTGTGTGTGTGTGTGGGTGCATATAGGTTACATAAAAATAATTTTTACATCACACACATTTACAATATAATTTTACCACTTTTACATCTTACCACCTTACTACAAAAAATAAACCAGAAAATGAAAATATAAAAGCTTTGTAAGCTCTTGTGCAATATTAAAAATAATTTTCTTAAGGAGTTAAAAGTTCATTAACCTCAATATTACGTTATCTAGAACTACTTAACCAATATTTTTACTTTCTTTTTTTTTTTTTTTTCATTTTGTCAGTATTTAAATTTTAATTTTTTTTTTGTAACAGAAATTTTAAAAGGAAATTGTAAGTAGGTTTTGTATTATTCGTTCATACTTTCTTTAATAAATGCATACAAAAAAAAAAATAAATAAAAATTGAAAGAGAAAAAACTGTAAAAAAAAAGAAGTGATAATATAATAACCACAAAACATGTATGTAGATGCAGCCATTATTATAACACGAATACTTCTTCAACTGTATGTACCTACCCTGATTCTATATATGAATTAAATATGAATATGTGTACAATATTGTATACATTATACAACTATTCATATGTATATACAAGAGTGTACTTTTATGCATGCACATATTATATACGTCCATAGAAGGTCTTATGTAATTTTGAACTGTTTTGACGGACTGACTGTTATTATTATTTTTATGTTTTCTACTATTTTGAAATAGATTTTTGTTTTAGCCTTTCCTCTATGGTTGATGATGATTAAGTATCAGATATCAGATTAAAAAAAAATAATTTCAAATAAAAATTTTTTTCAATAGACACCCCACTCCCCACACACGTATGTGTACATTTTATAAAATTCGAAATGAAAATGAAAAATTCTAGTAAAAATGTTAAAGAAAAATAATAAAATTTTCAATTAAAAATGACGATTTCATGTCGGAAGTCAATATTATCAGTTTAAAATTTAAAAATTTAAAAAAATTAAAAAACAATTAATAATAATTTTGCGCCTAAAAATATGCAATAAAAATGATTAGAAAATTATTTATTTATTTATTTATATTTATACATTTGAGGACAACAAAATTGAACCCCGTAATTCATTTCCTATATAGTTCTCTACCAATATCTGTACCACCACAAAAAACAAATTTGTTTTCTCTCCCCAAGGATAATAATTAACTTTTCAGGTAGATGAAACCATCGTAAGGAAAAATTCATTCAGATTTTCTTGTCTACCTATACAATTCAAAACAGTGTATTCCTGTATTTCATTTTTCAATCATTTTTTTTTTTAATTCCCCGGCCTAATTTTAAAAAGAAAACACATTTTAATAGCTCAATGTCTTGAAAATAGGACAATATAAATTTCTCTTACTTTCATCCTTCTGTTACACTTTCACATATGTATTTGAAATATGATATATGGAGGATAAAGTCAGCTGATTTCAATATCAATAATAATAACAAATTCCCCATATCCGATAATAATTTTATTGAAAAAAAAAACAAATTGGAAATCCTTTGCATACAAGGATATCTATTATATATGGATATATGTGTGTGCATTCAATTCAATTCTTTCTCACGCAACTAGTAGCAGAGATAGTAGAGTAAATACACAATTCAAAATTGAAATTTTATCCTACTTTCATTTAATGAAGGAAAAGCCATAGGGAATATTTTTCTCATTATCTCTTTCTGTTCAATATTATCCTGTTTTTTTAATTTGATATCCTTAAATTATAAAAAGAATACATATATACTCGTATTGAAAGTGATTTCTATGAAAAAAAAAATATTTTCTTGTTAACTATTTTTTTTTTCTTCTAATACTTTTTATTTTTTGTCTTTTTCGTGCTTTTGTTGTTATTTTTTTTTCGTTTTTTATAAATTAAAATGTAAAATTACGGATAAGTAATGAACGTCATGTATACTGTAACTGTATTTAACGTCATGTTTGCAGCTGTATTTTTTTTGGTGCACTTCCCCTTCGTTTAAGAATCTAGAAAAAAAATTTTCCTAAAAAACAAAGAAGTAGAAGAAAAATTCTTATTTAATTTCTCAACGGTTTATTATTGTCGCCGTCATCGTCAACGTATTTGACTCAACCAATTCATATATTTCTCTAAAAAAAAAAAGAAAACGATTGTGTGTATTTCCCTCAATATAAATGTGTAAATACATATGTGTGTATGTCGCACATAAAATCCAATTCAATAAAAGTCATTGTTATCGCAAATATCATAATGAAGTAGTATACAAAAATGAACAAGGAAATTATAATATCGTCTCGAAAGGGAACTCTATTTAACTCCACTCCAATCCACTCCACCCCACTCATTCTCTCACTCATTCACTAATGCAATCAGCTGCAATATGCATATTACGAATTATGAATGACACATACGAGCAAATACCTGTACGCCTGTGTCCTGGTATATTATCATGACTATTTGACTGTATATCATGAATTCCTATAGTAATACATATGCTAGAATATGTCAAATGCTGTGATGATCACAACACAACATACAACAAGGTAAAAGGTATAAGAAGAAATATATAGAATGTTTGAGTCCTATTCCTATTTACCTTTAAATTACCTGTACAATACAAACAAATGTATATGTACGTAAATAATTCACATCAACATAAATGTACGAATATACCTGTTTCTCCCTTTTTCATTATACAAACGTAAAGATATTCCCAACTGTTCCCAACATTCCCAATATGTACCAAAAACAAATAAAGAAGCAGGAAAATGTAAGAAAAAGAAAAAGAAGGCAAGCAAAAAGATCTTTTAACTTTATGTAAAACTAAAAATTGACGGTTAACTGTTAAATTGCGCCAGTCACCTTGTCTAGTATTAAATTTTCGTTTAAATCGTTAACAATTCGCACTTCGTAAGGATCTTGCGCGATCGCGTATTTATCGTTTTTATCGTTTTTTTTTTGTGTATTCTCGTTTAATGATTTTTATTTAAATTTATTTTTTTTTTCTTGTCTGAAAATCGTATTTTTATAAATCAATATATTTTTTACGTAATTTTATTATTCTTTGTGTTTTATTATATATAAAAAGAAGAAATTTATTTTACATTTTTTTTGTATATTTTTTAAAAGTGTTTTTTTTTTGTGTAAAATTTTTCTTTTCGTATTTCAAGTTTTACATCAATTAATTATTGAGTTTGTGTTTAGTTTTTTTTTTTCGATAACATTATTTCAAATCGTTTTTCCTCATAACAAATAAAGAAAAGTTTAAAAAGAAATCCGTTAATTTATTTTGATCCTCTGTGTGTTTTTATTTTGATCGTTGTTTTTTTTCTTTTTTGTTTAAAAAAAATTATTTTTGTTCAAATAAAATTTTTATAAAAAAAAATCACCTACAATTTGCGTATTTAATGAGAAAATAAAAAATTCAAGAAATTTGATGCTTTCATTCTTATTGTATATCACACGAAAAGCGAAAATAGATAAATCATTAAAAATAATAATTAAATATTATTAAAAAGGATATTGGGAAAAAGAGTAAATGAATAGCAATATAATGTCATTTTCAAAGGCGAAATTGAAGAGATTCAATGAAGTAACTGGTAAGAAACTATAATCTATAATCACACAACTAAATAATACATACATACATATATAATCCTCATCTTAAATTTCTTGTTCCTTTATATGCAAGAATATTATGAAGTTCGTTAGTTAGTTAGTTGACAAAAACCAAGACAAGATGTGATCGTCATTATCCTCTTTAAAGTAGATTAAAATTTACTCATTATTTTGTAGAATTTTTTTTTTTTTGAATTTTCAACGATTCAACTGTAAAGCAGTAGAAGGATTACACACAGAGCCGAATCAGTTTTCTATGCAGATATTTTTTTGAATTACCAAATCGGTATGGATTCACAAATCGTATACCTGGAATTACTCTTCTCTATATAATTTTTTGTATATAAATTTCAATTTTTATTTAAATTTTCGTAATTTTCTCAAAGAATTAAGGGTCTTAACAATATTCAAATTCACAGAAACAAACAAAAAATGATCTCTTAACCTGCCGAAAAACCATTCAATTAAATATTGGTTGGTTCCCTAATTTTTACAGTCAATATACATACGAGATGTTGTATATAATTTATTTTAAAATGCTAAATGGAACGTTAGATTTTCATTTTTAAAATTCAAATTCTTACTCTGATAAGCTGGTAATTATGAAATTCTAGTTTTTAGACCACAATAATATCCGTTAAAAAAGAATTTTTTTTTATGCTTCATATACTTACGTAAACTAGTTTCAAATGTAATATGAGCATTATTTGAGGAAAAAAAAAATTGCTTTGTTCTTTGTTGCGTTTTGTCTTTTTTGTTCTAAACTAAAAAATTGAAAACAAAAAAAAAATAAATAAATAAAAAATACAACACAAACGACGAAAAATATAAATCGTTATAAAACAGAAGGAAGGAAAAAAGAATTATTAAATGCAACGAACCATTACTCCCCTTTAATAATATTTTGAAGGAAAGGAAAATTTTTTGAAAAATAAAATAAGTGGTAATTTTCTTCAATAAGACCCTAAGAAAATTTACTTGAATATCTGATACGAGTTTTCTTCTTCTTCTTTTTCGTTTTGTTGTTGAAACTTTGATTCCTTACCTTAAGAAGTTCATCAGAAGGTAAAAAAAAAACGAAATAAATGGAAGAGGGTTTGATGATAGAAAAAAAAATCCAGTCCACACAATCATCCAGATAACAGCCGTTTCAAGCAGTTTCACGAATCGTTTTGTTATCGTTCTCCTGTAGTACCGTCCTTCAAAACTCAAGAATATAAGTAACGATAAAATGACAATTACATATTCATTCAATTTCATGTGCTTTTAGCGAGCAGTTTACAGCAGAGCAGAGCCGTGGCCGTAGACTAACTGCAGTGTGTATTGTGTGTAGATCGATTGATCGATGCAATCAATTTGAAGAGTTCTCTAAAATTTTCTTTAAGGCGATTTCAATTCAATTCCCTACATTCCACCCCATACTATACGGACTTAAAATTATTTGCGACTTATTCAGATAAGAATCACATCATACAGGAGGCCCACTATTTGTAAAAATGACACGTGGTTAAGATGTTTTTTTTTTTTCATTTTTTTTGAGATAAATATAAATCAAAAACGATGATATTTTATTGCAAATGTGTGTTGTAAGTGTACAAATAAGTAAAGTATTGTATAAGATTCCTGGAGTTTTATTTTTAATTTTTCAAGATTTTTTCTTGTGCCAATTGTCCCTTTTATTTTTTTTTTTTATAGAATACGGAAGAAAAATTGTAAGTAATAATAATTGTAACAATGACACGAATATAATACTTGCATATTATAAAATAGGATACCATGCCGATTGTATAAAATAAGTATAAAAGTGTCAAGCAGATGTCGAAGTAAAACACATCATTGACTTGCATTTATATAATCATATGAAAAAGGACATAATAAAATTTCATATTATATGCATGCATGTATGTATAAAGATTATCAAAAAAAAAACAAAAGTCCTGTAAAAAAGATATATAATAGAAAATCACATCAACAGCTCCTTGGGGGATAATTAAATATTTTTTTTTTTTGAATTTTTTTTCATTTATTTTTTTTTTTTTGTTTTCCTGTATGTGGTTTAATATTTTTCTTATACTTTGTTTCCTTATTAATATCCTTTCTCTGTAACAAAACAAAAAGTATATATTTGCATACACATACATACATATATATTTTCATATTTAATATGAGTATGTATTCTGTGCGTATACAGCTTAAAAATTATTACTTTTTTGTTTGATCCTTTTTTTTTATTTAGAACAGAACAAAGTCTTCTTATTGTGCGCACTGTAATCCATCTGTTTTGTCATCACGTAAACGACATACACGCACACACACACATACAAAAAAAACGAAATCAATAAAAGAAAAGAAGAAAAAAACTAAGTACGAAACTAAAATTATAATAAAAAATGTAAAAGTAATGATCTCCCGCCCAAAAATTTATTATTTGTTTGTCTTTTGCGATTATATGTAGTATCCTATTTAGGTTAGGTTATAAAATGCGGTAGAGACTAGATAATGTTAAATATTATGGTTGAATGTTGATGTACAGACGACTTCAAATTGAAATTTCAAAGATAGATAATTAATTATCACCTTTCATTGATACTTCATACGATGTCGTTTTAAAAAATTCGTTTCACTTTCTGATCCATTTTTTTTTTTGTTTTTTGTTTTCTTCAACTTATAATGCAAACATATTTCCTTGAAGACGACGATCAAAGGTGTATTTAAAAAATTATTATCAATATAATTTATTTCGTATATACAACTCCCATATATTTTTATAACTTGGTGGCAGCATATCGAAATGTAAATAATCAAGTAGCAGCAGATGGTAAGTACGTGTACTACCACCGTCGTATGTATAATTTATGTCTCGATCGTTATCATTAAAAAAATAAAAAAAACTGGGCACACACGTAGTCGTATGCTCTCTTCTTATAATGCCAAGCCAATGTCAATGTGCATATAAGTACATATACGTACATACGAGTCGTGTGATATGACGAGACAATTAACTAACAAACAAAATATTAAGAAAATGTTCAGATGATAAATAAAAAAAATAATTTTTCCTTTTGTACGATTATGAACTCTCTACATGAAGTCCACAAAAATATGATCGTGTGCCTTCTTATTTTTATTCTTATTCTTATATGGATGACTTTTTAAAATTTTTTATTGAAAATGAAAAGGATTAAAAATCAAATTCTATTTAAAGGACTATTATATTTTACGTTAAATTTAAACAATATATTTTATTTTAAGTTAAAATCAATTTTTTTACATATTCCTTAAAAGATAAATGATTAAAAATAAATATCCTTTTGTATCCATTTAAAAAAAATATTATCCTTATTCTAAATTTTATGTATGTATAGGCTTCAATATATTTACGAGTAAATAATACTCGTATTTTCCATTAATCAATAAAAATTTCATCAATTTACTTTTTAAATTTAAATACGAAAGGAATTTGTGGATGATTGATGATGACAGACATGTATTAAGTAACTTCCGTTTTCTATTTAAGTAAATCCTTTCTTTTCTAATATTTCAATACATATATATGTATCTAAGTACAATGTGGTACAATATAATAAACAAATTATTTTTCCATATAATCTGATATCTAATCAATCTTCGCATAAATTATCCAAAATTTCGTAAGGTATAACAAAGACAGGATATGTATATGGGATTGGGATTGGGATACTGTTGTAGTTGTACATATATGCATAATTATGTGGTGCAGTTTTACTACATTCCGGTACAAGGTAATAATAGCCTACATAACAATAAATGAAAAAAATTATATCTAGATTTCTTTTGATCCTTACACACATTTCATACATAGGTGCAAATAAATGTTTAGTTTTTTGTAAGTTTTTATGTACACATACATTGAATTCCTTTTCAATATAATGTATGTATGTGAATAATGCAACGAATATTACGTGAATTTCATTCATTCAGAAAAGGAAAAACAACATTGAAAAAATAAATCATATATTGTCACACATTTAATATACAATTTTCACAGGATATTTTAACGCACTGCATATAAGAAGGTAGTACAGAGAGGATAAAATTTTGAAATTCGTTAAAAATATGATCGTTTTTTTTTTCCTCGAACAATAATGTACATTATTCCTCTGTACATGTGCATGTAAACATACCGTCTAATATTGCGTGTAAGAGCATGTATGTATGTACATATATGTATGACCAAATAAATGAAAAAATATATTCCAAAAAATAAATACCAACCGGTAAAATTTCATAAAAATTTGAACACCTGGATATTCGTAAGAAATATCGCATTGTATAAGAAGTCGTAATCAATTTCCAACAGATTTATTAAACGTAGGTACGTTATAAGTACAAACATTTACACATGTATACTTACGTAAGTGTATAAATTATTTTACATTCATACATTTCTATCACTCTGTATAGGTATGTAAGAAAGTGTGTTTTTATTAAAAAAAAAGAAAAAAAATTGTCTGAAAAGAATTTTCCCTCTCATTTATGGATGAATATCTACATAATATTATGAAAAAGAAATTAGTTTGATCCTCTTTAATTTTTCATTTTTGAACTACACACATAAGAAAGGATAAAAAGAAAGACACTAGCACAAACAAAAATCAATTCTTATCTTTTATTGTATATTTATGTATATAAGTTTGTTTTTATTATCAGAAATATTCATACACACACGCACTCACATGATCTTAATGTTGTGAACTAAATCATAGTAGTTGTTAAACGCTCATTTTCGGGGGAAAATTTTCCGTTTTTATTTTGTACAATACAATTATTTTTTTTTTCTTTTCGGCTATTGTATACTGCAAATCAAAACTAGGATGAATAATTCTATTCAATATTATATGAATTCCGTAAGGAACTATACATGAAATAAAGGATAAGGTATAAAAAAAAGTATGTAAATTATAAATTTTAGCGGGAAGTTTGTTTTACTGTTCCCTTTTATCTTTCTCATAATATCGTTTGAGTGTAACATCTAAAATTGAATTTTTCACAACAAAAAATGGAAATGTTCCTACAATAAAAATGTCCAATGTCCATTATCCTTTTTGATGACCATATATGTTAAATGATATTTTATTCATTCTTCTTCTTTTTTTTTAACAGTTGTTGATTCACCATGTTCCGAAAGAAAGGAGCATATCAAAAAATTCCTAAAAGATATTAGGGAATCTGGTAAAGATTGCTTAAAGGATAAGGATAAAGATAAAGATATCAAAACTCCATCAACACCGTCAACATCTGATACAGAATCTGTGAAAAGTACGAAATCATCATTTTTCAGAACGGTAAGATAATTTTCAATATTTTTTTGATTAATCCAAAATCCCTCTTACCTTCTACCCTCTACCCAATAATCAACTGAACTATCCAAAACCCCCTTACATGCTATTTTCTATACCCAACAATACTGAACAATGCAAATCCCCCTTACCTTCTATCCTCTACCAAACAATCCACTAAACTTTCCAAATCCCCATTGCCTTCTATCCTCTACCCAACAATCCACTGAATCAATAAAAATAATAATTTCAAATTTTCTTCTCTTTTTACATTTTATTGCACATATTATACCTAAACACATATTCAGCCATCACTTCCACGTCGATTAAAATTTCGTCATACATCATCAGATTCGACACCAAAAAAAGAATTACAAAAAGATCTTCAAAAAGGTAAAGAAGCTTTAAAGGCGGCACATGTCGAAATTAAAAATAAAACCGATACATTACAAGATTATCAAAGTCAATTGCAACAATTCAAAACAGAAATTCAACAATTGAAAGAGACAAATGAAAAACAAAAATCTGAATATGATCAAAATGTACAAATCAAAGATGAACAAATTGAAAAATTAACGAAGGAATTGGATGAAATGAAAGAAACAAATACAAAATTGAAAGAGAACGAAAATCAATTATTGGAACAAACTAAGCAATTAGAGAATGAAATTAAATTACTGTTAAAGAGTCATGAGAACGAAATAAAATTTTTAATTAATAAAAGTAATGAATTGGAAATGGAACGTGATAAATTAAAAAGCGAAAACGAAAATATTTCTGATGAAAATTCAAATTTACAAAAACAAATCGAAATGTTAAATAATGAAATGAATGCAATGAAATCAGAATTACAAACGAACGATGAAAAATTACAACAGAAAAATTTCAATATTGAAAAATTATCATCGGAAAATTGTAATTTACTGGATGAAATTGAAAATTTGAAAACACAAATTGAAGAGAAATTGCAATCGTATACGAAAGAAAGTGAAAATATGTTGAAAGAATTGGGAGAACTACGAATGGAAAAGACAAAATTGAGCACGGAATTAACGAATCGACAAGAACTTATTGTAGCACTGCAAGAAGAACTGTCCGACAAAGATATCGAATTGGATACGTATCGTGATAATTTGAAAACATCGTATGAAGAAGATATGACAAATTTGACGAAGAAATATGAACAGCAAATCACCACTCTGAAAGAACTGAACGACATGAAAGTTAAGGAAATGGAATCCATTCATGTCCTTGAGATATCGAAAATGATACGTGATCATCAGGATCAAATAAAAAGTTTAGAAGAACGTACGAAGGATGAGATCGAAAGAGCCCAACAGACTGCCGAAGAGAAGATACGTATATCGGAAATTCAGCATGAGCAGAGAATTAAAACGTTGGAGAAAAGTTTAGAGGAAGCTGTTAGTCGTGAAAAACATTTATGGTCGTCTGAAATGGATAAATGCCAGAAAATAGCCGAAGCCGAAATAATTCAATACGAGCTGGAAAAGCAGGATCTGAAAACGTTACTGGAAAGTGCAAACGAAATGCTAAGGGAACGTGATGATAAAATAAGGATGCTGGAAAGTAAGTTAACGAATGGTATCGATTACTATATCCGGGTCAATGAGCAATTGGAAATACAATTGAATGATATGAAACAGGAATGCGCCAGAATTATGACCGAGAAATACAATTACCAGCTAACCTTAAATAATACAAGATCAACAGCCAACATTTTAATGGAACGTCTAAGAAAATCCGATTCTGATGTTGAAATACTAAAAACTGAATTGGAAGCTGTGAACAATTCAAAAACTGAATTAATCGCTAAGAATAATCAGCTAGAAAATGATTTACGAAATTTACAAAATGAATTGGACGAATACAAGAATGCATTACAAATATTGAGAAATTCATCACAGGCATTGGAACGTGAAATGAAAGAGAAAGAAGTTATCTTCCAGAAATTGATGACATCTGAGGAAGAAACATTAGAGACAGTCAATAAAATTGGTAAATTATTTAATGAACGTATCGAAGAGAATATCGATAAATATTTCGAAATGTATGTCGATTTAAAACGTAAATATGAATCAAGAGAAATTTATATCAAAGATATGAAAACATTATTAGATGAATTCGCGACTGGTATTGAATTGGCTAGAATCGAATTAGATACCAAAGAGAAATTAATTACGAAATTGGAGAATGAAAATAAAAGTATTAAATTAGATAATATGACATTGAAATATCGTTGTGAACAATTCGAAAAGTATCAACATCAAAATCAACAGCAACAGCAACAACATCAGCATACAATCAAAAATTGTGCAAATTGTGCTACAAACGCAAATGATGTTGTTGTTGATGATAAACCATCAGAAAAAGATCTGGCAAATCCCGTGAATCGAATTATACAGAATTCAAATGACATTAATCAACGTAATGGCAATAATAATAGTGATGATGTTGGTGGTAATGTTTGTGATGGGGATGGTTGTGATGATGACGATAGCATGATCGATAAGCATATAATCGATAATGTTTTAAAAAATTTAAATAATGATTTAAATAATATTGATGACTGTGATAAAATTTTTTCAACAACAACAACAACAACAACAGCAGCAGTAGCAGCGATTGGAACAAAACCTCAAGACACGAATAAATTAATCGAAGAAAATAAAAAATTGAAAACCACACTATCGGAACAGATACGTCGCAATGATTTACTGCAAGAAATGATCGAATTAGAAAGTGAAAATGCATCAGAGAATGCAAAATTAAAGAAACAGGTAAAAATTTAGATTTTTTTTTCTTTTTTTGTAAATTTTAATATTTATTTTCAATTTAAAATTTTTAATACCCCTTCTTCTCTTCTAATTTTTGTATTTTTTATATTGAAATCGTACACGATTCAGGGTATTTCCCTATTTGACAATCAAATTCAGCGTAAAAATTAACGAATTCCACTTTTGATTTTCCAAGAATTTTATTGTTTTTTCTAACTTTTATAAACTTATGAATTTTTCTATTAAAGAAAAATTTTCAATAATACTACAATATAGAGAAAAGGAGAGAAAGAGAAAAAGTAAGAAAATTTTTATGCAATGAATCTATATAATCGGACTTCATAATAATTCAAATATGTACAGTCAGCCAATGAAAAATTGCTTAAAAATTTTCAATATTGCACCTCCTATACACATGTACTTCCCTCTAGTTAGACAAATATTTTTGTTTTCATTTTAATAGATCGAAGAAACAAACGAAGCACTGAAAAATGCTGAAAAATTGGCAAAAGAAGTTGAAGAAAAATATAACAGTCTGATAAATCAAACATCAAACATTAAAATCAGTGAAAATGTTAAAGAATCTAACAATCAACAGAAAAATGTAAGCGAAAAATTTTAAATTTCCAAAATAACAAATAAAAAATTAAATCAAAAACTAAATCCAATTTTTTTATTTTGTGTTCTAGAAAATCATTCAAGTTCAAGTTGTTGCAAAGGATCAAGAACTCTCAACTAATCTGCATGAGAAAGTATTAAATGTTGTAACTCCGACACGTAACAATATGAGAGGATCAACAAAAATTCCACATCCAAAAACTCCATCGACGACGACTGGACCACGTACACCAAAAACACCAAAAACGCCAAGAACACCGAAAACACCAAAATCATTGTTACTCGCATCAATGTATCCAGGAAAAGAGAATTTATCACCGAAATCAAAGAATTTACTCGATGACATAAAGAGTCCTTCAAAGGGTGTACTTAAGCCCAGAAATTAAAAATATTAAAGAACGTTTAGTATGCGCTCATATATAGCCATAATGTGGATGGATGGAGTGTTGTGTTAATGAGATATTATATGCGCAACATACATAAGATAGGAGGATATTATGATAAGGATATAATGTAAACTTTATTTTGGAAATTTTTTTTCTTTTCTTTTTCGGTTTTATTGGTTTAATTTATTGTTTTATACGATTTATAAGCGATAATTGAAATTTTCAATCAGTCACATATTCAGTGATAAAATATTCAAATATAAAAATTTTGATCGATACAAAACTTCGATCGATTGTACAGGATAAAATAAAAAATAGAAAATAAAACATTAAAACAAAAATCGAAAAACTCGGAAAATAAATAAATCTGTCATCTAACAAAAATTACAATCGAACAATGTTTACTTATATGAAAAAAAAAATCGTGCCTACATCCAAAAAACGAACGATTATATCACGGAAAAAATACTAAACAAAATTTTTTGGATAGTGTATGGCATGCAATCAATATCGATAATAATATGATAATTTCGAAGAATTATATTGTATCGAATATGTTAGTAATTTATATTTTTTATTTTTCATTATCTCTAATGTGAATTAGGAATATAGTATATACAGTATTGAAGCAAAATAAGCACCTAAACACTTGTTTGCTATACGGACATACAGTATCTAAAACAAAAAACAAAAAAATATGTGCGACAATTTGTACTGATAAAATAACATTTTATGATTGGTTTACCCGAGTACATAAAAAATTATATATAAAATGATAAATAAATGTATGCGCGAGTACATAATAACACAGATAATCTGATTATACGTCATCTAAATATTTACTTTTGTTGAAAAAAAAAAAAGAACAAACAACACAGAAATATGTAAGTATTTGAATACATTGCGACAAGTATTTTTGTAGTTTTTTTGATTTTTAAGGGCTCATCTCCAATGCACCATATACCAGCCATGATTGGTTTACTAAAATCATTTCAACATAGACAGTGTGTGCACATGTAAATTCTATTATTGTTAGTAATGGTATAGAGAAGTAAATACTTTTTTTTTTAGTTTGGCTGGTACTCATATGAAAAGCTAAATTTAGCTAAAAGCATAAAACGATGTAAAAACGAAATTGTTATAGCTAAAATTTTAGTATCAAATTTCATTTTCTTGAACTCACTTCCAAACGAAATTATCACTGTGAACCATAATAGTGGAGAATTATGGAACTCAATTTTCGTAATCATTTTATATGGTCGAAAGCGAAATATTGACAGCACAGATATTTTGACAAGTAAATATTTATTTTTACTTTATTTAATTTCATAGTCTCCATCGATTTTTTTCAACAAATGTCAAAACTCTACATACTCTGCGTACGTTGTCTTTCCACAATTTTTAGCGTTTGGAAATATTATATGCAATTGCAAACGAAAAATTTCACAGTAACTAAGTACTATAATCTTTAGTTGTGAATTTTTGTTTAAAAATGTTCAGTAGATGACAACGCCATACCAAAATGTTTTTAAACACACGAAAACATTTTTAATGTCAATTTGAAATTTATATAAATTTAAATCTTCATGATGGTCGACCATTTAACAACACTACATACGCGGCTATCTTTTACATTGAAAATCAATCACGAACCAACCACGTTTGGTTCATTGGAGATATGCCTTTATTATATTATTTTTTAAATATTTTCATGCTTGTTTGTTTACATATGAAACGTAAAATTATTATTATACATACTTTCAACACATTTTAAAGTGAGTAAATCAAAAAAAAAATTTTCAATAATTATACATTTTCGTGTGAAATTACTATAAACGATAATATCATTTGGATTTATGATTATATATTTTTTTGAGTACCTATCTGAAATGCTCATAAATTATAATGTACGCGATAATAATATGTATGAGAAAAAATAAAATACTATGTATTGTGTGACAAACGCACTTGTAAAATTTTAAAAAAAATGATAATAATTTTTTAATTATTCTTCTTGTATTTTTTGTTTTTTTTTTTTATTTATGTTTTCAAGTACATATTTGTTTTCCTCGTATAAATATACGTACATTTATGTATGTACAATCATTTGTATTTCTTTATAAATCAATGAACAAACATATGTATGTACATTTATTATTCATTTGATTTATATTAAGTGGTTATTTTTTTTTTTTTCGGTAATAGAGGGAAGAACCTTACTTAAATCTCACACTCTATAAACAAAATTTTCAAATACATTTATTTATCTATATACAATTTTTATCTACATATGTTCGAGTATATGTACACATATTTTAATAAAAAAATTTTCATCATTATATATACACCTTTGTACTTGTACATACATCATGTACATTTTATGCTTATGTTTCAAATTTGAAAAATTCTTCATTTCTTACCAGACAGACTTATAAAGTTTCCCTTTATCGTTTTAGATGGTTTTAGAGTTTTCCTAAAGAATATAAAGATTCCTTATAGTACTTTCCACATAATTTTTTTGAACGAAAAGCAAATAAGAAATGTACACCAATAATACCCACTATATAGTCGTAAAGTGTATTTGAATAATAATACACACATTTGTTTGTGTGTGTTTATCCTTTGAGTATACATATTTTTAAATAATTTTACTTTTTCATTTTCAACATAATTTTCATTTTTCGAAAAAAAAAAAAATGTTCTTCGTTAAAGTTAAAGCAAAAGTTTTGAAAAAGTTCATGATGGATATTTGGAAATTATCTTCTTTTGTACAAGCAATCATTTTTATGAATTTATTCACTAAGCCACCATTCAAATGCAAATGAGAATGAAACAAAAAGTATATATACTCGTAAATAAAAAAAATTGAAAATTAATTTTGTGTTCAAAACTGTTAAAAAAAAGGATTTATTTTAGTATACAAAGTCGAAAACAAAATGAACAAAAATGAAATAAAAATAAAAATTTAATAAAATAAAATTTTTAGTTTCTTTTAAGTTTTTTCGTTTCAAGAATAAAAAAAAAAAATATATAAAAAATTCACAAAAAAAAAAAATTAAAATTAAAATAAAAATTATTTATCTGTAATAACTTAAATAGAATTTAAGAAATTTTATAACAAAAAAAAAATAAAGAAAAATTTATTATATACCTCTAACATACATTATTTTATAAAATTATATTTTGTATACAATGAAAATGTTTTTCAAAAAAAAAAAAAAATAAGTGAAAGAAGAAAATAGAAATTAAAATAAATTTACAATAATATGTATTTTTATTTATTTATTTTATGAATTGCATATATACCAATGGGATCGATATTACAATATAGGGATCTACTTCCATCTGGATTTATCCAAACACTAAAGTTTTCCAAAGTTTCCAATACTCTACTATCTACCATTACACAAATGCAAAATTGTCAATATAAATCTGTATAATGTTTTAGAAAATTTTATTTGTAATCGATAGAAATCCTTACAAATAATAACCATGAATTATATGATCCTTTTTTAAATGTTTTGATTGCCGTAATTTTGAAACCATCTAATCGAAACAAAAATGCTTGAATATTTACATTTTTTGAAACATTAATGTCAATTTCAGGCTATGATTTTTTTGAATTCGGATGATGCTCAATCAATATTATTGATTCTAAAGTTTTTAAACGAAACCATATTCAAAATTAGTAGTGATAAAAAATTCGATTATTTTCAATCAAATATCAATTAAAATAACCTTGGACTATCTATACAAGGATGATTCTAATCAAAAATTTATACTGCAGAACAGATTTATATCAAACATCAAAAATTGTTTACACTGACCGACACAAGTTTTCTCCTCCAGTCTAATTATCCGTCTCTGCAGCAACCGTTCATCTTCGTCAACTCCATCTTCCAATCTTCTCATATTACTTGCCCTTATTCTCGTTGTCACTTTGAGTGACAGATGGCGTCGTGACACCAAAATGGTATTCTTGTTGTCGAATAGGTGAGGTTTGTCTACTAAAGTGACAATTGTCGAATTATAGTTGGCGTTTTAAAGTGACGTTTCTCGATCTATGTGACAATTTTAGTCGCATGGATTTTGTAAGTGAGAAAGAGTTATAGTAAGAAAAAATTAAAAAATGTCGGCAGAAAAAAGGTGAGTACTAAACTAAAAAATAGAAAATTATAAAAAAAAATAGAAAACAAGGTTTATTTTTTTATTTGAATTTTTAAATTTTAGCGTAAAGGTTACAACAAGAAAACAATTTGATGTATTGGTGGATTTTATGATAAAAAATCCATTTATTGCAAAAGGCATGAAATTTAATGAAGGTAGTACTTCAAAAGAAAATTATGGGCAGCTTTGGAGCGAATTAACGCAGCAGTTAAATAGTCTAGGCCCTCCCATCAGAAAAGTGCAAGAGTGGCAAAAGGTATTAAGAGCATTGAAAAGTGTTTAAAATATTAAATTTTATCATATACTAACTGAATATCCTTCTAGGTTTGGACTGATTATAAATTAAAAATCAAGAAGAAACTCGCCCACAATAAAAAAGAGTTAAATTCAACTGGCGGTGGTGCGTGTAAATTAATGTATTTGTCTTCCATTGAAGAACAGGTAGTCAATCTACTATCTTTGGATCGTGCTGTTCCACTGAATGCACCAGTTTTTGGAGTCAAAAATGCTACACACCAAAATCAGCAGCAGCATGAATGTGAGCAGCAGCATGAATGTGAACAGCAGCATGAATATGAACTGCAACTTGAAGAAAATGAACAACAGCAACGTCCACAACATCAACAACCAAAACATTCAAGAAAAAGAAGACAAAATGGAGATGAAATGGAAAATTTAAGAAAAGAAATGTTGCAGGACCAAACAGATTCATTGAAGAAAATAACCAGTTTATTGGAAAAAAATAATAAATATTTGAAAAGAATAGCAGATGCTAAAGAAAAAAAACTAAAAATTTATGAAGAAGCTCAACACCAAAAAAAAGAAGAACTAAAATTAAAAATTGAAATAATGGAATTAAAAAAGAAAAAATTAATGTTAGAATTAGAAATTAATAATTAAATGCAATAAATGGTTTTTTGTTTCTTAAATATTGTTTTTTTATTTAAAATTTTACACATTTAAAATGGAACGCATTAAATTCATTCTAATCATTGATGCATCTTCATCTTCTTCCAACCGTACATCTGAATTAGGTGTATTATTTTCTCCAATTTCTTCTTCAATTTCTATTAAACTATTTTCTAAATTGTGTTGAATTCTTAAATTATGTAGGGCACAGCATACATTTATAATTTTGGCAGACTTTTCGGGTTTATAGTGCAACTCTCGAGCGGATAATAAACAACGAAAAGTGTTTTTCAGCACGCCAATAGTTCTTTCAATAATGTTCCTTGCCCTTGAATGGATTTCATTGAATCTTCCTTCATCACTACCCTCTCCTCTATCCCGATGAGTTCTATAAGGTGTAATTAAATAAGGTTTTAGAGGATAACCTGCGTCACCTATAAAAGTATATTATTTTCCATTAAATTGAAATTTGCAAAAACATATAAACGTGTACCTAAAAGCCAAGTATTTCTTTGTCCTTGAGCACTTTCGGCTGACAAAATGGTATCTAAATTACTACTGTTCCATATGAAAGAGTCATGGGATGATCCAGGATTGTTTGAATCTACATACCTTATTTGCATTTTATGATCACATACCTGTAAAAAATTAAGCTATTTAGTTATGTAGCTAAAAATTTGATATAGTAGAAGTAATAAATACCAGGAGAACATTTAAGCTGTGATATCCTTTTCTATTGTAAAATAGATGCTGCTGACTTTGTGCCGGTGAAATAATTCTTACGTGTGTGCCGTCCACACATCCTATAACACCAGGGAATTCAAATTTTTCAAAAAATATCCTTTTTATTTCCATTCTTTCATTACAATCAGGAAATTTTATTAAATTTTGGCAAAGTTCACTTTCTAATATATTTAGTACTTCGTTAAGTACTCTGGAAAATGTAGGTTGTGCTAAACCTACATTAAAATCATTGCTCACACCTGTTTGATATCCACCTTCTGCAAAAAAACGCAATGAAGCAGCTAACTTGATAATTGGTGGTACTGCAAAAACTCTCTTTCGAGGCATACATTTTCGTTCCAATATATCAAGTACATATATGAATGCCGTTTTAGATAATCTAAAAAATCTCACAAATCTATAAATACAATAAAAATTTAGTTCAATACAAAATTTATCAATGAACTATTTTAGCTTACATTGCATCAGCTAGTTCCAAAGGATTGGAATTATCTCTCAGCTTATATCTTTTCATTCTCATATTTTCTTTTTCTTCATCTTCACTATCTTCACTTACACTATCTTCATCTTCTAAATCATTGTACCAAAAATCAAAACAACTCATTTTTATTAATTATATTTATTAGTTTTTATCAATTACTATGATTTGTTTGTAAAAGTATTCTTTGAATATAAATTTTTTGACACTTCACTTCAAACTACAATGAAAGACAAATCGATACTCGAATAAATTATCACGTCACGCAGTTCGCCAACCATAATACGAATAACAAAGTGACGTGACAAAGAAGTGACAAAATTCACTTGGGTGACTCGCCAACTAGAATAAGGCTGACTGTTGCTTGCCATTTTCATACCACAGAACTTTCCTTGTGTGGTGATTGTTTAGATTCTATAGAGAGACTATAGCCATGGTTGTGTTTTTGGCACGCAGTCTGCACTGTTTTGCTGCAGTTCTAACGTGCAGTGCGTTTTTTCAATTTTCTGCACAGTAAAAGTTCGTTTTCAACGGTAATACTGCACTGCTTCTGCTAAGTATTAGGTCAGATTTTTGCAGTTGTCAAATTGTCACTGCGAGTGGTGATTGAAATTAATAAAACGAATGAAATATTGTAAGTAAATAAAAATAAAAAATTTTAAAGTTATATTTATTTTTTCTATGTAAATTTAATATTATATAATTTTATTTATTTATTATTAATGCATTGTGTTCATGAATCATGAATCATGACATGTGTAAATACGTCTGCGCAGAAACAGAATGAACTGCTTCTTCACAGTTCTTATTTGCACCAGCTTGATTCACAGTCAGAACTGCAGCAGAACTTATGTCGTGAAAACGCAACCCATTTTGTCTTTTTTATGTAGTAAAACAGGCTACCCAAACGCAAATTGGTCACACATGCCCGAGACAGTCGTGAAAAGGCATGTCGAGAGCCCTGAATCTAATTTTAGACAAAGCTGATGGGCACTTACAGAAATAATGAAAGGGAGTCTCCGTTTCTGAGTTATATCTGCAGCTTCTGTAGAGTGCGTATAGGTGCATCTTCTCCCATAGGCCAGTATCCTGTTAGAACAGTCATAACTCTAAGAATATAACGTCGATTCTAGATTCATACCGATGAGGCTGAGGATTTTTCAAATTCTTCCATCTGTTATTTCCTACCAAATTCTCTGTTCACACTACTTTACAAGGATGTTTGTTGGTTTTTACTAGTGTAGAGACGAGTCTAGATCTTCATAAGTCACAGGGATATAATCGCATATAATATTTGTATATGTACATGACATTTTTCTGTCAATTTTTAATGAAAACTGATCATTTTAAACTTAAAATTCAATTAAATACAAACCATAATTTAAAAAAAAACCAATATTTATTTGCTATTAAAAAATGATGATAAATTATTTTATCTTCAATACAAATGGGATAAGTAAAAATTTCAAAATAATTTCCTTCTAAAACAACAAGATATTTTGTACATAGTTCGACTATAACAATATCAAAATAATAATTTTTTAGAAAAAAAAATCCCCTTCTACTAATTTTTTTTTTTCACTATAAATTTTCATATGTGTACCAAAATTTACAAACAATTTTACAGATGACAATTACGAAATTTTTCGAATATACTTACAAAGAGAAATTTCATGTATAGGTACATAACAAAATTATCATGGAAAAAATGTAAACATAAACACAATCATCACAAATTGGCATACATGCATGTACGAGAATATATATTTATGTAAATTATGCGTTCATATATTAATTAGGTACTACGTCATTATTTATAACAGGAATTTAAAAAATAGGTCATGAAAGTAGAAAAAAAGAAATTTATTGTTTTGCCGTTGTCTAAATTCTTTCAGAGGTAACATACACGAAAATTTAGTGAATTTAAAATAGCCTGAGAAAAAATATGAAAGCTTAGAGTAAATATTAACGAAAATCCTAACGTGTTTGAACCTAAGTAAAATATTAAGCGCTATTGAAAAAAGGTTATTAAACTCGTATTTTACTACGTTACTATCAGAACATCTGTTACTATTTTTTGTAGTAAACTTTATTTAAAAAAAAAAAAATTAATTTATGTGTACGTAATGTTCAGAATTCTAATGAATGAATGATGAGTTTACGAAAAATGATGATTTGGAAATTTTCATTTTTGGCCCAATTTTTTTTTAAATTCAATAAAACTTGTTTGCAAAATATTTTGCATTTTATATCTACAGAAAATATGATTCTAAGAAAGTATATACTATTATAATTCATCATTAAATGTTCTTCTTCTTCCATGGCTTTACAGCCCATGAAGGGCCCGAGCCTGCTTAAAAAGATCTCTCCATCTTTCTCTATCTTCCGCAAATCTTCTCTCCATCTATATATTCCGATTCCGAATCTTTTTATATCTTCTCTCACGCTATTCCACCATCTTAACCCAGGTTAGATCCGTCCTTTAGGTTTTCCTCCTTCCGGCTTGCTTCCCCATACTTTTTTTGGTACCATATATCGTCCTTTGTTCTGAGTAGATAGCCCAGCCATTTCGGTCTATTGATTTTTATAAAATTTATCATCATTAAATGTTACTAAATCAAATCTATGGACCAATTTAATGAAGTGGATATATGTTTTTTATGGGAATATTTCAAGGATATTTATTATTTGTAATGTATAAACAAAGTATCATACTCAGATTAATTTTCAATTTGAAATTATAAATGTTATTCTAATCCGCTTACGAGTCAAGAGTAATCCTAATCATCTTATTGTATAAATATACGTCATGATCTGTATACTAATATTCTATACTACTCGTATACATCCGCTTTAACTTTACTATTTTGAATTTTATACGCTGATCAATAATAATTTATCGATTACTAGGAATCTAGATATTAAAAATTTTTTTCAAAAAAATACAAAATCAGTCATTCTAAAAAAATTTTATGAATTGAGTAATTTCGAATTCTTTTGAACTTAATTCGAAAAATCAATTAAAAATTACTAATATTTTTACATAGATATATGTATATTTTTTAAATTTTTTTTAATTGACGTCATAAAAAAAGCTTATCTTACGTATACACATACTCATGGTTATATACTTTGTACATACACTTAAATTGCTTTAAATTGAAATGAAAATCACTCGTTTTTATACGCGTGGACACGGTGACTAAATCTTTAAAAGATAATATTTGATTATAAGTATTTTATGGGAATTTTTTCTGAAGTCTAATACTAATACATAACATATAGAAATTAATTTTCTTTAACCAAAAAATTAACAAGAAAAAAAATTGTTTTTGCGAAATTCAATATAAGTATAAAAATATTTTTTTTTATTTTATTATTTTTTGTTTATATTTAAATAAAAATTTAATTTAAAAATATTATAATTTATAATTATTATATAAGTATATTTATACTACTATATGTACGTGTACATTTATTAATAAATAATAATCAAGTCATGTTATAATACTTTTTTTTTTGTAATATATTTTGCTAGATTTTTTTTTCAATATATAAAAAACGTCCTACATCTATTATATTTTATGCCTCATTTTTTAAGTTAATCGCTGAATAATCAATTTAAAAGAAGAACCAATAATATTTAGTTGTTTCAAATTTATTTTTAATATAATTTTTATGTCCTTATATGTAGGTATATGGGAACCAAAATGTTTAATTTTTCTTTGAATTTTCCAGATTTAAAAATAAATTTCAATGTTCTACACACAGTGATGTAAATGCAGATTATCTATATAGTATGTTATGATGATGATTATACCCGAGACAGATATGTGGTATCGATACTTCTTCTATTTCTTCCATAGCACTACAGCTCTAATTGAACCAGAGCTTTCACCAGAAGTGATCTCATAACATATTACTGTCATGTATGTACCTAAGGATTAACGTGATATAAAAAATATTGATCGTGCGGTAATCCTTAATATACTATATTTTATGCTGCTGTTTTCAAAGCTACAAATCTGCATGTTAAATTATGTTTTTATAATGTTAATTTAATTATGTTGCAATCGTCAAATTTCCTTTTAATTTACTCTATTGTTAATGTTAATTTCTGTAAATATTTACAAGGTTTATGATCGTTTTACTTGTCTTGTGATATTCTTTATGACTTGATATCAAATTGACGAGGCTGTTTTTACAAATTATGTTAACTTAATATTCTACTAAATTTAATAGAAAATTTTGACAGTTTAAGATGTCAAAATTTTATAATAATTTTGATCAGAATAGATGACAATATGTTATGAACGTATGAATGTTATAAGCGATAGACACAATCAAAGCAGATTTCTTGTCAGCAGGAGCACAAATATGTATCTGCTGGTGTAAGAAGAAAATCTGCCGCAGCCAGCAGCTAAATTTGAACATTGAACAAACTCGGCAGCCAACAGATTTTCTGCTTGGATGCTTCTGCCGTCGCTGTGACAGCATTCATTTAAAAAGAACTAAACGATATATGTATCAGAATTCTGCTGTCTGCTTTGATTTTGTCTTCCTCCTATTTTATTTTACAATTTTTATCTTTCATTATAGTTTAAATTTAATTTTTTTTTATTACAATTTTTCTAACAAAATTTTCTGTTAAAAAATACCATCTTAAAAAATTACGATAATGATATTGTATTTGAAACAATTATATTATCACTACTCGATGATGATGAGGATATTTTTAATGAATTATTTATACCGCCATTAATATTGATTACATTCAAATTTGGCAATGATATATTATTTTGTATATTTAATGTTATTCTAAAATTATTTTTATTATCATTTATTTTTGATTTATTACAATTATTTTGTTTTTTCATAATTACATAGTCATTATCATTATTATTATTATTATTATAATTTATTGGTTTGTTTATATCATTTATATTTTTATTTTTATCACAAATATTTAAAGAACATTTGCAATAATTGTTACCATTATTTGTTGTATTATTATTGATATTGTAATCAATATTTTCATTATGAATGATCATGTTACGATAATGAAAACGATTTTGATTTGTATTTTGATTTTTATTTTGATCATATTCATTTGACATTTTAAATATTTCTTGGTAATTAATCGGTAATTCACCTTTTGACGGTGACGGTGACGGTGACGATGACGATGCTAATGATGATGATGATGACGATGATGAATACGTTGATAATGTTGATGCTGATGATACGGATGATATTACTGGTGATGTATTCGATAATTTTGATGATGGCATTATTGTTGATGATGACGACGACAATAATTTTGATGATGATTTCTTTACAATATTTAATCTTTCAGCTAATTCATTTGTATTTATCAATTTTAATGTACCATTATTACCAATATAATTTATATTTTTGATTTTTGATTCTTTACCCAAATATATTTTACCATTATTTCCTGTATATTTAATATTACCACAATTATTAACAATTTTTATTTTTGTCATATTACCAATTACTTCAATATCACCTTTATTATGATTTATACATATTTTATTACCATTACCAATTATACGTAAATATTTTTCATTTAAATTAATTCGAATCTCTTTATTATTATTAATTAATTCATGATAATTATTATTACTACTTGTATTATTGATCGTATTATGATCATCATTATTGAAATTTTTTGATGTCATCATTGATATTGATGATGATGCACAAAATAATGATGTTGCTTTTTGTATTGTTTTTGATGATGATGATGATGATGAAGCTAATGATGATGATATTGTTGCCACTGCTGCTGCTGCTGTTGCTGCTACTGTTGTACTCGTTTCTGTCGTAGCCGTTGCTGTTGATGTCGATGTTAATGGAATTTTTTTCAATTTATCTGAACTATTACCAATTGGTATAACCATTTCTATTAAAATTTTTTAAATCAATTTTATTTCACCAAAACAAAATTAAACGAAATAAATGTTCACTTTGTATCCAATTTCCTTTATTTATAACTTAATTGTCTGTGTTTTAATTATTTCTGATATAAATTTTAAATCAAATTTAAGTTATAAAATTCAAGTTTTTCCCAAAAGATAAATTTAAATTTTTTTGATTTTTTTTTATATAGGTAAACAATGTTTTTGTATTGTGTACCTATTTTACAAACATTGCGCTAGATATCTCTTCTTAATTTGTTTAAATTAAATACAAATTCAAATTACACACGTAATATACGCGCATGTGTAATCGATTTACGTTTATAATGAACGATCATGCGCCGCTAATCAAAATATTTTTTCTTACTTCCGATCAAATTTAAATTATTGATACATACATAAAAATACAATTGAAAAACAATTCTAATAAAAATTAATTTTTTTTTTTACCGAACTTCAGTAATTAATGTCAGACTACACTTTTTAAATTCTCTTGAATTATTTTCTTATGTTTTATTTCTAAAAATCCATATTATATCTACCATACAAATATAAGCGAGTAATGTATTGTAAAATGTATAAAGTTATTCCATCAATAGTTAACGAATGAATGAATGAATTTAGAATTTCATTCTCACATTTTATAATAATTAATATTTATGTACGATATACTCGTATGTATACTCGTATCTCGTATGAGTTTTAACTTTAACTTGTTTTTTCAATAAATTAGAAAAAAAAAGCTACTTACCTTATCTCGTATTTATTGTGCTTTTATTATTATATTTTATGCCTCTGTCTCTGTATAAGCACATATGTACACAACGATTAAAATGTTGTAATTTTTTTTTCTATTACAAATCATAATCGTCACTATTACAATCACGAGCAGTATATGATACCACAAATACTTAATATATATAAACAAATACTTAATTAAATTATAGAATAGTAGATTTTAAGATATATTTTTCATTCCCACCACCACCACAACTCAACTAGCATTAACGGAATTTTTATTATTAATTTTTTGCACATAAACTACTGAAAGCTTTCAATAAGTTTTCAGTTCCGTTAATGTATGTTTCTGTTGATCATTTATTGAATTACCTTTTTTGTGGTTTTGAAATAATTTTGATCTAAAATTTTAATAGAAAAAAAAATGTATATAAAACGTGAATCAACACACGTACATATCTGTAGTTGTATAATCGGCATTTATCGACTTTTAATTGTGACATCAAATTGTCGTAGATCATAGCGTCATAATGTAATCAAATCGAATCGAATCCCTTTATTATAGTAATGTAAAGTGGTAGACAGACGAAAGCGAATCAATTATCATTCTTTCAGTCTTCATTTGTGTGAACGATAATAATTCAAAAAATACCCTAACACACGAAACATTTTTCAAAGATCAACTCTGGCTGTCATTATCATTGCTGGCTCTATATAGCCCTAGGTGAGCTTTGCTTTAGCATCCTCCACAATTTGCCTCCAACGCGCTCTATCTTCTGCAGTCTCACGCCAATTTCTTATCTCCATTCTAGATATACCGTATTCTATATTATCAGTAATTCTGGCTGTCATATATATATTTTTAATTTTTATTTTAAATTTTAGTCTTTACTATGTTAATTTTAAATTATTATAATCTGAATATCGTGGTTTTTCGCTGAATGAAGTTGTTGAAACCTTTTTCGGACTACATTCAAGCTTTATTCGAACTTCATTTGAATTTCATTCGAACTTACTTGAATGGAAGATGGAAGTTAGAATAAAGATGTAATGAGATCATTTTAATTTTATTTGGCGTTGACAGAAAACAAATGAATGTTCATTCGCAACGAATTATCATTGATTCACTTTCGTCTGTCTACCAATTAATATACATGCCATAATAAAAATTGATTCTATATATAAAGTATAAGTGAATAAAATTTTGTAATTTTTCACATATACAATGTATGTATATAAATACCAGCTCACACGTGAATATATGTAAGTAGTAAGTAAATAATCGTATTAAATTTCATCAATATCGCATTATCGAACATTACATATATACATCTCATCTGCGTGATTATTATTATAAATAATAATATTGTAAATAAATAAATAAATAATTAACTGCAAAATTCGAGTACATATATGTACATCCTACATTATATATTATCGCATATACATGTATTTTATTAATAATAATTATATTTGTTGATTATTGTTGATAATCATGAGGTTCTTTCCCTCTGTGTATCTTATATGTTCATTAGCTGAAAATTATTCATTTATTTATTTATATTTTTTTTTTTGCATTTTTATATGCATTTATATTTGTACATTTTTTTCGAAACGAAATCTGACCTTTATACAATTTATTGTTTTTTTTTTCTTGAAATACAACTAATCGTGTTTGTATATATATATTTATACTGTTTTCACTCATTATTTAATTATTTATTTATTTTTTTTTTGTAGGAAATAATTATATGATAAAATCAGTACTTTTACTATAAACATTTACTCAGTTTATATGTAAATTGGCATATATAACAAGTGAAATTAATATGCCCATAAATGTACGATTACAAATGTATATTGTTATCAACTATATTTCAGAAAAAAAAATGTATTACAAATATTAAAAAAAAAAACAGCAAATAAAAAGGATAAAATATAAATAATAATAATAAACAAGAAAATCAGTTCCGGTAGAATTAAAAGTAAAAAAAAAAACCCCACATACAAAAAATTATATAAAAATATCACTTTCTATATGATAAACAAGCATAAAGAATATACATATTATACAGTGAGAAACAAAACAGAACTGAACTATGATTATAGTTAGAAGAATTTCGTCTGTTTTACAAACTTTGGATAGTCATGAAAATTTGTAAATTTGTTTCACTGATCCTTTTTGTAATTATGCTCATAAGATTTTAATGGAAATTAATCTCAATTTAGAAGAACAAAGTGTAATTTTAAGGAAAAATCATCGAAAATCTGTCATTTTGATATTAACAAAAAGTCAAAAGTTGAACTTTTGACAAAAGTATCAATTCTACAATGACAGGAGATAAATCTTCTTTTTATGTTTGAAAGAAAAATATAAAAAATGAATTGAATTTACACTGACACTGGAATGAAATATTCATACGTAATTATTATTGATTTCAAATAAAAAACTAAGAAATTGAATAAATTTGGCATATTTCAAAATATTTTCTCAATTTTACAAATTTAATTTCTCCATTTTATGGAATCTTTTTTGAGATAAAAATTATTAAAATTCATAAGAGATGAATGATTTGTTAATTTTTCGTTAATTTCTTGTCAATTTCATTTGCAGTTCCATATGTTTTGTTCATCACTGTATGTGAGCATATATGTATATTTTTATAAAGATATTATTTTATATATGACTAATATATTATTATTATTATTAATAAATTTGTTTACATGATTATGTCGATATCATGTCTGTCTAGATTTTTACGTATAAAAATACAATGCTATATATGTAAGTATGGAATGATAAGTGACAGTGGTGATAATTAATTAATTTCAGTTTTATATTTTGCTTATATAAATATGCATACGACGAGTATAAATATCGTACAAACATACATTTGAATACTTATTAGATGTAGTAGTTATAGATAGTAATAAAAAGACAGTAGTTAATAGAACTAACATATCTAACAAATATAATAAAATAAAATATGCAAATAAATGCATTGTATTAAACATCAGAAGCATGAATGAAAATAGGTTTTTTTTAAAAAAGAAAAAGAAAAAAAATACAAAATACAAGTGGAAATTTTTATTGTAAATTATTGAATTTAATTAAAATTTATTCATCGCGCAAATACAAACATTATAATATATGGCATACATTACGAGCATATTTATGTGTGTGTACGAATGATAAATGTACGCTATGGATGTAAATAACTTATAGATTATAGGTCATTAGCATTTAAAATCAATATTTATATAGAGTAGAGAAGCAAGTACATATATGTACATGTATAAAATGCTGTTAGTTGATTTTCTGTGTTTTTGTTATGTAAAATATTCGCATTCTAGCGAAAAAGAAAATCAACTTTTTCTCAAGTATGAAACTACACGAGTACATGTATGTGATGTGTAGAATACTACTCGTATGAGCATAGCGTAGAAGGGGAAGTAGAAAGAAAAGTGGAAAGATACTCGAATTGTTTTTTCTCTTCTTATATTCTTGTGTATACTAGGTACTGCACTAGGTACTAGTAGACGTGTACGAAGAATAGTGGACGAGTACAAGAGAAGAATTTCAGATTGAAACTAGATTCGTGTTTACATAAAAAACGATAAATATTTTGATCTAAGTATATTTTCATTTGTAAACAAACATGTCATTGAACTCTTTAGTATATCAGATATAGAAAGAGAAGACATCTTTTTCAATGAAAATACTCGCCTACACATGATGTGTAGAATACTAATGGTAATGTCGTACTAGCATAGCTTATACGCTCATCTCATACTGTAGATACTAAACTAGTCAATGACTTTCACTGCTCTAGAGTATGTGTAGAATAGAAATACGCGTGCATATTTCTGACATATGTATATATCAGAATGGCAACCAGAAATTTAATGCAATTTAGAATTATTATCATTATTATTAATTTATTATTGAAAAACGTTTAATAGTTTAATAATTATAAACGAATGAAAGATAAAAACTACTAATATATACGAATACGATCTATGATATGACGTAAAATATGAATTAATTATTTAAGAATAAAAACTTAATTAATTTGCTACTGTATAAAATGTAAACGTTTAATAATTACTAAGCGTTTATTGTAAACATAAAAAAATATAAATTTATACAAACGGAATTACTTTACTCGTACTTCTATTATGTACCGTACTTATACTATTTACAGGAATGAAATCGTGAAAGCGACAATAATTAACGCTAAATATATAATAATGATCATTACTTTCGTCACATATGCGAATATTATAATAGCTATTTCGTATACGTATGTACATTATATATCTGAAAAAATGGGATTTTCAATTTCGTGGATATTCTTCTGAACTGTAGTACTCTGTATCTTTGCCTTGAAATTAAAAAAAATTAATTGAATATTTTTAAAATAAGTAATATTACATATAAGTTTCATGAATCTGTAAATTTTTAAGAATAAGGATTTTCCCTATACGCTACGAAATCGAAATTGAAGACAATATATTTTAGATATTAAGTATGTACCTATAGACTATTTTATTAATTTAAAATTTTTTTTTAGGAATAAGGATTTTCCCTGTATACTCTATGCATTGTATATCTTCATCATTATACTTTTTATTTTTTCTGTACACACATTAATTATTGAGAATTTATAAATTGGAGAATTGATGAGAATTTTTGAATAGAATTCACATGTCGTACGTACACAATTTTTCATTTTTTTACTTTTTAATAGAAAATAAACATTTTTTAATTAGAGATTATTTTCACAATAATTACTTGTATTCTCTTTAGTATTAAGAGGTATTTTTACGTCAATGTAATTTACATTTATACTCGTATGTATTTTTTATCGATCATTGTAAATATGAAAAATGTATAATTAAAAATTATTTTTCAAATTATTTTCGCAAATATCTCATTCCACTAAAATATGAATAAAAGCAAAATAATAATTAAAAATTATTTTCATTGTTTATTAATAATTGAGCAATTTTCTTTGAGAGTGGTGCAAGTTCATTTTTTACCACGACTACAACAACAACGAAATATCCTTTACATTTTACATAAATTTTCGTTACATTAATATTCAAATATAATAAAGCCTTAAAAAATATATAAGTTTTGCAAGCTGGAATTGTAACAAGCTGGAATTTTTCTCCGCTCCGTACTTGCCTATTAGAGTGCTTGCAGAATATAATTTACACAAGAAAATAAGAAGAGAAAATACTATTCATGTTTCTTTCTATACTTCTTTTTCTACTTCTCTTTTTACATCTCAAATACTCAAGAGTTCAATGACCATGTTTGTTTACAAACGAAAATATAGGTCAAAACATTTATTGGTTTTTCTTGTTTACATACTAATCTAGTTCCATTCTATAATTCTTCCCCTACACTCGCCCACTATACTACTTTGTAGTGTAGTACATAATATAGGCAATAAAAGGAGAAGAGAAACTACTTACTATTCGCTCATCTTTCTACTTCTTTTTCTTTTCTTCTTTACTCTTTTTACCGATAAGTGTTTTGACCTACAATTTCATTTGTAAACAAACATGGTCATTTAACTCTTCAGATATTTGAGATGTAGAAGGAGAAGTAGAAAAGAATGTAGAAAGGAAAGTAGAAAATACGCGAATTGTATTTTCCCTTTTCATTTTCTTGTTTAAACTATGTACTATAGTCTGTAGTGGGCGTGTACGAAGAAGAATTTCAGATTGAAACTTGATCTGTGTAAACAAGAAAAACCAATAAAAGTTTTGACCTATACATATTTTTTATTTGTAAACAAACATGGGCATTGAACTCTTGAGAATTTGAGAAGTAAAAAGATGCGCGAATAGTAGTTTCTCTTCTTATTTGCTTTTGTGTATTTAGTACTGAAATAGTTATTGAAATTTTGTGGTGTTAGAATAGAAGAAATCAATTTTAAGTTTAAATTAGTAAAGTTTTCACCAAGAGATTATTAGCTAAAGATCGAAACGGTCTGGAGTCTTATCTTATAGCAAGCTAAGATCCATCCCATAGGATTGTAGAGCTTATAATGATGATATTGAAATTATATTATTATTCAAATATATAAAGCCTTAAAAAAATGTCTCTTCATTTTAAAATGGACTTACATTACTTTCAATGAAAATTTTTCAATTTTTTAAAAATTTTATAAAAAGAATAAGAAAAAAACATTTTTTTTTTCAATAAAATATGAATGTAACCTACCTATACTCGTACATAAATATTGTTGATTTTATTATTTTTCTTTATAGATAATTTTTAGATCACGTTTCATTTAACGTGTGTCACATCAACATATGGATTGGGTGAATATGCGAGTAAATACAAAGAGATATATGAGAAATTATATGCAGATTACGTAAATATTTTAATATGAAAATATCTTTTGACGTAATTTTTATCTTAAATATACACATAAAAAAAGTTTTTAATTGAACTTCATGTAGATCAAAAAGGACAGTTTTATTTATTTTTCAATTAATTTATGTAGGTATGCTTATTTAACGATAATATATTTTTGCATTAATATTTAATAATTAATTATATCTATAAATTAAAAATAATGTCACTAAAATTAGTAATCGATTACAGTTCTTTTTGAAAATTTGATCTTTATATACAATTTATTGAATATTTATATTCAAATAATGAATATTCATTGTATTCGTATTTTTCAAAACAATTTTTTTTTTCTCATTCTGTAGAATTTATTTAAGAATATTTTTTTCATATTTTAGAATTATTTTATCTTTCATTTCCAATATTGTATTACTATTCCGCATGTGCCTGCGGTAGTAATTTAAATTCTTCCGTATATATTTTATGTATATCTTTATGCTCGCCTATATACGAGTATTTTCTCAATCAAACTTGATCTAAATTTATGGAAAAAAAAACTGAAAAAAGTACCAAAAATTAAGGTCAATTATTTAAAAATGAATAAAATCAGCGGTGATGTCGCATGCGATTAACATTATTGTAACTTTTTTTTTAATGACTATGAAGTCAAAAAAATAATAATAATAATAACAGCATCAGCACTTATCTCTACATAAATATACTTTTATGTATACTTTCTCTCCCATTGAATTTTGGTACTTCCCCAAAACTAAACAACCGAATAAACCATATGCAATATGCATACCTATATATATATATACTCATAAATATTAGCGTTATAGAACATAAGAAAAAAATATTCATTAATATTCAAATTCAAATATGAAAATATAGTTTTCCTCTATGCATTCATGTTTCATTTTTTGTTTTTTCAAATCTTAATTACACTGCGCTGACGTACCACATTTGTCATTTTTCAATAAAGATTTTAAATGCCGGAAGTATATTTTTTATTTATTTTGAAAAGTTGTTTTTCTTTTCTTTTTATTTATTTAATTTAATCATTTTTAATCGAATCGCACACATTAATTTCTAATTCCAATGACCTAAACAATAATGATGTAAGCCGCAAATTAGAATTATACAATATGTACATATGATTCTAAAGTCCAAGTCTTATTGACGATATGGGACTTTTGAGATTATAAATCAAAGTGGATTTAAAGAACAATATTGTGGTATAGGATTACGAATTATGTGTGTGTATACTTTCATTAATAAAATCTTAGATAAATGTTTAGTTTAGTGAGTATAAAAATTTCCAAATTTCTTGTTTAGATTTAGACGAGAAATTACTTTCTCACTTCCCGTATTCTCATTTATGTAATCGATCTTAACTTCTACTTCTACTCTACTCTCAGGAGTGACTGTCTGGACTGTCTGTGTAGCTGTAGTAATCAATTTTAGATGAGTAATTGCATGATACGATTTTGAAACGAAGTGAGAAATGAGTTTAGTATGAAAGAAATGCTTAAACTGGAACTGGTAAATGATTTGACCCAATAACAATAACCCACATAAATATAATATAATGGACGCACGCTCTGATCAGTAAACTTTCGAGCAACTTTCAAGAGAGAGGGAGAGATAGACAAGAAAAAGGAGATATATTAATTATATCAAATTTGAATTACTTTTTTTTTTGAATTTTAGAAATTTCTCTCAAGAAAATATCACATCCCAGTTCTCAATCTTTATTCTTACTAATGTAGATAGTATAATTTTTTTTTCTTAAAATTTATTTTTTGCATGTTCATCATTTTAATGATTTAATACACCTTTTTTAATTGACATTTTAAATTTACGAGAACAGTATGATGAACACAAAATAATTTTATTATATGGACGCGATGACGAACAATGCAATGATATTTATAATTACAATTATTTAATAATAATTAAGTTATCGCAATGTTTGTGACAAGAAATTTATCAATATAACATATATGAGTATGTGTTTTGTCTATTACATAAAATTAGTTAATTGTTATGTTGTTACTATGTACGACGGTAATTTACTTTAAAATACAATTTAATAAAAAAAAAAAAAAAAATAATGCAAAAGGCAGCATAAAGTAATTTATTTGTATTTGTCGAGTGGTCTAATTAACAGCATGAAGTGTAGATAAAATAGCATTATACATGTTTGTAAAAAAACAAAAAGAAAAATGTTCCACAAATGACATCTTCTTCATATATAGAGACTGGGACTTTTTTTTAATAAAGAAAAGAGACTTGAATTTAATTGATACATACGTCACACGTGCAATCAATAATAATCACCCATAAAAGCACATATGTAGGTACTTGAAAATATTGATTAATGCACTCATTTATCCAGTATGCACTATATCTTCTATTTACATAACCATATCGCGTGATCAAATTAGTATCTTATACAAGATATTTTTTTTAAGTATCATAAGTAGCCATGTTTTTTTTCAGATTCTCTTCAAAATTGACATTCATGTTCAGTTTCAGTGTATTGTTTGGAAAATCACTATGGATTGATATTCAACTATACATATATTAACAATTCAACCAATCATATACTTACTTATCTTCAATTGTTTGAATCTCAATTGATTCAAGGAATAAATCATTCAGAAGCCAATACTATAAACTGAACTGAATCACCATATTATGCTCATCATGCCAACCATGACATTCGATTAATAACAAAAGACTTTCAATCTTTAAATTCAATTCTTCTTCTTCGATGGACTGAATCTTGATTGATTTGCGAAACATATCGTTTCGAAGCCATTAATAATACGCCGTTTTGATAATAAATAAGCCGTGATCCATGTCGTTTGATCTTCAACAACAAATTTCCAAACTCTTTTGATCATAAATTTCAATTTACGTTTATGTGCAGTGCAATCTATAAATTCATTTCTGTATTAATTAAATTCTACATAGTAATCAGAACATTCTTTATAATAATACAAAAATTATTTCATTATATGGATATGCAATTGAACTTTAAATTTATTCATTAAAATAATGATACTTTGTATTTGCAAATACTAAAAATAAAAGCAAAAATTAATGAATAAATAAATTCATAAAGTATAACAGAACATTATTATATTCTTTCAAAAATAATTTTATTACCAGCATATATGTATACACATAATGTAAACCGCATTCTAAACGAATCGTATATATACAAGTATGTATACATATTCTAGACACGCGACTATTATTACATCATATGAAAATGATCATAAAAAATTAATAGCAATTAAAATATACATAAACAATAATAAAATTATGTAATACTATACAATGTGGTACGTGAACGTGATACGCTAAAAACTGTAACCGCAAATTAAAATATGTAAATCAAAAAACTGTGATCTGTAATCATCGTATTTTTTTGTGTGGTGTGGTGTGCTTTTTATTTGAATAAATAAGAATTTAAATTTTAAATTTATGAAAAAAATAAAAGTAATATGAGAGTATAAATGTATGCGAATACGATTATGATGAATGACATCGAAATAGAAAATAGTATACTTCTACAAATGACTACTACTCTACTTGTTTACTAGTTACTGCCTCTTCCTGTTTCTCGTATTTCGTGTAGTGTAGTGTGTCTCGTAATTTCGTAACTTCTGTTTCTCGTAGTGAATGAATTTTTCTCATGAAAGAAAATACGAGTGCATGATATGAAAGGTATTTAAGTACTAGTACTGCTAGTGTATATCGTACTATAGTTAGATGATAACAACCTCATGGCTTCTATACTTACTATCTCCTCATATTTCTCGTATACTTCCTGTGGTGTGTAGAGTAAAGCAGAAATAAGGAGAAAATAAATTTTGTTACTACTTTCTGTCTCCTCATATTCCTTGTATACTTACTTCTTGTGGTGGGGTGTGTAGTGTAGAGTAAGAATAAGTGGAAAAAAAATGTTTCTCATGAATGAAAATGCGATTACATGGTATGCAAGGTACTATACTAGCGTAGATCGTACTTATAGTTAGATGCCATTAACGCCTTGTTGCTACGCTTCTATACCTACTATAATTACTATATTTTCCTATTTCTTCTATATTTCTTTTCTTATGGTGTGTAGTGTAGAACAAAAATAGAAAGAAAATGAATTGAACACAGAAGATGAATTCAATTAAAATATTATTGTGAAATTGATTGAAATAAAAACTGGACATATTTTTACTTTGTATAATATTCGTATTTTACGTGCATTTATTAATTTTATTATTATTGATATACTACTCGTAATAAAATCATTGTCATCATAAAATTTACCAATCAATTTATTAAGTATTTTAACTTCAAATTTAACAAAGAGAAACGTACATATACGAGTTTTATAATAAAAAAAAAAAAATATGGACAATAATAATTAAAATTAATACACGATAATATATATGAATGTACTTAAACTTTTTTTTTAAATTATTTTTAAATATTAATACGAATAATTTGAATTGTATAATTAAACAATTTTTATTATTATAAATTAGACCATCATATTATACGATCAATATGAATATTGCATGCATTTACTACATGTACTCATGTACATAAATGTTTTATGTATGAAGACTTAAAAATGTACTTACATATGCAATTTAATAAAGGTGAATCCCAATTATATAAAATGAAATAATTATTACCTTTTTTAAATTTGATATTATTTATTTGTATTTATAAATTTATTATTATTATTTATTGAATTGATTTTGTACAACAACTTTGTAGATATATACATTGTATATGTATAGTCGGATATAGGATATAAATGGGTATACATATACATAATGTATTTATTATTGTAAATTTCTATACTTAGGGCTAGGATTCAGTTATAACAAAATTTTGTAAACAACCATTTTACACTATACTGAAAGTTTATAAAAAATTGTAAAAAATTATAAATTATATGCTTTTGTATAATCATGCGGGTGCTATTGAAATTAAATTTTTAATGATTTTGATTAAAAAAAAAATACAATTTTATTTTGTTTTAAAAAATATATATATAAAAAGGATTTTTATAATTTTTGTTGTAAAAATAACATCAGAAAAGTTCAAATTTTATTTTGACACTAAAATCATATAGAAATATGATGATTTAATATACAGAAAAAAGATTCCAATTAAGGATCACAATAACCTTGAAGCTATCTGCGTATTAAAAATTTTAAAAAATTTTGTCAATCGGTGTTTGCTCTACGTGGTACTTGGTGGTACATTTGGAGGCCAAAAAATCGCAATTTCAACAACATTGACACACCCTGTAAAAATAGAAATAAAAACATTTTTCAAAAAAGTGTTGCATTTATTTAAGAACAATAAATCCTTTTAAAGTACATATTTATATTTCAAATTTCATTAAAATCAGTTGATTAACTTTGGAGATATAATGATGCAAAAGAAAACAAATTTGGTATAGTGGCTACTCTTAATACATAAATTTACTAATAATTCCCGTATTATGGTATATAGGCATATTGTGGTCTATGTGTGTATAATTTTTATAAGGAGTATAAAGAAAATAGTACAAAATGGATAAAACAAAGTAAATTGAAAAATTCCAAAAATGAAAATTAATAAATAATAATAAAAAAATAAATATCTAATCACAATACATATATATGTATATGTATAAAATTATAAAATATTACTTAAAAATGTTAAAACCAAAACGCCAAAACCTATATCTGATCCACAAATGTATGAGTGATGTGTGCACATTTTTTTTATGCTCATTTATATTGTATTGTATCACTCGTTCAATGCATGCTTGTTTATATGTATTGTACAAATTTTATTTTATTTTATTCATTTATTTTTTTGATACTTCACTTTATATTTATTTTTTTATTATGATATATTTATTTTATTCGAAAATTTTCAAATAAATTCTATTGATTTTTTAACTAAAAATCCCCCAATCCCCCAATATAAATAAATGTACAACAACAAAAATAAAAATAAATAAAACATTTTAGATTTATTTTATATATAATGAACTAACTATAGTTATACGATTATCTATACGAGTACTCAACATATGGTTGTTTTTGTATATAAACTGTAAAATGTATATTCATGCAAATAAAATGTACATAAAAAAAAAATAATTTTTAAATGCATTCAAGTACATAAATGGATGAATTTTTTTTTAAAAAAAAATTTTGTGAAATCGGCTATAAATATTAAATGTTCATCTCTTATACGTGTAGTACATTTATTATATGTAGCGATATACAATTTTTATGAATGTATTATTATATTTTTAAGGTGAAAATGTGTTTTTTTTTTATTGAATTTTTGTTCAAACTTTAAAAATAGTATATGGAGGTGTATTTGAACGATTAATATACATATGTATTTAAATTATTAAGTAATTTTTTTTTTCTTTATAGAAAAAGGAAAGAAAAAAAACTTAAAGAAAATAAAATCAAAATATAATTAAAGCACATGTACCTAATAATGTATATTTAGTTAAAGTGGTTAAAGATAGGTAATTGCGTTTGATGACGCATATTTCAAGAAAGCCTATATCGTTATTCCTTTTACTATATGTAGAGAAAACATATTCAAATTTACTATATCATGAAGTCCCTCGCAGAAACATAGGTTTCGCAGAAACAAATTAAAAATAAGGCGAAAAACATTGTAGATTAATGGGAAGAATTCATAGAAAACCTATGTTTCTGCGAAAGACTTCAAATTATGTATATTTATAATTTTTTCAAATTAAATTAGTTCTTCGTTATATGATTTCTATAATTTTTAACGGAAATTTAATAAACTATTTCGAATAAGATACATCAATACAAAGATCATAAAGCTATTCAGCCAATATTGGCATAGCTTCATATTCATATTCATATTCTTTGATCAATATCAATGCTACAACAAATGTACCTAGTTATGAATCTTGTCCGTCCTGACATTAGGATTTGTTGCTAGACTTTTATATTCAGTCAGCCACTAATTTCGAATTACTGATAATAATATTTTTAAAAATTGACCGGAAACTGTTTTAATTGAAAATCGAAAATTATTGTTATAAACGGAAGTTGAATAATTGCAAATCGCCCAAATCGATATTCTGAATATCATCAATCATCAAAATCTCAGATGTGAATTATTTGTTTTTACACTTTAATCATTGTGAATTATTTTCATCATTTGTTTTGTTTGCTCGCAGCTCGCAGCTCAGCTCGTGTTCCTCCTAATGACGTTCAAACAAAACTTGACGTTTCTTATTCTAAACAGTACTACTCGGACTCACAGTGTAGTCGTAGACGTGGTGGATATGAAGTAAGGAAAAAAAAGGAAGAAGAAGATAAAATAACAACTGACAACCAGTGGATCTCAATATCAAGTTTGTCGTTTTGATTTGTTGTTGTTCTGTTCAGTTGTTAAATCCTCGTTCTCGTTTTGAATGTTACAAAATATAAAACCAAAAGCCGCAAAAGTGAAAAATATCAAAAAAATCTGGATTGTTTTCTGTTTTAAAATTGAAATAACTGTAGACTAAAAGGTAATTTAATATCAAATTATGCGAATAAAGTAAACAAAATAAAATTGTACTGGAAAATTCTAGAAATAATTATTTAATTCTGATCTGATATAAAGTAAAAACTAGATTGTTTTTATGTATTCTAACCATATTAAAATTTTATTTAATTATTTTTATAGAATATTCTGGCATTTAATAAAACATCATCATAATGTCATTGTTTAACACCAGTTTAAATACCTCCAGTACATTTAATGTTGGTGGTACAACAACGACAGCATCGAATCCAATGAAAGATTTTGAAGTCACATCACCTCCAGAAGATTCAGTATCTGCATTAGAATTTAGTCCAGCAACATTACCACAAAATTATTTAGTAGCCGGTAGTTGGGATAGTAGTGTAAGTAGTAGTACGCTTAAATCTCATTTGGCATGATGATTATGGCAAAAGAAAAAGTCTATTTACATTCGAAATTTCATTCTTCTGCACTGTTATAGGTACGATGTTGGGAAGTTGAACAAAGTGGTAAAACTGTTCCAAAATCAATGAAGACAATTGGTGGACCAGTTTTAGATGTATGCTGGTCAGATGATGGTACAAAAGTATTTATGGCATCATGCGATAGACAAGTTAAATGCTGGGATTTAGGCTCTGATCAAGTTGTACAAGTTGCAGCACATGATGCACCAGTTAAAACATCCCATTGGATTAAAGGATCAAATTATACATGTTTAATGACTGGATCATGGGATAAAACTTTAAAAGTATAAAAGAATTTATTAATTGTTAGGCATTTTTTTTTCTACCATTTTACATTTTTTCTTTTTTTTTTTCAGTTTTGGGATACACGTTCACCGAATCCAATGATGACAATAAATTTACCAGAACGTTGTTATTGTGCTGATGTCGATTATCCAATGGCTGTTGTTGGTATAGCTGGTAGAGGTCTAATCGTTTATTCATTAGAAAATAAACCGACTGAATTTAAAACACAAGAGAGTCCATTAAAATATCAACATAGAACAATTGCAATTTGCAGAGATAAAAAGAAAACTCCAACAGGTAATAATTAACCTAACAAAAGAATTACATAGAAGCCAATAAAATAGTTTAGTTTAAGAAAATTTAACTTTTCTTTTTTACATTCTTTCAAATCTTTATCGATTCAATGTAGGTTTTGCACTTGGTAGTATTGAAGGTCGAGTTGCCATCCAATATGTGAATCCGGTTACTTCAAAAGATAATTTTACTTTTAAATGTCATCGAGCAAATGGTAGTGCTGGATATCAAGATATTTATGCAGTTAATGATATTGCATTTCATCCAATACATGGTACATTGGCAACAGTCGGTTCTGATGGTACATTCAGTTTCTGGGATAAAGATGCCAGAACAAAATTAAAATCTTCGGAACCAATGGATCAGCCAATAACAAAATGCTGTTTCAATTCAAATGGACAAATATTCGCATATGCAATTGGTTACGATTGGTCAAAAGTAACTAAAAGAAATTTTTATTTTTAAATTATGGAATTTTGCATTTTTTATGTTTTCATTTTCAGGGACATGAATATTACAATCCAGCTAAAAAACCAGCAATTTTTTTACGTCCATGCTTTGAAGAACTTAAACCTCGTAATCCATAAAGCAAAAGCAATAGCATTTAATAATTATAGAATTTTTCAAATCATTTTTTTTTTTTTTGTAATTTTATTTATGTTTTCCTTTTTCTATGTCTCATAAAAATGTATGTATGATGAAAAAAATAAAAAAAACTGATGATTGAAAACTATTAAATAAAAATTCAAATTTAATTATTAAATTTTATAGTTTTTTTTTACTGAATATCCAAATGTGTATTTTAAGATTTCTATAAAAGAAATTTCTAGTTTTATTTCAATCACTTTATTTTTCACTTATTTCACAATAATAATAAAGACTATTCAACGATTTTAATTCGATTTTAAATTATTATTTTCTAATGTCCACCATGCTCATCTCCATGCCCATGACCATGACCATTACCTTTTGAGAATGCATATTCAGCACCAATTGTAACAACGAATGCAGCAAAACCATAAACGAAACCACGTAAAAAGAATTGTCTAGCACGTTGTGCATGTGTACCCCATAATTTTGGATCATAGCGCCATGCTTCATTTCTACAATAAAAAAAAAAATAAATAAATAAATAAAGTGTATAAGAATATTAAATTAAAAAAATTTATGGATAAAATATAAAAAAAATTACTTTACCTTAGCCATGGATCTCTTAAACCTTGTCGGGCTAATGCTTTTTCGACTTCCATTAATTCTGGTATTCCTTCAATTTTATATTTTGATGCATCGGGTACTTTGTATGGTTCATGATGATGACCGTGTCCACCCATTACTATTCAAATTAAATTTATTTATGTATACATATTTTCAGAATAACTAAAATAAATTTTTGAGTAGAAATTTTGTATTTTATTTCGATGTCTAGCCTAAACTGTCTATGAAAGTAATGTAAACATAAACAATGCCTTCGAACAAAGAAAATGATCAAAATCTTTTAAATAAATTGCACAACATAACATAAAATTATGTAAAATCAATAAGTAATCTTCTAAACTTTATGTTTAAAATGTGAAATATTTTACTAATTGAATTTGTTTTGAATTTATTTTAAATTTATTTCTAGACTTGATATTATGTTATATAATCTTTGATTATTTTCAATTAATGCTAGTAAAATGAATTTTTCTCAATAGATTTTAATGAAATAAGAAAGTATATTTTAAATTTCTAATAAAAATGATAATTTAATTATAAAAAAATCTTACTTTGAAAATAGTCACTCAAAACAGGATACGATGTATAGAAATTAATATTAAGTTAAACTTGTCTTGTCCTTTTTTGACAAATTTGGTGTTTTATAAATTTTGGTTTGTAAAAAGTTCATTGATTTGCACAAAGTTTCATTTAAAGTGTAAACGCTATATATTTTTTTGTCTCATATTCTTGACTTAACAGCTGATAGTTGGTGTCAAACTTTGACATTATTTATATTGACTGTTCACTGTGTAATACTGAAAAATAACCTACAACGACAAGTTTTGTTTAAATTTTGGCTTGAATTTGATTTTTTCTATAGGAAAAATGAAAAAAAAAAATGTAAACTTTTTCGAACAAGCCAATCCAATAACCGGTCTCTTCTCTTCTATAAAATTAAGATCGGCTAAATCGATTATTTTTTTCAATTAATGGTCTCTCAAAACAAATTAACATTAATTGAACCAAATTACAATAACTGTGTGAATTTTTATTTTAAAATCTGCTGAAGAAATGAATTTTTGAGGTTAAGATTAAAATTCGTAGTTTTAATTTTTTTTAAACAAAAATGTCAGCATTGTTTCATTCATCATATCATATTTATAAATGTTCTGTACAATAAACTGCTGTTTACAAGAAATTCAGTAATTGACATCTGATATATTGATTTTGAATTGCTAAAAATAAAAACTCAATATGAAAGCTGATAGTTTTCTCTACAATTCTCATCTACAACTAAAAGGTAATTAATATAAAATTTCATCAAAATATCTAGTCAAAAAAAAAATTAACGAATTTGATTTTTAGTGCTTTTTAATTTCTTTTCTTTTTTAAAAAAAAAAAGATTCTGTAAAATATAAATTTCATACCGATAAAATATGCAATACAACAGAAGATCATTATTCATAATTTTCATTATCATTCATTTCTCTAACAACGAGTAATTTAGTAGAAACACTTATAGAAAATGATATACATATATGGACCAAATTAACGTTGCTGTTACTACTGAAGATCATGATCCAGAAATAGGACATATATCATAGTCATAGGACTTATTTACAAATGGAATTTAGTAGTACTTTGTTTCGTACATATCTACTTGTTAAGTACAGAAAAATCTAAATGTTTACTTATTTAGAATTTTTTTTGAACTGTTGTGTGTTTTAATCAGAACTAATTGGTCAACCTTATTTTGTTGGACAAAAATTGGACATATGATCAACTAATATAGGATTAAAATATGGATAACTTGTATATACTGGTTATATTTCTTTATATTCTCAAAATTGTGATATTAACTTTAGCTGTTATATAAAACAACATAAAATAATGAAAGAAAAAAAAAGAACACAACATATTTTCTTATTTCCTTTAAAATTTTTTTTAAAATAATGCTCAAGATTGTAAGAAAAAATGTTTATTCAATTATTTTTTTAAGGAAGAAGTAATAATATAAAAAAACACTAATATATTTTTTAATGATTTTTTTTAATAAATTTTATTTTATTAAAATTTTAAGACTTAACTTGTAACTTAACTGTGCTGTACTCAAATTTAATCTTATGGCTACGTACAAACACAAAAGTTAGGCGATGCTTAACTCAAATTAATAAACCATACAATGCTGAACTACAAAAATACACATTTCACATTTCAGAATGTGTATTTGTCAAATTACAAAATCATCGCTTTGCTTTCTGTTTGTGCGTAGCCTTTACATTCATTTTATCTTTTATACACAGTTTAAATTAAAAAAAAAAACAGAAAAATCATAAAATTTTTTATCAATAAATTCTTAATTCTTACTGAAAACCTTATATGTAATTAAATGGTAATATAATTTTATAAAATTCTTTATCAATAAATTGTAAAATAAAATGAAACCAAAGAAAAAAGTCTTTTAAAAATATAACTATTTGCTTCACTGTATTGTTAGGATGTGAATGATTCATACAATAATGATGAAGATGCAGATGAAGTTGATGATGATGTTGATGATCTATACGAACACAATAAATTTGATTTTTTTGTTGATTTCTTGTTTGATGTTGATGATGATTTATTATTTCTTTTATCATAAATCTCTTTTGGTGTATAGAATTTTTTAAATTGATCATAGTAATTTAATAAACTTTGAACATTTTTTACATTTTTATTTTTTGATATTGTAGAAGAAGTTGGAGTATTTGCAATAATGCTTGCCTCTCTGATTCTAGCTGAAATTTTCTCATCACGAGAAGATTTACTAGAATAACTTTTTACTGAATTAACTGAACTACTTTTTAAAGAATTATTATCATCATCACAATTGCTGTCATTATCATCATTTTTAATTTCATTCTTTCTATCTTTTTTCTTTGGTTTCAATTTAAAAAATTCTTCATCTAATAATACAATAAATTTACTATCATGACCATTAATTTCAATTTTCTTATTACTATGTATAGGTTTTAATGTTTTTTTACTATTTATTTCTTCATGTAAATCGGATTCTAATCCACAATTACGAATCATATTTGTTATTTCTAATTCTTTTGTATAATTACTATCAGGATCTTCCTTATTAAATTCATAACCAATTTTCTTTACATAATTATTTCTTAAGGCGATTTCTCGTATTTTTGCTCTACTATTTTCATCATCCTCTAATTCGATTATATCATCTCTGGTATCTTTTAATAATAAACGTTTACTATTATCTTCAAAATTACGTTCATGTTGCTTCCATATTCCGTGTGTGTCTTCGTAACCGTATATCATGTCGTAATGTGGTTGCATGTCCATCATTTCCAATTCAAAATCACCTATACGATTCATTTTGTTTGTTTGTTGGTTCTGAAATTGTAACAAAATTAACAATTTTTAATACATATCTTCATTTTCAAACTATTTGCCTCGCCTGACAATTTAAATGGTAAATATGAAGTGATTATAAGTTTCAGAGAAATTGTTCTATTTATAGATTGGTTTTTAATGACAAGACAAGGTGACAATAGACAACCCCACCACAATTAATTATCGAGAAAATGTGTACCTCTGTCCTCTAATCTTTTAAAAGTTATGACTCATACACGACTTGTTTGTATGTTGCTTCTGTGTAGCGAGATATCTATATTAATTGTTGCTGTTTTTTTGAGATAGCAGTTTTTTCTATTTATTTTTTCGATCTTTGAAAATAAATGTATAATAAAATGGGCAAAAAAATAATCTCAGATAATAAATTATGTAAATGCATCATAAAATATTCTCATTATTTATGTTAAAATGTTGAGAAAATGTCATGAGAAAATTTGATAAAAACGTAAACCACAAAACAAAAAAAATTTTTAAAAATTAGCTTATCTAAATCGTAATGCAATTAGAATTTAAGTTATAAATTTATAGTTAAGAAACAATGCGTGTGCGGTTAGATTTATGTTGTGAATTATTTTTAAAAAAAAAAACTTTTTTTTTCTCATGAAACATTTTTACTCTTCTACTTGTTGCTAATCCAACTATTATAAAATTGATAAGAAAATAATCAGAAATATTGTAAATTAGTTATTAATGTATTAGTATTATTGTATTGTAAAATATTTCATGAATTGTAAATGCGAAAATGAATTCAACTGTTGAATGCTTTCATAAATAAATATTTAAAAAAAAAAACTCTTTATATCGAAATGTACTGATAAATTACTTATTTATGTACATACGTATTTGCAATTATGTTAAAAAAATGTTATCAATAAAATATGTAAATTGAAATGTCAATGTCTGAATAATTAATTCCAATTAATATGTATGTGTTCTATCGATTGTATTCAATTTTAAGTTGATTCTTATTCGTCTGTTGATCGAAATTAACAATAGAAGACCACTGACTTGGCACTTGGTAAGATCCAATGATGTAGTAACGTTAAGGTATCATTTTATTGTGATCAAACTGTCTATACTACTTAATTTGGTGTAAAATCTTTGAAATTTTCAAGAAATATATAACTTGCGAAGGATACCTTTTATTTATGTTCATATCTACTTACAAATTTGAAAATTATAAACAATTTAGAACATAAGAATAAAGAAACAGAATGAAAGTAAAATAAAATTTTGATTTTTCATCGGTTATTTATTGTGGTGGATTGTTTTGAATTCACGGTGATTGAATTACGAGATTTTCTTATGAGATGGAATGTATTTTAAATTTTGTTCACGAATTAATGCAATAAATATCACATCGGTTTCAGTACGAAATTGTACCAACAGTAAGACTGTTTTCGGTAATTCAGATCTTTTCTAACTTTTCACTCAGCTCAAAAAATATATAATGTGTACTTAGATCAAAAATACACAAATGTTATTATGTTTTTGATCTAAGTACACATATATATATTTTTTTCAGTGTCAAAATAGTTAGATCCTGCCTGAAAAGTTAGAAAAGATTTGAATTACCGAAAACAGCCTAATTGTATATCCTGCAGAATACGAAAATAGATAACATCCTAAGCGTAACACTGATATAATTATTGTTCACATCCGCATGCATTTAATTTGATTAAAATTATATTTCACTTACATTTTTATGAATTGGTGATAAAATTTCAAGTCAGTTGGAGATTGGAGTAGTAATTGCCGTCTATCTGCAATAGGATATGTACACTTTTATATAATGTACTTTATTTAGTGAAAAAATCACTATTTGTGTAGATCTAGATTTGTAGGGTCTTCAAGATCTGCTGTCTATACCTCACACTGATGATTAACTTTATTTCCTTTCCCAAATACAAAATATTATGATTTGATGTACATATATTCTGCTCGATTAAATTCTTTTAAAATATCCAAATGAGTTGTGATAATTTTTGAAAATCACTAAAGTAAAGATGACTCGATTTTGGCCTGTATATATTTTTTTTAAACTGTATTAAGAACAGTAAATTGAATATTAATGATTTATTCCTAAAACGAAAATAAATATAAAAAAAATTTCATTATTTACTAATTTCATACTAAAATTATTTTTAATTAAATTGAAATCAAATTCAAGAAAAAATAATAATAATGCAAATTCAGTTTAAAAATTACCTAAATTAAGAAATAAATTATTTTAATGTATTTGTTAATGAACAAAAAATTTTAGCACAGTAAATGACAGTAACCAAAGACTTTGTACCGTTTGTACTTTCAATTTTAATTGGTAATTAATGCATGTGTTGAAATTATTTAAATATATAAAAAATATTTATGAAATTTTCAATTTTTTTTTTTTTTTTTTTGATTTTTATATTTTAAACTTTATTATAAATTATCGAAGCCAAAAAATTCCTTTTTTTCATGGGACAAATCAAATGAACAGCTTTGTTCAACACTTTCTCTAAACTGTAAATGCGTACATATATGTTTATGGTGTATACATTGTATTATAAAGGTATATGAAATATATATTATTCAATGGTGTATGTATATGTAATATGTATATGCATTTATTTCTTAAAAAAAAAAAACAAAATTATTTTTATTTATCTTTCGAACTGATTCGAATTTCGAACGCAAGAAAAAACACAAAAATAATGTTATAATTTAAAATTAAATAAATGTAACTTTATCTTTAATAATGTTATTTTTATTATACATAGTTAGTTTTCATTAAAAAAAAAAAAAACAAAATCTATTAAATAACACAAAATACCTTACAGTAACAAATTTCAAATATGTAAAAATAAAATGGCGATTTATAAAATTAATCACATCTAGTCCAGACAGCCAAAGCCAGAGCCAAATGCTGTCATTATTGTGTCGTTCAGTTATTCACTATTCACCTCGAGCTCGACCATGTTTTATTTTTAATTTTAAAGTAGGCTATGCTAGTATGCTATGCCCTAGTAATAATTATGTCCAATGTTCAATGTATACGTTGAATGCGTTGTGCGTTATTCTGACATTTGTTGCTTTGTATGGGTTATGTACTTATGAGCTTTACTTGTTACAATGAATACGTTTATATTCATATTACTGATAATTAATTTATAATATTTAGATCCATCTATAAAATAATTAACTTATAAATATTAAATAAAATAAATAAATAAAATTGCTTTATATTTATACACTTTTATACTTTTTTTTTTTTTATTAAAAACACACTAAACAAAGCATAACCTAATGCTAACGCAGTCAACGCACATAAAAAGTAGAAAATTGGTATATTTTCAGCGTTGAATATGTTGCATACGTTATATGCGTTACTCATTGAAACAACACATAATAAAAGTTAGTTTCTATTTAACTGTCAACACACGCAACGTACGCAGCGCAATCAACGTATACATTGGACATTCGCCATATATGTTTATCGTCGACGTCGTGCTGTGTGCTGTGTCTTGTCCTATGTGTAGTGTGTATGTATGTGTATATATCGAGGTTAAAGCTCAAAGCGGACTATAGAATTCGTGTTCGTGTAGGATTTTAGTTATTTATTTCTACACAGAAAAATTCCTTGTAGAATATCGTGGAGAAAAAGAAATACATATATGAATATGAATGATTTTATTGTGTGTAGTGATGAACGAATGAGAAGAATAAATGACAATAATACTTGACAGAACAACTGGGGTGGGTTCACGTAAGGTGATTGGTGATAGGTGATCACCGAAAAGTAATTGTTCGTGTAAGGTGATCACCAAAAAAGTGATGGAATTTGAAACGCGGCGAATTCCACAGTATATTTACAATTGTCAAACGTCAATCAAAACAAATAAAAATTTAAATTGTGAATAAGAATAAAAGAAAATTCAATAACGTTTTCGTCTATAGCATTTTTTATTTCAGATTCTGAAAATGAATCTCAAATAAAAATAATTAGGAGAAAAATGCGAGATAGCAATAATCCCTTGGAATTACCGGATGTTCAGTAAATTGCAATTATTCATGGAGAATTTCATTGTAAAAATAACACAATATACATATTTTAAATTACAAAATTATTTAAATAAATTATATACCATCAACAGCAAACACCAATTGATTGTATGTGATTATGAGTATTTTTTGGTTAGGTAGAAGAAGAATAATAGTAAAAATTAGAAAAGTGACACCTCAAATGCTATCACATCAAAGTGATAACATTTAGTGATAATTTTTGGTGATTGTCACCATACGTGAACCGAAATTTGTGGTGAATATCACCAATCACCTTACGCGAACCTACCCCTGTTTTTTATTCTGTCAAAATTATCAAACAAACCACACAGAATAACTGTTCAACTATTTATACCTTCATTCCAATCCAATGTGAACCGAAAAAAGTCTCCATTTCAATATTTTATTCCAGTGTACGATTTTCACCTTTCACCTCTCGATTCAAAATTCAATGAAAATAAAAATTTGTATATTTTTTAGATTATTAGATGATATATGATATACATATCCTATAGTATAGTATATAATTATATATACTATATACATAAGTATATATAAAATGTTCTAGATCGTGATTTAAATTTTATATTATATTATATGTATGTAATGTACATGTATAGATTGAGTTTTCAATGAGAATTTTAATGTTCCTTATAAACAGTTGTGTTTTATATTTGATTAATTTTTATAGTCATTAAAAAAATATATTTAATTTGTTCTATAATTATTATTGAAATAAATTTTGGTTTTTTCCCAATTAACTTCTAACACCACTTGTGTAAAAATTAAGAAAATACATTATTATTTTATTGATATTTATTTATTATAAAATAATTCATTTATGTCCGATTTCTTAACTTCCAATTATCTTCTTGCTAGTAACTTTAGCGGAAATCGACCAATAGCATAATAAAATTTCGAACACTTTGGAAAAAATAAATATTCAAACTTTTTAAAAACAAATTAAAAATGTACAAATTTTTATGAAGTATATATGCACTATACTGAAACTGAACTATACTTTGTAGTTTGTACTGTACTGAACTAATTTTTCTTTCAAAATTTCTGATCTATTTATAATAATCGATCTTATTATCATCTAAGCACTTTTCTAATTTCAAATGATTCATTTCAAGTGGTGTTAAATTTTTAATTGCGCATCCTAATCTTTCAATATTCAATTAACACTCTTAAGTCTTAACCCGGTAATTTTTGAATACAGTACAGTGATTGTTTAAGATAACTGTTTAATGATATTATACATTATACATCTGTGATATACATTTTGTAATATTTGGTTACTCTTACTACTTACCAGTAATAATTTTTTTACATGAAAAAATTGAACAAATGCGCTTAACTGTACAATGTTTCTATTGATTAAAATCTTAATTTTAATCTTACTAACACGTAACCAACGTAACGTAACACATACATATGTATTGTATTTCTTATCTTAAAAATTTTAATACTTTGTTTATGAGGAAATAATATTATAAATGGTTTCTAATGAAGTACTTCATGAATATTATTTTTATTAACTGATTTTCTTTAAAATTTTAATTTACTAATGAAGAATGACGTAAAATATTTTATCAATTAGTTCATTGCTTTTGTAAATTTATGAATTATGAATAACAGTACTTACACCACAAACAATTAACATATATCCAGATCCAGCCTTCATATAAATTAGGAGGCTTGCTATGGTTATGTTGATTGTTTGTTTTGTGCCTGGTTTGTGCCCAAGATAAATAAAATATAGAATAGATACATGGTATCATAAATTAACCTATGTGCCCATATCTATAACAAAACAACCTAATCACTGGACCTACCTAACTAATGCTAATACATACATTACATGTATGTGTATCTGCTATTCGCCATCATAACCATAATACATAATTACAAATTAGTATTACCATAGTAGTAAATTATTACTTATCTCAAAGTTGCAAATTTTATTTCGTCAAACTCAAATGAAAATTTGACATAAAGTTTCACTTTCTCAAGATAGAACTATAATCTACATAGTTGACATGGGAAACATGAGAAAAAATAACGAATGTTAAAACGTCACTTTTGGTTAATTATAATAACATAGATAACATACTAAACAATAAGCAATACGAATTTCACACAATGAGGTCATGGCTTATGTTACTTATGTCATGTACGCTCTCGATCGTATTGCTTATAGCTATAACCTAAATAGACGTGACGAAACGAAACGAAACGAAACGATACCTACGATAGTACTGTGGTACATAGAACTAGCCTAAATGGACGTGTTCTTACGTTCGTTCAATTTCGATAAGTTTAAATGTCAAATAGACGAAACGAGACGAAACGGATAGTGCCGTAGCGGTCGTACATTTTATCGTTTCTACTCGTTTCATACACATTTCTATTCGTTTCTACTCAATACTCATACACAATTTTATTCGTTTCGAATCGTTTCTATTTGGGGCAAATTGTCAAACTGACGAAACGAGTATTTACGTTCGTTTAATTTCTTTCGTCCCGTCACGTCTATTTAGGGTCTTGCTTATGTCGAGCTTATGTTAAACTAATTTTTAACGAATGTCGGCAATGTCAATTATAGTTTAGCTCATTGATTTGGCTGTGTTCGGCTACGACATGTGTCATAGCCTATATCACATATGTCGATTATAGTTCCTATATCACACTTGTCGAAAATAAGTCGAGGTGGTCGAGGTCAACGAATAAAATCAGCTCTTTATTCAAAAGAAGTATGCATAGATGATAATTCAAAAAACTTTTCAATTTAAACGAATGGATGCTATATAATTTAAATTTTAACCAAAATCACCAATTTTAATTAAATAAAACGGTAATTCTGCTGTTATTATAAATTTCGGTTAAAAATAATTCACAATAATTATTTTATTCATCTTATTACATATATTTGTTTGAATTCTTGAATATACTTGCTGAGATTGTACCGAACCCACAAAACCGAAAAAGTTACTTCACAAAAAAACAAACAATACAATACATTCACAATAGTTACTCAAAACAAAATTAGTTTTGTTATTTTCATAAAGAATTTTCTGTACAAATTAATTATGACAACTTTTGAAATTATTTCTTTCTTAATATATTTGAATTTTTATTGAGAGTTTAATTTATGAAATTATACAAAACATTATGTGAAAATATAAAAATTAAATTTGTTTATTTTAATCGAAACAAACGATTGTGAATTATTATTTGTTTACAATACAATACACATACAATACAATTACAATTTACATTAAATTAATATATTTTTATTTTTTTATTTATAGTTCTCTTTCTTTATAAATTTCTGTTTCTCTGCTTTCATCGAATTCCGAATTTTGTGCTGAAAAAATAATCAGGAAAAATTCAAATACATATTCCGAAAATCTTTTGTATCTTTTCTTTTTTATTGCTGAAAATGATACATTCAGCGTCATTAGAATTGCACCAGATTAGTTTTTTGTGTTCTGTGTTCATATTTATTTTTGTATTTCTTTGATATTTTTTCAAAAAGTACAAAAAAAAAATAGATTTCAGCAAAATCTTATCGTATTCATTTTGAGTAAATTTAATTCACATAACATATTTTTGTTATTGTATTTACAAAAATGTACAATCCTCTATCTACACCCAGCGCCAACATCACCAGCACCACTGTATTCACTTAAGTTCAGTTTCAGTAGCGGTGGATTGATTGGATTTGATTTTTTTTTATTTCTGATTGTGTTGTGTTTGTGAAAATGTGATGATTCTGTTATGTTATCTGTTTAGTCGCATTTCGGCGCTTGTGAGAATCAGTAAGAATTTTTCTTCATAAAGATTATAAAATTTTAGAGGTATACAGTGTTTCGTAATGAAAAAAATTTATTTATAATTTTTATTTTTTTTATTCTAGTAAGGAAAAATTTAATCTAAATATTCTTTCCCTACAGAATATATCTTGAAAATGTAAATAAAAATTTTATTTTGAAATACATATGATAAAAAATTTATTTGAGAAAAATATCTTATAAATATAGTACTACGTATAGTATATAGTGTTTATAATATGTAATCATTTCTTTATTTTTACCAATTTATAATACATATATTTTATTTAGTATTTTTATTTTTTTGTGTTTGTAAAAAAATAAAAAAAATATATGGTGAAAATGTAATAAATTTTGATACAGTAGTGTAATATAAATATTTTTCATTTTTGAATTTATGTAAATTTTTTTAGTGAAAATATAATATATACGCAGTGTGTAAGTTAAGGTAAAGTCCCATTTAATTAATCCAAAATAAACGTGTAGGTAATTTTTGATTTTTGGATTAATAATAAAAAAAAAAATACCTAATATCATATTAGGTAGCTAGTTCTAGTAGTATAAGTGTTTAGTGTAAAATAAACGAAACGAAACGAAAAAAAAAAAAAAATAACAACAATAATAATAAAAATAAAAATAAGAAAATGAAGCCACCACTGGCATCGATGCTGCTACCATTTACTGCAACAAATAAAAGTAGAACAACAACAGCATCAGCAGCAGTTGTGGCAGCAACAGTAGAAACACCATCAACATCAACAAAAATAAAAAGAATCTTATCATCAACAGAATCAACATCACAACAACAAATAACATCAATAATACAAACCACCAAAAAGAACAAACAATCATCTGCCATTATTTATACTGATATTGATGATGATGCTGATGCTGATGTTTCTTTGAATAAAAATCCCGTGTTTAATAATAATTTTATAAAAAATTGTAAAAATAATAATAATAAATTTTCATGTTATTTTACTGCAACGACAAAATGTTTAACAAAATTATTCTCAAATTTAAATAATATAAAAATTTCAAATTTTGTGATAATCTATGCAATAATATTTTTAATTTGTGTCAATTTTGAATCAATTCATGCATATACAGTGAATAATAATAATTTTAATAAAAATAATCATAATAATAATGATGATAATATCGATAATAATAATAATAAAAAGGATATCAAATTGAAATTACCATTATTATCAGAGGTAACAAGAACATTAGGAACAACAACAACAACAACATCAGAAGAATCAGCATTTGAAACAGTTTTCAATAAATTACCATTGTCGGAAAAAGAAGTGGCGGCAACTGATGATACTGCTACAATAATTGTATCAAAATCTTCAATTATTCCAAACGACGACACTTTATCATCAGTAGCATCACCGTCATTATCATTCTCATCTCATTCACCTGAAGGAAAATTACAAACATCATCATTGTTTAAAAAGTCATCATCATTACAAAATTTGCATCAAATAAATAAAAACATTAACGGCAATAATGCAGGCAATGATGATCATGACAATGATAGGAAAAGAAGTAGTAACAGTAGTAACAGTAGAAATAATAAGAAGAAGTTGAATGTTAATCGGATGATAAACAATAAAGATTGGAATAAAAATGATGCTGTTGTCTATCATAATAATGATGATATAAAAGTTAAAATAAATATACGAAAAACAGATGCCGTTACCGATGATAATAATGAAGATTATGATGATTATATCAAATATCGTCGTGACCATTACAATAATCAGCCTGATGCTGGTAAAAATCTAAACAATAATGGTAATACTGAAGATGATGATGGTTTTGATATGAACGATGATGATGATTTTTATAATATTTTACAAAACCATCGTTATTATCGTCGGGATCATCATCTACAGCAACAACGTTTTCGTCATTTATGGATCAACAATAGAAAGAAAAGACAGCTGCTAAAACAAAACGATCAAACTGGTACAAATACAGATACTTTACCATCATCATTATCGTCATCATCTTCATCACCGTCTTCTTTAAATTTTACCACAACATCTCCAGCAGCAACAGTCTCAACAATTTATAATGGATGGAAAAGGGATCATATTATGGATATTGAGCAATTGAATGATAGACGTAAGTATTCATTACAGTTCTTTTATTTATTTATTTTTCTTGTACTGTTCATATAATCACATTAAATATAAAAAAAAGGATAAAAGAATAGAAATGTGCTTAGTTTCACAAATTGTTGTTCATCAATTTATTTTTTTTTGTTTTATTATTTAAACATCTTTTATAAATATATGTTATTTAGATTATTTCATTTAGAAAAATATCCAATAATTTTCATGTAAGATTCTATACATAAAATATATATCTGTCTATAGATACATTTTTTTATGTATAAATAAAAAAGGATATGCGGGTCTTGTGTTTTATACATTTTATTTATATATTTATGTATGTAGCTGTTTTTATTTATCAAGAGGGTTTCATATAATCATTATCGTCGAACATACAGATATCGTAAATGTGAATACACAGATTGAAAGTTAAGATTTTTTTTTTTTTTTTTTTTGCTGTAAGGGTCAAACATGAACATTTTTATGTAACATTATAGGTTGGGGAAAAAGTATCGGGTCTTATCATCACTATATATATGTATATGTCTTTGAAAACACGCAATTTTTTAGATTCAGTCAAATCCACCAGCCCCAATATTTAAGTACATATATACATTTGAAAGATAGTTCTTCTGCAATCTGTTAAACATTATCATCGTTTTGAAAATTTGTAAGATTTCACAAAAAAATTCGATTCATGCAAAAATAATTCGTATGCAGATTATAGTACTGTACAATTGATTTCAATACTCGTCTGTCAGCAGTTGATTGTGATTGAACTGAGCTATTGGAAAAAATGTCAAAATTAATCAACGGAAAATGTGTTTGACTAAGAGATTTTAATGCATCGACCGACCGTTTAAGTAATTTTGAATTTGAAAACAAAATTCTCTCAGAGAAATGCAAAAATAAAATTGCCAAAACTTCTACGAGAATGAAACTATATTTTTACAACAAAAATTGCAAAAGGTTATAGATTTAAATGGAGTATTTTTGATTCAATAAAATTGCTTTAATATATAAAAAACAATTTGTTTCAATATTATCTATTGGAGGTGTGATACTTTTTTCCTCAATCTAATAATACATTGCGATATAATAGTACAAACATATTGTTCAATAAATTCTGTAATAAAAGGTTTTCTTTATTTGGGATATTGTATCTAAATTTTGGGATATATACATACGTATAGTATGTACTTGTAATATTGGTCCATAATGTACAAATATCGTCTTGAAAATAAAGATATACCATATAACCCCATAACTATCCGAATATTACATCTATACATATTCAAATATATAGACACCATTATTATTATATTGGTAAGAATATAATTTTTGTATAATTTTAACAATATGTGATCTTTTATTATAAGCATTTTATCTTTATATATATATGTATGTAGAAGCACTCACACATACACATATAAAACATAAATTACACTCGTATATTGATTTGCAAAATTATTTCAAATTTATTCAATTGATTTTTTTTTTTGTACTGCTGCTTGTACATACATTATGTTACAAATATTATTATGTGTATGTTAGAGTACAATGTATGATACACATATAAACACAATAAATATGCATGTACGCGTATATTACATTTATGTATCTACACGCATAATATGAGTAATAATATTCCTGTTCAAAAATAAATTGATTTAATTTGATTGATTGATCGATTGACTGATGATTTAAATTTATGGTAGTAAAAGAATTTAATTAAATATACACACACGGACACGAAATTCTCTATAAATGGTTATAAGTGATAAAATAGAAAAAAAAATATAGGTATGTATGTATGTACAATTTTCTGTACATAATCTCCTATTATTATACGCTCTAACGACGGGTATATATGTATATACGTCATGTAGAATGTACTATATAAAAAGTAGTTTTAATTGAATATGTGTTGTATTGAATTAAATTGAAAGATATCTATATAGGGAAAGCTACACGATATTATTTATACATATGTATATGTAAATATATTACACTATGTATTTAATTATGTACACAGAATGTAGTAATATAAAAGTAAGTATATTGAACTTTATATATAAAGCAATCATAAAATTAATTTAATAAGAAAATAAATTGTAAATAACAGCATGAACGAACACAGTATGTTGACAATATTGATAATTACAAGAATGCATATTCAGACATATACAAATACATACAAATTGATGAAAGAAAACAAAGGGAATCATTACATAGATATATTATTATGATCCCGTGATGTAAGTTTTAATTAAGAGTTTTGATAATTTAAAATAATCTTTTTTTCTCAAAAAATCATATTCTTCTTCTCCCCATCTTTTTATTTGCAACACCATAATATCTTAGGGGATTTTGGTCTCCTCTTCAGTCTCCTAACTAAGATTTAAATAGTTTTTCACAAGGTGACCTAACTATAACCTTCGACCACAAGGTTTAGTTTTTTCCCCTCTCGTTTGTTCTTGAATTTAGTTTCCACACTTTGCAGTTGGGATCCCACATTTTCCCTAGGGCTGTTAAGGCTGTTAATTTTTTTTCCTAAGGTTAACGGAATCAACCATCATTTGAAAGTGAAAGTAGGAATTGTATAGGAGAGTCTAAGAGTGTCAGCCCATGGTTCCCATTTAAAATCCCATTCCAAATAATCGTACTACAATTACACAACATACAATATAAAACTTAATTAATTAAATTTAAATAATCTAAAGCATTAAATGCGACTATTATGTGTTGGTTCATATAATTTTATGTCCATAAATATATAAACAGTAAATATAAAATATCTTCACACTGTAACAAACTTCAAAATGCTTCAAGATGCTTCAGGTGTCTTTCTGAGGAAAAATACTGTCAAAGTAACATGCACATATATGTATGTACGTACCCTTCGTATGGAGTACAAAAAAAAAGCCACAAGAAGTTAACTTCTTTTAAGCTAAAATATGTACATTGTACACTGTAGATGTAGACAGACAGATATACATTTATATGTATGTGTGTATCTTGCGTACATATTTATAAAGGTAATCATGATCGCTCATTTTTTCTGATCTTTAAAACAAAATACAAGAAGTTGAGTTGCAAACATTTTTTTGTTACTTTTAAGTAGATATTCGTATATTTTAGGCATGTGTACATACATATAAAAATTTTATGCATATAGTAATGTAAGAGAAAAGTTTAAAAAAAAGTTGTAAAATCCAACAATCAACCAACCAATCTACCTGTAAAAATAAATCAAAAAAGAAATTGGAAAAATACATTTAAACTACACGTGTATATATAATATCATATATGCTCGTATATAATATCTATATTTTTGTAAATGTATAAACATATGTATAAAATTACACAAATATATGTGCATATAAAATAAAGAATATGTAATATAAAAATAATGGTTATTTGGATGGCAATCATTTTCAATACTCCATCCAGTCATACAAATATGTATGATGTTTTTATTTTTCCTTATTTTTATTTTTATTTTATTTTTTATAGCTACATACACATACATATTATTATTATATTATTTTAGTACATAGATAAAGGTACATATAAACATATATGCATAAAAAACCACAAGAGAGTACATAACTCTTTTTCTTGTTTATAAGTTCAAGCTTTATTTTATTTTTTTTTTTATTTGTTATAAATGTTTTTGTTGATAAAAAAAAAGTAACAGCAGGTATCTATGTATATCTAAACTAAATATATATGTGTATAAATATAAATATGTATATGTATCTATATATAGATGTGTACATACGCAATCACATATTATATTTCCATAAAAGATAGATACATACATACATACACACATACGAGGATAGAACCTGCTGTACAACTTTGGTTTTTCTGGTTTTTTGAATTTTATTATATTATTTTTTATTTATTTATTTGTTTGTTTTGTTTTTGTTTTATTTTATTATCTTTCGTTTGCTATACTTTAACACATTCACATATACTACAGTATTTATACTCGTTTAAATATAAGTATACATATATTTAGGTTCGTATTCACCAACAAAGATTATCTTTTATCTCTGAGATAAAGTGTATTCACCAAATCCGATTATTAATTGATGCCAGATAAATTTATTTTAGACGAACTTATGCTTGTCTTGTAAATATCTTTCAAACATAACCTTTTATTAACAGAAATAGCACATCACATTACATATAATCAACACACCATATAACCTGTTTTTTATTCTGTAATATAAAAATGCAATCAAATGACATGTCCGACACTCTGAAAATGAAGTCCGAAAATAAATTTGATCTAGATTGATGAATAAGCTGAAATTATACCGGGCTAAAATATAGCCGACAGATAATCTTGGTTGATGAATACTGCCCTTATTGTTTATTATTTATATTTGTTTTATTTTTATATTATGTTTTTATTTACCAAATACATCGAAAAATATTCTTTTATATATGTATGTATATATATTACCAACATACACGCAGTTGGAATCTGAATCTGATTTACACATTTGGCAAAAGCCGGCAAAATAATCACAAAAATAAAAAAACAATATAAAAAAAATATGGAAAGACAATAAATAAAACCAGAAAATGATTATATGTAGATACATTATAGAAGATATGTATATAATATTCTTTTATAGGTAGGTACGTACAATACATAACAACAAATCTCTATACATGATATATGTAGATAACATCTTCAGTTCAATCACCTGACTGCTGAAATTACATATATGTATGTACAAAGAATTTATTCTTGTATAATTTTTACTTTATTTATGAAAAAAAAAAAAAAAATTAAAATAAATATAATAAAATGAATATAATATAATGGTAAAAATGTAATATCTGTTTGTATATAGATATAATCATTGTATATTGTATCTTAAAAGTATAGATTTTTTAACAAAAGATTGCAATTTATTTTTTCTTCTTATTTTTTTTATTAAATTAATTTGTGTACATGTATATTGTATATAACAACAAACATATAATATCAACGTTTATATCAATATATAATTAATATACACGAGAAATAAACAAAAATCTGAGATAAAATTAATAATAATAATAAAAAACAAGACAACAATCTGTACACACACATACATGTACATATTATGTATATTATTTATCTTGTCATTATAATTAATTTTTTAAAACGTCCTGATATCCTTTCATTTAATAACAATTGCAGAAAAAAAAAAAGAAAATATTCTGTTTTCTATATTTACTCACAACATAGTACATGTATAGTGGTTTTCATTTTTCAAAATTCATTTAATTTTTATAATTAGGTACTCATGTTCCATATGTATACATATTATACTTGTACCTTGTACTTTGTACACATATATGCATTTTGTATATATGTATCAAAATAATTTTTAACTCAGGTGAGTATAGAATATAATTCGTATACATTTTTATCTCCTTATGTTGTCTATACACGTTCTAAATCAGAGAAGAATTATATATGTATAACCTATCGAAAACAGCTATAGTTTCGAACGAAAAATACAAATTTCGACACCAGATGGCATTGTATTTAAGTCGATTTTGACTCTCAAATTTTAATAAGAAAATTCAATTCGAATTTAACCTAATTCGAAAATGATATAACGAGTTCTAAAATTATACCGTGTATAGCGTTGTGATACGGCCGATAGATCAATTTTCATTTTGAAGATTTGATTGATAATCTAGGTTGAATTGTAATAGGTAGCATTAAATCAATTTCGGCTCTCGAATTTTAATAGGAAAATTCCACTAGAATTTAACCACATTCGAAAGCAATAACGAGCTCTCGAATCGAATTACATGATTCAACTCCCGGTTGTATACAACTCGATCGAATGGTGTTTAGCCAGCATTACATTTTTACTGTACGTATATATGTAATGGTAAGTATTTCAATTTTAGTTTTTATTTTATTTTTATTTTTATTTTCTTTGCATTCAGAATATCAGACATTTTAAAGATTTTTATAAATTTTCTTAAATTCGCTGTATATTCATACTATCCCATTTAATTTGTTGCATTTTGCACATACTCAAATGAACTTGTATGTATGTATAGATGCAAGATATACATATGCATATAAATATGTAGTAAAATAGTAATAAGAAAAAATAATGAAAAACTAAATATGGTTACATTTATAGAGGACATAGGAAAAAAAAAAATTGTAGAGACAGATTAAAAATACTGAAGAAAAAAAAAGTTCATTCAAAAGTTCAAAATTTTTTACTTGCATCTATCACTGCACTATATATATACCCGCACTATAATAATGCATGTATAAATGTGTATGCAACTTTGTGTTTTTGTATATATATGTACGTTGTTAGTTGTTACATACAGAAGGTCGACTTTATTTATATATGCGCTTTTTCATATGATGTTGATGTGATGACTATGTAGATGTACCAAATGTATAAACATGCATTCATATGGTTGTACGTTGTTCAATATGTAGAATAGACAGACGTATACGATGCACAATATTTATGTACGTGCATACATAATATAACTATATATTTTTCTATATATGCAGATATATTATTATAAATTTTAAGTGTGGGAAAACTGGATTACTCCCCATAGTAGTTCCCATTTATTATTACATTAAATACATTTTATATTTTGACTTAGTTATAGCATAGTTTTTTATAAATTATACATTTCATATAAATGTACATATGCATGTATATAAATGTACAAACATATATGTATGCATTTATGTATCTACAACGATACACTAACATAAATATATACGAATGGATGTATATATATGGTTGTACAGTTTACACATAGTATTAAAGTAGATTATATATGCAATTTATTTGAGAAATGATTTGTAATTTATTATTATATAGAATCCGTTATAACTTTGATTATAGTCAACATTTTTTTTTAGCTTTTTTTTTTCGTAAAATTAGATTCATTCACACTTAACTGCATTCATATACGAAAAACATATATCATATATCATATCTTTTATAATACATGCATTTTCATAGAAATTTTCTAAAAATAGAAACAAATACACAATGTGTTCCAAATTTTTCAATTTCTTTTGTATAAAATATATGTATGTACCTAATACATAAATAACATAAATTACATTCACGATTTGCACACATGTATACACACATCTATATGAATATATCATATGTGAATTTCTTTTACCTTATAGTTTATAGATCATGTAATATAGAAAGGCAATTAGTTAGTGTATGGAATTGAAATTTTCTCTGTGACAAATGACTGCGCTAAAAAAAAAGCCAACAAAGTCAAAAGAAAATTTACAAAATCATTTATTTGTAAGATCAATAAATTTTGCTATACAGGTCACAACAACCTCACAATTTTGACCTTTGAATTTGAATAAAACAAAACCGAATTATGACATAAAATCCATCCATATAACAGTAAAAATGAAAATGCTCAAATGGCGGCAAGGGAACAGAAGTTACTCCAAAAGATTAAAGAGGTGAGAAATGATTAATTAGGAGCTAAGAGTTAACCTTATGAAGTTAATGTAAATAATGAAAAAAAAAATAATGGAGAACCGACTAAAATATGATAAGGTCATGAGATGGGAAGCAGTCCTAATAATATAATGAGCATATAATTATAAGCTACAATTATTAGCATTTCACACATCATGTGTAATGTGACTTTCATTAAAAAATTGACTTTCTCTTTCAGAAGAATGTGAATATTGTACATGACAAGTACGGAAAATCAACAAACCACATTTAATACTTGTTCCTCTAGTCTCTAGTCGTACTCCTCTAGCCTCTACTCGTACTCCTCTAGCCTCTATTCGTACTCCTCACTTCATACTCGTATTTTTATTCTTGAGATGAAATTCGATTTTCTCTCTTTTAGTAGAATGCAAATATTGTCCATAACAAAACATGGAAAATCAACAAATAACTTTTATTACTTGCTCTTCAGCTCTATACATATCCTAAACAGGGAAAGTCATTGAATATACACTACGCCTAGTTTGAATTTTCTTTTTGAAATTTCGAGTGATGTTTAGGAGCACACTAATCGGGAAATCTGCCACAGATCTAGACAGTTTGAGATAAATACCAAAAATAAGTACACATATTCATATGTATTTACATACATACATACATACGTATACATATATAATTAAGAGGTGTTTGTTTACAAGGTCATTTAAATAAAACTAATTTTCGAATAAATTAAAAATATTCACATATCATTCTATGTATATAGATATTCGAACTCGTACTCGTATAATTGCCAAGAAAAATAATTCAAATAAAAGATAAAATACATAATTTCAATTTACATTTATATATATGTATATGTAGATAAATGCATACATACATACATGTAATTTTCCTTTTCCTTTTTATATTTTTCAAGTATAATATTGTATAATGTAAGTATACGTGCAGATTGTATTCTAAAACGTCCGTCACTCAGTCCATTACATATATTTATTTTTAAAAATATCTTTTATAAGAAGTTCGATTAAAAAAAGAAATACACTACAAATACATACTCTTACATACATACATACATGTATGTGAAGTATATAATAAATAAACGAGAATAATCTTGAAAGAAAAAAAATGTATACATATTTAATTCTTATCGTCTTCGTTACCAAATATACAAAATGACAAGTAAACTTACATACTTATATGTACGTTCATGAATATAATGTACTTTGAGTTTTATGTATTAACTACGAGTGTATGTGCATGAAAAAATCTCATATATTTTTTTTAAAGTACAAGTAATGAACATTTTTAATTCATGCACACACACACACACACATACAAATACGTGCATCATGTACCTATCTATAGTCGTATTTTAAATTAATTTTTTTTATTCATAAATCGATCTATCTATGTACATACTGAAAGAAGTAAGTATAAGAATATTTATAATATTGAATCGAATATCTAATATATATACATACATATATGTATCTATCTATCCATATACAACAGTTATACGAGTATACTTCAACATATACAAACATTTTTCTTCATTTCTTCTTAATCGTCTCTTATAATTTTTTTTTTCCTTTTTTGAATTTTTATTTTAATTTTCTTTTACTTTTTTTTTCTATTTATTTAAAATGTTTTTACACTTAATCGAAAATTAATTCCGTGTAAATTCAATACAAAAAAAAAAAATTTTTTTTTTCATTTTTCTTTTTGTATTAACACACGTTTCATCTTGAGATATTTTAAAAAAATACCGAAGATCGAAGTATAAATATAGAAAGGAAGTTATGCATAGGTACATATATAAGATAGAAGAAAAGCAATAATAAATAAGAATAAGACAAGAAAATCCTTAAATATTGAATACATTATATCGTATATACTCGTACATACATAAGTAAAGTGTAATAAACTATAGTGCACATTATTATGCTACGTCTACGTATATACACTTTCTTACATTAACTTGTATGTTTATAAAAAATAGCAACAGCAAGAAAATGTAAAAAAGAAGAATTTAAATTGTTTCCATTTTTAAGAGAATTATTTTTTTTTTTCACTTTTTATTTTGTATTTAAAATAAAAATTGAAATTACATTCGTATAGTTTTTTTTTACTTTTTACTTTGTAGTATTTTTAAAAATGTTTGTTACTTTATTTCTCATTTTTTAATTTATTTATTTCATTTAAAAAAAAAATTGTAGTTATTTTTTTTTCTTTTTCTTAAATTTTATTTTAATTTGTTTTTATATTCGTTTATATTTATTTATTTATTTATTTTGTTGTTATTTTGCACTTTAACAATGACTGTAAACTGCGTATGCTCTATAAATCGACGATGAATAATAAACTTTAAAATTAATTCACATAAATCACATATATATATATACATATTTTTTTTTTAGATCCCAGACAAGTAATCAAGATGAGTAATGTAAATAATACCCGACCACATTAAAAATAAATAAAAGAACTAGAGAATTTTTCAATTTTGTATAATACTGTTGCTGATGCTACTGTTCTTGTTATCTTGTTCTATTATTCTTGTTGTTACTTTTTTCGTTCCATTCCATTTTAATCTTTAAATTACATACGAGATGCGAGTACATATACATATATATATGCATGTACAGGATATTATAGTGACTGGATGAAAAAGAAATAAGTGTGGTAAAGCAATAAAAATTAAAAGCACTTTTCAAGTTTTATTATTTAAAGTTTATTATCTGCTATACAAATATGCCTTATTTTTTAATAATAATCACAACAGAATATCCTATAATCTCATCATAATCATCATCATCATCATCATCACTAACACATCATTACGTATTATCTTTTACTGTAACATGTATTAGGATCGTATCGTTAAGAAAATCATCATCAGTTTAGCACCTTTCCATTTATGGATTTAAATATTCTTCTTAAAAAATATAAATGATTCCAAAATGTATATAAACTCGTACATACAACTTTGCTCGTACATTACGTTTATATCGCATATGTGTGCCTGTGTATATTTAGAATTCATAGGTAGATATAGGTAGGTATACACAGATTTCATGCATGAAAAATTCATGAATTACATATTCACATACGATAACTACTGTCCGTCTAGTAGCTGTTGTTGACCATCTTGTTGCCTCATTACAAAAATATTTACCATATGCATGTAGTACTACATTACATACCCATAAAATAATATAAATTTCATTACAGGCACGTACACTCATGTATACATTTAAGAAAATACGAGTACGTAATGGATGTAATGTAAATATAAGAATATTTGAAAGATAAATACATATAGGAAATGAATATATATTTAATGTTAAATTATAATAATAATAATCACTGCATTATTTTATAAGCAGATTTATAAAAATGTATAGTAATTGTAATGCAAAATCTGAAATTGAAAAAATAAATATGTACATAGAGGTATAAGATTATACAAGATATTATACATACATGCATGTAGCTAGAAGATTAACACGTATACACGTACAATTTGTATATATTCATATCTACCTAGCTTCTTGATAATTTCTCATACATTGTTTTAGATAAAATTTTGTAATTTGAACTTGAACATTTTTATCATCATGCAACCCAGCACAATCTAAGCCAATATTATTGACATACACACATCATTATTATTATAGAGTGATGATCAGTATGGACATAATATGGACTTAACTTCTTGTCAAATATGACAACAGATGAAATTCAATGCGATGACAAGTATCATATAGTTGGATCATGGCATTATTACCTTAACAGTATCGCATCAATATTATTTCTTTATCATATTGGAACACAGCCTCTATATGAGCATATATGGATTAAAAGGTTTACGGAATTTACATTATAATTACAAAGTACTTGTATATATAATTATTGTTGCATGCTATTCCTACATTTTAGACAGGAGCATATAAATTCGTTTTAATAAGACAGGATATACATAATGCATACAAAGAATTCACACACACTGACATATTATGAATAACAATAATGAAAAACAAATAAGATATTTAGGTACTTTAAGTGAATTTGCTTTCAAAGAAGATTTTATATTTTGCCAAAGATTTATTATTTTTAATACAAGAATTTTTCTTTCTGTATGAAGGTATTTATGTATGTACTTACCTAGATGTTATTTATGTAAATTTGTTTTGCTTTTCGAAATTGTTTTATTACTTGTATCTTGATATAGTACTGAAAAAACAAAATTTAATTTGATACTGATGAAGGAGTCTTTTGTATTATTTTTATTATTATTTTCTTTGGAATAGAAAAAAAGTAGGTATGAAAAAATCTTATACATATTTTATACTTAGTCGACTGTTTAGTCAGTTTTAATTTTAAATCATCTAAAGAAAATCTTTGGACCTTTTTTATTTTCTTGTACACCTATTTTTACTTTTTTGAAGTTTTTTCTGTACATACTTTTCCATGTAAATATTCTATGTTATACAATGTTATACAATAAAAAAAAACTTTCATTGAGGGTATTCATTTAACGTGTTAAGCGGCTCGTAAACCGAGTAAAACGTGTAATGGCGAAGTACAACGTACGCCTTGCTTGCTTTTAATAGCTTGTTTTGTTTGCTATGTGCATTGTGAGCAATCCCGTTTAAAATTGTTATTTCTAGGTTTCTAGTCAGCTGTGAAAGCAAGTACTTAAATCGAGCAAAGTAAGCAAGACCACACGTTCAATCACGTTCAATGCAGTAGACTTGACAGTTATTTTTACATGTTAAACATGCATTGAAGTCGAAAGTCGAAGTCGTAGTTGAAGTCACTGCATTGAATCAAAGACTATCAATCATTGCATAGAAGCGACATTACTAGGTTAATTTGGTTTATGAGCAGCTTACTAAATTGAATGAATACCCTCATTATATCTTTACATAATTTTTACAAGTACTACATAATGTACAAGTTATGTAAATGTACGAGGATAATAAATATCTTTACAAATTTTGTTTAAATAAACATTAAAAATTCAATTTTGAAAAATTTTTATTAAATATGTAGCTTCTTTTTATTGTATGCGTGCGTGTGTGTATATTACAGGTAACAAAATAAAGTGTACTTATGTACGAGTATGAGAGCATTTAAAAATAAAATTCAAACAAATTTTGTGTTTTAATTTAATAACATTACATAGGAATACGAGCACATTATAGACGTATACGCTTATCTTTGCATTTACTGCGACTGATGTTATTCTTCTTCTTGTTAGAAAATATTTTTTTTTTTCTATTTTTCATAAATTTATTTTTATTTAACTTTATTAGGTACCAACTTATTTATATTGAAGTTCGATGCTTTTATGCTATATACTCGTACACATATTCATTCATAATTATATACAAAATTACAAAAAAAAACATTATATATTTTGTTTATTTATTCAAAAAAAAATTTTTTTTTTGGCTCTTAAATTTTTTTTGATAGAAATTTTTGTCTGAATAATTTTTTGTAAATTTTTATATTTTTTTATTATCATTTAAACTTTACAGTATTCTATCTACAATAAATAAAAAAATCTTTTTATTCTGAATTATGTAATAAATGTTGCGGGTCATTCCATATGGATGCTATGATTTTTTCACTTGTCTTGTCTTGTCAACTTTAATATCGACATAGCTTTGGATGTATAGTGTTTCACCTTACTGAGAAGAAAAGCTTAGAAATGCTAATAAGTAGTATACTTGGTAACAATAAGTAACAGAAAGAATATTATTACAGCATTACATCATTCTATTAATGACATATTAGTCTAAGCTTTATCATGTAAAATAGTTTGTTTCTCTACCAACAACTCAATGGTTCGCAATACACGTTAAACTACAATAATAGTATAATAAAGTTATAAGATAACTTCTGTGAAAGTTATGGTTCATTTAGAGCTGTGGAAGACTTGTTAAAAAATTTGATAATTACATATCTAAGTTTCTAACTTAGAACTAGAATTTTTGCTTTCCATAACATCATTTACGAAGTCAATCATTTTTTAATCCAACATGTAACTGATTCTGATGGTTACAAATACTGGACATTGCTTCATTGAATTTTTATTTATTTCATAGTCAACCAATTACAGTAGGACAATTCATTTCTAAAGAAAAATGTAGAAACATCCTTGAAAAATGTCAACGGAAATTATATTTTGAGGTAATTGATGATAAGTTTGTCTAAAACACGAAATATAGAGAGAAAAAATATGTTGCATAATTTATGGAATGACCCGATATATATTTACATGTTACTATTTGACTTTAATCTACTATCTATATTTTATTGAAAATTAGAACAAAAAAGAATGAATAAATAAAATAAAATTCTACATATTTTGTGAATGAGTGTAATAATGTACATTATATACACGTCGTACCTACCTTATTTATCTGTAAGTTTTGTATATTACAAAAAAAAATTCAATGTAAACAAAATTATGGGATTTTTTTTTTATTTTAAATAAATTTATATTTGTTTGTCTGTCTTCTTTCTGAATGTGTGTGAAGTAAATTTTTATTTTAAAGTTTTTTATTTTTTTCATAACTTATATGGTTTTAATTTTTTATTTTCCTTTTTTTTCTTTCAAGTTTCTTTGTTTTTATTTTATTTATTTTTTATTTTTAAGTCTTTTTAAGTCAAGTCTTATATCGCAATTATAAAATTATTATTTTTTTTTTTCATCATCAGATCAGATTTTTGTTTTTCTTAAAGTTTTGGTAAACAAAAAAAAAATTTTTTTTTCAATTCTGTCGATTTTTTTAACAAAAGTAAAAAAAAAAATTATTTTTGCATATAAAAAAGTTTCCATTTAATTTTTTTCTATCTTCTTCTTCTTCTTTTTTTCATATTTTTGCGGTTTTATAAATTTTTCCAGTCGGTTATTTGTTTTTTATTTTGTTTTTGTTTTTTGGAAATGTCGATGCAAAATTAAAATATGAAAACAAAAACAAGTAAAGAAAAAAATGTAAAATACACAAAAAAAAAATAAATAAAAACTAAAAATATAAAATGGAATATATAAATTTTTAATGAAAAATAGTACGTCGAATAAATTTTAAATGAATGCTACTTACAGTCAGTGTATATGAAATGAATGAATGAATGAAAAGTTTAGCAGCCACATTTAGTTAGCGTTCAGTGTTCAGAGTACGTAATAAACTATCAACGTATCAACTATGAAATGTATGTATGTAGGTGGTATGTATGTACATTCACTGTATATAATGATCGCAATACATGCATAATATGTACGTCGATTGCAGTATAAAGTGGTATAAAGCTTATAGTACTTCTATTATAATCTATATTTGGTTTGTATGTAGAATAATGATTTTAGTTATAATTTTTCTATGATTTTCTCTCATAATGTTTGAATAAATAAAAACCGATTTTGAATAGACAACAAAAAAAAAACATTTCATCTCGATATTATATATATATCGCTAAACCAAAAAGCCCAGGTGAGGTGGGTCGTAGTGTGGGCAAATGGAAGACAGTTAATCTGACCTCTCCTTTAGAATAAATATAAAAATATAAAATAAAATCTCAATTGTATTTATAGCACAGGATTGATGTACACAATCATGTACATGTATACCTACATAACCTTTGGGAGGTATTATAAATTCTGTATTATGTGGATGGTAAGTATGTATGTATATGTATGTGTATAGGAGAGAGAATTATAAACTAAATTTAATATTCTTTTCAACATTTTCTAAATTTTTCCTACTTTTTTCCAATACAAAAAATTTTATTATTTCCTCTTATACATACTATGAAAACAGGATTTGATTTTACTTTTTAATTTTTTTCTTTTTTCAAATTTTAAAATTATTTTTTTTTTTTTTGAATTTTTTTTTTCATTATTCCATAACGTTTCTTTCAATTTTTCAAAAACGAATAAATATATGTATTTCTTCCATTTTCGTTGATTAACGCTTCCAGTTCATTTCATTAGAAAATTTATTGAAAAAAAAAAAAAAAACAAAAATTTTTCACATTAAAAGAAAAAAGGAAAATAAAAAGGAAACAACTGCATAAAAAAAATCAAATACATAGCGAGTATAGAGGTAATGTTAATGCGGATATACATCACACGTACGTAAATGTATAGAAAAATATTAAGGATATATGAAAGAATAGAAAAATAGAATAGTATTTTTGAAGTCAATCAAATTAAAAAAAAAAGAAAAAAAACAGAAGATGAACGAAATGAAAATAAAAGAAAACAGAAATAAAATCTAATAAATTAACAAGTCCATCATAATAGTGGAAGTTGAAGTAGAGTACAGAAAGTATAGTTCGAGGAACTTTGAGGAATATTAAAAAAAAAAATATGATACAATTAAGTATAAGAAATGAAATCGGAATGAATGAACGAATGAAATAAGAACAAAAAACAAAAATCCTTTAAAAAGTCAATAATTTTTGTTTATTTTCTTTGTATTATCGCCGACTTTCTATTCATTTTTATTAGTTTTAATAATATAAATTATACATAATTACATATTTACAGATGGAATATAAAGCGAAACTTATATATAAATGTATAATTTATAATTTATTGACTTCGTTCATAATAATTATTGAGAATTGAGGATGAAAAAAAAAAATAAAAAATGCAGAATATGAAGAAAAAGTATAAGGAAATTGATAGAAATTATTAAAAAATTATAAAACGTAAAAGTTATAAGAGATATCCTAGATATTGTATCCTTTGTAGATATATCGGTATGTATATTGAAACCTAGATATTGTATCCTTTGTAGATTACGTCGGTATGTATATTGAAACCTCAGAAATAGTTGGTATATATTGGAAGTACAGTGCAAGTAAGTATGTACATTTATGTATGTGCGCTGACTTTGTATTGCGAATGGACTACAACTTATCTTATCCCCTCTGATTATTGATAAAAAAAAATTTCCTTTTTTTTTTTAATGAGAATTACTTTTCGATTATGATTGGAAAAATAAAAAAAAATTAAGAGACAATTTTTTATTATCTTCATTTCTCATAGTTTTTAATGAATTTATGCTTCAGAAAATTTTTATTTTTTTATTTTATCTGTTTTTATTTTGAATTGTTTAATGGAAATGTAAATTCGTTTTCTTTCATAGTGGACAGATGGAATGAATTATGAAGTTTATAGTTATTTTAATTGCGTTAGAAATAAAATTTTGTTTTTAATTGAAAATGAGTTCAATATAAATATAAATTTATTGATTCTTAATTAGCTCAGCAGCCATTCCATTAGTTAGAATTGCCATTTTCTAACATCACTTTCCATAATTTTGCTATCTTGCGCTATTTATCTGTATTCCTTTTTCTTTCAATGTTTTATTGATTCTCGCTATTACTATTTTCGTAAATAATATTTTAGAGCATTTTCGTAAATTTATGAAAGTGTTAATGTTTCTCATTCTCACTCATACAAGCGCAATCGACCATCATTGTCATCGGTAATGTTATTGTTTTATAGAGACAACGCTTCCTATAACTCTATGTATGGACCTCACTATTTTCTACATAAATACGTACACATTTCTTCAATGGCCTTATAATGTTCTAATCAAATCTTCGTCTTGTAATTTCATTTTTGAAAAATCGATGCTTTAGTTTGATTCATTTTTTTTATAGTTTCTGCACTCATACACACACTGTCTTTCTTGCCCATTTTATATTTTGTCCACTAATTCGCCAAAGATATACTATCACAAAATTTCTTAATCAGTTTCTTTTGTACAGCTCTAATGAGCTTAACTTCGAAGTTGCAATGTTTGCCAATGGTTATAGATTTCGCTTAATAAAATGCTACTGATAGAGATAAAATTATATTACAAACATGTATTCATATATGTATATACGAGTATAGTTCAATGTTTTTTGCTGTGTATATATACGAGTATGTATATATGTATGTATCAACAAATTAGGTAATAATAGTAATAAATTAATGCATGAATACTATATTTATTCATTTGTATTTACCATAAATAAATTAAAAATTAAAAATATACATAAATAATAAATCGTAGAAATAATAATAATAATAATTGTTTATTATTGAATTACACTCATACACTCGCAAATATTACACATATATATATATTTTTTTTTTGCACATTTATAATGCAAAAAATTAAAAATTTATTGAATTTATTTTACATAAATGTACATATCGTATATAAGCTAATAGATTGAGTTTTTATTTATATACACACGAGTTATATTCAAATAATAAATGCATATTACATATTCCACACATATGTACATGTATTCCATATATACACATGCATATAAATATTAGCGTAGGATGTACAATATAAGCTCATTACAAACAAACAAAAAAAAAGAATATTAAAAAAAATTATTTTTTCAAATACAATTTATTTAGTCAACATATAAATTAAATTTTGTACACTTTTATTTTAAAAAAATATTGAAATTGCGCAATTTATTATTCATTAAAATATATGAATAATATTCGTTAATATAATATGTACATATGTGATGTATTCAAAAAAAAAAAAAAAATCGATCAAATACATTACTGAATAAATGAATGAATGAAAGAAAAATAATTTTTTTTTTAGCTTTTTCAAAGAATATTTTTTTTATATTTCTATTATAAACCACATACATTTTGTGTGAATGAATACAAAAAATATAATTTTTAAAATTGTCATTTATAATAATATTCTATGAAATTCAAATGAAATGAATAAAAATCGAAAAAGATAAATAAATGTGAAAAAATTATTTGCTCATGTAATAATTGAAAATAAACGAAAAATAAAAATAAAAATAAGAATGGAACATTATCATGTGTACTCGTCATATGTAAATTAGAAGTTGATAAATAAAAAGTAATATTTCACACATCATGTGCATGTGTAATTTTGTGTTTTTATTATTGTGAAAAAGTTAATTTTCTCTTTCAGTAAAATGCGAATATTGTAAATGATAAACACGAAAAATCAACTAAAAACTTGTCTTATTTACTCCTCTACTCGTACTCTTCATAGACGTATTTTCATTGTTGTGCTTGTGATAAAGTTGATTTTCTTATTTAGTAGAATGCGAATATTGCACATGAACAAACATGGAAAAATAACTAAAAATAACAACTTTTAATACTTGCTTCTTTACACTTTACACTCTCTTTACAGACTCAATAGTAGGCGTAATTGAATGTTTTGGTGTCTATCATGTCTATAGTGTACGCCACGATAGTACGAGTAGCATTTTCACATCATCAGTGTACTCGTATTTTCATGGTTGAGAAAAAGTTGAATTTCTCTTTTAGCAGAATGCGAATACTGTGCACAGCAAACACAGAAAATCAACAAACAATATTTTATACTTGTTTCTCTACTCTCTACATACTCTGTAGCAGTAGACGTCATTGATTTTATGCGGTACCTATTTATAGTAAGCGGTACGATAGTACAAGAAGTATTTCACAAAATAATGTGTACTCATTTTTGAATTCTCATTCTGAAATTTCGAATTTCGCCTAGGGGCATCTAATCGGTATAGATCCGCCACTGTCTGTATATTGTGTATCTTAAATAAATTATAATTTGATAAATGTATTTTCCTTAATTTAAAAAAATATCCCATATTTTTGCAAAAAAAAAAAGAAATAAAAATCTGTTTTTTCTTATTATTCATTTGTTTTTCAATTCAGTTTTATAACAAGACATTGAACTACATTTAAATGTCATTTTTATATATTTACATGCATATGCGAATATATTTATTTTCTTTGGTTTTGATTATTTTTTTGTTTTTGTTCGTTTATAAATTAATAAGATTATTCGCATATAAAGTTCTATATAGAATTAATAGACATGTGTGTACATCGAGTATCATTATATGTTTTTGTATTATCATCTAGATTCATTAGACATTTCTAATCTTATCATATTAAATATGTATATACACGCTGGTGTGTAAGAATATATTTTAATAGGTTATCATTAATAATATATAATTTTATATTAACAAAAATTCTATAGAAATTTTTTTAAAAAAAGTTTAATATTAGATCATATACTCGTATAGCCACTGGCTACATTTCAATAATAACTTCTAAATCAGACAAATAAATAAATTTATGAAAAAATACAAAATAAAATAATCGAAATATATAAAAGAAAAAATATGTATTTAAATAAATAAATAAATATTCATTGTTTATGAGGAATAAATTGAACTTTTTGACATTTTATATATATACATATATGCACACATAAATTTCAATCACATAAATAATATATATTAAATGATTGTATAATTATAAATTATATTCATTATTGAATTCTAACATTATTCTAACATATATTCTCTAAGAAATTATTACTGCCTTATTATGAACACTTCTTAAAACGATTTTTGCTAGAACGACGTGAGATATACGACGATACATAAACAGAAACACACACCAAAATCGATGTAATGTAAAAGTTTTCAATTTGATTTAATTTAAAGCAATTGGATTATTTATGCGTTGGAAACTGTTGCACAACAAATTAGCCAATAGATTAACAAAACAAAACAAAATTATAAAATTGACATTTCTGTTTTTAAAATCGATATAACTAACTCCGACCCGACCCGACCGCATTCAGCTGAAATCGATTTAATCGCAGTCATGAACACTGCTGAATAATTTTGAATTATATCGATTGTTGTTAAAGCGATATAAATTTTGTTCATAAACGGACTAATAGAGAGATACTCAGCTCTCTATACAAGAAAATTGCAAAGATAAGGACTCATTTACAAACCAGCGTAGATTTCGTGTGATTTTGTGCATTTTTCATACCTCCTTCATTTTCGCACAAGAAATTCTATAGCGCCATTCTTTTTCCGGCCAGCATGGATTTCATTAGAGTCAGAGTGAGGTTAGATATATTTCTAATCTGACGCTGGCAATGGAGAAATTATAATGAAGGTTTTGAAATCAGTGTGCAAATTCTCAGTGTTTCCTATATATAATAAGATACGGTAATCTACTCTGAATTGTAAATACCGTTTACTCTGGCGTGAAATCTACATTGGATTGTAAATGAGGCATAATATATTCGAATTTAAGTATACATATGTACCCGTATATGAATGTTATTTATTTTTATTATAAAATGAAAAGCTAAATATGTTTTTCTTTTATTTTCTGTTAAATTTCTTTTGCATTTAAATGTACATAATATTTTGAAAAGTATGCAAAAATAAACACACAATAAAAACATTTATGATATTACACACAAAATAATTTTTTAAATACCTATGCAATATACAAACATAGACATTATGAGTACTCTTTCCCGAATGAATATTTGAACACATACAGAATGTTAATATTTGCATGAAAAACAAATTCTTTTTGTTATTTTTCTTCTTCTTTCAATTTGTATTCAAATGTGTTTTTGTTCTTGTTTATTTTAAACTTATGAAAATATTTTCCTAAAAAATTATTCAAATACCTTTTTGTACATCATGTGTATATGCACACATTCATCGAAAGAAAATATCATATTAATTTTAATACTATTCTACTACCGTATTAAAAAAATATAATAATTTATACATATATATGTACAATTCATGCATTGAGATACAATATTAAATATATATCTTCTATATATAGCAAGTAGGTACACAATACATTTTATGTATGCGAATAATATAAAAATATTCAGCTGGGTACATATTGTACATACCTTCTTTAAAATTTATTATCCTTGTTTGATTTCATGATTTCATTACAACATTTCATCAAAAAAAAAATAAAATAATAATAAATAAAAATATCTGTCTAGGAGGAATATATAATATTATTATACGTATACATACGAAAATTATTCCGAATCTGTATTTATATATACCTACACAGTATACCTACACATGTATGTAATTTATTATCCTATGATACAAATTATATGTGAAAAATTCATTTTTATATATATAATAAGATCCAATATTCCTTGTACATATGATATACACATGCATTAGATTTATACTTTACATAAATGTTCTCACGTATACGTATATGTATGTGTATGTAATTGGAGTATAAATTTTATGATGTACCATATTATTTGCACATTATACATTTTTATTACGTATTTTTATTCTCATTATCAAGGATAATATTGTATATGTATGTGTACTATATATACGCTTGTATTACATATACAAAGTATGGAATAGTAAATTGCATTCAGTTTCATTTTTATTATATATATATATTATTTTTCATTCATTCATTCGCGTTCATTCATTTAATGATATACATATATGTATACTCATAAGGTATACATATATACAAGTATACTTATATGTATGTGAAAATATAATAAAATGAAAATTTGTATATATAACACAGTAATACTATATTTATGATATGTTATTATGAACAAGGCAAAGGTAAAGGTAAAGGCAAAGGTAAAGACAAAGTAAAGGTAACTAAACTATATAACATACAATATGCTGTACAATATGTATATTGGAATGCATATAACTATACAAACTATACCATACGTGTAGTACAATTAAAAATATTCATACAGTGATGAACAAAATATTTGAAACATAATAGAATTAAACTGTGAAAGTTTATTAGTCGAATGTCGAATGAACATTTTATTACAAACTTTGGAAAATCATGATAATTTAATATTTGTTATTTTATCTTCATAGCTCCCATTTACGTAATTATATGCTCAACATTTTAATGTAATGTATGTCCATATGCTATAAAAATATTGTTAACTATTCATTTTGATTAACAGAAATTTGACATCTGAATTGAATTTACTGACACTTAAAATCAAAAAATATTTACGTAATTTAGGTAATTTATTAATGATTTTCAAACAATTAACTGAAAGTTGAAATGAAAATGTTGATATTGCATGAAATATATTAACACCATTTTGCAAATTTATTTTCACCATTTTGGAATATTATTGTTTAGATAAATGCTTGTAATTTTTTATGTGAAATACACACAAGAGATTTATTAAGTTTTCTTTTAATTTTTCGATATTTTTGTTTTGTTTAGAAAGCAATTCAGATGGCAATTTTATGACAGTTTCATTCAGTTGTATGTTGTATGATATGTTTTGTTCTGCACTGTATTATATACAAAGTATAATAAAATACAACATTATTATATAAAACCCTCATATAGCTATGTAAAAAAATTTATAGGAGTATGTATTCGTATAGAATACACGCGAATAGTGGTACATATAATATAAATTTATATTATTAATAGTCGTCTCACAATGAATTGTTTTATAATAGAGGTTTCAGTCATACAGTTAGTTTTTATGTCTGTCAATAACATGCATATTATTTATAATAAAATACTTATACGATGTACATAATAGAAATACATAAATACAAAAATTTTATATATTTATGTATAGTAGAAGATATGTTATACAAAAATATCCTTTTTACTCTTTAATGTTTTCACTTTTAAATGTGTGACTGTATATGTATAAGCAGTATTTGCATTTATTTGAATATACTTGTAAACATGTGCATATATAAGAAAATTTTTATATACATAGGTAGAAGGAGTATATGTGTGGGACGGGACTTAATGTACGTATAAGTACATACTATATAATGTACATTTTTTATCGCTGTTATATACATTCATTCATTCATATATTATGATGAGAAAGGAAGCTTATCTTATAATCATATTATTTGAAATGTTCTTCAATTTTTAATATATTATTGTGTTTGTGTACTCGTTCGTACATACATACTTACATATATATGTACTTGTATACACGTAAACGTATAATGTATGAACATATAATGTACGTATACATCGACACATATTATATGTATTACACCTTTACGTTTTATATGAAAATGCTTTTAATGTCTACAATGTTTTTAATGTACATGATAAACAATATTCAATACAGTGTTCAGTGTATTACCGTGTGTTACCTATATGAGACATATATGTATTTTCTTTTATAGATTTTGATAGATTTATATTTGTACGTATATGTATGTACATTATATACCTTTACTATCTGTATCTTTACACATTACAATTTATTATAAGCGTACATATATGTATTTACATGCTTACTTACGTAAATATTTATACACATACTTATACTCATCATATTATAATATTTTATATGTAATTTTAAGTAGGTACACAAAATTTTAATATTATTTTTTATGTACTACAACATACATTATATTATATTTTTTAAATACATACATAATATTAAAAAGTCATAACATAGCTACGTACATATATATATAAAGATGAATTGTTGTAAAAAATTTCGTACATAATATACATATATCCATTTTCGATATTATACATACAATGCATACTTTTATATTTTATATCTAAACGAGTATATATATACAAATATGTACATGAAATTATATATATAATATTTTATATGCATACAGTATAAATTAGACACCTCAATATTATAACCTCATAGATTTGTATTTGTTCATGTATAAAAATCAATAATTCTTGAAAGGATTTCATGCGTGTTCCGCATAAGTATATCATATACTTATGTATTTATTTAGTATGTATACTTACATATTTACATATTCATATACATATATGTATATATACATATATATGTATATAGTATGTGTATGCATAGATAAAATATAAATGTACATTCGTATATATAAATACATGCTACATTTAATACGACATGTACTTTACATATTTTATGATATAATATTATTTAATGTGTCTGTAAAATGTAAGTACACACCTATGCATACTCCTAGTATAATAATGTACCTATAATGATACATTTTATTTTATTAAATGATGTTTAAATATTAACAAAATCAAACAGCATATATATGACACATTATAGAAAAAAAAAATGATTTATTATTTCATATAAGTATGTATGTATTTACATATAGGTACTATCACACCACATAGATAAATTTACATAAAATTTGGTACATTTAAGAATATTTATGCATCTATTTAATATTTATATATGTATATGATATATAGAGGTATACTGTATCCATCATGTAAGATATATACATATTCGTATGTAACAAGTACATTTATAAGTTTATTTTTGTCGATAAATTTCTTGGATACAAAAACCATAAATATCAGAATGATTTGCAAAAAATATAAGTTATCGAAAAATATTTATATTGTATACATTACATATATGCATTACATACCGATGATACCATATATAAAATAGATTATCACGTCGTTGCGAATATTCACTTTTTTTGATTTTCTAACATTATATTTAAATGGGTATTTAAATATTTTATTTACACATATAGTCATTTTTACACCTTAATAAAAAACCAAATTTTCATTTTTCTTCATTCCTTTTTTTTTTTTTAACATTTTCTATATTATTCATGAAGTATGTTATGTGGATATTTACAGTCGAATTCATTTGAAATTATACTTTACCGGTTATAATGACATATCGGTGGTACCGCATACATAGCTATATGATTTCGTTCATGAAGATACAACCTTATTTACAATTCTGTCCAGATTATGTGTGAGATTAGATGGTATTTAAAATTCAGTGAAGATTACATCGTATGCTACCATATAGGAACATTGGTATTGGTACACAAGCTTTCAATATATTTTTTCTTTTATCTTCAGCTTCAGATTAGAATAACAACCTAAGCTCAATCTCACTCTGATGTAATCTGGGATAGGCGAAAAAAGGATAGTACTATTTTTAAGAATGTGTAAAAAATCTATTGTGAAACGTAATCTGGACTGGATTGTAAAATAATCTTATCGTACTCTTATTTTCATTACAATGAAATATTTTTTTTCATAGAGGTTATCGTACATTTTACAAAAACATAATTTTTTAGGAGACAAATGGCATTAAATTATCTTTAGATGTCACTTATTGAAATGTCAATTAAAAAAATGTCAGTAATTCATTGAGTGCAGTTTTAAAAGAATTCTACTGTACACATACAAGTTTTTGTAACGGAAATAATTTTAAATTAAAAGAAAATTACGTAATTACATAATGTACGTGCGTATATTTAGGTTTACATTATGTACGATATAACATGTATAGTATGTGTGTACATATATAGTTTTTATTTTCATTATCAAAAGTATGCATATTAGTACATTATTATAAAAGAAAAAGAAATGAAAATGACTCCTTTGAAAAAAAAAACAAAAACGCAAAAAATCTTCATTTATAAAGAACTTGAATATGTATGTTAGACATGAAATATATAAAAAAATTTATAAAAGGAACAAAAAAGAACTTAAGTATAATTTAACTGTATTTACATTTACATAATATATACATATACCATTATCGCGTGCATATCTACGTACATATATGTGTGTGCATTTACAAAATAATATAATGAGAAAAGTGAAAATTTTTTTATAATTACACAAAGATGAAATGTTCTTCTCTTTATAATAATAAACTATTTACAACAACATAAGCAGTAAAAGAAAATTGAAAAAAAAAAAGAATATAAAATGCTTATATCGTCAAAAAGAAGGATGTTCATAAATAAAATAAAAATATAGTGAAATGAATGGAGTTATGTAGCACTAGAAGACGAAAAAAAAAACGATAAGAAAAAGAATACATTTCATTCTTTATATTCACATAAGGAGCTCAGTACAGTATACCACTATGGGCATTATGCCGCATCGCATTCATTTCATAATAATGCATACATATTTAAGAGTACATTGCAGTTGTTGCAGGCAAAGTATTTAAAATGCTCGTTAAAAGAAACTAAAAAAAAAAAAAAATAAACGAACGAATTAAAATAAAATTAAAAAAAAAACTTCCCGTCCCGTAAAAAAAAATGAGTGAAGAAATGACAAAAAAAAAATGTAATATTATTTGACTCGTCTTCTTCATTTATAATCATCATATCCCATCCATCCATCGTCATCATCATCGTCATAATTGTAATTGTCTCATATGATCATCGTCATCATCATCATATCATCATCAACACCATTCGTATATGAGTTACGACTATAATATTCTCATCTTATAAAATCCATTGTTTCAATACACAAGAAATGAAAAAGAAAAAAAGGTAAACGAATGGAATTCATCAAAATTCATCTATTTCAAATCAAATATAACAACAGGATGTACTGTTGATAATTATATGAAAACTGATAATGTGTAAGGCTGTAAAAGGCTGTAGAACGAATTGATAATGATGACGAAATGTAACTTGAAATCGAAACTTTTTTTTTTTTAACTTCCTTATTTATTTGTTTTGAAAATCATAGAAGAATTTTTTTTTATTCTACTAAAAAGGAGTTTTACAGAAATATAGAAATGTATGACTTTTGAAATATGAAAAGTTGTTACTTAAAGCAATTTTTTTATTTATTCGATGACAAAAGAGAAAAGACTGACGTCAAATTTTAAAACTTATCCTTTACAGATACGAAATTTTCAAACGATAATTTTCTTCCAATTTCTTTTTTTTTAAATTCAAATTTTTATTTGATTTGATTTATGATTGACATAGGAGTAAATACTAAACTGATTGCCATTCACTCTGTATGATTTACTATGCTTTCTTTCATACACCCTATATCCCTATATCACTGCTTATTAAGGCATGTATCATACATGTACTAAACCAAGAGTAGAGTATCTAGTAAAAGTATGGTACATACTTATGAGATAAAGTTGTTATACAAAAATATAAACGTATGTGCATATACAGATGGTAATGGTACATCTATGGTTGTTAGATGTATTTTATAAGCTCCATATAAGATTATTTCGGTTCTTCTTTTTTCATTCCTCTATCCACTTTTATTTTTTTTATTTATTTTTTCTTCATTTTGTAAACATGATGACGATTGACGATGATGACGATGATGATGATGACGATGATGAATACGGAATGCATTTTAACGCAATCATATACCATCATTATCATCATCAACATCAACATCATCAAAAATTCGCATTACAAATGGATACTCGTACAAGTACTCCACATCGTTACTCTACTACAATTACGTACATATGTATATGCTCGTATAAGAGTATTTTACATATATTTATGTACATTTTTATGTGCAATGTACATAAATAATTGTTGGAGTACAGAATGGAGTGTAAAGCTATAAAGTACAATACATATATTGACAGTGTATATATAGATGAAGATTTAGGCTCGTATTCACCAACAAATATTATCTTCTAAATGATATAAAGTGTATTCATCAACCTCGATTATACACTATTCGGATATGTACCATAAATATTGTTTGAACCTAACCTTGTTGGTAATAGCAACAGCACAGGACTCTCATATAATCATCACATTACATAACCTCTATTTCATTTTGGCGTATAAAAATGCTAACTTTTCGCAATCAACTGACATGTTCGACACTTCTGAAAATGAAGTCCGAACATAAAGTTTATCTAGGTTGATGAAAAAGCTGAAATTATACTTGGCTAAAATATAGCTGACAGATAATCTTGGTTGATGAATACGACTCTGGAGTAGATTTCCATTCCATTTATACTTATACGTATAAACGAGTATATATACATATGCGGTGCTACAAAAAATTTATAAATAAAAGACTTACAAAGAAAATAATTTTTTTTTTCATTTCATCTACTTTATGATGAAATAAATTACAAAAGAAAGAACGAAAAAAATTTTGTAAAAATAAAAAAAAAATTAACAAATGCAATATTAAAGCAATTTAAAGATGCATTTAATTTATGAGCATTGCTTACATTATAATACTCGTATGTGAATGTATGTAAATATGTATGTATATTAAAAAGTCTATATTATTTATTTAAGTTTATGTTATGTACAATGTACCTACATATTATTTATGTGATTTCATTAGATGATATATGATATTTTTATGATATCTTCTTTATTTATCTTTTAATAAATATAATAATATAAATACACATACATATTATAGTGGTGTATAACAGAAGCTTATCATTCCATCTTATTAAATACAAGAATAATTAATTTCATTTTTTTCTATACGTTACGATTTACGATGTTACATACAAATAAAATGCTTTTTATGTTTTCGTATTTTATTTTATCATGTCATTTATGTGTACATCTAATAATTTAAAGGAAAATAAATTTGTATATGAACGGATACGTGAATGCATGGTTCATTTTAGAATGCGCAAGATGTATTTTTATAAAATTTTCAAAGTCAAAGCTTTTATAATGGACAATCACAATGTAACTGGTACAGCCACTCTCATAAGTATTCGAATATGAAGCAACAGAATTAAATGAAAGCAAATAAAATATTGTTGTAGAAACGCAGAAATATGTATATAATGTAGAAATTACGTAGTTCACTTCACCGAAAAAATTATTACACCTGTAACTGTGTTTGTAGGAAGAAACATTTTATTATAGTTGAACACTTACAATTAATAAATTATTAGAAAAAAAAAACGTTAGGAATTTGTAAAAAAAGTAGATACACATACCAATTACAAAATGTAAGATTTTGTGATGAAAATCAAGAAATGATGTTTTATAAGAAAAAAATAGTAAAAAGCACTCGTCTGATGATTTATGAAAGTGACTGTATATTTTACAACAAATTTAAATGAAAATTAGAAAAAATAATTGGAAAGCAGAAAACAAAAAATAATAAGACAATAGATGAATAGATGTCATTTTATTTTATTTATTTATTTTTTAATTTTTCATGTATCCTTTTTCCATTATTTATTAACATTTAAAAAGATCCATTATTTTATTGTATGAATGGATAAATATTAGTATATATGCGTTATTGTTACATATACACGCATACAAGTATGAGTGGTATGAATATATATATCCTTTAATGTATGAACATACAATTCGAGCATTAACATTGTTATCAGATTCATCTTTAATATAAAAGACAAGAGAGAATCCTGAATGAATTAAAAAATCTATACGCTTGGATATGGTGTGGAGTGTAGATAATATGTGTATATATGCCGTTAGATGGTATGTATTTATTCCTATACATATGTGTATTATATATATGTGACATATTCTGCATCATTAAATAAATGTGATGTATTGTATCATCTAATCTAATATGCAAAGAATATTCTCGTATATACACATCTATATTACATATATTTACATATTATGCACATATTTTTATTTTTATGTACATACACATATATTTTTTTAAAAAGAGAATTGTGTATCTTCGACTATATTTTTTTCTCGTACGTTATCCTATTTTTTGTTGTTGTATTTTTCCCTTATTATTATTATTATTTTATTTTCCAATTATTTGATGCAGTATATTATAGGTACAAACAAACATAAAATACATATATTACAACAATCTATCTACATAATGTGTATGCTATATTATATCAAAGATACTATAAAATTTCATTTCATTTCATTTCATAGAAATTTTATAGTATCTTTGATTATATAATATACACACTTAACTACTATATGCATGTAAATGTTAGGACATGCAAATTACATACATACATATATGTATATATAATTATTTATGTAGAAAAGTTTTCTTGTTGTTGTTCTAGTTAATTTTTTACATTCACAAATATATTCACATATAAATATAAATACATAAAAAAGTAAAAAATGTATTTATAAAAAAGTTGTTGCGCTTTGACAAAAACAACAACAACAACAACAACAACAAAAATAAAATTTTATTTGATGATGAAAATGAAAAACGCGTTTACATCTAATTCACATGAAAAAATAAACTTTTTCATGTCAATTATTAGTACATATGTATATAGTAATAAAGATATGTGTACGAGAATATTGTAAATTACATATTGGTTTGGGCATACATATATCTATATTTTCTCTTTTTATATTTTTATTTTATAAAAATTTTTTCAAAGTGTTTTTTATTTTTCCCTTTTTTTTTTGTTAAATACATATTTGCACTTCATCAACAATATTTTTATACCAGTACTATTATACTTCGTCCATCGTACATTACATACATATGTATATATAACAACAAATTCTACTATAACTTTGACTGTACTAACACTCCTGTAACTTTGACTCTATTTGGTTGAATGGGATTGTTGTTGTAGTTGTTTTCCATCATTATAATTTTATGAGTTTACATCTGTACATATGTACATATATGTACTTACAACATGAATATATGTATATCCTAGTTATTTAAAATGTGTAATGTTTGTATGGATATACATATACTCCTCCTCATTCCCAATTACATAATTTATTTATATAATATGCCTTTATATATACATATATTTAAATAAGTAGGTATGTATGTTTGTGTATATATAGTACAAAGTATTCTTGTATCCTTAGATACAGTACTAATACGTACGTATATATATATATATATATTTTCTATTGAATATTCCAGTGAAATGGTGAAAAAAAATTTTTTTTTATTTTTATTTTATCGTTTTTAAAATAATGCTTACTATTATGATTTTTATATGCATAACGTTTATTTTGAATCCTTACTATATACTACTGCTACACTTACCTTTACCTTTACGTTAATACATTCATATGTATATACATAGAATGGTGTACAAACGTGTGTAAGAAGGTGTAAGAGGCAAGTGTATAAGTAGAAATAAAATTCAGTTTCCTTTTAAAAAATTTTTTTTCCTTGTTATTTTTATAGTGTACATTGTAAATACTAGCGTATATTCTAAGTTGTGAATAGACTACCGGTAAGTTTTAAAAAAAAAAAAATAAATTTTATTATTTGTATGTATTAAAGCAGATAGTACTCGTGTGGGGTGGATGGTAATGTATTCATGCTGTTATAAGGTGCCATCTTTATGTTGTAAATTTTATTTTTATGTACGAGAATTTTCCTAAAAAATCTCAGTTCAAAAAAAAAAAAAAATTTGAAAAACAAAATATCCTAATTTTTTACAATATTCATATATCTTTTCTTGTACACAATACTCGGATTTCTTACAATTTTCTTACAAATATAGGTACCTATGTTGAAAAGATACTTTACTATCTTAAGTGGTATGTATATTTTCCAGGAAAAACAATTTTTTTATATACGCACACATATACAGATACCTATATTTTATGTACGTTTATATATCTTTTTCTTAAGTGTAATCTGAGTATAATAGCAGGTGCATATACAAAGTGAAAATAACGAATGTGCTACGTACAGTGGCATCTAAAAATCAATGAACATGCTTATAATTTCTATGCATGATAATATCCTTCTTGTTATTTATTTTTTTCTTCTTCTTCTTCTTTTCGAATTGAGTAAATAACTTCACTGAAGCAATACAGACTTATTCCTATCACGTACAGTATCTACAGTTGTGTACTCCAAACCACAAAATTATTAGTTGAGAAACAAACCTAACTACATGATAGATCTTAGACTGATCAATGATCCATAATATATTTAGAATCATCTAACTCTAACATCTAATAATATGTATTTGAATTGTTGCCAGAAAGAAGACTTGAATCAGCTCTTTTGTAAGCTTTTTTTTTCCAGGAAGCTTTTTCAAAGCTGAGAGAACTTTGCACTTAACGAGATGATGCAATCAATAAATTTTCTCTCTTGTCCCATCAGTCTGCTAATTGAGCTATCCAATCCTCTCCAAATAAATCCGGCACCATTTCATAATTCAGTATGTAAGATTTTGAAAATGAATTATGCGTTGTTGCCAAATTGACACTCATTTTTTTATAGCTCAGTTATTATTTAATTATTTTCAATACAGAGAGAAGTTATATTAACACATTTATATCTACAATAGATTATAATCGCTAACAATTTAATTTTGTACAAAATTATCCTTAAATCATAAATATTATATTATTTTAATTCTATCCATTTATTTTTAATTTTTACTGTTCTGAATATATTTATGAATATATACATATACAGATAAACTATTTAATTTACAACAAGAGACTTTTTTGTTTTCATCTAAATACAAGAAAAAAAAATAACCTAAAACAAAACAAAAAAGTTAAAAGATGAAAAGAAATTTCCTTATTTTTGACAAAAAAAAAAAAAAAAATGTTTCCTTTATTTCTTTTTTCTTTCCTCTATGTATGTATTTTAAGTTACCTAAATAGGTGCCTTTTATACCTTTAGCATTTTATATACAGACTTCCTTTTTAGGAGATTATTATGTACACTACATACATACATATATCTATATTTTATTGTAATAAAAATAAGGAAGAAGGAAGAGGTCATATGAAATATGATATCCTTATTTAGTTAAACTCATATCTCATATTAAAATATACAAAAATATACAAATATACATGCATTTGTATATAGAAAAGAATATATATTAAGAGAAGAAAACTTTTACATTCTATATTACATAGACTCATATAAAGGATTGAGAAAATATTTTACTACATACCTATATGTACATGTATATGTATATTCATATGTCTTTTTGTGTGTATATGTTATGTATGGAAAACAATAATAATACTCGTATGTTTTAGGAATAAAAATAAAAATAAAATAAGGACAATAAATATATAATATATATTCATATATTTATTTATTATATTTTTGTATGAATACATACATACACATAATATATGTGTATATAAATTATAAATTATTTTCTTATTTTCTTTGAATTTTTGTTTTGTCTTTCATATATTTATTTTTATTTTGATTTTGAATTGTGGATGTATACAACATTACTACTCCTTCTACTTATATATAAGTAAAATAGATTTACACATTTATACGAATTGGTTTTCTGTATATCCATTTTATTACTTTTATAATGTACATTCATATATACATAGTTCAATTTTATTTTTATTTTTATTTTTTATTTTTTTGTTTTTCTTTAACAAAAGTTTCAAAAATATAATATTTTATAGTTACTATACTTTCACTATACTTTTGCTACTATTATTGCATTCATAAATCGTAACATACTCGTGTAATGTAGATCGCATATACATATTTCTTGTACATTATTCATCTCGTATTATTATAAAGTCGAAAGAGTTAAATCGAAATGTAAAATAATTTTTTTTTCTTGAAAGAGTAGATATGAGTTTGTTTTTTTTTTTCATCGTAGATTCGTATAAAAAGTTTTCTTGTTTATCAGAAAATTATAATTTGTACGAGTACTACAGGAGTATATGGTATATGTATGCATGTCATATAGATATTATATTATTTCATGTTGAGTATGGCGTTATAAAACCACAGATGGAACCGAGCAGGATGATTCCCCAGCGAAATAAGGCTCGCTTCTACATCATGCACTTGAAACCAATCCTGTAACTCTGTAAGTAGAATAAAGAGAGAAAATCTGATTGCATACCTTTCGGTAACAAGACAGCAGATAAAAGAATTTGTACACTTGCTCCGTATCAAGAGAAACTTGGTCCGAATACAACAGGAACAAAATGCAAAATTTCATTGACAGGAAATGAGATAATATTGCTAGAATTAGGTCAGGTCAGGTATACCTTTAAATACACACTGTATAGAAGCTGCAAAGATAATTCAGAAACAGAGATTTTTTTTCATTATCTCTGCAAGTGCTCAGTCTTGGTCAAAAATAGACTCAAGGCTTTCGGCAGGCCTTTCCTCTACTGTCTTGGGGATGAGGCAATTTTGGGTTTCGATTCGATAGCCTGGTTTACTATTTAAACAAGACAAAATAGCTATAGTCTAGAACCTAAACAACCACCACCTAAGGGGAAGCTCTGTGATATTAAAACGGCACACAACAGTGCTACTTGAGTCTATCAATGAAATAAATATAGACATTATACACGTACAATGTATAAATTATAAATAAATCATAAAAATTTTTTATTAGATATAGATTCAAGATATAAATGTAATTTTTCGATTATTCGATATAAATTTAATACATTTATATGTATAGATATACATATTGCTTACTCGTTACATATATCCTTGAAATTAAGTATGTATACATATTATCGTATACTTTATTATTATTGAAATGAATTCTTTTATAATTATTTATTTATTCTTTAAGGTCTTCTTTTATTCATCATCCTTATTCTTATTCTTTATTTTTATTTTCCAGATCTGTTCTGTTCTTACTCTTAAAATATGTACTCGTGTAGTATTATATAAAATTAAATAAATAAGAAAAGAATATATAAAATAAAATTATAAAATATACATCCATATCCATAGATTGTTATGTACATATACATACATACGAGGTATATACACATGAATGTGCACTTGAAAAAGATACAAATCATAATAATAATATATGAAATGATATCACTTAACATACATTATATATAGTATATTATCTATGTACATACACACTTTTACAAATATCCTCATATATATACGTATATCTGATAGTGTATTGATTTGTAATATGTAATATATATCCTGTCATATTAAATGAATAAAACAAAAGTAAAAATAATAAAATAAAATAAGGAAAAATAAAAGAAATATATAATAAGAAAATATACAGATTCTCAAGAAAAAAAATAACAAAAAATGTACGAATATATGAGAGAGTATAATGGAATGAAAACCATACAATAATGAGAGTATACATTCATATAAATATACGTATATTCGTTTCGTATGTCTGCATCATAACTAAAAGTATAAATGTACATACAAATATAATTCTAGGTTCTAGGTATCCTTGTACTTACTTTATGTATCTAATAGATTTTATAATGTGAATACATACTTGTATTAGTATACTTTTCAAATCTAGATACAAAAATTCTATGTGAATGTATATATACTTATATACATAGATGATACAGTAGTAGTATAAAAAATATATATTTATTTATCATATACACTTGACAACAATCTTATTATTGGGAACAAAAACTTTTGCTTTACTTATTATGTTCTTATTATTATTTTTGTGTTTTTCTTTTTCTGTTTTTTCTATTTTACTATTGTTTTTTTTTTTTATGTTTTTATCCTTCATCATCGGTTTTTCTTTCTTTAAAAATTCTTTATCTTATTATTATTACAATAATTTTTTGTTGTTGTGTATTTTTTCATAGTATATATGTATATAGAAAAATTTTTCAATAAACGAAAAGAAAATAATCAATTCTTTGGTCCTTATTATTTATAAAAATGATGATAGATTACAATTACATATACATATAAGTAAGGAGATATACATTTACAACTTATATGTATTTGTTATAAGTTTATTTATATACATAGTCAACGATTGTCATGTGTATTTTTATGTATGTATACATACGTATATGTAAATAGAAGTACATACATACATCCATATATGTGTAGCTGTTGAACTTTGTAGACATGTGTAATTTATTATATCAGATACAAAATATAAAAGAAAACAAAAATAAAAAAATAAAATAAATTTGACCATTATAATGGATGAATTATAAAAACCACAAGGTTCAATTTGGTGTGATTTAATTCAATAATATAAGTAATATATCGTTCATTTTGATACTTTAATAATAATACATAATAATACCTTGTATAATATTTAATGTGTATAATCACAGATGTGTATATTGGCTGTGGTATAATGTAGAAGTACTTGTGTATGTTTTCTTTTGAAAGTGGTGTAAGTAAATTTTTTATGAAAAAATGGTCAATAGAAACAATAAATGCAAACTGTTATGAGGTTTCGTTAATCTATGAAGAGTTTTCGAAAGTTCCTAATGATTCCCAAAAATTTCCAACAGTTTCCAATTGTTCATCACCGTTTTTAAATAGTTCCCAAACAGTTCCCAAACAGTTTCTAACAGTTCTCAACAGTTCCCAAACAATTTTCAAACAGTTGCTAACAGTTTTCAACAGTTCCCAAACGGTTTGCAAGTAGTTCCCTCCAGTTGCCTAAAATTTCTTCAAAATGTACATTATGTTTTCAATATAAATTTACGAAGTTAATACAAATAACATTAATATTGCTAAGACATTTTAACACATTTTAACACAAGTAGACTCCATATTATAATATGAAATGAACTTACATCACTTTCAATGAAAATGGATCATATATGGTATGTATGATTAATATAATGCTTTTTGTTCTTAAGATGTTATTGAATTTGTCTTGTTATTTATGAAAAAAAAAATTTGAATTTATTTGTAAATCTTTTTTTGTAATATAAATTTAAGTATTAAAATATCTGTGAATAAATTTTGAATTCAAATATATATATGAACTATAATTTATTGAATAAATGAGTGCAATTAATTATATAATGTACGTATTGCTTTTTTTTACATTATTTTATAAACATATTCGCTAATGCATTAAAATGTACATACATAGTATGTAATATCGCATTAATGCTCTTCATATTTTTTGCAGTCATATGCACAAATAAGTATAAATAGATATGTGATATGAAAACAGGTTAAATTCTGATAGTGAACTTGAATTTATTCAAATTTTTGTATAAGTAAATATAAGGTGCATGTATACATAATAAGCCTATATGTATTTAAACACATATTATTTAAATAAATATGTATTCGTATTCATATAATTATTATAAGATGAATGATTTAAATGATTTGTATATTCAGATAAATCATAAATTTATAGAAATATGTAGGTATGTATATACAAAGTACGGTAGAGTCTCGATCATTATATACAACTGCTCATAATTGGAATCAACCATGTCGAAATTTTAGAACAATTCAAATTATGTTTGAATTGTAAATATTTTATTCCGAATTCATGATGGCATCTTTAAGTAAAAATGCATTTAAAATTTTCAAAACTAAATAATGATGATGTGTAATGAGGCAGTTGTCATAAAATTTTTACTGCATTCACAGAATTAAACATCTAAATCTGAACTCTATTTGAAAATACGCTAATGCTTTTGTAGGAGGGTTTTCTGAAACACTTTTGATTTAAATAAGAATTGTGCATATTTATGGAGATTTTAGATTTAAATCCCATATAGAATTAAAGAAACGTCAAACTAACTGATGTTGCTTTGAAACAATTTTTTGATATTTCATTTTTAAAAAGTTACAGAATCTACTTATTTTCCATAAATGGTTGAAAATATATAGAGTGAGTAACTATTAGAAATGAAACGGTGGAAAATATTGAAATGTAAAATTACATTTTGTGGCTGAAATCACCGAGATTCTACTGTATCTGTATAGCAATGAACTTTGCGTTTTGTATGTTTTTTTTTTTTTTTCGTTTTCTAGTACATTTATATACGTATATTTTTAAGTGTTACGAATACACTATAATTTTTGTTACAAAGTGTGTACTTGCTCGTACATATTACATGCAATTATAAAGTTGAGTGCATAAAAATATAATGTGTAGATATTTTTTGTGCTATGTACCTACGATATATGTATTCAAACATTTAATGGAAAAAAAAAATACTAAGTAGTATAGGTAATACGTATGTACAATTGTAAAATGTAAAGAAAAATATTATAATTATAAATTTAATTTTTACTTTTTTTTAGTTGTTTTCTATATACTCGTAAATACTTTTGAAGTTTTTCGTGTTTATGCAGAAAATAATATGTAAATCTTTTAATCAACATTTACATATACTTGTACGATTATATGAGTATGTCTAGATGAGTTTTTGTTGTTACTACAAGAGTATTTATTATTGAACATATACAGATTTATGTACATAAATTCATCGTGTTATGTTCGTAAAAAAAGAAAAAAATAACACAGACACACGCACACCATACCAAAATGTTCAGAAGTACACGAATGTATTTTTCACTATTTGTATATAAAATCTTCGTTCATTTGAAGCAGACAAAAAAATTTATTTATTTTTAAATTTTTTTTAAAATAAATACTCATAAATTCAGAATGTATAAATTTATGTACACACTACACAGGTACAATAGATTATATATGCACTTATGTATTTATTTAATATAATAAATCGTTTGCAATGTGAAAATAAAAAGGTGTGATAATTTATTTAATTTTGAATTTTATTTTTTTTTGTATTAGGTAGTAGTTGTGTATTTATTTAAACGTATAATGTATTATGCATTTACTAGTTCGTATATTTTGTTTTATGTATATAATTTCAATGCAGGCTATTGTATTACATTGAAGGTATTCACTTAACGTAGTAAAAAGTGGCTCATAAACAAACCTAAGTAAAATACAAGTATTCATATTACGTTTCAAGTGCTGATTACAATGAACCATTTCCGTTTCGTTTCCTTCAAAGTTAAGTTTATGGAATTTGTGAATAAATGATCACATAATGAATGAGACGGAACATGGACAGTAGAAGTTAATAAAATTTCAAAAAAGAAAGACGGAACACATAACCTCTTGATCGATATACAAAGGTCTTAACCACCCACCACCTTCATCGTTTCAGTTTTTTTTTTTTCTTGATTTTTTATATAAAACGCTAATTTATAAAGTTCAAATAATTGTTTTACATTTTCCATTTTCTTTAACAAATGGAATCACATTTACCGCATACACCATCATGAATTGTCATAAAAATGACGTTCATGTACCATTGTAATCATTCTTTTTTGATGGACGGAAACGTGACGACACTGAACAGGAACGTGGAAGGCTTATTGTAATTAGCAATTTACTCAGTTTACTAGAGGAGTTTACTATACGTTAAGTGAATAACCTAACCTCATTATTTAAAATTTTATATTTACACATTATGGATTATATACACGCATACGAGTATACACAGCTATAAATAAATTTTATATTTTACAAATATAAATAAATTTTAGTACTTATGTAAATATTTAATTTTTTTTTTTAATTTTCATTTTCTTTTATACGTGCTTATACGCTTCTTATACTTAATGCCTAATCTACACCTAAACCAAATGCATACTCGTACGTAAGATATACATAAAGTATATTTGTTAACACTTATGTATGTATATATATGCATACATAAAGGTGTGTACATAACAATAATAATAATTTTTTGATTATTTTTAACACGATTTTTGTGTAGCAGTTATTGCTGCTGTTTTGATTATACATATAATAGTTCTTCTTCAATTTTTCCTTAATGTTTGTTTTAAATAGAAAGAAAAAAAACCAATTTTTTTTTATGCACACATACATATTTATACGAGTACATTTATTTGCATTTAATATTTTTTTTAGAATTCTTTCACATAAAAGTATACTGAACAACAAAATAGTTGTGTGTTTGTTTGTTTGGTATTTTTTCTGTTTTCATAGAAATTTATTTTCTCTTTTTATTTTAATGTTTTTTTTATTTATTATATTTTTTGTACAAAAGAAAAGTTCAATTAAAGGTTTTTTAAAAAATAAAGAGAGTTTTTTTTTTGAAAAAAAAAAATAAAATAAAAATAATTGCAATCACTTTGTCGATAAGTACTGCTGCTGCTGCTGCAATAGCAACTGCAATCCAATCGTTTTTACGTATTTATAAAAGAATTGCATTTTCAACAATAAAAAATCGATATCAAATCATACGAGTACCATTATAATGCACACAAATATAAATCTAATAGTGACTTTATATGCATATAAGTATATGAATACATTTTTATATATATGTATATTATACGCTCCTTATGTGCATACATACAAGCATATATTATGTGATTTTGCTGTATAAAAATACACAATAACGCGACAATTTTAAATGATCCTTTTTTTTTTTCAAAAGAAAGAATAAAAATAAAACAAGTTGAGGACTCATTTTATACATAATATCGTAATACAGTTTAATAATGATAAAAAATAAGTATTATTGAATGAATATTATAGTCGTAATAGTACAATATATAGTATATTGGAAAAAAACAATTTTTTTTTCATTCCTTTTTATATCCTTTATTCTTTCATTCTTTATTATTATTATTATTATTATTTTTACTATTATTTTTATTCTATACCAATTCATGTATAGTAGATATACATATATACTTCCCTCTATACATATACACATATTCATATACGTGTACTCATCCGTATTTATAGAAGATGCTTATAGTAAAATTTTCAATTTAATTTCTTTCATTCAAAATAAAAATAAAAAATAAATAAAAGGACTACACACACATGTAAAAATTTAGTATAGTACTGTAGTACATATGAGTACATCCTCGTAGATATTATGTATAGTCGTACTACTTATGTGTCATTATAAAATGCATTGCATATACACAGACTATGTCGTCGTTAATATTGAAATGTAATCAATGTATGATATGCGACGAGTAGTATTATAGATGCGTATAATATTCACCAAAACAGATGGCGAATCTTTGCGCATGTTTTATGTATATGAGTTTTAGTAAAATTTTTGTATTCAGATACGATTTTGATCTTAAGCTAGAAAAATTTTGATTTCAAGAAAAGTGTTAATCTTCACCCCAGTTTCTACTAGAAATCTTTACTCAAACATTATGTACGCAACACGTTTCGTTTGTTCTGCGCACATGCATTCTGAGTTGCACTGAAGAAGATTCTCAGATTATTTCTATACTCTACAGTATTATTTTTAATTTTGTGAATGACAAGAATATCTTGTCTTCTGCGCATATGAACTTAGTACATTATGCATACGCCATCTGTTTTGGTTATACCTACCTTATATAGTGTACCAGTAGTTATAAGCAATACAAAATAAAAATAAAAAAAAAATTTGAAACAACAAAAAAAAAATAGTAATTTTCAAATATAACGGTTGTTAAGTTTATAAGAGTTTAATTTACTTCCTTTTTATCAGTCATTCATTCATTCATTCAATAATATATATGTGAGTATGTATGTAATGTGCGAGTATATACGATAATACCGCATATATCACAAATGTGATATTTATGAAGAATGCATTTTTTTTTATAATTTTCCTTGGGAGTATAAATGTACAAAAAATGTTCTCGTATATACATGTGTATATGATGGAAATCATAAAAGGAAATCACAAGCTGTAGTGGTATACATACAAGAAAAATAGAAAAAAAAATTGAATGAAAAATATTATATTTTTATACATTTGCACATGAAGGTAAATTATGTACTTGTGTATGTACGTATGTAAGTGAATATTCATATAATATCAAAAATACATCTACAAATATAATGTACCTACTTACTTATGTATTGTCGTATAAGCGTATATAGTAAGTAAAAATCTTTAATATTAAAAGTTTTATCTGAAGTGTATTTATCGTTTTATAATCATTATAATTCACGTACATTTTACACAACACACAAACATAGATCTAATAAGCAATCATTTATAACTTACATATTATGTACATTTATATAAAATTTAAATGATAAATACATAGTATTTACAGCTCTGCGTGTATAAATACGTTATCCTGTAAAATAATCATAAAGATTTTTTTTTTATAAAAAAATTATTTCAATTAATTTTACTTTTTCTTCTTTGAATTTTTAATATATTAATTTTTTTATTATAAATAATTCGTATTATCCTTTTCTTTTTTCACGAACATTTATATAATTTTTTAATGGTATTTTATATTTTTTTTTGGCAAATAAGTTATGTGTTATATGGTTATATGCACCTATAACTGATGTATAATACGTGAAGAGTATAAAAATCCAGATAAAAATATAAATCAAAAAATGAAATCATTTTATTTTTCTCGAAAAGTACAGAAAGATGAAAAGAAAAAAATATTCATTTCATTTCCATCATCATCGTCATCGTACTCATCGTATACTCATCGTATCTTACTTATCGTTATCATTATCATTGTCATTGCATTTCATGATATCACGATATATTTAATGATGTCTGAAAAAAAATTTTTTTGTGACTATATCCTTATGTTTTTGTAGGTGTATTTTGTATATACTATATACCTATAGATGCAGCATAGATATATTTGTCTGCCTATATATAGAAATATGTTGGTATACTTGTGTGAAAGGATTTTTTTTTTAAATAAAGAGGGAGAAAAAATTTTTTATATCAAGTACTACACCTATATAAGGTGCTGTAGGTATACATATATGCGTCTCTATATAGCGTTATTATAATTGAACAAAAAATTTTATAAATTCATACAATAAATGAAGAGATCTATTTACACATTAATTAATCCTTTTCCTTTCTATCATTTTGAAAAAAAAAAAAGAATTATTTACTTTTTTTTCCCCAAACATTTATAAATTACATATAATATACATTACAAAATGTATTCTACGCGTGTAGTACTTGTATACATACGACTTTCTGTCAAATTTTCTGTATGACAAAAAAAAAAGTGTTTTATGTTTTATACTTCAATTGCTTCTATTTTATATTCTAGTATTTGTTTGTATTTACAAAAAATGTACATAAGGATACACTACTGCCATGTACTATACAAGAAAAATGCTGATATTGAGAATATTTATAATAGTATGATGTGTTGATGATAATAAATTTTAAGGATATGCTATACACATAAAAGGACAATAATTAATACAAATGATAAAGAACAATTACATATTTGTACGTATATTATATAATAGCTGTATGTACACCTAAATATGAATCAAACATAATAATAAAATATCTTACATTGTGAATTACAATTGTTCACAATACGATTAAATAATATTACTTACATTATTGTCGTTCTATTTCGTTGAGTGTTTTGTTTTTTTAATTGTTTAAAGAAAAAAAAAAGAAATTTTTATTTATTTTTTATTATTAAATCTGATGAAAAACTAAAAAGAAAATCATGTTCTTATAATTATTATAAAATTTCTTCGTTCATTCATTTATTTACAAAAAAAATTATATCAAAAAATCTTTTTAACGAAAAAGGAAAAGTCCCTATAAGAAGATTTATTATATATTTATTTATTTCTACTCGTACACATATACATACAAAAATTTAGTAAGGGTACTCACTTAATGTAGTAAAAGGCTCGTAAGCCAATAGTAAACCGTATGTAAATACGTGTACATTCTACTAGGTTTACTAGGTTTACGAGCATTTTACTAGATTTAAGATTTAAGTGAACACCCTCACTGTTTATATTTTCATTATTTATACATAAATTCTCGTGTTTTGTCTATCATACTATCATACTATCTGTCTTTAATTATTTATTCGTTTTTGTGGCTGTTTTGTGTTGTGTGAGTTTGTGTTTTTCTTTACAACAGAATTGATTAAAAAAAAAAAGAAAAGAAATATTGGGCCCTATTATGAGTGTCGATCGTATCGACTATCGACAAAATCAAGACGAGACGAGACGATGTAAATTTTGTATTATGTAAAATCGATCGCCTCGACAGTAAGATATTGCCATATCAAATTTTGTTTTCATTCAGTTTTACCATATGTAATTTCTATAAAAGTTGTCAAATATTTCGATATAAAAATTTATAATTCATTTTTTTTTTCAATTTTGAATAAATATTTAATTAATTTTTGTAATTTTTAATAAATATTTGATTAATTTAAATAATTTGTAGCTAAGTGAGAAAATACATGTAAAACATGTTAATTTAATAATGACGTTTTCGGATAAAAGAAGAGCATTAGGAGATGTGTTCATTTTTTTTTTTCAAAGAGCTCAAACAGCATTTTTGGTGATTTTTCTTTAATTAATTAAATTAAACTTAAATAAATTGAGCAGAATAATTAAATACACCTTATATTATATACAAAGCATACATAAAATGTCAAATCACCATAGACTACTACATGCCTGTCGATTAGTTTTAGCTGATCGACTCAATATGTCGATATTCTCGCCTCAAATCGACACTCATAATACAAAATTTTTTCGAGTCGAGGCGATAGTCGATGACGAGACGATATTATCGACACTCATAATAGGGCCCATTAATGAACGATACAAAATTCTTAAAATTGTTTACATTCGCTATTCCGTTTTTAATTCAATAGCAGCAGAGCGAAAAGCTCCTAAATAAGTATAGCGATTATAGAGGTATATACTCGTGTATAGTATTAGTACCCATATTTACCACATAATAAAGTTTGTACGCATTATATCCATATTTGAAACGGAATATTTTTGTAAAATATATATTATATAATTTATACAAAAGTTTTTATATAAGTACATACATAAGTACATATATTCAAATAAATGTATTTATTTGAAAATCTCTTTGATAAACAACAGAAGAAAATTAAATAAAGATGATGATAAAATTTTCTATGTATAAAATTATATTATACCATATACCTACTAAAATTAATCTGAAATATCTGCTTATAGATACAGAATGGAGGATTAATAAGAAAATTTTCTTACATACATCGAATAGAGCACAATATATAAAGAAAAGAAAAACATTGAAAAAATTTAAGTAACTATATTGAAATAAAGTAGTGCTGCCGTTTGAATAATTTTCATTTGCAAACTGTGATTTTATTCATTATCGCAAATTTTCATTAATGAAAAAAATTCACTCCTTCTCTTGTTGAGAAAAAGAAAGAAAAATCTATATAGTAGAGTTATTAAAGTAAATGGAATATTACTCAGTCAGGTGAATAGTCGCTTATTATTATGTCTAATCATATAATCAATTCATCTTCATTTTATATTTTCATTCCTGAGAAAAAATTCATTTTCTCTTTCAATAAAAATACAAACAAAATACATAAACAAGTCATAATTTAGTTGATCTGCATTCTCTCTCAGTGCAGCAAATATACAAAAAATACAAATCAGTAAGCCATCAGAAATGATGAATTGAAACTAATGAATTTTTCAATCAATATTTTTTTCCGAGTAAATCAGCGAATCGAAATGAATCAAAGTGGTAACGCTGATTGTAGGCGTTGAAATAAGGATGCATGAAGAAGATTTTATAATAATGTAAAATTATAAAATGGAGTAATAATTTGAATTGATTGTCAGCTTTTGTTATTTATTATTTTAATTAAATAGAAAACAAAAATAGGAAGGATGTACGTATAATTATTGTATGACAGACAATACATACTATATTTCTATCCAAATTTGTATTTACAAGGACTCAAATACATTTCACGAGTTTTTTTTTTTCAGCAGGAAAAATGCTTTTCTTCTCATAGAAAAGTATGAATGGGTTTTTGTTTTTTTTTTATTTTCAGAAGCATTTGCTCACAAATAAAGAACTTTAAGTTTTAGATGTTTCAATAATATTTCATCATTCTAAAATCTTTTTACTTTAAAACATTTAAAAAAAGTGAACAACAACAAAATAGATCACATCACATAGTACATATAGTATATAAGAGCTATATATAGAATTTCATTTCATCCTTAAATTACAACATTATCTTTATTATCCTTTTTGATATATACACAAGCACATCACACACATATTTCTTCTTCTTCTTTTTTTTTGTCCACTCTATAACGACCGATTAAGTAACCGACAAAAACCAAAAATCTATGAAATGGAAACAAAAAAAAAAGAAACAAAAAATTACATAGAAGAATTTTCTGAAAATGTTCTATAAAATTTGTTTCCATTATATGCTTGTTAAAGTAGTATCGTAGTATATATGGCGATTATGTATGTATGTACATATATATAATATGTACATTTTTGTATGTACTATACACTGTACATATGTATGTCATATGTGTGATGTATATATACTGCATGTTTCAAATTTTCGAAAAATCGAAGCATTTTATATCAGAAGGAAATTTAATTGAAAATATATTTCATTGGAAAAAAAAAATTTGCTTTTTTTTAGTGAGGCAAATTTAAAAAAAAAAAAAAAAGAACAATATGAACATGTACAAAGAGAAGGAGCAAATACTTAGCAAAAAAGAAAAAAGTAAAAAATGAAAAATGACAAATGAAAAATGTATTTTATGAGTTTTCCAGTACCAGTATTTCACTTCTTTTGTACAGCATAAGTACTGTACATACTGTACATACATATGTGGTGTGTATATCTGTCGTATATATATTATACTTATTTGAAATTTGAACACGTTAAGTGTCAGTTATGTAGTGTATACAAAAAATATGTCCAATAAAAATGCTATATGTGTAAGTATACACATATACATATACATTTACTCATATGTATATGATCGTTTCATATATATAATGTGGCAAATGTGTTCATATAGTAGTATTGTGGCAAATTTTATTACTGTGCGTGCACATGTGTACATACATAATCATATGTTATGCATGAACAACGACAACACTATATAGAGGAGCAGGAGATGTATCAAAAATATGTGTGTAAGTATGTACATAATTATATTCTATACGTTTATTATGTGTATGTATGTGTATGTATTACAAAATATTCTAAAAATGTACAGTACACATAACATGAGAAAAACTTCGAACAAAAACAAAAAAAAACAACCGAAAATGTATCAGCAGCTGTTAATAGAATTTTTCTAGAAAAGCAATAAAAACGAAAAACCAAAAATCAAAAAAAAATCTATAACATCCTCGTACATAATTATTATCGTTACCATATATAGGAGGATTTATATATACAACTATATACATTGAACACATTGAATTTTATTTATATTTTTTATTTCAATTTTGCGTTTATATTGAAATTTTTGTATTAAGAGTCTTTTTGCAATATGTCCCGAAAACATGTTTATTGCATCTTTCATTATCGTTTTTATTTCAGTTTTATAAGATGGATATGAATGGAATAAGATTTCTTCTCCTTTTTAATAATTCTTGTATAAATTTTATGGACGCATTCATATATGTATATGCACATGGTAACATGTATTATTATATACAACAAAATTAATTTCTGCATTTAGGGTGATATACGATTATATTGAAATAATATTCCATATATCTAATAAACTTCAAATAATCCTTACCGCATAAAGGTGCATTTACAATTTAGCCCACAAGATTACGTACGAGATTAGATGATATTCATAATTCATAGTAGATTACCGTATGTTATTACTATATAGGAATATTGGAATTAATGGAATTGGTACACAAGCTTTCAAAACTTTTAATATTATTTCCCCGTCGTCAGCGTCAGATTAGAAATACAAACTAATCTCAGTTTGACGTTTGACTCTGGTGAAATCCACGCCGGCCGAAAAAAGGACAGCGCTAAAAAATTTCTTGTATGAAAATGAAGCAGGTATGAAAAATCCACTCTGGCACGAAATCTACGCTGGATTGTAATTCTAATTTAACTTTCGTTATCACCAGCATGAAATTAGAAATATAACCTTATCTCAATCTGTTCTTCTCTTTCTTCTTCGATGGCTTTAGAAAGCTGGCGTATCACTCTCTGCAGAACAAATCGTCCTTGAGCCTTCGAAAGCCTGATAATCCAGACAGCTCTATCAACGGCGTGCCTTTTCCAGTTGCTGACTCTCAATAACGTCCGAGAGTCCCTCACGACTTTGTCTTCCCAAAGTACTCTTGGTCTATCGCTAGATCGAACTTCTCCCTGTGGAACCATATTTAATAATTTCCTTGGAACTCTAGCGTCATTTTGTCTTTCTCAATCTAACTTTGGATTAATCTGGGCCAGACTTAAAGAAGATACCGGTATGGAAATTTTTGAACAAGGTGTGAAAAATTAAACATGGAACGTAATCTGGTTTGAATTGTAAATGTATCTTAATATTTCAATATTTATTCCACGTTCACATATGCTCATATGCTCATATCTGTATGTTGAATTGGTTGAATGCAATCTTATAAATTTAAATTTTTCATCTATTTCTTTTTCTTCTCTTATTTTTGTGATGCTACATGTTTGATTTATACGTACAAAATTTTCCATAAAAATGTTGATTGACTGAAACGATTGTTTTGCGCATAATAAATTCGTTCAAAAACAAATTAATGTCCGCACAACAGTAACATCACAGCCAACAAATAACAATTTTTGAAAGTAAAAAGCAAAAAACATAAACCAAAGTTAACATTTAAATAAAATAATTTTTTAAAAAATTTTATTATAACATAAAAATATTGTGTTTTTGTTTTTTTCTTACAAATGAATACGAGATAAGAAAAAAAAGATACATATTTTTATGTAAAAGAAAAATTTATGCCATTTTATGGTTGTTGTTGTTGTTTTGTTTTCAACTTTGATGTGCTGTGTGCTGTAAACATGTGTGTCTGAAAAAAAATAAAACGAAAAAAAAACACACACACTATGGAATTGTATGTCATAAATTAATTATTAACATTTACATATATACAGAAATATGATGTACATATGTGTGCATATTTTTTGCTGTTCTGTTACATACATAACATATGCGCATATACTCGTATCTCTTATACATATGAATATATGCATATTTAGTTTCTAATTATTTTATTTTTTATCATCATCATTTGATCTTCTTGAAATAATAATGTTTACATATTAAGGTTAATAGCATTAAAGGTCAAATTAGGGATTGTATATACTAAATAACAAAAAAAAACAATATACTCGTATATTGGAAAAAAAATGTTTTCTTAAATCTTTTGCCTTAACACTTTTCGAGGAAGAAGAAGATAAAAAAACATGCGAAGAAGAAGATGAAAATGAGACATAAAAATGTTGATGAGATCGTAAACATTTAGTTTGCATACGTACACACATATAAGCATAATTTAATTTATATTTATCATATACATATACTATAGTATTTATATTTATATATATATATAGTATTTTCATTTTGTTGGATACATAATATTGTTTATTGTCGTTGTAGTTTTTTTTTTTGAATTTTTTTTTGTTTGTTTTGATGTCATTAATGAACAACAAAAATATCATGAATGGTTTCAATATGCTATAATAGTCGTACATAATTAATTTACAAAATGAGTACTCTATACTCTGTACTCTGTGTTTTAATATGTAGTAATATTATGATGGTGGTCCGTATTTTATTTTCTAATGAATTTAAATTACTGTATATACATACAATTTATACTACAATTATATTAGAGGATCTTTGCTATTAATGCTGTTATGTATATACGAAACATTATACCCATAATATTTGCTTGAAAATTATGATGTATGCTATTACTTATCATTGAGAGTAAGTATTTTGTAATGTGATGTATCATATAGAATAATAAAGCTTCACATAAAGAATTCTCATCAAACAACTAATCCTTCGATGGCATTGCTGCTGAGATCGCATCCGTCAGAATTCGTTGTATTCCACACAATTTCAAATTTTTGAAAATAAAGTTTTAAAAGACATTATTTGTGGATTGCAACTATTTACCATTCTATTTCTCTTTTAATTTCTCAAATGTTGAAGAGTCAAATGACCATGTTTGTTTACAAATGAGAATATATAGGTCAAAACAATTATCGGTAGAAAGAAAAAGAAAAGAAAAAGAAGTAGAAAGATACACGAATAGTAGTTTCTCTTCAGCCTTTCTTGTGTAATTTATGTACTACGTACTACACTGCAGTAGGCGAGTAGAGAGAAAAATTTTAGATTAAAACTATAGATCGGTGTCTAAAATAAAAATCGATAAGTGTTTTTACCATTATTTCATAAATTTTTTTTATCGAAAATATCAAAAATGAAATGAAGTGAAATTCAAATAATATCCGCCATATATTTTTCCAACAGTCAGCAATCAATTTTCGAAAATGTAGTTCTAGTATTACGACGAATGAACGGGTACATTATCTATAATTGCAAAGGATACATCCTATATACAATATTATTTATATTGAATTAATTTTATTAATCAATTTTTCAAAATATAAACGAAAAATACAAAGAAAAAACAGAATTCATTGCATCAAACATTTTTCATTTTAAATTTTCTTTTGTAATAATTTAAAGCATATAATATCAGAAAATACCATTATCTCACTACTCGTATACTTATATGCGCTCTGCTAATAAAAAATACTAATACATATGTATATATTTTTCCATCAATTTACTAAATTGGATTAAAACACTACATTTTTTGAAATTTTTTTTTTTATTATTATTTTTATTTTTATTTACTTTACTTTACTTAAACGAAAAATTTCTCTTTTTCTCTTCAACGGATCAAAATAACATAAAATAAGTAACAAAAAATTGAAAGAAAAAAAAAGGAAAGAAAAACCAACAAAAAAATCCTCTTATACTGATCACATAAAAATATTTTATTAAACAACACACCAAACAAACAAACAAACTAAAAGTATTGAAGTGAATGAATGCAAAGAAAGTAGTAAAATATGTATAAAGAAAAAAAAAAAAAACTTTTCATAATTTCTTAAATGAGAATTACACATTTTATTCGTGATTCTTTCTATATTCAAAGGATATTATTGGAATTTTCTTAATTGCATTTCACTATTATTATTATTATTATTCTTCTTCATCTTTTTATAAAGAGTTATTTTTTTCTATTTATTTCCTTTTCAATTCTTTCATATTCTCTTATCATATTGTGTTGTGTGCTTATGTACAAATATTTACAATTCGCATTTTGATTTTATCCTGATACTTATATATTTTTTTTTCCTTGTTGCATCTAGCCTGCTTTTATTTTTATTTATCATCTTATATGCAATCTAAAAAATATACTTAGATATACAAGAAGGAAAATAACAGCAACATTACCAACAACAACACAAAAATCTAGAAAATTAAATTAAAATAATTGCGATGCTGTACAGAAAAAAAAAAAGAAATAAATATATTCACAGTAGTATAAACAATTTTCTTCGTCGTATGTACACATAAATATGCACATGCAATTATTTACAATATTATTATACACGAGGACGAGTAGATATATGCATATAGTACACCATATATCGTCTCATATCGTATCAACGTTTTGGTAGTATAATACATCAAATATACGAGTACAATACACTTCTAACAGAATGACATTTCTGAAACTTTTCTAACAGAAATAAAGGATAAAAAAAAACAGCAAAAAGTAGAAATGAGCAAAAATATTACGCAAAATTAAAAGTTAAAGTTACGATAAAAAATTTTCATGCAATAATATGTACAGACTTTTACTTACTGCTTTTACATTGTACCATTGTACATTCTCGAATACATGAGTGTGTAGTATGTAAGTGCATATCCGTAGATATGTATATGTATGTGTGTACGTACAAACATACAAGTATATTATAGGAAAAAGTTGTAAAATATTGTATATAGAGAAAAGTAAAAGAAATAAAACATCAAATGCATAATAATATAAGAAAAGTAGAAAAGTTGTTCGTTGTACATTTTTGTTTAGGGAAGAAGTATACTTGTATGTGCTCGTACACTTTTAGATACAGGAAAAAAAAAATGAAAATGAAAATTAAAATTAAAATTGACCAGCTTTTTTATTTATTTTATATACATATGTATATTACATTTATATATTTCTTTTTCACTGTTTTTTTTTACTCTCATGTAAAAATGTAGACAGATAGTTTTAATCTAAAATAGTCACATAAACTGTAGTCTAGTTATATCTAGTTTATGGTATAATATGTACAGGATAGAGTAATATACACACAATGTACTAGAGAGTATATAGAGGATATACAGACTACAGAGTACAAATCTATTTAAATTGGTAAAAGTATAATTTCATTTTTTTTTTTTAAATTTTTTCTTTTATTTTGACGTCTACATATGTAACACAACAAGTGTAGGTATACATAAAATACGTACATATGTACGTGCATCTACTATGTAACTAGATAGATATAGAGAAAAGATAGTAATGAAAAAAAAAAAAAAAAATAACCAAACAACTCTGCTATATTACATATAAACTAGAGACAGGAAGTAATCATTTGAAGATTTTATTAGTTTGTCTTGTCTTTATGTTTTTTCTATGGTATATACTCTTATTATTCGGACCATATACATCCACATACACATATAAGTATTTCATGCAATCTGTGGTTGTGTGTATACATGAGTATATTTTTTATATATTAAAATTATACATTTTTTGAAAATTTTAATAATAGAAAAATACCCATATAATAAGTCAATGACATTTTTATTCATTTGAATTATAAATTTATTTTTTTTTACATGAAAATTAAAAGAATTTTTTTATGCGGGTATTATGAGTGTATATACAGTGATGAACAAAACATTTTATGCAAGTATAAATGTAATTGTCAAAAAATTTATTGATATAAGTATTTTGTGGAAGTGTAGCGAACTTCAACTATTCATCTTTTAACGAAGATTTAAAATGGAAAGAGAATGAATTTTCCAAATGTAAAGTAAACATTTTAAAGTAAATGACAAAATTTTAATCGTCACCCTTGGCTTATAGCCACTTTTGGACTTTCGCCTCTTCAAAATTTATTAAATTTTTAATTTTTTTTTCGTTCGAAATCAATAATAATTACGCAAATATTTTCAACTTCAGTTTACCAGTAAATTCATTGCATTTTTCATATTAATATTTCTGTTTCACACTTAAATACACGATCTATCTCTTTTCATTACAGAAGTTGATAATAATTCTTGTCAAAAGACAAATTTTTGTTAATAAAAATGAATGATTTTCATTATTTATAGGTTAGAATTTAACTTTTTTTTTCATTGAAATTAAAATAATTCATGTCTTGCTTGAACATAATAACGAAAAGGATTAATGAAAAAACAAATTATAAATTTTCATGATTTACCAATGATTGTGCAAAAAAAATTATTCAATTCGACAAAACAATACCATCACAATTTGAGTCTGTTGTGTTGTAAATATTTTGTTCATCACTGTATTTATGGTATTGGTACATTAAAATGACGACGATGATGATTATGATGATATAAATATAATATAGAAATAAAATAAGCAGTGAAATATATACAGGAAAAAAGGATAAAGATTTATGTATTTAAAATTTTTTTTAAATTTAAATGTTTTCTCTTCATATTGAGAATTTTTAGAATGATAATATTTGTGTTTATGGTATGAATTTTGTATAAAGAAATTTCTTTTTTTTTTTTAGAAAGAATAACGTTGAAAGATTATTATTATTATTATTATTGCAGCATATTACATACTTGTACATTACCTTTAGTATATGTTTGTGCATATCTGATGAGGTTATAGAAAGATTAAATTTTATTTCTAGATTTGAATTTTATATGTTTTTAATTCATTCTACAGAGATTATAAATTACAGATTAATCTTAGAATTTTCTACAACAATTTTAAACGCATTTTTGTGTATATGTAAATGTTTATAATGCTTAAATTTTGTTCAAGATTTTGATCAATTACACACAAACATTTTATAAAATAGAATGTGCATTTATTTACTAACAAATAATATTTATTTGTTCTGAATTCTTACTATTATCTATTATACGAGTATACTTATATATATGTAAATTCTATCTATTTATATATACACATCTATATACTCAAAAATAAACAAATACATGTAATATGCATTACTTATACTCACCTGCATATATTTACATTATCAATTCAAAATTTACTTATAAATCTAAATGTTATGTTATGGTCTCAATTGAACACAGGTATTCGAATATATTAGAAAAGAGTATATTTCTGTACATATATACATACATATATGTATATGCCTATTACCTATTACATATACACAGAACGTATAGAACCGTATACAAATAAATACAAATTGCGGTTGTTAAAGATATCATTATTATTTAGTAGTTCTAATTATGATCAGAATTAGAAATGATGTTCATATAAATGTATGTAAATATTGTCTTATGCATGCATCTTCAAAATGAGAATTTATAAATTTACTGTTTACGTATATATACATATGTTATGTACACGTAAACGTATAAATAAATCCCATTTCAAGGTATGTATGTATATAGAATTTTCGAATGCATTTAGTACTTTCTTATATGAAACAAATAAGTAAATGTGTATTAAATGTGTATGCTCGTACGTACAAAACATGAGCATCTATAGAATTATTGCATTCATATATCATTTAAAACATCCAATTACCTAAAAACTGATGTTCTAAAATTAAGAAGCAAAACAAAACTTTTCTATACGCATATACATATATAGATACATGTACTCGTATATTGTTAAATAGACGAATTTCAATTCGTATAAAACTTATAATCAATAGGCACTACTCTATACTATTATAGACAATTACGTACATTTATGTACATACATAGCTTATATATAAGAGAATATACGTATATATAGACTATAGATAATATACATATATTGCAAATAATACAATATTCTACTATAAATTATTTGTGGTTATTTAGATATAGTATACATGTCTGATACATACATGCATGCAATATGAAATATAAATTGGTTTACGTACGTAATCTATAAATTTTAGATTTACCTATACAACATCACCACACACCTATCTATATGTCAACGTACATATATGTATATAAATATTTATTTTCATATACATTTTGTTATTTTATTATACATATGTATATTTGTGTGGTATACTATACAAATGATTATGTACCTATTTTCATTCTACATATATAATACATACATACGTATATATTAGTATACGTTAACCGAAATCAGATTTCAACAAGTCATTTACAGTATAATAATATGTATGTACAATGGGTAGGTGCCTATATCTTCTATCTGTATATATTTAATAGATTATAAAATTAATTTAAAAAAAAGAATTATATATTTCTAACTATAGAAATTCATACCATTGACAGATATTATGATATTCATACTATATGGTAGGTATTGAACTATATCATACGTCTGCCATCTGCCATCCTATACTAGCTTCATACTAGACAAACTGTAGTAGAGCTCCTACTACTGTGTAGTACATACATAATTTATACAAGAAAAAGAAAAAAGAAACTACTTTTAGAGTATTTTCCACTTTCCTTTCTATTTTCCGTTCCACTTCTTTTTCTACATTTCAAATACTAAAGAGTTAAATGAAATGACCATGTTTGTTTACAAATGAAAATATAATTCAAAACTTTTATTGGTTTGTTTTTCTTGTTTACACAGATGTAGTTCAATTCAAAAAATTCTTCTCTTGTACTCGCCCACTATACTAAAGTGTAGTACATAATATAGACAAGAAAAAGAGAAGAGAAACTAATATTCGTTTATCTTTCTACTTCTTTTTCTTTTCTTTTTTACTCTTTTTACCGAGAATTGTTTTGACCTATATATTCTCATTTGTAAACAAACATGGCCATTTAACTCTTCAGTGTTTTAGAAGTTAAAAGAGAAATAGAATGGAAAGTAGAGAATACGCGAATAGTAGTTCCTCTACTCCTTTTCTTGTCTATATTATGTACTACCGTACTACACTGCAGTATAGTACGCGAGTACCGAGAAGAATTCAGAGTGAAACTAGATCCGTGTAAACAAGAAAATCAGATAAATGTTCTGACCTATATTTTCATTTGTAAACAAACATGGTCGATGAACTCTTGATTATATGAGAAATAAAAAAATGAGAAAGACAAACGTGATAAAACCGTGACTATAATCCTACCTAAAATTAAAATTTAAAATAGTAAAGTTTCAACTTAATGGACAAAAAGTTTAGAAGTGTACCAGGCGCTCAAGAGAGCTATAGACACAATTACATTATACAAATACTCACACAAAATCTCTCTATAATTATATCGCTCTATTTATGTACAAAATTATGTATGTGAAAAGAATAACTTTTGCATTTAAGGATTTAAGTTTAAGAAGCAATAAAAATAACTAAAGAAAATATTTTTAACTATATGTGCATAAGTACATATGCATACATACAACACATCTGTATAGTTTGGTATAACAACTTAAATTTTATGTTGACAAGAAAATTTTGTTAATTATCTTATACACATATTTATATACATGTATGTAGTTATATATACTTGTACAGTTTTCAAATTGATCTAATAAATATGTTTATATACATATATGCATGTATGTTTCTTCTACTAAAACTAAACATGAAAAAACTTTATACAAATTCAAACATCACTACTGTATTAGTTTACACACATGCGTATGTATGTTGATATTGTGCCTAACAATACAAGAAAATCATAAGCAAAAAAAAAAAAAAAATACAGAGAAAAAATATATTATATCCCAAAAGGACATAAATTAATGTCGATTAAATTCAATGAATTCTCTTGATATGAGTCCTTTTTTATATTTATATATATTCTATAATAGTTTTATTTTGTTTATTCATTTGTGTAGTTATTTTGTACTATACCTACCCGTATGTATAACCAGTATATAACTAAACATTTCAACAGGAGAAAAGTTTGTTCAACTATAAATCCAAAACATTCAAACTTCGAGTAAACATTATGCAAACTAATATTAATTGTTGTATAAATTGGTATAATGTATAAACGTACAATATAAATACTACTATCGTTATAATGACGATAATAGCAATAATTATTATGCGTAGACCTTAATTTAAATTTTATAATTACAAAAATCGATTGTTTATGCAATTTATGGTGACTCTATAGTAAACACGTTGTATTATTGTACGCAGTTACAGTGTCCTACAAAAATAAAATAGAATGCTAATAAAAATAATACAAAAATTCTATTCGTGGAAATCATATTTATATATCTCTGGAATATTCTGTGATTACAAATACAATCAGACTATAAAGTGCGTAATTCGATATACAATTTTTTAGTTTTAAAATTGTATGAAAATTCGTTATTAATCCCATAATATATTTTTTTTTTTGGTAGTTTTTTCGTTTTTTGGAGAGCTAACAAAATTGGCTTCAAGCAATTTATGTTAAATTAACGAAAAGTGTTAATCAAACCCAAGTAATATCAACATCATTAGTTTTACATCCTTTCATTGGCCATGACTTCCTGTAATGTCAGCCTCCATTCTAATCTATCTTTGGCAAGTTTCTAAGATTCTCTTCAATAACATTTAGATATCTCTTTTGAGAATGTCCGATGTAGCTTTTAACTTCTGGTCTTTGATTAAACACAACTGTAGCCGTATAGTTTTCTTACCTTTTTTCCAGGTGACCAACCCATTTTAGCATTGCTATCTTAATATCAATTTTAATAAATTAAAATTTGATAATTTTTGTATGAATTTCGTAATTTTTCAATAAAGTTACTCGAACTGCAGCATGATCAATTGATTGTTGAACGGACTAATGTCAACTAAAAATTCAATTATTTCAATAAATTTTAGATCAAAAGATAGAGACGTTTAGAGATCACTTCTTTTAGAGGCGAAGGTTCTACCTAGGACTGCATTTCCAAAATAAATGAATTACAAATAAGATAAAATTTCCTCATATTAGGATTTTATTATTTGTATTTCTTGCAATTAAAAGAAAATTTTGATCTATTGAAGATGAGTATATTTTGTTAGATACTGTATAAAAAAATAAAATACATATGCATTCGTATATTATAAAATTTGTTAGTAATTTTATGTTAATTTTCTAACTATTACATAAAGTACATAGAGTTGATTTTGTATACATTTATACAGTCGTAATTTTTTACACAACATACGCATGTGTATGTACATACATTTTATTAATTTAATTTAGAATAAACTTTTATTCAAATCAAATATTTAAATAATTATTACAAATGTATTTATTTTGTACATTACATGTCTACCATTACATTTTTACAATGTACATATTTATATGTATGTATAGGCATAAATATATTTTTATTTTAGAAAATTAAATATGATTCGTTTAAAAATAAATAAAAACATATACAAATATACACAAACAATCTACAATGTATGCGTTTTAACATATATAAATTTACATATTTGTGAATGCAAATAATTACTAGAATACTTAGATCGATAGATACAAAATTTTATGTAACATACAATACATAAATAATGTGTAAATGTATACACATTTAATACATGAGTATGCATGTAATGTATATATAATACATTAAATACAAATTACAATTGAATAAAATTTTATAAGTACACAGTATATGTACATAATATGACGACAATTTATAATTAAATAATGTCGATAATGGTGTAGATAAATACACAAATACAAATGTAGTCATGAGCGAATATACATAAACATAAGTATAGATATACATGAATTGTGAATGATGTTGATGGTATCGATAATAATGATGATATGACGATATTTTGTAGTCAACTCACACACACTTTTATGAATGTTGTTATTAGGTTGTTCGAAAAGTATAATTTCGTTTTATTTTATTTTTTTTTTTATGAAAATGAAAGACAATTTTCTCACAAAGTGATTAAATATTTTATTGAATTCGGTAGAAATCGATAAATGTAATCTCTCACAGCAATCTAACAACTTGTTTGCATCAATTAAATGCCTTAAGTTTATAGTCTTTATCAGCTTTAACTGGCTTTCCAGAATGTGCATTACATCTAAACATAAAAGTTGTCGGATAGACATTTCGCAATAAGCCATTTTTGACACTGGCGTTCTGTCAATACATCTTCTCCACATATTATGTATCGGATAATATTGTTTTCTTGTTTGAACAGAATTTTTACCTCTTCGATATAGTAAAACCAGTAAAAAAAATATGCCGAAAAAGCTGCTTTTCACTTTTCATATATTTGATAGGGCACCAACTGAATATTATCTACTGCGTGGATCCAGTGAGTGGATTCAATTGAAATTTATTTCAGAAGCGAAATAAATACTTAATGCTTGGAAAAACAAAACTATCATACTAACCGAACAACCTATTATTTTTTATGTTGTTGTTGTTTTTATTTTATTTACTATTCACAATAAACGAACGTAAATTCAAAGATCATGTAGCATAATAATTTCACTTTTAAATTGAATATAATATGTAAGTAATTATTTACATCAATATAAATGCACGAGCATATATGAATACAAATTAAATTTTTTATATGTAAATTATTTACACATACGATATAAACAAAAATACTTATGTATTACATTTATTTGTATATATGATTATGTTGTAAATACATAAATACCTACATTATATATAATATAGTTTTGTTTATATTGAATAAATAATGTGTAATCATGTAATAATAGTAATAATAATAATAATTGTAATCATAACAATATAATAACAATCTTATTGTAGTTAGGTACATTGAACTAAAAAATATAAAAAATAAATTTATTATACAAACATTATGGTATACATTATACATACATGCATTTGTAATATATGTATGTAACAATATGTTTGTTAATGTTATCATTTTATTGTGTATTATTATTGTTGTTTTATTTATTGATAAATATTTATATTATATACAAAATGTACCTAAAAACATTTATTTATATGAAATATATGTGAATGCACACATAATTATTATCATTATACGATACCTAAACCATATAGATTTTAATCAAATTTACAAAAAATTATATTATTCATAATTATTAATAACTTTATTTTCAACAAAAATTTCAATCAAAAATATGTCTAATGCATTGTACATATATTATAACGAGCACATAAATGTGTACATGTGTGTGTATTTTGATATTTTTATCGATTATCTAAAAAAAAAAAAATATCATTAGTATATGTTTTATATATTGAATTTTATCAAATTATTGTACATGAATTTCATCATTTTTGATTTTGACACAAAATACCTTGAAAAGCCAATACCCAAACCATGATAATGATTTATTTGTCATATAAATCACTATATACGCTATCTATCGTATACTTGAAGCTACAGTTTATTTTGTGATTCGAATCCGAGACTTTGTGACACTCCAACACTGAGTCATCGATGTCCCTCCTCAGTTCTCATTCTTCAAATTTTGTATATGATAATTCAGTAAAATTCTTTATAGAAATAAAAATATTTGGAATAAAATCAAATTAAATTAAGAATCCGGTTTAGCGGTCCTTTTTTTGTAGAACTTTTAATTTTAAAAATAAAATAATAAAATCCATACAATGGCATTGCAACTGTTGTTATATGTCATCATTAATATTTGAAATATGAAAATGTATACTGACGATCGCCAGCATCATAAATAATAGGTACTTCAAATAATTTATAAAATTTATATGTTGTATGCGTACAGACTTTGAAAAATGTCCAATTACATTATGCGAGTATTTTTCTTTATTTTCAACTATTAATTGAAAGTGGTAGAGAATAGTTATATAAGAGGGAAGAATGATCTATACGAGTATGTAGCACATATTATACGTATGAGTATTTTTTTTATACAATAATGATCGTAATTGTTATTATTATAATAATCATTTTCATTATTATTATTATTTATTATGAATTTATTTAAGTGGTACAAGATGTTTTCTGATATGTATGATGTTTTATTTTCATTTAAGCTGGTATTACCCTCTTATGCGTATTCATGTTTATGTACAGAAAAAATTTATTTGTTTATTTTTTTGTAATGTCAAAGTGAAGCTAACGCATGTACATTATGTCTGTACACACTCATACAATATCTGGACATGTTAGTATAAGTAAATTTTTTCAAAATGATTTTTAAATTAAATTTAATTTGAAAATAATTTGACAATCAAGAATTTCAAGAAAGAATTTTTTTTTAACTTTTTCAATAACCATATAAACAGTATACAAGAAGCACTTTATAGAATAAAATGTAAATAACAATGTGTGTTTACTTTTCATTTATGTATGTACAATTTTATAGTTGAACTGAAAATTATGTAATAAAAATAATTAAAATTAATTAATTAATTTATCAAACACAAATATACGCTAATAATATACATAGTCGCATATACACACATACATATGTATGTAGTGTATACACGTAAATATGAATATGGATTTGAATAATATTATGAAAGTTTTTAAAAAACTTAGAAAATTGTTTGTTACTCGAGTCAAATTTAAATATGATGCGCACACCACCATCTTAAATTAAATGATTAGCAAATACACAAACCATCAAATATCAAATCGTAATAGATTCAATATAAGAATTTGAAATCGTAATGTTTTACACGATTAAACAAACATGTTAGTTTAATGCTATATCATATTCATGAAATCTTTATCAGAAAGTGTTATGTAAATCAAAATTTGAAAAATTATAAAAAACAAAACTGGAATGTTTTCGGTAATTAAAATATTAAAAAAAAATCAAAATTAAATATTATTTTTTATGTAATAATGGTTTGTGGCTAAGCTAAATTTAGTTATTTGCATTTTGTGTCCAATTCCACAATGAAAGTTTAAGCTTGAGCTTAATTAAACTTGCATAAAAGGCTTAAACTAAAATGGCTTACCAAAGTTCATTGGATTTAAGATTTGAACTATACCATTGACCACTGTGAAATCAAAATATCTCTTAAGCGTAAGTTAAACCTTATCTCAAGTTTAAACTTTGACTGTGAAATTGGGCATAAATTTGCATTTGCATCGATTCAAAGAATGTATATATAGAGCTTTACCAGCTTTGGTTAGTATAGTTTTATGATTCTTTGTGAATGCGCAATTGTTTGTTATTCTCCAAAATTTTCAGAACTAGATACATAATATCTCCAAACATGTTTCCATTATCTTCAATCAAAATTCAAAAGTCCGAAGATTTTTTCTTCAAAAAAAATATGTATTTTAATTATTTTGTCATTTCTGTCATTGTACACAAATCATGTTATATTATTACATATTTCGAAAATTTTCTCATATTCTTGTTATTCATATAAAATGCATATATCATTTATAAATAAAGTATATTTGCAAGGATATCAATTTTTCATAGTCCATTTTCAATTTTATTTTTTCATAAAAAAACTTTTATAGTGATTATTCATCTTATTATCTCATTTGGTACATAAAATATGTAACATCACATCTTTGTACTCATATATTTTAAATAATTTGCAAAATAAACAGCTTCAGTATCCAATTTTCTTTTTTTTTTTTACATTAACAACAACACTTCATTATTACACCATCATATCCTTATATCTATATAAATAAATCCTACATGAAAATAAATTATTTTTGTTGTTGTTGTTGTTATTGTTGTTTTCTTGTAATCTGATTTTTCTTTTTCCTGTATGCTCATATTTAAAATATAAATTAAATTTTCATTTTAATTATTTTCACATTTTCTTGTATACGTATTTTTACTGCAAAAAAAAAATATATATATGTGTATTTATTTAACAGTGACATATTTATGATGACAGAAATTCATATTACATATATACATATATATACATACATATAGTACTCGTATTATGGATAAAAAAAAAATACATACATACTATCTTCCGTATTATACGGTCCACTCCACATAAGTAGTATGTGTGTGTTGGTAGTTTCTTTTTTTTTTTTTCATTTTTACGAAACATTTTTTAATAAATTATTATGTACATTATATTCATACCAACAATTTACTGTTCCTGTTTTTTCTGCTTACATTTTTATTTTTACTTGGTTTGTATGTGTAGTGTGATATGATTAAGAAAATTTATATTTCTGTTTTATTTTTTAACATTTATTACACATTACAGTATTTATTGAATTTTATTTTTTGTTCTTTTTTTTTTGAAATTTGTTTTTATAAATTATCATGCAATAATGTGCATTCCTATATTATTTTTGTGGTGTTTATTATTGTCGACACCATAGCCATAAAGACATTATAAATATTACATTATTGCTGCACAAAAAATATAAAATAAAATGAAAATTACTTATATACATTATACTGAATGTTGTAAGTATGTATAAAAGAGTATTTATAGGAGTGTGTATAGTGTCCGTTTAAAAATAATACAAAGGTGTAATTTCAAAAAATATCATATAAACAAAACGAAATAAAATAAAAATAAAAAATATCACATAAATATTTACATGATACACAAAGAAAAATATTTTCAATTCTAGACACTAACTTCTACCAAAAATTACTCGTAAAATGCCACAACAATATTATCATTCACCATCATAAATTCATTTAAATTTCATACAACCACCCACTCATTATACTCATCTACTAAAAATATGTGACTGACTTCTTAAATATTTTGAATTATTTTTATTAGTCTAGTTTGTTTATTTTTATGTTCTTGTTTGTTTATATATATTCAATAATTTTATTTTTTGTTTTACATCAAAAAATAAAGGAATTTTTTTTTTTTTTTTCATTTTTCGTAATAAATGAGTGCATTTCATCAAATACAAAATAAAATTTTCGAATGTAAAACCACAGAGAATTTTTTCGATTTTTTTCTCGGTTGGTCTTTTTGGAGGGAAAAATGAAAGATATTTTTCATACATGATCAAAACATAAATTTAGAATTTTTATTTCCTAATGAAAAATATAAAACAAAAACAAAAACATACAATATTAAAAAATTATTATTTTCATTTATACATGTGACAGACATATGGTAATCACTTCTTATACTCACATAAGGTATATGAAAACTTAATAATTTAGTATGATCATTTTTCTATATTTCGAAGTATTGATATATCCGACTATTGACAGCTAACTACAGTACGACTTATACAAGAGTATGCTAGTGGTACCTTATTTACTAATACCACACACTAGTATTTTCATTCAAGAGAATAATCCATTTTCTCCTTACTTTTGCTCTTTACTACAAACCAGAGGAAGTATACGAGAAACAGGAAGAGACAATAAGTAATAGGTAGTAGCAATGAGGTTATTGACGTTTGTTAGCTACCTATAGTACGGTATATGCTATACTATACCTGGGGTACCATTTACTCGTACTTTCATTCCTGAGAATAATTCCTTTTCTCTTTACACTTATTCTGTGTACGAGAAACACGAAGAAACAGTGAGTACTATAGCAATGAGGTTATTGGAAGCTACCTATAGTACGATATACACTATAGTAGCTTGAATACCATGTACTCGCTCGTACTTTCTTTCATGAGAAAAGTTCATTTTCTCCTCACTCTTTCATACTTCACATCATAAGAAGTATACGACATACAGGAAGAGACATTAGTAAGTAGTAGCAATATGAAGTGTTTAGTCTCAGGTATAAATAAAAATTAAAAACAAATATATAAGTGTGAAGAAATAAATTTCTTTGGAATTTTTCAATTACGAACGCATACACATGAAACATGATTATGGATTGTAATACATTGTAACAGATTCATATTATATGCAATTTACTACATCGAATAAGTATCGAATATTGAAAAAGTACATCACATTCTTACACAAAATATCATATCTGACTTAAAACATTTTATTTATTTACTTTCGTAATTCATGTTTTTTTGTTATTTATTTTTTTATTTTATTTTTTTTTTGTCAAATTTTTTATTTATGCTTTGTTTTTTTCGGAAAAGCGATAAAAAAAATTTTTGGAATTTATGAAATTTATTAAAAAAAAAATGAGGTTTTTCTCGTTTTTTCTCGTTTCGCTTTTTTTTTTGTTTTGTTTTTGCACAAATCTAATCTCATAAATTAAAATTTTCCAACGTTTTCGTTTTTCATGTTTTTTATTGGTTTTTTTTTGTCGTCCATGTGTATAAAAGTATGTATGTATAGTAGGATAGGTATATACTGTTTTTCTCGCGTTATTGTTTCAGAATTTTTTTTTTTTTTGTTCTGTATATGTAGAATTCTGTTTTACATTTTTGTATATATGTATGTGTGTATGCTTTTATATCTTGTATTATAGTATCTGTACATCGTAGAGTGTGTTATATGCTGCTTCTGCCTTCTGGATATTATAAATTTTTAATATTATATAATTCATTCGTAATACAGAATAGAGCTATACATTTTTTTTTCGTATTTTAAATAAATTGTATTAGAGTATTTATTATTGTATATGTTTTGTTTCATTGTTTTTATTTATTTTTTAACGATTTTTATGGCAGGATTAAATTGCTTTTCTATTGTACATATATAGTATATTTCTATGTATGTACATTTATACATGAATTTCTTCATTTGTGGAATAACTATAAGGAATCGAATGTGTACGGTTTACAGGGTAATTATGATTATTGAAGTTTATTATAATATTTTTGAATTTCCAAAATTTTCAAGTTTGAATTTTCGTAGTTAAGAAAAATTTTACAAAAAATAGACACAAATTAAATGTTTGATATATTTTTGCACGTCAATTCAGTATAATTGCGATCATCAACTTCATGACGATTGAAGATTTAGGGTCTTATCAAAGATTTCTAGTATCTTTTTGGTCTTATTCATCAATCTAAAAAATTAGTATGTATTTTTATATGACAAAATAAAAAATAGGTTATGTGGTGTGGTGATTTTTTTTTGTTGTTCAGTTGTTGTTTTGCAATACTGATTGGCAACCAAATTTCTCAAGTTTTTATCAATCGTTATGTTATTACATTCTCTATACTAGTTCTGGATGTTTTTCGAAATTTTGAAATTCTGACTACATTTAATGCTGTATTAAAATTGTCTTAATGACCATTTTAATTATTAAAAAAACTTAAAAACAGTCACTGCTTTGGTTTTTATTTTGAATTTAATGCACAAAATTTCTAAATGGCCATAAATTGGTATAGACAAATACAAAACATAAATTCAAAAATTTTTCTCATTTCGTTCCGTTTCCAAATAAATAAAATTATAGCCGAATGAAATTTTACGTGTGGATCAACAGTCGATAATGATAGAAATTCATTTGTTTCATTTATTAGGTGTACGAAAAGTCAAAATCATATATTATAACAGATACACCCTCTACTGTATACACATTTGATATATTCCACCCACATAATTTAAAACAATATTTCTATCCAATATATTATATACGATTTTGAACATTTTTAAACAAAGAAAAAATAAAAAAACGAGAAAAGAAAATTGTACATTTTATGCAGATTCAACGTTACATACTCGTATATAATATATTATATTCTTGTATATGTACATTTGTGGTTTTAAATACAAACAATCTGTATACATAAAATACATTATACATATTATCCTTACTGCATTATGTATAATATTTAAATGAACAACAACATTACAAACATAAATGCCTAAAAAATATGTTTTTTTCTGTTTAATATTTTTTCTTCCTGTTTCCTAGATTTATATTTTAATATTTTTTTTTTATTTTTTTTTTTTTTTTAAGAAAAAGAAAATGTTTTCTACAATCATTTAATATTTTGCACCGTGTTTTCTTCTCCTTGTTTTTATTTTTTTTATTTTTTTGCAATTTTTTATAATTTTTTTTTCTTTGTTTTTTTTTTTTTTTTGTTATAATTTTGAAACAATTCATAACAGATTTTCTAGATGAATTTGTACGTTCTTGAACTTTTCAGTTTCACGAAATAAACAAATGCGAGAATGCAAAAAAACATAAAAAAAAAAACACAAATTAAATGAAAAACACAACAACTATACAGAAACAGACTCCGCAAAATGAAAAAAATATTCTTTTTGTATTTCTTTTAGCTTTCAAATTATTTTTTTATTGTGAAAATGTAGACGTGATTATTGTGTAGCGTATAAAGGTATACATATGTACACATTAATGAATGTTAGCTATATATATCGTAAATATAAGAATTGCTATATGAATGAAATGTATACATTATATTATATGTATGATGTATTCGTGTAAAAAGGTATACACAACCACACAACACATAGAGTGCACGTAAAAATTTCATTTTCATTTTCAAGTTTATTATAATACAGAAGTGAGTAAGTACATTTCATTTCATTTTATACCAAATGAAAATTATATACATATGTTTGTATTCACATTGTAGTTGTAGTTGCTGCAGCTAAAGTATCTAGAGAAAATCATGAAAATGAATTCAGAGAAAAGTCTGGACTGAACTAAAGATGATATGTAAATGTATTTTCTTCTTGTTTGTGTTCGTTTATTTGTTCGTTTGCTTGTTGATTTTACTTATGTATATATGTTTTGTTTTTGTTTTCATTTTTGTGTATTTTTTTGTTTTGTTTTGTACTCACATTATGGTGTATGTATGGTGTTGCGTATACCGTATACGTATATTTTTATTCTTCATTTCATCTGATTTAAATATTTAAAATCGATATAGAATTAAAATTAAAACAAAAAAAAAAAACAAATAAAAGAAATAAGTATGTATATGATATCGTGCTTCATGTACACATAAATACACTGGCATACATACACTGTATTTATGTGATTGTGTATTAGAGATATGTGACCATATTATGTATCATTATTTGTATGAGTATGTTCATCGAAGAAACGTATGAACGTGTATGTTTAATGTTTATTTGTAGATGAGAAGATGAAAAACAAATTATGCATTGAAAAAGAAATGGATGAAAAAAAAAAAAATGAAAAGTTTTATGGAAAAAAAATGTAATTAAGAAGAAGAAAAAATCAGAAAAATACGAGAGAAAATAAAAAAAAATGCAATTGAAAAAACGAATTAGTGAAATGGTACGGTACGGAGATAGAGAGGAAAGAGAGAGAGAGAGACATAAAGAAAATAGAGAGAATTAAAGAATACGAGGCTGAGGCGTTCATTAGAAATGTGTTTAATATCTTTATTCTTTTAAAATTTTATTTATTTATTTATTTATTATTTTTTTTTTTTTGATTTTATTTCTGTTTAAAAAAATGTTTATATTTTTTTTTTGTAAAATGTACCTACACATTTATTATAATGTTTACTATAAATCTTGCCTGCAAGCCTGCAAGAAGCCTCCCTATTTTTATAGAATAAGAATGCTAAAAAAAATGTTTTTTTTCATTAAATTTATAACGTACTTTACTACAACAGTATACATGAGTATTTATCTACTTGTAGTCTTATACTTTGATATTTTAATCTTTTTAATTCATAATAAATGCATTTTGTTTAGATATAATATACATATGTACATACTCGTATAGTACTCGTGCACATCAGCCAGGTATGTATACGAGTATGAATAAATACATATATGTGCAATGTTTGTACATTAAATTTAGAATGAAAATATGAACGACGACGATGACTTGAAAAAAAAAAATATATAAATATTTTCATTAAGGAATTGAAGTTTTATTTTTGTTATTTTTTTTCAAACATTTTTTTTGTTCTAAAAAATTTTTTAATATTTATAGATGAAAGGTAAATATTATGAGAATAGCTGCAAGCATTCATATGTGTGTTTGAACGTTATAAAAATTGTTTATAGTGAGCATTATATGATGCGATAAATTGTGTGTGTGTGTGTGAGTGTGTTATGTGTAAATATACTACATATGGTGTTCATATAAATATACGAGTATGAAAATGTTATTATTTAGATTTTAATTGAAAATGAAATTTTGAAATATTAATCATGCATCCTACTATGTATACATTTGTACGTAATAACGTATGTACCTTACCTCTATAAAATGTATACAGACAGGCACGATATATATTTTTATATCTGTTCAGATTTATTTATGATGCGATAATGCTGTTTAGAATTTCAAATTTTTCTCTATAATCTTTTTTTAAATGAATTGATATTGAACAGTGATATTTTTTAATGCATTTTAGTTTTTTAATTAAATTATAATACGTACGTATACTTATGTGCTTGCATATACTTACGTGTGTGATGTCAGATTTATTTAGCTCTCTTTTCATAACTTATTAATACCAGCTGTCGTCCTGTCGATAATGAAAAAAAAAAAAAAAATAATTTCTTTCCTTCTATTTTATTTTAATTTCATTTCATTTTCTTTTGATATTGAACAAAAATATTTGAAATTAATTTACTGACATTTATGAGAAAAACAAAAAAAAAAAATTTTTTTTTTTGACAAGTAATATGAACGAAAAAAAAAACAGAAGAAATACATATACATTTCCCAAACAATATTAGAACATGTAGGAAATCTACAAATTAAAACATTGACACAGAATGGTAAATAGAACAAGGAAAAATTTTTTTAATTAAAAAGTTTGATTTGAAAAAAAAAACAAAACGACCTTCATTCTAAAAAGGACTTAATAATTATTTTCTGTTCTCAAAAGGATATTAAAAATAAAACAAATATAATATGTATTTTGTCATTCGAAATTTTTAAAAGAAAATAAATATTGATAAGGGTTTCACAAAAAAAAAAAGAAGAAAATTTGAAAATTCATTCAATGTATGAAAATATATAAATCTTGGTATCACTTTATTTAAATTAGAAAAAGAAAAACAATGTATGTAAACTTAGAGCCTTAGAGTGTGTTCTCATGGTATGCATATGCATTTTAATTGGATGAAGATTTTCAAAAACAAAAAAAAAAAAAATATGTCTGTCTTCTTTGTGTAATGAAATTATACAAAACTTTACAGCTTTATTTTTCAGAATGGAAAGATGAAAGATGCCTTAAACCAAAACTTAAATTTTTTAAAGTTAAACAGCAGAAATTTTTACTGAAGTTTTTCTATATTTAATTTGACAATTAATTTTTGCAATTTAATCTATATGTAGAAAATGTTTATATTTTTCGTATGTACAGGAATGTCATAGATGTCATAACCTGAAACTTTCATTGACGTTTACTTATACAATATCTTCTTTTTCTTCTTTTTCTATAGCTTTAAAACTCATGAAGGGTCCTGGCCTCTTTCCTCATTCTTCATCTCCAACTTTCCCTATCCAAATAAGCCACTACTCTCCAGTCCTGGGATCATCCTAAACTTCTTATACCTTTCATCATATTATCCCACTATTTTACTCTTGGTCGATCTACTTGCCTGCTTCCTTTCGGACGACTAACCATTACTCTTCGGGTGGCTCTATTTTACTTACAATCTGCAAACAAAAATGGATGCAGAGAAGAATGAAAAAATCTATTGAATGCTACCAGTTTTAGAACGAAATTATTTCGGAAATAATTTTTGTATTTTTATAACACTGCTATATACAGCATATTATGGGAAAACGAATTCTTATTTATGTGCAGAAATAAATGAGTGGAAAAGGAAAGGCAAAAAAATAAATAAATAAATGAAAGGCCTACCTTACTAATAATAATAATAATAATAATGAGTGCGAAATGCGAATGTGGATTTGTATCCAATTCAGGGAAATTTGATGTTTTAAAATCAGAAAATTGAATTCATGTTTTTAATAAATTTTCCAGCATTACATTAAGTATTTACTTAATTTTTCTCAATATTTTCATCAAAATCTAATAAATAAAATAAAATCTTTGATTGTATATAAAGAAAACTTTTTCACTGAAAAAAAAAAAAACACACACAAACAAATAAAGAATTTAATTTGATCTTAAGTTCATTTATTTACAGATGTACAGATATTTCTTACATACCTGTCTAAAGTTCGTTATTATACATGAACATCATATGTATCTCGAATATATCAATTAAAACATATGTATGTTTGTAAACATTTATGTTAGCAGACAGATAACAGAGATTAATGCTTATAAACATTATAATTTTATTCATATGTATCTCTTTGTATATTTATTTTATTATATACGTGATTAGTTAATGCATTTATTTATATTTATAATTAATTACAATGTGATATTGTGTAAACAAAAAAAAAATATATATATACATATATTGAAAATAAATAAAAAATTAACAAATAGTCGAAATAAAAATAATTAAATTTTTCATTATTTATATTTCTATGTAGGCATGCATGTAATAGTCTAAAGTGTATAATTTATTTTGAAAGTGATTAAGATATTATAATTTTAATAATTATTTGTACACATATATTCTCATACGCATAAATGTTTGTTAACAAGTAAATATACGTATGTCTACACACATTTGATTTTTCATTTTATTTTTTACAATAATTTATAATTTTTTAATTCTATTTATGTACACACATATGCATTATTTTATAATTGAATTTTGAAAAAATATTTCATCAATATGAAAAATAATTGTGATGTACTTAATATACAGTGATGCACAGAATATTTGTAACAGAAAAGAAACTTGGGTTTTTTTTATAATTTTCAATAAGTCATTTCAACAGCATTTTAGGTGTAAAATGGAAACAACCACAGACCTAAGTATGTAACTATGTCTAAGAAGTAAGAAATATCAAATGTGGAGAGGATGAATAAAGAAAAACGGACGAGTCCAAAAGACAGAACAAACTGCAGATGGATAGACCAATTACAAGAAGACCTGCGGCAAAAAGCGAGAGATAGAGAGAAATAGTGGAGCATCGTGTTGGAGACCATTACTTACAAATGGCTTTAGAGTCGAGAAGAAGAAATGTCAAATACCATAACCGTAACCTCAAATTTCAGTTGGCATTTCAAAATTATTTCTGCATTTCTTGAGAACGTATTCTTATTTTTTATTTCAAATTTATTTTTTTTTTGCATCCATTAATACGCTTCCTTTTTATCTCATTCCTTTACAAAACATAGAATAAATATACAATACCAAATATAACACAAATTGATGAAACTGCGAGTAATAGTTTCGTATTGTTTTTGACTTTTGAAAATTATAAGAGTACGAAAATATATTCATTACAGCACTGTATAATGCATACTCATAATAAATGCAAATAATAATTTAAATATAATTTATTGCAAAAATTATAATCAGATTTTCTAGTATTTAACTATAAGTACTTATATACATATATTTTTAAATATGATAAAATAAATATGTATAGTCACATATATTACTCAGATAACAGTGCAGGTATTTTAAATTTATGTATATTTTACTCGTATATGTTTATACGTGCATTTTGCAAATAAATATATATAAAATAATAGTAAATTGAAATTAATAAAAAATTAACATACATTTGTGTATACATACGATATGTAAATGTATTTAAAAATTCAAATATATTTAGGGTATTCACTTAATTTAGTAAAAGGTTCATAAACCGTGTAAAACTAGCTTTTCTCAAATTTTGTATATTATGAAAATTATTTCACAAGAGAAACCAGTAAATTTACCTCTTCAAATTAGTCATATACTCGTATACAATGAAATTTTTGACAATGAAAATTACGGAAGATTTTAAATATGCACTAAATATTGACTTAAAAAAGATGCGTCACATTGCGTTCACTTTAAACCTGTATGTGTTAATCTAATCTATAATAGGGGCTAGTTGACGCAACGCAAGTGGTAAAGCAACTGGCTACTGATTTCGACAGTACATATGTTCGATTCCTTTCTGCGAACGGTAAAAATAAGAAAAAATGTTTCTTTGCCAATTTCCATGTTTCAATTCCCCCAAAAGTTCAGTCAGCTTCAAATAAGCACCAGCTTACTGGGAAAAAGAGCTTAGAAAGTCTAGAAATCAATTCAACTGAAGGCCCCAGACTCGATATGAGCTGTAGTGCCATTGAAAAAGAAGAAATCTCCCATAATAACGAGTTTGTAATTTTATTGTGTTCAGTGAATACCCTTCTTATATTAATGTATTAATAAATACGAGAGTAATATTGATATGAGAATTTATACATGTGGATGTGCTAAAATAAAATAATATTTTAATAAGAGATTCATGTAAATGTTTAAATATTTATACACATATTATAATAATTATAAAATAAATACACAAAAGCATACATGGATATAAGTACATATTTTGTACATATAAACATCATCATGTACAAGCGAATGTATTTATTTCTATTTAATATACAAAATATTTATTATAATCTGAATGAAAAATATAATATTCTACAAAAATACAGAAAAAAAAAATCATTAAAATTATTCATTATTTATGTAAATCACATAAATTACAATCAAAATGCGTACACTCAAATATGTGTATAGATATAAACACATCATTTATAAACGTTTTGGAGTGTACATTTAAAAATATAAAAAAAAAAAATTTGCGGCTTTTATTTATCGTTTGCTATTATTTTCATTTTAATAAGTTTTTGCACAAAAAAGAAAAAAAAATTTAATGAAATATTGAAAAAGCAACAAAAATATTTATGTATGTATGTATACATTGTCTCATTTTTTTTTTATTAGACAGCACATCAAACATTTATAATACCCGATTGGCGATTATATATACAAATGTTGTATACGAGTATTGTATCTTAGATACAAATTTGATTGACAATGATCTTTAAACTTTTTTCCTTTTTTTTTTACTTTTAATTTTATTTGTTTTTTTTCTTATGCCGACACATACAATCTACGAGAATATTATATTGAATTGAAGGTATTCATTTCAAGTTGTAAATTAACGAAACGCATTACGTTTTTACGATCTCTTATGCCAAAATAAAGAAACTCATAAAACATTAATCGTAATCGTAATTGTAACTTAACTCTTGTCGAAAATATTCTGTTCATTACAACCGCAAACAGCACTTCAGAATATCCTACGTGTTATGTGTTATGCTACATGCTTCAGCTGACGTGCTTCAGCTGATTATCCTTATTATTGCTTCGTATTTTAGTATATTTAATCGCCGTTTTCTTTTAAATTTTAATTTTTCTTTATTCATTTTCTTTTAAAATTCCATGGAGTAGAATACAATATATGTATATATTTTTTCCAATTAAAATTGAAATACAAAAATTGTAAAAAAATACAAAAAAATAAAATTGAAATAATAATAAAAGCTAAGAATATATGAATGAAAGAATTAAAATTTAAAATGTGTAGTATGTATATAAAATGCGATTTGTTATTCTTCTAAAGAGGAAAAAAAAATTAAATGACAAATAATAATAATACATGAGTATCTACTTACATATTTTTATTTGTGATTTATGTATTTTTTGTGAATGCCATTCATACATACTCCCGATCCCGAATATCACCTATGAATATACATCGTATTTCGTATTATATACCTACGTACATACGTATGTAGATTTTTGCTATTCTTTATAAATGTACTGTAACTCATATAATGTACGAGTAAGCATAAATAGATAGCGATAGAATATACACGTCCAATACACGTTCACACATGGTCTACATATAAAATACATATTACTCGTAGGAATTGTATACTAAATGGAATGAATGAATGAATGAATAATTATTATAATAGACAATGATGATGATGAATGAATTGTGGAAATTGTACTGAAATATATGATACATACTTAAATTTTTATTTTTCTAAATTTTTTAAGTTAATACTTATATGATGCATTCACAATACAAAATATTATGTGCACTTACGTAATTGGATACAGAAAATAATTTCATTTAATGGTAATTTTGCAAAGTATACTGAATTAGAATCAGAATTTCAGTCAAGAGAATTCTTTTACATTGTCATATTATTTGCTTGGATTATCTTATTATTATGAATTGCTTTGTAGTTGTAGATACATATTTATAAATCGTGTTACCGGTTGAATGAATTCATTTTTTAACAAATTATCAAAATGAACTAAAAAGAATTTTTATTATTGAGAGAAATTCATTTTCTATTTCTAAGTAAAATGTAAAATACGCATTATTTGAGAAATACAAAAAATCTTCTATCAACATTTTATACTTGTTCTGCAGTTTACACCTACACCATACGGGTACATTCGAAATATTAAGAGAATTAGAAAGAGTTGTGTTTTATTAATAAAAGTAGACTCACTGATAACTGACTTCTGACTAGTGTACGATACGCTGGTCTAGTGCACGCTAGAGTGCTAGACTAGTGTCCGTTAGACTAGTTTACGATATAATAGTGTATTCTACACTAGTGACATCTCAAGCTTATTGTAACAGTTCCTTCGCATATCATATACTGGTATTTGTTTTTTGAGAATAATTCTTGTTTTCTCTCAATAAAATATTTGTAACCGTACAAGAAACACGACAGGCTTCAAGTATGAAAGAAGAGTAAGATTAGTAATACCGTATGCTCGTATTTTCATTTTTAGCGCTATGGAGTCGTAGTAGTATATAGTAACTAACGATAAACAAAAATTTTGAATACCAACGATTATATATAGATACTTTTCATACGAGTATACTTTCAATCTACTTACATTATACATATTAAATTCCTCATATCATTCTTCATTCGTATATCACATTACTCGCACTTACTTAGTTCGAGATTTATTTTATTTTTTGTAAAATTGTTTTGTTTTTTCATTTATTTTTTTATGAAATATTCACGACCTCTAAAGCCTGTTGTAGGTGATGATAATGATGTAATAAAATAATTTATAATCTTTTTAACCCATTATATGATTAAGAAATAATTTCAATCACCCATTTGTCTTTTAATTTCTTATTTTTATTTTTTATTCATTTTTTTTTTAATTTTTTAATCGTACAATTTGTTAAATTTGTTGTTATAATTTGTAATAATATTAATAATAATCATATAGGCAGTATGTTGTAATTGCATTCTTATCATATGAATGTACGAATATAAGGTCATGACTTATTATTCGATTAACATTATGTATGTACACATGTGTGTATATGTACGAGAGTATTTATTGTAATCTCTTTAAAATAATGTTCTTTCATTATGTATATGAAAATATGTACATATACACTCATTGATAAATCCCTAAAATCTATCTGTTGTACATATAGGATTACATATGTACATATATGCATATGTTATATTCATATATACAGATAGACATTTATAACTTTTAAATGTAATTCAAAATATTATGCATAAATGCGAATAAGTACATTATACATAAAATGCATATGCTTTCATAATTAGAAATTTTCTTTGATTATTGATGAATTTTCAAAATTTTATCATGTACTTGTACTATATATACATACATTATATCATTTATCTACATAGCATTTTTAGTGGGTATAAAATATGAGTACACCATAAAAGTATTAAATATATGCTCTACTGTTAATACTAAATCATGTATTATGAACATAATGTATTCTCGTATATGATCTAATCTATAAGGGGATTCATTTCACGTTTAATTATTCACGTTTTCATTAATTCATTTCCATAAAATTTACAAACTACAAAAGTGGTAAAATACTTCGCATCTTCTAACTTTTGTATTTCGTAGTTGATATTTTTGACAGTTCTCAGTTCGCCTTCATTTTAAAACTTTATCTGTCAAGCCAAGCAAATTCGTTATTTGTTTACAATGTACGTTTGAAATTTGCTTGCTTTTTTTGATGAATGTTAATTTAAAAGAGAACAACATATCACTTAAAAGAACAAATCAATTATGTGTCAAACTGTCAAAATGTTTGAAGTTCTATAAAAAATAGAAAGTATATAGATCAACTTTAAACTTTTTCAATTTTGCTTTTTTATGCACATGCTTTATTTGCTATGTGCATTGTGAGTAATCCCGTTTAAAAGTTTTATTTTTAGTCAACTGCCAAAACAAGTTAAACAAGTGAAGCAAGCACTACATTGTACCTTCGCTATTATGAACTGAAAAGTGACATGAATCCCCTTTACAATTGAGGAATTATATAGATAAAATTAAACGCTACCAAATACATACATAGGTATATGAATATTTATACGTAATAAGGATAATTATTGCGTTTGTTATCTAGAAAGACATTATGCATTATATGTACATATACGTACATGTGTTTCTATATCTGTACGTATATGTAAGTATAATCGTATTTTCATGTTAATTATGATTTAATTACTTTCGAAAAATATTACACATATACTACATATACGAATATATGCATGCATGTAGTTTGGACTAATAAATAATTTTGACCCTTTTCTTTTTAACTCTGCGTGTATATCACTATAATTAGTAATTTACATTACTCATGAATCTATACTGTGGTCTGTTGTAAGCTTATTTGAAAATTATCTTGAATTTTCCTATTTTCTATTTAATTTTTGTTTTAAAATTACAAACATATTTCAAATTTCATATAGAGACTCGTACATATGTTTAAGTAAAAATATGACATTATGGCTCGTATTCACTAACTAAAATTATCTTTTATCAGAGATAAAGTGTATTCATCAACTTCAATTATACACTATTAAAAACATTATTAGACTCTTATCCTGCGTTTACATTATCTTGAAAACATGAACATCACGTGATAAATTACAGAAGAGATTGTATAGAAGAGCGAGAAAATCATGAACGTTCATGAAATTCAACCCGACATCGAATACGTTCATTTCAGTCTTGCTTTCATGTTTAAGTGTTGCCATTATACTGAAAACTAAAATTCATAGTGTAAATAATGCCATGCTCAGTCGTCCTATGAACAAGAATATGAACATATGAAACAAGATAGTGTAAACGTACCATTATACGAATAAGAGCAAAGTATTACGTATTATACGTATTAAATAGGAAATGATTGCTTCTGCCTTCTGTCTGTTTTAAAACCGATAATATAAAGTGACAATAATTATTATTAGTGCGAGTATAGTAAATTAATTGCTGTTCTTATCTTCTCTGTATATGACATGAAAAACAAAATAAAAGTAGAAACATTTTTTTTTTTTTTAAACAAAAACATAATCTCTACAAGCTTGTATTTAGTGGATAATTTACGATTAGGAAATGTTCATTTTTTTTTTTCAAATAAAAATACAGACATGTACATATGCACGTACTTTTTTGTATTTATGTAAGTACACAGTGTACATATATATACATATACTCTCGTATATTGTATATTTATTTCAAATAAATCTTATTATATATGATTTTCTGGATCATTTATTAATGTTTGTATTTGTATTTTGTTTGTTTGGATGTATTACACATAAACGTGCACAAATATATGTTATACATTATGTATGTTATATGTTGTATACACTAACTTCTAAGTATGTGTTATGTATATGCCCCCATATGTGTCCAAATATGAACATTATTTAATATCGAATTTAATATATTATTATTTATGAAAGATCAAAAACAGTAATATAATACGATATACGTGTAATATATGTGTATAGTGTACACACTTAATATCCTTAGACACTTCTCATAAATATACATACATACATACTTATACATATATGAGTATTAAGTGTAGTTATAACATATGATGTGTGTAACAGACATTTGGAAAAACTGAAAAAAAAAAAATAAATAAAATATGAATGAATGAAAAGAAAATTTATATATTTTCTTAATAAAACATATACACATACAAATTATACACATTACACATACATACTTATCTAATATGTATAAATATAATGTTCATATTTTTATATTTATTTTTAATTTTTATATATTATATATTTTTTCTGATAAAGTTTTCCCTATAGGGTATGTATATACGTATATCTATCTACTCATATATTTATATACACAGGAAAGGATAGGATATTATAGGGAATAAAATTTTTTTTATAATTTTTTTTATTCTCTATACACATACATAGTTTTATTTATCTTTTCTCTTTTGTTGAAAGTTTTACAAAAAAAAAAAAAAAAAATATTTCTTTCAAGTTTTTATTTATATTTTTATATGGACAGTGTACTCTTGGCGAATATTTAATATATTTTTGTGTCTGTGTGTGTTTGTTCAATATGTACCGACCTATATAAAATTTATGCAGTTTATATACATCTATACGTACATTAGTCGTCGATGAATGTTTGTATGTATAAACGAATGTACTAGCAAGTAATAAAGATATTACACAGAGAAACAGAAGTAAATTTTGTTGGCAAAGTAAAACAAAAAGTAAAAAGTAAAACAACGAAGAAAAAAATAAATTTTTTTTTTTTTTTTACAAAAATGAAGATGAGTTATTTTATTTTATTTTATATTTTTTAAGTTTTTCCTACAGATTTTTTTTTGTTAATTTTCATTAAAAGTATAGAAGAGAAGGAATGTGAGTATAAAAAATGTAGAGGATAAAGAAAATGATGAAAATAAAAACTAAACTTTTTTAAGTGTTGAAATTAAGTTAAAATAAACTTTAAGTAGAATTTTGTGTAAAAATTTGAAAAAAAGTATATGTTATATTATAAGTATGAATTTTTTTCTAAAATGGAGAACCAAAAGGATAAAGAGAGAAAGAGAAATTGATAAAAATTGAAAAAAAAAAAAAAACAATAAAAACAAAATGAACGACTATATATATCGAAATGGATGAAAAACAAACCGGGGAAGTATTATAGAAAATTACACATCAGAGTATAATTATTGTATACAGAATAAAAATACTATGTCGTCGTTTTATTTTTACGTATTTTTTGTATGTGTTTTGTGCATGAGTATACTCGTACATAAGTATATTTAACTTTATAATAGCAGCAGAGCTCAGTAGCAAATAACTTGACGTATAACTACATACGCTCGTATTATCTTCATATGTATACGTACTAAGTAGTGATAGTATAGACAAATTAGTACAAATATTTATTTTTTGGTTGTTATACTTATTATATACTACAAATTTTTTTTTATCCTTATCCTGTCGTCTTTATTTTTTTTTATTTTTTAAACAAAAATGGAAAAAAAAATTATACTTTTAAAACATATGCTTTTTTTTTTTTAAATTCATACTCACATCACACAGTCGTATATAAATTTATTTATCCTATACATTATATACAGATTTGGTATGCATATAATATATAATGTTCATACATAGCATATAGCATACATAGACACATATACGAGTATATATTTATGAGATCAGTATAGAATTTTTTTTCATATGTTTATCATTTGAATTATAAAAATATCTGCAAAATATAATATTTTATGATGACAAACGTTAAAAAAAAAATCATAAAAAGGATAAGAAAATCAAGAAAAAGAAGAGATAGTACTACATAAAAAATTTAAATCAAAAAAAATATATACATATATATGTATGTAAGTTCATATTATTATACATGTATTTGCATATGTTTTTTGCTAAATACATACTTAGAATCTATATAGTAAATAGTACATCATAATATCCTATCATATATCCTGTGTATATAAATCATCATATCATATTTTATGATCTACATACATTGATACATATTATAATATACTCTATGTGTATTATAATTCTTTCATTTATGTACAAATACAGAACATTATAGAACATATATACATTTAAATAATTTCTTAACCTAGTTTACAAATAATCCTTGTCATATTATTATTATAGTATTTTTTTTTTATTCATTTTTTATGTGTACACATGACATACATACTTAAAAATATATGTATACGTATATGTACTTAGATACTATATCATCTTGTATATAATGTATGTACGTTCTACTATAAAATACTACTCTAACTATACACTGCTACTACTACTACTACTACTACTACTACTACTACTACTGCTACCTACAACTACTGCAAAGAGTACGTTCACGTATTATAATATTTAATATGTAGGATCGTGTATAGTTCATACGTGACAATTGAGTTTCGTTTCGTAACTCCTTAAAGATACAAAAATCATAAAAAATATATTATACAGTAGTGTTGTTATAATATTAACTGGTCTTGTATACTATACTGAACTCATGTTACATTTTATTTATTTTTAATAGTGTGTGTGTAAGTAAGTACATGTTTAACACGTTTATTCTGTTCTTAAATATGTAGTCCTACACTATATACGATAATAATGAAATGTTGAACTCTGTACCAACTCTGTACTATTATTATGGTATAAACTATAAACCTTATGTACTGGTACAGTATACATATATACGAGTATAAAAAAAAACATTTGTATCAAAACGTTTGATGATGAAAAATATTTTTTGTTTGTAAGTTATTAATTAAAGTAAAGTCTTTATGTCAGAAAAAAATTTGCTTGATTTTTTTTTTCCTCTTATACATTTTTCTTTACCTTAATTGACTTCATTGCTTTGCATATAACACATAAAATGTAATAACGAATATACACATTTATATACATATGTACAATCACTAGTTTATATATGTACCTATGCATAAGTTTTGTAAAAAAAAAAAGTTATATCTATATGGATGTTATGTGTTACATATAAGAAATAGAAAAAAATAATTGAAGAAAATTTACTTGCATATATACTCGTACAACAACTACATTTATTTACGATTATATGTATAAGATGTGAAATAAAATAATTGACACCTCACGTAAATATGTCAGGCTTTTAATATACATATGTACATGTTTTATGACTATACCATGTACATACACATCTAAATTAAGTACATTCGGATGTTATATATACATGAATCTGTGAATATATGAATAATTTTTGCATATTATATAAATACGAGTACTACGTTCACCCTTATAAATGCATGTATACATTTCTCTAATTTTCATTTTGGTTCGTTTGTATTTTTGTGTGAACGTTAGTTAGTTTTCTAATGTATGTATATTTTGTTTTTCCTTGATTCACTCAAGTAAATTGTTGACATCAACATAATTCTTCATATTTTTGTATAAGATAAGTATATACGAATAATACTTCATGAATATGTAGTTTTTTTTTCTCATCATCTCACACTCATCTTTTTGTTTTAAATAAAAATAAATTTTTTTCTTGTTATTTTCCAGTGCTATAGAGAACTATAATTCATGTTCTTTAACCTCTACACTACACTATCAGTCAAAAAAATTAGCCATTATCATAAGAATTCGATTTAAACATTGAAGAAAATTTAGCAACATTTGTTCCTTAAATATTGTTGAGAAACAAAATGTTGTTAAACAATTCATGTTTATAAACACTTAATTTTTGATTTTAAAATTTTTAATTGATATTAATTTTGTGATCAATACATAGTCATGGCCTCCTTAAAAAATTGTTTCAAAACATTACGCTTTTATGTTAAACTTTCTAGTCCCTTGTTTCTAACATATTTTCTGCATCATGTAGTATTGTATTCTTTCTATATTTTCCTGTACTTTTTCACTAGGATTTCTCATCAACTTTGTAGTTAAAGACTTTCCTCGTTGTTCGCTGTTCTTTCCACAACATGTTTGTTTCTCCTTTTCTCTTTTATAAGTCAATATAAGATTTTATCATTTAAAAAATTCTATCTCTTTTAAATGAATCAATTTTCTTTAGCACTCACTGTTAAATTTGCATGTACGATAAATTCCACTTTTTTTTGTTCTCAACTTCATCTTTAAGAAAGTGTCACAATTTAATGCATATTTTATTTATTCATAATTGACATACACTATTATATTATTCGTGTACATATTTAGTGGATACATATCTACATACATGTGTATATATGGCTTTCTTATTTCATTTCAGCAGATAACAATTCCGTACTCGTATTCGTACATACAAAGTGAAAAGTATTAAAAAAGGAAAATTTTTTTTATTCGTTTATTTATTTATTTTTTTTTTTTTTTTTGTTATTTTCACACCCACTTACCAACAATAAGTGTTCATCATCCGTTCATTGTTTTTAAGAAAATAATAGCAAAGGTCATTATATATGTTGATAGGGTATTACTGCATAAAAAATACATATACGTACATTTGAATATCAAAGAATGTGTAAAGGAATATACATATGTATGTATGTATGAAATGATGATGCTATAATATATCATTCATATATTATTAGTACGTTACTACGTACATACATATTTACATATTTGTTATAAGCATTTTAAGTTTTGCTCTAATTATTTTTCTATATCATGTACACTGCTGCATAATATAAGTAGGTACATATAAATATACATGTGTATATGTACAATTTTTTATTTGTATTCAATTTCAATTTGAAAATGTGAAAACAAAAGAAAATTTTTATTTTTTCTCTTATTTTCCTGTAATATTTTAGAGAAACTATTATATGCATTTAATATGTTATTTATGTAAGTATACTCGTATTTACTTTTATACTCGTATATGAAATTGAGTGTCTGTTTATGTTTGATACGAGTGTTATTATATGCTTGTATGTACATATGTACATATTTTCAAAATCAAGGAAAATAATTTTTTTATTTTATTTTATTGCTTTTTTACTCTTAGCAATTTTCTAAACAACAATCGTATCGTAGCGTAGTATAGTTTTAAAATTGAAAATCATGAAGTAGCTTGTATTTTTCTTTACGTTTCTCGTTATTTCTTTTCGACAATTTTATGCATTTATAAGTACGTAGATACTACATATACATATAACACACAATACATACAAATACTAGTACATACTATATAAAATAGTGTACGGTGTTGTTTTATCAATTGAAAATTTTTGCCTTATATATTTTTCTTCAATTTACTGATCGAAATTCAATTTTTTTTTTATTTGTTATTCGATTACACATTTCTAATTTCAAAAGTAGGTGTACATATATATAGCCACATACATATTCACGTATATTTATGTAATTGTGTGTGTTTGTTTACGTGTATTGTTCTTTTATTGTTTTGTATACGTTTTCATTTTCAGATATTAATTTTAAGGATGTTTTTGTTTTCGTTTTTACGTTTGTTTCAGCCATACATTACATACATATAATTGCATATTACACATACACTCGTTTATATAAAATGGTAATGTAAAAAGGAATACGATTCGATAAATGGAATTTTTATTTTATTTCGCATATATAAAATAAAAGTTAGAAATTATGCTGATAAAACTTTTGTACTGTTTTATTTTACTGATGTATATTTTTTATTTGGTATATATTTTTGAATTTTGTGTAAGAGTATTATTTGAATACGTATATCTACATTATTATATATATAAATATGCTTAGATACAGGCAGGGTACACGTGTATGGTACATGAATACAAACACATGTATACGAATATTTTTGTGCATATGGTAAAATGAGCCCTCAACTATTTATTTTATTTTATATTTGTAATTTTGTTAAATCAATTTGTTGAATATTTTATTGTTATATCATTTAGGAGGATATCAGGATATGACATGATTAAAAAGCATATTGTAGATTATTATTACCACATTACTTACATCTCTATATGTACGAGTATAACTATTCTTAATAAATTACATATTATGAACTTATTATTGAACAAATGTGAAAATTTTGTTGATCTTTTTCAATTTTTAAAATTGAATGTCAATCTTAATGACAGTTGACAGCTTGAAAATATGTAAATCATAAGTAAAAATTGACACTTGAAATGTATTTTGAACTGTCATTTAAGATGTCACTTTAAGCTAAACATATGTTTATGTCTTATGTAGTGAATATCCTTATTTAAGTGAAATTATTAATTACCTAAACCTAAATATCAATCATATAATGTACATGTATACTAAATACAATACATTATGTATGCATATGTACATAAAATTATTGATGTGTATTATTATACACAGAAAATACTAGTATTGAAATATGAAAATAAAATAAAATGATATCAATTTCATAATGTTTATATACATTTTTGCATGTATATAAACAAATTTCTATAGGATAAAAATTCTTTTTTCGATATTAGGCATTATTATTAATATTCGAATATTTTTATAAATCCGTTTTTATTCTTTTCAAATGGAAATGTTGTTTTCATTTATTTTGGATTTCGTTTTTGTTTTTTTTATCTCAATCATAAATAATAATAATTTTTGTGCTTATTTATTCTGTTTGAATATACAAATGAATATGAATATATATCATTTCTTTTTCTTTTATTCAATATTGTAATTGATGTTATTATGCATGCTGTATACAATATGTGTGATAGTATATACAGAGACATAAAATCATTTCATATTTTTTTTTTCTCTTTGCCTCTTTTTTTTTTATTTTGTTTTTTTGTTTATTCATGTCTGTGAATATGATCACTGTGTTTGTGTATAAATAAAGTATAAAATCGAAAATGAAATATAAACATAAAAAATAAAGGATAATATTATCCCGTAAATTTCAAATATTGGCTAATTCCCAAAAATAATAATAAAAAAATATATATGTATCTAATCACATATAATATAATGTATATCATGCTTATATATGTACATTATATGCTTATAAGCACATTTATGTCCTTTTCTGTTTAGATACATACATATAATGTAAACGATTATCAGATTTAGACAATCATATGTGAGTACATTTATATATATATATATAAATGTTTGTACAAATCTATCAATTGAATAGATTAGATTGATATGTATTTGCAATCAAAATATACAAAAAGGATATTGAAATGTGATATTATAGATTATGTATTTATGTATTATACAATCATATATATTTGTGTGTATAGATATGTAGATACTTACACACAAATATATGGTCTGTTGTACTTGTACAAATGTGGTCTGTTAGATAAAAATGTAAACGGATGCAATGTTTTGATTTGATAGTCGGTAATATATAAGAGTATAAGTATATGGTATCTACAGACACAAACAAATACATACACACATAGATACTATAATAACTGTATAGAGACATATAGAAAATGAAAAACTCATCAAAAAAACTAAAAAGAAAATAAAACAAAACAACAACAAAAATATTAAAAACAAAAATGAAAATGAAAAAGAAGACACAAACTTTTTTTATTTCAGAGTCTTCTCCTGTATATCTAATACTAGTCATTCGTATTTTTATTTGTTAGTTTTATTTGTTTGTTTGTTTGTGTATGTATATAAGTACATTTGATTTCCATTTTTCTTTTTCTTCTTCTTTTTTTTGCAATGTTTTCTCTATTCACAATCTGTCTGTAATTTTGTTATTTTGTTTTTCTATATATATGTAGTTTCTAAATATATTCGCCTATATTATGTACGTCTTTTATTTTATATTTTTGTATATTTATTATTTGTACTTACGTTAAAAGGATATTAGATATACCACTACAACTACAACTCTGTGTTTTATGTGAATATAAACGAATATAAGTACTAGTAATTTTCAAATGAAAAATATTTCAATTTGATCGTTTGTGTATACTTATATGTTTTGAATGTGTGTTTGAATGGAAATATAATACTTATATACGAAGTAGGAGCGTACGAGCGTATGAATCAGATATATGGTATGCTTATGCACAATATAATATAAAATTATATGTAGGTATCTGTACACAGAGCCAGAAGAGAAAACCAAAACAAATGGGAAAACTTGAAAAAAAAAAACCGAAACAAACTAAAATGATAAAAACGAAAGAAAAACAAAATTAAAAATGAAAAATAAATAAAAAACATAACAAAAATAATAAACATTTTTTGAAAAAGTTAAAAAGCTATATAAAAGTGATTTTCATAAAGCTGTAAAGAGAAAAACTCTATATGCATGATAAATACGAGTACTTCGTATATACGAGTTGTACTGGGTATAGATTATAGTAGTATTGTTAGTATACGTAATACGATATATGTATACATAAATGTATGCGAACAAGTATACAATTATATCGTTCAGACATCCTTGTATAAATGAGCCTAGAGATATTAAAAGACACGTTCTATATACATTCTACGATTCTACTATAAAAATACAAGACGAGTGTAATTGTAAAATGTAGTGGATATTTTATGAATTATAATAGTACTATAGCACCTAAAGGTGTATATATATAAAGGATATACAGAATGTTACAAAAATATTATATTTTTATATCATATTTTTGATTCAATGTCTACCTGTATGTATCCTCGAACTTATCTACATACATATTTTGTTTCTATAATTCGCATACGTATTCACAATTTTGTCATTTTAATCTCCGTTTTAATAAAAATTTAGAAAATTTTCATCGTCATATTGCTTTAGAGTCTCTATATAAATAGATACAAGAGTATATATACTATAGGTGTGTATACTGCAATACAATTATTGGTATCATAATAATATATAAGCTAATTATATAAATGTACACATTTACACACACATACATACATACACATGGGAATTTTACGATTTAACAGATTACGTATTAAGTCTATGATACTATCGTACTGCAATATATAGGATATTGTCTTTGCAATAATACTACAAAATAGGTAAAGAATCTATTTACCAGCTAATTTAGTACAATATTTGTTAGTAAAATCTGTATAACTATGGTACACTTTTGGCAATATATATGTTTGTATGTATGTATATAACCTTCAATATATAAATAACTACTCTATAATATAAAAGTCGTCTTGTATAATTTGCAATTTGTGTATCAAATTTTCCTGTATTCTATACTATAATATGCTGTATATTTTATAAACTTATCTATATACTACGATATCTGTATACTTTGGATTTCTACATAATATATAATATATTGGTAATATTCAGGATACACATGAAACTGTGTTTTAAGAAAGATGCTAGAATATCGATAAAAATTTTCTTTACCATTACCACTATAATATTATAATTTTGAATTTAATATGAATGGTAGTCTTTTTAGTCTATTATCGGTATAAAACGTATATACACATCTATCTATTCGCGTTAGTATATACCGTATAGAGATTGTATAGAAAAATACAAATAAAATGTACATATATATCTAGCTATATATGTACGAAAAATTTGTAGATTAATATCATCATAGCATCATCATAATCATCATCATCATCATCAACCAGAATCAGAATCATTTGAACAAATTTTCTGATGATTATGTGTCGTTTAGTTGTATTGTATACGTGGTATTGGTACGTGGTATATATATATACGTATATTCCTCGTGTATTTGTAATGGTTATTATTAGGTACAGGTTTATATGCGAACATGTATATGTAGTATATTTCTTTATATACTTATTATCTACATATATATTTTCATTTATTTATTTAAATATACGAGCATGTATGTATATGTACATAATGTACATCCATTTATGTGTATAAAGTTATATAGTGTAGAATCATTCATTTAAATTTTATTATTTTTTTTTTTCTATATTTTCATTTCCTTTTTTCATTTTAATTTTTTCATTCATGTATATATTTTCCTTTAATTTTTCTTATTCTTATACATATAATGTATTTGCCATTATTATTATGATTATTATCATTTAACCATCACAGTATAGATGAATACACTGAAAATAATAATAAATGAAAATTTTATCTATATGAAAATGTATAGGTACATAAAAACTTATATAATTTTCAGGCAAAAACAAAAAAAAAACAATTTCAATAAAGATAAACGGAATGAAATAAAAGATAAAAGGAAAATAGATCTGAGCAAAACGAATATAAAAAAATAAAATAAAATAAAATAAACGTAAAATGACAAAATTTTTGTTAATTTTTCTTGTTAAATAGTTTAAGAAAATATAACCTAAAAATTTTAATTGAATCATAAAATATACATCACTTTCACTATATATGTACGAGTAGATACATACGTATAGGTGTATGTAAAATTGTTGCTTAAGAAAATATTAAAACAGAAGAAATGAAAATTTTTCGAAAATGAACAAAAAGAAAAGAAAATACTATGTGTATAAAAAATTCAAAATATAATGAGAATGGATATGAAAAATTAAAGTCAATTTATTATTTTATTTTACATAGGTAACTAACTATGTATGTATACGAGGATTACTCGTATATTATTATACGAGAATGTATAGTGTATTGTGTGTATACCCGCATTTGCTTTTGATCTATATCGTATCTTTTTCATACATACAGTATTTTGTTGATTTTGTAAAAATGTGGATACATATACAGGATGTTCCAAAAAACGTGGACAATATTTAAAGGGGTAAAAGTAGACGCAATTTGCAATCGAAAATTCCATATGACATTTTTTCGTTTGCGCTTTATTTTCGACGCTAGAGGGAGTTATATAATCGCACATTATAAGCTATAAAAAGGATTTTTTTATCATTATTCATATAAAATTCCTTTTTTCCCCGATTTCAAGCACATTTTTGACCATCTCCGCACATCTTTGATCCTTAATAACTCAACAACGGCTCATGCAATCGACGTGAAATTTATTTTGTTTGAAAGAGGACACATTCCACTATTTTTTATTAAAATTGGAACATTTGTTGTTGTGCCAATTTTTTTCAGGAAACCTGTTTGTAATAAAAGTGGTTTTTAAAAATGAATCATGAATTTTGATTTCAGGATGTTTTTTTACTACGAACTGAATTCTTAATTACCTGTTGTAGTATATCAAAAGAAAGATAATTTTGTTTGCTATCATTGACTAAAACACTAAATTTTCATACGTGGGGTATACAAAAAGTTATACATAATTTTGTGTTGAAAGGTATTGCAAAATATTTAAAATTTAAAACGCCCTCTAGCGTCGAAAATAAAGCGCAAACGAAAAAATGTCATATGGAATTTTCGATTGCAAATCGCGTCTACATTTACCCCTTTAAATATTGTCTACGTTTTTTGGAACACCCTGTATACTATGATTATGGTAATTTTTTGGGAAATTAATTTTTTTATAAATTGAATACAAATTTTTTTTTTTGATACAATTATGGTGTAGAGATATTTTCATGAAAGTGTATAATTCATTTACATACATTGTACAGAAAATTTTTCTTTTACATTAATGTTGAAGTTAATTTTGTGAATAAAATGAATGTTAACTGAGAATAAAAAATCATTTCGCTATATAATGTAGATAGTATAAAGCTAAAAGGAAAGGATATTTTTTATAAATATGCGGAAATTACAAAATATTCACGGTTTGTTATGAATTCAAAATATATGATTTATTGGATAATTTCCTAGGGCAGTAACTTCATATGAACAAGAATTATTTTTTGAAAGTAAATTGTAAGCAGCTACGGTTTATTTAACTAATTCAAAGTGATTGCTTTGCGAATATTTGAAAGTAGAGAATAAAAAGAATAATATAGAAAAATGTTTGAACTTTTAATAAATAGGAAAAAAATTTAGTGAAATGTATTCGTAATAAGAGGACACATTTCACGTTTCAGTTTGTCATAAACTTCGTTGTCTTTGTAGTTTTTCAGTTTTCGTAGTTCATTTACCATACATTTACGAACTACGAAAATTTTAAATAACTACGAAGGTGGTTGAATGTTTCACAATTTCTAATTTTTGTATTTCGTAGTTGATGTTTGACAGTTCTCACTTTGACAAATATGACATCTGAAAAATAAAAACTAAAACTTCGTAAAAAGCAAACTTCAAACTTCAAATCAATAGAACTACGAAATTTTAAAATTAAAAAAGTTGTAATTAACTAGATCTTTCTAAATGATTCTCTATCAATCGTATGCGTATTTACATTATAATGATCATTTACACAATATCTCAGAATTATTTACTTATGCACTTAGTCTGTATATAATGGCAGATGAATTTCAATGAAATCTAATTAATCTGCTAAAAGAATGTCATATACAAATGACATTTTCAAACTAAATGACAGCTGCTGTCATTTTAGTTATTGTACGTAAAATGAAAAAAATTAGTAACAATTTTATATAATCGAAAATTTTCAGTCACCATATTCTTATATAACATGATGTTATCCATAACTTGCATACATATATACACACACATGTATGTACATAATAACCGTAAAATATAGTAGATACATAATAGAATAGTCGCCTGTATATTCAAATACATAAATATTATATTACTTGAGTCAAATACAAAAATGTTATATAAATCATCTATTCAACGATCTATTAATTCATTCATTTCATATTCATTCATTCATTCATTCATTTATTCATTTATTCATCATAATAATGACACAATAATTCATATTTATTCATTTTTTTTTATTGTAAATAGTACTCATAAATATGAAGAGTATAGTATCATATAGTACACTCACATAATGTATCGTTGTATATCGTGTCTATATAGGTGGTAAACATATAAAAATATATGTAAATACGTGGACGTATATGTACATGCATATGTATGTATGTTGTGTATTTTATTATATGCAGATAGGTTGAGGTAATAAAAATTGTTCATAATAACGCTGCGCGGTTCAACTTTTTAATGAATTAAAAAATTCTTTTATGTGATGAAAGATATTATATTATTTTCGTTTTTCATCATCATTCTGTTCTTTTATCTTTATCAACAGTTTGTTTATATAATTTATTACGACGAGCATGTATATATACATAAGCAAATAATTGTATGTACATGTAAACACACACATACATATGTATATATTGACTTATTTTAATATTGTTTATTTTGAAATTTATTTCCGTTAAGTTTTTTTTAAAAGTTTATTCTTTATTACTTATTTTACATTTTTTTTTTACTATTATTCTTTGTTATTATTTTATTAATTCAAGTGTTTGTCTGATAATAAATTAAAAGTAATAGTAATACAAATAAATACACAACGTATATTATGTACCATCATATAATACACACGATTTATTTGTACGTTACATTAAGGATCGTATTCACCAACCAAGATTATCCATTAAATATATTTTAGTTGGATAGAATTTCAGTTTATTCATCAATCTTCTAGATAAAATTTGTTTTCGAACTTTATTTTTGAAGTGTCGAACATGTCAGTTGATTGCGAATAGTTAATATTTTTATATTGTAAAATGAAAAAGAGGTTATGTGGTGTGATGATTATATGTCAGTCCTGTGCTTTTGCTGTTACTACCAAGGTTATGTTAAAACGATATTTATAGTACTAGTAGTATCACTTACAGGTTGTCTTAAAAATATCCGAATAGTGTATAATCGAGGTTGATGAATACCACTTTATATCTCAGATAAAAGATAATTTTGGCTGGTGAATACGACCATAATAATATGCATTAATATATATACACGAGTACTCGCATACACACATTGTGCGGTGGCTACTTATATGATGATTATTTCTGTTTTCTGAGAGTTTTTTTTATTCATACGCGAATAAATGATATGTAATGCTTGTACAATTAAAGCACATACATACACAATGATAAATAACGAATAAAAAAATAAAATAAAATCAAAAAAAAAAAAATATCAACAAACTAACAAATACAAAATTCAAACAAATTGAAATGAAATGAAAATATAGAAAAAGAAAAACAAAATTAAATAAAATCAACCAACAACTTTTAAGTTGATTGCACTTTTAAACATTATTTGCGTCTTAATTGAATTGCAAAAAAAAAGAAAAAAGTTGAAAAAAAAATGTTTTATTCATATACAAGATTATGTACATACGAGTACATATATCCATACATATTAGTATTTTACATTTTGTTTAAGGATGTATGATTTATTATGTACTATGTGCATAGATTACATATTCGCATATGTTCGATATAATACATACAGATTACAGAGGTATACTGCATATCTATGTGTGAACATAGTTGTACGATATGCTTGCATATGTGCATTAGAATTCAATGGTTTCAACTAATTGCATTTACAGTACTAATATTATATCTATCTATTTGCACGTATAGTATATAGAACGTTGAATAGAACTTTCTAAATAAAATAAAATTTTCAAATCTATGAAAAAAAAAACAGCTAGAAGAAAAATTTATAAAAAGTAAAAAAAAAGAACTTTTCATGTACTGTAATAAAAGGCTACATATGTACATAACATGCATTATTCAATACAATTTCCGTACAATATATGTATAAGACAGTCAGTGTACGTATGTGTGTACATATAAGTTTTATACATACAATTGTCATCACAATATTGTCATCATCATCATCATACCGTTATTATACAATTTCTATGATTTAATTGAAAATTTATATCGATTTTAGTGTATATTATATACAGGAAGATGATTTTCGTATTGTAAAAAATGTAACGTACGTTATGTAGATACAAAGCCATTCTAAAGTCTATAATATTTGAATATGAATTTAAATTTTTTAAAAAGGAATAAAACTAAAATTACGTTGACAAAAAGGAAAAATTCTAACAACATTCATACACCATAAATGAATAAAATGAAAAATGCTTTTAGATTGATAGAAATCTGATTAGAAAAAATTATTTACTTTTTTTTTTCATCCCACGTACCTACATCCTGTATATTGTATCCTATAGAGTACTTTTTTATTTATGTATGCAGGTACATTTACATGTATAAATTTTCCTTTTTTTTTTGCACTATAAAATACTAGTTGTACTAGAGAGGCATATTACGCTAGTATATTGTCTGTTTTACTATTGAGGTAGTAAAATTCATGTTTCATTTTATTTTTTTGTCAATGAAGAATTTGTAAATTGAAATTTATTGAAAAATATGAAAAATTGCGCAAAAAAAAATAAAAATCAGGCAATCGAGAAAAGTGAAAAAACAAAAAAAGTATTGTAGGTATAGTATATAGTGTGTATGCTGAGATTTTCATTCATTCACCTATCGAGTTCGATCATCACACATTTTAGTACAAAAATGAATAAAAATCAAAATCAAAAAAATAAATAAAACAATGTTTACTAAAAATTTATTATTTTCTATTTCTCTCTTTTTTTTTATATTTTTTAAAAAATATTTTTCTCTCTTTCAAGTTTTTGTGCGAAAAGTATGTTGTGAAAATTTCATTAGATTTTATGTAAAATTTCAATTAAGAAAATGAAAAATACGAGGATGTTTTGTTAATGTTTTTTATTTATTATTATTTTTTTAAAAAGTTATTTTCTGTTATTGTATAGGTATATTTTTTTTTCGATATATTTTTGCCTTGTGTATGCATACAATAAAATAGAAAATAAAAAATTTGAAAAAAAAAAATTTTATTTTAGGAAAATCCGTTTTTTTTTTTAGGAGAATTTTCTTCGTTTTCTAGGTTAAATGGAAAGTTTGATTTTTGTATACATTTTTTAGTTGTAGTGTCAGTATATGTTTATGAATGAATACCAAATAATATAAAAAAGTATTTGACTGAATTTTTTTATTACTACTTTTTTTTTGTACTACAACAGAAAAGTTTCAGTTTGTAATGTTGTTACACTTAAGTTACATATACTAAATGAAAAGTTACAAAAGTTAAATTAAATGTAAATTTTGAATAAAATTTAATATACTTACTCCTCTGATGTGTGTACGGGATTACAAACATATACTCGTATATGAATGTGTACATTGTATTTGAAATTTTATTTAAAAAAAATTTATTTCATTTTAATCTTTACATATTACATTTATACTCATACATTTTTTGTAATACTCCAAAAATATTCTGAAGGTATATTTATATTTGAAAGCATTTTTTTTGGAATTGAAATTTGTACAAAAACTAATATTAAAATAGAAATGAGAAAGATTCTATAAATCAGCTGAAATGCATTTATTTTGACTGTATTTAAAATTTTGCAGGAGTATTTTATTAACGAAATGAACATTTCAATGGTAAAAATACATACGTCTTCTGGAGATAAAATAAAATAAAATTGTAAACATTGAGAAACATCGCTAGTTTCAGTAGTGCATACAGCTGATTTTTGATAAGCAGTTCACTTGATGACAACAAGAAACACAAACAATAGATCAATCTAAGCCCTATAACATAAAAGATTTTTCTTCTCTATCACAGCAACTCAGCGGTTCGCAATCCATATTAAACTGTTGGTGGTTGGTGCTTGGTGCTAACCCTCACATTATAGTCATAAGTTTAGAAATCACTTCACTAAACACCTAATGCTCGATTTAAGCTGTATTGCCATCTAAGAAGAAGAAGAAGAAAAAAGTAGTGCATACAATTTTTAAACAAATGCATAACTTTATAGAGGATGTAACTTACTAAAAACATCATGTATGATTCAACATTTTCTGTCAATGGTTTAACTAAGGAAGAACCATTTACTCACCAATTACCAAACTAAAAGCAAATCAAAATTCTGGATATATGAAAATGTATGATGTATAATGATGCCTGTATATGGAATTCAATTGATATTGACATAAAAAGTATTGAGTTTGATTTGAACACTGTTGTGAATGACTTAAACAATCATTGTTTTGTCTTGAAAATTGTTTATTTTGATCTGGAAAAAGTATACTGCAAATGTATGATCACTTTTATATTCGAACATCATCTGTTGTACAATTTATTTGTTTGAGTTGCATTTCATACAATATACACGATATATAATGGATGTACCTAGAATGTGAATTGGTTATAGGATTATGGCTCATTTTATTTATCTAAATTCTTCTATTACATTCTAATTTTTAAAAGATAAAAATTATAAAAATCTCAATAGATAATAAAGATATTAATCTTTAATTTTTAATTAAATTGAATTTACATTCGTATACATAAAGCAAATATTGTATAGTATAAATATAAACTGAGAAAAATGTATTAATTAGAACTTAATTTTATTATAAATGAATATACATAATGTAATGTATATTATGTCTATGAATGAAAATATGCAATCCAATCTTTAATTGAATTCTATATAAATGAAAAAAAAAGTCAAATAGATAAAATATGTTATGTATCTAAATATGGAATAACCTATAAATCTTTATGCATGCATAAACACTTTAGATAAATTAAATACAATAATGCATATAAACATATACATATATATACTACTTATATACATATACATAAGTATATGTTACATTATCAAATGATGGTATCATTGACACGTATGGAGGATAGCCAGCCTAGCCTATAGCCTCTCTTTAAATAAAATAATAATAATAATAATAATAATAATAATCATAATAAATAATTATTGTAGCATACGATATATTTATACGTATTCAATTTCATAAATTTACATACATACATACATACACTTTATGTATATACAGTGTACGTATACAGATTAAATATTTGTAAATTGTAATCGCAATATAGTATGTATGTATAATCTAATCAATAAGTCTAAAGTGGTTTTATGCCTTGCGGTTTAATAAGGTTTTATTACATACACTGTGTAATGTGCACATATTATTTATTACCTATATTATGTATTTTCTATCTGCATATATGGAATTGTATATACATATATGTATTGTATATAGTTATGTGTTCACATTATAGGTATGTAAGTATGTATATACTTTTGTGAATTTTTTTCTCTTATTTCATAGATATGTATATTTTTATCCATAAAATTATCTGGGCGTTAACTTGTTACGTATATACACATATTTTCTATAAAATATATGATACTTTCTTCATATAAAATGTATACATATATATAATTATATGTATGGTCTTATATGTATGTGTAGTATGCACTATGAAACCACTAAAGAAATTTTCTTTCTTTTCAATTTTTATGGTATGTACATATTTATGTATTTTTTTGTTTTTATTTGTAAGTAAAATGATGAGGTTTTTTAATTGAAAATAACAAAAATAACAAAAAAAAATAAAATGAAAGAAAATTCATATAAATATTTTTCTATACATACTCGTATATATATATTAGAATGTAATGTATACCTATGCGCTATTCAATTATTATAAAATATACATATATGTATGTAGATAAAGTATTCATATAGGAGTTATATATAGAGGTATAATATTTCTTGACACAATAAATTTGTAATTTATTCTATAGTACTTGATATATAATCCAACACAGAAACATGTATGTACGTAAGTAAGAATTTATATCAAAGAGACTACTTTTGCTGTATGCATAACAATATCTAATATCCAATTAAAAAAAAAAAATTAATACCTAAGCTGTATAATCATAAATACATACATGTATATATCTACTTATATGCATATAAATATTAAATTACTAAATTACTAAATTGCGTTTGTTTTACGTCAATTTTTTTTTAATTAATTATTTCTATTTTTATTTTATTTTTTGTTTTCTGTTAAGTATATTTTGATAGATTAGGTTTTTGTATATGAACAGCACTTACATATAATATTAATGATTAATTAATGTCATAAACATTGAAATTGCTACTCGTCGTATTAACTATTTGTCTACTTTGACACCATTTTTAATGAATTCTGTGTGAAAGAAAGGGGAAAATAATAAAAAAATGAAATAAAATCAAAAATAAATTCATTACATACTTAGATACGTATGTATATGTTCTCATGCGATCAGTTGGAAAATGTTAATTTATTGAACATTTTTGAATGTACGAGTATATAGTAGAGAAACAAGTGTTTTAAATATTTGTTTTTTTTTAGAGAGAAAATCAACTTCATAAATTAAGAAGGAAAATGCGAGTATCGAGTACACATGACGTGTGAGAGTAAGAGGAGCAAGTATTGAATGTTTTTATAGTTGATTTTCCGAGTTTATTATGCACAATATTCGCAAGAGAGAAAATCAACTTCATATTAAGTTTAAGAAGGAAAATACGGGTACGGCTACGGGTACACATGACGTGTTAGAGTGGGAGGAGCAAGAGCAAGTATTAAATGTTTTTAGTTGATTTTTCGTGTTTGTTATGAACAATACTCGCCTTCTACTGTCAGAGAAAATCAACTTGATATGAAGAATGAAAATTCGATTATGGATGGAGTACACATGATGTGTGAGAGTATAGACGATAAAGTCTTAAATGTGTTTTTAGTTTATTTTCCGTGCTTGTTATGTGCAATATTCCATATTATGTCCAATATTCCCATTCTATTAAGAAAATAATTTTGCATTCAACAGCTTGTATATTTTAGTATATTTTATTATCCGTGAGAACACACATTGTTATCAATGGTATGATGGTATAAAATAACTTATCTAAAATCAATTATAAGAGTATTAAAACATTAAATCCTTACCTATACATATAAAAATTGCACATTATACGTATTTCACTTTTATTATTATTTAACTTCAGTTTACACGCACGCATATGGTAATATCTTAAAAAATACTTAAATGTTAACGTTTATTATTTTTAATTAAAGCGAATATCAAATAAAAATGTGAAAAAATAATATAAGAAAAACATATGTATATGTACAAGACTAAAGATCCAATATTTAAAGTTCTGTATAAAATATAGTATACGATGATAATATCTTAAATAACATAAGATATGTATTGTATAAATGTTGTGTATTACACGAATAATAAATGTAAATTTTACACGCACGCAATCGCGAAATTATAAATAAAAATATTATAAGAATGAAAAAAAGGTAACATGAGAAAAATAATAAAATATCTAGTGTATTCGAATTTTAAAATCTTTCTTTTATTTTAATTTTTCTTTCTTTGAGAAAATTTCAATTTGTTTTACATTTTTATTATGAATGTTTGTGATATTTTAGTTAATTTTCATTTGCAAGTATTTTTTATTGTTTTCTTGACTTATAAAATAAAATAAAAATAAAAGTAAATAATCATAAAGGAAAAGGAAAATGTATATAAAAACATTTAATTCGTAATCTTTCGTCCCGTATATTTATGTATGTTGATAACATAATTTGTTTAGGGGAATGTATTCTGTTAATGTACTGCTCAATAAACATTTGTATATAAATATACACAAAATACAAAGAAATAAAATATTTATAAATTTTTATAAAGAATTTAGATAATTTAGTATAGAAGAAAAGAATATTGTTCATACACTTACATACACACCATATAATTACCAAATGTATAGGCACATACATACATTTATAGATTGATTTAAACATTTACTTGTTGATATATAATTTAGTGGTGCGAAACTATCGATAGTCAACACTATCGATAGTTTCGATATTTTTCATAAAAACCATCGATACTATCGATAGTACTATCGACCTTCTTAGCTCTGGAAAAATTTTCACTTTAAAACACAAAAGTAGAGTGAATGACAATATAAAATCTTTTTTAACAACGAAGCAATAAGATTACAATAGAAAATATAATAATGTCAACGTTTTTTCTAATTTAGAAAGCAATAAAAAAAATGTTACAATTATTGCAGAATTATAATATGTTTATTCGCTTCTACGGTCACTCAAAATTTTTTGAAATAGTAGTAGATACAGACAATGCTGATGCTGATGAAGTACTCATTATCTTTATCACTACATTCATATATAGATAGATAAAAATGAAGTTTCAGAATGTATAAGTTGCAAGATACATATGTATGTACAATTTGAAGAAAAAAACTTAAAAAATTTGAATAATATTATTTTTGAAAACAAAATATTAATAAGATATACAACCTCACGAAGTTTATTAAAATTAATATTTATTAAGGTAATATAACACATAACCAATAACTAAAATGAAAACAAAAGAAAATGTCTTCCAAAAAACGTGAAAAAAGAATGAATTCGAAGGAGAAAGAAAAATGTAAACTAAATTTAGATTACTACCACTATTCAGCGCAAGTAATATATTGGAGTGGTTTGTTGCCTATCGATAGTTTTCAAAATTATCGATAGTCCATAAGATTTAGGTACCATCGATACTATCGATAGTGCTATCGATAGTTTCGCAACACTAATATAATTGCGATTTGTTGAATTCATTCAACTCATTCAGTTCATTCATTCATTTGTTTTTGTAATTTTTTTTTAAATAATTTAAATTAATGAAAGCTATTGAAGGCTATAAATTTTTTGGTTTGTCTACACCTATCTATCTATGTATATGTGCATACAAAAAAAGTTTTTAAAACTTTTCTTGTTTACTTTTAATTTTTTGAGGAAATTTTCAAAATATCCTTTTTCCGAGAGTCAGACAGAATTTTATTGTATATATACATAACAATAGTTTTGAAAATATTTTTAACTTTTTGTGCATGTGTATAGATATATGCTTGTATACTTTTTACTGATAGAAATATATCCTTTTGAAAATTTATATAAAATTTTCTTTAAAAAAAAAATTTAATATTAAATTTAAGATTACCATAAGGTATGAAGATTATTATGAAACTTCAAGGATAATGTGTGTATGCACGTAATACAAGATTATACCAATTCTTGTGTATATGTATATATGAAATTGTATGTGGGTGTACTGGTATTGTGTATATTATGTAGTAGTTTGGGTTTTGTTTCGTGTATGTCACGTTTCACGTTTTTTTTGAAAATGTGAAAATTATTTTTAAATCTCTCTCATTTTTACATAATATTATCATGTTATGTATGCGGATTATTACATTGTATAATTTAATTTTGAGTACACTCGTATACAGGGTGATTTTATTAAACAGGTATATATATTGGCATATCACAGTATTCCTTGGAATGTTTCAAGAAAAAAATTGTATTACCTAACGAAAAATTTCTATCTACTCTATTGTCGACGATAGAGGGCGTTGAAAATTTTGTGTTTTTTTGCAAGATCTATAGTAACAAAATCATGTGTAACTTTTTGTACATCCTACGTATCAAAATTTATTGTTCTATAGCTAATGATTGAAAACAACAATTAACTTTCTTTTGATGTTGTACAACATGTAATTAGGAATTAGACCATAAACAAAATAACATCCTCAATTCAAAATTGCTTAAAAAAAAGTGCGCTTCGGAAAAAAAATTTTATATTCAAAATTAGAGTACAAATGATTTTGTGTTAGAAGGTCATCCAAAAGAGTCGAATTTTTCAACGCCCTCTATCGTCAAAAAAACAGGGTCAATAGAAATTTTTGTTTGTTCAATTTTTTTTTTTTCATGAAACACTTTACTTCACTTCACTTCATGAAACAATCACTCTGTATATCCTTGGTATAAATATATCACATTGGGATTATTATCATCATTATCTTCGCATTATATTGATGATACGCATATACATACTCTTGTATACAAATACACATATTACATGTCGAATGAATAATTAATTTTTTTTTATATTGATTATCCTTTTGAAAACTTTCAATTTTTTTTTTTATTATTTTTTTATTTATTTATTTATAATTTTTGTTTATTTTTGTTGAAAATATGATGTTTATTTTTTTACTTCTGGGCGTATTTTATTTATTTTTTTTAGTGTTTTTTTACTGTTTTTTTTTGTTATTTTTACGTTGCTATTTTTTTTTTTTTTGTGAAATGTTTTGTTTAATTAAAATTTTGTATTATTATTTATTGTGTAAAAAGTTAATCAATTTCATTTTTAATTAAATTTATATTTAAATGAAACCATGATGATGATGATGTGAATGTGAATGTATTAAATTATGATGTTATTGACTATAAGTAGTTGTTGATGGTTGATGATGACGTTATGGTGATAGTATGTGGTTATGTATAATGATGCGATGTTTTGATGATGTCGATGACAATGTAATAAAATACAATTTTTTTTTTCTGTTCGAATTTGTTCATTTTTCTTCCTGTGGTGTAAAATTTTATAATTAAAAATGAAATATTTTTCATACTTATATATTTTTTTTTACTTCCTGTTTTTGTTATTGTTTATTTCTTTTAAAACAAAAGAATTTTTTTTTTTAAATTATCGTGAAATATTTGACTGATTTTTAGTACGAGGATACATAGGATGTTTGTTTTTTATGTTTGTTTATTTTTTGTTTTGTAGATCAAACATAATTGAAATTAAATATTTATTATGTAATGTATGTTATTATGTGAACAGAAAATACATACATATATACAAAATATAATCATTTAGTATATACACAAGTAAAATACATGAATTAATAAATAAAATTGTGTAGGCAATGAATAAATTTTATTTTAGGGATGTTATTAATTTGTGCTGTGGACTTGCTTAAAGATCCATCTACACTACATCATATACTAGAACATAAGTATAGTGATGTGAATACAGACAAAATAATTATACTCCGTATATACCTACATACTGACATTTTTGTACTCAATAAATAGTAACAAAAAGTAAAGAAGAACAATAAATTGTGCATACACTCACACGTATATTATTTTCAATTAATTTTTGTAATTTTATAATTATGATTATTTTTTTTTTCAATTTTTGTTTTAATTTTCATAGACAATTATTTATCATTATTTCAATATATGAATTATAAATTTATAAACAATGTATGTATGCGAGTACTACACAGTCATGCAGTTTTATACGTGTATAATGTATTACAATGTAAATTATATTATAAAATTTTTTTTATTTTTAAACATGAATAATGTATCAATTATATTTTATGATTATTATGTAAATGTATAGGTTTCATATATGTATATGTATCAAATATTCAACTATAAATAATAATTTAACATCAATAATATATGTATGTGTTCAAATTACAAATAATACAGTGATATAAAAAAGTCTGAGTACATTAAACATTCCATTTAATACTTATTATAATTTCAAAAGTCCATTTAAATATGCTTTAAGAGCATGTTATAGTGATTTTACTGATTTTGGGTAATTTGGGTACACGTTTTCTCAGCCATTTTTTATCCAATTTTTATAAAATATGTTTCAAATGAAAGCTAAAAGGGTCTAGAGTGAACTAAGTGGAACAATTTTTTCAAAAATAATTCAATGGGCAGAATTTGGTAGAATTCAGTGGTGGATTCAAAATACAAATTCAAAAATGAGTAGGTACTTATGATGTGTAAAATACTACTATCGGTTTTTCTTATATACACGAATCTTGTTTCAATCTAAAATTCTTCTCCGTACTCATTTACTACAGTGCAGTATCTAATAAACACTAGAAAATAAGAAGAGAAACAACTATTCGCTTATCTTTCTACTTCTCAAACATTCAAGAGTTGATTGACCATGTTTGTTTACAAATGAAAATGTAGGTCAACAAAACATTAATCGGTGTTTCTTGTTTACACGAATCTACTTTTAATCTAGAATTTCTTCGTCACACTCGTTTACTATAGTGCAGTACCTAACATGCACAAGAAAATAAGAATAGCATATACTTATCATTCGTGTGTCTTTCTAGTTTTCTTTTCACTTGCTTTTTTACTTCCTATTTTCTTTTCTTCTATGTAAACAAACATGGTCATCATACAGTATTTGAGATGTATAGAAATAGAAGTAGAAAGAGAAGGTGAAAAATAAAAACAAATAGTATTTTTACTTTTCCTTTTCTTGTGTAAATTACGTACTGTACCGTGTAGTGGGCGTGTACGAAGAAGAATTTCAGATTGAAACAAAATCCGTGTATACGATAAAAACCGATAATTGTTTTTTATCCTATATTTTCATATGTAAACAAACATGGTCAATCAACTCATCAGTATTTGAGATGTAGAAATAGAAGTAGGAAGAAAAGTAGTAGAAAGATATGCGAATAGCAGTTTCTTTTCTTATAACTATAACTCGGAACTGCAGTAGACGAGTATAGAGAAGAATTTCAGATTGAAACCAGATCCCTGCAAACAAAAAAAAACTGATGATGTGTAGAAAACTGCTCATACTATCATGGCATTTACGATATCATATATGGTCTTATAATTATTATCGTTTTAAAAAGTCTACAATGCACATAACATTTTGTAAATCACTGTTTGCACAATATTACATATTGAAAGATTATATATCTGGTATAGACAAAAAATTTATTGAAAATATACATAATTTAATATTGTGAATATCTTGATTGTTTTCATTTCATTTTATTTTATAAATTTACTCGTGTATAGATACAATGCAATAATTATAAAAAAAAATTTTTTTTCGGCTGTTGTGTTAAATATGATACTCTTTGAGTATGAACGTTGTGTACTCGTACATTGTATACGTAACTGTACATAATTTAAATATTGTTTATAGATTACATGCGTGTATATTGTAAATAAAATATTTATTTATTTATCTGTATAATGTACTATTTATAAATTTATACATTATTTATTAATTAATTATGATTGTAATTCGAAATTCAATCAATTCGATGTTTTGAATATCAAACATAGTGACTTGTACTTGCTTGTACATACGTAAAAATATACCAATGAATATTGAGTAAATATAATACGTACCGTCAGTATCTATGGTATCTATATACTACACTATACTTACTTGTACTTGTGTGTACTTTTATATGAAATATCTATATATGGCTATGTATACAATACACATAAATTTGTATTTTTATTTTTTGGATACGATAAATTAAAACATTTAGATATAAATAAATGTACAACGAGTAAATCAGTAAATAATGATTATTTCGGAATAATATAAAATAATAATTTTTAATTTAGTTAACTTTCATGTTTTATTATGTTCACTATTAATTTTTGTTGTTATTCTTTGCATCTATATAAATCGAATGTACATATATAGTAAAAACGTACAATTATGTATGTTCAATTGTGTACACATTGATCGATAGCACTTATACAAATAACATTGTGATTCGTGAATCGATTACACAAATTCATTAAAAAAAATTGCTTAAAAATTTTGTTTTATTTTGCTTCTCTTTTTTGATAAACATTTTTATTAAAACGTTAAAATATTATGTATTTATGTTTGTTATTCTATTTACATATTATTCTATATTCTATATATATATAAGTTTGTAGTTGTATCCTTGAGATATTTATTGAATTAATAAATGAAAATTAAAAAAAAAATATATATGTATTGCACAACAATAATTCTTCATTCAAAAATCGTTCTTAGAATAAAAAAAATTTAAAGAAAAATAAAATAAAAAATACAAAATTTTTTTTTTTATATACATTCTGTGTAGCATATATAATCAAAATAATTATGACTATGAGTATAACACATCATATCACAATGTGTGGCGTATTTATTAAAATGCGACATGTATAAAAGTAGCAGCACTATTCATATTTTGTATTTGTATACACTAGTAGATACATTTAGAATTATTGTAATAAGTATGAAAAAATGAAATCAGACCGTAAAGGAAGCATCGAACACGAAAATAAAAAATCGCATATTTTAATTAAATATTCTTTTCTTGTACGTACATATTCGTTTATACTGTATATAAGTATATGCTCGTATACATAATTTGCAACAATTAATTTGTTTTATCAATAAAATTTGTAAAATATATCTTTGGAATTTTAGAATTTTTTTTTTTTTAATTTAAATTTTGATATGATTTGTGGTATGTTCTATTTATAAATTTAATTTTTTGAACTTTTATTTACACGAAAGAAAACAATAATCGTTAATTATTAAACTAAAAATAAAGAAAAAATTATTATTCATATACGCGAGTTACTAAGTAGTATGCGGGCAAAGTTTAAAAATCGAGAATTTTGTTTTACTTTTTTTTTTTTTTTTTTTTGGAAATGAAAATACGAATTTGTTCTTATTTTTATGGAAGAATGTTAATCTTATGAATACTATTTCGAAGAAATATGAAGATATACGAGTATATACAGAGAAAAGAATTTTAAAAAAAAAAATGAATTTTATACGAGAATCGTGTGTGTTCTTCTTAGTGTATATTTGTCTTATGACTTATGATGCATACGCAGTTTTCATTTTTACACTGATTGGACGGTATAATAAGTCAGTGATTCAAATTATTTAGTTATTATCGCACACACATGTTCAAAAATACATTTAAAAATAATAATTAATTTTAATAACTAAATAAAATAAATAAAGTTAGATAAAAATGAAATGAAACTGCATTTTACGAACACATATGGCAACATACATATATATATATATATATATATGTATAACATTTTGTGGTGAAACTGACATTTATTTTTCAATTTATTTTCATTCTTTTGATATTCTCAATTCACAGAAAAAAATAATAAATAAATAAATAAAATTAGGAACAATAAATTACAATTAAAAATAACAACGAAATGAAATAATTTATTGACAGAATATAGAGGCGATATGATTAAAATTATTTTTATATATGAACATATGTTTGCATATGCATCTATATATCAGGGCTGGATTTATGCATAGGCAACATAGGCGGATGCTTATAGAGATGGCAAATTTTTGTAGAAAGAGAAATTGACACAACTTTTTATTAGAAAGTGTAAAATTAAACTGTTCGTCAAAATTCAATGACTTATAGAAAAATATTTTGATTTTTTTATAGCATTGCGAATTGTTATTCCATTTTTTTAGGTACTCGTGTCGTGTTAATTTTGATACGCATGAGAGAAGAGCACTAAACCTATCAAAAAATTAAGAATATCAAGTAGTATACGCTACGATAATACGAGTAGTATTTTATACATCATATGTACTCGTATTTTTAGTCTTCAGTCTTCACATAAAGTTGATTTTCTCTTTTAGTAGAATGCGAATATTGTTCATAACAAACACGGAAAATCAATTAAAAACATTTACTACTTGCTCCTCCTACTCTGTACATACTCTGAAATCTGAAACAGTGCTAGTGGTATTCACGAGTGCAGTACAGTACCTGTAATATACGCTACCATAGTACGAGCAGTATTTTCAACATCATGTGCATTCATTTTTAAATTTTCAGTTTATAACTTGAACTGATGCCTATAGAGGTGCTTAATCGGGAAATCCGCTACTGATTCATATAATTCTTATTGTACACGATATTATTTCGTAATTTATAAATTCATGAAAAATAAAATAAAACATAAAAAAAAATGCAAATGATCTACTAAATCATTTTTAGATGTCTGCTCTGTTTTTTTTTTTCTTTTCTTCAATTTTTATGTTTTATTTTATGCTCTATTTTCATTTGCATATTATTATAATCTACATTCATAAATAATGTGCAATCATTTTAATTATTTAAACTCATTTATTTTTTCACACATGTTTTCTATCTTATAAATATTTTTTTTATTTTATTTTAATTTTATTTTAAATTTATTTCTTTTTATTTTTGTGAGTGATGATAATAAATTTCACACGTGATAAATTTAACAAATTTTATTGTAAATCAATATAATAATTTAACAAAGTATCTTGACATTTTGATTTGACTTGACCTTAACTTCCGGCGCATTTTATATACATATTATAAAGTGAAGGCCTAAAAAATAAAAATAGCAAAACATATATAAATACACAAAAATGAAAAGAAGAAAATTAAATAATAATAAAAACAAAAAGGACAAAATAATAAAATGAAGAAGAAAATGAAATAAAAATTAATAAAATATAAGGTTGTAGCATAGACTAGATAGTTGTAGTTTTAGTTTTAAAAGATAATAAAATGAAAATAAAAGTGAAATGAATGAATAGAGAGATAGAAAATAAAAATAAAGGTGTGTGTATTAAATGTGCATAGGATATTAAAGGCAAAAACCGATCGAAATTGAAATAATTGATAAGATGTTTGTGTATTCATTTAACGTCTCTATAATATTGATCATTTTATTCAATATTACGGGTATATATGTGTTATCTTATATAAAAAGACAAGTGTGATAGATTTTACGAGATTAACACATCTCACATATGAACCTTTTATGCAATCAAATTTTATGTTATGTTTGTGTACATATTTGTTGTATTACGATTATCATTATTGTTATATTTTATTAATACAGTCATTGTATGACAAGTAGATACATATATACAATGTATGTTAACAAAAAAGAACATTGTACGTACATTTATGATGATAACTCCTATCTCCTATATATACACAATAATACATAAATGTCAATGTTGTATGTACTATTTTGTATCACTGTATAATTTTATTATAATAATAATAATCGATTTATGTACATTAAATTATATGGGGGTTTCGTATCAAAATCAAATCGTAACCACATTTAGATACAATATTTCCTTATACTATAATAGTATTCGAGTAATATCATTTTAATAATGTTTATAATGATACAGTGTAGATACATGTACTGTATATGGAATATTTCTATAGAAAACACACGCAATATTATGTACATGTACAATATTATATGTATACCTATCATGTATATTTTTAAAATTCAAAGAAAAAATTAATTTTCTATAGGAAAAAATTATTTTTTTTTTTTATAATAAATATGCAATTTAATCGATTTTCATGTAGACATAAAGCAAAAGCATCAAGTAAAAATTTCAAAATTATATCTGTTCACAAATACATAAACAAACAAGCATATACATAACATGTACTACTCGTTTGTATATACATATATCTACAATGAAGAAGAATGTACATAGACTCTATAGAATGTAGAATTTTATAAACGACTATCAGAACCAATGATGCAGAAGAAAAATTGAAAATAAAAAAAAAAATAAATGTCTAAAAAAAAAAAATGAAATAATTTTATTTATTAATTTATATTTACAAAAACAGAGCACGTTTTATTTTTTTTTTTTTTTTTTAAAAGAAGCAAAAACATTCTTTTCTTTTTTACTTTACGCTACTATAGTTGTATGCAAAGATACTATGAGTATGAGTATATATGTATGTGACGATATTTGTATAAATTTAAAATTTTGTATGCATTCATATTAGATTTCTTTTGTATAAAAATATGATGTGCATATATTATTATTATTACGAAATTTTATTGTATCATGTATGAATTTGAATGCAAAATTGAATATTTTATATACTCCACTTCATAATAATAATAATATAGCATGCATATATTATGTGAAATATAAAGACTATAAGTAAGTATGGGTTATATGTATGTAATGTGAATTTGAATAATTTGAGTTTGGTTGAATTTGGTTGAGTTTGATTGATGGATTTTACGTTGTTTGGTTCTTCTGTTCGTGAGGTCATTTATACTATTTAATAGTGTGTGTCTTTTTTCAGATATTTTTGTACGTAATAGACGTAATAAACATCATTCTATGTATATTGTAGTTACATTATATTTACTTGTGTCATGCATTATAATAAACTATAGACAAAATTTACAGATGATGATGACGACAAAGGACAATGTTTATGACGATGATGTGGATACAATTATGATTTATAAAACAAATAAAATTTTTGACTGATCTGATATATATATAGATTTACATTGTTATATGATGATGATGATGAAAATATATGATTGGTATTGGTACATTGGTTTGTATATAAGAACTTGTATGTGAATATTATATGATGTGGAATACTCATATTCGTATCTATTATTATGTATATACTATATTATGTGTGGTTCATATAGTTATCAATCAATATTACTCATATTACTTATATGTACGTCCATAATTTATATAGTTTTCATTTTATAAAATTTATTGAATAACAAATTTTTCTGTTACAAATGTATGAGCTGTATATCATGTAAAGAATGTACTGGTATTCTCGTATGTATGGAAAGGATATTATGTATATGTATGTACGTTAAAATCACGTCATGGTTTACTGTATATACACAATGTACATACATTGTATTTATTTTTTCTGTACATATACTATAAAATATCTCATACATATAACAATGTAAAATTAAAATTTATTCATGTAAAAATCTATCCCATATATGTATATTCATATAACATATACTCTCGTCTGTATGTATTTGTATGATATATTACATGAATATTTTAAATTTTACAAAAAAAAAAAAAAATAGAAAATAAAAATATATGTGAAATAAATTTGTCTATGTGTGGCTTAACATTATATATGCGGGTAATTTTTGTGAAATTGCCAAAAAAAAAAAGTAATAAAGTAAAAGGAAGGCAAAGGAATAATGGTAATGATGAAATTTGCATAATAACTACAGAAATATATAAAATTCCATATAAAATTCTCAGTCACATATGTACATACCACATTGCTATATGCTCTATTATACATTTACATATAATGTAGTAAAATGGAAATATTATAAATTATGTACACGTATGTGTATTTACGTTCATATATGTGTACAGGAATTATATTTGTGAATTACTTACATTGTGTATCCATACATTATTTGAAAATGCAATTATGCCTAAATGGAAATTTTTTTTTTTCAAGTTTTTCTGTCTAAAAATGTCATGAACTTTTTAACAATTATTTTTTAAAAGAAACGTTTTTTTTTGTATTTTTTATTTTTTTTGTATAAATTTTAATGTATTATTAATATTATTGAGGGTATTCACAGTAAAAGGTATGTTAACCGTGTAAAACGAGTAAATTTAACTCTTCAAATTAGTCACGTAAAATATTTGCTGTATATTTTTGCTTTCATTTTTTTTCCATCTATCTCAGTTTTTATTGGCAAAGATATAGATGTAGTTACGTCTTGCTTACTTTGCTCAATAATTTAAGTGCTTGCTTTGACAGCTGACTAGAAATAAACACAATAATATAAGGGGATTGCTCACAATGTACATAGGACATATAAAAAAAAAGCAAGTAAAGTTGAAAAAGTTTAAAATTGATCTACTTTCTACTTTTTATAGAACCTCAAACACTTTCACAATTGACACATAATTAATTTGTATTTTTCTTTTAAATTGACATTCATAATTGATCCAATAAAGCAAGCAAAGTTCGAGCGTAGATTGTGAATAAGCAACAAAGTAAGTATAAAAAGCAAAACAATCAAGTCGTACATTGTATCTTCGCCTTATAATTTGTTTTCAGTAGTTAATTTGGAATTCCATCTTTGGTCCTATTAGTTACCATAAAGAACACTAATGCCAATTCTACATTCAATGCAGTCAATTCAACTTCGACTTTGATTTAATGAATATGTATTAGAACTTCTACATTCAATGCAGTAGACTTGTCTTGAAAGCTACATATTAAGCATGCTGTGAAGTCGAAAGTCGAAGTCCAAGTTGAATAAATGGAATAAAAAAAATTTGAAATTGACAATGAATTTTACAAGATGCATCACAGTGCTTTTACTTAAAACCCATGTGTAAATTTACTCAAATGCGAGTTTGTATATATACCCTTATTATTTTTCTATATCTATCAATGTGAATTTTTATCTATAGGATTTATGAACAGTATACATATGTCTGAATTATATATGTGTATATATGTGTGGTTTATATTAAATTTAAATAATTTTATCTTAATGTGCTTTACTAATATTCTTGAAACGATATCTAGATACTTACATTTAATATGTAACACACACACACAACATACACTAATATGTACATAAATTCATATGTAATATACTTGTTATATGTGTGAATTTTATTTAAATCAGAATCAAAATAATATAATATACATTTATGAATGTATCTATTCATATTTTATATAAAATATTATGTAATATATGTACATAATATAATATGAATTTTAAACTTATTATTCAACTGTTCATATAATGTACGATATATAGATTTGAAACACTGTACTACACATACAGATGTAGGAGTGCATGTAAAGTAAAGTAAACATTTTTTTTTTTATTTTTTTTGAAATTTATACCTTCTTCTATAATAATGTATAAAGGTACATATATTACGTAACTAGGTATCTTCAACTAACAAGGTATGTATACCTTTTTAATATGTACTTAATGCAATCGTATGTATAATTTTCGTTTAATTTTATGTAAGACACATATCCACATTATACCATACGCGAGCGAGTACTACATAAGCTTTATTTATTACATGAAAGTTTTACCACCGAAATTTTTTATTTTTTCGTCTTTTTTGCCTATTTTATTTTTTGGTTTCGATATGATGGTTTTTATTTTTCTTCTGTTAGTTAGAGATATGTATGTAGGTACGTATAGGTAAAAAAATTGAAACTTTTCATAATAATAACGAGCAAAGTATATTATGATAATATCAATATTATACAAATTTTTGAATTTACAGTAACACACACATAATCGTATGTATATTTCAGGTTATACACTTATGTATGATTATAGACATAGATGTGTAAGTGTGTGTGTATAATGATTTTATATTTATTAGAAGTTTATTTAAATTATTTTATATGAAGTTTTATGAAGTTTTATTAAATTTTTCATTTATATACGAGAACGAGAGTATATTATGTACATATACATGCATATAAATTTAATGTAGTAAGTATATATGTATCTTTTTTGCATTATGTACATATGTATATACTTTTGTGTAATATAATGCAAAAATGAAGTCACATAAATTTAACTTTTTGTTTTTAATATAAATCCATAGATTTTATGCAACATTGTTTTAAATACATACATATATAGTGTAATACAGTATAAATAGATTTAATTTTCCTACACAACTTTACATACACAAATATATAGTACATAACATAATAGTTTATGTTATTAAGAATAATAAATGCATATATGTATACATATGTGCGTATAAAAGTATGTATAGAAGTGAATATAATGCATCCGCATAAATATACCAAAATATGTAATATTAATATAATAAAGTAAAATAAAATTTCATTTATATGCAATCTACATTACATACATTAACGTTGAAATGTTTAATTTGAAAATGGTATAAATCCATTCTATGTTTTATGCAGATATTTAAGGGTTCATATATGTATTTAATTGGGCGATAGGTGATTCACTTATAATAGAGAAATTCACCTACTAATCACGAAGTCGTGAATTCCATCCCCATCCAAGTCAAAAGTAAAATAATAATTTTCAGTTTTCAATGTATGTACATATATTTTCAACTTTCATCTCATTACCTCCCAAGTTCACTGAATTTTAAATGAGTACCAGGGTACCAGTGAATCTACTTACTGACTACTACAAGTATCCTATCATACAATTGAGTTTGTGTATCTTTGCCAACAACTCAGTGGTTCGCAAACGACGTTAAACTGTGGGTGCAGTGCACACATCCTAGTTTAAGTCAAGAAATCATTTCAGTGAAAAAGTGGTGGAAGCCAGCCAGATCTTTACCAAAGACTTTCTGTAATACTGATGGAACAAGAAGAAAACGATTATTATTTAATTAATTGCGCAAATATTGACAAAATAATTAACATATGTTAAAGGATTATTTTTCTTTTGTTTTGGGGGGGGGGGGGCAGTATGTAGATGAGAAGCTCATATTGGATTGCATTTATTGTTATCATTATTATAAGTAACTTTGTCAAACAATGACTTACACCACTTTCAAAAAAAAAAAAAAAAAAAAGAGAACCGTCTTGTAGTATGTGTTCATTTATGCAAATAATGTGTGGATGCGTATGTAAACTATGTTAAATGCACAGTTTTTGAAAATTATCTATTAGAATATTTGCATATTTTTTTTCTTCTACTTTTTTTATTATTTTAAAATGAAATTAACTTTCAATGAACATACGATATACATATTCACATACATTATTATACACACTTATATGCGATATGATGAAAAACATAAAATATAAAATTTAATATAGAATTATAAGAGTATATTATTTATGGTGATGATAGTATAGCTATCTAATATAAATTGAAAAAAAAAATATATAATAAAATAAAAGATATACAAACAAACAAATAAAAATGATTAGATAAAAAGATAAACACACAAGCATACCGAAGAGGTTTTAATTAACTTTCTAAAATGTGCATAGAATTTTTACGACAATATGTATATGTAAAGTACATGATGCGAACATAAACACACACTCATTTATATGAATGTGCATAGAAAATAGAACTTATTTTCTATATACATTTTTGTATATTAAATAATGTACATACAGACACAAAAATTACATTTTATGTACGAATAAGTAAATTTAAATAAAATAATAAATTTTCTGAAAATGAAAATATTAATGTACTGTATATACCTGCTACATACGAGTATAAATACGTTTATATCCGAATATTTTTACTTACTGTCAAATAAGGATTATTTTCAGATATTATAAGAATACTCGTATGTGTTTATGTGTACATATGTTTGTTTGTTTGTCTACATAAATAAATATATAAAATATATTCCTTTATTTTCTTTTAATTTATGTAATATACACTTTATACAATTGTTCATATTACACAAAAATATATAATTTTTCTGTATATACAAACACAAAAATAAGTATATACAAAAATAAATACAGTATGAATGTTTGTATGTACATACATACTTATACTTTTAAATTTATATATTCAATCTATTGTATTTAAATTGAATTTAATTATTTGTAGATAAATAAATACTAGTATATACATTTATATACAGATATAAGTACTTATGTATGTGTAATAAAGTTTTTGTGTGTTAATTAAGAATATGCATACATATAATTTTATATACATATGTAAGTACATATAGTATATTAATATTTATGTTTTATTTAGAATAGAATGTACATATTATATTTATTTTTTCAGATAGTTACCCCTATATACACATACAAAGCATATGTGTAATATTTATCATTTTATAAATAAAATATGAATTTAAAAGCACAATAAGTTTTAAATATTTTTAGAAAATTTGTGGCCAAATATGTGGTTATAAGTACGAGTATATGTGTAAATATCATTGTAAATGTATAAATATCATCATATTTTGTATAAATGTAATGTAAAGATAATTGTACGTATATTTATAGTGTATATCCTTTCTTTCTATCTATGGAAATTGTTTTCTTTATTATGTTTTTTTTTTTTTTTTTTTTTTGGTTACTTCTCTATATTATTATTTTCATTTTAAATATGAGAAGAGATTTAAATTCTCCAACAATATGTACTTATTTTTTCATTATTTTGAATGAACAGTATAAAGTAATATTACCACCACAAATTTACATGAACATTTGAATATTCGTCCATTAATACTCGTAGTACATACTGCATAATATATTTCCTTTTAACTAACAATTTTCTTAACTTGTGTTTTTTTATTGTTGATTTGTCGTGTACAATATTCGAATTTTACTGTGAGGAGAAATCAACTTTTTCTCAAGAGTGAGAATATACGACTACACATATATGTTGTGTAGAATACTACTCATATTAGCATAGTCAGAGACTATATAACTATAATTAGTAGTTCTATAGTCTTCGGCATAGTATATAAAACTACAGCAGAGTGCAGAGTATAAATGCAGTAGAAGAGTAAATAATAAAAGTTGTTTGTTGATTTGTCGTGTTTATTATGTACAATATTCGCATTCTACTAAAAGAGAAAATCAACTTCAAAATTACAAACAAGGAAAATACGAGTACGAGTCGAGTACACATAATATGTGAGAGTAGAGCAGCAAGTATTAAATATTGTTTGTTGATTTTTCGTGTTTACTATGCACATAATATTCGCATCCTACGGTGAGAGAGAAAATCAACTTTTTTTTTAAAAGAATGAAAATACGAGTACACATCATGATGTGTGAAATGTACGATCGTAGCGTAAACTATATAGGTGGTAATGGTAATGTACTAGTCAATGACCCAAAGAGTATCTGTAGTAGGTACATGGTTTTATTTATTGATTTTCAAAAAATATACAGTATATGTACATACAATTTTTTATGTCCATACAATATATCTACAATTATATATATCTACGATAGTAAATAAAATTTATTTTTAGATAACATATGAATGAGTTCACCACAGTATATTTTTAAATATTATATATTTATGTAAATTACAAATTTGTTTACTATATAAATTATAGATACATAATCAAAAAAAAATAAAAATATTTTTTTTTTCCAATTTTTATTTTTTAAAATATTTATTATCATGATATTCTTCTTTTATTATTTTATTGTATTTTTGTAATATAATTTTCGTTATTTATGTCAACTGGTTTTTAATATATGTAGGTACATAGAAAAACCAAAAAAAAAATATTTTTTTTTGTGTAAAACATGAATATTAGATAATATTTTATACCTATATCGATAGATATTTTATATTGTTGTAAATTTGTATAGTATGTATAATGTATTCGAATATTTTATGTGTGTAAAAGTGTCTATATCCGTTTCAGTATTTATTGTATAGTTTATGGTTTTTCAGTTGAAAGCATTTTAATGGGATCGTAAAATTTGATGATTTAACAAAAATCTCTTCTATTTATTTTTATTTTTTTATCAATAAATTACATACATACAAACATAAATAACATACATACACTTAAAGCTATATATATAAAAATACTTAATATACTCAATACACATTCCAACATTTGAATGATATCAAATTGTCGTTACATAGTTTTGTTTGGTCGCGTGTTATAGATTTAAGTTGATGGTTATGTGTATTATAATAGTTAAATATCAATTTTAAAGACAAAAAAAAAAAAGTAAAAGGGAAAATAATATCAAATGTTTATAGATTATATACTATATATTCTATTACACAATGTACACAAATACTTTGAAATTGTATATAATGCACTCAGTATCAGTATACTCATTCATCGTCGTACTAGAGTAATTGATTTTAATTTGAATTTAATTTTTTAATTTAAATTCATTTTTCATTTCAAATTTTCTACTCTACTTCTACATACAACGTACGGGTATGTATGTATGTGTATGTACATCAATTTAACATTATAACAGATAAGTAATTTAGTATATTTCATTTCACATTATTTATATGTATTTCAAATGGAAAATAATAATAGGTTTCAAATTAAATTTTAATTGTTGGGAGTAATATTATTGATTATAGGAGGTGTCGTATATAATAGTTATCCTGCAATTAATTTTATTACACTGAATTATTACATCAATTTCGAAAGTATTTAGTGGTACGTACGAGTGGTAGTATCAATATACAGCTGAGGAATGTGAAAAAATGATTTTAAAAATTTGAATTCATTAAAATTTTAAGGATGATTACATTGCTGATATATAAATAATTTTGATTAAATCTTTTCTTCTTCTTCATTAATCTCCGCCACAAGAATTGATATTTTGTAGGTTGTAGCCTCTTGCAAGCTTTTAATTCTAAGACTTATTTCCAATGCCCTTTATGTAGATATTTTATGATAAACTTAGATGAGTGTTTATAGTATCCATCACTATGCTCCGATGTGTACTTTTTGCTTTCTCAATAATGTAATTTTTGTGATTTTCATTCACACATTCAAATCCCTTTAGGAGAACCATTTCTCGGTTTAAGCTTTAGTACATCCAGTTAGCAAATGATTAGAGAGATTGAACGAGCAATACTTTTTTATCAAAATTACTATTCAAATCGAGTGTCATCGCTTACTAAAGTTTAATCTAATATTATTTGCAATTGCAATAATGTGGAATGTGAAACGTCATATCCTTTGCAGAAAATTTATACGCATCCTATTACTCCAAATTTAAACTCACCAAATGGTGAGAAATCTGGGACACAAGATACAATTTAGATTTGAAAAAAAAAAAAAAATGTAAAATACGATAAGCTCACTTCCATTTTGATTTTTCAATTTTTTAAAGAAATAAATTCGAAATATGTTATATCCTATCATGTATATGTACATACAGTTATTTTTTTTTTAGCATAAATAATCAATAAATTTTCAAATATATTGAAATGTATTCTTTCAAACATTTCGCTGACACCTCGAATTGCATGCTATCGCTATCAGAAAAATTTGAATTTTTTTCTCATAAAATTACATCATAGAAATACGTGTTACTTCTTCATGTCTTTACACTCATGTACATATGAACGTACATTATGTAAGTACATATACAGTTTTGGTCTTTATACAAATGTACCATATTACATATTACCATATTTTGTATATAAAGATTTTTATTGCATATTTTAAGGAGTATAAATTACTGGGTTGTATTTTCTTATAATTTTCATTTTGAAGCTCTTTTTATACATGTATAGAGATAATAAGATCTTTAAAACACAAAGAACATCAAGAATGGATGGATCATCCTGTATTCACACATATAACCAAACCATCATCATTTTTGTTATATGTATATCGTGATCGCATGCATGAAATTTTTATTTGCAAACAGCCAACAATTTTTTTCGATTCAATTTTTTTTTTTCACTTTATCTTTATGAAAAGAAGCAATAATTTTTTTTTTTTGATTGCATTTCAAAAAAAAAAAAATAATTCCAGAACACATGTTCCTAATATCTTGTATGACACATGTATACATGTGAATTTACATGTGTTCGTTCAGTATACAAAACAAATAAACTTGAAAAAATATTCAAAGTACTTTATGCATTTGATGTTGTATTCCTTCCAATCGTGCTGGTGCTTAAATTGTCAATATTAAATGTTTATTAAAAACGCAAAAAAAAAAAAACAAAAAAAAACATAAACAAAGAAAACACTACGCACACATAAGGACATAAGTATACTCGAATATACATAGTACATATTTTTAATGACAAAAGTTTATTTTATTTTGTTTAATTTAAATTCATTTTTATTTATTTGTTTTATAAGTAACTTAATCTGATCTGATGATAATAAATGACGTATGTTTTTTCAGTTTTCCTATATGTAATCCATAAATTTATATGTTTATTTTATATTATGTTATGATGATATGTTGTATTGTATATGGGTAAATTCATACATTTATTATTGATTGTTGTGGGTCTGATATTATGTGTTGTGTTTGTTGTGTCTGCTTATGTAGATAAAAACAAAAATAAATAAATATCTTTTTACGAGATGTTACTGAATTCAAAAAAAAAAAAAAAAAAAAAAAAAAATCTTTTTTAAGAATCAAATAAAAACTATAACTAGAATCAAAACATTTTTCAAAAGTTATCGTAAGTTGATGATGATGATGATGATGGTATGATGTTTCTCTAACACAAAACTTGCTTACTAAACGAAATTAAATATGAATGAATGAATCTGAAAATCTACTATACTATACTATACGAGTATTTTTATCAATAGCGAACGCAATAATAAACTCATGAAAAACAACAACAAGAAAATAAATAAATTTTATTTGATACAATATCGATAAAGAAAAAAAAAAAATTAAAACACAAAAAAAAAGATTGAAAAAAAAAACTGATCAAAATTTCATATCAAAAACATATCTACAGATGAATGATTTTTGTAAACATTTTTTTCATTTCATATAAAAATTATATACGTACATAGAGATAATGTGACACATAAAAAATTAAAAACGATAAAAAAATAAAAACCATTATCACACAGGACAGAAGGAATCATATTCCTTCTTATACTATATACTGATTTTTAAATGTTTTTATACATATATGTTTTTTTGTTTTTTAATAAAACCACATATCCGATATCCTCTGATATTTTTACAATCTATATAGATATGTATACGATGTGGCGATGTCATTAAAAAAAAGTTCTGTTTTTATTATCGATTTTATTTACTGTCCCACATATACGATTACATATATGCAAGTATTCGCATATTATGCGTGCGTGTGTTTGTATACATTTTTTTTTTTTCATTTTTGTCCCGTAATAGTTATCAGAGGAGAATCCTTGGAGTTATAGCAACTAAATATATACAAATACCATAGACACTTTGTATATGTACTACCTCTGATGTAGTACATTAAAGTGTGATTTATATCAATTTAATTGCTTTTGGTATTAATCGTGAGTGTATGTGTATGATGTTTTTTTTTTTTGTTTTTTCATCATGTTTTATTATATTTTGTTAAGTTTTTTTTTTGCTTTTTATTCGCTTCACTTATTTTCATCTACATTCTCGTACGTAGAAAATTTTGTTTGTCAAATATAAAATTCTCATAGGATTTTCGAACTTTTTTGAACATTTTTTTGGTTCATTCGAGATATAAAATAAAAAAAAAATATTTATTTTCTTTTTGACATGTATAGGTCTCGTTGCTTGCATTCCATTCTCTTTTTTGTCTTTGTTCTTTTGTTGTTTTTTTTCTACTGTTTAATTTATAAAATGTTTCGGTTAATGTTGTTAAATAATTTAAAAATGTATAATCACTTGAGGATTTCTTTAAGTTTCGTTATAAATTTTATTTTAATTTTATACGAAAAATATATTTAACAATAAAACTATAAATATACATGGGATCCGTTGGATGTATGAGTAAGTATATAAGTATAATATCCTTAAAGGATTGAATCCTTGTAGATGAATATAAATATTTCAATTGGCAAATCAATGTTATTTAACATTCGAATACCATACATATTTTACTTTCATCTACATTATGTATGTGTGTACCTACGATCGATATAATACTTGATAGAATTTTAAAAATTCGAATTAAATTTAAGTATTCTCTAAGGATATTCTTTAATGTATAGGTATACCAAAAGTACGTATCCTATTTAAAATATTTTCTTTTTCTTCTTATTCTTCTTCTCGTTCTTGTTCTTATTCGTTTTTAATTTTTTTTGCCTTGTCCCTATTTTTAAAAAGAACACTAATATTTTTTTTTCTTTTTCTAAGAAAAAAAAATCCTTTTTTTTTTCTGTTTGTTCTCTTTTTGAAATGTTTTGTGTCCTTAAAATTATTATGTCCTATTTATTTATGTATTTTATTTTTTTTTTTCAATTTCTTTTTTGAAGGATTTTTCTTCTTCTTTAAAGTTTGGGAAGAAAGTAAAAAATGTCAATCAATATTATTTATCCATTTCTTGTGGCATATTGTACATACATACATATATGAATGTATGTACTTAAAAAGGATATTTTGTTTTTGTTGGATAAACAAAAAGAAAATAGAAACAGAAAGAAACAAAAAATGAAAATTTACTAGAAGAAAACTAAATTTATTCTGTAATGTATAGTATAAGAACAATTTTTTTTTCTCTAAGATAAAAATCTTTCATCTTTTTTTTTTGTAATGTAAGTGTGTTTTGTGCAGTCATATCCTTTCGTCGTCTCCTCTCTTAAGTGTAATTTCATTTATCAATTAAACTTTTGTGACTTTTTTTCATCTACATAAGTACTGCATATATGTATACAGAATAAAGTGAAAGCTGTTATTATTTTTCATCCTTTTTTGTTATATCTACATATGTACATATGTATGGAGTACTCCGTGTATACTTGTAGTAGAGAGATTCTAAAACTACATAGAATTCTATTGTATTCCTTCTTATATACATATGTACTTCTATGCTTAACGTGTCGTTTTATCAAAATGACATGAAGCAGAAGAAGAAGAAAAAAAATTTGTACGAGTATATTTTTACCTTTAGCAAAATCCATCAATTTCATTTTTATATCCTTTTTGTAAGTACAATGTGGTAGTGTATCCTTTTATATGTAATGTACTCGTATATATATATTTTTTTTACTTATGTACAATGGATCTAGACACATAAAAAGAAGTGGTATTATATGACTGTTGTTGTACGTCTATATATCTAACAATAATCAACCAACTTTCTTTTCTTCATTTTCTAGATTCTTTTTAGACTCGTCTGTATATACATAATCCTATATTTTCACGATTTATATATCCACACATAGCTTTCATCGTTATATCCTTTATTCATATTTTTCCAGTTATTTTGTTATTCTTTTTCGTTATTTTTGTTGCTATTGCTGTTGTTACTGTTGTTTTCATTTTTCATTTTTTTTCCATTTTTAAAAATTCAAAAAGAGAAATTGTTTTGTAGAATTTATTTTCTCTTTACCATTTTTCTTGACGTGTATTTTCCATATTTTTTTTAATACTTAGTTTTTAATTTTTTTTTTTTTGTTTTTTTTTTGTTGTGGTGAAAATTTCCTTTTTCATAAGTATCAAGTTATATTCTCGCATACATATTTTAAAATATAAAGAAAACCTTCAGGCTTTGAAAAGAAAATATAAAGGAAAAATAAAATACAAAAAATAAGCGAAAATGAAAAGAAAAAATAAATTTCTAATGATGGAAAAGTTAAAAGAGAAACACGAAATACTAAATATACTTATGTGTATATGACTGACTTTCACATCAATATTCTTTTTAAATAATAGTCCTTTATCCTTTTTTATTATTATGTACGTATATGATCGGTGTACATATACATAATTCTTTTAATACGTGTTGATATAGTGTACAAAGTATTTATAGCATGATTCAAAATTATCTATGTTTCTAGAGTAGTGCATCTGTTAGGCGAACTAAAAATCGTATTGGAGGCATTAGGGGAGGATATCTTTCGTAGGTTAATTCCAAGCAAAATCTTTTTAGAAGAATATATCTGTCACTAGAGCCTTACGTTTGGGTGAACTAAAAATCTAATGAGAGACGTATAGAGGGGTAATATTTTTTCTCTTTCATTGTCTCATTTATTCATGTCTCCTAATATTGAAACTACTAAAATATCGGAGGCAACAATATTCTAGTAATTTGTATGAGATCTTCCACTCTTTTCACGGTTGTCTCATTTTTTTTTGAAGAAACTTCGTATAAAAATAAATATTTTGCTTAAGAAATTTATTTCTTAAAACATTGCTTACAATTTTTACTTTTACATTAACATCGTATATCAAATTTGTGATAACGTATTCCCCCCGAAAGTATCAGGATAGTGATATCGTTACATATTTTTATTAATTCGTGCCAAAAAATGAATTCCGAATCATCCTGTACACTTATAATATTGATGATAGAAAGGATAAACCAGATAAACTTTATATGGTCTAGATGAAAATTTATTTTCTATTTTTTCAGTTTTATTTTCAAAAAAATTTGTTTGTTGTATTTCATGTTTCTTTTCAATTTTTTCGATTTTTATAACTGTTTTTTTTTTTTTTTTGAATATTTTGTACTAAAATTTATCGTATTTTCAATAATAGATAACAAAATGAAAGAAAGAAAATAAGTAACTGCCAAAAATATATAAAGAAAGAACTTCTCAATTTTCAATATCCTATGCAATAAAGTTGTGTAAGTATGTGTATGTACTTTATGCAGGATGAAGATTTTTTTTTATAAAATTCTCCATACATTATATATAAAATATACCATCATCTTATACATAATACAATAGTAATATGTATGTACGTATAGATGTATGCATTTTATTATACATGATACGATCATCTATCTATCTATATTCTTTCAGTCATTCATTTCTGATTGATCTTATGTGTGTAAATAAGTAGATAGCTGTGTCTGCATGTACATATACATACATATAATCTATAACAAACTATAACAACAAACTAACGTTCGTTTCAGATTTATATTTTTCTATTATCCTTTATTATTTTTCATTTCATTTTTTTTTTTTTTTTTGGTTTTCATATTATGTATACTTCATGTACTTTATACACGAACACACATACTAGTTACCCATATATTCTTCGTTTTATTTTTCGACTTTAAAAAAAAAGGTGATATATTTTTGTGCACGTACACGAAACTTGCACAGGTACATATGTGTGTGTGTGTGAGAATGAATTTTATATTCTCGTACACATATTACTCGTACATGGTATTCATTGAATCTTAAGTACATATTGAATAAATTTGCAATTTATTCTTCTTTTTTTCTTCTCTGTATGTACCCGAATAAACGCTTAAAAAAATGTGTATAGATGTTATTAGTTTTTTTTTTTAATTTATATTCCTTACCATAGTTACGATTTGATTACGATTTTCTATATAATAATATACGAGAATACGATATGATTACAGACACTCATAATGTACATACGAGTATAGTATACGATGAGTACCAATATGAATTTCTTTCAGATATGAAATTCTTATTCTTTTGTATATTTAGGGTCGTATTCACCAATCAAGATTATCCATCGGATATTATTTTAGCTTATTCATTAATCTAGATGAAATTTGTTTTCAGACTTCATTTTCAGAGTGTCGAACATGTTAGCTGATTGCGAAAAGTTGGTATTTTTATATGACAAAATAAAAAAGAGGTTATGTGGTGTGATAATTAATTGTGAGTATGGTGCTGTTACTATTAATAACTAGGTTATTTTCAAACGATATTTATATAGTATACCACTCCCAGATTGTCTTAAGTCTATCCGAATAGTGTATAATCGACGTTGATGAATACACTTTAGCTCAGATAAAAGATAATCTTGGTTGGTGAATACGACCATAATTCTCTATGTTTACTGAAAATTACAATTTTGTATTTTTTTTTTTTATATTTTTTTGATGGTATTTTTTTTTTGTTTGTTGATTTGTTTGTGTTTATTTGAAATTTCTCTTTGGCATTTATTTTTTATTTTTCTGAAATATGTGTACTTTATTTATATCCTTTAGAATTCATTTTTAGAATTTTAATAAAGATATATCAATTCACATAAGATTAGAATATACTTTGTAACTCGTATGTTATGTGCACATATACCATTGTATTTATATATAAAGGATACGCACATATACATAGACTCGTATAATATGTATAAAAGAAAAATTAAAAGATCACAAAATGTTTTTCATATGTGAGTCCTTTTTTTTATAATATGAGAATATTATTATATAGAAGGATACAAGTACGTGAATTACACAATATGATATCCTTATGAGAAAAAATATAAATTTTATTCACGTATAAATATAGGTATATATGTACGTATATATGCATATCCTTATGTATCCTTTTTATATTTTATACATTACGTATAATATTATATGATGTACTTCATATGTACATTATATATACAGATATACATACATACATATGTATGTATTGCATACACATATCCTTTGGTATAATGTAGGAAAAAAAATCGTATTACAAAAAAATAAAATGTGTATTATATCAAACGAGCAAACAAACAAATAAATACACACAAAAAAAAATTCATAATAACAATAATAATATGCACAACAATCTATCCCTCGTTAAAGTCATTTTACTTTTTATATAAAAATGTAGTTTGGTTTTGGTTCGGTTTTTTTTTTCCTGAAAACAAAAAATTAAGGACAAGAAGAGCTTACAAAAAAAAGCACAGAAAAAAAAAATACGAAAATAGAATAACGAAATAAAATAAAATGAAAATCTTTAATAATGTATAAATGGAATTATGGATCAAAATATGCATATACGCGAGTATATCTGTATAAGAAGGGCATGAAAATAAAAAAAAATAAAAAAAAAGAAAATGAAAAAATAAAATTAAAAAGAAAAAATTGAAAAAATAATGGCAAAAAAATGAATGAAGAAAAACACAAACCCTCCTCCCCACACAAAAAAAAAAGGATATGATTTAAAAGATGTTTTTATTTTTATTTTTCCTTATAAAAAGTACATATACATACATTATGTGTATATGCAGGCATGTGTGTATGTTGTATTACATATAGGTTTGGTTTGAGGTTAACCATAAATATGAAAATGTTATGCACACATATGTACGAGTAATAAAAATGTTTGTATGTACATTTAAATACATATATGTAGGTTAGAGAGTCTGTAAATTATGTAATATATACATATGTACCAAAGATACATATGTGTAAGTATACTTTAATGTACACACATACACACATACATTAGAGTATGGTAAATTTAAAGGACTTATATAAATCATATAATAACACTGAAATTATGTGTGAAGTGAAAGATGAAAAAAAACATACCCAGAGAGATATACACATGTGTATGTATGCATATAACCTATACCATTTGTAGATACATGATACATACATGAATATCATATAAAAAAATACTTAACGCTAAAAAAAGAAGAGGAAAATTAAGTGTGTAAAAAAGAAATTCCGAACATACAGAAAGTCAGAAAATTAAGAAAAAGGCATAAGGGTGCGTCTACATTATCGTATTCCATATTCATATGAGTTCTTGTTCAAAGGACGACTGAACATATGTACATAGCATTTTTACACTATGAACTTTCTTGTTCCATGTTCTGGTTTTTTGTTTTATTAGTATTGCCATATTTTGTTTTGTAATATAATGGCAATACTAAAAAACATAAAAGTAAGACTGAAATAAAGAATAAACCCACTCGATGTTGGCTTGAATTTCATGAACTTTTTTTCATGACTTTCCATTTTTTCGCTCTTCTGTATACGTCTCTTCTGTAATTTATGACGTGACGTTCATAATGTTTTTAAGTAAATGTAAACGTTGAGTAAGAATTAAATGCAAAATAAGATGAAAACTGAAACTTTTTATTATTTTATCATTTTATTAAAGTGTATGCTGTACAATAATCGGATTCATATTTTGTTCATCATCATCATCCAACCATCAATTCAACCAACCAAACAACCAACCAACCATTTTATTCATTCATTATATCCATCCATAAGTATATGTACACATACATGGAGAGTGTACATTTCACATATATTTAGCATCACTAACACATGTAAGTGTGCACGTAAATAAACGAAAATACTTACATGTACAATCCCGACCAAAAATAAAACTTAAAAACAACTTAAGATAATGTAGAAAAAAATTATCTTGTTTTTTTTTTTTTTTCACATAATAAACAACGAAACATAAGTATTTTTTTTCTCTCTCTGTGTGTGTGCAGATTTTTTTTTTTTTTAAACTAAATTTGATGTCTGAAATAAGTTTTGTTTTGTATTGTATCCTTTTTGTTTTCATTGTAATTTTGAAGAATATACATATATTTTTTTAATTTTTATATATATTTATATATTTTTTTTTACAAAAATGAAAGCGAAAAAATGAAAAGAAAATTATATAGAATTTTTTTTTTTATATTTATATATATTTACCTTGTATCCTCTTATAACTTCATGTATACTCTTGTAATATTTTATTACATTACATATAGTTTACATATAGATACACAAACGTATTCATATTCCTACATAAATATGAGTACATTACTTACTTACTTACTTTGTGGCTTATTATTTTTAATGGAAATCTGGTAAAGTGGAAAATTCTGTTCATTTTTATTTTATTTTTTCTGAATGAAATTGTAATGATAAAAAAAAAGAAAATATACAAAATTTCCACCATTTTTTTTTCTGGTAACTTTTTTTTTAAAGAAAAAAAGAGAAGAAAAAGAAAAATACTTGTATGAATAAACGTGTGTGTGTGTGTGTGTACACATGAATGGATATGTAAAAATTTTTGTATGTGTATAATTGTGTATACATCATATGTGTATCTCGCTGTTATTATAAATGTACACATAAAAAAATGATATTTGAATATTATTCAAATCTTTTGAATACTATTATACACAGATAATACATTATATACACACAATTATTTGACAGTAACAAATCTTCTTTGACAAAATCTAAAGCTAAACATTAAAAAAAAAGGATGAAAAAGGAAAAGAAAGATGAAAAAAATGGAGATTGGGAAAAAAAATGGAAAAAATATAAAAATGTCCTTGGAAAAATGAATTATTGAAAGGAAAAGCATAAAATATTTAGGCTATTTATTGTGTTATTTATATGACACATATTCGCATTATACATATGTGTGTGTGTATCTATCAAAATTAGATCTGGTACGTATGTATGCCTACAGAGCTACAGATAATGAATATGTAGAAAATTCGAAAGTTATGCATTGGAAATTGGGTTGATGTGTTGATCTAAATTTTGAATACAACATACAACTTAAAGTGTTAAGTTTAACATTAACTTGTTTCATGTTCATGTTCATCTTCATGGGACGACTGAACAAAGCATATTTACACTATGAACTTTCATGTTTCATGTTCTTGTTTCATTTTGTAGTAGTGGTACCAGATTTTATTGTAACAAAATTTTTATATTTTTGATTTCCAGTATAATGGTAATAGTAAACCATGAAAGCAAGTCTGAAGTTAACCTACTCGATGTAAGGTTGAATTCCATGCACATTCGCGACTTCCTTTTTCTTGCTCTTCTATTATACGTCTCTTCTATAATTTATCACGTGACGTTCATGTTTTCAAGATAATGTAAATGTGGTATAAGGGAATATGTAGGTAATTTTGACAACTATTTAAAAAGTATCATCGAAAAATCCCAGAAAAAGTGAAATAAATTCGATACCTAATATCAAATAATGAATGGACGTTATAAATGCTAAAAATAAGATGATGCACCAAAATATAAATATTTGCTAACCATTCAAGAAGACTAAATAAAGTGTGGGGGATTAAGATGGATCGGGTATGTGGTAAGATTGGAAGACGATAACCTACCAAAACGAATAATCTTCCAAAATGTTGATGGCACAAGAAGGAAAGGTAGGCCATGAAAAAAGTACTTGAATGATATTGCAGACGATATAATAGCACTCGGTGTTAGAGACTCGAACAACAAGGCGTGCGATCTGATTTCTGAATTTGAGGTCAAGGCTCGGAAAGGGCTACAGCACCTTTGATCATGATGAACCTTCTAAGACTCAATAATGACCGAATTCAAATTAAAATTCAAAATTTAGAAAGGAAAAATGTAAATGAAAAAAAAAAATATTAAAATTGAAATTACATGTGTAAACTTACAAAGGAGAAAAAAAGGAAAAAAAAGGATAATTTATTCTACAGAATCCTACATCCTATACCTTATTACACGTGTTATCCACATATGTGTGCAATGCAAATGATCAAACGTTTGCATAAAAATTAAAAAATAATGAAATGAAATTAAAAAAATATATATATAATGTTATTATAATGTCCCTTATGTTCCTGTACATACGATGAGTATGAATGCTAGTATATTATATTTCGTTTCGATTTACAATCGATAATGAATAAATTTTCCTTTTCTCTGATATTCTCTTGTTCTAACATTACATAAATACGTTGTAATATCCTTACATTACATGTATGTGATTTTATACAGATAATTTAAATGTAAAATATAATTGAGGATATAGATTATAAATTACATATAGCTATAGCCTTTTGTTATATTCATATTATCAAAGACATATGTATATCTCTCTTTGATAATAATCGCATGTGCATGTAAATACATATATATAAAATTCTGTATGTAATATATTTTGTAATAAAAAACGTAATAATACGTATATAATGATCATTTATTAAAGAATTCACATACTCGTATACATACATACATACTTTATATACAAAAATGTTTGCATAAATTCTGTACATACATTGTATATCTCTTTGTAGTTTGTACATATACAGGATAATAGGATGTTTCACGTTTGAACTAAATAATTCTTTCATTAGTTATATAAGTAATCTAACCCAAAATACAAAAGTGTAAAACAAATCACACATATGATACTAAAAGGTTGAGAGGGAGGATGATCTCTTATGACCTCTTTCTATCCAACAAAAGATATAACTGTATGTCTGCTAAATGTATTCGATTTAAAAAAAAAAAAAAATATTCGATAACTACTCCTACAAAGTACATTCTACAAATCTGATGGCATGATGAAAAATTTTTCGTCGATATTGTAAATTAGCACATACCTACTATATAAAATCCAAATTTTTCAACGAATGTTATATATTCGTCTGCAAAAAGAACGGACGTACAATCTAGAAAATAATAAAATCGATGCTTCTTTTTTGCTGTAGGACATAGTAATTTGGAAAATTGTTGTAGGAGATAGAAATTAGCGAATGTATAAAAAGAAACATTTTTAGTTTTTTTTTTTTTTTGTATTTTTTGATAATTTTTGTGTTGACAAATGAAAATTTTTCAATAATACTTTAAGATAAGATGTGTGCTGGGGTTTTTTTTTATTTAAAAAAAAAAAATTTTTCAATTATGAATTAATTGGCAAAGAATATTATGAACATTTTTTAGGAAATTATTTTTAATAAAAAAAATTGCATTCAATCTAGAATATCCCAAGAAAATAGTATCATGGAAGATTCAATGAATGTTCGTAAGATCTTCACTAGAGAATAAAGATTTTTCTGTAATTATTTTCATTTTAATTACTTCTAAATCCTACATAGTTTGAATATTATTCGTTGCTGGGTTTCAAATTTGAAATTGATCGAAAATACATAATATTTCGAAATGCTCATCTGTAATAGCGTTTAAAAGTAATAATAATTGTGATTGCATTTTCAATTTACATTTTTTGTGATGTGTATGATTTTTTCGGTTCCCTAAACGAGATACAATTATTTATTTTACACATGAAAAATATATAATAATCGTATAGTAATGAATTACCCTGTAATTATATCCTGGATATATTTACATGTTAAAATATAATTTAAATGTAATATAATGTTTAAATATTATATACCACATACATGAACCATACAAATATACACTAGTACCTTGTACATATGTAATATTAAATTGGTATGAGGTATGAATATATACTGTATGATGCATGGCATGTTATTTATATACAGAGAAATTTATTCAACAAGAGAAAGCAAAAATTAAGATAAAAAAAAAATATTGAAAAAATGAAAATATTCCGATAACAATGTTTCACATTACACACATAAAGCATATCTACCTATACCTATTTTTATGTAAAAAATGTTGAAAGTTCATACTTTAGGGCATTTTATGTATAGTATACATGAAATTCAAAAATTATGTATGCATGCATATACTACATATGTAGATCCTTCAATATATGTACTCTTTGTATGTTTGTGTATTGTTGCATATGTATATGTAATCTATATATCTACAATTTATATATATTTATGTGAGGTGTATGTACGTATTTATGTGTGTACTATAAAAAGTCGGAATTTTAAATGAGGAAAATATAAAATGCATATTGAATGTATGCAATATATTATGGGATATATGCAAATGTACGAGTATAGTACTATACATACATGTATATGTAGATGAATATTTAATTATATACGATTGTATATTAGGTACTATACATAAAATGTGAAAAAGGATATAATATGGGAATAATATTCTAAATATATGTACGTACGAGTAATTGCTAAAATTCAGTATGTATTTACGAGTAATATACGTATACATCTGCCTGCAAACATATTTATGGATATTTGTATGTGATTCATATGTATATGTGAACAATATATTAGTATTAATGATTTTTTATATACATATTCAGTTCAGATGTATAATATTATATGTGTCCTTACATACATAATATTCTCGTATATTCAAGTACATATACATATATATAATCATATATGAATATATAATTTATGAAAGAGTATAGAGAGATATACATGCATACAAATGAATTTGCATACGATGAATTTTGTAATAATAATCACAATCGAAAAATGAAAATATGATATGAATTTTCATGAAATTTTATATAACTATCTATATAATATTCTCTGTCACCATGTTTTATATCCTATATTCTGCTCAGCTATAACTGAACTACACTTTCATATTATAGTGTATTATAAAATCAGATTAATCTACACAATATGCATATTATTGTACGTACAGTAAAACTTATTATGAAAAAATTTTTTAATATCCACTATAACATCGTTTTCGTCTTCCTCCTAGTGGTTTTTTCCCATTTATTTGGGGTTAGCTCAGCTCGTTTAGTAATTTCTCTCAACACCTTCCTAATTTGTCGCGTTCTCTACCCATAAAGTTAGATTTATAATTCAATTCAGCTCACGTACGAGATTAGAATTCTTTGATTATCATTTGTTAAATCAAACTATAGGTTCAAGTATAAATAATAGGAAATTGGTAGCAAATGTCATAGTCCGAGTCCAATGCGTGGCAGCAACAGCGACAGCAACAACAAAATACTTTGCCACCACCATCAAAATACTTTGTTTTTTATGTTGTGATGTCTAATGCGGCAGCAGCAGCAATATCGACAACAAAAAATGCTGCTCGTTTACAGGTATTTCTAATTTTGCTGCCTACTAGCTGTCAGTAATAATCATCTGTCATCATCACCCGCTTACCTATTATAAGTAGTTGTTTTCTAAAAAATTTCTAAGAAAAGAATTACAAAAAAAAATGGAAGAAAAATTAATAAATTTATTAAAGAAAAGAAAAACACTGAATTGAAAAGTGAGATTTATTTATTATGCTGCTGCAGCTGTCATAACTTTTATTGGATTTCAAAAAAGCAGCATTTTCTATATGCTGCTGCTGTCGCTATTACTGTGGCTGTTGCTGCCATACATTGGACTTGGGCTATCAAGAAACTCAACATGTTTTTGTTTTGATCAATGAACTTATCCTTTTATATAACTTTAATGTATGATCGATTTGATATTTGTGATTATCTCTCTATTAATGTCACTACTTTAATCTCATGAAACTTTATGCGTATAATATACGATTCCGAACTTTTGATAAGTTTCACTGTATAATGTAAGTGAAACTATTATTTATAAACTCATGTACCTCGTCTTTTGCAGTTTAACAAAAAATTAAATTCAAATATAATTGTACTTTTTTTTTCAAACAAAAATCAACTAAAACCTGGGGAAAAAAGAAGAAGAGCTTTCTTTTTTGAAAAATTTTATTTTCACAGTCATTAAAAAAAAACTATCCTTATGGGTAGGTATGTATAAGTACATATTTGAAATTGAATTAAATTTTAAGTACACCAGTGCATATATGCTCATATATAGAATTGAAAATCTATACTTACTTGCAAAACTTTGATAAAAAAAAATTAAAAAAAAGAAATTTTCTCTCTGCATGGTTCTAGTTTTTTTGTTGTACAATATTTTGGTTTTTATGATATATTTTTTTTTCATTTTCAATTTAAATCTAAAAGTTTAATTTAGTTATTTTTTACCATTTTAATAAAATAATAAAAGAAAACTACGCAAAATCTAGGATATTTTATCCGTTTAATAAAAACGTTTTACTTAGTTAAAACAAAAATGTAAAAATGAAAAATTCGAAAAAAGAAAAACACCAAACCTGAAATGAATCAGTAAAATATTTAAAGTACAGATAAAATTTTTAAATACTTATACATATAAAAATATGTAGTACACACATAATCTATATAATATAATATTTCATACAGGATGTATACTTTACGTTAAAAGCAAAAAAAATATCTGAAAATAAAAAATATCAAATTTGCCCACAAATAGAGGACAAAACGATCAAATTTCATTTAAATAAAGTAAAGAAGAAGAAGAAGAAGCATATTATTATACTTTCGAAAAAATATAGGACAAAACATCAAAGTATTAATATTATTAATATTATTGTCCTTGAACATAGAAAAAAAAATTGTGCACATTTTATTCCCCCACATTATATACATACCAAGTTTACGTTAACTATATACTTTTCGAAATTGAAATTTTCATAACTTTTAAACTGTGTCTGTATGCATATTTGGGTTCTGACCTTGGATACTTAATTCGAAAATGTACAAGTAAAAATATTCATACAAGAATGTCCTATTAGATATTTATGTCTGTTTTTCGTTTTTATTTAGATAATCTGACAAATGTTTTTGTTGTTTTGTTTTAACTTATTCGTGAAACGCCCTGCTTATGTACTCGTAATTCGTATACTCGTATATTGTACGTTTAAATACATTTTATATATGTTTCTGCATACATATATGTAATGGTAGTGTATTCTTGAATTAGTTATATCCATGCACAAAGGATTGTAAAACAAACAAAAAAATAACAACAAAAAAACAATACAAAACAAATACAACGAAAAATGAAAAAAATTTGCAAAAGAAAAACCAAAAAAATAAATGAAAAATGCAGTGAAAAAAGAACAAAAAAGTATGTATAATACTACTCGTATCGTAATCGTATACTATGGTTGGCACTAGGTACTACAGTGAAAGGTCATTGCTCTTTGAAATTCATGAAAGTCTCTGTCTCTCACTCTCCATTTGTTATATGAACGGGAGGCGGCATACGTCCACCAAGCACCAACCATGTATATAGTGAGTGTACGTCTCCGTCTCATAATAAATGTACGAGAACGTCTAACATGTAATGTACACGTATAATCTGTATACGAATAAAATGCATATACACAGACGTATTTGTAATATGTATTCAGATAAACGTACATGTCCGCTATTGTACTACAATGTATTCACTATGTATAGAATTTGAAAAAAAAAAAATCCCATTTTTTTTTTTTACTTTATTTGAAGTTGATTTGAATGCAGTACTCATTCAATAAAATATAAAAAGTACCCACATACAAATTCACGTACATACAAGTGTTATATATCTTGAGTTATATGTTATATATACATTACTAACGTATACATTACAGTATGTGGCATGTACATAAATAGTAGTTATTCGTATACATACTCGTACATAATTATATACACATTTACTTACGTATGGATATTCTATAGAAGTAATGCGTTTTAAATGTACTTTTTGCACTTTGACTTCTCCTTTTCATTTACAAATTTCAACTTCCCAACTTCCTTTTTTTTACCATTTTTTATTTAAAAAAAAAATTTTTTTTTTCTTTCTCTTATATTTTTGAAATTAAAAATAAAAAATTGGTCTGTATGTACATACGTAATATTTGAACATACCATACACATCACAAATTGCAATTCATAAGGACATAAATACTATAATATACTTACATAAATGCAGTAGAAAAAACGAAGAAAAAATTTTAAAAAAAAAATACGAAAAAAAAAAAAACGAAAAATCACAAAAAGCAGTCAGGATTTTATTTCATTTAATCAGAGAATATGTGTACACATTATTTATACCGTCATGTATGTACAGTAGATGCATACAAATAAATGTACTTTTGTTTTATTATTATTATTTAAACGTACACATACATAAGTATATATAGAAAATTCATTCAAATTCCAGAATGAATTCTATAGAAAAAAGTTAGCAGTGAAATAAACAAAAAAAATAATAAAATAAAAGAAAAATTTAAATGAAAAATGAATGTGAATAAAAAAAATATTTTAAATAAAAGGATATCTTTTTATAAATTTTCATATTAAATAGAAGATACTCGTATATAAGAGTACGGATTTCAGTTCAGTTTCATTTATTTAAAACAAAAATGCATATAAAAAGAAAACAGATAAAAAATAAATGATAAATCAAAAAAAAAAAAAACAAAAAAAAAACAGAAAAAAAACATAAAAGAAACAACAAAAAAATCAAAAAACACAGTTAAAAGAAATACAATCTCAACGATATTTTCATCATCCTCATCATTATCATTATCATTTCATAATCGCATATAATATCCTGTTCATTTTTAATATTTTTTTCGTTATGTATTGTGTTTTCTTTTTGCTGTTTATTTATATTTTCACTTTGTTTCATTTTTGTTTTCGGTTCGATAAACATTTTTTTTTATATATACATTTGTATACAAATATCATATTACGTATGTACTCGTAAGTGCAATAAATGAAAATGAAAAAATAATTTAACCAAATTGATATATGTACATACATACTCTCTTATATAATGTGTAAAATAAGAAAAATAATTTATAAGTATATAACTACCATATTTACAGTGAAATCTCGATGCTTTCGACTATATACTTAATTAAATCCAATTTCAAATATTTTCTTTTGAAGTAAACTGTTTGAGAATAGCCTGATTGGTTTTTTTGGATGTAACAGAATCCCTATCTTTCAGTTTTTTTGGTTATAACAGTATGTATGTACGCATTTTATGTTATTTGAAGAAATATGTTATATCATACAATAAGTGTCAAAAATGTTCAATTTTTTTTAATTATTTTTATGAGAAGTTTTTGACATATCATATCACAATTTACTGAAGTACTTATTTGCGAGTAGATAAAGTAAATGAGGACTGTGCTAAATCATTTATTTGCAATTTGTATGCAATCATGAAAAAATTTTTTCAACAATTATTTTTTAGGTTTTATTGGTGGGTTGTAGCATAAATAAACTAGAATAGAATTCTAGTTTATTTATGGTTGTAGTGGCGTGCAGTTTTGCTTACCAGAAAGCTTCCTCTTCCTCAAGAATGGTGGTTGTTTAGTTTCTAGATAATAGCCATTTCGTCTTGTTTAGGTCGTAAAACAGACTCTCCACCTCGGCGAAGTCGTGTCTTTAGTCTGGTTTTATCCAATGCCGAACACTAATTCAGCCAAGATCTTCACTAAACGATTTCTACAGACTTATTGCTATCATGTGTGAACCTACATTTTTTTTGTGGACTGTGGATTTAATGTGAATGAAAACTTGTAATAAATTTATGTTTGAAATTATCCAGTATCTACTGTATGTACTAAATACATATATTTTTTTTATAATCTTTCTTATTTTATATTTAATTTTTAAAATATGTAGTATATGTAGTATACAGTATTATAGCTTCATATTTTATTTAGTTGATGATTTTGGCTTTTTTATTGTTATCCTTTTTGTTTTTAATTTTTTTTATATTTTTTATATTTTTTGTGTTATATTTTTAATTTTGGTAATTTATACCTTTTTTATATTGTGAAAAATTTATGATTACTTACATAATATATATTTTGTTCAAAACTAAAAAGGATTCATATTTCATTTCATTTTCATTTTGGATACATGATTTGTATTTTACATTAAAAATTGCTGAGATTTTATTTTGAAATTTTTGGTTTTCGGTTTTATTTTAACATAAAAAAAATATTAGGACAGAAACAGACATAATATCGAAATAACAAAAAAAAAAAATAAAATATAAGTAATAACATTTTTCTATTTTAAATGTCTTTGTGTACTGTATACGTATATGTGTGGATGTGGGGTAAATCAGTAATCATTCTTATTCTAGTACTCTTCTAGTTCTCTGTTCAAAATTTTTTTTATGACTGATTTGTATTATGAATGATAAAAAAAAATTTTATTGAGTACATGACATCATTATTATTTATACGTTTTATATCTGTATTTACAATTTACAATAACTAACACAAAAATATAAATAGAAATAAAAAAGAAAAGAAAAGTGAACAACATAAATGAAAAAAAAAAATAACAAAAACTAGGTATAGGTTCTCGTACATATAAGGCAATTACGAGTATGTAGGTCTGTATATGTATCATTTTTAAATACATGATCCTTTTTTTATTTTTGTTTATATCGTGTATTCTCTTCTACCACCGTTCAATTTTATTCTTCAAGAATAAGCAAAACAAATTCTATTAAAATGAAAACAAAAAACAAAACTGTTGACCTTTATTTTTCATCATCGTTTTTTTTTTTGCATTACTTTACTTTACTTTTCTGTGGGGGGGGACTTTTTTTTCGAAATTAACGAACCATATAAAAAGTTGAATAAAATTGAAAAATTAAAAGCAACAAAAACAAAATTGAAAATGGAATATGAACATAACAAATTCTTTTTCTCGTATGGTAGTCCTTTTTAGTATAAATTTTTTCAATTTTGTTGTTGTTATTTGCGTTTTTCTTTTATTTATTTTTATTAGAAAAAAAAAAATCAGTATGGAATTTTATATGCATATTTGAAAAACAGGAAACAGGCAGATATATGTATAAGGCATATAAGCATTATGTATGTACATATACATACGTGTATATACATATAAAATTATGAGTAATATACATTCATAAATGTCCTAATAATACATATATAATGTACACGTAACTACACATTTTTTTTATTTATGTATGAGTAACATGCTATCCTAATATCCTAACTACGTATATGTATATGATATATAAAAAGCATATAAAAGACATTAAATTATCTTCATATGTACATGCATGTATGTATATTTGTAGGTACATACTTGTATAAAGGCTACATATTATTTTTATATTTGTATCACATACAGCGATATTATACAGCACAGGAAAGTTTATCATCAAATGAGGACATTATAGGGTTTAAATTTCATATTTTATTTTTTATGTTTTATTTTTATTTTTTTATTATTTATTTTTTTGCTTGTACTACATTTTCTATTTCAGTTTTTATTTTCCTTCATTTTTTTTATTTAAAAAAAACAAAAAAAAACTCTTCTTTGTTTATATGTGTTATTCTATTTTTTTTCTCAATATTTTAGCTCTGTTTTTATTTACAATGAAATCTGTGTAATCGTATTTTAAGTTTTCCCCAGCAAAAAATTGAAAAAAAATAATGAGAAATTTCTCGAAAAATTATTACGAGGCAAAAAACAAAAATAAATGAATAAATAAAGAATAATAATAAAAGAAAAACCTTTACTTACGGAAATTAAAGTCCTGCAATGATATCATCGTGATAATGTAAGAGTGTACAGTATATGATTATATTTACTTACAAAATAGAGAATAAATATATAATAGCAAAGAAACATTTTATTATCCTTAATTTAACAGATAAAAATAAATTCTTCTTTAATATCTCATATGATAAATACACAACAAATATACAGTGAACAATACACGCTGTCGGATATATAACTTAACTTGAAAAAGGAAGAAACTTAAAATTACTCCGTCATAATAATTGTAGTAATAATGAAAAGTTTTCTGATATGACTTCTATAACGATGACTCCATTCTGGTTGCAGAAAATTCAAATGGTGTCTTTGGGAAACTACTTCTCCTTCTTCAATGACGCGCTACAGCTTGTATCGAACCTGTATCACTATCATGCGGCACTTGCACCTACAATTTAACATGGATTGTGAATCATTGAGTTGCTCGGGAGTCCTTGGGAATACCTTTCTTTAGTTATTTAATGACATGACAATGAACCATGATCTTATCACTGATGTTATTTTTGCCAATTATTTTCTATCGCATACTCCAAACCTACATTTTAGTTTGATGGTTTCGAATTTCGAACTACAGAGAGTTGTTAGTACAGAGAAACAAACCCAATTACATTATAAATAGAATAGGGCATATACTGATCTTATTTTCGAACTTCTTAAATGATTTATTCGAGTAATTTGATCTCAGTTTACCTTTTTCCTATATTGTGAATTTTAATTGGAAAACATCATGATAATCGAAAAATTAATTTTTTTTTATCAATTATATTCAAATAGGTAAATATTCTGAATTAATTATGTATTACAACCTTTTAACATTAGTATAAAGATAATAATCGAAAATATCATAAATAATATCAATTAAAATTTACTTTAAATTTTGAATAATTTGTACCTTAAATTTATTTATATTTACATGAATGTATAGATCTGTATTTTATTTTTAATCTTCTTTATGAATAGACATTCGAATTACGTACAGCTACAAAGTATATATATGTATGTATGTATGTATGTATGTATGTATATTTTTAATGTGTACGTACATAACCTCTTAAATACATTATTTACATGAGCATTTATTTATCATTCAATAAACTTAAGAATTTTGTAATTTAATACACTTGAAAATGAAGAATTTTCCAAGGTTTCGAAAAATCTTTAACACTTCAATAATTACAATAGTACAGTGTAGTAGCTATATCACTCCAATATATTCATATACATACATATTATACTCTCACATTGTATGACTATGTACATACACACATACTTGTATACATATACATGGCAAGTATAACTTGCTGTATTAAGTTATGTTATGTTAATAGTGGTTATAGGTGATTATACATAGTTTGTATAGTAAGTTGGTTATTTATTATTTAACAAGTACTCGTCTCGTATATATTATGTACGTCTATGTATAGGTATACAAGTCTTGGGTATGGCTTTAAAGTATATAACAAGCACTAGTTAGCACCATTAAAGCAATATCACTACTCAGAGTTGGTATGAACTACATTGAGTAGCTTTACAGTAGTGTAATGTTCTGGAGCAATTTATTTTCTTTCATTTTTAATTTTTTTTTTATTTTCTATTTTCTTTTTGTTTTATTTTACTTCATTTTGTTTAATTTTGTATATTTTTGTATAGTTGTATTCGACTTTAAATAAAATTTACAAGGTATCTTATGCAGTATATGTACATGGATGCATATAAAATTGTATCATTCGAATATGCACAGAGTAGTATACTCCGATAATGTAAATGCACAAATAAATTCATACATGCATGTAAGTACTACACTTTATGATATTTCACTGTAAACTATAGTTAAACAATTCCATTATATTGCATTCTCAACAAAAATTTCAAGTATAGTAGTGGTAGAGGTATAATTTCTATAATATGTAGGTATACTCGCAATTGTATAGAGTTTTGTATAAAGCTACATTTACAATTCAGTCAAGACTTGGTTCTATATTAGGATTTTCCACATATTCTTCAAAAACTTTTATAGCGATATTAACTTTTTTCGCTCAATTCTATTTTATTTTCTATCAACATTTTGCTTTTTGAAATTCGAAAATGTTGAATGAAAATAAAACGAGAAAAAAAAATCATTTGACAAATATGAAGTAACTCTAAAAGTATATAAATTCTTCTATTATTATACAATTATTGTACTTATATACTTATTATGTACGTTTGAGTATGTATACACTTACAATTCACAAATTGGTTGGTGCGTTTGTCAGCATATTATTTTTTTATACAAACTACTCCTCTAGTATACTTCTTATGTACTTTGTACTACGTACTACTTTTTACTTATACATTCTCATGTACAATATGAAATGATATGGAGTGCGTTCCAAAACTTTACTTTGTCGTTCAAAAATACCTTTGTTAAGAAGTGCATAACTAGCAATGCAAACTTTCAACCGTTCAGAAACTGCAAAGATTTGATTTATTTTTAATTATGGTGGTTAAAAAAATTAATTATTCTTAAGAGTAAAGTTACTCATAGTTAATCAGCTGACTCTTTATTGTCAGCTCTATGTGGCTTTACACATAAAATGTTGACAGCTACTTCTTTTTAACTATACGATGGTAAGCATATGCTTTCAAAAACTAGCTATAGTCAATATACATAGCTTCAATAGTCAACTGGAATAACCACATCTTCACTTCACTATACCATTACTTCGACTATAGTAAGGTTTTGGAACGCGCTCATGGCGAAGGTGGTAGCGAACAGACGATAGTTTAGGTTTTGGTTTAGCTATGGTTGGTGGTTGAATTGTTTTACATGATATACGAACATTTTACTTTCTTTCTATTTTTTTGCTGTTAACCTTACACTACATAAAGTTAATGACCTTTTTTATACAGAGTAGAGGTATGCACGTATACTATATATGTTATACATTCATAAGTAATTCTAAATAGTTGCAGTTGTAGTAAATTGTTTTTTTTTTCTTTCTTTTTTGTTTTTGAGCATTGAATATACTCTTGACCTAATCGACAAAGTAAAAAATAAATAATTGTATTTTAGTTTTTTGAGTTAAATATTCTCGTAAAGTATACATGAATTTACATTCAGTCTCATACATATACATACATACATTATTACAAGGAGGTGCTTTGTGCATATGCTCGCGTACTTAGTTTAAAATAAAATTATAATTGCATTTTAAACAGAAAAAAAAAATTACTCATAAAGACTGATTATTATTAATAATTTTGCAAAAAAAAGAAAAAAAAATGTATAAAAATATAAAATTTCTCTTTTTCTGCTACAAAAAAAAAAAAAAACAATGAATACCTTTTCTCTGCTACATACGAATGTAATATATGCATACACATGACCGTGTATTTTACAACTGGTAACAGGATACATATTTTTATCATGTTTGTTTATTAAATTATAATTTTTTTTACATATAGACGTGCACGTACATACTACCTATACATATATGTAGGTCATGAACTTTACATTACATTCGATTATATGTTCATCTAGCATACGGTTACATACGGTGATCATACACATATGAGATTCATTCGTAATAATAATTACTTTTCATTAAGGATAAATTTCGAAAATATTTTTACATTTTTATTATTTTTTGTGAAAAACAAAAAAAAATTTAACAAAAACAAACAAAGGAATAAAGATTGAAAACACAAAATGAATGAAATTGTATAATTTATATTTCATTCTTTACTGCTGCAGTAAACGATAAGCTTTTTTTCATACACAGTATTTTCTTTTTAGATTTAAATAATAACAATAAACGAACAAACAAAACAAAACAAAAAAAAATGAATAAATATTTAATAAAATTCGTGCATGAAAAAGATACACATGTCTGAGACTGATATATAAATTACATGAACAACAATAAAACATAAAAAATCATAAAAAAAAAAAATGTTAAAAATAAATAAATAAAAAATTCATCAACGGCGGAAATTGAATACATTATTGGTTTATTGGTTTTTATTTATAAATATATACTTATAAATACGAGAATATATACGTAATATAGAAAAAAGAATGAAAAACATAAAACATTTTATTTAATTTCCAGAAAAAACAAAAATAAATAAACAAGAAAAGTGCGTGAAAAATAATTCAAAAACAAAAAGCTAAAAAAAATATATATATGTAGAAATAAAATAAAATTAAATAAATAAAAACGATAAAAAAGTAACTAAATAATTTATATAGGCATTTATTTTTATTTAGCTTTTTTTATTGTTTTAATATTTATTTTTTCTTTTGTTTTATGCGGTTTTCGTAGTATTATTTTGACTTATTTCCTTCATATTTCATATTTCCTTGATTAATATTTATTACATATCATATACGTACCATGTACCATATACCATAAAACGCATGCAATAACATACACATGTAGGAGTATTTTTTGTATAAAATGTATATAAAGCTATATTTACATTCGGATGTAAACATATATAGGGATTTATTTCTTTGTGATCAAAATAATATCAAGAGCAAATATCTGTAAATCAAACACTTGAATGGTAAAAAATTAATGTCTAAAAACTAGAGGAATGTGAGGCAGAAATACTAATAAATTAACTAACTTCAGACGATGTGATAGTTTGTGTTAAAAATTATGCAAGAATGATATTTCATTTTGTGGATAATTGAACAAAGTACCACGAATTTTTAACTCAAGAGAGAATTCTGGATTATGTAAAATGTATTATTGTATTTTGAATATTGTAAATTCAGTTGTGTACTGTAGAAATTTTTGTTTTAAATATTGTATATAACTCGTTTGTTTGACTTAACTGTCGGTGTATGAATACTGAATAGGTTGTACCTTGTACGATTTTTGGTTTCCAATAATTTTGTTTGTTTGAATTGCATCTCATACCAAAGGAAATGTACGCAATGTACGATTATGCTATATCAAATGTTGTATGATCAGTTTTGTATAAGCTTCTGTTGCAATATGATTTGTTTGTTTTTGAGTTGTATTTTCCACCAACGAAATGTTTGAATTTGCTGTCAACATTTGTATGCTCAGTTGTATCAACTTCTGTAGCAGTATGATTTATTTGTTTGACTTGCACATCATTCCAATTCCGATGCATTTATATTTCTAAATGTAAACGTGACTTAATGTAAATTTTTGTATGTATACAAGAGCAGTAGTATTTCACCACTTTTATTCCTTACATGTTTTTATAGTCCTTTTGATATACATAATTTTTTTATTCAACTAAAATAACGATATATTACTTGACATGTATATATACATTGTATTATATGCTACCCATTAAAGTGAAATCAACAAATTTGTGATAAATCAACAACATAAAAACAAAATTTAATGATTAAAACCATTCATCCTTGTATGTACATATTATGTACTATTTTCTCCCTATATTTTTCATTTTCCAATTTTTTCCTATTTTCCTATGTTTTTATTTTTAATTATTTTTTTCTTATTCATTATTTTTGTGTCTTGTTGAATTATATATTTTATGATGTCTAAGCAATTATGTATATTAAGTGTCAATGTTAATTTTTCATACATGTATGTACGTCGTAATATAATGCATACAACACCTACATACATAATATCTTCAAAGATCTAGTACCACACATCATACATAGATATGTACATAAATTTGCGTCTATATTTAATAATGAAAATTAATTTAATTTTATTCGTTTTTTTTTAATTTCATTTCATAGAGGGCAGCTGTTCTTCATCATTTTTTACATGCGGCGATGGAAAATGTATACCATTACGATGGAAATGTGATTCAAAACCAGATTGTAATGATGGTTCTGATGAATCAGCAGAATGTGGTAAGTACTCGTATACATATACATACATATATACGTACAAAACACATAATGAAAGAAAAATAGAAAGCAGAAAATTGTTTTCATTTTTTATCCTTGCTTTTCTTTAGGATTTTTTTTTTTTTGTTTTACTTTATGTCTTGTTTTTCGTTTTCCTCTTTCTTTTCCTTTTAATTTTTGTTTTTTTGCATTAATTTTTTTGAGGTTATCGAGAATGATAAATGAAAATTATTTTATTCAATTAAATTCATTTGTTAGAATTAATTCAATGTATGGTATTTTCCGCTCGAAAAAAAAAGGATGGAATACATGTACGTATTCTGAAGAAAAATCTGATTGAAATAAATGTATAATGTAGTACCTATATTTTTATAATCTATGCATAAATACTTTCAAAATTACCAGAATATATGTAATATTCACAAAAATATGTGTGCAGTACATTTTACACGTGAAAAATGACAATATCGAATTAAATTAAAAATAATTTTATTTCACATAAATTCACATATCATAAATGTACCCGCACCCGTACACACATGCATAACATATTCATGTGCATGTTTACTGAATTGTTAATATAATTCTGGTACAATGTACCAAAGTAAATGTACTATGATTAAAAATTGTATGATTTTAATCTCTACAAAATAAATTTCAATTGAATGAAAAACCCTTCAGTATATCATAATATAGGATGCGTACCAAATGCAACTGATTTACCATCAAAATACTACCTAAAGTATAATTCAGTTTGGTAGACGTATATAGATTGTTCGTTGTTGGTTCGGTATAACTTGATTAGTATTTGTGGAGGTGGTTGATAATTTTGCGAATTCACTTAAGAGTAGCCAACACTAAATTTGCTTTCTTTTTCAACGCATATCTCCGAAGTTACTCGCAATTGATTTCAATGACATTTGAAATATAAATACTTTGAAAGAAGTTGTGATGTTCTTGTTTTCTTTTTACAGGTATCATAGTTATCAAAATTGTCAAAATTTTTAGTGTAAAATCGTTGTTGTTGTTTTTTTTTTGAAATTTTCCATAACAACATTCTAGACTTAATTTTTTTTTTTTTTTAGTTATATTTAGAACAATAAATATTTTGTTATCTATCAAAAATCATTTGTTCCCTCGTACTGACATATTTTCATTTCGAACAATTCAACAATTCATAGTGATGAATTGAAGGCTCATTTGGTACACACACATAAAATGTATTCCCGCATCTTTTTTTTCTTCCTTTTTATTTTATTTAATTTTAAAATTTTATTATTTTAGCATATTTCACATACTTGTAAATGCATTTTATGCGTTCTTACTCATAGTCTCATACGTATGTGCACATTTTGTTTTTGTTTTGTTGTTGTCGCTGTTATTTGAATTTTTGTCATAATTAAAAAGGTTTTTTTTTTTACTACATACGTAGTACTTACATACTTGAGTATATAATTTTGTGTATCTACATTAAATATGTGGTGTGTTTATTCAAAATGAATGTGTTACATTTGATATATGGGTTGTAGATACTCGTATGTATGTCATTATTTTTATGAACATTATATCATATGTGTACATGTAAATTATGCATAAATTAGAAGTCTGCATTGATTAAATATGGAACATATTTTTTTTTATAAATAGAAAGCATCTCTATATATACTTACATACGTACGCACAAAAATACTAAATGTATGTATAAATATGTATGTGGTGTATATATGGTGTGGTATTTAGCTGACTATGACTGTAAAAGTAAAATGAATAGAACATGTGATTATAATCTCTTTTTATACTCGTATATTAAATGTACCTAAAATATAACAGAATAATTACTGGGGCTTGTCATCATAATTACTGTATGAAATGAAACGTTGATATACGATGACATATTTTATATATGAATTTCTAAATTAAAAAGAAAAAAAAAAGAGGAAAAAATAACAACCAAATAAACCAAAAAATACGTATGTACAACAATGTATGCATATTTAAAATTAGTACTCATATTCGCATTTAGAATGCACAGTGCATATAATGAATTCAATCAATTAAATAACTGAGCATATAATATCCTGATATAGGAGGGCAGAATTTATGCATATAAGCAACATAGGCGGCTTCTGCCTAGAATGGCAAATTTAGGGGAACAATAAAATGATCAAACTTTTTATTAGAAAAAATATAAAAAACTGTTCGTCAAAATTCAGTGCATTTTTAAAAATATTTTGCTTTTTCTTACATTTGTGAGTCGTTATTTCACTTCATTTTAACGTAAAAGTAAAAATATTTATTAAAATTTTAGGAGGTATTGGTGCGAATTTTGATTCATATGATAAAAAAGCTATCAAAAAATAAAGAATATCAATATTTTTGTTATTATTAAACTATTAATTATTAGGTTATAAGTTATTAGGAAACTTTCCATTAGTACACACTATACTAATAAGAGTAGTTTCTCGTATTTTAGAAAAAGTTGATTTTCTTTCTCTGAGTAGGATGCAAATATTACATATAACAAACACGAAAAATCAAATAACAACGTTAAATACTTGCTCCCCAACTGCTCTGTAGCAATGGAGGTCATTGAAAATTACGGTGCTTGCAGTATACGCAATATACTAGTACGAGCTGTATTTTACACATCATGTGTACTCGTAAAGAAAGTTGAGAGAAAGAAGTTGATTTTCTCTTTCAGGGGAATGCGAATATTGTACACGACAATGACAAACACGGAAAATCAACAAACAACATTTAATACTTGCTCCTCTTCTGTATACACACTCTACAGCAGGGGTAGTTGACTAGTACAGTACAGAGTACCTTGTATTACTTATAAGAGCTACGATAGTACGAGTTGTATTTCACACATCATGTGCACTCATTTTTGAATTTTCATTAATCAGGAAATCCGCAATCCGCCACTGCTTGATATTTTAGTATTATGTATGCAATGTACCCACAACAACGTATATATTTTTGTGTAAAATTTTATAAATATGTATGTATTTGAATATTTAGAATTACAATTTTACTTTAAAAAAAAAAAAAAAAAAAACTAGCACATTTATCACAAATAATGTGACATACGTATAATAATGTATTAAAAATTTATAATTATTGAAATGCACGCATACATATAATAATTCATATAACACAGACGGTAATTATTTAGGGAAATAAAAACTGAATACAATTTTCAGGATTATTGATTTTAATAACATACCGAATGTAAATGAAATATGTTAGGTAAAAGTACATAATGTTAACTATAGGTAGGTATAGGCATAGAATTTTTGTTTTAGGTTTTTTCGATTAAATTAGAAAAAAAAATAATTATAAAAATATTGATATGTATACAAATGCATATGTATAATTAGAATAAAAAATATCAGGTGTAATGCCAATGTATGATTTAAATTTCATTTCAAATGCATTTTAAAATGAAATGAGGGCACACTTTTAACAAAGTATATTTGTAGGTGTACATGTGAATGTAAGTATGAATGTTTCAAATGAATATTGTAAAACTTAAAAATAGAATTTTTAGAAAAGTAATGTAGAAAAAAAAATGAATGAATGAATTAATGAATATTTATTATTATTTAAAAATGTTTTTTGCTTTTTGCTTCTAAATTTTTCTCTTTTCTATTTTCATTTAATTTCAATTTTGAAATATTTGTAAATTACTCGTATATAATGTGTTGTGGGATTACATATTAGTCGTAATGTATATATACGAGAAATTATTTTCAAATGATTAATTCAAATTCATACCAACATAGAATTAAGTATGATAAATTAACATAAAAATATGTACGAGTATGTACAACCGATATACAACAAGTACAACAAGTACACTCATAATCACACATGAATAATATTTGTATACATTCGTTTAGTGGTAACATATTGTGTGTACACATAGTAACATTTTTGAATTTATTCATTTTTCTGTATAATCAATTTTCCACACATTAATTTCAAATTTATAAAAAATATTATTAATTTATGTGTAAAATAAACGACAAAAAAACTAATACACACTAACAACATATTTTTTAAGGATAATTAGATTTTAGAAATATGGTATATACCATTTATATATGTATCGTATACTTGATTCTTTTATAGGCTGAAATTATCACTAAAACAGGGCACCAAAATCCAGGAGGTTCGAATAAAAGACCCAATATTCGTTTATGGAAAAATAATTTTACAAATCAAACAGTAAAAAAAAATTCTCTGCGAAAATTTTCTCTTTAAATGCTTGCATGGTAAATAGAACTTTCTCAAATACTCAAAGAGTTCAATGACCATGTTTGTTTACAAAAATGAAAATGTAAGTCAAAACATTTATCGGTTTTTCTTATAAACACGAATCTTGTTTTAATCTAAAATTCTTCTTCGTCCACGCCCACTACAGTGCAGTAAATGATTTAAACAAGAAAAGGAGAAGAGAATCTATTTTCCACATTTCTTGAAGATGTAGGAGAAGAAGACGAAGGAAAAGTAAAAAGATAGTCGAATTCTCTAATGTTTCTCTTCTTAAATTCTTGTGTGAACTGAGTAGGGTACTGCACACTGTAGTAGGCGTGTAAGAAGAATAATTTTAGATTGAAACTAGATCTCTGTATATAACAAAAACTCATACATGTGTTTTGTGTTGACTTAAATTTTTATGTGTAAACAAGCATGGTTACAGCTCTCTTAAATATTTGAAATGTGGAATCAGAACTAGTAATTTTTGTTCATCAGTGGATTTCTTGGATAATCCTTAACTCAAATGATGATTAGCAAAATGATCTCTTATTCTTATGTATTGTCGTCTATTATGGGTATATAAACTTCATTTTAGATTTAGGTTTAGGAAAATCCATATTTTCTTTTCTTTAATTTCTTTAGCGTGAAAAAAGAAACAATTCTATATAGATTTTATTTTTAATTAAATTTTTACGTTCTAACTATACAAATACATGTATCCTTATATTTTCATGTTTATTAATATTTTTTTATTTTTATTTTAATTTTAATATTTTTTTAAAATACTCTTACATTTCATTTATATTTTTTTTATTCTCATTTTTTCGAATGCATATAATTATATGTATACAGCACATGAAACAAAATGTAATGAAGGACAATTTCAATGTACATTCTCACGTAAATGTATACCAGAAAAATGGTTATGTGATGGTGATTATGATTGTGGAAAAATCTATGATCTATCAGATGAACAAAATTGTAAATATTAAAAACATATACACTTACATTTAGATATAGATACAATGAAACATTTTTTTAATGAAAAAAAAAAAAAAACTAATATTAAATTAAAGGTGCATTTACAATCCAGCTTAGATTATGTTGTAGTTTAGACGGTATTCACAATTTAGCGTAGATTACCGTAGCGCTTAGCGATTACTGTATCAATAGCTTCTGCTACTATAACCTAATCTCAATCTCATTCTGGATTAATCTGGGCTGGGCAGAAAAAGTGTTAATAACGCTATAGAATTTTTTGATGAAGATGTGAAAAATCTAATGTAAAACGTAAACTGGGCTGAATTGTAAATGTACCTTAACAAGAAAAAAAATATATTATAAAATTAAATAAAAAATAAAACAATTTTAAATAATTTAGAAACAAAAAAATTTTATACATTCAAATAAATGTCATATTTTTTCTCATTCATTTCACTAATTTTTTTTTTTTTTTTTTATTTCTGTAACATCATTTTTGTATTTTTAGGTTCAAATACCAATAAATGCCTTTCATATGAGACAAAATGTGATAATGGATACTGTTTAGATATATCAAAATTTTGTGATGGTAAATGGGATTGCGATAGTGATGAAAAATATTGTGGTATGTACAACACAAAAATAATAATAACTTTTACACAATGATAGGTACTTGTAATACTCTACTATATTATTTATAAAAAAAAAAAAATCATTTTAAAACAAGATTGTTAAAAAAAAAAAAAATTATTCACCCACACAATTACATTTATACTTCATGCTTGACATCCTACATGTACAGTTTTAATGAAAGCATGTAGTAGATATATAAAAAATATTTTCACAAATTTTTTTTTTTAATAAAAACACAAAAAAAATGTCATATTGTTTTGTTTGTTTTTAAAACAGAAAATAAAACAATATTATGCAGTAAAATGAATTGTGAATATCAGTGTACATCAACATCACAAGGACCAAAATGTTATTGTCCACCTGGTAAAGAGCCAAATGGAACAAAATGTCAAGGTTATTTATTGTTTTATGTATACATTACATTATACCTATATACATTTATATTTATTTATCTTTAATTTTTGGATTTTTTTTGTCAGTTTTTTTGTTGTTTTTTTGTTGTTTTTTTGTTGTTTTTTTGTTGTTTTTTTGTTGTTTTTTATTGTTTTATACTATTTTTTTCAACAGGACTATAAAATAATGAAATCCTATAAAATAAATAATGAAATAAAGAACAATATATACATAGATATAACATATCATATACTTTTTATGATATGTTTTATTTTCATTTTCATTTACTTTTTTACTTTCTTTGTTTTTAATGTTTTTCTGTCATTTTTTTTATTTAAAAGTTTATTTTTTTCTTTTTGTATTCTGTTTTTGAATTTCACATTCATTTTTATTTATTTAATTTGTTTATTTTATTATCATTTATTTGTTTTTTTTTTGTTTTATAGATTTTGATGAGTGCAAAATAAATGGAGTTTGTGATCAAATATGTAATAATACACCAGGTTCATATGTATGCTCGTGTGTATCTGGTTATACAAATATAAATAATCGATGTTATGCAATAAATGGTACGTATACTTTGTATAATCAGTATAATATATACATACATACTACATATACTACATATATACATATACTACAATGCAAAAAGGAAATTTTAATTGTTATATACGTACATAGTTAATAAAAGAATAATATACAAAACTATATACATGATAAAAAAAAAACTACAATTTTTAAAATAAATAAACTTTTGATTTCTCTTTGATTTTTGTATTACAATAAGTGGTGTTTTTATTATTGTTGATGTTTGTTTGTTTGTTTAATATTCTTTTTTTATGTCAAATTTATTTGTTTTTTTTTTTTTATTTATTTAGTGCCAAAAAATGAGAGTGCTTCATTAGTGTTCCTAACTCAAGGTGATATTAGAACTACAACACTTGATGGTAAACAATTAAGTTTATACCAGAATCAGGTATGATAGAAAAAATTAAAAAAATTGAAAAATATTTAAAGAAAATAAATAAAAAATTAAAAAAAAATAAAATAAAAATTAATTTCAGGATACATCAGCCATTGAAATATGGCATAGAAATAGAACAGTATGTGCCATGTATACTAGTCCATCATCACCAATATTACGTTGTCATAAAATTGAAGATTTAAATATTAATTGGAAGATGCCAATACCAGAAATTTTAAATGGATTAAATTGTTAGTTTATTTTATATACATATGTATATCTACTTTGTATATGCCATCACTAAATTATGTGATTACTTACAGTTAGCTCCTATTTGTATTTGAACCATAAACAAATTTTATATAGTAATTGGTTCAAATACTTATTTGAGTCACTGTAATCACTCTATATACGTAATTTACTTTCAGATAATTTCTAATTTTAAATTCTTTGTTTTGTTTTAATAACTAGATTTTTAATTAATTTTTTATCGTATTTTTTTTTTTTATTTTTGTTAAAAATCAAATTTTCTAGCAATCGATCAAATCCGTATTGATTGGATATCAAATAATTGGTATTTTTTAAATAATGAATTATCATTGATATTCATGTGTACCAGTGATATGAAACATTGTTCAATCATACTTGAGAATGTTTTAAATAAGCCATCATCGATGGCATTAGATCCAACAAAAGGGTAATTTTTTTTTTTGTTTTTTTAAATTAAATTCTTTTGGGAATATTTTTGTTTTCAAATTTTTTTTTCACTTTTTTTGTTTTAAAATGGATACATTTCCTTACGTTATTTTTTTCTTTTCTCTTCTTTTTTTTTCTTATTGTAGATTTTTATTTATAACTGAATGGAGTCCAAGTTTAACACGATGCAATTTAGATGGAAGTAATCGTATTGTAATAGCAACAAATAAAATATTTTATCCATCTGAAATAACATTAGATTTAGCTAACGAACATGTATATTGGATAGATACGTTTACTGATTTTGTTGAAAGAGTCGATTATGATGGTAATAATCGTTGGTCAATGAAAAAAAGTACAGAGGTATGTACATCTACATACGAGTACATATGAACATATAGTTTATGCGCATACAATAATCGTATGAAATAATAATAAAATTGAATTTTGATTTAAAATAAATATTTTTTTTTTTTACATTTATTTGTCTATTTTACTTACATTATTTTATCTAATGTACTATATCTATATTTCTACATATATATTTTGCAGTCACATTTATTCATAAAAGCTTTACATTCCTTGGATATATTCGAAAATACAATTTATCTATCATCATGGAGCAGTAAAAGTATTAGTGCAATGGATAAATTCACATTAAAAGTTGAACGTATAATATCAAAAGTAGTTAGACCGTTTGATTTAAGAGTATTTCATAGACAAAAACAGCCAGAAGGTATATGTGAATTATTTTTGTTTTTTTTTTCTTTCTTTCTTTTGTATTTCATCTCCATTATTTTTAGTTTGATTTATAACAGTTTTTATTTTTTTTTTCCTTTTTTCCTTTTTTTTGATATCTTTGTTTGATTATTTGAATTATTTTATTTTCAATTTTAACATTTTATACTATTATCGTGTATACGTATTTATGTACATACCATATTTATATAGTGGCTCATCCTTGTCGACATAAAAATGGTGGCTGTTCACATATATGTGTACCATTATGGAAGGATAAATTTGCAATACCACAATGTATTTGTTCAGCTGGTTATAAATTAAAATCAAAAACTGAATGTATTCCAGATAATACTGATGTATTTTTGTTGTATGTTAAACAACGATTTACACGTATTAAAGGTATACCATTATTAACATCATCATCATCATCATCATCATCATCATCATCTGTTATTACAACTATGAATGGTACTGTTAATATTGAAGAAAATTTAAATTCACAAAATGGTAATAATAATAGTCGAGAAGTTATTGTACCAATTTATAATGTTAAATGGCCGTTAGCATTTGATATAAATGTTAAACAACAACGAATATATTTTATGCAAATTGATGTGTAAGTTTTATAGAGAAATTTTTTTAAGGAAAAATATTAAAAAAAAATTTTTTTTTGTTTTTGAATATTTTATAGTCGAAATTTTTCAATATCTAGTCAAAAATTAGATGGTACCGATAGAAAAATTTTATTAAATGGTACTGATAGTGTAACTGGTATTGCATACGATTGGATATCAGATCATATATATTGGGGAGATTTATATAAAATATATGTTGTATCATTAAAGGATATCACATTAAAAAGATCATTTGATATACAACATAGTCCTGAGTAAGTTATAATACATTCTTCAATTTCCCATTTCTAACATTAATTTTATTTCATTTTTTTTTTAATTTTCTTGAAGATCAATTGCAATTGATCCATTACAAGGTATCGTATATTGGTCACATTGGTCATCTGGTAATACTGGCGGTATGATAAAAAGTGCATGGTTCGATGGATCACATAAAAATGTTTTGGTTGAATCATCAGAACATTATCCAATGAAATGGCCAGATAGTTTAACAATTAATTTCGAAGAGAAAAAAATTTATTGGTAATTTGAAAAAAAAAAAAACAAATTTTTTTTTTGGTACCTAACTAATTTGAGAAATTTTGTTGAATTTGTTAAATTTTTTAAGGTGTGACATTGAAGAAAAATCAATAGAACGTATAAATATGGATGGTAAAAATCGTGAAATTCTATTAAAACATGAATTATATTCACCGACATCGATTGCATATCATAATCATTTCATATATTGGGTAGATAATGAAAATGGTAGTATTATGATGTTTAATATTAATGATGATAAAATTGATTCTAAAACGTAAGAATTTTTACATAATAAATTTGTATGATTTTTTTGATACTTAATACAAAATTATTATTTATTTTAATAGAAAAAATTTTAAAATGTTAATTTTCGAAAAGGAACGAATTGCTAATTTAAAAATATTCAATAATCATAGTCAAACTGAAACGAATGCATGTATAAATTCAAAATGTCCTGGATTATGTTTACAGACACCGATCGGACCAATTTGTAAATGCTCAAATGGTTTTTCATTAAATGGTAACGGTAGCAAATGTATACCGCATATTAATTTCGAAATACCATCGAATTGTACAAAAGGTAATTTTTAATGAAAGTGTAAAGAGAAGAAAATTTTGAAAAGTACATTTTGTTTGAGAAATTTAGAATCTTTACAATTTCAAAATATGTATTTGTTTGTTTTTCACCATTTGCATCAGGATTTACTTGTAAGAAGACAAAACAATGTATTGAAAGTAAAGATTTATGTGATGGTTATGATGACTGTGATGACGGCAGTGATGAAGATTATTCAGATATTGGAATATGTAATGTGAAAAACTGTGATCTAAATGTAAATTTTGTATGTGATAATACGCGATGTCTTCAAAAGTATGTAATCATTATTTTTTGAATTTAATTTTTTTTTTTTTTACAAATCAGATGTAAATGAGAATGAAGTGTTATTAAATTTTCTATTTTTTTTTTTTTTTTTTTTCAAAATCAGATCATTGCGTTGTAGTGGTATGACGTATTGTATTGATGGTACAGATCAAAAAAATTGCACAATATGTAAAACTGAAGAATTCACATGTAAAAAATCTGGTAAATGTATACCGAAATCATGGGTAAATGATGGTGCCAAGGATTGTGGACCTGATGATATGTCTGATGAAATGACCGATGATGAAATGTTAATATTATATGCAAAATGTCCAGAATTCGAATGTAAAAATAAATTATGTGTACAATTCGTTGAAGTATGTGATGGTCTTAATCAATGTGGGTAAGTCTTTATACATATAAAAATGATAAAAATTATGAAAATTTTACAGAAAAATTAAGAAGATATATACATTTTCGTTTCTCATTTTTTTTTTATCTTTCTATCGTACACTCCATTCAGAGATAATTCAGATGAAGTCGATTGTGATTCACAGTGTGGTGAAAATGAAAAATACTGTGTACCGATTGGTTGTTACAGTAAAGCCCATTTATGTGATGGTATTATCGCTTGTTTAGATGCTAGCGATGAATTAAATTGTACTACAGTGCCACCAACTGATAATTACTATGAGAAAATTACACCGATATGCGGTTATAAAGAATTTGCATGTAAAGAAGGTTTTGAATGTATACCGGAACATTTTCGTTGTGACGGTATAAATCATTGTTATGATAAATCAGATGAGAAAGATTGTGAAAAAATCAAAAAAACTGATGAAAAACAGTTGCAAACGAACAATGAAACAAAAATGATTTGCAATCATCCAGATAGGCTGTGTTCCATATCGAATAAATGTATAACAGTCGATAAATTATGTGATGGTACAATGGACTGTGAAGATGGTACCGATGAAGGTTTTCGTTGCTTCGAAAAGATCTGCGATCACAATACAGATTGTTCACATTATTGTCATAATGCACCAGAAGGTTTTGTATGTTCATGTCCATTGCATATGTATTTGCAACCGAATGGTTTACGTTGTAGTATGGAACATTCATGTGAATATTGGGATACATGTTCACAGATATGTGAGAAACAGGGTAAAACGTATTCGTGTAAATGTTATGAAGGTTACACCCTACAATATGATAGATTCTCTTGTAAAAGTAATGCTAATGATTCACCATACGTGATATTCAGTAACAGACAAGAGATACGTGGTGTTGATTTGAAAACTTCAGCTGTAAAAAATTTCTATGCATCATTGCGTAATACGATTGCGTTAGATTTTTTGTTTTTAAACAATTCAATACAGATATTTTGGACAGATGTTATCGATGATAAAATATATCGTGGTACATTGATCGGTGAATCGATTGGTAATGTTGAAGCGGTGGTACAATCTGGTCTGTCGACAGCCGAAGGATTGGCTGTTGATTGGATTGCAATGAATTTGTATTGGATCGATAGTAATTTAGATCAAATCGAAGTAGCACTGGTGAATGGTAGTTTTCGACGTACATTGGTTGCTGGTGAAATGGAAAGTCCAAGAGCAATTGCATTAGATCCTCGTGAAGGTTGGCTATTTTGGACTGATTGGGATGAGAATTTTCCACGTATCGAACGATGTTCAATGGCTGGTGAATACCGGCAGATTATAGTTCAAGTAAATCAGATAAGTGGAGCATGGCCTAACGGCCTAACATTGGACTATACACAGAAACGTGTTTATTGGGTTGATGCTAGATCTGATTCGATTCATACAACGAATTATGATGGTAAAGATCATCATTTGGTTATACGTGATCAGGAAACATTATCGCATCCATTTTCGATATCATTATTCGAGAATTACGTGTATTGGACTGACTGGCGTACAAATTCCGTAATAAGAACAAATAAATGGAATGGTTCTGATATTCAAGTAATACATCGTACACAAACTCAACCGTTTGGTATACAAGTATTGCATTCCAGTCGTCAACCGAAAGATATAAATCCATGCGGAACAAATAATGGTGGATGTTCTCATTTATGTTTGATAAAGTGAGCATAAAACTTTTCAGATTTCTAATTTCTAATCACATGCTTAGAATTTTAAAAAAAAAAAAAATTCATTTCTTAAAATATTATTTTCAGTGTGAATAAAACGTATAAATGTGAATGTCCTCATGTTATGCGTTTAGATCAAAAAGATCAAAAAACCTGTGTACCAAATGAACAAGTTCTACTTTTCATAATGGGAAATGAGATACGTGGAATTGATTTGATGCAACCAAATCATCATACAATTCCAACAATAAGTCATTCACCACAGGTAATGTAAAAGCTGAAAATTTTTAATTAAAATTAAAATAAAAACTGAAAACTAAAAATTCGTTTTCATTAATTAACAAACCAACTATCCCATCACATACAACAAACAACAAAACTGAAACTATTCAAACTATTCAAATATTTTTTAGGTTCTTGGTCCACAACGAATCGATTATACTGTCGATGATAATCGTCTTTACTGGTCTGACACACAATTGAATGAAGTCAAAACAGCTGGATTATCGAATGGGCTAATTGAAACGATTCTAAATACAGACATTCAAAAGCCATTTGTTTGTATAAAATCAATAATACTGTAATGTTTAAAAAATTGACAAAAAATATTTTTTTTTTCGTTTCGTTTTCGTTTTCCTCTTCCAAAAAAAAAAAAACAAAAAATTGCTATTGTCCTATTCAGGGATTTGCTGTTGATTGGATTTCGAAACATTTGTACGTATCATCAGTAAAATCAAAATGTTCGATTCTAGTTTGTAACATAAAAGGTGAATATGTGACAGAGATTCATAGAGATTTGAATATTGTCGAAAGCATCGCATTAGATCCAGCAAAGTAAGGATGATATTTTTATTTTATTTTATTCTCTAGTAACATAATAACAATCACATGTTGTTTAATTGGAAAATTTTTTCTAATTTTCTTGTTGTTTTATTTTCTGATTGTTTTTTTTTTTACTTTTGCAAAGTGGTAAAATGTATTGGTCCCATTCAAATAAAGAAACAGAAGTTTATGAGATTGAAATCAGTGCATTTGATGGATCATCAAGACGTCAATTATATAATTGTTCAAAACCAGCACAAAGTTTAACCATTGATTTCGATTCGAATCGATTGTATTTTGTTTATTACAATTCCGGAATCATTTCATATTATGATTTAGCTTTGCAAAAGGTATACATACACACAAGAATAGTTTTTGTATTTATTTCATTTATAAAGTTAAATTTCTCACATGTACATGAAAAATTTTGTTTTATTTCTGTGAAGGTATTTGATGTGCTATCATCCAGTGAAGTGATGTCAATCAGCAGTGTTACAGTTTACAATAATTCATTGTATTTTCCGGAAAATATTCAGAGCGTTATAATGCAATGCGATAAAAATAACTGCCATCAAACAATGAATATTCTTCGTAAAAATACAAGTTAGTTAGATTTTTTAATATTTTTCATTTTGCCGTATTTTTAATTAGATTTTTCATTGTTGATTAATTAATTTTATTTTTATGTTTCTATAGATAGTGTACAAGCATTAAAAATGTACTATTTAGGAGCACAAAAAGGAACAAATACATGTGCCAAAGATAAAGGTGGTTGTCAGCATTTGTGTTTAGCTGTTTCAAATGTTGGTCATGTCTGTAAATGTGCGATTGGATTTGATCAAGATATAAATAATCCAACACAATGTGTTGGAAAATCAGAACTTTTACTATATTCGATCGGCCATGAAATAAAAGGTTCAAAACTATATTCGAAAGAAGAGGCGATGACATTGAATTTAGATGAAGAAGAAAAAGATAAGGTACTTGGTCCGATACCATTAATATCGTTGGCAACAAATATCGATTATCATATCGAAGAGAATTACATCTATTGGGCGGACAGTGAAAAAGGTACAATAACTCGTGTAAAACGGGATGGAACTCACAGGGAAGTGATCCTGAAGCAATTAGATCAATTGGATCCGAATAACAGTGATTGGCTGGGTGGAATTGCAGTTGATTGGGTGGCAAATAACATTTACTGGAGTGATCAGAAACGTAATATAATCGAAGTAGCTCGATTAAATGGTAGTTGTCGTTATATTGTGATATCAAGTGTTGAAAAACCGACAGCTTTGGCTGTTGATCCAGTTGCTGGTCTATTGTTTTATGTTGGAGAAGGTTTTATTGGACGAACCGGACTGGATGGAAGTCAAACGTTTATTTTGGTGAATCAAACAAAATCTGTCAGCAATTTGGTTTTGGATATTGATAATCAAATGGTTTACTGGTGTGAAACAGGCAACGATTTTATAATGAGAGTTGATTATGATGGCAATCGGAAGACCATAATGCTAAATCACAGCCTTGACAATCCAGTTGCTTTGGCTTTGATCAATAATTTGATGTATTGGGCTGATAATTCCCATCATAAAGGAACAATAAAAGTGGCTTCAGTGCATAATCTTTCCGATTATAGTACGATCGTTAAATCTGAAGGAAACTCAATAAAAGATTTGAAAATATTTTCTAGACGTATTCAACAAGCGACGAATATTTGCACCGACAATAATGGAGGTTGTCAGGAATTATGCCTGTTTAATGGAACACATCCGGTTTGTGCATGTTCGCATGGAAGAGTGGCTCCCGATGGAAAATCATGTGAAGATCATGACATATTCCTAATATATTCGACTGGAACTGCAATCGAAAGTATACACATGACAGACCATACAAATATGAACAGTCCGATAGAAACGATAAAAAACTTCACATACATGAGAAATATAATCGGACTAAGTTTCGATTACGAAAGTCGAAGAATTTTCTATTCTGATATCCATTTGAGTACTATCAATATGGTGTACTTTAATGGCACAAATCACACGACAATTGTTAATCATCAAGTTACTGTTGAAGGTTTATCTTTCGATCCATTAAATAGTCAATTGTATTGGACATCAAATAATGACGCATCTATTCGATCGCTAGACTTGAAGTTAATCGGAAATAATATCGACAATAATACTCTTCTGGTTAAGCAAATTTTAAAATTGAATTCTCATGATAAGCCGAGAGGCATTCAAGCTGAACCGTGTCTTGCAATGGTTTATTGGACAAACTGGAATTCTCAAGCAGCATCAATTCAACGAGCCTATGTATCTGGATACGGTCTGGAAAGTGTTATTAAGACAGATATAAGAATGCCGAATGCACTTGCATTGGACTATGAGCAACGAAAATTGTACTGGGCTGATGCACGTTTAGATAAAGTTGAAAGAGCTGATTACGATGGTTCACACAGAGTAGTTTTAGCGCATTCAACACCGAAACATCCTTTCGCCATGGCAGTCTATGGAGATATCCTATTTTGGACTGATTGGGTGCTTCATGCAGTTGTAAGAGCAAATAAATATTCCGGATCAGATGTGATATTTTTGAGAAAAGATATTGGTCGTCCAATGGGTATTGCAGCTGTTCAAAATTTGATACATAATTGTGATGCGAATAAATGTAATATTGTGAATGGTGGTTGTGAAGACGTGTGTCTTTTGGATAAAGATAATAATGTGCTTTGTCAATGTACAAGAGGAAAATTAGCACCGGATGGACACAGTTGTATTCAACCAACCAGTGGAAAATGCGCTAAAGGAGAATTTTTATGCAGCTCTGGAGAATGCATTCCGTACACTCTGACTTGTGATGATGTTCCACATTGTCTAGATCAATCAGACGAGAGAACCAGTTTTTGTTTTGCACGAGAATGTCCTGAAAATTTCTTTATGTGTTCGAATCGTCGCTGCATTCTGATGAATCAAACTTGTGACGGAGTTGAGGATTGTGGCGATCTATCTGACGAGATATTTTGTCCTTGTGATAAAGGAAGATTCAAATGTAATTCTGGAGAATGCTTAGATGAATCGTTGAAATGTGATAATATGGCAGATTGTCATGATGCCAGTGACGAAATGAATTGTCCACTCAGAGAATGTGCATCTGGAGATGCATTGTTCTTTCATTGTGAAACTACTACGGCATGTTATATGCAGTCGTGGATATGTGATGGTGAAAACGATTGTTGGGATCGTAGCGATGAGACAAATTGCGAAAATATCACGAAACCAGCTTGCGGACCAGGTCAGTTTCGATGTGATAATGGACACTGTATTAATGAAAGATGGCGATGTGATGGTGAAGATGATTGTAACGATGGAAAACAGCCGTCTTCAGATGAAATGAATTGTCAGGTGCAATGTAAACCAAATGAATTCAAATGTGATAATACCTGCATTCCAAGTACATGGCAGTGTGATGAAACACCAGATTGTCGTGATGGTTCCGATGAAGGACCACAATGTGCTCAAAGAGAATGTTCTGAATTTATGTTTAAATGTAATTCATCAGGTCGATGTATTCCACAGAAGTGGGTTTGCGATGGTGAAGCTGATTGTGTTGGTAAAGAAGACGAACCTGAAGATTGTGCAATTGTCAGTATTACACGATTGGATAGCTGCTACCCCCCATACTTTTTGTGCACCAGTGGAGAATGTCTGGAACCTCATCATGTTTGTGATGGTGATTCAGATTGTGAACACGGTGATGATGAATATACAGGATGCGTACCATCACAATGGGCACATCCTGAGTGTAATTCGAATGAATTCCGTTGCGATAATAACGAATGCATCCCAAAAAATGCAACCTGTGACTTGAAAAATGACTGTTCAGATAACTCAGACGAAAATCCAAAAATGTGCCAGAACTCGACAAAAATTTGTGCAGGATTGAACTTTTTTAGATGTGCAAATGGTGCCTGTGTACATTCAAGTAAATTATGTGACGGAAGAAATGACTGTGGAGACTTCAGTGATGAACAGTCGTGTGAAGTGAACGAGTGTCTGATAAAGGATCTTTGTAGTCAAAATTGTACAGATTTGAAGGTTGGATATGAATGCAGCTGCTTTAAAGGATTCAAAGTTCACCATCTAAATCGGGATTTATGTGAAGATGTTGATGAATGCGTTGAAGAACGACCTTGCAGTCAAATTTGTTACAATACAGTCGGAAGCTATCATTGTGGATGTATTGAAGGATTTCAATTAAAACATAAAACTGTTTGTAAGGCGACAAGTAACGAACATACAGAGTTGATATTTTCAAATCGATACTACATAAGAAAAGTGGGAATTCAGGGCAATATGTCAATTTTAATGCATCAATTGTCTAATGCCGTAGCACTTGATTTTGAATGGGAATCGGGCTGTTTGTTTTGGTCCGATGTGACATCGACTGTAAGCATGATTAAGAAACACTGTCTCAAAGAGAATAAAACAACAACATTACATCATACGATGATGAAAAATCCGGATGGTTTGGCTGTAGATTGGGTTGGTCACAACTTATATTGGTGCGATAAAGGTTTGGATACAATCGAAGTATCAAAATTAGACGGTCGCTATAGACGTATTTTAATTGATAAAAATTTAAGAGAACCCAGAGGTATTGCTTTGGATCCATTCAGAAGGTACATATACTGGTCTGATTGGGGTGAAATGCCGTATATCGGTAAAGCTGGAATGGATGGTTCTAAACAAAAAATCATTATACAAGCAAATCTTGGATGGCCAAACGCACTTACAATTAGTTTTGAAACGAATGAACTTTTTTGGGGTGATGCCAGAGAAGATTTCATAGCTGTAAGCGATTTAGATGGAAAAAATCAACGTATTTTATTGAGCCGCAGCATTAATCCGACATTGAAACTGCATCATGTTTTTGCAATTGCCGTTTGGGAGGATAAAATATTTTGGTCAGATTGGGAGACGAAATCAATTGAATACTGTCACAAGTACAGTGGACAGAACTGTTCAACTTTAACAAATACAATTCATCGTCCAATGGATTTACGAATTTATCATCCATACAGACAATTACAACCGAAAACACCAAATCCATGTGATACAGCTGGATGTTCAACTCTTTGTTTATTATCACCGGATCCTCCGTACTATCAGTGCATGTGTCCCAACAATTTTATCCTTCAGAACGATACGAAATCGTGTAAATCGAATTGTACTGCTGCACATTTTGAATGCGTAAACACATACAAATGTATTCCATTCTATTGGGAATGTGATACACAGGATGATTGCGGCGATAATAGTGATGAACCAGCGACCTGTCGTCGATATTATTGTGAACCTGGTCAATATCAATGTGAAAATACGAAATGTATTTCTCCATCATCGATTTGTGATGGAACAGACAATTGTGGTGATAAATCAGATGAAAAAAATTGCGATTCATTTACGTGCTTCGAAAATTACTTTAAATGTGGAAGTGGTCAAAGTGCATATTGTATTGATGCTACGAAAAAATGTGATGGACACAAAGATTGTGCACATGGTGAAGATGAAGAGAATTGTAAACAAGTTGCCTGTCAGAAAAATCAATTTCAGTGTCCGAACGGTAAATGCATCCCATTGGTATGGGTATGTGATGGTGATAATGATTGCAGAGATGATGATAGAACAGACGAATTACATTGCGGAGAAAGAAATTGTTCATCGAAAGAGTTTCTGTGTAAATCGGGTCGTTGCATACCGAAATCATGGCGTTGTGATGGTGAAAACGATTGCCTGGAAGGTGAAGATGAACCATCAACTTGCTATTCGTCGCAGGATCATGTTTGTGAGCCGACATATTTCAAATGCAACAACTCGAAATGTATTCCAGGAAGATGGAGATGTGATTACGATAATGATTGTGGTGATAACAGTGACGAAATGAATTGTCTGTTGAGGAATTGCTCAGAAAGTGAATTTAGGTCTGTAAATTATTTTTAGTTCTGTAATGAATGCGATAAATAAATATTTATTTAATTCCAGATGTGGTACAGGGAAGTGTATCAAGCATGATCATCGTTGTGACGGAGAAGTCGATTGTGAAGACGGTACAGATGAGATAAATTGCAATATCACATGCAAGGCAAATGAATTCAAATGTGCTAATTTCAATACCTGCATTAATATGTAAGTAGCAACTGAAGAAATTTTCACAGTCAAACATAATCTGTGTACATATATTTATATTTTATTTTTGCAATATTTTTTATTTGTGCATACAGGAAATATAAATGCGATGGAGACGATGACTGTCCAGATGGATCTGACGAAGTTAATTGTACATGTCCGAGTGATCATTTCGTTTGTTCGAATGGTAAATGCATTATGAATAGATGGCGTTGTGATGGATGGTCAGATTGTGCAGATGGTTCAGATGAAAGTATCGAAGTTTGTGCACATATTCCGTGTCATGCAAACGCTTTTAAGTAATTATCTGATCAAATTTTTGCATATTGTATTGTTAATGACAAAACGATTTATTGATGAAAGCGAACAATTTTCTCTTTCTTTTCAGATGTCCAAATTTAAAATGTATACGAAAATCAGCATTGTGTGACGGTATAAATGATTGCGGTGATAATTCAGATGAAACACAAAAAATCTGTGAATCGTTACCGAAATGCCGTCATGATCAATTTCAATGCGAAAATGATGTCTGCATATCAAAGAAATTACGTTGTGATGGGCAGTATAATTGCGTTGATGGATCAGATGAAATGAATTGTCAATCGCCGGTATGTGGTTTCGGTAGATGTTCACAGATTTGCATTGAAAAGAAAGCTGAAAATTACAACTGTAAATGTGTTGATGGATATCATAAAGGCAAAGAAAAGAATGATACATGTTTGGCAACTGGACAAGAACAAATATTGTTGCTGGCATCTGAACAAGAATTTCGTTTTATGTTACCGCAAAAACATCAGGGTACAACTGTTATGGGTTTCGTACAAACTGGTAGCTTAAAAATTGATGTATTCGATGTATTGATACGTCAAAAGGATACGTTACTGTTCTGGATCGATTCACATCACAATAAAATCCATACCATGAGACTGGATACGTTGAGTGAAATGAAATACGAGAGTAGTCATCGTCGTAAGAGGAGTATACAAGATTTAACTGTTTTTGATGTAAGTTAATAAATGAAGATGTCAAAATGAATGAGCCCGGCTAGATTCTTATCAATTTTGAATTTTTTTTTGTTTTTTCAGATACCAAATTTGGATGATCCAAAATCTTTGGCTGTTGATTGGGTTACATTAAAACTGTACGTGATCGATTCGAAACACAATAAGATCATAGCAACGGACATTGAAGGCAAAAAATATGTGTCGTTGGTATCGACTGGTATGCATCCAACAGATATTGTCCTGGAACCAGAATCACGTATTATGATATGGTCAACACTGGAAAATGGTATACTGGTATCATCTTTGGATGGTACAAATAAAAAGAGTCTAGTTGAAATCGATGTCGGTTGGCCAATCAGTTTATCGATCGATTATCCGACCGGTCGATTATATTGGGTCGATTATAGAAAAGGTACCATAGAAACGTGTCTGTTAAATGGAAAAGATAGACATGTTGTGAAAAGATTTCAAAATTCAGAGAAACCACAAAAAATCGATGTATTCGAAGATTTTCTTTACATCAAATTATACGATCAAAGTATAATACGAATGAATAAATTTGGTAATGATAATGGAACGTATGTTCTGAAAGGTTATCGATCATCAGATATCGCTATAATACATCCATTGAAACAGAATAGAAACAGTTGAGTATCGAATTCGAATTAAAAAAATAAATTATCAAAGTGATAAGAATAATTGAAATATTAAATTTATTTCTCTCTAACAGTTACGAATCCATGTATCAAATATCCTTGTGAAGATAAGAATGCAATGTGCATTTTATCATCTGATAGCAATACTGGACGAACATGTACATGTCCAAGTGATATGATAATGGCTAAAATCGATGGAAAATCTGAATGTAAAACATTCGAAAGTATTCCAGAGTATTGTCCATTAAAATGTAGTACTGGTCATTGTAAAATTGTCGATCATATACCGAAGTGTATTTGCCCACCAGAATTTGATGGTGAAATGTGTGAACATTATCGATGTTCTGGGTAAAGGCTTTTGAAAAAAATTTTTTGGAAAATGAATTTTTGATTATTTGAAAAAATTTTATTTCAGATATTGTTTGAATGGAGGCTATTGTCAAGTACTATTAGAGGAAATGAATCCGGACAGTCATGATCCTCCACCATTAAAATGTAAATGTAAAGAAGAATGGAGCGGTACCAGATGTAATATTTCAGTTACAGAATGTCAAGTATGTGATTGCGATAATTGAAACAATGAACTGAAAATATAATTCTTCTGATATTTTCTCTTTTCTTCTTCTTGTCAGAATCGATGTCATAATGGCGGAACTTGCAGTATAGTTGAAGATGTACAATCCTGTGAATGTCCGAACGGTTTCTTGGGTGATAAATGTGAGCATTGCGTTAATTTGACATGTGAAAATGGAGCAGTTTGTCGAGAAACAGTAACTGGTTCAACACAATGTGATTGTCCAGATGGGTAAGATATAATTACCAGTAACTGTGTTTAGGATAACTCTGTAAAATATTTGAATAATTTTCATTCTGTAGATACTATGGTAAAAGATGTGAAACAAATGTTTGTGATGGATACTGTAACAGTCATGGTAAATGCATAAATTTGATAAGAGGACCACATTGTGAATGTGATCCCGGTTATTGGGGTAAACAATGTGAAACGAATTCATGTAAAGATTATTGTCTAAATGGTGGTGCTTGTATAAATAATGGCGATGAACCGATCTGTACATGTTCACAACGGTATTCAGGAAAAAGATGTGAAATCGATTTATGTCAAACAGCACATCCTCCAGAATGTGAATAAAATTTTCATTTTTATCAAATTTATCGATATAGATTTTTAATTTAAGAGTATTTCCAATTTATTTCCATTTTCAGTTTGTGACTCATCAATCGTTTCGACAAGAACACCATGTACTGGTATCGAATGCCAAAACGGTGGTGTATGTCATATAATTCGAAATATGGGAATTTGTAATTGTACAGAACAATGGAATGGTGAATTGTGTGAGGTAAGAGTTTTGGATAATTTTTGTTTTCTAGGTAAAGTAGAAAATTTAATTTAAATTTTATTTGTCTTTGTAGAAACGAGTCGGTTACGATAACAGTTGCAGTGGATTCTGTTCGAATGGTGCTATCTGTCAATTAGATAATTTCATGAGTCCGACATGTATTTGTATTGGTGAATGGGGTGGTATGAAATGTAATAATCCACCAGCATGTATGAATGGTTGTGGAGTTTGTCGTACTGGAAGTTCAATAAATGAATGCCTGTAAGTTGAACTGAACGAGTATTTCACTTAAATGATCGTTGAAATGATCAAAATAGAACTCAAAAATTGTTTTAATTTTATTTTATGTTTTTTAGTTGTGAAGATGGTTCAGTAAGTCCATGCAATTTCGAAAGTACGAATATGTTAAGTGAAGAAAGGCAAAATACTGCAGAAATTTTAACAATTTTAGCTGTGATACTATCAATTTTGATATTAATGATATCATTATTTGGAGCTGCTATAATGTTTTTAAAGTAAACTATTTTTTAGTTTTTTTTTTTTTTTTTAATTAAAATTATTGAATCAAATATTACATAATTCTAATTCTGTTTAACGTTTTATTATTTTATGATAGAAAAAGACGTTTAGGGCAACCATTCTCACATGCAAGATTAACAGATAATGTTGAAATAACGAATCCAATGTATTTGGGTGATATCGATGAAACTCCATCATTTGTACATGAAGATGATAAGGTGAGAGTTCAATGTCCTCGTCTTGTCTTCTTTTTCTTTGTGATATTTTATTGTAGAAAGAAATTAAAAATTTTTCATTGTCTATAAACATTTTTTTTTGTCATTTTATTTTTTATTTTGTTTGTAATGTAGGGAAATTTTGCAAATCCAGTTTATGAATCAATGTATGCTGGTAGTATACAAGATCAAACACAATTAGAAAATAATAGTACAGCACCAGATGAAAGAAAAGGTTTATTACAGCATTCACATGATGAACATAACGCACAACAAGATATTCTTTGATATAATAAAAAAATTATAAATAATAAAATAGTTTAATAAAAAAAAATTTATATAAATAAATTAAATTAAAATAAATATACATATATGTATATACACTCTATACATACATATATACATATTTTATATATTTCTTTAATACATGTATAATTATTTTTATTTGACATTTGATTATGTTATAAGAAAAAAACATAAAAAACAAAAATAAAACACAAAAAACTAAAAAAAAAAAAACAAAAAAAAAATAAAACATAAAATAAAAACTAAAAATAATATAAAATCGTAAATTCAAAAAACATTTTCTTTTCCATTAAATATAAATTACAATAGAAAATAATTACTCATATAATTATTATTAAACAATTAAACGTAACATTACAGAATATAAAAAATACATGAATTATTATCTACAATATAAAAATAATATTATAATAAGTATACCATACGCATACTCGTAATATAATAAATACATACAAATTCATTTTCTATACATTATGTAATTACAAATAATGAAAAAGAAAATTAATACCTAAATAATTACACATTTAAGTATATAAAAATCACATCTAAATGGGAACAAAAATACATCGCAAACAGTCAAAAATAAAAAAAAAATATCAAATTTAAATGAAAACATTTTTAAATATAATATTATTCTAAAAAAAAAAAAAAAAACAAAAATTACAATGAAATGCATTACATGCATATAATGTAATATCTAGTACACACAATTATGTAATTAATTCAATTATAATTACTACGAAAAATAATTCGAATTAAATTGTAATGATCTGATCTCAAAATTCAAGATTATCATATTTACTGTTAAGATTATGATCTTAGATTACACCTACAGAAATGAATTATTATTCTACTGCAATATAACATGAGATCCATACCAGATTCTTTTATAGATTGAAATGGTTCACTAAAACCGGACGCGACGCGAATAAGGACAGAATGAATGTCACCGTATTCGTTTTTAGAAAAATAATTTTATAAATTACAGAAAGAAAAAAGATTCCTTCTACTACTCTCTCTACATCTCAAATATTCAAGAGTTCAATGAACAGGTTTGTTTACAAATGAAAATATAGGTAAACATTTTTATTAGTTTTTCTTGTTTACACGAATCTTGTATCAATTTGAAATTCTTCTCCTTACTTGCAGACCAAAGTGTAGTACCAAATATATACACACAAGAAATAGGGAAGAGCAAATACTATTCGCCTTTCTTTTCACTTTTCTTTCTATTTCTCTTTCTCCATTTCAATTACCGAAGAGTACAGTGATCATTTTTGTTTACAAATGAAAATATAGGTCAAAACATTTATTGGTTTTTTTTTGTATACACGGATCTTGTTTTAATCCTAAATTCTTCTTCATACACGGTTACTACAGTCTAGTTGTACATAATTTAAACAATAAAAGGAGAAGAGAAACTACTATTCGCGTAGAAAGAGAAGTAGAAATAAAAGTAGAAAGATACACGAATAGTAGTTTCTCTTCTTGTTTACCTGTTTTAAACTAAGTATGTACTGGTCATATACTGGCATGTACCATACTGTAGTAGGCGAGTACGGAGAATAATTTTATATTGAAACTAGATGGTTTTAAAGTTTTATTCTGGATTTTATAACATCTGTCAGTTTCTGCCATTTTGAAAATTAATAATCTGTTCTTTCTCACAGCATATAAATGACATTTTTCCTTTCATTTTCTATCATATTGGAAGTTGGTTACACAGAAATGCTTGAAGAATTGTGATTAATTCCAAATGATTTGGATTTAAACTGAAATATACGACTTCAAAACTGGGATGATTTCAAATTCGAATTATATTGGAATTACGTGTATACGTATACATTGTCTAAAGAAATTAGGTTTTTTTTTTTTCAAATATTTATAATAATATGTGTTAACATTCAATAACTAATCAACAAAATACGAAATAAATTAACACACTGACACAAAACACACTATCAGCCTATCAGCTTTAATTTATGCCCAAGTGTTCTCTTCATGAATTCAATATCTATTATAATAAATTAAAAAAAAAATATAAAACAAAACAAACAAAAACATAAATAATAAATTAATCAAAAAAACAAAAATAAAAAAATTACAAATAAAAACGAAAAAAAAACAAAAAAAAAATGAGAAAAATACGAATTTAAAAAATAATATAAAACATAATTTTCTCCAAATATTCTCGTACATCAATATAAACGCATTACATGCAGCATGTACTAAGTGTAGAGAGACTGAATTTTTTTTTTTTTTTTTTTGATAGAACAAAAAAATAATTAAGAACAAAAAAAACGAAAATATGAAAAAAAAAAGTGAGTAAAAATGAAACTAAAAATAAAAAGTTAAAAATAAAATCACATAAAATATATGTATGTGTAGCTATGTGTAGGTTTATGTAAAATGAAATTTATGTTAAGAAATTTTCATAACAAATTTTTGTTTTTTTTGTTGTTTTTTAGGGAAATTTTTTAAATGAAAAAATTTTTTAAAAAAATTTAAATACCAAAATTAACAAATAAATTAAATTAAAAATATTGTATATGTAAATATTATATAAATGTAGAATATAAAAATGAGAGGAAATAATTATTGAAAAAGAAAAAATATAATGTAATATTATGAAAAAAAAAATCCTTTTTAAAAGGAATATTATTTATGGACTTTTTTTTGTTTTTTGTTCTTTACATATTTCATGCGATCATTTTTTTTTTAGTTGACAGTTAGTTACGTACATATAAACTAAAGAAAGATAATAAATAAATAAATAATTAAAGAAAGATAATAAAATAGAAGTAAAAGGAAAGAATGGATAAATTATATACAAGATGATAGATTATATGTATAACATAAAACATATTACATAATGTAAATGTATATGTAATATAAAAATAAATTATCATTTTTTTATATAAAATCAAAAAGAAAAGAAATAAGAAAATATTAAAAATTAGAAAAATAAAAAAAAAAAAATTTATATAAATGTCATTATGTACACAAATTAAGGATCGTATATTCACCAATACCACAATAAACTTATAAATTTATCTATAGAATAAAATTTTATATATTCATCAATTTTAGGGAATTATTGTGATGGTGAATGAATTTTAGACTGTATCAAATTTATTTCACAAATAAGATATTTATAGTCAAGATAAGAAGCATTCTAAAATTTATTATTTATCACTGACATCAATGGCCCAATTCAAAATCTTTGCATTTGCATTTCACTATCATCAACATTATCTAATGATCGATTGTGATTGATTGAACAAATCATAAATGACGTGACGAATTTAGCAGAATATGTGGTTTGAAATGAAGCATGGCACTATAATGCCTACGGATATGCAATCAATTGTAGCGTTAAAATGTCGTTTTAGAATTTAGCCATTTATCCAATCAATTGGGCAATTGATTTTAAATACAATACATAATTATTTAAGAACGATAAACACAATCAAAGCAGACAATAGAAATCTGTCACATCAATCAGCATATCGTTTAGTGAGTTAGTGAGTGTTTTGTAAATGAATGCTGACACAATCACGGCTATTGAAAGAAAACAAGTATGACAAATCTAATTATAATGAATAAGCATAAGATTAAGAGAAAAAACTTATCTCTTTACTCTGAATAATTACGACAACTGAGGGCATAATCTGCTTTGAATGCGTTTTTGAAATTGCAGTTGCGGCAGATACCAGATACATATCTGCTTTGACTATATGTTTATCGCCTAAGATGATCGTAAATTATAATTATCGTGGATTGGTGAATACGACGACACGATCTAACATAATATAATTTTGTACAAAGATTTTGATTATTATTATTATTATTATTATTATTATTAACAATAACACTATATGTATATGATATGAGATATTAAAATAATTCTAAAAAATTATACAAATGTGTATAATGATGTAAATTTAAATTTATATAAATACATATACGTATATGTATGTAAGATTAAGATATAAGAGAAAAATAAATTTCTTCGTTTTTTATAATGTATAAAATAGTAGCTATATGTACTATATGTAATAACGTATGTAATTTAAAAAAAAAATTGTGTACGCACAATATTATTAATTTGTAGTAATTGTTTTAATTTTGATTTTTTTTTCTTTTTATTTTTTATTTAATTTCTTTTTTTAAAATGAAAAATTGTTATTTAATAAATAATGTAAAATTGATTGTATAAAATTGAAATTGTAGATAAAAAAATATTTAATGAAATTAATTAATAAAAAAATACAAAAAAAAAGAGAAAGTAATAAGGATTATATATAAAAAAAAATCACTTTTTTTGTTTACAAAATGAAGAAAAAAAAATAAGATGTAAAAGAGATTGCAATTTTAAAAGATTATTTTTATGTAGATTAGTTGTACACTCGGTACACATAAATATTATTTTATATTTTAATATGTAATTTGTACAGTGAATTTTTAAGTAAAGCTAAACCCTAAATAGACGTGACGAAACGAAAGAAATTAAACGAACGTAAATACTCGTTCCGTCAGTTTAACAAATTTGTATGTAGATAAATGTATGACTCTGTTTCGTCTATTTGACATTTAAACTTAACGAAATTGAACGAACGTAAGAATACATCTATTTTGGACAGTTTCATGTACCACAGTGTGGTACTATCGTATGTATCGTTTCGTTTCGTCACGCCTATTCAGGTTATAGAGCTTAAGGCATTTATACACTATACACTATTCACGTCAATCTTTATCGTGAAGAAAAGCTTAAGTGAAAAGATTGCAGATTGTTTTCTCTGAATCCATTCACGCACACTCACGATACAACACTTCACGATAACATCAAACATCAACAGAAATTTATTTACAATCTTTTTCCCTTAAGCTTTATCGAGAATTATTCTCTTTTGTGAACTGAATATTGCCCATAAACTCATAATGTCTGGAAAAAGATTGCATCGTGTTAAAGATTGTCGTATATCCTCATAGTGTATGACCTGCTTTATATTTGCATTGTACATTTATAAACTCGATCGATATATACATCATAAATATTACGTTACATGATATTTCACGAAGACTATGCTGTCTTTTTTTAAAAAAAAAAAAAAACAATTTTAATTTGTCCTAAAAATACATTAGATCCGCCATTTTTTAATTGAAAAGAACCGATTAAAAACTATAAAATTTTTTAATGAAAGATAACATATGAAGGATAATAAAATAATTATTGTAAATGGTCGTGTAAAACATTTTAATAAATGAATTCAAATTAATTTACAGATAATTTAATAAAACATGTAATCCATAATAAAAATAATAATAATATATTATATATAGAACACAATTCTAATTCCAAACACACTCATATACTAACATAAAATAAAGAATATTATATAAATTATATATTCATAAAAAATACATACATACATTATAGATATTCCATCCCTCCAACGTGCTCGAATCGATCTAATCATCAATTCCAATTGTTCGATGTCATTTTAATTTTTTAACTTTTTTCTTTTTTAAATTAATAACATAAAATAATATGAAAAAAAAAAATAGATATACCTAATATTCAATACGAAAACGAAAATAAATTCATGTAATGTAATTCTCCTTTTCATACATTATGTATTTCATTTTTAACAATATTACATTAAAAAAATAACGAACAAATTTTGTAAACAAAACCAGATAACAATCGAAAAAAGAAAAAATAAATAAAAAAATTTAAGAAAAAATTATTGAAAAAAATATGTTCTTTCATTATTATTTCATTAATTTGTCATATTTTTAATACATGTTAGGTACCACAAAATCCTTTCTTATAAGCTGAACTTATGCTGAACGAAAGAAACTTTTCTCTCCATAACTCCAAAATCTCTCCCTAAACTCAAGAAATGATAAAGAAAATTTTTACATTTTCCTTACTTGATGTTGTAGTACGTTGCTCGAAAGAAATTAAATGTGTTTTCTTCTGTGCTTTATGTGAAATCAAAATATGTACTTCTTTGGAGCAGTCATTTTTATATTTCATGTAAAAATTTATATTTCTTTCATTTCATCTCTGTCGGCAGAGATTGAATTGTCGGAGGAATAAAAATGAAGTAGATAAATTGCTGACAAAAATTTCTTTGACCAAAGATGTATGATATAACAAAAAAAAATTTCTTGATCATCAGTTTCTTTTGCGCACAATATTGAACTTTAGGCTCTATGCACGAGACTCCCACACTTTGTTATTCATATACCATTTTCAGATTTCCATTTTTGTAGCAAAATGTGACTCTATTATCAGCCGGCAGCCGTTCATAAAATTTAATTCACAGAATACAAGAAAATTTTTTTTTGAAAACATCACACGATCCAAATCGAATTGAAAAAGTGACATCTACAAAATATTTAAATGAAATAAATTCGTTAATTATTTTTGTTTTAAAAAAAAAGTATAAGTGACATCTGTAGTTGAGGTCATCAAATTCATTTTTAAAATAAATTTACAAGAAAAAATTCAAGAGCATTTATTTACTTTTGTAACTGAAATCCTAAAAAAATACAAATTAAATGATTGTAGATTTGTAGATGAAACATGAAACTCTGTAGATTCAAGGATATTCTTTTAATATATTCATGTTAAAACAAATATTTTACTTAAAATTAAAATAATTTAAAAGATAATCAAATCATTAAGGGAAATATTTCTCTTGAATAATTTATTCATTTTTCTTATAAAATTCGTTAAAACTGGTGCATAGTTACGCATATACACACATTTCATTGTTGTACATCAGGGGAGGGAATAGCATGCAACTGGAACGCATGCATAACGTCATAATTTCCTTGAGTGACTGACCACAACAATAAACTTATTGTTTTTCTAAATGAAAATATTCTTCAAGACTCATGTAGAATAGAAAAATTTATATAAATCTAGATGCAATCAAAAAGAATGTACACTGAAGAAGGGCACTCTCATTATGAAATTTTGAAGGGACGAATATCAATTGTTTTCTATAAAAAAAAAATCATTAACCATAACAACATTTCCGGAAATAAGACACCTGTTACAAAAGAAAAATCAAAGAAAAAAATTATTCACTACCGAATCTTATAATATAATTTAAGAAGGAAAAGTAAAGTGTAGGAAGAAAATGAATGTTTCGATGATGATGATGATGATTCTAATAATCATGAGTTATAAAGGACAATACGTTACTTACGTACGTACATATAACCACGGTGGTGTATATTTCTTCAGTAATTGGTTAAGGTTGAAGAGATTTGTAACGTAAATTTTTTTGATGTAGTCGTCGTTAAAATTATACCCGTAAACATGTCTTATAAATACACGGTCAAGTTGTATGGTTGTACATAATAAGATTGCATTTTATGATTTCATTTTAGATTCACTTAATTATGTAGCATATTTCCTGTTTACAGGACACATCCTTATAAAACCATTTCAAATCAATATTATAAAGGAGGAAATAATAAACATATAACTGAATCTTAAGTAAAGTGAAGAAAGTGAAGGGAGAGTAAGAAATTGAAAAAAAAAATTCTTTTAAATTTAATTTTCATAAAAGAAATATTTTTTTGTTGTTCAAATATTTTTGTAAAGGACATTATAAGTTTTGATGCACATATAATGTAGTGTAATATCGATTTGACAAATTGAATTAACTATTCTATTAATCTATTCTGTCATTGATTCGTAATTAAGCCGGATATATTGTTACCACAGTATGACAAAATTTTAACTCACATCACAGGATTACTTTTTGATTAATAGTTTCCCGTAGTTCGTTTATCAGTAATGTGCCTGCATAGAATTTTAACTAATTTCTTTTTTCATGGACGAAAACGATATGCTAGCGATGGCCTTATATGCCGCGACACACTTCCATCATTCGCAAATCAATAAAAATATAAAAATAAATTAAATAATATTTTATGAATTTTAATTTGTTTATGATTTCAATAAAAAAAAATGTAAGTATAATCATTTAATTGCCATAATTTAAATATTTAAAAAAGGATATACATATGCATTTATATTTATGAGTTCGCGTTCCATTTCAAATTTCATATAGCCTCTCTATATCTAATGTTTGCTCTTTATTTTCTTAGTTTATGAGCATATATCCATATATAGCGTTAATAATAATTTTATTTGGAAATTCATCAAAAAATTTTCAAGGATTATTATTTTATGTTTCTATAAATTGTATGGACATACACTTATTACATACAGATATAGTTGTTATATTGTTATATGATCCTCATATCTCAAATTAAAAACGAAGGAAAAGGACTAAATGTAGATGAAAAATGCCGAAAAATGTATAGTAATGTACATAATATATACTTTGGAAATAAAAAAATATTTTTTTCTGAAAACAAAAAATAAAAGTTTTCATAAGGATAATTAGTGTTAAATAACAACTCGGCATGATGTCTAAAAAAATCATCAATACAATTTTGTTTTTATGTTTTTAAGGACAACAACATTGAGTGTTCTATTAGTTTCTAATAATAAATGACTGTGATTGACATTCAGGTAGGAAAAAAATAAACAAAAAATAAAAATTAAAATTGCATTTTATGGATACACATCAAAGGCATATAAATATAATATCCAACAGGATTTTTTCATTAGTTCCTTGTACTTGTACCATATGTCACTCTAATAATAATTACCTATAATTATGGTGTGTAAAACCTCAATAAAACAATCATGAAATAATGTTGAAGAAGTGAAAGCAGGAGGATATTGATGCGAATATATGGCAAAGTTATGAAGGTGAATTCAGATCAAATAAATCATTATCGAAAAATGGATATCGTTGTATATTTTGTAATTGATTGGATAGCTATGGAGCAAATATTATTTACTTTTTGGAATTTTCTTCAATTATTAAGTGTTGGAAATTTGATTGTAGTCAAAGTGTGAGGTTGTGTGTATTTGTCTTGCAGTAATTTAATTTAAATAATTTTTGTTCTTCGCTCAAGGTCAAGAGTGAATATAGTAGATAACAATTTTTTTTCTTGAATTTCGATTTCTAATTAAAACCAAATTTTAGGATACTCATCGATAATTTTCCATGTAAGTAAATGATTGCAATGCATTTCGTATAACGAATTCATGAGAATGAAAATTTTGCCAATGAATAACACAGAGAGGTCTTTTCTATCCTGTCATAGATATTTAAATTTTATTTTCTCATAGGATCATTGATATATTCAATTTCTCATGGATCTATCTATAGATCCGAGATATCTGAGATTGATGTTATACGAAATTTTTGTGATTGTAAAAATGACAATATTTTCATGTGAATATTCATCACTATACTTCTTTATTTTTTTTTTTTTCTTATCTTTTTGGGAAAATATTCAATGAATCCATTCACATAAAGGAACAAACATTAACATACATGCATTAAACTATTCTCTATAAAAAAAGGAATCATATATTTTTGATTGATTCTTAAACAATGAAGAAGAATTTGTTTTTTTGGAAGATACAAAACAAAAAATGAAAATGAAAACCACAAAAAAAAAAAAAATTCATAATTTTCTCACACGTTAAAAAATATTCCCAGTTCTTCAATTTATGTATGAAGCTAACTTTTATATTTAGGCACGAATTTAAAATTGAATTTAAAATGCATTTTTATATACGTATATTCTCTGCGATGATATGTAGGTGCTCGCATAAATACATAAATGCATATTATGTACACGAGCATTTTCTCTGTTCATTAAGAATGAATTGGCTTTAAACAACAACAACCAAAAAAAAAAAAAGAACACAGAAAGCAAAACAAGGAAAAACGATAAACGAAAGCAAAAAGATATGCATATAATTTCGTGTGTATGTAGTATACGAGTACATGTGCATTTCTTATAATTCTGATATGCATGTATGTATATAAATATTATAGTAACCCACGATATCATATTTCCCACAGGATTTTAGTTCTCACGCGACTCACATAAGTCCAGTCCAGCATAGTAATGTGTATAAGTATTGTGTACGAACAACGAAGTAGAGTATATGTATGTACATATAGTACATCGTGAATACCTATAGATCCAGATCTGCTTTATGATGGCTATGTGCATTTATAATTTTTATACATGGCAATCATCCAGTAGATCAAAAACACAAAAAATTTTTCGTAATTCTGTGTGTATTTATGATGAGAGAGAAATGATGAAATGATGATACTTATCAGCAGCATCATCAGAGATGATGTGTATAGTAAATAGTAAGTAAAAGTTGTATCCCAGTTGATACTGAATTGATATTAATTGATCGATAATTGATAGATCTGCATGAACGTGATAACCTTTTTAATGAATTTAATTGCAGCAGTGATTCAACCGATCCTGAAATTTATGACTAAAACAATAAGTTAAATTGATCTAACGTCGAGGACATATTATGAGTATACGATCACTGTAATCAATTCCATATGAAAAATATCTCAAGGACAGAAACATTGGTGATACTGATACAGACATTGATGCATTACAGATAATCTTTCGATTTTATTACCGAATTAGAGAAGAAATGTATGACATTCTACCATTAATACTGGTCGTCAGTTTCAATTCTCTTGAAATCACTTTCCATAGCTCAGTTGGTAGAGCGGTGGCCTGTAAAATTTGGAATCGAATAAAATTTGTCCAGCTGGGATGAAAACAAGTGAATGATCCACCAACAAAAAAATGATAAATGAAAAAAAAAAAAATAATAAAGAAACTGAAAACATATCTCTGGCTGGAAGTTATTTATTTTCTTTTGCTTGTATATAAGGCTCTTCATTTGAATTGTAAATATGCGTGCATTTACATTCATTCGAGCGAGATCCACCTACTAATATCAGGTCAAAAAAAAAATAATATTACATTATTATTGACTATGACTACCAAAAGATTTTATTCTGAGATATTGGATCGAGATTTATCCTTTTTTCTTCTTTTTCAGTCTTCTTCTCTTCATACTCGTCGCAACTAAAAAAATTTGATTCTTTGTTGTTGTTTTTTTTTTGTATTTTTTAGCAGGAAAAAATCTTGTCTGTTCGACAGGTACGAGTATACGTACTTATGTATATACGATAGGATCCACATTACATGAGAATTGTATACGAACGAACAGGTAGAGTTCTTCAGTTATCCACTTCATATAAAATTTTTTTCTTTTTAGGAATAAAATTTTACACTAAAATGCACACATACACTGCATATTCACATTTGAGTGTGTATTTCATTTATGCATACATGCACTTGTTTCTTGGGAAATTTACTTAAAAAATCCAGAAAAAAAAAGGATCAAAAATGATCTTTGGTATACTGATCGTGGTGTTTCTTTTTTTTCTTTTGATTTTTTGATGTTGCTATTTTTGTTGTGTTGCTTATTTTTTGTTGTTGAGATTTAGATTTTTAATGAGATTTTATTTAATATAAGCGTTGTGAGATTTAAAAAAATTTGTATAAACAATTCGAATTAGGATAAGAAAAAAGTATCCTTTACGTAGTATTGTTAGAAAACCTTTAAAAAAAATGAAATGAAATACTAATATTTACGTTAGATCGTGTGAATTGTACATAAATATTCGAGTATTTGCCAGGACAAGAAGAAGAAGAAGAAGAAGAAGTAATAAAAAATTGAATGCTTTGAGACCGGAACTGAATTAATAGATGCATCTCGATGTCTGTATCTTTGGTTATATTTTTGATGAGTTACGAGATATTATTTATGAATGAGTTAGTACTGTGAGAAATGATAAAAAAGGATTTTTGGTGCATAGTTTTTTTAATCTTGTTATTGTTATTGTTCCTGTTGTTTGAATGATACATAATTCAAAGGATGCGTAATTAAATGAACTATATGTTATCCAAGTATGAATGAATACATTTCTGCATTTACATATGTACTTATAGGTGGGAAATTAAAAAAATTGGAAATTTGAAATAATGTTTTCAGTTTATATTTGTCCTTAGACTTTTATTTTCGATTATATTTGTGTGTTATGTCAATAAGAATGAAGTCACTAATGTATTTTCTGGGCTTATGTTCCCACAATAAATCTACTGGCTATTGGTTGAAAATCTCATTTTTTGTACAAAGGTCACAATAAAATATTCTAAATTACTGGCATCAGCAAAGCAGAGTAGAATATACGATCAAGTAATAAAGGTTTCTAGTTGATTTTTCGTGTTTATCATGTGTAATATTCGCATTCTACTGTGAGAGAGAAAATCAATCTTTCCTGAAGATCAAAAATTTAAGTACACAGTAAAATTATCTGGAATGTCTTCACTTTTTTGACTTTACTTGATTATTTTTGTATTTTTTTTAAAATGTTGTTCAAGGATAATCAAACTCTAAACTCAAATTTAATCCATCAATATTTTTTTTTATCAATTTTATACCAATAAACATATATTTGTCCTGTTTTTTATTTAAAAAAAAAATTAAAACATCTGAGATATCCTTAAAATTATCAAAAATAATATCGAAGAATGAAAAAAACAACCAAAAATTCTCACCAAGCGAAAAAAAAAGAAAGAAATTAAAATTTTTCTTCAATTATCGAATTTGTTTTTATCCTTAGTTTTTTTTAAAGAAAACATTTTCTCATCGAAGTATTATATATGTAAGAAGAAAAAAAATTTCCCCCTCATATTTTTGTGGTCTACACAGGGATAAAGAATTCAATTTAAGAAAAAATGAATCAACAAAATATAAGAAGAAAAAAAAATTTGTTCTTTCAAATTATTTACATCACCTGGCATTTGACACGTGTCCATGTCCAAAAAATATGTGAGAAAAAACAAAGCAAAAGGACACATATAAAAGACAAAAATTCCATAAGAAGTAATTGTTGTTGTTGTTTTTTGTATTGTAGACCCAATTCGATCTTCTTAATTCAGAATTTTTATATTATAAACGCATCATTTTATGGATTTTATATAGTATTTCTCCTTTTTCAGTTTAAGTATTTACTTTGGATGTTGAAAATTTATAAAGGATCTCATCTCAGATTATTATGTATACAATGTCCATGGGATGGATCCATATTGAGTATGTGTGTTATGATCGAAAGTTGTTGTTTTCTTCGCAAAAATTAAGAAGATAAAATTGTTTAATTTATCCCTCGTCCGCACATTCATACTCGTATGACATACCGCTTCGAAAGACCAGAAGCTATATGGCGCTAAAGTCACTATTGAAATTATACACACACCAGTAATGTATACATTTTATGATGATTAACGATGAGAAGGTTTATGAACTATTTAAGTACAAAAATGTATGTTTGCATATAATGTATATAATATAGGGACAAATATCGCAGCTGTAAAATAATGTCCTTTTAATATTTTGATAAACCATATTATAAAAAGTAATAAAAAAATATAACGTGAGAATATTATGTTACGTGCATCAGAGTTCATTTTCTCAAGAAAAAGTTCATCAGATGATCTTCATTGATCGAACAATGATCGATCGATCAATGAACTAAATTTTTTTTTGTCATATTTTTTCAGTTTTTATTTCTGTCTTGTTTTCGATAAAATAAAAGATGCCATACTCGGTTATTACTGAATCAACAAATCATCATTCAATCAATAAAAATTGAATGAAGGGATCTGATTTGAATTTTTTTTTCCTTAGTATATTAGTTTTCCATGATTTCCACAATCATCATCGGGATGATGGTTGTTACTTCGACTGTAGGGTAGGATGTAGTCATGATCATTTCTTAAAAATCAAATGTAAAAAAAAGGATATTACGGTAAAGAAGAACATCATAAAAATAAATCAAAATAATATCGAAAATAATCGAAACATTTTGATGATCATTCTTCAGAACATTTATCTATGTGATTCTAAAAAATTGATCTAAACAAAAAATGAATTATATAGTCGAATGTACTCAATTTATATGCGCAGCACTCTTTATGTGTGTAGTGATATTCGTTTTTATATGAAAAGATTCAAAGTTTATTATTGGTTGCGCATTATAATAGTGTAGTAGTCATGATCGCATGGTGTTATTATTACGGTTTTATTACCTGAATAAAATCCCTCATCAAGATTTATCTTAATAGAGGGTTTCAAAATTCATTATTGCTTTCATTTAGTTGTTATAAAAAGAACTACAGAATAAACGATGTACATAATGTGTATAGTACTATATGTGGTGATCGTGTGTGTTGTTGACATTTTTCAATTACAACAAATCCATAAATATACTCGTACATGAATCGGATGATACAGTTTTTATCTAATAAAACTCACTTCCGTTTCTATATATTATATCCGACATAAATACATTAAAGTACGTATGTACATATAATCGGATCGGAATGAAATAAACGGAATCTAAATAGTTCTCATGGTCGTGATCTATCTCAATTTCCTCATGAACATTTTTGAATACCCATTATTTATATTGTGTTTGTGTACAATGTATATCATACATCTATACATTTACATATACATATAACACCTGTGACTGTAACTGATATAAAAAATCCCTTCGGAAAAATATGGCGATCAATAACCATCGGAATTAAGTATTTGGAACTAGAAGTAACATCTAACATGTTAGAAGTAGTTTGAGCACTCACGACCATAGAACTTATTCTGGAACCACACTTTTTTCCTCTGCTGGCTTTTCGCAGATTGTGCTCATGTGTATAAATCATATAAAGCTTAAGCTGACACTGGGTTAACATCAAAATAACTAAAGGCATCTCTAAAAGCCTAAATAATATGCGATCATAACAAGTATTTAGTATGAGAATGTTTTGTGGTCTTCAATTATAAATTTACAAAAAAAAAAAAAAAAATTAAAACTAAAAAAAAAATATCCGTATGTAGTTATAATGATCGTGTCGATGATTATACATTTTTTTTTCATATAAAATAACCCTCTATCATAATTTTTATATAAAAATTTCGGATATGGGCATACATCTGCATATACACACATACATTCAAAGTTTTTATATGTTTACGTAATATGAGAGCTAAAATACTCATACATTAACTTTTTTGTTTTTGTTTTTTCTTTTCTGATATTGAAAAGGGAGGTTGATAAAATGTCAAATTGTATATATTTGCGTACCGCATATAATTACGAGTATATGATGTACGAGTATATTATGTATTTAGAATATGAAATACATTTTGTTGTTGTCACTTTTACTGGCTGTTGTCATTTTTGATCGTGGGAATTTCATTAAAAAAAAAAAAACATTAAAAAAAAAGTTTATATATGGATCATACATTATATTCTAATGAACATGAATATATGTACTCGAATATTTATACAGATGCACGTAAAATACGTTCATGTAATATAAATGGGGGAAGATCAGTGTACTTAGTTGTAGAGTTAAAAAAAAAACAAAAACAACAACAAATAACTATGCAATGCACTTTATATCCAGTGCACTAAATACCGATATATTATCGTGGTTTTGTAATAAATTTATGGACTCCATGCTATATACTGTACACTACACAGAACTTGATGATGATGATATGATACTTTGTTGGATTTGACAAAAAAAAAATGAAACATTGAAAAATATTACTGGACAATGGGATCATTTTTGTGTTATGTCATAAGCGATTAATGATGATCAGATCTGATGATGGGAATAATTCGGTTTGATGATGAGAAAAAATGCACGCGACAGTCGTGCGAAGAATTCAATTGAGAATCATTATGATGTGCATCTCTCATGGAAGATAGTTCATATATGCATATATATATGAGTATGAGTGTGGATTAAAAAAATATGTATACAATGTGTAGGAGGATATCATATGTATCTTCATAAGATGATAAAAAGATGGACTGAGACATATACTTGTATGTACGAGTATTTCAGTTGAGAAAAATGTATGGAATTTTATGTAGATTTTGTGAAATGAATACACCAGGAAATTCTTATATGCGTGCTTGAATTTTAATTATTTAATGACAGTTTGAATTGGAATATATTGAAAAATTTTCAACAAAAAAAATATACATATATACAGGACCTCGAAGATATACTTGGAGATACTACGAGTTGTATTCACATTCACACGTATACTATAAACCGTCATAAAATTTTACTACGAATAGATTTCTGTATACCTATCCTATTTCCAATATATCCAAGATGGTAATGATTATTTTTTTATAATATTTTCTTTGCAAAGTAATATAACTACAATAAAAGGACATTTAACGTCCTGTAATTAGTACGTAATAATCGTAATAATCATTTTTATAATTTGAAAATTTTTACTTACAATATTTTTGACCTCAATCATTATGAATGTCCTTGAAGAATTTTTCTTGAAAATATCAATTTGTTTTATTGAGTTAAGACGTATAAATATTTTTGGTAGAAAATTAAAAAAAATTTTTTTTTGGAATAAGGATATTCGAGATAAGGATCAAATATATTTGTAACTTGTTTTTGTATATGAAAAGTGAAAATTTCATTTAAAAAAAAAAAAGCTGGAAGGTTAAATACGGGAGAATTTAAGTGTGCTATTGATGGATGGTACCACATGTGATGTGTTTATGAATTTAAAATCTAGTTTTTCTGGTATTCTGGAAGATAATAATTGGTTTTCGTTTTATACTCCATTATACGTGCTATTAACCCTTTGATTCATTAAAATATGAAATATTCTATTATTTACTTTGAATATCCTTTAAAATTATTTTAAAAATATCTACTGCGCACTAAAAACTAGAATTATTCTTTTCAATCTTTTGATCCTGCTTTTGCTGGTATTCAAATTTTCAATGATCGGAATCATGGATTTATGTAATTCTTCTGATTTTTATGAAATGAATGAAAAGTAAAAGCAGTACGAGTATAAAATGTACCGTTCCTTATTTATATTTTTATTGCATTTTTATGCGTCCCATTAAATATCAATGCAACATAAGGAGGTTATTTTTTTTTCTCATATGTGGCTGTGATTCTGTACAAAAAAAAAGGAATAAAAAAAAATTTTAAAATCATCAGAGAAACGTGGAAAAAAAATTTATTTTTTTCTTCATTAAGACGCAAAAAACGACTTTGAATTTAGCAAGGAATTTGAAGAAATTTTTTATTACTAGTTTGATAGTATACTCTCCTATATGTACATACATATGAGTATGTATTTACATTCTGAAGAAGGGTGCACAAGAATCCTCTATACACCCCTTCTGATATTTAAATAACAGATGTGTTTAATGTACGCAATCATATGTAATTGTATTCTACTGTCAAAAAGAAAACAAAAAATTTGTTTGACTTTGAAATTGTTTTTCTATGTGTAAAATGCAAAAGGGGGATGAAGATTTTCCCTTTTATTTTATTTTAGAAGAAAATTTTCTAACAAAAAGTTATGATGAACTTAGACAAAACAAAAAAGAAAAACAAAATTGTATTTCATAATGCATTTTGATAGCAGCACCTGGAAAAAGACATTCTGTAGGGTAGTTTGTTAGTACTTAGTATAGCTTGAAAATATTGGTAAGGTAAGGGTGAGACGCGGTGGAATTTTGAAAATGTAAAGACGATTGCAAGTACTTGTATATAAGAAGACATGTATGAGAAAAATATTCCCAAATAAATACATGCACGAAGACGGTACACATTTGGGTGTGAGGGGTTGAGATTTTCAAAAAGTGCAGTTCATTTCTTGAAAGATTTTTAAATTTACTCTCTATGTGTACTGACTATATAATGTTGATCGGATCTAAATTTGAAGGATATGTGATGCATTCAAGGGAAACCAATTTACTATAATATGTAGGGAAAATTCTATAAATTTTTTTCTTGTCCTGAATTAAGAAGAATGTGTTCCAGAAGTTTTGCATTTGTCATTTTTGGAAATTCAAGGACTGAAAAGAATTAAATTTCATGGAACTTAAACTATTTCATATTTTAGAAAAATGATGAAATTATAAATTATCCCTAATCGTGGGAATATTGTAAAGAAAGAAGAAGAAAAAAATGAAAGAAATTACATGTATTCAAAACAATGGGAAGATTTTATTTTGAAAGTAAACTGATAAAATAGTTGGCAACGAATGTAAATTAAATTATTTTCAGGATTTGATCAAAATCTAGGCCAAACTATAATTTTAGTTAAACAGCAATCAATACATAATTAAACATTGAATTATTCTCTGTCACTTTGTTTTTGAAAATCCTTTCGCAAACATTATTCTTATGGCTTTTTGTTGAAGTGATCCTCAGCATGCGATCGAAGTAGCTACTGCATCATATAGGGTAAGAGCAACGAATTTACATTCAAAATCTCTTTGAAAGTTTTCATTGAAATGCCTATCATGCTGGGATTATGTCACTACATCAACTTAAAACTCACAGCAGCGAAGCACAGCATTTACTCAAATCTCTACCTCATACCATAGCATTACCTACAATGACACTTTCGTTATTGTTTACACTATAAAATAATTATTTTAAATTTTTATTTTTTTTGTCGTGTGTCTAATTGTGTGCTTCATAATTGGAATGAATGCCAGACGGGAATCAAAACTGCGCCCAAAAAGCTGTTCTTTAATGATCATTTCTTAATTCGTTATTAACGTCTTTATCACGTCAATAATTTTTAAAAACAAGAGGAAGTCAATAAGTGATTTTGTCCAAAAATATTATCATAAATCCTTTTTCTTTTATGCACTTGAAATCATTTTATTTTTTGTTTCTGTATCCCGGTAAACTATTTTTTGTGTGTGTTTGTGTAAGATATCGTTTTTTTTTATTGAAAATTTTGTTCATATATGTAACTTGTTACATTTCCGGTCTATATTTCATTCAAAATAATCAATGATCGATTCATGGATGAATGTACGGTTGGTTATAATATGCCGGAATATACGCAGAGTATTATACTTGAACTCGACATACTAAATGAAGATTATATAGAGTTGTGTATCTTTACAGATGTTTCATACCAAAAACAAAACAAAACAAACATAAAAATAAATCTTTTCATTTTGTTTCCTTTTTTTTTCATTTTCCTGTACCGAGAAAATTTTTAAAACAAAAATCTTATAAAATCGAACAAAAAAATATGACCAAAAGGAAAAAATCAAGAAACTGTTGAGTACTAAAATATTGAGATAAAAGCCACATATACCAGACGTTTATACTAAAAAAAAAACATTTTTATCTGACCACGTCAATATTAATGCAGAATGCATGTGCATAAAAACAAAACTTAACAAAAAAAAATGCTTGGTTTTAAATAAAAATGTTGACAGTACAGAGGTACAGATATTACGAATGCACCCAATACACACATATGTACTCACATCATCCATTCGTATCCATTCGGAAGTATTTTTGATCAATGCGTGTTGTTGTTGTGTTATTCATCGTGTATGAGTATGTAAGAAAAATAAATTCCCACGGTGGTTTCTTCCGTTTTCTGCGGGAAGTAAAAATACAAAACAAAAAAAGGAACAGCAAAAGTAAATACTGTACCACTGTACATACGTATCAACGAAGTGTGTATACGCTTGTATAACATATAAGAGGAATACATTCATTTTTAAACAAGGGTCCTCGATCCTCAATCTTTTAAAACATTATTTTTTTTTTTCATTTATATGCCTCTTGTACTCTATTGCAATACAGTAATAATGAATATGTATTACAGAAATTTCTATACAATCCTGTCGACTGACTGAATATAATGATATGATCGACGACAAACATAAAATGAAGAAGGGGTGAAGATATTATATAGTCACACACAGAATATATGCATGACTATATATATTTATGATGATTAATTGTAACACACGGACATGACGATACATATATTTACGTGGAAATATCTACCTATAGTTAGGCCTACAAATATATACGAATGTATGGAACAGAAAGTATAAGAATTAAAAATTAGCAAATGAAGGTATTTCGTATTTCGATTAGGGTTCTTTGAATACATGGGTATGTAAGGCATGTACCTTTTTTGTGGTCAACGAACCATCACAAATGAAAAATCTATATACTAGTATACATAATCGTAACACATATGTGAGTACATTTAATGATAAGAAAATTTCCCATGGAATTTAAAACTTTTTTAACATACAGAATTAAGAAAATTTTTGACATAAAATTTTACAGAATAATACTATGGGGGGACAAATTTTTTTGGATCAATTTTAGTAATCGGAAATTCTTTTGCAACAAATTCACAATCAAAAAATTTCTAAAACATTGCAAAAATTTTAGATACCTATTCATGGTTTTAACGTGATTTTAACTTTAACAGAATAGAGTCCTTTCAGTCTGTATCAATTATTGCATATACATATATATTTTTTTTATTTATAAGTCATCAGAGTTTCAATTTCTTTTCCATTTACTGAACACATTGCATTCTTATCGAATTAAAAAAAAATATATTTTTCACACGCTTTCTGATCATTTACGAATAATAATCCCTCGCTAAATAATTTAAGTCATTATCATAGTGGTGTAATGAAATTCCATTCACATTCACACCGACATACTTCAATAATTCATCTTCATGAGTTCATGTATACGTAATGCAATTGTGAGAGAGTCATTCAACGGATCGATAAAAAATTTCAAAAGTCCACTTCTGCATAATCTATACATGTATGTATGTATGTACCTTTATCTTCTATTATTTATATTGTAAAGTTATGTATCTGATCTGAGTCGAGCTTCAATGAATTCCAGCACTTCGATTACGCCAGGGACTACTCCTACTATTTATGTAAACGCTAAGCTTCATTTCATTAGAATTTAACTATCGGTATTTTTTATTCAGTTATTCCGTATCGTGCCACCGTTCGCTATAATAACCGTCAAGTGTTCAGTGCAATTGCATGTGCAATAAACAGAACCCTCAACTGCTCTGTGGACGCGGCGTCGTATTAGATTTGTAAATTTGTAAAATTTTTTCTCCTGCATTTTTATATTTCCTGTGGGAAATTTTTATTTTCTTTGTATTTGTAACGTTATTCTAAAATGTGTACATGGATTTTGAGGCTAATAAGAAGGATCATGTATGTATGTATGAGATGTACGAGATGAGTGAGTTTGAGTACGCACATCAACACAACATGAGCTCATGAAGTTACCTGGCTGGCTGGCTGGTTACCTTGTTGAATTTTGGTTGGATTGGCTATATATGTATTGTGCGTGTATATGGATGGATCGGTATAGATGGGCATTCTTCAACACAGATCGTATATAATCATATACATACTTTATTCGTGAACGGTGGTTCTGTATCTGTTGTCATGTCGTGACGATTGATTTTTGTTGCTGTTTCTGTACTAAAATTTGAAGGTAATCGTATGTGTGTATATATACTCGTATATATCTGCATTTGTACCGTTTTTGTTGATTGACTTTATTTATACATACGAACAGGATTATATTGTTCGATCATAAATTCGAATTCGATCGTAATGTCATGATGTCGTGATGTTGTTAATGAATGTAACAGCAGGATAGTGGGGGATGAAAAATATAAAAACGCCTTAAGGAATAAAAAATCAGTAATGAAAAAATTACATACATAGAATATAGCGAATGGTGATCATCATTGATCGTAACGTAACGTCACAAAGGTGTAGTGTAAAATTATTTTATTATATGATCGTGATGAACGATAGAATTCCAACAGTGTCCTTTATGATTTGATGAAGTTCAGACGTGGTTCAGATGTGCATATAATAATTATCGTGGTAGTGCAACTGATAATAATAATAATAAAAAAAGGATACCTGTTTTAGTTAATTGAAAAATTTTGAAGAAAAAAAAATATTTATTTTTTCGTGTTGAATGGATTGTTTTTTGGATTTAATGAAAAAAAAAAAAAATAAACAAAAGGATATAAAAATAGTGAAAAATTCTGATAATAATTAACTTGTTGGATTATACATATATGAATCGTGGGTGCAATTCAATTAGGATATTTGAATTTTTATTTAAAATTTTATTTTTCGTTGTGTTTTTTTTTTTAATTTTTTTTTAAATGTTGATAATTTCTATAATGCATCTACACAGTTGTGAATTATTTTAAATCTACCTATGTCTACCCAGCAACTCTATTAAGGATTACAAATTATTGATAATTATTGAATTTATTTGTGTTATAACTGATGTACATATAGTGAAGATCATATTTTGTGTTATTCAATTATTATTTTTTTTAAATTTGTCCTGAAATTAATATCTTTTATGAATAACAAAATGATGCCAACAAAAGAAGATGATTTTGATGGAATTAATAATAACAATAATGATAGTTCTAGTGTTGATAATAATAACGTGAATATGACAACGACTACAAATAATAATAATAATATAAATTCATATTGTAGTAATATTGGAAATGATTCGATCAATAACAATAATAGCAATAACAGTAATGATAATTTTAATGGAAATACATCATCATCATCATCGAAAAATCAAAATTCTAACAATGGAATGTCAAAAGCTGAACTCAGAAAGGTAAAAAAGAAAAAATTTCTTTAAATAGAAAACTGTTTCAATAATCGAAATTCGACTGGAAATACAAAGAAAAACAAATAATTTGTAAAACGATAGCAAGAAAGAGTGTGTTAGAATTTATGTTTTGTGATCGTAAAATAATTAACTGAAATTTCTTATTAAATTTCAAATTAATTTAAATTATTTTTCTGTGGGAAATGAAAAATCAAAGGTGAATCACATGTGGTCATATTCAGAATAAGTTGTGCAGTTGATTACCAAAAAAACAAAAAAACAACGTTGCAATCGATCTTCAGAGTTTAATCTGATTTTTAAGTGTCTGACTGTATGTCGATTTTTAAAAATTGTTTTTTTCAAATCAAATCTATCTACAAAAAAGGATAATAAAAAATCGGATAATAGGAAAATCGTATGATTTTTAAGTGATCTTCATGCAATTAATACAATAAATTTATATCCTGATTTGTTGCAGTTTTAATTAATTTTTTGTTTTTGAAATTTTTTTTTTAAAAAATCATTTGAAATTCTATGGAGAATCCTTGAAGAAGATTTCAAAGTTTCTGTAAAAAAAAAAAATAAATAAAGAAGAAGAGTCGTATAATCTTAAATAACTTTCAAAGAAATCAGAATTATTGATTTATAATATTTTAAAGATCATTTCAAATCTATTCTATACACTATATCCTTTTTATAAATGTAGCAATAAAATACTAACATTCATTCATTCAATTCTTTTCATTTTCTTTCAGAGTAATAAACCTATCATGGAAAAACGTCGACGTGCCAGAATTAATCATTGTTTAAACGAATTAAAAACTTTGATATTGGAAGCAATGAAAAAAGATGTAAGTACCATATTAATTACAAAATTAAAAAAGAAAATATTTTTTTTAATGTTTTACACACACTCGTATGATCGTGATCGTATTTTGTAAATATTTTGAAATCGTATCATGATTTATTATAAATTACAAAAAAATAATAAAGATACCTAATCAATTAATTGGGTATTTAGGATTTTTTCTCGTTAATTTTTCAATTTATCATTTCTCACAACAACAACAAAATTCAATCAAAAATTTTTTTCCAAAAATCCGTAAAGTAGGTAGCCAAAAATATGAAAAAAAAAATAATAGGTAAATCGAATTATGAAGAAGTGTTGAAAATAATTGATTTTAAGTCAAGTGCAATGCCCTTTATTTTGTTGTTTTCCTTTTACATTATGTTTTTTTTTTGCATCTCAAATATTTATTCTTCTTCTGTTTCTTCTTCTTATTCAATGCACATAATCGTAACAAATTTTATTTTCTCTTTCTTTAATGAAAACGAAAAATATAAATACATAAATGAAAATATTGAATGAGAAATCCAAAAAAAAAAAACAAAAAAAAAAATTAAATGAAGAAAAATAAAACCTCACATAAAATATATAAACAAGAAAATACATACATACATAAATGTATAAGAATCAAGATCAAAAAATGAAAATAAAAAACTCAACACAACACAAAAAAAAAGAACTCATCACCTTTTTTTTTTTTTGTAAATAACTTCATGTGCAACAGGTTAATACGATATTCCCACGCATTGTTTGGGAATATGTATTATATATTCTTTATGATCAATATATATTTTTTTTCTGAGAGTACTTTTGTTGTTGTTATTGTTGAGAACGTTTAGAGGAACAAAATTAAAAAGAAGAAGAAGAAGAATAAAAAGAAAAAAAAAAATATATTCACATACATAAACACACATAGTACCCATAGTGTTTTGTTCCATACCTCTTCTTCCATCCATCCTTCTTATATATATTCTTTTGCTGCTGTTACCAACTTTTATACTGCTTAAATAATATTTTCATTTTTATTTCGGTATTTATATTTTATTTTTCAATTTTTTCCTTTTTATTTTTTTGATATTTTTGTGGTGATCATATATTGGTTTTAGAAGATTTTAGTGTTAGTGATGATCCATTCTGCGGCGGCATATTATTATACCAAACATTTAATATCCATTTAGTTGTTTATTATCAATGATCCATAAGTTCAAATATGAACATAAAATCATTCAGATCCAGTTAACATTTTTATAATGTACGTATGTGCATGTATGTATCAATGTTTGTATGTATAATGGGTTTCATAGTAAGTAGGAGACTATTTTTTTGGAAAATAAACTATTCATTTTTCTCCTTTCATTTGGTTTTGGATGTCGATGATGATACGCAAATGTAATGTTGTGCACTGTTGTATGTATATAGGTAAATAGTAGAGGTAGTAGTTGGTGGTATAGTATAGTAGTGCTAGTGATCATCGTCTGGTCTGATGATCTGCTGCTGCTGGTCTAGTGTTACGGCTATGGATATTGGACAACGGACATTGCATGCTAATGGTATGTGTTATACTTAAATGTAACCTTGTCTTTCTCATCGTTTTTAAAATTCCCTTTTTTTGAAAAAATGTTTTTGGTTTCTTTCAACAAAATTTTTGAAAAGAATATTTGAATGAAAAACCGAGAATCGATCATGTGAGATTTCAATCTTATACTCGTATATGAGTCGTATACAAAATACAACACTATTCGAGTATGAATATGTGTGTGCATGTATTTATGAAAAGACTCAATTATTTTTATGTCATGTATACGCACAGTGTATGTATATGTTTGTTATTGCAATATGAATGTGAAGATCAGTTATAAAATGATGTTACCAAAATAATTGATCTTTTCTTCGAGTATATACGAGTATATGTATATGCCTAAAAGTAGTAGTAGGTAGTAATTTGATTTTTCAAAATGAGAACAATAAAAATAAAGCGAAGAATTCATGATTGAGAGCTATTGAAAAAAAAAATGTTAAAATAATAAATGATCTTTTATTATTACAATTTTGCCAAGTTTTTTTTTTGATTGCGGTTAAAATATTTAATTTTGCACCAGATATTATATTATTCTCATTCATTTAGCCATGTAATATGTGGAATGAAATGATGCTATATGTATCCGATATGTAATTAAAGATCTTTTTTGCAAAAAAAAAACCGCAAAAAACAAATCCTTAAAAGCCACAACAACAACAACAGCAACTGAGACAAATGGAATGAGAAAAATTGCAACACAAACACATAAAACAACACACGTACTCCAACTCCTATGCCGACAATATTTTCGTGCGATCATGATGAAAAACTAAGTAAATCGGAACTTCTTTTTTTTTTATTTTCAATAAATTTTTTTTTCTTTTTTTTTGTTACATTTTTCATTGACTTTCCTTTGATAATTTGCGATCGATAACAAATACAAGTAGATTTATGTATTCGTATACTCGTACACATATTGCAATGCGATATTCACTTCTGTCTTGTGTATAGTATACATGCAATTCTCTCGATTTGTATGCTATTTATTCTTATTCATTTCTAGTGTAGTGGTAGTGAAATGATCATCTAAGTACTTATTATTATGTGATGATAATGAGTGTGGGAAAGGATCGATGTTAATATATGGCAAAAAAAAAAAAAAACGACAAATAACAAGGTAGAAGAATGAAATAAAAAGTACGTGTAAATGATGATCTCGAATAAAAAGAGTTGAACAGAGAAGAGATCACGAATTATTAAAAGATGTGGAAGAAGAAACAGAATATAGAAGAATGAGATGTGAATTTTTTATAATTATGAAAAATTTGATGAAAATAAAAGAAGTGTCAAAGGGTCAATAAAAAATTTTTGTATTTTTTTTTTCATTTGTTGATCGTGTACAACAGAAGAAACACTTTTATTCCTTTTTGGACATCAAATCAAACAGATTTTAAGCACTTTTACTGAATTTTAGTAGTAATTCATTGTCAGCTATATTTATATGATATAACGTAGCTGGATATAAATTTTCTTTTTTATTTGGTCTGGAATTTTGTTTTATTTTTATTTTTAGGTTTCATTCATTTGAAATATGAACGGACGAACGGACAATAATTGTGATTGTATGTATTTTGTATAGGTACGGCACTACATATAACCAACCGGTCCGGTATATTTCAAAGTTTTATGTATAGGCATGCATGCGTATACTCGTATATGCAACATATCTTTTCTCTCTGTTGGTTTTCTTGATTTTTAAGTCTGGCTTTGATTTTTGAAAATGAAAATGAAAAAATTTATGTGTGGCGGCATTAAAAAGTTTTTGTTGTTTTTTATTATTATTTTTTTGATTCTTTTTGGTTTTGGTTTCTTTCGTTTTTTTTCTCTTATATTTGGTCATAAGAAAGATCATTTTAAGGAATTTCATAAAATAAATGTCCATGTCTTCTTTCAGTTCTTACAAAAATTTGGTTTTTTTTTAACTCTACAGTTTTATTTTCTTTTCTTTTTAATATTATTTTTATTTCAATTTGTTTGCAATCGTGGGAATCATAAAGGATTCAATTCAGAGTTTCTTTTGTTCCAAAAGCAAAAAAAAAAAAAAAATGTTGTTGTTGTTTTTTTTTTTTTCTCCGGTATATTTCTGTTAATCTTTTTCGTAATTTTTACTTTTATTTTATTTTTTTTTTATTATTAAATGTATATCTTGAAACGTTCATTTTGGTTGTGTTTGTTGTTGTTATGGTGTTTTGTTTCGGGATTTAAGGAATTTATTCTCATCAAAATATTTATTATACGATCACGTATATAACAGATTGAAAAGATTATAGATAAATTGAGCGTACTGAGTTATAACAGAAGTACTTCATCTTAAAATCATACCGTCAATAATAATGAAGAAAATTAATAATTTTTCATATTTTTTTTTTTATATCCTTTTTTCTCTTTGTAGCCAGCCCGACATACAAAACTGGAGAAAGCTGATATCCTAGAAATGACAGTTAAACATTTACAATCGATACAAAGGCAACAACTATCATTGGCAATGCAAACAGATCCGACAGTCATTCATAAATTTAAATCGGGATTTTCGGAATGTGCAGAAGAAGTGAATCGTTACATTTCTCAATTGGACGGTATTGAACCGTCTGTCCAACAACGTTTATCAAATCATTTAAACAATTGTGCAACTGGTTTAGAGCAGCTCGGAACGTTCAGTAATTTTTCGAATGTTTATCGACCTGCCAATTCTACATTGACTGCACCTTACAATGTTGCTAGTCCAGTATTTCCACTTCCACAGGACGTCAACAATAACGGACGAATTCAAATGGGTGGTGTTCAATTGATCCCATCCAGATTACCATCTGGTGAAATTGCCTTAATAATGCCAAATACAAATAATGTGCCATTTTTCTTACCAAATATCCAGTCACATACTTTCGATACGTTCTCGAATACATTTTCAAGGATGAGTGCATTTTCGAAACCGACACCAACATCATCAACAGTATCTGGTGGTTGTGGTGTAACTGGCGGTATTGGCAATGGTAGATCTAATACAAATACAGTTGTAACGCAAACTATGACTACAACGACTACACCACCATTAAGTCCTGTATCATCGGTATCGAGTGTCGGTGATGATTCCATGCAAACAAGTTCTGATTTTCAAACGAAAACACCTCCACCGCAAATACTAATGAATCAAAGTTTTTCCGGTATATTTCCGACACCACCAAGTGCTGAGAATTCGATGAAATTCATTTCGCATACTGGTACCGGTCATTTACAGCAGCCACTCGTATCCTCGACAAGTGAAACACAAACATGCACTAAATCTGAATCAGAATCGGAAAGTGCCGGTAGTAAGACAGCAACAATGATAACACCGATACGCAAAAGACGAAGTTCTAGTGACAGTTATTCGATTGATGAACCATGCAATAAATTGTACAGACGAGAATCATCTTTTATGGATTCAAACGGTAATAGTACAACAAAATCAACCACAACTACTGCAACAGCAACAGTAACTGGTACAGTCGATAATTCATTAACGGGAGAAGGATCAAATGATAATATGTGGCGACCTTGGTAGAGAGAAATTTTTGCTTTAAAGTTTCAAGATGAAAGAACGATAAACAAACACAATATTTTTGCTTTCATTCATTTTGTTTTGTTTTGATTTGATTTTGAAACATATTCCCAAAGAAATAATTGAGATATTAAATAAGGATTTTTTTTTTTAAATTAGTATGTTAAGGAACGAAGGACCACACATAAAGAATATGATTAGTGGTGTATATTTTTCTTTTGGAATGATGCTTTATACATATATGATTTGAATTCTATTTTTTACGTTTTGTTTTTTTCCATTAAGTTTAACAAGAATAAGGATGGTTACTTTTAATTGATGAAAATTAATCACATTTCTAAGTTGATTTTTTTTGAAATTTTGTAATTTTTTTTATTGAAAGGATTTCTTATAAATTTTTGTTTTTTAAGATTTTTTAGTCAATATAAGGAAAATTGAATAGATTTTTAAGAGTTACATGCACTATTTTGATGTAGTAATTTACATTGTATTGATGGAATAATAATTTTGATCTGTGATTTTGTAAGAATTTTTAAATTTATATGCAATTATAAAGTTTTATTATCGAAGAAAAAGAGAGAAAGAGAAAGAGATAAGAAAAAATAATAAAAGAATATTAATAGATAAAAATAAAGAGAGAAAGAAAAATATATTAAAAATGAAATTTTTGTTTTATTTGCTGTTGGATTGATACTGAGATCCGTTCATTTCACTGCCCAATTCTTATCCTAAATTCCGATTTTATTGTCGTTGTTATGCGGTGGTTATATCTGTGCTATGAAAAAGTACAAAATATTTCTGAGAGTTAAGAAGATTTTAGACATGTTGAAGATCTTTTGTTGTACAGCCTTACGTTCTTTAGGCAGTAAATTTTAATTTGAAAAATGTCCGAGGAGAATCCGAGTTCAACAAATCAAGCTCTGCTAATAGATGGTTATTTATAGACTGATCGATCGACATCGATATTAGCTAAAGCACACAGTTCCAGATATCTAAAAATTACAGTCAAGCACACAGTCAATAAAAATTGATACTGAGTTTTAATTGGAATTCGAAATAACTTTATCAGCATATGAAAGGTTTCATTACATGAACTTTTGTGATTCGATTTCCTTTCACATTTCAAATAAAAATAAAAATTTTTAAACAGCAATGTATAACTGCTTACACGTATCTCAAGTTATAACAGTGTGGATATAGTCAAGTCTCAAATTTGGTAACATGATAATTACACGAAGACGAAATAGGAAAACAGAACTAGTGTAGTGATTCTCTTATCGTAAATAAATTTGTAATCGTGTGCAACTCTACATATGTAAAGTGTATATTACGTACTATAGAAAATAAATACAAGGAAACGGATATGACATTTAGCCCTTAAACAAAATGATTTCTTATTTAAAAGAGTTAAAAATTGAGTCAAAATCAATATATGGGGGTGATCTGATTTAATTGAAATGTATTCCAGATCGTCGTAGTTTATTTCTGTTTAACTTTCTTCTTTCTAACACAGTAAATATTTCAAATTATGTATACTAGAATAAGATCATAACAAAACTATAAGAAAATAATAACAGTGAACATTACAAGAAAAGACATGATCAATCGTAAAAAATTATTCTAAAAAAGGAAAGATCCCATAAGATTTGATTACAATTTTTTTTTATTTCTATTTAGAGCTCTCTTTATTTATGTACAGAGATCAAGATATTTGAGTAGGAGTGTATTAGATACGCATACACATACACACTAATAATATATAATGCTCAGTGTGAACTGTTCAAATATGAGTAAAAAAAAAATATGAAAGAATGGAATATGAAGAAAGAAAAGAAAAAAAATATTAAATCAGGAAGTTCTTTATATTTCTATTATGAGACGTAAATGATCGATGAGAAAATTGTTAAGTGTGATCGTGTGATCCTTTTATACGGAAAAAAAAATTGTTTTTTTTATGATTTTGAATTAAGTACCTGTTTATTTGTTATTATTACCAATTTAAGGATATTAAAGTGTACACAAAATATAAATACGAGTAAAATGCACGTATGTATAAAAGAAAAATATCCTAGAAGAAGGTTGAAAAAAAAAATTACAAAATCATTACACTACACCAAACTACACATATACGAGTACGTATTTATATGGTATCATGTTAATATTTTAAAGGATATAATACCGTTGTTTATTTTATTTATTTTAATATTTATCTTTAAGGATACACATTTTTTTTCTTTTCTATTTTATATATACACATACCCGATTCAGCTAGAGGTTGAAATGATTAACTAAAACCGGGCGCCGAATTTCGGGTGTCGCGAATAAGGACAGAATAAAAATTACATAATACGTTTTTAGAAAAATAATTTTACAAATCACACTAAAAAAAATATTCTCTGTGAAAATTTTCTCCTTACATGTTCATATATGCTAAAAATATACGAAGAGAAAATTAATGGTTTTTTCGCGACTTTAAAAGTGTGCCCCAAACGTCGTCTTTCATACAAAATTACTACAAATTTAAATTGATATACACACACATTTGACAACACATTAATTAGTTTTTCTTAAATACAAGGATCTAGTTTCAATATGAAATTTTCCTTCTATGAACTTTTATGAGAAAAACGCATTTATAATTTAAGTGAAAAGGATGTAATTTTTTTCTTTAAAAAAGTATAGAAACTGGAATTTTTGTGATGTTAGAATAAAATAAAAATCAAAATAAAGTTGAAATTAGTAAAGTTTTAACCTAGATGGTGAAAAGTTAAAAAGTGCACCGGGCGCCCAAGAGTCTAAAACTCGCACTGAATATTACAATATAAATTAAGTAGGTGTATGGATTTATCTATATATCTATATATGTACTATAATAGCAGTTAGTTGTGTTATGATAATAATTATGACAAAAGGATCAAATTTTACTGAGAAGAAAATATTTATTTTTTTTTCCGATATTTTTTAAAATTCTCAAGAAAAATATCTTAATTTTTTAAGGTAAATTTTATGTCATATATTGTCTTCTAGAAGGACGAAACCACATCATATTGTTTACGTATGAAAATACTGCTTGAATGTGAAAAAAAAAATGATTGAATGTGGTTGGTCGAATTCTTGGTGAAAATTTTGATGAACATTTTTTTAAGAATTAAAAATCTGCAAGTTTGTTTTTTTTTTTAATTTTAGTTCTTATTTTTATTATTATTTCTAAAAGTTTTTTATCTCTCTTAATTAACTACTATATTATTCAGTTGTTGGTGGTACTGGTAGATCTGGTATAAAATAATCAGATGGTACATATGCATAAATTTTTGTAATAACTTCATGTATAATACCTTCGATTGTATTTCTACCTAATGGTTTCATTATTTCGAATATTTCACGCCAATTTTCATTGAAAAATTGATTTGTACTTCGTTCTAAATGAAAAAAAAAAATAAAAAAATGAAAATGAAAATTAAGAATATTATTTGGAAGAAAAATTAATTCAAAATTTGATGAAATTTTAGGATCTAAATACAATCATTAGAGCAGACAGCAGAAATCTGCTGCAATTGGCATATCGTTTAGTGCTTTGTAAATGGAGGGGTGGCACAATGACGGTAGAATCATCCGATCAGAAAACCTGATGGCTGTCATTACTATCGTGTTTGAGCATAGATAAAGAGAAGAATTTTAACTCTTTCTTTCTCTCTCTCTATCTACTCATTACTCGATGATTAAGGGAATAAGTATGACAAATGACAATTGATAGCATATAATATGCTTTGAATGTGTTTCTGAAATTGTAGATGCAGCAGATTTTCTGCTTGCACCAGACCAGCAGATTTCTGCTCATGCTGGCAGATATTTGCTTTGATTGCGTTTAGTGCGCCATGTTTAAAATATCACAAAATCGTCGCATATTCCAGATGAGTGGAGTACACACATGTGTATTGTACATAGTTACATATTTACCCAATTCCTTATTTCCATTAAATAAATTTTGCATTTCAACTCTTAGTCCAGTCAATCCAGTTATATCACCTTCAACATCTGTCACATTACAGAATACATGTCCATATTTCTGATATAGGTATGTGTGTGCAATAAGTTTTGCTCTAACATTATCTGAACAAATAAAAATAAAATTTATTATATGAAATTTAATTTTCAGGATTTTCTTTTTTTAATTTTTAGTTTTTTCACTTACCCATATCTAAAAACATTTTACCATTCCCTTTAATTGGTAGAACCAATATTCTACCGTCTACATCATAATGTAAATCGAAATGTAATTTTGGCATTAAAAAATCACCATACCATGTTGTCTTGTAACCAGTATGATATTTTAGTCTACAAGAATTAAATTGAATTAAAAAAAAAAAAAACAAAAAACAAGTTGAAAAATAAATTTTTGGAAAAATTCATCTCATTACAAATACTATAAAATTACATATTCAATAGGTGATAAAATTAAATTAATTATATGCGAAATGAGAAAAAAAAACTAGAAAATCGATTCGAAAAACTTATAAACTAAAACCACTAAAACAGTAAAACTTAAAACTAGAATTTATTAAAAATTATTGTAACCGGAAAATAATTACAAGATCATGATAATGTATTTTCACATTATGCATTTATGTAAATATGTACATATAATACCTGAAAATAATTTATGATCGTAAATGTCTTTATATGTTTAATGCGACTACATGAAATTACATGAGCAAAAAATAAATGTAAATATTCTTTTATTTTAGATTAAATTAAATTTATATAATGTAAATATAGGATTTAGAGATTGTACTTACGTGCATCTTTCAACTTTAATATCCTTTAAACCAGATATTACGATATTCGTCAGAACATTTTTGAATGCAACATTACCATTACCCTGATTAAATTTTAATTTATTTATGTGATATGGTTCGATCGGACGAAGACTTTTCAATCCCGGTATACCTATACGATGCGTATATAAAAATTGGGAATTTGTATAAGAATTTCATACACATATATTTTATTATAAAAGAGTAATAATAATGAAACCGTCAACGAAAATAAAAAACAAGAAACAAATATTACAATAGGATATAAAAGCATTTTAGCTTGCGAACTATAATCAAAGTTTAACTGGTTTAACTTTAATTTAAAGATACATTTACACTCTAGCCCAGATTACGTTCCACTTTTGATTTTTTACATCTTCTTCAAAAAATTTCATAGAGCTATTCTTCTTCCACCCAGCCCAGATCAATCCAGAGTGAGATTGAGGTTACGTTTTATTTCTAATCTCACGCTGGCGATGGGGAAAATTATATTGGAAGCTTGTTTACCAATATTCCTATATAATTATCATCATTATTATGCATCAATGGCACTACAACTCATGTCAAGCCTGTGGGCCTTCACCGAGGTGATCTCTATATAGACTTATTGCTATCGTGTGTGAACGTACAGTTTAACGTGGATTGAGAACCACTAAGTTGCTACTAGAGAAGCATTACCACAGAATATAAAGGATATAAAACATTGTACAATGTACAAGAAGTGTACAATGACATTACTACTCATTCAAAGCTGAATGAATTTTAGGGCGGGTAATGAAAGTTGGAAATTGGCAACGGAAAATATTCCTATATATTGTACGCTGAATTGTGAACACCATTTAATCTCAAACGTAATCTGGTCTGACAATGTACCTTAAATGTTTTTTTCTACATAGAGATAGAGACACTTAAACAGAAAACGTCTGTCCATCTGACAAGTGAAATTTTATATAGTTAATTTGTCACGAAATTTTTCATAAATTCATAATTACCAAATATCAAATATTACATAAAATTTATGAAATTACAATATCCTTATATACATTATCACTCCACACATAATGAATGTTTATATAAATGTTTATACCTTTGGTTGATATCTGATTAAAAAGTGATTGTGTCTGTTTCCTCATGCAGTCTTCAAATTTTGGCATACTCAAATTACATGGAATTATGAAGTTTTCTATATGTATAAACAAAGATTAAAATAATGAAGTTTTAATTAAATAAACATAAAAACAAAAAAAAACTAAAAACTCAAAACAAATAAAAAATATAAAATATAAAAATTTTTATCTTACGTCGTTCTTCCAAATAATCAGCACAATTTGAAATTTTAAATGTTATGAATATGATTAATAAATTATAAAAAATTAATTTACTCCACATTTTGAATATTTCGTTTTTTAATTAATTAATTATAATTTGATCAACACAATTTATAGAAAAAAGAAAATAAAAATACAAATTAACACGAAAATAAATAATGTGTTGCTGCACACTTCTTAATCTTTTCTTTTATATTGTTTATTTTGAATATTTAATTAATTGTTTATTTAATTAAATTTATTTTATGACTTAATTTATGTGTTATTTTCTATATTTGTCTTTCAAATATTTAAATAATTGCTTCTTTTTTTTATAGAAAATTAATATATCAATAAATTGTTATATGCTATGATAACATCATTCTACTATATTATATACCTTATATTAATTTATCCTCCTACTCCTACTCAACTGTATCACTGTAAAACTTTTTGTTCAATTTCAATTTCAAATCTGAACTTCAGTTTAATTTGCAATCTGCATTTATTTAAATACTGAATAGTTTCTGTTTTGTTTTTTGATGTTTTTTTTTTAGAGACAAGACAAACACGTTTCCTCTTATTCTTTTTCCTTCTTTGTTCAGTTTTTTAAAATTCTTTTATGAAAATTATATTTTTAAGCTGAGACGAGACTTAAATACTTCTTTTTCTTTTTTTTTTTATTAGAATTTAGCAAGTTAATTTATCGAGAATTAAATCAATACTGTTTACGAAATGATCAAAATTATTTTTACTTCATTTATTTTTATATACAACATTTATAGATCTTGATTTTCATACATTATATTTCATTTAAATTAAATTATGTTTTGAATCTGAAGGAGAATAAAAAATCAAGATTAAATAAAACAATAAAAACGAAAAAAATAACAAAAAAAAAAAATGAAAACTTGTTGTTGAAATTATAAAAAATAAACACATAAAAAAAAAACAATCAATGATCAGAACTAAAATAATATAATTAAGTTTTTTTATATGTATATTTATTTTTACATAAATATGTATCTTTATACGATTATGTTGTGCTTATTTACATAGGTAGCTATTTCTTTCAAATAAATTAAAGAAAAATTAACATACGTATTTTCTTTCTATTTTTACGGTTGTTTTAAATTTAAATCGATTACACTGTTGTTATTATTTTTTGTTTTTTATTCGATATAATAAATATTGTATTATTATTAATTTCATTTCGTATGTACATATTAAAGGTATGTTTGTATATGAGATTTAATAATTTTTTTGTTGTAGTTTACCTTGATAACATTACTTCTATGTTAATAAGCATTTCATATATACAAACAATATCGTATATAGCTATGTAACTACTGATCATATTTATACTATTAAATTATATAGATTAATACAAAAACATCGAAAAATTAACTTAAATCTTGGACTTTAGTATAAATTATATACGTATATTATCACGTTTTATGTACAGTACGTAGGTCTAAGTATGTTATGTGGTATTATTTTCCCTTTTATTTAAATAATTTGATCTTGATTTTCATTAATTATTATTTAATTATTAATTAATTTTTTTGATGACAGCTTTTCGAACTTTAGAATTAAGCTTAAGTTTAGCTGGTTGGCTCAGTCGGCTGGTCTGTTGATCTTTATAATAATTATAATTATAACAAATAACAATAATACATAATGCCTTTATTTAGTTATGTTTCTCAGCAATGTTTAGATACATAACAAATATTCAAAGTTGATTAATATATTTTTTGTTGCATTTTTTAAACATATAATAAGGGGATTCATTTCACCTTGTTTGAATGTTTTGAGGACACAAACATTTTCTTTTGAATTTTCCTTCACGATAAAGATTGTCGTGAATTATGAGCGCTGAATAGTTTACTTTTCAGTTTGTCGTAAACTTCGTAATATTCATAATTTTTGAGTTTTCGTATGTAGTTTATTTCCATGCAGTCATTTACAAACTACGAAAATTTTGAAATTCTACGAAGGTAAATACGCTTTGCAGTTTCGAAATTTAGTATTTCGTAGTTTTTTGTAGTTGATGTTTGACAGTTGGTCAGTTAGTACAGAAATTAAAATACATATTGTAAAGCAAATAGGTAGCCGAAAAAAACATAAAGCCTAAAACTACGAAAAACTAAACTGCGAAGAAATTTGAGATGGTCGTTCATGTCAACAGAACTACGAAATTTCAAAATTGAAAAATTATAATGAACTATAAAGATTGACTTGAATCCCTCTGACAACACCTCCATAACCTAAGTGTTTTACAACTGCAACATGATGCTATATAATATTGCTAAAGTATGAAATTAATTAATTATGTATATTCTTTTTTATTTAGAAAGAAAAAAGATAATTGCATTGCAATAAAATTATAATTAACAATAATCATTAATTATTCAAAGATAATGCAGTGCATCTGAACAATATTATCTTTAATTTATTTCAAAATTTCTAACTGTCAAAGATATTTAAAAAAATCCCTTTTCGTCAAACAGACAATTTTCTGAATAACTTTTGGAAATATAGGAAATTATGGGAAAAATTTCTTTCCACATCTCCATAATCTCGCAATTATTTCAAATTAAAAATCAAAATTTAACGATTGATTTATAATTTTATTATACACTACAAGGTGGCGTGTGGCGTCTATAGAAAAGTTTTATATCAATTTCAGTTTCGCTTTGGTATTGCAAACACAAACCATTCTTTCGGCGAAATGAAAACCGAATATACCGGATATCGTTTAAAATTTTTTCACAGCAAAAAAATTGAGTTAAGATCGTTATACGAGAATCAATTTTAAAAGTAACTTTTATTGATTTATGTAACGAATTTTAGACGGGCGCGGACTGGGCTATAAACAAATTTGAGATAACTACCTTCGAATTCGAATGATAAATTAATTTATTATGTTGGACATTATATTATTCGTCCTTCAGAAGGAGTACATTATAAGATTGATTATTGAGAAGTGAAAGGATATGATTTTCAATGAATTTAAAAGTATGTAAGCATTTCTTTTTGACAGAAAAATTATTTAAAAAACAATAAATAATTCAAAAAAATTTTCGTTAATTTAATTTTTAGCTCTATAACAACAAATTATAATTAACTTTAGAAGTCTGAAGGACGATCTATTTACATACACATACACAAAAGTACATAACGTACATATAAAATGCATTCATATAGAGGTGTAGCGTGCATGGTAAACTATGTATTTATGTACCTAGCAAAAGAATGAATCTAAAGTTCATTTTGATAATTTAATTTAATTTTTTTTTTCGCACTAATTAGATTTTCACTTGATAAATAATTGAAAAAAAAGAGAAGAAGACGACGAAAACGAAAAACCGTTTATATACAAAATTTTTTTTTTCATGTCATATTCTTTTCTCATTTTTAAATAAATTATTTTATGTTCAATGCATACATATAAACAATTTCTGTACATGTACATGTATGCATTCATGTTGGAGTAATATAATGTTCAGTGCAATTAATGCTAAAAATTTATCCACACACTATTTCTCATTAAAAAGGCAAAAAACGTTACAAAAAAATTATAGAAAAAAATGTATTCCTTTTTTTTTGTTCAATTTTTTATTTATGCGCATCTTCCTTCTATTTTTTATAATTTTTTTTTTTTTTTCGTATAATGTATAAACCATTGGACATTAATCAATGCTTACATTCGAATAAATTCTTTAAATTGACAATAACAGAGTATCTAAAAACCATCAGACTTACCATATTACCATCCATATTACCATCATATAGTGAAATAGCATAGTAAAGAGTGTACAGATCCACAGATCGTAGTAGTACTGTATAGTAGTATAGTTAGCAGTAGCAGTAGGTATTTATGTAGTGCAGTGTAGTTACATGACAGTAACCTGTATTAACAAATCAAACGTGAGTGTACATATAACAGTGCAGTAGTTGTAGTATATGTAGATCTAGGTAGTGTGGTTCGGTATCAGTGAAAAAAAACATTCACGCTATACCGTTATATAGTATAACGTCCAGTTTAATATTTTTCTACACATTTTTATTTTATAAATTAATTTTTTTTTTCAACGTTCGGTTAAATATAATTTTTTCAGGATATTTTTTCTCCATATAAATAATATGAATGCATAGTGTGTGTGTGTGTGTGTGTGTGTGTGCATATATATGTACATTCATTTTTTGTTGTTTTTGTTAATTTGACGCGAATAAGTCAACGTCTAATATGAGAGTATGTATATACCTATAATATGAATAAACTTCTGTATGATGCATACTCATATGTTGTGTATCCTTTTAATATGTTATATGGTTATATATTTATACATACATAAGTGTAAAAAGTTAAAAAACAAAAAAATAAACAGAAAAATTATTTATCCTATCTACAAATGTCATAACCGGGTACATATTATGTATCGATACCAATACATAATCGTATATAAATATAATTGTAAGAGTCCCTATACATATAGTGTATAAAACACATTTCATTAGGATATAAATACATTGAAATATATGTAATAATACATAAAGGATACAGAGAAAAATTACAAAAAATAACTCAAAAGACATTATATTCAATACTATTGCTAAGTATATAACCCTATAACCATCTATAATGTAACGAACGTTAATTACAAAATATTTTTATTTATTTTCTACATTACACAAATGCATACTACATATTTGTACATACACATACATTTATTTATACATAATAACATATTTATATAGCACAAATACAAACATACATACATATAATTTTTTTCCAAAGTTATCCTGTGTGTTCGGTTAAAAAAAATTGTAAATTTTTTTTTTCATTTGTCATTATATCTTTCATATGATCTGCTACTACACACATACTCTGTCTGCATACATATATACATACATACATTTATACATAAAAATGCATATTATATTCAGTTATCTCGCATATCCTATTATAACCTTATATTCGTTATAATGTTCATATATGCTCGTGTACTCGAATACGTAAAAAATGTAACATATTATTTATACAGAAAGAAGTCAAAGTGTATATAAATGCATGTGTGTTGTGTGTGTATATAGAAAAATATGTAAGATTTTTAAAATGAAAAACTACACAAAACTAAATAAAAAAGAAAATTAAAAAAAAAAAAATAGATACATATCCACTTTTTAAAAAAATAATATTATTTTTCATTATTTTTCTTCATTTTTGTTTGGTTTTTTTGTATACCCTTCTTCGTAAATAAGAAAAAAAAATTGCAACCTGTAAGCCATTTAGCATAGGAAGCAATTGTTTATTTTATATTCTCATTTATGCTCGCTTTATACTCGCATAAATGTGCATGAATGTGTGTAATGCAGATGTGTATATGCACATAAATTTATGTAAAAGTAATTTTTTTTATTTTTTAGTTTTATTTTTATTTTTATCTCATATTGCAGTTTATTCTTATTTTTTTTTTCTGTTTTTTTATTATTAACGAGTGACATCAACGCCTACTTGTCGTAATTTTACAATAACAAAACAAACACTGAAAGAAGGAAAATAAAAAAAAAACAATAACACAACACTGAAATGAAACATTTACATGGTAGTTGTACCGTTGTACGTACATAATGTACACACATATACTATAAAGTTTGTTCTTTGTATACTTATGTAATGGATGCATTAAAAAGGAAAATACGGAAAAGTCATCATCATCATTATCATCGTCGTCATTATACATATAAGCTAGAGCCAGTAAGCTAGATAGCCAGCATCTATATCTATATCATTCGCATCAGCTAAAACAAAAAATCATCTTCATAATTTTCATGAATGCAAGTTACACGTTTTACTATTATGCTCGGAATTGTATACAATACACACGATTTTTTATAGTTAACACACACAGATAAATAAGATATAATATATGAAAATATTGTATAGAAAAAAAAAAAATATAATAATAATTGTAGATAAATACAAATTACAAAATAAAATGTATAAAAAAAAATATAATGAAAATGTACGGAAAAATGAAAAATTTCAGAATTTTATAAAGAAGGCGGAGCTTCTCGAGAAAATTATTTACAAAGTCAAGACAGGAAATTATTTAGTTTCCTGATGATAACGATATTATTATGTATACAAGTAGGTACATGTATGTACTCGTATATTTTTTAAGTTTATTAGTATGTATATAGATGCCATATGATAAATACATAAAATATAAAATGAATAGATAAAAATGTTATTATTTATTATATTGTATACAAGTATATGTATTTACATAGGTAGCTATCGGTATATCGATATACACACAAATACATAAAGTACAGTATACGCGCTGTTTCTCACCAATCTCATTTTTAGATGATATATGACATAGAAAATTTGTTCATAAAATATCCTTTGATAGATATTATATACATATATATAATACTCCACTACTATCCACTACTATATATGTGCATGTATTTGTAAAAGGACATTTTATGTATAGAAATGTATTTTCAAATAATATAAATAGGAGACATAAACATGAGCAAAGTTCATAAAAAATAAATAGTCATTATCGTATCGTATATAGTAAATAGAGAGCAAGAAGTTAAATAAAATTGCACGAAAATGAAAGCTTTCCATCACACGATTACAATAAATACGTGAATATATATGACAGTTGAACACATGCACACACAAGTATATAAAGTGAAAATAATAGAGAAAGTAGTGAAAATAGTAGAAAATAGAGAAAGCTTTTCGAAAATACTCGGATAACTCGGATACATACTCGATATTCTCCAATGAATATTTTTTGTTGTTGTAAGAGGTTAGTAAGGATAATAAAAATATACAATTACACATAAATAGTAAATATTTATATGATACGAAACATGTATGCAAATGAAAATATAATGTTAAGAGTGAAAAAAAAAATGTTACACATGTGTATGAGATTGTATATGTAAAATGAATATATAAATAAAGTAAAAAAAAAAAAGAAAATAATAATTTTGACAATGCTTGTGTACATATAATATTTGAATCAGAAAAAACATTTTTTCTTTATTTACTACAATGAAAAGAAGAAGAGAAGACACGAAAAAAAAGAAGGATGGCATAGGAAAAGGATAAAACTAATTATTTATACTGTATAATAGTATAGAATGGTAGAATATTAAATATTTTTTATATTACGTCAAATTAAATCGAATAACAATTATGCGAATATCCTTGTTCAATAGAAAGAAGAAGAAAAATTCAATTTTGGATAAACATTTTTTATGAATAACATTAGATAGGAATTATTATTAAAAATAATAATGGACATAATTTCATAGAATTTTTTAATTTAGGAATACATTTTATGAATAAATTTCAGAATGAGTAATTAATCATAAATTTTACTTGAAATCAAGGAAAGTATATATTCTGTTCTGTCATAATAATAATTTTTATTTTCAATTACTTATATCGTTTAAATTCCACTTATAATCATCATTAGTTGTTTTCGATTTAAAAACAATTTCAAATATTTGCGAGTAGATGAGGTAAATGTCTGTGCTAAATCATCTACTCTCAGCTACATTGTCATATTGGGATACGGTTTGTGTCTTGACTATTTCAATTATAAAATACATTTCTTTCGATTATATTCTCATAATTACGACAGATTCTTCTTATTAAACCCGAACTGATCAAATGAATGAATGTTTTTTGTAACTGATTTATATACAGAATCTTAAAGTATCTAAAAAATTTATAGTACGCATATATTTCTTGTTATCCATTAAAATATCGCCAAAATGCTCTGGTGGGTCGTAGTGTGGATAGGCGGGAGTCAGTTTACTGTCCTTCCTCCTTAATAAATAATAATAATAATAAGTAATTCATTAAAATAATGATAATGTTAACGCGATCTCAAAAAAGTTTGATCAAAAATTTTATTTCAAGTTTTGCCCGTTTATTTTTAATTAATTTGGCGTACCTTAAATTCATGTTTAATAAAGTTTTTTAACTACACACTACACTACAGAGAAGAATCGATACGATCAGACAGAACTGATCTCATTATAATGTTCAGTTTGCTTTATATAATATAACAGCAATCGATCATACACTCACCCACAAATCTAATAATTTACATAAATAGTCATAGTCAATCATATTCGAAATTTTACAATCACCAGAAAAAAAGAACATAAACATTAGAAAAATTTTACGAAACAGAACTGAATTGTAACTGAATACCAATCTACTTCTACTATAAGCACATCCATGTCAATATATAACTTATTTTATACGTTATTTGTGTGAGTACATTGTTTGTAATATGTAGAACCTGATAAGAATATTTATGATCAGTTGATTATAACAATCATCGTTATTTGAATAAAGAAATATTTTTTTTTTTCAAAATTTTCATTTTATTTTTTTACAAAAAAAATTTCAAAAGATCTTTCATATTAGTAAGTAAGTTATTGTCTTCATTTTTTATATTATTTAACGGTATTTTTTTGTATTTCTAGACATACTTGCCATACATTATTATAGTCGTCTGTCGTGTTTGAACAGATGAAATTTTTAACGCCATTCATTTGTTTTTGAATCTTTTATTTATTTATTTTTGAAGCATAACATATTACAAATACAAATGACATACTAGCCGTAGAAACAGTAACAAGTATCGATATAGCATATCATAGGTTGTATGTTAGATTTTTTAAAAAATTGAAAAATTTTTTTAGTTCAAAACTATCAAGTGTGTCTGATGTAACTCATTCAAAAAGTGTGTTAGGTGCAAATACTGTAGAAAATAAAAATATTTAATTTTTTTTGTAAATTTCTATGGGACAGAAAAAATGTCATATTTTGGTATTTTTAAAATTTTTTTCATCAAATAATTTTATATTCGGTTTAAAGGATTTTTTTACAATTTAATTTTTTTCACGTTTTTTATTTTTCATTTATAGGATCACAAATTTGTAATTTTCGATTATATTTATTGCTTTTCATTTACGGTTCAGTTTACAGTTGGTTTGAGTATTGTGATCATACATTAAATTTAGATGAAGGAAAATCAATTTATATTGTATCACCATATTTTCCATCAAAATATCCTTCAGGATCATCATGCCGATACACCATACAAACTGTACCAGATAATCGATTGGAATTCAATTGTACAATTGATCTGTATAAAGTAAGTCTCAAATGGTAATTTATTGCGATCGTCTATGATTTTTTCTTAAAATTTTTTTACAAAAAATATTCTTAATTTTGTTCTAATTTTTTTGTCTAGTATCGTAATAAATGTACGACAGAAACATTTTATTTCAATTCTGAAGGATCAAAAACTATTAATGATTCTGAATATTTTTGTGGTAATGGAACATTTGTACGTAACAGTATGTTCAGTCAAGCCAGCATCTTTTACACATCATCACAAACATCATCACCAATATCATCATCAGCATTGAGTAGTGGTACTTTAAGTGGTAATAATAACAATAGTGGATGGTTTAAATGTTTAATTAAATCTACACCACAATTATTATGTGATTGTGGATGGAGTTTATCTGGAAAAATTGTTGGTGGTCATGAGGCATCCATAAATGAATTTCCATCGATGGGTGGTCTTACATTGTTGGGTAATGTTAAAAAAATATTTTGTGGTGCAACAATAAGTGAGTATTAATTTTCAATTCATCCTATACAATGTCTTCTATCTTTTGTGTGTAATTTAAAATTCTTTCCTTTTTTTCAAATGTTATATCAACATCATACATTGTATGTATGCTAGTTCATCATAGATACCTTTTATCGGCTGCACATTGTTTCATGAGACCAATAACAAACGATCCTAAAAAGATTGGCGTATTAGTCGGAGAACATGACATCGAAAATCGTAAATATTTATAATCATAAATGCTTTTTCTTTAATATAATTTTTAATATAAAATTTTCTTATCCTTCATATGCATGTGTATTGCAGAAATGGAAACAATTTACACAGATCTCTACTATATCGAAAAAATAATTTTTCATGAACAATTTGATATGAAAACGTCTAGAAATGATATCGTATTAATACGTACCATAAAATCAATACAATGGTATATTGGTGTTGGTCCAGCATGCTTACCATTTAAATATCATCGAAATTATTTTATTGGTACACGTTTAGATGTAGCTGGTTGGGGTACAACATCATTTGGTGGTTATCAATCAAAAAAATTACATAAAACCACATTAGATGTTATTGATCGTAATGAATGTAAAAATATTCTGGAACAACAACAACAACAACAACAATTCTATAATGATGAAAATCAATTCTGTACATATACAAATTATAAGGATACCTGTCAATATGATTCTGGCGGTGCATTATATTATCGTGATTTAACACGTAAATTATATGCAATCGGTATTGCTAGCTACGGATATGGTTGTGCATTGAAAATACCATCAATTAATATCGATATAATATCGTATTTACCATGGATCGAATATAATGCTGCTGATGCAAAATTTTGTAAAATTTAATGAAACAAAAAAAAACATTAAGACAAAAAAAATGTTGTTGTACGACATAATAAGAAATATTAAAAAAAAAAATTAAATTTATCACTGAGACTAAATTTGTACGTGTCTAAATTTTAATTGTTTTTACTTTTTTTATTTTTTGTTGTTAGAAAAAAGGACATAGAGTGTTTCTTTCAGTATCGATTATTTCAATCAAAATGAAAAATATGCAATTTCTTTTCTATTTATTGGTTGATATGAAAGTAATCGTATGTATACTCGTATATAAAGATCATTTTGAGGAAAAAATCAAATCGATAAATGAAAACAAAAAAAGAAATTGGTCAAAGTCATGGTATCAAAAAAGAAATTCATTTTTATTTTTCAATAAATAAAAGAAAAGATGAAAATATTTGCATATGACTTGTATATGGTGTATATCCATATCCTTTTTTTTGTATCTTTAACACACTCACACGCATACAAACATATATGTTTTGTCTGCAATCACCCATCACCATAATATTGTATTCATCGTGTCATTATCATCGTTGTCGACTTATCATATCATCCCTACATATGTACGTATTTATTCTATATACAGGATAGCTGATATTTATTTTTGTTCATACTTATGATTTGTGTACATACAATTTTACCCTATTCACACCATGAAGGATATACATAGGAGCATACAAGTACATGTATTTATCTCTTACACAGAGATGAAGTGAATCCTACTTCCTGTCGGTCATTTTTGGTGATGATGGTGCAAATGATGTTATAAATCTGCTAGTTTGTACTTTGTAGTATTACTTTATATCTATATATTATAATACTTATATTATTGCAAAATATTCGTATGTCTGTAAGTTTGTATAAAAAAATATAAATTTTTTATCGATAGGAAGTCTTTACATATTTTTTAATTTTTTGTTTTTAAGTAAAAATAAAGAATGAACAAAGTAAAACAAAAGAAAAATTCGTATATGATTTCGTGAAAATCGAACATACACACTCATGTAAATTTTTCATATAAAAAGATTCATAAAAAATATATTTCAATTTCTGACTGCTTTTCTACTCTATACATACACTCTGAAACATTGGTGGTCATTGAATGTAGTATACGCTACGATAGTACTACCATTAATTATCTGAAAAATGAAAATACGCGAGTACGAGGAACATCAAGTATAAATGTTGATAGTTGATTTTCAATGTTTTGTCTTGTATGCAATATTCGCATTCTACTAAAAGAGAGAAAATCAACCTTTTCTCAAGAATGAAAATACGACTTAGACATGATGCGTATACTCTACTATAAATACTGGCTATCGTACTGACCTCCACTGCTTTAGAAGAGCACTGCACTATACTCCTAAAAGGCCCCTCGCCTCTAAAAGAATCCGCCTACGCACTGATCTCTATTGCACGACTTCCGCTTCCAGTTCGTTATCTGGAGCTTGCTGACATCTTTTAATACGATTCCTTGGTATTTGATAAATATTTGTTTTCTGCAATCAAAATATTTATAGGAAAAAATATTGAAGGTGAAATTCTACGGATATATTTTCTAAAAATTATAAAATAAAAATTTAGAAAAAGAATTGCATAAAGGATAATGAATATTTTTTTTAAAAAATTTGCGTATTCATTATAAAGGAATATTTTTAACTATACTCTTATTATAATCAAGGTTTTATGTTCACGCATTAATCTGTTGTTTACTAACTAAGTAATATATTTGTGAGTAAAATTTAATTTTATTTATTTATTATAATTCATATTTTTTTTTACAAATTTCTTATGTACACTTATGATGGAATATAATTATTTATACATTTTCTCATGAATTAAATATGAAAATTAAAAAAAAATTTCAATGTTAAAATCGTATTCATTAACAGAGGATAATAAAAAACATTGTTGTTTTCTGCATTTTCATTATCATTACAAGATTTCACTTATATTTTACATAATTCATACATTATGCGAATTTATAAGAAGGTAGCCATTATTACAACGTACTCGTATGCATGTATGCATATAATTTTATATTCTTCATCATAATTTTTATCTATTTCGTCTTCCTACAATTTATAAAGAAAATTGAACGATTTGCTTTGAAAGTGAAGTAAGTCCATTTCTAACAAAAATTTTTAGTTATAATGAAAACATGTCAAAAAAAAAAAAATAATAATAAATAAAATTCATTTGTTGTATGTTGTCATACTAGATGCAGTGAACTGCAACATGGAATTTTCTCAAAGTCGAAGTCGTCGCAAAACTAGCTGTCAAGTCCACTGCATTGAATGTAGAAGTTCTAATACATTAAATTAAAGTCGAAGTTGAAATGACTGCATTGAATATTGAACGCAGAAGCGGCATAACATTCAAATATAAGCTCTTAAATATTTTCCAATGATGGTCTTACACCACTTTCATTGAAAACGATCAAATTTCATTTATTCATTTTTTGAATTATTTTATTTTTATCTCATTATGCATGGAATTATATTTTTCTGAATGTATTTTGAAAAGGTATGTGTGTCTGTGTGCATTTTTAATGAAAAATTCATTATCCTCATTATAATTCATTTTATAATTCATCATCATCAGCTATAGCTTCAGCATTATATAGTAGCATTGTCGCCACCACCATCATCACATCGTCATCATTGTTATTATTTAAATTATTTAATTTATTTTTATATTTTATAACATAAATATTTTTCTTTTCATTCAGATTTACCTTGAACCTGATGTAATTCGCATAATTTTTAATTACAATAATAAAAAGTAAAGCGAGAAGAAAATGATATTAAAAGAAAAAATAAAAAAATTATATAAAAAAGGAAGTAAGAATAAATTTCATTTATTTTTTTTTTTAACATTCAAAGTTACATTTTTTTCAAAAATTCTGTATGTACCATGTACCATGTATTTGTATCACTTGTAAGACTATACATATATGTACATACCTACTTAATTTACATTTTATTTTACATAAATACCTATATCTTATATTTATAGAGCACACATCAGTAGAATGAAAAGGATAATATATCCTATTGTAATGTATGATATTTTATGCAGCTTATTTAATGTATAGATATTTAAAAATGTATATACACCACACCACGTATGTATCTGTAGTAACATGATGACGCCATAAGGACATAAAATTTGACGAAAAGTTTTCTGTATATGTATATATATATATATATATATGAATGTATATAAATAAAAAATCTATACTTGCATGCATCTATAAATTCATACCTTGTACATGCATGTAGGTGTACCTATGCATGTGTAATTTTGTATCTAATTTAAAATATTAATGAGAATGCAAATGCATTAATTTCAGTTTTGTAAGTATGTATAACAAATTTGCAATTTTCTTCTTTTTTCGACGATCTATCAGTGTATGTTTACATGTATGTATACATATTCTTGTAATCTTATGTGTATATATGTATGCAATGGTGACGATATGCTTTTAAAACAATTTTATATAACTCTATATATCCTTCATTACATACACTTATAGAGTAGATACATATAGTTAGGATATATAATACATTTAATTCTATTTGTGAATGGATATTACATTTTCTGTACACCTAATATAACATACTTAAATAAATGCATGTACATATTACAGTGTCGTATTAAATTATTGTAACCAGTTGAAATTGATGATTTGTTTTTCATTTAATTCATTAGAGTTTATGAACGTTTTATAGTATTAAAGACATTTGGAATGAGATTTTATCATATTTTCTCAGACATTTTCTTCTAAACAAAACAGGATATCATTTATCAACGACAATATCATGATTTTCATTATAAAAAATTCTGATTTTATTAATTAAGAAATTTTAAGGCAACCGTAAATTTAATCGATTCTTTTGGAGTTAATTAAATGTCATTTTTATGATAAATATAAATTAAATTCTGCTATTTAATTAGATCAGTTTAAGCGCTACCATACATATGTAGCATAAATGAACTTATTTACCTACCAAAATATCAGTGATTTGTAATTCATATTAAACTGTTGTAGGTGAACAAATGATAGGAATAAGTCTTTAAATTACTTCAGTAAATGCGAAGCAAATAAACAAAAATCAAATCCTTATTCTAATGGAATAATTTTTCTATTCGAATTATATATGATACTACCGAAATGTTGTTTTAAAAAGATATTTTAACAAAGATGTTGCAATAACAATCGATCAGACTGTATAAAACAATATAATATTTTAGCTTTACGTATAGTTAACGTTAAATACAACGAAGTCGAACACAAACATGCACTGTACGCGTAGCAGTATTATCATAGAATATAAATATAATAGTAAAATATGTATATACATACATAATATCCGTATTAGTAAGTTTATATAATTTTATAAATTTAAATGTGTATAATGTGATCGTTATCCTTCTTCGTATCGTATATATCTATGCTCTACCATTACTCTGTTACTCTACACACTCGTATACATAGTTCTTGTACGATTATGTTCAGGGGCAAGTCGAAAATGTAATTACTTTAAAGTCAATTTAAATTAGAATGAGGTTTAAAAAGGTATACTGCTATACATTCGTTCATAAACACATTCCTCTCTGTATGAATGTATGTAAATACAAAATACATAATATTATAATATGCAAAAAAAAAAAAAAAAAAAATAATAATATATCTTCAGTTTGTTGTATTGTCTTTTAAGTTTTCTCTACAATAAAGTAATGAGGGTAAGTGCAATAACTATTATCATTGTATTGTATTTAATACATTATATAGTAGTTTGTACATTTATGCAAATGTGTATAAATAAATTTAACGAAAAATTTTTAAATGCTAATACAACGAATATAATGTGTACATATACATATATGAGGATAATATGGTATACGAATGTTGAAAATAAAATATAAAATATATATTTATCAACACTATGTATTTGTGTGTATACAAAGTTACACATATCTGAGTGTATATTGTAAATATTATTTACATTTATGTACGAAGATTGGTATATCTATATGAGTATACATGCTTGTATGTATGTCGTATTTTAATTATATTCTGAAAATGCAAGTCCATGATTAACAACACTTGAGCAAATTTTATTCTAATTAAAGCAATAACAACACACTATATGTATACCATCATAAAACACCTTCACCATAACCAGCAATACTGCAATATCATTTTATATCATCACTAGAAAATAAAGGTAATGCATACATAAACATACATATAAAGGACAGAATGTATGTTATATGGTAACAATTTGAACGATATAAGAAAATGAATTTATAAAATTGTCGGTATTATAGATTGGGCGGTTTGCAGAAATAAGGTATCCATATAGACTTTCTAAAAATATCTGTGCTAAATACGCAGAGGTTGAGGTAAGTACATGTATACATGCATGCATAGAATATCTAGAATAGATAGTGGTTAGTTTAAGCCTATATTTCAGTTTAATATTATAAATGAAATTAGGATGCATCATTCATATATTACACACACACATCGACATATATTTGCTCGTACATACACTTACCACTCCCTCATCATCATCATTTTCACAATCATACCTAATTCTCTACATCTCACCTACACATTTTCTTGATACCTAAATCATATTTGTTTAGATGCATGCACATTATATAAATGCAATGCATATGTGGGAACCTTACACGTAGACACATACGCATACAGCCACATATCTTTAGAGTTATCAAAAGTTTTCGATTTTAATTTTCTTTCCTTATATGAAATTTATTTACATATATTTTATTTTTGATATCTTTTTTGTTTTTTTGAGAATATCTTTTGTCCGTTTTATGCTGGAAGCTATATATACCTAGGTACTTTTAAGATATGTGTTTGTATGTACAATTTTATATCTAAAATATATGTACGCATTTATTATTTGTACATATTTGAATAAAATAAAGTTTTAAGGTGATGAGTTCTAATTAAGTTTAAGTCTGAATAAATAAGAAGTGCTAATCAATAATAATTTTTCGTATAGTGTACAACTACAATATAAAATATAAATGAATTAACATAATACTACTATACTATATGTATATGGATGTATATAGTATGTAAGTTACATACATACTTCCCCATACCAGCATATGTGGACGAGTAGATATTATGTGTACACTTAATTTTCCAATAAGAAAGTTTAAATTGTAATTTTTTTGTTTGTTTTGTTTTGCTTATTATATATATATAAATACACACTATAAGGCCCGTATTCGACAACCAAAATTATCCGTCGGAGACATTTTGGCAGGATATAGTTTCAGTTTATTCATCAATCTAGATAAAGTTTGTTTCCGAACTTCATTTTCGGAGTGGCGATCATGTCAGCTGATTGCGAAAAATCAGTACATACTACAAAATAAAAAAAAGTTTATGTGATGTGCGATGTTTATATGTGAGCGCTGTGCTGTTGCTGGTAATAACAAGGTTACTTTCAAACGATGTTCATAGGTATCACACCCAGATTGTCTTAAAAATATCCGAATAGTGAATAATCGGGGTTGATGAATAAAATTTATCTCAGATAGAAGCTAATCTTGGTTGGTGATTACGGGCCTAAGCGGTGATAAAGAAACACACAAATCAATAAAGGTATGTACATGTATGAGTATTGTATCAATGATTATGCATGTAAGGTACGTCATATGGGTAGCTGTGTATATAAGTAAAGTAATATTAAGGATATTTGTAAAGAAATTTTAATTTAACATATAAACAGCATTGCAGTACTTATAATAGTCTATGCATGAGAATTTCCATTTTTTTTCAGGATATAATCACAATACACATTCGCATGTAAGTACACATATAAGAAGTATTCAATATGTACATTTTTGAGCAATTCATTACAAAATATTATGTAGATCTATGCAATTTATACATTATATGAAAAATATCCAAAAATAAGAATAACTAAGATTCTCTGAATTTAGAATATTAACAAAATGAATAGAGCATATGTACTTCATATACATATTCTGTATATATTTGTTTTCATCCTTGTGGATATTATTATTATCATTATTATTATTACAGCTACAACAACTAAGCTATTGCTTATATAAATGTAAATAAATTGCTTTACATATAGTTTTCAAAATTTAATCTTTATATACCACTCTTACATAAGCACAGGTCTATGTATGCAAGTATGTTATGTACAAAAATATGGGTATTACTCGTATATGCAGTATATTCAATTACATAGATGAGTGTACATAGTTTGTTTAAAATGAATCTATTTCTTATGCAATTATTTCAAATAATGGGTATCGAGAGCGTATTATATGATGAAAACAGGATTCATTTATGATGAAGTATAAATGCATAATACTGCATTGAATAAATTTTGAGGAAAAAAACAATAATAATAATAATGAATCCTAAACGAAAAATATTGGAATATTGATCATAACATGAAATGAAATGCGATCGCGATGAAATTGACATTACGTAGTAAAAAATGAAATGGTCTTTAAACTGATATCTGATATCCTATTTGCATGAAAATATAAATAATGAAGCTATAAAAAAATTTGTTAACGAAAATTTTAAACAGAAATTTATCACGTGACGTTCATGTTTTCAAAATAATGTAAAATGCAGGGATTGAGAGTATTTATTTCTTAAAAAATTAAAAAAAAAATTCATGTATGTACTCCTTAATTTATTATCCCTTAAATATATCCGCTTTTATATTTTTAATTTAATAATTTATATTTTTCAATTTATGATTTTATCATATTTTTTATAAAATAATTTTTTAATTTTTTTCCGCTTGCACTCATTAATAATCAACTAACGCAATTATTTCATAAAAGTATTTTCATATAAATATGCCTGTATATCCATACACAATAAAATTCATATAATTATCACTCTTATTCTTTGATTTTTGCTTTGATTTTACACTAATGTGTATGTACATTACATACTTTTATAATATAATATATGTGTATAATATAGTCCTTTTTTTTTATTGTTATTGTCGAATGTTTTAAAGGACTAAAAGAATGAAATAAAAGCAAAAAAATAAAACAACAAACATAAATAATAAATAAAATGAAAAGAATACTTAAAAGTGTAAATAAGTACAGGATACATCATATTTAAAAAAAACAACAGAGTTGAAAAAAAAAGAGAAAAGGATATTTTCATTTTTAATTATATATTTTATATGAAAATGCCCTAAAGTAATTGTCTTTTCATTAAGAATATTATTTGTCTCATTATTATTATGTTGTATTATTTATCATGATTATCATCATTATTATTGTCATCGTCATCATTATCATCATTATTATACTTTTGTTATATTTTTTATATTTATTTTATTTAATTTTTGTCTCTACACCCATGTGTAATATTATCTGTAAACATAATAGCGATGTGTTTTCTTTTTTTTTTGTATGAAAATATTTGGCATGTACTGATGTAAATGTAATCTTTGCCTGATAACATCAAATAACAAAGGCAGGAGTCACGGTGTGGGCCAAAATTTAACTAACTGATACTTACAAGTTTGAAGTGGTCGAAGAGTTTATATATCTGGATGCACTCGTTAATAAGAAGCAAGAAATCCACTAGAGAAGCATTTTTCTTGGTTATAAATCATATTACAGACTACACAAGAAAATGAAATAAAGGACAATAAAGAGGTATAAGAAAAATAGAATCTACGAATCAAATCAAATTAAATGTACAATTTTCTTGTTTACAAAGGAGAAAAGAAGAAGAGAAGAGAAACTAAAAAATAAAATTTCGACATAAAGTCATATACATACATCCTACATTTATTTTGAATAAATATATATGGAACATTTTTTGTAAATAATTTATTTTATATCTAAAATTTCATCTAAAATATTTAGAGAGTCCTTGAAAAAAAAAATGATTTTAGTTTATTTTTTTTTTTGTATTTTATTCATTGATTGATATTTCAAAAATATTCGTAATAAATACATATTTCGATTGGAATACATTGCAAATGAATTCTATTTATTTCATTGAATAAATTTCAACTGAATAACAACAGTAAAAATAAAATATAAAAAAATCAGGATATCTATAAGCACTATAAGTTAATCAAAAACATATGTAAAACGATAAATAATCGTATATGTACATATATACGTATACGCGTCCATTATGTATGTGGAAAATGCACTTTTCGTGTATTATCCTAACATACACATTTCTGCATATAGTATATTTTTATGCCATACTATACAGATGAATATACATACAATAGGCACAAAATATATTCTTAATAAAATGATTGTACATATTAAACGAATATGTATTGTACATAAATATTTTAAAAATTTTTTATATAGATAATAATAAATATGTATTACAACTTGTTGTTTTACATACAGTTACTTACGATACGTGTATGTGTGTGTGTGTACAATTTATACATTTATGTAATGTATAGTCATGTGTTTATGCTTATGAACATTTTACATATATGTGGTTTCATCAAGCTTAACCACAATAAAAATTTGTTGATATTTTACTGGGGTTATTTTGTTTTATTTATTTTCCGAGAGAAATACATATACGAATATGTACTACATACGTATATATGTTACAATTTATTAAATAATAAAAAAAACAATATAAACAAAAAAAAAAACAAAGAAAAACAAAAAAGAAACACAAAATAAACAACAAAATAACAAGAGTATCGTATTTGTTTGTTGTTTCTTTTTTCACATATTAATTTTTTTTATTTTTGATGACAAGTTTATTGAATGAAATAAAACAACAACAAAAAATTACTACAAACACAAAGAAGAAATTATTGATATATAAAAGGATATTTTATGTATTTTTATTTTTTAATTTTATTTTTTAACGTTTTTTTTTGTGTTTTTTTATGTTTTATTTTTGTTTTTCGTTTTGGTGTTGTTATTGTTGTCGTTTTTTTAAATTGTGAACACAAAAACAATAACAAATTGGATAAAAAAAAATACATTACATAGATATGCTGAAAAAAACAAATTGCGTAAAAATATACATACTCGTAGTTTAAATGATTTTTTGATACACATAAATGAATGCCAATTTTTATATACTAGCGTATATAATGGCAATTTGTGCGTTTTATGTTTGTACTTCAATAAATACTTATGTTCTTGATGAGAAAGTGCGTTTACATATTTGCATATGTATGCCCATGTATGTAATATGCGGGGCGGGGATCAATATATAGAAAATTTATTTGTGTAATACGATTAAAGTTATGTGTGCGAGTATACGCGTAATGCACTACGTACCAAGTTCATTCATGAAAAATGTATAAAGTGATATCAGTTTGTTATTGTTGTTGTTGTTTCATTTTATTATATTTAATTTTTCTTGAAAAAATAACACAAAAATGAGAAAGAATTTAAAAAAAATAAAAAATAAATTCAATTATATAAAAATTAAAAGGATGAATATAATAATGTAATTTATGTACTTTGCTATAATAATAATAATAATAATTATAAAAGTATTTATACAATGGGCCTTACTCATAAAAATTTCTTAAAGTCGACTTTATTTTAGTAATGACATAACGAATATAAAAGTGACTTTAATTTTGGTACTCATAACAGTTTACCAAGTTTTAATTTAAAAAGCTGTTTTAAAAAGCTCTTTTTGCTTACTAATTGTAATTTTACATTTGAAATTTATAATTTTGTTATGTCAATAGTCAGTTAGTTATGTCAATTTGAATAAAGAAACATTTTTTTTTTATTTTATGTCATATGTTACTATGTTATGTTATGTTATTATGCCTATTTTATATTTTAATTTGAAATTCTTTGATAGTTTGATCAAAAATTAAGTTATTATGCTCTTAATAACGACTTAATAGAGCTCTGGCCACGATTAAAATTTAAAGTCTCTACTAACACTAAAGTTAAGATTAAATTTGTTATGAGTATGAAAAAATAGTTAACAAACGATTAAGTTCTTATTAATAACTTAGTTATGGTTTATAAGTAAGGCCCAATATCTCTGTAATATAAGTATAATACATAATACTTAAATATGGTTAATATCCTTTATATTTTAAATGTACAAAAATTGCATACCTACTCTACTCTACATCTATAATACTTCTACATGTAATCAATTTATATGTAGTACACAATTTCATACATTCATGCGACATATTCATGTATACTTGTACTTCTACGATAGTATATATATGGATGTGTATACCGTATACATCTGTATATACTTACTGATCAAAAAATCACTTGTTGAATATTTATTATTGAAAAATTATACATACATACATGACGTGTATACCATACAACTCACATAATATCTATAGATAAATTCTCCTAGATATATCCTCTGTATATAATGTAATGTATTTATTGTAAAGGATATTTTGACTTTTTTTTCCAATTTAATTTTATTCTTTTTTTTTTCATATAAATAATTTTAAATTCAATTTATGTTAAATTGTTAAATTGAATTATTTCTGATAATGGTTTATACAGACACGATGTACAAATATTTTTTATTATTTATTTTTTAATTTAATTTTTTTTTTGATTTTTTATTTTTTTTTAATGAAAAATTGTTCAAAAAAAATATCATTTTTTCCTTTTATTTTCATGTTTAAATAAAGTCATTAAAATCTACATAAGGTTAATACAAGCATATTTTCATGAGTATCTGTACAGATCCTTATTTAATATGTTTTATTATCAATAAATATGTATATATACAAATATAATTATATGCAAGCATCTATATGCAGTTTTTTTTTTTATTAGTGAGTAAATTCAATAATTGTCATTGTGGTGCGTGGTTACTTTTTTTTTTATTTAATCAAAAATCATTTATTTTCATATTAAATTTATTACGTTCCTCACATTGTAAACAAACACGCATGTAAATGAGTATCTGAGTTATCTGTGTGTTTTTGCGTGTTTTTAAAAAAATTATTTTTCTTGAGCTCACAGAAGTATATTAATTTCTCCATTAACAAAATGTTTTTAAAAGTTTTTTAAATTATTATCATTTTAGTTGCATTAAATATAGAAAAAAAAATTTAAATAAGATACAAGATAATGTAAAAGTTATATAAAAGTTCAACTTCATCATTCATCTTTCATTCACTCATCAGAATTTCTAACTTCTTTTTCTCAGTATGGTACTCATTCAAAGCTGAGTGAATTTTGGGCGTAATGAGAGTAAATGAAATTGGAAATTATTTTTCTAACTTTTGTCGTGGGTGGGAATCGAACCTGCAGCTACACTTCTAGATCAGTAGGTGGTTGCTCTACCACTTACGATAACGAGCCCCCTTTAACAAAAATTACTGGGTAGATATTGTGAGAAGTATTCAGAAAATTACTTTTCGAAGACTACATTCGATACAGATCAACTATTTCGAAGTGAAATCGATAAAAATTTGTTTTAGATAAGTTTTTCGGAAAGGAAAATCTTTGGATTCTTACGAATTAGTTACAACAAATAAGTTTATTTACAAAAAATTTTTTTGGTGAATATTCGAATTATAATTTATTGAAATAGAACAGCACATGATTACTAGAAGACAGAACAGAAGATGGATCAATTAAATCACCATCCCTAAAAGTACATAGGCTTATCCAGAATAAGGTGATGATGATGGATGATTCTCAGTAATGTTATCAATAGTCTTGGAGAAATTGCCAAACTGAATTTAGTTAGTCTGGGAAATTACTTACTTAAACTGCAATTCACAAGTCGTAAAATCCATTAATCCTCAAAGTATTTTCTCAAGTCAGTTTACCCTTCGTTGAGGCAGCCACTTCTAAAATACCTACACCTACCTACTTACATATTCTTTTTTAAATACTGCCAATTTTGTAGTAATAAGTATTCCCAAAGCACCATATACTTCAGATTCTAAAATTCAACCAAAAAAATTAATTTCCAAAAAAAAAGGTCAAAATATTTAAAAGAAATTATTAAACAGGATACGTACTTACTACATTTTTCAATTCTTTAGTATTTTATACGTACATGTATAGTGATTTTCTTTAAAAAAAAAAAATTGTTTTTTTTTCTCTTTTTTGATTACGATCAATTTTGATTGTTTCATTGACACTTTTCACATTAAATTCAATAAGAATCACACTGATTTAACAGATTTTCCAATATATACGGTCGTTATTATTATTATTATTATTAATATTATTATTTTTGGTTGGTTTTCTTTCATGATTTTTTTTTTATTTTATTTTTAATTATTTTTAATCTGCTCTTGTTGCACTGTTTTTTGATGTTTTTGTTTTTGTATGAATGAACGTCTATGCAGTATGCACGAGCATACGACTATGTAGGTGCATTCACATTATAAACCACACGTGAAATGTAATCTCAATAAATTAACACATGTGAATATAATACAAAAAAATTACATATAAAATACATTTGTAGGCCTAGTATATGACACACACATATACAAACACATATATGATATAGTATAATGTAAGTCACACATTTTTGCATATAAGTATTTATGCGTAAAATTGTAGAGATATGATGTGATGTAAAGCTATATGTAGGTACAGATTGATACAGATTTGTGTACAGATATTGGTTAAATAATTTTTGTTTCTGATGTTCATTATTTATTTTTTTATTGTTTTTGTTCTTTTGGAAATTTTATTTATTTTTTTTTGTATGTATTTTCATCAACATCAGGTGAAAATTTTGTATTCAGAACAAAAAGTGAAATCAGAGTGAAATCAATGAAATCATTTATGGAAAATACTATGCTATTTTTGATGAAATTAATATACAAACTATAATACTGAATATAAAATGCATTTCGGATATTTCATATGTAAAACATAATCGTTTGTACATTTATGTACATTAGTACATACAAAAAGCATGTAGATTTACATACGAATTTATGTACATATATAGCATTAATTGTATATGTAGGGATGCTGTGCATTTCATGCTTACGATTAAGTAATATATATGTAGTGCAAGAGTATACCTACAGGTGTGTTATCAGCAGGGCTGTCACTTTTCAGAGTCATTATCGGAGTAGATAAAAGTAAAAAGAGGAGTAGATTTGAGATTTAGTGGAGTAGATCCATTTTAAAAGTGGGATCGATTTCCTTGGATCGACATATTCTAACAATTTTATTCTTTTGTCATTAAAATCAAATCTGCTTTTTATTTGAGCACAAAGTTCAACATAAAAATGTACTAAGTTTTCTTTAATTTTATTTAACTCGTTATTTTCAAAACCTTCAGATGTCGCATATTCTTCAAATTCAATTCCAAAGTACATTTCAGACGATGGTAAGTATGGATAAATGGACGATGGTGAACAAATATTTTCTTCGATTCTATAGATATTGAAAAATAATTACTTAATACTATATTTCATTTTTATGTGTATGTATTTTACATAATTATTTGACTCAAAAAATTCATCAAAATCAAAATTCATATATTCATAAATCAATTCATACATAATAAATATAGTATATCTATATAGTATAGAATAGAAAGAAATACAAATAGTAATGAAATAATAAAATAGAACATAGAAATGAAACACTTTTCGTTTGATTTCCTTATTCATTCAATATCTCAAAAGTAGACTAAAGAAAGAAATATAGAAATGGAAATGGTGTTTGGTATTTGATAAGCTATCAAAATTTTAATGAAAAGGGAGTAAAAAATAAAAAGTGCGGAGTAGATTTTTTCAGGCGAGAAATAGTAGTAGATCTACTCCGATCGTAGTAAAGTGACAGCCCTGGTTATCAGTTGATGCCATACAAATTGAAACTATCTACGGTTTTGTTTTTCTACCTTTTTTATTTTCGTGTATCTCACATATAGATACGGTATACGGATATAGATATAAACACATATCATATCATATGTATGTATGTAACATATGTTTATGAAATGTACGTACTACATATGAGTGTAATAAGCATATTTTGTTTTTTATATGCATTTAAAATTTCATGAAATATCCGTTTGCATATACAGTGAGTTAAAAATTATTATTATTATTATTATTACACAAGTATACGCAAAACCTACTATATTTGCAAATACATATACATGAATACATACATATATGTATACTCATGATAGGATGAAATGTTTCAACTAATTTAAAGGTTAATTCTGGTAGATCAGGCAATAAAATAAGTGTGATAATAGGCAAAACAAAAATTCGCGATTTCGAGCACATATCGTATATACAGCAGAATATAGTTTGTACGTACGCAGGTGTAAATATGTCCGTTTATAGTGTTGCATATAAATATGCCATATAGTAAGTATTTGTTTGTGAAAATTTGTACATTTCATTTTTGTGCATATATACTATACTCGTATGTTTTGATTTCATTCATAAATGCATAAATATACTCGTACATATGTCTGTCTGTATTCGATTATTTTATTAAGTGATGAAGTCAAATATTCACACAATAACATTCGACAAAATCGAAATGAAATGAACAAAAACAAAAATCAAAAAAATTAATAAATAAAACAAAAACGGTAATAAAAAAACGACGAAAATTATCAACATATTGTATACAATATACAGAAACAATAATTTTTGGTATATTGTAAAATTTTGGTAAATATTATGTACTCGCGTTCCTATACATATACATACATATTACTTATGTGTATATTGTCCATTGATAAATAAAATTTATTGGCATAAATCGACAAAATGATAATGTGATCATGAGCATCAACAGCATCAGTATCAGCATCGGAATCATCAACATCATCATTAGCAGCAGCATCAGTATCGGAATTCAGAATAATCATTGAATATATGTAATGTTGTGTATCGGTGTATGTGATATGGAAATGTACTACATAACATAAATTTAAAATGTGTATATGCGTGTGTACATTATTTTAGTTAGAGAGGATATAAGGACTATTTATATACAACAGATTATAATATTTATGGTAATTAGTTTTACAGTTAAGTGAAACAGTTAATTATACAATATTTGAGGTTATTTTAATTCACCACCACTATGTACACACAGTACACATATGTAAATACATGCGTTACATATGGCATAATGTGTATGTTAATTTTTAATTTATATACAAGAAACGGTAGGTATATGTAATAATAATAATAATAATAATAATATTTGTAATATTCGCAATAATAAGGATAATAATTATATAAAGTGTAAATACAATAATAAATAAGTATTTAATTGATACTCGAGTATACACTTGTGTACATAGTATTAAGCAAATGTGGTACATGAATATGTCCTTATGGTCAGTTATGTTTGGATGTATGAAATTATCATTAATATTTAAGTAAATATTTTAATTTATGAAATTTATACGCGTTTATGGGCACTATCTGAATATGTAATACGGTAATACTTTGGACTTGCATACACACGAATACAAGTACATTCAAGTAAATACATATGCACAATCGTATACCTTCAAGGTTCAACTATATAATCAGTTAATAAATGAAAAATTGAAAATAAAAAAAAATGATATATAAAAAAGTATATGTAAAAAAGGATATTAATTGATTTAATTAAAAACAAATTAAAGAAATTATTATTGGATAATTATTTGTTCGATTTAAAGTCGAGTAGAATTCCTTCGTTACCTTAGAGCGACGAAGAAGTTTGACTAGACGGAGGGATTCGAGTATAATTATGGACAGAGTTTGTCTGAGTGCTCAGGTCTATACCTCTCCCTAAACAAACAACAACAACAATTAATACTAGACTGAAAAAAAAGCAATAGAAAGAAAAATTAATTTATGAAACAAAAAAGGACATATGACATAGAACACAACTAAAATGTAAACTTATAGAATACACTGCAATATTGCTATACAAAAATCAAATTGTCTGAATGTGGGTGGTATTATTATACTCGTACTCCAACACTTGTAATTCACATTCAATAAAATTTGAACAAGCGTACACACATATGCATAGATATCTACATACGTACATTCGCGGCTGTTCTATTATTTAACAAAAAAAAAAAATGTATTCGTTTTTCTCATTTCCGTATTTTGGTTATTTCTAAATTTTATTTGTATTTTTGTTTCGAAATTTTTTGACTTTTTTTTTGTTATTTATTTATTTATTTTTGCAATTTTATTTTTGAGTTTTTTTTTTTTTCAAAATGAGTCCTACATTTGCTCGTTATTCGATGGTCCTATTTCTCGTTCTAGAAAAAAATAAATAATATACGATTCAAATATGCGAAAATTTATTTGTTTTATACATCCTTTAATGGAATGATGTGATCACATTAGTATGATGAGTATGTGGGTGGAGTATGGTGTGTGAGTACACATATGCACATCATGTAGAATTTTCATATAAAAAATTATATCCAAACGACTGCAATAGGTAATGATGACGATGATGATGATGATTATGGCGGTGAGCTGTACCATTTGTGAGCTCTATACCGTTTCCGCTAAGTATACATAGTATTATATGCCTGCCTGCTACCTACAATGCGCAATGATGATGAGATGAGGTGAAATGAGGTTTTTCGTTTTTATTAATGATACACGATAATAATTTTTGTTTGCTATATACATATGTACATGTATATGGACATGAATTATATTTATGGATGATATTTCAAAAGGATTTTTTTTGTCTGATTTTTTTCTATTTTGCTAGAAATTCTCATTTTCAGTTTTAAGATCTAAAAGTTATAAAAACAATGAAATATTATTATTTTTTCTTTTTCTTTTTTGTTTGTGTTAAAAATTTTGAATGTTTCGAAACAATATATCTAACCCCCTTTGCAAAAAAATAATTTTCGCGTCCACCAATATTTTGTTATTTTTAATTTTTTGTCTATTTTTACAAACACAATGTACACAATGTAGAGGATATTATGTACATATGCATAGAGGATAGGTAGATCTATTCTATCAATTTTAATAGACGTTCAGAGTTCACCCTATTTGGTTGGTCAGCATTGCAAATTAATACGAATTTATATAAGAGCGCAATATGTATGAATGTGTGTATGTAGATATTTAATTTATGTACATATGTACATACTTATAAGTCTTATTCGCGGATGTATGATGGTTTGAAAATGATAAATAATTTTTTCTTTTTTTCTGTATTTTTTATTAATTTATGTAGATATCTACTTGCACACTTCCATACATTCATAGGTCGTAAATTTTTGCCTATAAGTATGCATAATATTCTGATGTCTGCATATATACAATTACATATAAGTTTGTACGTTTTAAATTTCAGTAATTTCGGTAAAGTCAATGAGTTTAAGTTCACAGACATAAAATAAAACTAAAAAAAAAATATCTTTGAATATTGTCCTTTATCCTTTTTTCAATTCTAAATTTTTTTTTCTGCCATTTTTTGTCTTTTTTTTTTTGTTTAAAATAACGGACAGTTTACTTTTTGTAATTTATGATCAATAATTTTTAGCGATGTGAAATGATTTAGCGAGGACGCAATAAATTTGTTGTGTGTGAATCTTCATGTGTATGCTATTTGGAAAATTTCATATATTTCTTTTTCAAATCATTTTTTAATTTCTGATTGATTTTTTTTGCCTTTTTTTGTAGAATTATTCCGAGTGTAAGTAATTTTCAAAAAAAAAAAAAATACTTGCAAAAAAGGGAGATTTACATAATATGTGACCCAACCTGTTCGTATAATGATTTTCAATTAAAATTCGGTTTATGATTTTTCATTTGGCATTTGACCAACGTCAGTAGAATGCAGAAGTGTTCATGCATGCACAGACATAGTCAAAGATATCATTTATGTACATATTTGTACGGAGATTGTGATTATTTAGCACCAAATGGAAAACAGTAAACACCAAGACTAAAGTAACAAAAATTGCATATTTAAGGGTTCTTGTTCTTAGTATGTTCGATTTTTTTAAAGTAATTTCGAATGATTGTTAAGCAATACACGAACAAGAATTTAAAAAGCTAATGTTATATACAATCGAATTTATGATTTCAATGAAATATTTTTCATTATTCTGCAATTTCCAAAGGAACATGATCGACGAGTATATCAATAAATGTATAAAAATCTGTACAGATTCAACACTATTAAAATTACAACTGCAATGATTAGTTAATAGTGCGATCAGTGGTAAGTTGTACGGTTGGTAGTTGGTACCACTATATGCGTGTTCAATTAACCGATTGTGGTGAGTGGCAGTAAGGAGAGAAGCGCTTTTAAAACGGAAGGAGTATTATGAATTAGACATGAACTATAGAGTAATCTCACCAAGTACTAAGAGTAATCAAATGAGTAAACAAATCTGGTAGTTGTTGAAGTTTGGTAGAGGAGGATAATGAAACTGAGAAAAATACAAAGAACAGAGAAATGAAAGATTTCTGGATCTAATACTCATTCAAATCTAATAATGGGTATTGAAGTTGAAGTCTTATTCCTAATATACTCATAATACCCGACATAAGCATTCTCGTTCACCCTTCCATTTGTTGTCTTTGTAATTAACTGGCAAATTATGCATACAGAAAATTAAAAAACATATAAAACGAATAACAACGACAAAAACAAAAAACATAAAACCAAAACAAAAATATATACACAAAAATGAAGGACTTTTATAACATCATTCATTAATTATGTAATTGAGGAAAATATTTACATATATTATCCAGGTCATACATATACACATACACATACATGCGTGCTCATAAGTATTTTATTTTATTTCATATATTTTTTATATTATTTTCTTCGTATTATTTTAATCATTTTCCAAATATTCTAAAATCCTTTTCTTTTTCTCTGTAATTTTTTGTTGTTCTTTATTTTTTTTTTTCATTTTTTAGAAAGGGTTTGTGTTATATAATTAATCGTATCTTTCATTTTATAATACAATTAGTGAATAAATTAGATTCAGTTTTATAACTTTATGTATGTATATGCGTATTAAAATGTATTCCTTGTATATACTTATATTAAGTATAAATACACAAACAAAATTTATATACTAGTAAGTATAAATACATATTTTATAATTTATGTACGTGCATATTATACAATGTATATACGTATATGAATGTTTTGTATAATTAAAATTTAATTATTGTCCTGTTTTCTTATGAAAAAAAAAATTGGAAACAAAACAAAAATTAAAAAATAAAACGCGACTTTTCACCATTATAATATTAAGGGTATTCATTTAAAATCTCGTAATTCTCGTTAATAGCGAAATTTGTTCTTAATTTTACAAGAATTCGTAACTTTCTCCTTCCTTTCGAGAATTACTACGAGCTCTGTACGAGTATAAATAAACGAGACTTTTTAGTCGGGTGGATCGCGTAGATCAACCTCGTAAATAAAATTTTGTATGTAATCCATAGGGTTTGTTTGTCATTTTTATAAGATTAAAATTTGAAAATTGAGTTTTTGGTGGTTATATTTTGAGAAGATTGTTTGAATTTGTGTGACAGAATCAAAATTTGTGAAGAGCAGTTACGATTTGCTTTCATGTCATTTTGACTTAAGAGATTGTAAAATTATACGTTGAATAAATTTGACATTTGAAATGAATCCCCTCATTTTGAGTAATTGCGTTAAGTATATAGAGGGCATAATTCACCATATTTAAAGTAGAGTAGAGGTGATGTTGTGTTTATATATTTCTTCTTCTTTTTCGTTCAATTTTTTCTTTCATCATTTTCTATATGGTATTGGCGTATTGGTGAGATGAATATAATGTATAGGCACATTATTTATACAAATTATATTGTTAACACATTCTTTTTTTGTATTTTTGCTCCCTTTTGAACAAAAATGTAGTACTTAATTATACGCACCTCTATACAAAACTAATACGTATATACGAGTACTTACATACATGCACGAGTATTATAAAGTACTCAATATTTTAACATTTACAGGACTTTGTGTATTGCTTTTTATTTTCTCATTTAATTTTAACAAATAATTCAATTTCGCATCTATACTTACCCACAAACACATAAACATTACGTTTTTTCTTTAGAGAGTATATATACGTACAATATATACCGATCGTCTTCATACGTTTTCATCCGGGTTTCATTTATGTTTTTTTTTTCGTTCGCTCGCTCGTTCGTTCCTCCTAAAACTGAATTTAAAATTAGGTAGAAATCGTTTTTTGTACATATTTAATTTTACTTGTCATCAAATGATAGAAAAAAAAAAGCAAAAATTGGAAAGCTAAAAACAAATTATATTGTGAACCCTATCATTTGCTTGTATATTCGCTCATTGTACTTTGTACATAATAACACTGAGTAGATATGTACTGTACTATATACGAATATGTATAGAGAAAAAAAAAATAAAGAAACAAATTTACAAAAATAAAGCGATAAACAAGCAAGGAAAATAAAACGTTCATTTGTTTGTTTTTATTTTTATTTTATTTTATTTTTTTAATTAATGACTTAACAATAATATGCAAATTTAAGATTACAATTTCAAATTATGATAATGAAGGTGAGGAGGATGAAAAATGAATTATAATATCTTTACGAATCGAATATAGTATGTATTATGTGGACCAAACCAAAATGAACACACAAAAACAGAACACACACATCAAAACTTATGCATAGATGGAGCTGTACACAATTACTCGTATCATAAGTGTGTACGAGTTAGTATGTAGAAGTGTATATATACGTATAATGAGATATAAATTGTATTCGATATAATATAGGATACCTACACATATATAAGCAAGAATATATCTACACTAAGACGTGTGTGTTTATGTAGATAGATTCGAATATATAATTACCTACTCATACAGATAATTATAGTATAAAAACATCGAACTAAAATATCATTGAAAATAACTCATATTCTAGATATGTAAGTCAACATAAGATAAAAAGAGTAAGGAAAAGGATATCAAAATAATATAAATGTATTTTAAATTTTTATTTTATTTTATTCTGTTTTATGTATATAAAGTAGATTGAGAAAATTATAAATTGTGTATATTTTTTTGAGGTCCATTCAATGGTGTTTTAATTGCGAATATTATGTATCTACATAGGTATCTATCAACTCTTATAGGTACATACATATACTTGTATATCGTAAAGTGTTTATCTGATTGTACATATTTTATGCTTATTATTCTTTACATATACACACATTTATAGCAATACTGCTATGTACTCTGTATGGTGTTCGATTTAAATTAAACTGAATAAAATTATTGGATGGGTATAACGAAAAAAGTACACATTTGTAACGAAGTATATATATATACATAATTTTTATATACATTGCATACATTTAGGCGCGTACAATACAATACAATAATAAAATGATAATTAATGAAAAGGGTTAAACGCATAAATAAGAGAGGCGCTTATAATTTGAAAATGTTTAAACGAAAGAAAAAAAAATTCCTCAAAATACGTCCATAGATAAACATTTATAAACAAAAGAAAAACTGTATAAATGTAAATATAAAGAAATATATATGTATATGTAGGATTTTTATATATAAATTAGAAATATTATTTACACTACTTATGTACAAAATTATGTGAATATATAATTCTATTAAAAATAAATTGAAGAAAATTCATTTTCTAATATTAAGATGCTGAGGATACATTTAAGGTTGTTGGGTAGTAGTCTATACAACAAAAGGATTAACTATAAAGTTGAAAAAAAAATTTTTTTTATGATAATTTTATTGATTGTGAATTACTAATTAAGGGCTCACTATATTCTCCCTCCTATAATATTCTTTAATATTTTATACAGATTTTTGCCTAAATTAAAACAAGACGAGGAATCGATAAAAAAGGAATAAGAAGTAGCTGATATAAGGAAGACTTTTGTATCATCATTATCGTTTTGATATTTAGTCACTTCATATTCATACCATGTATGTAGATTTTGCAGCTGCTCTGGACAATGTGCTGTTATCGAATAATTTTTTTCCTGTATGCTGGTCATCATACATTGCCAGGCATCCGATTTTTTGTCGGATACCATTCTTACTCTTGCTTGGGTTATAGTTTTTCAATAATTTTTTTGGTATCTTGTTTTTATAATGAAGACCACGTCAAAGGGCACCAAAAATATTCGGTCATACATGTACTTACATAAATGTACTCGTCATTTGTACATCTCTATATAGGAGAAATTCTGTATAATTGAAGACAATCGAAGATTTTTTTTTATGTAAATGTTTTATTCCAAGAATAAAATGACAACACAAGCTCACCCAATTCGATTTGACGAAAAATATTGAAAGAATTCTTAGGATTTATTCTTATATTTAATACAATGTTGTGTATTGAACTCATAAATATGTAAACGGAATCGAATCATCATCATCATCATTATCATGGTACGTAAAGTAGTCATCATATAATCGTCATTTTTATCATTATTGCATACCAAGAAATAAATGTTTGAATTTGAATATTTGAATAAAATTTTATAATGTAATGTTGTTGGTGTACATAAATGAAGGCAAACAGAGATCTATGTATAAGTAAATATAACAGAATTACTGTACTGAACAGATCGAATCACAACAACTAAAAATGAAAAGAAACAAAAATCAAGAAGACATAGTAAACAGGACTGAATTAATTTTATGTTTAAGACCTTAATTATTATGGAAGCTTATAAGTAATTAAAGTGAGTAAGTAAATAAACAGTTTTCGTTTCTTTATTTTCTTTCTTCTTCTTCTTCTTCTTCTTGTTCAAAGTTTATTTATTTTTAACATTTTGTCCTTCTGATATGTTGATGTTGTTGATTGCGTTAGTTTTAGATTTTAATTGCGCTAAATATTACAAAAATACAACACAATTTTCTATGGATTTTAATTAATATTTGAATTTTAATTAACACATCCGTCTTGTTATACGTCCGTCTACACATCAGTATAGAAAAACCATAAACAATATATTTTTTTTAACTGTGTGAATGTATGTGTGTGTCTCTTGTGTGTTACACGTTACGTATAGATTTTGAATTTTTGCCAATTTGCCACAGTATAGATATAGCATATAGTCAGTCACATATGAAAATCTCATCTCGATAACTTTTCGTATATGAAAAGCTTTTGCCTCATGCTTTCAACATATAGGTAGTATAGGTATCCTTTTTTTTCCTCAATTTGTTTTTTTCTTTTGTTTGATTCACTTTTTTTTACTTTTAATTTTTATTTTTAGCATGCGGCTGTGTTCATTTCACAAATTAATGTCTGATCTTATGACATTATTATTAATTTATCAATCCGTATTCGTAATTTTTTTTTTCTATGTTACCTAATGAATTGTTATATGATTTCAACGAAAATTAAAATTTATAATAATAATAATAAAAAAAGGATAATGTAAAAATATTTGTCAGAACGATAACGATATGATTGTAAGTAGGATGAATTCAGTTATACTACACATGTACATTACATGTGATAATCAAAAAACATTTTTTTCTGTTCTCTTAGTATTCAATCTCGACGGGTGATTCGGTTTGAAGAAGGCGAAGGACGTTAACCATATACACATACACGTGTATTTTGATGGTATATAATCGCCTATTACTGCATATATACTCGAACATCATATACTTGTATCCTTTTTTTTTTTAGTAAAATTTGTTTGTTTTAGTTCTTCATATCCGTGACAAAAAAACCTTTGTATTTTTTTGTAATAAAATATAAAGGTAGTAAAGGATAAAAAAAAATGAAAATTCGATATTTATGATTATGTTTCTCATATATCATTTGAAATTTTACTGATTCACTTATTAACCAAACTCATGTGAAATTTGAAATGAAAAAAATTCGAAAAAAATTTAAATTATAAGAAGGAGAAAAACCAGGTGAAAAATAGAATGAAATGTGAATGCGACGGGATAGTTAAATCCCGCGAGTAATTATTCTTAGTTGAAGTCAGTAGCCAGCAGTACATAGGCAATAGAAGAATAGAAGCTTCAGAAGCAGTATCAATACCAGCTTCTGCACCAGTAGTAGTGGTAGGTGGTAGTACACTTACTAGCAATAGTACTGAAACAGAATTTGTACAAAACGGGTGGGTGGTTGGTGGGGTGGATTCATTTTAAATGAAATCAGTCGAAAGAATTCGTACAAAAATAAAATGAATTAGAAATATGAAAGGTGGAAGATCATTATGAAGCGAGGTTGAACCTACGATATATCTACATGAGTAGGTATAGATCCTGTATTTATTCCTTTACATTTATTCCTATTTTATTTAATTTTGTTTTTTTATAGAGGTAACATAAAATACAGTGACCAAAAACAACGAAAAAGTATAAATAATAATTCCCTGTCGACATCATTTGCAATCAGACTAAGCAAAAGCAACTAAAACAACTACAAAAAAAAATTAGTCGAAGAGTTCAGTTATACACCAATCCTCTCTTCTCTATCTACTACTTATACACGTAACAATCAACATTTTGTTCACATATCGAGTAATAAAATGTACACTGATGTGTATAGTCTGTCGTCCAGTATTTTTCCATCCTCCATACTCATTCATTAATATGTAAGTATAAGTACCCATGTACATTAATATATGAGAAGTGTATATGCATAGTCGTATAGTGTAGTGTATAATGCGATTTTTTTTTATAATCATACACTCGTTCCTGATGAGGTGTTCAAATTTTATGTGCTATTTGATTATAAAATTTCTCATATCCTTTTTACTATCGTCATCATCATCATCATCATCGTCATCGTCATCATCATCATCATCATCGTCATCGTCATCGTCATCATCATCATCAAACCACCCATTAACTTATGGGCTAAAAAAATACAACGAAATTGAAAAAAAAAAAAAAAATTAAAAGAAAAAATAAACAAGAAACACCTCATCACATTTGAGCAAACGTGAATAAGTAGGATATTATGAAAATTTTCATTGTCAAACGCGAACATCAGCAGTAGCAGCACATATTTACGAGCACATAACATCTACATACTATATCATAGGTTCATACTACATACTACTTACTACTACTTTTCGTTTTCATTTAAAAATAGGACTAAAAACAATGAAAACAAGAAATAAACAACAACGAAACATTGAAAAAAAAAATTTAAAAAAATGAATAACCAAATGATGAAAAAAGAATTAAAACAAAAATAGGAAATGTCCAAATTTTTTTCTATGTATAGGTGCATTCATATCCTGGTCGATTTGTTTGTTTATTTTTATTATTATTATTTTTGTTGTTGTTGTTGTTGCCAATTTTATGTAGTCAATAATATGATGATGAGAATTACGCCGCATTCATACATTACGTTTACGTCGTACGTACATACGTACACTACTCGTACACGGTGATTGCAACAACAACAACAAAAAACGAAAACGAAGTTGATTACTTTAAAATTCACATTTTTATTTCTGGATACTAAAAAAATATGGCAATGTGATGTGGAATGTGTGGTAATAAGTATGAATAGATGTATGGGTGGATAAATGGGTGATGAGTAGGTGATTGAAATGATGGGTGGTGTGGATTGGATGCATAAAAAAACACACATAAAAAATTAATGTAGAAAAATTATGTACGAAATGTATTATTTCTATTTAATACAAAAAATTTGAGTATCTTCTGAACGAATGTTATACGGATGCACATATACGAGTAGATATTATCACGAATAATAAATGCAGAATGGTCAAAAATGAAATGAATGTGTGACTATAAATATATATGTACGGGGAGGTATGATAGGATGATGAGATCCACATTTCAATTGGAATTGGAATTGGAATATAAAAGAAAAACAAAAATATATTATGGACATACATACATTGCAATATTATTTTCATGTTCCTTTTTTATGGTATGAGGTAACTGAACTCTAAAAACAGAAGAAAATAAGAAAAATATAATAAGGGAGGGTGAATACGTACGTATGTATACGAAAAATATAAAAGGAAAAGAAGGAACTATGAATGGGGGTGGTGGACTGTATATGTACAAGTGTTGTGTAATGCTATTATTGTTTCGATATGAGGATATAAATAGTACACAAAATTATATAAAAATTCCAAAAAAAGGAAGACGAGAAAACTTGAAATAGACCATCAAAGTAGATCTACAAAAATGTGCATATATTTATTTGCAATCGTACGCACATATACTTATCTGTACAAATGTGTATGCTTATAATTATTTCCTTTTTATTTTTTTTTAAACAAATAAGAGAAGTTCCAGTTTCGAGATTCGAGTGGGTGAATAATTTTGGGTGTTAAAATAGCATTGAACACAGAACAAATAGTAAATCCGTTGAGGCCTGTAAATTTATTTTCGTCAGTTTGCAAAAAGAAAAAAAAATTTTTCTTTTTTAATTTTTCGTTGTTGTTGCTTATCCTATTCGTTTTGTTTATTTGTTTGTTTACTAATTTTATTGTATATAATTTTTTTCGAATTCAAATATAGGTAGATACATACATTCACACACGTTATTTGACTGCAAAAACATACGTACGTACCTCTATATGTATGTGCATATGATGCTGCATCTACATTTAATATAAAAGTTTTCTTTTTGGATGAATTTTTTCTTGATTTATTTTCTTTTGTTTTTGGACGAGAATTTTATCGTATGTGTATGTTAACTTTTGCTTCATTTATATGAGCAGGAACATAAGCAAAAAAAAAAAAAATTTAATGCAAAAATATTATTCGTCTTTTTTGGTTCTGATACTCACCGGCGATATTATGCGTTGATGATGATGATGATGATATTGATGATTTCGATATGAATATACGAATACGAAATGGAATGATGGTTGAATTTGAATAAAAATTTGCGTTTGGTATGGATATCACGATTGTATATAAGTGTGTGTGTAGGTATGTAAGTACGAGGATACGATATAATATGTATACATAATGTGCATTTATAAAATATAAATACATACACCTAAAGGCGATTTATGCAAGTAAGTACATATACTTGACTTGTAAAACGAACAAAATTATTTTGAAACAAAAAAAAAAAACAAAAATAAAAAAAAATAAAAGAAAAATTCTTAAAATAAACGACAGAAAAATTTTTTTTGGACGAACGATTGTAATGATGATGTTGATGATGGGGTATGGTGATGGTGTGGTGGACACGTAAGTACGGATATGTATGCGATTTATAGCATTGAACAGTTCTTCTATTTAAAAATGTAGGCATATATCGTCCTGTATACACTACAAATATAGATGAATACTACAGTCGTAGATTTGTGTATGTGAGTGCATTTATCATAATGTCCTTTGAATCTAAAAAAAAAGTACATTTAAATGTTAACTGTTTCTATTGTTATTTTTTTTTCGTCTAATTTCGAATAATTCGAAAATGTGGTATTGTAAAGCTAGAGTTTTATTTCCTCCATTTTTTCTGTTCAAATAACATACAAAAGAGTTTGAGTAAATTGATGGTAGTATGGGGTTCAACAGTTTCGATTCAAAATGAGAAAAGAGGAATGAAAAAAAAAATGTTGACAAAGGAATATTTACTGTTACAGTGCTGAGTTTAAGCTGTAATTTTTGTTGTGTTCTTCTAAAATTTTTCAATTTATTCGAATTTTAAAACACCCTTTATGAATTATAAGCATTTCTCTTCTTAAATCTTCGAAAGATAAACCAAACCCTTAAAACTTTTAATTTAATTATTTTCTGTTATACTTATATATAAGAAATTCGAAAAATCTTAAACTCACATATTCGAAAAATCCTAACCTCACATATCAATTTTTTTTAGTTTAGAATATGCATTTAGTAATAAAGTACTAATGTGATGTGCGAGTAAGTGGGCATGTATGTATATGTATGTGTTAAAGTCATTTTTATTCCAAAAGTTGTAAATAAAGTTTTTAAATAAATTTATATCTTAAAATTAATTGTTACTCCTTGAAATTTAAAAAATTTTTTCATTCAAATACACACGTTATATGATTATGAATATTAACATGGTTGTACTTTTATAGAGAATAATTTCTTTCACATGAATAATCAATATGAAATCATTTTTAAAAAATATATAGATACTAAGAAAAGGATACTCGTACATGTGGATTTGTGTATGAAAAACTTTTATTTTATGTTAAATTTTTAATTATAAATTTCATTTCCAATACACAAATACTTGTATTGGAAGTAAGTAAAGCAGTAAATTAAAAAATTTCAAATTTATTACAAAATAATTTTTCCAATACATAAAATTTTTCATTTTGTTTGTTTCCTAAAGAAAAAAAAAAACGATTACATACGTTAGATATGGTATGCTGCTATATGTTGTATGGAAAAAGGATTTCAATAATATTTTTATTTATAAATGTAAATTCTTGTCATATACATACATAATAATTATGTATGTGTAAGTTACTTATGCATTACCTATACGTAATGTAACATATCCTTAAGTATACATATAAATATTCGTTCTTTATTACTGTGTATATTTTCTTCTTAAATTCGAAAAGTTTGAAATTTCTTAAATAAATAAATGTTAAGATCACCCCTGTACGCCTTGTATACTATATTTTGCAGTCCAAAATATTAATCCTCAAGTAAAAAATAAAAAATTAAGAATCAACATAAGAAAAACAAAACATTATAAGGATATACATCACATGTACATATAAGAATACATCTACGAATACGAGTATAACGTACGTTTATGGTAAATGAAAAACTATACATAAATATTTTTTACATTATTTTCCTTTATCCTTTAAAGTTATACTTTGAAATAATACTCATAAATATCAAAAATGAAATGAAAAAGTCCTTCGTTTTTTGTGCGCTTTATAACTTTGTTTTGTTTATTTTTTTATTTTTTTTTGTAGATACATGTATACAATTACTAACTCACACACATACAGGCTACACGCTACAAATACAAAAGTAAACGCATGTTATGTGTATGTTATTGCATATAAACTTCCATAGATGAGTGTTAAAATTGATGAATTTTTGATACTGGTGCGTTGTGTGATTGATTGGATTTTAGATTTTCATCGTACAACAGCTTACAACAAAACAAAACAAAAATGTTTGAAGAAGAAACTTTGAAGAGAAACTCTCATGTTAAAATTTTCTTTATTTCTTTGGCATTTTTATTTTTCTCTTTTCTATGTTTTTATTGTTTCCCTATTTACTAATAATTCCTTGAAATTTCATTTTGAATTTTTCTTTTGTTTTTTTTTTATTTTTCTATTTTATTTCATTTTTCTTTTAATATTTTGTTTTCAAATTGAAATTCGATTTTAAAATAAATTGAAAGCGCACGTTACAAAACAACACGTGATTTTTAATAGTAAGGAAATAAACTTTTTCATTCATTTCATTTTATTTACTTGTTGTTGGTTTTTTGTTGTTATTGTTAAATTAAATATTTTTCTTTTTGTACTTTATAGAGTGCATATGCATGCGTTATTCGAATTGAATCTGAATACAAGAATAATAATTGAACATTAAAAATGTCACGTTTAAGATTTTGAATTAAAAATCATACACCCACAAAAAAAAAAAATTAAAATAAAATTTCTTTATCCTTTCTAATATGTTTCATATTATTTTATAAATTTTTTTGTTTAATAATTTTTTTTAATGATTCCATTAACTAGTATATGCAGAATATGTATGTAGGATAAATTATATCGCATGTAGGATGACTGTTACTGACATAAATGCATCAATCATATCGTATACGAATCCTTTTTATAATGTGTATGTATATATATAGATATTTAGTTACACGTTCCATACATATGGAAATGTGAATTTTGATAAAAATAAATAAAACCACAATGAATTTTTGTGGTCGCTACAAATATTTATGTATGCATTTATATTTTTGTTCCTTTTTTGTTTAAAAAAAAAATTAAATTTTTTTTTTCTATACGAAATAAATGTAATAGACCTCTCTGCTGCACTATATTTTTATATAGTTGAGAAAAAAAAAGGATATACGAACACACATACCATGTTCTCTGTTATTTATTTGAAATACATTATACTCTTGTACTACATATATATTTATATATTTTTGTAAATTTTTGTGTATTATTTATTGTATCAGGAAATGGCAAAAAAAATATATATTATTATTAATAAATAAAAGCCACTAAGAGGTTTATTACCTGTTTGCATGTTTTTTTTTGTGTGTATTTATACAAATATATATGTTTTTTTTGAATTTAAATTTAAATTTAATATTTTTATTTCAATTTTTTTTTTTTTTTTTTTTTTGGAATGAAAACATTTTTAATATACGAATGATGAGTAACAAATTGTGCATAGAATATTATATGAATTTCCTGATGATTTTATTCTGATTATTTTTTTTTCTTTTTGCATTTTTTTGTTTTATTTTCATTCGGACTTTTATACGAGTATACTGTGTGGTGTGTTGTGCAATATAACATAACACAAAACACCAAAAACAAAACACATCCTTTTTTACTTTATTTTTTGAATGCATTTTTTTTTTTATTTTGAATAAAATTCAATCAAAAATTAATTATAAATTTTATTAAATGAAAATTGATGATAATATGTTTTACATATTTAATGTTATATGAATCAAATAACAGTTTTATTTTATTACTGTTGTACCATGTTATACTAGACTAGTACATATGAATCGTTGTTAATTTGTTTTTATTTAATTTTTCGGTTTTATTTTAATTTTTTTTTATTTTGTGTATTGGTTTTTGGCATTTTATGTAATAGCGAATTTTATTTAGGACGAATAATTTATTGTAAATCTATTCAAATATTTACAACATTTTGAAATAATAATTTAATTATTTCCGTTTAAAACGAATCAAAAAAAAAAAGAAAAAACACGAGTGAAGGAATAGCATTATTCAAGGATAAAAAATCTGAATGAGGTTTTAAAAAGAATTATTCGAAATGTAATTTACTAATGATATGAAGAGAGAAGCTTATTTCTAAATTCTTCTTCTTCTTCCATGACACCATAATAGCTCATATCGAGCTTGAGCCTTCACTGATTTCTAGACTCTATTACTATCATGTGTGCACCTACAGTTTAACTTGGATGACGAACCACTGAGTTGCTATGGTAGAAAAGTAAACTCTTTTGGGGCTTAGATTACACAAAGCAGCTTAAGGATACCATCGAATCGATGCATTTTTGAATTCAAACTGAATTTTGAAAGTAATCATAATTTAAGAAGTAATTTTGTATCGCTTGTCAACATTTTCAATTTTTGAAAAATCTTCATCTATCCTATCAAATTAAATTCAATTTTCAAAAGAAAATAAAAGGATATTTTTTCCAGAACTAATAATTCGTCATGCACTAAAGTTTTATGAAATTAAACATACTTACTCAAATCGTCATTGCTTACATCTAAACGATTGTCCTTTACGATATATTTTTTCTTTGTATTTTCAATACTACTGCCTACTGATGTTGTATAATGTCATCTTTTTTCGAAGTATCCATCTACAAAAATATTCAGGAATAAAATTAAAAATTAGAAAAAAAAGAGTAATAATAATAAAAACGAATAAGGATGAAACAAAAAATATAATAATAAAGCAAATTAGTAATTAAAATACAAAATAAAAAATTCCATTTAAAAAAGAAGTAAGAAGACAAAAAAATTAAATATTTTTTTTTTATAAATTGCAAATTGTAAATTTGTAGAGGTTCATTATTATGTCCAGTATCCTCTTAATAAGATTTTTAGTATTTTTGTAAAGTGCACTTGAAACAAAACAGCAAAAAAATGAATATAATAATTTTTTTATTCTTTCATTTTTTTTATAATTCATATTCATCAAAGGAGTAAAGAGAACTATGTATATGTGGATGTGCGATATTCTTTACTATACAACAACAACAGTAACAATAATAACAGTCACAATGCTAAACAGCAAAACATCACAAAAATAAAAAAAAAGCCGTGTAGTATTTTTAATGAATGATGATGAACGACAACAGCCTGCTTCTGTATAATTAAAATTATGATGATAGGAAGAGAGGACAGTGACCAAACTGTTGTATTTGTGTCTACATCCTAGTATACTGTAGTTTATGTTGGAGGTTATAGGGTTGTAGGTTGTAGCTAGTTATTGTTATACACTGATTCTATTTTCATTTTATTTTTTTGCCTTTCATTTCTGTGTTATATTGAATATGTTTAACTTGATTATTAATTTTCTTTTTTTAATTGTTGTGGAGATTTTTTTTTTCATTTGTGATAAAAAAAGAGGTGAATACTGCTGCTGTGTACACATATAACGAGTATGTTGTATGTTATTTGTGGAATGATTTTATGTTATGATGTTGTAACAGTTAAGGGTATAGAAATTAAATATCTACTGAAAATATTGTATAATTAATTTTTACTGTAAATTTTCTCTTTTTCAAAAAGAAATAATTTTCTTCATTATTATTCACTATCAAAAATTTTTAAGAAATTGTAGAGTTTGTTGTAAAAAGTAAATTATAACAATTCCTAAAACTTTTGATAATGGTGACAGAGGTCAAAGTGGATGACAAAATTAATATTCAAGGATAATCAAACGTAATTAGAGAACATGAATGCAAGTTCTACGCATGCACATCTATATAACGTGTGTCCTTATGCTGAAATAATATACCTCATAGTTGAATATATGAATGAATGTGAATTTGTGAAAATATGTAAGAAAATAATTATCATAACGTGAGAGCATTTTAATGCAAGAGCAAAGTGTAAACAAGGTACGTATTTTACTACTCGATCGCTTTATTTACTTACCTATTGTCTTTACAGATCTCTTTTTTTTGAATGAATATACAAATCAGATTATTCCACTAATTGACGATCGAATAGTTTAACAATCCATCTACGATAGAACAGGAAACGAGAGGGAATAGTATAGTTCCTTGTGTGCACATTTTCAATATATTGGGTTTTACGTTTTTACTTTACTTTCCGAATTATCTTGCTCTCTGTTTAAATTCTCAAAGACTGGTCAACTGGTAATCACTTCACCAGTCACTATACTGATCGGATGTTTCATTCTCAGTATCACTCATTTAACAACAATCGATCGCCATTCAGTTTTAGCCTATTACCAAAAGAAGAATAATAAAGAAACACTGCGTAACGTAGTACATATTACTCGATCTTTCATTCTCATTCCTTTACAAGTACAACAGTCGATAGATCACCATTCACTTCTTAGTAGAATAGGAAAATAAATAGTACTATACGTACTACCAGTACTAACTTTACACTTACACCCTGCATAGTACCACCGGTACTTCATTCTCGATGTTGATGTCTTGATTTACACTCACATTATCACATTAAATTGGAGTAGAGAGAACATTTTCTTGTGAGTTACATGTTAATTGTTTTTTCTACAAACTTTGCTTCAGGATTGTAAGTTCATAATAAATTTTTATTCATTTCGAAACATAAAATTTTACGCTACCTATTCTTAGCTCTTAGTGAATTTTATGCATTTTATTTTGTAATCGAATAACAAATAAATTTCAATCAATAAATCAATGAGACATGACATCGATTCTTTTTGAAAGGGACAAAGAAAAAGAAGCATATTTACGTAAACTTAAATGTGCTTAAATGGACTATAACATAAAGTCGAATGAAATATTCTGTTGTATGTGTGTGCTCCAGAATTATTATTAGTGGGGAGTATTTCAATTCAAATTGATTTGATTTTGCTATACAAAATTTTAATAGAATAAAATATTAATATAAAATTTGAATTTATTAAGAAAATCAATAAAAACATAATTCTCGGTGTGTATGGAAACATTCTCTAAAATTTGCATAAACATATCAAAAATTATTCTACATTGTACGAATATATCAGAACAGCACGTATCTATGCATATTATTATACATGCATTTTTGAATGTTAAATACATTTTAGAAATATTTTTAATTACATATAAACAGGAGTGTACTGTGTACATAATTGTATATGAAAAAAATTTGTGGTAATGTAATGTGGATCGGATATACAAGTACTCATATACCTAATATCTATCTACCTTTAGAATATCTAAATTATTTTATATGTATATTGTTTTCTACGTTAAGTACTCGTACTCCTAAAATAGTACATGCTCCTATAAAATGTGTAAACATTTTTTCAATTACAACATTTTTTAAAAAATAAAATTTTTAATTGATTAGATATCTAAATACACATACATTTATATTATACTCGTATATGTACGTACAATATTCGAGTATTTATGTTGTTATGTTTATGAACCACATTATTGCATCTATTAAGGTAGAAAAATCAAAATGCATATTTTATGTACTCATATTACATGGTATTTTTCATTTTATTCAATTTTTATTATTTATTTTTGTATAATATAGATACCAATTTATTTATATATTATTATCTCTGTTACAATGTGATGTGTTTATATGTGTGTGTGTTTTATTTCTAATAAAACGGAAATGAAAAAAAAAAAGAAGGAAAATAGAATTTATTTTGACCATTTGACCATTTTTTTTTTTGGTTATTAAATCAAATTTTATAAACACACATATACACGATTGAGTTTTTAAGTGTATTTATGTGTATCTGTGTTATATATAAAATATAAATGATTATATTTATCTAAAATAATTTCAAAAATTTACATATGGATATAGATACACATACGTGTGTGTGTAATATTTAAAATTTTCTGTATTTATAAAAATATTAGATTTATGTTTATTTATATATTTTGTATTTAAAAAAAAATATATACATTATATCTACGAGTGTGTACAATTATTATTGCCATATTATATGCATAAATGATCATATTATCAAAATAATTGCGTAACATTTATTCACATTTATATATTTGTATGTAAGTAAGACACATAGATTGTCTAAAAAGTCTCAACATGAAGATGATTTATGCTTTTCGTTGAACCTATTTTATTACGACGCCGATGTTATATGTCCTTTGCAAAATGGCTATAAACTGTAGTCATTTTTAACGATTATTTTGTTGTTTGACAGCCATTTGTACCGTTTTCGGTTTAGAGTACAAAAATGTGTCTCGGATAAATTGTTATATCGAACCCGAACGACACGCAAAATAATTCGTAACTACTTGCATCAAATTGAAATAATTTATAATATGAGTAACTGTGAATAGATTGTTTAGCACAGACATTTACCTTATCTACTTGCAACTACTTGAAATTGCTAAAGTGAAAGCAGCTATAATATCAATATTTTTTGTAAAAATTGAAAAAATCGAATACCCTGTCTCACACTTAAACGGTTGCCATGATAAAAATTTCATCCGATTCATCCAACCATATTCACAAGAATATGCCTTTTGGTGAATTTTTACTGTTTCTTAGACTCAAAATTTCACTCAGAAGATAAAAGTTAATCAAAAAATGAAGAGGTCGGAAACATATTTTGCAGAGCAAGATGATAACTTTTATTTAGAGAGCTGAAGAGATATGGGAGCATTATTGAAAAAGTGTAAAAACATAAAAGGAGACAATGTTGAGAAATAAAACATAATTTGAGTGAAAAAATTACTGTGTTAGGACAGAAACTTTTCAGACGACCCATGATTATCTACATGTATACATGCATTATAATATCTATGGATTTTGATGTAAAATACTTTTATATGTGTACTAATGGTATAGATAATAAATGTAAAAGGTATTTGATATAGGTAGGTAGTTATTTTAGATTATAAAATAATTTACATGATGGTTATATGCATTTTATGTGTATCATTATAGAAAATATAAAATTATTATATGTATGTACCTTTACATGTGAATACGAGTACATATACATTTTATATATGTACGAATATGTTACATTATGTGTGCAGAAATAAGCATAAGAATAATAAGCATATAATATTGTGATAATAATTATAATCGTATGAATATGTACACATGGTTTTCATGGTATTTTTATCGTATTATATGTCATGTGTATATTATGGTTATAATGTGTACAACTTAAATTTTTATAGATTTGTATGTAAATTTGTACATAAGTATTCTTGTTGTATATGTAAATACATATGTACTATCTATAACTATGAAGACATAAATGCTCATATAGTATTTGTAATTATTTTGAAAAATACATACATACATTATTTGTAAATGGTGTTAATTAATTTAGATTAAAATGTCATATAAATATTACCAATAAATATAATATCTGATAGATAATTCATTAAAATTATTACTAATTGAAAATTTTATGTATGTATGTATACCTAACAGCATACATATTATAAACACACATATTACATAAATATAATATCTCTATCTCTATACATACTTATTATGGTAGTAATATTGGTTGGATTTTGTAAATAAATGTTTAGAGGAATATATAGAAGGACTGAGAAAAAAAATTGTTACAGATAAAATATTCGTATTACAAAAAACGAACATAAAATAATCCACAAAACAGATTTTTATTTTATTTTTATTTTTGAATCAGTTTTCAATAGTTTTGTTGTTGTTGTTGTTGTTATTCTTATGTAAATGAAGTATTTCTTTTTTTTTTATTGGTTTTCCATGGTATGTAGTGTATACCCGCATAAACATATTTAATTGTGGTTAAAAGTTTTGTGTTTTATCATATACAAAATATTTAAAATATTAATGAACATATACTTACTATACTTAACTTGTCGAAATTATAATAATATGTTCTCGTAATGCACACAGATCGCTACAAACAACACTAGCTTTATTTACAAATTCATTTACAAAAAAAAAAAATATACAAAAATATTAGGAGGGTGGTGTTATGTGCTTCACAGATCATCATTATTCACAAAATGAAACGATAATTCTGAACTAGCCAAGACTTAAATCACTAAAATGGCTTTAATTTTCCATGATCAAAACCTATCCTATACTCTATCAGCCATACAAAGAATCTAAAAACACTTTCATGGAATGCCTAAGTATCGAAGCGTAAAGGAAATTCTCCATGGGAAATAATCTGCCTCATGGCAGTAAAATACCACGATCGAGTCTTTTCCGAAAACGATGAAATGACAAAGTAGACGAAGACGCCAATAAATTACTAGTATGTCATAGCTATGGAGACTCCAAGCAGATAACTGAGAATATTGGTGGTCAGGTTTGAGATCGGTACGGGTCCAAATTGGATTGTAGCTTTCAGAATAAGAAGAATAAGAAGAAGATGGAGAAGAAGTGAATCTAAAAATAATAAATGAATCTAATTTCGAAAAGTTGTTTTGTTCACTTCAAATGTGACTAGCAAAGTCATATGATCGAGAATTTTATTTATGAAAACGAGCACAAATATTTAAGAAACTCCCTGCATTATATTTATGACAATTACGTGTAGGTAAACGTATACATATAGGAGTATATGCATATAAAATGAACGAACTCATATAAATACTAGATAATTTTGATAGAAACAATTCGATATATAAAATGGTTTTTTTTTCTGTCAGATATTTGGATATAATTTTAATGGAACAAAAACAATAGAAAAAAGGAAACATTTTTCATGCATTTAGATACCAAATAATATGATGCTTGTATGTAAATAGTTAAGAATATAATGTATTCGATGTCATTATTATTATTATTTTTATTATTTAATTAAAATTATTGTAGCAAAAATATTAGCTATATAGTATATAGTATAGAGTTTTATGGTTTGTTCATTTTTGTTTTTCTTTTTTCGTCAACAAAAAGTGGAATAAATATCCGTTTCAAAAACAAAATAAATTTTTAGTGGTTGGAAAATATATGATATGATATTTGATAATTATTGAAATATAATGCATTGTTTAGGTATCGTAAATTGTCATTTAAATGTGAATAAATACGTAATAGACAATTATTGTGATTTTAAACAATTATAACGAATGTGTAAAAATGTTGTTTGATTAAATTTGATTTGTGAAATTTAACACGTAATCAAATGTCAAAGACATAGAAAATTCGAAATATGAGTGCGATTATATCAATTAGATTAGAATGGAAAATTTTTTATGTACATCTGACACATAAATCCTGTAGAAAGCAGAAAAGTGAGGGTTTGGCTTACATTAGCTCATTGGATAGATCAAGTATACATTAAAATAGTATATGACACTAGAAAATTATATCAACTAACCAATTTGTGGTACGCAATCCACAATAAACTGTAGCTGTAGGTGTTTGAATGGTAGAGTAATGAGTCTGTAGAAATGACTTTAGTGTAGATCTTGGCAGGATTCGGGCCGTGCTTAAATACAAATCATTCATAATCTCAATGAATCTTCCCAGGAGTTTTATAATTTTTGTAAATTTTTGAATAGAGTTTGCACATAATTGAAGGCAGGATAATGAATATGTACTCAGGGAATATTCAAGAAATTAGAAAAATCATGCATATAATTTTGTGCATTTAATTTGAAAAATATTATTTCATTTTAATAATAATCCTTTCATTGAATAAGGTTGGGAATATTTTTTTTTAAATTATAATTAAGTAAAGTAAATAAAATTAATTGAAAATATAAGAAAATAAATTACAAAAAAAAAATTATAATTGAAAATTACAAAAGCATAAATGACAATAAATTAAAAAATAAAAAGAAAAAATAAATTCAGGACATAATTGATATATGAAAATACTATACATATAAGAAGAATTAAAAATACACAAAAAGGATATTCATATTTTTTTTATTATATTTTTTCAAATCTAATTTAGTTAGAAAAGTTAATTTTAGAAATTAAATTCTGGTATATAGCGGAATAAAAATAATATAGAAAAATAAAAATGGACTCAAAGGATTTCTGTATGAAAATATTATGTATAAAAAAAAATAATCTAAAATATTTTTTTCACATTCATGTACATACATTTTAGAACGAGTATGTGTCCATATGTGTGTGTTTATACGGTATGTGTGTACAGGGCAAAGATTGTAGCATTATTTGTCGGGATATTTATGTAAATATGTACATTTATGAGCTGCAAAAAAAAGTCGTAAATTAAATCATTGCTATTTTCATTCTTCATTTTTTATACATACATACATAGTATATTTTTTTTTCTGTTAAATTCAACATTTAATTTAGTTTTTTTTCTTTATTTTTTTTTCAGTTATTTTCTATTTTCAACAAATTCACTTACACATGAAAAGCTAAAATATTATATGAAGTCATCAAATGAATGTATATACGACGATATATGGGACGATATTGTGTGCAGGAAAAAAAAATGAACCTGTGAAAAAAAATTTTCCACAGGTATTCATTGTGCATACATGAATGCTTGTAAGTAAAAAACATTAAGGACCATACCTACAAATGCATGTACATATAAGTTCTTTCTCGTTTATGTTTATGTGTATGTGCTTCTATGAACATTTTTAATTGTTATAGTTTCTTCGTTTATTTTACATTCATTTTTTTTTTCTGTCTTATGTGTATTTTTGTTATATGATTTAATATTTTTAATGAAATATTAAAAAAATATAATAAAAAAGGACATAATGCAAAGTTAAAATAAAAAAAAATTCAAATTAGAAATAACGAATGAAAATATAAGAGAGAAAGGGAAACTCAGACTTAGAACATTCACTGCATTCTACAGGAACAGGTGATGTGTACAGAAAACAGATGAAAAATTCTTTGGTTCATGTTATTATTAATTTTTGACAGTGCGACTTAAAAGCCACAGCAAATTCAATTTTGATGATGAGTACAAGAAAAAAAAATTCTTTCGCAAAAGTAATATTCACGTAGTATTTTCTTGTATTTATTTTATTTATATTTACTTCTATTTTAAAATATACAAACCTAATGTACAGTGACTCACATAATAATATTGTTCCCGAACTTAATTAGTTTGTAGTTTATTTCTGATTCTATGGACTGCCTGGCCTGGTCAATACCTTTCTAAATTTCATTCCAATTTTTAACTTATTCCTAAAAAGTTGGCAATTTCTAATTACAGCAACCTATAGTTAATTCAAATAATTAATTTTAGTTAGGTTGTCAAGTCAATTTAATATTTTCATCCCATCAGACATCCAGAAATCATTATATTGACTCCTTCAAATTTTATCGTTGAGTCATCATGCATTTCAGTCAATCAATTCTTGTCATTAATAAGATATGACATTTTCTACAGACACCTAAAGTAAGATCCTTGATTTTTTTTTGTATCCTTTAAGAGTATTTGGGGGTTGTAATACAGGACAAATATAGAAATTAATGATCTCACATCAACTAACTTCTAATAATAATAAAATTGGGGCAATTATTTGAGTCACTGTTAGAGTGTTGTGCATACAAGAATCAAACGACAAAAAATATATAATTGAAAAGCTTTTAAGGTTTTTATAATACATCCACTGTAAAGTTGTAAAAATTATATTTTTATGAAAATTATAAAAATACCAGAAAAAAATTTCTTTGTAATTTTGAAAAGGACATAAATATCAAACATCAAACTTCACATATGTGAATCCAATCCATACAAAAATATAAAAAAAAAGAACAAAAACTGTCACTAAAAATTTAATTAACTTTAGGATTATAGGATCCAATCTTCGTATGTAGTACTCTCGTTTGATTATAATTGTAAAATAATTTATTATTATTAAAAATTTTCCAGGTCCTATTTAGAAAAGACTAATATTTTTTTATAGATAGGAATTATTATTGTAGTCGTGGAAGGTAGAATTCATAAAAAATGTTTATTATAAGATTGTAAAAATGAGGACTTAAAATATTCAAAATTTCAATATTATAACATGAAAAAAATTATGATCGTAAATAAAGAACAGGATATTTTTTCACGCATTGTACATATCAGTACACGGTGGGTGCATTTATTATCTTCTAGGATATTGATGCATTCTCATTTTTATTGCACTGATATTTATAAGCACACAAAAAGTATACAAGTACAAAACACACACAAAAACTATTTGAGTAGAAAGAAGGAATAAAATTGATGAGAAATAAAAAATAAGACAAAAAAAAAATAAATTTAAAAAAAAATTTAAGAAAATAAAAATAATAAAAATAGGAATAGACTATTAATTTGACTTTTTTAATGACTTATCCTTGCTCTATACGTAAGTAATACATGTAACATCCATACATGCATATATATGTATATGTATGTAAATGTAACTCGTAAAAATGTGAGAATGTAAAAGCGTAAAAGCTTATTGAGCAGTAGTTGCGGCAATACATAAAATTGCATTAAACCGCATACAAGCAAAAAAACAAAAAAAAGGATATCTTATGGATATATGTGTATGTGTGTGTTGTATTATGTGAAATGAAAATTTGAACATTTGAGAATTTGATAACAATAAAATAGCCCAAAAAATGAATGAAAAAAAATGATAAAAGAATCTGAATCTGAGAGTATAACGCGTAAAAGAACTCTCTACTATCTACTATATAGTTATACGTACAGGACCCAATATAACTGAATTCTAATAAATGTCGCATACTAATGTGAATCTATAGAGTTATAGGTAGCTTGTTGTTTGCAGTTATATATTGATTACAGTAAATGCATTCATTGGACATTTTCGAATTCAATATCGAATTGAAAAAAGAAAAATAAAAGAAATTCACAAAAAAAAGTAACGATAGTAGATACAGCAAATTTTCTTTTTTTTCTTCTCCTTCTTCTTCTTGTTCTTCGCATTTTTCAATTTATACACATACAAGCGAACATAAATACTCATATGTGGACTCTAAATGATAGTGCGGTTTAATATTGTGTTGCTGCGCTACTATTATACAGATTTTTTTTTTCATTTTAATTTTTATTTTCTTTCAATAAATTCTATGTTGTTGCATTCATATTCATTCAGACATATACTCGTATACCTATATACATGTACATGTGTGTGCGTTGATACCTATAACTTTTACATAAAATCTTTGCAACTTATATGCGCACATCCAAACAGACATAATGCATTTGTATCTACTATCTACTGGATATTGGAACAATATAAAAAAGGCGAATGAATAGTGAAAAATATAAAAAATAAAAAGAAAAATTACCAGAAAATTATTTTTCTTTTTACATTATATTATAGATTTCCTTGTATGTACATACGAGTATACCTAACATACACGAGTATTATACGAATATTCGTTTCGTATATAGAAAAAATTTGAATTAAAAATTGCATTCTTGCTTATATGCACTGCATGCTTATCATATGAGTACACATACTCGTATATACCCTTCATATGAGCACATTTATGGTACATATCTACTCATAAGTAGTATGAACGTTTGTAGTGTATGTGTGTATGTGTGTGTTCCATAGTGTATAATATAATAACGCGTAAGTATCTACTATATCTTTTATACAAAATTTTTTTTGTTTTATTTTGTTTGTTTTTCGATCATCGGTATATCGATACGATTAATTCCCTTGGACCAATGGGTAGTTTGCGTGACCAAAACATATATTGGGCGGAGCCTATAGGCATTCATCTCTCGCGAAAAAGAAAATCAGCGAAATTTTTTTTTCCACAACAAAAAAAACAAAAAAAAAAACACAAAGAAAAAACTTGAACGAATAAATATATTACCAGAATGCATAATGTGGTACTTGTACGTATTATGTATGTATGTATGAATGGATGAAATTAGTTTTTTTCTCTTCATTTTATCATAAAAAAAAAAGCAAAGAAAAATATTACGATGACAAAGAAAGAAAAAAAAAGAAAACAAAAATCAAAATAAACGAAAAACGTGAAACGATAATACAGAGAGAACTTCAAAATAATGATATAATAACAGCAGAAGCAGCAGCAACAACAACAACAACAGTAGCAGCAACAAAAAATGTCCAAACAAGAAAAACAGAAAAACAAGAAATGCAATGCAACTCGTCCAATACTATGTTCTGTATAAACTACAAAATCAGAAAAGAAAAAAAATTAAAAAGGAATAAATAATAAAAAACCGACAAAATCTATATACACAGAGAAAAAGATGAAGAGAAAAACCAGAAATGCAAATTTTTCAAAGTTATTTTTTTTTTTATTCAGTTTTTTTTTGTATTTTGTTCCTTAATATAACTTTTACGAGGTTTATTTTTTTGTTTTCCTATGCATATTTTTTTGTTGTCGTTGCAGATAGCTGTATATAGAGAGCATAAGCTGATGTAGAGTTTTTGTATGCAACTTCAAAAATAAAAACTGATACAAAAAAGAAAACGAAAAGAAAATGAAAACAAAATAATGTGTACGAGTTTGAGTGGATACATAGAACTGACCACCAACAAAGTGCAATGAAAATAAAAAATTTGTTGAAAAAAAAAAGGAAAAAAAAAAGTTGAACGTGCAATTTCGCGAACGAAGCTAAGTATATATGTATGTGGATATGTAGTATGTGGTATCTCCGTATACATACGTCCGTATACGTTCACTGCAATGATATGTATCTACTACTGGAATATTGTTAAAAGTCCAAGCTAAGCAAACGATATTCATATAATACAATGTACGCGATGAGTACGTATATATATATATGCATATATGTGGCTATACACATAAAATTGCATGTAATCTAAAATTTATTCATGCATAAATATGTGTTTGGATCTATAAAATATATATGCATGAAGCCTTATTATAAGGATATATGAACGCGAATTCACGAAACATTTTATGTATGAGTATGAGTCCTGTAGATATGAAAGGATGAATTGAATATGTTTATAAACAATATACGAATATTTAGATTTTGGATATTTATATCTGTCCATATTATATGGACCCTACTTTGTTTTCTTTTTATTTTTTACGTGTAATACCAAACCCAACGAAAGTTTTTATAAGTCTATCTAAATTCATACTTTTATCTGCGCATATCATCTGAACTGAAATAATTTTTTCTTCCAAAAATTATCATTTTCATTTTAGTCGTATATGTAAAGTGATATTTTCTAGTTCTTTTCAATGCGTTTATATGGAAAATAACATGACATTTTATATAGGACTAGGATAATAAATTTTTGCTTCAATTATTTATTCGCTAATAATTTTGAAAGAAATCAAAAAAAAACTAGGAAATCAGTAAATCATGAAGAATGAAATGAAAGTGAAGTTAAGTTGAGTTGGAATCACTTTCTATTAAAACCTAAGGATTTAATGTAATTCTTGGAACAGGATAAAAGAAAATTTCGAATCTAAGTGTTATTAACAATTCATAATATTCCGTTGACTTTGTAAATTTGAATTGAATTCAAAAATTTGAATATAAACTTGTTTATTGAAAAAAATGCAATTTTTGGAAATTAAATTTTTTATCTTTAGTCCTTGAAAAAAATGTTTAAATACAAGTATGTACACAATCAAAAGTGGGGTCAATTTAATAGTTCAAAAATAATCATATCCTCTGTTGTCTACTACTTATATGAAAAAATGTTAGAAAAAATTCTTCAATTCTCAGTACAAAGGATATACTAATACATGATTTTCAATTTTTTTTCAAAATTTCATTTATTGTAAATTGTTTCCAAAGAAATATACATTTTATTTCCATCAAAAACACAGAAAAAAAAGCACAACAATAATTATCCTTTTTATAGAAAAATAAATATCGAATTTTGATAAAAATTTTCTCAATTGAAATTTTATTTCACATTTTTTTTTTTTATAGAAGAAATCTGATAGAATTTTTTTATACACAAATACTTATTTGCTTTTGAGTTGCTTTTTTTTTTATTCATTTCAGTGTTTATGTAAACACTGATGTACTTACCTACTATCTACTATTTAGTAACATCAATTACCGAGAAATTTTTATAATTTTATTTTATTTTTTTTGCAATTTTACTTGCGCAATAATGATGATGAATATTATATATTTGTGATAGAATTTTTCTTTTTTTTTTGAAATTTTTAATTCGAATAAAAAGGATATACGTATATAGCAAAAAATATCTAAATGTGTGTAAAATAGAAGAATTTCTATACAAAAATAATAATATTGTAGATGCCTATTAAATTAATTGATAAATTTTAATGAGTGTGTTATGCAATGAATATAGTAACATGAAATGCAGAATGATATAACATGCTTCTAGTACACAATTTATCCTCCAAATATAATCTGAAATGAATTTATTTGTTTGTATATAAATTTGATCATTACCTCGTAGTGCATAGGTAGGTAGGTACGTACCAATATGTATGCATATACGTATAATAATGTGTAATAGAGGTAGTCACGAATATTTTATGAGTGATGTGTAAGTATATCAACTAATATTATTTACATAATCATTTGAACCGTTAAAAGTCACCCTATTAATGATATGTGTTCCGTAAATATTTTTTCATTGATTTATATATCTACGAGTATATACACAAGGATATATACGAGTGTACATTATATTTGTAGGTGTATTTATGTGCATATTTAACGTAAATAGATTATTTCAATTTCGAAAATATATGTAGGTACTTATATTTATGAATGTAAATCTAAATTTTGATTGAATCATAGAGGATTTTAGCTATACATAATATGCAATATGAAGAATATCCTTTTGATAGATAGGTGTATACAAATTTGTATTGAAATTGTAAAGTATTATCACCGCTTTCTCTCTCTCTCTCTCTTTCTCTAAACAGATACATTCACATTAGAATGTACATCATAATGTACACATCTATGTAATGCATCCTCATTTGTATTTATTGGCAAATATATTTTAAATTATAAGTGTGTGTATGTAGAGATGCGTTTTGTTTCATGTATTAATAAATATATAGATAATATTTGAATCAAATTAATCGTAAGTGTCAATTTTCACACTTCAAATTTTTAAGGCTGAATAAATATCATATCCATGTATGTACTTACACTCATTACATTACATACATTTATGTAAACTTTTATATATTACATAATGAACTAGATAAGTAGCTATATATACAAGTATTTGTTAGATGAAATGATTGCAATCATCATCATCATCAATGTGTAGTATGGTTTGTTATCAAAACTTTTGATATGATGTGTTGCTCATTAATTATTTATTTATCGATGACGATGATGATGATGATTTTGCGATGATGATGAGATGATGATATGGTGACGATCACCATTCATCATTTTCAAAGTATTTGTAAAGTAGATGATTGTAACGCATAGAGTACCATACTGTATTTTGTTTTTCATTCATCAGATTTTTATTTGCCTTTTTTCATTGATATTTTCTCAACTACGAGTAATTGGGAAAAATATTTAGAAAAAAAAAAAAATTAAATGAAAATTAAAATTGAATGATTACCGTGATATTTTAATGAATTTTTCGTGTTTTTTTTTTATTGTAAAAGTGTAGGTGAATCTAATTAATTGCCTGCTTTCTCAATAGCAATACACATAATATTTTTCTCTTTGTTCTTCCTTGCCACTATTCCCATTAACTAAAAGTCGGTCCTTCTAGTTTTGATGGGCCACTATAGATTCCTATCTTGTGTTGTCTCCTTTTCTATACATTCAACATTACAATGTCGTCTTTAATTTTGCGTGTCCAGTTCGCTTTTGGTCTAACTGGTGCTTACTTTTTAATGTTTTTATATCTAACACTTTTCTAGTTCTATTCTCTGCATCTCTCCTCATAACATTTCCTTACCATTAGAGTCCTTCTCTCTTTATTTGTATACATTCCACTCTGTAACTTTGTATATTCATTTCTTATCTTGTCTTTTAAGGTTATACACCACAAACCCAATTTAGCAACTTAATTTCTGTCACATTTCTGTCACATTCAACTTGTTTTTCTACTTATCATTTTTGTTACTCAACATTCAGGACTATTACTATATGACAGTATGGGTCTAACAGCAACTTTGTATAGTTTTCCTTTTAGGCTCAAAATACAAAAATATTGAATAGAAAAATTTTCAAAATTTATAAAAAATGTCTGAATATTTTTGAGTATTCTTTTATTAATTTTTTCAAAAAAATAAATTCAAAATAAGAAAAGGGATATCTTGGAAGGGATATGCTTTTTGAATGTTTTTTCCACAGCAGAAATTTATAAATGAAATCCAAAATAAATAATATTTATCAAAATATATGTTCTCATGTTTTTCCAAGGATAAATCTATTTTTCAACTAATTTTTTTTTATTTGATTTTATTTAATATTATTCTTATTTTCTTGAAGATTTTTCTTTCAAAAACAATATGATCCGAATGCATAAAAAATCCTTTCAAAATATATCATTATTATTGTAAAATGAATTAGCTTCTTTGGTCCTTATTATGGTTTAATTCTTGAGTTGAGATACACATACATTCGCATGTATGACATGATATACCTGTCATTCTGTGCTTTTTAAAAAAAATATACTTTTTTTTGTGATATAATCTTATCATGTAAATTTTGAAGGACTCTTAATAATTCTTATAACAATTCTATATTACACTTAAAATGTTTATAGACATAAAAACGTATACATACATAAACACTCGTATTTATATGAATCAGTATTTGTGTATTTAAAGCGGATATGACATTATGTACACATGTGATGTGCATTACAGTTTCTCTATGTCTATGTACAAGTGAATATATTTAAGATAAAATCATGTCAATGGGATTTCATCATCACACGAATATTATATTAAATAGAATCTACAAAGGATTCATATATTCGTACACATATTCTTACATATACATGTATGGTATCAAGCTGAAAAGAAATGCAGACAAAGAAGAAAAAGAAGAGAAGAAAAGGATACAAAAACACATTTTTTTTATATTGTAAAATTCATGTACATAAATTGTAAATTGTAAGAGAAGCATATACATATGTACATATTACACGTAAAGGGTAATAAAAAAATAAGTAAGTATGATGACAAGATTATCAGATCACTTGACCTGATATATGTACGAGTACACACACAATATATGATCATACTTTAGTTATTGTTATAGAGATATCCATATTGCTGTTCTGAAATTTATCATCTTTGTTATTATATGAATTAAAATATTTAATAAAAAGGATATATTCAAGACATTATATAAAAGATTTTTTTAAAGCTTTATTATTCGTATCTTTATATGTAGAATGGGGAAAGAAGCAATCGAATAGAAATGCACAAAAATCAAAAAGAAAAAACGAAAACGTAGAACAATCTCTTCGATTATTGTTTATGGATAATTTTAAATTTAACTATCATGAATCAATTCAAGGATATTGTATGAATGTATAAATTTAATTTTTTTGGGCATTTTATGTTTGTACATATGCATGCATTGGGAGACATTTGTAAAAATTAATACGTAAATAAAATTTTGATAATTTTCCAATTTCAAAATCAAAATACTGAAATTGAAATACAATAATGAAAATCCTTTTTATTTTCTAATTTAAATGCAAATTACATTTTATATTAAATACATTCATGTAGATATATACATATAATACATTTTCTAATACATTTATATATAGAAATATATACAAGTATGTAGGTATTTAAAGGATAATTTTAAGAAAATACTAAATTGAATATATAATTGAAAGAAATCGTTTATACATAATATAAAATATACGAGTACACAATATCACTTAAGAAACAAATACATACAAAAAAAGGATGAGAATATAAGATCCGATAAAAATACAGACAAAAATATAATATACAAATAGAAAATGGAAATTATAAGAAGGGGGTTGTCTTATCAATACAACACTTTGAACTCCTTATTCTCTGTCATTTTATGTGACCGTAGCTTTGTGTATTTGGTGCCTACATTATATGTCCTTGTGTATGCATATATACATTATATAAAGGAATTTCTTTTATTAATAATTTTTGGGGACAAAATTAATTAAAATGAAAAGAAATTTTTTTTATTCAAAATTTTTAAATGAAAATTATATTGTGATATGATTCCGATAAAAAGGACATTTATATAAAATTCGAAGACAAAATACGTATTTTAACTGAGGTGAACACAATCTTAAAATTACCATAACTTCATTTTCCTATATTTTGATGATGTCAATCAATTCTATCAGGGCCATTATCATTCCTTGAAATTCCAGGAAAAAGTTTTTCTCTGCAAAATGTAGTCATTTAATTGCCAAATCTGTTGCAGGTGAACTCTTGAAATTTTTTCATTCCCTTCGGCATAATAACACTAACAAATGAACACTAGTCAAGATCTGCTACACGGATCTTTCTCAAAAATTTAATTATCATGTTTGCGTATAAATAAGAATGTAGACCAAAACATTTATCGGTTTTTCTTGTTTACTCAGATCTTGTTTCCATCTGAAATTTTTCTCCATACTCGCTTACTACTATGTGCAGTACCTTACATACACAAGAGAATAAGAAAAGAAACTACTATTTGCTTATCTTTCTACTTCTCAAACATTCAAGAGTTGATTGACCATGTTTGTTTACAAATGAAAATGTAAGTCAAAATATTAATCGGTGTTTCTTGTTTACACGAATCTACTTTCGATCTAGAATTTCTTCTTCACACTCGTTTACTATAGTGCAATACTTAGCATACACAAAAACTTAGAAGAGCATTGTACTATTCGTGTGTATTTTTACTTTTCTTTCTATGTACGCGTTTTTTTTACTTCCAATTTTCCTTTCTTTCATTCAATTTGACTTTCATTCTGTCCGTATTCATTCCTCCGAGATTTTAGTGAATCATTTCAACCTATAAAAGAACCGGGTATCATTACATTCATGACTGAAAAATATCTGTGTACATTTTTGTATCCTTAACACTAAATAATTTACACCTATTTACAGAAATAACCTATACGTACTTGCACATTTCTTACACATATTTTTTATTCATTATCTTCTTTCTTTTTACCATTTTGTTTTTACTATTTTTTTGATTATCTGCCTTAAAACACATATAATATATTTTACTGTAATATGTAGATAAAAATTCTTATATGCCGACTTTTATGAAATTAAAATTTACAGAAAAAATAGCAAAAAAAAAAAGAATTAAAAACAAGGAACAAGAAAATAAAGTAAAATGTAAAATGGTAAGATTTAAAGAATGAGGAAAAAAAAATTGCACTATAAGATTGCATTGTACTGTGATTATCCTTGGGCATAAAATACAAAGCAATTGTTTCATTCACACTGTATGATATGTACATTACATAACGTATCTACATCTACGTACATATATACTAAGAATATATATATCCTGTATTTATCTAGTACATTTGATTTTATCTTAATAATTTTACGTATATAAAACAGAAAAGGACCAAAGGACGAAAGGACGAAAAGACGAAAATATTCGTTCTCAAACTATAATACGAACGTAACATAGATATGTATATTCTGATACAAAATGTATACCGAGCCGATGTATGTGTACATGTATATGTATAGTAAAGTCGCAAACAATCCTTTTTAACCCTTTAGGTGCAGCGGAACAAAGAATTTTCTCAAGTGATCTACTCGAGTAAAGTAAAAAATCAAAAAAAAAAAAAATACGGATTCTTCTTAGAAAAAAATTGTAGAAAAAAAAGCAGAAAAATTCCTGTTATTTTTTTTCCTCATCATCTTTTTCTTTTTCTTTGTTATTCAATTTACAGATTTTTCCTTTTTTTTCCTTGCTTTATTTTGTTGCATTCCTTTACACTGTATGTGAGTGTGTTTTGTTTCATATTTTTTTTTTGTTATCATTTTCATTTGTTCGTTTTTTCTTTAATATTTTGTGTCCTTATAATGGTTGTGTATAGAATTTTATGAATATGAAAAAATGTGTGTGCAGATGTGTTTGGAAGCACATATACACATACCAATACACAATATTATTATGGTCTGTGCATAATTGCAAGAATCTGTGTGTCTGTGTGTGTGTGTGTGTGTGTGTATTTGTGTCTGTTGCACTTTCAGATTTTCCACAAGAAATAACAATAGTAACAGCAACAACAACAACAATAACAATATAAAATGTATACAAATAATAATAATAATAATAGAATAAGGATAACACAATACATAAAGAAATACAAACATGATGATGATGATGAGAGTAAAAAAAAGGAAGACGAAAAGGAAAGTAGGTACTTAAAAAATTATTACGTAAAAAAAATAATGTAATAAAAAAGAAATAGCAAAGAGAATAGGACTAAAAAAATTATTAAATATAAAAGATAGAGATGGAAAATACTTATGAGATCATCATGAGTATATAGGTTGTGCACATACTAAAGGTGTACGATGCCGATGATAATGATGATGACGATGATGAGGATAACTTGGAATGAAGAAAAACAAGGATACCGAAGAATATACGGATTTATTTATGAACGAAAAATACTAGTGAGTACAGGTACAGGAATGAAAACTTAAATCTGAATATAGCATAATGTAATAATGTCATCAGCGAAAGGATAATTGCCTAAAAAATATGTATATTTAATTGACTGGTTGTTACTTTTTCATTATTGGAAAAAACAACAACAATAAAATACGGTATTTTATTATACACCAACACCGCACATTGTGGAGAGAAATAGAGAAATGTTTAAAAATAAAACACAATTAAAAAATGATTTTTTAAAGAATGAAACGAAGACATAAAGAGAGAGAGAGAGAGAGAGAACAAATGAATAACAGTTACATTGCAGCAACGATAAATAGAATGGGTATGGTAAAATACATGTAACGTGTAAATGAGGAAAAGAATCCAAAAACAAAAAGGATATAAAAGGAATGAAGATTTATATCCCGTGAAAAACATTATATACCTATACATGTTTGTTGAGTTGTTTTTAAATGAAGTACTGCACATAAAAAAAATAAATTCGGTTTTTTTTTTTTAAATAACATTTTAACATTTTAATAATAATGAGCTTTTTTGATTTAACATTTTATTGTTTTATATTTTTCTTTTTAATTTTCATTTTATTTTATTTTATTTTTTTTTTTTTATATTTTTCAGTTAAGTTCAAGTAATTAAGTTCATTTTTCTAATTATTTCATTTTTAGAGTATCCTTCAGTACATTTGTTTTTTCTTCGTATACTATATGCACTTACTTATGTGGATGTGTATGAATAATTCTTTTACGTAGATATGAAGATTTTATATTATATAAGTCTTTGATGTTGTATACAAAAATAATAATAAATGAAAACGGAAATTATGAATAATTTTATTATATGATTTTATTTCATTGCATTTCAATTTTATACACTCTACACTGTTTAATTATACATTTTATTTCATTTCTCTCTTGTAATATTTTGAAGGACGATAATGGTATAATTTATTGTTAATTACGCGTCATTTTCAGGGTATAGGCGGCAAGTATGTATATATACATAATGTACATAATAAAAATTAAATTTATTATATTTGAAGAATTTGAAGAATCAAAAAACAGTAAATAAAGGAAAAAAAAATTTATAAAAAAAATAAAATAAAATGAAATAACAAAAAATGTATACCTACGAGAATCAATTAAAAAGAAATTAATTTTCAGTATTAATCTATTAATTTCTGCTTACAAAAAATCCCATTGGTATTAGTATTAGGATTAGTATTAGTATTAGTATTAGTTACAATCCAATCTAGATATGATGAAATTCTTAGATTTGGACTTGGTCTATTTAATGTGCATGGGTCACCATATGTTGTAATGCCTACAATAAATTGTCTTTGTTGACTTAAAATAATTGGACCACCAGAATCATGTTGACATGTATCTTTTGGTGGTGAAAAATGACAAATATCTGCTTGTGTTATTTTTGGAAATTGTACACGGCATTCATGATTGCTAATTAATTTAACTGTTGTTTTCCTTAATACTTTAGCTCCAATACCACCAAATATTGTTGCACCCCAACCCATTATTTGGGCATTAAAACCAACCAATGATGCAGTTCTATATATAAAGAAAATAATTGTAAAATAAACAAAATTTTTATGAGATATAATGAGATAATATTTAACGTACGAATAAAGGAAAGGTAAACAGACTGGACCAACTCCTGGTGTCCATTCGATTGATGTTGCTGTTCGCAAAATTGCAATATCATTTTTATCTTCTGATTCTCTGAAATTTTCATGTAATTTTATTCGACTTACATTGTGATAACGAGTGTATCGAGTTTCATCCGCTAGGAAAAAAAAAACAGAAAGTAAAAGGAAAATTCAATGATTCAATAAAAAAAAAATTGTAAATTTAATAAATAAATAATTATTAGATTCTTATAAATAAAATATTCACCTTTTGTGGTATCATGCTCCCCCACTACAACAACTAAATAATTTATATAAATTCGAATTACACAGTGAGCAGCTGTCAAAATGTAGTAATGGCTAACTAAAAATTTAAGAAAATCACAATTTGAACATACGAGGAAAAAATTTCAAAAAAAAATTAAATTAAAAACAAAGTCAATAATTGTTGAAAAAATTTCGTTCATTGAACTGTTTAGTATCGCATGTATAGGGGCAGTTAAACGGAGTTGTAGGTGTAAGTTTAAGTTTGTTTGAAAATTTTCTTTTGTTAGTTGTTGTTTAAAGTTTTTGATTAATTAAATTTCAAACAAGCAAAATAATTACCATTTTTCGAATTGAGATTACAAAGCAAAATAAAAAAAAATTTTTTTTTGTACACAAGTTAGTTTTAAATAATTTTGTTTTTTGTTTTTCATTGTTTCGATTTAGGAAATATTTTTCTGCCATTTTAAATCAATATTTGCATTTGAAAACGTGTAGCTAGAAATTTTTGTTTATTGTCGTCCATTTGTATTTGATGTGGATCAAGACAAAATGTGTGAATATTTATTCAATGAATCATATTTTACTACGCAAATATTCCATTTATATTCCCCTGAATATATGGACAGCATCAAAGTGCAATTACCTATAAATTACTTAGATTATGTTCGACATTACATGAAATATTCTCTTGAAAGGATGAAAAAAAGAAATTAAAATTAAAGTCTGAGTTACAGAATTTTGAGAAAAATGAAAACAGCATTACAATGCAACAGAATTATGGTGTAATGCGTATCACGATTGAATTGCAACGGCCGTTATAGTTGGCAGTAGTTGGACACACCAAATTTGACAGTATAGTTGTATACTCAAATTTGCTATTGACAGATATCAAAATTTTATATGAAAGTCTATTAACCCCAACCAGAATAACCCCAATTATTCAGGAGAAATCACTGTGATTAAAAATGCATTCACATATTGTATTCTAAAATTCACAAAACAGTGTGACCGTTTTCAATTGAAAACTTTTATAAATTTTCGACACTAATACAGGCACGGTGTCGACGCATTATAGAACACAGCCTTATTCTTTGAATATAAAGATCTCCGTCCGAAATTAAATTACGTGCGCCTATAACTTTTTACCGAATAGATACATACTATGATCACATTTATTTTATATATTATCACTATGAAAAATATTTCACAAAAACTATTTTAGTGAATTTTCGTTCGTTTGCGATTGAAAACAAATTTTTCAACAGATAACTAGTCATGAGTTATACTTACTTATAGTTCCACCACAATAAATCATTGGATCTCCTCTAAGTATAAGACCAGCTACAAATGGAAATTCATGTTGTCTAGCTTTCACACCACCCGCTATTCTCATTAATTGTGGTGATGTCCAACCGCATTCACAATTACGTGGTACAGCACGTAGAAGACATGAAAATTTGCCAGAAGATTGGTATGTTGATGATGTATACCCCAAAACAACTTTATTAGCAAATGAATTACGACGAAGGGTACCATTACCACAGAAATAATCAGAACCGAGTAATGTAACATCACCATCTGTAGCTACATACAAATTATCACTGGTGCAGTGTTCACCTGAGTGCTAAAAATTAAAAAAAAATAAAAATAAAATAAAATTTACGAAAAATAAAATTGTTAATAAATTGAAAAGAATTTTTTAAAAAAAAAAATAAAATAAATTGAATATGCCTTAAATAAGCCAAGAATCCTTTTTAAATTAAATGCAAGCGAACAAGCAAATTGAATTTAAATTTTCCAAAAAGAAAAAAAATTTGAATTTTGAATAAAAGACTACCTTTCTTTGGTTGATTGTTGTCCTTCTCTTACCCTTACTCACCTTATTAATATCAATACTACAATCGACTGTAATTTGATGATTTTCTGGTGCTGTTACTATATAACGACATGATGTTCCTGGTTGATAATTTCTCGGATAATACGGTGATTTTATATTAAGTAAACCATTCGAATTTAATTTATATCGATGATTACAATTTTCAAACCATGCTGAATTTGTTAATTTCACATTTACATTAAGTATTGTTAATGCGATCAGTATTAGAATATTTGTTAAGCTGCAGTTAACTACTTGTAATTCGAAATGAAAACATAAAAATGAAATAAAAAGTTAAAGTTAGAACAATAAATAAAAAAGAACACAATTAAAAATAATTATAAACGATAAATCGATAAATATTTGACAAAAAAAAAAAACAAGGAAAAACTAATAAAAAAAGAAATAAAATTTAAAAATTAATTTAAAAAAATTTAAACGAAAAAAAATAATTAAAAAAAATATATATTTTTTTGTTATTGTTTTCAACGAACCACCACCGATAACAGCCATAATATCTAATAATTTAAAAAAATTTTCTTATTTTTTTTTGATTTTTCTGATGCTGTCAATCAATTATAAAAAAAAATTTATAATAGATCCTTTTAATATCTTTAATAGAAAACAAATGAAAGTTCTGACTAGCATTATTACTTTTTATCTAATTAAAAAAAATTTAAAAAACAAACAAATGAAAAAACATTTGAAAATAATGTATACACATGTACATACACACCAGTATAAAAATGTATTGTACAATCATACCGTACATAAATACATAAACATTTACGTATACAAACATTATTGTATACAATAATTTGTATAACGATTATACGATTATAAATTTTTACTATTGCTATGTAACATACGTATATTGTTTTTTTTTTTTTTTTTGTTATATATTATTGTTATTATCTGATAACACACCACCTATGCAAATTCATATTTTTTTTTTATTGTTCTTTTTAATAAGAAAAAAAAAATAAAGAATGAGTTTTTTTTTATTTAATTTTCATTTAAGAAACAGTCATAAACATAAATACAAATTGAAGTGTGTAATATACAGATAGAAGGGAGCTTATAAATGTACGTGATAAATAGGAAAAATACATATATTTCGAAATGAAATTAAATGAAAATATACGAAAAACCAAAAAACAAAAAAAAAAATTAAAGAAAAATAACAATTATTTGACATTACGTAATTGGGTGTACCGTGTACATATGAGTGAAAATGTATCATATAATTTTTTTGTTTTTTGATACTTGAGAAAAAGTTGAATTTCTCTCTCTGAGTAGAGTGCGACAAAACACGAAAAATCAACAAACAACATTTAATACTTGCCCTTCCTCAACTCTAATCTTCTTTTTCTTCATCAGTGCCGTTACAGTCCTTGGATGACCTTAGCCTCTACAATAATCTCTGCCCATTTCCTTTTGCTTAGCGCCTTTTTCTTCCAGCCCCTCACTTTTAAAAGCTTGAGATTCTCAAGCACATCTTCTAGCCATCTCAACCTGGTTCGTCCAACCGCTTTTCTCTTGTCGGGTTCACTTTTTAGCACTACTTGCCCCCTCGCCCTTCATTCATTCTCCAAACGTGTCCTAGCTAACGCATTCTGCTTCTCTTGATGTAGGTCACTATATCTTCGTCCTCATATAGAGTTCTAATGTCTTTATTCGATCTCATTATCACTATGATTAAGGCCGTATATTCTTCGTAGAATCTTTCTTTCAAAAACAAATAATTGATTTTCTCTCTGAGTAGAGTGCGAATATTGTACAAGACAAAACACAGAAAATCAGCTAACAACATTTAATGCTCTTGCTGTTCTACTCTATATGTTCTCTGGAACTAATACGAGTAGTATGCTAGTATGATAGCACAAATATAATGAATACTTTTTTGAGTCACTGTATACGTGTACCTAAAATTTCCTATGTAAATCGTTTGGTTTATGATGTATAATATAAGAAAGTAAAATGACATTAATTGGATATACAATTTAAAATCATAATAAAAGTAATAATAATAAAAAAATATAAATGAATAAAAAAAAAAAAATTAATTTAAATGTGAATCGTGAATGTATGTAATTAGAAACAAATATAATAAATTTTGTATTATTTTCATTAAATTGATAAAGAAAGTAAATTAGTACAAATACATTAAAATAAAATAAAATACATTATCACCATAATATTGGTTTGTTATGGTCGCATTTATACGATAAAATATACACAAAATAATGTACGTTTTTGTGTGTTTATCAAGCACATCATATAAATAAGAGTATAGTGTCTTTATATTTATATATTAATTAAGTGCACATACATAATAAAAATATTATAATAATAATAATTAATTACAAAATTTCCTTGTTTATCTAATTTTAATAATAAAAATTTGAAAAAAATAAAAATTAAAAACAAAAGTAAAAATATTTGTACATATTCATATACTTATACGGATTATTTATATAATGTAGCATACATACACACACAATATAGGAAATGAATTGAGTATTGTTGTATAGTTAACTGACGTACATGCGTATATCTATTTAGTTCAAAAAACTAACAAAAAAAAAATAAGTACAAAAATACAAAAATTATAAGACAACATTTGAAAGATCGAAAATAATTACAGAAACAAAAAAACAATTTAAAACAATTCAAATGCTACACACTTGAATAAATAGTGAATTAATTAGGCAACAATAGCAAAAAAAAAAAAAAATACTTTATTTGTCATAAATATGTGTGAGTGTGAGTGCAGTATTTGAACAGTGTCGGACAAAAAAAAAAGATATTTCTAAAAATTTCTATTTCAAAGTGATAATTACAATAGGATTTTGTCTGTTTCGTTTCCGAGTGTCAATGTTACATATTTTTGTAAAAGTTGATCTCATTCAACTTACATAAACATAGTCTGGACGTGAATGATCTCGGCTGAATGAATGGAACCGAGACAGAGCAATTTTAAGTAAACAATTTTCTATAGTCTACGTAACATCTAACTTCAGTTTTTGAATTGCTTTGCTAGTAAATGACAGATCGATAACAAAACAGACACGATACATGTATGGCTGACATAATATATAAGTACAAACAGTTATTTTGTGTTCTGAATATTCATACAAAATTTAAAGAATGAAAAATTTAATTGTTCTGATCGGAAATGCACACAAAGATATCGTCGAATTGATGCGATTTCCTAAAAACAATAATGAATCGATTAGCACTATTTACTGTCATATTTTTTTAGCTGCATTAGTAAACACATAATGTATATTGTATTAGACACGTGAAATATTATTCTAGAAAAAAGATAACACACAATCCCCATAAAAATAATATCAGCATGCTTTTATGTTGATAACCTACCTCAAGGTATTTAATTTGAATTTTCTTTTTCTTTTTCTTTATTTTTTTTTTTTGATTTTCACTCAATCAAAATCTAGGACAAATAGAATACTTGTGTACATAAATCATATAATAATCATAAAAGATAAGATTTTAGGGCAAAAATACATATGTATACAAAAAACACTTTGTCTAGAAACATTTATACACATGTTTAGATATGCGACGTTATTAGGGTCTTACATTTATGTACGTCTACAATAGGTCTTTACATATTCTATATTTCTGTGGCCTTTGATTAGCAAAGAATTACTTATAGAAAAGCTGAAGAAAGTTTTTAAAAACAAAATAAAAAACGTGAAAAAAAATATAAAATTAAAAAAAATATATACATTTGTAATTCGTGGAATTCGTTATCGCTTCTCGTTTATCTTCAAATTTTATGTTTCTAACATGAATACAAATACTGTGTTGATTTCTTTCTATGTACTCGTATACTTGTATATGGGCCCATAAATGTGGAATATAGTAAATGAATAATTTGTAAATTTAGTAATAATTACATATTGTTTTTAGTAGTGTAATATAGTTCTGTAATGATGTGTAATAAATTCTCGTTAGATAATCTCAAAAATTTTATTTCGAATTTTTAAACTTTTTGGTGTCTATTTTAGCAGAGAATTCGTTTCATTTTTTCTAGATTCAGTTCCTGATATCATAAGTGATGGACTCAAGTGTATGTACCACCAACAGAAAAGAAAAAAATCATTAAACATTTTCCTAATTAAACAGGAAAATTAATTTTAAATAAAATTTTTATTTTTTAATTAAAAAATTCCAAAATATCCAAACATAATACAAATTAAATAATTAAAATTAATAATTTTTCATTGTTTTTTTTTCTTTCATTTATTTATTTATATTTCCTTAAAAAAAAAATTTTGTTTCTGATTGTTTAATAATATAAAGTCAAGGACAAGGTGCATTGTATTCTGTGTTGTGTAGTAAGTGTGCAGTGCCGGTGGTATTATATTTCAATTAATTTACTAGTTGTGTCACTGTTTAAATATTTGTTTGATAATAATTAGGAAACACATGTAGATTTATATACATTTCTGCATACTGGTGAATTTATGAAAAAGTGAAATAAAAACTAAAAAAAAAAATAATTATTTTTATTAATTTACATATCGATTAATAAATTGTCATATATTTGAATTAAACTCTTTTCCTTTTATTTCTTTATTGAAGTTGTTTGTATAATTTCATCATAATCTTAATCCATAAATGAATTTGTTCAATGTCAATGAAATATACACACAAAAATTGTAATAAAAATTCAAAATTCATTTTATAAATCCATAAAAAAATTTCATGACCATCGAAATGTATTTTCATTTAATTTTGAATGTAAAGAAAATCTTTTGTTGAAGAGAACTATCGTACAATTAAAGAAATAATAAAATGTCGAATTATTTTTTATGATCCTGATAAAAATTGAAAAATACAAAAATATGTGTACTGGAAAATAAAATTTTTTACAAGATCAATAATATGGCTACCCATTTAAAGATTAAAGATTAAAAAGATTAAAAATAAACGTGAATTAAAATCATAAACAAACAGAATCACATGATCATAAAGTGCTATGGTAAATGGTATACGTACCAGATGGTAAGAGAGGATGAAAAAGGTCGAGTTATAAGATGTCACAAACAATTTAAATGAGATTATGGTAGGAAATTGGAAAGATTTAGCAGTTCAGAGGAGTAAATGGCAGCATATATAGGAGCAATCCAAGACCCGCACCGGCCTGTTGAACTGATAATGAATGATGATGACATGATCAGGAAGTCAGAAGAAAAGACGACCAACAATTTATTTTCTGTTGCATTAAAATTTCCCATACAAGATCATTTATTTTTCAATTTTATTGAAAAGATGATTATGATCGATTTTCCGGGAGATCTCTTTTGAAAGCGATCGATATTCTCAATTTTTTTATATTTATTATTATTTGTTACTAATGCCCGATTTCTTCACTTGCAACTATCTTCTTGCTAACTTTAGCTGGAAGATAGCAAAGATATTTGCATTTCTTCATCTCTGATTAATACTTAGCTGCCAGCTATAACTTTGGTTAGTGGATGAAGCTTTGATTATTTATTTTGGTGTAGCCTAATTCGAGACTAGCCGGCAGATAGCATTCGAAATATAGAAAACATACAAATAACTACATTTTACATTAAAAATTTCGAGTCTTAATTCAAAAGTTTTGATTTTAGGTTTGAGCATAAACCAGTTGGCTTTCCAGTTATATCGAAAATATTTTCAATTTAAATTGATCCTCCATGCGACTGCATCTTTTAAATCTAGACGATTACCTACAGATACTTTTCATATTGAATCGTATCATCGAATCTCATACTTACCACGTATATGTATGAAGACTCTAATTTTGATAATTTTTTTTTGTTTACCATTGAACGTTGAAATTTTTATGAAATGAACAAATCCACGAGGATTTATGTAGACTATACCGAAAGAAACTAAAAAAATAGTGACCAGAAAAATATAATGTGATAAAACAAAAAGAAGAAGAAGAAGAAGAAACCAAATCAAAATGTTAAAAAAAAAACAGACGAATAACAAAAGTTGAAAATAAATCTCATTTTTAAATTGAATTCGTTTTGTATAATAAACTGGACAACAACATGTACACAAGTATACAAGGAAAAAAAAAATATTTTATCACAAAAATTATAGTACCTTATATACCTATAAAATACAAGTATTCTAGTAGTATTGTGGATCTAGATAGTAACCATTTCAGTACAGTATACTATTTGTAATTTACGAGTTACTCTCCTAGTAGTACACATAATAAAAATGAAAAAAAAAATTCTAATTAAATGTCACTGAGTCTGAAGAGCTAAAAAAATAATGTACCTTCACGTTATGTATGTGTGTATAATCAGTGTACATTCGCATATTAATACAAAGCCAAGAGACAAGTACACATGCATATGTATTGAATGTACATTTATGTACACCTACAACACGTAACGACAAGTAGTAGACATTTCTATTACTTCTGTTAAAAAGGACTCTGGTATTATTATTTTTTTTCTTTTTTTTTTATTGTTGATTTTTTTTATTTTTAAAATTTTTTATTTTCAATTTTTCTTTTTTTTTAGTTTTTTTTTGCCGTCTATTTATTTTCTGGATAAAATTGATTGCCACTACCGGGACTTTGGTTCGGACTACCGGACTATCTGACAATACTATGCACACATCCAACCTAACCTATCTATATAGTTATCATCTAAAATCAAAATATACATTTACCATAAATTACATAAATACACACGTACATATTCGTAGGTATAGATTTTCAGTGTACAAACGACAGAATATTATATACATATACGTACTTACTTGGACTTGTATACTGCCACTGACTGAATAACTGCTTAACTTGATTTAATTTTTGCAGATTTTTCAAATTTTTTTTTCTATTTTATTTTTTTTTTTTTGGAATCATGGTTTTCTCATTTCAAATATGCGCTGCGCTGTCTTTCGCGATAAAAAATAAAAAAAAACTTTTTTTTTATTGTATTTTCTATGGTGGTCAAAGTAGAAGTTAAAAAAACAAAAATTGAAAACAAATCTGAAATAATGATAGAAAGCCACAAATTTGAAATATGAAATTGAATGATGTTCACGTTCATGTTAAAATTATCAAACGATATTGTGGATATATACATTATGTAAGTGATTATAATGTCCTGAAAAACCGAACGTAGACAGATATGAGTACATATACGAAGGTATAGGACGGTGTACGTATTTCGTAAAAATAAATCTGAATTTTCATAAGAATATTGAAGTTTATGTTTTGTTTATTAAATTGAATTCTAAATTGATAGCAATTTGTTGGACATAAAAATAAATTAGAAAGAATTGTATAGAAAATATCCTGAATTTATAATGTGGATAAAATTTGTATTGAATAAAAATTGAAAATAAAGATTATTTGTTTAATGCAGTGGCGGAATTTACCGATTAAGCGCACCTCTATCCATCTCTTGAAGTTTCAAAAAGAAAATTCAAAAATGAGTACAGTAAAGATGATGTGTGAAATAATAATCGTACTATTGTAGCGTATATTGATGTCACTGATGTCATTAGACCCGAAGAAATTGGGCCTGAAAGTCAAGTGGAACTCCTTTGTTACCTCAGAGCGATGAAGAAGTTTGAATAGACGGGGGCTTCGAGTACAATGAACAGCGTTATTTTTGAGTGCTCTGGTTTCATACCTTCCCCTAACAAACAAAAACAACAACAGCATAGCCTATATTCTTCTATAGGTACTGCAATAGTCAATAATATCTATTGCTTCAGAGTATGTATAGAGTACAGAAAAAAGTGCGACATGTTGTAAGTTAATTTTCTGTGTTTTTTCATGTACAATATTCGCATTACTCTCAGAGAGAAAATCAATTTTTTCTGAAGATAGAAAATAGGAATACACATGGTGTGGGATAGGGAATATTATAGAAACCGTACTAGAATAATGACCTCCATTGCTAAAGAGCATGGGAAGGAGGAATGGGAGGAGCAGAGAAGGGAGTATTAAAAGTTGTTAGTTGATTTTCCGTATTTTGCCGTGTACATTACACTCAGAGAGAAAATCAACTACCTCTCAAGAATTAAGGTATACCAGTACACATTATATGTGAAATACTCCTGGTCTATAATAAATCACAGATTTTAAGCAGCAGCATTTTCGATTTTAATAGAATTGAAAATAAAATAACGATACGATAGTTATATTTAAAAAAGTTTGTCGAACTTTTTGTTCGATCATATTCGATACTTTTGTTTTTCAACTGTAAAGTCAAAAAAATTCAAACTTTAACTTCAAATTATCAATCGCTTTTCGATAGTACAATATTTATCAAAAAGGACTGAATTATGTGAGAAAATTTGAATTTTATTTGAGTCTTTAATTGTAAATGTAAATTATTATTTTATCACTGAAAAATGAGAATATTATGTAAAATGTGTTTTATAGATAAAAGCCATAAATAATTAAAAATATAAAATTTATATTCTAAATTGGTATGAATGTATGCAGTATCTAATAATTTTACGTTTTATTTTTCTTTTTTTCTGTTTTTATAATTTCATTTAATTTATTTTCATTTGTATTTTTCAAAAAAAAAAAAAAATTTCATTTTGTTTATCTGCTATTTTTTCCTTTAAATTATTAAAAAAATGTTTTCTCTATTTTTTTTTTATTTTTTAAAAATATTTTTTTTTCTCCTATTTAATTATATTTATACTCGCAAATGTATACTCACGTAGCTATCATTATAGTATATGTACGCTAAAAATCGTATCCTACACATCCTATATGTACGAAATAGAAAATTTCCCTAAAACATTTACATAATATAAAATGAAATGAAACAATTACACATACATACACACAAAAAAACAAACAAAAAATAAACAAGAAGATAACTAAATGTAAAATAAAAAGAATAAATAAATAAATAAATGTATAAAAAATATGAATAAAAAAAAACACAGCACATTAGCTAAACAAATCAAAACGAATTATGTTAAGTCGAAGGTATACGCATAATCGTAATAAAATTCTCTGCTCTATCCTGTTATATATTATCGCATGTATTGTATACGAGTATAATGTTGATGTAGGTACCTACCAACCTCCTATACATTCAGTACATAAATATGCTCCAATAATATAATTTTTTTTCATGTTATTCATTATAAATACAAGCATAAAGCGACCAGCTAGAATATACAACAGGCAGAAAGCATAAGCAATTGAAAAAAAAAACAAAAAAAACAGAGTAATTAAAAATAAAAATAAAAAACTAAAAAAAAAATGTTTCTTTTTTTTTTTTTAATTGAGATTTCTTTACTTTATTTGTCCACATTTTGTGTACTATTTGTTGTTGTTGCATTTTATATTTCATTTACAAGTATATATATCCTTCCACTGTTTTTTTTTTTCATCCTGTTTTCGCTATTCGTTTATACTTGTTTTTCATTTCTAATTATTTGTTTTTTATTTTTCAACTTTTCTTCATTCTTTTTTTAAAATGAAATTTTCATATTCATCTATATACATATATATATATTTTTTTCATATTATTTTCTTTCTCTTCTTCTTTTTCTTTCATCATCATCTTCTTCTTTTTATATGCTGCTAGGAAAAAATAATGAAAAGGTGGAGCCAATCTGTATATCTCTATTCTCTATATGTATATTCTTCAATATGCACTCCATATATACTGCTGGCTGACTGATGATGATACTCTGTATTCTGTGATGTTTACTGGAGATTTTATATACTATACGCTCATATTTATTTACTAGAAAAAAACTTAAAAAATTAAAAAAAAAAAACAAATAGAAACAGAAGAAAAATCATGTGTTTCTTTTTGTTTTTGTTATTTCCCATTTTATATTTTCATTTTGCTATGTACTTACATATTTTATATGTATACCTACTAACAGAGAGGAGCGCCGCACCGCAATACATACTTTATTATAAATTGTACATTATATAGTTTTTTTTTTTTTTGTTGGTTATATTTTTGTGAATTAGTGTGTAAAAACATATATTTTCTGCTCCCAAGTCTCAACTACATCCTAATTTGTAGTGTCTGTGTATGTGTGTATGTGTAGTGTGGACGAATATTTTTTAACTATTCATTCACATATAAAATGGCACAGAGTAACTATGTGATATAGATATAGTAAGCAGTAACATCATAAGTATCCGCAACACAGTATCTAACCGTGTAAATATATCCACTTTGTATACATAAAATGGAATTTCAAAAATCTGTGTATATAATTTTAGAGATGAAATACATTCCTTGATAGCTGGCTGGCTGGCTGGATAACTGTTATTCGTGTATTCATTCCCAAACACAAACATCCATCATATACTCATGTAAACGTCCAAATATTCTGTATACGTACTACAGAAATATACATAATTTCTAAAAAAAAAAAAAATAGATAAAACGAATAAATTTTGGAGGATACCACGTGAAAATATGTACATAATACTCCAAAGTATATAAATTACTGGTGCACCCCATGATCAAGCTTTAAAAAAAAACGAAAACAAAAACAAACATTCACCAAAATATGAGCGAAAAATCCGTAGCAAAATAAACAACGGGATATTTTTTTTTGTCGAATCATATCTCTGAATGGAAATCGTAATGAAAAAGTTTACGCGAAAAATTTTAACTGTTGTAAGTTTGAAAAAATGAGAGCACGAAAAAAGCTTTCTCAAAAGTGCAAAAAAGAAAAAAAATTTAAAACTCCCAAAAACTGCAAGACTTTTTTTTCCCGTTTCCAGGAGTTTTAACCAAATGCCAAAGTTATCTGTAATGGGCTTTGAGATTTTTCCGTGATGAGCGAACGAAAATGTGTTTTTTTGTGCCAGCAGATTTTTTGGTAGTATTTTTCGTGTTTTCCACGTTTTATTTTATTCTTGATTTTTTTTTATTTTTTTGTGACACAAAATCATGATAAATGCGCATGTAAATATTATGATGATGACAGAGAAAAAATAAAATAAAATTATAGACAAATAAAAACAAAGCAAAAACAACGTGAATACTTACAAACATTTCTGAAATTCCTCTACATTGTATAGTGTAGGTTCAGTGTGTAGGTTCTTTGATTCAACCACGTGTTGTGGAATAAAAACAAAAACCGATAAAGTAAGAAAAATGAAAACAAGTTGAGAATTGTGACAGAATGATGATGAATACTAAAACTGGTAAATAGGACAATAAATGTACTAGCACCTACCTAATTGGATATGATTCGTAACTGACGTGTATAGAAACAGCAGTTTACGGTATAAACATATATTTATTATCATTTTTGCTGATTTTATGGTCCTTTAAAGTTAATTTCCAATATGAAATGATGACGATATCTTTTATTTTTCAGTAGATGTATCATATGTCATCTTGGATAATCCAGTATCTGCATCATTTTTGGAGAGATATTTTCTTCTAAACAACACTCCATTCATTCTTCGAATTATCTATAATTAATTTCAAAATTAATTCCATTAAAATAATTAAGAAATTAAAAAAATTTGTTTTCAATTTAAAATTTATATTTTTTATCCTATAAATATGCAAAAATATTGAATAAAATTTTTAATAATTTTTATTTTTTCTTCTAATTGGAGGTAAATTAAAATTTTAATAATAATAATAATTAATAACTGCCACAACCGCATATTGATGTCAGTTTGATGACAGTGACTAACAAAATCGAATGGAACAGAAATCAATTTTCTTTTTAATTTTTTTAGAATATATAAAGTTTCCATTTCGATGTTCTCATATACACTCAAGAATGTTTGAATGTATGGACCGGACCGCATAACATAAAATATGTAAGTATACATTTGCAGCTATATCAATAAAATTATATTTATACATTGTTCACTGTTATTATTTTCTTGTTTTAAAGTCATTAATTTATTTATTTTTTTCTATTTTTATATATATGTAAGCATGTATTTCTCTTTTCATAAACATGTTTTATTTCATATATTTATGAATATACATATGTGTGGATCTGTATGTATGTGTGCACACAGAGAAAATATCAGCTAAAACAATAAATTTTTATTTTTATGTTTGAAATCAAATAATTAATCGGGCACGCAATGTTTATAAGTACTTATTATAATTATTATTACATAAATGCATACATAAATTTATACGAGTATGTACCTAAACCTACATACATTATGTATAACGTTTGTATATATAAATGAATGAGTAATAATATATTGATATGTCTCTAATATCTAGACAATAAATATGTAAAAGTATGTATCTGAAATATATAACGCAAAATATATTTTTATTTTTTTCATTTTAATTTTTAATTATATTTTTTTTTGATTTTTATTTTTTTCAACTTTTGTTTTTCACTATACTATGGGTTCGAGTAGTATATTTATTTCTCAGACTTAAAACCTATAAAAATTGTAAAAAAAAAATACATATATGTATGTACATATACAAACACATTTATATGTATAGGATATTAAAAATGGACTTTTGTTTCTAATATTTAATATCAAATAATAATAAAATACTAATGAATCATAACGCAATTAAAAATGAAATTCATACATAAGACCTAGTATCCAGTTTACTAGAAATTATTTTATGAAATAATTTTGTCGTACAGGTATATAATGTACGAGAATACTATTATATCGATAAGTCTTCAATAAAACTTGAAAATATCTCAAAAATTTAATAAGAAATTTTGATTTCCAAGTAACATTACCAGTATTTTATACATTTGGATTTTTTTTTGTTTTGAATTTTCGGATTTTATTTTTTTACAGTGGGTTATAAAACTGATAGAAATTAAAAAGTTTTGATCATTAATATAATTAATAAGCAACCAAACAACATCTGTTACTCTGTGGCAATTCCTAGCAATTTTACTTTAATAAAATGAAATCAGTCTTTTCAAAATCATTCTACCGGCGATAAATAAAAGAATCGAAAGAACATCCAAACATTAGTTTAACCGAATAGTGAATTTCACGTTTCTGTTTCTGTTTGCTATATTCGAATATTATATTCTTCTTATTACTTCGCATACTCAAGAGTTATCATTGACCATATTTGTTTACTTATAAATTTAAAAATATAATATAATCGAATCATTCATCATTTATCAGTTCACGTATTTCATATACTACACAGGAATCTCGTTTCATTCAATGAATCATCAGTTGCTATTATAGTAGATAGAGGATAGAGTACTCGTACTTGATCAGACAACAACTATAAGAAATATACCTTATTCTAATTCATTCTCACTTACTTACAATTGCAACTGAGAATCGATCGCTCGCAATAAATGATCGTAGTAACAGGTTGCAGTAGTATTCCGTACCGTACTCCATCTACGCAGTAAACAGGATATGGTTTTGTTAGTTAGTTACTTGTGTTGTGCTGTGTGTAATTGTTATACTCTACTTATCTCGTTTAGTTTTTCTCCACATTATCATCTCTGTTACATTTTCATTGTATTCCTACTTTTCGAATTTTTATTTTTTTGATGCACAACTTTTCGCAAAGCAACGGAAGGTACAGTGAAAATGAATACTGTTTGAAAATTAGATACCAAGCTTTAGTAAAAAAATATATGAATGCTTACATTAATCTAACGATACACATACGACTTTGTGAGTGTTTGCTTTGCTTATTATGAAATGTATACATACATACACAACACACATTCACAATTATTAATTAATGAACATTTTATACAGTACATATAAATAACATATACGTACTCATACATTTATGCATGTGTATTTTATAATATAAATAATGAATATTTGAAATTATATGCATATAAAAATTACACACAATACATTTTTATAAATGTGATTTTTATTTTTATTTCATTTTTTTTTTTTTTTTTTTGAAAAATGCTCTTTCTTATTTCCATACATTATTATACACAACAATGTTTTATTTTATTTTTTTTTATGTATGCATTATATGTGATTATGATTATGATTATTATTATTATTATTATTGTATAACTGCAATGAGCGAAAATAATTCGTTTTCTATATGGTATAATGGTATAATATTTTATTATAATTCTTATGCCTATAATATATGCATCGACCTACCTACGTGCTCGTCGGGGTAAGTAACATAACACTCTTCGATTTCTGCAATAATAAAAACACACTGAATACGAGTATGCATTATGTATTATTTATATTATTTTTATTATTATCATTAATTGTATATAAATGAAATTATTCTATATACAATTTATATATATTTTATAAAGTCATACATACAAAACACAAAGGAAAAAATAAGTAAGAGAAAAAATTTTGTACATATACACATTCGTCTACTGGGGCATGTACTCGTATTTGTAAAATAATGTACATAAATGTGAATATATTTTAGTCCAAAATCTAGTATATATATATAATGTGTTTGGAGTCACATATGTATATAATACGACGAGCACACACACACACACATATGAATGACTACTAGTATTTTGTAAAATGAGAAGTTAAATTAATAATTTGTGGTGCGTGACGTTAAACAAAAGACGAGAATTCTTCGATTAGCGATAGACCAGAAAAGGGAAAATTAAATAAACAGAAAGCACAGAAAAAAAAATAATATGTATACAAATATATTTTATTTCCTTGTTTTATATTTTTTATGAGTGTTTTTTTTTTTATTTGTTTTGTTTTTGTGCTTGATTTTGTTTTATTATTAATTTAATGATTTCAATTTTGTTTTGTTGTTTTTTTTTCCGTTTTTATTTATTATTTTTTTTTTAAATTGCTGTTTATATACTGTCGATATAATTTCAATTTTTTTAAATGTTCAGTAGAAATACGAATATAATTTTTTTGTATCCTCTTTTTTTTTCATTTTACAATACATATTATATTCCTTTTTCTTTAAAATATATGTACAAAAAGTTGTTGTTTAATTTAATTGTTTTTTTAAATTATAATTATGTTTTGAATTCATGCGATTTAATTCATTTTTATTTCGAATTTTATATTTTTCATTATCATTATATTTATTTATAATGTAATATCCCTACATAATGTTTTCATGTTCATACTTATATGAGACTAAGACCTTCTCTTTTTTTTTCATTCCGATTATAAGTAAGTAAAACGAATGTACCACACATTTAATTCTCGTAATAATTAATCGAATTTTAGAATTTATTCGTACATATAAGCATACAAATTTTTATTGACATGATTGTATATTATGTACTCGTATAAAGTGTAAAATAACAAAGTACATAATATAAAATCGAATAATATCGAGAAAAAAAAATCAAACTGGGAATGAAAGAAAAAATAAACAACAAGAGCAATAAAGAAACAAAAATAATTATAAAATAAAAATTAATGAGGGTTTTCGATTGCATTATATGAGTCCGGTAGTCGCATATAATAAGGAGATTCATTTCATGTTTCAGTTTGCCGTAAATTTCGTAATCTTCGTTCATCGTATTTTTGCAGTTTTCGTATGTAGTAATGCATTTGTCATATTATTTACAAACTACGAAAGTTTCGAATAACTATGACGGTAAGTAAAATGCTTCATAGTTTCTAACTTTTGTATTTCGTAGCTATTTGAAAGTTGGTCAGTTGATAAAGTAAAGTACGCAGATAGTTTGAAATGGTCGTTCATGACAACAGAACAACGAAATTTCAAATTTGAAAAATTATAAAATGAACTGTAAAATGACATGAATCCCCCTGATACAGTCACACAATTTACGTACATAGCATGCCATTTTCATATAATGCGTGTTTTATAAATTAAAACAATTTTCGTAAAATGTATACAACACACAACACGCATTATCATTGTATAGATAGTATTATATAGGAAGTATTTGTACCTAATATTTACGAGAAATGCTATACGATTCAATTAAGAAGGGTTCTTTCATTCTTCTACAACGAGAGTATATCAAGCAGCCGATATCCGAATATAATTATCGGTCTGTGCACAATTTTATCAATAAGTAATTAATGAAAATTTATTTTTTAGGTAATACTACACTACCAAGATACATACATATACTCGTGTAGTATATGCGGTGTATTATGGTGAGCTTTATAGTCCACATAACATGCACAAACCTAAATTTGGATTCAAATATAGAAGGAATGAAATCATTTATCCAGGAAAAAGTTTTTTTTTTTTTCAAATTTTATTATATTAACATTTTTTAATTTATCGTGCAAGCCCCAAAAAAAAAAAAATCATAATTATTTGATGCAATTGAATTTCTCCCTTCAATGATATCCTTTCATTGCCAACGACTCAGAATATATCTTTTTTTTTTTTGGTTTTGGAAATTTTATTTCGAATAAAACAGGAAATGAATGTAATCACAATAAATCATTAACGAACGATTTGTATAATGCACGAATGTACTTATATCCTTGTACCTACTCTACTACTTATTAAGAAAATTGAGGAAAATAATCAAAAATTCTTGATTTTTTACAAAAACATTTTTCAATTATTTTGTCATGCATAATTTGATTTTTTAACTACGAAGTACGTTGTTATACGGTTCAACAAGTAATATATTCAATTTCGAAAAATTTTCAGCTCTTCATCTTGACTGATTCACTCAAGTACTCATATCATAAATTGTATGCGGATTCAGGGTGAGATCCAGTCTGCTCACACAATCACAATTTAAATGTGTAATAAGTATTTACTAAAAATCTGCAACATATAAACATTTTAAATTCGACTAAATGATCCTGATTTTATTCTTTACATCTTAGGATATGTACCTGCTTAAGATACATTTACAATCCAGTCCGGATTACATTTCACATTAAATTTTTTACACATTCTTCAATAATTTCTATAGCGTTATCCTTTTTCCGCTCTATCGAGATTAAATCAGAGTGAGATTAAGATTAGGATTAGGTTCTTTTTCTAATCAGTGTACACCGATATGAAATTTCCCGATTTTCATTATAAATTCAAATTAAAGTTTAAAGAAATAATAAAATAAAAGAAATAATAAGAACGCACCAGAGTGGAAAGCGATCAATTGGCAGACATGGAAAATATGGGTAGATGCAATTAACAACGATGCAAAGACACTCCTGCATGTAAAAAATTGGAGAAAAAAGCAACAAAATGGAACAGAATGGAGGCAACTTGTGATGGAGGCCAGAGCTCGATTTGGGCTGCAGCGACATTGATGATGACCAATTTTCCTACGTACTAATAATATATTCGATAATTTACGCTGAATTATGAATACCAATCTCTCGACCGTAAAATAGGGTAAATTGTAAATGTTGCTGCTTCACTCAATTTCCAAAATTTGTATTTTCTTGATTTTAACAATCTAAAGAATTCAAAAATAAATTCATATCAAATTTATTTATTTTTATTACAAATTCTCTTCTTTTATTTTCAATTTATTTTCATTTTATACATTAATTTACCATTATTTTCTTCTTTCTCTTATTTATAAGTTCATAAAACTGTTCATAATTTTTTTCATCTAATTATTATTATCATCATTTCTATAAATATACTCGTTTAATATAATTTATTATGATTAAAATTTCAATCATAAATAAAAATTTTAAGAAAATTATTTTCACTTCTTATACATACCTACATACATACTCGTACATACGCTCTATACATTCATAATAATAATTAATTGAAATAATTAAAAGTTGTTTTAAAAGTTGTTCCTCGCTATTCAAAAAAACAAAAAAAGTACATATTCATAAATACATACATAAATATCTATACTTATGTACCTACATAAATACATACTCTCTCATATACCTTTTATAAATATCTTTCCATTTATATTTCTTAACATTTTTATTTTATTTTTATTTAATTTTTAATCTGCTTAAAAGTGGTGTACCTACATTGCTGGTTGTTCAAAAAAATAATATCTGAAAAGGAATAAATAAAAAAAAACCGATAATTTTTAAATCAAATAAAATACATTATCATCACAATTTTTTTTTATTTTTTTGATTTTTTGTATTTTATTTTTATTATTGTTGTTGTTTGTTTTTTATAAAAAACAATCTCATTTTAATTTAAATTTCATGTAATTATCTGTTTAGTAGCTGTTTAATCTTTTGAATTTCTCTTCGCCACACGAAGATAATCAAAAATGTAAGGTAAGTAAAGAAGGTGAACAAATTTATTGCAAGTAGGTAAAATACTTACTATTATACCAACAACATATAAATGAAAATATTTGCATGTGTGTATGTACTGGATATATGTAGATATGTGCCAATATAAATATAGTATGTATAATATACATACACAAGTATATAATATCTACATTATAATGATGATAATTATTGGCATATAAATATTAAAAAAAAATTATAATGATAATAATGAATTGAATAAAAACTTAAAAAAGACTAAATACATAAATAAGTAAAAAAAAATGATATTAAAAATAAAACAAAAAACAACTTAAAAACCTAAAGAATTAGCTGAACCTACATACATATATAGAAAAAAAAAGTACCTACCGAAGAAAGCTACTATATGATGCTGATGCTGTGTAGAAGTAGAACTCAGTATCTACATCAAAAATTTGAAGAAGTAAACTAAGAAGAAGATGAAAACGAAGAAGAATAAAAATATACAATATTATACAACGAAAATAAAACATTATTAAATGAGATCAAATCTCCTACACACACGCACACACTCTATATATGTACTAGCGCATGAATATTTATCTATATATGTATATGTAATTCTTAATTCATAATTTTCTACAAAAACAACAAAAACAAAAATGAAATATTTAAAAGATATACATATAATAATAAATTCACTTATAATGCAAACAATAAAATAATAAAAAAAAAAAACAGACAAAAAAAAAGTAAATCTTGGACCAAAACAAAAAAAAAAAAAAAAATTCAAAATAAAAGGAACTTATGGACCGGTTTTCTTGTAAGCTTAGTTTGAAAATTATTATTAAAAAATAAAAAGAGAGTAAATATATGTATCTCTATGTCTATATTCTAAAGTTATAAATAATTATAGTATATTTAACATATATTATGTACACACATACATGTCATGTTTGTATCGATATAAATATGTACCAACTACCAAACATAAGTATCTGGCCTCCTCATATATACTCATTCATAGGCATGGACATACACACATCCATATTTACATACAGGTCGTATATACCTACTATTTGAGTATTTATCAATACATCATCTAAACACACACATCACATTCGACTTACTATAAGCACATATTTTTATACATTTATTTTTTTTTTGATTTTTATTTTTTTCTTAAATATTTTTTAGTTAAATTAAAATTAGCAGTAATCAACCTAATATTAAAATGGTAATGATAATTACTAATGGCTGCTGTCTTATAATTTGTCTGATGAAGTATTAAAAATATTTTATAATGTATACGAGTATGTATGTATATGTATGTCATACATGTACCATATAGAATGTAGGTTGAGTTCATCATTACAATCAAATAAACTATCAGATGGAATATAGATTATGTAGAATTTAATATTAATCAAGAGCGTAGTGTTAAACAAAAAAACAACAGTAATGTCAACACAAATAATATCAATTGTCAAAACAAAAAATTTTTTAGGTTATATAATCGCTGAAATTTAAAAATTTATTTATAAATTTCGGTTTTATTCATGGTTCGATCATCATTATTAGATTCGGCGTTACAGTCTCTTACATGCCTCGGCCTCCTCCAGAGTTCGACACCAAATCGTCTCGCATATCCTTGCTTTTTCACCCTTATTTCTGATGTCCAAAACTGCGATGTTTTCTTTAATAGCGTCGAGATAAAGCTTCCTAGGTCTGCCTGTTTTTTCCTCTACCGTTACCTGGTCAGGTGATCTCGATGTCGCTAGTTCGATTCGATTCTCGTTCAAGGCAAAAGTAAGAAGAAGAATTTTCAAATTTTCATTGCCTATTTCTCACTTTCAGTACTCCTCAATTTTAATTACTCAGCTTTGAATTAGTGCCACAGTATTACAGAGAAAAAGAGCTTGGAAATACTGATTAGTCTTCATCTACATGCTGACGATAAGTAAGTAGAGCTAGTAGCACTATTAGTACAAGGAGGAAGAATGCTTAGATTAATTCTATCGTATAATTACGATGAACTTAGCCGTACAGTAAATACAAAAGTATGTACATTCATTTTTTTTTTAAAGAATGATGTATATATGTACATATACATAATAAAATCATTATTTTCATTATTTTTGTGTCCATTCAGTCCAGTGCCAGCCAATATATTTTCTTTATACAGTACGAGATACGAGTAAGTATACAATAATAATAATCTACAATAATTATTTATTATTGTACGTAACTTTTTGTACATTTACATATAGGTATGTACATACATATGAGCATATGTACAAATAAGCATATGAATATCTATCTGCCTACATAGATACATTTAATGTTTATATGTAACATATTCAGATATTCATACTTATATACTTATGAACGAGTAATGTTTATAGTTATTATTAATAATTATACAGATTTTAAATATTCAGTAATATCTATGTAGATATGTACATACATATCCTACATAATAGATATCTACGTACACAAAGAGTACAGACTATAAAATAGTTAGCGAAAACATTTGATTTTTCTCTTCTTTTTTTCTTTTTTTTTTGTAATTTTGAGCTCATTAATATAAATCGTGATTATGAATCGTGCCTAAGGCAATTTTTTTCTTCTTTCAATTGTTCATATTTAATAAATTTCTTAAGTAACGTACAAATATGTACATACATACATACACATATCTATAGTTAGATATAGATATAAACATAATTTGTGTGTATAAATACATTATTTTAAATTGTAACTATAACAAAACAAACGACAAAATTTTATTATTATCATATTAAATGTACAGTTGTTTGCATATGTAGGCTTTAAATGAAGCACATATACAAATACACAAATACACACTCGTTATTATTATTTGTAACTTTCAAATCTCCTTAGAAATAATATCAACCGAGATATCTGCGAGTATAATAAGTGCACGTATGTGCACGTATATAATTATAAAGTACATACAAAAATAATATTAAGTATGTATCTAAAAATATATGAGTATGTTTATAATTTTCTGAATATCAATATAATGTAACTAAGTATGTTTGTATTTAGATTTTATAATTTCATTTCTTTTATTACTTTTAATTTTTATTTTTTATTTTTAAAATTATTATACTCGTATATTTAAAATGTGACTTTGACTTTGTGTTAACACCATAATAAATGATGTATAATAAAAGTTAATACATTTTTGTATCTACATTTATGTATGGTGGTATATATTGAATATATTTATGTTTTTAATAATATTAAGTATCTATCAAATATGTATAATGTACATATAATGTTTTGTATATTTATGTATGAAAATATTTAATATATGAACGTTGTAAAGTTAATCATTTAAAAATGTCCAGATAAATATTAAATAAAAAGTCAACTATACACATATACATAATTTCTGCTTTCTGATACACATTTACTTATATGTATCTGTATGAATTCATGTATAATTATTATATTGAATACAAATGTATGTCCATTATATATATGTATAAGTGTATTTATGTAGAATAGAAAATTATAAAAGTGCTGTTAAAATGGTAAATTATACAGAATTAATTTGTAGATATATTTAAATGCTTTCATATAATAATCATTATATGGGTATAAAATAAATTTTAACGTATAGGTATGTACGTTTTAGCAAAGAAATACATACATATATTAATTGATCTACAAAGTACATTGTATACATACGTATTTGTGTATAACATTTATCTTGTATGTGTGGATATAATGCGAAAAAAAAAACGTTTATATGAGTATACTATTTTGAGTATCTAATATATTAATAATTGTACATACTCGCAGATTGGATACATACACTCGTATATTAAAATATCTTACTCGTATATACGAGTATATACTATATGTAGATACCCTACTGACTACTGAGTCAAAGACCTCTACTTCTTCAGAGTAATACCAAAGTAAATCTAGGTAAACCAAGTAATAAATCTCAGCTATTAAGCTAAATAGAATGGGAGATCCGAGAAAAAAGTAGTTCAAATATACATGTTTATCAAATATTGTCAGCAATTCTCACAGCAACAACAATTTTCTTAAAGTCTGAAAAGTACTTTACCTGTCAATTCCCAAATTACTATATTTATAATGCAAAAATGTGTACATGAAAAAATAAGATAAAAAGTACACATACTATCAAACTTCTCATTTTCTGTATCACCGACATCACAATAATGCAAAGCTCTCTCTGCTTACATTTTTTTTTACATTAGTTTTTAATAGCCTCCGTGATATGCACTAGTGGTAGTTGAAAATATTTTTATTTGATTCACATACGAAGTCTATTTCGCTTCAACTTTTTTATTCGTTGTTCTTCTAACATATGTATGATAATAGCCTCCGTGATAATTTGACGATAAATACACGTACTTGTAATGTACACGAGCTTGATGTTGTTGTTGTTGTTTGAGTTGTTTTTAAGAGTGAATTTTTAATTGTGTTGTTTTTTACGTACTCAATTTTATAAAAAGGGGCGACTTCTTAATTATTTCTTTCTTGTTTCAACTACTTCTTTAGTCTTGATTTGATTTTCTGTCTATTTTTTCGTAGCTGTCAGTGTATTTGTGTAAAAAATTTCGAGGTCATTGAAAATTAAAAAATATTTTATATTGAGATTTTCCACTTGTTAGGTATATATATACACTTTGGTAATACTCATAATGTGTAGAGAAGTAAGTATTAAATGTTGTTAGTTTATTTTCCGTGCTTTTTATACACAATATTCTCATTCTACTCAGAGGGAAAAAAGAAACCTTTTCTCAACCATGAAAATATGAGTACACATGATGTGAAATATGCTACAGGTATACTGTAATAAGTCAGTCATCTCTACTACGAAGGGGTTTGTATTATAGAGTAGAAGAGTAAGAGTATTAAATGTTTTTTGTTGATTTTTCGTGTTTTGCCATGTACAATATTCGCATTCTACTCAGAAAACAAATCAAATTTTCTTGAGACTGGAAATACGAGTATACATGATGTGTGGAATACTATTCAGCCTATACTACTGAGAAAATGAAGTTCTCCATTTGGTATACAAAAAAAATGTCTGTTCCTAAATACGAATGTGAATGTTAAATTATCATTAAGATTCTCTAAATTTTTCTTCTTCATAATTTAAATCAAATTGTACACATTTCTATATCTTCATAAGATATATGAATACAAATGTTAATATCATATTTTAATTAAGAAATTTACATTTTAATACCGATTTACGCATACATACCAGTAGATTACAAAAATACTCATATACTTTTTTAGGTGAGTAATGTATGCTACGGAATGTATCTATAAAATATTGTAAATATTTTACTTAACATTAGAGATGAATTGCAACACATAGCAAGAAAAATAAAGTTAAAAGATAAGAAATGATACTGTGTAAACTTCATAAGTGATCGCAGAAATACATAGTAAAGAGTATTACTATTGCACTGCTGTACAATACTAGTGTAAAATAGTGCGATAGTGGTAGTAGTGTATAAAAATAATTTAAAGAATAAAAATTAAAAGTATATATACCTATAATATCAAATCTGAATAAGTGAACTTTATATTATTTAAATATGAATTATGATTATTATATTGTATAGGCTTTCTCAATCCAATTATAAGCAACAATTTTTCTCTTCTTCTTTTTTTTCAATTTTAATTTTTAGATTGCATTTAAATTTTACCACACTTGTATATTGCAATAGTTTGTAATGGTGTATAATACACGAAATGCATAACAAATAGACAACACAGAAGAGCATATACTACTCCAAATTGTATGGGTAAAAAATGTACACAGTGCAGATATGAATGCGTGTGTTTCTATGCAAAAAGATTGTGTAAAAAATAAATAAATAAATTAAATAAAATTATGAAAATAAAAATTAAGAAGGTAGTTAATGAATAAAATTTAGTTCATGATTAATAAATAATTTATTATATCTTACAGTAATTTCATAAATGAAAATATATGTATATTTAGGCATACACATGTACACATAATGCATATGTTTGACTATATATGTATTTGTTTTCTTAATTAAATTATAAAATGCATTAATATTATGAAATTTAAATTATTGCAAAATGAATTTGTAAATAACTTATTTTAATTTTTTATTTTAGTTTCCAATTGTTGTTGGTTCATTTGAAAAGAAAAAATAAATAATAATTTCAATTATAATTTTTGAATTAATGATGATACAATTTTATGATAAATTATTATTGCTATAAGAGAAAAAAAAATTAGATACGACTATTTTGTAATGTATTTCTTTTGAATTGAAATTAATTAAAAAATTGAATTGGAACTGATGTATTATGCTGTTCATGTTGAGTGGGAAATGTAGGTATATTGCAATGCAATGCACAAAATAAACCTGCGAGAAGATTAATTTTTATTGCAAAAATATTTTGGTGAAAAAAAAAAATATGAAAAATTAAGAGGAATTGAGTGTTTCAAAATTATTTTACTATTCGAATTTATATGAAAATCTTGTTAATCTATCATAATAATGATCATTATCACACACACACACACACACAAACACACAAAATAGCATATCATTTTATAAATTTTTTTCTATGTAATTAGAATTATAGCCAAATACTAGACGCATAAATGTACATATACATATCTACATATTTCTTCACATTTAGAATCCTTTATTCGAAATACGAAAATATGTACATACATAGAACTGTATAACATAATACGACAAAACTAAATAATTATAGTCCTCACATCTGTTACATCTATTTTTGAAATTAATTTTAATGATTAAAGAAAAGTACTACACACACACATTAAAATACATTACCTACATACATACATATACATAATATGTGAGTGATATCTGTGCATAATTGTGGTGTAATATTTCGTCATCTAAATGTATGTACCAGGATATAGTCTATACTACATTTAGAGTTAAATTACTCTTTTACTTATTATTTTTATTTGTCAATTTCTTTTTGTAAATTTTCATAATAATTGTCTACGTACAATGTACATTTATAAATAGTCATGTAGATATAAAAGGGTATAAAAAGGGTATATAAAGGTAATAATGTTATTTAATTCCCCTCTTGACTTTTTTTTAATAAATACTCATTATATTATTATTTTATATTTTATATTTTTATATACATACTACGATACATTATGTACATATTTAGGGGTAGGTATATAATAATGTATAAAATATAGTAAATGTAAATGCATAATTATATGTACTTAATTCATTTTTGAACCACATTACATTGCAATTTCCTTTTTATAATTGAAAAAATAAATGAAATTTTTAAAAAATAAAAAATAATTTAGAGAAAGAGAATAAAACAGAAAATGAAAAAAAAAATGGAAAAAAGGTATAGGTATACAAAAACATGCATGAAACATTTTCATTTAAATTGTATTCAAGTGGAAAAGAATTTTTATTTTATATTCTTATATTTTGAAATTTTTCGAACAAAAAAAAAAAAAATCCCTTATTCCCACTCGTACTTGTAAGTCCTTATGAAATTTTATTTCTTGTGGTAAATTTTTTTAAATTTTTATGAATAAAATAATTTGGTGTCATGTAAAGGAATCTATATATATGTGCAATTACATAAAGTCTAAATTGCACATTTAAATTCGAACTCTATATTAATGCTCATGAAACATGGGCATGGGCATATATGTATAAGTTAAATAAAATTTACAAGAAATCTAAATGTGTATCTATCTAGGTTTCATTTGAAAACTCAACGAATACTGCATTATCTACAATATTCCTTGTACGTATATACATTTACGTATAAGATAAGTGTTGATGAAAATATACTTAGGACGAAGGATATATTTACATTTGCATGTGTATACATACATACGTAAATATATTATTATTTAATAATTATAATAAGTATTTTGACATGAATGCATCAAAAACATAAATTTTCATTTTGAGAAATATTTTGAAATTAATATGACCATCTGGAATTATTGATCAACAACAGAATTATTTTATGTTCTTACACACACTCACATTTACGCATAAAATGTATTACATTAATATATAGATATGATGTGTGTGTATGATGATGATCCATCCATATACATACTATACTACTTGATGTACATAAATGTAGATATGTATTTGAACATGTAACTGTTTTACATTTTATTCTGAACTCAAACCATGCCTGGGACAACACCCAATGCCCAACTATTCATATATACCGACCGAACCGACTTTTACAAGTATAGTACCGGAGTAACTTATCAAATGCATTACGAATATTACAGTACTGTAATGTTTGTGCATACACATTATATATCCTGCATTCTGTCTTTCCATAAATACCAATAATTATGTACGTACTTACACCATACTTTACATATATATACATACATGCATGAGGGCTTATTCATCGTTTGTATGAATGAATGACCGAGTGATATCGTGCTATAATATCTCTGTTCCTATATTATCATTTTTGTGGAATCATTTCAGAACATTTCTCTAGGTATGGATAGAATGGTTATTCCTTCATAATCGTCCTGATACTGTATATACTTATGTCCGTATTGTAATATTATAAATACGAGGACGAATTTAATGCTTAAAAATATTATTATAATGTTGCTACACTGTTTTTGAAAAAGAAGAACATAGAGAAAAAGACAAAGGATATGAGGAAGAAGTTATTAAAGAACAAGAAATTCAAATTATATGTGCATAACTAAACTAAAACTAAAATTTACATTATACATTATATATCCTTCTTGTCCTCTTTATGTATACGAGTACCTATATTACCAGTAATTGTAATATCCTCTATATACCTATATATAAAACCAGAAAAGGATTTGTTCATTTGTTCATGTTCATTTTTTAGACTTAACTTTACTTCTCTGGCTTTGTACTGTATTTAAATGTAAGAAGGATGAAACATAAATTAGAAATTCTCATTAATTCCGAAGCTTCAATGCCACCACTCATACCACAGAGAATTTTCTAAATTTATAATGTATGCAAGCAAACAGCATACTGACATGTATCCAGGCGTCTACATGCATATGCACACATAATGTACAAATAAATATACATATCGGTGTATATACATGTATTACATATACTATAGATCGTTTCTTTGTAAGGACACTATCTGACCATTTTACAATTTAAATTTAAATTTAAATTTGAATTTTCCTTTATAACACCCTCTCATTAGTTCTGACACCACATTCATTCCATTCAACTCCTCCGCAGGTCATTCCATCTTTCCACCTTCCTAATATTATTCTTAGTCCTGAATTCGGACCAAAAATTAAATTGCCGAAGAATATCTACACCTCATACGTAAAATTTTCTTATCATTTTACTATCCTTCATCATCATCACCAACAGCAACCGACCAGAAAAATTACCCATCCATGTTTTTATTCCGTAATTCCGTATATTCGTCTTCCTTTCATTATACCACATATAATGCATACAAGTATGTATTTATTAGTTTATAGGTACGTTCAAATGTTTAGTATAAAAGCACATTATACAACTTTATACGTAGTTTTATGCTTATCGTCTTCGTTTTCTTAAACGCTCCTGTTTCTTCTTCTTTGCTCATAACAAGTTTTGATAATGTTGTGTGTGATTTTATTTTGTACACACATTATCAAACTCATTCCATGTATTTTTGATGATAATTTCTTGTATATTTAATAATAATAATATTCGTCCTTCTGATGCCTACCCAAAAATATTTAAATATCTACATTACATATACTTTTGAATTTACTTTTATTATACATAAATCGATACTGAGGAACATGCACACGTACACCAAACACCAAACTAAATGCAATATCATCATCATCATCATCATCTTTCCAGCACATATCCTTCTTGAATCCAATTTTAATGCTCATCATCATTATGCAGCCACCATTCTGGCTATTTATACTCACCCCATTTGACACATTCCATTTTCATTTTCTTACTTTTGACTCCTTCTTTGAAATTCTGGTTGTATTTGCAATACATCCATTTTTAGTATTTCGTTTATATTGCACTGTATGTAGGATAGTACAGTGTATACGTGTGTAGTACTATTTCAATGTTATGCAAATTAGAGTTAATGCAGACGTCCGAATTGCAAATTAAATTGCATATTTAGTATAGATACACACCGATATTTCGAAGTAGATATATACAACTTACATACATGAATATTAAGATTTTATATGCTGAAGGAAGGCTCTTACAATTTATTCGTAAACAGGACCATTGGATGTTCAAAAGTAGCCTTAAGTACAGATAAAAAACGACATACGTAGTACATCTAAGTATACATTTATGAAAATACATATGTGCATATATGTATGTATCGTTTTATTAAATATGCATGCATGCATACATGCAACAGCAACATAAAACAATACCACCCCATATTAAACTCATTATCGAGCCCACTTTAGGTCAGTATAAAATGTCGGACCTATGGTATGGTAGAATTTTCATAATGTTCTGCAATATTCTCTGTATGATATCTCTACACACACATGTGTATTAATACTACTATTTCGTTTTACTTATTCTTATTATTATTATTGCTGTTGTTGTATTGCTTTTCATTTTTGAATTTGTACATCTACAAGTATGCGTCTATACAAAGTTATGCATGATAAACGAAAAAAAGAAAAACTAAAATTAAAATTCAAGCATAAAGTCGAAGGAAAGATGATGTAAAACACATTATTTTGGCGTATAAACTTTGCGTGCATGCATACGAGCAGAGCATACATTTTGTACTTTTACGTACGTACTACATAACCTACATACGAGTATTGCATTATATGTACAAATCATTGTAGATATCATTATATTTAACTACATGAAGATTTTCATTTATTTTTCATTCATACCTATGTATAATTACATCTTCCTGTGCATATTCATGTGTATCTACATATGGCCTGCTCTATATCATCGTTATACATAAATGTATGTATGAGTATTTTAAACCTTCATCATCATCATCATCATCATCATCATCATTGTCATCTTCAAGATTTTTGATTATCATTGTCCTCGTTTCTTCATTATATTAATACAGAACATTTTATTTTACGTGTACACACAATTGCTGTGTGTATCCGTATAAGCTTATACTCGCACATCATCATATGCTAATGAGTACTTCATATCATGGAAAAATAAAAATAAAAGAAAATATATACACGAAAAAATATAATTTTGAAGAAAGTAAAAAAAAAATGTACGACTTACAGATTGAAATTTAATTTTCTTCCTTGTTTTTTTTTCTTGTTATATTTACAAGTTGGCTGTATACATTTTTCTGTTAAAATTTATTTATTTTCTTTCATTTTCTTGTATGTGTTAATTACTCAACGAAATTATAAATTCTTTTTTTTTTATTTTGGATAAGTTATGAGACGACAACTTTGATACATACGAATATACATATGCAGAATTAGTAAAATATTGTGTGCTGCTCCCTTTTGATTCACGAATTTAGTAGATTTGGATTTGAACTTACTGAGCCAAATAATGTACAGTTATCCTCCTTGCAGTTTAATTATAATGCAAATTAGTATAGATACGCACGTACAATATGTACGTAATGTATATCGTATAAAACTTTGTTTTAATAAATAAGCTACAATATGTACATTTCTATATGTGTGCATCAATTACATAAATCTTAGGTACGTACATATGTGTCGACAGTGCCGGTTTTAGCATATTGGTCGCCCGGTGCACTTCCAAACTTTTCGCAATCTAAAAAGAATTTCAAATTGAAACTAGATTGTTGTGTATACAAGAAAAACCGATTAATATTTTGATACATCTGTGTCTATATCATTTTATTTTTATAGTTATTATATATAGGATTATATGTATATATGTATATATGTATTTTTTTTGTTATAAATTGTGAAATTATTTTTCTATAACTGGATGTTAGACATGCATTTTGTCCTTATTCGCGCCTCTGAGATTTAGTGTCCGGTTTTAGTGAACAATTTCATCCTATAAAAGAACCGCGTATTTGTGTCGATGAATAAAATGTTAAGTAGACACACATTTATGTATGTAATTTATGTATGTGTGTACCTAATGTATTTATATACTTACTATAAACGAAAATTGTAATTTTTTGTGTATAAAACGTTACATTTTCGAACCCTCATAAATTAAAAACTTTGTGCATTAAGTGGACGTGCAATTAAAAGAATTTAAGCCTTTAGCAATATGTATTATGTATTTATAATAAAATTAAAAAAAATAATAATAAAATAAAATAACGGACAAAAAAAAAATACGATCAAAACACAACGTAATCAAGAAAAAGTAAAGTACAAAAAAAAAAATTGAATTTAATTAGGTAGATACATTTACAATTTTAAATATGTTTTTTAATCGTATGTATGTATGTCTATGCATGTACAAAATATGGTCCTATATTATATGAATTCATATAATTTGATGCACACATGCACACATATGGTCGTTTTTTTCGTTCGTTTTCCTTGTGTATTAATGTGATATCTCTAGAGTTTTAGTTCATTTACAATTTTTATTTATTTTTGTTTCTCACATCCTTTTATATGTTTTTTTTTCCATTTTTTATTTTGTACTTAAAGTAGGATATTTTTCGTAGTGCGACGAGTATGTAAAAGAAATAGGTAATCAAAATTCACAATTCTAAAACAACAAAAAAATTAAAAAAAATTAAAAAAAAATCGCAATAAAATAATACACGCATATAATATGAATCGCTTAAGGAAAGGATATTCATTATACTATACATTGTGTATAGGGTGAGGAAATTATATGTACAAGTTAATTTGTCTACGGATATTTTGAATATGTTATATATGTATATATATATATACGAACATTTTTGTGCAGTACACATTATTTTTTATTTCAATTAATATTTGGTTGCAATTAAAATTTTGAATTCATTTATTACTTAGTAAATACCTTACAAGAAAAAGTTTTAATACAATGAATGAACATTTTTAATAAAAAAAAAAATTAATTACTCAGGTTCGAATATGAGCTATGTTGGTTTTTATGATGTGCAATTTATATTTTTAATTTCTTAAATTTTTTTTGTGTAATTCATACAATTATTTATGTTCTGTTACGTGTACAGTGTATGAATTTCTATAATATTGTAGACCGCATCAACATTTTAAATAATATCCGCGTGTGTATAAAAGTGAATTTGTAAGTTATAAGATGACCTACTCCTAGTATTCTAAGTAGGAAATATATACACTTATACACATCCTCATATGAGTATTTACATGTACATCAACAATATTCTTACATGTGCTACATATATATCTACTATATATCCTTTTAATTGTAGCACATGAATATTTATATCATTCTTTTTTATGTTTATTCCTTAAATTCTTCATTTCATTCTTACAATGATATACTCCTATTCATTCATTCATTGTAAGTATTCTTATGTTTAAGTGTATGTGTATATGTATTTGCAAGTGATTACATGCAAAATCTAATATTATTATATTTTCATTTTGATCTGTTTCAATTTTATGCAAAGTCCTTAAAAAAAATTTTTTTTTTCCACAAATTATTAATTTTATTCTAATTTATTCGTAACATCGAAAAATTTTCCTAATAATAATATTCAGGACACAACATCCGAAAAAGGACAATATAAGAGAACAATATAATGTACTCGTAAGTATATGTAGAAATACATAAAAAGTGTATTGCATATGAATTATATTTGTGCATTAATAGTGGTGAGTGTATCTATATATCGTGCACTTTTTTTGTAAAATGTTTGAATAAATGAAAGATTTAAGTTTTGCATTTTACTCCTTCATATAAAGAACGTTTATCATTGTATTTTTATGTGTGTTGTTGTGGATAATTTAAAAAGTTTTATAATTTTATAATTCAAATACACTTACAAAATTAATAATAATAATAATAATAATGGCACAGAGGATTTCATTCTGTTTATGTTGTTTTTTTTTCTGTTTTTGTTTTCATATTAAAAATGTAAAATTGTATCTAAAACGGTTGTATTGTGTATATACACACCATCAGTATAATGTCATTGGTGGAAAAACTAATATCGGATTACATAAATTAATTATTGTGTTCATGTTTGAAAAAGTCAAAAAATACAAAAACATTGAAAATGTAATGAAAGACATAAGACGAAAAAGAGAAATGAAAATAAATTACAAGGAAAATTTTCTGCATATACAATTTATATAGATTATAGTTCTGGTAAGTTATGATATGCTGTTGGATTCAAAATTAAATATTCAAATTGAAAAATAAAATTTTATAATTAAATCTGTGTAGGTCCATAGTTGAAGAAATGCTGTAAATAATTGTAGAATTATTTGTGTTTGTATTTAAACTACATTTTCTTAAATTAAATTCCTCACACTTTATCCACTTTATAAATTGATTTTTGAATAATCTTAAGATCTAATTTTTTTTTTTCATTAATTTTTTTTGAAATAATTTAATTAATTTCATTTTGTATCTATGGATAGTTAATATTAAAAATCGATCGGGTGATTTTCCCATCATTGCTTTTCTGTTCAAATGCACAACTGACTTTTCATTGTTTTTATACAGTTTTGAATGTTACTTGAAAGATACGAGTATTTGTAAATTTTAAAGAAAAATTCGTAATATGTTCATGAGTGGACGTCAAAATCAAACACTAAAACTTCGAAACCGCATTATTTATAAAATGCATTATTACTTACATATGATGTGTATATCCTTGGGCGATTAAAATATGTATGGTACGTGGTATACACTTGTTACAACGAATAACCTAATTTTAAGTTTTTCTTAGTTCATTACTAAATTTTTTTTTTTTGAATAATTTTCTTTTAAAGAAATTTTTTCATTATGATTATATGAAAAAGGAAACTTTCTTACCTTCATTTTAAATTTCAAATAATTTCAAAATGTTCGTTTAGAAACTTTAAAACTTAATTAGTGTTCAATCAACAAAATAAGTTTCCATTCTATCCCTCATCATTAAAAAAGGACGACTATACACGTATCCGTATGATTTAAATGGAGGTATTGAGAATTCAATGGTAAGAGGATATGGGATAATAAATTTCATATATGAATATATGCGTTCTTGTATCCTTTTCAGTGTACACAGATAGCTAGACGTATACTAAATACTTATATGCATAGATACATGATTATTGAAGAATATTCAAAACTAAACTAAAGAGTTCGGTCCGTCAAATTCAATAATAACAAATTTCATAAAGTCCAGGAACATTTAAACAAAAGCTAAAGCATGATTGTGAAGAACAACGTCATGAAACTATTCTGAGAAAGTTGTATAAGGTGGAGGCAGTTGGCAGAATATGTAAGTACTTTAGGGCACAATAATTAAGTAAAATAAGTAAATATTGGGTTTATAATGTGTTCACATGTACGCACACATACACAGATATATCCATTCACTTGTATACCTACAAACTATTCTGAGTGTCCGTATGAATCTTCGAATAAACTTCGACTTGCTATGCAGTGTTCCATAATGAAGAGGACCGAAGAAGAAATACATACATAAAATTATTAGAAAGTTTCTTATTGTGCTCTTGACGTCTTGTTTCTTTCCATGAAAGTAAAGTAAAATATTATTAAATTTATTAAAAATGTTCTAATAATAATAAAATTACAGTTCAACATTCGTTCATTGTATGCACTAGCACCAACACAAAATGAAATTCAAAACTTTTATAAAAGTGAATTTGAATCAATAATGGAAAACTTTAAATCGATTTCAGAAGATTCTAACTGACCAAGGATATTTATGGAAATTTGTGAAAATAATGAACTATCATAGAAAATGGACATAAAACAATTTTGCGTCCATGACAGATTCTCGTCAGTCACATCAATAGCAAATAATTTAGAGGCCATTTGTGGTATGGTGTATGAAGACCGATGCACTTCTCCACTAACCGGTACATTCTATTAACCGCATTCCAATTCTCGAATTATGCGATCAATGTCTTGTCGTTTTGTCTTGTTTCATACTTCACCGTAATGAGTTCGTAATTATTTATGCATGCAATTTGATTTAATTCTCTTGCATTTGAATTTTGTATTTGCATCCATTATCTTCGTTGCTAAATCGAATGCTATTTAATTCGAATCGAATATATTGCAGACGCTGCAAATGTTGTAACACTGCATTTATTTGCTTCATAGAGGAAATACAGTCATCATACATGACTACATACCTATGCACATTGTACACGTACTCGTAAACGATACGTACATATGTACATTGCCTAATAATGCATTTAGTATTCGGTTATTCGGTTATATAGTGTGTCAGTCAGTCAGTATCAGAGTACACAGATTCAGTTTTATTTTATTAAGATATAGAGTCGATATAAATACGTATTTGTGTATGTGTGTGTAGTGCTCGTTAATAGTTAATTTGTTGCTGCTGTTGTTTTTATTTCTGCATCTATCAAATTAAAATTATATCGAAGTTGAAAAGAGTTCAGACTCTGAACCACATTCCCCCGCACAATAAAAATACTTGAATCCAGATTCCAGACATCGCGTATGAGTTACTTACATTCTTACATACTCAAATGATGTATGTACGTGTTTCAGTTCAGTTCGACTAATTACCGTTCCACACTTTCCATAATGCATCATCCATCTAGTCAGCTACCTCATTGCAATGTATTTTCTGGTTATTAGATTTGAATTGTATCGCGAACCTTAATATCCTCATCCTCTTCGTTCACCTCCATCTCCTAGATAAAACCATATAAAACTGAAACCAACTGAAACATTCGTCTGCAAGAAAGAAAATGTAATGGTATGGTAAGTCATCAGGTATACTTGTATCTGTGCGATTAGTTTTGTAAGTACATCAGAAGTGTTGCTAAACAGTCAACCGAACTAGTAATTCAGGACTCTTAATCTGATGTATTGCATATACTCTACGAATAGTAGTACTCGTGTGTATTACTTGTATTCTTATTATTTCTATTTTTTTATTTAATTTTTGTTTTTTGAATATTTTCTTTTCATTTCTGTTTTTCTTTTGTTTTTCTTTTTTTTCTCGGTTGTAATATGGACGTATAACCAATAAAGTGTTTTATGCAGAAATTATACTCTGACATTATGCATGCACAACGAAGTGCACTAATTCACATTTGATGTTCATCGAAACTTAGTGGTCAATGGGTTATCCGTATTTCTTCTATGCACCTATTTGCTATATAACTAGTTATATACAACAGACTAGCTACCTATGGTGCAATGTAATAGGGTAATAGTTACCTCACCTTCCCAGTGCATAGTGCATAATTATTGCTGTTACTAAATTTATTAAACAAAAATTACACTCGAACACATTTCCTAGTTCTTTTTGATACACTAAATGCAATGTGTGTATGTACGTTTGTGGTCATACCTAATCTAATTGCAAGGTAAATTCATTCATTTGTTTATCATAATATGCAAAACATTATACCTAGGTGGAGTGCTTACATTCATATCTGAGCATTGTCTGCGATTTTTTTTATTTATCGACTTTTACTTGAAAATCTATTTAAAGTACTTCTCGTATGGGATGCATTAAGCGTTCAAGAAAGGGCGCTAAGTTCGCGTTGTTATTTACGGGTGTTCGCTGTCTGTCTTATATATGTATGCCTGATTACATTATTGTTGGGAAAATATACTACAAAACGATATCACGGGTGATAATTTGCAATAATTTTTTTCGCTACTGCAACATTACATATTTATATTGGTTGTTGGTATTTACAAGAACACATCAGATAAAATTTTCTCATCGTAGATAAGATTAGAAGGCCACCATCATTGTATATACTGCCGCAAATATTTATGTAACACCGCATTGAGTTTAGAACAATACACAGAAATTCAAAGAAGTTTTGTGAAATTGATGAGAAAAGAATAATGAATTGTTTCCTTTTAATTATTAGTTTTGGATAAAAATTTGGAAAACTTATTCTTCCAGAATATCTCGATCATAAATTTTTTCATAATTGGAATTTCAAAAATGGGCCTATAAACTTAGAAATCGAAATTTAGTTCAACTTCGATTGAATTGAAAATTTTAACAAAAAAAAAAATTATTATTAAAGGAGCTCATTATTAGTTTAAACTGGGCTGAAATTTACCGGCATAAAAATGTTGAGAGCATATTCACATCCATCTTCTATATGTTGATTTATATCCCAGTCCTCTATGGTTACATATATGTATGTAATCATGTAATATTTAAATTTTAATTCACTGAAAAAGTATGAGTGAAAAGCAATTTCCATGAAAGGACCAAATTCACTACATATACACGAGTCATAGGTAGGTGAAATTAAAAAAAAAAAAAATATCAAGTTAAAAAAATATTCATTCAAATTTTCTTATTTTTTTTCACATCTACCGCATAATCTAGCACGTATGTATGTATGTACAAACTCGCAACTTCGACTACATACATATATACGGAAAAGTTTGAAATGAAAGTGTAGGAGTAGTCATTTTCAAAATGAAAAAAAATCAAAAAATAAAAGTTAAACAATTCGATGTTGATCGCGATATGTTATTATGCACTAGAAAAAATTGAAGAATTCAAATGTGACGTGTAACATAATATGGAATGAAGTACGAGTAAAAGTACGTATGTATAAAACAACAACACACAAATACAGAATAATAATAACAACAACAACAACAGCATCACATAATGTATACCATTGTGTATAATTTTGGGGCGTTGAATAGACCAAATTAATCTACCAGGCGGTGCAAAAAAAATTTTTTTTCTACTATTATACACCACTATACACTACATAGTATTCGCATTATGTTATGTTACGTTGTTCTTGTTCTATAAAATGTGTGCTGCGATGGAAAAAATGTTTTTTCGTTGTTGCTTCTTTTTTTTTTATTATTTTATTTTCATTTTCCCAAAAAAGAAAACTTAAATTTTTCGCTCACTCATAAGTATACATATGTATGTATATTTTTTTTTTTTTAATTTTCTGTTAACTTATCAGCAAAACAAACAAAAATATTCTTAAATTCATGTGATACACAAAAGTTATAGACAGCCTGAAACATTTTTTTTTCTTTTTTTTTTTTTTGTAATTTTCTGGACACACATCATATGTACATATGTGGACGAGTATATGGATGCATGCACATATACGTATATACTGTGTACAGTATAGAGTAGAAGGAGTAGTACCTACTAGATTTTTTTTTTAAATTTTATGAACGACGATAAATATATGCATATACATACGTGCACATATGTACTACCAATCTATACGTAGTACAGTAGTACGTATGTACGTAAGTAGTAGATTTGCCATGTACCATCCATAGGAAAAAGGACGAGTATTTTTTTACCAGTAAACCATATCACCATCGTATGAGTATACGTAAAATTTCTGCGAATTTTTTTATATATACATATCTACAATCTGGAGGATGTTAAATTTTATACATTCGTTTTATACACTCAGGTTGCTTTTTTTTCATCTTTTATTTATTTTTTTGCTTTCGTTTCGTTTTAATTTTTTTTTTATTTTATTTTTAGTTTTATGTGTATATATTCCAAAATATTTTTTTGTTGGCCTTTAATTTTCAACTGCTCTTATTGTCGTTTTCCACAAAAAATAAAAAAATTTTTTTTCCACTTTTTCGTTTTTGTTGTTGTTGTTGTTTTTCAAATTCACGGTACTTGCGTTGTTTTATCGCATATACGAGTATACATATATGTATGTACATAATATCCCACCATATGTGATACATACATCCATACATAAATGTATACAATTCCCTAACAAATCTACCTACCTATCTAGGATCATATCGACAATGTACGTATATACTCGCATCGCGGTCACACTCGTACATACATTTACATTACATTAGATTTGCATTCCTTCCACTTATATATTACAGAATCCTTGAATACTTTCACATATATTTTTCGTTTAGTTTTTTTCTTCTTCTTCTTCTCATTTTTTTTTATATTTTACTGCATTTTCCATTTTTATGTGTCCATGTGCACTAATTTTTCCCAAACTACAAATTTTCATTAATAATTTGTTTTTCTTTTCTTTTTTTTTTCATTCTTTCATTTCATTTTTTTTTTGTTTTTGCTTGATTTTCTTTTTTTTTTTCGCCTAGTGTGTACGCCAACTACTCGTATATTTCGCTGTCATTTATTTTCATTTTTCTTATTTCGCATACACTGGTTTGTTTTTTATTTTTATTTTTAAACGATTTTTTTATTTCTTTTTGTTTTTATTTTTTTTTTTAGTTTTTCCTGAAACTCTTTTCAATTCTAATGAATTTTCTCTGCATGTTTTTGTTAAGAACCGTGTGTGTTCCCGATCCTGTATACATATAAACACCTATATTTACGTAAGTATATAGATTGTATAAGTGTGTGTATAAAAGTTTGTTTGATTTTAATTGCAATTTTCATTCGAATTACCCATTCTACATTCTATAAATAAAAATTTTTCACTACATACATACATAATATGTACATATACCTAATGTATGTAAATATATGCCTGCGATAATGTACACATACATACTTACATATTCAAAAATCTCTATATATACGTTCAAAATATAGATGCAAAAAACTTATTACACTTTTATGCCTACGTATGTGTGGCGTGGATGAAGGATACGCATATGAATGAATATACTAGATTTTAATAACCAATAGAAACTAGAAAATATATATAAAAAAAAAGTGAAAAGACAGAAATAAAATTACTAACCCAGATATATGTATGTATTTATATGTATGTAGGCATAAATATTCTGCATAATATCCATTCATTCATACATAGAAGTACCTATACAACTATCATATACAAACTATAATATTCATTTGGTAACAAAAACTAAAAAGGACTAAAAATACATACATACATATACATAGATATACGTAGAAAAAATAGCGGAAACTGTTAGATAGAACTAATTTTTCTCGCGTTTTCAATTTTCTTTTTGCTGCCTATATAAATTTGTTGGTTATTTTTTTTCCATTTTCTTGTTGTTTTCTGTTTTTTTTTTTTTTTTTCATGTTTTGTTTATTTTTCGTTTTATTCATTTTTTTCTTGTTTAATTTTTGTTTTTCTATGTAGTATATTTTGTTTAGATAATTCAAAACATCCTACACTCATATACATACACGTAATCACATTCACATAACGTATATATAGAGAGAAGATATCATGCAAACTACTTGAAATCGTGAAATGAAAAATATACACTATAGCAAAAAATAATCGAAAAAAAATTAACGAAAAATAAAATGATAAAAGGAATAAAAATTGAAATTGAATAGATGGTATGTTTATTTATGTTTTTCTTCCTATACTGATGTTTTTGTTGTTGTTTTTTCTGTAGATATTCATGATTTTTTCATTCATTACATTATATGGAAATATTTTCACATATATCTAACATACCAAATACAGTTCTAAGATTAATTTAGAAATATGTAAAAAAAAAAACATCCTTCCACGTATGTATGTAGATATTATAATACTCGTATATGTATGTATGCTTAGGCATATATTGTAGGTAAAGAATGGAATTAGATTGCTAGTTTCAATTTTTTTTTTGTTTTTTTCATTTTCACTCTGTAATTTAATTTTAAAAATAAATTTATTTTTTTCCAATTTTACTTTTTCATTCAAAAAACATTTTAAAAAAAAAACACCAACAGAAAAAAAAATTATAAATCGATTTTTACTTTGAAAAAAAAAAGGAAAATTTTTTTTTCTCATCTCAAAATGAAATGTTCAATTTTCAAAAGTGAAAAGTTCGTTAAAAAAATAATTTTATTTTCTTTTACAATTCATTTTGTATTTGTAACATGTGCGAGGTTGAAAATGAAATTTTAAATTTAAAAAAAATAATTTTAATAACTCTACAATCTGAATCGTATTCATAATCTAGAAAAAATTGAGGCTATTTGATTAGTAATGAAGCGTGAATTCCATGTTGTGTCCATTAATTTGTAATTAAAAATTAACAGAAATTTCCAATAAGTTGTAATTGAAATGATAAGAAAGTAAAAATTAAATTACCGAATTACATGTTTCATACCTTACCCGCACCACCAAATGTAGTTGATTGTACAAGATTATGGAATCGTTTGCAATTAAGTGGCGGGAATCGAAATTATATGCCCAACAAAAATATTAATGCAATTGCTGCGTTACAGTTTGAATGGAACATTAAAAATATAATTATGACAATTATGATGAATATTTTCCATTCCACTCCTCTTCCACGCATTCATATGATTGCTCATTTTTTTACTTTTTTTAGTTTTAGAAAACAACAGAAGAAAATGCCTTTTATAATAATTTTGATATTTTAACGATCTCCACAATCCGTACCCCGCGATCAGTGCGATTCGTTAAATGATATCCAACACATTCAGAGCTATTAAACGATGACATTTGATCACGTAATAATTCGATCAGACACTATGCAAATAAGCCAGTAAAATAAGAAGTGACTGTGTGACGAAGTGTGTAATATTGAGTCATTTTTTAATTAAAACCACAGAAAAAAATATGCTGTGTTTTGTTTTGTTGTATTTGACGAAATCGTTTATTTATTTTTTCTTGTCTTCTCACCTCTGTATGACCAATCTAGATTGAAGCCGCACTGTTTACTGTGTATAAAGCAAGTAGAATCTTAATCGACCATAACATTACATTCGCTGACTCGCTGACTCAACAACTACACAACAACTACTAGATGCAAGGCACGATATACGGAGTACTTACACTTTTTAATTTTCAATTTAATTTCATTTCGTATGCTAATCAAGTCATTAAAATAATTTGTTGCGTCGTCTCACATTTCTCTGCGTCTTCGTTGCTCTATATATTTCTTTTAATTTTATATTGGAATTTCATCCATTTCGTATATAAGGAATTCTTCGAATACCAAGAATATTTCGTTCAAATCGTTCAATTTGTAATTTAGAGATCCAAAGTATTTCCAAAAATTTTTATTTCTAAAATGAAGAAGGAAAGTAAACGACGAGAAGACGAAAAGATATTCATGAACTAGAAAAATTCACTGGGTAATTAAAAGAGGAGAATCTGGTCATATAAGCCATTATTCACATAATGTTTGTGGATCAATAATCAGTGGCTTCAGACATAATAAATCAAAAGTTTTACGCAATTTTCTGTTCAATTTTTGAGTATCTTCTAAGCCAAGAGGTAATTATCATTCATTTGCTCCAATTAAAATCGAAAATGAAAAACAAATTTTTTCTGGTGCCTTTAAATAGTTTCATAAGTATACGCATACTTACATACGTTTGGTTCTAATTTCGATTTGTTTCCATTTGCGTAAGATTCCAGCACTGCGACTGATTAATTTTATTAATCAAAAGTCCATGGGGTCTAATTATTCTACTCTTTTTGGTCATACCTTACTCCACTTAAAAATCACCCTCCTCTCCCATGCTCAGATGATTAAAACAGCACACATTCATACCGTATATTTTGGCTGGGCGATATACTTACATACTGGCATTCACTCTGGTATACAATTACCCACGTTATTCAGACAAAAACTGCGATTCTTTTCCAATGCTGCAACCTTAATTAGATTTTGATTTATGACAATTGAAAATGAGTATCTTCATAATTTTTTATATTCTCCGATTCATTTATTTAACGATCTTTATGTGCCTTTTGTTTTTTAATTTTGAGACACACATAATTACGATCCAAGATGAGATGAAACTAAGAAAAGCACAACACACGGTATATGGTAATGGTCTTATGGATGACTACAGTGTGTTGCAAAATCACTAGAATTTTTATGAAGAAAAACAACAAAGCAACTACAGATAAAAAATGCTATGTTCATAATTTAAAATTTTTTCTTATTAATGCGATGGAAATTATGGAAGGCGGAGTATTCGAATATAATTACGATGTATTTTTGATTTTGATTCAGAAAAGATTAGCTCGATTTCGATGGATTCTCCGCGATATTAAGGATCATAAATCATTAAACCGCACAAAAATTCAGTCAGACGCAATGTTTTTGAATTTAATATCCACAACTATATGACGATATTTTTAAGTCGAAGGCCGAAGGGCATTATCTAATCACAAACAAATGCAATTAAAATTTTTGATTTATTTTCAAATTTTTCAAACTTTTGCTCATTATAAATCCAAGGATCTTGATCACATTATTGTACGTTGTACGACGGTATGAAATACAAATGTACATGACTATAACAAACTAAGGATATATAAAACGTTTCATTTCATTATTGCATTATTATCATAATTCGAATTCGAATTTGAAATTTAGTTTGACTTTGAATTTGAATTTATAAATTCATGTAATTTGCATATTTTTAATTAATTAATAATAAAATATCCTCTTTCTATTCGTCTTTCTGCGAGTATCTACATATATATGTTGTTAGCTAGTTATTAAGTATATAAAGCTTTGTTATCTGTCCTTATATCGTATGTATATGGATATTTGTGTGTACGTATATGTACTTTTGCAGTCAGTAATGTAATTCAAAAATTTATAATTTTTTTTTTTCGTTTGGATGAAAAAGGGAAAAATTATGAAAATGGATTCTTTCAAATCAACATTTATAATTATATGTATGCGGACCGAACGTGCAATGAACGTCTAAATGAAAAATAAAAGGGGTTGTTTAACATTAAAATTATGTACATCATACATACATACGTATATTAAATATTTGATTGTATATCAATGTATGTTTGTAGATATTTACTGACGAGAATATACATATACTTATGATTGAATAGTAGATATGTTGTATACTTTATTCTATGCGGGTGGTCGTTAATATAATGAAGCTGTAATTATGTATATAATGAAAATTATGAATTTGCAAAAATTATTATGAATATACGACTACAATCTCAATTATCATTTTACTCTACGACAATATACTACCATAATTGCAATAAATATATAACGTAAAATCATATTTTCCTTGAATTTCATTTTATATACGCGTATATGTATAACAACTTTATTTAAATATCGATAATAAAATTTAATTATGATAAAAAGGAGATTAGAAAAGTAATTTTTACTTTCGTTTCTAATCAAATAAAATCTACTATACATTATATGTATGCCTGGCTACGTACGTATGTATGTAAGTGTATAGATTACATAGAAAAATTAAAAGAAAATAGGGAATTGAAATTATTTTGTTAAACACCGTGCGTATACATACATAGAAATTATTATGAAGGGTTCCTTTTATAATAATTTACAATAGTACATAATATGATCGTAATATTATGAGTGATACATATACATTTATATACGAATATAATCATGTAAACCATCAATCATAAATCAACATAAAACATGCAATTTCAAAATTTCATAATTCAATAATTAAAAACTCATTCCATATTACCGCATACATATACGAGTACGAGTATGTACTGTTCGTGTATGTACGAGTATAATAATGTAGTAGAGGAGTATCCTTCTTATAAATTATTATTTTTTGTTTCTCAATGGTTTATATTCTTATTCATATTTTCATTTCTCTTGTAATTTAATTTCAAATCAATTTTACGAGTACAATAAGCATAAAATCATTTTTGGTAGATATCCTCAAAGAATTTTTCTAAGAAAAATATCTTTTATTACTTAATTCATAATATTCCTTTCCTAAATGAACTTTTATTGTTTGTTAAATACATTTTATGAAATTTTTCCACCTTTTCCGTTTATTTTCCCTTACCAAAGATATACACATACATTATATTAGAACAACTGATTCATTTCATTGCATTATCTGTGCCGTACTCTACACATGCATTTATAAGTGAGTAAGTGTTTCTTTCTATGAATTGTTAGAAGTGTTGCAAAATATGTTTACCATTAAGCTTGGTTCCTATATACAACATTCATTAATGAACAAAGTTCTTTCTATTTTTATATTCTGTTTTATTTTAAGTCACTGTGCATGGCATAACACAAATAAATGCATATCCCTAACAGAAGAAAAAGGAATATAAACGAAAGAACTAATAAATATTTTTCTGAAAGTGCAAAAACAAATTAAGGTTTAGGAAGTTTACTTATTAATCCGTTGAGGAATTTGTTATCTTACTCAAGGAAAGTAGATTTGTGTTTGATTCTTGATGGAGTATTCGAAATCGAATACAGATTATTGAGCGGATGTTTCCCAAAAAAATTTATATATGCTAATGGTTAACAACAATTTTTTCGAATTGGATTTTAGTATAATCCTCAAAAATATTTATAGAAATTCAATATATGTTTACCTACTCCTCTTGAATGAAACAAAATCAAATCTACAGGTAAGATTTCATAAAGTTATATCGGTATATATGAAGACAATTGGCATATAATCAACTATCACAAGAATTAGATAACATCTTTGTTCTTGTGCAAGTACTTTCTGAGTTCTTATAAGTAAATAAACGTATACAAAAGTAAAATGAAAAGAAAAATATATTTTCTACAAGTATACCAAACCGACGATACTATGTTGTGTCGTGCCGTCGTTACTCTGAGAAATTATAGTAAAAATATTTTATGTTTTTGTTTAATTTTTTTACCGGTATATTTTTCCCATCAGTGTGTATGACTATGATGAACTTTATTCTGATTCAGTCTCTCCACTAACAGGTGCTGGGGAGACAGCTAGAAAACAAGAGCCCCAACTGCACGAAATGAGCATCTGTAATTGGGGAATTTTAACTTAACTTTTGAATTTCATTAAACCATTTTGAAGTCTTCGCGAGTTGTATCTTGTATGCAATGCAATGCAATAATTTCTCTTTACTGAAATTTTGTATTTATTCTCCCCATATTTCGTATGTAATACACTCGCATGTATGTTGGAATTCATGCATTGAGCTTATTATTTCATTGGTATGAAAGCACAGATACATATCTACATTATATTATCTATCTGTCTGGTACATTGGTAACCAAACTAAAACCGTATCTAATCTACAAAAGTATCCAATCCACATGTTTCCACATGCTGTTTATAGTTTAGTATTAGTTGTAGCTTTCGATTTAACTTGAAGTTTCTCTTTTCTATCAAAGGTGTGAATTGGAAAAAAGAAAAAAAAGTAATGGATAAGAGAAAAGTGAAAATTTTTTATGTTTTCTTTTGTTTGTATAAAAATTTTCAAAGCATTTCTTTGGTATGTAGATGTACATAAATATATACATACATGCAAAACATTTTGTTTAGGAAGGACATCTTTAAGGAACTAAAATTAAAAAAGAAAATGATTAAAAATGAAAATTGTTTTCTTCATTGTTTTTTTTTTTTTTTTGGGGGAGAAATTTATTTTCAGAAATTTCGATATTCTTTTATTTAGAAACTAGGTGAATTTCATCATGCACTTTTATACACACATACGAGGTGATTGTGTGCTTTTTACCTGTGCATGCATACATGTGTAGGCTAAACAGAGAAATCAGTAAAATATATTATAAACTAAAAAAACCTAAAAAAAAATGCAATAATAAAAACACAAAAATCGGGAACATAACAAATTTTTGTATATACATATGTATGTACAGCACGAAAATTTTGATATGGAAAAATTGGCGCCCACTCATTCCATTTTTGTTTTTAGCCTTAGATGTTGCTTTTGTTGCTGTTGTATGTAGCTGCTTCTACTCTCTGTTATATCGTTTATTATCGTTATCGTTAACATTACGATTGTTGTTGCTGTTCTTTTTTATTCTGTCTTTCAATTTTATTTGTTTATTTTTTCCCTATATTTTTTGTGTGTGTTTTTTTTTTGTGTTTTGTGTTTTGGTGTCATTTCATTTTAGTTTTATATAGTAAAGTAAGTTTGTTTAGTTTAGTCATTCAGTCATCAGTTAACAACATAACACATAAAGTCAGAATTTAGCCGGTATTTACGGATGAAAATTTTACGTTTGTATGTGGAAAATCAAAAATAAATTTAATAAAAAAATAAAAACTGAAAAATAAAACTAATAAAGAAAAAATTTCATGAAATAATAAAAAATAAATTATAAAAATAAAAGTTAAATTTAAATTTGGATTGCGTATATAAATTGTGTATACTATTATTTATATCGTTGTTATTCGTTATTGTTGTTGTTGTAGTTTATATTTTAGTTGTGTTGTTGTTGTTATTGTGTACTGTACGCAAAAACATTTAAAATTTGTTAAATGGGTGTCAATCATCAATATGTCACAGTCATATAAATATGTATCTACAAAAATTTTTATGTATACCAATATGTAGTATTTTGTATAATGTTTATACGCAGATTATTTTCGCACGTATGAAAATAACGTTTTATTTACATATATAATACCGTACATTACATTTATATTATCATACACACCTCTAGATCTAGATAAAAATATATATACATACATATAATGTGTGTCGTTGTAGTTCGCATGTGGTGTTTTTTATAATAATTGTTTTTGTATTATATTATGTATGTATTTTGATATTTTTGTGTCAAAATATCATGAAATGAGATAGAGATAATAATGTATACATTCAGGCACACACACACACCAATATACATACATTATGTGTATACATATGCACACAGTTAATTTATTTTACATATACGAGTAATAGATACATACTTGTATGTGATTTGAAAAAATTTATAGAGAATAGATAAAAAATTTAAAGTGTTTTTCTATTTTTTGGAATCCTTATCCTTTTCACTTTTTTTTTCTTATTTTTCTTTTATTCCATTTTAATTAGCATTGAATTTCATTAGAAGAAAATATATGTATAGTTGAAACTTTCTAATTATTCTACTGACAGTTTTATAAACGTAAATGTGATTTTAACCATTCGATAATTATTATTTAATTTTTTGAAAATGGTTTGGAGAAAAATTTTTCTAAAGGTGTGGAAAATAAAATTAATGTACTTGCATATTAATTAGTGAGTGATAATGGTAAGTAAAAATTTAATTGAACTAAAAGGACATTCATAATTCATAATTATATTTTTTTTACATCTCTCTTATATAATTTTGATATTAAATATTTAATTAAAACTTGCATTATGATTAGTGGTGTATGCGTCTCTGAAGTTTCGAATTTAGTTTCAATGTTAATTTTATATTTTTTTTTTGTCTAAACTATCAATTTTATTTAATTTTTAATTGACAATTTACCATAGTTTCTTATATGATTCCAATATATTATCCTTTCATTTTTAGTTTAACTGAATTTCATAAGTATTTCTTGGTTTAGTTTTTGTTTCTTCTATAATGATTTCCGTTACAAATAAAATTGAAATTATTATTATTTTCTATCAATACTAAAAGTGATTTGAATTATGGTGGTAACCATTCGTTACATACTCGATAAAAGTGCGTGTCTGAAAAAAAGAAAATCAAAGCTTGAATTAAAATTGTTTTTTATCCATCCGTATACACAAGCATATAGATACCCACATTCACATTCGTGCGTACTGATCACGTAATCCATTGCGGAACAGTACAAAACGGACAGAAAAACAGTAGTGTTTGTTAACATGAAAATGAAAATTTCTTAAAACTGAATTAAAAATTACCAATCATAATTTAGAATGCAATTCGTTAAAATTATTCGATAATTTTTTTACATGAATAGTTTTGTATTTTTTGTAAACTAGATTTGTCACTCAATTTTTATGTTCATTAAAAAATACATATAATGTATGAGTACGTATTTGAAAAATTTTGCAAAAAAACACAAACAATCAATAGAATGCAGTACAATTAAGTAATCATAATTTTTTTTTTTTTAATTTCTTTATATTTTATGGAAAGTATATAGGCACCTACTTTTAATATATATATTTTTTTATGCGAATTATACAACTCATTACGTTGCTATACACTGTATAATATCCAATGTGTACATAATAATGTACGGACGTACGTATATAATATAATCTACTAATTAATTAAAAAACTAAAAAAAATAAAAAAAATAAATAAAAATAACGAATTAGGTAATAAATTTTTTTTTAGTTTGTTAATGTTGAATTGCAACTATGTTAATTATACCTTATGAACACATACACATAGATATATTATTGTAATTTGAAATTTTGTGCAAAAATTATATAGTACTGAAAAAAAAAAAATTTTTTTTTTAATTTATGAAAATGTCGACGATAAAATTGAAAAAACAAAAATTATATTTTCATTCTAATTACATATTAATTAAGACTGACGTTAAAAAAATATATGAAAGCAATTTATAAAAGTAAAGTGAAAAAAAAAAAATGAAAACACAAACTAGAGCTTTCTTATACATACATAAGTAGGCACACATATACAACACAAGAGTATCAAATGAAAAGGAAGGAATGAGAAGAGTGAAAGAAATTATGATAAAGCGTAAGCGAGCGTTACATTTACCATTACGCCATCACTTAATGTAAATATGCCCTCTGCTATTAAATTATAATGCCATAATGATTACGATATATTTTATCGTTTATAGCTTTCATTGTAAATGCACTCGTGCACTCGATGAAAAGTTCAAAATAATTTCATTCGACCAAGGCATACATATTTATTTTTCTCATTTAAATATCTTCTTGAATTCGTCATATTTTTATTTATTTTATTTATTCATATTGTATAGTTTGTAACCATTAAATTATCCTTAATTGTCCTAATATTTATTTATCTTCTTGAATATTTTTTTTTTTAGAAAGACGGAACTATGACCAAAACTAATTATGAGATCACGGTTAGATGCGGAAGTTGAAGTCGGGGAAAGTTTTCATCAAAATAATGACATCCAATATAACGTCTTGTGGTAAGGACTCTTTGAAAAAAATTTCACTTTTTCCTCTTTAATTGTAAATGAATAAAATAATTTACAAATTGTGAAGTACAATACTTCATGTAACAATAATTATTTATTAGATTTTCATAAAGATTAAATTTCAATTTGATCTCGATTTTTGCATGATTATATTCATTACACATCTACTTACTATGTATACTACTTAGCTAGATGTAGAAATGTTCGAACATGAGTGCATTTAAATAGTACGATCCGGTTACCTTTTTTTCTTTTTTCTTCATTTTATTTATTTCTTTTGTACGTACCAATTATACAAATACACACACATACATTGGATCAGATTTCGACCAAAAAAATTCATCTCTTATTATAAATTTCAATGGAACATTTAATTTTACAATTAAAAAAAACTCTGAAAAAATAATAAAAAATAATTTAAAAATTAAAAAAATAAATAAATAAAACAGACAAGGTAAAAAGGTAAAAAAAAAGAGTAACTGTGTGATAATCATTACAGTTCGTATTTTAGGATAAGTCATCGTCGTCTCTAGAAAATTATTATTGTGTCTCAAAGCAGGCGGTGGCTGGGGTTTAATTCATATTCACATATTATTTATATAAGTATATGTATCATACAAATGTATACGCATGCGTCTTACGTTCATTTTTAAACGAGTTATCGTATACACTCTTACCTGTGTATATTAAATTTGTACAAATCTGTATATAATAACAACATTACGACGAGACTGTTATGATAATTATTTGATCGCGTATACAAAATATACGCATATTATTTATGCAGTCGTAATAAATTTATAATTTATCTGAGATTGTAACGCATGTACATATTGGTATGTATAAGTATATATTTGTATACGTATTATGCGTACTGTAAATGATTTGTTTTCTTTACTATTCAAACATAAAATTCATTAATTGTATAACTCATGATTATGTAGAATTTTTAGCCTAAGGGAATATAAAATATTTATACTTCTCATGTATTTTAATAATTTTTTTTAATAAGTGGATGTGAAATGAATTTTTTGTATCTTTTATTATTTGAAAATATAATATGTGATCTGATCTGGATGACATGTTTTTAAATTGATTTTCACTATTAAGTATGTACGTATGTATGTACTATATCTAAGGTGGATCATAAAATAAAAGGTGATCCAAAGACAAAAAAAAAATGCATTACAAAAAATATTTGTAACCTTTTCAATCGACTGAAGAAGATCCTTTTAGATTTTGAAAGGATTTCTTTTTTTCAATATTTTTTTTTAGTATCAAGTGAAAAAATTTTTTTTGAAATATTTGAAAAGAAATACAAAAAAATACACACCAAATAGACCGCATTCATATACACTGAAGATGAAGAAAATGAAAAAGTGGGAGAGAAATTTGAAACGAAACGCACTAATGAACAAACCAAAATGAATAAATATTAAAAAATGAACAAAAAAAAGATAAAAATGATTGGCCTTAATCCTTTTTTATATATGTATCGCATAAAATTACAAGAGACCTTAATTAATTTCAATTTTTTTTTTGTATATGCATACAATCATATACTCGTATATAGATTGTCATATGTTCATAACATTATATTGGTCTACAGAAGTAGTAGTTGTAGTAGTTTTATAATTACACTCTATTATGTACATATATACACACAGAATCACTATACGATATATACTATATATGCTACATGCATTATGATAAATGTATTCAGTCATCCTGTTAATTATATGTTGGCTGTTGGCTGTGTATAAGATGTTGACCTCATCTTATTTTTTATACTCGGATTGTATCTATCTTATTATACACTTAAAATATATACTAAGTATATACATCGAACACATACCACACATTTTACTCATGTTGCGATACATTACACACATTACATTATTACTTACATACATACATACACTCTATCAGTTCATATAATATATTAATGGAATTCTCTTATATAAAATTAGTGCCTTTTTTTTTTATTCTCATTTTCTTATATCCATCATATTTTATCGTGATTAAATTAATGCGCTTAATAATATAGAGTTTCTGTATGGAGAAATAATTTTTCTTTTACATTTTGTTTGTACATATTTTTTTTCTTTTTTCGATATAATAATACTGAATACATTAAAATTCTCCAGTTAAATGCAGTACATTCGTATGCTATATACAAACACACGAAGACATTACACCAATATACACATTTTACAGAAAATTACTATACTCTCGTACATTCCAGTTATAAAATGTGATATAAATTTATAGATCATATAGAGTGTAGTGGCCAACATAACATGCAATTATTGTTGCATTCAAACGTCATATGCATCTCATTAATTATTAATTACAAATTATGAACGCCCACGTCTGTGCAAAATGTTTCTGTTCTTCGCATTTATGTATGTATATGTATGTATAATATTTTCTGTTCATGATATACTATATGTATATGGGCACTCTCATAATGTACAGATAGATATACTTACGTAAAATAGATACTGAAAACTGAAATTATATGAATTTGGTATGTAATGGATTATATATGACACACATACCGCACAAACTCATACTCATGAAAAGAAGGAATATTTTTTGTATGTAAAAAATGTATACATACGTTTAAGTTTAATGTTTCGAATGAATGAATACAGAGATTGGAATGGATTATATTTGTAAGAGTATCTATCTGCCTATATAATGACAAAAATGATGACGACTTATAGACGACAGGGAGGCGAGTGAATATAGCCGGATTTTATATCTGATATCTTATTATTGTAACGTTCAATTATTATTTCGAATTCTTATGGAAACACAAACACACATATATAGTACACTCTTCTATGCATATAGGTATTTTGAGTTTTTTTAGTCGGTTTTTTTTTTTGAAATAGGGTAATGCTGAGATAATTTGAATGAATTCGAACAACTATCGCTAAGAAAATAACTAGGCCTATAGAATTATTATTATATCTCATATCTCGATCTATATTATGTATTTCAAGGTTTTAATTTTTAGGACAAAAATCAAAAAAAAAAAAAAAAAAAAAAGAATAACATTTGCTTTCATTCTCTTCAATCGCTTAATAACGCTTGTTGAATATTTTTTTCACTTCATAACGAAATGAATTCGAATTACCTTTCAAAATTTGCAATTTTTTATAACATAATTTATTGACATTAAAATCATTTTTATCGGTATCTATATACCATATATTAGATGCCAATATGCTTCATTTATTAGATGTCTACTATATGTACATTCGAGAACATTTCATTAATCGTTCATTATGATTAAACGTACGGATTGATATCATTTGAAAATCAATCGAAATTATGAAAAAAAAAGAACAATCGCAAATAGCCCTGAAAAAGGAAAAAAATTAAATTAAACATTAAAAAATAAGTTCAAATAGATTGCAAATGAGTATGAAATCATGAATCGGACTTAATTAGCCCAAGGCATTTTGATATACAGCCCCAATTACATCAACTTTCCATGATAGATGTTAGAGGTACTAGTGCATGGAAGATAAACAGCAAAATAATCTACTTTTGTATACATAAATGTATTACGAAAAAGTAAAAGTATATTTAATTACTAACACTTTTTGAAGGACTGTGAAATATGAGAAATGAGACGGTCGTAAGGATAACTTCAATACATCAAAAATTCGTCTTCCTTTTGTTAGTCGCATATGAAAACAACACAATTCATTCGTTTAGGTTTAGGAGTAGATCAAATACTTTTGTGTAAATTCATACAAAATGTAATCCCTTCATAATCATGGTAATATCCCAATTCTCAAAATTTTATAAATCGTAAAAAAAAAGCAAGAAATAAGGTTTCTTTTATAACGTCATCGATTCCATTTGGGATTGTTGTGGAAAAATGAACTGGAAGATAATTTGTATTTTTAATAAATTCTCAATTAGTTATATACTTGTTTCTGATCGATCAAAAATTTCCTATAAGGATACATTTAATTGAAAAATATTTAAACACAATTATCCAAAAAAAATGTTTCTTTTAAAAATTTAGGTTCTAAAGGATAAAAATGTATTGGTTCTAACCAAAATAAAATCAACTATTTTCCTGTCTAAGGTTGATTACTCATATTCCTAATAGGATTACATACACTTGCACTAATGTAATTTGGAACAGCATCTACCGATTTCTTTATCAAGCAACTTTATCTATACAGTCTTTAAAATATTTTCATTTCATTCTACAACACAACAAATTTTTTGATAATTTCCTTTTTCTTTGCCTGTGCCTTTTTTATATTTGGTTTCAAATTAAACTCATTAAATAATAAGGACGGCAGCTATCATAATTTGAAAGGACCAAAAAATAAATAATCAAAATGTAGAAATTGAACAGAAATTAGTGTGGTCTTATCCGTCTGCAATTTCAACTAAAAGAAATCATTCATTCATTCGACCATTTATTCAAATATTCTGGTATTTGTTAGTATATAGTTTTTTTGTTATTTTATGACTAATAATAAATGTAGGAAATGTATGTTTGCTACTACAATACATGTACAAAAAGCGGGGGACACAAATCATCTCATATGCTAATAGTTTTCATTTATGGTTCACAAATTGACTTTCCATAACTTTTGATTTATTTCACCTCCGCATAAGACTACAAATACTAGCTGTAGGGTACAATATATTCAAGTACAAACGCGTACGCGTACATACACAAAAATCTGAAATGAGAAAGGTTATTTTGAACTGCTTTACTTGAGATAATGTGAGGCTCTTAATAATGAGTTCGATTACGGTTATGGTATATCGTATCGTATGTAGATGACTGACTCCAACTCAAATTATTCAAACAAAAATATAAAAAATAAATAATAACAGACAAAAAGAAGTAAATAGTTTGGACTTGAATTTTGTTAGTCAGTAGATATATCCAGACGAAAATCAAATACTCGTACATACTCATTCGAATTGACTATACGGTATTGACGACGATAATGATGATGCCGTATTATATGTAGATGATGACTTTAATTTGCATTCATTTTTCAAAGACTCTGGATAAGGGGAGCGAGAGGCATTTAATAACAAAAACTTACATTATTCATTATTCGGATTATAGATTTCATAAATTCAAAGGACAAACAAAGAATTGAAGAATATTAAGAAGAATGTGTATATACGACATACGAGCATGTAATGTGTATGAGGAAAGAAATGAATACTCTGTGACATTTCTTTATGAGTTGAAGTTTGATTATTTCTGATGCATAATTTTTGTCTTCATTTTCTGTGTTTCTGTTTTACCTTTTTTGCATTCGATTCATCCAAACAAAATAACTAAAAAACATTATCCCATTTAAATAATATCTGATTTCTGGTTCTCATTTGCGATTATTGCAAAACAAGACCTTGAGAGTCTTTTCGTAAGTCGTCTACTTCTCATGTTGCGTGAATTCCTAATTAGGGAATTTCCTCCGTAGAATGTTTTATTCTAATTACACATCGGTTCGGATGATATGATGACTACTTGATCGAATCAATTCTAACTCCATCCTCCATTTGTACAAATATTTCAAGTATCGAATCTTCGAATGGAAATGTTCTGTGATGAGTGAGAAAATGCGATACAGACGATTGGAAAATTTACAATACAAAGCAGAAACATAAAAATAATTCTAAATTATCATAAACATGAAAATGATGAGACATAAGACAGAGTAATGATTGAATACACAACACAATCTCGTTACATGAACTGCACTCGTTATATGCATCAGCATCCATTAATGACGACTGACGACAACCAAAACAAAAAAAGTATACTTCCTTCGAAACTGAATAATTTCCTTATCATTATTATGAAGATGAGAATAATGATGACGATGATGATGGCTTCTTTGGCTATGGCTACCTTGAATAAATTCAAATGTTAACCAAGGAATTAAGCATATTCAATTCGGTTATGAATAAAATATGAAAGAGTATGCGTGATGAGTAGGAAGATGACGACAAAGACAGGAAACTGGAATAATGAGGAACTATTAATTTCAGTTAGTTTTAAATGTTTTCGATTTTTAAATATGAATATGAACTCTTTGAACATTTTAAACTGCAAATAATTTTGCTAGGATATTTTTTGTGAATTAATTCATCAGGTACGATGCATTCATTGAAAGGACTGCAGAGAGGACATCTTCCCTTTTGTAGGTTATTTAAATGAAAATCTTGTATTTAGCCAGTAATTTATGTCGAAGACGACGAAATATGAATTTCGCTTGTACTTTCTCGTAATGAGACGATGGTCGGATTGAAGTGTATACGATAATTGGAATCATGATAATTCGAACAAGAGCTACTTTGCATAAAATGTAAATTACTAGAGCAGAGGCAATGATTTTTCTCTACTTTTTTGCCTCTTTTGGTGTTGTTTTGCTGTTTGTTGTTTTTTATGTTTTTAATTTCAACTTTGCTTTTTATTTAATGTTGGACTACATAAATACTCAGCAACATTACATTCAAAGCGTAAATTCGTTTCACTTTAAATATTAATGCGACTGTATTGCTTGTACTATTCCGATTAATTTCTTTAAGAGCACATCGTATCCAGTGGAGTTATCTGATTATTATATTTGTGCCCTCATTTCATAGCTGTTTAACATTTCAATACGATTATAATTCAATAACGAATGCAAATTATCCTCCTTAGGAATAAAATTAACTCGTGTGCATGAGTAAAGAGGTGTATATGAGGAGGAATAATCAGAGAATTGTACGATGACCACACACAATTCTGCTGTGAATTCCATTAACTAGTTAATTTCTGAATACAGAATGTGAATGCAAATCAGATTCAGTACGAACTAAAAACCATTCCATCCGCTGATTGATTGTCACTGGACTATATACGAATACTATACTACGAGTATTTGTAATGATTCGAATTTTGATTTTTTCCATTTATAATTTGAGCAAAGGTGGCTGCTTTGTGATGATTTATGATAATTTCTTGAAATGAATTCATCTCGATTTGTCTATTTAGAGTATAAGAAACCGAAAATTCATTTTGGAAGGTTCAAATTCAAATCTGAACTAGAAATCTGATTTGCATTCGATGTTGAATTGTCATTTCAGTTGGAAGCTGTACGATTTTTAAATTATTTTTAAAGAAACGTTGTGAAATTATTTGACAAAAATTAACGGTAGATAATGAATTAGATTCCCAGTTGATTAATATACGAAATTTCATTATCATTATAACCGTCATCGTGTACTATGCATGAAACTTTTGTCCTGTCTTTTGTGTAACGAAGTTTTCGTGTCCTTTTGGTAGAGTACATCGTACCTGTAACTGTAAGTTTTGTATTCGTATTCATCGTCATCATTATCCACCCAATATTCAACCTCTCGTCGAAACTTCACTTTTATTGTACAAACACATACTCGTACATGCTTTCATATAACACGAATTGAAGATGTGTGTATCCGTTTCGTTGTTTTGTACGAGTGATGTTGTGTTGTAGTTCAGTTTTCATTTTTCGTGTTACAAGACAAATTTAAGTGAACAATAGCACAAATTAATTACTAAAAACAGGTTAAGTTATGCTAAACGTCAATAGGACGGGTAATTAAGCACTCGAATGTATAGTAAATTTTTAGCATTGAATTAATTTTTCACTTTTCCTTTCGTTCCTACATGGAACCTGAGTTATCGTCATCATCACCATTATCATCATCATGTTGAACGTTGCAAACTATGATAACAACAATAATACTCGTATTCATTTAGTAATAGAGCATTTGTGTAGATGAATTTTTGTTGGTTGCATATTTGGTTTTTTCAGTATAGTTGTACGATTTTTATAGTTTTCGTTATCATTATATGTGAATTTCAGCTAAATTTCCTTATTTAATAAAATTTATTCGTTTTTTTTTTTTTTTTTTTGTTATAATTTTATTTTAGTTTCCCTAGAATATATTCTGGTATACAAACACACAAAAGAAGACATGATTCTTCCTTCCCGTATGGCGATAGTGTAATCGTAATCATTATTGGATAGATAGGGTCGGGTGGTTTGATATCCGAAGATGAATGTCCTTTTCAGAAATAATAAAATTAGATTTCATCTTATGAAAATTATAATTAGGAGAATAGACAGACTTTCAATAATATACGCATATATAGCATTTTTATATATGAAAAGATATATGTGTGTGGATCTAAGTATTATGTTGAAAAGTTTTGGAACTTAAGTAAATGAAAACATATCAAAATAAATTACGTATATGTATGTGTATAATAATACTTGTGTATGGTATATTACATGTATGCATGCATATATGAAAAAGGATACAACGATGTTAATAGATATTACCGTCCTTAAGTTAAATTTATGTTTGATTATAATATAGTTTATAATGTGTAGTTTATTATATATACTCGTACATCCACAAGTATATATGTATAAGTCATAGTCCTTCGTTTCCTACATAGATTTCTAAATAATAAGTAGAAAGACTGAATATACTTAATTTAAAAGGAAAATGTGTTTTCTTTTTTGTGTTTTGTTTTTTCTATTTTTATTTTCAGTTTATGCATATAATGTTGAGATGATATGATGGTTGAAATTTTGCTGTAACTCTACATGTAAACATTTATATTCCTCTACATACATATATATGTATATGTACAGTATAGTATCGTAGAATTGTATATACATAATAATATGTATTTATAAGTAGAAGAACATAGACATAATATGCAATTTAATTTAGTTGAATTTGCGATTCGGACGTCTGCATTAATTCTAATTTATGCATAACAACATTTAAACATTGAACGACATAAAAGGCAAACAACTATACGTACTTATGTACATATAAAAACAAAAAACATCGAAATACATATAGTCAAAAATCTACATACATTTATGTATGTATGTATGTATTGTAAGAATACATTATATAATTATGTATATTTGTACATATAAGGTGTGGGTATATTATGTGTAGATATGTTAAGTATTGTATATACTTTTATAATCATGTTTTGTGGTCTTCATCATTTCAACCCATTTCTTATACAAACACACATACATATATCCTACACTACTATGTTCGTATCTATAAATGATGATGGAGTAATCCCAAACCAATATCTTTAGTTATACCTTATCTATATGTACATGGTGCAAATACTTATATTCATTCTAGTTTAGTTTTGAAATTAAATTCAGATATTTTTAACTCTGTATATATAGTACTAAAAATTTTGAATATCTCATTAGAATATGTATAATAACATATTATGTGAGTATGTAGACGGAGCTTATACCTCCTAAAGTATACTAGTATATATAGGTATTTGATATTATGTACATGTATATCCCGGATATAATGTGATTAGAAGCATGAGATACGGAGCGTACAATAAATACGAACTTTATATTAGTTACTACTTAGGTGTGGAATGATTATGAAGTTATTGTCAAGGATAGGAAGCTAAACGCTCCTAAGGTATATTTCTTAACAGGCCCAATTGAAAATATGGAATGTGTATACGGGTGGTAACATAATAAGGAAAAACTAATTGTGAAAATCGTTATTGGTTTGAGTTGAATTTGGACAGTATATCAAGTTGGTATCGGGTACCCAGGATATTCTACATTATGAAAGTATGATCGAGATGGTAGGTCCCAATTAAGTTTCTGTCTGAATTAATGAGAAATGCTAATCCATGTTTCGCCTTGTATTGTACTACTGTAGATTTTATGTTGGACGAGTGTTAGTCATCATCATCATCATCATCGCATGTACATACATAGGAGTACATTGGTCTATCTTTACATTCCATACATAATGTTCGTACGTATACTATTGATTTGCTTAAGTATTTGCATTTTGCATATTATTTAGATAATGTATTACTACGAATAACGAGTCCGTTTGCTGTTCGTCTTTAGCTTTATTCATATTATATACCAGCCAGAACATTGGGTATGTGTAGATTGAAGAAGAATGAATTGAAAGGAAAGGGTAGTTCGTGCATATAATTATCCCGTAACAGACGAAGAAAGACAAAGCAATGAGTATAGAAATTTTGTGTGCGGATCAATAATCATGAAATAATGAATAGGAGCTGAATAATGAAAATGAAGACTTACAACACAAGTGAACGTGTAAACAAAATTTACTATGTAAAATATAAGAAATGCACGACATCATACCATCGTTTCTTGGAATTTTTAAATACAAAATTAACTGCACCAAGGACAACATGATATTGGAAACTGTCTATCGATTGTAATAATTCAAAGTTCTCGGTAACTGAATGTCCATTTTGTAATTAAATTACGTGGGAGGAAAGTTAATGAGTAATTATTATCCCAATCGATTCTGGAAAAAGCAAGTAAAAAATATACCATCCAAGAAATAATATCTCACACATCCTACAACCTTCACATTTTCACTAATTTCCAACTTGATTGCAACATAATTTCAGTAACAGAAACTGTGGGGCATAATTCGATTTCTTGTAATTACACTACCCATAAATTATATGCAGTCCTACAACCTTTTAAGGATATTAATTAAAGAATGAGTTGTAGTAGTAACAGAGAGAAAATAACAGTAATGAGGAAGCTGAATAAAATTAGGGAATGGTGTAGGAGTATGGAAATATATTAACCAGACATCTACTTAACGAAATACGAAATAGTGTTATGTCGTCAGTGAATCTAATTTGCATTTAAATTAGGAACCAACGACTATGTATCTGTATTCGAGGGTGGCCAGTTATTTTAATTTTGTTTTTCATTTTATTTTACATTTTTCTTCTTTTTTTTTTGCACAGAAACTTTCTTATACAGGACACATGTGCATACAATTTAAGCAATATTCATTTGAGTTTGTACTTGTATCGGGTACATTTACATTTGTATTGTTAAGCTTTTATTTATAATTATGGATTAGAGAGTAAAAATGAAAATGAGGACGAGCAATATAAGAATGCATATAGTACACAGAATTATGAAAAATGAAAGGATTTTTATTGGAAAGAGAAATAAAACTACGTTCCTACATTATAAGACAATGTGACGGACAAATGTGTATATGATGTCGTGAAATTACGTGAACCTAATAATTTTTAATGTAAGTTCCTATTTCCTATTCAAATCGTCCCCAGACAAACTCGATTCTTAATTGGATGAGTTGAATTTGTAGGGAAAATTTTAAATAACTGCAAATAAATTTTATGATTGTAAAATTTTTGAAAAAAATACCTTCCTTCATTGTGCAATCAAAATATATCCAAAATGTCTAATATAAGTGACTAGCTATACTGTGTTGAATAAAATCATCAACTAATCATCATCATAACAGACTGACAATGTAAACAAAATCAAAATGGTAAATTACCCTGTAGTCTGTCAGAGAAGAAGAAGAAGAAAACAAAAATGATCCAAAAAAAATATATATATGTATATAGCAAAAAAATATTTTTATCTAAAGGTGTAATTTTCTTCGAATTTAAAATTTATTCATATATGTACATACATTGTGTATTTTTCATATGTAGGTACACATATGAAACATAAACATATTATGATGTGTGTACATATATGTATGCGATTGTAATTCATTCATATAACATACATTTCGAGACGTACGTAAACGTAGTACATGCAAAAAAATGAAAGAAAACGTAAAGAAGAGTAATTAAAATCTCTGGGTGATTAATATGTAAATTTAATAAGATTACAAGTTTTTAGCGAATGAATTTTAATAGCCTCAAGGAAGGACGATTTATTTATAGGTAGTACTACCCATATATACATATACATAAACACCTTTACATTATATGTACTTGTATTATAATATAAAGTTGAGGGATAAAGTATAGAATGAAATGCAGACGATACACAGAGTTATATTCATTTTTTTCTTCAACCAAGGAATACATTATTACCATTGCATTGCATGTGTAGCTATACACGGATAATGTATACGAATTTACATTATGACCAGATATAAGGAGGTAATTTAATGAACAGAGAAACGATCTGGTCCAGTATTATAATTATTTTTTGTTAAATTGTCTCTATCTCTAGAACTAAATTTTTTTTTTTTTTACATACACATGTCCGCTTATACATTCGTATGTTAACAGCATGCTTATATGTATTTTATGGCTAAAAAATATTCATTCTTGAATCTTGAATGAAAACACCATGTATAAGAGTTGCATTCTACTGCTTTATAGAAATAATGATTAAAAATCTTTGCTTATAAAAGAATATTAAGAATTCAATAAAATTCATTTTCAAAAAAATATTGAAATATTATACAGATACAGATAAAACTCTATAGGGTATTTATAATAATTTTTTTAAAAAATCAACTAAATTAAAAAAAGAAATTGGAAAAAAAAAATAAATTAAAAAAAATATTGAGAATTTTATAAATTATGGCTATGATGTTTAAAGGAAATTTTTATTGAAAATATAACGAGGAGGGATAAGATTGAAACTGATTGAAATTAAAAGATTATTATTTAGACTATACCACCTATCATATTACAATTTAATTTGATTTCCATTTTTTTTTTTGTTTTCCAATATTTTTGTTACGAAAAATATGTATTCGAAGACGCGTAAAGTCTAAAAATTTTTCAAGGACATTTTGCTTTAGTCCATTACATGTTCGTCATTCGTTTCTTTCAGTCTAATACTACATACAGTAAAACTGTTCTCCTAACAACTTTTGAGAAAATTCTTCCTACAAAATTTTTGTTGTTGAATAAAATTTCTTGAAACTTTTGAAATTATCGCCTATGACGATAAATTGATTTTCCAAATTCCCACTTACCTATTTGTATACTTGTACATTTTGTCTATAATTATTTATAAAGTTTTTATACAACGTTCTCTAATTGTGGCTGAGTGTATAACCACTGTGAGGTTACATGATAGTATCCATAGTATATTAGTTATATTTGCTCAATCATTTTACTTCAATCGTCGTCATCATCATCAGTGGCATATACCAGCCTTTGAAGAGCCTAGACATAAACCAGTAAAATTAACTTTTAGGAAATGGAAAAATAAAACAAATATGAAGGTATTTTTTAAAGATTGCTTTTTACACAGCAAATGATACACACATAAAGATACGTTTGATACATTAAATTGATATTATACAATCCTTTGCGAACCTTTAAATATTGAATTACTGTCACCTATTGTTTCTAATGAATTTTTACTTTTTTATCGTTGTTTTAAATTCATTATTTAAATAAAAACGTATACATACGAGTGTTATATGAATTGTATTATTATCCTTAATGAATGTATTTGTACATACAAACAATAACAAACAGGTGCATAACGAAAAAACAACAACAAATAAATAATAATAAAAACAGCAGAAAAAACAATTCAAAGCAAAAATAAAAATACATAGAATATACTAATAAATTTTAGTATATATTGTAGAAACATATAATGTACCCACATAATACTTGTACCCACATTTACCCACTGGAGTACTTAGTATGCAGCTAGTGTATATAAAGTCTCATTTACAATTCAGCCCAAATTACGTGCGAGATTAGATGGTATTCACAATTCAGCGTAGATCACTGTATGCTCTTATACAGAACATTGGTATTGGAACACAAATTTTTCATTTAATTTCCCCTACTATATCTTCAGCATGAGATTATAAAAAGCCAAATCTCAATTTCACTCTGGATTAATCTGAGCTGGGCTGGGAAGATAAATCTGACATATCAAAAATCTAATGTGGAACGTAATCCGGGCTGAATTATAAATATACCTTAATACATAGATATCATGTACAACTTTTAAGGATAATAATAATAATTCATTTATACTCATATTTTATTCATTTCTATTTTTATTTAGTTTTATTTACATTTTTTTTAAAACGTTTTTTTTTTCATTATTTTGTTTTCCATTATTTTTAAAATATCCTCTTTCGTATACTTACCTTTATAATGCATAGAGAAAAAAAAAACATAAAATGTTGTGAATATAAAGCATGAAAATATATGCATTTTTTTTTCATAAAATTTTATTTATCGTCATCATCATATCACATTTTAATGACAATATTATACAAAATACAATTTGAAAAAAAAAACACAAAATAAAAATAAATAAATAAAATAAAATTATAAAAAAGTATAGAAACAAATACATAATATAATGTACGAAATAAGAAGAACAACGAGAAATAAAAATAAAAAATAAAAATGATGATTGGAAAAAAATAATATTAGTACATGTGTGTGCTAGTACCCTGCAAAACAGAATGAATATATAATTACATTTATATAAAAAGAGAAATACATACATATGTATGTAGTACATAATACATATTATACGAAAACGAGTACATAATATAAAATGATGAATTCATTATTCAAACTTAATTAAAATTGCATTTATTTATAATTTTCAAATGAGAATTCATTGTTTTATTCTTCACATATTTTTATTTTATTTTTTTTTCTGGAAAAATATTTATCGCTTTCCTATAATATACTATGTATATAAAATGTATACACAAGGTATGTGTATATATTTATGTATCTACATGATATGTGCACATTATTCATATTGATGTATCTATTCTATACTTATCAGTATTTGTATACTCATATACATATACATCATATAGCAGCTCGTACATATATGCATGTATAGGTATACTCACTATGTATTTGTATAATTCGCATTTATAAAATTCAAATAAATTAAAATGTTTCAATTAATGAGAATGAACATAAACATACATGCACATAATTCACATATGTGTGCGAGTAGATATAATGAATGTATACATATGGTAGAGTATGTAATACACACTACCCGTACATATAAAAATGTTGATTTATTCTTTTAATTAAGTTTTATTTTAGTTATTTCTATATATTTATTGTTTATTTGTTGTTTATTTGTTGTTTATTTGTTGTTTTTTGTTGTTTTTTTTTATTTTATCATCATTATTATTTATTATTATTATGATTATGTATTTGCAATACACACACACACACAATAAATCTTATATAATATATAATATGGTACCTACTAAATAATATACAAATAATAAAAATGAAAAAACAAAAAAAAATATTTATTCTAATTTAAAAAACAAAAGATATAATGAAATAAAAAGGAATTATTATTATTATTTAATATTAATTTAGATACATAGCAATATGTAGATACACTACTTTGCATGTAGGTGTATGTATGTAAGATTTGTCGTCATCATTATCAACATCATCATTATAGGCATATGTCTGGAAATACCCAGTAGTTTATGGAAGTATAATTATTCTAGAAACGGTTCTGAAAATAATGTTAAGGATCCGCAACTACTTCCACTTTCGCTTCTTAATATCTAATATACAGAAAACTAATACTTCATACCTTACGAAGCACACTGATTGAGCAATTAATATTTGGAAGTAAATTATGGTTTCATAGAAAGTAATCGGTTGCCAATTCATTCTTTTTTGTATATATATGTAGATGTACATTTTATATTATATGAAAATTAAGTGCACGCGGATACTCAGTCCATTATGGCATCGCCAATCAGTAACTCTGTCATATTATATCATCTAGTTTTTTCATCAGTAATCAGTTCCTAATGTGTACATTACTGAATGGAATTAATTATTGACTTGGGCGAAAGTAGCTTGCTGGCCGGAGTTAGGAACTCGAAACGTCGAGCGTACCAGTCCAACATCACAACCATCGAGCTATTCAAGTCCCTCAACTGCATTCCTTTTATAAAAATCAATACTCTCAACTTAAATATCAAGCTAAGTACTTTGGAAATAAAAACTGGAATCACTTTTCTAGAAATGATTCCATTAAATGAAATGCATACTGATAAAATGAATACTCTGGTTCTAGAATCGGTTCCATATAGAAGTGCTTCTAATTTACGCTTGTGGGATGTACAACATAATACATACGTATATGCCTCATAATGTTCATCTACATATGTATTTATTATCATTTATTAATATTAATTTTTTTTTTTAATTCAAATGTCATTATATTAATATGTGATTTTTTTTAAAACATTTTTATTCCATTTGTATTATTTGCATCATGTTCATTATTATTGTTTTTTAATTTGTTTTTTTCTCATTATTTTTTTCATTTTTAAACAAGATTCACATATCATATACAGTATCGTTCATTCATTCATTCATCATTCAATCGCATTCATTTATTCATCATTCATGATGTTCGTACATAATAATTATGAATACTGACGATGATGATGATGATGATGATGATGATGATGATGACATTATAAAAACAGTAACAATTTAATTATGAAATGAATTTTAAAAAAATATATTATATTCATGCAAATGAAAACAATAAAAAAATAATAATAATGAATATTTGATTTTTATATGTACATAAAACTAACTACAGCAAAGTATATGAATGTATATGTCATATGTGTGCTTATAAGAATAGATTATTGAAAAAATAAAAATAAAAATAAAATGAAAATATGACACTAAATAAAACTACATAATAATAATGGTATTCATCACCTTCTTAGAATTATATTATTATGAACGAGTCAACGAGTAGATAGATATATCTCATATAACAATCCAATTATTATCATTAATACTATACTTATCAAACATATTCCACTTATATGTACATGATTATCCTTTAACGCTAATGATTATATTTTTTTTAATAAAAGAAAAATATACATTTTTATTTATAATAAATGTTTAAATTACGTTAGCATTATGCATTCTGTATTTACATTTTTGTTTTTGAGAATAAAAATTTTTTTATTAAATATTTCAATTCCTTATGATTCCTTATTCAAATTTACAAACACTAATATCTCCGTATTACGGTATGTATAAATGAATACAGTACAGACAATAATAATTCATCATAAATCCTTATTTGTCATTATTTTCATAACAAAATAAAAGGATATGTGTTATATGTAAAAAGGATATTACATTATGTATACATATTATATAGATATATGTAAATTTTCAAGTTACATAACATTGATAGTAATTATTGTGGTATTAATTAAATAAATTCTATTATTTTTGTAATGTAAGGATTCTGATTCAATGTACAAATATTATTGTTTTGTTTATTATTCATTGATAACATTTATTGTAATGAAAATATAATTTCAAGTATTTTTACACAAATACAATTTAAATTACAAAAAAATGATAATTTAATGTGTTCGTTTCCTTTATTATGAGATCAATATGTTCGAATGGATGGGGTACGGTAACAGAAGAGACTACATCCAAATTTCCCAAGAAGCTGTTAATTAAAAGCTTAAGCTGGAATGAGATCTATAGGTAAACAAGAAACGAAATAGATAGTGGAAGAAATTTCGAAATGATATTGATATGTTGGATACCTGAGATAGTGTGAAAAATCAAATAATTGGATTGAAAAGGAAGAAAAACGTTTCACAGCTTAGAAACTTTTCATTCGTTCCCGCATAGAATTGCTTTTGTATATGGCCCAATGTACGCCTTATAGAAACTTCAGTCAAACTATTTCTTTTTCTTACTTTCACGCTTTGCCGCATGAAAAGTTGAAAGTTAACCAACTTCTGTCGATTGTCGATTTCATACTTTTTCATGCGTCATCAATAAAACTTAATACATACATAAATTTTAATGTTGTTCAACTCAACGGATGCAAGGTGTGAAAAGTGTGTAAGGTGTACCTGGGCTTTTAGTTTTAGAGGTAAATCGCCTACTTGCAGGTCTCTACATTGCCTTTAACAAAAAAAGCAGAGAACAATTTACCTACATAAGTTTAGCCTAAAATTTTACACATGTAGACGATAGTTCATATGGCGAAGATACAATGTACGCTTACTTGCTTTGCTTGATTTAGTTGCTTTGACAGCTGACTAGAAGAACTGTTTTCAAGCAGCAATTAAAATAAGCAAAGCAAGCAAGACGTGCATTGTACCTCCACCAACATAATTTACGGCAATAGCATCAATATTATTCAGACAAGAGTTTATTTATTGAGCTATGCACTTTGTGTATACGATGATTTTGGTTTTCTATACGTAGTTTTCTTTTTTAATGAAAAACACATTAACAAACAAAATTTTAATTCAAATTTTTATGAGGCATTTTAAATTAAAAATCTCACATAAAATTCAGCATAAAAAATATAAAAATATTTTTTTCGAATACAAAACAAAAAAATAAAATAATAATTATAATACGAAAGTGTATTTAAAAGTGCAAAAAGGACTTTCAACATTAATATTTTCACATTTTACTGAATTAAAGAATAAAAAAAAAATATAAATAATTTAACTATGATAAATGTGTATATTGAATATTTTTGAATAGTTACACAACAAAAGCAAAAAATAAAATGATCCTTTTCACTGAATTACTTATACAAGTTCAATTTATTTCATGAATCAAAAACTAAAAGTCTGTGATTATTTTGAAAGCTTGTAATATCTAATGAAAATGTAAAGCAAAAAAATTGATATTATATCTGAAATGTGTTCAACATTCTATACTACATACATATATGCGGAGTATTCACTTTGTCTATATTTATTTACACACATAATGTACAAAAATGCATATGGTAGTTTACTTCCGCATATATTTATATTTATCAAGAATATATTTTCTTTCAATTTTTGTGCCTCTGTATGTGTTTGTGCTTATAGTTAGCATCAAATTATATTTTTAATTCATATTTTAGTCATATCGGATTTACAGTCAAAGTACCTATAATTTAGGGTAGATATACACCTCGTATATACGCAAAACAGTGTTCATTAAATACGATTTTTTTTAACAGATACAATTTAACACACAATTACAACACAGATAAATGGAAAAAAAATTCATTTTGCCTGCGTAACTGAGAATGATGATGACCTGGAATAGATCAATCGTTTATCATCTATACACATAAAATCTTCTCATACCGATACAACTATATGTAGATATTAGCGTGTATATTTATTATCCTTTTTTTTATATATTTTTGAATTATGATAGGTACCTCTAAACCTATGAAGGAGCGTTAAAAAAAAAATTATGCTAAAAAAATTGCTCATTCTGTGTATAGAATGTGGTACAGTTTTTCATTTAATTGAACTCGCACATCAGAAACATCATTTTTGAAACACAAAAAAAAAATGCAGTTCCCGGGAAAAAGAACTGAAAAATAAATGTTACACAACTGTATGGATAAATTGAAAAAAAAAATTCAAAGATAGAATATAATTTCCATCGATGTATTTGTGTACTCTTGTACCTTTCCACTATCAAAGTAGTACAACATTTTTCTGATTTTTAATTTTTCTTTATTTAGTGCATATTATATAGGTATATCCTTAGAGTAAGAGTACATAAAATTTATTAACTTTGAATATGTATACGCAATAAAAGGCGATATTTTTTCACAAAATGAGCATACGTATATATAACACATATTTGCGTACTTTATGTGTAGATGCAGTGTATTGAGTGTATTTAATGAATTTTTTCAATTTATTATGGGTGTAAATGTGCACCTATGTACATATATGTATCTCTTCACAAATTTACTCGCCAACTATATCCAAACATCAGTTGTAAGGATGGGAACACAAATTGAAATTCAAATCAGATAAAAACAAAAAAAAAAGTATATACATACATATAAATAAAAATAAAAAAAAAGTATACAAACAGATACAAACGAAAAAAAAAAATTATTTCAACTGCACAATATTGAGGAGGTCCCATATTTTATGCAAAACATGTATGGAGATAAAAATATCCTTTCAAATGGTACTGTGGTAAGAGTAAAATTATACTATACATTTCCTCATACATTTTCTCACCCCATTCCATTAGGAATATTTTTATCCTTTACGAATTCTCAGGAAAAAAAAAATTCGTTAAACTCATAAAAAAATTTAAAAAAAAAACTGAAACGATATAGGAAAAAGAAAATTTCAGCTGCCCAAAAATGCAAATACATGATGTGTATACATACATTACTCTTATGCATGTGCATGCACACCAATATCATTTACGATGAGCTTTATATTTTAAGTGAAAATAAGAAAACGATGATGCGATAACATTAAAATCATCAATCGTTTATACTTATATATGACAAGTAAAACTTTATTCCTTTTTCTCTGTTTCTATATCTGATGTTACATATAAAATTGAAATATGTATGTATCCATCAAAACAAGACAACAATAAAAAAGTCAAAAAAAAGAAAGGAAAATAGGAAAATATAAAAAAAATTTCGTAGGATATGGACGAGATAAAAAATGCATACGTTTCACATGCATATATATCAGCGGTGATGGTTTGGATGATATGACATGGTCAGCGACGGTTTTAGCCTCCTGGGCACCCGGAGCACTTCTAGAATTTTCGCCCTTTAAGTTGGAACTTTACTATTTTAAACTTTGATTTGATTTCTTTTTTTTGTTCCAATAGTTTACTATTTTACTGCCTACTACAGAGCAGTGCATAGTTTACACAAGAAAATGAGAAAAGAAACTAATATTCTCGTAACTTTCTACTTTTTCTTCTACTTGTCAAATATTCAAGAGTTCAATGACCATGTAAAATTGTAAGGAAATGTTTTTGCAGTAATATTTTTTTTACTGTGATTTGTGAAATTATCTTTCTAAAAACGAATATCTGACTCTAATTCTGTCTTTATTCGCGAATTCAAAATTTGACGGCCGGTTTTAGTGAACCATTTCAACCTACAAGAGAACCGCATATGAATTTTGTACCTCCACATTATAATGCACGAATGTCGATTACATATACATGGATACATACTTATCCTTTTTGCATTTTCCTTTCGTTATTTTGTTTTAATTTTTGTTTTGTTTCGTTTATTTTATCATATGTGAGTCCGTTACAAATGTTATCAATATTTTTATTTTTGTGTTTTTTTTTTTTTTTTGAAGGCGGGTGTAAATGAAGTTGATATTTTTGTTTTACTTTGTTTTGTATCATTCAGGATAATTTTTTTATTTTTCTTTTCTTATTTGTTTTTACTAGGCTTTATTTTCTCGATTTTATTCTCTTTTCTTATTTTTTGGATTTTCATGTGTTACTTTTTTTTTAGAATTTTAATTTATGCCTACTCCCTATACATACAAACGAGTACTTACAAATTTATTTCAACTTAACATCACATACATACATATTATAACATACTCGTATATACGTGAATATAAAAGGCAGGACATACGCATATGAATGATAATAATATTTCGTTTAGTTTCCTACATTTTATACCTATACATTAATGTATGTATATGTAATTTTTGCGCAATAATTTTTCTTCTTTTTTTTTGAAATTTTCAAGAATGTATCATTCATATTGTATAGATTTATGCACTATATACATAAATGGAATGTAAATGACATTATGGAGATGACCATCTCGTTATATTTAAAGAATCCTTACAGTATTCGTTTTGTATAATATGCAATCGTTTTGTGCATAATATAAAATGATGCATAAATGTATGTGTATATCGGGTGTAAAAGAATACAAATAATAATTTTAGTGTAAGTACTATATATGTTGATGTTTATGACATTCGCATCATTGCCTACGTACAAAACAAAACAAAAATAAAAAATGATTCAAGCACCAATAAATTTGTATGTTTCTTTTTATGTAAAAAAAATTTTTTGTGTTTGGTTTTTTATTTTGTGTAAAATATACGAGAAAGGATATAAGGATGAAAATGATTTTTAGTGCTTCTTTTTTTTTCTGTTTTTTGCATGTGAAATAAGAAATAAAATGAAAATTTTTTTTAGTTCAATTTTTTCTTTTCATTTATTGGCCATTTTTCTCCATTACCATATTCGTAAAATGGAAGTCAATGCATATGGTATGGTAATATGCGAGAGTGTATATTGTGCGGAAGGAAAAAAATTTAATAGGATGCATCCCAATTTTTGGTACAGTTCAATGCATTTTCTGCATTATCATCAGAACCAGATACACATTCATACATACATGTACTCATATACAAAGGATGCAGTAAAGAAGACTTTAAAATAAAAAGACAAAAAAAATTTTATTTTTAATTTTTTCTCGTATTTTAGTCTTACGATTTAATTTAAGAGAACTGCATTATTATGATCCTTTACATGAAAATGCATTCATGGTACATACTATACATCGTATAGATACAAATAAATTTTGTTCATTTATTTTTCATACCGGAAAATAATTCATCTACACTCTCTGGTACCTATACATAAAATCCTACTAACTACATATGTACTATAGGAACATGTATGTACTCGTATAGGCCGTGTAATGTTCATCATTCATCAATAGAATTAATTATCAGCGACAGGATAAATATTTTGTATGCACTTTACACATACATTTAATATGTACACACTCATACAATTTCAAATAAGTTTGAACATCATTCACAGGGCTACTGAATTTCCTTTTAAAATAATTTGTATTAAATCTTTTGTAAAAACGTATACACTGTGCATACACATTATAATATGTAAACGGATGCCCACTATCAGTGTGATATATGTGCATATTATTACGATTATATGCTGGTAACTATTTTGCTTGCTTCTAAAATTAATTGTCTCTACTTAAAATTGATAATCCTTTCAAAAATATATGTAGCACAGATTTAGGTAGGCAGCTAATCATTTTGAAATATTTTCGAAAAACTGTTTTTTTTTTTATGTTATGTATTTTTCGTAGTATTTTAGGCAAGAGAATAAATAATTTGTGCATAGTAAGATGCAAAATTCGACCTATAGTTTAGGTTCAGATAATCTGTATGCAGTACCTACATACAGCGTTATGATGGGATGGGATCATTGCATAATTATTATTATGGCATTAAAGAGGAAGCAAATTACATGTCTGCAAGGTAGAAAATACTAGTATTAATAATCTCTAGGTAGACTGTAGAATAGACAATGAATTATCATTATTAAAATAATTAAAATTGAAGTTATTGGTACTTTTGAAGAAAGGACTGCAAGTGAGTTGAAGAATCCAGAAGAGAGTCTGTAGAATATTTTTACGAGAAGTCAATAAAAATTTTAAAGTTTTCATGTTTTCAGTTTTACATCGAAAAAGTGAAGAAAATTTTATGTTTTGCCTTAAATTATTTAATTGAATGTTGTATTGGTGTACACGTGTATTTTTAATAATTATGCTAATTGAAATATGTAGGTACATAGGTATATATTGTATGCAAAATTGAATTAAATAAATGAGAAAAAAAAAGGATAGGTATAAGCGCTCGTAAATTACTGTTTGATCTAATTAACTGTGTAAATCATTTTAAATGCATTATTTATTAAGAAAATTTATTTAAATTAAGTACGCATACACACAAATTTACACACATCATATACATCTGTACGAATATGTGAATTTATTGTTCATTTTATTGCAAAATTATTTGCATTATTCATCGTATATAATATAATGAAAATTGTTCATTATATCATACATTCGTACATATACTCGTATGATGATACATTCATGATGTAAATATTTAATAATAAAAGCACATGTAGTTGTATATGATACATAATTTTTTTTGCAATTATAAGAAAATTATACTAATTTCATTTTTAAGACAAGACTTATTATTATCATGACTTCCACATGCATTTGTGTATCTGTGTAATATTAAAACAAAACAGATAGCAAAATTTAAGCGAAAAAAATAAAAATGAACTAAAATCAAATTACAGAAAGTACATTTTTCTACATACAGATACAAGAGCACGCACAAAGTAACATTAGTTTGGTTATACTTTTCTACATATTCGCTGATATAGATTGCATTTATCATCATTATCAACGTCATCATCATCATCACAGTCATATAGTCATATATGTATGTGTAGATTATGTTGCTGATGAATATATTCATACTCGTATATACATGCACATTCCTTATAGTTATTAGATAATTAGATGTGTGTTATTATTATGAATAATTTGTTGATATTAGTTTTGTTTTTTAATAAAAGGAAAAGATAATTTATTATATTTGTGGGTGTAAATATATGTGCCATTACCAGTATGTATATGTACATTTGTATACATAAATGCTCACCTCAAGTATAATACGATCGAGTGTATAATATGTGAGTTCATTCATCACAACAATTTTGTGCAATTCATATTTTAAAAATTCGTACCACATTATTATGACAATGCTTATACATGCATAAACATAATAACATCTTACATTTACATACCCAAATATACCGAGTACAGTATGTAATTTTAATTTTCATAATCAAAGTAATTCGTTTAATTTAATTGAATTTAAGCAAAGAATTTATAGAAAAATTCAAAGACAACCTATACTAAGTACAATGCTATCTATACTCTGTAGCACTTTATACCAACATTTTTATGCAAATTAAAAAAAACAAAAAAAATTTAAATTACACTCTTACATTTAGAAATGCGCCTGTTGCATTAATTTTGATGATTTAATTCAGATACGCAATACAAAAATTACAATAAAATACAATTAGAAAATTGAAATAATTAATTTGAAAAATACTTTGTTCTCCTAATGCTTAATTAATTCCATCTTTTATTTTTGTTATTTTTTTTTTTATTTTGCAGAGATGTGCTGACACCATGAAATCATGTCTACACCTTTTCCGCATTAAGTGGAGCGATTCTATTCACGAAGAAATGAGAGGCGATAGCTAACTAACACACATCCCACACCGGATAGTATAATTCAACGTAAAGTGAATGCCGTCGCTACAACTCAGATGTTTTGAAAGTACAGGAAACTTCGATATTTGGAGAACTTATGATTTGCACTGAAAGTGAATTCACAAATGGTTTTGTGCGGAAATCCCACTAGAAATTAGTGAAAAGTTAAATTCAGGACAATATTTCGCTTAATTGATGAAATGAAGTCATATGGGATCACTTCTGCAAAAGCTCTGAATCACTTAGAAAAGTAGAAAAAGTCCGCTTGTCATTTGCATTTTATGCTTATAAACAGATTTTCTAAGTTATTTTGACGATCTTAACAAACTCAACGAAAGTATTTGATTAACATTTTTTTGTTTCTTACTGTATACTAAATAAAAAATAAATTAAAATAAATTTCATTAAAATAAATAACTGTTCAAAAAAAATTGTGTTTTCATTTTGAATTTTAAGTAAACTTTTAGCAAGCTTGCACAAGGTGAAATGACAGATTAAATTTTTTCATTTAAAATTTATAGGAAATTTTAACATCTTGTGTGAAAATATTAAAAAGGATATTTTTCCACTTGAAAATTGTATGAATTTAAAAGACCTCTTCAATAAAACTTTAATTTGCATTTATGATAATTTTAAGAAGGTTATGTGTAAAATCATCTTTCGTTCAATCACTGAAAGTTCATGTCCAAGCTCGACCGATCGTAAACAATACTTGTTTATAGAAATTGACCAAATAGTAGTTATTATATGACCAAAAATACCAAGCAAAACGGTTACTTGCAGCTATATATTCTCACTTAAAAGGATGCGTGTTTTTTGAAAAATGAAATGAAACAACTACATATTTTTTTTTATTGTTTTTTTATTACAATGAATTATTTTTCTTTAATTATTTGTTTTTTTTTGTTTTCATTTTTTTTTATTTTATTTTATTTTTTTTTTTCATTTTCATATTACCACATTATTTTTATATTTTAAATTTACAACATTTTTATTTTCATATTTCATCTTTAATACTAGATTTTTCTTAATTCTTGAATTTGTATTTTTTAATTTTTAATTTTAATTATATTTTATTTGTTTTTTTGTTTTCTTCTATTTTTGTTATCCATTTTATGATAATTTTTAAATATACATATATAAATGCTTAATATTATAATTAATTTATTATTATTTTTATTACATATTTTTAGATTAGTGTTACTATAATAAAACAATAAAATTTCATTTTGTTACTTTTGTTATTTTTTTTTAAATGTTGTCATTATTTAAATTTTTTTAAATTTATTTATTATTTAATTTATTTTATTTTTTGTCTGTTTTCTAATATTAAATTTAAATCTTTTTTTTTTTTGAATTTTAATTCAAGAGTATACTGTTCTAATCACATACAGTCTAAAATTAATGTGCCTGTTTGTTTATTTTGTGTTTATTTACTGTTTATTTTATATTTTATTACTTAATTTGTTTGTTTTATTAATTATTTTCAATTTTATTTTTATATTTTTTGTAAATTTTTCCGCTGTTTTTTTGGACTAAATCAATTGAAAATCTTTACTCGTAATAAATTTTTTTCTAATCCATAATTTTTTCATTTGAATTTTCCTGTTCTTTATATTTACCAATTTAAATTTGGAAATATTATTTGTTTGTTTGCTTGTTTGTTTTTTTAACATTACTATTTTATTTATTATTTTAAATATTTACATAATAGTTCGAATTTAATTTATTTATTTATTTATGTTTTTATTTTAATTTGTATATTTTGAATTTATTTTCATTTTCTTGTTTGTTTTGTAACATATACAATAATTTCAGTTTGTTTTTTTTTCTACCATCAATAAAGGACAAAGGGTAGAAATTCAAGAAAAATAAATTTTGTCATGTATATCAGGAGAAAATTAACTCTAACATTTTGTTCATTTGTTTTTTATTAGTTTTTCTAATTTTTTTTTTTTTGTTTTAATTATTTATAAATTTTTTGTTTGTTCGTTTTATTGTTCTTTTTTTTTTAATCTTAAAAGAGACATGGCACCAATTGAAAATTGTAGAATATCGCGTCATACAAAATCTAGTTAATGATGGATGGACGATTGTGAGATTATTGTTTTTCATATTGACTGATTAAATTCATTATCAAGTCTCCAAGATACTATATCTGTGATATTTCAAATGATGCGTTTCTTCGAAATTTTTCACAGTTGACTAAAATATCAGATCAAGACTAAAATTGGAAAGAGATCGAAAAATATTCCGAGATTCCATTGCATATCGAGAAATCGAGTAAAACATCTCACAAATTATTGTCCATCTCAGACATTTATTTATTACATTTTATTCTTCTTATGTATCCTTTTACATTATATTTTCCAAAAACGTATATTTTGTTTTCACGCAAGTAAATTCAATAATTTGGCATTAAAAATTTTTTTTCATTTCTCAAAAGTTTTCTCTTAGATATTTTGCACATTATAAATATGTATTACTGTTATAAATATCAAAAATTGATTACCTAAAAAATTCATCATGATAAGCTCATTTTTGATTTAAAAAGAAAAAAAAAATCGTTTTTCAAATATCCTGTTTTCCTTTAATTCCTTAATATGTTTTTCTTATTTTTTTTTGTTTTAGATAATTCTAAATTATCACAATATAATATTTATACATAAAAATATATAGAATAAGAATAAAACTAAAAATTAAAAAAATATAATTTTATCATACCACTACGTATATATACTTAGCTAGCTAAAAATGAATTTATTGGAAATAAAAGTCAACTACATATATACCTACGATATTTACAGTAAGATATTTAGAATGATAGTGACAGATAGACAGGAAGATTAAAAAACAAAAGAGAATAAATTGCTTTTTTTACATAGATTTCCTCTTTCCTCTTTCCTTTTTCCTAGTTTTCTTATTCTTTCTTTTAATATTCTTACATAATTTTAGAAAGAGTGTGTTCTCATATGGCTCCTCTATATACTGATTGGATATTGACAAATTGTTATTTCCTATATGCTTTACAGCCTTTTTTCCACACGAAAAGACACCATTACGGCGGAGGTACAATGTACACCTTGCTTGCTTTGCTTGTTTTACTTGCTTTTAATAGCTTGTTTTGTTTGCTTTCTTTGCTATGTGCATTGTGAACAATCTCCTTTTCAAAGTGTATATTTCTGGTCAGCTGTTACAGCAAGTAAATCTAGCAAAGCAAGCAAGGTGTATCGCCATAATAATTTAAAGAAAATGTACAGATAACATAATATCTACCGATTTTTACCGATTTCAGCACAAAGTTGCACCAAAAAATAATTATTTTGTATCTAACCGCTTACGTTTCATGAGAACACACTCTTAAATATTTAAATTTATATACAGGACTGTTCTATTTGTTCACATAAATACGTTTCATTTGTTAATTACTGTACACAGAGACAAACTACATATTTTATCCTCCTACTTTGTTGTATAATTGCATTTTTGAAAATTTGCAAGAAAAAAAAAATTTTTTTTGTATCAGATCCTTTTTAAAACTAAACGCTTATGGAAAATACTTAAAAATACAAATAAAAAAATTCAATAACAAAAATGAAAAGTAAGAAAAAACTTAATTTCATTCGATAATTATTAGATATTGGCGTCAACTTATTGTCAGGACAAAACAGAATCGCATTGATTAATAAATTATCGTCGTAAGTGATGGCTAGGAGGCTATACGGATAAATAGAAAAAATGAAACCATAAATAAGGAACAAAACAAAACTGTAGCGATACAGAACTGTACAAATTTTCACAGTTATAGTTCATTCATATTTTTATGAAAAATAATTTATGATATTTTGCTGTTAAAATTGATGTGTATTATTTGTTCTTCGAGTTCATTTTGTTGTCTTCCTCTTCTCCTTCTTCTTTCACCATCTTCATGTCGTCGTTTATTTTGTATTTTTATTTGTATTTTCTTTGTAAAAATCTTTGATTCATTCCGCATTCATTCATTCATTCAAGTATCAGCATATAACATGTCATTATAATTAAAGCTTCATGAAATTCTTGAATTCTATACCATTCCCTTTGACATCATTCTAACTGTATTCTTCAATGCTTGTCTTTTATTACAGAACCATATACGAATAACTTCACGTTCATAGCCTAGCTGATGAGCTAATCCAGTTATTTCTGTACCTATATAAACGGATATACATACAAAATGTAAGAAAAAAGGATGAGAAAGATGTCCTAAGAAAAATATTATTAAAGAAGAATATGGGAAATAATAATTTCCTTTGGGAATGAAAAAGTAAACAAATATTTTATTTGTAAATAGTAAAAAGAGTTATTGGGGGCAGGAGGGTGGTGTGTTGTAATAATCCTAATGGGTGCATTTACATTATCTTCTTTCCTGTTCAAGTTCTCGTTCGTGGACTGATCAAAGTATTTACACTATGAGCTTTTATGTTTCTTGTTTTAATATTGGTGCCATATTTTTTTTCAGTATTTATGGCAGCACTAAAACATGAAAGCAAAACTGAAATAAACGCATTTGATGTCGGGTTGAATATCACATGAAAAATCACGAATTCCTATTCTCTCTCTCTTCCATTCGTTATTTCTGTAATTCATCACGTGACATTCATGTTTTGAAGATAATGTAAATGCAATTTCATTCTTCGGTTATCATTCGATTTTTATTTATTTTTTATTCTTAGCTTCGTAACTTACCTGATGGATGGGTATTCCTTTCGAAATGTGCATTCAATAATTCTAAAGCTTGTGGGGTAAATGATGTACGTCTTTTACGTTTCTTGGACGGTTCAACACCAATAAAATCTGTTAAATGATTTTGACCAGCCTTATAACGATTCCAATGGCTACAAAACATTTCAAATGAAATAAATTCAAAAACAAAGACATGAAAATTAAATTAATAAATTGAAAAAAATTGTCCTTGTAAAAAAAATTTATTTTTTATTGAATCAAAAGTTAAAAGGATAAAATAAAATAATAAAAAAATAAAATATTTTTCTTGTACCTTTCTTCAGCTTCTTTCATCCATCTTTCAAGTACTGGTTTTATTTTTTGAGCACTTTTTGGTGTAATGTCCAATTTTTCAAACCTAAATTTTTTGGTTTTTTTGTATGTAGATGTTTTTTTTTTTAAAGTGAGAGAGAAGATTTAGAAAAAAAAAATTAAAAATTAGTTGAATCAATTTCAAAAGAGAAATGAAAAGGAACACGAAGATATTTAACGGTATATATGCGTAGAAAGCAAATTAAAACAAAATGAATTAAAAATCAAAAAGAAAAATACAAAGGATAATTCAAGCGTTTCAACACAAACATAAAATCAAAGATAACATCTTAAGGCAATATATATGTATATAAAATGAAACAAAAAACCAAAAATAACAGAAATAACAACAACAGAAAAAAAAATGAAATAATTCGTGAATGAAAAATAAAATTTTACTAGTGCCAGGACATTGACATTATTTTTTCTTTTTTACTTTAATTTGATTTTTCTTTTGTTTGTTTTTTTTTTCTTGCGAGAAATAATTTTTTTGTTCAGTTTTTGACTTAGAAGAAATAAACTTTTTTTTAACGACGACTTTTCGAAAAACGACAAAAATGAAAATGAAAGAAAATTTAGTTAAAATTAAAAAACAAAAAAAACGAATTAATTACAAAATTTTCAAAATTTTTCTATTCAAAAATTCAATTACGAATTAATATTAATAATGAAATGGCAATGCCCTGGCCTTTTAAAATAACACAAATGTCTTCTTTTATATATATTTTTTTTAGTTTATATATATTTTAATTTATATTTACATACGTAGACACACAGGATATACAGAAGGATAATAAATGAAATAAAATAAACAAATTAAAAATTATTTTTTTAAAAAAAAAAATTAGTATCCTTAACTATTACAATATTTCATTTATTTTTTCAAAAGGATAAAAGGATTTTCTTTGGAATTGAAAATGTTTGTTTTTTCCTATACACTCTTTATGATTCTTTTTTTTTTTAATTTTAGAGTTGTTGGGTTGTATAGTTCTGTTTGGATTTTTTATTTGTTAAAACCTTGCATAATTTATTCAAAGTTTTTAACTGAAAATTATTAAAATTATCAAGCTTATTATTTAAAAATGAAAATCAAAATAATAATAAAGGACCTGATTTTGCATTTCGTTATACATAATTAGAACAATCATTTACCAATCAATTAAACAACAATTTAAAATTCAATAAAACAAAATTAAATGTCTTATAGTTAGTTGACATATTTCGTAGTCCTTTTATTATCGATTTTCATTTTTTCATTCATTTTTCATTCATTTTTGTTGCTGTTGTTGTTGTTGTTAAAAATTAAAAAATTCAATTCATAATCATTAATGCCCAATTTCACAGTGAAATCTTAAGCTCAGACAAGATTTAAGATTCCGCTCAAGAGATATTTTGATTTCACAATGGTAGCATGTTTAAGTGTTAAATCCAACAATCTTTGTTCACTGTAAAATTGGGCATTAAACATAAATAAAAAACAATTTACAATCTACGCACATAAATATTACAATTAATTGAATAAAAAAAAAGAATTAATTAAAAAACCAAAACACAACAAGGATAAGAAAAGTTTTTTTTTTTTTTTGTAAATAAATGAAAACAGAAAAAAATTAATATTTATAAGAGAACGTACATATTTTGCTGCTGTGATGATAGTTGAGCGGCATACATCTGTGCGGCTAGGGCACTGTTCAAAAAAAATTTTACAAAAAATGTGTTTCGTGACGCCGTTTTAAATGCAATCAATCAGTATTCAAATATATTATCCCAACGCATGTACAGATACACAGATAAATGTTCATCATTATTGATTATACATATTCGATTTGATTTCAAAATTTTTCAGTTTTTTTTTGTTTTTTTGATAATTTTTAAATTATTATTTTTTTCGTTTTATATTTTGCCGCCAGATTTCATGTTCGAAATTCACACACACATAATATATACACGAAAAAACAACCAAAAAACATATAAGAAAGAAACAAAAAAATACAGAAGAAATTTAGTTTTTTTTTTTATTTTTTTGACATTTAGATTGTTAAAAATTAATGAAAAAAAAATATTTTTTTATGTGGTGGTTAGTTAATATAATTATATTTTTTTTTTTGCTCTTATAAACTAAATGTCCTGGCACTTAAAATTATATGGAAAAATTTTTGAAACAAAGAGATTTTTTTTTCTGTTTAAAGACAAAGTTTGAAATGTTAAATGGTTTCATTTTTTTTAAAAAAATTTTGTTTTGATCCTTTAGTTTTTTTTTTTTGAAGAGAATTTATAAGGAATTAAGTGATTGAAGTCAGTGTATTCTAAATTTTTTATTTGACTTTTCTATACAGATATTAAATCCTTCAATTTTTTCCGCAATTATTTTGACAAATTTCAAAATTTACGAATGTCATTTTGCAATTAAGAAAAACTATTTTTCTTTTTTTTGTCTACGAAATTGAAATAATATTTTCTTTTTGTTCCAAATCTCTTTATTTCAAAAGCACTTGAAGTTTAGTAATACAAATTTAAAATAAAAAATTATAATAAAATATGGAAAACAATAATAAATAAATCTGCATGCCTCTAATTTTCTGTTTTTGTGTCCTCTTCTATCCAAATTATTTTGTCTACTTATAAATTTATTAACTTTCATTTAAATTTAGATCCTAATAAATTTTTTCTAAAATTTTCGTATTTTCAAATAAATAACATGTAATAGTATGTAGTAGTTTTTTCTTTTCTCTAAAATGAAGCTATATACTATATGTAGATGTGTATTTGAATAAACTTAAATCTATAAAAATGTTAATTTTGAATATTTTTATGACAAAAAAAAAAAAAAAACTTAAATTTTCTAGATATAGGATATTAATTTTGTTAATTTTTTTTTATTTTAATTATTGTATAATTTATTTTTTCTATAAAATTTTTTTGTTACCTGCATATGGCACTTTGACTATAGGCTGGTCCTTCAGTAACTGATAAGGCTTGACCTACTTGTGTTTGCGTTAAACCTAATGATAATCGTCGTAATTTAAATGCTTTGGCAAATTCTTTAATTTCATCTAAATCGATACCATCAACGACATTACAATTTGTTTGATTTATAGTTGGTTCATCTGTTACATAAAAAACAAACAAAAAAAAAAAAAAATGAAGAAAAAAATTATATAACAGATACAATAGTGCATAAAAAATTATTTGAAAATAAATGTCAAAATATAAAATTTTCGCATCATTCTGGTTTGAGTAAGAATTTATGTCTGTGACATACATGAGATGTTACTAGAAAATTATGTCATAGAGTAATATATGATTCCATGATAATTTAGCTGAACTGAGTGACAACACCGCACTTCTGTCTCGGATACAAGATACCGAATATAATCGATAAGTAACGTCAAAAAATTCACAGACATTCAGTAAATGATATACCCTACAGCTATACGCATGCAGTTAGTATACGAAGATGGACAGACGTCGTGCAGCAAGACGCAAGGGTGCTCGGAGTTGAGAATTGGAGAAATGCAGCACAGCGAAGAGAAGAGTGGAGACTATTTCTGCAGGAGACCAAGCAAGACTCGATACAGATCACAGTAGCATTACATATAATGATGATGGGTATACAAAACAGCAATTTTATAATGGAAAAACCGAAATCGTTGAATAAGGCACTGAACAATGACGCGGTCAAGTATCCAATCAGAAAATCTGATAGATGTAGTGTATTTGAGCATTGTTCAAATTTATCTGACGTCTGCTAGATCCAAATAAATACGACAAGCGCATGACAGCATTTTCTTTTTACTCTATGAATAAGTATCTGTCAGAATAATCTGCTTTGAATGTGTTTTTGAAGTTGCTGTTGCGATAGATTTTCTGCTTACACCAGCATATTTTTGCTCCTGATGTCAGATATCTGCTTTGATTGCATTTAGCCCCTAAGGATTAATTTACGCTTACATTTTATTTGATTCAAAATAGTACTGATACTACGCATTGTATAAGATATCAGTAAACCAGACTACACTCGTCTGTCACCAGTGTTATAGTTGTTTGAAAATAATAGTAATTTTTTTTTAATTTTATTATCTCGTCAATTTACGTCTATTACATACATACATACGTATATAAGTATATACATGCAGTAATTATAATTTAAACATCGTTTTTTTTCATTTTGAGTTTTAATTGTAATCGTAATTTTATTATTCGTTGTAATGCGAACGTCATTTATGAATAAATAATTAAAAATTTTTGTTTAGAGTTTAGAAAGAAGGACATATACATAAGTTTATATTTTGACTAACTAACTAACTAACTAACCACCCACATAAAGGAGAATGTACCATACTAGAATAATGTATTCGACGTCTATGTCTGTTTTTAAATTTTATTTTATTTATTATTTTTATTTTTAAATTATTAATGATCTTTTCAACTTAATAATTATCATATCATATAGCAATTGTACCCATTCATACACATTTTGATTTATAAGTATGAATGCTCATGTTTGTAAATGTATTTTTGTACTCATAATTATTTTCAATTTTATTTTTCATTGAGGGTATTCACTTAATGTATTGGGGCTCGTTGGTGCAAGTTGTGGAGTACTGGATACTGAACTCGAAAGTGCAAGTTCGATTTCTGCCGACGGCAAAATAAGTGAGAAAAATAAATTTCAATTTTGTCGTTGACTATTTCCAACTTTTGTTACTCTCAAAATTCATGGATGGATACCAGCTTGTTGAGAAAAAGAGCTCAGAAATGCTGGTAACGAGTAACGCAAAATATTAACTAGAACATAACATCATTCCAATAATAGATCAGTTTAAGCCCTATTATGTAAAAAAGCTTGCTTCTTTAGCAACAACTCAGTGGTTCACAATTCACGTTAAGCTGTAGGTGCACCCATGATGATAGTAATAAAGTCTAGGGATCACTTGGGTGAAGGGCCAGGCTAGACAGGAGCTGTAGCGCCATTGATGACGATGATTCACTTAATGTAGTAAAAGCGTAAAAGGCTCGTAAACCTAGTAAACCTAGACTTTATTATATTGAGTGAATACCCTCATTGTGCTTGTTTTTTTCTTTGTATTTTTTTTACCTACATAATGAGTATAGTACTCGTAAATAAATGTGGGTGTAAATGATATGTGGTAATATAGTTGTAGTGGTGATAAGTAATTTTCATTAATTATTATAAAATTAAAACTTTTAATATTATTATTTCATGTTTTTTTCTACTCTTTCAATGTATGTGTGTGTAATTTTTTTTATATTTTTAAAGAAAACTTTATCTCCCCTTCAAAAAAAAAAACAATTTTACTTTATTACACTTTGAAAATATTTAATTGTAAAATATTGTATTTACAATAAATTTATAGACAGTAGACTGACTGCTGGAGTGTATATACGATTGAATACGAGTATGTATATTGATGCGTGTATATTTTTGAAGTCATTATATTGTCATAAAATGACATGAAATCGTATTATGTATATTGAAAAGTACGTTTGTATAAAAACACCAACATCATGATTATCCTCATACTGTAAATGAAGCTACATATACTCTCTACATCACTTTATATAAACTTCAAGTAATATAAGTTTGTACATGCAATTTTCTTGCCTATATCGTTTGAAATATAATTTTCTAATCGATTAAGTTCTTGTAATGATTATATACCGAATACATATACTTACATACTCATGTATGTTCTAAGAAATATAGTTCTTCTAGTATGTGTCACACGTCATTACACCTATTTACATACATGCATAAATGTTTATTTGTAGAACATTGAATGATAATTCATAATGCGAAAATTTTATTATGATAATTATAAGTATAAATATAATAATGTCTATTTACATAAACGTATTATATGCAGGTACGTTTATATGTGGATACGTGTTCTACATTAGAGGTAAAAAATTTTAGTTTTATTCTAATGCATGAGTATAAATACATTTTTTTCTTTTCGTTTTTGTTTATTTTCTATTTTACATTATTATTCAAATTAGCTGATGCAAAACAGACATAAAATAAAAACAATAAGAAAAAGGGAAAATAAATAAAATACAGAAAAGAGACACACAAAAAAAAAAAAAGAAGAAAACTATAAGAAAATACAAACAGACGTGTATATTATTGAGTGAAATTACATACATACTTATATAGTAATAAAATCTAATTTGCATTTAAATACAAAATAAAATTTATGTACTATAAACAGATCAGGGCTGAATTCATGCATAGGCAAAATAGCCGGCTGCAGAGGCCGTCAAATTTTTTGGGGCGACAAATTGACCTAATTTTTTTAGAAAATATATAACATTGAAAGTCAACATTTAATGAGTTTTAGCAAAAATATTTTGCTCTTTTCATTTACTATTACAGTATCTACAGTTTACGCTACGATAATTTGAGTAATATTCTGCACACATCATGTGTACTCGTATTTGTAGAATGTAGAATGCTAATATTGTACTTAACTAACACATAAAATCATCTAATCAATATTTCATACTTTCTTCTTCAGTCTACACACACTCTGAAGCAGTAGAGGTCATTGACTATCATAGTACCTGTTGTAGTGTACGACGCTACGATAGTACGAGTAGTATTTCACACATCATGTGTTTTCATTTTTGAATTCTCATTTTGAAAGTTCTCGAGTGGCATCCGCCACTGAAACAGATACACATTATAGTATATCGTGTATATTATGCATATGTGTATATGTGTTTGTGTGCTTAATTTTATATTACAAATTCTCATAAATTTATTAAATCATCTATTAACTTTCATACATGAAGCATATAATGATATTATTATTGTATCAGTCTGCCTATAATATCGTTCACCCATAATCTATACAAGTCTACGATTATAAGACCTACCTATGCCTATACTTAGATAGTTTACGTTTACGTGAACTCCATTACTCTACTATAAATGTATGCACATGTTAGTATTTTAACAATATAGTTTGAATTAAATCAATTTTCATAATTTGAGGACGTACGACATGTAATACGAGTATGTGCTCAATAATTTCTAATATGTACATATCGCGTGAAGCGTGAACATATTACTTTCTTAGGCATAGTCAATGTATAAATAAATTTTTCGATTAATTGTAAATTAATTTCAATAAAAAATTAAACTATTAATTTTTCTTTAAATTTTTCAATTAATTTTTCAGCCGTAAAACCAAATTCTAAAAGTAATTTTCAAATTAAATAATGCAGGCTAAATTATTTTATAGTTAATATGATATTTTTCGATAATTTAATTTTATATTGTATTTGGCTGATCAAATTGAAAGTCCTTAAAACTTTTGTCGTCTGTTAAATTAAATATAAAATTTTGTATAAATTATATTATTATTATTAATATCATGAGCATGTGCTTATACATAATGTTATCCTTTGGCTTGTAACATTTCTTAATGAAAATGATTATATTTGTGAAAATAGATATTTACATTTACATTCGTGTAGATATGTATATGTATTCTACCTTATTCCAATACATACAAAATTCAAATTTTAAGTATTTTGATAATGTATATTGAATACAAAACTACACATGTACTTGCATAATAAGTATGTGTAAATGTAGAAAATTTGTAAAGATTTTGTTTCCTTTTTACTTCAATTTTTTATTTTATTACTGAAAGTAATGTAGACACATTTTATAATGTTTTAACTATAGAAATACAAAACTTATACAGATCCATTCATATACCTATACGATTATGAATGTACGTAGTACAATTTATATGTGTGGCTGTGGATATAAACAGTGCCGGTAATATCCTCTTAGACGCCTGGTACACTTCTAAACTTTTCGCTCCTCTGGATTTAAACTTTACTTTTTTTTTTAAATTTAATTCGATTTTTTTATAGCAATAGCACAAAATAATTCCGATTTCTATGTTTTTTTTTATCATTCTTTTCACGTTACTCAAAAAATAGGATGATAGACTCGTTTTTTTTTCATAAATGTTCAGATTTCATGATAGGCGTAATTTTCTTTTTCAAAAATTAGTGGAAGGACATATAAATATTCGTGCAAAGAATAAAGTAACAGAACATATTAAAGAATATCGAAAATGATAATTTATTATTAAATCATATTCATGATCTAAACTCGACTTACAAATTACGTTACATACTAATATGTAAATCAACAAGAAAGCCACAAAATATAAAGACAAATATATCTGTTCGATGAAGACCAAGGTCCTTATTAAGGAACATTGAGCAATAGAAAGAAGAAAAACTACATTTTATATTAGTAAACAAAAATGTCCGGTTTGTATTTTGGCAAAGTCATTGACTAAATCCAATGTTTTTTATTTTATACACCATGTCTCTGCACTAAACAGCGTAAGAAGTATAAAAGAAAGAGGAGGAAGCAATTAGTAATAGCAATCAAGCTGTTGGCATTTACTTATAGTACGATATACGCTGTATAGTACCTTGCTTACCATGTAATCGTATTTTCATTCATAAGAAAAATACATTTTCTCCTTATTCTAGTTCTGCACTACACAGCGTGAGAAGTATACGAGAAAAATGAAGAGATAGTAAGTATTAGCGATAAGATAGATAGGTTATCAGCGTCTATCTATAGTGCGATATACAAGTACACTAGTAGTGACTTACCTTACATACTATGCATTCGTATATTCGATTCATAAAAATCTCTTTTCTCTTTTTACTTGCTTTTATAATTTACTAAACAATTTTCATATACAATATATATTATATTAGGTACTCACATACTCACCGATTTACTTTTAAATAGACATTGGTACACTACTTATAGAAAAGTTTAATATATATTACATATAAATATGTAATTAAATAAGTATATTGAAAATATATAGTTAATGTACATACATAAGTGCATATGTATAAAATTTCATTTTAAATATTTCAATATAGAAAATTAACTTTGACATTATCGTATACACATTATAATATGTAATTACAAAATGTATATGCATGCATATTATAATACAGTACAATTTAAGTTTTGTTAGCTATGTAGTTTATGTGTATTCGTACATTTACATCTATTGATACACACGTAGATTCTCGTATATTTAAAATTGTATAGGTAGAAAATATAGAAAATTTACTAAAGAGCATATACTGAATTAAAATCCTTTTGTACGTATCAGGACATTATATTATAATAATATTTTGTTACGTGTATACATATAAGACGATATTTAATAAATAATTTATATATGTACATAAATGTATATATTAGATATCATAATTACATATGCATGTAAGTACTAAATACATACGAGTATATACTCAATCACATGAATGTATAATACGTGAACCTATATAATTATTAAGATAAAAGGATACAGAGGTTATAGAAGATTGTTTTTTTTTTTATTTTTATTTTTTAATAAGATAGTGTAAGTTAAGTACTATATGTATATGCGATGATGATCTTATATACAACGATATAAGGTATATCCATCCATACATAGATACGAGTACATTTTGTTTATAATATATAATATGCAATATTTACATCAACAAATTTAATTGTACATTCTCAAATATTATGTATTATATACATATACTTAATAAATGATTGAAAAACCATAAAGTATACATACATAAATGTTTGTAGAGTAACAGATTTGTTATAGACATTAGATTGAATGATGTGTATTATTATAATAAATAGAGATAGACGTAATGTGCATGTATAGATAATATATTTCCTCCTAGATATGTACCTACATACATACATATATGTATTTATACATCTTCGCATATACAATATGATATGAAAAAATATAATAAAAGGATTTAGGATAAAATAAAATAAAAGGATTTATTCTATACAAGGTGTTTCACAATATGACATATACTATAGATACAATGTCAGTAATGTCGACACCAATAAATTATGAAAACTATATCAAAAACTTTGATTTATATTATAACGCATACATAAGTACATTTCTATATGTGTACATGTGTATGGATAATGTGTGTATATTATAAAATATAAATGCAAAAGGATGAATATAATACGTGAACATTATAATGTGTATGCATGCATGTATGTATGTATGTACATATATAATTCGCGATTTGAAATTAAGCAAAAAAAAAAAAATGAAAAGGATATTAAATTTATCTTTTGTTTTTGTATTTATTATCGTCTTCGATAGTTTATTGTAGTTCAACTTACATATTACATGACGAGGTACAAATATACACGAGTAACAGACTTAAAGTATATCCTTGCATGAATATAAATCATATAAATAATGTAATGTGTATAATGTCATGCCGTTTTCTTATAGATTTATACACATAATAGATGGTATGTAATATTTGTGCATGTCTGAATATACTTACTAATATGTATGTGTGTTACTTACATTATAATATAGTTTCGTATTATACCACAATAATGAGTAGTGTAGACGTTATGTTTTTTTATCGTAAGCATATTATACAATATACAATATGTCTGTATGTAATGCATGTATCTACAATATTGTATTTAATGAATTTGTATGTACATAAATGTACATATATGTGTAATGAATGTAAATACTAATTTATATGGAAAATGAATATAATAAGAACAACCAATATTCGATTATGTATTATAATTAAATATGCATTAAAACATCAATTAGTTTGTTAAAATTTTATATGTATGTATAAATTTACATACTTACAAAAATATACATAAATATATACGGCATTATAATGTCTACGAATACAATATATTAGATTTTATATTATATGAAATATTATTTTGATGAAAATTTTCTTATAAATTTGTTAGTGGTAAAATGTATACATATAAGTATTTTTATGTAATACACCATCATACGATACTATGTCCTTATACTATCTATTTTAAATAAATAAATAAATATATACTCATACATGTATGTAGTATAAGTAATGTGTATTATTGTACTTAGCATACACAGTTTTGATAGATAATTTAGTACATTAGTATTGTCTTTGTTTTATGTTTTTGTATATGTATTAACTTAGATTGTATATACATATAGTATACATACATAGTGGATAAAATTAAATTTATTCATTATAAAATACAATATGTCATTATAGTTCAACAGAGGGTAATTTAAAATCAAAATATATAATAAAACAATATATGTACATTGAAGCTTGAAGGATATAAGTAGAAGAATGAAGAAAAAAAAAAGATTTGAAAAGAAAAAAAGAACCCTTCCCCTCCCCCATAAATCACATATACAAACACAAAAAGTTAAATTAGTGTTTTTAGAATGAAAAAGGAAATGACATCAAGAAATTTTTGATTTTCTATACTCATACTATAATTTATGTATACACTTGTATATATATGTATATATTTTCGACGAGAATATTATATAATACAATGGAAAAATGTAGAAATATTATATGTACATATGCGAAAATATAATCAAAAATAAAAAGAAACACAGATACAAGAAAGTATATAAGTACATATACCTAATACATACATAATGTAAATACATAATAAAAGTTATAAGATAAAGGTTCAATTAAGGATTTTAATTTGATGAAATTTCCTTTTCAATTTTAGATTTTAGATTTTAGTTATCTGTCATTGTATGCATATGTACATAATTATTCTCGTATGTATAGATATACTTAGTTACGAGTACATCAATCTGTTATAATATATGTATATTTTTAGATTCATAATTATTTATATGTTCAATATGTAAAATTAAATTAAAGGACTTAATTATGATTTAGAAAATGCTCACATATGACATAAATATAGCTATATCTATATATGAGTAAATAAAAATTTAAATGAAATATTAAAAATGTCCTTTCAATTGTCAAATGATAACATGAAAATATAATGTACATATCCTGTATATCTTTTTTAATTTTTCTTTTTATTTATTAATACATCCTTTTAAATAATTAACACGAAAATTTCGTGTTTTATTTTGTTAAGTTTTTAAAATTTTCTATTACACTTTCATCAACATTTAAATATAAATGATTTACATGTAGCTATACTATCGTTCATATATCAAAAACTATCAAAAATATCAACTTTCAAAGGTCTAAAATTATTTAGATTTTTACCTTTCTTCTGAATATCAGTTTACCGTAAAATTAATATTTTATGAGTTATTTAAGTAAAATGATAAATATTTCATTTCATATATTATCAATCTCTAAAATGATTCAATAAATTATAAACATTACAGTACAGTGCTACCAGCAAATTTTATGACGGTACAACAAATATTACTAGCTATTGTAAACATGGCGAAATGAGAACGAAATAAATAAAAATGGCGGCCATAAACGAGTTCACGAATTATAAACTGTTTGTTGGATTAGAAGGAAATTAATCATTTTTCTTCAATAACTTTAAAATGATTGGTTTTTGGACATTATGATGTTCAGAGAAAGCTTTAGCGTCATAATAATCTACAAAATTGTAGAATATTGTAAATTGAAAATTTTACTGATTAAAAAGTTGTAAAGGAAAATATATTTACAATTTCGTACTTATATTCACATATCTTGCTTTTATAGAAAAATAATAATTGGTTTGTGATTATATAAAACGCATACGTAACTTGAAAGAAATCTCGTATTTCTATATCATGCCAGATCGAAGTTTGAATGAATTTCATACATAAATTCGTTGAATATGTACTTATGTTTTATTCAAATGAATTTAGCTAAAAATATCATCATTATTGGCTTTGTTATTATGATTAAAGAAATAAGTTATGTATATCCTTCTGAAAATTTTGATATTTTTTCTTTAGAAATTTAAATAATAATAATCTCATCAACCATTTTTTATCCAACTGAATTTTATAACTCGTATACGTAATTTTTGGTATTATACTCGTATATAAAATAATGATGAATATATGGTCAAAAGTCATCATTAAAAATTCATATCCGTTTTCAATTACATTCACTGTACATATAAAATATTATGTTTTAATTAAAATATGAAATTTAATTGACTTAAAACCAAAAAAGAAAAAAAATATATGTACATATATAGAAAAATAAATAATAGATATACGAGTATTTACAGATAATTTGAATGATGAATTCTTAGATAACATGAGTGTTCGAATGGGTATTCAGTAAATTCGTATATGTACATATAATGGTATGCAAGTTCATCATTATTTCATGTAAATGTAAATCAATCTTTATTTTTTGATAATTTTTTATTGTTGTTGTTGAATACTTTTTTATATAATAATGATTCATCACATATTTATAACGATAATAAAATAAGGGTGAAAGAATATAACCAAGGATTCTACATCATACGACTACATGGATATTAATTTTCAGATATTTATGTTGTAGGAAGGTGCACGATAGTATGATTATTATTTTTACTTACTTGGTGAATCGACTAATAGATCAGCTGTAGATGCTTCTGTTCCAGTTGGAGATATTTGCATAGATGATGGACTCAATTTCATTGATTGTGATTGCTGTTGATGTGATGATGACGGTGGTCCTGGTGATGGAGATGATGTTGATGTGTTCATTGAATGATTTGCAATCATTGATGATGTGGTAGATGATTGCTGTAGAGCTGCTGCCGCAACAGCAGCTGCAGCAACTGCTGCCGATGACGATGAACAAGATGATGGTCCATGTGATTTTGTTATTGTCAATTCACCATTTGAAGATGCTAATCTGTATGGTATTTAAAACAAAACATAAAAAACATTTGTTAACAAAGTGGGAAAACGGTAGCCAAAACGCGTTTAACACCGACAGGCGCTCACCTATTGATGCTATTAAGTACACAAGCCGATGACGGAGAATTGACCTGACTACTTAGACTATGAGAGCTATTTGATGCTGTAATATGACTGTTCGGCGAATGCGAATGGAATAATTGCTGAGATCTCGACGAAGTTGAATAATCAGCACAAGAACCAGCAGCATTATTTGTTATCGGTGGTGAAGATATGGCTCCCGATGATGATTTCTCTTGGCTCAAATTGATGCCAAAATTCGAATTTCGTGACGATGATGGTGGACTCTGTTTCGATGGTGGTATCGATGAACCAACATTCAAATTCGATAGAGGTGATGCCCGTAAATGCTGATGTGTTATCGACGATGACGATGATGGGCTTGAATCACGACGATTCTGTTCCAATTTCGGTGATATACTATCCGCAGACTGATGATGATGATGGTGATGGTGATGGTATCCACCAGAACTAAGTGTCTGCTGTGAGTGTACTTGAGAAAGGAGGTGCGATTTTGATTGCGTTGATTGTTGCTGATGGTGCGGCGAACGGATTGGTTCAGATTGAAGATGAGCCGCTGAAAACAGTTGCGGATGAAGAGCAGCTAACAATTGTTGTACTCCGTGCGAAAACAGATTTGGCTTTAAGAAATTCGATTGCGACTGTAATGGTGATGGAATTTGTGGAGGCGGAACTATAGGTGAATTGCTAAATGGATTTGCCGCACTATTCAAAGCGGCATAGTTTTGAAGGAATTGTTCGTTTGTATTTATTTGCTGGCTGACAGGAATCGTCAGTATTGTCTGTACAGCAATACCTAGAAATGAACAAAAACATTCAAAAACGAAATTGCAAAGATTCGTACATCCTGTCACATAATCACAAAAATAACTTTTTAACATGAAAATTTTTTTATTTATTTCTAAAAGAATTTTTTTTTTGTTTCTTTAATTTTACATACCTTGTGACGTTGGAATTAGAAGTTGAGCACCTTGTACGCCTTGAACTAGCTGTCCTGATGCCAGTATTAATTGAGGCATTTGTGAACTGGCAGGAGGACTACATCCTAATAGACCAGCACCATTACCACCTAATGAAACTCCAACACCACCACCACCACCAGACGGTTGATGTTTTGGACTATTCGATGATGCCGAACCAACACTTAAATTTAAAGGTGAATTTAATGCTGCTGCAGATGATATTCCAGCTAATCCCTGAAGACCAGCAAGTGCTCCAGAAACCGATGAATGCTGTTGATGTTGCAGCTGTTGTTGTTGCTGATGTTGTTGTTGCTGTTGTTGCTGCTGTTGTTGCTGTTGTTGTTGCTGCTGCATTGATGCCAAATTTTGTAACTTTTGTAGATTTATCATGTCTTGCACTATTAAAAATCAAATATTCCAGATTTTAAAATGATTAGCCATTTTAGAAAGGATTATCAAATTTAAGTATGAACAATTTATTACAGATAATAGGACATAAACTGGACCGCATATATAAATATGTGTTCGTGTATTCGTGTATTATGTATTTGCGAGTATATTTAGTCTGTACAGAATAAGTATATGTAGTCAATCATAGATTTAGAAATTTACATTTTCTGAAATCAGGATAATTATTGTATACCATGGGCACGGTATATGTACATACATAGGTACTTTATAATTTTGCAGATAATATCTGCATGATTATATTTTATAATATGGAATAGAATTTGTCTATAGTTTTTTGAATCTGAAACCTGATTAAGATGAAAATGTCCTGTCATTGTTAATTCTATGGATGAATTACTCATATATACATATATATATTAAAATATGTACTTATTTACCATATACATATGTGTTTGTGCATGGATAAAAATTCAAAAATATGTACGAGTATTATCATATGTAGATGTATGAAAAATATCCTGAAAAAAGGTAGAAGACAAAATTAAAAAAAAAAAAAAAAACATGAAAAAACTTTCGAAGAGAATAAGGCAGTTGACTAATGTTAACGATTGTAAAGGACATTATATTGAAATTTATTTTTATTTTTTGTATTATTTATATGAAATTAAATCCTATAATTGAATTGCCATTTAAGGACATCAATCGATTTCAATTAAAAATGAGTTTTATTTTTTATATATGAACTACGGAATACTCTTACAACTTTTACATATGTTATATATTCCCGTTTGTACAGATAACTTTTCATTTTCTTTTAATATTATTTTTCCAGAATAATTTTATGTGTTTGTATGTGTGATGTTTGTATTTGTACATTGGTATATTTTGTTTCTTATTCCAAACTTGTGAAATGAAATTGAAAAGATTTTGAGTAGCATACACACAGCAAAAAAATAGCACATACTCGTATAGAGAGAGAGAGAGTTTATAGTGGATAGATTTGAAAAAGTAGCAATTTCAGTAGTGATAGTAGTAGTAGTAGTAGTAGTAGTAGTAAATTCGATTTAAAATTGGATATCGATATGTACTCACTAGTTCCGTTTAAATGTGCTTGAGCGGCAGCTGCAGCTACAGCTGCTGCAGCCACTGTTGCTTTAGTTTGGTCATGCGGTGTTGATCTGCCACAGCCATTACCATTACCATTTGCGTTTAAATTTTTATAAAATTCCGACGGTGAACATTTATCTTTTATTATTTCACAATCTGTAGTAACTGCTAAAGGACTTTTTGTCTGTAATCTATGACAGAATTCTTTTTCACAATCCTGAAAATATAAAAAAAAAATAAAAATTATAAACAAAAACATGAAAAACGTAAGAAGATAGAAAAAATTTATTTTTGACTGTTCAGCTCACAATGATATTTTTTATAATAAAACAATCATAAATACATATAATATGAAAATATATACTTATATATACCTTTATGAATCAGGATAGATAGATAATAGAAACCATATAATTGGAAATTCTGTTATAATTCAGATTTATTGAACAAAATTTTTATATTTATATTTTATGATTAATATTCCATAGACATTATGGTCCGAAACATATGAGTCCTGTACATTCATTCTTCCTATATATATCCCATTCCATTATTGTATACACTCCATCGTATATTCGCGTATATACGAAATCAGAAATAAGAAAACCAAAAAAATATGAGTCGAATGATAACAAAAAAAAAATGATATTTTCAACCATTTTAATGCTGATATTTTTTCTTGTTTACGTTTAAAAAAAATTATTTTTTATTTTCATTTCTTCCTCTTTTTTTTTGCCCAGAATTATTATTTGGTCCTACAATCAATGGCGGCACCAAAAACAGAACTTCACATTCGTTTTGTTTCTTTTACCATTTCAGAACAGTGAAACATTTTTTTTTCTCGATTTGATGCTGTTATAATGCATACAAACGTGCACTAGTATGGAGTATGTGTGTTTATATGTGTGTGTATATATGATGTACATCAATATACATAATGTATGTACTTTTATACGATACTGTATACAATTGAAGGTGCATAAATGAATATTCAGTGAAATGAAAGAAAAACGAAAAACGAAAAGAAAATTTTTATTGCTTTTCATATATGCAGCAGCGCCTTTATAGATTAATTTGATCCTCTTCACCTCTCTTCAATTCAATTCTGATTCAATACTATACGATGACGAAAACGAATATACGATGATGATATTGTTAAGTATAAGAATGAGGATGAGGATAATGATGACGATGATGATGATGGTGTTGATTTTGTTGATGGACTGAGAAAAATCTGATACATCATGTAATACATTATATAAGGTGCACATACATTATAATGTATATGGTGGTGGTGCATTTAGTATATCTGGTAGATAAAATTGGTCAATATAAAAGAAAAGGATAAACAAAAACAAGAAATTACAAAAAAATAAAAAGAATTGGAACATTTTTGTTCCTTTTCTTTTGTTTTTTTTTTGATTTTTTGCAATGAATTCAAATGAAATTCTCATCCTTACAATTCGGTGATGGTACATACGTACATATGTACCATATGTACGAGTAATAGAGTGTATAGTATATTTCTCATTTTCACAAAATAACAAAACAAAGAAACAAAACATAGAGATAAAAAAAAATTGAGAAAAAAGAAATATAACCGATACTTGAATCCTTTTCATTTTTTTGGTTTTTTTTTTTTTTTGAATTTTTTTTTATCGTACAGCACATAATAATGAACGTTATAGAGATAGATACCCATATGCATTATTTTTATATATGGTGACCATATCTCTGCATATGATAATAAAATATCCTCTAAAGTTATACGCGAAAATGTTGCGCAAAGTCATAAACTACATAAATGCACACATACATCGATACTAGTATTTTCTACGTACATATTCAAGAATGTATGTATATATATTTAGATCCGGATATAGGAGTACCTACATACTATATTTTGTACGATTATATGATGTGCATTATATGTTGATACACTATACATATACACACAAAGTACAGTATTATTCTATCATCATTTTTGTCCTGCCTTTATCTCATATGCATTTCGTTTTGTATAATGATGATGATGATGAGTACTGAATCTGAATGTGCATACATATGTACATATGTGGATGTACACGATATACGAGAGAAAAATTGCACAGGCATATATAGCGTAAACAAAACAAAAATAAAGAAAGATGTATGTTCTTGTTTAATGTTTTTTTTATTTTTTTTATTGTCAATTTTAAGAAAAAACGAAAAGTAAGAAAACACAAAAAATAATTCGGAAATCAGCAAAAAAAAAAAAATTATCGTGAACATTGGAAAAAAATCAACTTCGTTTACACCCCACACTATACATGTATAAATTGACGTTTTTTCACGTAAATACGAGTGTATATGTTTGTGCATACATTCACATAATTGTGCATACGTGATATACTTATTCACTGACGATGGAGGCTTATAATAAGTATCAATTGTATATCCTCGAATAAAAAAAAAATTATCGCATCAATTGGCCAGCCTGAATTGGAACCATATAGTATGTAGTATATTACCCTCGTATATCCTCTTACCATTAATGCCATCTACTGTACTCCAATGTGTGCGATATTGGTGGTATCTAGTTGTGTTATGTGCAAAAAAGCAAGCATTTTTTTTTTAGGAAAGATACAACAACATAACTAGATATTACGCATAGATATGTGTACATACATACATACAGGATTCATCTATACACTGGTCATTTTATGTTGGTGGGATATATGAAAAAAAGTAAAAAAATCAAATTTTTTTTTTTAATTTTTTTCAAATAAATTTTTATCTATGGTTGAATATGGACCGATGTGATGTTGATGTGATGTTGATGATGATGTTGATATCGCAGGATATGTATATCTATGTAGTATTATTTTTTCTACTTTTCTATACAATAACGTTCGTGAGTGTGTGTATGTGGTGCAAAATAATCTCATTCCAATGTTTACGATTGTAAAATGTGCCACACACGGAAACTATGGTATACGTACTGCTGAGCTTATCACTGTGAATTTGTTTGTCTTTTTATTTGTTTTTTTTTTCCTCTCTATTTTTTGACTCTGTTTTTGATTCATTTTTTTTTTTTGTTTTTTGAATATTCAAAATAAATCGACATTTTATTCTTTTCATTTTTACGTTTTCGTTTTTAAAAGGAAATAAATGGTGAAAAATACAAAACGACTATAAAGACTTCGACGACGATGATGCTGATGATTTTACTTTATATCTGTAGGTATACAGCTACAAAGGATATTATTGTATAATACCAAATACATAGATAACGGAAAGCATGAAAAATATACATGCACACAAACAACAAATTTTTATATGGCTACCGAACCAATATCAGAGGTTATTACGAGTATAGTATAGTACACATGAATTGAGTAGTCAATTGGGTGGTTTGAGATACCATCACCTGTTTATTTGAGAAAAAAAGAATTGAGCAGATATTGCATATTGGGTACCACATACATTCATACATACAGGATATACATAAAATGAAGATATGAAGGTGGTATATGATGATAGCATAAATGTGTATAATGGCGTGTAATGATGGCAACGGATTCATCATTCCACCCAATCAAAAAATATTTTTTCCAGAAAGAAAATAAAAATTTTTAAAAAAGAAAAGGATAAAATTTTTTTTTTTACTGGACAATGGATATCTAAGTACATACGAGAGTATGTGTATACGTATAGCGCACAAAAACTTCACATATGAATTGAACGTCATGCATAAACCAGAAGTATGTATAGATAGTTACTACATAGTGAATGTGTATGCAATTTTTTTTGGAAAAAAAATTATTATTTCTTCTTTTTAGGTGAATTTTTTTAATTTTTTATTTGTTAATTTGTATTGTGACTTTGGTCATTCTTTAGTTCAAGTGCAGGATAAATCAGTAGGCATATAATTTTTGTATGTAATGTACATATATGGGAGTGCATATGAGAGTTTTGTATGCACATGTAGATGAGGAGTATGTAATGTGCATTCAGTATATAATGTCATAGAATAGAATTGCATTGAAATTATTTTTAACAGAATTTGTGAACGAATTTTTTAATGTAATCCTTCTAAAAGAGATATACAACTACATACAAGTACTCGTAAATATGGACAAAAAATTATAATCGAAGTATGAGCTAGTCATACTATACTCGTATGTACATACATACATTGGTGTTTGGTGCATATGTTTAAATCCAACGATTGAATTTTTGTTTTCTTTTATTATGATTTTACTGTTTTGTTTTTGGTTTTGTTTTTTTTGTATTTTTTCATTTCGTCCTTTCGTCGATGGTGTTCGTTTTTGTATATGTGCCTACGAGTATATGTTACATGCATACACACAGAGAGAAATGATTCTTTATGTATTTTTAATTTTTTACTTTTGTTTATCTTTTTTTAAGAAATGAAAATTTTTTATTTCTCTTCTTGATTTTTTTTTAGCAGATTTATGGAAAAAATGAAAAAAAGAAAATTAAAAAATTTTCTTTCTTGCTTTTCTTTTTGTATTTTCCGGGGATTTTCGAAAAAGTTGGAAAAAATAACGAAAATATATAGATGAAAATAAAAAAGAAATTACATTAGCGCTCATAGTAGACGCGATTGGTTGATTTCAGCCAAACAGAATAATTTACAATCTATGCTATTTTCATCGGTGGTTGTCTAACGTTCATTTTGGTATGTGTCCCATCATATAGATGTACTCATATGTACATGAATGTGCATTTAGACGGATTTTGTACCATATTCTGATGTGTATTTTGTAGCATATCCTAGCAGCTAAGTTATTGTGTATGTGTATTTTGACTTTAGTCAAATTTACACAAAAAAATAAGAGAAATCTATGCATGTATGTAGGCAGGATTATGTTTCATTATTTTTTTCTTTTTCTTTTTTATTTGAAAATAAAGAATAAAATTCCCAAATGATAACGAAACTAAAAAAAAAAAATAACACTAAAGGAAAATATTAGGAGAATGGACTTTTATGGAATTGATGATATTGAACACATTTGGAAACCATTTTATGGCAATGAACTTTGGATTCGATTTATATTTCAATTTTTCCAATAAAAACAATCAATAAAAATGCAAAAGGATAATAGGAGAAATATGAATATTCGTGCGACAATACAATTGTGGAATTAATTTCAAGATTTTTTTATAGTAAAAATTGGAATGATAAAAGTCTGATCTTAGATAATAAATCTATGAAGAAATGATCCCTTTAGTTTCACGTGAAGTTAAATATTATTGAAATAATTGAAAAAACTGTATTCAGGATATTAAGAAAAAATTCAGAGATTATCTGATATAACGTCCCATAATTTTTGGACAACTCTTAAACAATTAATACGCATAGGAAAACAGAAAATCGTGAATTAAATAAATTCGAAAATTATCATTCATTCGTACACGCGTACACACATAAATATCAATGCGTATGTGTATTTTGTCTGACGTTATGTTTTCATGTTTACTTAACCATTGTTTCCCTTAATTAATGTTTAATCAAGGGTTGGTTGGTGATGTTTTGTATATGTACCAATGAAACAAAAAAAAAAAAAAAAGAAACAAATATAAAAATACAATTGTTAACAAAAACAGTCTCTGAATACGCAAAAAAAAAGAAACACCGAAAACTCGCCGAACAGAAATTTTTTTTCTGTTTGTTGTTTTCAGACTTACTATATGTCCTTTTCATTTTGTTTTAACCAAAAAAAAAAAAAAAAAAATTTCTTTTTCCAAAAGGAAATAAATACGTGCATACGATGTGTACAATGTGTGTTATGTGTGTTGCCGGACAATGTTTTATCAAAAATTTATTTTGCAAGCATATCAGTACAAAATATGATAATGAAAATAAAGGACTATGGTCAGCAGAAAAAGTTTTAAGTATTTTTATTTGTTTTCTGATTTTTATATAATTTTTTAATTCATTTTTGTTTTTCTTTTTAATTTTATTGATGTTGTTGCCTTATTTTCATACTCGTATTCGTATGTGTGTATTCACTTGTGTACATAAGTATATGGAAAATGTCATAATTCTGATGGATGAATATTTTTCTGAAAGTATTAAAAGAGAAATGAAAATAATTATTTATCCTTCTCGATTCAAATTTATCTCCGATTATAGTAGTATATTGTCGGAAATTTCATTGAAATCGATAAATAATTTTACATTTTTTTTTTTTTTAATTTCTTGTAGGTAAATCAGTTGAGCTATAAAGTGGTAGCTAATTATCCTGTATTATTAAATGCAATTTTTTTTTAATTTCAATTAGGACATCAGTTAACGTAATATCATGTATAACCTTGGTTTAGTTATACACTGACAGAAGAATGTTCGTATGTACGAGTATAGGTACTTAACACTAAGATGAAATTTATTATCCTTCCTTGAGGCAAACATAAAACTAATTCGCTATATTAACTAATTTTGAATCTCATCCGTAATTTTTATGTGATTATCATTAGATGTTTTAATTAACCTTCCACACAACTCTTTCTATATACAGAAGGTGTTGAGTGGTCTGGATTTTTTTATGTTGTCGTACTTACGAGCATACATGCATGTGTATATGTGCCAATTAAAAACTTTTAATGTCTGGGTGCAATGATATTTAATGTGCAATAAAATTCCAGGATAGGAGTTAAGCAATTTTTGAATCTGAACATAGTGTGGTCAATTTATTAGTTAGATACTGGGATAATAAATTGGATGTTTCAAACGAAAAATTTGATCGAACACGGTTACTGGTAGAGGAAGAAAATGAAAGCTAAAGAATAAACTTCTCCTGCCACAGATAAAATCCTTAGTTTCTAATTTAAATGCAAATTAGATTCACTGACAACATAACACCATGTCGATTTTCGTTAAGTAGATGTCTGGTTAATATATTTCCATACTCCTACACCATTCCCTAATTTTATTCGTCTTCCTCATTACTGACTACTACAACTCATTCTTTAATTAAATCCTTATAAGGTTGTAGGACTGCATATCATTTATGGGTAGTGTAATTACAAGAAATCAAATTATGCCCCACAGTTTCTGTTACTGAAATTATGTTGCAATCAAGTTGGAAATTAGTGAAAATATGAAGGTTGTAGGATGTGTGAGACATTATTTCTTGGATGGTATATTTTTTACTTGCTTTTTCCAGAATCGATTGGGATAATAATTACTCATTAACTTTCCTCCCACGTAATTTAATTACATAATGGACATTCAGTTACCGAGAACTTTGAATTATTACAATCGATAGACAGTTTCCAATATCATGTTGTCCTTGGTGCAGTTAATTTTGTATTTAAAAATTCCAAGAAACGATGGTATGATGTCGTGCATTTCTTATATTTTACATAGTAAATTTTGTTTACACGTTCACATTTTGTTGTAAGTCTTCATTTTCATTATTCAGCTCCTATTCATTATTTCATGATTATTGATCCGCACACAAAATTTCTATATTCATTGCTATGTCTTTCTTCGTCTGTTACGGGATAATTATATGCACGAACTACCCTTTCCTTTCAATTCATTCTTCTTCAATCTACACATACCCAATGTTCTGGCTGGTATATATTATGAATAAAGCTAAAGACGAACAGCAAACGGACTCGTTATTCGTAGTAATACATTATCTAAATAATATGCAAAATGCAAATACTTAAGCAAATCAATGGTATACGTACAAACATTATGTATGGAATGTAAAGATAGACCAATGTAGTCCTATGTATGTACATGCGATGATGATGATGATGATGACTAACACTCGTCCAACATAAAATCTACAGTAGTACAATACAAGGCGAAACATGGATTAGCATTTCTCATTAATTCAGACAGAAACTTAATTGGGACCTACCATCTCGATCATACTTTTATAATGTAGAATATCCTGAGTACCCGATACCAACTTGATATACTGTCCAAATTCAACTCAAACCAATAACAATTTTCACAATTAGTTTTTCCTTATTATGTTACCACCCGTACACACATTCCATATTTTCAATTTTGCCTGTTAAGAAGTCTACCTTAGAATCTATCTGTACACGAGTATGCATTGTGGGATAGGAGCAATAGGTAGTTAGTTAACTTGCTTCACTAATTCTGTGGTTCCCACACTATAAATTCATATAATGAAATCCTTGTATTATCCTTTTATTTGAAATGAGATTTTCTACATGTTCCATTCATGTATACATATGTACATAATACCGTAAGTATATGCATCTATATAAAAGCATTTTATGTACTTATTTCATGTATTTTATATCTATATATTTATGTATTTTGTTTTGTGTTGTATTCAAAGTTTTCTAACTCCTTGAAATTATATTTTGATAGTTTAAAACGGATCTACATTTATTTCTAAATTTGAATTTAAATTTAAATTTGCATTCGAGATGGACAAAATTTTCCTAGAACATGCGGATAGGAGATTATTATTGCTATTGGGATGAGTTATGTATGCATAAACAGAGACATAGAAACTACAGAAACCATACAATATAGGTATGTCACACAGTTATTATGTATGGGAGTTAGTAGGGTCCACCTTATTTAACGGTTCGACTTTCATTATCGTTCAATGTTTGAATGTTGTAATGCATAAATTAGAATTAATGCAGTCGTTCGTACAATAAATTTAAGTAAATTGAATTGTAGGTATACTTTATATATCGATAGCTATTTATGTCTGTATGCATTCATATGAATTGTTTTGTAAATTTTAGACTACATGTTTTCAAAAATTTTTTTCTTATTATTTTTTTTTTTGTGTTTGGGTATAGAATTTTAAGTTAAAATTTATAGTATTAGTGCTATTTTGCATGAAATAATATAAATTCCGGACACATTAAAATATATTATTAATAATTACTTTAAATGTAAGAATAATTAACAATATTACTTCAATATTTTTTTAGATTAAAAGCTAGGTTCTCACAATTTCAATATTTATTTGATATATGCAAAGAAAATGCAAAAAAAAATTTTCAACTAAGAACTGATGATAGATCATCGAAATTTTAAATTTATTAAACAGATCTCATTAAACATATTAGGTTGTTCTAAAATTGTTGCTGCTGTAACGAATTCAGTATTCACTTCAATTTCAACAACTTGTTCATGTTGATGAAAACATGGAAGCGAATAAATAGGACAACAGTGAGTAAAAAATCATCAGTACTATATCATCGTGTCGTTGTCATAATTTGCAACGTTCATCATGATGATGATGACGATGATGATGATAACTCAGTTTCCATGTAGGAACGAAAGGAAAAGTGAAAAATTAATTCAATGCTAAAAATTTACTATACATGCGAGTGCTTAATTACCCGTACTATTGACGTTTAGCATAACTTAACCTGTTTTTAGTAATTAATTTGTGCTATTGTTCACTTAAATTTGTCTTGTAACACGAAAAATGAAAACTGAACTACAACACAACATCACTCGTACAAAACAACGAAACGGATACACATATCTTCAATTCGTGTTATATGAAAGCATGTACGAGTATGTGTTTGTACAATAAAAGTGAAGTTTCGACGAGAGGTTGAATATTGGGTGGATAATGATGACGAGGAATACGAATACAAAACTTACAGTTACATGTACGATGTACTCTCTACCAAAAGGACACGAAAACTTCGTTACACAAAAGACAGGACAAAAGTTTCATGCATAGTACACGATGACGGTTATAATGATAATGAAATTTCGTATATTAATCAACTGGGAATCTAATTCATTATCTACCGTTAATTTTTGTCAAATAATTTCACAACGCTTCTTTAAAAATAATCTAAAAATCGTACAGCTTCCAACTGAAATGACAATTCAACATCGAATGCAAATCGGATTTCTAGTTCAGATTTGAATTTGAACCTTCCAAAATGAATTTTCGGTTTCTTATACTCTAAATAGACAAATCGAGATGAATTCATTTCAAGAAATTATCATAAATCATCACAAAGCAGCCACCTTTGCTCAAATTATAAATGGAAAAAATCAAAATTCGAATCATTACAAATACTCGTAGTATTCGTACATACTCCAGTAACAAACAATCAGCGGATGGAATGGTTTTTAGTTCGTACTGAATCTGATTTGCATTCACATTCTGTATTCAGAAATTAACTAGTTAATGGAATTCACAGCAGAATTGTGTGTGGTCATCGTACAATTCTCTGATTATTTCTCCTCATACACCTCTTTACTCATGCACTCGAGTTAATTTTATTCCTAAGGAGGATAATTTGCATTCGTTATTGAATTATAATCGTATTCAAATGTTAAACAGCTGCGAAATGAGGGCACAAAAATGATAATCAGATAACTCCACTGGATACGATGTGTTCTTAAAGAAATTAATCGGAATAGTACAAGCAATACAGTCGCATTAATATTTAAAGTGAAACGAATTTACGCTTTGAATGTAATGTTGCTGAGCATTTATGTAGTCCAACATTAAATAAACAGCAAAGTTGAAATTAAAAACATAAACAACAACAAACAGCAAAACAACACCAAAAGAGGCAAAAAAGTAGAGAAAAATCATTGCCTCTGCTCTAGTAATTTACATTTATGCAAAGTAGCTCTTGTTCGAATTATCATGATTCCAATTATCGTATACACTTCAATCCGACCATCGTCTCATTACGAGAAAGTACAAGCGAAATTCATATTTCGTCGTCTTCGACATAAATTACTGGCTAAATACAAGATTTTCATTTAAATAACCTACAAAAGGGAAGATGTCCTCTCTGCAGTCCTTTCAATGAATGCATCGTACCTGATGAATTAATTCACAAAAAATATCCTAGCAAAATTATCTGCAGTTTAAAATGTTCAAAGAGTTCATATTCATATTTAAAAATCGAAAACATTTAAAACTAAATGATATTAATAGTTCCTCATTATTCCAGTTTCCTGTCCTGGTCGTCATCTTCCTACTCATCACGCACACTCTTTCATATTTTATTCATAACCGAATTGAATATGCTTAATTCGCTGGTTAACATTTGAAATTATTCAAGGTAGCCATAGCCAAAGAAGCCATCATCATCGTCATCATCAACATCATCAATATTCTCATCTTCATAATAATGATAAGGAAATTATTCAGTTTCGAAGGAAGTATACTTTTTTTGTTTTGGTTGTCGTCAGTCGTCATTAATGGATGCTGATACATATAACGAGTGCAGTTCATGTAACGAGATTGTGTTGTGTATTCAATCATTACTCTGTCTTATGTCTCATCATTTTCATGTTTATGATAATTTAGAATTATTTTTATGTTTCTGTTTTGTATTGTAAATTTTCCAATCGTCTGTATCGCATTTTCTCACTCATCACAGAACATTTCCATTCGAAGATTCGATACTTGAAGTATTTGTACGAATGGAGGATGGAGTTAGAATCGATTCGATCAAGCAGTCATCATTCCATCAGAACCGATGTGTAATTAGAATAAAACATTCTACGGAGGAAATTCCCTAATTAGGAATTCACGCAACATGAGAAGTAGACGACTTACGACAAGACTTTCAAGGTCTTGTTTTGCAATAATCGCAAATGAGAACCAGAAATCAGATATTATTTAAATGGGATAATGTTTTTTAGTTATTTTGTTTAGATGAATCGAATGCAAAAATGGTAAAACTGAAACAGAAAATGAAGACAAAAATTATGCATCAGAAATAATCAAACTTCAACTCATAAAGAAATGTCACAGAGTATTCATTTCTTTCCTCATACACATTACATACTCGTATATCGTATATACACATTCTTCTTAATATTCTTCAATTCTTTGTTTGTCCTTTGAATTTATGAAATCTATAATCCGAATAATGAATAATGTAAGTTTTTGTTATTAAATGCTTCTCGCTCCCCTTATCCAGAGTCTTTGAAAAATGAATGCAAATTAAAGTCATCATCTACATATAATACGGCATCATCATTATCGTCGTCAATATCGTACAGTCAATTCGAATGAGTATGTACGAGTATTTGATTTTGGTCTGGATATATCTACTCCAAGTCCAAACTGTTTACTTCTTTTTGTCTGTTATTATTTATTTTTTATATTTTTGTTTGAATAATTTGAGTTGGAGTCAGTCATCTACATACGATACGATATACCATAACCGTAATCGAACTCATGATTAAGAGCCTCACATTATCTCAAGTAAAGCAGTTCAAAATAACCTTTCTCCCTTCAGATTTTTTTGTATCCAAATGTACATTTTTTTTACCTGAATATATTACCACACGACTAGTATTCGTAATCTTATGCGGAGGTGAAATAAATCAAAAGTTGTGGAAAGTCAATTTGTGAACCATAAATGAAAACTATTAGCATATGAAATGATATGTGTCCCCCCGCTACCAGTAGGTAGTTGCAAACGTATATTTCAATGCTAAATTTTTAAATAGTCATATAATATAACTGGTATTTGAATGAAAGGAAGGATGAAGTTTTTACAGGCATATTCTTACCATATTTCTTCATTATTTTGGTTTAATATTGAAGATTACTTCAAACGAATGGAATTTTTATTGTTATAGTAAATGTAATTTTTAAAAATTTTAAATATCACTGAAAAATGTTTAGAGATTCCTAAAATTTATATCAATTTTTTGATAATTTATGCTTTTCATCTAAATCAGAATCTAAACCATGTTCAGATTTATTTCAGTTATACATTCCAAAGCGACTCATATAATATAAGATTACCTCAATATTCCGCAAGAATTTGAAATAATAATTGAACGTTACAATAATAAGATATCAGATTGTTTTTATTTTTGATATAAAATCCGACTATCCACTAACCTCCTTGTCGTCTGTAAGTCGTCATCATTATTATCATTATAGATACTCGTCCATACATTTCACTCCAATCCATTCCAATCTCTGTATTCATTCATTCGAAACATTAAACTTAAACGTATATATTATTATTATACATACAAAAAAATATTCCTTGTCTTCATGAATATGAGTTTGTGCGGTATGTGTGTCATAATCAATTACATACAAAATTCACATAATTTCAAGTCTTCAGTATCTATTTTACGTGAATGTATCTACATTATATGTTGAAATTGCCCATATAGTATCATACGAACAGATAATACTATATTTACGCGAAGAACACAAACATTTTGCACAGACGTGGGCGTTCATAATTTGTAATTAATAATTAATGAGATGCATATGACGTTTGAATGCAACAATAATTACATGTTATGTTATGTTGGCCACTGCATTCTCTATATGATCTACAAAATCCGTATGTAACATTCATGATATTTATGTATGTCAGTAAATATTGTAGAGGTAAAATTTACAGAATATCAACAACACATATCATAAGTATAATAGACAGACATTGTTGTATATTTACTAGAGAATTTTAATGTAATCGAGTAATGTACGTATTTATACGCGGTATTATTTTATTTGTGTATCTGTGCGATGTGTATTGCTAATACTCTCGTACGTTTATATTACAAGGTACACATTAAATTTAATAACGATGAATTACAATTTTCATAATTATTATTACACAGCATATAAAATTGAACTCTGTGTGTATGTGTACCAAAAAAGAAAACAAAAAAAATTAAAAAGAAGAAGAGGAAAACAAAGACAATATAGTGAAGAATAAAAATTGAAACGCTTTAATATAAAACAACATTCATACTCGTAGAATAAACTAAAAAATAATAATTTATTCTGTATAAGGTATAAGGATATTTTTTTAATGTGTATGAAATTCATTTTGAAAAATTTTCGAAGATGATCCGTAATAATTATACACTTTATGTACCTACTTACATATACGAGTATGTATTAAGATAGACAAACACTACATTTTTGAATTATTTTTCCACGAATATCATTTATATTTTGAATTAAAATTTTAACGGTTTTGTGACCTCTTGGTATTATACAAAATATTATATATACACACACACATATATCTATCTAATGTAATGCATTTATAATAGTCTTGATTAAAATATAATTAAAGCAACCACTAAACCAACTATAAACATAATAAATAAAACAAAATGAAATGAATGAAGGAATAAAATAGAAAAAAAAAAATTGCCTAAGAAATAAAATTATAAACGATGAAAGTAGGTTGTGGATAAATAATTTTTTTTCTATTTTTTGCAATGGCATTTCTGCCGCTACAACACATTATAATACAACTCTAAATGAATGCACAAATATACTCATATGTATGTAATATAGTGAGTTCATATATGATTTTGTTGCACTTTAATATGTATAAATGGATCTGTTATTGTTAGACGTACATACATACATACTCGTACATAGTATGTAATACCATTGACTATATAATAATACATAGACTCAGAAAGCCCATACATTTTTTATGTCGAATTATTTTCTAAATCGGGTAGGTGATTTCAGAGCCATATGCGGCAAATAAAGTAACTAAAAATATTGCATATTCATGGGATTTTAAATATTTTTCATTTGATCTAAAAAAAAAAAGAAGAAAACTGCTTGTTAACTGCATAGAGTACTTTTGTTAGTGTAATGTTGCTGTGCTGTTGCTGTGCTGTTGCTGTATAGTGTATACTGTATACTGTATCCTTATGTGTGTAACCATGATACCTCTGATGATACTGTATATCAACCTCGTATGCTGTACATCAATGTTAGTTTAAAACGTGTATAATATATAATATCAATATTATGTGTTGTGTGTGTTGAATTATACACCTAAAGCATAGACATTGACTATACATGTATTATTATATATAGTCAATGGCATAGACTAAGTACCTATGCAGGCTTAAAGGTTTAGTTTGCGTATGTAAATATTTACATGTGTAAATGTTGACTTAACTTTTAAATTAGATAAATGAAGAAAACATTTAAGAACCTGTTTTTTATTCGTGTATACCTAAAACATTTTAACTTTGTTTTTCAATTCTGAAATCTTTTAATCTTTGCGTATTTTTTTGGTAGTCCTTAAAAGGACCAATTTTTTATATATTATTGATTTATTGATTTCAGCTCGGAAAACGTACAACCAAAAAGTTAAAATTATGCGTTATTGTTTTAAAACTTCCATTCTGTTAACAGTTTCTTTGGCTTCTTTCATACCTTGTGACAACCAAATACAAGTTTTTCTCATTAAAACTAATATTAAAAAATCTAAAATTTGAATTTTATGGTCATTGCACTCATCATCTTGACGAAACCACGTTGGATGCCGTTAATTCAATAGCTTTTTGTTTCAGAATTTTTTTAATATTCCTACTATGCTTATTTGAATTGAAATATTTTTCAAAAACTTCAACTTGTGTCGAACAAATTTTGAAAAATTCTTCCGACGGACATTTGAGTGCAACACTTTTATCTTTGGTGTAAGATTTATGACATATGAAAAAATGATTTGGTATGGATGACAATTGGATGAAGTCTGGACCAATTCTAATCCAACATGTTTTTTTCCTATCATGTGTTTCACATTTGTGCGATATTCTCTAGCAGAAGGGAATCGGTTGTATCCACCCATAGAACGTAAGGTAGAAAACTGATTTTCTATAATATCTTGTTGGAGTTTTGAAGTTAGGAGAAATTTAGTTTCTGGTACACCTTTGAAAATTTCTAATAATTTGAAAATGCCGTTAATAAAATGAATACAACCATCTACGGCATATACTCTAACGGGTTTATTATTTTTGTTGAAAAAACTTTTATTTTTTCAAGATAAATTTTCATATCATGCAAAAAATTTATGGAAAATCTGTTGTCTGAATAAAGAGGTCGTTTATATATATTTTGCTGGAACTACATTTGCTTACATTGAAAACATCAAATAAGTGATTGATTTTTTCAACAAAATTAGCTGTCGATGTAGCGACTTGCATTGCCCTAATAGCTGATGCTACAGACCAGCTAAAAACTTGAGCAGCAGTTTTGACTTTCATTTTTTGGAAATTATTTGGCCAAATGTGCCTTGAAGTTAATTTGACACACAACCTAGTTGTTCTACTTTTATCTTCAATGTACAATTTTTCAATTATGTTCCAATCAACTTTGCCATCAATGGTTTGTAAATAATTTAATAAAAGGATATTTCTTAAAGATTTTAATAAATGAACGAAGTCAAACATGGCAATTATTGGTCTTTTTTCAAAATTTTACTTTAAAATTTAATTGATATTTAAATATATCACTATTCAAAATATTAAAAAATTTAAATTTATTCACTCCGTTTTTTTTTCTAAAATTTAAATTTGAATTCTACAATGAGTCTGAAATGCGTTAAATCATTAAACAGCTTGATTATAATGACACAAAAATCAATGAATAAAATATCAAAAATAATACAATATTTTAAAAATCTACCTGTCAAGGATATTAAAATTATTTTTTTTATCTACATATCTCTTTATATGAATGAAAATTTACAAATATTATATGTAGTCTAATATTAGATTTAATGCAGAAAAAGGTTCTGAATTTAATTTTCCAATTCACAAAAAAAAAAATAAAAAAATCGATATTATAATAAAAGATTTGCATTTCAATAAATTGAATGGTAAATTTCGGCACATGAAGTTATAAAATTGTACATTTAAGTATATATAGACATAAAAAAACTGTTTAGTTATAAACAAAAGAACCGAAAAAGAAAGGAATTACTGTATTTAATTACTTTGTAAAATAAAATATAGATAATAAAAGTGACTTTTCAAAAAAATAATTTATCATACTGCATACTGCATACATAGACAGAGACACATATATATATATATATATATATATATGTATTTATCTATTGATATTATATATTATATATATTCATTAATAAATACTGAATACATATGTAAGTGAAATTTTATCATCCTTTTTTTAGTTTCATAAATTTTTAAATGTTGAAATTAATATACATTTAATTTATATAAAGTATATATTTACCTATGAATAAATTCGTTATGTAATTTGTAGTATACTGTAAATTTTTACATTACATAAGTGAAATTTCATCCATACATTTTCTCTATACTATTCATAAGAGGATATCAATCATGTAATGCATATAAAAATCGACGATGTCAAATTTAAAAGCGAAATCACATTTCTTTTAAATTTATATTATCATAATAAAGTAAGGCACAAAAATAATGAATGAAATAAATGGAATACATTCATTATGTAATATTCGTAAACAATAAGAAAATTATAAAGAGAAAAAAAATCTACCCTTTTAAAAAAAGATCATTCATTATATGCCTTATGATACGATCCATATTTATTATATTTATTGTATTTAACTAACGTGTTGTATCAGTTAACACAATACAATCAAGATATCAGTCATACGGTTATACGTTATACAGAATACAATCAGGATTGAATCGCCGTGTAATATTTTCTATATGTATGCATATATATACGTATATCTTTGACGTATATGTAGATTACAACAAACAAAATAATAACTATATAGTAACAATATCAAATATACACTATCTACAAACTAATGTAATACATACTTATATAAATTCATTTTCAAAATGTGGCGTTTATTTTTATGCAAAATTTATTATTTTAAATGGATTTTCAAAATATCGTGCCTATTTTTATGCAAAATTGATAATTTTTAATTCAAAATCAAAAAATTTAGTTCATAAATTCGCCAGCTGCGGCTCTGAATTTACATACCACTCTTTGTATGGTTTCTGAGTCTATGTATTATTATATAGTCAATGGTAATACTTATGTACTTACAATTTCATATTCGAACATTTTAGATATTCATATTCCTTAAGGCAATCCAATATTCTACATAATCATGAGTTATACAATTAATGAATTTAATGTTTTGGATAAAATGTGCACAACAACAACAATAACAACAACTCAACAGCAACAACAACAGCAACTAGAATATAACACAATCATATTATAATAAAAAAAGATAAAAATTATAGATTTATAACCGTGTAGTCGAGTAATTATCATTTTACAGTCTTGTACTTGTTTTTAAGGAAAAACAAAATCGAAAAAGAACGAAGAAGAAAATTTACTATGCGAATACAGTAAGTAAAAAAAAAAAAAGAAGAAAAATTTGAAATTAAAATACATATAAACAACACAGAGCGCACACACACATACACACACAAACCTATAAGAGTCACCGCACCCGCTTAAAGCTACATTATTTGTACATTTCTATGCATAGAATCCTATACAATAATCATCTATACTTACACTCATATGTTGGATACATATAATAATCATGTACTCTTGTATAATATGAAAAAGTTAAAAGAAAAACAAAGAAAAATTATTTTAATGTGCACCAATTGCAGTGGTAAATATTACAATATTTGAAAATTGTACACGATTAGTTAAAGTGTTGGTTCAAGTTTCGGTTAATTTTTCAAATGAAAATTACATACATATATGTACATATATAACATTTTATGTATATGTATGCATGAATACCAATATATATGTGGACTAGATGATGAGAGGGGTAATTTCGCTACAGATGCGAGTACCAGTACATTGGTATGTTTGTATCATTCCAAATATGTATAAAAATGTACTATCATTTTGTATATGTATGAAGTCTATAATATGAAATCGCTTAAATATAAATATGTATGTATCTAACATCGAAACAAATCGAAATCTATCACAATTACATTATATTACATATCTCTAAATGCATATTTATCTATCTATTGGTATATGAAGTTGTATTGTTATTGTACGTCTTAAAAATATAAGTATATTTTTTCTTTTAGCTTGTTTTTGCATTAAAAAGCAGAGCACAATTAAAAAGATCTATGGTTTCGATGTTATGTACTCTAGTTAAATTACATACAGAATATACAAGATACAACTTGCAAAACCATCATAAAATAAATACTATGTATAAAATATATTCGAACATATCGTACTTTATATAAATGTACACTATATACACATATCACATACCTATATGCATATACATAAAGTGTAGATATTTTAATAGAGAATACCAAACAGATCAATGTGGAATTATAATTTTCGCATTTAAGATCGGTTTGGTTTGGTTTTGGTGTTTTGTAATTTTTTTTTTTTTTTTCTTTTCGAAAACATCATGCGGAGGCTGTAATTACTACTTTAAAAATAAAAATAAATATTAAAGAAAATATCTACCCAAAACGAAAACCAAAATACACACATCGAATAACTAAACTATATAATTATATAATTTTTAATGTTATTTTACTATAATACATTTATAAACTTACTTCAGATTTTAGATTAATTGGATGCTGTTGTACATTTCCGGATGACGTTGAAGACAATGATGGTGATGGTGATTTTGTTACAGCTCTAACTGATGATAATGATGATGCTGATGATGATGATGACGATGATGATGACGTTGATGATGATGATGCAGACGATAATAATGATGATGCTGATATTGTCGATGTTGATGTTATCGTTAAATTTGCTGTTGTCGTTGATATAGATGATGATGATGCTGTTGCAGATGCTTGTGCTGTTGTTGTTGTTACTGTACCAGTTACAGTTGATGTAGCTAAAGATGGTGCCGGCGGTGATAATTGTTGTACAACACTGATCGAATCATAATCTCTTTTTAAGCCTCCTAATGAAGCTGTCATTGCTTCACATGGTAAAACTGTTCCGAGCATTGTGGGTGTTTCAGAGCTATTATTATTATCTGATGTTTCTTCAACACCCTCCGCCATGTCAGATTATCATCCCGATATAAAGATATCTATGTATATGAAAAAAATGAAAACAAAAAAAAATATTAGAAAAAAAAATTGAATTAGAAATGATTAAATAATAGCAAAAAAATATTCAAGAATAATTATACTGTTTAAATTAAATACGAATACTGTGTAATATTCTGTATCTATTTTGGAGGTATTACTAAATTTAACAATTTATTCTTATCACAATTCCTTAAATCACCTTGCACTGAATTGCATTATGCAAAAGTCAAAGATTCCAATCAAAAATATTTTCAAATGTCAATTGATATGCAAATCAAAAAGTTTAACGATTCAAATGATCATTTAGCAACCCCCTATACTAAACTTAACTTAACCTTTTATATCTTTAACTGATTTGATTTCATTCAGACATAAAAAAGACTAAAATGTAATTAACAACAAACAAAAAATTAAACCTGTTTTTAATCAGATTTCACCGTGATTTTTGATGAATTTTAATTTTATTCCTTCTTTTCATTTTTCTTTATTCAAATTTTTTTTTTCATGTAGGTAATCTGACACTATATTCCAATGCATTTGTAGTACAATGAGTACGTGCTCTATAGGGTTCGACCATTCATTTGTTTGTACATCCATTTACCGAGATAAAGGCATACGTTCTTATTCCATTCATTCAATATGCATTCATTTAATATCTTCAAAAATATAATAATAATTTTTCATAGAATATCAAATATTTATTACATTAACGAAACGAATGCACATTCACATACCCGATTCTTTTTTAGGTTGGAATGGTTCACTAAAACCGGGCGCAAATCTCGAGGGCGCGAAATAAGGACAGAATGAAAGTCTCATATCCGTTTTTAATAAATAATTTTGCAAATGACAGTAAAAAAAAAATATTTTCTCTTAAAATGTTCGCATGATAAACATATGAGCCTACAATCCAACCTTTTGGATGATGTGAAAAGGAGGTAATTTGCTAAAAAAAGCATAGAAATTGAAATGTTGTGCTGTTTGAATAAAAACAAACAAATTAAAGTTTTTTATAGTAAAATTTCAACCTAGAGGGTAATATTTTCAGAAGTGCACCGGGAACCCAACAGGCTAAAATCGGCGCTGCACATTCATATAGGTACTCATATTCTGTGAGATAGTGAAATGTAACCAAAAAAAGAAAGAAGAAAATCACAAACAAACAAAAATAAAACCAAATTCTTGTCCATTGGAGTTTTTTTTTTGGAAATTATGTTTTTTTCATTTATTCATTCATTTATTTATTCGTTTGCTTGTTTGTTTGTTTGGGGATGAATTCGTGAATTTGTTATTTTTTTTTTTTTGTTTTGTTTTTCTTTTTCAGATTTTTATTTTTTATTACTTTGGATTTTTGCAACCCCAAGTTCAAGGGTTATACAGTGTTGTTCTGGTAAAATAATTGTATGTTGCACGATTACAATATATGTATACAACTATTTTTTTTTTTTTGATTTTTTTCCTTTTCAAAAAAAATGCCAACACATCAACACACACACTTATACAGTGAACAATGTAAAAATTTTATTTTTATCTGGACGAGTACAACATAAACGAATCGCATAAATTGAACTCTATTCGAACTGAAACTCGAACTCGAATATTTAATTAATTCTGCGTGCATGACGCAAGACAAAAGCTGTTCAATATAAACGAAATGAGGTACATTCTGTACACACTGTAATATATATGTATATTATGTATATATGTATGTAGACATGCAGATATACAGAGAAGATACATTTTATTTTAATATGTATCTCTATACGTAATTTATGTATGTAGTAAGTGCATGCATAAAAATATATATGTAAGCATCGCTTAAAGCAGACTGATTTTCATTTTCTATACTTTTTGGTTAATTTTTTGTCCCTAATTCAGTTCTCTGTTGTAATAAAATGGAATTAATGAATTAATGTATGTATATACAAATACGCGTTAACATATATAAGATATAAGCTATACGTATATGAATTTGTAAGTATGTATAAATATAATCGTGTGCATTTATATTTTTCGTATAATTTTTTTTTTTTGTGTTTTTTATTATTTTTAGTTTTATTTGTTAAGAAATTAATCATGGATTTTAGACTACAATCTACAAAATATATTCACATTCAATGTACATATGTACATACATGCACATGAAGAATAATAAATGAGATGAGAAATGAACGTACAGTATTATAATGATATATGCACATATACATACAGACATACAAGATGTATATATTTTATATATAATCATTTGGTTTCGATTTTATACATTATTATGATGATTCTGTAAGGGTCATGCATTCGTAGTAATGTAATCGAGTATGTATATGTATATGGATGTGTATATACACAAAAAAATAAAGAATAATATAAATATGTATATAGGCATAGGTACGAATATACATTATGTAATTATAAATATTGAACTCATAATACACCGTACAATTAACAGAAAAACTAGAAATTATGTATATAATAGAAGGGAAAAGTAAAAGCAAAAAAAAAAAAAAAATACAGAAAAAAAAGTTTATAATTTCCCCCTTTAATATTATCATCATCATTATTATTATTATTATTATTACTATTTTGTGTATTTATATATGTATGTATTATTTTTTTCGATATATATGTACGTATGTAATGCAGAGAAATAAACGAGATTGCAATATTTTTGTCAATAATTAACGAAATTAGTAGTACAAAATGAAATTAATATAAATGTACGTTTATTATGTGTTGTACGTGTGTTTGTTTGAAAATAAAATGAAGAAGAAGACAAGTTGATGGACGGACATGCCAAAATTTTGTTGTATTATTGCATGAATAAAAATCTATACCATCGAAAATAGTAATGTGTATATGTAAGTACTACGCCTATAAGTATGCAAGTAGATATATATATGCTTGTATGTATATAAAATGAATATTGAATGTAGAACAGAGAACAGTCATAATAACAATAATAATAATAACGACGATGACTATGACGATTATGATGATGACGATGATGTTGAAAGATATACGATATCATACGGTATTTGGGGTATATTTTATATTATATCAAATTGTACTTACTATACATACACATACTAAATTAAACGTTTCGTATTACACATTCATGTATGGTGTATGTATATATTCATCACACGTACAAATAATAACAAAGTGTAATTGTGTAATATGAGTTAGCTATTAATTCATTTTTTTTTCTTCTTTTGTTGCTTCTTACACAATACAATAAAATTGAAAATATCGAAGAATAAATAATTATAAATATGCGAAACAACAATAATAATAACGATAAAAATAAGTAATATCAAAAATATAATTACTCAAAAATTCATTTTCATTTATTCAAATTCGTAGTAACGTTTAAAATTTTATTTTTGAAAATTTTTTTTTTATTTCTTGCAAATTTTTGTTTTAATTAAAATTTTTTGATAATGAGCCATAAACATTTTTTCTCTGATCCTATAAAAGATGTTTATGATACTGATACAGTATTATGGAAAAATTATAATAACATAACAGTGCAATCTAAATGCAATTTTTATATTACGCAACAGACAATATGTACAGTGCTCTCGTATTTATCTTCGCATTTAATATCACTTTGTCACATATTCAGCATCAATACTTCAAAGATAACTGCCGCATTTACAATCCAACGTTGATTTCGTGTCAGAGTAGATGGTATTTACAATTCAGCGTAGATTACTCTATGACCTATGTTATTGTAATGTAGGAGAACATTGGAATTGGTGCACAAGTTTTGAGTCCCATCGTCAGCTTCAAATTAGAAATACAACCTAATCTGACTCTGACTTTGATTAAATCCATTCGGGGCGGAAAAAGGATAATGCTATAGAAGTTCTTATGTAAAAATGAAGGAGGTATGAAAAATGTACTCTGGCACGAAATCTACGCCTAAATCTTACTTACATAAATCATAAATTTTTCTAAGCTTATGGAATTTATTTTCATTTCTAAAAAGAAAAGTAACCAATTTCTAAACGGACTGTATTTGCATGGAAATAGTAACATGATCGCATTGATATTATCTTGATTACTTTTTGGAACACAGCCTATTTTTTTCAATTTAATAATTAAAATTAATAGAAAATAGTAAAGAAGAAATTTAAAAGAAAATTATTCCTTAATTTTTGCAATTAAATTCAAATTAATTAATTATTTTATATTATATGTACCTATATACTTTACATTGTATGCAATCAGTGGCGTAGCTACCTAGGGGCTAGGCGGGGCAGTGCCCCGGGGTCCTCAAGCTCAGGGGGCCCTCGAATCCTTACCAGAAATTTGATCGAACTGAACTTTTGGAAATTTCTCCCATTTTCAAAATAAATATAACAGGTTGCAACCCCACTTTAATCATGACAACTAGGTTGAGAGAAATTCAAAAGTTATGCCTAGGGAATTCCCCTAAATTCTTTCTGTAGGTTTGCAGTGTTGTCAATTTGACGGATAGTGATAAGTGCGTTTTATTATTCTTCGATGTGCGTTTTATTGTGAATTCGAGTTAAGATTTGTTTTTCGAAAACGGTTAAAAAATTAATGCTGTATCAGGAGTAAGTAAGCTAATGTCAATAAACTTTTTTGTACTGGTCAATATAGTGGTTCAATTTTATTTGATTTTACCACTCATATTGATGTCCGTTAAGTCAATAAATCGTGTCAAATCTATAGATTTCAGCTACAGCTCATTGTATAACGCGAAATATCGTGAAAAAAATGCAAGTCAACTGCAGTAGGTACATTACAACAATATTGTATTGTTTAAATTGTAGTAAGCAAAATTGTAACACGTATGTAACTGTATAAAATATACTGTACTTATTAAAACTGTACAAAATATATTGTATTTGAACACCTGCAAAAGTTAAAAGGAAAATAGTAAATAGGAAAAGGAAAAGAAAAGAAAAGAATAAAGAAGAATTGTAGATACATAGAAATTAGAAGATTAAGCATAAGTATTTGATTATTACTGTATAATTTAATTTTTAGTATCATTATCATTTAGTTATTGCTTATTGGCGACTCGGCAAACTAAGTAGTTAAATAAAATTTGTTAGAAAAGTAATTTGTGTTTTATTTTATATATATTAGAAAAAAATTTTAGAATTATTTATGTTAGAAAATTATGAATAAAAAGAAGAAACCTTGTGGTGCATTTAAACGCAAACAACGCCAAGAAAGAGAAGATAGTAAACAAAAATTACCCAAAATTGACAAGTTTTTATTACATGTTGATGAAGCAACTTTATTACAAAAGTGTGACGAACTCCAAAGAAAATATTCAGATATAATAGGCCCTAGTTTTTCACTTCAATTTATTAATATTTACCACCTAGTTTTACCTCAACTAACTCAAGCATGGACTGTTCACCAATTATGTAAGGAAATAATGAGCAAATATGGAGTGCTAGAATGCGATCTAACGGAAGTATTTACAGCAATGTTATTATTCTTTACAATTCCTGTCACTTCTGCAGCAGCTGAAAGGTCATTTAGCAAATTAAAAATAATAAAAAATTATTTAAGAAATAATATGGGCCAAACTCGACTCCGACATTTATCGCTAATAGCAATTGAAAACAAAACCGCATCAAGCCTGGATTTAAATGAAGTCATTGATACTTTTGCGAAAACTAAAGCTAGGAAAAAATTGTAAATATAATTGTTATTTAATAATAAATATAATTGTTATATAATAAACCCTTGAATCTTCTCTATTTCGTTTTATTAGCCAAGCCTACACCAAGTATTAATTGTAATTTATGTTGTTACTGTTTAATATTTTTATTACCTATGCCCTGCAGTGCACAAAAAAAAGCTTAAGTAGCTTAGCATTTTTAAAGTATTTGTATATTTCATATTTTTATTTGATAAAACCTAATCAGTTTACATAGCAGTGGGGCCCCATTTTTTAATTTGCCCCAGGGCCCTTGATTACCTAGCTACGCCACTGTATGCAATGTGTCGGTATTTATTATTTTTAAAGATGATTATGTAATTAACAATAGTGCACATTACATAATGTCTATATATAGATAATTTTAGAATTATTTTTAATTACCTACAGTCTTTTATAATAATTATTACCATTGTTATGGTTATGGAATTTAATTATTTCATTGATTTTATTACTTTATTACATTATATTGTTTTTGTTAATTTTCTTTAAAAACTCTTTCATAACTAATTAATTAATAATAATTATTTATGTTATAATATACATACTCGTGTACATTATTATTAGATATTAGTACCATCATTATTATTATTTCAATTATTACTTAAAATTTAAACAACAAAAAAAAACAAAAAAAAAACTAAACAACAAAATATAGAAAAACAAATAAATAAAAATAAATTACTCAATAAAAATCAATCAAAAAAACATTGTTTTTTCTCTACATTTACATCAAATCCAATATTACATTGCATTCTCTCTCCTCTCGTATACATCCACACACGATGACAGCGTATAATGCATAACCGTTTATATCGCACCATATTGCCATCTATAGGACTTAAACATTATATACTTTTCGTTTTTGTTGTTGTTATTGTGTTTTTGTATACTTAATATCAATTTTCAGTTTTAAGTACTTAGTTGTATAGTAATATGTTTCACTTTTATTATATCAGTGAAAGTTGCATAAATATTCATAAAATATTTTATTTTATTTTTATAATTTTTCAAATACCCATACATACATAACTTTAGATAATATAAAAAAAAAATGCTAATAAAATCTAAGGCATATAATGAAAGAGAATAATATTATTGAGGAGAAGATAATGTTAGAAAGAAAGGGAAAATTTATAAAAAATTTATAATTATAAAAACCAAAATAATAAAAACAATAAATAAAAATAAAAATAATATTTAAAATAAAACACAGAAAAAAAAAGAAAGAAAATCGTTATCGAAGACTCTTATTAAATGTGTAATATAAACTATGGCATATAGGTAATAATAAAATTTGCTAACTTACATGTTTATTAAATATAATTTTTTTCTGCAAATAAATAGCTACGTACTCATTTTTTTATGCATAATAATGTGTGTACTACAGTACTAATGTAATAGATACATACACATAGGTATATAGCGAAATAATACATACATACTTGCATTTCTGTCTACTTATTGCGAATAATTAGTAATCTATATGGCTATACATATTCAATAATAATGAGTATGTAAATACTTCTTAGTTTTTTCTTTCATTTTATTTTACTATTATATTTTTTAAGTGTTTTTAATAATTTTCTATTTTTATTTCTATTTCACTTTAATATGTAGGTATTATTTTTCTTTTTGTTTTTGCTGTTTTTTTTTTGTTGTTTTTTTATTGTTTATTTGTTGTTTTGTTATTGTTTTTCGTGAATTTTTAATTCGTACCTAGAAAATTAATTAGTACTTATGTATGTATATAGGTATATGTATACGTTAGATACAACTTTGTATATATAGTTGCATTTGGTTGCATCTTACACCTTACAAACATACATAAATACTTTCATGATAAAAGCTTAATTGTATAATGTAGTAATACTTACTTATTTACGTTCGTTTATTTTATTTTATTTTCGTTTTGTATTTTATTTAGTATTTTGATTTTTTTGCTTTTCGTTTATACATTTTACATTTTTATTTTTCTAATTATTACTGTTTTTTTTTTCTTTTGTTTTTAATTTATTGTATAGTTTTTTTTTATCATTATACTTTTGTAAGAAAAAAAATCAATTTTATGTATTTACCTACAATTTACTTAGATGTATACATTTGTATATGTTTACATATACATGCATAATTATAATTACTATTATGCATAAATAATATTTTTCTTCGTGTGTGTGATCGTGATTTAACTTTTAGAGACTACATTTACATGTATATGCAATCGAAAAAATAACGTCTCATATATTAACTTACATTTTATAATATGTATTGCATTATATTTTATAGTACGAGGGTATACGAGTTGAGTATGAATATTTTTAAAATACGTATATATATATACAAATAAAAAATTGTTATATAAATACGAGTGAATACATACTTATATAAATAATGTTAAATTAAAATTTATATTAAAATCATTAAAACAAAAATAAAATTATTACAAGATTGTTGCTTAATTGTGTGCAATTTTAATAATCGTTTTTCAACTAAAAAATAAGAAAAAAATGAAAGAAAAAAAATATTTTTTATAGCATTTTTTTTTTTTTTTTATATATAAATTTAATATTTAACATGCATATAATACATTGTTTATAATAATATTAAAGGCATATTATAATATGTAATGTATTATATGGATATGTAATAATATCTATACTCATTATAAAAATATCATAAATGTTATTTAATGTAGTTTGATCGTACACACGCATTCAATATGCATATAAGTAAGTAGTTGCAATTTATGTAAGTGTATCTATAAATAAAATATAAAATATATACATATAATGTATATTTATATGTGAAATATTAACTTAACTTACATATGTTAAAGTATCAGAGGTAGCAGAGGTAATGAGCTATCATAATATTCTAATTACATATCAAATTTAAATTTATATTCATACACATGATTTGTGTTGCTGTATGTAATATACATATTTATGTATATGCATGCATGGGTATCTATATATATGTATATGTACATTATGTATACCTATGTATGTATGTATCTATGTATATGTTTATTATATAGTAATATAAGATTAATTATAATTTCATTTTGTTTTTTTTTTTTTTAATTTTTCAACTGTATGCATATGCATGCATTATACTAGGGGTGCAAGCGGATTTATGAATACCTAAATAATTCATATAAGTAGGATAGCTGTACCTATATTATTTATGAAAATTATGTATATGTGTATCGAAAAAATATAATATGAATTACAAAGTAAACAATGAAGGTAATAGTTATCGTACAAAAATGATTGTAGACTTAGACATTACAGTTATATAATATGCACGCCTACATTCTCATATACTCGTACTTATATGCATTATTACTTTTATATTTTTATTAAAATAAAAATTAAATACAAATAATAAAGTATAACAAACTTACATAAGTCTTAAATTATGTGCATATCTTTTCAGCATATGTATATATAAATAAACAGAGTATATATATGCATATAAATACACATGTGTTATTTATTATTACTTAAATGCAATCCATTGAGTCATATTCTAATCATGCATTTTATTCAGTTTTTTTTTTTCTTCAAAATTGCTTTTTTGTCTGTTATGGTTTTAATTTCATTTTATTTTTGTTTTGTTTTTTGAATTATTAATTTCTTTACTATTTTACATATACACACGCATTACATAAAAAAAAATACATATGCAAGCAGGGTGGGCTGAATCTACGCATAGGCTACACAGTCGGCTATATGGGGAAAATTAACAAAACTTTTATTCGAAAGTGTAAAAGAATTATTGATGGTCAAATTTATTTTTAATGTAAAAATATATATATTAAACTTGTGTAAATTTTGATAAATATGAGGAGAAAGCACTAAACTTTTCAAAAAATAAAGAATACCAAGTGTATGTAGTATACGCTATGGTAGCACGAGTAGTATTCTACACAAAACGTTTACTCGTATTTTTATCTGTGAAAAAAAGTTGATTTTCTTTCTCTCTCTGAGTAGAATGCAAATATTGTACATAACAAACACAAAAAATCAACTAACAACATTCAAACTTCAGAGCAGTGGATGTCATTGATTATATCAGAATCAGAATATGTAGTATGCGCCATGATAGCACGATATCACTTATCATGTGTACTCGTGTGTTTTAGAAAAAGTTTATTTTCTCTCTCAAGTAGACTATACGAATATTGTTATTCTACTTTTTATCTATTCCACAAATCACATGTACTCGTATTTACTTTCGTGAGAAAAAGTTGATTTTCTCCTTCAGTAGATTGCGAATATTGTAAGCAAAATAAAACACGGAAAATCAACTATCAAAATAATAATACTTACTTGCTTCTCTTTTTTATACATACTCTGAACTGAAGGGGTAATTGACTATTACGGTACCTGTAGTATACGCTACGATATTACGAGTAGTATTTCACACATAATGTGCATTCATTTTTGAATTTTCATTTTGAAACTTTGTAGCGCTTTATCAAAAAGTCCAGCACTGTTTGCGAGTATTTTCATGATTTTAATAGAAAATCATACATTGGTGGTATAATGTCAAAAGGCCTCTCATTACAAAACGAACAAAACAAACGAATCAAAACAACAAAACACAAAACAATTTTGATATTTTAAAAGTTTACGTTTAATGTTCATGTAAAAATGTTGGTATATAGATTACATGAATGCATTCCATATAAATATGTGTATATAATAGATAATTATACGGACAAAAAATATACATTCATATGTATATTTGTATGCAATTTAATTAGATTTCTTGATTATATATGAATAAACGTAAATGAAATGAAAATAATAAATTAATAATTAACACAAAACGCATACAGTATACGAAAGTATTCATAATATGAACATGCAAAAAAAAAAAAATAAATAATTGAAATGAAAGAAAAACAAAATAAAATATCATAGAATTAATAAAAATGAAAAAAATTATAAATTAGAAATGAATAAGCAAATAACAAACATTTATTAGCATTGATTAATTATTACATTATGTACTTGACTACTACTATATATTTATAAAATGAATGAATAATGCAATAAAAAAATTTTTTTAAATGTAGATAGAAAAATATTTTATAGAAAAAATAAGTATATATTATTTCATCAAAAATTTCGAAAAAAAAAAATATTAATTTACGAAACTAAAATTATCGAAATTACAAAATTATTTGAAATTCTTAACAAAATAATGTCCATTTATAAGAATTCAGTTTTACAGGATAACGAATGGAGAGAGAGAAAGATACTTGTTATGTATTCAAGAAGAACTGCACATAATAATATGTAATTTATGGTACATTTTCGCATATGCATTACTAATTATAAAGAGGAAAAAATTCATTATAAATGAAAAACGTAAAATTAAGTAGAAGGGAGATATCATGGTATCCCAATATACCAATAATTGTACTCGTGTATGTTATTATTATAGAACTGATTATTAAAGGAGATTAATTCAAATTAAATGAAAATATCACAGCTGTGCATTCAATTTTCATGTATGAATGTCCCGCATATAATAATTCCATACATAATGAGTCATTCAGTCATTTGTATATTGAAAGTGAAAGAAACAACAAAATTATATTGCTTTGATATGATTAAATCATGCGTACATTTCTCATTCGAATTTAAATTTTGGTGTCTCAATAAAAAAAAAAAAAATAATAATTACGTAAAATAACATGAGGATAATGTTCTGTCAGTTCTGCAGTATCCTCATTGTTGGACAAGAATAAAAAAAATTATATCAATTCTATAATCAGTAATAAGAATTAAGGATAAAACTATGGTAGAGAATTTTCTTTGATTGTTTTCTTTGTGTGTCCTGATTTGTTCAGTGAATTTGAGTGATTGATTTATTTCCCACAGAAAAACAAAACAAAAAAATCAAGTCAAATTCGATTATCATGCGGTTTGTCAGTAATTCTAATAATAAATCATAATCAAGTGATCAAATTGTGAAATAATTTTTTTTAGTCACGTTCACGTTTCCACAAATTAGTTTCTATATGAAATTTGTTTTTTCTTATGAAAAATTATAACAAAAAAAAAATATTAAATCCTTGTAGATATAAAGCACGAGATGGTAGGAGATATCAGAAGAATCAAAAATACAAAAAAATTATTGACTTTAATTTTCTTCACTACAAAAAATCACACTTCGTACACAATCACTTCCAGCAATATATGCGCATTCGTGTATATATAGAGTATAGCACAGCACATGAATGAATAACTTTAAAGTAAAATTTAAAGAGAAAATAATAAAAAAAAACGGACACGTGTCCTAAGTCTAATATGTATACGAACACAATATATTATATAATTTCAAAGGATATTTATTTTCTTTTATTTTGACTAAATCACAGCATGTGTTCATTTTATATATTTTACTGAGTTTTTGTATGTATACGAGTACACATAATATACGCCCAGAATATAATTATTATGTGTGTTTCTGTAACTGTGTATGTATGTGTGTAAGTGTTTTTTATTAATTTAATTTGATTTGATTTTATTTTTTTCAAAATTATACATGTAATATGACTTATAAGTATTAATAAAAGAATTACAATAACAGTAGCAACAGATAAAAAGGATACGTGATAAAATATTAATTTTTAGTTTCATGTGTCTTTTTTTTGTTTGATTTTTATCGTTCATTTTTAAGTTGTATTTAATTGGTGGAAAATTTTTATTTTGGAATAAATAAGTTATGCAAATCAGGTATTTATTCTATTGTAACTATACAGCTGAATATCCTCCTTACCTCTCTTCTTCAAAAGGAAATTTGAAACACAATAAATTGGTACACAAGTAAATATGAGGAGGGTGAAAAGAAGCGATAAAGCGATAAAATAAAAGAATGGAATAAAAGTAACGTAAGGATGTTTTGATTGTCAATTAATTGGTATCCAAATTTATATAAAATTATTTAAGTAGATTACTTTTCGAAACTCTGATTTAAAAAATATAAATTCAGGATTCTGTTGCTTTGTAACTGCATCGATGTAGTAATTTGAATTTAATTTTTTATATTTTATATATTTCGATAATAAAAAATTATTATTACACAAGTTACCTAATAAATAATTGTAGTCCATGGAAAAAATTGTAGAGAGTCTAATGTCTAAGATCACATTGAAAATATCGAAGCACTTAATTATAATTTTTACAGTCATACTACACCAATGACACACATGTTGTGCCGAAGTATTGTTACTATGTGCACAAAAGTATTCTACATTAAAAAAAATATAATTTATATTTTGTAGAACAGTATCGTATCTTTAAGACCAATAAAAAAATTGGAGAATTTTTGTGCACCTACAGTTTAACGTAGATTTTGAACTACTGAGAAGTAAGCTCTTTTAACATGATCGGATTTAGACTAATCTATTATAAGAATGATGTAATGCTTTAATAAGTCTTTGTATTACTTGTTGTCAGCAAGTAGATTAAACCTATCAGCATTTCTAAACTCTCTTTCCAAGCAAACTGGTACTCATTCAAAGCTGAGTGAAATTTGGGACTAATGAAAATTGGAAATACACAAAGAAATATTGGAAATTATTTGTTTTATTTTTTTTCCGTAGGCAGGAATCCAATCTATACTTCGAGATCAGTAGCTATTTCTTGTTGTTCTACCATTTGCCCCGCAAAGATCACCACCATTCATATAAAATGAATAGTATCGAATATGCATATTTTATTTAACTTTTTCTTATTTGAAATATCGAAAAGGAATCTATATAATTTTGAAAAGTTTATCAAGACCCTAAGAAACTTGTATCCAATTGTATTCCAGTACTATTTTATCAATTTTCTATTCATACTAAATAGTGTAATGCAATATCCGATACCCATAACGTCTGTCAAGTGTATTAAAATCGAATAATAAAATTTTATTTATGTTGCGTCACCAAGCCAAAATGAAAAATTCAATAAATACATAATTAAATATCAGATATGGTCAAAACTATTTTACAGTATCTATAATTATTATAATGATTTTTCATTTACTAATTTGTTTTTGCTGTTGTTATTTTCTTTTCATTTTCGATACAAAACAATAATAAAACTCATATATAATTAAAAATAAAAAATAAAATAAATTTAATAACACAATTATATGTATATTTTTTAATTTTTATTTTATTCTTCTAAAATTATATTATGACTATATTTTTTCAACATATACATGCATTGTACATAAGATAGTATAGATATAATTTCTAATGAGTTGTGTAAGTACATATATAAATAAATGAAAATAGTGAAATAGTATTTGTATGTAATGCATTTAAATGTCTAATTATTATACTATAACGATTTTATTTTTATATATAAATACTTTCGTACACTATTGTACATGTAATTATAAAAAATATATATACACACATAACATAGATACCAACATAACACGTATATGCAGATAATTACTTTTACCTTATATAAATGTAAATATTATACATACATAACTTGTGTACACTTTTTGTATATAAAAATGTACATGCATATAATAATAACGACACGTCATATCTCTTATAAATGCGAGATACATACATATGCACTAATATGCGCATACATAATTTTGAAAAAAAAAAAATTGAATTAATAAATGATTAAAAAAAAAAATAGTAATAATGATAATAATACCATTACTAAGAAAACATAAATATATAAGTAAGGTATTATATGCATATAGTAGTGTATTTATGTATCTATAGAAAAATGAGTTGAAAACAGCTCAATTAATTGCATTATTTTTAATTACAATTATTGTCATTCATTCATTAATACATACATTTGTATATACTATATTATTATATATTTTTTTTTATTTTTCATTTTTTTAATTATTTTATTTTTGTCTAATTAATCTTATAATTATATACATATACTTGTATACTGATGACGATACATACCCTTGTAAGTATGCGTTTATGTTATTTTTCTTTTGTATTTTAGTTTTTATTTTTATCACCGCCACTCATAGAAATATCATCAGCGCGTAGATATAAAGATTAAAGAGATAAATATATAACTAAATGACTAACTAACTTATTACCTACCTATCAACTACATTATATATACGAGTATATTATATATGTAACTGCGACTGACTAACCATACAGCTTAGTAATATATCTATCTATCTATACACACCATATTAATTAATTCAAAAGACAAAATTTTATAATTAGTTTTTTATTACATTAACATGTTTGCTGTTTTAATTCTTGACGGTTTTTTTTTTTAATTTTAATTTTTATTTTATAATTTTATATAAATTTCGAAGTACTTAATAACATAAAAATGATGTCAATTTTCCATGAAAACTTTTATAATAAATATACATATATAGGTATATACAATGATTATGATATTTATGTATAAGTACTGTATATATGCATGTAATATGTAGATACATTAATAATTATTGTACATACAATGAAATTTATATATAATTTAATTTAATCTGTTTTGTTTTAATTTTTTTTTCTTTTTTTAAATTCAATTTAATATATTTGTTTTTTTTTTTTTTATATATACATATTTAATTTCTGTTAATTAACTAATTAACTGATGAAAATTTTTTAATATTAATTTATTTATCATTAGGTATACATTATTACGATCACCATGTTATAATAGTTGACATGAAATATTGCTTTTATTTATACTGAAACATGAGTAATTATTGGATATTATTATCAATATGTACGTGCGTTTGTGTACTCCTTATGCTTGTTTTTTTTTTAGTTGGAGCAAGTATTAAATGTTGTTAATTGATTTTTTGTTTGCTTGTTTTGTTTTTTTTTACAATATTCGCATTTTACTCAGATAGAGAAAGAAAATCAACTCTTTCTCTCGAAAGAAAATAAGAGTACATAATGATGTTTGAAAGAGTACTAACTCTGACTATCGTAGCGTAGCATACACTATTATAGGCACCGTAATAGTCAATAACGGTGTTCCCTTGTTCAGAGTATGTGTAAAGTAGAGAACCAAATAATGTTTTTAGTTGATTTTTCGTGTTTTTTCATGTACCAATATTTACATTTTACTCAGAGAGAAAACAAACTTTTTCTCAACAATTTAAATGTGAGTACACATCATGTTTGAAAATGTATTAAAGTTTTATTTATTTATCCTTGATATGGATTTACTGTACGATATAATGTACCTACTAACATGCCTATATTGGCTATATACTTACTATAAATACATGTACTAATTAATACACATACATATGTTCATATTTATATGTACATATATAGTATATAAACATATACGTATGCAGATAAATAATTAAGTATAGAAATTTTAAATAATATAGCGAATATTGTACAATATCTATGTAGATATAATATGCATTATTAATTATAATTTTATTGTATGAATACTCGTAATGTGAATTAAAAAAAAAAAAAAATGTTTTCTATGTAACATAAATATATACTACATAGATATGTACTTATGTATGTATTTACATTAATAAGTGACTTATATAAAATGTAATAAAAATAATTATAAGCTTAATTTTACTTTACTTAACTCATTTTATTAATTTATTCATTATAGTTCGCTTTACTTCTTATTATTTCTTAACAAAAACTATATTATAGTAGCTATAACTTTTTAGTAACGCAGACACAAAACTATACGTATACATTTTGTATACATTACACACATAATCGTATGTATAAATGCTTGTACATATACATACATATATAATGAATGCTCATATTATATTTTTATGTGTAGTAATGTGTAGTTATGTTATATGTATCTTATAAAAATATTGAAAATAATGAAAAAAGAGTACGAAAAAAAAAATATTAAAAGAAGAAAATAAATATTAATTTAAGATTAAATTAATGCTTCTGAGATGTATGAATGTATGTAATATGCATGTAGAAAAATATCTACATTTATAACATATAGAGAGTCGTGCAGTACCAGCATATGAAATTGTTAATAATATAGTTGTTACTATATACGTACTATATTTCTTGTCTTGTATGTATGATACGTATCTAAATACATATATGTATGTGTACAGATATTTGATAAGTTATAGATATACATACATACATAGCTTGTTCAATTAATAAAATATTCAATTTTCTTATTTGCAATAATATTATACTACATAATTATTTAACCTACATAAAATAGTCAGAAAAAATAATCTTAGCCATATAACACAGACACCAAATACACAAACACACACACTTATACATAATGTGAATACTCATATAAAATTATAATATTTTATCGGTTTTTAAAATTTTTCTGTTTCACGTTTTTGTTTTTTTTTTTTTTGTTTGAAAATGTTTTACATTTTGTTGTTTTTTTTTTTTTTTTTGTTTCAAATTTATAATTTTATTTTAATGCATTTTAATTGTATGTTTATAAAATATATGATAGATTTATAAATACATACATATAATATGTATGTAAGTATTTTGCAATTAATGTAAAAACATAAGAGTAAGAAGTTGTATATAAATACTTAAGTACATAAATATGAATATTTAACTGATATATCTATATGTTATGTGTGTAAAATAATAATTACATACAATTAAATTGGAGTAACTAAAATATAATATTTTGTATATACATATTTTTTTTTACATATTTTTTGAATTTTAAATATGAGAGAATAATATGTACCTACGTGTATGTAGGTATGTTAATATGTGATACATATTTCATACTTACTTAAATAAAAATATAGATATATAAATATATATGTTTTCATTGCATAGTTCGAACCAAAGGATTTACTCATTAAAATATATTACATTTAAAATATACACTATACATATATGTAGATATATAAATTATGTATGATATATGTTACTTATTTATTGCAAAACGATGTATCTTTATAATAATATGATAATAAAAATAATAATTTTATTAAAGAAGGAGAAAAATATATTCAAATAGATAATAAATTAAAATTATAGAAATGAGGTCAGTCACATATTAACTAAAAAACAATCAAAATACATTTCATAATTAATATACTTATATACGTATATATACACATATGAAATCATATTACTAATATTATAAATTTATACTTATATGTATGTAAAATGACTGCATATACACAAATGCACGCACCCATAATAAATATTATGAATATCTGATGGTAATTATAATTATTATTATTATTATTACGATATATTAAGATAAAAGTAGTACCACGTAGTACTCTTATACATGTATATGGACGTTACATATAAGAATATATTATTAACAGTATAGAGTATATAAGCAACACATCAGTATGCTATACGAATACATATACGTACAGTGATATAATCGTATATCTATTTGTAACGAAAAATTCATTTACATATTAGATACATAATATAAGATTTCTATAATAAAAATTATAAACTAAATTAGATTCAGAAAAAAAAAACAAAATGAGAAGAAGCAGAAGAAGAGAAAAAATATATGTAATAAATAAATAAATAAATTTCAAATTTTATAGAATAACAATTGATTGATGAAGCAATCGTAATAATAATAATAATAAAATACATTATTTAAAGTATATCGAAATAATGCATGATGTACAAACGTAAATTCACTACATAGATACCTATAATGGATGCAGTGCCGGTTTTAACCTCTTGGATGCCCGGGGCATTTCTAAAATTGTTGCTCTCTACGTTGAAGCTTTATAGTACTTTTAAACTTCAATTTGTTTTTTTTTTTTTTTTAATCTAACAGTCTATTATTCTACTGCCCACTGCAGTGCTGAACATAATTTACACAGAAAAAGAAACTAATATTCGCGTATTTTTCTACTTCTCAAATAGTCAAGAGTTCAATCACCATGTTTGTTTACACATTAAAATACAGGTAAAAACATTTATCAATTTTTCTTGTATGCATCGAACTAGTTTTAATCCAAATTCTTATCTGAAATGCTTCCCAACACTCTCCTATTGCAGTGCAGTATATAATATACACAAGCAAATAAGAAGAAAAACTACTCACGTATATTTCTACTTCTTTTTCTGCTTCTCATTTTCTTTTTCTTTTCATTTGTAAACAAACATTGTCATTGAACTGTACAAAGAAGAATATCAGATTTAAACTTACATACATTTAACTCTTGAGTATTTGAGGAAGAAGTAGAGAAAAGTAGAAGAATAGTAGAAAGATAAGCGAATAGTGTAGTTTCTCCTCCCATTTTCTTTTTTAAATTATGTTTTACACTGTAGTGGGCGTGTACGAAGAAGAAAAATTTAAAATTGAAACTAGATCCATGTAAAAAAAAACCAATAAATGTTATGACCTATATTTTCATTTGTTAACAAAAACATGGTCATTAAACTCTTGAGTATTTGAGATGTAGAAAGATAAGTAGAAAGAGATACGCGAATAGTAATTTGTTTTCTTATTTTCTTGTGTATATTATGTACCGTACAGTAGTAGGAGTGCGTACAAGGGTCCGGTTTTAGAGCACCATTTCAAGCTTTAAGGGAACCGGGTATGATAATGTGTAAAATCACGAGCTCATATATATGTAAATATAAACCAATCAGTGTGTACACATTACATTATAATATTGTACTTGTAATGGATAAATTCCCTGTGATTTTTATACTATTTTTTTTTCTTGTTGAAAATATTTTTTATTATTATTAGGTATATATTACACTTATACATATATACTCCTCATATATGCATATTATTAAGAAAATTAAAACAAAGAGCATAAAAAAGAAACAAATAAAATAAAATTGAAATAAATATAAAAATTAATATTTATGAATTTAAATTATAAAAAATACACAAACATATATTTACGAGTATACATATGTTACGTACATATATTTCATGAATACAAATATACATAACACTCGTACATTCATATCATACATAATATGGACGATCATTATAGGCATTATTTATCGAAAAAACTACTTACATACATTGTTTTTTATTAGAATTATACGTAGATATTCGTAAATATATTTATACACAATGTACATACATTATTACTACTTATTATTATTATTAATTTTTTGTTTTTAGAAAAAAATGTGATTGATCATTTATACGTAATAATATGGTGTAATAGTCGTCTATACATACTCATAAAATTCATTACAGATCCATACATTTTTTACAATGTACTCATTTCATCAATGTATGTACGCGATTGTTGTGTATGTATAAGTATGTATAAATGAATTGAAACAAAAAATAAAATAATATTTTTTTTTATTTCATTATTATTTTATGATGATGATGATCATCATCATCATCATTGTTATAAATTTTTGTTATTATTTTTATTATTATTATTATTATGTTTATTTATTATTATCTATTATTTGACTTTGTACATTTTATACATTTAAATACATTTATTCATTCAATGTAGTACATATAAGTAGTAAAATAGACAAAAATATATAAAAAAATTTATGAATATATTTATGTAATATATAATTTAATATTTTTTTCTTCCTTTTTTTATTGCGTTCATAATAATTGTATCATTGCGTTTATAATAGCACATCGAGGGTTAATATGTGATGTGATATAGAACTTTGTAACTGCAAAAATAAAATTTTACAGGAGAATAAAAAATTATTTGATTTATTAAACTAAAACCATACCTAAAACTATCATTCGAAATTTGTAGTTTTCAGGATTTACCTTTAATACAATATCAAGTTATCAATATTATATAAAATCTGAATATCATAGGAATTATGTATTTTTTGTAATTTCAATTCATAAAATGTTGCAAAGAGAATTTCGTTTAAAATTGCAATTAATTGGTAACACATTTATTAACCCTCGATATTATTGTTTCTATATTCACTGTGTAAAAACAAAGGTAACAACATGTAATAGATGGGGATAGCTAGCGCATCTCTATATTTTTAAATAAAAAATAAAGTTTGTTTCAATATAAATAATGCAACATAATGTCAATATGTTTCCACTTATGAAACTTCATATTCTCATATTCAAATTTATAAAAATAATACTAAATGTACACTGATTGTTATTACAAAATGTACATTATCACATAATATCTATTCTTTTAAAAAATATACGAGTATACGTAGAGTACTATAATTATTGTACTGAATTCAATTCAAATTTGAAAAAATGAAAAATGAATCTAAATTAAAAAAATAAGTAGAAGTAAATAATTATCATATGTAATATTTTTTTGTAAAAAAATTTATTAATGCTGCGCCTATAACACACATTTATCTTTCTCTTTGTACATACAAATATACTTCTATATACCACATAACTACATTCATGAATATAAAAATACTTGTGTGTATACGCGTATATACCATGTAATCTACATATAGACGGAGTTGTACTCGTATTATTATAGGTATAAGTAATGTATGCAATACCTTCATTTATTTTTATTAATGTGCGCTTACATTTTATTGTATCTTCTACACCATATACATTCATATATAGATACATTATTTATTTATCTGACTTCTATTTTTATTTGATATTACATATTATTAAGAGTTTATATTATGAGGCTGAGGGTATTCATTTCAAATCTCGTAAGTATCTTAATTCACATACATAAGTAGCGTAGTAATTTTACAAGATTTCGTAACATTTTTATTTTGTTTTTAGAATTACGAGCTCTACGTAAAAGAACGAGACTTTTTAGTCGCATATATCAACCTCATAAATGAATTTTGTGTTAATCAAAGTTTGACATTTTGTCATTTTTACCAGATGAAATTTAAAAATTCAATTTGTGGTGGTTATATTTTGAGAAGATTGTTGAATTTTGTGTGACAAAAATAAGAATTTGTGAAAAGTTAAGTTACAATTTACACGATAAGTATTTTATGGGAGCTGCTTTCACGTTATTTCAACTTACAATGTGTTTGTTGAGTAAGTTAACGATTTGAAATGAATACCCTCATTGTCGTAATGTACATATATACATACTTGCTACACATTATACATATTATACATATTAAATATTACACACATTATAATGGTAAATAAATAAATGAATTGTCGTAATTCATTAAATGACTTTTAAACATACATAAATATTTACAGATGGATACAAATTTGTGTGTATGTAAATATATATATGTGTAGATATGTAGATTGTATATCAAATACAAGAGTGGAACTAACGATATTACATATATAAAATGTACAGAACTATATCTGCTACATATTTACATATTCTTATATGCTATGCAAGACAAGATATAATGGAATAAATATCTCATTATTACATTACAATTATTATTCTAGATTTCATTCTATATAAGTATAAATATGAGTAGGTATTATGTACTTTTGTATATGTGGAGTAAATTTTTATTTATGATCATATCTATATCTATTTATCTATAAATTTTATATTGTTATACTTTCATAATATATACATATATCAGTATTTATTTTAAATTATTTTTAATTGATTAGTTTCATTCGGGGCAATATTATTATATGTGAATATGATCGTATATATACTTACGATACGACAACGAATAGTCGAATACATATGTATTTTTATATTATTGAGTTCGAATTATGAACGATTTTATTATTTGCATTGATCACTATTATCATGATCATCATCATCATGTACTCTACATCATCAACGTAATGAATATGAACATGATCACAGAGGAGCCACATAATATTATTATCCATATACGTATGTAGATACGAGTATTATGTATAGTCTCATGTATAATAATTTTGTAGAGGAATTTTTCTATGTATTTATATCATATTTTTGAAGGGTAATATAAAAATAATGTATTACCCTATAAAAATGGTAATAAATAAAATTGAAAATAATTATATTACACATTGAACATTATTGAAACTAAAAATACACGTTACTTGTACGTTACGTATACATAGTATTTATATTTATTAAAGTATATTTTTACAATGTCCGATAAAAATTAAAATAAAAAAAATAATAAAATTAAAATAAAAATAAAATAAGATTCAAAAACGCGATCATTAAATTTAAAAATAACAGAAAAAACAAATGAAAATAAGTTGGCGTCATATTTATGATTCAAATAATTATTATTGTGTTCTTTAAATTAATGTATAGAGATTTTGTATGTTACTAATTACTTTTTTTTTCATATTATGTATGTATGCAAATAATTTCATTTCTTAAATTTACGCTTATTATAAAGCGTATTTTCTGTGAAGGATAATCATTATATAGTCATTACCTAGACAGAAAAATGTTGTTGTACTGCATACGAATGGAAATTTAAAATCATTCCTTTTTCTCCAAAATATAAATAAAACAAAAATTTAAAAAGAGAGTTTTTATTTTCGAACACTGTACATAATACATTAGCACATTGTAACGTGACGTGACAATATTACAATATACTCGTTGCTCTTAAGTATACATTACGTATACATAATACGCAGACTATAATGAATTATAATATACGTTATGCTCCTACGAGTAACACTCTACACATTACGTGCATACTCGTATTTTTATAAATGAGAAAAAGTTGGTTTTCTCTTTAAATATAATACGAATATTGTACACAACAAAACAAGGATAATCAACAACATTTTATATATGCCTCGTACACGCCCACCACACAAGAAAATAAGAAGAGAAACTACAATTTAAGATTCTTTTTATTTCTTTTTCTTTTCTTCTCTTTCTTAAATACCAAATAGTTCAATGAACATGTTTGTTTACACATGAAAATATAGGCCAAAACACTTATAGGTTTTTCTTGTTTACACGAATCTAGTTTCCATTTGGAATTCTTTTTCGTACACGCCCACTTTATTGTAGTACATAATTTACACAATAAAGTGAGAAGAAAAACTACTTTTCGTGTATATTTGTACTTTTTCTCTTTTTCCACATCTCAAATACTCGAGGATTTTAAATAAAATAGAAGTAGAAAGAAAAGTTGAAAGATAAGCGAAGCGTTTCTCTTGATATTTTCTTGTGTATGTTGGCTACCGCACTGTAGTAGACATGTATGAAGAAGAATTTAAAGTTGAAACGAGATCCGTATGTGAACAAGAAAATCCCAAAAAAATGAGAAGAGAAAATACTATTCGCGTATCTTTCTACTTTTTTTTTCTCCTTCCCTTTTTACATCTCAAATTCTCAAAAGTTGAATGATCATGTTTGCTTACAAATGAAAATATGAATCAAAACAATTATTGGTTTTTCTTGTTTATACGGATCTAGTTTAAATCTCAAATTCTTCTTCATCGTACGCACCGCACCCACTACAGTTACAGTATGCAATTTATGGAAGAAAGTTAAAAGAGAAACTATTATTCTCGTATGCTTTTCTACTCTAGAATAAAAAATATAATACAGTTTTTTTTTTCATATGTGTTTCAATTTCATTCAATTTCAAAAAGAAAATAACAATCTTCAATTACCATTCTATATTAGACAAAAAAAATTAATAAATAAATTTAAAATAAGAAAAAAATAAATAAATAATAATTAAAAAATATAAGAACAAAAATATTTTAAAAGAATAAATAACATAAAAAAAAAAAAACAATGTACTAAATTACCAATAATAATAATTTAAAATCTTATAAAAGTAATAATGAAAATTGATTTCTTTTGAACCATAAAATTCGACCTTATAAGTAGATATATACATATAATGTACAAAGTATATGAATATATATTTAATAATAATAATCATAATAATAAGAATAATAATAATAATCATATGAATATGTGAAATGAACGAATAATTTTTTCATATTAGTGTACTTACTTATTTAATGTGTATGATGAACGTATCTTTTACTCTTATAATTTTTATTTAAATTTTTATTTAAATTACATACTCGTCGTATGTAATTTGAAATACGTAAATAAAAAAAAGGAGAAATCAAAAATAATATAATAAAAGTATGTGTGTTACACGTTTGATTTACATACAGCTACATATGTACATAGGCTATCTAAAAAGTATCTAGCCTAGATATGAAGATGACATTTCTCTTCGAATTTTGGACACTCGTTAATTTTATATTGACAGTCATTTGCATTCAACAATATTAATGCTTTTGTAAAAATGGAATAAATTGAAAACCGACTGCATTGTGGTAATGAAATCGAATTCAAATTGATTGGTTGTCCAACCGTATTCACCAAATTTCGAAGGAAATAGACCAAGAGGTATACCAAGGAACAGATAGTGGCGATCCGTTTTAATAGACATAAAGAAGCTGCAGAACTAGATTGATGTGTCAAGAAACCGAGACCGGTGGAGGCAAATTCTCTTAGAGGTTAAAGACCTGTTTAGGACTGTATAGACGGAGCAGAAATATTCACCAAATTTGTTCCTATTGATATTTTCCTGTTTCCTAGACTAAAAGTTTAAATCGAGAGACAGAAGTTTTTATCAAATAATGAAGATCATCGTATTCGTAAAAAAATATGCTGCAGAGTACGACGAAAACTGTTATTTGGAGAAGGTGAAAGGGATGGGATCATTGTTGGGAAAAGTGTAAAGACTTAAAAGGAGATAATGTTGAAAAATAAAATATATAATTTGAGAAAAAACATTTCTTTGTTTCTGTATTAGGCCAGAAACTTTTCAGACGATCCTCGTACTTGTATGTGTGTATATTTATTATAAGTATTATGATGATGATCGTCATTATTATTATTAGTAATATTATTATTATTATTATTGATATCGTAAAAATGTCACATGAAATTAATATACATACTTATATATGTATACAATCAACGTACGTACATTATATGCATGTATCATACATACTTTTTTATACATTCAAAATGTGATAATATATCGATACATAAAAATTATTCGCATATTATAATTTAAATGAGAATAAATTTATATTTTCATTTGATTTTTGTGTTTGTTTTTTTTTTCCTATTATTCTTTTCTTTTTAATCAAATGTTACTTAAGACTATTTATAATGTAGCCATAGTACACACTCATAACTGAATTTTATTTCTATGTGCACACAATCATATACGAATATTTACATATAATATATGGGTATACATATCTGTAGATATATGTACATCACATATGTATGTATATTTGTAAATAATCGTAAATGAAAAAATTATTAATAAAGACTTATGTGTAAGGTCATTAAGTAGTTAGAAACATATCCACATATAACATAAGAATAATAATTTTTAAAAATTTCATACATTACATATATACATATACATTCATTCATTCTCTAATTTATTATACATTGGTTGGTTATTCTCCTTCTAAATTCTATTTGTTTTATTGTGTCACATGTAGACATATGTATACTGGAATATTTATCATATTATAAATACAGTTCAGTTTATTAAAATAATTATTATTTAAGTGAAATCAATGAATAAATAATTATTAAAACTATTAAAATGTACCAATCACATGTACAATTACAATAATAAATTTATATACTTACGTACAATATAAATATTTTCTTATAATTTATATTTTATAATATGTAGGTACATGTTGATATATATATGTATACAATCACATGTATTACATACATATACTCTTGTATATGCCAGAAATGAAATACATATATGTAATGAATGTGTAGAATTTTTAATTTAAATTAATTTTTTTAGTAAAAATTTGTTGTCTTTTTTACGAGGGATATACAAAGTGTTCTCTGATTGATGAGTTTTTGATTTGAAGTTTCTCTTCATTATAATTATGCATGCGAATTTAATGATTATATCCTAATCAGAAGTGTCAGAAGTTAGCAGTGTCTGATAAAGTTGACAATTCGCTGAATAAGATTAAAAATTGCTATAAATTAATTAGGGCATTAGCGAACAAATACCAATAATAGAACAAATTAAACATAGGAATAATGGAGTTGGATTGGCTACAATATTGGCTACACGCTAAAGAATCCAGTATACAGCGTAACACATAGAGCTTTAGAATGGAATCAACAAAGCAGCAGAAGTAATGGTACACTGAAAGGATAACTGGCTGAAAACAGTAATGAAAGAAACGCACTAGATGGGGAAAAGTTGGCCTGAAATAAAGACAATGACCAAAAACCAAGTAAGTTGGTGGAGATTTGTGAAGGCGATGTGCTCGCAAGAAGGGGTAAAGTGAAAAAAAAATTGATTTCAATTATTGAAAACATTAAAAAGGATCTGAAATAATTTGCTTATGAAATTTTCAATATAAATTGAATAATTATCATTAAACTTTAATGATTGATAATTATTCCAAATGTTAAGAAACAATTATGACAAAGTTGATAGCCTATAAATTCTCATGAATGAATATAAAAGATAATCTTAAAACATAATTTTTTTTTTTCGATTACCACAAATTATTTTGAATTTAAGTTATGTCAACTAAATATGACATCTATCATGTCATTCTAATTGACAGCTGTATTTTAATCTGTAGCACATGGTTTTAAATGTATAAAAATGAGTTCATTAAATGATCCATTGACAGAATGTCTAGACTGTATTGTATTGTCAACATTTAGTGGAACTATAGACATTTTATGAGTAAAATACAACAACTCACGTTTTCACAGATCTAACAAAAACTTTTTGTTGATCCCTAATTACGATTTTCGTGTTAATAAATTAAAAAATCGATCATAAACCATATAAAACGATTCGTTCACATATTTATTTTTTTAATCTTACAAAATTAATTACTTTTTTTCATTTTTTTTAAGTTTTAGTTTTAAAAAATTCGTTATAAATTTAAATCAAAAATAATAATAATATTAAAAATTATAATCGTTTATGCAAAATACGAATATGATTATGTGTACACATTATTTATTTATGTTTTTCTATTTATGCATGAAGAGAGTTATACACAAACATCTTATACATATACATAATCCATTAAATATACAAAATTTAAATTTATTTTAATTTATTTATTTATTTTTTTTTAAATTATCTCTAGGTAGGTAGAAAATTCATAGTCAGTCAGATATTTTGCTTATAAAGCGCATTGTGTTATGCTGTGTTTAAAAATATGTTAAAAATATTTTTAGATAATCTGTTACGAGTGCCTCTATACATATTTAAAGTTGTTAAAGTTAAAGTTTAGCAACTATATACGGCTTAGCATAGCATGTATACATTATGTATACATCTCCTATGGTATAGCAGCTATATTAAAGATCGTGAGAAAAATAATTTTCATAAAATTAACTGACATACAATTAAAATGTAGCGTGTTACATACATACCAGTAGTACACATGAAAATATCGTGTATATGGATCGTCATTCATACATTTTAAATACATATTTAAGTACATATGAGAATGGAGTACACACAAACAAAAATAAATACATCTCAGACATATTCGTATGTGTAAACATCTTGGTAACTATACCTAATGTCTTACCAGGTCTTATATTCATTATAAATCCACACAGATTTCTAAATAGATTGTATCATTATTATTATTATTATTTTTAACATATTTTATTTTATTATTTTTTTTTTTTTTTCGTTTCTAATAATAATTTTATTATTGAAAAAATTTATGTACACAGAAATAATTAAAAAAAAAATATTATATTAATAAAGGAAAAATTAAAAAAATTTTGTGCTGCTATGCATAATCAATTTATTTATTAATTTAACATATTTGTGCAATATTAAATGCATTACAAATTGTTATGAATATAAAAATATCTATGTAGGTAAATAAATAAATATGTGTATACATATGTTCTCGTATATGTACATTATATACAGTATTGATAGATAACTAATTATAATTATTTTCGTAATAAAATATTATTATTTATACGTGTTAAGTATTTATCTATAGTTTATGATCATAGATACATTCATGTAGTATCTACATATTTTCTTTTCAAATAGTATGTGAGTATAGAAAAAATTTTGTTCACATTAAATACCATATAAATCCCAAAATACATACATATTATGTACTTACATTCGTGTATACGTACGAAACAAACCCCATACAGCTATACCTAATATTAAAAATATTATATTTTATGCATAGATATTTTTACAGATTTAATTTTTTAATGCTCTAATGTACATATAATAATCTAATGCATGTATGTACATATGTATGTATAATTATTGAATATTTTTGAATGTTGAAGGTGATCAATATAAATATATATATGTATATAGAGATACTAAAAACATTAAGAATAATAAAAAAAAAATAAAAATAAACGTATCGAGATCATCGATTACACTTTATCTACCTATATATAAAATCATTAAAAATCTAACAAAATAACTTACTTAACTTTGAAGTTAGTACTCGTATTTATAAGAAATAAATATAAATTATATGTACAAAATATAACACATAGATTTTATATAATGGTGAACTTATTGCACTTATAATATCGTTAAAGATTAAATTTATCTCTAGATATAGGTACATAATAATAATAATATGCATTTAGGTGTATACTACACTCGTATACACGTAAAAATAAAATATCGATTCATACAGATTCATGTGATTATAATATGATTGCTTGCATAAAATATGGAATAGAATATTGGATAAGTTTTCTTTTTGGTGCTGCTGCTGATGCTGTTGCTGCTATTTTTGTTGTTGTTGTTGTTTTTCTATTAAATTTTATAGTACATTATTTTTATGTAATATACGTACATAACTTGAATTTTATAGATCAATTGAAAATTTTATTGTTTAACAATACAAAAAAAAAAAAAATAATTGAAGAAAATCAACAAACTTATAACCGTATAACATATAAATTTTCTTATTCTTCTTTTTTATCGTTATATAAATTTACAGCTTATATACATATACTTTATAGATGTATGAACATAACAATTTATAGTGCAGTGTAATGAAATGTAGTTATACTTATGTACATACTTACTATGTATGATATAGAAATTTAATCATCTTTAAAATGGCACATTAAATTTATATTCAAATTCAAAATGCACACAAATTTATACGAGTATAAAGTTGTAAGTGTGTGCTGTATTTGTTGTGTACCTACATGAAATCGTTATGTAAGTACAAATAATTATTGTTAAATTTATAATTAGATTTACAAATAAAAATTGAAATTAATAAATAAAATTTCATTGTAATTCGAAAGAATGCATTTATATAAAAATACACACAATCAAATGATACTCGTATGTGAAGTTAAATTTTTTTTTAAATTAAAATTTTTATTATGCAAAATTTTTATTGGTGTATAATTATTGTATAAAATGAATATAATTAATTTTATTCGTAACATAGAATATCACATACTCGTATACATACATAAATACGTTATGAAATAAATAATCTTTTATATAATTCAAATCTTATGTACCCTGGGACAGAGTACATGAGTTGTATGGTTGCATGGATGTTACGTAATATAGAAAATTGATTATTATAATATCCTGTTAGGATGTACATATACATAGTATCAAACACATAATTTGATTTGAATCGATCTTTGATATTTTAATCACTTTGTTTTTTCTAAACAGTTACATAGTCTTTATGTGAATTAAGTATCACAATGACAATATATTAACAATATCACTAATAAAACGTAAGATATTTGTAAGAATTTTAAAAATTTACAAAATCTAATTGAAAAGGATATAACTAAGTCGATGTTTATGTATTGATGGAAGTACGATTCGAACGATTTTATAAATTACCCTGCTTCTGTTCTAGCAATAGTATATGAATGGTAATGGCAATATTTTTCTGACACAACATATTGATGTTTCTGGGCATATCTATATTATGGAGAAAGCAATATTCGAACATAAATCAAAGACTTTTACAAAATTTTCCAAAATATGTATAACAGCAGAATCAACATTGCCAACCAGAAAACATTGCCGAAAATGCAATAAATATGTAGTCAATATCCATATTGCCATTGCCGAACATATTGCTAAACGTAAGCTTATACACAGATTTTTATTACCAAATTCTTTGAAACCTTCTAGATATCGACATTACATACATTTCATGCCTTAATATGTCTCAATTCTATTAAAAAAGAAAAGTAACAAAAATATTTTTCGAAGAATCGTAATTCACCATTGGGATGTTTTTATGAAAATTTGAAAATGTAATTAATTGAATTTAAATTGATGAAGATTTTTTTGATAAGGATATTCTTTGTCTGAAAATAAGTTATAAAAAAATTAAAATATTTATGTGATTTATAGCAAAATAAAAAATTAAATAAATGAAATATATTTACCTAGGACAGCATTACTGGAATATAAATCAGCAAATTGTCCATAATATCCGATCTGATTCAATTTGAATTATCCTCATTTATTAACACAAATATTTGAAGATTTTAAGTTTATTTTTATAACATAAAAGTTCTATTTACATTTAGGTTATTCTACACACATAGTACATAGCACATATAATTATGAATTATTATTTTAAATTTGAATCCTTTTTATGTTGAAGTTTTATTTTCTTATAAACTGCAATTTTTTTATATCATATGGTATTACAAATAGTTGAAAAATCAAAATATTTCACAAATATTTATTATCCTTTTTATCCTTTTTATTCATAATTATTCATTTATTTATTAATTTATATTTAATTTTATTTATGTTAAGTATAAAACGAACATAAATTCTTAATGTTCATATAATGGCATCCTTATATCATATTATAGGTATGTAGATACTTAATAAACATACAGTTTTATAACTTACATATTTTCACTTTCTTCACACCATTTTAATTACAATTCTATTTACCTATTTAAACAATTTTTTTTTTCTTCAAATTGTACACATAATACACTTAAATATCCTTTTTATTTTCGTCTCTTTTATTTCTGTTTGAAACACAAAATTAACTTTGTTGATCCTTTTGAGAGAATTTTTATTTTAATTTCTCTTTCCTTTTTTTTTTAGATGGACCTTTATTTTTTTTTTCAATTTTTATTCATATATGTACGTACATCACACACATAATTTACACAACACACTTTCCTTACTTTTATTTTTTTTCACTTTATTTATTTTATTTTTTTTTTTACAAATTTCAGATTTATTTCATTTCATTATTTTTTTAAACATTTTGTTCTTTCATTTCTGTTTTTTTTTTCTTTTTCTTTTTAAATTAAGTTATCATTCATCATCATCTTGAAAAATATTTTTCTACTTCGTTAGTGTTATATGTTTTTTGTTGTTGTTTTCTTTTCACATTTTTTTTTTATAAAATTCTTTGCATTTTTATTCATTTATAATATCTATTCACACACATAAGAGAGCATTTAATTAAAATACATATAAATATATAAAAAAATATAGAAAATAAAAAATAATGTTTCTTTTAAATCCAGATTTAAATTATAAAAAAAAAGCGAAAAATTAAATAAAAAAGACAGATAGAGAGAAAAAAAATATGAGTATGTACTTAAATAAATAAACAGTTGGCGTTCTTCTGTGTATTTATGTTCATATTTTAAGTGTCTAGGTATTTATTTGTATTATGAATTATTTTGTACGTTTTTGTACATAGAATTACATACATACATATATGCACATCACATACCATATAGTCTTAGCTTGTGTGTGTTATTGTTTAAAAAAGAATAATAATATAAGCACGTGCTAGATGCCGTGTTTTTTTGTACCTACATTTCATGCAATCATATCATCATCATCATCATCATTATTATTATTATTATTTCGTATGTATGTACGTACGTATGTATAGAAAGGTATAGTGTAGTATATGGTTGTATATAGTATATATTGTAGGTATAGGTATATAATGTAAATTTTTAAAACGATATGTGTACATAAAATACATATAATATTTTCTAGAGAATCATATGTGATATGCATTATTTATACAAAAATATACATATATACATATGTATCTACATATTATATATTATGCATGTATGCTTGTGTATCTACATAAAATGTGATACCGTGATACCAATTTGTACATACATATACATATAATATTGCATTATATGCACGAATATGAATGTTGGTATGTGTAAAATGCACCATTAAACCACGATGTTTATTGTACATTATAAAAGTATTTACGAGTATATATACATATACATATGTAGTATATTGCATAAATAATAGTACACGAAGAATCATATATTTATATGTATATTTATACATAATACGGAAAGATTCACTTTCAACTTCAACAGCAAAATAGCATCCAGCCAGACCCAGAGTTTATAGGTATGTATACATTGTAGCTGTGAAGCACGGCACAGCAGCAGTATTTTTGTAAATGAATGCAATGATATGAAATGCTGTAATATAGTGTAAATGTAATGTTTGTGTTAATGTACCGATTATATTCGTTTATAGTGTAGTGTAATTTTATAGTTACGGTATATCTATCTATGGGTGAACATGTGAAGTATAAAATGCATATCACATATCACACAAAAATTTTAATATATTTAATCTGTACATAGGTATTTATATTAAGAAATGTACGTATATGTACCATCATAAATAGTATAATGCGGTGTAGAAAAATAACAGAACACAGAAAACATATCACAATCAGAAAATGTGATGATAATTTATGTACTACTTATAAGAAACGATGAACATGTATACAAAATAACAAAAATATAAAAATATGCGTACCATATACCTATACCATGATACAATATCGTGCATATAATATGAACATTTTTATCTGCTCTACAACATACAGTATATAAAAAATAAAAAATGAAAAACACACAAAATATAATAATGATAATAACAACAACCAAAGTGAGAGAAAAACACTTTTCAACATTTTTCCGGCAACATAAACATTTATAGATATGTACATTTATATATTTTTTTTTTGTATTCTCTACGAGTATATACATTTAATTTTTTGTGTCTTTATTTCGTCAATAAAAGTATGTAAATACATATTATGTACATACCTAATTTATTATTACATATTTCTTTGTGTTTTTTTTTTTATTTTTCAATATCAAATCAAATGTACATATATACATACTGTACGTACACAATACATTTATTACACATTATTATATAATAATATAAAATGTATGGTCGTATGGTGTTAAACCGCATATTGTATACAAGTACAGTTAATATACAAATATTTACTATACATAATACCTATATTTGGTTTTGTACAAATTTTCTTATATACATATATTTACGTATAGACTCTTGTATGCATGCATATATTCGTAGAAATGTGTGTATTTCTTAAACATTTTACACATCTTATGTATTTTCATTCATAGAAAAGGTTCATTCTTAGAAAGGTATTTGTGTGTACTTGTACGTAAACACAGAAAATGAAAACATAAACGAACGATTTCTTGCTGTTTTCCTTCATACACCGCACATTCAAAAATGTTCTCTATATATACGTACGTAGAACATTCGACCCATCATCATATATGTATGTACATATATATCCTTTACTTTTCATATAGATATACAGATATATATATGAATGACTATGTGCATATATAGATATACAAGAAAAATTTGAACATCATCCTCATCATCATCACACAATCTTCGTATAAAAGACACGCTATACAGAATGCCATAACACCAACCATTCCACCATCTATACTTTACCGACCGACATTATACCATTTTGCCGTATATACAGATATACTTTTTTATTGAGCTTTTCTTTCTTTTCATTTTCATTTTCCTTCTTCTTCATTTCTTTTTCCCTATTTTTCTTTTCTTCCTTTTGATTTATTTTTTGTTATTGCTGTTGTAGTATTTTTCCTTCTTTTTTTTTTTTTTTTGTTAAATTCTTTTCAAGAACTTTTGATATCACTTCACTTCCATTTTGTGTATGTGTGTAACGATGTGTATGTGTATATGACTTAGAATCAATGCGAAATTCTTTAACTTTTTTTCCCTTTTTAATTTTTTTTGTTTCAGTTTTTTTTGTTTTTTGTTTTCATCATATCATCACCATCATCGTAATCGTAATCGTACTAGTAGTAGTGGTATAGTCATCGTCTATATTGTTCGTCATCGCATCGTTTTCTTCTTGTGTGTTAAGAAAAATAAAAAAGTTAAAAAAATATTTAAAAAAAAAGAAGGAAAGGAAAAGAATCCAAGAATAATGGCTTATAAATGCATGCACGTGAAAATAAAAAACCAAAACTTTTTAGAAGGATATAAAATAATTTAAATTCCTTTTTTTTTCACATTTATGAAGAAAAGTTGTCTGTATTATATGTATGTGTTTATATGGGGAGATTGTAATAGATACAGGATTCAAGGTCAAATATTTAGGAAAAAACTGAGAAATTTACATTTATATATAGTAAATGGTGTACGTTATGTTATGTAATGTACGTGCATATAGATGTACAGATATTTTTAATTGTATGATGGTATGTATATTATGTGGTATTTAGTCCTTTTTTTTTTTCATCTTACTTTTTATATATTTTATATAATCTAAAATTTATATTACGCATACAATTAAATGAAAATTACAAAAAGGATGATATATACTATATATCATTTTTGTAGGAAAAGTGTGTGTTGATGTTTTTTTTTTATATTTACTATCCGGTTTTTTACTACTTTTGTCTGTTAAATAAGAGGTCATGAACTATGTGTAAATGAACTTTTCAACATGTTTCTACATCTACATTACAAATTTTAAAAGATTATAGATAAAAAAAAAGAGGATACATTATATTGGTGCTTTTTGTTTTTCTTTTAATTTTGAAATTTTTTATTTTCACATTTATAATTTCCTGGCACATAAACACATCCATACAATCACAAGTTCTTAATGTAAACAGTACAAGATACAGTATAATAATGGTATTTTTTTTTCTGTGTTTCTTTTTTGGTTAATTAGTCGAAGGATATTTTGAAATAAAAAAATCAAAAAAAAAAAAAACAAAATCAACCTAATGAAATTTTTTCCGGATGAATATTAGCTATGCATACAAATTTTTTGTATCTCTCTGTATCTTTGTATATATTTTTTTATAACACTGTTAAGGATTAAAAAGGTTTTAGGATGGTTTAGGATTTTGATATAATAATTTTCCTTTTATTTTACTCTTTTTATCTTTTTTTTGGATGTTTTCACGTTTTCACTTTTTCGTATATTTTCATTTTCATCAACACACATTTACTGTGAATATTTTTCATTAATGTATGATTGTGTGTATGTTTATCATTATTCTACAATATTATTACTATCATCACAGAGTAGGTATCACTTTTGTGAAAATTTCAGTGCTTTTTTTCTTCTTCCAAGTTTATTTTTGTTGAATTACAATGAAGTCTGTGTCTGATGATCAGCTGCTACAAATAATGTTACTGCTTTTCTAGTATACCTATACATAGTTAGTATACTATAGAGTAAGTATAATAAATTATTTCTATAAATATTAACGTGAAATACGAGAATAGAATAGAATTGAATGGAGCACGTGAAACCGCCGGAAATCATTTATTTTCTATCTCTTTACTTAGTTTTTATTGTGATATGATATACTATTATATAATGGTGTTGATGTATAGTGTAGTTTTAGTAGTGCGGTGTTAAAGATGCGGTGGTGTGGTAATGTGTAATATTTTGAGAATTTTCCCGCGTATTATTCACAAAATTTTCAATGTCAATTAAACGTTTTTCATTCACATTGAACATTATACAGACAGACAGAGTAACATAGATATGTATATTTTTATTTATATATATACTTATGTAACTATGAATCTGATCTAATCTATATATACTATTCACAGATATCTATTGTTGTTATAGCATTTATGTGTACTATGTGAATATAAACGCATATCTAACTGTTGAATGCTTTGGCACTCACAAACTCAACATAAAATTCAAAATATTTCAAAAACTTTTTGAAATCGTATCAGATATACGATATCATACCGTAAAACCCTTTAGAAATATCTATACATCATGCATATACATATACAAATTTAAATATTTTCATCGTGTATGTGTGTACATTTTTGTACAATTATCTGATAATAATATACCCACATAAAATATATAAATTCCAGTACATACTCATATAAATGTGAATTATATCTATATCTAATGTCTATGTACATTTTGAGATATTTATATATATGTATGTATATTCTAACTGACTGATGATAATTATTTGTATGTTTGTATATAATATGAATTACGTGAATATGTGTACGTCTATATACGTATGTATATTTATGAATACAGTGGTGGTAGATATCATCGCTTTTTTTTATCATCGTTTTATATATTTTTCGTCATTCAGTTTAAGTGTAAAAATATATCTACTACAGTATACATAAATATACTTGTAGTCGTAGCTCATAGTAAGTATATAGTAAAAGTATATTATTATCATTTCATCTATCTATAGCACACTTACTAGAAAAAGTTTAATGAAAAGTGCAAAATTTTTGGTTAGAAAAAAAAAATAAAATGAAACACAAAAACCCAAAACAAGGAAAAAGTGAAAAAGATTTGTGATTACATACATTTAATAAAAGATGAGGATATAATAATGAAGACGACAACAATAACAATATTATATGATATAATAAAGACAGAAAAACAGTAACGACAATAAAGATGAAAACAATAACAAAAACAAAAAAATAAATAAAAATAAAAACAAGGATAATTATAACGATGATGATGATGAAAATTATAATGATAATAATGTAAATGGTGGCGGTTATATAACAGTGGCTAATAAAAATTAATAAAGAGATTTTCCTCTATCAAAATACATATATATGTACATGCATACATATAAAAATTTCGTATATGAAATGGACGACTCTATATAGGTGATGATAATGACGATGCGATGATGTAATCTGATAACAGTGGGAAATTTTATGACAACAATTTCTTTTTTTCTTTTTAATCAAGCAAAACAAACAAAACAGAACAACAAAAAAAAACAGTAGCAAAAAAAAAGGAAGAAAATGGAAAATTTTGAAAATGAACACTAATGGATTTTAATGATGACGATATAAATGTAGTCGAATATAGTACATAAAAGTTGGCATTAAGTTCATTTTTATATGTGAAGGAGAAGTTAATTTCATTTCAAAAATCAGTACGAATATCTGAAATATATTTATTTGCCAGAAAACCAAATGTGGAAGAGAAAACACACACATGTACATTACATTGTGGAATATATATATTAATCATAAAGGAATCTAAAAAAAAAAAAAAGATGAATTAGTGTTTTACTTTTTCGAAATGACATCTAATTTTTTGGTTTGAGTTTCTTAAAAAAAAAAAGGACTTTCTCAAAACATCTTAACAAATAATTGTAAGTGAATTGAGAAATTTTCAAATTTATATTTGAGATAAAAAAAAATCAATCGATACTGTTGCATATACTTACAGCAAAGTATAATGATTAGTGCAAAGTTATAAAATTATGATACTTATAACGTGGAAAATAATAAATTACTTCTAACTAATTGCTGTACATAATTTCGTATCTGGTATATTTTTTATTTCGTAATGTTTTTTCTCTTTCAAAATTTTTCTAATTTTAGATATTCAATCAATTTTCGATTTCACTTTAAATCAAATCAAAGCATTTTAATAATTGGTTGCTATATACTTGGTACGTGTATGAGTTTACCAAAAACCAAGTACATATGTATAAATATACTAAGTGTACAGTACAATATGTAGGACGACGAATTAATAATTGAAATTTTATTCCTTATTTTTTTATTATTTTAATTTCTTTTATTTTATTTTTTTTTTATCTTTTATATGTATTTAGATACTCATGTTTATATACATATGTAAACGAGTACCTAAATTATAAATGAACAAGAAAAATAAAAAAGAAATAAAATTTTTAATGGAATTAAATATTTCTTAAATTATTATTATTATTATTATTAATAACGCACATTATAAGTACGAGTATACTACAAAAGTATGATATAGTTGTGTGTATAAGGCAATGCATGTACCTATAATTATCTACAGATACACAGTAACATTAAAATATTTCCAGTGTATGTATGTATTACATATTTTTATATTTTCTTAATTTTTCCATTATAAGTAAATTACACTTATATCTAATCTATAATAAGATATTATATATTAATGTTCATTTTATGTGCATACGTATATCTACTTATATGATTCTACATTGAAGCATAAATGTTGTACAAGTAGAGGTATTTAGTACATACATATGTATTTCTCTGTATGTAACATTTATAAAATTGATACTTTCGCGTACGTACATTTAAATCATTTCTATATATAAATTATATACAGTGTATCGCATTATCGTATAATACAAGTGTATACATAAGAAAAGTATGTATCGCTTTTTAGAAAGAAAATATTATATACACGATTAATGATCTTCTAACCATAAAATTTCGTGTATAATTAAGAGCAATTAAAATTCCAGTTAAATTAGCTCATTTTATATAACATATACTATATAATATATTTGTAGTATGTATATCTTTTTGGATCTTATATGTACATATACATATGTAAATACTTATGTATATTATGTATTTGTTATTATTATGTGGATACTCAATTACTTTACAGTATATCAGAAATATTTATATACATATGAATGGAATATAATATGTACATATAATAATTGAATGAAATATTAAAAATAATATACAAAACATTTATCAATACATACATTCATAAATAATTTGTACTCATGTTATGATGTGTATGTGTAATAATAATTATAACCAAAATAATAAGTAATTATAATAATAATAATGAAAATAAATTCTATATGGTATGTTCTTGTACACATTGTATAACAAACAGCATACATATTTATGTACGTATATATAGTATATAGGGTATATTGGTTTCATATATCGTCGTCTGTATTTTTTAGTTTTATATACGATATATTATACATATATATGAACACGTATACAATAATTTAAAACTTATCCAAACTTATATCAGCTTACAGTACAGACATAAAAACATGTACATATATATCTATGTCTATATGTACTTTAGATCATAAATATATTATTATCGAAATGCAAGTTTAGTTTCTCTAAAATTTTATCGAATAATACTTATTTGTGTATTATGATTTATGTACACACTTAAAAATAAGACATACATATAACGACATATCTACATAATAAGCTTGCATCCTATATACGTACGTATACTTGGATTTATATTCATTTGTAAGTCTATTCTATGTCCGCATACGTATATATAAATGTAATATATGAATGAATGTTGAATGTTTATTACATTTTACTATATCTGCAAAACATTTTTCATAAATATATATTTTCCTGTAAATATATTTTATTCGAATTATTTGTATGTATATTTAAATATCTGAATATTTTCTATACCTATACTATATACAAAAAATTTATATACTCGTATATGTATGATAATGACGAAAGATATTGATGATATGATGCTGTTGATGATTATAATATAATGATGAAGAGTATACCATAAAATTTTTGGATCGTGTAGAAAATACACAAATACATACATTCAAATACATATACATGTAGAGGTAAATAAATGTACAAGTAAGTGTGTGGTACAAACATGTATGATACAGAACAAATAAACTCATTAATAAAAATTATAATCGAAAGATCAAGTAGTAATAAAATATGTGTATATGATATAGACATGCAAACGAATTAGATATACATAGATATATGTACATATACTTGCTGGTATACTCTTGTGTACATATACCATGATATTTTGCAAAATCGTTTTTATTTAATGGACAGCATTTATATACATAGGAATTTATGCATATTCATAAATATCTATTAAAATCTATAATTCATACATATACATAGATAAACATAATTTTCACATATACATATTATATGTAAGTTAACATACTCGTATATATCTAACTGTTTATTTACTATTCAATAGTAGATTTTATATACATATTTTATAAAGGATCTGTCATGTATTTAATGTTAAATGAAATTTTAGTTTTGTTCGAAGCGTATCATTAACATCATCATTATATTATCATCATCATAGTCATTGTCGTCGTCATCGTTATTATCATTATCATATCATTATAATTATAATTACAAGTAAATACACATACACAGTTTATTATTATATATGTATGTTCTTATATGAATGTGCGTTTATTATGAACATAATTATAAACATTTATACTTATGTTTACATACATATTTAGATATCAACATTACAAGTATGTACCTCTAATACATACGTATATTGGTAGTAAAAGAAAATATTATTGACAAAATAAAATTTGACATATAATACATTATAGCTACATTTTATTATAAAAAAAAAATTACATACACAAATAAATATTTCTACAATATTTATAACAATTACAATAAAAGTTAATTTTTTGTGTATTTTATTTTATAAATATCTATACAACAGACAAACATCGATATACTTATGTATTGATAATCGTGCACATTGTACATACATAATTAATAAATTAATTATTTATTTATTTTTATAACAATTATTACAATAATTATATTTGAAAAAAAAAAAAAAAGAGAAGTTTTCATTTCTATTTATATACCGCACCGTAGTTACAAATATTATACATGAATGTATTGTAATATGTATGTGTAATATGTAAGTGGAATATTTCTGTGTCATTTTATACTATAATAGTGTATGTGTTTATTTATATATGTATATGAACAAAATTTATATATACATTTTACATAATTATGACAGATATTATTTTTTAGTAATAATTACAATAATTATCGTTACTATTATTATTTGCATATAATTATCATTATTATACTATTTACTCGTATATCATTATAATTATATGAAAGAATCAAAATTGAAAAAAAAAAAAAAAATAACAGAATCGAAACGATATTATGATGATAATATGATTATGGAATCGTATACAGAATGACACTATACTTGCATTTAGGTATCTATACTTGTTAATATGCAACGAATTGGAAAATATATACAATATGTACATATGTACATATACATAATCAATCGCTAAGGATTAAAAATGAAAATAAAAATTTAATTATATCTACATTATTTATGTGGCGGGTGTAGTGTGTATGTATCATCGTTATATCATCTATTATCTTTACATCTTTCAAATAATAATAATACACATAATCACATCATTACTTTCATTTTTATATAAACTCAAATATAGCTAAAAGTAGTACATACATATACAATTATTTACTATATAATAATATCTTCTGGTAATTATATTCGGTATATATAAATAATTAAAGAATATAAATACAAACGAAATATACAAAATAAATACAACAATATTCCTTATTTATTTTTTCTTTTTTTTTCCAAAATTCATCGATGCTATACTAATTATTATTATTATTTTCTGTTCATTATTACATAGTTTTTTTTGGTCATCGGATAATTATGTTCTATTATAAATAATTTTTATGTTGGCTCATTTCTTTTATTTTTATTTTTTTTTTTTTACTCAAACTTATACATCTATACAATCTACAAATACATATAGAGGTACTTTTTACTTAATTCTTATACACATTATGTTGAAGTAAATAAAATTATCCATTAATTATTTAATAAATTAATTAATTACTGACTATACTTTTCCGTTGTACACCATACGAGTATACACACAAAAGTATATACGAATAATATTAGTTTAGAAAAATTTTCTACAATAATAATTTTTTAATTTCATATTCGTATACATGTTATAAAAACTCGTCATTAATCTGATATTCTAGGGAACGTCGAAACGTATTATGTTTTCGTTTATATAATGTACAACGCAACTACTACTACATAGATACATACATACTGTATATGCAATGTTAAATTTAAGCACAAAATTATATAATAATTATAGCAATTATCCAAGTTTCTAAAAAAAAAAAAAAATAAAATACAAAAACCAAGAAAAGAAAATATATACGTGTGTATATGTGCGTTTATATATGCCATACACAGAAAGGATAATTATATGATAATATTGTGATTATTTTAATTCCATTGAAAATAACAGAATAAAGAAACATACAACAGCAACAACAACAACATCAACGTTTCAAATAATTTGAAATAAAATATAATTTTCGAAAAATAATTTGAAAAAAAAAAAATACTAAAAATCAAAATTTCAACTTAAAATTTGATAATATATTTTAAGGATAGTTCGCCTTTATCAATTATTTGTTATCGTATTTTTTTATTTTCTTACATCATTCCAAAAAAAAAAGGATATTATGTATGTATAATGTTTTCATGAGTTTTTTCTTTTCCTTTTTTTTCTTAAAATCAGAGACTGTGATTCAAGTCACATATTTTTGAATCGTGTTGATTGTTAAATTTTAATACAAAAAAACAAATACTTATGATCTTGTAACCAACCTTTTTTATTACAAATATTTTATCACATAAACATTTTAGAAATTACTACATTTTTTTTTCTATTTTTTGTTTCCTTTAATTTGTTTGAAATTTTTTCTTCAAATCTTGATTCGAAAATTTGTAACGAAAAATTATTGCTGTTTAAAAAGTAACTGACACATTATGACACAAAATTTGTGTCGTAATGTAATTTAAATATTATAGAAAATTTTCTAAATTCATTACAACACACATTATTATTACATCCTTTATTAATTTTTCACTAAAAATATAATAATATTGTTTTATTTATATTTTTATTTTTATTCAAATTACACAAGAAATTTTTTTATGTATTTACACAAAATTTATAAAACTAAAAATCAAATAAACAAAAAAAAAACGAACGAAAGAACGAATAACATCAAATTGTAACCAAAAAATTTTATCCTTATATAAAAATTATACGAACTTTCATAAATTCATTTTCAAAAAAAGTATAAGTATTTAATTATTTTAACTTTCACTAATGTTTATATTTTATTTATTCAAATATTTTTTATATAATTTTATTTTTTTATAATTTGTTTTTTTTTGTTGTTGATTTTATTTATTTAAATTTTACACTTTTCTAAAATCGATTCTATTATTATTATTTTCTTTTTTCGGTTACTGTTTTATTTAAATAAAATTTTTATTTATTTATTCTTTCACTAGTTTTATATTATTTCATGTCTATAATATTTATAGAAAAAATTATTATGATAATTACATATAATTATAATAATAATGATACTAATAATAATAATAATAATAATAATAATCCACCCGCATGTACGCAATAAAAATCAAACGTTTCATCCGTTCTATTTGACTTTACGTTATTAACTGACTTTGTGTGTGAATTGTGAATATAAAAATGAATTGCTTGCATCGAATATGAAAATGGAATGAGCGGGCACCAATTTTAATTTTTCGTGCTCTTTTTCTTTAGATACAACATACAACGATATACATATGTATACTACACTTATACAAATAGGATCGTTCGAATATTTAAGTATGTGTGTATATGCTGTTTAATTATAAAATGTGTATTATGAATATACAATCATGTGTTATGTTGTGTCAGTATAATGTGGTATAATTTACTTATTTATTTATATATTTATGTATGTATATAATAATAATAATTTTATATAAACATATATAAAAACTAACAACAATAATAATTTATAAATTTACTTTATGAACCATTTACACAATCCATGTACACGTACATAATGTATACATATATGAATGTAATTTATTTTTGGATATCCATCATACATTACATACACATTTACAAATTTTTGTGTAACAATAAAATGTATGAATACACATAGAGTATTTTTAATAATAATTTTAATTTTATTCTGTTTTGTTTTTGTTTTGTTTGTGTTCATTATTTTTTTTTATTTTGATTTTAATTTTAATTTTTCATTTTCTTGTGTTCTCTTTTAATTTTGCATTTCATTTCATTATAAGTTTGAATGTATGTACATATGTATTTATTTGTATGAAGTTTGTTATTTTGTTATATGGTGGTGTCGTGTTATACCAACGTAAAATACATATATATTTTGTATCACATAACCCCTTTTTTCTGATTAAAATAAATATAAGTATATCGTTGTTATTATGGTACGATTAAAATTTTGTATAGTAAGTAGTAGGAAAAAGGACATTATTATTATTATAATTTGTGTACAACATATACAACGAACGCAATACATGTACATCAGAAATTATATTTAGACGAATAATGCATTTACATTTTGTATATAATTATGAACACACATACATACATAAATTTATCATATTTTAACATTCATTATGTGTAATTTTAATATATCCTATTATTTGGTATAGAATTACAATTATGTGCGTATGTATATTATGTGTGTAACATTGGTAACATGCATGCATGTACGTATATTGAATCAGGAATTATTACATACACATATATGTATAATTATTATGATTACTTATTATCTTTTCCCCCAAAAATTGTATAGTATATATACTCATGCACAACTATACAATCATTGTAGAAACATTTATGTACGTAAATGGATGCATTAATGGTATTATGTATGTAGAGACTAGAGAGGTATATGATTAAGATATTACATTTATATTAAGACTTACGATGACTTGCGTATGCATTTATATTTTTAATATATTTTTTATTTTGATATTATGTACATACATGATTTTCTGATCCTTTTTCTCATTATAATATCTAAATGCATGCATGCATGTTTGATTGGAATTACAGCAGCAGCAGCATATCCTGTATCGCATATATTATTATTATTATTATTATATTGTACCACTCTGATATATTAATGTTGCACTAACACACATACAAAATTATTATTTTATACATATAGGTCTGGCTCTATGATGATGATATAAAAAATGAATACAAACCAAATTTTTATAAAAGAGAAACACAAACAGGACAGAATATGAATTTTATTAATTAGATTTTTCTTTTTTTTTTTAGTTTTTTTTTACTTAAAAAAATTGAGACTGATAACATTTTCTCTTCTCTCATGAAAATTATTAAGAAGGATATACGAATACATTAAGAAATAAAATGAAAAAGGGGAAATGGAAATGCCCATATTCCATAGTCCTTTACATAATAAAAATGCAATAAATTTCAGAAGTAAAGTATATCCGAAAATGTGCATACTTAAATCCCTTTTTACATATACATTCAAATTTTTCATGCAATTAAATAAGCATTCTTATTATTTGAATGTGACCCTAAATTACTGGACAAAGGGGAATATTGTACAACCGAATACATGCATTATTCAATTAAAAATAAAATCAACTAAAAAAAAGATGAAAAAATAAAATGCTGGGGAAATATCAGATTTATCGCGCACTAGTGTTCTATGTGTTCTGTCTTATATGTGTTTGTGTTATTTATAAATTTGTTATTACTCAACTGTACTCAATTTACTACTGAGTATCAGTACACGAAATTCTCATTTTCGTGCAGTTGGGGGCACTCAAATAATAAAAGCACGAGCTCCAATAAATTATCAAGAAATTCTTTCAATAAATTCACAGCAATTTTATCTATTAATGAAATTGAACTGAATGCATTTTCATGATGACACAATTATTCCCCAATCCCCATAAGAGAGTGGATGATTCGACTCTTTGGAGTTATTTTTAAAATATAAATAAAAAAATAAAAACATACATTTTTCGTAAGCTTTAATACATCAAATATTTTGTTTTGTATTTGTATAGGAGGTTGAAGTGATGGAACAACATATTCAGGTAAATAAAGTGAGAAGAACACGTGAGAAAATTCAACAAATGTTTTTTATATGATGATGATGATGATGAGTAGTGGCAACTGGCAAGACAACATAACACAAATAGTAGTTCGATACATTACGAGTGATGGTATATTGCTAGTTGTTGTTACATTACCTACATCAAAATATACAAGCAGCAAAAAATATAGTTGGAGCTTTTGAAATAGTATCACATGTGATGCATGAATGGATATGGATGGAGTAATGTATGTAGAAATTCCAATATCGCATATCTAATTATGAGGGGACAACTCTTTTTTCTCTTCATCATCATTATGTGCACATAGTCTTAGCAATTCGATAAGTACTAGCTGTAAGGCAAATTGAATTTTTATTCATTTCGACGTCGTCTACATAATGTATATAAATAAATTCAAATATGTATGCGGGCAAGGTATCACTAATTGCATGTAATTAAATGCGCACGTACCTAATGTAACATTTTTTCTTCTTTTTCTTCTTCTCATTTTTAGGTTCTGTTTTTTTTTTTTAAAGGAAACTTTCTTCTTTCTTGTCATCATCGTTGTCGTTTTTGTTGTTCTTAGGTTGTCGTCATCGTTGTAGTCTTGGTCTTCGTCTTCTGTCTTCATCTAGTTTGAAAATGGTGTAGATATAGAGTATATTGACAGAGTCATACTACCAAAGCATCATCACAATGTATCGAAATGATTTTTCGGTATCTTGTATGAAAAGGTGATGATGATGATGAGACAAATAAAAACGACAGACATTTCTAATAAAAACATGTCAAGCATGTACGTCATCTTAACTTCCTCGATAAGTATTGTGAAAAAATTTTGAGAATATAAAACGAAATAAGAAAAAGAGGATAAAATTGAAAGAAAATTTATAAAAAAAAAAATTAAGTTCACAACTGAACAAAAAATATAAAACTTTAAAAAGAGCACAAGATATTGTATAGGTGGAAAGGTTAGGTATGCATATGGCATTAGCAGGGCAGAAAACAAGCAAAATTGGCATGGCATGCAAGCAAGTACAAATTTTGTTGTATATATAGAGTGTAATAAACAATTTGGCTTATGGAATGAGAGATAATAATGAACAAAAAAAAAAGTTGTACAAATGCACACAAGAACAAATAAAGAATGTGATAAAAAGGTGTTGAGATCAATTGCATGAGATATTTGAAATGTGTGTTTGTTACACAAGAAAATAAATAAAAACGAAATAAAATGAAAATAAAAAATATTAATAGAAAAGGAACAGGAAAGCAGAAAAAAGAAATTTTTCAAAGACAAAAGATGAGAAGATTTTTGTACAAAATGGTAAATGGTAATTTTTATTTGATTTTCTTTACTTTTCTTTTCTGTTGTAATGGTTTGGTTATGTATTGTTTTTTGGTTTTGATTTTATACAGAATAGAAAATCGAATTACATTTACGACGACTATGTATGTATAGATATTTGTTTTGTGGGGAGAATTTGAAATTTTTCAATTGCATACGAACGGATAATTGTTTGGATTCTATAGAAATTGATAAGAAAATTCTTTAAGTAAATTGGATACTTTCGTTTAACGACTACATGTGTTTGTGCCAAAAATACTGGAAAAATAAATATTTGGTTGTGTATATTCAGAAAATTACTGACCAATTTTTGTAGCCTGCATCAAAAGTAGTAAATTTTATACTTCAATTGGCAATTATGTACGAATATTGCTGTATGTCTCTGTGTATGTAAGATAAATTAATTCAATTTTAAATTCGACTACGCTCAATATTTGAATTTTTAACTTTACAGATTTTTAATTTTCATTCAAATAAAATTTAAAACCTTTAAAACGTTCTTAATCTCCTTATTTAATATATGTGTACACACAAATTATATTAACAACCCCTTTTATTTTTCATTTAGACGTTCACTGCACGTTCGGTCCGCATACATATAATTATAAATGTTGATTTGAAAGAATCCATTTTCATAATTTTTCCCTTTTTCATCCAAACGAAAAAAAAAATTATAAATTTTTGAATTACATTACTGACTGCAAAAGTACATATGCATACACACAAATATCCATATACATACGATATAAGGACAGATAACAAAGCTTTATATACTTAATAACTAGCTAACAACATATATAGATACTCGCAGAAAGACGAATAGAAAGAGGATATTTTATTATTAATTAATTAAAAATATGCAAATTACATGAATTTATAAATTCAAATTCAAAGTCAAACTAAATTTCGAATTCAAATTCGAATTCGAATTATGATAATAATGCAATAATGAAGTGAAACGTTTTATATATCCTTATAGTTTGTTATAGTCATGTATATTTGCATTTCATACCGTCGTGCAACGTACAATAATGTGAACAAGATCCTTGGATTTATAATGAGCAAAAGTTTGAAGAATTTGAAAATAAATCAAAAATTTTAATTGCATTTGTTTCTGATTAGATAATGCCCTTCGGCCTTCAACTCAAAAACATCGTCGTATAGTTGTGGATATTAAATTCAAAAACATTACGTCCGACTGAATTTTTGTGCAGTTTAATGATTTATGATCCTTAATATCGCGGAGAATCCATCGAAATCGAGCTAATCTTTTCTGAATCAAAATCAAAAATACATCGTAATTATATTCGAATACTCCGCCTTCCATAATTTCCATCGCATTAATAAGAAAAAATTTTAAATTATGAACTTAGCATTTTTTATCTGTAGTTGCTTTGTTGTTTTTCTTCATAAAAATTCTAGTGATTTTGCAAGACACTGTAGTCATCCATAAGACCATTACCATATACCGTGTGTTGTGCTTTTCTTAGTTTCATCTCATCTTGGATCGTAATTATGTGTGTCTCAAAATTAAAAAACAAAAGGCACATAAAGATCGTTAAATAAATGAATCGGAGAATATAAAAAATTATGAAGATACTCATTTTCAATTGTCATAAATCAAAATCTAATTAAGGTTGCAGCATTGGAAAAGAATCGCAGTTTTTGTCTGAATAACGTGGGTAATTGTATACCAGAGCGAATGCCAGTATGTAAGTATATATCGCCCAGCCAAAATATACGGTATGAATGTGTGCTGTTTTAATCATCTGAGCATGGGAGAGGAGGGTGATTTTTAAGTGGAGTAAGGTATGACCAAAAAAAGTAGAATAATTAGACCCCATGGACTTTTGATAAATAAAATTAATCAGTCGCAGTGCTGGAATCTTACGTAAATGGAAACAAATCTAAATTAGAACGAAACGTATGTAAGTATGCGTATGCATATGAAACTATTTAAAAGCACCAGAAAAAATTTGTTTTTCATTTTCGATTTTAATTGGAGCAAATGAATGGTAATTACCGCTTGGCTTAGAAGATACACAAAAATTGAACAGAAAATTGCGTAAAACTTTTGATTTATTATGTCTGAAGCCACTGATGATTATTGATCCACAAACATTATGTGAATAATGGCTTTCATGACCAGATTCTCCTCTTTTAATTACCCAGTGAATTTTTCTAGTTCATGAATATCTTTTCGTCTTCTCGTCGTTTACTTTTCTTCTTCATTTCAGAAATTAAAATTTTTGGAAATACTTGGGATCTAAATTACAAATTGAACGATTTGAATGAAATATTCTTAGCATTCGAAGAATTCCTTATATACGAAATAGATGAAATTCCAATATAAAATTAAAAGAAATATGTAGAACAACGAAGACGCAGAGAAATGTGAGACGGCGCAACAAATTATTTTAATGACTTGATTAGCATACGAAATGAAATTAAATTGATAATTAAAAAGTGTAAGTACTCCGTATATCGTGTCTTGCATCTAGCTGTGTAGTTGTTGAGTCAGCGAGTCAGCGAGTGTAATGTTATGGTCGATTACGATTCTACTTGCTTTATACACAGTAAACAGTGCTGCTTCAATCTAGATTGGTCATACAGAGGTGAGAAGACAAGAAAAAATAAATAAACGATTTCGTCAAATGCAACAAAACAAAACACAATATATTTTTTTTCTGCGGTTTTAATTAAAAAATGACTCAATGTTACACACTTACTCACACAGTCACTTCTTATTTTACTGGCTTATTTGCATAGTGTCTGATCGAATTATTACGTGATCAAATGTCATCGTTTAATAGCTCTGAATGTGTTGGATATCATTTAACGAATCGCACTGATCGCGGGGTACGGATTGTAGAGATCGTTAAAATATCAAAATTATTATAAAAGGCATTTTCTTCTGTTGTTTTCTAAAACTAAAAAAAGTAAAAAAATGAGCAATCATATGAATGCGTGGAAGAGGAGTGGAATGGAAAATATTCATCATAATTGTCATAATTATATTTTTAATGTTCCATTCAAACTGTAACGCAGCAATTGCATTAATGTTTTTGTTGGACATATAATTTCGATTCCCGCCACATAATTGCAAACGATTCCATAATCTTGTACAATCAACAACATATTGACTGGCTGACTGCGTATATGGTGGTGCGGGTAAGGTATGAAACATGTACATAATTCGGTAATTTAATTTTTGCTTTCTTGTCATTTCAAAATTTTTTTTAATTACAATCGCATTTTTTCTGTCCGTTTTAATTACAAATTAACAGACATAATCAAGTCGTAATATTGGTAGGACAATGTGTATAATGATTACCCGCATACTTTCAATTATTATTACAGATAATTTGAAAAAATATAAAAAAAAAAATATGAATTTTAATGCGTTCGTATATAAGTTAACTAATAAGAGGGAATTTTAATGAATTCAGGTTTTTTGGATGTCCTGCAAAAAAATGCAATCATTGAAATGTTGATTGAATAAAATTTTATTTTATTGCTCAATTTTTACTGTTGCTAAATTATAGTATTTTGAAGTTGATCGAAATTATTGCATAAAAAAATGGAACTCAATGATTATCGCTTCTTCCAGCTGCAACTATATGAATATCTAAATATTTTCTTCAAGTGGTAAAAAACAAACATCGCATAACATCTTAACATCATTAGTCCTCTTCTGTTGTTAAATTTAAAATCGACCATTTCATGACAAATTTTTTTATTAATTTTTTAGTAGGAAAGCAATTTAAAAATTTCCAATCAATAATCAAGAAAAATTCTACAAAACAAATATATATATCAATGAATTCTAACGAATTTTTTTTTATCCTTCAAATTAATCTTTCAAAACAAAAACGAATAAAATTAGAATTTTTTCCATTAAAAAAAAAATTGTTTTTTTTATTTGTTATCCAACTACCTATGTTTAAATTTGTACGAAAAAAAATCTAAAAAAAATGAAGAATAAAAAATAAATAAAAATCAACCATCTATAATGACGATTCATATGCGTACGTATATATTTTCAATTTTCATCTGTTGTTGGTCTAAATTTATACATTAGTTCACGCCTATATCAGCGAATGTTTGTCCTACTTTGCACACTGCTGGTATACGAAACACTTCAAATGCTCCAAAAAGAAAAAAGAAAAAAAGGAAACAAAATTTTATAAAAACTTTTGAATTAGAAATGTGTAGTGTTTATAAAGCATATTAGGTGTGGGAAACACATGCATCATACACCAACACCATTATACGTATATATACGAAACAGAAATTGCAATTAATAGAAAAAACTAATTTTATGGATGCAGGACACTATCTATACATTTTGTGTATATGATTGGTTCTATGTGTTACATACATGTATACTACATATATTCTAATTCTAAACAAAAATTCTTCCAGAGAAATATTATATTCGCATATTCGAATGAAAACAATTTTCGCAGGATAAACAAAAAATAAAAAAATAAATAAAGGTGGGCCTGTATATGGAAGAGAGAGTACGCAGAAAATTGATAGAAATGAAAAATAGCAAAAAAAAAAAAATAATATTCTATACTCTTTCTTTTGTTGTTGTTTTCAATAAATTCTACGGATACCGTGTTTATAGTGTAGAGTTTGAGGAAAATTAGTGGGCACATTTATATGAACATAAAAATTTGAAATGCAGTAAAATTATACCCAAGCGAAATGCATATTCTACATCCAGCCATCATCTCCTTCCACCGACATATTTAGTATATTCGGGAAAAAATATTTTAAGGACCTACATGAATGTGTGTGCATGTATGTGTGTGTTAGCTTGTACGTAGAAAAAGGAGTATGAAAAAAAAAAATTTGTTTGCTATATTGAACTAACATACAAAATTTACATACATACATAGTATGTACATACTTATGCGTACATATACATACATATAGGATGTGGTCTGACTGAAACAACGCAAGTACCGTGAATAAAAATTTATGGAAAACGACAATATAAAACCATTTGAATTAAAGTTTTCTTTTTCTTCTTTGTTTGTTGTTTTTTTTTTAGCCGGAATACGAAAATTTACAATAAAAAAAATAAAAAATAAATAAACACACACAAAAAAGAAAAACCAAACAAGAAAAAATTGTAAAAAAATATTTTTTTGTTTTTTTGTTTTGAAAATGAAAAGAAAAAAAAATTACGAAAACGTAAATTTAGCATTCTCCAGATACACAAAAAATTTCATAGAAAAATTTTACGTACTATACGTACTACTAATACTACTCAAATATGGTAAACACTCTATCTCTGAGCTGGTCATAAATTTGTTTCTCATGTACATATAAAATCGAATTATATTATTATTCGTTTGTGTATTCATTTATGTACGTTATGTATGTGTAATCCATGTTTGTATTTAATAATATTTGAAGTGAAGTGAATACGCGAATAAAAGTCCTCCGCAAAAATATACATAGCCGGTTCTTTTATGATTGAAATGGTTCACTAAAACTGGCTGCCAAATCTAGGGGGCACGAATATCTTTTTACTTCTTCTTCTCTTTTTCTACGTCTCAAATATTCAAGAGTTGATTGATCATGTTTGTTTACAAATGAAAATGTAGGTCAAAACAATTATCGGTTTTTATTACTTACACAGATCTTGTTTTAATCTGAAATAAATTCTTCTCCGTACACGCCCACTACAGTACAGCACATAATTTACACAAGAAAAGGAGAAGTGAAACTACTAATGATGTATCTTTTTACTCCTATTTCTACTTCTTATTTTACTTAACATTTTCTTTTCTTTTCTGTAAACAAAGATGGTCATTATACACATTATACAGTATTTGCAAAGTAAAAATAGAAGTAGAAAGAAAACTAAAAAGGCTAGCGAGTAGCAGTTTCTATTCTTATTTTCTTGTGTAGTTCATTACTACACTGTATTGTAGACGAATACAAGGAAGAATTTCTAATTGCAACAAGATCCGTGTAAACAAGAAAACCCGATAAATGTTTTGACCTATATTTTTATTTGTAAACAAACATGGTCATTGAACTCTTGAGTATTTGAGATGTAGAAAAAGAGAAGAAGAAATAGAAAGATACGCGATTACTAGTTTCTCTTATTATTTTCTTGTGTAATTTTTATACTGCGCTGTAGCAGCAAGAGCGGAGAAAAATTTAGGATTGAAACTAGTTCCGTGCATACAAGAAAAATCTATAAATATTTTGACCTACATTTTCATGTGTAAACAAACATAGTAGATAGCATGGTTTGGATTTGGGGGGCAAAAAGTTTGGAAGTGCACCGGGCTCCCAAGAGACTTAAACCGGTGCTGCATATATGTACGTAGATATGACTTTGTATGTTACACACATGTGTCCCGTCCATATAATATAGGACGAAAGTCCAGGCTGTCTATAACAACCAAACTTTTCCATATCATATGGATTCAAGACTTTTTCGTATTTCGTTTTCGTTGATTTTTTTTTTGTTATCCTGTATCGCTTTTTTTCTTTACTTTTATATATATCGCGGCGTATAGTTTGAAGAGTGTACAGTTCAGAAAAAATATTTATTTTATATTTTTTTTTTTCAAATTTTTTACAATTTTTTTTTTTTTACACCGCCTGGTAGATTAATTTGGTCTATTCGACGCCCTAAAATATACACAAACTACATTCGTGTATTATATTCTGTATGTATCTACTATTTATATGTACGTATGTACGTATACGTATCACACATTATGTATCTCAAACAAATTTTTTACTACACGCTATATAGAAGAGGTACAGATTGCCATTCCATAGTAGATATAGTAGTAGCTACTTCGAGGCTTGATTGTAAATTTTTTTCACATATTCTTTTTTTACATTTTGATTTCTCGATTTTCTTTTTATTTCAAATTTACATATATTCAGTCTTCTATTATATAATACATTATACAAGAATACAGTATAAAAATTGTAAACTAAAAATAACGAAAAAAACAAACAAAAAATTCTACCAAAAGCATTAAAAAAAATTATAAATTTTTTCCATGCATTCAAATGAATGAAATAACCACGGAAAAAAGTTTTGACTAGCTTTTTTTTTTTACTTTTTATTTTTATTTTTGAAATTTTATGGAACCAATACTCTCTATGCCAAAATTTCGCCCTTAATCATTCTTCAATGGTATATTCGTATATACATATGTATATGTATCTGTATCTCTGTAACTCTGTTGTATCTGTGTATAGCTACACAATGACGAAAAAAATTTAAAATTCGAATGACCAACGATTTTTTATAAATGCAAAATCCAGAAATTTTATTTCACATCTACCAGGTACACTCTAGGATATAAATAGATAGATTTTTCTTCCTATACCATTACCATTACACACCAGTTATAATGTACAGGATCGTCACAATCACAATCGGTCACCTTCTTTCCCATCTACCAGTCCAATATTATACCATTTCCCGTTTGTACTATCTATCAGACACCAATCCATTTATAATGAATGTCTCGCATCTTCATTACTTTTCTACATTTGCACGAGAAAACAAAAGCAGAAAAAAAAATCATGAATAATAGTAAAAAAATAAAAAGGATAATTTCAGCGTCCAAAAATAACGAAAATTTGCTTATTCCGCGTATTCTTTTTTCATGAAACGAAATGATGCGATGGTGCGCTGCTAGCAATGATGGGTGTTTTGAACGCAAATGAGTTGCCCATTTCTCCTGTACGAGTATATGGTTAGTTCTTGTTATCATTATTTTGTGTGTTTTCTGTTCATTTTTATTTATTTTATTTTTTTTTTTTTCAATTTTTTTTTGTTTGTTTTAGGAGTGTGAATTAAATCTCTCGCAGGACATATTCATATGGATTATACCACGATGAAGCGTATACGAATATATGAAAAAGGAAAAAATCGCGAAATTTATCAAATGCAGGTAAAATAAGAAGGATGAAGGATATATACATATATAAAGTAGGATGCATTATATTGATACATAAATTTGTACTACTTATATCTGTATGCATTCTCATCGATATTGAACAAAACAAAAAGGAATTAAAATATTTGGGAATTGGAATATTGTACGATATGAGGATAGTGACCGGACCGATACCCATTCATTACCACCCAACCACCTGCACCCTACATATATATGTATATCGAATCTCATATCAATTTGATATTCGATATTATGAACGGGAAATTCTATATGAAAAACTTAAGGTATAGGAGGTATGTAATCATTTTCCTTTTTGCATTTTCTCATATCAAATGGTTTGGTTATTTTTCCTTCAGAAAAAGAATAAAAGGAATACATATTACGAGTATAAAGACTGTATTGGGATTGTTTTGTAGGCCTTCGGGATGAATACATATTCAAACATTATTGGTTTTTTGGTTACGTAATCATAAAAAATTTTTATGCTGCATTTGTTGTTGTTGTTGATGAAGCTGTTTCTCTTTATGGCTTGCAATTCAATGCAATTTCAAACAGGATCAAAATTTTAATTTATGTATGGTTTAAATGTATATTTTCGTGTGGCCATTTTATGAATATTGAAATGAAGGTTTTTGGACGATATTTTTCTTTCAGGAAAATTTTGTCCGTTTTTTTTTACAGTCAATTTAAAATCTTTAGGCTGGAACAGAAAGAATGAGAGAAAAAATTTTTTTTTGTTAGAAATGTTTGCGTGATTGATTTTCATTTGAACAGAAATTATGAATTTCGCCAAAGGCAATCAAGTCACATCTTTTTCTCTACTCTTATACTCAAAGGTTAACTTCTAAAGAAATGAAATGATATCATCTTCAAAGCACAACGAATTTCAATTTTCAAAAATAATTTTACATATATACGTAATATATTCTATTTTTATTTTGCCTAATCAAATTTATTAGAGTTTCTTGTATCTTCTAGCCACTTAAATGCTTATATTCTTTAGATAGTATGTTCATATCTGCGAGCTCACAATGATGGTGGCCTTCTAATCTTATCTACGATGAGAAAATTTTATCTGATGTGTTCTTGTAAATACCTACAACCAATATAAATATGTAATACTGCAGTAGCGAAAAAAAATTATTGCAAATTATCACCCGTGATATCGTTTTGTAGTATATTTTCCCAACAATAATGTAATCAGGCATACATATATAAGACAGACAGCGAACACCCGTAAATAACAACGCGAACTTAGCGCCCTTTTTTGAACGCTTAATGCATCTCATACGAGAAGTACTTTAAATAGATTTTCAAGTAAAAGTCGATAAATAAAAAAAAATCGCAGACAATGTTCAGATATGAATGTAAGCACTCCACCTAGATATAATGTTTTGCATATTATGATAAACAAATGAATGAATTTACCTTGCAATTAGATTAGGTATGACCACAAACGTACATACACACATTGCATTTAGTGTATCAAAAAGAACTAGGAAATGTGTTCGAGTGTAATTTGTGTTTAATAAATTTAGTAACAGCAATAATTATGCACTATGCACTGGGAAGGTGAGGTAACTATTACTTTATTACATTGTACCATAGGTAGCTAGCGTTGTTCATAACTAGTTATATAGCAAATAGGTGCATAGAAGAAATACGGATAACCCATTGACCACTAAGTTTCGATGAACATCAAATGTGAATTAGTGCACTTCGTTGTGCATGCATAATGTCAGAGTATAATTTCTGTATAAAACACTTTATTGGTTTTACCTCCATATTACAACCGAGGAAAAAAAAGAAAAACAAAAGAAAAACAGAAATGAAAAGAAAATATTCAAAAAACAAAAATTAAATAAAAAAATAGAAATAATAAAAAGACAAGTAATACACACGAGTACTACTATTCGTAGAGTATATGCAATACATCAGATTAAGAGTCCTGAATTACTAGTTCGGTTGACTGTTTAGCAACACTTCTGATGTACTTACAAAACTAATCGCACAGATACAAGTATACCTGATGACTTACCATACCATTACATTTTCTTTCTTGCAGACGAATGTTTTAGTTTTATATGGTTTTATCTATGAGATGGAGGTGAACGAAGAGGATGAGGATATTAAGGTTCGCGATACAATTCAAATCAAATAACCAGAAAATACATTGCAATGAGGTAGCTGACTAGATGGATGATGCATTATGGAAAGTGTGGAACGGTAATTAGTCGAACTGAACTGAAACACGTACATACATAATTTGAGTATGTAAGAATGTAAGTAACTCATACGCGATGTCTGGAATCTGGATTCATGTATTTTTATTGTGCGGGGGAATGTGGTTCAGAGTCTGAACTCTTTTCAACTTCGATATAATTTTAATTTGATAGATGCAGAAATAAAAACAATAGCAGCAACAAATTAACTATTAACGAGCACTACACACACATACACAAATACGTATTTATATCGACTCTATATCTTAATAAAATAAAACTGAATCTGTGCACTCTGATACTGACTGACTGTCACACTATGTAACCGAATAACCGAATACTAAATGCATTATTAGGCAATGTACATATGTACGTATCGTTTACGAGTACGTGTACAATGTGCATAGGTATGTAGTCATGTATGATGACTGTATTTCCTCTATGAAGCAAATAAATGCAGTGTTACAACATTTGCAGCGTCTGAAATATATTCGATTCGAATTAAATAGCATTCGATTTAGCAACGAAGATAATGGATGCGAATACAAAATTCAAATGCAAGAGAATTAAATCAAATTGCATGCATAAATAATTACGAACTCATTACGGTGAAGTATGAAACAAGACAAAACGACAAGACATTGATCTGCATAATTCGAGAATTGGAATGCAGTTAATAGAATGTACCGGTTAGTGGAGGAGTGCATCGGTCTTCATACACCATACCACAAATGGCCTCTAAATTATTTGCTATTGATGTGACTGACGAGAATCTGTCATGGACGCAAAATTGTTTTACATCCATTTTCTATGATAGTTCATTATTTCCACAAATTTCCATAAATATCCTTGGTCAGTTAGAATCTTCTGAAATCGATTTAAAGTTTTCCATTATTGATTCAAATTCACTTTCATAAAAGTTTTGAATTTCATTTTGTGTTGGTGCTAGTGCACACAATGAACGAATGTTGAACTGTAATTTTATTATTATTAGAACATTTTTAATAAATTTAATAATATTTTACTTTACTTTCATGGAAAGAAACAAGACGTCAAGAGCACAATAAGAAACTTTCTAATAATTTTATGTATGTATTTCTTCTTCGGTCCTCTTCATTATGGAACACTGCATAGCAAGTCGAAGTTTATTCGAAGATTCATACGGACAGAATAGTTTGTAGGTATACGAGTGAATTGATATATCTGTGTATGTGTGCGTACATGTGAACACATTATAAACCCAATATTTACTTATTTTACTTAATTATTGTGCCCTAAAGTACTTACATATTCTGCCAACTGCCTCCACCTTATACAACTTTCTCAGAATAGTTTCATGATGTTGTTCTTCACAATCATGCTTTAGCTTTTGTTTAAATGTTCCTGGACTTTATGAAATTTTTTATTATTGAATTTGACGGACCGAACTCTTTAGTTTAGTTTTGAATATTCTTCAATAATCATGTATCTATGCATATAAGTATTTAGTATACGTCTAGCTATCTGTGTACACTGAAAAGGATACAAGAACGCATATATTCATATATGAAATTTATTATCCCATATCCTCTTACCATTGAATTCTCAATACCTCCATTTACATCATACGGATACGTGTATAGTCGTCCTTTTTTTATGATGAGGGATTGAATGGAAACTTATTTTGTTGATTGAACACTAATTAAGTTTTAAAGTTTCTAAACGAAAATTTTAAAATTATATGAAATTTAAAATGAAGGTAAGAAAGTTTCCTTTTTCATATGATCATAATGAAAAATGTTTGTTTAAAAGAAAACGATTAAATAAAAAAGTAGTAAATTAGGTTTTTCGTTATGCATGTAGATGTATGTACCATAACGCCCGAGGATATACTTAGCAATAAGTATTAGAAATCTACGGATATGCTGTAAAAATTGAGTGTTTAATTTTGACGTCCATATCCGTGAATAAAATATAATTTTTTTTTTTTCGGTGCTATTAAAGGACGATTTGCTGAAATCTGAATTTTGTTTATTTTGTGAACATTAGTGAGCAAGAATAAAAAATTTCTTATACAAATTTTAAGAAACTATTATTTGCTTACAACTCAGAAAAGATATTTTTGCTTATGAAACTTAGAAATCTTGTTGGATCGATTCAGTTACAAGGAAACGGATGATGAACAGGAAATGATTTAGAATGGATCTTAAAACAGGCTTATAATTTCATGTAAAATTGATTAACTGTGTGTGTGTATGTCAAAATCTTCATACATATCCTTAATGCTACTTAGTATTGAAATTGTCCTATTTACAAATAAATTGTAAGAGCTTTCGTTCATATCTTCATATCTGGATATATGTTCGTTCATACATACGCAAATACATATTTATTGTGTATCTATATCGAATATGCAATTTAATTTGCAATTTGGACGTCTGCATTAACTCTAATTTGCATAACACTGAAATAGTACTACTCACATATACACTGCACTTGTATAATGTCTATAGGATGCAATACGAACAAAATATTAAAAATGAATGTATTGCAAATACAACCAGGATTTCGAGAAGGGGTCAAATGTAAGAAAATGAAAATGGAATGTAGCGAATGAGAGAGTATAAGTAGCCATAATGGTGGCAGTATAATGTATAATGATGATGAGCATTAAAATGGTATTCAAAAAGGATATGTGCTGGAAGTATGATGATGATATTGCATTTGGTTTGGTGAATGGTGTTTGCAAATACATATGTGTATGTTTTACATTATAAGTATGTATAAATGTAAATTCAAAAGTATGTAGATATTAAAATATTTCGGGTAGACATCAGAAGGACAAATATACAAGTAACAGCAAGTATTATATACTTACATTGAATGAGTTAGGAAATGTGTGTACGAATATCATTACATCACATTATCAAAATTAATAGGAGAGCAGAGGAGAAGAAATAGTAGCATTAAAGAAAACGAAAGATGAGGTGCATTTATACATATTATATTAATATACGTTTATACTTTATATAGAATATTTAAACGTACCTATAAACTAAGTATGTACTTTCATGCATTATATGTGGTATAATGAAAGGAAGACGAATATACGGAATTACGGAATAAAAACATGGATGGGTAATTTTTCCGGTCGGTTGGTGTTGGTGATGATGATGAAGGATAGTAAAATGATAAGAAAATTTTACGTATGAGGTGTAGATATTCTTCGGCAATTTAATTTTTAGTCCGAATTCAGGACTAAGAATAATATAAGGATGGTGGAAAGATGGAATGACCTGCTGAGGACTTGAATGGAATGAATGTGGTGTCAGAACTAATGAGAGGGTGTTATAAAGGAAAATTCAAATTTAAATTTAAATTTAAATTGTAAAATGGTCAGATAGTGTCCTTACAAAGAAACGATCTATAGTATATGTAATACATGTATATACACCGATATGTATATGTATTTGTACATTATGTGCATATGCATGTAGACGCCTGGATACATGTCAGTATGCTGTTTGCTTGCATACATTATAAATTTAGAAAATTCTCTGTGGTATGAGTGGTGGCATTGAAGCTTCGGAATTAATGAGAATTTCTAATTTATGTTTCATCCTTCTTACATTTAAATACAGTACAAAGCCAGAGAAGTAAAGTTAAGTCTAAAAGACTATATGTACAGAAATTGGAATATATATACTTATGAACAAATCCTTTTCTGGTTTTCTATATAGGTATATAGAGGATGTTACAATTACTGGTAATATAGGTACTCGTATACATAAAGAGGACAAGAAGGATATATAATGTATAATGTAAATTTTAGTTTTAGTTTAGTTATGCACATATAATTTGAATTTCTTGTTCTTTAACAACTTCTTCCTCATATCCTTTGTCTTTTTCTCTATGTTCTTCTTTTTCAAATACAGTGTAGCAACATTATAATAATATTTTCCAGCATTAAATTCGTCCTCGTATTTATAATATTACAATACGGACATAAGTATATACAGTATCAGGACGATTATGAAGGAATAACCATTCTATCCATACCTAGAGAAATGTTCTGAAATGATTCCACAAAAATAATAATATAGGAACAGAGATATTATAGCACGATATCACTCGGTCATTCATTCATACAAACGATGAATAAGTCCACATTGTATGTATGTATGTATATGTAAAGTATGGTGTAAGTACGTACATAATTATTGGTATTTATGGAAAGACAGAATGCAGGATATATAATGTGTATGCACAAACATTACAGTGCTGTAATATTCGTAATGCATTTGATAAGTTACTCCGGTACTATACTTGTAAAAGTCGGTTCGGTCGGTATATATGAATAGTTGGGTATTGGGTGTTGTCCCAGATATGGTTTGAGTTCAGAATAAAATGCAAAACAGTTCCATGTTCAAATATCTACATTTATATGTACATCATGTGTAGTATAGTATATGGATGGATCATCATCATACACACACATCGTATATACACGAGTATTAATGTACATTTTATGCATGAATGTGAATGTGTGTAAGAACATAAAATAATTCTGTTGTTTATCAATAATTCCAGATGGTCATATTAATTTCAAAATATTTCTCAAAATGAAAATTAATGTTTCTGATGTATACATGTCAAAATATTTTATGTATTGAAGTACACGCATTCACATTATTTGCTGCCTATCCTATATATATCGTTAAGTTAAATATTATTCAACTTTTTACATATTTCATTTCATTTCATTTTTTTATTTGTATTATTTTACATTATATTAGAAAATTAGTTATTATACTCCAACTTGTTCGCAGATAATTAAAACATGAACGGATATAAAAATAATTATATAGTATATGTACCAAAAATATCACAGTTATTGTATTAGTTATATAACATTATACATACTTATTAAGTAGTATACATTATGTAAGTACATACTCGTATTTAAAAATATCTGAAAAGGATCTTCTCATCCGTCATAAATAATTTTACACTTCTTTACGTATCGAATGTTATGCATATTATTTATTTGTTTTAAAAGTTCCTCCTACATATGTGCATGTACGCATCTACATACCACGAGTACTATGGTATACATTATGTATATACATATTTTTGTACTCGTATACGGTTATCTGAAGAAGAAAAAAATATTTTCAAAATTTTCAGGTTCAATAAATTTTTATTTAACAAAAAAAAAAAAATAAATAATATAAAAAAATGATAAATATTTTTTTACCTTAATAATTTCATGTTAAAAAGTTTAATTACACTCATTGTAGTATCTACATATGTTATAATAATTCGAAATGAAATATATTTTGTTTTTAAATCGACATCGTAATTATATGTACAAAAATATGTTGAAATGTATGTATGTAGTGTACACACTACTGCTCGTAAACTCTCATAATATTATTATGTAGTGCGGTAGTGCATAATAAGAGTACTGGTACTCGTACAATTTTTAATGTTTCATTATAATATTATTTTTTTTTTAATGTGAAGAAAATATAAAAGCAAAAAAAAAAAATAACAAAAATGGAGATAAAAGAATAAACTCGTTTTGTTATTTTTTTGCAGTTTTTTTTTTTTTTTTTTTGACTTATTATCATTTCGTTTATTTTTTGAGTCTGAGTTTTCCTTCATTTTTAAAATTTTTTTTATTTTTTTCGATTAATAAAAGGAAATTGCAATAATAATGCATGCAATATGGTAGGTATGAAAAATTTTTATAAATTGAAAATAAAACAAAACAACAGTCATTTTTTAAATAATAATAAGAAAAAAAAATATATAATAATAATAAAATTACCGAATACATGACAAGGAAATGATATTAAATGCGATCAAAAGTAATACTTGTAAGCGATTATAATGTATGTATGTACATGTATATATAGGCGAGTATGTAATGTATAAGAGTATTAAATGAAATGCATTTTAACATATGAGTATATAATCATAACATAAGTATAAATGAATGCAAACGATAATTTAATTACATACATATGTTTTTATATATATCACACCACATATCAAAACTCAAACTTATGTTTGTACGTATATCAAATTGTTATGTTTATGTACATACATATGTATGTACGTAAACAATCTGCAAACTTTTGTTTCAATATCAAAATGAAAATTAATTGCAAATTAAAGTACAACAGATGTACATAAATATGTATACAGAGTCTTATTATTATCATTATCATTATTATTATTATTTTGTTACTTTCGTAAAATACATAGACACGTACGTACATTAATATTTTTTTTTTTCAGTTTTTGTATTTATAAATTTATCTTGAACATACATACGAGTATGTACACTCGAATAATAATTATAGAACCCGATAATATAACGACAACTCAAATATATACCTACAAGTTACATATATAAGTTAAATAAATAAAAATGAATATAAGGAAAAGGAAAAAAAAAAAACAAAATTAATGTAGACAGGAAAAAATAAATTTAATGCAAACGATAATTATCGCGAATGAAGAGAAAGATTTTTGAAAACCGATAAAAAAAAATATGTTCTTTTTAACAAATTTTACACCTAAGATTATGTATACGAACAGTAGCTATATAAACAGTTGCAATAATTGTAATAGCGCAAGCATTTATGTAGATATGTATGTACTTATTTGTGTGTATACAAGACTATGTACATATATAGTAATGATAACACTGTAAAATTGGAATAGAATAATAATGACATCTGTCTGTGTCCTCTCTGTATGTCGAACAAAAAATAAAAAATTGAATGGTAATAATTTTTTTAATATTGTTTGGAACTGCAGAAAATAACTGAAAAATTTTTAAAATATTTTTGACATAACTATACTGATGTATGTTTGTCAACAAGAAAAATTATCGACACATGTGTCCCCATCCCCATAAAGTTTGTTTGAAATCTTAAGAAAAATAAGATAAATAAATTATAATTGGAATGTTTGGAAGTATAAAATCTGAATTTATTTATGGAAAATATAGGTCAAGGGACTAAATTAAATTTGAATTATTATCAATTAAACAAAAGTTGAAGTGTTTATTTTAAAATTATTTTTAACAAATTTTAATGTTGGGAAACGTGTAGACGGATTGTTAATATGTACTTGAAAAATTATAAATTCTGTGGTCCGTAATTGATCTCTAAAATACTTCCAAAACATTTCAAAAATATTCTAAATGTATTTTTTTAAAATTGATATTTTCTAATAAATCATTCAGATACTTAATTATTCTCTATCCAAATTCCATTCAAACGATTTGAAAATAATTATTAACAAATTAATGTATTCTTACCAATAGAATTTTTTAATTAGATTAAGTATTGGCGAAATATAAATTTACATAAATATTAATTGTATAGTGTATAAATATATGAAACAGATTCTTATATGTATATGATGCCTATATCGTTGTATCCTATATCATAAAAATTATGAGTCATTGATTATAGACTATGATATTACTATAAATGTTATAACTAAAATTAAAAACTGGAATTTAAGAGAAAGAAAAAAATATTTTTTAATCGTTCCACCATAAATCATCTGCACAAACAAACTTAAATGTATATTATGTACACATTTAATGAAATGGCACGGTATAAAAGTCTTCTACATAATATTCTACTCGCGCATTTTATAATGATATTCATTTAAGAATGGAAAAGATTTATGCTACCAACTCATGTAAAAGTCTTCAATTTTTAATAATAATAATATGCCTTTTTATGTATACAGATATACATACACATACATTCATTTTCTTTTTATTTAGATACTCTACATATACTTAATTTTTATAATAATATCCAAAGGAAGATGGTAAATTATACAACTGCCATTGAAATTATGGTATGTAGTACATGCATATGTATATGTGTACAAATCTCTAATTCGCATAATTTTCAAATCTACCAAAATACAATTCCTACATATATACGAGTATTTACATATCGATACAGACATAAACGTAGAATTACATATATGCACTTATATGTACGTAATTATAAGTGTATCAGAAAAAATAATTATTTAGTCCTGTAATCTTGGTTTTTGAAATGTACTACTGTATGTATAATCGTAAAATTAGACATTTACTTCTCGTCTCGTATTCATATTCTTCTTATTATTCTTCTTCTTCTCTGTCTGTGTCCTTCTTCATTTATATTTTTATTTTTTTTTCTTGGTTAATTTCATTTAAATTTTGTGTATGTGTGTATCTTGATTTCTTAATATTTTTAATTTATTCTGTGCATTTAAGTGTTTATAAGACCAAATATTTTACTCATTTCGACGTATCTGTATAATTTTTTTACATTTTTATATGCACATGGGTACATATGTATATAATAAGTCACATACATTTACACAAATTATAATTTAGTATTTATATATGTACGTATATAGGTATGTATATATATATATTTAAAGAAACGGTTGCAATTTCTGCAATTAACAACTGAACGAAAAATAAATGTAGGTCCAAAAAAGAAACAAAAAAAAAAACGACAAAATTTTAAATTAAAAACAAATTAAAAAAAAAAGTTTAAAAAAAAAATTTTTTTTTTCTTTAAAAATATACACATAAAAATGAAACATTAAAATAAGTCGATGATTATTATTATGCGTCTGGTCAAACCAAAATTATACATATACATACGCATACTACATTTATAATGATGATATAAGGGAGAGAGCAGAAAAACCCATTACCATTTATATACCATTACCATTATAATAATCATCATCATCATCATTTTTATCATGGTCATTGCTTATGAGGCGATTTATACATACATACATACATACATACACATATATTATGTATACATACGGCAAGTATATTTAACTGGATGCTGTTGAATGATATACCATACATTGATCCAGATATATTGTGCCATAAATGATCTTCATACACACGCACACACACATCATATATAATATTTAGATTTATTAAGATCAGAAATATAAGAACAGCAGAAAAAAATATTATTAAAAATCAAATATTGAAAATAAGGCATCGAAAGAAATAAAAAGTCAGTAAACAAAAAACAAAAAGAAAACAAAATACAGATCAGACAAAAAAAAAATATTCTCGTATAATAATTTTGCAATTAACTTGAGTGACACCAAAATAAGATTTATGCTGTATATAGTAGTGCAGTAAACATTAAACGGCAAATTAATAAGTGAATTGATGATGGTGCTGGTCACTATATGTATATAGTAAATTCTGAATTCTTATAAATACGAACATTTGATATCTGTAAATTATCTATAGTGTATAGATTAATGGAAACGTGCAAATATAGTGGATGTGTAGTCGAATGTAGGTATATTCTCGTAATGTAATGAATGCATAAATGCTAACGAATGTACAAGAAATTATGATTATTATCATTATTATTGCTTCTTTTATATTTCTTTTATTTGTATTTGATCAAAAAAAGTTTGAAAATTATTCATCTTCTCGTGAAGTAAACTCAATATACTTCTAGGAATTATGAAGGTCAGATTCAAATGAAACTTTCAAAGGAAACATTGTGTTAGGCAAAAACATGAAGGATATGTCCCCAGTAAAATATGTATCTAAAATTAAAATCTAGAAAATTTTGTAAAATCTCTGATAATAAAAATTTTGGTGTAAAATACTCGATGATCGCCAAGGATCGCATTCAATTAAAATCAAAAAAAAATGTCAATTATAAATTGAAAATTATATTACTTTGCACTTAGTGAAAATTATTAAATAAAATATTTATTTACAATTAATCTTAAATTAAAATTTAAAAAGAAATTTTCTCTTGCAAATGGCTTACGAAATTAAATTTTGAATGAGCAGCACAAATATGTACTTCATTACCTATCAGTCGATCATTTCATTTGTATACACTCTCATTTACAAAGAGAAGTTCATTTTCTTTTAATTAGAAAAAGAATACAGATCGAGAACGATTAGAAATGAATCGAAAGGATAATGTGAAAATAAATCTACTAAAACTGCTCAATTATACCACTCCATACTGCACTGAAAATAGTCTATGTATAAAAAAAAAGAGAGGTAAAAATCAGTATAGTAGAAAGCGAATCGTGAAGCGAATAACAATGGGATGAATAATAGCTGACTAGAAAAGCAGTACCATATTTAGTACTCGTATAGTAATGCTGATACTTGCAGTAATAGAAGGAGGAGTAGGAGTAGAAATAGTGGTGGGTAGAACGTGTACTTCTCTAGTAGAGTAGCAGTGCATTCATCATTTTTTTTACATTTTCAATAAAAACTGTTCAATTATACTATACTAGAGTGCAGTGTCTCTGGGCAGTCTACGTTTAAAGAGAGAGAGAGAGAGAGAGAGTGCGAGATAAAAATCGGTATAGTAGAAAGTTAAAGACAGTAGGATAAAGAGTGCTGACAAATAGCAGCAGAGTGAGAGTAGAAGTAGCGGGTGGTACTGGTAGTAGGTGGTAGTAGGTAGTACAAGTACCTCTCTAATAGACTAGCAGCCCGTCTATTCATCATCATTCTTACGTTTTCAAAAATTTACTCGAGAATATGGCACTACAAATTAAGTCTAGAATTTTGAATGAATTACATTTGTTGAACGCGTTGTATGATTTTTATGATATTTTATCCATTTTGCTCCCACAATAAATCCGACCCTGATAATTTAATAAAGAAAAAATATGCCTCTAGGGCACGACTCATAATCACGATTTATATTAATGAGCTAAAATGTTGTTAAACTTAAAGCTGAAAGTGCATATATACATACATATGAATGCAATTCGGCTTTTGATTATTTTCTCCTTTTACTAGCGACTTGCATTATATTTTCTTTTTCTCTCAATTTTTATTTTTTTTTATTTTCATATTTTTGCTGATGTTAATTCTTTTTTAATATTATAGACGTAGAGTCAATTTCCATTTTGTAACATTATGCATACAGGAGGAGAATAACAGAAAATTAGAAGCTGCACATTAATAAATAAAATTTATATGAGTGTTTGAGTGTACAAAACACACCATAATGCGTACAGTATATCTTATAGAAATAGGAAAAAAAAAGGTTGCTGTTGTTGTTACAATGCTGATTTAATACTGAACTTTTGTATTATAAATTCGAATAATATTCGTATATGTAAGGTAAGTATTGTGCACATTATAGTTTGTACAATGCATATTTTTGCATTATATATATTCGAGTACATTTTTTATGTTACACTTAATCGCAGACAAATTATTTTCTTATATACATACGATTATTTTCACATACAAAATCACATGATCAGTTTGATATTCAAAACCGTGCATGATCATACATAACTATGTATATTTACATACGCACATTTGTATACATATTCATCATCGTATCATTATCATATAGTACTTACTTATATTTATAAATGTACTTGATTTTAATTTTGCAAAAAATTGTTGTCTTTTTTTATTAATTTTATTGTTATTGTTGTTGAGTTACCACCCTCTCCTCCTCCTCCTCCTCCTTCTACTTCTTCTTCTGCTTCTTCTTCTTCCTTTTCTTATGAATAAATGAGAAGCAAAATAAGGTTAAAATAAGATTTAAGTAAATTTTAATTTATCTGAACAAAACGCAACATTAACATACTTACATATATTGACGTATGAATCTACACACTTATTCTGTATTCATGATTTTAAATGCATATAAAATAGCTACATACGTATGTAATATGTATGTATGTAAATAAAATGCTGGCAAAATATATAGAAAACTTTATAAGATATGCTTAAGATGAAACCAGTTTCAAAAATAAAAAAAGAAAATTTTCTTTTTATTTCATTTAATATCTCCTTATTGTGTTGTTTTCATATCACATACACATATGTAGTAGTAGAAGAGAGGTACAACAGATCTTTTCATTTATTTATTCATTTAAATATGCACACGGTGAAAAAAATACAAAAAAAAAATTACCACAAATAATATTATTACGAATTATGAATTAAAAATTTATTATGTTCAGGAATACGATATAATGTGTGTTGTGTTTCTGTGTATGTGCATTTACTTATAATATTTGTAATAATAGCGGATCTCTGATCTGTTATGAACTCCTTTCTATACTCTTTTCAAATATTTTCCTTTTTTTTGGTTTTTTTAGGTTGTTTTAGATTTTTGTCTTTTTTTTTTTTAGATCTTCTTAAGTTTCAAAATTGTTAATCGTTTATTTTGTTTTTTGTGTTTTTAATTTTATTCTTTTTTAGTTATTTTTGTTATTGTATTCTTGATGATGTATTTTGTTCCAGTAATTATTATATGCATTTATATTATACTAAGCGAGTTATATATAAATGTTGAGAGGTTAGTATAGCAGTTGTAGATTTGGTAGGAGTATGGAGAAATTTTATTTATGTATCTTTTATGTTACATATTTTCATATAAAATACAGCAAAAATTAAAAGTATTTTTAATGCCGTTATTGAAAAATAAACCACACAAAAAAAACTTATATTAAATTATACAGCGCATGCTCAATGGGACTCAATGATTTTTTTAAGAAATACTTATCTTTGGCGTACGTTTGATTTCATGCGGAGTCGATTTCAACCGGCCTCTGTCTGCGTTCACCGGATTTATTTGCCTTCCCTTCCTTTTGGGATATTTGAAATAAATAGTTTACGTTATTAAGCCAAGAACCATTAAAAAATAACATTCGGAATGAAATCAGGACCATAAAGAGATTGAATGTGCAAAGCAGAAATTGGCCACCACTTGCGAGATATTATTTTCCTTAAATAAATTAAAAATGTTTCCCATTTTTGTATTGTATTTTAAAAGAAAGCAAAAAAGAATTATTGCTTGATTAAAAAATTTATGGACAATCCAAATCAAAACGTTCATTTTGCGCCACCCTGTACAAAATATTAATGGAAAATATATGAAAAAATGAATTTAATTTTTTGTTTAACAATCTTCATGTCTATTATAGGCCTTCTCTCATTATCTTAGCAATGACTGCCTTCTTGTAAAAATTTTTTTAATTTATCAACTGACTTAAGGTGGCTTTTTTTTTTTCAATTTTTGTTTTTTTTTTTTTTGTTTTTCTAGTCGAACTTTGTGGAAGTGTTTCTATTACATTAGAGGAGTAATTATGTTTTTCCCTTTTTGTATATAATAAATCTCTAAAGATCATTTACACATGTCAGTATGATAACATTTTCTATTCATAAAAAATGACTTCTGTCCCATAATTTTTTCACGTCTGTGTAAATAAATTTTATTTAAATGAAATCAAAATCAAATAAAACAACAAAAAAAAATACTACATACATATATGTACATGTGTATATGTTTGAAGAAAAAATAACTAATAAATAAAAATAAAATAAGTAAAACATGCAAACCATAATTATTATTGTAATTATAATAAATATATACAAGTACGTATATATTTACATAAATTTATGTATCATAATGTTATACATTTCTCGATGATTATTATTATAAGAAAATATCACAAGAAAACTGTATATAGTGAAAAAAAAAGATATATAAAACCATGATTAAAACTAAATAATTCATATGCACTATACACAGGCGTGAAAAAATTATGGGACATGAGAAATTTTTCATGAATAGAAAACGTAATCATACTGACATAAATATACGATCTTCAGCGATTTACCACACATTAAAAGAGAAAATGTAATTGTCCTCATGTGATAAAAGCACCTCCATAAAATCCCGACTTAAATCAAATCGAATATATCTTTTGTCATATTTAGACGAAATTTGAAAGAAAAATGTCACGATAAATCAACTGCTAAATTAAAAAAAATATTATTACAACAAAAATCCAGTAACATTCTACAAAATTAGAGTAGTAAGATTCTTTAGATTTTTTTGAAAATCTTGTAGAGTCAATACCAGATCTGTAAACGTAAAGGTTGTCAAATAAATTATTGAATTCATTTTGTCGTAAGTATTAAATTTTAATTTTTATTAATGTTTGTTCCATAATTTGTTCACGCTTCTGTAATCGTATACATACGCACATACTGTAAAGATATTATAGGTAATTAAGTATAAAGAAAGAAAAGATATTATAACCATACTCATTCCAATACATGCATATATGAATGTTAGCATATAGTTTTTGCCATTTGAAATGTGATTAAAAGTCAATAAAAGGAAATAAAAAAATAACTATACCTGGGCTCGTATTCACCAATCAAGATAAATTTACGACTCTCTAAATTGTATTCACCAGCAGCGATTAATTGATGCTAGATAAATTTTAGACTATCTTATGCTTGTCTTGTAAATACGTTTCGAATATAACCTTTTATTAGCAGCAACAGCACAGGCATTCACATATAATCATCACACCACATAACCTCATTTTCATTATGTAATATGAAAAAACAATCAGCTGGCACGTGTAATACTCCGAAAATGAAGTAAAAAAACAAATTTTATGTATAGGTTAATGAATAAGCTGAAATTCTACCAGGCTAAAATTATATCCAACGAATAATCTTGTTTGGTGAATACGAGCCAGTATATGTATCAATATCTTTATAGGAGAGCACATAAAAATAAAGAGGAGTTTCAAAAAATCAAAAAAATAATAATCAACATAATATATTTACATAGTACATACATACATTCATATGTTAGTTATGTTCATATTTAAATACTTACATGCATAAAATCATACACATTATTCATTAATAAATAAGAACAAAAATAAAAACAAAACGATTATAAAATGAAACAACTTGAAAACACGTTTAATTAGCAAAAGGAATATAATTTTTTCAGTTAAATTAACATTTAAATGAAATACAAAATTGTGAACAGATAATATTATGAAAAAAAAAAATGCATACACATATACCTAACATATATGTATATAGTATAGAAGAAAAGTAATGAAAAAAATAAGTAAAAAAAAAAAAAAAAGAGATAAATAAGAAGAGAAAGAAATCAAACGAATAAAAATTATTTATGCATAAAATTTAAGGTATATCTACTACTCGTATACAATGAATTTTGTACGTTTGATTGCATATATATTTATATGTGTATGTGGATCTGGATAATATGTATATGTATGTACAGAAATGTACATACATAAATTTAAAGAAAAAATTTGCAGAACATTAACATTATTTTTATTATACTTCATACACATATGTACTCATTTATGTAACTAAAATGAAAATGATACATTAGGTGTTATAAGATTTTAACCAGAAGGTAAAAATTAATTTAAAAGTATAATGAAAATAAATTGAAAAAAAAAAATAGGTACCTACGTTAAAAAAATTAAACTAATCTTTGAAGAAAAATAAAATAAAAATTTAGAGAATTCGAAATATAAGTTAAATAAAAGTTATAAAAGATACCAAGAAGTTAATGAGGATTTGAGAATAAAAATTGTAAAAAAAAAGTGATTTTTTCAAAAGATTTCGTCTTAAAAAATATCAATTTCTGAAACAATAATAATATACATACACACGGACACAGTTCATCTATTTGTGAATGTGAAAATCAATTGAATGGAATTTTTCTGAGCATAAAAAATGATGTAAAGATTTTAACTAAAAAATATTTCGCATTTACAATTAATTATGTTTCTAGTTATGAGTATAAAATTTTGTAGATACATAAATATTTAGATACAAAATATATTACAAATTCTCTACTATTTTATAAGTACACATATACATAATACGCGAATACATACAATAAATATTTTTAGGTGCACGAGTAGTTTATACATGACGTTTACATACATTTAATATTAAAAATTATTTTACAATTGAAATTAATTAAAAAATGTATAATTCAGTTCACCAATTTATGTATGTATGTGTATAGATACTCGTATATAAAATTTCGAACCGATTTGAAATAATTATACATTCATCCATATTCATATATACACAAAGCTATTTAAAATCTTTGGTACATACTCGTATAAAAGTTGGTTTGATAGGTTGGTAAGTGTAGTAAGTTAAGTAGAAGTGAGGTGGAAGTATAAGGTAGGTTGGTAGATATTGCACATTAATCATAATTAAATTATTTTAAAAATCTATACATCCTATATATTATAAATGCATTTATATGCATGCGTGTAATCTTAAGGTACGTTTACATTCTAGCTCAGATTTCTTGCGAGATTAGATGGTATTCACAATTCAATTTAAATTACCGTATGTTATTATGTAGGAACATTGGAATTGGTACACAAGTTTTCAATATAATTTCCCCTATCGCCAGTGTAAGCTATAGAAATACAACTTAATCTCAATCTCACTCTGGCGTAATCTGGGCTGGGCAGAAAGAAGATGGAGCTATAAGATATTTTGAAGAAAATGTGAATAATACAATGTGTGAAAATAATCTCGGCTAGATTGTAAATGTACCTTTATACTCTAAATACCTTTTTCTCTCTATGTAAATGCATCTAAACAAACATTATAGGAGTATATATCTATTGTAAAAATTAAATTGAATATTGAATATCATGGTATTTTGGTATTGGGATCCAAGAAAATAAATGAATCATTCGCCAATACGCCAAACGTTTCTTTATATTTTTCATTTTCGATTTTTATTTTTCTCTGTACTGTTTTTATTTCTTTATTTTTCAATAATAAAAATTACTAATAATAATAATTAATCAAGTATTGTACAATTACTTGTATATGAACGAGTATAGGTAAGTAGCATATACGTATAGAAAATTGTTCGTATTCATGTAACTTCATTGAATATGCTAGTGTATATGGCATTGTTAATTATTCAACAATCACCTGAAATAAATTACAAATTTTTATATTTTTTTTTTTTATATTATAAACACAGATACACATTTTATTCAGAAATGCTTACATGATCACTATTGTATATAAGTAGTACTATTATGTAGAGTAGAGGCATAATGTGCAGTATATCATTCATACAGTATACTTATGTATGTACGAAAAATACGCTTACATTATTATAGTATATTATTGGAACATAGTAATAAATTATTATTGCTCTCGATTTTATAAACATTACCAATCATGTGTATGTATGTATGATTGTAAGTATATAAGCACTTTTTTATATGTGAATAATAATAATAATAATAATAATAATAATAATAATAATAATAATGTAAATTCATGTAATATGCGATTGTGTACATTTGATCTGAATTTTAGAATACAAAAAAAAAAAAAAAATAATAAAAAATGATAAGAAAATAAAATATAAAAGGCAGTGTAATATGCCATTATAATAAACGAAAAACAAAACAAAAAAAAAACTTTACTCACAGAAAATTTATTTGTATTCGTATAAGTAAAATACTATAAAGTCATAAAGGTAAGTCCATATGAGTGTTATCCTTTATAGTAGATTAGCACAATGTGGTATCTTGTAGATTACGTTAGCACGAGTGATTTTTCGCACATCACGAGTGTACTCGCATTATTATTCTTGTTGATTTTCTCTTTCAAGTATAGATTGCGAATATTGTAAACAAAACAAAACAAGGAAAATCAACTAATATACTTACTCCTCTGCTCTGAACATACTCTGTCTTTGTAGTAATGAAGATCATTGATTTAATACGGTAACTGTAGTATAAGCTATACGATAGTACGAGTGGTATTTCACATATCATGTTTATACTCGTATGCTCGTATTTTCAAAGTTGAGAAAAAGTTGATTTTCTCTTTCAACTAGAATGCAAATAGTGTACATTACAAACACGAAAAATCAACTAAAAACTTTCATTAGTTGCTTTTCTACTCTATACCGTATACGCTACGATAGTACGAATGGTATTTCACACACAATGAGTACTCGTATTTTTATTCTTAACAACAAGTTGATTTTCTCTCTCAAGTAGATTGCAAATATTGTAAACAAAACACAAAAAATCAGCTAAAAGCTTTTATTACTCGTTGTTCTACTCTATATACACTATCGAACAGTAAGTGGAGTTCACAAGTAGTATTACACTTACCTTACACACATGAAGCTAAGTATTTTCATTCTTGAGAAAAATTTGATTTGTTTATTGAATGTTTAATTTTGGACTGACCCTTATAATGAAATATAAGTATCTATCGATACAAATTAAAATAGAAAACTATAAAGTACACATACATATACTCACGTAATATTTTATGTATGTGTATATGTAAATAAGTAGAGTATTATACAAATGCTTAGTCTCTACATAAATTCATACATATACACGTAATGTATGTACTGCATTTTATTGCGTGCAAGATTAATTATCATTTCAAAACAAATTATAATAATAAAAATTGATTGTATGATAAATACATATGTTCATAATGTACAGATGTAATGTCTAATATAATTTATATAAAAAAATATTGTAATACGGATATCATAAGCATCTATGATTATTAAAAAAAAAAAAAATAGAAAAATACAAAAGTAAAAAAAAAACACATAATAAAAATTAAAACAATAATAAACATAGTATAGTCACTACAACAATTATATTTATGTTTAAAAATAACAATAAAATAAAAAAAAATTACTAAATTACGATGGTAGTATGGTGTATGTGTAGACTATATAGGAACCATTTAGTATGTAAGCACAAACTCCTGAGTATTTATACGAGTATATTTCGTACATTACACGAAAATAATTTTGTTTTTCATTTTTTTGGGTTATTGAATAAATTCTTAGTATACACAGTGTACAATAATTATATAGACGAGTATACACACGCACAATTATTTTTGTGAAATATTGTATGAAACATAGAAAATAATTAAATAAATGAATAAATAAATAAATAAATATAAACGGTTATATAACAGGTATAAACGGTATAACAGGAAAAGAATACAAATTATGATGAAAGAATTTCAAATTTACTGCTACATAATACCGTCATAAAAATTGAAAAAAAAATATGATGAGAAACGGAACTGAATTTTCAAAAATAATTATATATGGTTGCGGTCTATTATATAGATTTCCACTATTTAAAAATTCAACTGTTATATTTCGCTCACTTTCTAGGTGTTATGAAAATTAATTTCGTAAACAATTTTCATAAGTTCATATTTGCACGTTTTATAAAAAGTTGTTGTATATAGTATATTTCAATATATCCTAGCCATTTTTAGACAACTATGATGAAGAATCCTTTTTTCGAAGAAAATTTCTTTTTAATTCAATACATGAAAGACATCATATTCAAAACTATTTTTATCGATAAAATTTTATTAATTAAAAATATTACCAAGGAAAACAAATTAAAAATATCACATTTACTATAAAAGAATATTCGATCCAATAAAAGTAAAAGAAATTATCATAATTACAGATACTCGTATAATTAAATTAAAATTTTCAAAGTAAAGTATAGGCGGATATATACCTATGTATATTCATGAATCAAAATAATTCGTCGTATTTTTTACAAGAAAAAAGGAGAAATATAATTAAAAGGAAAATATACAAAAATTACTAAAGAAAATCAAATAAAAAAAAAAAAAAAAAACACTTAAAAAAAACAAATCGTCATCACATTATACGATGAAGAAAAAAAAGGAAGTAAAATTGTGTGAAAAAAAAATGTTTTCTTTTTTTAATTTGTTTTCATTTTTCGTTTTTCGTTTTTCGTTTATTTTTACTATCAATTTTTCGAGAGGCCTGGCTTTCTTTTGCATCTCTAAACCAATAGCATTCGGATGTTATTAATGTTGGGTAGAAAAATGAGAAAAAATTTTTATTTTTGTTTTTCCTACTTTGTTTTTCTATACACGGATGCGAGAAAATTTTAAATGTCGTTCGTGTTATATACACATATACAGTTTGTATAACTCTGTTCTTAACTATGCATACTGTAAGTGGTAGGATATTATTTTATGTATACATCCTTGTGTACATGTAAGTATGAGCTTTTCGCATTATTATTATACGGTTCTAATGAGATGAGATAATTCTAGGCATACGTATAGCCATTAACTATGTACGTTGTGCAGTATACGTAGATTACTTGTTGTAGGTCTAGGAGGTATTATCGGACAGAATATATAAAATTTACTGTCGCACACTAAAGGATTTACATACTCGTAGTAGTCGATTGGATAAACTTTGAATGTGAGAAGGCTATAAATTAAAAAAGTAAAAAAATTTAAAAAAAAATACACACACACACGCAAGAAAAAATAAATATATCCTATGGTACCTGATATTCTGAATTCAAAACAGAATATGCACAGACTTTCTCTCCTTCCGCACCAGTAAAGACAAAATGTACACAAAAATATATACTGAAAAAAACGTGAAAATTTAAAAAGGAAAACAAGGAAAACATTTTTTTTTTTTTTTGTTAATGTTTTCGCTAATTTTGTTTATTTTCTGAAACTGAAAAATTATACACGTGTTTTGATGGATTTTTTTTCCACGTTATTCATGCGCATTTTGAAAGCAAAATTATATGTATGTATATACATGCAAGGAAGAACATAAAGTTGCAGAGACTCAAAATAAAAGAAAATTTATGAGAATCGAAAAAAAAAAAAACGAAATTTAAGAGTCGCGATTTTAAATGGAAAAATAATTACATCGTTCCTATATGCACGAGTATGTATATAGGTAGAGGGTAGAGGTAGGTTTGGTAGGTATATGCATTGCTGCTGTTCATCGCATCAGCATCATCATCATCATCATCATAATGTAAACAGAAATATGAGACACTGGCATACAAAACAGCATAAAAAAAAAATTTGAAGCTTTTTTCGTGCTTTCGTTTCTCTTAATGGAAAAAAATGAAAAAAAAAATCAAAAAAAAATCGTGAGTTTTATCGTTTTCGTTTTTCGCGCTTCAATTTCACATCACAACATTTATAAATCTCACAAAAATTTATACAACCCATCACGTTCACATTTCTGTGCATCTGTATTATACCAGAATCGAACTCTATATGAAATAGTAATAGAGTGAACGTTGCAGTTTTGCAGAGAATGTCATGGCAATGGCAGTTAGTTGTCAGTCGTTTATCGTTTATCGTTGCTATGTACTATATGTAATGTGCTGTTGCAATTAAATTATTTTGATTATTAAAAAATTTTTTCACCTTATCAGATCCATTCTGGTTCAGCATCAATTTTGTATGCAGCGTATAAGTAAAAAAGTGGATACATAAAACTATATTGGAGAAGAACATTAAGTGATATGTTACAAGTACACGTGGCAAAATCGTAAAATTCTGATTTTTCACATACTTACACAATAATTCCCGTGTGTTGTTATACACAAGAGAACTATCGCATCGCCGTATTAACTATACACATATGCACGTTTGTTGTTATGATAAACACTTATAAAATTCATTCATTAATGCAGCATTAAATTTTCACATTCACTATATGATAGTGGCGTCTATTTACATATATAGGGGAGATAATAAATGCGCTTAACTTGTTATATAAATGCAAAATATAGTTATAGTGTGATTCGCTTTGGATACATTCTGCTGTTCTGACTGCTGATACACTATGAAAAAGCAGAAAAAAAAGGTAAAAGTGAACTAGGCTAGCTAGCTACTAGCTCCACCTTTTCGATTAATAGTTTTCTGCAGTTTTTTTTTCGCTCAACTGATAATCAACTGCGAGTACCTATATGAATGAAAAACGAAAATAAAGAAAAGTCCAAGGAAAATCACACATTTTTCCTGGTATCGAATACAATTTTTTTTTGTATTCTTTTTACATTTATCTCTCTTCAATAATTTAACATAATTCATATCGATTTATGTAGGTGCTAGTTCATTTTATTTATACGTAATCTGTACATTGTATGTGTGTGTGTATATATATACAGTAAAGGCGATAATGTATGTGGCGATGAATTTATGATGCTAACAATTTTTTGAGTTTTTCTAAATTATTAGGGAAATTCACGAAAAATACTTTATGAGACGAATATCCTTTTTATGAATTTCCATTTGAAAGAAAGAAAGAAAGAATGATGAAATGAGTAATTACTAGAAGCAGTTACTATCTTTTGGACAGGATATACTGAAAATATTTGAAGGAATACAATATCCAAAAACTGTGTAAATATCTTTAATGTAGAATTTTCAATCTGTCATTAAAATAAAATGGCTTCCTTCAATTTTGGAGACATAAAATTAAAGATGTATTCTTTATAAAATAATTCTAAGGATGATCAGCATATAATTCCTTTTTAAGTAAGGACAAAGATTATTTGAGTGCACAGTCATGATGAAAACTAAATCCCAATATGTAAATTTAAAGTAAATTTTAAATGAATTTTGGATTTCATTAAAATATTTCCAAATTTTTCAACAAAAATAAAGAATTTTTTAATCATGGAGTACCTATTTTTCATTTTGGGAAAGGATCATTGGCAAATGCAAATTCTACATTCAAAAATTATAAAAACGAAAAAGTCATATGAAAAACTAGAATCACATTTTTATGTTTCCATATCCTTTAAATTTTTCTCATTAGGCAATTGATAGAATTTCACCAATCCTGTAATCCTTCAAATTTTATATACCTATGGCTGGATTCAAAACTAAAAAGAATTATTTTGTTTTAGATAAAGACTTTTGGAATAGAATGGATCATTTCTAATTTTTTCAGCAATTCTAAATCCTTTGTAACTGTAACCATATATGAGCTTTAAAAAACATTTTATTTTGAAACAGAATAATCGCAAACAATGTTAAATAATATATGATCCTCGAAATGAAACAAAATTATTAATCCTTTCTCAAATACGTACATCAAATTTACATTGTTAATATTTGACAGTTAATATTTGAGTAAAACTTGTAAAAGAGAAAACACAGAACAATCTGAAAAAAAGAAAGAAAATATTTTTGTTTTTTTGTTAACAATATAACATGTTAAGTCATACCTCAAACCATAAACAAAAATCAATCCAGCGAGATAACATAGTACAACCACTATACCTGATTGCAACTATATATGTACATAAATATCCTCTTTATTATGTGTGTGAATGTATTATACAACAATTTCATAAGATATTGATCGATAACTGAAAATTTTATATCTTTTCGATACGAAAACAAAAGAAAAATAAGCGTGGAAAAAAAAGAAGAGGAAAATTTAAACCACTTAAAATCTATGTATGTACATATTTTTTCGTCCTTTTCTTCCGTGTTGGTGTTAAATTTTTTTTTTTTAATTTTTTGTGCTACCAAAAAAAGAAATTGGTTTTATTTAAATTTTTTTTTTATTGCGTACATAACCTCTTTCATTTTCTCATCCTTTTCCACGTTATTTATTTGTTATTTTAGAATGTATCCTTGTCATTTTTATGGTATACATATATACGTGTATATGTGAATGATCCTAACACAAAAAAAAATATGATGCAGAGCTGTAAATGTGTATCCTACTCGCCTATACAAAGAAAAATAAAAATGAAACTTTGAATAATATTTTATCTGGAATATTGTAGGCACCACACACATACATACATATATATATATATATATATATATATATATATATATATATATATAGTATATATAAAATAAATCGCATCAGTTGCATTATGTATGCTGTTAGCTGCGTATACTTCGTAATGTCTAAGAGAGAGGCCTAGAATAATGTTTCTTTTTTTTTAGTTTCTGTTTGTGTACATGCTTTCCTGGTACATATATACATCACCTAACCTCCTACTACTAACCCATAACATTCATCTTTCAAATATATAGTTCACCTATGCGATTAAACGATAAGACTCCGAATAGAATTGTAGGTACATATATTGGAAATCGGATTGCATACTCGTATATGTAATGTGTGTAGAGTGTATAGGTGCAACTCATTCTCATTTTCCTAGCAACAGACAATATACTAGAGTAGTGTAGAGTAGCTTTTTGACAGGCACAAGAGTAAACAAAACAACAACAAAATCTAAAAACAACATAATTTCTTTTTTATATTTTCACGATAAAACAATGATAAAAAAAGGAGCATAAAATTTTTTGAAAAAAAAAACATCCTTCATCATGTATGTGGTATTGGAATACGTATACTATTTAGGATGCATATGTGTGTGTATGTTTTGTTGTAATGATGCGGAGTTATAGGAAAAAAAATAACTGTCGTATGCCTAAGTTTTAGTTAGGTACTCGTACTACATACATACTTACTTCTGTACGTTGTTGTTTATGGCACTAACAAAAGTATACACTGATTTTAGTTGATGATGAATGCTGGATGCTGGTATTGGTGCTGGTGCTAGGTGCTAGGTGCTGGATATACACTGCTGATGCTGTTATGGTGTTACTGCTACAGTGCTTTTATTATTTTTATACTCAGTTCAGTTCTGTTTACATTTTTTTTTTAGATTTGGACTTTAATCTGCGTCCACTTTAACATTGGTTTAACATTAGTTTAAATCGTTATACTGTTTCGTGAAGTCGCGAGTTCTCTTGTTCATTCATTACAAATATTTATATTTTTTCTTTTAATTTTTTGTTTTTTATTTTATTTTCTTTTATAACATTTCTCTGGTTTTCTGGTTATTCTGTACAAGTATACAATCTACAACTACAATACCACAATAATACAAACAAGGGCATACCATCCGGTAACCGGGTGCAGTGTGTAGTTTTGATTTAAACTTTGCTGGTGGGCCAGTTTTATTCTACACTCATGCATCGCATAGCAAAAACAAATCAAAATAAGAATCTACTTTAAAAAAAAAAAAAATAAAACACTTCTGGTTCTGCTCTTCATCTTTTTCATTGCGTTTGCATTTACATTTCTAGAATTTTATTTGTTTTATTTTGTATACTGTTTATTATTTTTATTTTATTTCTATTTTTATGTTTTTTTTTTGTTTTTTTTTTGAAAAAACTAAAAACAAAACATTATCGCAAGTTCAGTAGTGAAATGAGAATTTTAAGATTTTTATTTTTGGTTTTTTGTTTTTAGATTATTTTTTTTTGGAATTTTTGTATGAATATATCATCCACATATGTACTTACATGGATTGTATAATCGTTCTGTGCGAGCATATGAATAATTTTATTTTACGAGTATTTCTGTTTGTTTTTTTTAATTTTTGTATTTTTTATTTTCGCGAAATAAGTATGAATAATTTGTATAATGTACATACATATATGCACATACATAAGTACCAATAAAAATGTAAGTATGTTATTGTCGTAATACATTTTTTATAGTATAGAGTTGCCTATAGGCTCCGCCCCATTATATTTTGTTTTGGTCACGCAAAAGTATCATTGGTCCATATAGAGAAGAATTAATATCGTATCGATATTGATCGAATGTACGTACATATATACATATGCACATAACCACACATATGTTAGTATGAATATTTGTACATATCATATGAATGCTGCAACATTTGTATGTACGTTTGTTTGCTAATGGGCTAACATTATATTATATATGCATTCATTCATACTATATGTGAAATGCAAGAATGCACATTTCTTTGTGTATAAATATTTTTTTTGTTTTGTCCTAGCGATTTTTCATTCTTTTTATGTATTTTTTTTCCTCATTTCGAAAGATTAAAAATGTATATACAACAAAATATGATATAAAAGGAAGAAAATTTAAAAGAAAAAACGCAATATACTCGTACCTACACAGTTAAAAATAAAATGTATTAACGAGAAAACGTAACAAAGATCTGATAGAAATATGAGTGTAATGCATTCATATGAGCATGAATGTATGTATGTGTGTACATACTCAATAACAAAAACAATGTGTTTCCTAAAGAACCAAAAAGGATAAAAAGAAAAAAAACTCCATTATACATTGGATACATGTATACTGAGAACAATGCAACTACTATACTAAAGTAATGCAGATACAATCAAAAAAAAAAATTTGGAGCCCCAAAAAAAACATCAAAGGACTTTCAATTTTGAGGACATAAGTTTCTTTTTTTTTTTTTTTTGGACGGTTTAGTTGCTGTTATTGTGAAGTTTAGGTTTTAACCGTTTTAATAAACATGACCCAATCACATCTAGGATGACATTTATTAGAATTTAGTTAAGTCATCCTACTTGTGTTCCAGTTTGATATTATAGATACATACATTACATAGAAACTGTACATAAATGCAGGATCATTTTTTAGTTAGAGATTTTTTTGTTGTACTTTTATACGTTTTAGATATCGTTCGCTTTTATCTAATTTTTTTTTTTGTTGAGAGTCATTTTTATAGTTTTGGCTTTTGGGAATGGAGTTTATGCGTATAACCACAAAAATGAATTTGCTAACCTAACAAAAACAAAATAAACAAATATTTTCAGAATTATTTCATATTTTTCAAAAAATTTTCCCTATACCACTATTCTATTGTGTGCATCATTCTCACTTACATTTGTATATTTGATTGTTTTTGAAGTATCTAAGCAACTGAATGATGATGTAATTTCGTAATATTGTTTTCTATTTTATTTTGTTATTTGATATTTTTTTTTTGTCCACTTTGATATCGTTTATTATACATTTTGTTTTTTTTTTTTTTTTCATTAGCAACGATTTAGGATTATAATGGACGTAATGATTTCTGTTCAAAAAAAAAAAAAAAAAAATTCATTTAATTGCATTACAAAATTTCATTTGAAGAATTTTCTATGGAAATTTTTTATTCCATTTTTTTTTGTTTTGTGTAACACTTTTGTATTTTTTATGAAAAATATTTTTTTCCAATTCTATGGAAATTTTAATATGTCAATTTTTTTCCCAATTAATGAAAATATCGTTTAAAAAATTCCAAAATTCAATGTACAAGCAAGGAAATAAGTCCAAAATATAGAGATGAATATGAGATGAATATTTTATGAATAGATATAAAATTTTATTTGGAATTTTCTATTATAAATTTTAATGTTTTCTTTCTCAAAATTATAATTTAAAAAAATATTATTTTCATAATTTTTACACGCAATTAATATTGTGACAGCTAACAATCAGCATCAAAAATCTAAAGTACAAAAGTTGAACAAAATTAAAATTAAAGAGCCAAAAATAAAAATAAACAAAATAAAACTGAAGATGAAATGTAAAAAAAGAAAAAAAATTTATAAACGGAAATTGTTGATTTATGCGCACTTACTTCTCAAACTATAATTATTAAGGTCTCAAACATGAAATTAATTCAGTCCTTTACATACCTTCTTCATGTTTCTTCTCTTTTCTTCTATGTTATTCTTCTTCTTTTTATGTTATTTAATAACATAACATATATAACAGTTTTTGCCTTTATTTAAGTGTACGTACACATACATCGTTGTATGTATATAGCTAATAATTTTATTTAAATTCGAATGCAAATAAAACTTCTTAACATTTTTGTTTTGGTACAATAATAATGATGAAAATGATGATATGACTAAACGTATATAGGATGAAGATTATTCGATTCCGTTACATATTTATGAGATCAATTCATATATGTACATAGACATAGATATGTGATATAAAACTCTTTACAATATTTTGTCGAGTCAAAAAAAAATTTTTTTTGATAAATACGAGTATGTCTTTATGTTTTCATTTTGTATTTTAAAGGAATGAAAAATTTACATAAAATTTTCTGGTTGACTTCAACAATACCTTCTTACATACTATAATTATTTAGAAATACAAAGTTCATTATAAATGGCCGGATATTTTTGTTGTCCTTTGACGTATATATGTATTTTCTTAACTACAAAACAAGAAACCGAAAATTATTAAAAAACAAAAAAAAAAAACAACACTCTGCAAATAAAATGGTGACATTAGAAAAGCATCAAATACTTATCCACGTATATGTACATATTCCTTCATATTACGACCGCAACAACAACAACAACAACAAAAACAATTGAAATCCAACATCTCAGTAGTAACAGATGTATGAAAGGACGAATATTAAATGATTTTACAGAAGTGTGTTCCTTCTTAGATTCTCCTACTTTTCTCACAAATTCATTTCTTCTTTGGTTTAGAATTTGGACAAAAATCAACACAACAAAAGTGGTCTGAAAGGGAACTGGTGTAAGTATAAGTGGTGTAAGTCATCAGTGAGAATACATATATACAAAATATTATAAAAAAAAGAGGAAGAGAGAATGAAAGTCCTTAATTAGCAATTCACAATCAATAACATCATTATCATATTTTGAAATATATACAAACGTACGTATGTTGCAAAAAACTTCTTCTGACTTGAGACTTTTAATCCTTTTGGGTATTTTAGACGTCTCAAATCGAAAGAAAATACATAAAGAAAATAATAATAAAAAAAAAAAAAAAAAAAAAAAAAAAAACAAGAAAGACAAAAAAGGAAAATGAATTTTCTTAAATTATTTTATATAGAGAATTCATTAAACTGTTGATGTATATGTAAACATTTATGTATATATTCGATGCATTGTGTACTATCCTGGGGTGTATAGATATGTATCTATAAAATATTTATGTAGTATCAATATTTATGTAGTATATCCTGATCTATTTATAAGCCGTATTCATATACAATATATATGTATATACATATAGAGTCATCGTATATAATTTATTTTTAAATTTAAATTATATGAGCGTTTACTTTATGTTTAACCCTTTCATTAATTATCCTTTATATACTATTGTATTATATTTTACATTACATACATACATACATAAATATACGTATTTATATCCCATCTATTTTACTATCTATCTATCTATCAATTCACTTAATTTATACACAAATCAAAATTCTATATTTAAATGAGATATAAATACACATATAAGTTCCTTTTCCTTCTAATTATATACGACTACTACTTCTTACATACAATATTGCTTACAAAGAACAATACAATCTTATATACATACATAAATATATGCAAAAATATATACGTATATATATCAATGAATTTAGAATTCTATGTTCATTTGTTTTCTTCCTGTATTATATACTATACACATCTATATACAAAGATGTATGTATGTATATATGCGCGTATACATAAATAACAATTATTCTAAATTCCTTTCTTTTATAATTTGTCCTTATTTTCATATCGAAATTTCATTTATTTTTACTAGGTATTTATTATTGTTGTTGTTATTTTTTTTTTCTTATTTTCTATTTTCTATATAGTAAGTATTTTCTGTTCATAGTCCTTTTTCACCTTCATTATCATAATTTGAAATTGTAATCTTAAATTTGCATATTATTGTTTAAGTCATTAATTAAAAAATGGTTTTTTAGTTTTATATTTTTGTTCTTATTTTATTTTATTTTAATTTTTATTGTATTTTTTACATTTTCATCCTTTTATTTTTGCTTTTGTATGTAGTTGTAGATACTTATTGTTGATTTTCTTCAATTTTTCTTTAAAAATGTTTCCGTTTTATAATAAGTTTTATTTTGATGTTCCTGTTAGAGTGTTGTCGATTTGATGGTATGACACAATCATGAACATGAAAATATTTCGAAAATTTATTCGAAAATTAAAAAATAAAGAAAATTTCTGTAGACTCCTACTCCGTAAAGTTGCCTTGAACATTACGAATTTTAAGAACAAGAATCAAAAGAGAATTTTTAGTTTAATTTTAAGCGTACGAGTATGTGTACGAGTATGTGGTTCGTGTCATGGATGAGATTTTATAAATAAATAAAAAAATAAATCACTTTTCGAATTTCTTAATCAGTAATTAATTTTAATTGTTTTCTCTTCCCTCTTTCTCTTCTTAAGCTAAATTTATTTACAATTCAAAGCATTTTTACTGCTTTACAATTATTGTCACTATCCCAAATGAAGCATTCGCGACATGTATCTTCAAATTCTAGCTCAAAAAATTAATTAATAATTACGAAACAAAAATTCTCATCCCTTATAAGGATATAAAATTTTATTTAATTATTATTCCTAGAAATTCTATTGCGTAATGATAATATATTTTAGCTGCTATACATGAAATGAGTTCAATGAAAATTGAAATTTCTAATTCGCACCCAATAACTCATCACCCCTCCCTTTCCTCCACCAATGTATTCAATCCACCGACACCGATAATAATTCATTAGAAATTATAGTGTTCTAACTGCTTTTAACTAGCGAATAAAATCAATAAATAGAAAAAGGACATACGACTTATGGTATACGATACGTGTGAAACCCTTTACACCTTTCTACATACAATCTACACTCTTCTATATTTTTCAATAGACAACATTTGCATGTGTTACACACATCATAACTTTACTCTTGTACTATATGGAATAGCATATTTTCATAAAATGTTTGCATACATGTGTATATCTGAATGTAATCCATAATTTATGCGATTGCATTCTAGTTAGAAAGGATCCATACAACATATAGGTAGATATACACGGATGGATACATCCCTTTATATACGTGTTTGTTGCATTTTATTTGGCTGAAAGAATAAATTTTTTCAACATAATGTACAGAGTTGGATATATACATGAATGTGTAGAGGAATATGGGTGCCCTAACCTTCTCCCAAACCCAACCAATTCCATGTAAATTGTTGGTATACACAATTCGTTGTTTATGCAATTGGGAACGAATAGTAGTTGAATTATGAAAATTACATGGTAGAGATCAGATCGTATAAGCATACACGTACTCATATACATAAATGATTAGTTTATGAGTATGGATGGACTGGTATGCGTGTGTGTAATTTCAAAATAAAATTTTTCCATAATGCATTCATATAAAATAAGGATTTAGATTCCTGTTGAATATTGTAATGTTGAACGTTGTATATCGAATATAATAATGATAAAATAATAGTAATTCTAATGATGATAATAATAAATGAAAGAAGGATGAATAGGATTCGGGTATAGTTGCGATGAATATAAACATTTTAAGGAATTCCTTAAAATTTTGTTACAAATACATATCATCGTTGCGGTTGTTTTTATTGTCAAATATATGGAATCATAACAGGATATATATGTATATGTACGTAGTTTCCAGTCATATTCTCCCTTGATCCTTCTTATGTTTGTGTTAGTACGTATATACGTAATGCAACATAAATTTTCACTTTTTTTGAATTCGGATATGCATATAAAACAATGAAAATTTATTGTTTCTTATTGTATATATATTAATAATAACGGACATACAGACAAAATTCTGAATAAATTTTAGGAGCAAATGTACGACAATGTATGTACGTACCTAGAGATGTGATGATGGTCATATTTCTATTGGGATTTTTGATATTTGCTATTAAAATTATAACAAAAAAAAAGGATTCAAAATTTTCCCAATTAAACTTAACTTGAAACAGGTACAGGATAACTGCAAATAAGGAAATGATACTGAATAAAAATTACCCTTATAATTTTCAATTCGAAAAATTTAGATAAAAATCAAAATCGCCTAGCTATCTCTACATAAAATAATGTATACAGGTATTAAATTCCCTTAAAATTTATTGAAATCCTTCTTCTCATATCATTCTGATTGTTTACTTACCATTTAATCTGTGTACGTTTCCCTCCATTTGCATCATTTTGTACACGCATTCATATAGTGCGTTCGCAATTTATTGTAATTTTATCTATACTAATACCCTTACATATGTATATAAGTATGAATTGTTCGTCATCACCATCAACATCAGCATTATATCCTTTGACAAAAAAATATAAAAACTAAAAAAAAATGAGAAAATTTATTTTTTTGTGTTTTGTTTTTCTATTCTATTTTTTTTTAATTTTTATTTTTACACTTAAGCCTATTTTAACTTTAACTGCATCCTTTTGTATTCGGAGCAAAATCTATATATTTATATACAACATTTAATGCGAAATAAAAAAAAGTTACCTGTGAATTATATTGCGACAAAAAAAAAAAAAACAAAATAGAAAAATAAAATCGAAAAAAGAACATCAAAAAATTGAAATCAAAGAAACAAAAAAAAAATGATATTGAAATATTTTTTGTTTGTGAATCCCTATCATGAAAAAATTTACAAGCACACATGTGTATATGTTGTTGAAGGTTGCTATATTGATTTGACTAGACTAGATAAAATGCATAAATAATGAAATAAAACACTGAAAAACAAAACAACAAATCAAACAAATAGTATACATATAAAACAAAAGAAGAATGAACTGAAAACAAAAGAATATAAACAACAAACAGTGAGAAATAAAATGGAAAAAAAAGAAAAGAAAACAGTAACACGTAACACCATATTTTATCAAATCACAATAAGAAGAAAATACATATAAATATAGAAAATAAAATATAAAGAAAAATTCAATTTCATTTTTTGAAGGGTCCTGAAAACGTATACAGATACACAAAATAAGGATATATCGTACTGGATATGCACTTTGCAAAAGTTTAGAAATAAAAATTTTGAATTGGAACAATCAAGTTTTTATGAATTTAATTTTTTGCACAGTTAAGGAACAAACGGATATTCTGAACAAAAAATTTTTTTTTGAAGATAAATAAAATGAATAAAGATCACTTACCAATCATCCAATTCCCCATTTATTATAGTATAATTCATAATCCACATTAAACTGTGGGCATCTGTTGGTGTAAGCATATTAGGTTAGGGTCTTGGATAAGTCACTACATTTGGTTATGATCTAGTCAATATAAACTAAGGCACTATTATAAGAGGCCCTAAGAGGAGGCTAATCTACGGCTGTTGTGACATAGCATTTGGTAATGATGATAAATGAAACGAATGGAAATAATCAATTCATTTTAATTTACATATTTTTTTGGTATAGGATCACACTTATTTCGTTTGTTTGATTTGATGTGAATGTTTAGAAATAAATTTAATTTCACATTCAGTGCGTATACAAGTATAGCGATGATGAATAATTATGACGAAAACTTAATTCACAGATTTATTTATTTTTTTGTATAATTTTCACATACTTTCCATATCATCACTTTAATTATGAAAATTTCAAAATTTCTACTAGACATCTTCCAACAACTGAACAAATTTCTCTTAATCGTAAATAACATCAGAAAATAAAAATAAAATGAAAAAGTCAATTATTATAGAAGTGATAATTTTCTGCTTTCATAATGATCATCATCATCATTACCAAATTATCTACCATTATATCGTCATTATAAGATCACATATAGTATCTGAATGCAAGAAATACTCACTCTCATATCCATGCGATCCCATCTATCCATATATTAATTCACTTTTTCATTTACTGTGTGTTGCATTGTTTTATCTTTTTATTAGCATCCACACTTGAATGCAGTATATTAAATGTTAGCTAAACCTAATTTGCTTAAATTAACGAAATTTACGAAATCATTTCATTATACGAATATTACAGTGCAGCCATATAATTAGCAAATAATTTTCAATTCATTTTCATTTGTTTTCAATTCATATAAAGATATAACTTTTGGCTATATTACGATTACTGATGCTATATTTTGATCCAAGAATCATTTCACTCTATACACTATACTGACGATAATAATTTTCAGACTTATTAAGCGAGTATATGTATGCAATTATTGTTTGGTAGAGATAGCTAAGTAGATATGCGATTACTTATATGAAAAATGAAATTTGATGTGATGTTGATAATGACACTGTTAATTATTGCTATACGTGAGTATATCTAACGACGAAAACGTACTTGGTTTACGTGTAATTTTCATTTAAATTTTTCGAAAATGAAATGAAGATTTTGTGAAGTGATTTCACTGAATTTTCGCTTCAGGTAAGAATGTACAAAAATGGGCATCCACTTAAAAGTATGAAGTCATTTAAATAGAAATAAATTTGAATGAGATGAATTTTTGATTAGAATTTAAAAGAAAAATGTTTGAAAGTAATTAAAAAGGATTTAGTTTTAGTGTACGATGATGTGAGTTAAATGTTTTAAATAGTTTATCAAATGGTGGATTTTTCGATTAATTGCCCCTAAGTATCACTTGAGAAGTTTCAAAATGAAAAATAAAAAATGAGCTCGCATGATGTTTGAGACACTATAGTGATAAGATCATAACCTATACTACAGATAGAGTAGAGGAGCAAGTATTAAATGTTGTTGTTTGTTTATTTTCCGTGTTTGTTTGTTGTCATATACAATATTCTCATTCTACTCAGAGAGAAGAAATCAACATTTACTGAAGAATGAATATACGAGTATACATATGGATGGTGTGGAGAATAGAGTAGAGAAGGAAGTATAAAATGTTAGCTGATTTTCTGAGTATATACTCGTATAAATATTTGTCTCACACAAATTTAATTACTCCTCATACTTTTACGTTAAAATAAAATGGAATTTCGATTCGCAATACTATAAAAACAGTAAAATATTTTTTTAAACAGCAATAAATTTAGACGAACAAAAATTGTTTTGTTTTAAGGATAATTCATTATTGGAAAATCAAGACAAAATTTTAAATTGAAATTCATTAAATTTCTAAGAAATATTTTTCTTCCTCTACACAAAATTTCTTCAAAATATAATTTAGATTTGATATTTCCGTATTTAGAAAGAATTTCAAAAATATCCTTACATTTTTTATAACTTACACAATGACAACATAAGTATGTTTTTTAAGAGAATCATTAAAAAATCAAAAATAAAAAAAAATTAGAGGAAGGATATATGCAAGAATTATTACAATTTTATATTATTTATTTTTTTTTTGTTTATTTGTTTATTAACAGGATATACAGTATCTATACTTTGTAATATATGCAGCTAATTAAATTTTTAATTAAAAGAAAATATGTTAACTGCATGAATAACACAACAAAGAATGAAGTAGTATTATAGTACATAGTACAAGTATTTTATCCTTCTTTTTTTAATTGTGAATAATGAAAAAATTATGAAAAATGAATAAGATAACAACAATCTACAATTTATATTATATACCTACTTTCTGTTATTAATATATTTTTATTTTCCTTTTTTCTAGAGGAAAATTTCTTTGTTATTTTTTTGTTTTTTTATTATTATTTTTAATTTTATATTTCCTTGACTTATGAATTCATTAAAAACAAAAAATAATTTTGTTTGCATTTTTTAAAAGAAAAAACGGAAAAATAAAATAATAATAATAGACATCATAAGAGAATAAAAAAAAAACAAAAATTTGTGTACATTAATCCTAGCACATATTTTGAAGGCATAATAATATATACTAGCAAACATATGTACACACATAACACAGGAAAATGATATGTAGCTAGCGAAATTATTCTAGAATTTTAAAAAAAAAAAAAAAGAAGGAAAGAAAATCCTACGGACATTCATCATATAATATGGGCATATGGTATATGTGTAAGGATCATATATAATAATAATGATGATGATGATGATGATGATGATGAGATGTATACTATAATAATAATAATGAGAAAATATCCTTTGGTTAAAATAAAATTTACGTGTACCTAAGTTATATAATATACGTATAATACCAACGGTACACGTTAGATAATAATAATGACAATAAGACATCAAAACAAGAAACAAAACAAAAAAATATATATATGCAATGCCTTAAGGCATTTTTTCATTATAAAATATGTGTATGTATATAAAAAAAAAAAGGATATAACAAAAGCTATACTTTGTCCAAAGTTATTATTATGATGTCGAAAAATAGACACAAATGTATACATGTGTACAATAATGCATAAAAAACTTAACGTATACTCATACTTCATACATTCTCCTTCTCATATACAAAAAAAAAAAATGTGTGAGTGTGTGTAAAAATGTACAAGTAAAAAATAATGAAATAAAATATAAAATAAATGAACAAAAATAAAAATACGAGTATATAAAAAAAACATCTAAGAAAAAATATATCCTTGTACAAATATGAAATTATTCAAATGATAAAAAGTCATTATTATTATATACATTCTACTATAAAATATGAAATAATATACATATATAATATAATAAAGAAAATTATAGAAAAAAGAAAACACAAATAAAAAGGATATATGTACATATATACATATGTATAATAAAAGGACATGTGTATATACACGTAATTAAAAACATGAAGAACAAACAAAATGAAAAAAAAAAGGACAAGTGGAAACTTTAAAAATATAATATTATACTTACTATTACATTTGTATGTATACGCATCATATATATACATGAATTTATGTTTGTATGTATTTACATTTGCGAATTTTATATGATTTCATTATAATGTACATATATGAAACATGAAACAATTAAAAAAGTATCGCATTAAAATTTACACAAGGATCATGAATACATGTATGATATACTTATAATATATATATTTTTTTTTATTTTAATTTTATTACAAATAAAATCCTTCCTTTATTTGTTTTTTTTCTAAAATTTTAAGTAACAATTAGAACAATAAAATGAAATGTATATATAGAAAAAGAAAAGGATAATAGAAATGTAAATATATGTGTAGTATAATAAATAATCAACCTAATTAGGTTTACAAAAAAAAAAATAAATAAATAAATAAATAAAAAAAAGAGAACAAGGATATGCTTATATTATTTTTGCCTTTCATAATAAATGTAGGATGAATTTTCGGAATATTTTCATTAATATCCAAAAAAAAAACATTGGTATCGATGGTTCGAAGAAGTACATAAATGAAATTCTTGCCCGAAATGGATATCAAAATCCTATAATCGAAAAATGTTTAATTCAGTTATTAAGTTCCTAGAAATGTTTTTGAAAAAATTTTTAAAAACGTTTTCTCTGAAGAAATTAAAAGGAAAATTATCGGAAACTAATTTATAATGTTCACTCACTATTTATATAGTTAGTTAGTAAGATTACATTATAAAGTGATAAGAAAAGAAAAAAATTATAAAATTTTGTGTGCATACATTAAAAATTCATTTGATTTTAATTCATTTTCCAGAGAAAATATTTTTTTATTTAATTTTATATATTTTATAATTTTCTGACAGGATTAACAATTCACATAACAATGGACTTTTTTATGGATTTTACGTATATATCAAAAAATTTTCATATATTCCCATACGTTACTTTTGCAAAATCTTCCAAACATTTACCTACATACTGCATGTCTAACAGAGCAATGGTAAGGTACATACATGCACATATTATGTTTGTGTATGTTGAGATTCATTTATTAGTTAGAGTAGTTAAAAAGGTATAGAATGAGGTGTACATTTATTCATTTAGTATTATACTGGTACTCTGGTACTCTGCTACATCACTATCCAAAAAAAAAGTTTAATGCATAAAGAAATTAAATTAAATCTTTGCTAACCTCATCAAATATAGTTTTGAAATTCTATAAATTTTTTTTTTCTTTCTAATGCATGCATATGAGATTACGTACATAAATTATATAGGTACAAATATACATTTTTTAGGTAAGTGTGTACATTCTTTATTATGCATTTTATATGTAATATACATATGTATGTAAATATGTATATAAAAATGACTACAAAATAATTTTCTATGACATACACAATATTATTAAAATGTAAAGATTGTGATGTGTAGAAGATGAAGAAGAAATAATAGAAGAAAGATTGGTCGTCTTTTTACTATACTAATACACAAGTAAATAAATAAATAAATAAATGTCACTATATTATATGATATTTTTTGATGTTCTCATTCCAAAATTATAATGTAAAATGTATGAAATATATTGCACATATATGTACATATATACGTACGAAAATTAGTTAAAGAGTTGAATTCAATTAAGAAATTTTCATCTTTTTAGTTTTATATTTTATATTCTCAAAAATGTACATACTTACCTATAAATAATATATCCTATATCCTTTATACCGTATAGTATATGTAATATTACATACATTAGGATTGTATATGTGTACTGTATATGAAGAAGAACTTTGAAAATTTCTTTATATACATGGATATATAATCTGATATTTGTGTGTACATTACATACATACATATATTTATGTATAGATACATATCACAATTCACAACATCGTACATAAATTAAACAAATTTATATGTGTCCTTCTTTTAAATGTATTATACAAGTATGATGTGTTCTTATTATCACAAATTTTATAAATTACAAATACATGTGCATATTTGTATGTATGCATATGAGTATATATGGATTGTAAAATCTTATAACAAAATCTAAACGTGTAATAGAGGGCATATAAATGCATATATGTATATAATACTGATACGCATTCTTATACAAACACTTACTCCTATGTATATGCAAATACTTTGAGTATATTACAATATTATACACAGTATGGCATCAAAATCATTTTCTAAACTAACTTTATATGTCATCTAAAAATTTATTCATCATGTGATGAAGATGATGATGATGTTATGTCCTGTGTATACTAACGGATATATGTATTGCGTTGCTATACATACACATAAATAATAAAATTTACAAATTTACCATCTTATCCTTTCTACTATATATTTTCAATTTTAGTTTTCTTTATTTTCTTATCTTATTTTTTTTTTTTGTTTTACTTCTAAAAAAAAATTGTTTCTTCCTACTTAATTCTTTTTATTCACATTTTTTTTTATTTGTTTCATTTTCAAAATTTTCATAACATCTACGTGTAGATCAGTTGTCATCATCATTGTTATCCTTTATATTTTATATTTTCTTTATAATTATCTGATTGTATAGGTACATAACACTTTTTCAAATGTAAGATGCATGCATCGACAGATAATATGTCATACAGGTCATGTTTTATGTATACAAAACAAACACATATTAACGTATATGAATATGTATAGATATGGATATATATATATATATACATATATATATATGTATATATATGTATATAGAAAAAGAACAATTCATCATTTCATTCCTTTTCCATCATTACATATCCTGAATAAAAAACAAAAATATCCTTGTACATATTGTTTTATTGGTTATATCTTATGTACGAATGCACTTTTTCGTATGTACATATATTATGTATGTATGTATAGATTCAAAGTAAATACATTGAATACAAAATAAAAGGATATATGTGAGAGGATATACTTTACATATTGACTAAGAAAAAAATTATATAAGAATTAAGAGTTATAAAGAGAGTATATAATATTATACATAATACATAATTCATTTATTATTGCATTATATAATTTTGTATACACAATATATACAGACAAGTACATATTATGCACATATAAATATAAACATTATATTATATTCTATATACTTACATTCTTACAATAATGTACATACATACATAATAATATACATATCTTTATAGGTACATGTATTTTATGTTGTATGTACATATATTTAATATTCAAATTCACTTGGATAAAAATACACACATACAAATACTTTTATATACATTCTTATTGCATGGCTATTTTATTTTAAAAGGAAATTTGCATATGCCATAACCAAAAATTTTTGACTCTAAAAAACTTTTGTTGAAGATTTATACAAACAGATATAGCTAACATGTGTGTATTGTAATATATACACGAATGTATATGTATGCATGTGCTTATTATATTTAAGGATTGTATATGTAGAGTATTACATTTTGATTATTATTATTACATGGACAGGATATAAGGTATATTATAATATGTATACATATATAGTATTTGTATATTTATTGTAATGTGTAAATATTAATACATAAACACATATGTATATGTACCTATACATAAATACTTTTACTTTATTTTTACATATGTTTGTATAGGAATTTACAACGACAAACAACAACAACAGCAGAAACAACAACAATATAAAGAATTTATTATTGATTAGCACTTCTCATTTATACAGACTTTAAACTTAATTAGAACTCATCATATCGTCTTCTAAAATATATTTTTATACTTGAATGTGTATACATATTACGTAAATATGTATATGTGAATTATACGTGTATACATAAAATGTTGTACAGTACACGTAAATTCGTATATTTAAATTTTACTTTTGACATTTATAATTTTATGTTATGGTTAGTTTTGTAATATGCATGCATGTGATGATGATGATGATGATGTTGATATTGATGGTTGATGTTGCTGTTGTTGTTGATGGACAAAAAGTTTACACATACATATATTTTTTGTAGATATGCATCTATCTCTACGAATATGTACCTAAATATATTTGTATGTAATATAAGTATATAAATGAAGAAAAGTGTTAAACTTAAAATTTCTAAAATTAAAGTGAATTTTCGTAACTAAATAATATACGAGTATAATGTATGTACATTATAGATATGTACAGATATGTATATAAGAATGTATGTTTAAATTTTAATAATATAGAAATATGTATAATGTATTTATATATTTTATATATGCATAATATAATCATTATCCTTATATGCATATATTTTGCAATTTATATATTCTATATAAATTTATAAGCCTATTTACGAGTATATGTATGTATGTAGTGTGTTAATATTTATTTCTATATTTCTATAAATACACATCCATCCACTCAATATATATATATGTATGTATATACAATTTTACTATAATACAAGTATAATTTCATTCTTTCTATACATATATGTACATCTCATACTTAAGCATATACAAGCATCACACCAATTTTCAAAAATCTTCCATTCAACTCATCCTTTTTTTTTCTCTAGTCTTAATTAGAATGAAAATTTTGTTATGAATATTACACAATATATGTGTATATATAACGTGATAAAATGTACATACATACACACATATAAAAATCTGCATATATATGTACACATATCCTGTTCTTCTATGGGTTGAAATGGTTCACTAAAACCTGGCATTAAATATCGGGGACGCAAATAAGCAAAAGACTTTTAAGGACCATAGTAGTTTCTCTTCTTATTTTCTTGTTTAAACTATGTACTACACTGTAGTGGGCGTGTAAAAAGAAGAAGAATTTGAGTTTAAAACACGATCCTTGTAAACAATAAAAATCGATAAATGTTTTGACCTATATTTTTGTTTGTAAACAAATATGGTCAATCAAATCTTTAAAATTTGATATATAGAGGGAGAAGTAGAAAGACACACGTGAATAGTATACTCTTTTCTCTTATTTTCCTGTGTATATTATATGCTGCACTGTAGTAGGCGAGTACGAATAAGAATAAAATAGTAAATTTTCAACAAATGGACGAAAAGTTTGGAAGTGCACCGGGCACCCAAGAGGCTAAAACCGGCACTGTGTGGATATACGTATATAGTAATATGGACTTGCATTTTACGAATATAATTAAAATACATTATAGCCTCTTTTTCCTATATTATTTCTGTTAAATATGTACACATTAAAGGACGTTATCTAAAGGACATGAATGTAAATATAAAACGTTTTTCTTTATGTATATAGATATGTATCTAAATATTAATATTATATATTTTACTTTATATTATTATATCAATGATGATGGTAATATGATGGTCATATAGCACCCAATTCCTGCATTATAGGCATGTATTTAAGTAGATATGTGTGTATATGTGTTCACATAATATCTATATATCAAAATTGTAATAATTACCGTATAAAATTTTCGTAAATTTCCAGAATATGCATCTTTCTTTACTAAAACCTATACCGAAATACACAAATGCATACAAATACAAAATACATTACTAGTCCATATGCATGTTCATGTACTAATTTCAAGTTTATACATATATATATTTTGAGGTAGGTAGGTAATCACATTTAAACTTGTCGTCTTCAAAAATTTCCATGATATAATTCTCTTATTGTGTATTTTATATGAAATAAAAGACAATATAATATTATTCTTCTATATATGTGTATGTACTACAAATTGAGTATAGCCAGCGAATATGTATATGTATATTTACTCCTACATATGGAAGGTAATTGTAATAATTCTAATCCTCTATAGACTATCTACATGCAATGATTATGACTATGACGATTACGATTACAATGATGATGATGATGATGATGATGATAATGCGGTGGTGCTGCTGCTGTTGGAGTAGGAGAAAGTTAACTTCAAAATTAGAAATTCACTGCGGTTAATGCATTTGCATTTTCATTAAAAAAATAATTTTATAAAGCAACAACAATTACAGCGACAACAAGCACAACAAAAATTATGTAATACATTTTAAAATGTTACAAAAGTTCATAAAACATAACATAATCCTTTAACTGTACCATATATACAGATAACATCTGAAAATTTTAATCTGCGAAATTAAATGAATTCAATTTTGAATTTAATTACATGCGAGAAAATTAAAATTTAAAAAAAGAAAAAGGTGAGAATAATATTTAAAGAGTTGAAAATAAACAAAATTGAAAAAAAAAATCTGAAAATGTTAAAAGTTAACATTTTTTTATTTTGTTTTGTAATAATAAAATTCATAAGTTTAATTTACAATTGAAAAAAAAAATAAATAAATATAAAAAAATGTGAATAAATATAAAAATATTTTGAGGTATAATTTTAAAATATTAAAATTTAAATTGAATAAAAATTAAAGGATATAAAAGCAAATCCTTTTCAAAAATATATAAATATATGTAATATGTAAATGTATATAGAAAATTTTGTTCGATTTAATTTCTTTTTTCTTAATCCTAATACAAATAAAATCATATCCTTATAATCCTAAGTTAGAGTATATTTATAATTCACAATCTTCTAAGTATAATACATAATTTATGCTTTTATTTTTATTATTACTTAAATTCTATTAATATCCCTTGATGTTAACTTGTTATTGTCATCGTTTTGACTAACTAATTCAATGTTACGTCGATCGATTGATCCTTTTTCTTTTCTTTCAATAAATTCAATTGTAAAGTATCTGAAAAAAAAAAAAAACAAATGTAATATTCAAAAGAAATTAATTATCAGAAAAACATAAAAATGAAGGAAATTCAATAAAGGATGTGAAGAATACAAAGTTTCTTTATAAATACACTCGTTAAATGTTAAAAAAATACCACTCACCCAAGTACTCCAATTATCATTAGACATAATAGTCCACGTAATTTCGTTGATGTGCACAGTACAGCACTTAAACTGTATCCAATCACAGAACCGGTGGATTCCCATAAACGGAAATTACTGTAGGCTGCTATCTCTTTACCGGGGAATAAAATTCCGCTAAATGCTAAAAAAAAAATTATAACAGCATTTTTTGAGAAAACAAAAATTATTTCATTCTTTCATTTCATTTGTTTCATTTTTAAAATGTTTCACATAAAGTTTTCAGTTCCCAAGTTTTCTATAGTGAAAATGTACACCGAAATACCAAAATATAAGCTTTTTTCGGAATAAACACGAATAAAAATTTCAATTTTCATGGAGCAATTTAAATGAAACTTTCTAACAGAAAAACTTTTAGTGGAGTTGTGCTTTTTGGAGTATGAAAAAGTTTTTCAATTTGAATTGGATACTTTTGAACTTAAATCTAAAAAGTTTTAACGGAATTATTCGATTGTAAGCGAATAAAAAAAAAAGAAACCATTAGAAAATATTTTCATTTCTGTAGTACGGTAGTACATACGAGTGGCGAGTATATTATAGGCAATAATTATGTTGTCGTATTCAACTTTACTTTACCATTAACATTAACAAGCCATAGACCATCAGCAATACCCCATAATGCAGCCATCGTGCAATATGTGATGTAATCATTTTCGACTGGTGTCCATTCATGCATCCAAATCAATAGACCAGCATGTAATATAAAAACAGATATCATAATTGATATTCGTCCAACCAATTTTGCTAATGCACCAGCGATACCAGCCGCAATCGCATTTGCAATACCGAAACAAATCATAGCGAAACCGATTCTAGATATTCCCCAACCGCAAGCAACAAATGACTAGACAGAAAAAATAAATTAAAAATTTTAAAATTTAAATAAATATATTTTGTGGTAAGAAAAAAAATTTTTTTTTTCGCTTATTTACAGCCGTAAAATCGACAGCAATAAAAGCTTCTTCGGCTCCAATAAACATTGTGATAGGTAGTAATAGTAATTGATATCTTTCCGACAGTAATTTAACAGTGACCGCCAATAATTCACATCCGGTTTGACCATTTCCAGCTTTACGACGACTAACACCATATCTATGAAAGAAATTAAGACAAAATGTCGGATTTCAATTGAATCTAATTAAATTACAGATAAAAGTATATTTGAAGTTCAAAGATATTTTAAAGAATTGGATTTATATTATCGAAATTTTTTCCTATTTAATTCGTCCTAAAATAATTCATTTTTTTCTGTTCCACTTGATTGGATGGGAGAAACTTTTCATTACAGAAACAAAAAAAAAAACTCAACATGAAATAGGAGGAATATTAATGAACAAGATACTCTGATTTTACAAAAAATTTAATTTTAAATTTATTCAAATTCAATTAAATTCAAGGACAAAAATCTCTGCATCCCATCACCTCTACTCGTATCTCGTATATTTAACGTTTCTTACCTTTTCAATGAATCGACTCCGAACACAACTAGTAAACACGCCACTATCATACATGCCAAAAATATTCCAGATAACATTTGAATTTGTCCTGGTTCTGGTGGTATTAAATTTGGATTTACTAATGCACTGACACCAGGACAAAAATTTGCCCCACACATTTCACCAACATTTTTTCTTATCACAGAATTATCACCATCATTATACGTACTAGTATGTGGTCGATTAACTAATGCTTCTGCAGCAGCACCAACAATTGTATCAGCATCAACAGCATTTCCAGTTACAATATCATTTTTATATCCATGTCCAGCTGTTATCGTATCATTTAAATAATAATTTACAGATGTTATATTCATATCAGTTATAGTATCTGATACAGATGTGAATGTCAGAACTGTAAAACAAAAAAAAAAAAAAAAAAAAAAAAAACCAATAAGAAAAGAGAAAAGTCACACAAATAAAATAAAAATAAAAATATAAATAAAATAAAATCATAGTATGTACACATGTAAATATGACCTTGATATCATTTATATAAAACAAAATGAAAAAAAAAAACAAAATATAAGGACATTAAATTACTGAAAAATATTCATAATTCTAAAGAAAATGAACACAAGAAAATTCGAATAGTTTGCAAAATAAATTTTTCTCGCTTCTAGCATAATATAAGTACAAGTATCACAGTGACTTTTATGTCGCAAAAAAATAACAAAGAATCAAAAAATTAAAATGGAAAAATTTATATATCCTTTTCTTACTGTTTTTGTTTTTTTTTTGTTTTAGTTATCTTTTAAACTTACCAGATGATGATATTAAATTCCCCCATACTTGTGCCATCTGATAGAATACAAAAAATAATCCAAAAAATCTAACAACAATAACATCTGATTTTTTATCACCATTTATGGTTGTTGAACTTATCGCATCAGCAACAGCAGATAAATATGTACATTTAGCACACCATAATGGACCACCACCGAATCCAACACCTAATGCAGCTGGTATAAATGTATAGAAACGTGGATAAAATTGTGCAATCATAAACGGCATATATGCAATAAATGATATAGCTATTGTCCATTTACAGCCAAACCATCTGTATTTAGGAAAAATGAAAATAATATTAAAACAAAACAAAAAATGAATTAAAAAATTTTAGAAAAAAAAAATGTAAGAAGATTAAAAATGAATATTTACAGGATACATCCATATGTATGTAGTGTACATAAGATGTGTAATCTATACAAGTATGTTTGCATATATTATTCAATTTGTATTCAAAAAAGTCACAGGAGTATTTTTCATGTACATAAGTAAATTGACGAACATATGGACACAAACATATTATATCGTATGATTGTGTGTAAGGATATTTTATGAAACAAATACGGAAGAAAAATGAAAATTTACAAAAAAATGTTCATATTTTATACGCATACAAGGATATAAAAGAACAGAAAAAATTGATGAAAAAAAATTTGTTTTGAAAAATACATATAATATGGAAAGCTCTATTTAACTTTCCGCATGTAGTGCACATACGAGTATGTGACACGACTACGATTATAAGAAACTTTAAACATAAATTTAGAATTAGAATTTGAAAATAATGTTTTTGTAAAAATTAAATATTGAAAACAAAGTGAAACAAATGTCCTTTTTGTAAAAAAAAAAAAAAAAAATTCAACGTTTGTAGTACAAGCTCTTGAATATTTAGTTGATAGTAATAGTTTTTTTTTTTTTTGAAACACGTATAAATGTAGTATTTTCTTCTCTAGAGAGTTACAAGGATAATTGAAAATTCAAATTTGAATTTATTGCTCACAATATATGAACACATACTCGTATATTCATAATAATGTCCCAGGTATAAAAACAAAAAACAAAAAAAAAATGCAAAAAAAGGCTATAATTAAAATAAAAAGGAAGATAAATAATTTAAATTTTTTTTTCTTTTCTTTTTACCTTATAACTGTGACCGGTAAAAAAATATTCGATAAAATTAATGATCCATACATAACGGCTAAAGTTGATGTACCCAATGCTGCACTAGAATTAACTGAACTCTGTAAATTTGACATACCATGAAATGCTGTAAAATGTATCATAAATGCTAAACCAATAACTATAACATTTTTTGTTATACGAATTTTTCCATAATTTTCATTGCATTTATTGCAATCATCATTTTTTGTTGCTGTATAATTTTTATCTGATGTCAGCTGTATTACTGGACTTTGTTTGCTATCTGTATTCGGCATTTTTTTTTTTTTTTTATGTAATGGAGAGGATAATATTTAATTTTACGATGAAAATTGTTCTGAAAATAAAAAAATTGAAAAAATTAAAGGGAAATACTTAGTTAAATAAATAAATGAAAAACTTATATTGAAAATTATTTCTTGTAAAAACAAAATCACACTAGTATAGCGAGAAAGTTTTCTTTTGAAAAAAAAATTTTCAAGGATTTTTCTGTGGAACTTTTGTTGTCAGTTTGAAAGTGAATATATAATTTATTAGTATAGAATAATCAAATGAAAACATTTAAACAGGTAAGTATATAGGTAATCATAATAATAATAAATTTTTCTTTTGGGACAATATCAAATACCTATATTATTCTTGAAAAGAACAATAAATTTCATACATAAAATTTTTGCTGTACATTTTCAAAAAAAAAAAAAAAAAAAAAAAAATTACTCGTACTGAAAAATATCAAATGAATTGAAATTGAAAAAAATATTATTCAGTTGATTAACTCGAACCATTATGTTTATTACTCATCTGTTAAGGAAACTGAATATTTTTTAAATTGTGTCAAATAAAATTTTCCAAGAAAAGTAAAAAAACAATAAGTCGCGATACACTAGTGTGTAAACATTATATTATTGTGTTTGTATTCCAATGAAATTAACAAAGGAAAAATAAATATGTATATTATAGAAAATTAACTATTATTGAAATTTGTATTTTATCAGCCGTAATCGAAATCGAATTTTTCTTTTGAAACTGATTAAAATTTAAAAAACAATGAAAAATTATTTTTTTCATATAAGTATTACGTATATTTTGCAAAGCGTTTATGTACATTATATAGTCATTTTATAGTACTCGTATATGTACGCATTTAATATAGAACAGATGTTAATTTTTCAATAATTATTTACTTTAATAAAAATATTATAGTTACTCGTGTTACGTTATTTTATTATTACACATAAGTAAGTAGTTATTATTATTATTGGGGCTTGGTGTTATACTAGAATAGATAAAGATTTTTCAAAAACTAAAAATGTGACAAGCAATATAAAATTACTAATTAAAAATGGTGAACACTTTAAAATTCAGTTTGAATTCAAAAATGCATCGATTTGTCGGTAATCTTATCAGCTGTTCCATTCCTTTTCTGATACCGTAGTATCGATATATTTTAGAATTGAGAGCTCAGTAGTTCAAGTGGTAGAGGAACTAAAACTACTGATCTTGAAATTAAAGATTCGATTCCTGCGCAAGACCACTGCAAAAAGTAAGAAAAATAATTTTCAATTCTTCATTGACTTATTCCTACTTTTATTAGATCCAAAGTTAATTTAGCTTTGAATGAGTCAACAAGTAACACAAATTATAATAAAAATTATTATTAGACTTCAGGTCATTCTAATAAAAATCAAGGAATATTCTACAGGAAGTCATAGCTCGGAAAGGGCTGTATAGTATCCGATGATGATGAATATAATAGATCAATCTAAGTCTAAGCTCCATCATGTAAAAAGAGTTTGCTTCTCTACCAGCAAACTCAGTGGTTTGCTATCCACATTAAACTGTTGGTGCACAAATGATAGTAATAAAGTCTACAAATAACTTCAGTGAAAGCCCTGGCTCACCTAGAGATGTAGTGCTATTGAATAAGAAGATTATTATTATGTATTATTTTTGTTTCGTGTTTTATTGTAACTTTTAATTTTATTATTTATCAATGAAAAACTTCATGAAACACGTAAACGTTATACGCGAGTACAATAATAGATATGTAAGTAATATAATGCGGTAGGTATTCAAAGTTTCAATATCATATTCGAATTAATTTTTTATTTGTAATCATTTTAAATACATACTTAGTTTGTAGTGTGTATTGTGTAGTTTTTAAATGCATCCTACCTACTATCAATTTCATTTTATTATTTGCTAAATATTATTCGAATTTATTTATTGAAAAATTTTACAAAAATACTCACAATAGTGCATATAATACGAGTAAGTATTAAACGTAATGTGCCTTAGATACATGAAAATTGAAAGTATTCGAACGATTGAAATGACATTACATACATGTAATGTACATTTTCATGTACACTCATGTGTAGGTAATTGTACATTATGAAGGCATTATATTTGTAGTGCATTGATAGATACTATCTATTCCGGAATGTCCTCCAAATTTTTTTTTTACTATTTTTTTTTTTTTTCATTAAATTATAACGAATAAATGAATTATTGTTACAATTATTATTACAATTGAATTAAAATTTCATTTTAATTGTAAACAATTAAAATTTTTTAAACATGTGTACATAAGTATATGTTTGTTTTTTTTTTTTTTTTTTTTTTTTTTAGTTTGTTCGTAAAACGTTGTAGAACAGACATATGTGTAAATATATTGTGTTATTATACATAGAATTCTATGAAAACAAACATAAATATTATCAAAATAAATCTAAAAATATAATAATACACGAACACGAGTATTTCAATTAATTCAAATATCTTTTATATCAAACATATAACATACATATTATATAACTTAATATGTTACGTTCTCACGTAATTGCAAAACGCAGATTAGCTGAAAATTTTTCTAGAATATAAGCACTTATGTATCTGTTTACAATAAAACTTCTCTGTTCCACAAAACTTTGTAGATTTGTTTTTTTTTTTTTTTTGTGGATATTAAGTTGACAAGTGTCGTAACCTAAAATTTATTTACATACATATATTGACATTTAGAAATTTTGCAGTTTGATTGCAGTTTGAATGTGTGGAATGTATGGATGGATTGTAAAGAAAATGTACAAATATATCGAATGCAACTGATTTCATTAAAAAAGTTAATGAGAACACACTCTTATTCTTTAGATTGATCAAGATTTTAGATTAAATTCCCTTAGAGAATAAACATTAACAGAGAGAAATTTGTTTCATTTCATTTATTTTTCATTTTAATGAATTTCTTAAATAAATAATCAATCTAAAAAATTAATTAGCGTTTGTATAGCATTGCAGTAAGTAAACCAAAAGTAAAATATATATATATATAGTATAAACATATTATTATTTATTTTGCAATTCACTTTCGTATACCGGATAAGTAGTCGATAATAATCCACAAACAATATTCAAAATTTGTATATATACTCGTACTTGATATATATTTCTGCGCCTGACTATAAGTCTAAGGGGCATAAGTAATAATGTCTAATGCCTAAAATATAATTTTTAATCATTTATCATGCTTTATACATAACTCTCCATTATATACTATTTGAAAAAAAGATTGCAATTTTAGATACATTAAATAATAAGACACGACACGTGTTTTTTTTTTTTTTTTTTGCATGGTTACCTGCAAACTATATTCAAAAGCGTTGTACTATACTGAACATTTATCGCTTTCAGGTGACATACAAATTAAATAAACATTCATATTAGTAAGTACACATTATGTGTATTAAAATTACCTATAATGTACATAGATACAGTAACAGTACTCGTATTAATTGCCATGGCATAGGATCAATATGTATCATGTTCAGAAATTAAGTGCGGATATTATTGTCTTGTCAGAGTAGTGTTAATGAGTTCAATTTCAATTGTGCCATATGGTACATGGTTGTCATACGTACAATTACCGTATAGTAACTAGTATATAATGTGTAACAAAATACCATTTTTCATTACTATTAATATTATTATTTATAATGTATTTATTTTTTATTTATTTTTTTTTTTTCAATTTTTTCAAATTTATTCAATCAAACATATATTATTTGTTTTTCATATATTTTTTTTAAAAACAAATAAAAAAAAAAAAAATTATACATACGAACAATAATAACATACTTTTCATGATTAATGTATAAGTATAGGTATTTCTATAGACCAGACATATGTACATTATAATGTAAAGGTACGTGTCTATTTTTATATAAACATAGAACACATTTTTATATTATATATTTCATTTTCAATTAAAAACAAAGCAAAAAAAAAAAAAACTAAAATTAAATAAATACATTTTTAGAAAATTAACTTTTATATTATGTATTATAGTATATGAAAAATCGTATAAATCAATATAACATTCGTTTTATCTATGTTTCTATCTGTCCGTATTGACCTTATAAAAATAAAATTTAACAAAAATTTAAAAACTATATACATATGTTACATAGTAGGTGCTTTCGATTTGACAATTTCAAGTACTTGCAAGTACTAAAATGTATCTAAGTAGGATAAATTGTTGAAATGAACAACACAAAAATTATTCGTAACTATATACTTGCATCTAAGTACTAGCAAGCAGCTACTTGAAAATTTTTCATGAGTAGCTGCGAGTAGATGGTTTACCACCTAGACATTTACCTTTTCTACTCGCAAGTACTTGAAATTGCTAAATCGAAAGCACCTTTAATATTAATTTCTGATATTTTAAGAAATTAGTAACAAAAAAAAAAATATGTATTATGTACTCCAATTACTAGTGTTGTGTACTATAAGAAATACACGTATAGTGTCTGGAAATTGAAGGCTATTTAAAATTATAAGTCCAAAAAAAAATGTTACACGACAAACTGTCTTGTAAAAGAACAATTATTATGATTATTTCTATACTTACACATTAAAAATAAATAAATAAAGCCCCCAAAAAAAAAAAAAAAAAAAAACGATAACACCAACATTTTGTTCGTCATATGCATTTACCTAACCCTGAGCAAGGTCTAATAAATTAATAAAGGTTAATGAAAGTGAAAGTATGTATATAAAATGCGTTACATGAACATATGGAGTGCATACATATTTGTGTACCTATGTATGTATGTACGGTGGTGCACATAATGCTAGTTAAACAAATTTAATGTTTATTAAACTTTTTTTAATTTTTTTTTTTTTTTCGTTTTTAATTGTTCTGTTTTGTTATTTATTTAAGCCAATACCATAGATAATGTACCTACTGGTATGTATGTAAATAATCGTATACATGTACGCGTAGATACGAATAAAAACATTCATAAGGTTAACACAAAAATTCATCGACACAAAATGTTGCCCAAAAAATAATATCTGACTTCACTGCACCAGCAGCGTGATGTTGATGAACTTGTTTCAGTGTTTCGATGTTGATTTTGAATCACTGCAACATTTTGAATGGATGCACAATTACTGAATTCAATATATATGAATCAATGAAGTACGCATGACCTTACGAAAAAAAACCAAACTTCCTGTAAATATTTCCTTTTCTGAATGAATGGGAAATAAATGAATTACATATATTGGAATTGAGGATGGAGGAATATTAAAATGAATTTTAGGAAATAAATTCGATATACATATGTACATTTTAATGTTGCCAGAAAATAAGGAAATGGAGAATTATGATTCCGAAAAAAACAAAAATACATTCCATTACAAAGTTAAAAAATATTAAATGTTTTTACAGAGGATTATTAGTTAACATTTTTCTCATCATCTGATATCCTTTTTTTTTCATGTGCTTTTTTTTTATTTTTGTTTTAGTTTCTAGCTAATTATTCTCTTTCTTCTGTATCTAAAATTTCATTAAAATACCAAATAACGAACAGCATATAATTAAAAAAACATGCAATTTTTATGTAATCACGTAATACATACAAAGTATGCAATGCCGTATAATTTGTGTAATTCTATCACATGAATCCAATAAATATGTGTACTTTCATTTCTATATTCAGTACAGAAAATACTTACATACATTTACAATGTTTCAATGAATTAAATATATAACTGCGAGTATATATAGTGTGATTACATAATGCATAAATTTTATAATGTTTTTCATTGAAAATTGTAAATAATTAAAATTTTTAAAATGAAATTAAATGAATCGCATTATTTATTGAACAGGATTAAATTCATTTCTGTAATAATAACTATATGAATGCGCATTTACGTACATAATGTACTTGAATGTTGTATGAACATTAATATACAATCAATCATGTATGCTGCTAGGATATAATTTCTAATTAACTTCATTATAAATGTATGAAACGATTATGTATTACATACAATCGATGCGATATAAGCAATATTGTAATCGTAAATGAATGAAAAAATGTAAATCACATTTTTAGAATTTTTCCAAAAATTGAAGAAAATAAATTTATTATTTATATACGTATTGTTTTATTCGATCGATTGATTTCATTATAATATTTTCGATTAGTCGTTCATACTACGACGCTTTATTTTAAATTTTTATAACGAATATTTTTACATTTTTTGTTTTAATTTTTGGTTTTTTTTTCTTTCAAAATTTTAATTATAATTTCAATTTTGTTCTATACGCAATGGAGGATATCCCGATTAAGCGGCACTATGCATCACTCGAAATTTCAAAATGAAAGTATGAAGGTTAGTAACACATTATGTGTGTAATACTAATCATACTATCGTAACGCATACTCCACCCACTCGATAGTATTAAATGTTGATTGTTGTTTTTCTGTGTTTATCATGTACTACACTATTCGCAATCTACTCAGAGAGAAAATCAAGAGAAAATACGAGTATTCATAATCTGTAAAATGCCACTCGTAGTCGTACTAGAATAGCGTGTATACTACAGTTAGTTACTGTTATAATCAGTGACATCCACTGCTCTAGAGTACGTATAGTACGGAGCAGAGAAGCAAGTATAAAATTTTGTTAGTAGTTTTTATGTGTTTGTCATGTACACTATTCGCAATCTACTCAGAGAGAGAAAATCAACTTTTTCTGTAGAAAGAAAATACGAAAAACACCCAAGTGTGAATTACTACTCGTATAGTATCGTAGCGTGCACTATTTGTTTTTCTTAATTTTTCAACTTTTTCCATTTTAATATATCAACAGGTGTGTACACGTCAATAAAATTTCTTTAAATATTTCGTATACACAATATATACCAACGAATTTTATTTATTTCTCGCCGACACGTAGAGCCAAAAAAAAAAAAAAATTAAAAATCTTTTTATGTAAAATTTATGTAAATTACATTAAATACACTGCAATATGATAAGGATACTCAATATTACACTACATACATATTTTATAAAATCATTGTAATAAAATTTAAAAAAAAAAAGTTAAAAGACAAATAAATGAAACAATCAAAGTAAGTAGTAACAGTAATTCAAAATATATAAACTTTTTTTTTCTCTTGGTTATTTGTTTCTTAAATTTAATATTTATGTACAATTTGAATTGTCTTTGGTCGCATTCTCTATATACGAATGAAAATATCTCATTTTCATTTGCCAAAAAAATAAAAAAATAAAAAACGAAAATGAAAATAAATAAATGAAATAAAAATAAAATCAAAATAGAAAAAAAAAAAATTTCGATAATTTTAAATATATGTAATTCATTCTGCAAAAATAACCACCGCCCACTGAAACTACATAATCTGACAAAATACAAATTTATGTATGTGTGTATAAGCAGTATAAGGCATCTAGAATAAAATAGAATGAAAAAAACAAAACCGAATAAGAAAAAATGTTAAATTTTTCTTGATTGTAGACAAGATATATTTGATTGTATTACATATAAAAAGTTAGTAATAAATGTTGTATTAATTTTAACATAATCCACACATACAATAATTTTTGTTTGCTTAAATGTTTATTTACTTTTTTTTTTTTTCTTAATTACTTTTTTCTGATTTCGGAATGTAGATTTTTTGTAATTTTTATGTAACCACAAAAAAAAAAATAAAAATGAAAAATTTAACAATTAATACTTGTATGTTTGTACAAAAAAAAAGCTTCTAAAAATAATATATTTGTATTTGCATGATGGTAGTGTAATGAAAATGAAATAAATTATCATTAATGTACGCTAGACGATAATGTTTGATAAACAACAATCACACGATAGCCAAATTTTCATATTTAATTTTTATTATTTATTCTTCAACTTTTCATTAATCTGTTAAAAAAAAAAATAGGACATTTCATAGTTTGCGATGACATAGTAGATACTTAAATAACATGTACTCTTTTAGGATTATACGACTGAAATCTTTCCATTAATTTTTTTGTTAATTTCATTTTGTTTTATTTTTTCTATGTATGCCAGATTAGTACATATACGTATAACGGATAGTATGTATTTTTCAGTTTGTTTGTATTCGAATATAGGTTAGCTAGCATAAAGCTGTAGGCTAGCATTCACATGGAGATCGTAAATATCTTTTGTCATTGGACTGTACAATGTATGCCTCGTCGCATTTGTTTACTCATTACATATTACGTTCGTTTTCTATATACGAAAGTGTGTAGATGTAATGTAGGTACATATTGTGGTTTTCCTTATATCTTTTCATTTTTTGTTTTCTTTTAAATGAATATAATAGAAAATCAGTGTTACAAAACAGACGTCCTTATATAGTTTTGTACTTTTATTATACTTTTAGAGTTAATATTATTCAATATACACATTTTAATATACATACATTTACATTTTTTTTTTATTTTTGTACATAAATGTGAATGTGGATTGTGCATAAACTGATATATGACACACTGTCTCTAAATACACAAACGAGAACATTCTACATAAACTGACTTCAAGGATTACTTTTTTTCTTTTGCAAAATAAATAAAAAGAAAAACTTATAAATTTTTCTATATACTCGTACACTGTAAAATATTACATATGTATATGAACACATTTCGTGATATATAAAATGTACATATATATAAAAATAGATACATACATGCGTTCGTACGTTCGTTATTACAATGAGTTTACTTTTAAAAAACATTCAAGTTCAAAGGTAAAAGTAGCGATATCAATGCATTAAATACTTTTGAAAAAAAAAATAAAATAAAAATTTTTAAATATAAATAATATGAAAAACATATTTATACAAAAAAACAAAAAAATGTGTAACAGAAACGAAATACACAAGAAAAAGAGAAACAAGTAAACATTAAAACATACAACAAACGTAAAAGAACACGAAGAAATTTATGTACTTGAAGCAGAGAGAAAAAAAATAATTGTAAGGAAAAATGCACCAGAAAATTAATGTACTTTGAGTAATATTTCATGAATTTTATACATGTACAATATCCTGAAAAAAAAAATTACTGTATGTAATGTGTACGTACCTATACATATAGCAATTACCACCTATTACATATGTATGTATGTACCAAATGCTTGTACATGCATACAGAACATCCATAATAACCTAACCACATATATAATGTGCATAATATATCACAGATGAACTATTTCTTAAGTCACAAAAGGTACTCTCGTATATGTACGAATACATATATTTTATTTATGTTTCATGGTACATATATTTATATAGAGAGATACAAAATTTATATCATTTGTCGTTTGACACTTTACAACTACACACACGCACACACACATACATACACAAAAAGATATAAGAATCTGTAGAGAGACTAAAACCAAAAACAAAAGAAAAAATGAAATGAAAACCTTACAAAAATGTACAAGGAAAAAAAAACACTGAAAAAACCATAAAAGTGTTGAAAGTTAAATTTACAACTGTTTTTTATTATATATGTACATACATACATATACATATATGTACGTATCTGAGTTTCTCAGTAGATTTTAAATTCTACTCAAGTTACATGCTATGCTATACAGGTAAATGGTAGACAGAAGATGCTTAAAATGTTTGCTTCAAGTTTAATGTATTATTTTTTTTTTTCAGGAAGATTTTTAACATGTTTTTATCGTTAGTTGTTTTATTTTCTTAATTTTTATTTACTTTAAGGACATTGATATATTTTATTAAAGTATATAGACTGAATCAATTTAAAGATAAATCCTTATGTATCCCAAGTACAATCTATGATGCTGATACATTTTAAACAGAAAAGGAACATTGCAATCATTATAATCTAGTAGAGTATAATTGCACAAAACAAAAAAAAAATTTCTTCGTAAATATATATTGCTATCGATATCCTTCGAGAAATTTTACAGAAGATCTTTAACAAAAAAAATTGTTTAATGGCAATTTAAATTCTTTAAGAGTAAAATAGAAAAGTTAAATTATGGTCTGTATTGGAGAACGAGTATAAGAAGAAAATGAATTTTTCTCATAAATGAAAATACGAGTGGATGGTAAGCAAGCTACTATACAACCTACAGCGTTTAGTGTACCATAGTTAGCATCCAATTACCTCATCTCATTGCTATTACTTACTCTCTCCTCCTGTTTCTCGTATTTATACTTCTTATGGTATCGGTGTGTAATGCAGAACAAGAATAAGAAGAAAATGAATTTTTCTCATGAATCAAAATACGAGTGCATGGTATGGTATATGCAAGGCACTCTGATTATTTACTACCGACTGTCTCCTTCTGTTTCATCTCGTATACTTCTCATGGTGTGTAAGTAAATCTGAATATAATAATAATTCCCTGTAGGCACTTAACATTACTGCATATCGAATGGAGTTTTGTATACAGGCGTTCGTATAGAAGTGCGAATATTTATTTTAATTATGAAATTTATACGAGCACTTAATACAAAGTTAGTGTAAATTTTTAGGTAATTTTCATAGAAATTCGATTAAGAAATTCCCCGAAAATTATCACATTCAAGAAGCACACGTACACATAAGCGAATTATCATATACCACCAAAGAACGATGTATCAAGAATAGAGGCTGCATTAGCAAAATAATTTGATAAAAAATAACATCTCTTCTAATTAATAAAGTTCTTCTTAAGAAATTAAACAAATCTTATAAACAATATAGGGAAAATATAGGTTTTCTATACACACAAAAAGAATGAAAAACAGAGTGTAAAAATTCACAATTATATTCTGTACTTAAATTAACGGATGAAATTTTTTGTAAGTATGCGAAATTAATTTTTATATTTTTTCTTTAATTTTTCTTTATAGTTTTCTATTTATTTTCAACAAAAAATTACTTAGTTAAATGCTAAGAAAAGTCTTTAAAAATTCCATTAAAAGTATAATATAAAGTAGTAGTTTCGTATAAGTTTTTGCATTTCTATTTAATTTATCTCATCAAATTTTCAATGATTTTACTGCACTATGAACACATATTCTCATACAAAAAAAAGAACACTATTTTCACATTATACACATTTATGCATGAGTGAGCATAAATGAAAGTATGAAAGTATATTTTCGTACATGGGAATGTAAAAGGAAATGAAAAACTTGGAAAAGTTTCAAACAATTTCAAAAGTTATTTTGAATTTCTTTCTTTCATTCTTTCTTCCTTTTTTTTTTTTTGTTCATTTCAAGCAATATAAAACCTTCAATTCATTTTTAATTTCATTTCTTTTGGAATTATTACAAATTCATTAAGACGTTTCCTATATAACATTTTCGTATATATGCAGAGAATGAAAATTAAAAATTCGAATTGAAAAAAACGAAAGCAAATAAAAAACATTTTTTAAAAGTACAAGTAAGTAATAAAAGTCTTCTTAATTTTTCTTTGTGGTTTGCTATAGATAAAATTTTATTAAGAGTTTAATATAGTGCTACACGTGTAAAATTTGTAATTGCGGAAAATTTTTCATGGTCATCAATATATGCGATCAATTACCCTAAACAGTAATGAAAAATTTGAAAAATAAAAAAAAATTCAGAAAATTTATGAAAACAAGAATAGTGTAAGTATAATACAATTGAATCAATTAAGATTAACAACTTTTGAGAATAATTTTCAATTACCCAAGTTTCATGTAAACGCACGCAACACAACACACACACTTGTTATTCAGGAAATGTATTAAAATTAAAGTTTATAATTATTAAAATAATATATAAAAAAATAATTATTACAATGTTTTTCTGTTGTTGTTTTCAATAAAGTTTCTCAAAGATTATCTAATCATCTTTAGAGTAAACAAATGTACTACGAGTATAAATTCGATTTTATGTTTTACATTTCAAATATTAATCTCATCAGGTATTAACATAAAAAAAAATGTTTTGAAATTTTTGATATAATAATTATGGATCTTCATTGTTATAAAAACTAAATACAAACGTAAATAATGATCATTAAAATGTTTTTTTTTTTTTTTTTGATTTTAATTACACGCGATTAAGATATATTTTTAACTTAACAGGTTTAACTACAGGACACATATGTATAGATTATTTATAATTTCATACGATCAACTTTAATATAATGTATATAAATCATGGTAAAAATGAATCACGAAAATATCAAATAAATCTGTCTTTTACATTAATTAGTACTCTACATGATTAATTTATTTATGATGTGAATTAACAATGAAAATACCTAATTTAAGATACACATACATTTATACAGCAAAATAAAAAAAAAAACAAAGTGATCAAAGTTAGGAAGTACGAACATATAAGTAGTCATCGTATTGTTAAAAAAATATATGGAACAGAATATTTATAAAAAACAGCAACTAAACGTCATATTATTTAATATCAGATGTAAATATGTAATATAAAAATATGTATGTGTACAAGTATACATTATATTTTTAAGTAATTAATTAATTAATGTACATAATTATAGCTGGAAGATAAAATAGCTAAATTTATTTTTTTTTCTTTTTTCAAGTTAAAATATTAAATAAAAATAAATATGCAAATATAAAATTAATCACGAAAATTAATTTATGAATGTAAAAAAAAAAAAATATTTAAATAAAAATACTCGATCATATCATACTAAAATCATCTACAAGTGTGCATTATATACAGTATCGATTCGCCAATCTGGATCAATATGATTATGCATGCGTCCATATTTTAATGAAAAATCATTTCAAATTAATCATAAATATGAAGAATTTATGATTGAAAAATTTCTGTAATTGCTAAACAAAAAATTCAACTTTATTTATAAAAAAATATTGAAATGTAAATTTCAAATTGAGCCATTTTATAAGTTACAACAACCTTACCACGAACTTCTATTCTCATAATGTGCATTCAATCAGGTTATAAATAAGTGAATCGCACAAATGTTCATTTATTCAAAAAGCTTATTTTATAATCATAATCTCAATCGAGATTTGCTAGATTCATGATTATCTTTCTCATCTTGAGGCTAGCATTTTGATTTGAAATCAAATTGACGAAGTCAGGCTTGCAACTAAGTATGTATATGAAAACAACCAACAACTAACCAACTCTACTGCTCTTCTGCTGCTAACTTTTTAGCTTTTCACCATCACAAACTTCAGTTCGAATTAGTCACTATAATTTTGTATCAAAATAATTCAAATTATCGAAATACTACTGTATAAATGCAATTATTTTATATTTTACAAAATATTTACATTAAAGCTTATATGCAGAGTAAAAACTTTGATTCATTTTACGATAATGCGACTAGTGTCTAGTGTGTATGTAAATTTATTTTTCTGAATCACTTGTAATATTTATGTTAGAATAGATAATGTGAATTTATGAAAAAGAAAGAATAAAATTAAAATAAGTATCATAGACATACATAATAATACAAAAAATACATATTCACACATATACTCGTACATAAAAAAATGAAAGGAAGAAAATTATGTAAAACAAAATTATAAATTAATTATACATAAATGTTGGCGTATATTAAAATTGAAATTATCTATGCAAAAATATAAATATTAAAATTCGATCACACCACACCTTCGTAGATTAAGGGGATTCATTTCACGTTTTAGTTTTTTGTTAACTTTGTAATGGTAATGGTCTTGGTAGTTTTTTAGTTTTCGTAGTTCATTTTCATATAATTTACAAACTACGAAAATTAAAATTAAAAAAAAAAAAACTACACGAAGGTAAAATGCTTGCCAGTTCCTTATTTTTGTATTTCGTAATAGTTGATGTTCAGCAGTTTTCACTTATTTTGGCATAGAAATAGAAATGCTATAAAATAAAGCAAACACAAAAAAAAGAGAAGATAAATTACTATTCGCGTATCTTTCTGCTTTCCTTCTACTTCTCTTACTCAAATTACTCAAAATTTGATTGACCATGTTTGTTTACAAATGAAAATGTATAGGTCAAAACAATTATCAGTTTTTCTTGTTGACATGGATCTTGTTCCAATTTGATATTCTTCTCTATCTTCCTACATTTATTTCTACTTCTCTTTCTAGTTTCTTTTATATTTTTATTTGTAAACAAACATGGTTATTTATCTCTCGATTATTTTAGAAGTAAAAAAAGATGTAGAAAGAAAAGTAGAAAAAAAAACAAGTAGTAGTTTCTCTTCTTATTTTCTTTCATTCTTATACACTGTAGTGGGTGTGTACGAAGAAGAATTTTAAATTGCAATAAGATTCGTATTAACAAGAAAACCCGATAATTGTTTTGTCCTATATTTTCATTTGTAAACAAATATGGTCGATCAACTCTTGAATATTAAAGAAAGAGAAGTAGAAGAAAAGAGAAAAGATACGAGAATTGTAGTTTCTCTTGCCTATATTAGGTACTACACTGTAGTTGGAGAGTATATGAAGAAGAATTATTCTACATTAAAACTAGGTCCGTGTATAAACAAGAAAAAAAATTGTAAATACTAATTCAAACATTGTTTCAACAACACAACAAGTGCATGGTGTATGTAGAGTGCTGTGCAAAGAAAGTATACTAGAATGATACACAATTTAAACTGAAAAATGATATAAATGCCCCTATTAAAGTACCTATAATCTGCACATTTATATACTAGTCCATATGTACATTTAAGCTTATGACATATTTGTGTTCTCAAAATGATTGCATAATTATTTAAAAAAATAAAATAAAATAAACATTTATTGTTAATGTATCGAATCAATTTTAAAAAAGACACGATTTATAATTCTTACTTTTACTACATGTACTATAATAATCTACTACCATACGTGATATTACGTTTTTTTTCTTTCTCGAGTATGAATGTTATTAATAATTTCGACTTATAACGACATCATATAATCTAGGATAGAGGATAGGTTGAATTTTGAGGTAATAATAAATGTTACAAAATAAATTTGATCATAGTTATGTATTGTGAATTGTGATCGAGATCTAATGATGATAATAATCGATTCAAATTCAAAACCAAAATACAGAGAAAAAAGAAAATAAAACTTGTTTTTATCTTTTTTTTCTCATTTCTAACTCTATCACTGATTTAATTAACTTTTTTTTTTTTGTAATAAAAATTTATTTGTAAAAAAAAAATCTAAAATTCTTGGGTTTTACACTTTATGGAAATTGATTTTCTGACTACGGATATTTAATTTTAATATTTTTTTTTTTTTGTTTTATCGTTCTAATTTACATACAAGTTTATTATTTTTTAATATTAAGACAAATACTTACATATAGACAAGCAACATACATATAAACATAGCTGAACACTTTATACTCGTATATTCGAATGTTATATTATGGTAGCTTTCAATTCTATTGAGCGAAGAAGAAATATAATGAAAAAAAAAATCAAACAGATTGTCGAAAGAACAAATAATGTAGAATATTGCAAAGAGTAAATAATCTGTACCGGTAAAGGTAGATATATATATATATGTAACTTGTTTGGAAATTTCAAATATAAATAATTTTTTTTTTCTGTACGAAAATATTTATATAAAAATAAAATAAAATTCATTGATTTCAAATTTTCAAAACAAACTCGATGGGGAATTACTGAATAACTGAATCTTTCTGTCCATATTGAAAAATGAATTTTATGAGTTTCGATGATCGTATAAATGTGATATGATGATGATAATGATGTTGCTGAAGCTGATGCAATTGTTGTTTGATGCTTGATGACACTTTCCATTAGCTATACATGATTTTAATCGTATATAAAGATTCAAAGATTCATGTGATGGTGTAAAGAATTTGATGATAATTGAATTGAAAATTTATTCTTTGAAAATCACTTGTGAAATTTTTGTTCTAAACTTTTTAAAGAAAAAATATACTTTTTTTTTTGGGGAATTTGAAGAAAGAAAAAATAATCAATTTTCTGCTACACATCATTTCGTTCCACTAATTATCCTGTAAGACTGTCGATATAAAAGTTGTTCACGCTATAATTTTTTTCTTTTGACTTTTTGTTCAACGTTCGATTTAAAAAATTAAAAAAAATTCATGTGTTTAGAGAACAATTTTTATTGTACAAAAATTATGATCGCATGTAAATTACATAGTGATGTCGAATCTAAAAGTAACTGTTTGATAAATAACAGTCAAAATATTATAATTAAAATGTCATGTTTGAAGAAAAAAAATTATAAATTGATAAATTTTCGACTGAACAAATAATCAGTTCGATAATTAACTGAAACTTTGATTGAACTAAAATCATAACGAAAAAAATTTCAATTCTAAGTCATCGGCAGCACAGTCATTAAGTCACAATCATTTCAGTCAAACTATTTTAAGGGTTTTTTTTTTTTTTTCAAAAAATTTGTTTTTCATTTTCGAATAATTTTTTTCTGTTCGAAATTACAAAAATCCATGAAAATCATTTTTTTTTCAATACATCCTGTAATTTATGTATAATAAACAAATTTAAAAAAAAAAAGAAAAATTATCAATTCAACAAGATAAGAATTTTGATCAAATAAAATTCAATTTATATCGGACAACCACATAGATGAATAAAATTCATACAGAAAAAATATTTATTACTTTTTTGTATCCTACATACGCCCAGAGATACCTGTCTAAATATAATGTATGTATAGGTCTATCGTGTCCGTGTCGTATAAATTTTTATTTCAATATAAAATCTGTACATATAAACATTAATCTGTACTTATTAATTGCCACACACATCAAAACATAAAAAACATAAAAATTGAATTAAAAATAGAAAACAAAAAATGTCCTTTTTAATAGCAAAAAAAAAAAGTATATTACACAAGCTTTTTTGACACTTCCTCTATATACACTACAAATTGTGTTGTAATTAAATTTGAAAAAAGAACAAAAAATAAAAATAAAAAATTAATATCGACATTGAAATTGAACGTATATACAACACAGTTAATAGGTATTACATAAAAAGTCATATATGCATTGGGTTTTGTGTTATGTCATACATATGTATGTATCAGACATTTATTACACTAAATCCGTTTTCTTTATAACACCATTATAAGTATTTTAAGATTACACCCATATACATAAATATATAGAATTTGTGCTCTTGTTATGCATAAAAATATTTCCACATGCAAGCATTCATTCATGCACATACATATTTCTGCATACAGATATCAGTGTTTGTACATACATACATATATCGCATTTAATATACATATATGTATATGCGTTACGTTCACGTTCAATGATTCCGGTTTTTAATTTTATTGACCATATAAATACTTTTACATTTTATCCGCCCACTATAGTTTAACCTTTTAAAAAACAGCAAACACTATAGCATAATAGCAGCAGCAGCAGCAACGTCAGCAGCAGTCTAAATTGCTTTAGATATTGCACAATATACCTTTATAGCTCAAACACAAATAATAAATTCAAGTCATATAAATATGTACATAATGTGTAATGTAGTGTATATAGATAGATACGATTTTCATTCATTTTTCATATACATTCAATTCTATTGTTTCATCATAAGTGAATTATTGTTGAAATTAATGAAAACAATTGAAATTTTAAGGAAAATAATTCAAAAATAAAATGATAATCCATTAAAGTTCCATTCAAAACAACAACAAAAATATTATTCTAAATACACACTTCACCTTTAGCAAATATTGAATTCTTATTTAGGCAATCCATGTATATATCTAGTGTTCTGTGTTCTCTAAAAATACTGCAAAAATCAGTTCAATTAAATTTTGATTATATATATGTTCTAAAAATAATGTGAATTAATTCATTAGAATATTTTAATTATGATCACTTATTTACTGAATTACCTATATCTATATGGAATTTTATTTTATTGATAATTGTATAAAATAATCTTAATTTCACTTACCTTATTTAAACAGAAGTTTTTTTTTTTTTTTGTTTTTTTTTTCCAATTAATTTCACTTTTATTTTATATTTAATTTCAAATCTCTAGGATTTAAAAAGTTTTTTTGATCAGTTCTATCACATACTATAATCAAAATCGTATTTTATATATTTCCTTTTTAATTTTTTATAAATTCTCACATACTTATATTATCGATTTATCCTTTAAAATGTTCACATAAAACTTTCACAAAGCAGAAATTATCTACAGTTCTTATTTTAAAAAAAAAAAATTATAAAATTCAGTTTGCTATTTTTTTTTTTTTAAGGAAACATTTTTTAAAAAAATTTCATTTCACTTTTCACAATATGTAAAATCGTTATTTATTATTTATTTATTTTTATCCTTAAAAAATTTAGAAATAACAAATCACATATTATTTATCTAAAAAATAAATGTTAAAAAAGAAAAATAAAAAACAAATTAATTTTCTAATGAAAAATTTTAAAAATTCTGTTCCGTTATAAATAAAATTTAACATCCGTTCGGTGGTATTTATAATTGGTTACATTTACTTGATCAATTAAGTATGTATATCGTATTAGCTTGGTCTTAACTTAACTTAAGAAAAATAAAAATAAAAAAAAAACGTTACATCAGAATACTTCTTGCTTCTATATAGTATCGATGAGAATGAATGAAAAATCTGTAAAAGAACACTTTAAATAAATATTCATCAACACTATACACAATCACAACACACATATAAACTGATCGCAGTTACCGTTTTTATGTATGTATGGTATGGTATGTATGCATAGATGATACAATATAGCATTATAGCAGATAGTGGAGTAAATATAGCATAAAACTTGTATTCATAATCAATTTCATAATTAGCTACTATATATAACCTGCATAGAGTGTAGATCGATCGAATACACCTCAAAACAGTATGGAACTTTCATAATAACTATTTTGATTTAAAGTGTATGATAGGTTGTATTCAATGCCAAATAAAAAAAAAAAAAAAAAAAAATCACGATCTCTCAATGAATTTTATTTTTGTTGTACTTAGAATAGTATGAACGACGTCATTAAAATGACGATAGCCCATGATCATTATCAAACGATCATGTAATAAGTACATACGAGTATATACCATACATAATATATCGATAAAATTAAATATCGATATTTTTTTTGTATCTAAATGTATGTACATTATTTATAATGAATATTATTACCTGGGCAAGGTTCATGTAAGTTGATTAGTAACAGGTGATTGGTGATATTTAAAAAGTAATCACCGAAAAGTGATTGTTCTCGTGTAAAATGATCATCAAAAACAAATCACCAAAGCAAACACCAATAGATTGTACTACTTATGTGATTATATATGAATATATATTTTTTTTGTTTTTTTTTTGTTTAGGTATAAATTATATTGAATGTAAAGAAATGTGTATGTAAAGAAGAATAGTTGTATAAAAACTAGAAAAGTGACATCTAAAATTTTTTTAACTCAAAATGACAACATTTATTGATAGTTAATTTTTGATGATTGTCATATCATACGTGAATGGAAATTTACTGTGAATATTATCAATCACATTACGTGAACCCACTACCCTTACTTGTGATGATCACCGATCGATTATCTGATCATTTTGTTTTTGAAAAAAAAAATCCCGAAAATTTGTTACTATAAAGATACACAAATTTAAATGTTTATCCACATATACATATTATTATGTCCAATATATCGACTATCGAATAATTTTATCTAAATGCATATTATACACACAAACATTATGTATGATATGTATTTAATATTGTGTTAGTATTAAAAATTTTAATTTTAAGTAATTTAGTAGGTATGCTCTCTGCAGCGAATAAAAAATAAATTAGATTTATATATACTCGTAAGTCGTAAGTTAATATTAATTTCATTAAACTGTAAACGTGATTTTTATTTATCATACATATACAGATGTATCTATGTATGTGCACGACAATATTTACAACTTGTTTTTGCACATATATGTATGTACTTACATACATACCCAAATAATAATACAAGACAAAAGAAATATTTAAAAAAATTTTTATTTTTTATTTTTTTTTTTTTGGAATAAATTTATATTACATTTTTTTTCATTTTTTTTTTTTAGTTTTTATTTTTGTGGTTTTACTTTCTGAAATTGTTTTTTTTTGTGTCTCTTTACTTCATTTATAAGTTTTATTTCTTGTTTCTATTACCCATTATATGCCTTAGTATATAATTTTTTTTTTCATAATTTTTCATATTAATACTGCGTAATCTTGGTCTATGTATAATGCTTAAAATAATATTGTCGTTACAGTTTCATTGAAAAATAAATTTCATTTTATTTTTTATTAGTTTTAACGAATTATAATGCTTTTAAAAAAGTACAAAAATAATTTACAAGTAAAGGTAGATAGGTAAACATATGTATATGGAGTATAGTATATAGTGTATATAATGTATACACGTATACATATACAGTATAATTGTTCAATTCTATATATATGTACATATGGTCGTATCAATTTTTTTTATGATTTTTCAATAAAGTATAATTGTAATAATAATCGATTTAATTTCATGTTAGTTATAGGCTATAAGTTGTAGCAAGTATTGCGAATTTATATGTTCGGTATTATACATAACTAATATACACATACTAATACATAGTGTAAATTTATGAATATTTACCTGTTACTTTTTATATATAGTTCATTTTTTTATTTATTTTTTTTTATTTATTTTCATTTTATTGTTAGAGAAAATGAGTAATATTCGGTTTCAGTTCACATTCATTACTATCTGTCTATATATGAGTTATTAACTACTGGAATTATTTATATAATTTTTAACAAAAAAATTCATTCAAATTTGCTAAAATTTTTTTTATTTATTTATGTTTAAAGCAAAAAAATTTTATTCAGAAAATCATGATAAATTTTCACAAAAAAAAAAAAAAAAAAAAAAAAAAATCGATTCAGACAAATCGATTTCATATAGCTACATATATGTACTGTAGAAGTTCAAGGATTTTTGTATCTTTGTATAATTGTAATGCGACATTATAGTGGTGAACGCTATTTAACGAATTTTCTTTCTAATACATAAATTTACAATGAAGTTGGAAAAGTTAAAAAAAAAAAAAATAAAAAACAAATTTCTTAACACAAACATGTAAGTGCATACGCAAAAACATATGCATAACGTCGTTTATATGTACTATATATGCTCGTTTACTATATGTATACATTTAGATTCAGATATTAAAAAATTTCAAAAATATAATAGTTATAATATTTTATTTATAAAAATTTTTATTACACATACATGCATACATCAATACATAAAACTATTTATATAACTTTGAAAACATAACAAAAAAAAAAAAAAAAATTATATACATATTATTTTATTTTAATTTTTCTTTCTTTAGTGAAATGAATAATTTTCATAAATTCAGCAAAAATTTTCTCATGAACAAGTACACATTCAAGTTTTCATATTTAAATATTAACGTATAATACTTATTTGTTGAGGTTGCAATAATACACATTTATTATTACAGTGATGGCTGAAAACTTTCTACGTGCATATATCATTACTCAGCTTCAAAATATAGCATGAAGTTTGAAGAAAAATAAATTCACATAGTAATTTAATATAAAAATGTGTATGAATAAAGTTTAAAAATTCAGATTCGTTCACTATTTATTTTGTGGTACCAAAACGGTGGGCAATAATGTTACTCGAATCTATCCAAGAAATAAGTTAGAGATTGCGATGGTTTTCAAAAATTCAGATCTTACTGGAAACAATTGCGCAAAACTTAGTTATTATTGCTAATGCAGTTTTAGATTTATGGATGCGGACAATACTTTTTCAGATATGTATATGTTTCTGAACACTAGGATACCAGAGAAGAAAAGCAAGTATTATAATGTTGTTAGTTGTTTATTTCATATTTGTTATGTACAATATTCGCAATTAACTTGAGAGAAAAATCAACTTTTTCTCAATCATGAAAATACGAGTACACATGATGTGAGAAAGTGAAATACCACTCGCATTATCGTAGCACATACCACATTACATACTATTGCTACTGTTATAGTAAATGACTTCCACTGCTCTAGTGTATGTATTCCATACTATCGCTCTTAGAATCATTCGACCACCATAGAATAACAAAAAAGTAAATAAATGAATAAAATACTAAGCATTTTTTTTTATTTTGATAATTTATTTTTATGTAATGTACAAGATTAATAAAATCATAATTAATAATAAATTTCATATAATTCTTCAATAACTTTTACATATTTTTTTTTTCAATTTAATTTAAAATTTAGGTGCAAGTGAATATTCTTCCTTGACTGAACATAATCCCGGATATTTTGGATTTGTTCCAGTTTTACAATCTTTTGCAGTTGGTCCAAAAGTATATGAAGGAACATAATTGTTGTAAGCATAATTACATGTCATTGAATATTTTATATATCCATCCTGTTTCGATTTTGTAACACCACATCCAACACGAATATTTTCTTCGTTCATGATTTCAGAAAAATGTCCACACTTTTCTCTATATACGAAAGTAAAAATACGAATTTTTTTTTTTTTTTGAATAAATTTCATATAGATTTTACAATATTATCGAAATGCTATACGATATATGCTATACACTCATATACATGGCCGAGACAGTACGAATACTTACAGATTTAACTTAATCAAATCATTTTTATTGCATTTCTTATGTTCATCGAACCACATTTGTACACCTGTTTCATCTACCCCAGTTCCTTCATTTGGTGACATGAACCAATATGCCATATTTTGTCCGGCATGTGGATATTTTTTAGTATTAAAACATTTATCATGACGAAATACACATTTTTTAACATTCAATTCAGCCAATTTAGCCAATTCATCATCCCATTGCATTGTTGCCATTCTTTTTGCTGTTGGAAATTTAGGATTTTTTCCTAATGCAATAAAATTACGAACTTCATTATGTTTATTGACAATGGCATCTTTAATTTCTGATGAATTTACAATTTCAATATCACGTGGACATGATTTAGCAAATTGCTGTTAAACATAAAAAAATAAAAAATAAAACAATTAACGAGTTAACATAATTAATTTATAATTATTAAAAAATTACTTACACCATTGTTATTGCAACCAATATGTTTTGCCCCTTTGTCGCATAAACTCTTATCACAATAATCAGTTGCCAGGACTATTTGACATATTAAAAGTACGAAAATTAAAAATTGCACGAGCATATTTTTCCTTTTTAATCGTTGTTTTTTTTTTTTTTAGTTTAGGTATATTTTAGACAATATTTGTTTTAATAATGAATTAGTTTTGATATGTTTCATTCCATTTTTATAGTATTTTAATTTCAAATTGTCCATATTTACTTTATAATTTATTATTATTATTATTGTTATGCTTTTTTTAATTAAGTACTTAATTTATTTTTTAAACAAACGTAGAAAAAATAGAAAACATTTGAAGTGAAAAAATAAATTTTCACATATTATATTGCCGCGATATGCAAATTTTTACATACATATACGTAATGTTGTCCTTTCATGCTGAAACTTTTAATTATTAACAATTCATTTAGTTTCTATAAGAAATACAATTTCAGGTTTTAGAATTCCAAACCTTACACATGCATTTGTCGTCAAATTAATTTTAATTATTTTTGTTAGCATAAGTAAAAAAAAAATGCATTATGTCTATTGTTTTGTTCTCAGTTTTATAAATTGCGCGTGTAATTAATAATTAAAATTATTATATATATAAATTTCACACATTACGTACAAATGTATGTATGCATGAACAACCTATTATAGTTCATAAAAATTCATTACATTATCGAAGAAATATTTTCTTATGTTCTTCGCAAGTACTCTGGAGTAAATTGTGAATGGAACACAATTTTTTTGCTTTGAAGTAAAAATTAACCTCAAATTTCACGGCATGGCATGAACATTTCTAAGGCAATGTAAATTTTGGAGTTGCAGTTGGCCGTACTCAAATTTCAGCTGTCATGTATTTCAAATTTATTTTGTTCTTGATTTTAGATTCTCCCTAACCTTAAATCATATTAAGCCACCTATTGAATAAAGTCTAATCATTGAAACACGAAAAACCTCTTACGGCAAATTTTAGCGTAACTAACCATATAATTGTCAAATAAATTACTCGAATACAAAAGGTTATGTAAATGATCACGTCTACAAGTACTTGGGAGTATGTACTTTACTGGCCTAAAAGGAACACAGCTAATATCGCATCTTACATAATTTTTAAATCACAAATAAATACATAGAACCAGTAGAATTGATATTTAAATTTTCTTCCTCTTATCTTTACAAACTATAAAAAAGTTTCGGTTTTAATTGAAGCTATGTACTTAAGCGCACATGCATTAAATATAATTCTTTTTTTCGTCAATAATTTCTTATAACCTTCTTGAAAAAACAAAAGCAAAAAACGTAAGGCAAATAAAAATGCTTTTAAAATCCATGAAAAATCGAATTAATTAAGTTAGTTATTTTTTTTTTTTTTTTTGTCAACAAAAGAATTTTATTTGATCTATAAAAATAAGAAAAAAACTTTTTAGAAAAGTAAGTAATAACAGTTTAAAATTGCATGACAATAAAATATTTAGTAAAAGTAATTGTTTACTTATTGGATTATTTTTGTTTTTTTTGGTTTTAATTTTTTTTTTTACATTATTGAACCAATCACTATTTGTCACACAGTTTTTGTTTGTTCTATTGCTATAGTTTCGCTCCTGTGATTCTGGTTACACATATTCATATGTCTGTTACATAGTGATTATTTTCTTATTTATTGCACAGATAGTCTTGAAATCATCTTACAAAGAGTGGCGGATTTACCGATTGATAGTATGATAGGTATGATACATGTAAAGAGTAGAGGAGCAAGTATTAAATGATATTAGTTGATTTTCCGTGATTGTCATGTACAATATTCGTATCTACTTGAGAGAGAAAATCAACTTTTTCTGAACCATGAAAATACGAGTACACATGATGTGTAAAATTCCACTAGTACTAGTGAAGCGTATAGTATATTACAAAGTACAAACTAGAGGTGCCGTATAGTAAGAGTCAAATACCCCTGCGGCTGTAGAGTATGTATATACCATGTATATACCCTCACTTAAATTGACATAAAATATAAATCGATTTATAACTGTTTTTATTCTGAACCCATCCCATTGTGTTTATACCCTATGTAATTAAGCGGTTCAAATTAAATCGATTTAAAAATGACATTTCATTTTTATTTGCAAACAGTTATACCCTTTTAAAAATCAAACTTTTTTAAAAATATTTTTACTTACTGCGAAATTTTCCAAAGAATTTAATTAAATAGTTTTACACAAAAACACTTTCTTCTTCTATGTCAGCTAATTTTGATTTATGTGTAAACCGATATTAGCTGACAGCCGTTTATACCCTTTTATAAATCGACTGAACCGATTAGTTATATTGCTTTATTTTAAATCGATTCAAAAGTTAATTCGATATAAACAACCGTTTATACCATGGGTCTATTTCGATTTAAGTGAGGATATATACATAGTAATAGAGAAGAGGAGCAAAGAATAATAATATAATGTTGTTAGTTTTGTTTCTTTCGTGTTTGTTATGTACAATATTCGCAATTAACTTGAGAGAAAAAATCAACTTTTTCTCAATCATGAAAATACGAGTACAAATGATGTGAGAAAGTGAAATACCGCTCGTATTATCGTAGTGAATATACTATTGCTACTGTTATAGTAAATGAATGCAAGTGCAAGTGCAAGTGAATATTTTTCCTTGACTGAACATAATCCCGGATATTTTGGATTTGTTCCAGTTTTACAATCTTTTGCAGTTGGTCCAAAAGTATATGAAGGAACATAATTGTTGTAAGCATAATTACATGTCATTGAATATTTTATATATCCATCCTGTTTCGATTTTGTAACACCACATCCAACACGAATATTTTCTTCGTTCATGATTTCAGAAAAATGTCCACACTTTTCTCTATATACGAAAGTAAAAATACGAATTTTTTTTTTTTTGAATAAATTTCATATAGATTTTACAATATTATCGAAATGCTATACGCTATAGGCTATACACTCGTATACATGGCCGAGACAGTACGAATACTTACAGATTTAATTTAATCAAATCATTTTTATTGCATTTCTTATGTTCATCGAACCACATTTGTACACCTGTTTCATCTACCCCAGTTCCTTCATTTGGTGACATGAACCAATATGCCATATTTTGTCCGGCATGTGGATATTTTTTAGTATTAAAACATTTATCATGACGAAATACACATTTTCTAACATTCAATTCAGCCAATTTAGCCAATTCATCATCCCATTGCATTGTTGCCATTCTTTTTGCTGTTGGAAATTTAGGATTTTTTCCTAATGCAATAAAATTACGAACTTCATTATGTTTATTGACAATGGCATCTTTAATTTCTGATGAATTTACAATTTCAATATCACGTGGACATGATTTAGCAAATTGCTGTTAAACATAAAAAAATATAAAATAAAACAATTAACGAATTAACATAATTACATAAATACATCAATATTAGTTGAATACAAAATTACTTACTCCATTATTTTTGCAAGCAAAATGCTTTGCAAAACATAACATAAGCTCTTATCACAATAATCAGTTGCCAAGACTATTTGACACATTGAAAGTACAAAAATTAAAAATTGCACGAACATTTTTCCTTCTTAATTGTACACTGTTTTTTCACTTTAATTATAATCTCTCAGATAATTGAGCTGTGGTTCTACTGATAAAATAGTTTCTAAAGATTCCTTTTTATATGCACAATTTTCAAATTTTCGATATTATTTAATTTTTTTTATTTAATTTAATTATTAATCATTCTATTGTTGTAGTTTTCCTGGATGATTAATCAGTACACAGGAAAAGAAATAATTTTATTGGCTCTTGGAATTCTTTTCGACCAAATAATTTGAATAAAATAAATTTTTGTTCACATCTGGTACTGACACGATGTACAAATAATGGTGTTTCCAGGGGCAAGTTTCAAACTATTTAATAATAATCCATTACAGTTTATAAAAAAAATATTATTTTGTTCACTATGTCTTATATTTAAAAACGAAATAGTTTACATTCCAATCGTTTTACAATTTTTGAACAATAGAAATTTTCGTAGAACGTTTTCATGAATTTACTTATGTTGCATAAAATTTGCGCGTGATAATTTATTTTTGAATGGTTTTGTTTTTTGTTAGATACAAAAATTTTATTTTAAGTTATTGAAAAAAAAACATTCCTTTTCTCAATGTTCAAAATTTTAAAAAGGTGTTAGAACTTTTCATATTCTAAAACGATGTACTTACCAAATGTACAGAATTTCAAAAATGCTAGAATTTTCCATGTTCTAATCTCCAAATTTAATAAATTAATATTTACTATATTTAGTTCTTTGGAAGATTACTAATTCAATTACAACTCCTAGAAAAATAATTTTACAAATCACAGTAGAAAGCTATTCTCTATGAAAAATATTCCTTCTACTTTTCTTTCTACATATCAAATACTCAAGAGTTTAATGACCATATTTGTTTACAAATGAAAATGTAGGTCAAAATAATTATCGGTTATTCTTGTTTACACAAATCTATTATAGTAGTTTCAATTTAAAATTCTCCCCTGTATTCGTCTTTTCTATATACAGTGCATAGTACATGAATTACACAAGAAGAGAAGAATGGAAACTACTAGTACTCGCTTTCCTTTTCACTTTTCAACTTCTTTCTACTTCGCAAATATTCAAGTGTATAATGACCACTTTTGTTTAGAAAAAAGAAAAGAAAATGAGAAGTAAAAGAAGAAATAGAATAATAGAATCTAGAAGTAGAAACAAACGCGATTAGTAGTGTCACTTCTCCTTTTCTTGTGTAATTTATGTACTGCACTGTAGTAGCCGAGTAAAGAGAAGAATTTTAGAATAAAACTAGATTCGTGTATAGAGAAGAAAAATCGATAATTGTTTAGACCTATATTTTCATTTGTAAACAAACATGGTCATTAAACCCTTGACCCTTGAACTTTGAGTATTTAATAAGTAGAAAATTTTTAAAAACTACATATGATCTTCAATGAGTAAAGAACGAGTTCTACAATTGGTACTACTTTCATCATAACTTTTAAAAAAAAGATTGGATTTTGTCAAAATGAAAGCCAGACATGTTTGTTTATTAAAATAAAATTCAGTTCTTCTTTTTTCTCTTGTTCAATATTCATTTATGAGAACCTTGGCTATGTTTTACCGTTTTACCTTTGCTAAAGTTGTAATAGGAAACAATTTTTTTGTTATCATCATTGATTCTTAGAATACATTCTACTAAGTCGAAAAGCCAAAATATTAGGAAATGATTTTTGAAAATAATAATTAGGTGGCAAGTTTGAATCAATATTTTATCTGTAGACTGTATCAATTGCAATTGATAAAGTAATGAGAAATTTAATTCAAAATCTCTACAAAATTGATAAAATAAAAATGACAAAGATTGCTATTAACTATATATTACAAAATCTAATTGAGCTAATACCAATTTCAGTTTCAAAGATTGTAGATTTTTCAAAATAGGAGAAAATTTAGAATTTTAATAAATTTATTTAAATTATTGACAGCTTGTAACATTTTACTTCAACAAGAACGAAAAGTTTGTTTGACAAAAATGTGATATTATGCGGAATCAAGTATAGGCACAGACAATATTAGATGGAAAGGAAAGAAGAGATAATGTAGCAGAGTGGATATACATATAGTGATCGGTTTGATCAATTTTATTTTATTTTATTAAAATGTAAGAGAATATTTTATTTATGGATGGAGAAGAATAACAATTTCTAAAATTTTAAATTCATTTCAAAAATCTGGAATTAGTTTGATAAGTTTTCAGATTTGATTGCTTTAAATCCTATTTATCATTCGACAATACTGTAAAATGAAATAAACATTTGGAAGATGCAGTAGACGCCGATGCAAGAAAATTACTGCTGCCGCTGATCGAGCTAGTTGGACGAATAAAATTCTGGAGGAATAAAATTCTCGACATAAAGAGTTCTAGTGCCATTGAAAAAGAAAAAAAGAAACAAATATAATTTTTTTTAATTTTATCATTTTTATTTAAAATTTCAGAAAATACAAATTTTTTCTGTATGCAAATTTTCCATTAAGGATTCATTCACAAAAGCCTGGGAAAATATTTTTTCCCACTTAAAGTACATATTTTTCATTTGTTGAACATAATGCAGTATATTTTGGATGTGTTCCTGTCTTACATCCTGTACCTGGTTTTCCAAATACATATATTGGTTGTTCTTTCATACTTATATATGCATAATTGCATGTTATTCTATATGTAGCCATAGGCATATTTTCACCTTTGAGATATCTAAGTACAGCACAACCAACTTTATAATTTCTATCCGCAATCATGACTGTAAAATGTGTATAAGTTTTACTGTAAAGATTAATTTTAATAAATAATCAAATTCACATATCACATAGTACATTATCTAAAAACAAAAATAAATTTAAAATTTACAAAATTACTTACCCATTTGGCGGTACAAAATATTTAATGACATTGTTATTAGCATAAATATGTTCATTATACCAATTTTCAATTATTGAAGAAACTTCTGGTTCAAGATGCTGATCTGGAAAATGTCCGCTAAAACCTAAATTTTGTCCAGAATTCCTAAATTCTCTAGTATTACGACATTCATCATGATTAAAATCACATCTTTTAACATTCAATTCTGCCAATTTAGCCAATTCATCGTCCCATTGCATTGTTGCCATTCTAGATGCTGAACTATATGGTCTTAATTGTCCTGATGCAACTTTATTACGTATTTCATTATGTTTGTGAAGAATTGTATATTTGAAATTTGATAGATTTATTATTTCAGCGGATTTTGGACAATTTTGTGCAAATCTCTGTGTTACGGACAAAATGAAATAAACAAAAAATAAAATAAAAAAATTTCAAATTATCAATAGCAATAGACTATAAAATTACTTACACCATTGTTATTGCAACCAATATGTTTTTTCCCTTCATCGCATAAACTCTTATCGCAATAATTAGTATTTGCCAACACAATTTGCTGAATAGAAAGTACGAAAATTAAAAATTGCACGCACATTTTTCCTTCTTTATCGTTGTTTTTTTTTTTTGTAGTTTAAATTTTAGACAAATTTTGTTTTAATAATGAATTAGTTTTGATATGCTTCATTCCATTTTATAGTATTTTAATTTCAAATTGTCCATATTTACTTTATAATTTATTATTATTATTGTTATGCTTTTTTTAATTAAGTACTTAATTTATTCTTTAAACAAACGAAGTTGAATTGTAAAGTAAATTTCCACATGTTATATTGCCACGATATGCAAATATTTACATACATACGTAATGCCCTCCTTTCATGCTGAAACTTTTAATTATTAACAATTCATTTAGTTTCTATAAGAAATACAATTTCAGCTTTAAAATTCCAAACCTTACACATGCATTTGTCGTCAAATTAATTTTAATTATTTTTGTTAACATGAGTAAAAAAAAATACATTATGTCTATTGTTTTATTCTCAGTTTTATAAATTGCGCGTGTAATTAATAATTAAAATTGTTACTATTTATAACTTACACAAATATGCATATATATATGTATGTATATATGTATGTATACCTATTATAAATAGTTTACAAAAATTCGTAATATTTATCAAAGAAATATTTCCTTTCATAAATATTGCGAGTCTGCATGGTAACAAAAGTGATAATAGTGATCAGCATGCAAAAAAAAGTATATCACAACAATACCATTTGTGGAAATTTACTAAAAAATGATTAATTTGTTAAAAAAGTTAAAAAAATTTTAGCATATGTATGTACTTTTTTGTGTACAAAATTAATCAATAATTAAAACCATACAAAACTAACAAAATAATAATTATAAATATAATAAATTGAAAAATAAATATACAAAAATTTAAATTAAAACAAACATTTTTTTGGAATTTTAACTATTTCGATTCTAAGTGTATGAATCATAGTGGCCAAAATTACTGTACATGGTGACCAAAAATTGTATTTTTTTTTTTTTAAACTGTAATGGATTATTAATAAATAGTTTGAAACTGGCGCATGGAAACACCATTATTTGTACATCGTGGCAATACCAGATGTGAACAAAAATTTATTTTATTAAGAATTCCAAGAGCCAATAAAATTATTTCTTTTCCTGTGTACTGATTAATCATCCAGGAAAACTACAACAATAGAATGATTAATAATTAAATTAAATTTATCGAAAATTTGAAAATTGTGCATGTAGAAAGGAATATTTAGAAACTATTTCATCAGCAGAAATCAATTATCTAAGTGATTCTAATTAAAGTGAAATAAGAGTGTACAAGGAAAGATGTTCGTGCAATTTTTAATTTTTGTACTTTCAGTTTGTCAAATAGCGCTTGCAGTGGATTATTGCAATTTATGTCCGAAAAGAGAACATATTGCTTGCGATAACAATGGTGTAAGTATAATTTTATATAGTAAATTAGCTGCTTTCGGTTTAGGAATATGAAATAGCTCTCAAGTAGATAAGGTAAATAAATGTCTGTGCTAAACCATCCACTCGCACATACTCGAATTTTTTCAATTAGATGCAAATATTGTCGTTCGATATAAAAAATTTATACTAGACACATGTTTGTACTCCGAACCCAATTACTTGAAATTGCTAAATCGAAAGCAACTAAATTGTTAGTGTTGATATAAAGAATTTTAATTTTTTTTTTTCGTTTTTTTATTTATTACCCTATTTTATTGTGTGGTATAGCAATTCGCAAGTTCTTGTCCAAAATCCGCTCAAATAATAGATCTATCGAATTTCAAAGATTTAATTGTTGACAAACATAACGAATTACGTAATAAAATTGCATCAGGAAAATTAACTAAATTTAAACCAGCATCAAGAATGGCAACAATGCAATGGGACGATGAATTAGCCTATTTGGCTGAATTGAATTTGAAAAGATGTGAATTTGAACATGATTGTCATAATACTAAAGAATTTGAATTTTCTGGACAAAATTTGTTTTGGTTTGGTGGAGGTGATGATGATGTCAAAGGAAAATTATTGGATTCAATTAATGGCTGGTTTAATGAATATAAAAATGCTGATAATAGAATAATTGAAAAATTTCCACCCAATCAAAAGTAAGTATGGGGTTTGAATTGTGTCATTATTTATTATTATTATTTGTTTTTTTTTTGTCGATTAACATTAATTCGCAATTAATGCGATTTTGAATATTTTAAAAATTTATTTTTTACAGTCCAAAAAAAGAATATGGACATTTCACTGTTATGGCTGTTGACAAAAATTATAAAGTTGGATGTGCTATGCTTAAACTTCAGAAAGGCGAAACGACTGAATATTCTGTTACTTGTAATTATGCGTACACAAACGTTCTTGGAGAATCTATATACAAATTTGGGCCAGCAGCTAAAGGATGTAAAAGTGGAACAAATCCAAAATATACTGCATTATGTTCAATAAATGAAAAGTATGTACTTTAAATGAAAAAAGAAAAAAAATTACTTTTCTTTATTTTGATTATATAAAATTTTGTTTTAAAAAATTTTTCTTGATAAAACTTGTATGCAACAATGAAATATTTGCAGTTGTACTATGAATTTTTGAAATAAAAATAATAAAAATATTAATGGAAAAATAATTTTATTTCCTTTGTACAATAATGCCAAATAAATTTCTCATATATATTAGGTGCGCTTTCAATTTGGCAATTTCAAGTACTTGCGAGTAAATAATTGATAAATGTCTGTGCTAAACCATCTACTCGCAGCTACTCATGAAAAATTTTTCAAGTAGCTGGAAGTAGATGCAAATATTGTTGTTGTTGTTTGTTAGGGGGGAGATATGAAACCATACCAATACCACTCAGACATAACGCTGTCCAATGTTCTTCGTTGCTCTTAGATAACGAAGGAGTTCCACTCAACCTTCAGGCCCAATTTGTTCGGGTCTAATGACATCAGTGCGAAAATGCGCATTCTAATAGAGAAGAAGACACATTTCTGCTGTCTGTTTTGATTGTGTTTAGCCCCTAAGAATTTTTATTACCATTCACCCACATTCGTACACCATTATTTTGTCGAAAACGTGCGAAATTTTTAAAACAAAAAAGAACAGAAAAACAATTTCGTTATTACAGATCTTAAATTATGTGTGTATTTATGATACTTACACGTTTAATTATACCATTTCAAGTTCAATAACAACCAATTTAAATTTAAAAAAATTTTTTTTTAATTTGAGTTCATTGAAAAAAAAGTCGGTATTGTATTATAGGACACCCTGACTGGCCAAATGCCTGCACCCGAACTTGGGACACTCTCTATAATATATTAGCTGTTTTTCTTTGGTCACAATTATCTGATAATTCTCAGTTCTCAGTTGAGCAATGCGTTTCTTTGGTCTGTGTTTTTTCTATTCAGTTATAGGTGGCAGCAGTAACGAAGTGAGATTTATGTAATCCATCTTTGCTGTACAATAAAATTTGTCCATTTTTTTTTTTATTTTTAAATCAAAAAAATTGAAAAATATTATGAACTTTCCAGAAAAATCTTTTTTTAGAAATTTAAATCATATAAAGGCGAACAGATGTGACATCTATAAGATGAATTATGCGTCGATGTCAAATTGATATATTTTGTTAAAAGTGAATTAGACTTTTAATACCCAATTTCATAGTGAAAATTTAAGTTTGAGCCTACATTGGATTTAAGACTTACAGCCATCATACAATTCGGGCGACAGCGATAGAGTATACAGTAATTAAATGGGACTTTTTACGCTGAACTTTATGCTGTCGCTGTCGCCCAAATAGATTCTATTCTATTTTTCAGCAACAACGAGCCGTCCCGACCTGGATTTTACATTAGTACTAATCTATTCGCAAGAATAATAAATGTAAAATTCATATATATTTTACGCTGCAGTTGCTTCCGAATTGTGCGAACTTTCGGCGATACTCTGTCGCTGTCGCCCGAATTGTGCGATGCCTGTTAAACTACCACCACTGTGAAATAAAAATATCTCTTAAGCGTAAGTTTAAATCTTATCCTGAACTTAAGCTTTCAATAAGAAATGGGACATACATTTTTTTTTTCTGAATATAGTTTCAATTAAATAAAATAATCATGTATTTGTGATCAGAAAACTATTTTCTCTCCAAATTTATTTTAATTTAATAATTTTTCATTAATTATCTATTTTATAATTTGATACATTTTTTTTTTTTTGTTTTTCTTTAAAAATAAAATTCATTCCACAACATTCGGATCATACGTTTCATATACTGAACAAAGAAATTTATATTTTGGATTTTTACCTTCATTACAATTACTTGCCGGTATTTTACCATTTTTATAAATCATATGATCAATAATATTTGTTGTTGCATAATTGCATGCAAATAAATATGTTGTAATTTCTATATTCTTTTTAACAGTTGTTTCATATCTATTTTCATTAATTCGTAAGCAACCGCAACCAATTTTTGTATTTGTATCTCTTATCATTGCAGTAAAATGACCATAAATTTTTCTGTTACAATATGCAAAAAAAAAAAAAAGAAAAAGAATAAAAATTCAAATTAAAATTATAATCAATTTGATCTCATTGATCAATTTCTCAAAACAACAACAAAAAAAAAATTTAAAAATTAAAATCAAGAAAATTTTACTTTGGATTTGTTGATGGTTGAAAACATTTTATGATATTCATGTTAGCATATGAATATTCTTTGAACCAATCTTTGATCGATTTGGTGATTACTTCTTTTGGTTCGATAGCTGGATATCCTGACCAATAACCTAAATTTTGTCCAGAATGTTCAAATTCATCTGTATTATGACATTGATCATGTTTAAATTCGCATGTTTTAACATTCAATTCAGCCAAATATGCTAATTCATCGCTCCAAGTCTTAAATTAGAATCGATATGGTATACGAGTATAATACAATACTAAGAATTTTTATTTTTATTATTTTTTTTTTTTTTCAATTGTTCGAAAATAATTGAATATAAAATTAATTTTTTTTTATCGATATAATGTACCATTGTAGCCATTTTAATAGCTGGATCATATCCTTTTATCTGACCTCCAGCTATACGATTTCTATATGAATTATGTGCATCAGTAATTAAATCCTTGTGTTCACTTAAATCAATTAATTCAGCATTTTTTGAACATTTCGATGATATTTTCTATAATAATCGAAGGTACACATATATTATATAGAAAAAAGGATACATAGATTAGAGAAATAATGTTTATGATATTGCATCTTATACTCGTATATTAACATTATTCCAATATGTGATTATATTCATATTTATGTACTTATGTACATAATTTACTTACTCCATCATTATTGCAGGCTATATGCTTAATACCATTTCTACATAATTTTTCATTACAATAATCTGTTGTTGCTTGAATACTTTTACAAAAAATCAAACAGACAATTTGAAGTGTTAATACGAGTATTGTGATTGAATTAATGGTTAATTTCATGATGATTAAAATATCGTAAAATAATTTTATTTATGAAGAAAAATAATTTTTTGTGAAATATTTTAAATCAAAAATTAAGAAAAAATAAATTTTACTATACCAAATGTAAATTAATTTTTATTATTTTTTTTTTTTTTTTAATTTAATTTGATTATCAATCTTTGAGGATAAATTGGATTGCTTCGATAAATTTTGAATTTTATTTGCTTTGAATGTTGATAGCTATTACATTGTAGGTTTTATTGGACATTGAAAATAAATAAGACAAGTTTTTTCTTTTTAATTTTTAATTTTTATTATGTAAATATGTATTTCTATTCAAAAATTCACATAATATAAAATTTCTCATAATATTTTTAATACATTAAAAAAAAAAATCATTCACAAAAAAAAAAAAAGATTATTAAACGAATTAAACTTATTTATTAACCTGATTACACATTATATTGCTCTTCAATTGAACATAATGCATGATAATGTGGATTTGTTCCTTTCTTACATCCGCTACCTGGTCGTCCAAATTCATATATCGGTTCTCCCAACATATTTGTAAAAGCATAATTGCATGTCAATTCATACGCAATCATTAGATTTCCTCTTGTATTAACATAGCTATATTTAAGTACGGCACAACCAACTTTATAATTTCTATCTGCAACCATGACTGTGAAATGTCCATAAACTTTACTGTAAAGAAATGACCATATGCGAACTTGAGACTTTAAAGATAATTTTTTTTTTTTTTTTTTTTTTTTGGTAAATACATACATAGTTAAAGTCATATATTAAAAAAAAATCAAAAAATTTACAAAATAACTTACTTGGATGAAAGTCTATATTCTTTAATGACATCGCTGTCAGCCAGAACATGTTCTTCATACCAACTTTCTATCATGTTATTGACAGAAAATTTAAGGCCATTATCTTCAGAATTGGCAACAAAAGCTAAATTTTGTCCAGAAAATTTAAATTCTTTAGTATTATGACAATCATGTTTCGATTCACATCTTTTCAAATTCAATTCAGCCAAATGGGCTAATTCATCGTCCCATTGCATTGTTGCCATTCTTGATGCTGGTTTAAATTTAGTTAATTTTCCTGATGCAACATTATTACGTTTTTCATTATGTTTGGCAACAATTAAATCTTTGAATTCTTTCGATAGATCTATTATTTGAGCGGATTTTGGACAAGAACGTGCGAATTGCTACATCACACAATAAAATAGGATAATAAATATCAAAACAAAGAAAAACAAAAAATATTACTTACACCATTATTATTGCAACCGATATGTATTTTACCCTTACTTGCACATAAACTGTTATCGCAATAATTAGTTTGTGCCAAAACAATTTGCTGAATAGAAAGTACGAAAATTAATAATTGCACGAACATTTTAATAACAATTAATTCAAACTTTTAATAATTATAAGTATATTAGAATCAATCAAGTAATTATCTTATACTGAATTAAATTGTTTCAAAATTTATCTTTTTATATATATTTTTTTTTTCAAATTTTAACAAAAATATATTTTTAAATTTATATATCGTTCATATAGTAACTGTGTAATAGTAGTTGTGCACTGTATTAAGAACAAATATTGACATTAAAAAAAAATACGCAAAATTTAAATTCACTTATTGTTTTTAATTATTTTTTTTTATGTACATAAAGACACATATGGTTTTATTACGTGGATATAAATAGAAATGCGTAGTTACATATGTTATTATATGAGGTGTTATTATTTAGAATTGTTTACTAAATTTCTCGTATGTATAGTACATACATATAAAATTACATATTTTGTAGTGTTTTTTATGGAAAATTTATTATTTTTGTTATGAAATTTTAGATCAATTCTCTGTACAAGGCCATAAGAAAGAAAAAGAATAAAAAATATTCGTGCATGGTAAAAAATACGTTCCGTTGAAAACATATTCAATGGAAGAGCTATTAAATTTTAAAAAATAATTGTGTTCATATGATGTATGGTAAATGGTAAATTGTTGGTAAAATGGTAAAAATTGTAAAGGAAATATCATGAGCACAATTAAAATAAATATTAAAAAAAATTGTAATGAATATGGTAAATAATAGTACATTTTTTTCACATTAAGTCAAAAAAAAGGCTGAATTTTTCATACAAAGTAATTATACTTATACATATACATATGTATAAGAAAAAAGTTAGTAATAATAATATTTTTTGATAAATTTTTATTAAATTTTAGTAAGCTAAATGAAGCTGTGTGTATGAAAAATTTGTATTTTCTCGCATTTTTTTTGTATATTTGTGAATTTATTTTTTTTATTTATACAGTTTATACGCTGAAATGTAATATCATTGGAAAGAGGACAAAAAAAACCTTTCAAATCATATAATAAAACATATATGTCATCCTTCAAGTTTTGAAGTTATATTGTTATCAATGGAAACTGAAAAGGTGATTTATAAAAAACACGAAATTTTGTCTTTAAGTCCTTATATCCTGAGAACCGCTAATCAAATCAAAGTAAAATAAACTGTAACAAACAGAGTTTGAAGTCCTCTTTGTAATGATATATTAATTAGTCCAATCCAAGATCCTAATACGGTTAGAAAAATTAGGTTTTTTTTTTTGTAAAACACGACAATTTGGACCAAACATTTTTAAGGGTAGTTTGCATTCTTAAAATTGAATTTGCGCCAATAAAGACATGTACCATGTTAAAGAGAACATTTCAAGGTATCATTATCCGAAGGTCTCGTTTCAAAAGCTGGCGGCCCCAATTCGGAAATTTCCCAAAAAAAAAAAAAAGAAAAAAACATGCATATACAAATGTTTAAATTTTCAGAAACAATAAATTCAAAATTCAGAAATTAGAAAATTCTATTCTGATATGAAATTTACATATATTAAATTTAAGATATTTCAAAAAATAGTGCAAAAAGAAAGGTGAAATTAATAAATAATTTTCATACTAAGTATTTCAGAACCGTACAGCCTAATTTTTTTATTTCATGACACGTAATAACTTGAATAAATGACAGAAAAATTACGATTTACCATTATTTATGTCATACAAAAGCAAGCCGAAATTCATGGTAAAAAATTTACGATATCGTTAACACTCATTTTCTCATATAAAAATTTTTACCATCAATTAACGTATGGTTTACGATTTACCAATGCGATTACGAACGACAATTACCGGACGATTTTATCACACATCGTGAACACCACTAATGTTTAATTTTTTTTAATAAAATTCACTATTTTTTTTTTATACGAAAATATTTTTTATTAATAAAATTCTATTTGAAATATGAAATAATGTATGTACATAATATGTCACTTATTATATACAATTAAAATAAAACTCTTAAATTTATATTAAAATCCTATTGGGAATATCATTCAAAATAAAACTTACTTCATAAATATATAGTACTCGGTATATAATGTATGTACATAATATGTTACTCACGTAAAACTATAAATAATTAATAATTAAATATATATATATATATTTTCTCTTTTAATTTAATTGTATTTAAATATCACATTTTTCATTTATTGAACATAACGCTGGATATTTTGAATTTTTTCCAGTCTTACATTCAGATGCTGGCGATCCAAATTTATAAATTGGTTCATTTAACATACTTGTAAATGCATAATTACATGCAATAAAATATTCAAAATATTTTCTATTCTTTTTTTTAACAACACCACAACCAACTTTACAATTTCTAACTGCAACCATGACTGTAAAATGTCCATAAGCTTTACTGTAAAGATTAATTTTAATAAATAATCAAATTCACATATCACATAGTACATTATCTAAAAACAAAAATAAATTTGAAATTTACCAAATTATTTACCCATTTGGCGGTACAAAATATTTAATGACATTGTTATTAGCATAAATATGTTCATTATACCAATTTTCTATTATTGAAGAAACTTCTGGTTCAAGATGCTTATCTGGAAAATGTCCGCTAAAACCTAAATTTTGTCCAGAATACCTAAATTCTCTAGTATTACGACATTCATCATGATTAAAATCACATCTTTTAACATTCAATTCTGCCAATTTAGCCAATTCATCGTCCCATTGCATTGTTGCCATTCTAGATGCTGAACTATATGGTCTTAATTGTCCTGATGCAACTTTATTACGTATTTCATTATGTTTGTGAAGAATTGTATATTTGAAATTTGATAGATTTATTATTTCAGCGGATTTTGGACAATTTTGTGCAAATCTCTGTGTTACGGACAAAATGAAATAAACAAAAGATAAAATAAAAAAATTTCAAATTATCAATAGCAATAGACTATAAAATTACTTACACCATTGTTATTGCAACCAATATGTTTTTTCCCTTCTTTGCATAAACTCTTATCGCAATAATTAGTATTTGCCAACACAATTTGCTGAATAGAAAGTACGAAAATTAAAAATTGCACGAACATTTTTCCTTCTTTATCGTTGTTCTTTTTTGTAGTTTAAATTTTAGACAAATTTTGTTTTAATAATGAATTAGTTTTGATATGCTTCATTCCATTTTATAGTATTTTAATTTCAAATTGTCCATATTTACTTTATAATTTATTATTATTATTGTTATGGTTTTTCTAATTAAGTATTTAATTTATTCTTTAAACAAACGAAGCTGAAGTGAAAAAATAAATTTCCACATATTATATTGCCGCGATATGCAAATATTTACATACATACGTAATGCCGTCCTTTCATGCTGAAACTTTTAATTATTAACAATTCATTTAGTTTCTATAAGAAATACAATTTCAGCTTTAGAATTCCAAACCTTACACATGCATTTGTCGTCAAATTAATTTTAATTATTTTTGTTAACATGAGTAAAAAAAAATACATTATGTCTATTGTTTTATTCTCAGTTTTATAAATTGCGCGTGTAATTAATAATTTAAATTATTAATATTTATAACTTACACAAATATGCACATATATATGTATGTATATATGCATGTATACCTATTATAAATAGTTTACAAAAATTCGTAATATTTATCAAAGAAATATTTCCTTTCATAAATATTGCGAGTATGCATGGTAACAAAAGTGATAATAGTGATCAGCATGCAAAAAAAAGGTGCATGATTTTTGTTCTATAAGTATATCACAACAATACCATTTGTGGAAATTTACTAAAAAATGATTAATTTTGTTAAAAAAATTTTAAAAAAATTTTAGCATATGTATGTACTTTTTTGTGTACAAAATTAATCAATAGTTAAAATCATACAAAACTAACAAACTAATAATTATAAATATAATAAACTAGCTGACCCGGCGAACTTCTTTCCGCCATATTTTCTGAATTCCTAAAAGACTTTGTTTTATGACAAAATTAAAAAAAAGTAAGCAATAGCTTCTGGTTACAATAGGACCATATTGAAATAAAGTTACAATAAAATAATACGACTGCATATATTCATCATATTAATTTTTTATTATTATTTAATTTATTATTTGTTCTTCTTTTTGTACAATTCTCATGTTAAATAAAGACTATTCCTAAAATTATTCTATCTCATACTTATATTTTATTTTAATGCCTTATAATGTACAATATTCTTTGTTTTTCCTTTCGGAGAAAAAACATATAGCGCCGATGGTTTGCCGACTCTTGAGCATGCAACGTACAACTGCCATTGCGAAAAACATTGAAATTCAAGGTTTATTCCACACACTTCTAACGATTGGCAAAATTTAATTTAAACATTACATTAAATCATTGTCGATTTTTACGAAGCAGGCTATGATTAAAAAAATTTTTAATTTTGACGCCAAACGCCGTGAAATGTCAATTTATAATTTCTTTTATTATTTAATATAATATAATATTTTATTTAATTTTTATTATTTAATTGGTCGATTTTTTTTTTTTTTTATATAAACCTTGCCGTGGCGATAACGAACACAATAAAAAAAGAATTATCCAATTTGGTGCCGGCGATTAAAAAATAAATATACAAAAATTTAAATTAAAGCATGGAAAGCATCTCGCTACCATAGGAGTCATCAGTGATGCACTGTGTGCTTTTGCGGAGAGAAGGAGGATACCACGAAACACTTCTTGTGTGAGTGCCTGGCCTTCTTCTCTATTAGAATGCTCATTTTCGGCACTGATGTCATTAGACCCGAACAAATTGGGCCTGAATGTTGAGTGGAACTCCTTCGTTATCTAAGAGCAACGAAGAAGTTTGACTAGACGGGGGCTTCGAGTACAATAGACAGCGTTATGTCTGAGTGCTCTGGTTTCATACCTCCCCCCTAACAAATAACAACAACAATATTTGCATCTACTTCCAGCTACTTGAAAAATTTTTCATGAGTAGCTGCGAGTAGATGGTTTAGCACAGACATTTATCAATTATTTACTCGCAAGTACTTGAAATTGCCAAATTGAAAGCGCACCTAATATATATGAGAAATTTATTTGGCATTATTGTACAAAGGAAATAAAATTATTTTTCCATTAATATTTTTATAATTTTTATTTCAAAAATTCATAGTACAACTACAAATATTTCATTGTTGCATACAAGTTTTATCAAGAAAAATTTTTTAAAACAAAATTTTATATAATCAAAATAAAGAAAAGTAATTTTTTTTCTTTTTTCATTTAAAGTACATACTTTTCATTTATTGAACATAATGCAGTATATTTTGGATTTGTTCCACTTTTACATCCTTTAGCTGCTGGCCCAAATTTGTATATAGATTCTCCAACAACGTTTGTGTATGCATAATTACAAGTAAAATAAAATTTAATCTCTTCGTCTTCCTGAAGTTTAAGCATAGCACATCCAACTTTATAATTTTTGTCAACAGCCATAACAGTGAAATGTCCATATCTGTAAAAACTAAATTTTCGAAATATTCAAAATCGCATAAATTGCGAATTAATGTTAATCGACAAAAAAAAAAAATAATAATAAAGAAATAAATAATGAGACAATTCAAACCGGATACTTACTTTGGATCGTCTGATGGAAATTTTTTAATTATTCTATTATTAGCATTTTTATATTCATTAAACCAGCCATTAATTGAAACCAATAATTTTCCTTTGACATCATCATCACCTCCACCAAACCCAAACAAATTTTGTCCAGAAAATTTAAATTCTTTAGTATCATGACAATCATGTTCAAATTTACATCTTTTCAAATTCAATTCAGCCAAATAGGCTAATTCATCGTCCCATTGCATTGTTGCCATTCTTGATGCTGGTTTAAATTTAGTTATTCTTCCTGATGCAATTTTATTACGTAATTCGTTATGTTTGTCAACAATTAAATCTTTGAATTTTTTCGATAGATCTATTATTTGAGCGGATTTTGGACAAGAACGTGCGAATTGCTACATCACACAATAAAATAGGGTAATAAATATCAAAACAAAGAAAAACAAAAAATATTACTTACACCATTATTATTGCAACCGATATGTGTTTGATTTTGGCATAAACTCTTATCGCAATAATTAGTTTGTGCCAAAACAATTTGCTGAATAGAAAGTACGAAAATTAATAATTGCACGAACATTTTAATAACAATTAATTCAAACTTTTAATAATTATAAGTATATTAGAATCAATCAAGTAATTATCTTATACTGAATTAAATTGTTTCAAAATTTATCTTTTTATATATATTTTTTTTTTCAAATTTTAAGAAAAATATATTTTTAAATTTATATATCGTTCATATAGTAACTGTGTAATAGTAGTTGTGCACTGTATTAAGAACAAATATTGACATTAAAAAAAAATACGCAAAATTTAAATTCACTTATTGTTTTTAATTATTTTTTTTTATGTACATAAAGACACATATAGTTTTATTACGTGGATATAAATAGAAATGCGTAGTTACATATGTTATTATATGAGGTGTTATTATTTAGAATTGTTTACTAAATTTCTCGTATGTATACATAGTACATACATATAAAATTACATATTTTGTAGTGTTTTTTATGGAAAATTTATTATTTTTGTTATGAAATTTTAGATCAATTCTCTGTACAAGGCCATAAGAAAGAAAAAGAATAAAAAATATTCGTGCATGGTAAAAAATACGTTCCGTTGAAAACATATTCAATGGAAGAGCTATTAAATTTTAAAAAATAATTGTGTTCATATGATGTATGGTAAATGGTAAATTGTTGGTAAAATGGTAAAAATTGTAAAGGAAATATCATGAGCACAATTAAAATAAATATTAAAAAAAATTGTAATGAATATGGTAAATAATAGTACATTTTTTTCACATTAAGTCAAAAAAAAAGGCTGAATTTTTCATACAAAGTAATTATACTTACATATACATATGTATAAGAAAAAAGTTAGTAATAATAATATTTTTTGATAAATTTTTATTAAATTTTAGTAAGCTAAATGAAGCTGTGTGTATGAAAAATTTGTATTTTCTCGCATATCTTTGTATATTTGTGAATTTATTTTTTTTATTTATACAGTTTATACGCTGAAATGTAATATCATTGAAAAGAGGACAAAAAAACCTTTCAAATCATATAATAAAACATATATGTCATCCTTCAAGTTTTGAAGTTATGTTGTTATCAATGGAAACTGAAAAGGTGATTTATAAAAAACACGAAATTTTGTCTTTAAGTCCTTATATCCTGAGAACCGCTAATCAAATCAAAGTAAAATAAACTGTAACAAACAGAGTTTGAAGTCCTCTTTGTAATGATATATTAATTAGTCCAATCCAAGATCCTAATACGGTTAGAAATAACGTTTTTTTTTTTTGTAAAACACGACAATTTGGACCAAACATTTTTAAGGGTAGTTTGCATTCTTAAAATTGAATTTGCGCCAATAAAGACATGTACCATGTTAAAGAGAACATTTCAAGGTATCATTATCCGAAGGTCTCGTTTCAAAAGCTGGCGGCCCCAATTCGGAAATTTCCCAAAAAAAAAAAAAAAAAAAAAACATGCATATACAAATGTTTAAATTTTCAGAAACAATAAATTCAAAAATCAGAAATTAGAAAATTCTATTCTGATATGAAATTTACATATATTAAATTTAAGATATTTCAAAAAATAGTGCAAAAAGAAAGGTGAAATTAATAAATAATTTTCATACTAAGTATTTCAGAACCGTACAGCCTAATTTTTTTATTTCATGACACGTAATAACTTGACTAAATGACAGAAAAATTACGATTTACCATTATTTATGTCATACAAAAGCAAGCCGAAATTCATGGTAAAAAATTTACGATATCGTTAACACTCATTTTCTCATATAAAAATTTTTACCATCAATTAACGTATGGTTTACGATTTACCAATGCGATTACGAACGACAATTACCGGACGATTTTATCACACATCGTGAACACCACTAATGTTTAATTTTTTTTAATAAAATTCACTATTTTTTTTTTATACGAAAATATTTTTTATTAATAAAATTCTATTTGAAATATGAAATAATGTATGTACATAATATGTCACTTATTATATACAATTAAAATAAAACTCTTAAATTTATATTAAAATCCTATTGGGAATATCATTCAAAATAAAACTTACTTCATAAATATATAGTACTCGGTATATAATGTATGTACATAATATGTTACTCACGTAAAACTATAAATAATTAATAATTAAATATATATATATATATTTTCTCTTTTAATTTAATTGTATTTAAATATCACATTTTTCATTTATTGAACATAACGCTGGATATTTTGAATTTATTCCAGTCCTACATTCAGATGCTGGCGATCCAAATTTATAAATTGGTTCATTTAACATACTTGTAAATGCATAATTACATGCAATAAAATATTCAAAATATTTTCCATTCTTTTTTTTAACAACACCACAACCAACTTTACAATTTCTATCTGCAACCATGACTGTAAAATGTCCATATTGTTTAATTTTACTGTAATGCAAAGAATTTTAAATAAATAAAATCAGTTACTATCAAAAAATTACATATTATGTAATATGTATATACTTACTCTTTTGTAGATCGAAAATTTCCAATAATATCATTATTAGCATATATATTTTCATCATACCAATTTTGTATTGCATTTAATAATCTATCTTTAATATCGGTATCTGGATAACCTTTCCACCATGCTAAATTTTGTCCAGAAAATTTATATTTATCAGTATTACGACAATTATCATGTTTCATTTCACATTGTTTTGCATTTAATGTTGCCAATTTTGATAATTCATCATCCCATTCCATTGTTGTCATTTTTGATGCTGTCTTATATGATTTTTGATTACCAGATGCAATTTTATTACGTAATTCATTATGTTTATGAACAATTAATTCTTTTAAATTATTATTCATATCAATTACTTCACTATCAGGACCACATTTTGGTTTTAGTTTCTGTATTTAAAAATAAAAAAAATAAAAAATAATAATAATTATAAAAAATGAATTAAAATACAAAATAATAAATTTTAGATGAGTTTTTATAATTGATCCTAAAGTTATATTAAAACTTTTACTACAGATTAAAGGTATTGTAGGCTGTATTTTTAGCTGGGCAATATTTATTTATTCTATTTATTTATTTTGCCTATATCCTTTGTCCATACCACCATCCGCCGAACAGACAATATTATTTAATAACTTACACCATCATTATCACAAGCGATATGTTGTCCTTTATTTCCACATAAACTCTTCCTACAGTAATCATTTGCAATCGTTTGATCAATAATTATTATTGCTGTACACGAAAAAATTAATAAAATTTTGAAATTCATTTTTTCTTTAAATTTTTCTTTAATTTTTTTTTTTTCAATTTCTAACAATCAATATGTTGTGTTATATATGCGTTATAAATTAGTAGAATAATTCCCGATAAAAATTGCACTGTATATGTACTGCATTTATTAGAAAATTTCTCTTTATATACTAGCATTTTTTTGTACATACTTACATACATATATAATCTACTATATGTAACTTTAAACTTTATCAGTAATATCATAAAAATTACCCTATAAAAAAACAGAAACAAAAAAAAAAAACAAAAAAAAATAAAACAAAATACATATATTGTAAATATATGAATACAGATAATATCGATAATCAAATAAAATTACTTCATTATTAATGTGTAGTAATATATGCATATGTATTTATATACATGCTATAGCTATACATGCATCAATGTACTTACACTTACGTTCATTGCACTAAAATTTTATTATTGTTGTACACAGTATAGTACGTGATGTTTTCAAAAACCTTACATGTTTTTTACTTAAGCGAATATAAAGCATAATTTAATTTGTATTTTGTATATATACAATATTTTTGTACTTTGTTTTTTGGTTTTTTTTCTTTTTAAACAGAAAACAAAAATACTAAAGCTTAAAAAAAAAATGAATTCATATATGTACTTACATATGTATATTTTTCGATAAAAAAAAATAAAATAAAAGTATAATAAAACAAACGAAATGTAATTAATTTGTAGTAATCAGTTAATTAAGAAATTCTTTTAATTTAAAATATACACAAGGAATACGTTATATAATTAAGTACTATATATTACTTAAAAAAGATAAAAATACGAAATTATGCAATAAATTATGATAAATAATTGTGTTTGCAATGTACGTATTTTTTATTTGAAAAAAGGAAAAAACCAAAAACTAAAAATTCTTAAAGACAATTAAAGAGACAATATTTATAGTTAAAAAGAAATGTGGGAAAAATTCCCGTAAAAATGAATATGCATTCCATTATTGTATATAAAGAGTATATTTTTTGTGCATCACTTGCTGCCTTTTAGTGCTAATTAGTGCTCATCATAGCAAGAGGTGAAGGTTTTTTAAAGACCTTATGGCCATCGGAAGAGAGAGAGAGAGAGAGAGAGTGCTCACTATACTTACAAAATGCTTACAAATTGTCCAAATGTCTAAATTTATTTTTTAAAATTATAATTCAGTTTGTGAAACGTATACTAAATATTTTTCTGTTTAAATTTTGTTCAGTGATGATATGCGGTCATTTTTGGTCGAATTAATAAAATATTCAAGTATAGAAAGGAGAAAATTCAGATGCCATATTATTGAAACATCCTTAAATTTATATAAAAAAATCACTGATTATAGTGTGCATTATGAATGAAGGAATCATTGACCCATATAAATATTTTCAAAAGTTATACCATAGCCACAGCCTTACATTGAATGAAGAGCGCCTATGTACGTGATGATGGTGGGAGGTGGCAGCGCTATAAAATGGTCCAACAAACAATCAATTAATTGAAAGAAACATTTAATAATCGTATACTCGTACATATTGTTTCATGAAATGATCCTATGCATTGATCTTGACGATCGTTTGTGTGACTATCTGCGTGGGGATATGTGAATGAAGTCGCTAGTCTATGTTGATGACCCATATACTAAACCACTATACGAAGACAATATTAACTGTGTTTTATTACTGACATATTCGACCTCTATTGCTAGTTAAAATACATAGCCGAAAATTATTTCCATCACAAATTTCCTATAATTTCAATTTTTTGGTGCATAATTAACAAATTCTAATTATGGCTTCTAAAATCATTTCACACGAGTCAGATATACATTTCTCGTGCAACAATTATTGTTACATTTTTTTTTTATTTATTTATTTTTATTTATTTTTTTTTTTTTTTTGCAATTTTTATTGTTCGAATATTTAAGTTTATTTGTGAAAATTTATGGATTTTTTTATTTTTATTTCTAGCGATAACAGTTTTTTAAAGTTAGAAAAATGTAATATGTATTAAATTGATAAAAAGAAAAAATGAATTACAAAGCGTGTTTGTAATAATCTTGATTATATTTTTGTTTACATTCAGCAACAGCATGTATATGATTTACATTTATTATGTGTCTGAGAATTTTTAAAAATGCAACAAAAAACGTTCTAAAAATTATTTGTATTATGTAACGTATATTATATAGAGAAATAAAAATTCGCGTAATTTCTAAATTATTTTTACGTCATTTAAATAAGTATATATGTACATTGATAAATAACAAATTTTACAGTAATTATTGCAGACTTACAATTAAAACAAAATCACACAAAAAATGTAATGTGAAAATTTCAATTATCGAATTTTATTTTGTAATTGAAATGTATACGTTTACGTGATATTAAAAATATATATGTAATAGGGGGATTCATGTCACGTTTCCTAGTATTCGTAATTTTTGCAGTCTTTATAGTTTTCGTAGTTCATTTCCACATTTCCATACATCTGTGAACTATGAACGTTTTGAAAAACTACAAAGGTAAAATGCTTCGTATATTTTCTGACTTTTGTATTTCGTTGTTTCGTATAGTCGATGTTTGACAGTTTTCAGTTTGTCACATAGAAATTAAAATATTAAAAAATAAATAAGACAAATTACGAAGAAATTTGAGATGGTCGTTCATGTCAATCAGACGGGCAAAACTAAGACGCAACTAACAACGAAAAATTAACATGAATCCCCATAATAATTCAACAGGATTAATTTAATCGTAAAATTTATAAAATAATTAAAAATACAACAATAAAATTCTATAAATTTCCAAACAATATTCAATCAAAATGACAGAATTATGGTAGCAGTTAGCTGTTTGTTGTCATCAAAAATGCAAAGATATTAAAAATTTTGTAATACTACATTTTGAAGAAAAAAAAATTTAACATAAAATTGAACGCTATAAAATTGAAAAATGTAACTGAAATGAAGAGGAAATAAATTTATGAAATTCAAATATTTTCCTCTTTTTACTAGAAAAGCTTCTTATAAAAATAAAAAATAATTTTTTTAACGAAAAATATAATTCTGAAATGTAACGAAATCGAATTCGAAAAATAGTGTTTTTTTGTTTTTTGGTGTTCGAGTATTAAATAAAAAATTTCAAAGCTTTTTTCTCGTTTATCTGTCATAAATTTGGGAGTAATTCCCATTGATGATGATTTATTTTCCCTTTCCAGTGGTTTCCAGTTGTTTAAAATTTACAGTGGAAAATTAAATGATTGAATGAAAAATATGTGAAAGGTTTTAATTTTCGATGTATAATGGTTCTTAGAGAAAATTTTAATAACGATGAACAAAATTGGAAAATTAAACTCTGGAAATATATTTGTTTGAGAAAATCTTTACTGATAACACTGATAATAATTAAAAATAAAATTTTCATGGAATTTCTATACTGACTAACTGACAGAATATTTAAGTTTTCATACTTCCGATATTATAAATTTTTAAAAATGAATTTAAAATCATCATCATTTCATGAATGACATATATATGCGGTCAATATTTATATTAAATTTTCTCTCTAGATAAATTGTTATGGATAATAATTATTAAACCATCAGTCCTTTATGGTCATTGCTTTTTTTATAAAAATTGAAACAAATTCGATTGAATTTTTAAACTAAATAATTTGTAAGCTTGAGATTCCGTTTAATCGTCTGAATTAATTTTTTTTAAGAAAAACAAAATAAAACAACCCAAAATAATAATTTATCTCATCTTATACATTATTTGAAGCATTCATGTATGTATGTATATCCTTCATTCAATTATCTATACGAATTCGAAGCATATACGAGTATGTAGCTACACATGTATATTTGCACAGGGCAAATAGTGTTAAATATTTATAAATTCAGAAAATTTTATTCGTTTCATCATTGATTCGATTATATCCTTAACGAACAACTTAATTTTTCATATAGAAGAACGCATTGTATGTGTGTATAAGAATTATCTAAAAGTTAAACGATTATGCATACTTATACGTACATTTATATTTTTGTGTATATCCTTAACACTGTTAGAATATCCTTTTTTTTTTTTCTTTGGAACACATTTAGATACCTATTTAATGCACATAAAATATTTGTATGTATGTACTTATGTGCTACATATATGAAATGTGTTTAAATATGTAGAAAAAAATGACTTTGATTGATTCACAAAATTATTTCCGATAAACACTTCAACAGAATTGTACAGAATTTATTTATTTATTTTCTTAACAAATACAACAAATAATATAGAAATGTATTTATAAAAGAAATACAGAAGGATGTGGTTAAATAATAATTCGAAATGAAATTTAAAAATGAATGAATAAGGAAAAGAAAATGTTAAATCAATTGAAATGAAATAATGAATTCGTATAGATTAAATGATAGATTATATGATATTTTATGATTCAAAAATAATTATTTCAAGATTATGGTCCATACATATGTAATTGTTTTGTTCATATGTTCAGTAGATCTTTAACTCTTGATTGATGATTTTGATATATTTTTATTGCCACACATAAGTAAATTTTCAGTAAACAAATTTATTTCTTGTGAATTATTTTTTTGTTTATGTTTTATGTTTTGTTTATGTTTGTTTATTTTGTTATGTTTGATTATTTTTCGGTTAAATTAAATTCTTCATTTTATTTTCATATTTTGTATTTACATATAAATAAAATTTTTATTAATACATAATTCAGTTTCAACAGGCTATACGAATATATTACTCGTATATGTGTACGTAAAGGCACCCATAAACATACAACATATCTGGGCGACTAATGCCGCTTCTACATTCAATGCATTGACTTCAACTTGGGCTTCGACTTTCGACTTCACAGCATGTTCAACATCAAGTTGAAGTCGGACTGGATGAATATACAATTTTGTAGATAAGTTGTCAAACTGAATGATAAACAATTCGAAAGTCGGACGACTGGTCGTAGCGAAGTCAAAAAGCTTTGATTTTTCGGGGCATGATTTTAAGTTCGACAAACGAGAAATAAGTTGGAAGTGTGTTGTGTATTATGTAATATCAAATTTACGACAATAAGCTGAAGGACCAAGATATGTACAAGAAAAATTTTTCACACTATATACACTTTTCACATCTTACAAACTTTTCATCCTTTGCCGCACAGAATTGCTTTTGTATGTTCCAATGCATGCTTTACAGAAATTCCAGTCCAACTATCTCTTCTTTTTACTTTCATGCTTTGCCGTCTGAAAAGTTGAAAGTTAACCAACTTCTATCCGTTATCAGCTTCATACGCTTTTCATGCATCATCACTGGAACTTATTACATATATTTTAATGTAATTCAACTTTCGTGCTTCACATACCTCAACAGATGCAAGGCGTGAAAAGCGTGAAAAGCGTGAAAAGCGTACTCTGAGCTTTAAGTTTTATTTCAAATTTTGATCTTGTGGTGTACGGACGATGAATCTATTTTATAAAGAAATAGGGCTGCAAAAAAAATGTTCTGACAAATATATGCTCAACGTAAAAGATGTGAACTCCAAAAAATATTCTTTCAAATGAAGTCTGTAATAAAATCGAAACGCTAGTCTGACTGATAGTCTAGTAATGTCTGTATAGAGAAATAATTTCAATTTGTCTATCAACCAGTCGTCAGATAAAAAATATTGTATGTTTATGGTAGTCTTAAAATACGAAAAATAATTTATTGAAATGTAAATGTAAATGTTAATGTAAATTCCAAAATCTATTTCACATTAAATAAAGTATAATATAATTTTTATTTTTCATTCTAAATCTTTATTTAAATTAAATATCTTCTAATTTTTTTTTTTTTTAAATCCTTATTATTTTTTGATACTATTTGGATGTATGCTTATATGGGAATTTTTAATAAATTATAAGAACGTGACGAATTCATTAAACATTCAAAAAAATATTTTATAAAAAACTTATCAGCACGTTCATTCATTCATTCATCAATTTTATATATACATATACGCGTTCTGTTACACTAATCTTTTTTTCCAGTCCACATATCCATACATATTATTTTGTGAATTTATATGCACGATTACATACACTCATAATGTACGAGTATGTATGTAAATATGTAAGGATATTTTGTCATTTTGCATATATGAAGACTCGTAAAAATATTCTCATGATAGATATATTTCCGAAAAGGAAATTTCATAAAAATATATTATTAAATGTGCAAATAGTCTGCATATTTACATATATGCATATACAAACACGCACACACATAATCATAAGTAGAATAAAATATGATAAAATGTAATATTTTTATATGACATTAAAATGTTTCACACGTCATACATGCATGCATATATATTACATCACAACTCACGTATATGGGAATATCCTTGTGCCTTGTATATTATATGTATGTATAGTGTATACGTATAGAAAGAAGAAATTATATTATAACTTTTTAACACACAGTAATATGTATACGTACTCGTATATATGTGGCGATATAATATATGAATGCATTTTTCCATTAAATTTCCTTACATATATTATATACTACCTGTAACTCAGATAATTCCTTTATGCATAGAGTGAAAAATAAAACTAGAAATTTAAAAATAAGCAAGACAAATGATATCAGGAGAATCAGAAGGATATCTGTATAAGAAGATAATTCCGTTTTATGACAGGTATCTGATGATCATAATATAAAATTTAATGTACCTATGTATGTTATGTATATTAAGGAAATAGATTTCTGTCAAAAGAAGAGTTGACGTATCAAAAGCAAAAAAAGAAAAAAAAAATAGAATGAAAAACTATTTATAGAAATAGATAATAATATATTACAATCATAACCTTTTATAAGTGTGTATATGTAAAATGAATGTATGTTTTGCATGCATATATTGTCAGAATATGAAATTGAAGAAAAATTCTATTTTATTATTTTACAATCATGTAATATGCATGTACACAAACACACACATATAAAAGAACAATCGTATATAAATATGATCGTATGAATACGTGCACGGATGATTGTAAAAAAAAAATGCAAAAGCGTATGAGGAGTTATGATGTATACAATGAAACTTTTTCTTAAACATTATCAATATCCTTTCTATTTCTTCCTTATTTATTTATTTTTTTTTTTTGTAGAAAAGTTATAGAAGAAAATTTGTTTAAAAAATGAATCAAACGTGCATAAAAAATTATAAAAATTTGCATTGGTTCCAGTATGGTGATTCTGTTAATAGTGTATAGGTAGTCAGACCCTATTATAGTGTAATGAAATAAATGTATGAAATATTTGAATCTGTGTAGCTGTGATTACATGTTAATGTTAGTAACTGTCTGACAAAAAGTACACCTTCTGCAAAGCTGCATTCGTATATGAACTTAATATATGAACGCATATCCATTAAATGAACTTTACGTTGATTGCATTCTCAAAATGCTATATCATACGCACTACAACTGAAAAAACCAAAGAGGGAAACCCAAAAATGTTGTTGTTGAGAATGTGTTGCATCAGATATCAGATTTCATTTTTTTTTTTTTTTTGAATGAATAGAATCACTTATTTAAAAGGAAAGTATCGTACTTGAATATAAAATTTTGTCTGTGATTATATACTTCAAAGAAAATGCAAATCTTCTATATCAAAAATATGGATATTATGAATGTGGATATTGTCATTGTGCATAAATTTTATTCTGAATTCGTTAACATTAAAAAAAAAATTTTATTTTTTTGTTCATTTTCATTTTTATTTATTTATTTATTTTTTTTTTTTTCAGTTTTTTTTTGTTGATAAAATCAATAAAAATATTTAGGTAAATCGGTTATATTGATATGAAAACAAAAAAAAAATGTATAAAGTAGAATAAAATTTTTGAGTAAATTTTTTAAGCAAATAGATAAATTTTTTTGTTTTCTTTTTCAAAATTAATAGATTATGTACATATCTAGGTATACATATGTCTACAAAATTAAACATTAACATGCTTATATACACATATACAGAATGAATGTCATAGATATAGGCACACCGTTAGTCTAATTTTTCTATAATTTCTAATTTATTTCTTTAAATTTTTTTTAAATCGTTTTTCATTCCCTTAACATATGTACATGTTATGTAAAATTAAATAAAAATTTTACAATGAAAAATTCTATAAGTAACTTTTATTAATACAATTTACGTATAGAAATTAAACAATATGTTAAACCCTTGATAGACGATACATAAAATCTTCAATCGCCGTTAGAGTTAATATAGAGTTAACTATAGTAACTTTTTGTCGTTCAAAAATACCGCAGTTAAAGGGACTATGACTATCAAACTTAACTTTCAAGCGTTTAGAAACTGAAATGATATGGTTTATTTTTAATGATGATGTTTAAAAAATTAATCATGCTCGAGAGTAAGGTTACTTATATTATTTAATCATTTGACTCCTTATTATATTCGACGGCATTACATATAAAATTTTGACAGCTGATACTTTTTAACTACGATAGTAACTACATTCGTTCAAAAACTAGCTATAGTTAACATAACATCAATGGTCAACTAGCATAACCACAGCATAACTTTACAATACCATTACTATGAAGTAAAATTTTGGAACGAGTCCCAAGTGGATCAAGTCAAAACCATCATGAATCTTAGAAATTTTAAATCTGTGAAGTTGATTGACTACATGTACAAAGTTTGAATGAATTCGAACATGTGACTTTTGCAACTTCATTGCAAACGAACATTATGAAAAACACAAGTTTACCGCAGAGACCAAAGACCCAAAGTTGCAACTTTAAAAACGCCCATCATTCACACAAATGCGATAATGGTTAAAACAATATTAAGAAGCATTATCAGTAAAATAATGTCTGCCATGTATCAAAGGTATTAATCAGTAGTTAATAATGCATTGTTTTGATGTCGTTAGCGTGTTAAATACATAATACTCGTATGTCTAATATATACGATTTATGTATATACGTACGTATGTACAGTGTAATATTCATATTCATATACAAAAAAAAATTTTATTAAAAATAAATAAATAAATAAATACAAAGAATTAACTTTTACACACGAGCTCTTGTTATTATTATTATATATGTATCTATAAACATACATATATGAGTATAAAGTTTGATTTTAATTTCATTCACTTTATTTTATTTGTTTGTCTTTTAAATGTTTTTTTTTATGTAAGGTTCATAGAATTTAAAAAAAAAATAAAATAAAATAATAATTATCGATAATTTGAATCGAACCAAAAAAATGTCAAAAAAATAACAAAAAGTCGATGTTGTTTTTGTTTTCTTTTGATTATTTCTTTATTTAATTTTATTGATTCACTGTTGATAGTGATAGACCTAGTAAATACTGATATTGCGTACGCTCGAACGCATATAAGTTTTGTTACTATGGTCAATTTTAATAAATTTGATTAAGTATTTTGTCTATCATCATAATTTTAAAAATTAGATGTAATCAACGGGCATTCAATATTATATTCATAAAATAATTTAAGTATGTATTTATATGTAATATGGAATAGTAGAATAATATAATATATTATGTACTCGTGTTTACATACTCGTACATACAAAGATTTATACGAGATACAAGCATACGAGTATGTATATTAATGTGTGTAAATGCAGTGTATACTAGAAAGTTTAGTATATAGTCAAGTCATTGTTTGATAGGATAATGTTTATTTTATTATTCATTTTTGTTTATCATTTCAAGCATATGATGTAGAATCTGATGTACACATATAGAGATGCACATGTATATGTTTATATTTATAAACATTATAATATGTTATATACATAATATGTAAATATTTATACATGTATTACATTTTGTATTTTTTGTAAAGAAATTAGAGCTTGCTGGTAATATCTAGTACTTATAATAAAATAATGTGAAAATTAATGATATGTTGAGAATTAATTCAGGTCATTTATACGTGGGTAGATTGATAAGTCCGGTAAAAATGAAAAAAGTAATTTTTTTTTAGAGCTATACACTTGGTTAGATGATGCTAGAATTTTTTGATCTACTTTTTGTAGTAATTTTTTCCAAGGACTCAAAATAGGCTTGAGTTTCGGAGATAACCACTAAATCGGTTGCAAATCTTTGTCCCCCAAGCCATTTTTTCATGTTTGGAAAAAGGAAGAAATCACTAGGAGCCAAGTCAAGAGAATATGGTGGATTGTCAATAAACGCAGCACCCATCTTACCCAAAGCTTTTTCATATGCAAATGTTCGTGCAATATATTGAAAACTCGTTCATATGAGATGTTTAAAATGTTGGCTATTCTCAACGTCACTCGTCGATCTCCCAATATGATAAAGTGGATTTTTGTGATCATTTCTAGAATGGTTACCTCAATTTGACGTCCTGATCGAGGAGCGTTGTCTTCCATGCTTTTTCTACCACAACGAAACTCAGTAAATCACTTGTGTATCATCTTAAGTAACGGAGAAGATTCACCATAACACTTATCAAGAGATTTTTTTGTTACCGTGATGGTTTTTTTGCGTAAAAAGTAATGTTTTATCAAGACTCTAAACTTTTTTTTTCCATTTTAACAGCGAAAGAACAACTTGTCCGGTTTAAATGACTGCCAAAGCAATATTAATTCAATCAAATATCAATCTAAAATTTCGTGTGTGTGTGTGTATATCCACAAAATAATAACCTATCCAAACAAGTTATAACTTATATACTAGTGCTACCGCTTCATTCATTTTTACCCAACTTATCAATCTGCCCTCGTACTAAACTTATACATACATATTGATACTATACTTATATGTGAAATCGGAAATACATTTACAAGTATCCGTGTAGTATACGTATACATTTCTTTTACAAAATTATTTATTAGGTTTTCTCATCATTTTTATAATGTTTGTTTGTAATAAAGATTATGGAAAAAAAATATTAAACTCTAAAAATGATTTAAATAACGCTTACCATTTCACACATTATGTATAAAACAAAACAAAATATATTTTCATAAAATATAATTAATATTTGGATTTTACCAGTAATGTATATAAATATGTTATGTACATTTGTTTACATACATACAAATGAAAATTATTTTCATATTTCATACGAGATTATATCATGGTATAACATACATATAATGTATATATAGTCATAAAAATCTGACACGCGAATTTATTTATACATATTGTAAAATTTTAATTGTGCGTTTATAGTACCTACACTTTTTATTATGAGTATTAGTATTTGTGCACTTGTATACATACGAAGTATTGAGTATTCAACACTCATATTCAATATACACACATATATGTATATTGAAACATTTCACTATATTATCTTTTCTTACAATAATTATTATCAGAAAATTTTTGAATGTTATACACACACACTTAAAATATTGATAATATTATTATTAACTTAAAAAAATAAAAGTGATTTATATTACATACATATGTACGATTGACTCTTGAACAATAAAGATGTAAATGATTTTATTTTATATTTTTTATGAAAAAAATAAATCAAGTTCCTAGTGGATGCAATGCAATACTTTTGAAAAATTTCCTCAGAATTTTTCATTTATGCAAAAACAAATAATAAATAATAACAATTAAAAGTAAATTATACATATATACACAATAACACAATCTTATTAAATGTTCATGATGTTCATTATCTTTTTTCACTTATTAGAGATTTATTCCCATTTATTTGGGGTCAATTCTGCTTTCTTCAGATGCTTCAGATCTAAGACGTGCCGACGTAGATTTCTATCTTGTATGGTATTGCCTCATCATCATAGCTTACGTCTATAACTTTTGTGATATTTATCAGCCATATTATCTGCGTGATCCACGCTTTAGTCCACGCTTTAGAATGTCATTGATATTTTTAACGGTCTCTTAGCTATATGGTTCTCTCCATCATCTCATTCATAACACGTTCTTAGACAGAAAATATTTAAAGCGATGCGACACTATTATTTAATGGTCGACGTTCTGTGACGTTCTGTATACTAAACCAAACAACGAATACCATTTATATCTGACTAGGGTTTAATAAATTTTTAATTTTTTTTTAAAATTGTAGAAATTTTAATTAATTATATACCGATAATTAGAATTATAGAAATTACAGAGTGATTGGAATTTCCAATTTTAACATTCTACAATAATGTGTAATGTATGATCAGAAAACAAAATTTTTTTCTAAATTTTCATAGGGTGCAGAAGTCTGTTGTTATTTTTAACAACACTATAGAAATATTTAGTAGCTAATTTCCCGATTAAGCACTCCTGGGCATTACAAAAAGTTTGAAAATGAAAATTCAAAAATGAGTCTTATATAATATGTATTCGCATTCTACCAAGAGAGAAAATAGACTTTTTTTGAAAAATAAAAATACTAGCAAAGTAAATATAGGTAAACCAAGTAACAAATCTCAGCTATTTTGATAAATAGAATGGGAGATCCGAGAAAAAAGTAGTTCAAATATACATGTTTATCAAATATTGTCAGCAATTCTCACAGCAACAACAATTTTCTTAAAGTCTGAAAAGCACTTTACCTGGCAATTCCCAAATTACTATATTTATAATGTAAAAATGTGTACATGAAAAAATAAGATAAAAAGTACACATACTATCAAACTTCTCATTTTCTATATCACCGACATCACAATAATGCAAAATTCTCTCTGCTTACATTTTTTTTACATTAGTTTTTAATAGCCTCCGTGATATGCACTAGTGGTAGTTGAAAATATTCTTATTTGATTCACATACGAAGTCTATTTCGCTTCAACTTTTTTATTCGTTGTTCTTCTAACATATGTATGATAATAGCCTCCGTGATAATTTGACGGTAAATACACGTACTTGTAATGTACGCGTGCTTGATGTTGTTGTTGTTGTTTGAGTTGTTTTTTAGAGTGAATTTTTGATTGTGTTGTTTTTTACGTACTCAATTTTATAAAAAGGGGCGACTTCTTAATTATTTCTTTCTTGTTTCAACTACTTCTTTAGTCTTGATTTGATTTTCTGTCTATTTTTTCGTAGATGTCAGTGTATTTGTGTAAAAAATTTCGAGGTCATTGAAAATTAAAAAATATTTTATATTGAGATTTTCCACTTGTTAGGTATATATACACTTTGATACTAGTACATACGATGTGTGAAATACTACTCTTATTATCATAATGTATACTATAGCTACTGTTATTAGTCAGTGACTTCCATTCCTCTAGTGTAAGTATATAGAATAGAGAAGCAAGTATAAAATGTTGTTATAGTTGCTTTTTCGTGTTTGTTCGCATTCTGCTAGAGGAGATTCTTAAAAATAAAAATACGAACAGGTATTTTATATGAACAGGTGAACAGGTGAACAAGTGAACAGGTGAACAGGTGAACACATGTGTGAACAGGTACTGTAATAGTCAATGATCTTCACTTAGAGTATGTGTAGAGTAGAGGGGCAAATATTAAGTGTTGTTTGTTGATTTTCTGTGTTTTTCATGTATACAATATTCGCATTCTACTCAGAGAAAGAAAGAGAGAGAGAGAGGAGAGAGAGATAGAGAGAAAATCAAAATTTTTTCAAAATTGAAAATACGAATGTAGTATACATGGTGTGAAATACTAATCGTAAAAAGGAACACCCTTTTCTATAATTTATTTTTTTTTTGTTTTTTCGTTTCATTCAAACGAAATATACGGCGTTTGTACACACTAGTATAAATTTGTATATAGTCGCATTGTCTATCTTCTACAAAATGATGCATGTTTATTTGTAAACTAGAATTAAGTTAAAATTACATGGCAAATATGAAAGCGAATGTATAGTATACAGTACATGTGCTTCTCATTACATTCTTATCTTTTTCAATGAGAAATTATTCTCAAAAATTTAATTTGAAAAAAAATAACAATCGAAAACTTATTACCCACAATAGTATATAAATGATATAGAATTTCAGAATTTCAAGTTTTTTTTTTTTTCTTATCAAAAAGAAAATTTAAAAGTACTTAAAAAAAATTTAAAATATTTTTTCAATGCTTTTACAATTGCTAACTGGTGTAAAATGTTTTTTTTTTGCGGAATTTGATCTACACATACACTTACGATGAGCAAGTGTATTTTCCCCCTATATGTACAGTATTGGTCATAATTATTTCTACACGTAATTTTTTTTTTTTTTTTGTTTTTGGTCCACATAATCAGGAAATTCTGAGAAACTGAGAAAGTAACGATGAACTTTGTGCCACAACAGTATTTTTCTTTTCATTGTAGGTTAATGGAATATAGAATTAAATATTCCTATGCGTTGTAAAAGAAAATTCTAATATACGTACACCTTTATTTCAAAACATTAGAATAGCAGAAAGAATAATAGGAGGAATTTGGTGTTCAAAACCATCTAAATGTATAGCTCAAAATAAATTTCGATAAGGAGTATACTAAAAAACCTCTTGATTTCTGGGAAAAATGTTTTTTAGATGGACGAATAAAAAGTGTTTGATTTTAAGAAGCAAAAATTTTTTTCAGTCTTTTAACATACATGACATAACAATCTCTTTGAGACTGTTTTAAAGATTCATTTACTATTATTTTTGGGTTGGATATAAAAAAAAAATTTTGTGTAAAAATAATTATTACCAATACTGTATGTTATGTGAATAAAATTTTCGTTAATTTCGTATTACTCGTAATAAAATTTTGTAAATAATAATGACTATTCATCACATTATTATTTTTTTTTTTTTTTTTTTGCTATTACATATGTATATACATGATAAAAGACAAAACAATAAATTGAATACAATTATGTATTGTTGCAATTACATATGTATGTATTTTTTGTTTCTATTTGTATAATATTGCTAAAATTTTTGCTGCTGTTAATATACTGTCTATAAATTTTTATTGATATGTAATCATTATTATATTGTTGTTCTGTCTGTGTTATAACTTTAATTTATTTTTTATTTGCACACGTACGTCTGTATTCACATACAGAGAGCTCTTTTCTACAAAACTACATAATACTTTCATACATATCTTGTATATACTATAATAAAGATAACTATACCTTACGCACGTATACCAATATATTTATTTATTACATTATTTACATACTCAAATATACTCATATACATACACGTATGTATTTAAGTTTATTTTATATAAAATTTTACTTCACATTATATTAATTTGATATTTATTTTCTATTATATAAATGCTGATGTCGTTATCGCATCTTCAATCATATATTTTATATTCACATGCATGTATGTATATATTATTTTAATTTTTACTATCTATATACCTACATACAGGCAGTATACACATGACAAACTTTCATATTCGTATGTATGTATAATGTGATTTACTCAAAATATCATCTATCTATTCCTTATGTTTTTATATTTCTGTCTATATCGCATTTATTTACCTTAAGCAGCCTACAAACGATCAAACTGGTTGTTAACCGTGTCACCAACAAGGTAATGTTATCAACGTGTTGAATCGAATGTAGATTGTCGCCTGTTGATTGAAATTTTTGGCTGACCAGCGATTGGAAAAAATCAAAGCAGTGATTTCTTAGTTGAAAAACAGTTGAAGATGTCGTGTAGTTTAAATTGATTTGATTTATTGTAAAGGTGATGGTCAGATCATCTGTCACTCCTTCGCCTTCATCATTACCTGCCAGGCAGTTAAAAGTTCTAATTTTGCTAGTTAATAATATGGCTATTCCTAATAATAAAGTCTGTACTGAATTTTTTCAAACTTATAAAAAATTATCTGAGTTTTGGAATATAAAATCGAATATTTTGAAGGATAAAAACAATAAAAATAATGCAATAGAAAAACTTGAAACAAAACAAAACTCGCTTTCATGTCAATTATTTAATCATATTTTCCTCTTTTTCACTAATTTCATCTTTAATCATTTTATTATATACCAAACAAGAAATTCTGATGATGACATATTTTAACGACAAAATTTTTGTCTCACAATAATGTTGAAGTTTAGTTGTCAATTTGTCGTGTAGTCCCTTGTATGTTTTAATTTCAAAACCAGGTTGGTGACATGGTTGACAACTAAGTTGATCGTCTGTAGATTGCTTTATTGTAAATTTAATGTAAGTATATGTGTATAGATAGATACAAAACAAATCTAATGTATATGTACATCATGTATATATGTATACATATTTGTATGTACTTATACATACATGTAATTTTTTCGTAGAAAATTAAATACATAAACCAAATCATATACCAAATAAATGATATTATGTATTTAAAATAATTTTCATATTTGTAAATAATTTCATTTTAAAGAAAATAATTAAACAGTTCAGTACAGTTCGGTTGATACATTTAAACGGAAATAAAATTACCATTTTCTGGTAATATTACTTTTTTTTTAAGAAGTTAGTTATTAAAAATATAAATTCTTTTTTAAATTTAAAGTGTGTGAAGTTTTTTTCTTTTTTCTCATGTGAATTTTAAATAAAATTTTCAAAGATAAAATCATAAATAAACTAAAATAAAATCAAACAAATAAACAATATAAAAGTGAAATAAAAAGGACAACTTGAATTATTTTTAAATAAACACAATATTTTCTTTTAGATTAAAATAAGTAGGAGCCTATAAAATTGAAAACGAAAATTAAATATTTTCAACACTGACGGTTATTAATTTTTCAAAAAAAAAAATTAAAACATTTTAATTTTATTAAGAGTAATCGCCTACACTGCGATAAAAGGGTACAAAGAAAAATAATTTCGAAATTGAAAACCCTTTTAGAAGTCATATTTTGACAGCGTGTACGGCTAACTCTTAATATAATTCTATAATACGAATCTATACACTACACTTCACATTACTACCTACCCTACTACCTATTTACTACATTAATTAAAAGAGTGCGTTTGGAAGGTAAGAAATATTTTCTTGATTTTAGTTCTTTGCAATATTACTTGATATTACATTGAATTTTCTTCGTTTTGCATCATTCCCCAAATAAAACTCTTCTTATTGTCCTAATCCCAAAAAAAATATGAGAAAAAATTCTTTCGTTTTCTCTCTTCCCCAGAAAAAAATTACAAGAAGAAATGACAGGATTACAGTAATTTGTACATTTAGATTTTTTTTCAAACATAAAATCTCTGTAAATTCATTTATGTTAGGATTTAAGGCTCATTCAGAATGTAACGCTAAGTGAAAGTGAAATTTATATGTCTTTTGTTCCTTATTTTCTTACACGACATTATATGTCTGCGTCACTCTCTAATTGAAATTGAAATTGCCAACGTAAAGTGAAATTAGGTTCTATTCCTAATTTCAATTTCACTTAACAAAAGCTATAAATCTAATTACAAAAATGTTGTTAGGAAATTAACCAACAGATGGAGACTTCCAAAAAATGCAAGAATTTCCCTAAAATTCCTTTAAATTCCCACTTAAAAATGGAGAAATTCAGTTGAGAATTTGAAAATTTGAATTTCAAATGTTAATTTAAATAAAAAAAATTTTTTTTGTTTTTTTTTTAATCAAAGTCAAATCTCAATAATTGAAGTATCAAATTTTTGAATTTCAAAGCTCACTTTGCATTGTGAACAGTGTGCTTTTTCATGAAATTTCACTTTCACTTAGCGTTACATTCTGAATGAGCCTTTAATTTTCTTAATAGAAAAAGATAGTGAATTTTGTTATTTTAATGAACAACTTATCATTTTCATTAATTCATTTTTTATAAATTTTTAATAAATTTATTTCCTTAATTTTTTCTTTTAATTTTTCTTTTTTTTTGCCAATCAATTTTTTTGTATATAGATAGAAAGGAAAAATTTAAATTGCGGGTGTCCAGTATGAAAGATGCACAGAAAAATTCTATCGAAATATATGATAATAAAATTAATATTAAGGATATTATAAATAAATCAAATTTAGATTCATACGAAGAAGCATTATATGTTTGTGATTTAAGTGATATTATAAATAAATATTATACATGGAAATCATATATGCCAAGAGTTATACCATTTTATGGTAAGTGTATAAAACATTAAATGTTTTCATGATTATTTGAATACGAGCCGTTTCATTTTTTTTTATTTTTTTTTTTTTTGAAAATGGTGTAAGTTCATTTTTCACAATGAATGCGATATGTTATGAACTTTTCATCTATAAACGGCTTTCCAAAATAAAAAAAAAAAAAAAACATCCTTAAAATATTTTCATCATTTTGTTAATAGAAATTTATAGTTAATACAAAAGCTGAAATATAAAAATGAACCTACAACACTTTCAAAGAAAAAGGCTCAATATTTAGAATACATATAAATTTTTATTATATTTTTCTTACACAAACATTTTCTTTCTGTATGCGTTATGTAGCTGTAAAGTGTAACGATCATCCAATTGTTATTAAATTACTTGCAAAATTAGGTACTGGATTTGATTGTGCATCAAAAGGAGAAATAAAAAAAGTAAATAAAAAATAAATGTTTAATTTTTAATTTTATTTATTTATTTATAATATGAACATGAATTTAAACTAAAAATTTATTCTCGTATATGTATATGTATGTATGGGTATATAGGTAATTGGACTTGGTATCGAACCGAAACAAATAATTTTTGCTAATCCAACTAAATTGACATCGCATTTATCATTTGCATCAGTTAATGGTGTTGAATCTATGACATTTGACAATGATTTCGAATTATATAAAATTCATAGATTTTATCCTGAAGCAAGGTATGTATGTAATTTGAGAATTTATAATAATTATAACGAGTCTAAGTATTAAATATTGAAATAGATTTTAATATTAAAAAAAAATGATTACAAACTAACAGTAAATTACATTTTAAATATTCGTTAAAAATTTTATAAGCTTCTTAATCCTTAACAAAAATGAAAAATAAAGTGAAATGAAAAGAGAAACTTAACGAATGAATGTTAATATCTACAATACCAACCATTTTGAAACTCATTGGCATACATTTCACGAAGTTATGGTGAAGATACAATGTACGCCTTATTTGCTTTACATGATTTAACAGCTGAATAGAAATATGTATAACACTTTTAAACGGGTTTGCTCATAAGTCATAAATAATGCACATAGCAAATAAAGCAAACAAAACAAGTAAAGTAACTAATGTCGATTCTACATTCAATATACAGTGACTTCAACTTCGGCTTTGATTTAATGGATATGTACGTATAAGAACTTCTACATTTAATAGTAGGCTTGACAGCTACTTTTACATCTTAAGAATGCTGTGAAGTCGAAAGTCGAAGTCCAAGTTGAAGTCACTGCATTAAATAATGTAGAAGCGGCATAAACCAAGCAAAACATACAAGGCGTTCCGTTGGCGTATGTTGTACCTTCGCTAATTGCTACTCGCTACTAATGAAACTGAACGAATAATTTAACTTTTTTACTGTACCATGTTGTACGTTGTACCATATTGTACAGCCATCACAGTCACGCTTGGCTTATGTTTATTTACATTTCACTTAACTTCAATTCACTCTACTTTTCATTTTTTTTAATTATGGCTACAAATTACCACTAAATTTTTAGAACTTTTTTTTTTTAAATAATTTCTTTTTAGTTTGTTTTTTATGTTTTTTAATTTTCTTTTCTTTTTTATTAGTTTTTATATTTTTATTTTTATTATCATCAGAATTATTATTATTTTTAATCATTTTATCTGATAATTTTAATTCTTTTTTAGTATTTACTTTTTGTATCACTAAAAATAAATCTTTTAAACATTTTATTACTGGCTGTAAAGAAAAGAATAAAAAAATAAAAATATGTAGTAATATTAAATTCCAAATAAGATAAATTTCATTAGAAAGTTACAAAGTATGGTATAACATATACAGCAGCTGCCATTGAAATTCAATTAATATAAATCCACTTCAAGTATATATATATAGTATATATATATTAAGTGCACGCGGATACTCAGTCCATTATGGCAGCGCCAATCAGTAATTTCTGTCAGATATGTCAGTACCAGTAGATTCTGTCAGAGTAATCAGTTACTGTTGTATATTGCTGATGGGAAATTATTTATCGACTTGGGCAAGAGTAGCGCGGTGGCTGGGGTTCGAACCGTGATCTCAAGATCACAAGACCGACACCCAATCATCGAGCTATTCAAGCCCCCATCCACTTCAAGTATTTTTATAATTTAACAGTTGACTGTTTGCCTAAACTTTGCGTAATTCTAATTAAAAATTGCACCTAAAAACAATAGTAATCGTAATTGACAGCTACCACACTGTGACTAAAATGGTATCAAAATTAATATTAATCTCTTCAAAAAATTCAAAGTGGATCAAATTGAATGTCGACGGTTATAATATTTACTATACATACAATAGATGCATACATTGGCACATGTACATAATATCTATACATACCAAACTGTATGGATTATCTTCAAAACATATTATCGCTATGTCACGTATATCACAAATAAAATCTATAACATCAATATTATCTGCAATTTTAGAATTTTCCGTATTCAATTGTTTATTGAATTTTTTATGTATTTTTTGTAGAACAGTTAATGTTTGTTGATTCGGTGTAAAATATCTGTAGATGAATGGAAGGAAAAAATATTTATTTTTTTTTTGTTTTTTTAATACAAAAAAAAAAACTTACATAGCTAATTAAAATTATTTCACATTTTACTTACTTCAAATTGTATAAATCTGTAAAATTAATTTTATTTTTCTTCTTGTTCGCCAATATTTCAGGTACAAGATATTCTTCTAATAAAACCATATTTTTTGATTTACAAACGAATAATATTATATGCGATCATGCAATAGCGTGTACTTTCAAACTTTTAATAAAAAATGTCTGGCTAACTTTAATTAATCTTCTTCGTAAAAAATTTTGATATTTCAAATAATAAATGAAAGCTAACAAAACAAAAGAATTTTGCTACCATAAACACATTTTTAAATTTTATATAAAATTTCAAAGCCTACTAATCTTTACTGTTGCTATTTTTTATTTTTTTTTTTTTATATATTATATATAGATTGGTCTTACGTATTCGTTGTGAAGCGGAAAAGGCTCAATGTCCCCTTGGACAAAAATTCGGTTGCGATCCTGAAGATGAAGCGCCTTCACTTATATTGCTGGCAAAGAGTCTTAACCTGACAGTATGTGATTTATTGTAATATTTAATTATTTTAAATTAATTTAAATATCAAAATTATTTTATTTCGCATTTTCATTTACGTATGTACATAGTTAATTGGAATTAGCTTCCATGTTGGATCTGGTTGTATGGATTTTCCAGTTTATGAAAGAGCAATATCTGCCGCAAGAAAACTTTTTGATTATGCCGAAGAGCAAGGATATAAATTGTATTTACTTGATATTGGTGGTGGTTTTCCGGGTGATAAAGGAACATCGATAGTTGAAGTGAATTCATAAATCGAAATGGAACAAATATTCATTCAAAATTTTTCAATTTTATAAGTATAATGACATTTTTTTTTTTGTTTCATATAGGTTTCAGAAATTGTTAACCGAGCATTAGATACGTATTTTCCAAATACAAATGATGTAACAGTTATATCTGAACCAGGAAGATTTTTTGTATCATCAGCGTATACGTTGATATGTAAGATACATTCAAAAAAAGAATTATATGCCGATGAAAAAATTGATAAAATTATGTATTATTTAAATGATGGAGTTTACGGTTCATTCAATTGCATTTTATATGATCATCAAATGGCAATACCAAAATATTTTAAGGTTTCATTTTTCAAAAATAATTTATTAAGTTTTCATTTTCATTCATTTTGTTTGAATCTTTTATTATTTACTTTTTTATGTAGAATTCAACTGAAAAACTTTATCGTAGTTCAATATGGGGACCAACTTGTGATGCATTAGATCAAATTTGTGAAGAAGTTTATATACCAAAAATGGATATTGGGGAATTATTAATGTTTGAAAATATGGGAGCATATACATTACCAGTTGCAAGTCCATTTAATGGTTTCCCATTACCAAGAATAAAATTTTTTATTGATACTAAAGATGAGTAAGTTTTATAATTTACATAAGTATTTTATTTTTCCAATTCTCTTTTATTATTATTTAAATATTTTTAAATGAAATTTAAAATTTATTTCTTTACAGAGAAATTTTAGAATGGTTATAAAAAAAAACGGTTTGAAATGTAAAACAAAAAAAAATGAAAATTATAGAAAATATGCATATGAATGAAATTGATGACAAATTTAATAATTTTACTATATCGTTATTACATACTTTATAAAATTATAAAAAAAATTATTATCAATCAGATGGGTGAACTGTTTATTTTATATTAAGGGGGTTATATGATTTTATTATGAAAATTTATGTTGTTTTTTTTTTTATGAAAATGAAAATATAACAAAAAATTTACAAAAATAAATTACAAAAAAAAAAAAAAAATACGAAGCAAATGAATAAAATTCATAAAAAAAATGATTTATGCTGTTCTTTTTATCTATTATGTGTGTGTAAAATTTTCTAATATTTTCCATTTCGCTTCGCATAATTAATTTTTCATCAAGGATATTTTTGTCTCGAAACTAAAAATGCTAAAACCAAAGTCAAATCAAACGATATTGCAGTCGATTGTTTTGAAGATCATGGCTGATTGCTAATTTATTTACCGTCTCCTCTTGTTTATCTTGTATTCTTCTTATGGTATCGATTTCGGCGTGTAGTGTAGAGCAAGAATAAGAAGAAAATAAATGATTCTCATGAATCAATACGTGGTATACAAGGTACTATATCGTACCATATATCAAATCGTGTACTATACTTAAATGCCAATAATCTGATTACTACTAATAAACTTTCAGCCCTATCATAATTCTCGGTCGAGTCGAGAATTTCTCGATATAAAGAAATTTTGTATTACAAGTATCGATCGAGTTTCATTTCTTTTCATTCCAGTGGAAATGATGTCGATAAGTGGAATCTGGTATCACTCTATAGAGTGTTCCAATTACCTTGATACCAAATTATTTCATCTCGATTGAGAGTTGTGTTGTGATAGGGCTGTTTGTCTTTTCCTATTTCTCGTCTCGTACAGTCGCACACTTACTTTTTGTGGTGTATAATAGCATAAACACAATTATAGCATAAACACAATTATAGCATAAACACAATTAGACGAACTGCGAACTGCGAATTTTTCGCATCGAACGACGAACAAAAATAGAACATGGAATATGGACCAAAGACGACGGAATGTCGTTGATATAAACATAATTGAACGAAAAATTCGCTTTGTTTTGTCATTGTTCATTGACATTGACATAAAATTCACAACCATTTTTCTTTCATTTTAAAATTCAAAATACAACATAAAACTGTTATGTTGTAAAAAATATTATGTTGCTGCTGCCATTGCTTGTATTGGACTTCAAAGGACATCATTTTTCTCAAGCCGTGCATTGCACATGTGCTTTTACTGTTGAAATTAACTTGTCAAAATGAAATAAATTCTTCTTCTTCCACGACGAACGACGAACAAATTAGAAATAGGTTTTAATTTGTTCGTCTGCGAAAAATTCGCAATGCGCTGCGAAAAATTCGCAGTTCGCTGTTCGTCGAATTGTGAGCAACTACATACAACTCCATACGTTTTAATTTTTTTGACGTTCGTAAGCGAAAAATTCGCAGTTCGGTGCGAAAAATTCGTCTAATTGTGTTTATGCTATTAGACGAATTTTTCGCACCGAACTGCGAATTTTTCGCTTACGAACGTCAAAAAAATTAAAACGTATGGAGTTGTATGTAGTTGCTCACAATTCGACGAACAGCGAACTGCGAATTTTTCGCAGCGCATTGCGAATTTTTCGCAGACGAACAAATTAAAACCTATTTCTAATTTGTTCGTCGTTCGTCGTGGAAGAAGAAGAATTTATTTCATTTTGACAAGTTAATTTCAACAGTAAAAGCCCACGTGCAATGCACGGCTTGAGAAAAATGATGTCCTTTGAAGTCCAATACAAGCAATGGCAGCAGCAACATAATATTTTTTACAACATAACAGTTTTATGTTGTATTTTGAATTTTAAAATGAAAGAAAAATGGTTGTGAATTTTATGTCAATGTCAATGAACAATGACAAAACAAAGCGAATTTTTCGTTCAATTATGTTTATATCAACGACATTCCGTCGTCTTTGGTCCATATTCCATGTTCTATTTTTGTTCGTCGTTCGATGCGAAAAATTCGCAGTTCGCAGTTCGTCTAATAGCATAAACACAATTAGACGAACTGCGAATTGCGAATTTTTCGCATCGAATGACGAACAAAAATAGAACATGGAATATGGACCAAAGACGACGGAATGTCGTTGATATAAACATAATTGAACGAAAAATTCGCTTTGTTTTGTCATTGTTCATTGACATTGACATAAAATTCACAACCATTTTTCTTTCATTTTAAAATTCAAAATACAACATAAAACCGGTACTAAAGTTTTTTAAAGTACTTGAGAAAGTGTATTATCTTTTTTCTGAACAATCAACCAACAAATTAAAAAGCCGCTTTCTTTGTTTTAATATTATAAAAAAATTATTATTTTTCAATTTTTACAAAATAAATTTTTATATTAGACATTTACACATATGTACATAGAATAAAATTATAATAATAATAATAATAATAATAATAATAATAATAATAATAATAGTAAATCTTCTTCTTACACAATATGAAAAGGCCATTATAGCTCAAGTACAATGGACGGCAGCAACAGCAACAGCAAAATAGTTTGCCACCATTGTTTTTTATGTTGTGAGGTCTAATCAGAGCTGCCAACCGTACCGTAATTATCGTTTTCGTACCGTAATTTCAGTGGAAAAAAATTGAAAATCAGCGTACACGATAATAATCGAATTGTACCGTAATTTTTGATTACCTTAGGATAATTACTAAATTGTACCGTAATTTTGGATTACCTCCTTGCCTTGAATAAACACTAGATTATATGACATGTTTTTCCAAATTTAATCCAAATGATATTTGAATACAATAATTATTGTGCATATTTCAAACTTGGCAACTCAGAACCTTACCATTTTCCACTTTGAAGTAATATAAATTTAGAAGAAGAAGATGTAAGGAAATTTGACAATTGATAATTTGATATTAACGTTCAGTGATTTACGAGCATCTTCTTATCATTATCAAAAATCAATCGTCATTAATTATTATCATTACTATTGATCATTTTTCAATTTAAATATTCATTGACCATTATTTATGTAATTTATCTGCGTGCAATGTCTAGTAGTAGTGATGAGTGTGATACTATCGAGCTCTCAAGCCCAAAAAAAATTTTTAAATCTGAAACAATTAAAAGAAATCAAAAGTTTAGGAAAGAATGGTGCAATATGGCGGAGTTCAAAATGTGGATTTCTCCAGTTGAAGGTATGTTCAAGTAGTCAATCATTAATATTAGATTAAATTAATTTTGTAAACTATTTTTAAATTTAAAGAAAACCCATTTAAAGCGAAATGCAAAACTTGCGATAAAATTATGAATTCCGAAATAACTATTTTAAAAAACCATGGAAAATCGCAAAGCCATCAAAGAATGCTGGATACAAAAAACAACTGTGTTCCAATTTCAACTTATTACAAGCCACCAAATTGTGAAACAGAATTCAAAATTAAAAGTGCAGAAATAAAATTAACTGCATTTTTAGTTGAACATAATATTTCATTTAATGCTGCTGACCATTTAACATCTCTCTTCAACCAATTATTTGATGATTTGAAATCAGTTAAATAAAAATTTATTTCTTTAAATCTGAGTTTTCATTTGTATACGATAATCGTACCGTAATTTTTGAACACAGACACAATAATTTGCTGACCAAAAGTTGGCAGCTCTGGGTCTAATAGGGCAGCAGCAGCAATAGCGACAGCAAAAAATGCTGCTCGGTTAGCGCTATTTCTAATTTTGCTGCCACATGCATTATCGCCTGGTTAGCTGTCATAAGTGGTGGTCTATTTTTATTATGTTGCTGCTGCCATTGCTTGTATTGGACTTCAAAGGACATCATTTTTCTCAAGCCGTGCATTGCATTTGGGCTTTTACTGTTGAAATTAACTTGTCAAAATGAAATAAATTCTTCTTCTTCCACGACGAACGACGAACAAATTAGAAATAGGTTTTAATTTGTTCGTCTGCGAAAAATTCGCAATGCGCTGCGAAAAATTCGCAGTTCGCTGTTCGTCGAATTGTGAGCAACTATATACAACTCCATACGTTTTAATTTTTTTGACGTTCGTAAGCGAAAAATTCGCAGTTCGGTGCGAAAAATTCGTCTAATTGTGTTTATGCTATAATTGTGTTTATGCTATTAGACGAACTGCGAACTGCGAATTTTTCGCATCGAACGACGAACAAAAATAGAACATGGAATATGGACCAAAGACGACGGAATGTCGTTGATATAAACATAATTGAACGAAAAATTCGCTTTGTTTTGTCATTGTTCATTGACATTGACATAAAATTCACAACCATTTTTCTTTCATTTTAAAATTCAAAATACAACATAAAACTGTTATGTTGTAAAAAATATTATGTTGCTGCTGCCATTGCTTGTATTGGACTTCAAAGGACATCATTTTTCTCAAGCCGTGCATTGCACATGTGCTTTTACTGTTGAAATTAACTTGTCAAAATGAAATAAATTCTTCTTCTTCCACGACGAACGACGAACAAATTAGAAATAGGTTTTAATTTGTTCGTCTGCGAAAAATTCGCAATGCGCTGCGAAAAATTCGCAGTTCGCTGTTCGTCGAATTGTGAGCAACTACATACAACTCCATACGTTTTAATTTTTTTGACGTTCGTAAGCGAAAAATTCGCAGTTCGGTGCGAAAAATTCGTCTAATTGTGTTTATGCTATAATGCAGAACAAAAATAAGGAGAAAATGAATTTTTCTCATTAATAAAAATGCGAGTACATGCTGCCTGCATGGTATGTTAGGTACTACTAGCGTAAAGGCCCAACTATAATCGACATACATATGTGACATAAGCTATGACATATGTCGTAGCCGAATACAGCCAAATCAATGAGCTAAACTATAATTGACATTACCGACATTCGTTAAAAATTCGTTTAACATAAGCTCGACATAAGCAGTACGATACAGAGCGTACATGACATAAGTAACATAAGTAACATAACCATTTTTTTCAATGTTTATGTTTATGTGTGACTTGTTAGTTGTTAGTAATAAATAATTCAAATTTTTAAATTGTTTTATATATTATTATTAATAATAAATTCAGTTTAGTGTCAATTGTGAATAAAATTTTGAAGAAAATTAAATTACTTTTTAAAATTCAAAATTAAAAATAAAAATATAAAGTCGAAAAAGTGTACAAAATTTAAAAATTTTATATAAATAAATAAATAAATTATTGATTAAATAAAAATTTGTATATAAATTATTTCAAAGAAGCAGTAATATTAAAAAACTAAAAAAAGGTAAAATTAAAAATAAATATATGTAATTTATTCAATATTCACTTAACTCTTTAAATTTTATTCATTTCATTTAAAAAATTCAATTTAATTTATTTTCTTCCGTAGTCTGTAGTCCGTTACCTGTATTTTTATTTTAAAATTTTATTTTGTCGTTATGCTTCGATTTGAAAGTTACTTATGTTACTTATGTTAATTATAGTTAACCAAATGTGACGTTTTAACATTCGTTATTTTTTCTTATGTTTGCTATGTCACATATGTCGATTATAGTTGGGCCTTAAGTATATCGTGCTATAGATAGATGCCAGATGCCAGATGCCAGTAACCTGGATTGTTTGTTACTACCTACTACTCACTGTCTCCTCCTGTTTCTCGTATATGTACTTCTATGGCGATTGGTGTGTAGCGATAGCGACTAGTGAAGAGCAAGTAAAGAAGGAAAATGGATTTTTCTCATAAATGAAAATACGAGTGCTTGGTATATATGCATGTAAGTTACTACTGGCGTAGATCATATCATCACAGTATAGCAGTGTCGTGCATGCAAATAACAAGTGTCTGGTCTGTCTATCTGTCTACGAATGCATACGGATACGAATGAATGTGAATTCGAAATAAATAAAATACCATACGTTTTTTTTTTCTTTTTAAATTATTTTTTTTTTCTTCATGAAATTATTATGAAAATCTATTTTATTTATTTATTTATTTTTAAATTTTGTATATTTTATTTTCGAGTAAAATTTCAATAAATCATTTTTTTTCATACTTTTTACGTTTTTTTTTTTTTATAATTTTTATTTTTGTAGTTTTTTTTTATTTGTTTATATTTTTTTAATGTATTTGTTTTTTTGTTTTAATTTTATTCTTTTGTTTTTTCCCTAATTTTTTTACTTTCTTTCTTGTTTTTTACAGGTATCGTTTTAATTTATTTTTTTTTCTTTTAAATATTTTGCACGAAATTTTATTTCTAAATCGTTCAATTTTTTTTTTATTTTTTAATTTTTTTTTAATATTTCTTTTATTTATTTTAAATGAAATACATCATCCTACTTACGTACACTATACATTTTTTTATATGTATGTATGGATACATAAATACTCGTATGTTTTGTTTTGTGTATAATATATTTTTTTTTTTAATTTTTATTATTTATATTCGTTTCGCTAATTGTTTTTAATTCTGTTTGTTTTTGTTTTTACTTTTTAATTTTCTGTCAAGTTTTTGTTGATATTTTTATTTTTTGTAATAATTGTTTATTTTATTTTTTTAGTACCTATACATAGAGCTATACTTCAGTTTTTTTTTTTTGTTTTTACTTTTCTTTTTCAAATAAATTTTATTATAGTTTACGCGCACTCATATTAATAACCAAAAGGAAAAGATAAAAAATTTAAATAAAAATAAAAATCAAAATAACATTTGAAAAGAAAAAAACTTTCGAGTTTCATTTCAAAAACGTGAATAAAATAATTTTTTCGTAAATAAATAATTTCTTGTAAAATGAAAAGAAATAAAACTAAATATTTGTTTTTAACAGAATTTAAAAAAAAAAAAAAACTTATAATCTTCTTGATAATAATAATAATTATACATACAATTATGCCGTTTTCATACACAGCAACATGTCGCAACGATATAAATCGCAAATTTCCTCAAAATATTAAAATGTATACTTTTTCTCGCTGTGGATTCCACCTTCTTCCAATCAAAATCAACATTTTTCAAATCAAAAACAACACTTTTCATGTCAATACCAATTGAATTTCATTGAGTTTGTTTGGAACAATATTGTATTCCATCGGAAAAAAGTATATTTTAATGGAACCTTTTTCAAACATTTCGCAAAAATTTTCGATTTGTCACATTTAAAAATATTAAAAAAAATTGCGAAATGTCGCAGTGTTGTGAAAACGGCTTTAGTGTTTATTATAGTTATGTGTACATAAAATTCAGTAGATAATTTCATTTTTATTTTCTAGTTTATTTATTTTCTATATTTTATTTCGTTTCTTCTTTTTTTTTTATAATATAAATACATAGCTATTACTCATACAGTAATTTATATACTTTTTCCAGGTCGTATCAAACAATGTTCAAATCCAACACATTACTTTTCATAATCAATGGCAAAAGTGTTCAAATCAAATTCAACGAAATTCAATTGATATACTCGTATGTATTGACATGGAAGACGTTAAATTTTATTTAAACACTGTATTGGAATATTGAAATAAAAAAAATGTGTTCAGTTTAATGATTTAATCTGGGCGGTAGTGTGCGGTTATACATGAATTTCGATACGAATTTAAAAACGATTCGATTTTTAAATTCGATCCGAATGCAATATATCGATATGCATGAATACCACGATCGTATCGTAAAAATAAAAACAAAATTATTTTCCTACAAAAAATATGAAATTTTTATGAAATGCAAACGATTATAACTACTGTCAGTTTTTAATATACATAGTTATTTCAATTTATTTTAATTTATTTCTTTTTTACGACATTATATGTACATGAATATTCTGTAAACTTCCGCCGCACGTTTTGAACGATATCTACATTTATTTTATATTTTCGAAAATAGCGTTTGACGTTTACCAATTCTACGTTTTATTGCGATACTAAAATCGTGTGTTTTGAATTTCATTCACGTTTACGTTTGACACGATAAGACTCAATAACAAGTCTGATATCTAATTGTAACGGAATTTATGCATAACACACACACACATCCACACCCCCATTCCCATTCGCACATGTAAAAAGTATATTAATTTATAGTTATTTATTATAGTAATTTCATTTTTATATAAATTTGTTTTTAAATCTTATTAATGGCAAAAGAAAAACAATTTTTTTTTTATTTTGTTTTTCATTTCATTTTTATTTTTTTTTTTACATTTGTTTTTTTTTTTTGTTTGTTTGTTTGTTTGTTTTTCATATTATATTTTTCTTTGTTACACAGATAATTAATTTATATTTTTGAATAATTTATTTTTATTTTAATGGTTTTTTTTTCTTTAATTTTTATATTTTTTATTTAATTCATTTCATAATTAAATACATTCCTTGCTTTTCTCTACATTATTTTTATTTTTCTATAATTTATTGAACAAAATAATACATTTTTAATAATAATAATTAAAAAAAATAATAATAATAAACAAAAAAAAAAAATGAGAAATATATATTTAAATAGATTACATATATTTTTTTATATGTTTATTTCATGATATAATTAAATAATTGATTTAAATAATAATAATAATAATATTACAAATTGAAATATAATATAGTACATATACAAAGATTATTATTTTGATTATAGGTATATTCATATAAAATATTGATTTAATTTTATTTTACTTAATTAAATTCATTTAAAAAAAAATTTTTTTTTTCATTTTTGTTTTTTGTTTTCTTTTTTCTAATTATTTGATTAATTTGTAAATTTAATTTAATTTTTTTTTTTTTTTTTTTTTTTACATATTATGTAGATAGATAGAGTGAGATAAAGAAAAATAATAATAATAATAAAATTAGGCGAAAATAAAAATAAAACAAAAAAGACAAACAAATAATATACAATTTTTTAATCGTATAGAATATGCATATACATATATACAGTCGTGGACAAAAAAATTTTGACACTTGATTTTTACATTTTTGTTTTTTTTTTTTTTATTGAATAAAATTTATTTAAATGTCTATATTGCAGATAGATAACATAAAATGTGATTTATGAATACTACGAATCAATATGCTAGAAAGAGTAAAATTTGTTATTCGAGTACAAAGGATAGAAATACAAAGTATTAATGTAAGCAAACCATTATTTCAAAAAAAAAAATAATAATAATAATAATAATAATAATATTTTAACAACATAAATTCAAAGTGTTTTCTTTGGTCATTGCTTCAACAATTAATCAGATTTTTTTTTTTTTTTAGATAGCAAATAAAACGCTACCTGTATATTATTTGCTAATTCAATAATAACGCATAATTATTGCCATTTTCTGCATAATATTCTTGAATTTTTAAAAAATACAATATCAAAAGATATGAAAAATCTTAAATTTTTGCAAGAATATAATATCCTTAGCTATTATCTGTTATTAATTTTATCTCTAGTAGTTCATAAATAAAAAAAAAAAAAAAAAAAAAAAAAACTTAAAATCAAGTGTTAATATTTTTTTGGCCATTACTGTATATGTATGTATATATTAGATATTAGGTGCTTTCGATTTGGCAATTCCAAGTACTTGCGAGTAGAAAATTTAAATATCTGTTCTAAACCATCTACTCGCAGCTACTCATGAAATATATTTCAAGTAGCAGGAAGTAGATGCAAGTACTAGGTACTAGTTACGAATAATTATTTTTGTGTCGTTCGTTTTAAGAACAATTTATCCTAGACACATTTTAGTACTCGCATGTTCTTGAAATTGCCAAATCGAAAGCAGCTAGTATATTAATTAATTTAAATATTTTAATCACTATTACTAGTTGTTGGATTTGTTGTTGTTGTTGTTGTTGTTGATGATGATGATGTATAATATAATGATACAAAATAACTAATCAAAAAGCATATTAATGTACCATACATAAATAATTTAGCTAAATATCTACCATGTACATTATCATAATCCTGTTTTATTTCATCTATTGATTTTTTTAATTTAATATTTTCATTTAATAGTAATGCATATTTTTCTTTAAACATAATTAATTCTTCTTCATGCTGTATTATAACATTATTCATTATGTCCATATCCATTTCCATATCGATATTATCGGTATTTGTTATTATTAAATTTTCATTTGAATTATTTTTTATAAATGATTTTTGTTGTTCATTTAATAAAGGATATGTAATCGATTTAGGTGATAATAATGATGATGATGATGATGATAATATTGATAATTGATTTTCTTCAGCAACCATATTTTTATTAGTACCATCAGATATATCAATATTCATATCAGTATCAGTAGTAGCAGCATTAGCATCAGCATCATCAGTAGTAGCAGCATTTGTGGCAGCAGTAATTTTTGTTGTTAGATTTGTTATTACATCATTACTATCTATTATATCATTTATGACTGTAATTGAATCCCAATCTTTATCGGTATCTTTAATAATTTCGCATTTAGATTCAAACAATAATTTTTCAGCAGCATCATCATCATCATTTGTTACGTTTACTACATTTGATTCAATTAAATCTGTTGTACCCACCGACATATCGATACCTTTCATTAATGATTCATTCGATTTTTCATTATCATTATCATTTTCTTTTTGATTCTGATTTTTATTTTTATTTTTATTTTTATTCAACATATTTGTTTGTTCTTCTAAATTTGTTATTTTCTCATATGCTATATTCAATTGATATTCCAAATATTGATTAACATTTATTTTCTCTTGTAATTCATTACGTGTTGGACGATTTTCTAAATCCATTTGTAAATTATTGATAACTTCATGTGCTGATAAAAGCTAGAATTTAAAAAAAAAATAAATAAATAAAAATTATACAATAACTGAATTTCCTTCACATTTTTTTGTTTGTTTTGTTTTAATTAAAATTATCATTACCTTTGATTCTAATTTTTTATAATCTTCAGACATTTTATGAAATTGTTTTGTACTTTTAACTGCTGTCAAATATTCAAATATTTCATTACAGATTTCCATTAAATTTGTAACATTCGTTTTAATTGCAGCAGCATCATAACAGCTATTATTCAATTTATTTACAACAAAAATTTCTTCTTGCTGATGAATATTTTGATTACCATCATTAACGATAGACGATGAAGAATCATTTGTTGTTGCTGTTGTTGTTGTCGTCGTCGTAGAAATAGTTGTTGTTGCTGTTGTATCTGTTGTTTCAGTTGTTTGGGTTGTAATTTTATTTGTAATATCATCAGCTTTCAAATAAGAATCATTTACTTTAGAAATGAAATTAAAAAAAATTATTCATGAATACAATTCTAAATAAATAATAAAATTTCATTTTTAGATATTTACGATTGGATGATAATGATGAATTTAACTGAACTAATCTCTTTTCGACTGCATGCAAATTATTTTGAATTTTTTCCAATTCTGGTAAGGTATCAAGTTCACCGTCTTCATCATAGCAATCATTATCCTAAATGGAAAATAAAAAGTAAAATGTTAATAATTTTATATGTTTGGAAAAATATAAGTACACATCTTACATCGCATATTGCTTTTATTATATCTGCTGATCCTTCGCGATGATTTAAATCAGAATTTTCTAACCATTTTTTAACAGTTCCACGATTCGATGATGCATCACTATTTTTCGATAATGTTTCATCATCGCTTGTATTTTCGTTCTTCTATAAAATTATACAACAAATTCAATTTATTAATTTTGTGTAATTTTTATTTTTTTTTTTTATTTTTGACTATGTATTTACCTCATAAAGTCCCAAACGTCTCTGTAAAAATTTCTTTTCCGTTAACAACGCACTTATTTGAGTTCGAAAATCTTCTAATTCATTCTCTTTCTCTTTCAATTTAATTTGTAATTCTTGTGATTCTGTATCATGTTTTTGTACTTCACTTTGAGCTTTTTCTGTGTTCGCTTTATGTTCTTTGCATTCATTTTCGAAACGTGTTAAACGAGCATTTACTTCCTGTATAAAACAAAAAAAAAGAAAGAAAAGAAACAATTATTTTTAATTTCATCTCATGAATGAAAATGAATTTTCTTTTCATTACCTGTAAATCTTGTTGAGTTCTTAATAATTGATCTCGTAATAATGAGCATTCATCTTCACTACTGCATAATGCTCTTTCGATTGTTGTCAATTTTTGAACAGCTTCCATACGTTCTTGATTTACTTTACGAAGTGCTTCTTTGGCTGAGTTCTAAAAAAAACAAGAAGAAAAATAAGAAAAAATAATAAAACGTTTTTGAAAAAATTCAAAAAATTAAAATTAAAATCTTAAGAATTTTTATCTAAAAACAAAAAATGTTTAATTTTAAATTTTCTTAAATTTTCTTACTTGATATAGGCATTTATCTTCTTGTAATTTTAATATTTCATCTTTTAATTCATCGTCTGGTGCATTTTTTTGTAAAAATTTCAATTGATTTTCGAGTACATCGATTCGACCTAATAAACGATCTTCATCGATCATTGCTTGCCAACAAGATGAAGCATTTCGTCTACACAATAAATGAAAAAATAAATAAATAAATAAATAAATAAATCAAAAAAGAAACATTTTATGAAAATACTTTTGAATTTCATTGTATCAAACTCAAACTTTACATGACTAAATTACATAAATACCTTGTCAATTCGATAACTTCTTGTATATCTTGTAATTTTATTTTTAATGTTTCTTCACGTAATGATGTTTCTTGTATTAAATGCTGTAATCTACGTAATTCATCATATGTTACACTGCCATCGATCAATGTCGATTGACCAGAATTACATTTATTTGGTAGCCTTTCATCACCATCTGGTGTTATACATTTAACTTTAGCTATAATACATCCATGTACTTCTTTTCTTGAATTCTCAATAACATCAACACCAAATTTAACAATATCACCAGAAAATAATTCTTCTGGTTCTGATTGACTGATACGTCTATCATTTATAAATGTACCATTACTACTTTTTGTATCCTTTTAAAAAATAAAAAAAACAACAACAACAACAACAAAAAGATAAATAAATTTATACATACATATATATTTTTTTTAGGTTCATTTTATTTTTAAATAAAATTTCTATATTTTTCTTTTTATTTTTTATTTTCTTTTTGACACTTACTTTAACAAAAAATTTTCCATTACTGTACCATATTACAGCATGATTACGTGATAATACTTTACAATCGAATATTGCATTATTTTCAGCTACACGACTTCTTGCAATCGATCTACCAACTTTTTCTTCAATATTTTGCCGTAAATATAAAACTCGTGTCTAGAATTTTAAATTAATATAATTAAAATTTTTTTGTATTTTAATTTTTTATTTGTTATCTAACAATCGTTTTTATTTTTTCTTTCTTTTTTTTTTCTTTTTTATTATACAATTCATGGGTGGTATATAATGTAAGTTATCCGTCTAATAAGTGTAATGTAATATAATGTAATGTAAGTAATATTTATGCAGTATTTTTGATTTATATACAATTAGACATTTAAATATTTACCTGAAATGGATGAGAATTCGGTTGGCAATGTAATTCACAGACAGCTGTTATTTCATATAATTCATTAATTGAACGTTTTCCAGAATTATCATTATCTGATTGTGTTGTATCTAATTGCTGTTGTATATTATTACGTATTGTAATATATCTTGATGGTGTTCCCATTATTAGACCATTTGTGGAAACGGCTGATTTAATATGTTCTACATGTTCTATTATACCTTTACTAACAATTACCATGACCTGTAATTATGATGATGATGATGATAATGATGATGTAAAGTAAAACAAACAAACAAAAATTTATAAATAATTAATTATCACATACGGATAGTGAGTACATATTTGTAAAAATACTTATAGTAAGGATAAAAGGTAAATTAATCGCTTTACAATATATTATATAAGTTACATTTTTTTTTAGATTTTTACAATTTCTACATGGGTGCAAATAATTTGATAATCAATTCAGAATTAATAATTTTTGATTTATTTTTGAATGAATTTAGTGAAGGTATAATTATACACATAACACATAATGTATTGCATTCATTCATATTATATTAAAGAAGTAGAAAAATATGCATTTTATGTATCTTTTACATTACATATTTTTTAAGATTTTTTATCAAAATTAATACACAGTAACAAAAACAAATATACATAAACATAAATATAAATAAATAAATTAAACATTCATAATTAAAGATAATTAAGACCGAATTCTAGATCGTCATCTCGTTTTTCGATATATATATATAACAATTGGCGGATATCATCTAATCATTGTCATTTGTCATTTCATGAAAAATGAAAACTAGAAATGACAAAAGCAAAATGTCATCATCAAATAGAATATCAAGAATATTATGCTGGCTATGGCTGATGATGATGAATGATGATGCCCGCCCGCCGCCCGCCGTATTATTGATAAGCGCGCAATTACAGCATCAAAATATTTTTTTAGAATTCTTGACATTTGCATGTACAACCTACACAAAATTTTCAAATTCTTATTACATATTAATTTATCATCAAAATCAATGTAATTTGGATTTTGACGTTTTAGAATTCGGTCTAATAATAAAATTGTAAATTTGTGAAATTTTAAATGCCTGCCTACCTTATCCATATCTATATATGTATATATCTCTATTATATGCAAATTATCTAGATGATTTATTCGATTATCGTAGATCTTTTTTTTTTTTGTTAATTTCTATAATTTTTATGCTCTTTTTCTTTAGAAATTTAGAAGATAAATTATATTAGATAAATTCAAAAAATAAATAATTAAATAAATAAAAACAGATGTTAAATTTTAATTCTAATCTACATCAAAAAATCTATTAAATATATAACAGCTACATTACGTACATACATATATTGAATGATTTATGTAGCCTTACATTATTTTACTTATTTTTTTTTTGTAATTTTAAATTTCTAAATGAAATTCTTAAATAATTTAAATATCAATCAGTAATTATTATTAGTCAAATTAGTGTAATTCCACAGCCTGTATTATCTCTGAAAAAAATGGCAAAAAATCACTAAATTCTGACTTTGAAGCACAATAACTCTTAAAACAAAGAACGTAGAGAAGCATATTAGGTATCATTGAAGAGAGGGGGGAGTTTCCTTCAGATTTTTCTCAGACCAGACTCTTCTAGCTAGTACACCGTAGTTATTAAAGGGTGTTTCGTAGATTGAGTGCGAAAAATTTTCATCGCCCTCTAGAGGCTAAACGGTTGAGATTACCCCCCTCCCTCTAGAACGACTTTTTGTTTGTCTCGGCGAGACCTATCTACTGTGTGTCGAATGACCACCCGAAACCGGACACCCTGTATGCACGTATGTATATGCATATGAATATTTAATATGTTTAAGTATGCCTACAACAAAATTGACAAATGAAATACATTTTTCGTTGTACAATCGTACATAAAATAAGAAAAATTTAAGAATAATATAAAATACAAAATATGAAAAAAAAAAAAAAAATAATGAAAACAAATTAGATATGTAGATGTATATTATATGTATGTACAAAAGACCAATGACCTAATGGTCAATGTCCATTACTTAAATCATATAAATATTACGTACATTACTTACACATACATTACGTATATGTACAACATACCTACTTATACTTATATATATAAATGCATAAAATGTTAATCCATATACGAGTATGTACATACCTACTACTATGTGTACTCATATATGTAAATACTGCACTACCTACATTATAATATAATAGTATGATGTCTAGTCATAATTCATTCATTTATTTATTTAAAAAGCATCCATATAAATAACTTGAAGAAGAAATTTTTTTTATTTATTTTTTTTTTTTTTTTGTTTTTTCGTATTTGGCATAACAAAACTTTATTCAAGAAATTAATAAGATATTATTACTCGTATTATTATTGTTATTATAAAGAACATACAAGAGTGTATGCACGTACAGTAATCATAAGTGTATATACATACATACTCGAATATGAATGTACATAATATGTTGTGCATATACATAATGTACTTTTCTATCTTTTTATTCAAAATAAAACAGAAAATACAAATTAATAATACAAATAAATTTTTTAATAATTCAATTATTATGTCTATATATTATTAATGTTATGTATTTTCGAAATTAAAATGATATTATCGAAAAACATGACAAAAATAGCAAAAGAAAAAAAGCAACAACAAAAGGAAAATAATCTAAAAATAATAACAGATGTATGTACATATGTAAATGTAGAAAGTGAATGATTTTCAATCAATTTTTAGAAATTTTATTTTTGATAAAGTTCGACGAGAAACAAAACAAACAAAAATACAGCCGCCAGAGATAAATTTTTAAAAATGAATGTAGCTATATGTATATATGCTAAAATATATAAATGGATTTGTAGTAAGTATGTAGTGTGGTATAGTATAGTAAGTTATATATATAGGTAGGTACCTAAAATTATGTAGGATAGACAAATAGGTGGTATTTCTTGTTATAATTAAAATAAAGTTACTATGCTAGCTGGAAACGATATATATACATAGGTAATATAGGAATAGGAATTATTATAAAAATAAATGTTTCTATATATACACGTACACTTATTCCAAAAAAAATGTTTGAAACATAATGAAAAATTTTTGAAGAAAAAATTTGTATGATGACTCTTTATTCTAAATATTCAAAAATTTTTAATATTTCAATTTATTTATCATTAAATTTTTTGGTATTATTGGTATTATGTATTTACAAATTGAAACGTTATAGGTATATGATGGAAATATTATATGTACATATGTACTTAGTTTTTGAGCAAAATCACAAAAATTTCATACATACATACTTAAAAAAAGTACTGATGAGACATTATTTTCTTTAAAAAAAAAAAATTCATTATCGAAAAGTTTTTCAGTAGTTATATTTTCATTTCAGATATTTGTAAATGACTGATGAAAGAAGAAATATTTATTATTATGAATAATGATTTGTTATCTTCTTTCTAATAGAGGAAGAACACTTCTCTTGATTCGCAGATGACAAAACGCTATTTTCTCACAAAAACTTCAAAGTTCAGCCCTTCAATCTAGAACCATTCATTTTGAAGAGTTTCTCACGCAGGATATTCAAACTACTTGTAAAATATACATTTATTCAGATGATTCGAAACTAGACAAATTTTTTATTACAAATTTTCAATTTTTCTACAAAAAAAAAAAAAAAAATAAATAAAAAATAAAACATCCATTTGTCTTAATACTTTTTTGAAAGATAGTACATATATGTATATGTAAGTATGTAAATATCTAGTATTGCTAAAAATATGAATATTTCTATTTCTGGTGTACACGTACCCTGTACGTAATACTACTAATAGTAGAATGGTAGGAGTGTCTCTGCTGTATATTTATGTAAGTATAAATGTACGATTACCTATTTTACATACATATACGACGAGTATCATTATAATACGTGCAACATATAAACATAAGTATATTTAGCTATAGCTAGCTAAGCTATGTCTAAACAAATATTTTCTTTATTGTGATTTTTATTTTATTCAAATGTAAGCTACACATATGGGTCTCTAATAAAATTGCATAAATATAAATATAATAATTTATTTTTATTTTATTTTTTTATTTATTTTTTTTTCGGTCAAGCATTATAATTTCTAGATACGAATACGTATACATTATAGAATAGAGCATAGATAGATAGGTAAGTAAAAGTAAATGGGTATGCATTTAGATTCATAATGTACAGTGTACTACCTCTAATATCTAATATCTAGGTATATAATGCATATTTATTATAAAATGTACCACCTTGTTTAGAATATAGTTTTTAAATGTTATTATAGTACCTCTAGTACCTACATATATTGATTTTCTTATTTTCTTTTGAGAGAAAATATTACAAAAGTTTACATAAACACATTGTACGTTACACTGAGAGAAAAATCTCGGAATAAAAATAAGAAAATATTACATTATTCTAAGAGTGAGACTAAAATTCTTATTTTAAATACATTATTACTAAAAAGACTCAAAATAGTATTAATACAAGAACGTCTAGTTTTGATTTAATCTAATGAACAATTAGTAAAACTGACTAGTATTAGTTTAAGAGTGATCATTCTTACTTTAAGTATGAAGCGCTTGTATATAATTTGCTTTAAAACTTAATTTAAGAATGTTTAGTTTTAATTTTTTCAAATAACAGTTAATATAAGCTACTAGTTTAAATTTAAGAACGATCATTCTTATTTAAAAACGTTTTGAGTTAATTTTACCTTGAATGGTTTACAGTTGATATTCATTGCATCTATATTTATACACAAACAATAGACATTTTACGGTACTCTGTTATTTAGTTGCATTACTCTGTTCGTTCGACATGGATAACGAAACTCAAAATGTGTTAAATGAAAATGAATCATTAAGTAATATAGTTTTAAATGCAAGTGATTTAGAAATTATCGGCACAACGATTATTGAAAAAATAAGTGACATAATCAGTGAAGATGACCAAAAATTATTTTTATTATTAGAGCAGTTTAACTTGGAAGAACTTTTTAATACTTTAAAAGGTAAAATGCAGTGAAATATTTAAATTAAAACTTTAAAATATATGTACAATAGTATGATTGAATTATTTTGTGATAGCATCCAAAATAACATATCGCAGTTTGCCATTTTTATCAGCGGATGATATAGGTATATAAAGCAATTCCTCACTTAGGTCTGCAAGCCGAATTCCGAGAAAAATTGTTTTTGTGGCGTAAAAAAGAAGTAAGTAATATTCTGCATTTATCCAGAACAGTTTAAAATTGCCGATTTTTTTAGTATAAATATGATGACAGCACATTATCTGTGAATTCTAAAGTAAACTTAAGGCCCAACTATAATCGACATATGTGACATAAGCTATGACATATGTCGTAGCCGAATACAGCCAAATCAATGAGCTAAACTATAATTGACATTACCAACATTCGTTAAAAATTCGTTTAACATAAGCTCGACATAAGCAGTACGATACAGAGCGTACATGACATAAGTAACATAAGTAACATAACCATTTTTTTCATTGTTTATGTTTATGTGTGACTTGTTAGTTGTTAGGAATAAATAATTCAAATTTTTAAATTGTTTTATATATTATTATTAATAATAAATTCAGTTTAGTGTTAATTGTGAATAAAATTTTGAAGAAAATTAAATTACTTTTTAAAATTCAAAATTAAAAATAAAAATATAAAGTCGAAAAAGTGTACAAAATTTAAAAATTTTATATAAATAAATAAATAAATTATTGATTAAAAAAAAAATTTGTATATAAATTATTTCAAAGAAGCAGTGATATTAAAAAACTAAAAAAAGGTAAAATTAAAAATAAATATATGTAATTTATTCAATATTCACTTAACTCTTTAAATTTTATTCATTTCATTTAAAAAATTCAATTTAATTTATTTTCTTCCGTAGTCTGTAGTCCGTTACCTGTATCTTTATTTTAAAATTTTATTTTGTCGTTATGCTTCGATTTGAAAGTTACTTATGTTACTTATGTTAATTATAGTTAACCAAATGTGACGTTTTAACATTCGTTATTTTTTCTTATGTTTGCTATGTCACATATGTCGATTATAGTTGGGCCTTTATGGTTGGAAAAGGCTTCAACTTCGTCTGAGGCAAAAGAGATATCAAATTCTTGTTTATGCTTGGTAGGTATGAATTTTTTCATACATATTTTGTGTGACTAATTATCAACTATTTTTAATTGCAAATAACATTAATTGTAAGTTTTTTTTTTAATATTTACATTTTTAGGACGTAAAAAGCCTTCTTGCAAATAATATTGCCGGAGAAGCGATTATAAAATATTACAAAGATCATTCAACTTTGACGGACAAACATAGGGACGAAGTAATAAGAATTATTTTAGAGACGGTCAATGTAAAACAATTATGTTTAAAGCCAGTAAACTTCGAAAATATTGTTGATCAAATCTCCGAAGTATTTCCCAACGAGAATCAGTCAAAGGTAAGTACACTTTAGAAATAATTTTACAGAAATTTAACATAGTTCTCTTTTATTTTATTGATTTTACTTTGGCGTAAATCAAATGTTAACTGTTTTAAACTATTTTTTAAAAATTTTTCTCTAAAATTATTATTAAACTCTGAACATAGTTATTAAAAATGAATTGAATTTTCTAAAAACTGTAAAATGATGTTTCAGTGTTATTATTATGTTCGACGAGAAAAAAATAAGAATTTTCAAGTTATCCGATGAATTGTCATATTATAAATAATGGTTCTACTTATTTAAGATATAAAGAAATTTGAATTGTTATTTTTAAATTTTTTATTTTTAGTTCTTATTCCTGCTATTGTTTTTTTATTTTTATTGAATCATTAAGTTTAAGTTAATTGAATTATAAAAATTTTGTAATCATAAGTATAACTATAACTGAATATGTATGTATTTTTAGAGTTTTTAAAGAAGAATTTATAAGTATAAGTAGGTATAATTGAATATGTATTTTGAGAATTTTTAATTACATATATATGTACATACATATTAATGTTAAATAAATACATTTAATCAAAATAAATAAATTTTTGTTTAAATACTACCTTTATATTTCAGAATCCTTAAATGAAACAAGTTTTTCCTTAAATTTGTCTTTTAAAATTCAACATGTTCTAGGTTAAAATAAGCACTTTTAATTTAAAATAAAGAACGTACATTCTCATATTTCACTTGGAAATTTAAGAATAATCGTACTTATTTTAAATTTGCAACGGTTGGATTGGATAATAATATACAATGTTAATTTAAGTCAATACATCCTTATTCTAAGTAGCCACAGTTTACATTTAATTTTCTTAAATCTCCTCGATCTTGTTTTGAATTAAGAATGTCTGTTTGTCTTAAGATTAGCGTTCTTTATTTAATAATCCCATTCTTAAATTTATCAATTCCACTCTTGCGTCAAAATCATGTTGAAAAATTCTTAAATTAAGTACGTTTTTGATAAAAATCACTCTTTTTTTCTCTCAGTGTACATGTTACATACATTAGGTACTATACCTACATATATGAAGAAAACGTAAACAAGAGTTAGTTAGATTTAAATCTATAGATAATTAATATGTTTAGGTACCTACATGTACGTACACATTAATGTACAGTTTACTTTCGATTTAATGCAAGTATGCACATTTTATGATTAAAAGGATAAAAGGTACAACAGAAAAAATAGTATGAAATTAAATTCAGATGATAATAACAACACAATAATATGCAAGTATTCACAGTTTATATACATATCTACAGTAAAAGTTTAGGTAGATACTTACTACAAGAAAAATCAAATAATTTTCTTAATTCAAAATCAAAATGCATATACATATATGTAACATTTTTGTACAATGAATATAGGTGTGTATGTAGTACTTTCTTCTCATTGAGATTTTCATGATTTTTGTACAGTAAAAATTTTTTTTTTTTTTTTTTTAATTTTTCCCCTAGTTTCTACACCTACATACAGTAAGATAAAATATTATCTACCAATATTTTAATATAAAATAAATTACGAGTAAGTGTGTATTATCATTTGTAATAATTGTAAATGAGATTATATTTGATGTGTAGGAAGTAGGAAGTAAAAATCAACACAATTATCATTAAAATTACGTACCTACATATTTATGTGTTATGTACTATGTGGAAATGAGTAGGAATTTAGGCAGGTGTTTTATTTTGAAACGAAAACTAAAAGCTACTAACATACACATTTGCTGGGCCAAATCAAATCTTTAAATTTTTAAGATTATCTGGGAAGGATGTGCTGTGCCGAAGAAAACCTTAAATCTACTTAATTCTAGTTAATGCCCCGATTCTATAGCTGATACCCGGCATTGCTTCAATTATAACTCTATCATTGGCAGTTTATATGTGAAAATTTTTTGATTTTAACTATTTAATAGTTAAATTTGTCAATTTTAGTTTTTCACCATCATTTTTTTTTTTAGTTTATGGTATTGATATCTTGATTTTTACTATCACTTACGATGACAGTCATATTATTCCACTACTGGAATAGACGAAATCTAGCTAACCGTTGTGTCCTGTTAGAATCGCTATGATTCTGATAATTTTATATAAATTTCTACTGACAAAATCTCTATATTATGACTTAATTGTGAGATGATCAAAAATTGTTAATTAATTTGTTATCTTTAGCTCTATTTATAACCATCCAGATTTAAATGTTTGATTTCATTCGAATGTATTAATTTTACTTTCCCATTTTCAGGAAGAATATTTTCTTCAATTTTTTATGGATTATGATATCAGCATTTTGAAAATAACTTCCTACATAATTTTTATATTTAAAAGGAAATTTTTAACTGTGTGATGATACACCACCAAGCAATTGAAATCTATGTACATACGAGTATATATGAATATAGATAGGTACTTTAAAATTAAAAGATACATCTCTAGATCTGGATCATCATTTAGATATTTTATTGAAAAAAAAAACAATTGTATATTATATGTTATATTCGGAAAGATATATCTATGCATTTATACTTATATGATTATTATTTCAAATTAAATATGTATTTAATTTAAAAAAAAATTTTACTTATTTATTTTTTTTTTATTGTGTATATAATTAGTATATAGTACATCATCACCGTTGTATACTGGATCATATCAAACAACAGCAATACAAAACACAAAATCTCGTCATCAAAATAATGAAAATGAAAAAAAAAAAATATATATGTATATTCATAATAATATTGTATTATTTTACAAGAAAGTCTAGATGAGACGAAGGGTAGGTACATTCGTATATATTATTCGTACATATATTTTTGTATTATAATGTAGTATATGCGATATAATGTGATCATCATTTTCATATTATCATCAAGTATATAATATATATATGCATATAATAGTAGCTTAAGTTATAATAACTTATGTACCTACATTTTATATTTCTATATAATATTAGTATGTATATTTTTATGACTAGTGCTTGAAAAAAAGTTTAATTAAAGAATGTATATTTTTTTTTTATATTTTCAGTTCATTGTTTAGGCATGAGTTAATTTCAAATTTTTATCTTTATGTATACATGGGTACTTTATAATAATATGTATGCATATATGTATATGTATATGGATGGATGATATACGATATGAATATAATATTAGCGTATTACAAAAACTAATATAAAATTATACTAGTATTTATACAAAAATAAAGTACACTGTACGTACTATCTGCATACATAATGCACATATGATATAAGTTAACTATAATATGCATAAAAAATAATTTAATTTGATACTACATATTATCATAATATAACATATATGCATGCATCCAAATACATATGTACAAAAAAATTTAATATAATTTTCTAAGAATTTCATCTATACGCAACTTAACATTATTACATTTTTACATGGCATTTTTAAAGCAATAAATACATAAATATAAATAAATAATAGTGCAATATTTTTTAAGTACATAAACATAATTAGAATAACACATTAATTGGAAAAATAAATAAAAAAAAAAATAGAAAACATTAATGAGTAGTATAATGAGTGATCAAAACAAACCTGCAGTACCTGATATGGAGATTATTTATATTATGTATTTTTGTTGTTATTTTCTTTTTTCTTCTTCAGATCGTTTGCCTTTTTTATAAATTTTTCTTTTCTTCCTTTATTTTTTCTAGTTAGTAGTTATTATTTTTTTTTTTTTTTTTTTGGTTTGTTAATTTGAATTTGACAATTAAAATTTCTTCTATGATGATTTATAATTTTATTTTTTTATGTATGTAATTTATTTTATTTTAAGGCACACTACACAAAATTTTACTGCTGCTGCTGGGCTGGCTGGCTGACTGAGGCTGATACTGATTACTGCTGAACTCTAAAATAATGATGATTGATAAATAATTGATGATGATAATAATAATAACTAAACTAACGAATCGAATGGACAAATCAAATGAACGTTGTTTTTTTAGTTTTAGTTGATTTGATGATGATGACAAATTGGTATATAATTTTATTTTTTATTTTTACTTTACTATATGTATATACATATATTATATATATATTTTTTTTAAATATGTAGATATCTACTAGAAAAAAAAAAAAGAAATAATATACATATATGTATGTATTTTTTCTTTAGAAAAAAAAAAAGAAACTTTCTTGTTTTTATATTATACTGTATTTAAAAACGTTTAAAAACTAGCTAACAACTAATATTAGATAGCGATATTTATAAATGTATTGTTATTTATTAGTTGATGTTTTTGCTATTATTTTTTACACCATTTTTTTTTTAATATTTATAGATTATTATGAATAATTTATAAATTATCGTAAAGAAAATTAATGAATTTATTAAAAAAAATGTATAATATAAATGTTCTTAATTGTATTATTGATTGTAATAATATGATTTCTAAATAATATGAATATTTTGTCTGGCATACTATATATTATTTATTTATTTTTAATTTTTAATATACATATTACAGATATTTTAATTTAATTTTATTTTTTTTAGTAAAATAGCAAAATTAAATAGAAAAAACTTTTTAAAAAAAATTTTTTTTCCCGTCGTCGACGTCGTACATATAGATAGATAGAGACTTGACTTTTACTTGTGTTTTGTGTATATGTGATGATCGTATGCGTTATCTTGTTCTTTTTCTAACTTTTAGTTTTTTAATCAATTTTCTTTCTTTTTTATAAATAATAAATTTTATCTAGAATAGAGTTAGCCGAAGCCGACTAGCCAATACAATCCAGTTCCAGTCAAAATAACATTCATTGAAAATTTGAAAACTTCACTAAATAACTATTGGCTCTGGCTATCAATATGAGCTAATTGCTGTCTACATCTCAGCTGCACAATAAACAAACACATACAATATAAAATTTCCAAACTTCATTTTTCAAAAATATTACAATCAAGCTTATAGATTATAGTTCTATCGTTCTATCTCTATTCATTGTTTTAAACTGTTCCATCCACTTCATTTGTTTATTCAGTTATTCATTAGTGTACACCGCATCCATATCTGGAATCTGCCTGTATCTGACAGCTGCTTCATAATTGTCAAAATTGAATTAAATTAATATAAAACTAAACCTTAGTCCTTAGTACACTCTATACTACCAACTAAACAATTCTTTTCTTATTGGATTTTCAATTCTTAGTAAGGGCCGGTACTCATATTGAAAGCTAAATTTTTCTCCATATAAAACCTATGTAAAAAAAATGTACCTAAATTGTTAGCTAAATTTTTAGTTTCAAATTTCGCTTACTGGTACTCAATTCCAAAATAAATTATTTCGGTGGAACTTAATAGTGGAGAGTTGTGGAACTCATTTTTCACAATCATTTTATATGGTCGAGCATATAAAAGGCAAGCGAAATATTGACAGCTCAAATATTTTGAGAAATAAATATATATTTATTTATTTTTAAGGCTCTACACACATTTCCTTCCACAATTTTTATCTTGTAGAATTATATATGCAATTGCAAGCGAAAAATTTCACGGGAACTGAGTACAGGCCTAACAGAAAAATAAAAATTCATGAAATTAGTAAAAATAAAAACTAAATAACAGATTAAATATAATTTCAGAATTTCACTACATATACGAAGAAAACAAACAAATCAAACATAGTTTTGATATTCATTAATTCATCCCATAATCCATAGCGTAGCCCCATCCCCATGCCAACATGCCTAGAGAAAAGGAAATAACAAAACACATGCATAGCCATATTGTGATTTGTGACCCGTGAGCCGTGACAGAATTTCATTTATAAAAATTATATGTATATGAATGTTTGTAACATTGTAACTTTTTCAGAAATTTGCAATGCTTGGAAGATTTGGAATACGATGAAATATATTTCCAGAAACAGAACAGAGCAGATGGTACATACAGATGTGGCCTGTGCTGTGCTGTGGCATATAAAAGAAATTAAAACTAAAAGCATAAAAGGCAGAAAGAGCAATAAGATAACCTCTCTAACACAATTACAAGATTGTTGACAGCGAATTCGATTTGATTTGATTAAAAATTGAAAGTGAAAGTGAATAGAAACATCAAAAAGTGATCTAAAAATACATTATCAAAATTTATAAAGAGCAAAAAATAATTTCATCAATTTTATTACGTTTATAAATTTCAAAATTTTGTTTTACGATTACGACGGTTATTTATCACGGCATACACATTTCTAAGGCAAAGTAAAGACGTCTGCACACAGGTCATCGGAACGGAATATAAACAACACAACATCAAGAAACAATTTATACATACAACACAACAACAACGCACATTTGTTTACCATTTAACGACCTGATTTACGTCACAATTCTAACTGCCATTCCAATGATTACATTGTCTTAGAAATGTGTATGCCGTGGTTATTCATAAGGATTTAAAATCGAAATTAATTATTGTCTCTCTAGTAAGATTAGAAAATACATATAAAAAATAAAAAAATTAATTATTTGACTGGCCTGGAATGTTTCTTGTTTCTACCAGACCAGTTCCAGTTCTACCCTACCCTTATGAATTTGGAATGTAATAAGTAATGTCAGCTGATAGAAAATTTGGAATTTGGAATAAATGTTTTAATTGAATACCTCGGGGAAGGGAAGCGAAAACTGAAATTGATTACTTTACACCAAATACCATGTGTGTCGTGTGTGTAAAAGTGAGAATGTGAATTGTGTGTGAAAAGTGAAAAGTGAAAACCAGTGAAAACATACTATGTAGTGGAATTTGAGCATTAAATCAATTAATTGTTTAAAAGAAAAACAAAATTGCATTTTTATTTTAGAGAGTGGTCGGGTAAACTATATGAATTGAATAAATGAATTGCATCTTTCCTTTGGGTTTTAAAATAAAACTAATTTTATTTAATTCAAAGTGAATAAAAAAAAAATTACCATGGAAGGAAGACGCCAGCGTATAAAAGCAGTAGTTAATTTGCAACCAAAACGTAAAATTGATGCCGCTAGAAATCAATCTCAATCAAAACCTATATCGACGTCTATATCATCATCATCATCGTCAACATCATCAACAGCACCAACAACTAATGGTTCATCCTTAACAAAGGTGCAAGTATCATCAAATTTGAAACATGAAACAACAAATGAAAATGTTTCAAGTCAGCCTCAAAATAATTTAGATCATCCCCAAAGTACTTCCACTACTCAAAATATTGTAGGGTTAGATCATACAGACGAAATAAAATTAGAAAATAATCCATTTAAAAGACCACCAGATGTGAAAAATATTTCGTCACAAACATTGAGTTCATCAACAACTTTCATTTCTTCAGTTCCACTCGAAATTCAACTAGAACAACAGCAGCAACAACAACAAAATGTGATCAATCCTACCAGTAGTAGTTCATCGTCTCAACAAGCACTAAAGCACAGACAACGTATCAAACCAACACCATTCTTTGGTGTTACTAGAAGAAGTAGTATCCAAGGTAATTCTGCCCAAGATATTGAAGAAGAAAATCATTGTAAGAGGCAGCGTAATTTATCTGAGCAGGGAGGGCATCAAACATCAGTTGGCTCAAATTCAAGTATCGATAAATCACAAACAAATGAAACTTGTCCATTGGATTTAAATGTGACTGAAACTGGAAATAACGCTACAAACATTCCTGTAACACCAACAGTGGGGGGAGCAAATTCAAATCGTAATCAAATGTGAGTATCCGACAATACAATACAAATTTAATTCTTAAGAGTTCTGATTTAAAATTCTAGAATACCGTCAAGATATCGAAAAACTTCATCTTCAGAAGATGCATTTCAAAAATCATCATTTAGTGTTTCTGCTGTTAATAAACGATCATCAATTAAATACAACAATTCGAAGCCAATAGAAAAATCTGCAATGAAAATGCTTGATTTCATCTATTACAATCCATCAACAAATCCAATGAATTTAGAATCAGATAAAACTGAACAAATACAAACGGAATCGATTGTAGGAGAAACATCAGGAGATAAACCAACTGAAAAAGAAAATCAATCGCAGCCGAATATCGCAGTTGCTCAGGTATACAACTAGACGATACCTAATTTAATCGATTTTCATTAAATTTAACTTAAAAAAAAAAAAAAAAACTTTTTGTTTTTAGACGCCAGCTTCTTCTGCTCCAGCTGTACCAGTGCCACAATTAAAATTAGGTCCTAATGGTGAAGTAATTTTAGACGAGCAAAGTTTAGTGATTGAAACAACCGCTGAGAAAGAGGGTAGAAAAAATTTATTAAAATCCGGAATATTGTATTTAGACGATAATACTGGAAGTAAGTATTCACTCATTAATGTAGTTGATCAGTTTATGAGGTTTGTTATAAAATTATTTTAATGATTTGGTTTTTTAAAAAATTTTAGATAACGGATTCTATAAACGTCATAAAAGAACCAGAGAATGGTCACCTGAGGAGACAATAAAATTTTATCGTTGTCTTCATACAGTTGGTACAGATTTCTCTTTAATGTTAACATTATTTCCGAACAGGACACGAAGAGATTTAAAATTAAAATTTAAAAAAGAGGAAAAAGTAAATTTGGGACTTGTAAACAAAGCATTATTGTATCCAAAAGCATTTAATCTTGATGAATTACGTAAAGAATTGGAAGTAGACGAAGTTGTTGAGAAAAATAAAAAATTGAAAGATGTTCAACATAAGAAGAGTATCGTTAAACGAGCAAGGAAAACGTAAATTGAAAATATACATATACATATTATATATATTTTTTTTTAGATTTATATTAAATATAATGTGTAATAATTTACAGTTATAAAACAAAATCGAAACTTAGTTTACAATCATCAGCATCACGATTAATGTCTGATGGTGAATTGGTATATGACACAGATCGTTTATTAAATAAGAAGGATGGTGATAATATAAATGATCCTACATCTGCTGAAAGATTAAATGTCAATGTTAAAGGACAGCAGCATCAAGAGGAAGAAGAAAAAGAAAAAGAAAGTAATGAAAAGGAAAGGGAATGTAATGATGGTGATGGTGATGGTGATGCTGGTGATGTTGATGCTGGTGATGTAGATGAACAATTCTTTGTTGATATGCTCCTAAAGGAAGAACAAGGTAAAATTAATATTATATTAAAAAAAAAAACTAAGAAAATAAATTTAAAAATGAAATTTAATCTTTTAGATAATAATGCAAATGCTAGTGATACAATAAATCAGAAAAAAATAATGGTAAGTCTATTATCATTCAGCTACGTACATACATTTATTATTTAAGCAAAGAAATAAATTATAATTTTATTAATTTCATAAAAAAAAAAATTCAGTCAAAACAAACATCAGATAAATCTACAGATTATACTGATGAAATTTTAACGAGCTTATCGAATGATTCATTGGTTCTGGTATCGAGTGAAAATTTAAATAATCCGGGTGAAATAATAAATGAAATTTATATAATGTGCAAACAGACTGGAAAATTAAGTGATAGACCATTAGATTTACCAGAAGATGTAATTAATTACATAATTTCATCAGAAGCATCTTCTACCGTTATAAAGAATTTATAAAGGTTAAACCGTAAAATTTATAAAGGAGTTATGGATGTACTAAGCTTTTTATTTTATAATTTTTATTTATTTTTTTTTTCTGGATGATTAGTAGTAGTAGTAGTAGTAGTATTAATTAATTAAGTTGTAATGTATCAAGTAGTATATACATGCTAACAAATAATTTTTTGTATGATTAATTATATAAAAATTTTAAACTAGAAGAAAAGAAAAATAATTAATTTTTTTTTTCCCGAAAAAATCCTCTTCTATTAATTGATTGAAATGTAAAAATAAAATGAGAATTTTCTATCTAGCCAGTGAAATTAACCACCATTATAGTAATTACCTATACTGTCTATATACATTTTAAAAAATTTTGTAGGTCTGTTCTGTTAGTCTGTTTATCTTTAACGTACTTTAACTTAACAGTTTATGGTATAACCTAGACTTACATCTAATGAGGGCATCAACGCCAACGTCACCGTCAACGTAAAAATGTGAAAATATGTAATTAGACGTAATAATTGACGTTTACGTTGATGTTGGCGTTGACATGTTTATTGAAGTTGGATTATTATATCACAATCACAAATGCATTTTTTTTTTCTTCAATTTTTCTTGAATAATAAGTCTAGAACCAATGGTCCAAATTCTATCGATCTGATCAACCTTCATGGTTTTAAAACCAAAAATGTTTTCTAAAAAGATGAAACCTACGACCGAGGCGACTTTTAAAACGTCAAATGTCAAATGCAACAACATCGATGATAAACAGGAGTTCGAAAGCATTGTATATATGCAAAATTAAGGTCGAAAATTCTGAAATATTTTGACAATTCAATTGATCGCTATGACAATTTAGAATCTGGCCTATGTTATGAAACTTGAAAATTTTCAATCAAAATTTTGAAAATATCCCAAAACTGGAATCTTGTGAAATTATTTCTGTTTATATCTGAAATTATTTATTTGATAAATTATCAAATTAAAACACAAAAATGTATAATTATCTATTTAATTTAAAATTAATTTATTTTTTTTTTATTTTATATTTCTTACATTCTAATTTTTCTAAATATAATATTATTTTTCTAATTTGTATATAATTTTAAATATAATATATATATATATATTTATATATAATATAATATGAACAAAAACAAAGAAAAAACTAAAAATAAAAATAAAATTAAAATAAAACTTATAAATTAAGCAGCTCATTTAAAAATTTGTATTCACTCTAAAATTCTACATTCAAAAATCAACAAAAAATAAAAGTAATCGAATTGATAAAAATATGATGATGATGATAATGATTTTGAAAGGAATACAATTTATTACAATTATTATCTTTTTTAATTCATGCATTCTAAAATCTTATGAGGCGCAAACATAAAAAAATAAGTATAATGAAAAAATCATAATTTGTAGATTTTAATTAAAAATTTGCACAAAAATTAATACGCACTGGGTCTCATTTTTATTGAACATTTTTTTTTTTGTTTTCAAAATTAAATCTTTAAATCTCGATATTAATTCCTGATGATTTATTATGCCATTGTAACATTATTTAATGTGACTTCTTCTTTAACGCTTGTATCAGATATTAAACGTTTTATACTTGTATGATGATTATGATTATTACAATTGATTACAGTTGAACCATTTTGATTTGGAATTATTATATCTGTTGTATTATTAATTATTGATGATGATTGTTTAATTTTTTTGAATTTTTTACAAAATACTGTACACTATAAAAGAATAAAAAAAAAATAAATTAAATAGATTAATTTAAAGATAAAATTGTAAAATGATATATGTATATGTAATTGAGAAAAGATTTAAAATAATAAAAATATTTACAGTGAAAACGGAAAATATTACACCAAATATACTTCCAGCTAAAACATCCCACCAATGATGGCGATGATCTGTTATTCTTGTTAGACCACAAATAAATGCCCAACAAACAAATATGCATTGTATGAATGGCAATACAAAAATACTTTGTGTTTTTGGAAATCTTTCTTGAAGATACCTAAAAATTAGAAAATTAAAAAGAATAAAAAATAAATAAAATAATGCATAAGTAATTGTCATTTATATTTTTCGATTTCGTAAATGTCAAAAGATTTCGTAAACGTCAAAAGATTTCGTAAACGTCAAACGTTTATGAATTGAATTGTACCATTATTTTATGATGTTAGGTATTCATTTATTTTTAACTTACCAAATCATAAATATTGCTTGATAAAAGCTAACTGATGAATGTCCAGATGGAAATGATCTTGAACTATCTGTTACAAGAATTGTACCGAATTCATTATATCCAGTACATGAATACTTTTTTATATAATACAGTCTATAACAGAAAAACAATTTACAAAAATTTAAAATTAAAAAGAAAATCATTTTATAGCAAACATTAAAAAAAAAATATATATAATGTAAAGTGCATTATGACAGTTATGGTAATACAAACCCATTATTATTACAGTCTTTTAAAGCATCTGGTTTACATGTATGCAAGAAATGTGGCCTTAATTCACCAAAAATTATCTGTAATCAAAATTTTTAAATTTTAATTAATCGACATTCTTAAAATTTTACAATTAAGTACATATGTGCATATTTTTTACACATTTTTATTGATTACCATCACACTTACCTTTATTGCTTCAACAATAACCAATTTTCCTAACATTCCTATGTTATAATATTTAATATAATCTATACATTCCCAAATAGCTGATTTCATACTAATTTTAATTGGTAATGTGGTCGATGTAGGTGAAACGGCGCCACTTGATGTAAATGTTGCATTATGAATACTTAAAAATTCTGTTAGCCACATCTACATAACGTTTGAGAATATTTAAATAAAAATTTTAAAAAGAAAAATAAAAAATAAAAAAAAATAAATTATTTTCTTATCGATTTCAATTTTATAAGTATGAATTTTATTTTATTTTATTTTTTTTACTTACAAAAATGATCGGTATAAAAGAGCTAATAAAAAGCAATGATACTGTTATTGTATCTCCATTGTATTCATGACTAATCGATGTATCATTACAATAGAAACCTTGTTGAAAATGTGGCGTTACACCTAATTCAACAACTGATATCCATGATATAACTATAGAAAGATTAAAAAAATAATAATAATTAATAAATAAATGTACATATTCATATGTAATTCAATTTAAATAAATTATTTAAAAAGTGAAAAAAAAAAATTCAATAAAAATTAAATAAAAATAAAATAAAAACTAAAAGAAAATTAAAAAAATAAAAAATTACAAAAACTTTATACATTTTTTTTTTACAATATTCTCGTATTTGTATTGTTTTTGTTTATATTTTTCGTATTAATATTCAAAAATTGATTAACAATTTATGTACATATGCACGTAAAAAAAAATGTAAATATTATTTACCATGCACATAATGCATGTTTAGAATTGATAATAATCTGAAACATAATTCTCTTACAGATATTAGCGTATTAGCAATGGTATTACTATGTACAGGTACAGTCAGGAACAAAACATTTGCAATAAAACAGAATTAAACTAGCAGTAATTTAATCGAATTAATTTTTTGTTCAAAACCTTGAAAAGTAATGAAATTTTGTATCCAATTTTGTTTATTGATTCTTTTATAATTATCAATTTTAATTAAAATACGGAGTTCGATATCGAACTACACTATCAAGATATATCGAAATAAGTAGTTCGTGTTCGATATCGAACTAACATGATCGACGTGAATATTGAAAACTATTCATTTTGATTAAGAAAAATTTGACTTCAGTTACACATTGCTCTTTTTCGAAAATGCATAGTCAGATGTGACGATCATCCTTGCATATTTATAGTCATCGTATATGCCATCACTTGATTATAGAATTATTTTGCAATCGTATGCAATCTTCATGCATTTTTCAACTTTTGAACATTTGCATGTATGCGCATTTATGAAAATTTGATTTCCGTCACTTGATGATCTGACGATCTGACGATGTTGATATCGTATAAAATATTTTCTCCATTTGCAAAATATTTCCTTCATTTGCGAAATAATTTCCTTCATTTCCAAATTTATTTCCACCATTTTTGAATTTTCATTGAGGTATAAATGGTTGAAGTTTGGGATTTTTTGGATTGATTGGAACACAAAACTTAATGATATTTTTTTCATTGATTTCTCAAAGTTTTTTTTTAAAAATGTTATTTGTATAGTAAGTTCTTGGTAATTTCATTCAGTTGCTTGCATATACAATTTTGTTCACCACTGTATCTATCCATCATTATTGTGTATTCGTATTGTGTATTGTATTGAAAATTGAATACCTACGCATCAAGTATTTAAATCGTATATCGTACATTATATTCAATATTATGCGTTCTTCAATTTAATATTATTCAAAACTTCACTTATTGAATACGCGAGTATATGCATGGCGATAATAATAATTTCATAACAATAATTTGTTAAAAAAAAATAAAAATATTCAATTTAAAAAATAAAATAAAATATATGCATAATTACCTGCTAAACATATGATTACATCTAAAAAATAACTAATTCCTATTCCTATTTTACGTCTAGTTGATGTAGGCGTCATTAGAAATGGTTCCCACATTAATATTCAAATAAAAACAAAAAACTATGAATATATATATTTTTTATATATATATATATTTTGAAGGAAGAACGAAAATAATCAATTTATGGAAAATTATTTGAAAAAAATTATGCAAAAAACAAAAAAAAATGTTATTCTTTTAACTGAATGAATAACAATTGAAGAAAAATTTTATGCGAAAATATTTTAATTTTAATAATTTTCTCATTCATCATTCTATTTTATTATTTTGTTGTTCTTTATTGTTATTATTATTATAATCGATCAGCATTTTCCTGTAAATAAAATACAAAAAAGAAAAATGGAAAAAAAAATTAAAAATAAAAATAAAGTAAATTTTATTAAAAATTATAAAAAAAAAGTAAATTCATTAAATTCATTGAAAAAAAAATTTTTTTTAAATGAATCAGCAAATCACATAATTCGGAATCAAATTCAGAATAAATTAAATGTGGCTATAAGTGCATGTATATACTACCACGTACTATACCTATTATGATATAATGAGGTGATATTTAATTACAAATTAAAATACACGTAAATGTTACGTACTTTCAATAGTAGACATTCAATTTCATATTTTTACAAAAATAAAAATACATATAAGGTATATTGAGTATTGTCTCGCCAATCCGTCGAATGTGATACAAAAATTTGGGAATGCACTGAAATCTGTATGTAAGTAATCTTTAACTTATTTGTTACCGCAAATATCTCGGTTATTTTTGGATCAATTTTCTTTAAATTTGAAACAGAGAAGTAAGATTTAGTTTTGTAGGAAAAAAAAAACAGTTGAAAACTTTATTATGTATTTTATTCATGTATTTTTTTTTTCTTCCATTCTTGTATCTCATATTCCGAAATTTCGATATTGCATATTCCGAATTTTTATACTCTTTACAATAATGATCTGTGTTTACATTATTATGAAAACATGAACGTCACGTCACGTGATAAATTATAGAAGAGACGGATGTAGAAGTGCGAGAAAAGGGGAAGTCTTGAATATTCATGAAATTCAGTCCCGCATCGAGTGGATTTATATCAGTTTTGTTTTCATGTTTTAGTATTTCCAATTGCCATATTATACTGAAAATCAAAATTATAAAAGATTTGTTGATAATATATAAATAAAATATGGCACTACACATACTAAAACAAGAAAGAAGAACATGAAACATGAAGCATTTTTAGTTGGTGTAAATGCTTTGTACAGGTCTCATGAATAGGAACATGAAACATAAAACAAGAGTAACTCATGTAAATGTGCATCCATAAGTACGAATTATCGAGACAATACTGTAATTTATATAAATATTTAAATGAAAACTGAAAATTTTATTCAATTTAAATGAAAATTAATAAATTTATTGTAATAAATCTTCCTTATTCATTAAATTATGAAATATTTAAATTGCGGAGATTAAAAAAATTTGAATGTTAGATAATCTCATTCAAAAAAAAAAAAAAAAAACTTAAGTAAGAAATTAATAAAAATTTAGAGGTAATAAATTTTCCTTATGTCTAAATGACATTTCAAGATTTTAAACTAATCAATCAAAACTTTTATTTTTATTTTTTATTTTCTTTTCTATATGAAATCAATTAAAATCTAACACATTACGACGACTGCAAAAATTTTCTTGTTGTTTTAATATTAAAGTATTATTATTATTATTATTATTATTATTATTAATTATTATTTGACCTTTAATCATTTTTACTCGTATATATGTATATTTGATGTAAACTCTATACTCACACAATCATGCATCATATATACTTATGTACGCCGTACATAATTTTAATTATATAAGATGCAAATGAAATAAGAATAATATTTTTTTCCCATTATTTACTTTACAAAAATCATTATTATTCAATATTTATTTAAAATTTACAATTTTTGAAAAATAAAAAAAAAAAAAATAGAAAAAAAAAAACATTGCATTAATCAAATGCACGTGTTTATATAAAATTTATTTATTTACATATTTTATTATAGTGCCAATGCAACTATACGCGCACATACATACGTATACATTGCATATTATTGTCCATTCATATACAGACAAGTATATGGAAATGTACATATGTAATTATACGAGTATTTCTTCATATTTTTTTTTGCTAATTTTAAATTAAAATTTTTCTCCTTTCTTTTATCTTAGCAATGGCATAATACTACTTTGCATATACACTCATACTCGTAAGTATATACTATACTATACATATTCATTTCTATTGATAATAACGATTTTCTGCGGTAGTATGTATGAATGTATGTATGTCTGTAATGTTTAGTTTCTCAACTCAAAAATGATATCGTAAATATTTGAATTTAAACAAGATTACAACATAACGCATAATTATTGCATTGCTATTACTTTGCTATACACAATGACCTTTGACAAAGTGATTAGTTTTCGTAATTGTGCAAAAACAAAAAAAGAACAAGAGAAAATAGAAAAACTGATTGCAATTTTATTTTTTTTTTGAGTTGATTTTTTCGGATTTTCTGCAATTTATCTCTTTAAAAATTTAACAAGATTTTTAGTTTTATCATTTTTCTTGTTATCGTTTTTATTTTTATTTTTTTATTAAATAAAATACATATTTTCATGCTTCATTTACCATTTTTATTATTACATCATACAGAAAAATATTTATTTTTACGTTATGTACTTCTTATATGTATAGATAGTATTATGTATTACTAGCTAGTATCTATTCCAGTACTATTGCGTATCTTATGTTGTACTCACACCAGTAGGTATTTTCAAAAGAAATGTAAAAAATTTCAAAATAATCATCATGTACTGAAATGTCCTATATAATTCGTTGTACGTTGTACTATTTATGTGCATTAATCGTTATTGCTCGGTTAATAGATTTATGTATACGATTGTAACGTATAATTATGTACTACTTATATTGATTGGTTTTTGAAAAAAAAGTTTTTGCAATTGCATTCATTGTATGTTTTACTTTTTTTTCTAAAAAAAAAAAAATAGATAAAAAAATCAATCGTTTTGAAAGACCGCTCACTTAAAAATGAATTTATAATGTGAACATTTTTCTATTCATTTTTTCATGTTTTTCTATATAAATTTAAAGTAATATAGTGCGTTACATGACATGCACAGTGCAGTGCAAAACCATAAGTAATCATTGGCATTTGAAACAATGAAAAATGCATGAAAAAAAAGCAACTATAAAATGTTGTTGGTAGATTTTTCGTGTATTGTCATGCACAATATTCGCATTCTACTTGTGAAAGAAAATCAATCTTTTCTGAATCTGAACCATGAAAATACGAGTACACATATTATGTTGTGTGAAATACTGCTCGTACTCATACTAGTTTGGCGTATACTATAGGTACGGTAATAGTCAATAATCCCTTCTGTTCAGAGTATAGGCCTTTTCGAAAATGCAGATTCTGTTGAAGTATTTACTAAAACGCTAAAACAAAACTCAATTGGTATGCGCAAATGACTATAATAAAGCAGCGCTACGAATGTAAATTTCAAATCTAATAAGTTGCATTTTCGAACGACAAAAACTAACCATATTGTTATAAATATTAATTTAAAAACATTTAAATAAATAAAATTTTAAAAAAAATTCTACAGATAATTTTTTACTGATTCCTTTGTGTTTTCAGTTTGCACTTCACTTTTACATTTGACAGCACTGATGGGTTGTATTTTATTTTAAGTTAATGCAGTATTATAACTCATATACTGCTTATCTGCTTTCAGCTTTTATAGACCTGGCATTACAGTTTATGAGTTTACGAACAAAGTGGATTGCAGTCCATAATTTACAAACATGTTGCTAATGTGCAATTCGTATAGTTTTCGAACGAACTGCAAATAAGATCTAACTTATAGAACTGAATTTACGAAAAAGCCTACACATAGAGTAAAGGATCAGGTTAAAAAAATTCTAATTTATTTTCTTCAAATTCAAATGGTTTTAACTAATGTTTTGCAAAGCACTGTAAATAGGCACAGAATTTTTTGTAATTTTCATTATTTTAGTCTTACTATTTTCACATAATTTCACTAAACAAAACATGTAATTATTAAATTTCTCATATGTTTTTTTAATATTCGTTAACGATTACAATAGTATCTATACTGTACTACATTTTCCATATAGAATACGGTAGGGTAGAACTAATCTTCAAGTATTTCTTACTTTTTTTTTTCAACACACAACAACATTATTTCTAATAATGAAAATTTTTTTATTCACTAACTAATACTATACACTGCAATACCTGTATAGAAGATAGTAAGTCGCCTTATGTTTCTATAGAATACCCGCAATATGTCCGTATATGTTTATTTGTTTTTAGCTTATATGGTTTATCACCTTTCGACAGGTATGAATTCTCATATGTACATAATATGTACATATATATATAAAAAAATAAATAAATAAATAATTAATTACCTACCTACCGGATATAGGCCCTTTTTTATTTAAAAAATATATTTTTATATAAACACAAACACACACTATAAAAATATTCTAAATTTTTGATGTTGTTTTATATTTGCCCGTAAATGTACATTTGTACCTTTGTACATAAATATTTTATGTTGACTCATTCATTTTTCAAAATTAATTCATTTTAACACAATCAGATTCATATAAATGTATGTATGCATTATATTATATGTGGCACATTCATATGTCTGTATATCTATATTTTTTTTTTGATTACATATATGATAGTATGTAAAATACAGGAAAAAATTCATTAAATTTCCCCAACATTTTAAAAAACCAATTTTTTAATCATATCATATCATAATCATTTTGTACATACATACTTATGTACACTCATATGCACGACGTATAAATGTATTACGTAGTCTCTCATACATACATACATATGTTGTTAGGTAAGTAGTTTAAAATGAATAAATTTTTTTATTTTTTTTTTATTGAAAATGAAATAAAAATTAAATAAAAATTTCCTACAATACAATAAATAATTATCTAAATTTTTTTATTTTTTCATCGTTATTATATATAAGTAGGTAGATATAGTATGATAGTAAACACAGATAGATATAAATTATATTTACGTACATACGATCATTAACACCTGATCAATAATATATGTACATATGTAAAATTCTGGTTGTTATTTTTTTTGTTTATTTCCAATTTGAAAAATAAAATATTACATTTGATAAACGAAATAAATAAAATATAAAATATTACCAATATTATCATATCACTGGAATATGCAGGTAAAATGTGTGAATGAAAAATATAAATATAAATTCTCGTAAAAATAATTAAAACCATATTTCCCATTTTAAAACATAAATAAAGAAATACACAAAAAAAAAGAACAGAAATTAATAAAAATATAAATGTAAAAATAATTAAGAAAAAAAAAAAAATTAAAATATCAATAATAAAATATTTATTGTAGTAATTTTATATTTCACATGTCCATACACAAATACGAGTATGTATACATATGTCTATACTCGTATGGAATGTATAGATACTAGATACGACGTAAACGTTTTTATATGTAATGTATCACTTTTATATATTATGATATGATTTCATATATAACACATATAGATAGAGAATTATGTCGCCATAAAAATATTTAGGTATTTATTTTAATGTAAAATATTTAATGATGACATAAGGTATTGGTATGTGCGTTACAAGTACATTTATAATGCAAATATATAATATTGTACTTAAATGATATATTCAAACAATAATAAATAGTAAATACGAAAATTATAGGGTGTTTCAAATTAAATAGAAAGTGTATATGAGTATACTTGAGGCTGGATTTATTAGCACAAGAAAATATTACTTCTAGATAATAAAATGTGTTATTTCGGAATACATTTTAAATGAAGAAGAATCGAATGTTAAATACGTTCAAGATATAATTCAGAAAGTGATGATTAAGTGGCTGTTATTATATGGGCAGATGATTTTATTCAAAAATAAATGTATATCAACGGAAAAACTTTTGTAAAATATTAATAAGATCCTATATTTGGATCAAAGACTATATATTGAAGATGGAATCAATAGCACTGGCAGCAATAAATGAGATTGTGTTAAGAATTTTTCAAATATTTTTTATTATTATAGGAAAAAAATGGACCAAATTAAATAAGGAAATTAATGATAGGGTAATAGAATTTTTTAAAAGCGAAGTGCCAAAGATTGAGATGGTTGAGACATTGCCAAAGAATGGATGCGATAAGGATTCAAAAAAAAAAAAAAAATTCCTTGAAGTAGACAGACTAAGAAAAAGATTAAGAGGCGACTCGATATAAGACTTGTAAGTATTGGGAGAATGAAATTCTAAAAGCGTTGCATTCCTATTAACAGGCATGAATGGTAAAATATCGTATAGAGATAGTCAAAATCCATTATGAACTGTAGCTCTGAAAAAAGAAGAAAACAATAACATACAACTAAGCAAAGTTAGTTGCTAATTAAAGTGTTCCACTTAATTCATAATATTTGAATGGAAAACTACTAAGAAAAATAATTCCAAAATTTTCTAATTTGAAAAATTTATATGGATATATAGCATCCCTCTTATTTAAAGTGAAGTACGCATGTACATTGTAACAGTATAATTTCGACAAAAATAAAATTTTAAATATTCACAAGAAATATTTAACAACACTATAAAATTTTTTTATTAAATTAAGATTTTATGGGTGCATGTTGTATTAGATTATATGATATTTTAATATCTGCTTAGTACTTACACTATATTAAGTATTTTATATTTCTTCTTTTATTGACCTTTTACTTTATATCATTTTAATTTATGTTTTATTTGTCTACATTTTATGGTACATACAAGCTACATTTATGTAATTTTAACGAGTACATAATCCATATAAGAGTACCATATACATATACTATAATGTAAGTAATTATCATAAATTCAAAAATAGAAAATTTCTCATTAGTTTTTCTTTTACGATTTATACTTAATTTATTTATTTTTGTTATTATTTTTTTTTCTACTTATTTCTTTATTTATTTTTATTTAGTCAATGAAAAATAATCTTCATGATAAGTGACAAAATAATTTGATAAGTTTTCACACTCCATCTACCACCAATCAAATGTGCTTTGTATATGTGTACATGGCTTGCTTAGGTTCATGTATGCGATTGTGACTTCAGTTTTCATTTTTTGTTGATATTTTCTTTTATTTATTATTTTTTTTTTATTTTATTTATTTTTTTTTTTTTTTGAAATATACATTTTTTATAAATTATTTATTTATTTATATTTTTATCAACACATTCATTTATATAATGTATGTACACAAACAACACATGAAAATAAATTTAATTTTATCTGTAAATTAAAGTGTACTATACGAGTACTTTTTGTATATGTATGTCCATTTTTATGAACATGTAATCAACGTAAACGTTTAACAACAATATCAAATCATTAAAAAAGATAACAGATATCATATAAATTTTACACGAATCTAATACTTACATAAATACGATGTAATTATCGATTTAAATAAAAGTGTGAATGTGTATGTTGGATTTTTTATTTCTCACGTTGATTTCAATTGATTTGAATTGATTTCAATAGAAGACTTTTGAATCAATATCTACCTACATATCCGTACATAGTATACCTACTCGTACTCATTATTATGTAGATTTAGATTTGATTTACTATTGATACAATGTTTAATTTGTTTACAAGTACAAAGTGAATGTCAAAAATTGGTAAACATCAGTGGTGAATTTCCTGATAAAACACCCGTATAGGCGTCACTGGAAGTTTCAAAATGTAAATTCAAAAATGAGTAAACGTAATGTGTGAAATACTATACTTGTAGTACTATCGTAGCGTATACTCCACCCACTCACTGCTCGATAGTAGGTATAGAGTAGAAGAAGATCAAGTATTGAATGTTGTTAGTTGATTTTCTGTGTTTCTCATGTACAATATTCGCGTATTCTATACTGAAGGAGAAATTTAATTTTCTGAAAATAGTTAATAAAATATTTCAGAATAGAGTAGAGAAGGAAGTATAAAATGTTGTTAGTTGATTTTTCGTGTTTTGTCATGCACAATATTCGCGCATTCCCCTAAAAGAGTAAAACAAGTTTACGAGTACACATGATGTTTAGAATACCACTCGTACTATCTTAGTGTATACTATAATGTGGGCTACAAGGTATGTATGTATAGATTAGAGGAGCAAATATGAAATGTTGTTAGCTGATTTTCGGTATGTTGTCATCATGTACAATATTCGAATTCCCCTAAAAGAGAAAATCAAGTTTTTCAGAAAAATGAAAATACGAGTACACATGATGTGTAGAAAGAACACTATACTCGTACTATTGTAGCATATACTATAGCTGCTGCCGAGTATGTATAGAGTAGAGGAGCAAGTATTAAATGTTGTTAACTGATTTTTCGTATTTCTCATTCTCATGTACAATACTCGAATTCGACTTTAGAGAGGTGAAATACTACTCAATCGTACGTAGCGCTTACTATAGATACGATACCGTAATAGATAGTCAATACCTCCTTCTGTTTAGTGTTCAGAGCATATAAACAGTAGAGAAGCAAGTAAAAAAAGTTGTTATTTCATTCGTACACTTATTTTTGACTTTAAGTGTACATATGCAAGTACAATGTTTAGAAATTTATTTTGAAGAGAATTGCAACTAACAGCAACGACATATTACTGTAGTCAAATGCCTATTGTAAAATTGTGAATGATATCTACATACATATGTATATACGATTACATTTGTAAAAAAATATTTTTACTATTATATTTTAACAATTATCTATAATTTGTATCTATAAAATTATCTGTTTATTTAATTTACTAATTTATTTTTTCTTTGATAATCATTTATTTATTTTTCTTTCTTCGTCTATATGCAATTCAATTATTAAATTTTATTATTTTTTCATTATTTGAATATTTAGAAAAATTACCGACTATTATAATAGTAAATTTGTTATTTTGTCATAGTTAATGATAAAATATTTTTTTTTAAAAAAAAATGATCATTTATTTGTTATTTATATATACCTATGTATCTCTTATAAGTGAATTGTAATGTACACCTATAATATCCTACATTTATGTACTAAGTATAGGCATATATCAATTATTATAATACTCTCAACTTTATGTCTATTTATCAACACTCATATCGTATTCGTATCGTATAGAGGTATACATATATACTGCATACTGCATAAATCTTTTCCTTTTACTTTACAGATACAAACAACCTTAATAATTTGTATTTTCATTATATACAAAAGAAAATAATTGAATTTGAAAATTGAGAATGGCAAATTATATTCGCACAAATTTACACAAAATAATATTTTCATTTTTGTTTTTATTTTTTTTGCTTTTATATTTACCTCCTAATGTGTTTTTATAACGTCCATTATTATATGTATAATAGTCGCGTACACGGACACGCATATGTACACCTATGTAAGCTGCTAACTATTGGTTTTGAGAAAAATAAAGAATTTATTAGCTCATATATTCATTGTCTATGTATATATACACGTTGTATATATCAACAAAAATGTACTTATATATGAATTATATGTCTATATTTCTGGTAAAGATTGTAAATATTGTTGCATGTTCGTCTACATACAGTAAAATGCAACCGATCTCTAAACATTTCATAAATTACAAATTGAAATTTATTTAGTAATACAACAATAAAAATTATACTTATAGACAAAGGTGCTAGCATACGCGAGTATCATACAACGAATAAAAATGTATGTAATTGTATAGTAATAAAGATCTGGAAGGAAAATTTTTAGATAAGTTTAATAGTAAGTACTTATGTTGTTCCTGTGTTCATATAAATGAAAATGTGTGTATGTACATATTATGTATACTTATGGTACAGTGATATAATTTCCTTTTTGTTTTATGGTTTTATACACAACTATATAGCCAAAGTAATCGTATGTACAATTCCAAATAAATTACTTTGTGTAATTTTCTTTTAATGTGCATTTAATTTTTTAAATGGCTTTCACTTTTGTTTTTGTGATAAAAAATTTCTAAAAAGTAAAAATAGAAAAAAAAAGAATCTTACAAATTACATTGAAAAATCATAAAATACGATTTCATCTAAAAGAGCTCGTAAAATGAATTTTTTTTTTTTTTTAACATTAAAAGAGAATATATTATTTACAAACATACAAATCTATATATATATATGTATTCATTAAATATACATTATGTACTCAGAGAAAACATATGTTGATCTTTTGAAAGATTTACAAAAATAGAAACATTCTAAATATACAATAAGATGCTGTTTTGAAGCTAATTAATTATTTTATTGATATATTTCTTTGGATGTACTTAATGTATATTTTGAAAGAAAATGAAAGTGAAGTAGAGACAAATAAATAAATAAAAAATACATATGTATATACGTTGAAATAAAATTATTGGAATCCATACGGTATATGTTATATGTTAACAAAATTATTCGTCTTCGAACTGCTGCAATTAAGAATTTGATGAGAAGAATTTGCAGCGTGTGATAGTGTCAATTTTAAATCTTAACATTTTGTTGTATAAAAGCAGTTACAAACTTTTTAGTGATTTGTTACAGGTAAAACATGAACCCGCCTACACATATAAATAAAGCCTGCAGCAAAACTATGCATAGAACTAAATCGCATGAACACATAGCTTGCATTCTGCATCTTACAGAGAACATATACGCTCTTATAAGTTTTATAATCACTCACTGCACTGAAATGAAGAATTTTGTGTTTCATTTTTTTTTTAACCCTAGAATTTCGAATTTCGTTAATTTATTCTCTATATCTTTTCAATTTAAATTCCAACTATAGTTGTAAGGTTTTAAAGAAGAATAAATGTTGAAAATTATTCTAATGTCAAATTAATTAATTACACGTATATTTTAGGAGCTCAAGTTTTCGGAATCCATGTGTACATTTCCACATATTTGTCTCTTTTCGTACCTCGTATGTGCATGTATAACTTTGGAAAAAAAAATGGAATTTTCAATCCTAAAAATAGGATATTATTCTCTAACAAGTTATGTATATTTTTTTTGTATTTTCCCAATTGAATAGTTCATATATGTATACGCATCTCCAAAGTTTTAGACACGAAAGAAAATTTTTTTTTGTCTGAACAACAAATACAAAGTTCGGTACTGTTACATATGAGTAATTAATAATTTGAAATGTTAGAGAACCATAAGAAAAATATAAAAAAAAAAATTATTTTCTCAAAAAAACTGCGTACATGAATATATTTCTGTTCCTACATTTCGAAATATACATAATCATGTTTGCTGTCAAACTGCGCAAGAATCAACTCAATACATCTAACCACGTCCAAATATTCAAAAATATACAAAACTTTGCCCATATAAGTGTCTCTGTCTACATACATGAGAAAATAAAACAAATCCATCAAATCTTAAGCATCATTTCCATAGAACATTTCAAATTTCGACTTTGAACGTTGTTCAATTATACGTGTGCCTATGCATCTTTTCAATCTTTTAAATTTTCTTCTTCTTTTTCTTATTCTTTTTTTTTTCTACCAAATGACACGGTAAAATAATGTTATATAATCGTGTCATTTATAGTACTACACGGTACTCCATAAATATTATAGACACATGGTTGCCGGTTGGGTATTTAACTTTTAATCCTCTCCTATTCTGATGTTGTTATTTTTAAAATTTATTTGTATTTATATTTATTTCCTTCTTTTTTTTATTTTTTCATACTACAACTCTTTAATCTCCTTAATCTTTTAATTCTACATAATTGATAAACAAAAAGTAAAAAAATTAAAAAAAAAATTATGAGAGAAAAGTGATAAATTTTCTTGTAATGAATGAAAGAAAATTTTAAATTCAAATTTGAATATGTACAGTGCTTATGTATGTACAATAACAATAGTACAATGTACGTAAGTATGTATGTATAAATGAATGCTGTGTAGTAAAAAAGATATAAACAACAAAATAAAAATTAATTTAAAAATGTTTTTTCCCTCACAATTGTTGTATCGCTGTATCATTATAGATCTAAGTACCTATGTATATAGTTAGTTACTTAGATCTGTGATTGTACGTTATTATTATTGTACATATACATATTTAAATTTTTGCCTTTTTTGAATTTTTCAATTTATTTACAAATTTTCATTTGTGATAAATGTGATGTGGTTGTGGTATTATGATGGTATGGTGCGTGCGGTATGATTTGTATGGGTGTTGTGTGGTTGTATATGAATAGTGTAAAAATGTACACAAATAACATCATATTATTATGAACATTTTTAGGAGTAGATATGTACGAGTACGTACTTATATGTAGTACATGAAATGCCTTTCTATTCAACATCAATTTACATCTATAGCTTATGCCTACTTACCTATATAAATAACAAAACAATTCTCATAATGTATCCACCTATATCTGTCTATGTACTCACATTGTTATACATATTTTATGTACATATATACAAATTGTACATTTATATAGTATATAACATGTATACAACATTTTATTCTTAAATAATATGTAATAAAGTCAATGATCAATCTAACAGTAATATGACAAGGGTCCATGACAGTATCAATCATTCAACCCCATTTCATATTTTCATATTTCATAAATACATACATATAGTTAGTACAGTGTTTGTTACTTTTAATTTATAAATTTCATTTAATTTTATATATTTTTTTTTTATAATGTACATATGTTTTGCGTAATTTTTGCATATACATATGTACATTCTTGTATATATGTAAACTAATGTACGTAAGAGATCTTTTCATATGTATAACATCTGACATGTAATGAACATTTAGTTACTATTGGTGGTGTAACGGGCACAATTTCCATTCGTACATATGTACATGCATAAATGTTAGAGCTAGCTATACATGTCAATATTTTTAACAATTGTGCAAATAATTTATTATTATATTTATGCGTATACATACATATGTACATATTTATATGCGTTTTGGTTTTATTAAATTCATTTGTTTACTATACTTTTTATTTTTATTAAAAAAACCACACATGTCTTAAAAAGATATGCATATAACCATAAACATAAAATATAAAATGTAGGTATATGAACTTATGCAAAAATATACAAACGAATATAATTTTATGGTAAAATGAAAATTTTAAAAGTTAAAAAGTTCAAAAAATAAATAAATAAATGAAAATAAAATAAAAACATAAAAATATATAATAAAAATGAGAAGAATATCCAATCACATAAATGAAGAATGGTTATAAGTTGATTTTCACATTTAAAAAATTTTTCTTTAATAACAATTCCATTTGGAAAAATCATTTTTCATATTTTTATATGCTTCCTATAGTATACCTACGAAAACAGAATCTATATAATGTCTATATGTACATACATATATACGGATTTGTACATTTATAGTGTAGTAATGTTATTGTATTTTATTCGTATATTGAATTGATAGAATAGAAAAGATATCGATATAAGTATAGAGAATGGAGAACCACCCATAATTATTATTATTATACGGACACATTGTGTATAGTTCATAAATTTTGAATTGAAAATTATTTATCTATTCACAATATACATATACATACATATGTTTATAATTCTGCGGTTTTGTATTTATTTTTTGCATATTTTCAATATTAATTTTATTTTTCATTTATAATCATTATTCATTATTTGAAAAATGAAAAAAACAAAAGTATATAAAAGAATTAACATACATAAATGTGTGTATGAGTATGAAAATGCATTACAATTTTCAATATTCATTATTCAAGTACTAGTAGTACGTAGTACTCATACTCATATGTATATACTTGTGTATACTATATGTATATGCATGAATAATGTATCTTTCAATAAAATATTTGCTTGCTTAGTTAGTTTATATATTATTGTAAAGAACGAATGTATTTGTTATATGAAGATATTCAGATAAAATGTAGAAGAAGAAATACATATAAATATTTAGAAAAATTTCAAAAATTCATAAGGCATTGCAGAAAAGGAATGTATGTATCTCGATTATGATTTTATAATTTATATCAATTTTCAAGATTTATTTTTAGTGTATCTCTCTAATCTACCATACCATAATCTATATTCGACTATATATTTTATTTTTAATTTTTCATCCTCATCTTCATCATTATAATCATCATCATTATATCAAAATACTTATATTCCCTACATATTATTTTATTATCCTTCTCAACAGCTTGTCTAAAATCATTTTCATTTTATATTTTATGAATTTATTAATAAATGATCTATTATTTATATTATTAATAGTTTGCAAATACATATATATTTCTTATTTAAAAAAAAAAATATATAAAAATAAAAAAAATAAATAAAAATAAAAAAAATAAATAGTTAAGAGATTAAAAAAATATATGTAGTATGTATGCATTAGAAGGTTGAAAAATAAAATCAATACAAAATATTCGTAGTTATATACATGCATATGTATGTACGAGCAGGTATTTCTTTATGGATGAATATGTATGTATACATTACATATAACAAAACCAATACTTCAAAATGTAATAGAAAATATGATATATGATATCTTACATAAATGCAAAATAAAAATAATATAAATAAAAATAGATAAAGGTTAGTTGAATAGATGTATCGATTGATACTCGATACCATATGAATGTTTTTTGTTGAGCATACGAGTGTAGTACATAATAATAATATGATGAATTGCAAAATGAAAATGTAGGGTGGTGTATTCAGGTGAAACCGCTATCTATATGTACTATTATAATTATTATTTTTTGCTATTTGCATATTTTAATAATTTATTCTTGTATATACAAATTTACACATAATATTTATATATGAATATACACTCTCTCAAAAAAGTATGCAGACAAATTAGGATTTTTTGGAAACATTTCGAGTGTAAAGGTCTAGATTTGAATCCAATTTAAAGCATCTTTGGGATGATCAGAAGAAAATAATTCAACAACATAATATAAGATGGGGCAAAAGTAATGTCATAATGTCTTCTTCTTCTTCTTCTTCTTCTTTAATATCACTGCAGCTATAAGTGAGCCAGAGCTTTCACCGAATTGATTTATAGACTTTAATGCTATCATGTGTGCATCTATACAGTTTAACGCCTGGATTGCGAAACACTAATGAGCTGCTGGTAGAGAAGCAAACTTTCTTTTATGTTATCAGCATTTCTAAGCTCTTTTCCCCAACAAATTGGTATACTCATTCAAAACTGAAAGTTGGAATTTAGCAATGGAAAATAATTTTCCTTACATTTTTTGCGCAGACAGGAATCGAACCTACACTTTCGAGATCAGTAACCAGTCGCTCTATTATTTCTGCCACTAAGACAACACCACCCAACTCCCCTCCCCTTTCATTATCATAATGCAAGCAAGTGTGCCATATAATTTTTGACAAATGATGTCTAATATCATTGTGCTTTGACTTTTGTGTTATAGACACACCATTTTGCACTTTCAAAATGTCATCAATTTAATATCATCATTACAAATAAGTTTTTCGGATAATGAATGTTTGTGCGTGTACTTATATACTTTATGTTTGACAAGCTAGTTGTATCACACAAACGGTTCAATTGAAAATTATGATTTCTTTCTTGACATTTTTATTTATTATCAATTTTTCTAAAAATTTTCATTTGTCTCCATACTTTCTTGAAAAATTGTATATGCATACATACACATATGTATGTATGTATACCTACAAATATATTTTTTTTTTTATAATAAATAATTGTGTCGAATGAAATTTTCATTTTTCATTTTTATTTTACATTTTATCTATCTGTATAAGTATTTTTGATATCATATTACCGTACCACATGTTAAGTAAATAATATTTATTAAATAGAAAATTTTATATAAAAAATATATACATTAATTTATACGTATGTATATATATGCATCCTACAATACATACGATAATAGATTGCTTATATTTCTGTATTTAATGTGTATCATATGAAAATGATATGAAGCGTAAAAGAGATCTTGTACAACATCATATCATTCACATAAAAAAAAAAAATAGCGAAAAGAAAAATTTCATTTAATTATTATAATTATTATTTTTCTTTTAAATTGTGTTATTGTGTACAATTTTCTATTTGATATCATCTACATATATCTATATGAATCTACATCGTATCATCTACATATCTGTAATCATGACGGGTGTGTATTAAATTTTATATTTATTTGTAAATGCGGATCTTTTCTTTCTAATAACTTTCATTGTATTTTTTTTTTTTTCATTTTTACATTCTATAGAATTTCATTTTTATTTCTATGATTTATTTATTTATGCCTTTATTTCGTTCTGCTTTTTGTTTTCTTTTCTTTATATTCACATATATATGTATAAGTAATGCAATTATTAACAATTTTCATTTTATTTGAATATTGAGTTGCGCGCATTCAAATTAACTGCTACTACTAAACCTACACCATAGAAATGCTTATGTATGCACGAAAAATATAAATTTGTTGTTCAATATTAAAAAAATATTTAACTGATTTAACGTTTATAGAATGTAAAAATTGCATAAACTGCACATTTGCACAAACTTTTATCAATATATGCTTATGTGAATATGTGTGTTATGTATGTACATCTATTGGTAAATGTATTTGATTGTACGCTTACGTTACATATAAAAAATGTATGACATGACACTATATAAAATGATTAATTTTGCTTTTATTGCACTAAGTATTCTAAGCATAACTCTACATATTATACAAGGAATTAAATATGTATATACAATTTAATAATAAATGTATGTACGAATATGTATACATTATGTACACATCAAAAGAATATCTTTTAGAACCACAACACAACATACATTATATGTATTAAAATCAAATAGATAAGAGAGATGAATTACATTCAAAGAGGGTGGTTAAATGGACACGCAAATTTTTTTTTTTTTTATTATATACTGGTCGATTGGTCTGTTGGTCACAATCTATCTATACATAAATTATGAGAATATACGCATGATCGTAAGTGTACTATAATGATGTATGCATAAAGCATACGTAAACGTTAACGTATAAACTAAAAGGACCGCATTTAAATCTATTCAACTTATAAAATATAAAATGTATTACCTATTACGCATAAATGTACTCGCGCACTTGTAACAATAATAATAAAAAAAAAAAATTAAAATGAAATAATAAAATAAATTGAAAATAAATGGCACAATTTAGTAAAGAATTAAAATAAAAAAAAAAACAAAAACGAATAATTCTATAATGAATACACAACGTGATATGCAATGCGTTTACATTTAAATATATACAAGTTCTTGTACGTTATATCATACACGTAGTTAGTACTTAGTATATATGTACTTAAATATTTATTTATTTACATTTTCTATACATTGTATGTATACGGATTACGATTACGAGATACGTTAAAGAATTATAAATGGATTAAAATCGAAGTTCAAAATGCAAATAAAATAAAATAAAATAAAAAATAAATGAATAAAAAATATGTTTAAAAATGTTAATATACGCTTTATACATTAATTCAATAATAATAATAATAATAATAATAATAATCAGTCAGTAGTAGTCCTCCTATATAGTCATCATAATATAAGAATAGAGGCTTATATTTTTCTTGTAAAAATCTACACAAATACTCGTACACATTACTCGTATATTAATACTTAATACTTAATTCATTCCTCTTCTATTTACTTCTCTCTCTGTTCTCCCATATTTTTCTTATTTTATTTATTTATTTTTCTTATAATTTTTATCCATTTTGTCCATCATATAATCTAATTCAATCCAATTCAATACCATACAATTTGCATAACTGCACGTAAATACAATTTCATTCTTCACATACAAATTCTAGATTCTATATAGTATGATTCTATATTATGTACGTATACGTAATGCTAGCAATGTATTTGTGTTGTACATACTCTTTTATGAATTCATGTGTCGTTGTTATAACTCAAGCTCTAGCTAACTACTTATAATTCGATTACATTCGTATAAGAATATTTTTTATCTAAATTACATATCAGTATTAGAACAAAAAAAAAAAAAAGAAATTTAAAAATTCATTGGATTTGAGTTTGGGTTCAGATTTGATTATGGTATGGTGTGCAGTTGCATTAGTTACAATCATGAAAAGTCAATAGTGCTATTATTAAGTAGTTCTAGATTTTGTATATTTTTTTCTTGTAAGAAAATATTTTTTTTTTCGAAAAAAACATTTGTTTTTGATTATTTGATTTTTCATATTTTTTTTTTTTTTCAAATTTTATACAAGAAATATTATTTCTTTTTCCTTATCGCTCATCATTATTATTCTTAACATATGTGATCATTGTACATACATATATTCTCATCATCATCATTTTAATGTACATACATTATAATAAATGCATATATGCATACACGAACACGATTACAATCATAAATGTATGAACGAGTAGACACGTACGAGTATATGATAGTTTTTTTTTTTTTTAAAAAAAGATTTCTTTTTAGTTTTAGTGGTTTTAGTTTCAGTTTTAGTTTTATTTTAATTTATTTTTAAAGAAATCGATGATTACATATACGTGTATATATAGAGTAGAGTAGAGTGTATCGATTTTAAATTGAAAGTTACATATAATATTCATTATTATTTTATATGAATTTAAATTCGATTTTTCATTGGTACAAGGTACAAAAAGTACACATAAATGTACCAATGTATACGAGTATCAGTAAGTAATGTGTACTTGCGTACAAAATATGTACACTCTATCGAGTTAAAAATTGTATATGATTAACACTTTTCTTTGTTTTTTTATTTTTATTTTTTTCTGTTTTTTTTTTTTTTTATTTTCTTTGGATCTTTATCATCATCGTCATCATCATCATCATTTCACTACTTATATAACTATTATAGTAGGGTGTATTGTATGATGGTACTCGTACATAATAAAACATGTCCATCTTATATGCATTTTTTTCATATAGAGCTTATCGTGTTGTATTTACATAGGAGTGTACTTCTACTTATACACAAAGTACACATTTCTACGGCAATAATTACAGAGATAGGTCATGTACAATTTTACATATTTCAATATAGTCTAGAGTTAATCTATCTTTCACGCTATCACATACATGTATGTTATGTATGTCCATCCACTCTATATGTGGTGTGGTGTCTTTATATAAATTTTAATAGTTTTAGTATGCATATTATACATTTAGAAAAAAAAAAAATGTAATTTTTTGTTTTCTTTAAATTGTAATTATTTTACTAAATGTGTTATGATAAATGAGAAGAATTTTTTTTTTCCATAAATTTTCATATTTTCTTAATGTTTATTTTATATGTATGTACTCATATACTATGGACATATTTATTTATTTACTTTGTTGAACATATCATAGAGTGTATATCTGTGTGTACATATTTGTAATTGTATTTAATGTACAATATGTATAATATGCACATACTTATTATTTTCCTGTTGGTATTCTTCATTTATTATACCTACTCGAACTCGGTATAATATTATATTATATAATATATGTAATGTACTATATAACAGTCCTAATTTTGTTGGCAGTTAGCTGTAAAAGTTTAATCGATTACATATTTATCATATTTACATATGTATGTACGTATAGCCTTCAGGCAGCACATTTCAATTCAACACTGCGAGTATACTATATGAACACATAAACATTTAAGTACATTTTCATTTATGTAAATAATTGTGTACATTACATTGAATATTTACATTTTATAATGAACATATGTGCGCGTATATTCTTATGTTATGGCCTTATTAGAATTTAACTAAATAATATGTAAAACTATATTATATACAATATTTGATAGAAATTCTTTTTTTTTTTTTTTGTATATAGTCTTTAGTCTTCTTCATACTTTATTTAGTATGGGATATAATGCATATACAAAAGAAAAAAAAATTGAATAATACTTCATCTTCATTCATTTGTAATGCAATAAGAAAGAAAAGAAAAAAAAACATTGAAAATGTAAAAATAAATGAAAATGAAATGAAATTTACCAAACATATGATGACGATTAATATGTTACATATATTATGTACACACACGTATCTAAATGTATCTATACATACATTTATGTATGTAATAATGTATCTGCGATGATATGATGATTATTATCTAAAATAACATTTAAGAAAATGGTACAGATGCACATTTAGTTACAAAATGATGCACATATTTTTGTGTTTCACAGACATTATAATCATATATTTTATATATACATATACAGAAATGTATAGAAAACATTTAGAAAAATAAAACTTCGCCGGTTTTTTGACTGATTGATTATGTACACATATACTTAGATGCATAAAAATACATAAAAATGTACGTGTGCATATGAAATGTACATAAATTTCATTCTCACTTCCTGGTCTCTGGGTGTATATACTCGGTGTATATTCATGGTCTGTTAGTACATATACATATTTACATATTGCTTGTACATATATATGTATGTAGTCATGTAGACATACGAATGGAATATAAATGAATGTATGTAGTGCTTGAATATTATTATTATTATTACATTTCAGCATATATATTATTCTCATCTCTCATCATCATCATGATCATCATCAGCACCAAATTCGTATAATTTTTGATATATGTATTTTACTTTTTAGATATTTGAAATTTTTAATTCGTTTTGTATGTACATTCATTTATACGATCACATTATATACATAGATCTGGTATGTTTTCGTAGACAGATAATATTCATTTTTACATATTTTAATTTTACAATAGACATTTATACATATACTTCTATGTAAATATGTATTTAAATACTCTTATATAAGCATGTATGTATGTACATAAAAATATAATTGAGAACGAAAATGATCATGATAAGATCATTATTTATACATTTTACATATATACAAGTCAAAATTAAATTTCTTATTTTAGATATTATAATGAAGAAATACAATCAAATGTATTATTAATTCTTTATAATTTTAGAAATAACAATAAGATTATACCAAACCAAGACGAAGACGATGATGATGATTATCAAAATTATGAAGATCATATAAAATGATAAAGTTGAATTGTAAAAAAAATTTAAAAATGTAAAAATGAAAAGGAAACGTTGTAATTATATTTGCAAAAAAAATTTATTTAAAAAATTATAATAACGTACATAAAATTTAAATATGTACAGTAATAAATATTATTTACATTTTGCTAGATTTTGTAGATAAATATGAGCGTACGAGTATGTATGTATATTATGTACAAGATAAAGTGTTGTATGATAGAGCACCGTATAGGCGTATACTCGTATTTATATACTTAGTCTCGTCGTCTCGTATAACAAATGGATAAAATTGAATAAAAAAATTTCTCTTTATTGTTTATATGTATTTGTTTCATACTCATGTTGTGTTACTCGTATGTATCAAATCCAAATGATGCGATCATCATAATGATGATGATTTTGACTGTGATGATGATGATCATCGCATCAGATCAACAACTTATCATTTCTGTCGTCACCTTAAGCCATCATCGTATCATATCATTTTTTTTTTTTTTTTGATAGTATAGTTAATGTACATACATTCGTCGTCATCATCATTTTGTATGCATATTTTGAATTTTTCATGTAATTTTATTTTAAATTTTTATTTTATATCTTTTTTTTTTCTGTTTATTTTTTGTTTGGGGTATTATTTTATTTTATTCTTTATTTATATATATTTTTTTAAACAATTATGCATATACACTTCATATTTATAGGAGTATAAACATAATAGCATGTCATTTAACTTTTTTAATATTTTTAATACGAATACATGAGGATGAGGATGTACATATGTATGTATTTTTATCACCAAAATATATTGAATATTTTTCGTTTATATTTTTGATTATTTTATTTATCATTATCATTATTATTATTTGTTTGTTGTGTATTATTTTTTTTCGCGTTTTTATTTTTTTTATTTTTTAAATACAATTTCCTATACTGTGTTTTGTTTATATAGTTTATTAGTGAACCCCAATCATTTATTTGAAATTGAAATGATTCAAAATAGTTTTGATATTTCATAACAAAATTGAATCTAAATGAATATAGATAGAATTTAATGGAAATTTTTAGTAATGTATAATGTAAATACTTATATTGAGCGCATGTAATTATTTTAGGATGTACTTATGGTATACATAACATATTGTAAATTATATATGATATTCGTATGTATAAAGGTAATACCTTAATAGATATGTTTACATACCGTATGGTATGGAAAATAAATAGGAACTATTTTCAATTGTTATACGAGCACATATATTATTTAGGGGGTTCATATGTCACTTTTTAGTTGTATGTGTCCATAATAATCTTTTCTGTTTTAGAAGTTTTGTATTAGTTATCTGTATTGACATGTATTGACATGAACGATCGCCTAAAATTTCTTCTTCTTTCGTAGTTCAGTTTTTCATTTCAACTGTCATTTTATAAAGTGTCAGGTGTCAGATTATTTTCTAAATAATGGATTTTTTCGAAAATGTCAATGGACATGACGCATGCATCAATAATTATTAAATTAAATAACATAAGACACTATGCGATCAAAAAGTTTTCGAACATTGAATTTGATTTTAATCGCGTCAATAAATGTTTTCGAAAATGGCCAATGTCGAGTAGAAATTGTCAAATATATCAACTACGACAAGAAACTGTATGAAAAACAGAAGTTAGAATATGCACGATGCACTTCACTTTTGTATAGTTTTTTGAAACTTTCGTATGTTAATTTAGTAGTGCATACAACAGAGAACTGTGAAAACTGTGGCGAAGATCACGAAGTAATTTACGACAAATTGAAGCATGAAATGAATCCCCTAATTATTACTATACTATTGTTTATTTTTATGCAAGTAAGTTTATTTAACATTTAATAAGTTAGGCACTTTATAGTTAATAGAATTTTATAAAGTTAAATTTAATAATAAATTCTGTAAATACACGAATTTTATACATATACAGTTTTGTGACATCTATTAAAGCAGACATCGGACAATTACGTATACCCAGTATATTATGTATGCATATTAAATGAGAATCAAATTTATTAAAATTACATGCATACGAGTTACTATTTTGAATATCGGAAGTATGAATGAATACTCATTCACTATATGATTCAAATATGTAAGAATTTTATATATCTTCACAAAAAAAATGTTTTTTTTTCCTGTCTTTTTTGTTTTAGAAATTTATTTTAATTAATTTAATTTTGAAAAGTTTAAAAGGTTAATATAAATTTATTTCAAAAAAAAAGCAAAACAAAACAACAACAAAAATCATAAAATTTTATATTATCTGGATCTGATATATATAATCTAGATATATTCCCCGTTCGCATTACATATATCATATAAACACATGATCGTATATTTGCGTACAATTTAAATATCACATGTACATCACAGATAATAAAATATAGAAATGGCACGATCACATATTTGAAATATTTATATCTAAATTTGGGATTTGGGTGTGCAAAAAATTTAAATCAAAAAATGAAATATTTTTCATAATATTTTTCCAGTTATTTTATCTTAGAAATTTGTGTGTGTACATATGTACAATTGTATTTAATCTTATTCATTTTTATCATAAGTATATCATATTATATTCATATTTACATAAATAGATATAAAAGTTGATTTGATTGTGTCACATAAAAATATATAAATCATGCATGATCATTTCTAATGAATGTAATTATAGGTACCCACATACTTAATATCTATATTTTACAGATTATATGCATGGTATACTATACGAATGTCATAGTACTTACATACAGAAAAAAAAAATTACGATCATAAATCATCTTGGTAATTATTTATGTTATTTAAAATTATAGAGTATGTATGTATATGGAAATGTATTATATTCGTATTTGAATTCATATTTACGAGTAATGTAAAAGAAAAATGATAAAATTTATTTTTATATATGTATAGGATATGTTCACAAATTAATTCGACGGAAGTTTTACGTTGTCATCGAAATGCAGCAATTAAGAATTTGAGAAGAATATGCAGTCTGAGTTTTTTTTTAGTCGTACTGCATTTCTGTATCCAGTATTATGAGGACGGAAAATAAACTACTATGCTGCACATTGACTCTGTAAGGGAACTTTGCAAAACTGAATCACATCATGAACACAATCTACTTATATTACGCCTTATTTTAGTTCGTGCTAAATATTCGTCTAATACATTTTGATAAATTCTGATCATTTTTCTTCTATTCATTTATTTCTTTATTCATTTTTTTTTTTTGTAAATTTTGTCCCAATTAAATTTCTAATATTACTTCTAGATATGTATAATTTCATGATATTTATATGCACAAATAATTTTATTTTCGATAAATATTTAACTGAAAAATGTATAAATGCTACGATTTGAAAAAAAAAAAAACATTTTTTTCTTACTGTAGTTCTTTATTAGCTCACAAGTTATGAAGCTGTACACGAATAATACACAAAATTATCGTTTATTTTATTTCTATATATTCTATATTCGTAGATATTCGCAATTTATTTTATTTTATAATCTTACTGCTGATATAGTATATGCTTAGAATTACCTCGTACATTCACAGTTCTTTTAAAGATTGAAATGGTTCACTAAAACCGGGCACAAATGATTCACTCATTCTTTACCATAATCATTATTATGTGGTACAAGAAAGAAGGAAATAAACTAATATTCGCGTATTTTTCTACCTCTCAAATACTCAAGATTTGATTGACCATGTTTGTTTACAAATAAAAAATAGGTAAACAAATTTATCGGTTTTTCTTGTTTACACGAATCTTGTTTAAATTTAAAATTCTTCCTCGTATGCACGCTCACTACAGAGTGGTACATAGTTTAAACGAGAAAATAAGAAGGGAAACAACTATTCGCTTATCTTCCTACATTTCTTTCTACTTCTCCTTCCATAGTTCATATTCCCAAGAGTTAAAAAATCATGTTTGTTTACAAATAAAAAATAAGTAAACAAATTTATCGGATTTTCTTGATTACACGAATCTTGTTTCAATTTGAAATTCTTCCTCGTATACGCCCACTACAGTGTTTAGTAACTAATATACAAAAGAAAAGGAGAAGAAAAACTTTTACACTATTAGTTTAGTTTGTAAACAAACATGGTCATTTAACTCTTGGGTATTTGAGATGTAGAAGGAGAAGTAGAAAGAAAAGTAGAAAAATAAACAAAATCCATGTAAACAAGAAAACCCGATAATTGTTTTGACTTACATTTTCATTTGTAAACAAACGTGGTCATTGAACTCTTGAGTATTTGAGAAGAAGAAAAAGAGAAAAAGAAGTACAAAAATACGTGAAAAGTAGTTTCTCATATTATTTTCTTGTGTAAATTATATATTGCACTGCAGTAGGCAGTGAATAATAGACTGTTGGGATTAAAAAAATCAAATTAAAGTTAATCAATCTATCGGGCAAAAATTTTAGAAGTGCACCGGCCGCTCAAGAGGTTGAAACCAGCGCTGACTACGTACAAAATAATGAAAATAATAAATGTACTCGTAGGTATACTAAATAATTGTGATCGTGATCAGATCAGACCTAAGTAAATAATGTAACCGTGATGTAGCCTATTTTATATGTACATATATTTTTTCTTCTTTTAACTGTTTTCTATTTTCCGACTTTACTATACAACAATAACTTAACACCCATCAAAAACCATTTACCTAAAAAGTTTGAGAACAGAAAAAAAAATTCACTGAACGCCTAACTAAACTTCAAAGAATATTCCTGACATTTCTTTATAAAATAAAAAAAAAAAAAAATTTGCGAAATTTCGAATTTTTTTTTTTTATTATTTTCCTTATCATTTGTAATGTAGCTAAAACTTGTTTTTTTTTTTTTTAAATAAATAAAATTTATCTTTTGATATGTGTGTACATATTATGTTATCATAAATAATCTTTTGTGAAATCTTTATTAAAAAATGAAAAATATAAAAACTCTACTCTATTATATTCAAACCACTTTTCTTCACTTCACTATACTTTACGAGTAAATAATATACTCGTATTTAACCAAACAAACAAACCATATTTTAGAATTTAATTTGATTTTATTTTTTAGTTTTTTTCATTTTTTCATTTTTAGTTTTTTGACTTTTGGATAAGTGGGCAGTCAGTGTCGTATAAGTATATGGTATTATAGTACATGGCATGCATAATGTAGGTACATACATTTTGGTACATTTGTACATGAGTTGTCATTATTACATCCTATGTATACCCGTATTTGGCAACAGTCTGCTTTTTTTTTCTTTCATTGACATTATTTACTAATAAATTAAATTTGATCTGCTTGGTTTTTTTTTTCTTCTGTTTATAGTGTTGTTTTTTGTTTTGAAAAAAAAAATTTTTTTAAGTATATCACGCATATAATACAACTCGCATAGTTTTGTTTTTTTTTATACACACAATATTTTTTTTTTTTAAAGTTTAAATGAATGCGTTAAAATTCGCTGTTAATAAAGTTTAATAATTTAATAGGTATGGAGAGAGATACATATCATATGTACTCGTATACACGTATAAAATGACAATCTACATTTGTATGTAGGTATATCTGATTATTTTCTGGTTGTTAATATATTATTTTTTTTGTGTGTAGTTAATTTATTTGTTAAACATTTTTTTTTTTGTATTTAATTTTTATTTTTATTTTATACATTTTATATTTTATTCATTTTTGTTTCATTTGTAATTTTGAATCTTTCACTTTTTTGTGATGGAATATAAAATAAACATGCAAGGCAGACTTTCAAGTACATTCATATATGAACGTTATACCGCACGTTATAAGATTTATAAAACAGTATTTACTTTTTTTTTGTTCTCTCTTTCATTTTTGTTATTTTTCAAATTAAATTAAATTAAATTAATAATAAAATAATAATAATAATAAAGAGGAAAAACCACTTAAAAACAACACCATATTACAATCGCATGCGTATAAAAACGTCATTATTATTATTATTATTATTATATATTGGTACTTGTAAGAAATGAAAAAACAAAATTGTAAAAATGAAAATAAAAAGTTAAATATAAATTGTAATAATGAAAGAAACATGAAAAAAATTTAACAAGATACATAATCATAAAAAAATGTTTTTAATGTGTACATTTAATCTATACATAAGTATAATCACGTATAATATAATTTACTGATGATGAATTGAATTTAAATGAAATTAAGTCATATATGAATGCATTTTGTATTTGTATTTTATTTTTTTATTTTTTTTTTCATTTAGTTTTACTTATATTTTATCTCTTTTAAAGAGAAAATCATAAAGATAACTATCGTGTAGTAAAATATTCAAAGGAAAAAAAATTTTCAAATGAAAAAATCATCTTAAGAAATGTACTTGTATTAACATATATAGAAAAAGAAACTACAAACAAAAATTATAATTACAAAATTACTATGCAGATTACATGATGGATGTAATATAGGCTATACATACTTAAATATGCATACACTTGCATATTAACTGTATAACGTAAAAAGGAATAAGTGTTAAGAGTACTACATATACTTATTTTGGACATTTTAAATTGTAATACCGTAATACATATGCATACAGTGTTATCAATTAGTATGGGGACAAACTCAACGGAATATAACAGTTCAATTTATCCTGAAAAAGTAGGTACTCAATCGTAGTTATGTTGAAAAGAGTATAACATTATCCTTCTGAATCTAATCTAATTTTGAAATAAATACTGTTTTGAAATAAATTCCATTGATTATTTATGTGAGATATCATGGGGAGATATGTTTACTTTACAATAAGAAAAAGCAAAAAAATAATAAACTTTTAGGTTGAAAATTTATAATGCGAGATATTTTATCATTTTGAGGAAAAAACGCCAATTCAAACCCTCTTCCCTAGAGAGCTGAGTATACAGAGCATACCGAACGTCATGTTGTATAGAAATAATTCTCCCTTAGAGCTTATGATGCAGAACACTCCACAACACTTTATTCATATAGAAATATTCCTCCCTAACGTTTAGTAGACAGTGTATACCATGCCATCTTATTTAGAAATAATAATCAAAAAACGAAGAGGTGAAAATTTAATTATCAAAGTGAAAGGTGTGAAAAGTAAAAAAAAAATCCAAAAATTAGTACCAACTTTATTTGACTTTCTCTCAAAAATTAAATTAAATCCCTATTACATACTTATTCACAGTACTGTTTGTATAGAAATTTATAAATTATACGTTTACATTTTACCACGAATTACGAATTACTATATAACTTTTCTTTTTGTTATTATGTTTTTTAATTCAAGATTTTTCAGAAGAGATAATTATTTATGTACTATACGTACATGTGTACGTAGTACACATATTTTTGTGGTACATAATATACAAATGCAATAATTATACGGCGGTGCGGTATACTTAAAAAGCATCAAAATAATAATAATAATAATAACATGATGTATATTTTAATTTTTCTCTTTTATTTTCTCTATACATGCATATATTAATTCATTTATATTTTTAATTTTATTTTATTTTAAAGTGAAAAAATATCACTTTTGAAAAAAAAAAATATTAAAGAATCAGGCATCTGGTTGGGTATAAAATGTGACTCTTAGCATTAAATTATTGTACGACAAGTGTGCGTTAATTAGCGATTTTATGTACAAATAGGTACATACAGTACACCTAGGTAAATTTGCTTTTTTTTTTATTTTTTTTTTTAAAAGGTGTGCAAAATAAAAGTGGTATTTTTTTAACATAGTTTTTATTTAATTTTTTTTTTTTTTAAATATTGTGTTTGCATTAATTAAAATAAATACTTGTACAAGAAGTTATGTATCTACTTACTTACGTTTTCATTATTGTCGATCAATTTGTAGTTGTGATATTCAGGAAGCAAGTACAAGTACTTCAGCTACTGTTATGTACTAGCACGTATAGGTTATAGGTACTACTGCGGCGATAATGTCCAATTTGTTGCAATATTATGTGCGCGAGTAATGTATGATGATGATGATGAATCGCGTTCAGTATTATAATTTTTTTAAATAAAAAAAAAAGATAAAAACAGATTAATTTTCAATGTATGTACTTATATCATAGACTAGCTTATATCTTATTGTGCATGTACATATAAATGTAAATACGAATACGATTATAATAGATACTATGTATGTACGTATAGTAAAAAATTAACATAAATGTTGTACGTATTATTAAAAACACAACAACAGATCAATGTGCATAATAATTTAAATTCTCTTGTGATTTATTGTAATTGTATATCTGTTTATTTTTTTATTTTATTTTTTATTTTTTATAAATTAATTTTCTCTTTATACTTCAATATAATATCAAAGCTGTCCTCTGTTAATAAATTATAATACTTGTACTTGTACCACTTGGTTATAATATGTACATGAAACTTAATCAGCGAAAAAATATGCAAAAAAAAAAAAATAACATATACATTACTTCAATACAATCAAAATAAAATAAACATACAAAAAAATTCAATAATATATTGATAACAATAGATAACAACAAAAATATAATGGTTTATACTTATTAAATCTTATTCATGTATCTATATATATTTACAGTAAAATCATTTTATAACGAAATAAAGACAGATGGTAAAAGAATTTACACAAGATTTTCTTTAAAATTTAACTACTAAATGCCATTTTAATGAACCAAACTTTTTGGCTAAAGATTTACTTTTATCATCAGCTCGACAGCCCGAAATGGGCCTTACGTTGCATCCAGCTCTGTTGCCATATTTAGTTTTATTTTGAACGAAATTAGTTTTTTAACTTGAATTTCAGTTGATTTTCATTTTCATTTCGTTGATATTTTTTTTATAAACATTTTGTCAGTGGCGTATTGTGTCATATTTTAGTCATTACTTGTATTTGACGTATTTTTTTCAATCCCGATAAGGGTGAATGTGAAACTCTTTTAGTCGTGTTTGTTTAGTAAATAATAATTATTCTTAAAAGTATTTATATATTGGAGAAATTTTGGAGAAATTGCGAAATGTCGCAGTGTCTGAAAATGTCCTAAATAACGAACACTATTTCTTGTGAAAGTTGCGAGTTCGTTAAAAAGAGATTTTACTGTATTTAGTTTTTTACAATATGTACTAGCGCAACAAAATTATATTATTATTGTAACAAAATATAGAAGAGAATTTGAAAAAAATAAAAACAAAAAAAGAACATGTGCTCCTGTACTTATGATGTATACTACATTTGAGGCACGTTACATATGAAAGTATATCTAGATAATATTTTAGACGAATAATATTCTTCATTGTCATTCAAATGTTTATAATGCATACATAACAAAAACATCACAATTATTAGATTATTTTATATTCTTTTTTCTTATTTACATACTATTTACTCGTACATACATTCAAAACAAACACATTTTCATAAATAATATTTATTTGTCTTTTTAATAAGTTCTTTTTAATTTTTTTAATTTTTTTTAAACACATTCAATTTATAAAATTAATTAATTTAAATCACACTTTTAAGAATAATTTTTACAATTTTTCTTATTTTTTTTTTTATTTTTATTAATTAATTAATTAAATTAAATTGATATATTGTACAATGAGTAAGTATAATAGTAAGTAAGTAGCAAAGTAATAGCAAAGTACAAAAAAAAAAAAAATATTACAAAAATGTTGATAAGGAAATGTGCAATTAAAAAAAATTTAAAAATGTATTTATACCTATATAACTAACCCAAAAATGAATGTACAAAAAACGAACGAACAAATAAATAAAATTCGTTAAATAATTAAAAAAAAATTATTTGTACGCACACTGTTTTCCTTTTTTTTCGTTTATTTACTTTTATTTTTATTTTATTTTTTTGTTCCAAAAATTTAATTTTTTTTTTATGTTAGTCTTACATTTATTAATTTTATTGCAAAATTCTTTTTTGTTATCATATTTAATTTATTTTATTTTTATATTTAATTTTTTTTTTTAATTTTATATGTTGATTATTATTATTAATTTTTTTGTTTCTGTTTAATTTAATACATTGATTAATTTTTTACTTTTATTGTTATTTTATTGTAGGTGGTATCTTGTAATATGTGTTGTTGTTCATCAGAATAAATCGTTCACAATAATAATAAATAATTGCACTTATAATACCACACTAACTAACGACATAATATAATATGTAGATGTACTTGTGTATACCAGTCAGTCAGTTTAGTCAGTCATTAACAAATTATTTTATAGTCAGTCACCACAGCTACTTTATATATACAGACAGTGTACAGTGAGATCAGATCAACAGAACAGAAATTATATCGACGTCGTCAACGACAACAACAAAAGCAACAGCAGCAACAACAAATAAACTACTGCGTGTAATAAATATGTATACATTTATATAAAAATTAACAAAATAACTAACCAATATTGAAAAAAAAATATATATTTGTACATAAATTGTAGTCAATTTTTATAACTACTCTATCGTTTGTATAAAATTTTTACAACTCGTATTCGTACATTACATATTATATTATAGTCACTACTGACTGATGTTGTACATAGTTTGGCTGGCTGGCTGGTTGGCTACAAACAACGACTATCTCTAATCTACATAATAATATATTATTGAGCCTTCTTCTGATCTCTTGTGATATTGTAAACGCGATGATGATGATAAACTATGTAGCTATGCTATATTGATGTCTCTTAGATGAAAGAATTTATTAAAGCAACAAATTTAAGATTATTCACACATGCCAATATACGAGTACATATATACATATGTACATAGGTACATTACTCGGATTGATTTAATAATCTATAAAGTTTATACACGTAAGTTAGAGTCATCAAAAAAAAAAAAAAAAAAAAAATTAATACGAAACGATGAGTATTTTAATACAACATGTGGATCATCGTCATCATCATCATCATAATCAAAATCAACTACTAAATCTATTTCTACATTTATATTACACTATATAAATTATTCAAATATGTACATTACGTATGTACAGATATCAGCACATTTCTCATATAGTAGGTGTGTGTAAACCGTGTGTGTAGTGTACTAAAACGTTGTATAGAATAAATAATAAAGTAATTTTCAAATTATAATTTACGATAATAAAAACTATGATGATGATGATGATAATGATAATAATAATCAAAGACGATAATAATAGCAATAATAAAAGCAACAGCAAGCAGTAACCAGCGCCGTCTCAATTCAACGTTCTATTCTACCAGCAAATCACTATTCTATATTCTATAAAACACTACTATATACGATGTTATGACTTTTTATTGTAATCAAAGCTATTGAACAAAACACAAAAAAAAAAATTAATCTTTTAGATTATACTTAAAAATGATTTGAAGCCGAGATTGAATAAAAAAAAAATAAAAATTTATTTTGATTTTTTTGTTGTACCGAGTATGAGTGAGTATCTGATTTTTAAAATCTGCAAATACAGAATGCATCCATCCATAAACGTTACATTCTTTGCACATAATACAGTACACTATCTACTTAACTATTCAGTACAGACAATATAAAAGTGCATTAATAAATTAATAATAGCACACACTGTATAATATATGTACAGACTACAGAGAGAAAGATCTGTATCTGTATATTTTGATAAATTTATATGAAATTCAATACAAAATTATATTATTGTATACATATATTATGCGAAAACTACAAATTATTATAATGTTGTGTACTTGAATACACCACTAAAGAACTATATATAGTATTATATAATTGACTATATAATATAATACTTACGAAGAGTATCGACTATCGAGTATATAATGTGATATCTAATTCTAGTAAAGTAATCAGTTCGAAGTTTAAGTTATAAGTCAGCCGCAACAGATTCCAGATAGTGTAAAACAAACGACAACGAGCACACGATTATAAATTTTATATTTCAATAAAAAAGAACTCTTCTTTATATAAAGAAGTACCTCAAGCTCAAATACTACTTATAAAATAATAAAATAATACTCGTAGTACATACTCGTATACCATCATAACAATGAATAGTCAGCAAAAAAAAGAAGGGAAAAGTAAAAATATTAAAAAACAAAAATGATGAAGAAAAAAAAAATATGTATTAACATGAAATGAATTTAAAAAAAAAAAAAAATAAATAAAATTAAATACTCATCTCATCGTACATATAATATGGGTAGCAGAAGGCAATCAACGGCAACGCCAAAAGCGTCAACAACAGCGTCAAAAAATTTACATCGAAGACGGACGACGACAACATGACGACGACGACGACGACGACGACGACGAAAACAAACGACAACGATGAACACAACTTCTCTTCTCTTGTCTTGATAAAATCGAAATCGAATCGACTTTTATATCATGCATCACATAAAGTGTCTGTATACGTCTGTGCGGTGTATGCATAAATTATATGCATGCATGCGATTATGGAAGAAGAGTCAACAGAAACAGATAGACACTATAAAATAAAACTATCATCGGATCATCGAATTCCCGTATTCGATGCATCTCTAAGAAATGAACATCTTAAGTAAAATAATACCACTCTGACTATGGTTCGCTGGCTAAATAACAAAAACATATAGTTTAATTTCAATTTAATTTGTTTTTATTTTAAAAAATATAAATCTCCTTTTGTGTACGAGTATACGTTACATACACTCACAAGCATAAGGGAGTACATTTACAATAATAGAGATTAAAATAATTCCTTTTGAAAATCGTTGCATTTATATGTAAAATAACATAGAAAGCATGGTACATGGTACCACATCACCATCCCATCCGTTTATATTTATAACAACGAATATATAGAACGTACAGAAAAAGAAGATGATGCATCGAATTATCATGATAATCATCATAATGGCCCATGGGGATTTAAAATATGTTCCTTCATCGATGGTTTTCTCTGCTCTTATGTTCCTGATACATAAAATACAGATTGCATATAAAATGCATTTTATACAATAATACGCAGCTTAAAAGACCATAAAATAGTTCCTGTATGTATATGTAGTATTAAATCTTCTTTTTCATTTTCATCATAATTATTATACTTATTTTTCAGATTTCCTTGTATGTATGTATGTATTTTCATCAATAAATTCATGATACATTATTAACCCAATAATTTATAAGAGGAAAAGTTTTAAAAACAAATTTAAAAGTAAACAACAATAATAATTATAATGAGATCACTGTTGATTCATTTAGAATCAACCAAGAATTAACCCATTCTCTTCTCATAATGATTTATGTACGCAAGTATTATACGTCTATACGTATATAAATATAAAGATGAAGATGAAATATGAAGACAGAAAGAGTATATAATTATTATGCAGAATATACCAAGAACACAAAGAGTTAATATGCATACAGTACTCGTATACAAAGGGACAACGATATGAATGAATGAAACTCTGATACAAATACACTGACATTTTATAAATTTTTAGAGCAAAGTAAAAAGTTAAAATTTCTTATTTTAAATTTATTAGACTTGGACGATTTGTTTTGTTACTATACGAGAGTGTATATATAATAAATAAAAAATAGGAAAAAAAAGTATTATGGGAAATAAAAAATAAAACAAAAAATTGAAGTAAAAATGAATGAGAAAAAAAAAACGATAATGATGTAAACCATTTATAATTCACCATGAACCACAAATTTTCTGTATGCACACAAAACACAAACACAACTAATAATACTCGCATTGCATCGTAGATATATATCGTATGTGTATATTATTACATTAAATGTTTTGTAATAAATAATAACGATCGTTATTGTCATCATTCATTATCTATCACTGGAAACATTGGAAACATGGAGATAGTTTTTCTTTTTATTTTTAATTTTTTTTTTCTTTTTAACCTTTTCATCATCATCATCATCATCATAATAATCATAATCATCATTACTGGTTGCTTTTACCCTATAATTAAATTTGTAGTCAAGTCATAAACATAAAATGAAGAAAAATTCATACATTACATACTCGAGTACAAATTCGAGTACATGTAGTTTTGTGTATGGCTTGTTCAAAATTCCCAGCGAATAATCTGCGCATGTTTCTCTTGAAATTAAATATATGTACATAAAATGATTATATGTATTTGTGTTTTTCTCCCATATAAACCTGAAAAAGTGTAACCACTACAATTATAACCTCGCTCAAAGCATGACGCCATACTCTCACTGCGCATATATTCTATTCGCTACGAATTTTTAACAAGCTCTACTACTTACTATAATCATTTTCAAATCTTTAAATAATGTAAAAATGATATATAGTTGTACGAATATGTAAATTGCATATGTGATGAAGTATTAGTGGTATTAGGTACATGCATACATAATACGAGATGCAATTGTATCATCAACATATTGTATATCATCATTGTCGTTTTCATCGACTAACATAGTACCATATCACATCATAATATTGCTCTATCTGTATATATGTACATTTCTTTCCTTCGGAGTTTAATATTGAATGAATCTTTAAGGAGAAATATACATACTTATATGTAAATGTGCAGATGACTAAAAAACCAAAAAAAAAACAAAAAATTAGAATCAATTTTCATTCGGTTTTGGTTTTCATTTTTCTAATTTGTTTTTCATTTTTTTTTTTTTATTTATTTATTTTTCCTCCTCGCAACCAACATAATATTATAGTAAATTTATCTTTGACATGATAAGTGAATAGTTTAATTTGTCTGGATCCATTATATATACTATTTGAAATCAGCTGTCGTTAATAATTTTCATCATCATCATCATCTTCATAAAAAAATACAAAAATAAAAATTAAAATTGACAATATTATGTTAACGTATATGTATCAAAAAAAAAAAAAAAAATGAGTACATACGCTACATACACGATCACTACTCACTCACTAGTATAACAATTTTGTATACATATAATTTTATAGAAAAGCAAAAGAGGACGACAAAAATAATAATAATACAGAAATTCACATCGTCATCGATATTATAGTCATTTTTCTTCTGTACTTTTTGTCATTTTTCAAATTAAATTAAACATTTCATGGATTAATCGTGCGTTTATTTACGGATTAGAAAATGTAATTTGATTTTGTACGCATGCACTACAAAAGAATATAGAAAAAAAAAAAGAAATGAGTAGAAAATAAGATCAAGATTAGAAAATGAAAAGAAAAAAAAAAACAAAAAATAAAACTCAAGAAGGCAAAGCAAAAATGTAAAAAGAAAGAAGTATTACATTGTGTGTATATGTAATTTGATTTATGTAACAAGCTTTTCAAATCATTTAATTCACCTTAAAGGATTATTATGGGTACTTCTATATAAGGAGCCACACATAGAAAATATATAATGTATGTACATAAAATAAATTTTATATAATGGAGTACATTACATATGTAGACCTACTGTTGAATTGAATGAGATTGTTTGTCTTTGTTGTTGATTGACATTGCATGCACATAAAAAAATATGAGGAAAAAATAAAAGGAAATTGGATTTTAGAGTAACGGAAAATTATTGCAGAATATAATAATTGAATATGAAATACACTACACACATGAGAATATGATGTACATAACATATATGTAGTATGTAGACGTGTACATATGTAAATGTAAAGATTTGTACTACATTTAGGACGTTTTCGTTTATATGCGTGTTTGTCATTGTTCGATTGTCGATCATTTTCAATTTCAATTTGTACTTAAACACTACTTTTACACACACACAAAATTAAAATGTAATGCGAATATTATAGGCGCAGTAAATTGATTATTGTTATGGCTGTAATGTGGGAAAATAAATGAAAAAAAAACCAACTTATTTCGCTTTTAAAAATTTTAAATTTTAAATGAGAAGAAGTAAGTACATATATGTAAAAATGTAAAAAGAACATTTTAACATTAAATTTATGTAAGTATTTCTTTTTATTTGTATTCAACTCAAATTTAAGAAAAGAAGAGAAAAACAAATTAAAACGAATGAAACGAATACAAGATATTTACATTTAGGAGATACGTTAAAGAAATAAGTACATATTTTGTGTGTGACAAAACAATAACCTTTGAAATGACATTTCTCGTTATTCATTTTCGAATAACACACGAAAAAATATTTATGTATGTATATAAATGTAAGCAATAAAAAAAATCGAAAATGAAAATACGAGCATGTAACATATTAAATTGAAATTTAAATTTTAAAAAAATAAATAAATTAAAGAACGATATAAAAATTGGTTTGGTATAGTTATTTCGTAGTTCAGTGAATTAATTCAAGGAGAAATTATTATCATCGAACATCAAGCATGAATTAAAATTTGGAACACAGAAAAATTGAATAAAAATGCATCAGCAGTTATATTATTGCAATGACTGTTGTTGCAATACTACATAGTAGGAAATTTAAAAATGAAAAAAATAAAACAAAACTGCAACAAAAAATAATTGTGTAAAATAAAAAATATGCAACATTTTCGAAGATAAAATTTATCGTACGTACACACATTCAAATTGCCGTAATTGCCGTAACTGCCGTAACTTTACTCACAACTCTGAGGAATTTGTGTTCAATGCATTTTAATTTTTCTTCAAAAAAGTTCCCTGCAACACATGCAGAACATAAGAAAAAATTATCCATAAAAACACTACAATCATAGGTAAATTATTTTTTATTTTATATCATTTTAATTCCTTTTTATACTCTCTGTCATTTTATCCGTATCATAAAATTGAACTCTTAATCGTGAACATTTCTATTTTTATTATTTAAAATTGAACAGCAAAAAAAATAAAAATAAATTTAAATTTAATTTGAAAATTGATAAATAAGTAAAAAAAAGAAATCCCTATGTACATATGTCTGTATCTGTACATTTAACATTTTGTTTTATTTTCAACATTTTAGCATACGATTACACACACTATAGTAATGTAATTATTTTTGTATAAGAGCATTTCTACTCTCAATATGAAAAGATTAAGGAACGGTTGGTTATATATTAAACTGACTGAAAATAATATACATACCATACATTACTCTCATCATGCAATAAATACTTTACCACGCAAGAAAATAAACTAAAAACCATCTAAAACTGAGAGAATAAAAAAACAAACAAATAAAGAAATAAAAATTTGCAACTAAAATAAAAAAAAAAACATAAAATTCGGAAAAGTCACGGAAAAGTCATGAACGAAACGAAAGGAAATTAACTAACAGAAAAACAAAAAAAAAGGTAAAAGTTGTTAAATGAAGTGTGTAAAATGCACAATTTATTTATTTTTTCAATTTTTTTTTATTTTTATTTCGTTTTCATTATACGAGTTATACAGATTTCGTTTATTGTAGATATTGATTGTAATTTTTTATTGTATTGTAATGTGTTTTGTTTTAAAATTTTTATTACACAAAACAAAAAAAAAACAAATAAACAAGAAACAAAATAACAATATAAAACTATAAAATTTACACGTAATTTACAACATGTTTGCAATAATAAGTAAGCAAGCAAGCATATTATTTAGACGTGTTTAAATAGTCATTTTTATACATACATGCACACATAAATGCTTACTATAAGTACATAGCTCCATTATTAATGTGATAAAAGATAAAAGTTAAAAATAAGTATATAACCAACCCAACCTTCTTATAGTATATTGTATATTATAATCGTACAACATTTATCACATACATTACATACATAACTCATGCTGTTTTCGGTATGTGTATATAACAAATAAAATAATGAGATAAATATAAGACACGATCAAATTAAAACGCAAAAAAAACAATTTTTACATAAAATCACACAAAAAAAATAAAATAATTTATTGTATTTTATCATCTCGTTACATTCGTTCTTATCTTATTATTACATACATATTTATGTAAAATAATGCCCATGAATCACTATAATCTATAATTTTACACACATACCTATACATAACAGAGCCTATAACAATATAAAATGTACATAAATGTATGCGTATGTATGTACTTTTATATACATGATTAGTTTGACCTAAATTTAAATATTTCGCATAGGATCAAAAGTTGAAATTACATTTTAGAAATGTCATGCACTGTACTGTACAAATTGAATAGGTAATCGAAAAAGAAGGAAATAATAATAATTATATTTTTTTTCCATGTGCGGTTACAAATTTATTATTATTTGAAGTTTTTAGGATGATTCTTACAAAATGTTACATATTTGGAGATTGATATCATAATAATTTCCCACCTACACCTTTTTTTTTATTTTGAAATGATATAAAATCCATTTTTGGCAAAAAAAATAAAAAATTATTTAGTGATAAAAAATGAAGACTTCTCAAAAGTTTTCAGAGAGTTCCCAAAAAGTTCCGATAAAAAAATTCTTCAAAATGCTTATTATTTTGTTTAGTGGTAATCCCAAAAAAAATGAAGCCTTCTCAAAAGTTTTCAGAAAGTTCTCAAAAGCTTCCAAAAAGTTCCCAAAAAAAAATTTCCAAAAATATCCACCATAAATAATGATAACAATCCCCCCCAAAAAAAATGAAGTTTTCCCGAAATGTTCAAAACAAGTTTCCAAAGAAATCTTTTAAAATATTCATAATTTTTTCAATATAAAAATTTAAGTGAATCCTCATTAAAATTACATCAATCCCCATATAAATTCTAACCCCCAAGTATCTCCTTTTTATATAATATTAAAAAATGTGGACTTACACCACTTTTCAAACAAAACGTCTCTCATGTTCTTTTTTTTTTCTTTTCTTTAATTCATTCAATTTTCTTTGAATTTCATTTATTTTCAAAGTAGTATATTGTTTTATATATTTCTCATTTATTTCGTAAAAATTGTTAAAAAAAAATTATTACTCATTTTTAAGTAAAATTTTAAATCAAAATTATAATTTATAAATCATTAGTCATCATATCGTATACGTGCTGACGACACAACACTCTGTGTCTACACATGTAGTTAAAGGTAAATTTCATATCATGATGATTATCAATTTTACATTTTACTTTATCTTCAAAAAGATTTTTTTTTTCGCAATTAATTAAAAATTATCTTTTCGTTAAAGAATTTGCAAAATTTTTGTAAAATGCACAAAAATACCGATTCATTATCATGTGGTAGATATTACATGGTTAAATTTTAATTTTTTCTTTTTTTAGAAAAATTATTTGCATACTTGCCACACTCAGATAATTGATTCCGCAATAAGTTAAAGTTAGATCTTTGTCGCCTGTAAATTTAAGTTTTCTGGCCGTTTTATTTTATTTTGTCTTCTTGTGAATTCTATTTTTGATTGCACAAAAAACAAAAAAAAAACAAAATTTTTTTTTCAAGAAATACAATAAAAAATGAAAAAAAAATATACATATATTCAATTTCCTGTTCTTATTCATGGTTATTATTACCTTACCTGAATGTTATTTAACCCTCTTTCATTCATACTACATGGTAGATGGTATATATAGGCATCGAATAACGATATTATCCATCTGTCTCTCTGTACAATTTTTATTTTATAAACGAACGTTTCTCAGACATTTCATTTCAATTCAGTCAGTATTAAAAAAAAAAGGATATTTTTCTTATTTTATTTTATATAGCGATAAAATAATGCAAAAATATTCAACCCTCCTTTTTATGTTACGTGTTTCAAATTTTATTCTTTTTTCCTTCAAAGTAACATTGCATGGAGTCGTGAATCATTTGTGATTGTGATCAACCCAAGCCTAAGAGTAGAATACATATAAAGAAACGTATAATTTTTTTTGCATTTTTCGTTTTTTTTTTTTTAACCTACGACAATGTAAGAGCAGTTTCGTTTTTAGTTATTACAAACTTCCTGTTGAAAAATATTTTTTTTTTTATATTTTATTTTTGTAATTTATAGCTTCGTGTACGATTTTATAACTAAACCATCCAGCCAATCAATTTGAAATTTAATTTTTCCTTACAGTTTAATAATCCTTCTTTATATAGCTATAAGTAATATCATGTTGTCCTATTACTCATTCACAGTTAAATATAAATTTTTATCATTTTTTTCTTTAAAAGAAAAAAAAAACCAAAAATTATTTTTCTTACGTTCACGCACATTAAGATAAAACATAAAATCTTAATTTATTAAAAATTAAATGGTTATCTCCTTTTCTTGTAATTTGATTTTTTTTTCTTATTAATTACTTTAGAAATAATCTTAAATATAAATTATTTCAATTTATTTCTAAATATGTATATGTACGTACCTACTCGTATAATATACACATTAGAAAATTTCACATAATTTTCATATTTAAATTATGAAAAAAAAAAACAATAAATGATGAAAACAGATCACATTCATAAATAGTCCAATGATCTTTTAATAATAAGAAAGCAATGTGCATTTTATGAATTTACACATTCATTACATTATCTATAGTACAGTGATTAACAAAAAAACAACACAACAACGCAACAAAAATTCATTAAGAAATTTTGAAGATTTAAGATTAAGAAGAAATTTCGAAAATTTGTAATTTTTTTTTTTTGTATCCTTTTGTAGATCCTTGCTTCATATTTTAATTACATATTCGTATCTTAAATTAAAAATACAATTAACAACTAAAAATATTGAAAACAATTCATTTCCATTAACAGAAATTTGACAACAGTGTTAACTGTGTAATAAAACGAGATATGTAGATCGTTTATCTGTGAAGAAAAAAAAATATGAAAAATAAATTCATTTTCACAATTATTGCAAACTTGCGTCAAGCATGCGCTTTCATAATGTTCATTTAATCAGCTTACAAATGTAAACGTTAAATTGTTTGTTTTATAGTCAATATTTATATATAGTCAAATTAAATAGTCAATTTCAATCAAAATTTGTAAAACTCATGTTTGCATTTCTTATATTGTTGCTAGCAATTTGACATGAAATCAATGTCACAAAGTAAAGTTTATTACTTTGGAAACAGCCTAACCCTAAATTATTTACTGACACTGGAATTAAGAATATTCAAGAACAGCACTCAATATAACCATCACACTAGATAATCTTTTTTTCATTGCGTCTCATTAGAAATACTCACTTTTCAAAATCAACTGACAGTTTTCACACTTCGAAAAAGAAATTCGAAAACAAACTTTATCTAGATTGATGAATAAACTGAAATTATATTCGACTAAAATATATTCAACAGATAATTTTAGTTGATGGATACATCCTTATAAATACTCGTATGTACAATAAATTTTTTGACAGCTTCATTTTGTTCATCACTGTATACATGAGCATATGTACGTGCATATACTTACTTACATTACTATATTTAGAAAATAAAAACCTATAAAATTTATATTTTTAATGAAAATACATAATTATGAATTTATTTTTATTTCTAAAAAAATAAAAAAAAAATAAAAGAAAACTGAAAACCAGATACACATACATGCATCACGTGCATATAAAATTGAAAATGATTTATTCAAGTGTAAACGGAAATAAAAAATGAATTTCTATATATGGTTCTACTACATACCCGCGTGTATACATGTGATGGTGCCATTGCTGATGATTCTACATTATTTATGCTAATAAAATAGAAAATTTAAAAGATTTTTTTTTGTTTTTTTTTTACTTTTATACACTCCAATCTATTTTATGTTGAATGAATGGATAAATGTTGAAATTTTTGTCTACAAAAAACAAAACAAAAAAAAGAACGAAAAAACGTAGGATTAGATTTATCGAAACTCTACATACAAACAAAACATGAAAATAAAAATTCTAATTTCCATTCAACGAGTACATATACGCATTGTATGTATCTGTTTCTGGTAATAATTATTTTCTATATTCTTTACAAAAAACAGTGCCATCAATTTATCGAAATAAAAATTTAGATTTTCATTATTTTAACTGTTTCTGGTCATGATTCTATTCTATTTTATATTCTACGAGTATTATATTCTATTTTGTACGATGAATATAATATTTATATGTATTTATATTCTATTGTTTTTCTTTTCATTTTGAATTTTTCCACTTTAATTTCAAACCAATTTTCAATTCAATTCAATTCAACATTTTTATATACACGAGTATATATATAGCTATATATTTTTTTTTCATTAAATTTATGATCATCAGGAAATCAGTATAAAAAGGAATATTTATATCTAGATACTCGTAAATTGATTGGTTTTGAGTTTTTGTTTTTAATTTTTTATTATATTTATTTTATTCTTTACCATTTTTATTGTGTTATGGCAATAATATTGGTTCTGATTTGGATCTGTTATGGTGATTGCAAGAACACTAAATTATATAGAACAAACAAAAAAAAAAATAATAAATAAATTTTCTTCAATAATAGATCTCGAATTGATGTAACAATTATGGACATTATTATAGCAAGATAGAAACAAAAATTTATGTACACACATAAAGAATAGAAGGAATGTTAGGCTATAGAAGATATGACTTTTTCTTTTTTTCATTTTGTTTTGAACAAAAACTAAAACATGAATACTTTTTAAGTAATGTTCAAATAAATAAAGTTAAGATTAATTATTATAAGATTTTATGTAGATATACCTAAGATCTAACATACGCAGATATAATACTCGTGTACCAGGTATTAAATTTTATTTTTCATTTGTTTCTTTGATTTGTGTGACATTAATTTGAAAACTTTTATTCCTAAAATTATATGTAATACATTTATATACATTATAAAATTAGTAAGACACGTAGGTGAGATACAGTGAGAGTCGAAAGTACATATTTGCACTTTTATTTAGAAAAGTAAATTCAAAAAAAAGGAATGAAAATATGAGTATGCATGAGCATGATGTGTTAAATGCTACTCGTACTAGAGTAGCGTATACAGCGTAACAGCCATCGCACAATTCCAACGACAACTACAGCGTATCGCCGAAAGTCTGCACAAATGTTTATTGAATTTTACATTTTTACTTCTTGCGAATAGATTACTACTATGCAAAATCCAGGTCGTGAATGGCTCGTTGCCACTTATCACTGAAAAATAGAATAGAATCTATTTGAGCGACAATCACAACGTAAAGTTCAACTATGAAAAGTCTCATTTAATTACAATATACGCTGTATAGTTATCACCGGAATTGTGTGATGGCTGTATGGCTGTAACAGTCAACTACCCGTACTGTTCAGCTTCAGAGTATGTTTAGAGAAGAGTATAGCAAGTATAAAATATCGTTAGTTGATTTTTCGTATTTTGTTTTGTTTACAATATTCGCATTCTACTGAAAGAGAAAATCAATTTTTTTTCAAGAAGGAAAATACTTACGAGTACACCTACACATCACATGATGTGTGAAATATTATTCGTGCTAGAGTAGCGTGCGGTCAATCACTCCTTCTGTTCAGAGTAGGTATGAAGAAGAGGAGCAAGTGTAAAATGTTGTTTATTAGTTGATTTTTCGTGTATTGTTTTGTTTATAATATTCGCATTATACTTGAAAGAGAGATTAAACTTTTTCTCATCCAGAATTTTGATATTTTAACAATTTAAATCATTTTCATTTTTATAGCGTACAAATACTTTTGATTTTCTGTGTACGTTTGAATACAAATACATTTTAATACCAATCACAAATATACATATGTATATGTACATATAAATAATAACGGATCATGTACATTATTTATGTATGTAATTCACATATTTACATTATAAGATTACATATACTAGATAAATCTAACTACAGATGAATATTTAGATAAAATGAAAAATATAAATCCGTTATTTAGATAAATTAAATTTGTATTATAGATTATAATTTACCTCATCTCATCTCTGGCATATATACATATATGTACGTTGAATTACCTTTTGTACAATTTTACCTACATACATACATACATATCTTCACATAGATACATATTTTTCTAGTTAAAAGAAATATGAAAGTTTTTATTTTTATTTTTATGATGTCATCAATTCTATTTGAAATGATCTTTGAAAAGACCTCACAGTATGTTTTCAAAATGGAATGGAATACATACGAATACTAGTACATATGCATATGTATAGTTTTACGTGTAAATAAAAAAGAAATTATTAAGTAAAAACAAAAACAAATTAAAAAATAATATGAAAGATATCATGAAAAAGATTTATAAAATCACATTTAATTTTTTTTTTTATTTATTTTATTTTATTATTATGACACAAGAAATCATGTTAATGATAATGATATAGTGATCCACATCCAATGTGGATTATTTTATTGATATACGAACGAGTATGAATTTACATACATATATACTCGACTCGTGGTATAAAAAATACTACCTACTAGAATAAAAACAAAAAACATTACATATTTTGTTTTTAATCATTTGCTATTCAAATATGAATCCACTTTACCACCATCTGGTAAACCATTAAGTGTATTATCATTTGTGTCATGTCATGGTGTATACCATGATTTTGGAATAATAAAAAGAATTTTAGAAACTCAAAGAAGATTCAACAGAACGAATAGCTAACTAACCAAAAAAAATACACAGCATGGAAGATAAGAAGAAATATGTGAATAAAAATTTTGGTTTTACAAAAAAACCTTAAAAAATCAGAAAACTGTTTGTGACAAAAAAAAACAGTTATCTAACGTTTAACTTGTATAAGTAGTTGCGCTTGTATAGCATTTCTCAGTATAATTTGATTGTATTTCAAATGGATTTTAGTTCTGCCATTGTTTCAAATACAAACGATTTCAACGGTATGATAAATTCGAATCATCAGAGTTTTCATTTATAAGAATATTTCAATATATTATTATTATTTTTTTTTTTTTTTTGCTTACATTATATAAGACATCATAATGTATGCGATGCGATTCCTTTCAAAAAAATGTAAATTTAAAAAAAATAATAATAGGTACCTACTATCAAGTGACAAGATCATAAATATTATTACATAAATTCATTCGTTCTTTTTCATAATCTAATACATACTTTCAAAATATAAAATTTAAAATTTAATCAAAAAAAAATGTATGTATATACAAAAAAAAAATATGAAAAAATATGAAAAATTAAAATAAAACGATAATCAAAACAAAATCCATTCATATACGATAACAAGTAGATAGTAGATAGTTTGCCATTTTGATTTCAATCTAGTTTCGATCAGTTGAAAAAATTCACAAAAAATGTTTATACATTACTACCATATCGTCTATCTACCATATTTAACTGCGATTTGATACGAACATCGAATATGTTTTATGGTTTTATTCATTTTATAAAAATATGTAGATATACATATGTATGAATTTTGTAAATTTTTTATTTATACAAAAAAAATTTTTTTTTTAGATGTCAAGGTTAAAAAAAATTTTTTCTTTTTCTGGATTTTTTTACTCTGATAACCGGTACTGATTTGTTAATGATCACCTCACCACACATGATCTTCGCACATAATAATAATCTATAGAGCAAAAAGAAAAAATAAAAAAAAATAAAATACATAAATAAATTATCTTCGTCCATTTAATATAAAAACTAAAATAATAATAGGAATAGGTGTACAGGTATTTTTTTTAAGATATCAATTTTGGATGTTTTTTTTTTTCATTTATTTTTTGTATTTTTAACAAATTAACTTGACGACAAGTAAGCGATAATGATATGTACATATTTGTTGATGATATGTACGTATACATTACGCGTAAAAGAAAAATTACTCAGACTCAATGATCTTGCACAATTAATAAAAATAAAAAATAAAAAACCTCTTTTAAACGTAATACTAATGCTGGTGGTATGGTATGGTAATGGATAATGAATGGTCTTCAACCTTTTTGTCCGTTTCAAGTGTAGTCATTCATAGTGGTTAGTCAGATAAAAATTAAGTACATACATTACTCAGGTGGTTGTTAATTGATTGCAGAGTTTGTAGATTGTATTAGCACAAACTTTTAACCATAACGCCATAATCAACTGTTCAAAGTACAATAATATACAGTGCAAATATTTGATATAATAATACAGAGGCATGTCTCATTTTTTGGATTACTCGTCATCGTCATTTATGTTCATTGAACTTTTATGACACTGTATGACGTAGTTATAGTATGTAATTTCTACAGAAGACCAAAGAATTTTTAATTTTGGTACACAAACACAATATAAAGTTATTGCAAAAACGGTTGGTAGGGGATTGGAACGTGTTTATTTAGCTACGATAAATTCGAATTATTCAAAAATTTTAATATTATTTATCCAATATCCACTTATCCACTTTTTATGATCGGAATAGTAAAATTGTATTTAGTTTTACGGTTCTACGTTCTACCTAAGATAAAAAATCACCAGATCAGAAAACATATAAAAATAATTGAATTCCTATAGATTCTTGTTCAAAAATATCTCGCCTAAAGCTAAAAACTAATTCAAATTAGTTTTTGACAAACAAAAACAAAAAAAAAAAATGTGTGGTTATGTTGAATTTGCTAAAAACTAAAACAGAATGATAGTAGTACACACACAGTAGTAAAGTGGTAATGGCAGGCAAACATTGAAAAAAAAATTCTTCTGTAAGAGAGATTCTTAAAGAAAATGATGAAAATGATTTTTGATCTTGGCAACGTGTAAATATTTTATAAAACCACAATCAACAAACCAAAACCATTTAAAAAATATTTAAAAAACGTTTGTTACTTGAGGTTTGTGTTTGTTGTTGAAGAGACAACGATGACAAAAAAAAAAAAAAATAAATAAAAGAAAAAAACAAAACAGCCATACAACAAAAATTGACTCTAGAATTATTGCGCTTACATATACCATCATCATTTTATCTTACCACCATTACCCATTACCATTTTACCAATCTTTGAAATTCTTTATTAATTCTTGTTCTTGTTTATTCTTGTGGTTGCGGGTTTTGGCCACTTTGGCTTGGCTGATTGCTTTTGCTTTGGCTTGTTGGTTGGTAAAGTTTATTTAGTTAGATGGTTGTTGATTGTTCAAATTCTTAAGTATGTACATAATATTTTACAGAATTTTATTGCAATAAAATGTACAAAAGGAAAAGAATAAGAATAAAAAAAAAATGAAAGATAATATTAAATTTCATACTATGTATGTAGTACATATTTTCCAAAGTACAAATATGTGTATGTACATAAATGTTCTAAGAACTTAGAACCTGTTGCATATTCTCTACGGCTCTCTAAACTAAACTTTTCATTTTGAAAAAAAGAAAAAAAAACCTAAACCAAGTTATTTAATTTTTTTTTTCTCCAAGTTAAATTAAAAAGAAAAAATTTTTTTTCATGTTTGTTGAGTGGAGTGTTGTTGTGAATTTTTGCTGTGTCAGTGTCTGTGTTCATCCATTCGTCCGTGTATCATCAAACAATCTCTTTTTTTTTTCTGGTGGAAGTTTTGTTTTCTTTGTATGTATTCTGCTGTTGTTTCATTTCATTTTTTGTTTTATTAATTTCTATGATTTTAACTTTTTCTTTTAAATAAAAAAATTAAAAAAACTTTAAAAAATATATAAAAAACGATAATAATACAGAAATACAGTAGATTGTATGGTAGATGTATGAAGTACTGATACTGTGTACTGATCATCATTATGATCATCATATCCATTCATACAACGTGAACGTACAACAACTAGGTACATACTTAAATACATACACGGTACACATACGTATACATACGATACAACATTTTTCTTTTCAACATTGATGATTTTATGTTGTTTTTTTTGTGTTTTTTTAGTGTTATTTTGTTGTTAATGAACGCAAAGCATAAAATTATTTATTTATATTTTCATTAATATTTTGTTGAGTTTGTGTATGTTTGTAAATGAAGTAGTTTTACTTGTTTTTTTTTTATTCTATTATTTTTTTTTTTTTTGTTTTTGCTTCTGTTTATATGAATGTTCATTTTTTAGTTTAGCTAGATATGTATAGATGTTTTGTTTTTTTAATGTGTGCTGTACTAACTTTCATCAACATAAATTAAATACATAAAACATATGGGGTATTATATTATAGTGAGCGAAAAAAGAACAAGATTCTTTTTCTCTATACAAAAAAAAAAAAAAAAAAAAAAACAGTTTTACGTACACACATTAAAAAATCATACATACATAGGTACTCATAAATTTTTTATAGATATCCTATCATCGTTTAAAGAAGAAATTCCATTCGAATGATGATCTACTGCTATTGATACTTGTATAGTTGTGTAGTTGTACTGATTGTACTACTACAACTAATACCAATAGATTAGTCCATCCATCCATAGGTTCATTTCATAGTTATTATATTATTTTGTTGAAATTGAAAAAAAGAAAAGTGACAACAGTAAAAAGATATCATCAACATTATTATAACATCAAAATTTGTGATTGTGATGTGGTGATATAAAAAAGTTAGTTTTTCAATGATAATCAACTAGAATTTAGCTCATTTTCAAATTGAAAACATTTCAATTTTGTAAAAAAAAAAATAACAAAAAAACATTTAAATAAACTAACAGAGAGCTGGCTAACAGACATCAGACACATCATATAACAATTCAAAAAATAATTTAAAAACTCCACAACTCCAGTACATTTATACTCAAACTCAACAGTACAAGTACAGAATACAGATAGATAGAATGTGGTTCAAGAGTTCGTTGTCGTCGTCATCATTGTAATCATCATCATCATTATTAAAACTTTAGTTTTAGAGAGACTATTTTTCGTTTTATTGATTTTATGTGTATTTATATGACACATTCAATTTCAATAGGCAGACAAAGGGAAGGCATATTCTGTAATAATTTTAAAACTTTACATAGAAATTAAATTTTAAAAAAAAATTATAAAAAAAATCAAACATTATAACATTACACTGACATAAATACATGTACATAAAGCATACATTATTTTTTTTCAAATTATTGTGTTGTTATATTTGCATTTGCATGTGTTGTAATAAATCTTCTAACCAACCAGTATAAGTATCAATCTCCATAATAATTATTATTATTTGCAGTAATTCACTTGTTTTTTATATAGAAAAGAAATATTATAAAGAAAGAAACAAAAAGAAGATAACTAATAAAACTTCATTTCGTTTCGTATATTAACGCGATTCGATATACGTTGTAAAGAACATATAATAAATGAAAAGTGCTAAAAGTTCTGTTTGATGATCGTCTCGTCGTATATACTACACGTCAGTTTTGTTTGTGTTGTATACCTTCATCATAACGCATTGCATTGCACAATATTCTCGCAACAACAAAGTGATATTAAATAAATATAGTGAGAAATAGTGAGTACGCATCTACAGAAAAAAGAATTCAAATAAAATATAATTGTATTAAGTGTCATTTTTTCCAACAAAAACAACAAAAACTACAAAAAATTAAGTCAAGAACTTTTAAGTTAAGCGGTGAATTTTTAATTCAAAAATTTCTTATTTACATTCGTAAATTAATTTTTTAAAACTGAACACGTATCTCAGAAGTGCAAAACTACTATATCACTACTATAACTCACATTTTGATACATAAATATTATTAAAGGATCATCAAATTTTTGATAATAATTAAATAATGGAAAAAATGCCATTAAAAACAATTTTGGTAACTGGTGGTGCTGGATATATTGGTTCACATTGTGTTGTATTACTGCAAGAAGCCAATTATGATGTTATCGCATTGGATAATTTTACAAATTCCGTTAATGTAAATGATAATGAATCGATTGCATTAAAATGTGTCGAAATGATAACTGGTAAACCAGTAACATTTTATAAAAGTGATCTACTTGATATTGATGAACTTGAGCAGATATTTACAAAGGTGAGTTCTGAAAAATTCATTCAAATTTTATACGTATTTTAAATTTGTAACTAAATATACATATGTAGTTAACAGTATACAAATATTAAAGGGGTATTCACGGTCAAATGCATTTGATCTTGTATCGTTGTATAATTTTGAACAATGTGTAGTAAAAAAGTGCTATACCATGACCACAAATTTTACGTAAACGTAAGGGATTGATCTTCATTGTCACGTCGTTAAACTCAAAAAATAATTGAAAATTTGAAACCATATCTACTCATATTTTTTATATTAAAATAGAGACGAATAAGTGTTGTAAGTTGTATAAGTTGTAACACAATTTGTTGTATTCAAACGTGTATAAAATGGCGCTCACGATTTGCTTTAAGTGTCATTTCTACAACCTTGCATGTTGCATTTGATATTTTATAAGATCAAATACATCTAACCGTGAATACACCTTAAGGCCTCAAGTAAAATAGTAGTAATAATTATACATAGAATGTAGTGGTTTAGATAGTATGTAGTTTTCTATTTTTTTTTTTAAGTTTATTTCGAATAATAATTTCTCTCTTTCTATTTTATTTATGCCAATGTTCCAAATTCATCATTACAGTATTGAAGAAAAATTATTATGAAATGAGAAAGATATATACGGACCTGACAAGATCGTTATTTTTTATTTTTATTATTTTTTTAATTTTTTTTTATAAAATCACGTCTCTTTCCATACGTGAATATTAATTATTATTTATATGCGACTTGACTTACGTGTATCGATCGGTGTATCGTGTATTTGTCTATATATACGTTTTTATATATTTTTCGTAGTAATACATAATTACTTGGAACTTTGATTTGAGACTTTTTGCATTCGATCACTATCAATATTTATGCATGCATGCATGTATGTGTAATAAAAATTGTTATATGAAGATATACATTTGTACACAGAATGACGATATAATACATGTATTACATATAGCGAATCAATATGACTTTAAATCTAATGGTGCATATAAGAAACTTGAGTTTGAGGTATGAATAAAGTAGCTATTATAAAGTACCCCATAAGCATACGATATGTCTGACTACTGCGGTTAAAATAATTTCTCTACAGAAATTACAATTACCGTTTCAACTTTGTCAGAGACTTCATTCGGAAGAATATTTTTTTGAAGTTCACGTCGTTGACGTTAATTATGTATATTATTTGTCAGAGTTTTATTTTTTTGTTCACTTCTTCTTTATAAAATAGTTTTGTTCGTACACCATACAAGATCAAATTTTAAAGTAATGTCGGAGATTTGATCCTACAACTTTGACAACACACAGACACAGCCAACTTATTTCTCGAACTTGAAACCACGCTCCGAAAAATCAAAATGTTTTGATTTTGCTATACGACCAGTCGTTCAGCTCAAATTTATCTGTCAATCAGTAGTTAGACATATCGTATGTCTAGGGGCACCTTAATAGAATAGAGAAAAGACAACAACACACAACAACAATAATATAAATGGAAATATGTGATTATTGCTACGATCACGATATGATCATTTGGAAAATCTTATGAAATCCATCTTATAGCGAATAGCAATAAAATAATATCAAAAAACATATACATACATACATACATAGATAACACATAATGTATCAGCAGTAAATATGAATAAAGACATAAGAACTACATACCTTGATAACTTTGATAATGAAAAATATAATGAATCTTTTTAACTTTTCTACAAAAATAACAAAAAAATCCAACGTAATAAGTTGTGTATTTTGTTATTTAATATTTTTTTAATGATTAAAAGAATATCGTTATACTCGTAGTCGTATTATAATTCACACATATGTATAGATATATGGCATGTACTGCATGTACTTATAAATAGAAAAATGATATTTTTAAAATATTTATTTAAATACAGATGTAATGTGATCATAATCACAGATTAAATCATAATTTTTTAATATCTAACCTACGGAATAATTAGATAATGTTTATTGAATTCATTAAAATAATGTACATTAATATACTCGTAATAAGTATTTAAAAGATGTAACTTGATAATTTATAATTATTTTTAATCAGATAACCATAACAACTACAATACAATAAAATACAGATAGATTTATAAAAAAAAAAGAAAAAAATCATGATAAAAATTTAATCATCCTCTTCCTCATCATAATATTATCATGATCATGATCACATTATGATAGTCATAAAAGCAAAACAAAGCAAATTCAATACATATGTATATATGTATATCCGTTTATCTATACCAGATAACATTTTTTTTTATTTAAATAATATCATAGAAAAATGAAATATACGTCTATAAAATTTTATTATTTTATGATAATATATAATAGCTTGTTTTAGATAATAATTAACCTCATAATGTTATATAATTTTAATTATAAAAATAATGTAATGAATGATATCATTTTTAGGATTGTATTCTTTTTACATTTTTACATAACGAATTTATACTAACCAACATAAATTTTTGTAGGTATCTACATATTTCTGTAGAGGATCCTTTCATTTTTTTACAAAGACAAAATTAGAACAGCTACTTTCTATGATTATGAATTCATACATTTAATTTTCAACTACATCATTATAACATAACCTTAATAGTTGCATATAAATACGTATAAATACGTATATACGTATATATATTTCAGAAATATAATTCAATTCATTTGTGTAATTACTTTTTTAAATTATTTTCTTTATATAAAGTAAAAGAGGATTAACTTACAAATACATACATACTAGCATACAACGAGCATATAACATAACTAATCCCATTACAACAACAATTTATAAACGTTTAATTTTCTTATTGTACTTGTAAATAATTCAAATTAAACAGAACAAACAAAAAAAAAACCGATCACTACATACAAGATCGTTTGTGCGCCTAATTTTATGCAATTTATAATTTTAATTATTTTTTCATTATACGATTATGGTTTGATTCTATGGTTTCTGTTTTTTGTTTTTTCTTTAAAAATTTTGCAAAAAAATAAAAATACAAATTTGCTGATTTTCTATAATATGTGCAATAATTATTATGATCGCCTGATCATTTGTTTTTGTGCAAGTTGGAGAATTAAATAATGTACAAAAAAGATTCATTCATTTATTACGTTTTCTTTTGAAAATTGCAAAAATCATTTTGTAATGTAGATTATTTTCCTTATTTTTTTGTATATTTGTACACGTAAAAGTACAAAATTACAAATGTATTTTGTGTAGATACGAGTATTCATCTTACAAAATAAATTTAATTACTAATCTAAAATGAAATCTGTAAGAAAATATCCACATTAAATGAACATAAAGATTTATTACACGGATTTATTTAGTACATAAATTAATAATAATAATAATAATAGTAAAAAAGTTAACTAAAAAAAAAAACCTGATAGCTGATACCCACAAGGAAAAATATACAAAAATCACTATCTATAGATACCTTCTAGCTACACACAGCTATGTACGTACAATCAACTTTATGAGTACTCTCTTGTACTAGTACATAACATAAATATTTAGCACACATATTTTTTTGATTTATAGAAATTATTTCAATTTGTCAGTATTCAATTAAGTATGTATATTGAATTGCTTTGCTTACTTTTGCTTTACTTAAACCAATGCTGCTCATAAATTAAATTACAAATAAATGATCGATAGGCACATAGTGTATCTAATTAAAAGAGAATGATATATATCTTATATAAAATGTAGTTCGTTTATGATCAATTAATAATTACATACGTTACTATACTAACGCATACGCATACATATTACATACTTACTTGTAGCTTGTAAGTATTTATGTGTATATTTTCCTTTTGAATTTGCGATGATTGATTTTATAATATTATTTTATTTTATTTTTATTTTCATCACATTTTCTTTTTTTTTTTTCATTTTACAATAAAATGTAAATTTTAATTGCTACCATTTATTAGAGATAGATTTTTTTCCAGTCATCAAATAATTTAGATGTCCTATATATCACTCAAGTCAAGTGTACATACTCGCGTATGTATACATGAACATGGAATTATTATTATGAAATCGATATTATAATCCAATTAAATTCGAATAATTTTCACAGTTAGATGGTTACAGTGAATTTTAAATAAATTGTGAACGTGTATCTATTAATTATTTATCGAAAAATTTTTTTTTTTTAAAAACTACTACTGTTTTAAAACATAAAATTGATAAAAAAATAATGAAAATAATGTTTGACTTAAAAGTTTTAAATCTTTACCGGCGGATAGGTAATATAAATAGGTATTCGATCGATACATTATGTACGGTAATTAAATTTAATAAAAAATAATAATCGTTACACATTTTTTAATGTGTAAATTTAAGGGTACGTTCTCATGGAATGCTTGAATCTTGAAGTAAAATTTTGATTGGCAAAATACATTTACTATTTGTTTCGTACGGTATCTCATTCCCACGATCAATACGCAAATTATATTCATGAGGAAATATTCATCAACTCATTGAAGATGCATGCATGTATTTTGGAACTGTCAAAATATCAGCTTTTGTTTGTCATTAATTTTTATTTCGAAATACAAATTAGGTACATGTAGGCACGCAAAGTGCTATTTGAATTCGTGCCGACAAGCAACTGAAACATACAACAGACTGCCACTACAACCAATCAACCAATCAACATGTGTCAAAATGACACTTGTTTAGTTTCAAAAACCTGAGCAAGTTTTAATCCGAATTTGAACAACAGTTTTGCCCAGAGGATGCAAAGTATTTATCGATTGGCATATCGAAAATAAACGATGCATGCATTCCATACATAATAACGCACTCTTAAGTCTTATACCAAAAAAACAAAAAAAAAAAAACGGAAAACCTTATTCTATGGTGTTTGACTGTTTGGTAATCACCGCATGAATTAAATGAATTTTCAAATAGATTTTGACATGAATTCGTACTACTTTTTCACCAATATGCACTTTTGCTCTTATAAATATTAATGTCGTGATTTGAACGCTTTAATGTCTTCTATCTATAAGAATTATCAGATTATTTTATTTTAGTGTATTTTTTTTTTAATTTGCTTTAAGGCATAATAATTCAATATCTGTATAACGTGTAGTTAGTAATATAAGTAGTAATCGATTTTCATGCAAGACGACATTTACAAAGATATATGACAGAGTATAGTATTTGCATTAATAAATAAATTTTTAGATAAATTTCATTTTAAAATATAAAAAAATAAAATCGTTAAAAAAATTTTACTTTTCTTTTTTAAATTTTTACATTTTTATATTTAGAAATTGATTAATAAATAAGGCCCCGAAAAGAAAAATATTCCACAATACGATATGATTAATTATAACCACCTTTTCCAGACATGAATATGCATGCATATGCAGACATGCAAATTCATCATACCTTTTACAAGTATATAGTAGAATATTTTGTAATAATTAAAATAAAAAATAAATAAAAATAAAAATTGTATTATGCAGTGACCTAATATTTTAATAATCTATGATTTTCATATACGGTATAAAATGTAAGTAAAAGTTTCAAAATATTCGCTCGTATTATTGAAAATGTTGTTACAAATTATACCGCTGTATGCATGCAGAATGCAGTACATATATATTTACATGAACGCACGATTATATGTCGTGATATTCATAACAGAGACAGGAAATGCATAGCTATAACAGCAAAAAACAATTAAGAAACTATCTACAGAAGATTGATGTTTCCATTAAATCTCTTTAGAAAAATTATAAATTCAAAATTATGCACATATTCAAAGTTCCAAGTATTATGCATTAGAAAAGATATGGTGGCGCTCACAATTAAAAAAAAAATGAATTTAAGAAAAAGATAAAAAAAAAAAAAAATAAAGACGAAAAATTAATAAAATTTCACAATCAAATAAAAATAAAAAGCAAAAATACGAGTAATGATCCCAATCAATTTTTTCATAAAATATCTTCATAATAATTTATTAATTTATAAACATTCGTTTAGTTATTTTTTAATTTGAATTTAATTGACTGGAAATATGATTAGAACGACGAACATGCATAATCATTAGATTATTAAAAAGATGACAGAGAAGATATCAAATGAATAGAAAAAAAGGAAAGAAAAACTAATGAATAAATTTCAAATTTTCCTGCCGATATAAATACATTTCATTTCTTAATTAAGTTACATGGTTATACATAATTATTATTACTAAAGAAAATTATTGATACATTTGAAAAGAAAAAAAAACGAAGAAGAGATGAAAGAAAAATATGAGATGAGGGTGACTTCTTAAAGTTACATAATTCTCATCTCACTACTAGTTGCTTAGCTACCGGTTGTATAATTAATGTTAAAACTATGGATAAGGTATCTATTCTCATATATCGGGTGATTCATTTTTTGAGATAATCTTTATTTTATACAAAAGAATCATTAAATTTATTTTCTGAAGAATATTTCTTTTTAATGTTGACCATAATTGCGACTAACATTGTCAATTCTGAAATTTCAATTTTTCAATTTGACTGTAGCGACACAATTAATCGATTTTCCGATTTGACCGCAACGAAGGGGGGTCTGAGGTGAGATCAACAGGGTAGGTACTGATCGCTTGTGAAAGGATCTGACTAGACATAGACCAGTATTACAACTGTTGAGTTCTTACCCAAGTGCTTACTTTATACCTCTTCGTGGTGATCCCTGGTATAATTGACATCGGTCAGTCGAAAATAATTTGTAGGTGTTGTGTTCCTCTTACAGAGGATTGGGCGATGGGCCAACAACCTATCTCCGTGAAAAATATCATATTCAAAAATCGGCTAGTGGCTAAAACGTGACATAATGAGTTGTAGTGCCTTTGAAGAAGAAAAAGAAGACCACAACGAACACGACAATTAATGCGAATAATATTGTCTGTTTCCGAATTTCTCGATAGTAACTGCGGCTTATTCATGTAAACTTTGGACTTTACGTAGCCTTCAAAAAGAAAAATATGTCACATAACCTGTCATTTGTCCAAAGTGTAGAGTTGTTCTAATAATTCCATTATTGCTGAATAAAATGTTGGTAGAAAACTATTGACATTCTTGAAGCTTTTTAAGGAACTCATTACTCATAATTTGTAGACGTTGTGCTCGGCTAAGTCATTCTATGATGAAACGTTAAACAATATTTTGAACAAAAATACCTTTGACTGAATCATCCTATACATTTTATTGAATAAATTAAGTAGTATTGGTGGTATGTAAATTCTTCTATTTATAACTTTATTAATTAATTTTGTTGTTATTTAACATGAAAATGCGCTTGCTACTTTAATTTTATAGTTTTCATTAATGACCACATGCACATCTGTATACTATCGTATTTTAAAATATCTTTCTATATGATTTCATTGATTTTCTTAATCAATTTTATAATACTTTTCTTTTATTTCCCTCCAATTCCCTGATTCTTTTTCTTACCTTTTCTTGATTAAAATTCTTTTAGATTCGAATTAGAATTGGAAATGTTTGTTTGTACAATTTTAAAGTTCAATCAATGATCATCTGATCCATTCTTGAATGAAATCAATACTAATTATAATTGACTTTTTATCTTATCTTATTTTTTATTTTAATTATTTTCTTTTTATTTTTTTGTAATTTGTAGCATAAAATCGATGCAGTAATTCATTTTGCAGCTATGAAAGCAGTTGGAGAATCAATGCAATATCCACTTTTATATTACAAAAATAATTTGATCGGTATGATAAACCTTCTGGAGGTATGCATATACAATTACAAGATATTTTTTTTTTAAATTATTTCCCACTAAAATACATATTCCACTTTATTTATTTTGTTTCGTGTTTTGTTTTTGTTTTTTCTACTTTTATAGGTAATGAAAAAATTCAAAGTTTATCATTTAATATTCTCGAGCTCATGTACTGTTTATGGTGAAACGAAGCAGATGCCAATTACAGAAGATAGTAAAACTGGCAATATAACAAATGTTTATGGACGTACAAAACTATTTATTGAAGAAATGCTAAGAGATTTATCAAAAGCTGAACCGGTAATCTTAAATTTATTTTTTTTTTATTTAATTTCATTTTTGTACTATTACCTATTACCATACATAGGAATGGAATATAATAGCCCTAAGATATTTTAATCCAGTTGGTGCACATCCATCTGGATTGATCGGTGAAGATCCAACAAAACAATTTACAAATTTAATGCCGTTCATAAGTCAGGTTGCAATTGGTAAAAAATCTAAATTAACAATATTCGGAAATGATTACGATACACCAGATGGAACTGGTAAATAAGGATTTTTGTGATAATAACCAGATTTTAATTATTTTAATTTTCATACATTATGTATATTTTTCAGGTATACGAGATTATATTCATGTTATGGATCTTGCAATTGGTCATGTGGCTGCATTAAAAAAAATTTCCAATGATCATATAGGAATTAAAGTTAGTTAATCATAATGTCTCGTTTACAACTCAGTGTGGATTTCACGCCAGAGTATACGGTATTCACAATAAAGAATAGATTACCGTATGTTATTATATAGGAAAAATTGAGAATTGGTACACTGCTTTCAAAACTTTCATTGCCAGCGTCCAGATTAGAAATAGATCTAATCTAACTCTGACTCTGGTGAAATCCACGCTAGTCAAAAAAAGGATAGCGCTATAGAATTTCTTGTGTGAAAATGAAGGAGGTATGAAAAATCCACTCTGGCATGAAATCAACGTTGGGTTGTAAATGAGGCATAAATCATTTTTTGAAAATAATTTTCTTCTTCTTCATGATATAAGTACATAAAATTTTATTTTAATTTTTCTAATTTACATGGAAAAAAAAAATTCATAACTTTTGTAGATGTATAATCTGGGAACTGGTAAAGGAGTTTCAGTTTTAGAATTAATAAAAACCTTTGAGAAAGTTAATAACGTTAAAATTCCATATGAATTTCAAGAAAGACGACAAGGTGATATATCGAGAATGTATGCTGATCCGTAAGTATTTTCTTTATTATTGATTTTGTATTTTGAATTTAATTGAAACATTTTGTAACAATAATTGATAAATTTTTCTTATTTATTTTTCATAATTATGCAAATACACTATTACGAACGATTAACAGTTCTTTAGCAGAAAAAGAATTAGGATGGAAGGCAATAAAGACAGTTGAAGAAATGTGCATCGATTTTTGGAGATGGCAAACTAAAAATCCTCTCGGATATAAAAGTAGTACTGTAAATGGTAATACCACAGAGACCGACTAATAATAGTATCACAAATAAAATAAATTTTTTTTTATAATTTTGTGGCATTTCTTTCTTTACTTTTTTTATCTTTGTTTTCCTTTTAAATGAACTACTTGAAGTTGTATTTGTTTAACATTTTCAATTCATCCTTTTCCGTTTTGAAGTCATTTTTTCCCATTTTTAAAATTAAATTATTCAAAGTAATTCTTTAGTAATAATTCTTTGTTAACAATTTTTGATATCCATATCATCGGATCCAATTTTCACAATTTCGAAACTGAAACCACAATGATTTTCTTCAAAGGGCGATTGAATACTACACATGGTATCTAGACTTTGCCAATAATCAGTGATGACAGCCGAATTCAAAAACGTTAACGATAATAATCAAGATTTTTGAAAATTTTTTATTGCAAATGTCAAATGTTCTGAAACATTTTGATGTTGCATCATTGCATTCTGTTTTAACCATACGCTTCATTCGTTGCATTTGTTATTTCTGCGATTAAATCAATGACGATCGTGATGCTGATCGTCAAATCAACGACAATTTAGAATTCGACAAATTATTTTGAAATTTTTATTTTTATTTTAAGCGAGGACAGGTAAATCTGCTTCCATTTAGCCCTGCCACGACCGCTCGGGGCTTTTGGCGATTATTTTGAAATAAAACAAAATTTACAACTACGTTTCTTTTTTACATTTAATTTATTTCTTTATTCATTTTTCTATTTTTTATTATTTTTATTTTTAATATATGAGTATTTATCTACAAAACAAATAAAAAAAAAAAAACATAAAAATTAATAATTATAGGTAATCATTTTTTCAGCCGTAAAAGCAATTTATAAACAAAAACTAAAAATTATTATCTATTATTCGATTTTTCTACTTTAAAAATTCTTATCTTTATAAACAAAAAAGAAATTTTCCATTTATTTATTTTTTCATTTCTTTTTATAAAGAAATGAAATTCATTTTTAATCGATTCACATTTATGATTATTTTTTTGTTTTTCGTTCTACACTTTCATTATTTTCTACACTACAAATTTACAGTGTATGTTATATCAATTTTTAAAATTCTCTTACATATTTATACGAGTTTTATGATTAGTAGTAGTGGTAGTAGTAGTAGTAGTTAGTACATTATTACCTACAACATAATTTTGGCATTTTCTTCTATATAATATAATAATTTTTTTTTAATCTTTTAATGTTATTTATTTCACTAATTATTATCTTCTTTTCTATTTTTGTTAATTTATTTGTTGTTTTGTTCTTTTTGTTTTCATCTAAAATAATTCATCATTTTTTATACGAGTATGTATACAGATGAGAAATTTAATAAAATTTAAAAGCAAGGATGGGTTTCGTTTCATCATTATAATCTTTGGTATAGTTTTTCTTTATTTTTCTTAAAAAAAAGAAATTATTTAATTTTTATTTTTTTTTTTTATCAATCTAATTATTTACATTAAAAACATTAACAAATAACAAAAAGAAAAAAAATTGTTTTTTTTTTCAAATTACATCCATCCATCAGATACTTCGCACCATCGTATTTATAATAATTTATAAAACAAAATTTAAATAAGTATTTTCCACATCAAATTGTGTTCAAATTCAAATCTTCAAAATAATCATAATGATGATGATGATGGCGATGACGATGCACGATGATCATATTGTCATGCAAATAAATTACAAAAATATCGTGTTGTTGTGTTGATTACATAGTTAGTTCTAGATACTGGAGTCTTAGTGATCTAGATTTTTGTTTATCAGGAGGATGATTATATTATCCAAAAAATTTTGGAAATTTTATAATACCGCCTATCTTTAAGATAAAAGAAAATAAAATCAATAAATACTAAAATAAAAACTAAAATTTGAATTATAAATAGCAAAAAAATTGCAAAAGCAAACAACAATGAAAGCAACGAAAAAAAAAATCTTTGTACAAAGAAGTTTCCTTTTTTTTTTTCAGTTCATGTGAAAAATTTTATTTTTATTTTTATTTGTTGTGCTGTTGCTCTTGTGTTTGTGTATGTATGTATGTGTCTTCTATATTCTAATGGAATTTATTCGATTTTATAGATACCGATGATGTTGGATGATCTTTACTGTATCGTGCCAATATTTCTCTTTTGAAACGTTCAAAATGTTTACGATTAACATTATTCTGTTGTTCACGCCATGCTGGACGAGTTTTTTTCTGTTGTAAACCCCAATGACATGTAAAAATCGGTGATAACACTTGAAATTTATATCCGGCAATATACATTTCATATACCTTAAATAATTAAAAGAAATTTATTAATTAATTCAAATAAATTGAAGCCTGTCACAATATTGTTATGGCGCGGGTTTCATAAATTCAAATTTTCCCAATAGAAAAATTTCAAAAAATCAAGCTTGAATTTTATGAAAATTCCTGCCCAATCCAAAATTGCTTTAATTATAGACGAGTTTTATTAAATACAATACGCACTTGTGAATTCCTGGTAAATCCATAGCCAAGAAATCTTTCATCATGTAATGGTACATTATCAGTGGATATGTAAAATGGCTCGTATAAAAATTCAAAATTCGTTACATTATGACTTATATGAGTATCTGGATTTGAATTCTCTTCTTTTTGCCATCTAAAAAAAAAAAACAAAAAAAAAACAAGCAAACAAACACGTAAAAAATAATTTAAAATTTAGAAAATTTAAAGTAAATTTCGTTACCGTGAAAAATTCGTTGCATATTGATTGTAGACAAAAACTTTTTCATGAAATGGTCTTGCTAAACCTTTGTTAACTAATCTGATTAGATCACTTTTATTAGATGGAAATTTAACACGAAAATCAATTTCATATGTTGGCACAACGTATGCACATAAATTTCCTCCTGATCCTGCTCCTCCTCCATTATTATTGCTGCTAATAATATTGCCAGAATTTTTATTATTTCGAATATTTCCACCAGCAATACCGGAAGCAGCAGCACCACCACCACCACCACCACCATTATTTGTATTGCTGTATATACATTGAGCATTCTTTAAAAATTTATCAACATTTTCAGTAAAATTAATACTTGGTATTATATCGACATCAGTTAAAAATACATTCGATGTTTGACATCCTTTACGGGCTAAATTTCTCATATGATTCTGTGGATATGGATTCTTTTGTCGCCATTTAATCATTTCTGGTGTACGTAATTTTAATAAACGTCGTAATATCATTTCGGGTGGTTGTAAACAATTCTGTGGATTGTATGAAAATTTATTATCAGCAAAAATATGAAATTTTTTAAAAAATAATTTTTTTGCTGATGACCATAACGATGATGAAATTGTTTCAGATTCCATTATTGATGCATTTGTTAGATGATTATTAAAATTTTTTGGTATTTTATCTTTTGGCACAGCTAAATGAAAACTAATATTTTCACGTATCGATTTATAGCAATTACGTAAATATGTTATGAAAATTTTAAATATTTGATATTCATCATCACCGGCCGTATATACACTTAATGATATTGGACCATTCCAATGTTCGGCAACTTGTACAATTGAATATAATCTTTCGATTGATGATTGCGTTGCCAAACATACTGAATATTTTTTAGATAATTCAACATATTTGTTACCGATTATAATGAAATCATGTAATTTGAATAAATGTTGATTATCCCATCTACCCAAATTGAAATTTATATCAATTTTTGTTTCATAATATTTTGAATTGGATGATGATAATAATTGTTGCTTTTGTTGTTCGTTTTTATGTTCGATGTTATGATTTTGTTTTTGATTATCTCTGATATCTTGTTGCTGTTGTATATCGTAATTGCTTAAACAATTTTTTAATGTAATTTTCGATGATGTATCTTGATTCATTTGCTGTTTATTGTTAATGTTGTTATTGTTTTTGTTATTATCAACTGATGAAACATCAGCAACATTATTATCCGATTGAATCGATACTATATTATCATCGTTGTTGACATTATTCTGTGATTGCTGTTGTTGCTGCTGCTGTTCTTGATATAATGATGATGCTGCCGATAATGTTAATGGTGGCGATGATGATGATGAGCAATTTGTTGTATGCAATAAACGTACAGTCAAAAATATATTTGCAACAGTTAAAAATAGTACACTAGCTCCACTTAACGTCCGTATATAATATGACTGTGTAATTGTAATTTGGAAATTGAAGAAAAAAAAAAATTTTTTTTATATACAAATGAATAAAAATTTCAAAAAAAATGATTAACATTCATAAAATTAAATATAAAAAAAATTAAATCACAACTTAAAAGGAAAATAAATCAAGGATAATTTATTTGTTAGTCAATTAGTGATTTGTGTGTTAATTAAAAACACGAAAACAAAATCTCATGGGAAATTTCGATAATGAAATCAACAGTATGATGAGCATAAAAAAATATCCTTATACACACATAGATGTCCTTATCTACATATATTTAGTTGTGTAAAGGAATTTTCAAATAACAATGCGAAATAAAAAAATAACTAAAGTAGAAAATAAAAAACGAAAAAAAAAACAGGAAAAAAAACTATTTTAATTTAAAAAACCTTTTTTCTAAAAAATTATTTTTTTTTTTTGTTTTACTTTTTACCTGTGTCATACCATTGGAAATTTATAAATAATCAGAATCCTGAATTTGAAAACAATAACAATAAATTTGTACAAGTGCAGAATGCAATAATTTACTATATTCGAAATAGTAATTCATTCAAAAATCGATATCCAAATAATAGATCACAAACAATTTATTTTATTAATATATATATCTATATTTTAATTTTATAGAAAAATGATTTATTGTAAAAAAAAAGAAAATTTTTTTTATTTGTAATTTAATTTGAGCAAAATAGTTCAGTCGATTCGACAGACAATAACAAGACAAGACGACAAGACAAAACACAAATACTAGCCACAAGTACACTTCTACTGCTGCATAAATATCATCACTGTAGACTGTACCCAACAACAAATAAATGGGCAAACAAAATTATTAATTGCTGATAACAAAATAACTGAAATGAATATATTACATAGATACGTTAGATGTATAGGTATTGGAAAATATAAGAATATTTTTCGCTTCTATATAATCTAATGTTCTGCTTCTGTTGTCAAAAAAAATCTGAATATGCGTAGATAGTATTCGTCCGTTACGTATGAAAAGAAAATGAAAAAAATTTTCTTTAATTTTTATTTTAAAATTTCTATAACGGATAATTTAAAATTTATATTTTTTTTTTATATCGAAAATTTTCTGCTTAAAAAAAGATAAAATTATAAATAAAATCAATATATATCAGGTAAATATGTTAAATAGAGAAAAAATTATTTTTCTAAAATCCACATTATTCTGAGAGATACGATTCAAAATATTCTCAAAGTTAGGCTAATAAATAGCAAACTTATATATAGACCACAGACCACAGGCACATTTTCAACTGTTTCTAATTGCTCTACAGCTACAGCAAATTCTTACGAGAATTTATAAAAATGTAATTCTTATTAACAATTTCCAGCTGACAAATTTATAAATTCTCATCACAACTAATTTCCCATAGTATAAATTATGATCAAAACTTGTCAACTTTTTTTGATCTCAAAGAAAAAAATCAAGCGTTTTCTCCTCCTCCTTCTCCTTCGTAATAATTCTTGTAAAATTAAATAAAACAAAATTAATTTGTGTTTGTTATGAATAAAAATTAGTTTATTTTTAATTTATTTTATTCAGCTGGAACTTCAAGTGCTCCGCTATCAATGTCATCAATTAAATCATGTGGTGGTCTACCATCAACTGTACAGCCAACACTTTGGGCAGTTCCTAAAATTTCTTTACATGTACCTTTCAGTTCACGTGCCATTGAGCGTGGTCTCATTGTTCTAGCGATTGATAGGATATCATCGAATGAAATATTACCACTGTGTTTAACTGAAATGACACAAGATATTTTTTGTTATTTTGAAAATAATTTTCACATTATATTAATTCTCATTTATTCAGCAACTGTAATAATAATTATCACTTTGTTATTTCACTTACTATTCTTTTGCTTTTTTCTATCTCTTGGTGGCTCCTTAAGGGCTTTAACTATTAATGATGCAGCTGAAGGTACTACTGATATTTGTGCTTGTCTGTTTTGTATTGTCAAGCATACTGTAATTTTAAGTCCCTTCCAATCAGATGTTGCTTTTGCAATATCATCTCCAACTTTTTTTGGTGACTAAAATAATCAACAAAGAAAAAAAAATACAACATTGTTTACATTACAAAGTACACACATTTTTTAAGAATATTTTAATTATTTTCGATTTAATTATTCACGAAATAAACACAATTTAAATGCACGTCCAAGCATTTGTTTCGGTTAGAGGTTATGTGTACAGTATCGAAACATGAACATGACGTTCCGGCCTTTAAATATTTTTAAATTTCATAAAATATCGAATAGAGATTATAAACTTACCAAACCAAGAGGACCAATTTTTGGAGCCAATGATGATGTAGCACCAACTTCTCCTCCAACACAACGTAAATAAACTATAATATATTTTGGTTTGGCACAAAAAAAATATTGTGTTAGTTAATTACACAAAATATCAATGAAATACAATAATTACCTAATTTAATTTCATTTGGATCTAGTTTTGGAGGCATTTTGTTTTATATTTCGTTTTAACTGTAATTAAAAAATGAACGATGGTTAGAATTTTTAAAGATTTTTTTATGTTATTCCATTTTACATACCGATATATTTCAAAGCCTTTAATAAAAAGAAACTATTTGACGTTGACACTTGACAAATTACACTTAATGACATTTCAATTGATGACAATGTGGAAATTGAAATTATACATATGAATAAATTTCATTTTTCAAATGTGAAAAAAAGAAATGAAATTGAAATTAATTTATGTGTTTGACAATAGATGGCAGATTTGAATGAAAAAAACATTAAGAGACGGATACTTACATTTACGTAGGAAATCCGGAATGCCTTTTAGTGGAGCGGTGTAGCGTATGTTTTTATAATGACTTTTTAAAAGTTGTTTTTAAATAAATTTATGCAATTAATGGAAGGTTTTGAAATAGTAAAAAATGTGGATTCGATAAAATGTAATTAGTACAATTGAAATAATTTGAAATATGCGCTGCTCTGCGGTGGCCTTAGCAGTAGAGATAACAGTAGTGCATGCTGGGTGTAGGGTGCATTAAAAAAGTACGTGAGGGTTTTTGCTTCATGAATTTTGCTTCAGTTTAAAAGAAATACGCAAACACTATATGAGACAGGTTCAGACAACGGTTGGTATTGGACATTTTTAACTTTTAATTTAATTTGAATTATATTCACTATTATTTTTTTTTCCTTTATTACATATGAATACTTAGAATAATTAAAAAATTATCTTCAGATTTATGTATGTAAGTATTTCAAAATCAATAATTTTTAAATCAATGGAGAATATTTTACGTGGAGATAATAAATGTAATAGGTGCTCAGTTAAAAAGTTTATTTGTCAACTTTGATATCAATTATCTTGGCTATTTCTTAACTGATTTTCATGATATTTAAAACATATACACTCTGATAAACATGGAATAATTTTCTTGAAAAGGTTTATTCGTTTTTTAGATTCAGGCCTCACAATTTTGCGGGTAATTCTGTCATCCAAATTGGGAAATCCTGATGTACTATAGTTCACAGTGCAGAAAAGTATAAAAACATTGCATAATAACGTATTTTTTCCTCAACACATCGAAGTCACAAATTAAAGAGAAAATGTCAACTTCGTAACACTGAACAAAACGTTACTAATATTAACACAAAAACAATACATGTGTTCCTAAGTTGAAATAATTTAGACCCTATTACCAATACAATTTCTATACTTTGAGTTGCACAACTTTCGAACTAAGTATTAACAAAATCTTAACGTAACAGATACATACGTAAAACTGGCACTAATTAAGTAATATACATATTATTTTTAACTACACGACGTCATGTCACTAAAACCGTCACACATGGTGAAGGTTAGTTTCTATTTATGGGTGAACACATATAGTTAATATAATGGAAAGAAAAAAATCAACAACATCAAAATATATGCCTTTTTTTTAACAAAATTTATTTTTGTCTAATATTTACAATAAATATATTTTTTAATTTAATTTTATTTTATTTTTTATTTTTTTTTCAAAAAATTTTATTTTCTTTTTTTTTTCATTTAAATTTATGGCAAAAAACAAAAGAAAAATATATTATACATATATATATATATTTTTTTTCAACATTTGTATACAAGTAAAATTTATTTTTATGTATACAAGATTTTTGTTTTCCTAAAATGCGCTCTTATTACAAAAAAAAAAAAAAAATAAAAATAAAAATAAATAAAAATAAAAGTGAAATAAAATAAAAAATAAAAAAATATCTGTAATATTTGTATGTATTATATATAAGTATAATAAATAATTAATTAATTAAAATATATATTAATTTTTCTTTTTCTTTTCTATAAATTAAATTAAAATAATTTTTTTATTTATTTATATATCAAGTATTATATAGTATATATATATTATTTATTTTATAAAATATATATGTATATATGCATACATATTTTATAATAGTATATGTATATATAATATCATCATCAGAGATCTATAAGACCTCAGTCGTTCGTGATGCGTGTATGGCCACTAGTAAAACATTTTTTTTTTTGTTCTTTGTTTGTTAATTTTTTTTTTTAATTTTAATTTTTTAATTATTATTTATGTATTTCATTAAATATAATTCGATTTAAAATATATGTATATATTTATATGTATATGTATATTAAAGCAATTTTATATAGAAAAACATAAAATTAAAAATTAAAAAAATAAAAAAAAAAAAACAAAAATAAAAACAAACAGATACGAGTTATATATTGGAAAATTGAATATGTATTTTTTTTTTTCGAATTTTCTTTTTTCTTCTTCTTCATTTAGGTATATAAACTTTCATAAAAATAAAATTACATAAAAAAAAAAATGTTATAAAAAAAAAAAGAATTTAAAATAAAATAAAAAAAAAAATATCTAAGAAGCAGCAGTCTGTTTAAATTCGAAAGTAATTTTCTTTCTATTTTACATATAAGTAAGTATATAGGCGGATAAAAATTACTTTTATTCTTTTTAAATTTTTTTTTTCAATAAATCGTAAAAGGTTTTCATTTCATTTCATTTCATTTTTTTTTTCAAAATATTAGATCGTTATTTTAAAATTCAATTAAAATTTGTATAACATTGTATATATAAGTATGCATTTATAATATAGGTTTGCTTATAATAAATTGCGTATACATAGTAAGTGTTATATCGAATTTTATATATTTTCATATTTTTAATTGAATTTAAAAAAAAAAAAAAATTATTATACATTTCGTTAGATTGTGTAAATATGTTGTATGTCTGTCTATGTATGACGAGTATGTATATGTAATATACAAATTCAAAATAAATTCACGTTATATATAGTCATTCATACGACCATATACGACGTATGTTTGGGGGTTATTTATTTATTTATGGTGGTAGTACACGAGATTAGAGTATAATAAAGTTAATCGAAAATCTACAATATAAAATGTAGATATGTTGGTATAGGTATGGTAGGTGTAGTGTTGTGTGGTGTATTTTGTTTTTTTTCTTAATGAAAATGGGATACATTTAAATAAGTAAATATGTAATGTATTATACATATGTATATGAATATAATAAATTAATTTTAAAATATAAAAGAAAAAATTGTTTTTCTTTAAATTCAAAATAAATAATCGCATAAAACACTAAAGAAATTCATTTTACAGAAAACAAAAAAAAAAAAAATGTATGGACAAAACATATTTATAATTTATACAAAAAATTAAAATCCATTTTTTAATAATTTTTTATTTGATTGTAGAAAAGATAAGAAAAAAATAATAATGAAAACATTTTTTTTGATCAAAAATCTGCGATGATTTATGCATTTACTATATGTACTATGTGCGCATATGAGTACGTAATGAATTATTTTATGTACGAGTATATTGATGAAAATATAAATTGTATATAAATACCTACGATTATACCGCCGGTATCTATATACTCGTATAATATTTCTTTTACATATAAATTTTTCTCTTCAACATATTTTCTTATCTACATTATTGCATATATCGTTATTTATGTACTTTCAAAAAAAAAAATTTTTTTTTTTAAAAAAAATGTAGGACGTAGATTCGTTCCAAAAACAAAAAATTAAAAAAATAAATAAATGAAAAAAAAAATTTTCTTTAATTATCGTAGGTATATGTATTTATTTATTTTTCTTTTTTTTTTTTTTTCAATTTTAGGCCATTGTTAGAGTGCCCGCACCCAAACCATAGCCAACACCTTTTGGTCCAAAATTACGACCATAACAACTTCTACAGTAAATATCACCGTCAGGACCATCATTTAAATTTGTTGAATCTAATGATTTTCTACAATCGGCACAATGGAAGCAACGTTTATGCCATATTCTTGATTTGCTAATCATTTGTTCAGCTGCATATACAGCAAAACCACAACGTGGACAACCATCTGATGTTTTTTGACCGCTAAATGGCCTTCCTTCAGGGCTATATATAAGTATATAGAATAAAGTAAAATGAAAAAAAAAATACAGAAAAACAACAAAATTTGTTTTTAATTAATTAATTAAATTGACTGACTGACTGTATAATAATTTTTGATCATAAAATACTTACAAAGCTGCTGTTGATTCACCATTTGTTGATACTAAAGTTGGTGCATGACCGTAACCAAAACCTTTTGGTCCAAATAATTTACCATAACATGCTTTACAATGAATTTCCTTATCGGGACCATCACATGCAATCATTGAATCTAATGGACGATGACATTCGGCACAATTAAAGCATTTTTGATGCCACATTTTTCCTTTAGATAATTGTTGTTCAGCTGCAAATACCATACCACCACATCTGGGACAACCTTGTCCTTCTGGGGCTTTAATTGATGTTGTATCAGGATTTGAAAATGGTCTTTGAGAAGAAATTTCTTCTTCACTGTAAAACGAAATTAAATGGAAAACAAAAAAAAAAATACGTGATTTCATTTCCTATTTTGTTTTGTTTTTCATTTTTTTTTTTTTTGAAATTAGGTTTGTTGCTTGATTGGCACGATATACTCACGTTAAACCATCAGTTTGTAAGAAACCAGATCCACAGGCGAATCCATAACCATGTGGTCCCCATTTTTTACCATAGCATGTTTTACAGTATACCTCATTATTGGGTCCATCACATGCAATTATCGAATCTAATGTTTTTGTACAGTCCCGACATTTAAAGCATTTCCTATGCCATTCGCGCCCTTTAGATAGAACTTGTTCAGCAGCGAATACAACACCGCCACATCTTGGACAACCTTGACCGGGTAGTGCTTTTATTTTTGCAGTATCAATAATAGTCGTTTTCGGTGCCATATCACTATTAATTTTTTTCAATTGGAAACAAAAAAAATTGAGAAATTAAAATGAGTTTAAATAAGAAAAACAGAATTGTGAAAATGGAAACGGATTTATAATGACAGTCAATTCTATTCAAAATTTAGAATTCGGTTTTATAATTTCGAATTTAATATTTCGAAATTAAAATTTTTTGAATAATTAAAAAAAATGAATGAAAAAACGCGTTATCAATTTAAATTAAACGAATCAACGGAACAAACAAACGGTAGATAACGTATCAAAAACATATACATAGAATTTATTTTAAATTAACTACCTCTGCCATTCAGCATCTTTAATATCACACATTAATCCGAGCGAAGATATTCCTATGTAACCGTATCCACGAACACCAAATTTTTGTGCATAACAACCTACATGTGAACAATTTTTCATTTTATATTTATTAAATTTAAAGAAATTTTAAAAATTCAATTTCAATTTATTGCAACAAAACGAACGATATTCCACAAACGTAACACGTAACACGTATAAATGGTAATTATGATACACAATTAATATCCGAAACAATGAATGGTGGCTGGCTGGCTACATTTAATGAACATTTATGTATACAATTTTATTTTAAGAACAAATTTACATTTACGGATTTCATTAAAACGAACGAGTCAGGTTTATACAATTTTTACAATAAATTAACGAAAAATTATTAATTACGAAATTTAACAATTAAATGTGTGAGTGAGTATAATGTATAACATATACGATGTTCATATATGGGAGGATATAATTCGATATAATCCTTAAAAAAATATATATACATACTTTGGGTATGTGTAAGGGTAATTAATTAATGCGATTATTTTGAATACATACCCATTGGCATAAACATCACTTTGTAATGCTCCACCACCTTGACCATAACCATATCCTTTAGGACCAAACTTTTTAGAATAGCAAACTGCATATATTTTATTTTATTTTCCAAGATGATGACAATAACATTTATATGATGTAAATAATATACGTATATAGACGTAAACGTTCACATCATGCATATACATTAAATTTATGATGATATATCCAGACGAAGATGAAGTGAAACAATTGAAAAAAAATAAATAAATAAAACAATATACATTGAAATACATTTACAAAAATATATAATACTTGTGAGAAATTCATGCTTTTAATAACACATTATTTTGTACGCTTAAATTTGTAATCTGTATTGGTATTATGTTACATGCAGATTACATAAGAAAAAATTATTCGTACAAATAGCAAATAAATGATAAGCCAAAAATTTGTGTTTATATGATTTCGTTTGTTTGTGAATATGTATGCTTGACTGTGTGTTGTAATTATTTTAAATTAAAAATGTTTCTCTTATATGATACACCGCTTCAATAATTTAAAAAAGTATTGACACATCAATACGAAATCGAATGGAAAATACTATGTGTGCCAATCATTTTTTTGGCAAATTTTTATATATTTTTATATTTAACTTTAAATAACTTTTAAGTTTGATGAAATTTTGTAGAAATATTTAGAAAATCATAAAAAATCATAATTTGAAATGAAAATGAATTCAAGTATATGAAAAATTCTTAGTTTAAAGTGTAAAATTGTCGGTTTGCCAATACTTTATTAACCGATTGTATGTGTGTATATGTATAAAATATGGTATAAAGCTATATGAGGTATATGAGTCTATGAACTACATTTAATCTAAAAATAGTACATATCTATAAAACTACATATATATGTATGTAAAACTACAGAGCTAAGTATTTGCTATATACACATGATATTCAATCATTTATTTAAACTACTTATATACAACTACTATGAAGAAGCGATATTATTATTATTAGAGCGTGTATAATTCGCAAAAAGCTATTTAATTTAAAAAAAAATTTCATTTTTCTATAAAAAAAAAAATATGTTTTTATATATTATTTTCTGTTGAATAATAATGCACACCTTTACAGTAGATATTCTTATCTGGACCTTCACAACATGTTAACGAATCCAAACCTTTATGACAATTTCCACATTTAAAGCATTCCTTATGCCACATCTATTTATGTATGTATAATTATGAATGTTTTAGATTGTGTTGTTGATGTTTTATTATTTGTGTGTACATATAATCAAGAAAGTATACATAAAATAAGAAAATTTATTTTAGTACAAATATACTTAAATATTTTTGTTTTGAATTTTGTGTTGCAATTTTTTAAAAAAAATAAAATTAAATAATAAATATAATTGTTTACACTGTCTTGAACTAAAAATATAACTTCATATTTCTAAAAAAAAAAAAATAAATTAGGTACGTACGAGTAATTCAATACACTGATGACATGTCTACCACATATATTTGTGTCTACCGAGTATTGTATGTACATACATACGCTCGTGTGTATGTAATAGATTGTGTAAGAAAATATAATGTTGAAAAATGTTTCTAATTTATTTGTAGAAATTTTTACATTTTGTATTTTGTGTTGATAGAATGTATGTTAGATAAGTATAGATTATAGAAGATCAATTAATCAAAATAATTTTTGTGTCCAAATATTTTATGTAACGTATGTTATATGTAATGTATAAGATTTGAATTTTTTACATTTGTATACATATTAGAGGGAGATTCATTCCATAGTCTTCGTACAGTTTTGATAGTTTTCGTAGTTCATTTCCATGCATCTACGAAAGAAGTTTTGAAAAACTACGAAGGTAAAATGCTTCGTATGATTTTTAACTTTTGTATATCGTTAGTTTCGTAACTGATATTTGACAGTTCTCAGTTGTCATATAGAAATTAAAATACAAGGTGGCGCAAAAGTAATGTCATATCTGAACCAATCTGAATGTGTCTTAATTTTTGCAAATGGCGTCAAATGTCATTGTGTTTTGACATCTGAGAATTAGTTGACAAAAAGTCATGAAGCCAGATGGCCTGATCTAACTGTGCTAGATTTTTTCCTTTGGGGCTTTTTGAAATCTCGCGTTTACCAGAACAAACCACAATTCTTGCAAGACTTGAAAGCTAACATTGAAGAAGAAATCGTCAATTTGGAACCAGATGTTTTATGAGCAGCAATTCAAAATGCCGTAAAACGAGCAGAATTGTGCATCAACTCAGGAGGTGGTCATTTGAGCGATATAATTTTTTCTACTTAATGTCATCAATTTTACATACTCAAATAAACTTCATGAAGACAGACCTCATTTTTTTTTTTTTTCATTTCTAACAAAATGATAGCCTTGTATTAGAAAATAAATATGACAAATTACAAAGAAATTTTAGATGATCGTTCATGTCAATCAGACTACGAAACAACGAAAAATTGACATGAATTCCCTCATTATCTGTATGTAGGTGTATGTATGTAGTGTAGTATAATTTTATTTTAGAACAAAAAATTTTATATTATTGACAAATAACTGAAAATAATAATGAAATCCAATACAATACTATATACGTGCGGTGCGAACAAAAATTTACATAACACATAGATTACATATACCTAGTTTTTATGGTTGATTGGACACTGAATAAATTTTTTTCTATTATGAATGGTAGTATAGACATAATACAGTCGAATATACAAAATAGTACATATAATTACACATAAATTTATTACAAAAATACAGAGGAACAAGGACACATTTGTTTTACAATATTTTGATTTTTTTTAAAGACATTTAATATAGAAAACATAGAATACATACTATACCATTAAAATTTAGTATGTATATGTACATATGTATGTTAGGTATACAGATAGACGTGTAGATATAGATATACCTTTACAATAAATTTCTTTATCTGGACCATCACAATGTATTGTTGAATCCAATGTTCTGTTGCATATAAGGCATTTAAAACATCTTCTATGATAACCCTAATTTTAATTTTAATATTTTAATTTTTACAGAATAAAATAAAACATAATAATTAATAAAAGGAAAAGGAAACAGAAAATACTGACTGGGTATTTTTTCTCTCTTTCTTAATATGAAAATGCCAAATTTGTTATCGAAACTATATAGAGAAATTATCTTTTTTTTCTTCCTAATTTTCTTTTAATATATTTATTTTTTTCTTTTTTTAAATGTTATTTAAATTTATCTACAAAAGATGTACATATATACTTACTCTTCCTCTGGCTAACATTTGTTCAGCTGCATAAACATAACCGCCACAACGTGGACAACCTTGTCCTTCTGGGGCTTTTGCAATAACACGTGGTTCTAATCTGGCACCATTTCGTACTTCACTTTCGCTAAAAAAATTTTGTAATTTTTTGTTTTTGTTTTTTATGAGTGGGGAGAAAAAAGTGAAATGAATTCAATTAGTTTTCATTTAGCTATATATATATACACAAGAAAAGTATGTATAGTGAAAAATAATATAAAAAAATTAGAAATTTTCTTAATTAAGTAAATGCAATATTAGATAATGCATTATATTTTAAGTTATTGTTGTATTATTAAAATTCAAAGCATAAAAAGTTATTTAAAAAAATAAAAAATACTAAATTAATTAATCAATAATTAAAATTCCACTTTTTTTTTTCATAGTTAATCATTTTTTTTTTCATTTTAGAACATTGAAATACTTGACAAAATTAAACGCATTTTCATTTATCATCGCATGAATGGCCTTCAGCTTATTTCGAGCCTGATGGGCTTTCACTGGAGTGATCTCATGACTTGTTGCTTTATCTTATCTTACTATCGTATTTTCATTACTACTTTATATCTCTTCATAAATTTTTAGCACAAATACGTATTCTATGCACATAAAAAAAAGTGGAACTTTAATTAAAGTTGAAAAAAAAAAAATGATAATTTCGAAAATAAAAATTTTACTCAAATTTTTAATTAATTAATTTCTTCTAATCGCATTTATATATGTATAAAGAGAGCGTCCACACTTAACGAACAGTAGCCTGAATGATTGTTGATTGTGGAATGTGTTTAATTTAGCAATAAGATAATCATATTAAGTTAAACTGTAACCTAAATAGACGTTACGGGACGAAAAAAATTAAACGAACGTAAATATCGTTTCGTCAGTTTGACAATTTGCTCTAAATAGAAACGATTCGAAACGAGTAAAATTGTGTATGAGTATTGGTTGGAAATGTGTATGAAACGAGTAGAAACGGTAAAATGTACGACCGCTACGGTACTATCCGTTTCATCTCGTTTCGTCTATTTGACATTTAAACTTATCGAAATTGAACGAACGTAAGAACACGTCCATTTAGGATAGTTTTATGTACCACAGTACTATCGTATGTATCGTTTCGTTTCGTTTCGTTTCGTTTCATCACGTCTATTTAGATTATAGCTTTAGATGTCCAGTTTGGTTCACCCACCAGTTCACATTCGCTCTTTAAGTGTAGATGCCCCCAACTACTTATTTACAAAAATGTTCTTTCATTTTCTTCATTTTCATTTTCAAATTTATAAATTGCATAATAATAAAAAAAAAAAAAATCTTTTTCTCTCTCTATTAAAATATTAGATGTATAGTAAATGTAATATAATACAGAAAATATAGAAGCTTCGCATTAATTGAGCATTTTTTAGAGGCGATTACAATAAATTTTTATTTTTATACTTTTTATTTATTTATTAATTTATTTATTTTTATTTCTATTTTTATTTTTGTTTTTTTTTAATTTTTGGTATCGAATTAATAAAATTTTTGAAATATCTACATACATATAGAGAAGCCTTTATCATAATAAATTATAAATAAATATATGAAATTCATTTTGCAAAGCCTATATACAAACAAAAACAATAACAACATCAACACGAATGGAAATAAAATAAGTATAGTATATACTCGTATATATGTATGTATATGTTTATAATATAAATTTATATATAAAATTATAAAGGTATGTATGTAAATGTATTTAATGTATGTATTTATATATTTCCAGTTGTAATAAAATGAAAAGTTTATTTATTTCTCTTTCCTATAATATTTCTAATATTTTCTTTCTATTCTTTCATACGTATACATCTTGTGTATGTACATATATGTGTGTATCTGTATGTATTTGTGTAAATAACTGTATATATTACACAATGAAAAATTTTTATAAATCTGGGACAAGGTAAAGTCCCTCACATAATAGTTTTCAGTTTCATTTTAATTTTTTGGAATTTTCAATATTTCTATAAAGCAAAAAAAAAAAAACATCTTTAAAAGTTTTTTTAAGTTTTTTATTTAAAATTTATGATATATTTTTTTACACAATTTTTTTTTTTTTTTTGTTCTTCATTGATGAATAATTATGTAAACAGATATCATAAATTTCACAAAAATTTTAGAATTATAATATAATATGTTGTAAATGTATGGATATATGAATTCATTCATTTTGTGGGGGGGGAAGAGTTTTCTTTTTTAAATTTTAAATAATGAAAAAAAAAAAAAATATATTCAAAATGAGGAAATAAAAAGCACTTTTTTTTTGTATTAATAAGTACAAATAGTAGTAGTAGTAGTAGTAGTAGTAGGAATAGTAGTAGTAGTATAAAATGAGGGCACTTTCCTTATCCCTTGTCTTTCGATAATATAAATAGATAAAAATTTACACAAAAATAATTTCTGGTTTAAATATTTCTTTTTTTCTGTAAAGTTTTCTTTTTTACTTTTTTTGTTTTTGTTTTTTTTTTCAAATAAAATAATAAATTAAAATCAGATTTTTCAAATTTTCATTATAGATAAAGCTTTCAATATATAATATTATTTATTTATAAATATATGTATGTATATGTATGTAATTAGTATAAATTAAGTAAATAATATAGTATATAAAGCAAATTACAATTTCTATATAATTACTGTCATTATAATGAATTTGTTCAGCTACTTGAACAGTTTAAATAATTATCAATTTAAAACTGTGGCTGTGTTTGGAAACGTCATTTGCAAGCAGACTGCATATTTGCAGTTTGTTTGGTAATGCAGATAACAAATATTATTGTATTACGAGTCTATACTTGATCGTCAAAAGACAGTCAATAAGTTTGACAATAATCATTTTTTTGACGATCATTTTATATTTCCAAACAGGGCCTGTTTTCTTATTACTTTGGGGCAAAACGATTGTAATAAAAATTCGAGGTTCAAAGTTAATAATCTACACTTCTACAGTATGGGACACTTTCATGGCTTCCTGCTTTGCTTGCGCACGCGAGAATGTAAACGTTTTTTAATTTACAATGCGTAAGCAGCTAAAAAATAATGAAGACATTCACCTATGCCCAATTTCACAGTCCCAAGCTTAAGCTCATGGTTTAAGGTTTAAATTTCCGCTTAAAAGATATTTCAATTTCACAGTGTTATTTTGAATTTTAAACCCAGCTTATCTAACCAACGTTAGCCATAGTTTAAGCCTTGTAAGCTTTTACTGTGAAATTAGGTCTTTGTTTGGAATTGTAATTTCACAGTGAAAGTTTAAACTTAAGCTTAATTAACCCTGCATAAAAGGTAGCTCAAGTCTGTTAGATCTAAAACTTAGGCCTCATTTACAAGCCAGCATCAGATTAGAAATACAACCTAATCTCACTTTGACTCTGGCGAAATCCACGCTATGTGGAAAAAGGATAGTCATATAAAATTTCTTGTGTGAAAATGAAGGAGTTATGAAAAATCCACTCTGGCGTAAAATCCACGTTGAGTTATAAATAAAGATTTAATCTACCACTGTTAAATCAAAATTTCTCTTAAACGGAATCTTAAACCTTGTCTGAGCTTAATATTTCACCGTGGAATTGGGATGAAAAAATATCTTTAAAGTTTTTCTTTTTGACTGGCTTGAATTTATGAAAGCGCCCATACATACATAAGTGTCTATTTTTTAAATACACGAATTTTTATTTAAAAAAAAGGCTAAAGTTTCGAGATATCTTATAAGCAGAATTACTATGCGTTTAAACTGCTCATCATCGACACATATTCAACCAAAAGTTAACCGCAAAATTCAAAAAAATTTTTTTTCATTCATGTTCAAGTAGCATGTCAAGTTTCATTTTGACATTTACGTACATACAAATATGCGCTAACAAATACTATACGCAAAAATATACTTTATAATAATAAAAAAAAAAGATTATTAGCTAAATATTTACAAAGTAATTAATTAATTAATTAATTGTTTTGGATAATCACAAATAAATAAAAATTAACATATAAAATACATATAGTATATATATTTATAGCTAATACAGCGAAGCCGTGCGATCATCATTTTTATAATCAAAAAAAAAATTTTTTCAATCAATCAATCAATCAAAAAAAAAAATAATTATAAAGTCTTATATTTGTTCTCACCCTTTGGTATGGCATATTTTTTTCCGGCCATTCGATACATGTACATATTTTTATTTTGTTTTATTTTTAATTTTTTTTCTTCGTCCTTTTCTTTTATTTTTCATTATAAATTTCTAACGTTTTTGTGTGTGTGTGTATATATACAAAACCATAAACATATAACATAATATACTCATAACGTCAAAACATAACCATAATCTTAATAACAAAAACACGATAAACTTTTATTTTATTTTTTTAAACAATTCCGATACATTTTTTAGATAAAATAAATCGTAGGTACATTTATTACCACTTAAAAAACAAAAACTTTATGAAAATCCTTTTTACGATTCGAAAGTTTTTTTTTTTTTTTCAAATTTGATATATAATCAGTACATATTATATATACTTTGTATACGCAAGGACAATACACTTTTGGGATGAATATGGAATGGCGGCTATTATAACATTTTTTAAGAGATTTTTTTTTTTTTTATTCGAAAATTATGTTTTAAGAATTGGTGATGATCATGTACCATTTTATTTTATTTTTTGACTTGTTTTTCATTTTAAAAAAATTAAAACAAAAAAAAAACAAAATAAAAAAAAAATAATTAAAAAATGGGGCAACAATACAAAATACAAAAAAATACTTTTCAGTATATATAGATACTTAAAGACAAACTATAACAGAAAATGTCAGACATTTTATTTTTCTAAATTTTTAACTATAAAAAAAAACAGACAAATTTATAAATTAAAAGTAATTTTAGAGAAAAAAACAATGCAAAAACAGAAAAAAAAAACAAAACGACAAAAGTAATAATAAAAGAAAAAAATAAACAAAAAATATTACAAAAAAAAAATTTTTTTTTGTTTTATATTTTGTTATAGTACAAAATCAAAATCACAAAATGTGTGTGTCGGTTTTTTTTTAAATGTTTTTAATTTATTTTTGTTGTTTCTGTTATTTTTGTTTTTTTAGTTTTTTTTTGTTTTTTTTGTGTTTTTTGTTTGTTTATTTCTCATTTCTATTTTTTATTTTCTTCAAATTATCTAAAAATACAAATTTATGTGTCGAAAATCAATCAAAAAACAAATGCAAAATAAAAAAAAAATTGTTTTTAAATTATTTTCTTACACAAGGAAAAAAAAATACTGTGTGATAACGATTGGGTGATTTGTGATTTGGTGACGTATGAATGGATGGGTGGTGTACATTTTTGAGTTTAGGTTGTGTTCTACAACAAGTGCATGTGGATAAAATAAATACAAAACAGCATCGATATCGTAGACGTATGTTTTTGTTTTTTTTTTTAACGTCGTTGGCGAATGTAAATATTTCAACGCTTCAACTGTATGATATGTTAAACGCGCGCGACATACCGTTTGTACGACTATGTAAATGACAATAAATGATTATTGACATTTTACGTTTTTGATTTTTTACAACTATGACAATAAATCGATGCACATTTTTCAAAAAAAACTTATAACCAAACAATAACGTGTGTTTCTAATGCTGGATGGTGGTCTATAATGTGTTATTTATTTTAAACTGATTTAGTTTAAGAGACTCTAGAATATTATTTGTTTATTTATTTGTTCATTTTTGATAGTTCTTAAACAAAAATTTTTTTGATGAAAACTTTAATTGTTTTCTTGTATTTTTTTTTCTCAAATAACAAACATACAAACATATGCACTTAGGGACATTCAATATATAAGAAATTTATAACTTTTTATTTCATATTCTTTGCCTGCATCTACATTATCTTGACAACCTGTTTGTGTCACGTGATAAATTACAGAAGAGACGTATAAAAGAGCAAGAAAAGTTAAAGTCTTGAGTGCTCATAAAATTTAACCCGACATCGCGTTGATTTATTCGGTCTTACTTTCATGTTTTAGTGTTGCCATATTATACTGAAAATTAAAATTATAAAAGTTTTATTGATAATATCAATGAGATTTTGGCACCACTACCACAACAAAAAACAAGAAACATGAAACACAAAAGTTTTGATGCTTTGTTCAGTCTCATGAACATCAAGAACATTTATGAACATAAGAAACGAGAGTAACTCATGTAAAGGCACCTTTCGTGCACATACTATATTGATGTGTTTTTTTGGAACTTATCCTTAATTTCAATTTGAATTTATTACAATTTTAATTTCATACTGTACACGGCCATTTTAAATTTATTTACGAGCTATAGAGAACAGTCTGATGCAATACAAAAATTCGTATGAAATGCAAAGTGATGTATGTACATATGTATAAACATCTTTATAGAATAGATATTGTGTGCGTATAAATGTAGATATTTTATGTATGCACAACGTTCGATGATGACCCATATCGTAATTGAGTATATTTTTAAACACGAATTTTTTATGTACTAATGCACTATATACGAAGTATTTTATGTACATAAATATTCATATGTTTGTAATAAATCTATGCATATACATATTCGCATGCGTATATCTACATATACACTCATTTCAAATGTACATATGTATGTATGTATGTATGTTATGTGTCAATTAAAATTTTTTGTAATAAATGTTTGCTATTTTTGTATTCATTAGCATCACACAAAAATAATATGTAATGTACAAATAAAATTTATCAAAAATTGAATAAAATAAATAAATAAATAATAGAGGGTGATTCATTTCATTTTTCAGTTCATTTATAGGTATAATTTTTCATTTTTATAGCATAAACACAATTCGGCTTTCCAAAACGATAACAAATACCGAATTGTGTTTAATATGCTGTCTGTTTAACTTTTCGTAGTTCTGTTAACATGAACGAAAGTCCATTTCAAATTTCTTTTTCGCAGTTTATACTTTTTTGTATATAGTTGTAGCTCTTTCAGCTGTCATATTGCCAACTGAGAACTGTCAAACCATCAACTATACGAAAACTACGAAATATAAAAGTTAGAAACTGTGAAGCAATTTACAACCTTTGTAGTTTTTTAAGACTTTCATAGTTTGTAAATAAAATATATTATTATGAAAATGAACTACATACGAAAATTTTAGTAGCTTACGAAAATTACAAAGTTTACGATAAACTGAAACATGAAATGAATCTCCTTAATGTTTAACAGATAGAGTAGATATTCATGTATAGAAGTAAAAGAAATAAAATAAAAAGAAATTTTAATTTTTTTTTTGTTTTTAAACTTTTGTTTTTCTTTTTATTTTGTTTTTTTTTTATTTTTCTTTCTAACTAAATAATTATTATAAAAGATGTTGCATATACATTAAACAAACAAATTTAAATTTTTATTTTATTTTATATTAAATATTTTTCTTTTGATGATTTTATAATTTTAATGTTTTATTGTATTTTCTCTTATTTTCGTAAATGTTGTGTTTTTAAACATTTCATTATGATATTACTTATGTGTTCCCCAGAATACAAAACCAAAAATTGAAATTAAACATTTTACACCATTTTATTTTTTTTCAAATTTTTTTATTTAAATGTAATGTATATGTATATGTATTTTTTTTTTTTTTTTAATATAAAACTACTAACATTATGTATAATGTGTACTCATATTTTATTATTATATTAATTTAAATAAAAATTAAAAATTGAAGGAAAAAAACATTTTTTTGGTTTTTATTTATTTAAATTCAAAAATTTCCATATTTATTTTATTTTATTTTGTATATAATTTATTTATGTATATGTATAATATATGTGTAATGTCGGATGGATGTTTTTATTTGAGTATCTGTTACTGTTTTTATTTGTGTGCGTGTAGTTGTATGTAAGTAGTTGTACAGATATTTATGTTTTTTTTACAATTTTTAAGAAAATTTTGTATATTTTCTTTTAACCATTTTCTGATTGATTTTGATTTGATAGCGCACTCCCAACGTAGTATAATATAATTGTAAAATTGCACATTTTTTTTTTTTTTTTTTTGTAGATTAATTATGGTGTACTATTTATATGCATATACATAATTCAACGGATGATTTAAAAATTTGAATTTTATTTTTCATTTCTTGGTACTTTTGGTAGTATTTTTTTTTTTCTTTTGTTTTGTTTTGTTTCTTATAATTGGATTTTGGTATATTTTTGATTTTATTTTGGTTTTTTTATTTTTATATTTTTGTTTTTTTAATTGCTATGATGAAAAGAAAAAAAAAAAGAAAAAAAAAAAACAAATAATAACAAATAACATTTGGGTATGGTATATAACATAACATAAAAAATAATTGTATCATGCAAAAATATAACAAAAAAAATTTTACTTTTTATATACTAACATAAAGAAAAAAAAAAAAATATGGATACAAAAAATATATGTGTATACCTAATATATATACTTTCTCACATATATAAAGTATATATAAAGTATATGTATTTGTATAAGATACATATTAAAATAATAAACAAAAATCTATATACTAAACATATATATACGCACGGTTGACGATATACATATAATAAAAATAACGGACAAATTTAAAAACATATAAAATACATTATGTATATGTATGTATGTTTGTGTTGTATGAAATTTTATTTTTGCCGTCAATTAACAATCATAAAAATGTCCAAAATAAATTATCAACGACAAGAAAAATAGGGGCCTATATCTACAATACACATACAAAGTGTACAAAATATGTACTACAAAAATATAATAAATTAATGCAGTAGTTTATATTAAAAAAATTTTTCAATTAGTATACATACATAGATATAATTTAATGATCGATAAATTTGAATATTAGTTTAATATTTCACCCCCGTTAGATGAAAATAGTTCAATGATCATTGATCTTGTGCCATGTATCATATCAAATTATTTGCTTATTTGATGATCATTGACATGTTCATTATGTCCGACATAAACGTCATTTATAAGTAATTTCGAATGAAATTGATTTTATGATCATTCATCAGCAGTGCCGCTACAGCTCATGTCGAGCTTGTGCCTTTACCGAAGTGATCTCATGACTTTATTACTATCATGTGTGCATCTACAATTTAAAGTGGACTATACGAACCACTGAGTTGCTGGTAGAGAAGCAAACTCTTCTACATGATATGGCTTCGACTGATCTATTATTAAAATGATGTACCTATGATGTAATTCTCCAATAATTATTTGTGTTTCTTGCTGTCATAGCAAATAGACTACTTATCATGCTAAGCTCTTTTTCTCAGCCAGCTAGTTACTCATTCGAAGATGAGTGAACTTAAATTTTGGGGGTAATAAAAGATGGAAATAGGCAAAGAATAATTTTTTCTTACTTTTGTCGTGGGCAACAATCGAACCTGTACTCTCGATATCAGTAGCCAGTTGCTCTACCACTTGTGCCACCGAGCCCATTTAATGATAATTAAAATCTTTATTCTTTCTGATATGAACTTTATTCAAGTAAAGTTCGAATGGATTGATGATCAATCATAAAAAATGATCATTCCTATATGAATCGTACATTCACGGTGGTGAATCTTTGCGAAAAATTGACAATAATGATCATTGAAGCATTACCGTCTAACATGGGTATTACGTATTACTTATATTATAGTACAAAATATCTAAATATGTATTATTGGTATATTATAAAGATTATTTATGAGAAAATTAATTGTATCTTAATACATATTAAGTAAGTATAGGTAGATTTTAGATGATTTATTAGAAATGACGTTTGTACATAATTATTACATAATAATATACATGTATACGATATTTATTTTTACTTACTGTAATTATTATATATTTAGTCATTGAACTTTTGATTACTATGTATGTAATGTGTTTATTGTGGTATGTATGCATGTTTATGTGTGATAGTTATTTTAATTTATTGATTCTGTTTGTTGATTTGTTTTTTGCAATTATTGAAAATTATTTTTAAATTTAATTCATAAAAATTATACTTTTTTAATTAGATAATATTATTATTAATTATTTTTCGTTATTATTTTGTAAAAAAAAAATAAAAAAGAAAAAGAAATTATCTCTTGTATTATATTTACATTAACATATTCTTCATATTAATATGATGTAAATGTAAATGCAAGTATTACTGTATAATTAAGTACTTATATGTTATTCTCATTAGGCCGAGCGCAGACTAAGAACGTAGAGTAAATGAGCGTAACTGAGCGTAGCTGAGCGTTACGCACGTATAAATTCAAACATAGCGTATGGTTCAAACTACGCTACGCTTCCTGTATGCGCAACATAATAAATTTTAATTTTACGCTCTGAAATTTACACTACTCTACGCTCTTAGTCTACGCGCGGGCCCTAATTTGTAGAATATAATATGTAATAATGTGCGCGCGTATACAGAAAATGTTATATATATACTTAGGTATATATATATTTTTAATATAAATATTTATTGCTTATTATTATTATTTATTATTATTGTTTTATATAAAATATAAATAGTAGACAAGTATGTATATAATATAATTTCTAGTATAACGTTAGAAAATAAAAAAATTAGATTTTTATTAAATAATTAAATGAGAGACAAAAAAAAAAGTATAAATAAATAAAGATAAGGAAAGGCCCCAGAAAGATGCCGTTAAAATATTTGCTGCTTATTTATTATTATAATAATTTAATAATGATTTCTATCTACTTTATATAAGATTATATAATGGTATATGAATTATTATTTAAATAATATTTTCCTATTTAAATATATGTATATAAAAAAAGAAGAAAATTATGATCATCATATTATTTTTGTAATGTGATGGTGATTGGGTGCGATGCTGCGGTGGTTGTGTAAATGTAAAAATAGATTACATTTCAAAAAAAAAAAACAAAAAAAAAACGAAGAAAATTTTTTTATTCTATCCTTGATAATATTCGAAAAAATAAAAACAAATTAATTCATAAAATATTTACTATATATGCATAGTATTATATAGATCCCTAATAGATTTTAAATCGCTTAATATTTTTATAGTTTAAATTATTCTTTCTTTATATAATTTAATTTAATTAAAAATTTAAAATCGAAAAAAAAATATGTAAAAATTGTAATAAAATCTCTTAATATATAATTTTATATTGTATGTATGTATATACTGGAGTAAATTGTACTTACTCTTTTGGTAGATGAGCACCAGTATCCATTGATAAACAGCCAGCACCACCACCGAAACCGTAACCTTTTGGTCCATATTTACGGGCATGGCAATTCTTACAATATAATTCCTTTTCATGTTCTGTGCAATTGGTTGAATCTAATGCTTTGTTGCACATACCTGTGTACATATTTAATTATACAACAACAACAACAACAACAACAAAACAATAAATATTATTAAGTTACAAATAAAAAATAAAAATATTGATTAAATATAAAATTTTCTTTACAAAAAAAAAAAAAAAAAAAATTACTATTTATCGTGTATGTGTATGTACATGCATGATGTACACTTATATGTATATATGTAATGTGTAATACGATATATTGGTGTGAATCTGAATTTACTTACCACATTTGAAGCAAGTTTTATGGAATTTATATCCACCTGCAACACGTTCTTCAGCTGCATAAACTGATTTACCGCATTTTGGGCATTTTGGTGTTTCGACTGGTGTGAAAGGCATTTTTATAGATTTTTATGTTCGTTCTAAATATAAATATATATAAAAAGAAAATAAAAAATAATCACATAAAAATCAATTAAAATTATTATATGAAAATATGAAGAAAATATAAAGAAAATATTTCAAACAAGTAGTATGTATGTATATAAAATGAAAAACAATATCTTTTTTGTTCATTATTTTTCTATTAAATGTATGTAAATCGTAACACTATCAATTTTTAATACATAAATTATCGCCCTGTTCTAAGTATTACATATATACTACAAACTAATATATGTATGTACGAGACTCTTGTAATCGTAAATTTTTTTAGCAAAAATTATTTAATTTTCATTACTCTCGTATTTCGTGTTATATAGTATATACGTAAATACAAATTTATTATGAGTGTGGTGTATTTTATTTTTATATTTTCATAAAAACTATATTATACATTATTACGGTTATAGTTATCGAATTTAGTTGATTATATACGAGTACACAATGTATATAGATAGTGAATGTATGCAATATTGAAGATTGAGATAAACTAAAAAAAGAATTTAAAAATTTCATTTTTGTTACAAAATCTGTACTATAATGTATATATGTATAGTACATAATATTGTATGTATATATAAAGGAAATTTTATAATAAAATAAAAATACATACATACTCGTATATATGTAAGTATACACACACATAAGAGAAGATCGAGAATATGTATACCATGTACGTATAAGTATAATATAAGAACCAATAGAACATAAGAATAATAAAATATGTTTACTCTATAACAAAATCACTATACATACGAGTATATATTGGGTGTTGGCTGTCGGGTAAGGTGATGATAATAATCATCATCTTGATGATGCTAATGTTGCGATGATGTAATTCAAAAATATTATATTTTGAAGAAAATAAAGAAAAAAAAAAATAAAATGAAAAGAGGAAAGACAAGATAAAAATATTTTTTTGGTTGCGATGGAAAAATCATCACTGTATAGTAAGTATGTATATCGGTATAGTCGTGTGTATATGTAAATGGATACTAAATATCATCATCGCCATCATATTATGATCATAATTTGTTGTTGTTGTTGTTGATTATTGCTTAAGTATAATTCTTTTATTTTTTTTTTTTATTTTTAACAAAAATGTAAAATTAGCATTTATAATCTAAAGAAAATTTCATTTCATTTCATTTTTTTTTTTTTCATTTCGATTTTTAGTCAGTATTAAGTCACTACTTTTGGTTGGTATGTGTATATAGAGGTGTACATTTATATTGAATGTATACATACGATGATGATAATTATTTTCTTGGCATAATGCCCTTATTTAAGAAAAAACTAAACTACCTACATGAAAATCTTATGTTATATACGGTAGATACATGTATGTATGTATATATGTATGTGTTATATTCTTCTATATTTACAATTTAAATTTTATTTCTGTGATTCTATATGATTCTGATGATGAGATAAAATTTTATATACTTGCTTGTAGTATTACATATTTTCTCTTTTAGTTTTTTAGATTTTCATTTTTTATTATTATTTTTTTTGATAATACTTTTCTATATGATGTTTGTAATATTTTTGTATTTTATATTTCATATATCATATGTATATATGTATGTATGTAAATATGTATATATATGTACAGAACAGTTCTGTTTGTAATAATAATAATAATAATTTGTGATATTTTTAATATGTGTAAGTAGTTTCTTTTTATTTTTCTTCTCTTTTACATATTTCTGGCAGTTTTTTATATATATGTACATAAGTAATGAGTGAGTATATGTATATAATGTATATACTGAATGTTATGTATATATATAATATTACATCGATGCCATATAAGGATTCTAAGAGGTTATATTACCGGTGGTGGAGGTGGTTTGATAATCGATTATACATATTATCGTTACCATATAGTGTGATTGCGTATATAGAGTGTCCTGATGTATTTTAAATGTTTGATATTTGCTTCATCATTAATTTTAGCATCTGTCTATCAGAATTATATAAAATATTATATTTATTCTTGTATAAATTATGTATTTATGGATAAATGAAAAGAGAAAAAAAAAATTGATTTGAAAATCACTCAATAATCTCTTTCATTATTTGAATCAAGTTGAAACTTAAAGTTTAAGTTTTATGTTTAAAAAGTTTACACTTTCAGATTAAATCGCTTGAAAGTGAGAATTTTCAAAAAACAAAATATATATATAAACGAACTCCCTCAGTATTCGTTAACTATTAGATTCTCATACTGTTCTAATAATGTTAATCTGCTTGCACACTCTATATTGCCTGTATGCTTTGCGTTGTAGGCTTACATAAAATCCACATGATATAATTAAATACCGTATACTGGATTACAAAAAAATTATTCCAAATTTGATAATAAAATTTCGAAAATTTAAAATGAAACAACAAAAAATGTACATATATGTATGCATATGTACTCGTAATATTCACCCAGAATTTATCTTTCAAATTTAAATTTGACTTAAAACAAATTAAATAAATATGGTATAAAGACAAATTTCATTTTAAAACTATAAAGTTGAAATTTAAAGCCAAACTTTGTTTTTTCTCTCTAAATATACGAACAAAAACAGTTCATTCTTTTTTTTCTTCTCACAAATTATTATTTCATTATATACTCGTATTTTTGTTTATCCACATATTTTCCAAGGATAATAGCACAAATTTTTTTCAATTATATTTTCATTCAAATATCATCTTTATCGTATCAAAGTATATTGAAAAAAAAAAAATAAATTATTTTCAAAAAAAAAATTAAATTAAATTAAAATATGAACAAACATAGCAGGATACAATAATTTTCGTACTAATAAATCCTTTTAAGTCTTTTTTTTTATATCATATTATTTTAATACACTTAGTTACTTTTTATAATTAATTCTATTTTATATTATTTTAATTTTTTTTTTTTCAAATTTTTTTTTAAACTTAACATATATAACAAGTATTAAAATTTTCGTACCTTTTTAATTCCTTTAAAAACAACAAAAAATATTTATTTATTTATTTATTTTTTTTTTTTCAAATAAAATTATAACGAAATGGAATTTGATGCACGTTTAAACAGTAGACAAACTAAATTAAAAATTTTATTTTTCGGAATTATATATTTTGGTAGGTTAATTTTTTGTTTTTTTTTTTTGTTTCAAATTTCAAAATTTTTTTTTTTTTTAAAAAAATATGATGTAAAGAGAACTTATATATAAAAGCTCTTTTCTCTGACTACCACGATTTTCGAATGAATCTGAGGGTGGCGGTACCGCAGGTAGTCTATGTACTGAAATGCACACGGCACACAAATTATGCATGTAGATGTAAAAAATTAACATCTACAAACACATAAAATAAGTAAAGTGAAAAAAAATATTATATTATAAGAAAAGTAGAAGGAAAAAACAAACAACTAAAAAATAATAATACTTAATTAAATGAACAAACATTTTTGTAATTGTATTGGTATTATTGTAGATACTTACATATGTATTTAGTGTATATTTACACATACATACATGCATATACTACTAAAAATCAAAAGAAAAAAAAATACATATTAAAAAAGGGAAGGAAAATTTCAAAAAATACTAAATTGAAAATTTATATTCAAATGTGTATTTTTTATATACATATTCTCAGTTGTTTTTTTTTTTTTGATTTTGTTTTATTTTCAAAAATTTTAAAATTATTTGGATGAATAAATACCATGGTTATGTATATATACACACGTACACGTGTATCAGAAACATTTCATCATACATCAGCTAGAATAGAATATAAGTAATCAGTTGTAGTGTAGTCATCATCATCCTCCATATCCAATATCCAATATCCATAGAGATATTATTCAGTCATTTTCTGATTACGTGTGTGTATATGTAATATCATGATGACACGATCACATCTCTAACATATTTATGCAAAAAAAAAAAAACATCTAAATGCATTTGTATTATCTGCTACATCTATTATACTGCTGCTAAAATGAAATATTATAAATTAGAAAACAGAAAAAAATATGTATAATAAAACGATTGCACTTACACAAAATTCAATTTGGATCTATACACACACGCAACACACACACACACATTTACGAATACATATTAATTTTTCCGATATTTATTTACTTTGCATACATTGTATGCACTTGTTATATGTTGTTTTAAGACTAAAGTACGTTTGCATTCGAGACAAACAATGTTTCTATTATTTTCTAACCAAAACTTAATGCCTTATATATACCAGCACCAGAGACCAAATAATAGTTATGATCAAACAGCAAAGTTATAAAATAAAATTGTGCGGAAGCTCGACAGTTTTCTGTAACAAAAACAATCAATGACTTATATTTCTTTCTATATTCATTTATCCATATTTCTCTCAAATTTTCACTGGAGAACTTAATGACTTGAATTTACTACATCAACAAGAGTAGAGAATTTACTCAATCAACACTATAGTCGTATATCCATCATTAAATAAAAATGAGCGGAAGTTCGACAGTATTCTGTAAAGTTTTGAAATAATTTGATTCAATTTCGTGACAACTTTAATGCCTTGTATCTACTATCGTATATAAGTGAGCAGTAAAGTTATGAAATTTTCATATACAGAGCGGAAGCTCGACATTACTCTGTAGTAAAATTTATAAATAGACGACTTCATTCACGTGCATTCACGTAACAATTTAAAGCTTTGTGTATACTCTATAAATTATCTATGGCAAAGCAATGACAAAATATCATGAAATGGTACGGAGCAGAGCAGCGAAGCTCGACAATATTCTGTATAATTTTGTCTATACAAAAAACAGAAATAATCGCGACAATTTAATGCCCTGTATTTAAAATTGTTACTCTGAATAGATACAGAGATAATGAAATTATTATCTTATCATAGAGGTGATGTATGTAAATTACTCGCAAAATTGAAATTTCTTTTTTTTTGTACATACATTATTTACATGCATATTCGTATGTGCATCTGCTCTGCATATTATCTTACTGTATAGATTAATCGACAGTAAAGTTAAAAAAAAAATTAAATTTAACTGAATGTCGACAATATTCTGTAATAAAACGATTCATTTACTATTACACCTTATTATCAAAAAGATTCATTACTTGTGTTTTAGAATATTGTGAAATGTTTTTTTTTTATTTACCTTTCATTCTATTGCAATATATCATAATATATACAGATCCATACATACATATACGAGCACACAATTCTATACATTTTATTATTCATTTGTTTTCTATTCTTTCTAAATGATTTCATTTTCATGAAACAACAAAATTATATGTACGAGTATATATAATTTATGTGTACGAGTTATTACATGTACCCATGTAGTATAAAGTATAACTGTAAATAAAAAGCAAAAATGAAAAATGAAAATCGAAAAAAACAAAACAACAAAAAAAAATTACTTTTATAAAATTAGATATTCGTTTTCCCATGTGTATCTCTCTAGTATGTACGAGTATTATGATAAATTATAGTGTATGTATTTTAGAAAATTTTACTTTAATTTTTATATGTAAGCGAAAATGTAATTGTATTTTTTATTATTGTGTATATGTGAATGTATAATACATATAACGTGCCCCATATTTATATTAATGTGAATTTACACTTACAAAATGAACATAAAATACATGTATGTACATAATATACATACTTAGTTTATTACGTACACAATTGTAAAAACAAAAACGAACAGAAAAACATGAAATCGAATATTAAATATAGTTTTCACCAAGTTTCACACTAAAATTTGCATACAATTAAATAGGTATCTTGTATCTTGTGTGTATAATGTTTGTTCTGTATATAATACTATTCTGCTTATTATATTGCACACATTGTATTAGAATGTGTATTAGAGTGTATCTATTTATTATATAGATTCTATAGTTACATTTTTATTAGATTACATTACACAATTTGATTCATACTTTTACTCTTCTTATAATATTATTCATTTTTCATATTTACATACAAGTACCTATAAGAATGTGTGTATGTGTTAGTATATAGAGTAGAGTATATAGTATAGTAGTTTTACAGATTACATTTGTGGGTATGCGGTATTTTATATCAGAGGAGAAAAACTAAAAACCGAAAGTTGAAATTATTATAAAATTATACACCATACCATTACCATACCGTGCACGTGAATAATAATGCATATTTTAACCTGATGCGAGAAAATATTTAAAAAAATATATCTATGCATACAAAATATATTCACACACATACATATTCGTAATAATATGTAATATGCATAAAAATAATCACCACTACAACAACAACAAAATAAAACAAAAAATTGGAGAAAAAAACAATTTCAAAAAAAAAAAAAACTAATATGAAACGAAAAATATTAAAAACGATGAAACAATATATGTACATTAATATAATAAACCACGTAATATACATGTACTACATACATATGTATATGTCCAAGTATATTAAAAAAATATCTAAAAATATTTTTGACTAAGAAATTTTATATTTAGAACATATCATATCATTTATAAAAAAAAAGAAAAAACATTTTTTTTTTCAAATTTTTCTACTTTTACCACACTGTATTTAACATTTATATATCTACCTACTAAAATACTCATAAAGTGGTATATTGGTGTACATAAAAGATGCTGCATAAATTGGTTGGAATAATGTACAAGTATTTATGTATACATATCATAATGTGAAAAAAATTTTGAATTGATATACATTAATATAATATTTAATTATGATTGTGTGCAACTCTGTACCAGTCTACCTGTTAATGTATAGGTAAGGTACAGAATTTACATAACGTAATTATTTAATTTTTTTCAAAGGGTGGCTCGGCTCGGTGGAGCAAATGGTAGATCAATTGGCTACAGATCTCGAAATGTAGCTTCGATTCCTGCCCCCGAAAAAAAAAAACATGAAAATTAATTTTCAATATTTCATTGTCTACTTCCCAATTTTCATCAACCCTAAAGCCAAAGCTCATTCAACTTTAAAAGAGTACCAGCTTGCTAGGAAAAATAGCTTAGAAATGATGATAAGTATAGTATAGTCCACTTGCTGGCAAAAAGTAACAAAAAAAGAATTATTTTATTAGGTTATCTTATAGATCATTGAAAGCGTCATCATGTAAAAGAGAGTTTGCCTCTCCACTATGATAGCAATAAAGTGGTTCGCAATCCACGTAAAACGTTAGGTGCACATTGCAGATTGCACACATAATAGTAATACATAAATCTAAAAATCACTTTGGCGAGAAATCACTTAGATTTTCAATTTAGTAAACAATTCTCATTTATTTGAGTACAGGCATATCTTTCTATATCTAACCCCCCAATCTTGTACATATATTCATTTCAAATTACTAATATTTTTCGTTTATATTCATACACATGTGTATGTGTACAAATATAATAAATATTTAAATTTTCATATAAATAAATTTTTTGTATTTTTTTTCTAATTAAAAATATAAAAATGAATATTAAATAATTATGATTTAAGAAGAAACAAAAAATAATTTTTTTTTCTCTATTTTAAATTAGAAACCAATAGCCAAAATGATAAATACACGAGTAAGTATGTTACATAGTATATATTATAAAAAAAAAAAAAAAACTTATAATACCTGTATTGAATTTATGCTATAGTAGTGTACAAATTATGAATCCTTCATATTATTTCCCTGAGTAATTTTTACATATTATACTCACACATAGACTCATTCATTAATATCGCATACCATACATAACATTCATTTGTGTATTACAGCATAACAGTGAGCATCAAAAGTGTGTAAACATTTCATAAAATTTAACTATAAATTTTAACTTTTCAAATTTTTATGCATTTGTATCTGCAATCAGAGATTCAATTCGATATTTTGTGACGTATAACTTATTTTTTATTACAAAAATTCATTCTTCAAATTTTTTTTTTTTGTAAAATTTAAATTTGAAATTCAATTTATGAGAATTGACAGTACTGAAAAAAAAGAGATGAATATAATGTCTATTATTCTTGTCTATAAGTTATTAAATATTTTTTTAAGATAAGCATAAAATTTATGAATTTTTTATTTTCATATTACACTAGCTGCAAGTACCAAATCACTGGGCATGTTTGGTAATTTCATTCATTGATATCTAAGATTAGTATGCAATTGGATATTTTTTATAATGCCATCATGACTGTACATACATTTGAAATTGAGCTGTTATTTTTGAAAGTGGTATAAGTCAACTTTCAAAAATAAGAGCTCATTTTTAAATCTGTTCATTTCTATTATCTAAGCTCATTTGATTGTAGAGATGAATTATTATAACCAATGCCATATCAGTTTTATATGATCACTTTCCAAGAAATATAAGCAATAGAATTCAAGTCTTAGATGAATATTTTCGAACCAAATCATATAAGTATATAATCATTCAAATTAAAATATTCAGGAGTGTTTACTCATTTTTGATACTCATAGTATTTCTATTCACGTACATACGAGTATACCCAAATTAGAAATTTTATATAAATTCTACATTCTATACTTATTAAATTTTCAATTAACCAATTTATTATTCTTATAGTATTATTATTAATGTTAATTAGATTTGCATTTATTTTTCATTATTCATTATATATACATATATGTGTGCTGGTATGTAATGTATGCGAGTATGTATGTATGTATATTTACTTTTTTATTTTTATTTTCATTTTAAATGAATAATTTATCGGTTATAATGTACTTATTTGGCATTGAATCATTTTATATTTTTGAATAAGTATTATATATACAAACTATATATAAGATATTATTAAGTTAGTACCTAAATATAATGTTATAACAGGTATGAAATAAATGAAATTTTATTACATATATGTATACGAAAAATGATGATGCATATACATATATCATCACCGGTCATTTATTAGATATCTCTATATATGTACATTTCTGCATAAAAAAAAATACAAATTTTGTAGATCAATTTTTTTGGTATGATCATACACCAAAAAAAAAAAAAAAATTATTATCGAATGAATAATAAATGCATTCCTGATTTTGATTCGAAAACACGCATAAGTATAGGTGGCATTATTTTGAATACACCTCTATATTGTGCATACTTTTCTACCTACATACTATATTCTACAGAAAAAGTATAAAAATTTCTTAATTGAATGATAAATCAAGGATACGAAATTTGTTTTTTTTTTTGATGTTTTTTTGATGTTCTTTTGTACATAGATTTGTTCAAGGTTTAATCGATTACATACAAACAATTTAAATCACAAGCACTCATATGGATATAAAAATACATATACCATACGTATGTATGTTATTCCTAGATTGAAAATATATAATTATTGAAAGATTTAATTTGTCAACACTTCCCAATTTTGTATGTGTATGTGTGTATGTAATTAAAATTTTTTATAAGATTTATGCCCAATTTCATAGTGAAAATTGAAGCTTGAACTTAATTAAGCCTGCATATAAAAAGGCTTAAACTATACGGCTAAAGTCTGTTGAATAATAATTTGAGTTTAAGACTTTAATTTCCACTGTGAAATTGAAATAATGTAATATGTGTCTGTTAAACAGAAGTCAAAGTTTAAATATTTTCCTGAGCTTAAGCTTTCACTGTGAAACTGGGCATTTATCTTGTCCAGAAAATTAGAAAAAAATAATGCTGTCTGCAGGGCAGTAAAAAGAAAAATTTTATTGAAAAAAATAGTAATATTTTGGAAAAACTGATAATTCATTTTATTTAAAATATAATCATTGAATGTATGTAATAATTCTTTGTATATACGAGTACATATACGTAATACGACGTGTAGAGTACTTTATACTATTTTTAATTGTTTTCTAAATTATTTTAAAAAATGAATCATACTCATTTGTGAGCATAACCAGTGTACGAGTATAACATAAAAGTGTATGAAAAATTTCATTATTTTTCATCTTCTATATGTATGTAGGTACGACTAATATATAAATAATCAAAAAAAAAAAAAAAAAAATTAAGATTAAAATAAAAAATATAAATAAATATTAAACAAAACAAAAAAAAAAATACAGAACGTGTGTACATACATATGTACGTACATTTTTGTACAGCAGATATATAATTATGTGCGAATTTTATCGCATCGCATATGTCTATATATCTATTTTTTTATATATTCTCGCATGTAGTATAATATACGTAAATACATGCATACATATACATTTTTTTTTTGTATATAAAATTACACATTAATATACAATAATGTTTCATCCTTCATATATAAATGTTTATAAACAAATACTTATATTCATAAATATGATATGCGTTCATTTTTCTCTACACATACTGAAAATTCGTATAATACATATTTTTTCTTCTTATTTTTCATCACAAACACCTAACTCTATACCTATACCTACCTCTCATTTGATGAAAATAATTTTTTTGGTTTTTTGTTTTGAACAAAAATAACATTAAAATTTTAAAAATAAAATTTTCTGTATATGTTCTGGATGAATTTTAAAAAATATAAAATTTGAACAAACAAAAAACAAGAAGAAAATTTAATGAAATACATTTTCGTTTTCTTCTATACACATGTAAACGATATTATGGTATTTTTCCTGGTATATAATTTTCTTTATTAAAAAAAACAAAATTATTTATTTTATATTTTAAATTCATTTTTTTTTTGTTCATTCTATAAAATACGCATATATGTATATAAAAATCTGCTTTAGTTATTGCTATTTGATTTCTTGAATATGTTCGTTAACTGTAACATGCATGGTACTGGTACTGATACAACACACTGAGTATTAGTTTCAATTTTAGAATTTCTATATTGGATACAATGTAAAATGTTCATTTAAGATCACAGGTAGATAATCTTATGTTACAGGTATTTTTATTTCAACAAAAAAATAATATATAGATTTAATTTAAAATAAAAAAAAAAAACATTAATTGACTTAACTTATGGCTAGGATGTGGAGGGAGATGTACCAGTTATACTCGTATAAAAAAATTTGAAAACAGAAACCATGTACTATATGCGTACATACGAGTACATATGTATGTATATGCATAGATATTAGATCATGTATTCGAGTATATATAAAGATGAACATCAGTTACAGAAATGTACAGAAGGAAGGAATGATTGGAAGGAATTATAAAGCAACAGCAGCAGCAGAAGTAGAAACATACTGTATTTATAATCGTATATAACTGCATGCTCCAAAATCTAAATAATTGTACAAGCGCTAGTAATTTAATTTCTAACAGATACCATCAAATCATTTTTTGCACATTTATACTGGTATTTTGGTTTTGCTCTATATTAAATTTTTCATAAAAATATGTTGATATACACATATACGTCAGGTATAACTGTACATACGTATGTATACTCGTATATTTAAAATCATATTGCAATACACAATTTTGTGAATACATTTATCTCCACCTTATTCACCTTTTCTTCTCTTATTTCTCTCCTTTTTTTGTTATTTATATTTTTCATTAAATTCACACTGAAATATATAAATTTTAATTTTATTTTATTTTTATGTTCTATATTTATATATACACTCAGCGAAAATTCTATAGAATACCAGTCATACTTTTTGAATTATATGGAATACCAGTGTAGATCAAGTATAAAATGTTGTTAGAAAATTTTTTTTGTTTCCTATATGTACTCGTATTTTACTAAGAGAAAAAAAATGAATTTCTCTCGATAATGAAAATATTGATGGTATACAATGTATGAATGGATTATTACTACAGAGTATACAAAACAGGCAGACTACATTCAACTAGTGTAGCGTACTAAATAAAATGTACTAAATACTTGTATGATGCCAATGACTCTTTATATCTATACTATTACTGCTTATGGTTACGCTACATACTATCATACTCTTTCTCATTCTCATATGTTTCTTAAAGCTTAAAGCGTTTAGCAACAAGTGTAAACAATATTTTTTCTTGTTTCTTATATATACAGAGAGAACATTTTTTCTCAGAAATGAAAATTCGTGATAACGAATGGACTATTGCTACAGTGCTACTAGAGTTAAGGTTAAGAAGTAGTACTAGTCAGTCGGATAATTATATCGAATTCACTGTCATTAATTTCTTGATGTTCAGTTCTAGTTCAGTTCAGTTCACAAACAATGTGTGTATCTGGAACCTATAGAAATGTCGTTGAGTGTAGATAAACGTATGAATAATACTTTCATTACATATACATACATATATACATAAATAAAGAAAAAATATTGAAAACATTTTTCTTAATTGCCAAATATAAACTTTGAATGCAATTTGTTGAAAATAATATTTCTTTTTGAATTTTTTCACAAATTTATTTTTGGTTTTTAGTATGTAATTTGTTTATTATATTTATTATTTTTTTTTTGTGACATGCACTCTTTTATTAATCATAATTATTCTATTTATAATTTTTATATGTAATTTTTTTTTTTTAATTTTTGAAATTTTATTTATTTATTTATTCATTTTTAATTAATTTTTAATTTTTTGTTTTGTAAATTTGTGAATTTGTTTTCTCATTGTAAAAGAATAAATTAAATCAAATTGAATTTGAAGAGGAAATTTCTAAATTAAAAACACATTTATAGGAATTTATTATCATATCCAAATACAAATTAGTATACCTGTAATGCATTTATATAATTCATTTTCATCCAATAAATTTATTTAATAAAAAATGTACTATAAATAGTCAATTTGTATACAATGGAGTGTACAATTGTTCATGTATATATATTTTTAATATTTTCTTTACATAACATTACTCATATAGTACGTTTAGATTTCAGGATAAAAATGTTCTACTGAATTTAAATTCGAAGTCCTTAAACTATCATCATCATCATGGCACCACAGACATAGTGAGAGCATTCGCCTCAAGTAAGCAATCTCTTTACTCTCTCCCACCAGTTCCTAATGGAGAACTTCTCTAAATCATGTTGCACAGCATTCCACTCCACCATCAACGTTTACGCGGTTTTCTCTTAGGCTTAAATCCTGTCATGTTTTGGAGTAATAATTTTTTTGTATGTAATGAAATTCGATTATGAAATTTTCCAAATGGCATCGAAATTACTGCTATGTATATCTCTGTTCCATATATACTTTCAATGAATTCACCATCAATTAATTTAATCAGATTATTCATTAATATCCTTTTCAATATACAATCAATTTTAAGAATAGTAATTCTTTATATATATATATGTACTTCATACGTTATTATGTAAGTTTATGTAAGAAATAAAATTAATTGAAACAGAAATAACAAGAAAATTAAAATTTTTTTTTAAAAAATTCCTACGCAGAACTTTGACCCAAATTCGATGTCTGAATGTTTATACTCGTACATAAACGAACAGTGTGAGTGTGTATGAGGCTGCGATTATACAAGTAGTACATATATCATTTATTATTTATTTTTCTACCTTTTTATACGATTTTTTGTTAATTTCAAAACGAATTTATTTTTTTTTTATATTTTTTCATTTATTCATTTCTGTTTCTTTTTCTTTTTTGTTTTATTGAAATTATTTGGATCATTTAATAAATTCGATTTATGAGGTGGTGTTGCAAAAACGTTAAGAATGAAAGAAAATTGAATTTTTGTTTGCCTGTATTTGAATCGAATTTGTATGTAAAATATCTGTGCATTACTTAAGTATATGTATATGTACATTACTTAATTTTATGCACTTTGTATGAATGCAATACGTTCATTATATGTATGGATATAAATGATCAATTATTATGTAATTATCGTCGATTAATAAATTTATTTGAAAAATTTGAAAAATTTTATTTTTGATAAACTTTCGAAATAATATTGGCTTTAATTTCTATTGTATATAAATTCACATGCATTACACATACTAGTATCCTATATTTCATTTATTTTTGGAACACGTAAGAAGTTTATTTATAAAAGTTATCAAAAATGCAATATAATTAATAATACAATATTTTTGTATATTTCTCAACATTTTTGGTAAAATGTTTATAAACATTGTGCAACATTGTTTCAGCAACAAAATATAAGTTTTTGTTTTCTTTTAAATTTGTTGTTGTGATGATAACTATCATTTTTTTTTCTGCTCATTCATTAGTTGTCGCATAAACATTAATTTTTTAGATGCATTTTGTATTTCTATACATTAAAATATGTTGAGCAACAATATTGATGAACATTTGTAGTTAAGTTTGAATTATATATCAGTTACTACGAACGTTTGGAAAATTTTTGCATTTTTTCTTACACATCATCTGTCTTATATAAATTTAAATGTACAACAGATATATACTTACCTTACCATCTATATTATTTGCAAAATTCCTTCAAAATTATTTGAGTGTATTTGTTGATCAATGAATATACGAGTATGTATGATCGATCATCGATAAATGTATGAGAGTAATGTGCTGAGTTCCATTACAAATTTAATTTAAAATAAATTAATGTAAAATGAAAGAAATTCGATAATGTGGAAACTTGAAAGTAATTTTTAAAAGGCTGACAAGAAATACTTAAGATTTCTACAATAAATTATTAATCGAAATGAAAAAACCAAAACAGAAAAGCAAATTTTTTTTTTTTTTTTGAAGTGATAATCATACGTACACATATACTTATACATATGTATGTACTTTTATGTTGTAGAAGTTTGAGAAAAAAAAAATTTGTAATTTATTAATAAAAATTTAAGTTTACAAATTAACAACTCATAAAACATCTGGAAATTATTCATAATAATAACCACTACAGTCAGCAACAAAAATGAGTGTTGTGTTATTTTTTATGTATGTGCATATTAGTCTCGTATATACTATACATGTATGAGAATATGTACGTGTTTATATTTATAATTTTTATTGAAAAAATATAAATTTATCTATACAAAGACGTATACAAGTCTTGTAACGATATGTTTTTAGTGTGTACTTACATACATAAATACTTTTGCCGTTACATATACTCGTAATTAGGTATATGCCAAATATGTTAATTAATTTTGAAAATTACATGCCTTCATCAAAATATTACTACATTCACGAGTATGTAGGATAAATTTTTTATATTATTTTTTGGTGATAAAATTAGAATAATGTATGTACATATATGTATGCAGAAAGAAAATAATTAATTTTTCAATTTTTTGTGTATGTACATTTTAATTGAAAATTTTATACATCTATACATATAAGGACATTAATTAATATTAATTTGTTGTAGTTGATAAAATTGCTGTCTTATTCTTCGAGTCTGATTAAATTTTGAAAAATAAATGTACAAAATATTTTTATTACATGAGTATATCAGAAAAATCTTAAAATTAATTTTGTAACAATAATTTTTCCAAATCGTGTATCAACTACGAAAATAAATTTTTTCTTATTTTTTTTGTATTTTTAAACATTTTCAATTTATAGTTTTATTATTTTCATTTAAAATTTTACATTTATTTTTTATTTGCTTTGTTTGAAAATAATTATTTTTTTTTGTTACAAATTTTTGTATAATATATAATATGTAGATTTTCACATAAAATTTATTATTGTACATGTAAAATGTTTTTTTTTTCTTTGATAAAATTTCAAAATAAAATCAAAAATCACATAAAACATTTCAATTAATTTCATTTCAAATTTAAATTTTGTCTCTGTAATATATACTTATACATGGCGAATGGACAAGAAAAATTTGTAAACATTTTCTATAAATATAACGAAGATTTTTATAAATTTTCTATTTTTATTCCAATGATACATTGTGTATATATTTAGCGACATATTCATACGTACAAAAGCATCACAAATGTGTGGTTATATACAGGTGAAAATTATAGATTTTTCTGTAAAATTATAAATATATATTTTGTTTAAAATAAAATAACTGATGATCGAATTTGACTTAATTCATACAATAGGGTCTGAACGTAATGGAAATATGATAATTTAGAGGGATACAAGTACATGTATGTATAATCATATGTACTCGTATTTTTATTGTTGAGAAAAATTTGATTTTTTCTCTCAAGTAGGATACGATTATGTGAATATTGTACATGACAAACACGCAAAATGAAGTAGCAACATTTAATACTTGTCCCTTTAATTTGAAATTCTTCTGCGTACTCAACTAATACAGTCCAGTATATAATTTACACAAGAAAAAGAGGAGAACAGAAACTACATCTTTCCACATTTCTTTCTACTTATGTTTCTACATCTCAAATACTCAGGAGTTTAATGACCACGTTTGTTTACAAATTAAAATGTAGTTCAAAACAATTATCGGTTTTTATTGTATACAAAGATCAAGTTTCATTCTCAAATTCTTCCTTTTCGTATACGCCCACTACAGTGCAGTACATAAATTATACAAGAAAAGGAGAAGAGAAACTACTATTGGCTTATTTTTTCACTTTCCTTTTACTTCACTGTCTCAAATACTAAAAGAATTGATTGACCATGTTTGTTTACAAATTAAAATGTAGTTCAAAACAATTATCGGTTTTTATTGTATACACGGATCTAGTTTTAATCTGAAATTCTTCTTCGCCTACTCTAAATAATAGTACGTAGTAGCACAGGTAGTTAATATACATGAGAAAATAAGAAATAAAACTAGAACCACTAGAACTGTGTATACAAGAACGATAAAAAATGTTTTTATATATTATATTTTCATGTGTAAGCAAACATGATTATTTTACTCTTGAATATTTCAGATGTAGAAAAAGAAGTAGAAAGAAAAATAGAAAGATACGCGAATAGTAATTTCTCTTCTCTTTTTCTTGTTCATTTTATTTACTACACTATGTATTAGCCGTGTACAAAGAAGAATTTAGGATTAAAACAATATCAATTGTAAACAAGAAAATGTATACAAATTCAAATTCAAATATTGTTTCAATTCAGCACCCATGTGAAAACAAATGCATTGTGTGCGTATACAGTGCTGTGAAAAAAAGTATACTTTTATTCATAATTTAGAACTATACATTATGGTACGAGTAATATTCTACACATCATATGTTTGCTCGTATTTTCTCTCTCAGTATAGAATGCGAATATTGTACATGAGAAACACAGAAAATCTATCAAAACTAACAACATTTAATATTTACTCCTGTATTCTCTTTCGTTATAATTTTTTTTTTTCAATTTTTGTTTACATTTCTGTAACGAATCGATATTATACAGATTCTATTATCTTACATTCACATTACAATTTGCGCCTATAGATTATATTGTACTCGTATTATTTATGACTTTACTTTTCATCATCTTCATTTATTCAATTAAAATTAAAATTAATTTTTTTTTATTTATTATTGCATACGAGTACAGTACACAGTGCAACATATGTACTATGTATGTAAGAGCATGTAATGTATACATTTTTTTTTTTTTGTTTCAATAAAATAATTAATTAGAAAATATAAATTCTATTTTTAAATCTAGTTTTTGAAAAAAGAAAAAAAAAATTAAATAGAATAAATTATTAAGATTAACCTACAAAGGTGGTACCCATATATATTTTAGCTCACATATACGTACGTATACATAATATTTTATGAACAAATGTATATGAAGGAGTATAAAATATTACTTGTCTGCATATAAACATTTCAAAATGAATTTAATACTCGAATTTCTTTAGAAATTTTCTGTAAAAAATTTTTTTTTCAATTTGTTTTTATTTATTTATTTTTTTTTTGTTTGCTTCTTTGAATTTATAATTAAAAGCAGAGAGCATTAAAAAGTAATTAATTTAAAAATTTATTTAAAATGTTTCAGATTTAGTATTGTTAAAAATTTTAAAATAAAATTTTATTTTCTTCGAGTAAATACTTCAATACTTTTAAATAATGTAAATGTACGTATACATATGTATGTATTTTTATTTAAAAATGAATCCAAAGTCATAAAAATGATTCCAAACATTTTGCATTTCATATATTTTTACACTATGAGAGCCAAAAGTATTTGTACACATATGAAAAGTAAGATACTCAGATTCAATCAAATGTACAATATTAAAATTTTTTTTAAATTTTACAAAATTTCTGCTGCGAGTATCCCATTAATATTCAATGGCGTTGAAGTCCAATGATTGAGAAATATACGATAAAATAATTTGGGGTACAATTATTTGAGACAAAGTATAGTTGGGGCCGGATGATCTAATAATTTGGTGAACAGTTACATATTAACCAGCGATACATGAAATCCAATATTTGGCTTGTTCAAAGATTCACATACTATAGTCAGATTTAAATTCCCATATTTATTATGTATACAAATACTTTTAATCCTCAAGGTATTGACTCATAAATACTCGTATATAAAAATATAAATGTAAAACATTCACGTAAAGTCGGATTATTTGAGAATTATTTATTAAATATTTTACTTAGAAAATATAAATATATTTAGATAATATGCGAGTATATAATACTTATGTACATATGTATGTAATGGAGATTATTATTTTTGTATTAAAAATATCCATAAATGTATTCGTATATAAAAAAAATCTTTTTTCAAATGATCAATATTTCTTTTCCTTTATTTACTTCAAAATTATAAAATTAAAATTTACATAATAATTGATTAAAAACGAATATTATTAATATTATACATGATTTAATTTATATGTACAATTCAATTAAAATTAAAAACCTACAAACTTATTTGCATATAGTAGTATATCAAGTGTATGCATACATTAATAGACAAAAGTGTACATAAAAATAGTCTGTGGTCTGTGCGTTTATGTACGAGTATAAAATTAGAAAATATAAAATAAAATTTATATACACGCACTTAATAAAAAATACTTAAGAAATCTACAAATATAGAAGTGAATATACTATAAAATTATTAAATTATTGGCTAAAATTTAAAATTTATTTAAAAATAATTATTCGCCAATAAAAATAAAATAATGAAAAAAATAATAAAAATAAATTAAAAAAAGAGAAATCATTTTTTTTGCGCATGCATACCCGGCTTCTTTATAGGTTGAAATTGTTCACTAAAACCGGGCGACATTCTCAGAGGGGTGTGAATAAAAACAGAATGAAAATCTATTCACACATTTTTCTATACTTCTTGTTCTCTTTTTCCATTTTCCCAAATACTCAAGAGTGGATTGACCATGTTTCTTTAGAAATAAAAATATAGGTTAACACATTTATCGTTTTTTCTTGTTTACACGAGTCTTGTTTCAATTTGAAATTATTCTTCATACTCGCCTACTATACACGAGAAAATAAGAAGAGAAATACTATTCACGTATTTTTCTACCACTTGTTCTCTTGTTCAAATTCTTCTTTTTCGTTCACGCCCACTACAGTGTAGTAAATAGTTTAAACAAGAAAATAAGAAGAGAAACTATTATTCACGTACCTTTCTACTTCTTGTTCTCTTTTTCTATTTCTCAAACATTAAACAGTTAAATGACCATGTTTATTTACAAATAAAAAATATGTAAAAAAATTTATCGGTTTTTCCTGTTTCAATTTGAAATAATTATTCTCCGTAAACGCCCACTGCATTATATTAACAAATATATAGAAGAAAGAGGAGAATAATAAATTCTTCACTGTAGTAGTTTGAGATGTAAGTAGAAGGAAAAATAGAAAGAAAAGTAGAAAGATAAACAAATAGTAGTTTGTCTTCTTATTTTTTAGTGTATATTAGGTACTGCACTGTAGCAGGCGGGTATGAAGAAGAATTTCAGATTAAAACTAGATCCGTGTAAACAAGAAAAACCAATGAATATTTCTGAACATCTGTGAGAAAGAAGTGTCTATAATCCTACCTCTTGAGTGATGTGAAAAGGATAAAATTTTTCTTTGTTAAAAAGTTTTTTTGTTTTGTTTTTGTTAAAATTTTTTTAAGTGGGTGAAAAGTTTAGAAGTGCACCGGCCGCTCAAAATGTGAAAACCAGCTCTGTGTACACAACACACACATCCTATCATTATATATACATATATTGGTACCTTTGAAAAATAATTTCATCATAAATCATAAATTTAATATATGTAATTACATAAATACTAACAGTAACATCCCAAATAGCCATCACATCATACTGTATACATATTATTATTATGTGCTAATGTAAATAAAATGCTAAAATAATGCATAATTTTTATTTATTTAATTATTATCATTTTACGGTATTATTAAGATATTTTATGAGCAATTATTGTATCCAAATATTACAAGTATGTATGTTATGTACACATTTCGGTCTGGTACATTTAAAATCTAGCCCAGATTAAGTTTCACATTAGATTTTTTACACCTTCTTAAAAAAATTGTATAATGCTATCCTTTTTCTGCTCAACTAAGATTAATCCAGAGTTAAATTGAAATTAGGTTGTATTTCTGAATTCACACTGGCAGTAGTGAAAGTTATATTGAAAATTTGTGTAATAATACCAGTACTCCTTCCTATATAATAATATGCGAATATGTATGTATGTATGCGAATATATGTGAATACCATCTCGTAATCTGGGCTAAATTGTAAATGTACCTTTATATTTCTAAAGATACGCTGTGATTCACATGAAAATAAATATGAAATTGTCTCTTCTTAATTAATGTAGGTATACGAAAAATAAACTCTCCGACCACGTACATACCATACATACTGTATGTACATCCAAAAATCATTGATCTGACGTGACATAAATAAGTTTGTGTAAATGAACAAAATAAAATGCAAAAGATTTTTATTTTCGAAAAAAATTCTTTTTTCATTTTCAATAAAAATCGAAATATGTATTTTTTTTTTTTTTCATTTTTGTAATCTATCTTGTCTCCTATAGTATTCGTACTTGTATACTTAATCATAAGGATTTTAATTATTATTTAATATCACAATTTTTCGGATTTTCAATTTTTCATTATTTTTATTTTTTGTTTATTGTAACCTCGCTCCCACTTTTAATTTATTTTTTATATAATTTTTTTTTTCAACATTTTAAGTCTCAAACATTATTATTATTATTTTTTTTTCTTTTTCTTTAGCTCACCTCCTTCCATCAATAAATTATTTCACATACCACATTATACTCGTACATTAATACCACCCCATTTTTGTTTATCTTCATTGATTTTTTCTTTAATTTTCTGATTACGATTCTGATTATTGTACAGTACATATAAATACTACAAAAAATAATCAAATTCTTCTCATAAGTAGAAAATATTTACATTTACACATATGTACATTTATATATCTGCTGTATAATTTTTTAGAATATTGTTGAACAGAACAGAGAGGACATAGACTTTATTTTATGTTAATTAAAAAAAATTTAATAATAAAAATAAATTAAAAATGAAAAATAAAAATTAAAAATAAAATTTAAAAACATAATAATATAATATAGAAATGTATCTACTAAAATGTAATCGTGTCTATGGCTGAGTATGCATTAACATGTTTGTCTCCAAATCATTACGTTATGTTATAATCATCCTATATTTGCCACCTGATTCATATCAAAATTATGTACATACATATTACTATAGTAGATCAATGTCAAATGATTATTTCTATAATTTTTTTTTCTTATATACTTTATTAAATCATCTTCTCTATGATGATACATAAATTAAGATGTACCTATATAACGTATATGTATGTTGCACTCACATATAAATTATATTTTAATGACTAATTTTTATTGTATTTTTAGATTTTAATTTTAAATTATAAAATAAAAATTAGTTTCTATATAATTTTTGAAAAGTTTCATCTATACTTAAATCAAATTATAATCCTGTTTATAGGTGTAGATTTTTAGATTTTACATTTTACAAAAAATTCTAAAATTTCTTTTTTTCTAGAATTGATATTTTTAAGGTTATACATTCACAATTCAGTCCAATTTACGTTCCACGTTATATTTTTCACACCTTCTTCAAAAAATTCTATAGGACTATCCTTTTTCTGTCCAGCTCAGATTGATTCAGAATGAGATTGAGTTCAGGTTGTATTTCTAATCTCACATTGGCGATACCTACACATATAATAACATACAGTAATCTATATGCTAAATTGAATTGTGATTACCATCTAATCTTGTACGTAATCTGAACTGAATTGTGAATCAATCTCCATTGCAATTTAGTTGTGGAAAAACAAGAAAACAGGCAGACATGCGCATTTGACTTAATCTCATTAATAGCTATGCTAAAATCAATCACGGCTAAGTCTAGACACACACAGAACATTAAAAAATTGTCACAAAAATCAAAACCGAAATTAAATCTACCCATCTACAATTACATTACTTTGAATCTGAACGAATGCAGATAATTATGAATGAACACCCTATAACATTCATCCAATTATTTTTTTCATTCTATGGTTAATTTATAGCAAAAATGTATACACCATACCTCACCTCACCTTTTTAGTACACCTTTACATTCCTTAGATAAATAAAAATTAAATATAGATGAAATGTTAATTAAATATAAATTAGAATTTTTACCTTAGAATTAACATACATTATGTACATAATGTGTACAGGGTGCTTCAATAAAGGTTCATGGTTTATCATTTTGTCTGTGATCATAATTTCACATGCCAAAAATTATGAAAGTCCAATAGTGAATAGAATATTGAGTTCTCAGTCAATACTGAGAAAGAGAAATTGGTGAGATGTCATCATCAGGTATGAATATAGAAATCCATGTTACAAGTGTTTTAGGTTCGATTTTGACCGTGAGGAGCATTGATTGACCATTATAAAAGAATAAAAACAAAAAGATAAGTATTAGAAGGGAAGCTAGTATCAATAGGAAACTGCAATTTATGTAAATTCAAATCGAGAGAAATCATTGGACAATTTTTCTTTTAGATAAGGCATTACATTGAATAGTGTTGGGCCACCCTATTCATATACATATTTAACATAACAATTTAATTATAGAATTTATAAATAATGAAAAAGAAAACAATTTAAGAGAAAACATTTTTCTTATTCTATCATTCTAATATCTAATAAGATTTTGATTGTATTTATTTTGATTTTATTCATTTATAATAATGTATATACATATATTACTTACACTGAACATATACATAAAAAAAAAAAATGTTCAATGACAAATTACAAACTGTATGTAATTTTTTTTATAAAATTAAATATTTGACAGAAAAAGAAATTTAATTTAATTATAATTTTTAGTATTGATTCATATAGTTTCATACAATGTATACATGTATATACACAAATCAAGATCAAATAATCATTTCAAATGCAATTGATTCGTACTTCTTAAACTGACAAAAAAAAAAAATAAATAAAAATAAAATAAAACAAAATCGATGTCAAAAAAAAATTTACAAATTGAATATTTTTACACTTGAATCATACACTAACGTAACGTAGTATGTACGTAGGTGTAAGTTTGTATAAAGAAGAAAATTATAATTTTTTAAAGTATCCTTGTAATATCTATCCATCTATCAATCAGTATTATATACCACCAAATATTTAAAATTAAAAAAAAAATTAAGAAAATTCATTCGTTTATTATTATTATTGAAAACAAAACAAAAAAAAAATAAATAAATGAAAAATGAAAAACGAAAATTTCCATTCGCTTCAATAAAATTATTCATAAATCTAAATTAAAAAATTTTACTCATCGTATACCCGTATGTTCGTATTCTATAATAATGAATATTGTGAGCCAAAGATTTAAAAAAAAAAAAAAGAAGGAAAAAAATTAAGGAAAATTATTTACAAATTTTTGAAAAATAAATTTTATATGTGAGCCAAATTTTTTTGAAAGTACTGTAAATTCATTTTATATTATAAATGGAGACATTAAATTTTAGAATTTGGTGTGTAAATTTGTATTCAAAAATTATGTACATTTTGAAGAAACTTTTGGGAACTGTTGGTAACCATTAGGAATCATTGGGAAACATTGAGAAAAAACTTTTGAGAACTGTTGGTAACCATTGGGAATTATTGGGAATCATTGGGAATCATTTGGAATCATTGGGAATAATTTAGAATCATTGGGAATCGTTGGGAATCATTGAGAACTCCTCATAGACGAAAATTTATTGCGTCGTTACTAACTAAATGTTTGTCAAAAATGAACTAACACCACTTTCAAAGTTAAAACGGCACATGTAACAATATTTATTCGCATATTTATGTTTATTTAAAAATTAGCCTGTTGTATATTTTTTGTTTTCATTATTTTCTTCCTTGTTTTGAACAAAATACGATATAATATTTTTTCATTCATTTTTTATGTTGTTTATTTGGCTTCAATTTTTTTTTCTGTAACAATAATCTCCAGACTTAAAATTCTATCCCACATTACATTCTACGTAGTATTGTTTGTAGTTTTTTTGACTGTCGTTCGGATGTCCAAATATAAAATCGCATGTATAACGAAAAATCAACAAAAATCTATATGACATGTTATGTGTATGGGCGTATAGGTGATGATGGTTCATTTAAAAAGTTTGAAAACAAATAAACAAAAAAACTTCCTAAACATAATCGACAAAAATAAATAAACAAATGAATGAAATTTTGCAAAAACACTATAATTTTTAGTAAAATATATCTTTAGGATTTTCATTTAACATCCGCATTAACATATTTCTGAGGATTTTTATTTTTGATGTTTATCTAATTGCTATAATATTACACATAAAGTTCCTGGTCTTTTCATATTTATTGTGTGTATTGTATATCTTGTCCAAAAAAATTTAAAATTTTAAAAATTTTATTTGAAAAAAAAAATTTTATTTATTACCTAACTTTTTTTTCTTCAAAATCCCATCATAATTTTTATTTAATTTAAAGTGGAAAACAACAAAATTTTTGTTTTTATAAATAAACATGAGTTCAATGGTAAATCCGAGCAAATCTAAAATAAAAAACATCTTAAAGTTATGATAGAAAAATTAATTTTAAATTTTTTCCTGTAATTTATATTCATCTAATTATTTCTTTATCAACAATTTCGTGTATAGTAAGTAGTTACATAATACCCATAATACACACCACCAACGCACATCTGAAAAAACTTAAAATGTTCTTACCTTTTGTACTTAATTTTATTGTGAATTTTGTAAAATTTTCCATAATTTTATATTTAGATACATTAGTATATTGAATTCTAAGTAAATGCATATATTTATGCATATGTTTGCATTACTCATAAATCATCATTATCTGAATAATGTTTTTACGGGTATTACGTAAAGATTCTATTCCAGAGAAAATTATTTTGAAAGAAAAACGAAAAAATAAAACGGCCATAAATACAGTACACATTATAGAATGTAGACTATAATTAGAAAAATATACGAATGCAAATGATTAATTTACAATTAAATTTGTAACAATATATTTTCTTTACTTATTCTTCTTCTATGACTTTACAACCACTGAAAAGGGTCCGAGTCTGCCTCAAAAGATCTCTTCATCTTTCTCTCTATCTTCTGCTATTTCTCTCCATCTCCCTATTTCGAGTCTTGTTTAATCTTCTCACACGATTCCACCAACATCTTAGCCGAGGCCTACCTTTAGGTCTATCTTCTTTCAGTTTGCCTTTCCATACTTTTTAGGCCATTCTATCGTCCTTCATTCTCAGGAAATGATCCACCCAGCCATTTCAGTCTGTCTGTTATTTTAATGATGTTTTTTTTTTCTAATAATTATTAATTTAAAAAGAAAAATGGAAAAAAATATTGAAGATTAAAATATGAAAAAATTATGCAAATCTTTAAAAATTATCTCTGCCGGTATTAAAATTAAATATTAGAAAATTTTAAAATTTGTCAGAGAAAAAAAAAAGAAAATTAAATGATTCTAAACTGCTTCTAACCAATTTTAGAAATTACTGAAATTAAGAGAAAATTCCTTTTTAAAAATTACTTTTTCATTTTAATAAAAATTAAAAAAAATTCGAATTTCAATCAAGCATATACGAGTAGGTATGTGTATATTAAAGGAGAAGAATTTGTTTATAAATTTGCGGTTGTATGTTTACATGTGTTCACACATTCACATACCTACGTTACATACTCACCTATAAATATCTTAACATTAAAATAAATTTATGAATTTAATTTTATTTTTTAATTTAAATTTTATATATATGTATATATAGTATATATATTTTTTTTCAAAAATATATTTGAATTTTTCAAATTTTTAATTTTTTTTTTGTTTTTTTATATATTTTTCTAAATGATTATTATCTTTAAAAATAAATTGTAAATGTTGTATAACTCCCATATACAGGAGAATGATTTAATTTTATATACGGATACACTACAGACATTTATGTAAATTCATAAATGTAACATTGTATTCAAAAATAGAGGTGAATACATAAAAGTATTTAATACCTGTCTGAAAATAATTTCAATGTTATATGAATGTAATGTAAAGCTAAGCAAATATTATATACAATTTAATAGATGTACTTACAATTTAACTAAATCTACACTAAACAACACAGAAAAAGAAATATAAGTTCAAAATACATAAATACTTAAATAAAATATTTTTATAAAAATTACATATTTATTTTTTTTTTTTTTCAAAAATATAAATTTTAATTTAGACCAAAAAAAAAAAAAAAATGTTTTGTAGTTAATAAAAAAGAATCAAAAAAGCAAAACAGTAAAGGCAAAAATTAAAATGATATTCATCTAAAAGTATTTAGTAATCGAGAAAATTTAAGAATTAATTCATCATAACAATCATCATTAGCTGCTTTCCATTTAGCAATTTCAAGTAACTTGTGAGTAGATAAGGTAAATGTATGTGCTAAGCCATCTACTCGCAGCTACTCATGGTAAATTTTTTCGAGTAGATACAATTAGTTACGAATAATTTTTGTATTGTTCGATACTACAATTTTCGAATCCTAGACACATTTTTGTATTTGCAAGTCGGAAGTACTTAAAATTGCTAAATTGAAAGCAGCTAATAGCTCGGGTTGCTCCAATATCTGCATTTAGTCATCTTTATGTCACGCAACTCCTTTCAAGTTTCTGGCACCTGTTATCTCCAAATCATTCACGTCTCACCTCGTCGCCTGCCTGCACCCACCCTATTTGATTCATTCACATAATACATTACGCTTACATCTCGTCTGTAGAGTTCATACAATTTGTCATTGTACCCTACCTACCCACATTTTACTACTCTGTTGAATTCATCTAAAGATCCTTGTCAATATTTCCCTTTCAAATACGTCTAGGAATGTGATGAGTAGTTACCCTTTTTCACAGTTTTCAAACTTCTCATCGTTATCTAGATTTTATGCAATGCGCAATGTTAATACGCCTTAAATTGCCTACATACTTACATCGCTTTCAGATGTACACCTCAATCGATTTTTGGAAATTCGCATAAAATTGACGTTCATAAATATTTTTGCTGATGGTGCGATAGTGGATGGTCTTTCCTTAAAACCAACTGAACCAAGTTGACGTACACTGTACCCTTACATACTGTATACGAATGTGATTTACTGAGAAGTGTGAATGACTAGCTAGACATTTGTTTTTTTCACTTTTTTTTTTTACAAAATAATAAAAATTCAATTTTAGAATGAAAATAAATATAAAAATTTTATGAAAAGAAAATTATTTTTAAAATGATACGTAAACCCATGATGGACCTATGTGTGTGTAAAGTTATATAAAAATATTTTTCTTTTCATTATATGTGGCATAATGAAAAAATGTAAAAATGTACGTACTTACATGAGTGTATTGTGTACGTGTTATACGTACATGGGAGTACATACAAAGTACTGTAATATCATGATTTTTACATGGACTCATAAATTTCAAATTATTATACTTTTACATATACGTGCACTGCACATATCAAAGTGATGTGTTTTTTTTTTTCCTTAAAGAAAACTAGCAAAAATTCAAAAATTATATAAATACCGATCGTTTATATGAGAAACTTACGTGTTTCTTATATCACTGACGTAATTAAAAAATGTTTTATTTGTGTTCTGGTGACAGTGAATGTGTATATTTCGTTTTTTTTTCCCTTTTTTATCGTGTTTTCTAAATTATTTGTACATTATTTTCAACCCCCGCAATTTTAATTTTTACATTAAAAAAAAAAAAAATGTTATTTTTGTGAATGTATGGAAAATATAATTTTGTAATAAGTAATATGTTATATGCTAATGACACTAAATTATGATGAGAATGAATCAAACAAACAAACATACAAAATATCGAAAAATATTCACACAATAATAATATTATTAGCAAAATTCTAAAAATGAAAAACGAATAAAAAAAATGAAAATAAATAAAACAATTTTCTAGAAGTAAAATAAACGAAAAAAATATATAAATATATTAACTGAGAAAATATGTGCGGAGGACAATCCATAACATCTAAGTAAATGAAAAATTTTTTTGTATATTTGAAAAACACAGAAAAAAATTTCAAAAGAAAAAAATATGTATAAAAACCAAACAACACCCACACAATTTCTGATTCTGATGTTTAGTTTATAGATTTCTTTTCACATCATATAATCTATACATAAGAACATATTTGCGTATATGTGTGTATGGATGTGTAAATTATTCGAGAAAATTCGTTTCATATATAAGTAATTACTACATATATATGCTTGCAAATGTATATATACACAGCGAGAAAAAAACACACAACAAAAATCAAGAAAGAAAATGTTTGAAAAACGATTATAAAAAAAAATAAATTATTTTTTAGAATCAAAACAAAGAATATACTCAGACACATACATAAGGATGAAATAAAAATGAAAAAACAAAAAAAAGAACATATACACAGATCAGAAACAACAATAATTAAAAATGATGATGAGAAGGAAAAAAATTTACAAAAAAAAAAATCCGAAAAAAAAAAATGAGAAAAATAACAAATTTTTAATTTTGTATACATTCAAATACAAAAATACCAAAAATACAAAGAATACACAAAAAAAAAACCACGACACATCATTTTTACATTATACAATTTGGATGGAGTTTATAAATATCTTCACATCTGTACATGATTATCAGTTGAAAAATTCACTCCAACACGAGCTGATCAAAATCAAAAATAATCAAATTTAATTAAAATTTTAATTAATTTCATTTCATTGCTAAAGGATTTTATATAAATAAAACAAATATAAAAATGTCTCTAGAACGTGCAGTTCGTCTTAAGGTGAATATTTTTTTAATAATAATATTAAAATTTAAAATTTTTTGAAGAAAAAAAAAACAAAAATTGTATAAACAAAAAAAAAAAAAAATAAATATTAAATAAAATTTTCTTTTGTTTTTCTATATTAAATTCAAAAAAAAAAATAATATTATATATATATGTATATAACAAATTTAAGATTGCTGGAAAACGTGATCCACAAATGGACAAAGAAGCCCAAGAATGGATTGAAGCTGTTTTAGGTACAAAATTTCCAGCTGGACAAGCATACGAGGATGTATTAAAGGATGGTATCGTATTATGTAAATTGATTAATAAATTGAATCCAGGCGCAATACCAAAAGTCAATGAATCCGGTGGACAATTTAAAATGATGGAAAACATTAATAATTTTCAACAAGCAATTAAAATTTATGGTGTACCAGATATAGATGTATTCCAAACTGTTGATTTATGGGAGAAAAAAGATATATCACAAGTTACAAATACAATATTTGCAATTGGACGTGCTGTAAGTATATAAACATTACAATCACATAATATTGTATTTAAATGAAAATTAATTTTTTTTTTTTTTTTAAAAATAATTTTTGAGAAAAATGAAATGAAATTAACTAATTATTTTATTTAATTATTATTATTATTATTATTTTCTAAATTTTATTTGACAAATGTAGACCTATAAACATCCAGAATATAATGGACCACGTCTAGGACCAAAACCAGCTGATGAATGTAAACGTGATTTCTCTGAAGAGCAATTAAGAGCTGGTGAATCAATTATTGGTTTACAAGCTGGTCAAAATAAGGGTGCATCACAATCTGGACAAAATCTTGGTGCTGGACGTAAAATTTTATTGGGAAAGTAAAATAGCACAATGCAAAGATAAACAAAACCCTATATACATATGAACAAACATATCCAAGGAAATGATGAAGAATAGATGAAAATTCAAGGAGATCAATTGAAAAACAAAATTATATACTTATATTCTTTCTTTTTTTTTTCTATATTTTGTATAACATTGTATTGTAATTAATTGTTATATTTATTATTTTTATTGAAATTAAAAAAAAAATAAATTTAATTTTATGTAAAAACTACAAAAAAAAAAATTATGAAGAAAGAAATGTTTTTAAAAATAAAATTTAAGAATTTTTTGTACGATTTATTTTTTTTTCTGTTAAATATAAACAAAAAAAAAACCAAAACAATAAAACAATTTTTTTTTCTGTCTGTTTTTTTTTTTTTTTATATCGCATATTACATCCTTTATATAATATTCTGTTGATTGTTTATCTGAAAAAATTTAAAATTTAAATGTTTCACTAAAAAAAAAACTGTAGAAAAAATTTGAACAAATATTTCAATTTTCACTTCTAACTAAAAAACAAAACTAAAAAAACAATACAAAAAAACAACAACAACCGATTAAAAAAATATCAAAGATCAAAGTCCTATATTCTAAAAAATTGTAAAGAGCCAGTTAATGCCATCATACATAGTCAGAAAAAATAAAACAAAACAAAACAAAAATTCTAAATTTGAAAATAATAATTATGAAAACAAAATTAGAAAAAATAGATACTCCCGTATATAGACATTTATGTAAAATTAAAAAATTTGAGAAGGTGGTAATTGATTGAATGATTTGAAAACCAAAATAAAAAAAATAAAAAAATTAAAAAAATATTTGAAGAAAATAAAAACAAAATTAGAAATTCAAGGTAAAATACTTAAGTATGTTCCGAACATTAAGAAAGAAATTTTTAATTGAATATGAATGTGAATAAACGTCCACACAACGAGTCTGTGTATGAGTTGTGTGGAAAATTTACGAAAACAATATTTATTTAACGAATATCTATGCAGACACACATAATTTACGTACAAATTCAAATATGTAGATTATTTATCTAAATTAAGAAATTACTTCATACAGCATCATTACAAATCTAAAAAAACATAATTATAAAGTTTATAAAGTGGAGATGAAGAAAAGTGAAATATTTTTTCGAAATAAAAAAACAAACAAAAAATTTCATTTTAGAAAAAAAAAATATTATATAAAATCAAAATTAATGTTTTCATTTTAAAGAAAATATTTAGAAATTATAAATTATTTTGAGAGAAAATTTCATTTTGTTTTCATATAAAATATTAGATTTATTGGACATGATTTTATGTTCAGAAGAACAAAAAAAGAAAAATAAGAAACAAATTCGTTTAATTTGTATTCGTGTATGTATACGAGAGTAAACATTTATACAATAATATTGTATATGAATTAGATTAATGATATAATTTTGTGTTATGATTTTATTTCACACCGTTTCAGAAAAATCTATAATATAATATCTATGAAATCTTTGTAAATGTTCAAGATTTCAAGGCTGATATTAAGAAAAATAAAAAAAAATATGTTTTTTCGTTATTGGAAAAAATATCAAAATGAAATTTTGAATAGACATAAACACAGGATATTTTGCACATGTATATAATGTATACAAAAGTGCATTGTGTATATAACAAAAAAAAATGGAATCAACACAACACAACACAATACAGTACAGTACAGTACACAAAATTCTACAAACGAATGAGTCGTTGTTTTCTTTGAAAGTGGTACAAGTTCATTTTTAACCCAAAAATACGTTATAATGATACTAACGTGCAATGAATGCAATCAATGATGTATGAGCTTTTTAGCTAAACAACGTTTTCATCATTTAGGGTCGTATTAACCAACCAAGATTATCTTTTATCTGAGATAAAATGCGTATTCATCAACTTCGAGTGGTACATACTTAAAATATCGTTTGAGCATAACCTTTTTATTAACAGAGTAACAGCACATCAGTACTCAATATAATCATCGCACTACATAACCTCTCTTTTTCATTTTGTAATATAAAAATACTAACTTATCGCAATCAGCTGACATGTTCGACAATTCGAAAAATTATTTTATCTACTTAGGTTGATGAATAAGCTGAAATTATATCCGGTTATAAAAATATTCGACAGTTAATATTGATTGATGAATACGGTTTTTAATGTTCACTACACTACAGATATAAGTCGTTTTCGGAAATTCAAATTTTTTTTTTTTTTTTTTTGAACTATCCAGTCAACTTTGTTATAGTCTTTGTTTTAGACACTGATTTGTATTATATTTGTATTTTTAAACTCTGCAATTAAGTAGTATCAAATCTACAATTTAAGTATTTCATTCAGCCTTCAGATATTATGTATCTTCGGACTTTTCAAAAAGCCTTATCCCTTATACACCACACTTTATATCATGCAGATCTACATTCTAAATTTGACTTTTCACATTTGACTTTTCAAACTATCTGTCTTATCTGACATTGATCTCACATTTCTTATCGAAATTACTAAATTTTATAATATCTATATATCATACATGGACTTACACTACTTTCAAAAAAAAAAAAAAAAAAAAAAATCTACTCAAATAAGAGTGTGTGTTTATTAAGTAAAATTCAAAATTAAAATTATACAATGTACATTATTTTTTTTTATTATTTTATTTATTATTTTTCTTAAATTATACTTAAACATTATAATGCATATGTATTTGTATGTGTACGTGAAGATATATTGTTTACAATGTATTTTTATATGATGTTATTCAATTTAAATTATACCTCCTACATATATGTACAGTACAATATACTTAGTTTATATTTATTAATTTGAAAATAATGATCGAACAAAAAAAATGTAAAAAAAAGAAAAAGAAATGAAAAACATGGAAATGAAAAATTTCAATAACTTTCTACTACATTTATTTATTATATACTATAATAATATTTCACATATTCTTATACAATTTTATTCAAATTTACATTTTAAATATATATATTATATATATATATATACAAATACACTGACAATAAAACATTTTATCTGTCTATCTTACAATATATGTATGTACAATATTTATTTTTTTTTTTTTTCATAATTATCATTTTATTATTTAAAATTTGTTTTTTTAATTAGTTTTTTTTTTTTTAATTATTTTTAAAATTTGGACGCTAGAATATTTCATTCGCAAATTCTTTTATCATATTTATTTCGTTTAGAACCTAGAACCTAGTATACTGTATAATATGTATATAATAAACTATTTTACCTGCATATTAATTGAAAATAAAATTCCTCTTCTTTTCATTTTTTATTTATTTTCATTTTTCACTTAAAACATACACCACACCCCATACACCGCACAGATTTCATTTAATAATAACTTTTTTTCTTTTATTATTTAATATTTCACATAATGAAATTAAAATCAAATTGATGATATTTTACTCTCTTTTTTTACTAAATTTTTTTTTTTAAATATGTATTTGTTTTGCAATTTTTTCACACATTAATTAATAGACAATAATTCTATAAATTATATTTTTATTTACATAAATGCAAACAGATTTTTTTTGTCATTATTTTTGGTATTTTTCGTTTCATTTTTCCTTTTGTTATTTCACTAAAATTATTATAATTAAAAATTTATAATTTTTACATTTTTTTTTTGTTTTGTTTATTTTTCTTGATACTTTTTCATTTCAGTTTTTATTGCCTACAATTTTGTCTCCAAAAAACAAAAAAAAAATAAAAAATTTAATTGGAAATGGAAACGCATTAAACCATACATACTCGTACATACATATTTATATGTAAAACATTTTAATTAAATTCAAAATAAATGATTTGTTGTTGTCGGTTTACTAATACTACCGAATGGATCTAATAAATGATAACCAGTACCAGTAGCACTAGCACTTATTAATGTTGATAATGGTGAACTTAATGTTGCTGCTGCAACAGCAGCAGCTTGATGATGTGCTACCGCAGCAGCTGAATGATGATGATGATGATGGTGATGATGATCATGATGAAATAATGATGCTGCTGCTGCAGCTGCAGCTGCTGTATTACATGATCCAGTCCATTTATTTGTATTATTATTATCTAATTTATCTGAAAATATATCTGCAAATATATGTTATGGAGGTAAGTGAGAAATATTTAAAAGAAAATCAATTATTACTATAAGAAAATATTTTATCAAATCAATTTAAGGAAATTATGATTCGGGTACAATAAGGATATGCACTGTAGTCTAATTAGAAAATATATCTTATACATGTTTCTGATATTGCACATTTAAGTTCTCATTTTTTATAAAAAGAAAATTATTGTGTAGGATAATAATTATACTGAGAAAGCATGTAGCACAGTCTCACAATCGTCTTTAATGTCTTTTAGAAAAAGAAATTAAATCCTCTTTGAAATGTCTAAGGAAAAATGTAACAAAATTTTCGAAAATCAGAAAAACTAAGTAAAAGCCTTCTTTTAATACTCGCAAATCTTTAATGGCACATTAAAACCTCTTCTCATATCGAATCTATGATTGTGATCTATGTCTGTGGTTTTAGATAATCTTTGTTTGATTACAAAATCATTTCGAAATCTTAATAAAATTACACGTATATGTAGTATTGCATATACACTATTGCACGTCACGTAGTATCTCTCTATATCCGTCGGCTTTGCAACTACAATTTCATTTCATTTCAAATATTTTTCAAAATGGTTCATCTATCTTATCGTATACATTTGAAAATCATAGAATTATCGTGTGATTGTAATGCTAACAAAAAAAGGACATCTAGAAATGTATAGAAGAAGAAGCAGTAGAAGTGAAAAATTAAAAATATTGAAAATTTTTCATTAAAAACTGAAAATTTTCTTTATAATATTTTAATAAAAATTTTACATTTTAACAAATTTTTGTATAAATGCACATTAACATCATCAAATATCATTATTTCGATGAACATATGTGCTAATAAATTATGAAAATTATAATTTTAAATTTCTTCTCTTAATAATAATAATAATTTTAATCATAATAATTATAATAATTATAATAGTCATAGCAGAACACATATGTATAAGTAGAACAAGGTATACGTATAAGAAATATTACATACTGGTATGCATGTAACGTACCTAGTAGCTGGTATAGTAATGTTTAATGTACACTCAATTGTAACACAAAATTATCCAAATGAAACATTTATTCTCGTAATAAAAATAAATTTTTGTTCAATTTAAAATGTTACATTAATTACTGTTACAATACACTCGCACATATAATAAAAGTTTTTCCTTTGAAACGATATACCTATGTATATTCGACGTACATATATTCACGTAAAAATAGAATTAACCAAATGGTGATAAAATAAAATAAAAAAAATATTTAAGACAGGTTAAAATTATTACGACTTACAAGTGTATATATGCACCTACATAAGTGTGTGTGTAGATGTCCGCATATGTGATATCATATCCATTAATAAAATTAAAATTTTATTTTAACAAAAAAAAAAAAATTAGTATGTATGTATATCCAAAACGTTGAAGAAAAACATCTTAAATTAGTCATATTCTAGATATATTTTTACGTATAACTATACCGTTTCTTGTGTTTATTTTAATTAAATTCAAATATGCGTAATCGTATTTATATGGTAGATAAATATTCTGAAACAACAGAATACAAAAATAATTTAGAAAATTTTAATTTTATTTAATTTTAAATTAATTTTAATATAATAATGATACTCGTAAGTATATCTAAAGTTTTCTACACACATAATAAAGAGAACAAGAGTAAAATTGAATTTATAGAACAGAAACAGTTTCATTATTTCAGATTAAATTAATTTCGAAAATATAATTAATTTAAAAAAACAATTACAGATTGTTTAATTACGCAATCATAAATTTAATTTTAAATTTCAAATTATGCAGTAGAAAATTAAACGAAATATCACCGCACAAATCCGACGGATCCGTATACATACATACTACATCTAATCCAAAGTCTTTCCTAACGAAATTATTTATCGAAAATCACGAATATCACGAAACGAATGTGTGTACATTTCCAATCAAATAGAATATTTTTTAATAATGAATTTTTAAGAAAAATTTTCCATCAATATAATTATTATTTTCTTACCATTCAATGCCTTCAAATTTCCATTTGTCAAATGATGATGTGCTGATGAATTTAAATTTGACGAAGAATTCGATGATGCCGATATAATACTAAGATGATTATTATTATTATTGTTATTATTATTATTTAAATTTGGTGATACTGATGTTTTACCATCTCTAGATATCGTCATACGATCATGATGATTCGATGATGATGATGACGATGATTTCGGTTCATTTTTAATGCCAGCCGTTGTACCAGATGATGTTCCTGTTGTTGTTGTCGTTGAATTTTGATGTTGCTGTTGCTGTTGTTGCTGATTCGCTGTATCATTCATACCTGTTATACCATCACTATTACTATTATTATTGATATTGTTGTTGCTACTGTTGTTATTGTTGTTATTATTATTATTATTATTATTATTATTGCTAGATGAATTTGATGTGGTTACTGATGATGTTGTAATTTTCTGTTGTGCTAATCTTTCCTGTTTACGAAATTTTGCACGACGATTTTGAAACCATACCTATCGATATGAACGAAAGGAATAGAAACATAAGAAAAAAATTAATTAAAAACATGACCAAAACTGCCTTAGAGTAAATGTATGGATTAGAGGAACAAGTATTCAATGTTGCGCTAGTTGATTTTCCGTGTTTTGTTTTGTTTACAATATTCGCATTCTACTGAAGGAAGAAATTACAACTACGACAACGAGAACACACGATGTGTGAAATACTAATCGTACTATCGTACAAATGTTATAGGCAAATGTAATATACACGCACATCACATCAATAAAAATGTACAAAAGTTTTACATATTCATTATTTTCATTTCACTATATTTCCTTCAGATGTCAATTTTTTTTTGTTTCTTCATTTTTAATTTACACTCTTCTAAATAATTTATTAAGCTGCATATAATAAAAGAAATATTCCTTTCGTATACGAATAGGAGAAAAAATTTGATGCATTTTTTCAATTAAAAGAAAACTCTACCACCCATGAAACATTAAAAATGATTTTCAGATTTTCATTTCATTTAATGAACGGTAATTTTTCTTTTTGTATATAAATATTCATGCTTATACACACGATTACATATGTATATGCATAAGTACATATACTCGTATATAATGTACATTTATGTATGTAATTTATAAATAAAGACAACAAGGATATCATTATTCATCCAACAACAAATCTACGTTATTAAGGGATAGTACATTGTTAAATTTTATCATCTGACAAGTGTACATTAATTTATAAGTATTTATATGTATAAGTATACCCGTAAATGTACGTACGTTTGTAGTACTATGCGTACACGAGAATTACTAAATATAAATGCATTTTGTTTCTATTTATATAAGAGACTTTTTTATAATTTTTCTTCACTTTCACATTACAAAATGATTATGTAAAGTGGTGGCATACATATACTCGTACATACATATTATGTAGATTCTGATATTGTTGTGTCCGTATAAGAAAAGCATTCAACAAATTAAATTGTTGCTTCAAAAAAAAATTGCAGATTTATTGCATATGAATACATATTTAACAAACTATTTAGAACTTAAATACTATATGTATATAGAGGGGTAAATGTAATGTATAACATTAACTTTCTGAATATGTATATGTATACCCACATATATTTGTATCTGCATATAGCACTGTATATAGAAAAGTGTACGTACATATTTCAGTTATCATATTTGTAAATTCAAAAGGACATCAAAAATGATACATTACAGAACACATCATATTACATATATACTAGCCGTATGTAATATTTCGCTTATTGTTCTTTTAGTAATCGTACATTTATTACTTAAGTGTGTAACCAACATATGCGAATATCTGTCTATACACGTATATTGTGTATATTAGTTCAACACGGATATAAATATTAATTTATGGACATATGGTTTGAAACTTATTTTATGATCGAAATATATTTATATTTACTCGGTCATGGTGTACATACATAAAGATGGCAAATATGTATTATATATAAAGTGTTCGCTCGCTTAGCCAAAATCATATACGACAGTCGACAAGTATGTTGTCACTTTCATTACGTTCGATCATCAATAATTTTTTCTGTTCACTTCTGCATTCTATTCGTTGATGATGAATTTTTTTGGATTCGTATTATTTTCATTTGTACCACATTTTTCTTTCTTGTCATATTTTTTTCGTATTTAGTTGGGTCATTTTTATTCAATCATTTCGTTTCACTTTCAGTTTTTTATTTTGGCTTTTTTTCTTGTCTTGTAACAGCAAGTGAGTGCTGTATATTCATTATTCATCATATCCCATATGTAATACTAGTACGAGAGTATATCATCATGTCAGATTCATCATTCATAAATTTTATGACCGATCATATACTCGTCGTAAGCAACCATAGAAAATTATTTTTTTTTTTAGCAACAAGTTGAATAAATGTCGGATAAATTACTGTGACTAAATAATAATAATAAAAACAGTACAAGTATATGTGTACAAGTATAATACAATATTTTAATAGTTTTTTGACATACTATAAATAAGTAATAAATATAAGAAAGAAGTACATAAGTTTAATCGTACATATACAAAAACATACAACCCTAAAGATTAAAAACGTGTTAATATTATTGCACAACCCCCTCTTATTTAAAAAAGGAAAATCATTTCTTTTTCTTCCTTTCTTTCAATATTTTTGATCTATAAATCCATTGACTTGATTACTCGCAACTACTCGTATGTAAACTACAAACTGGCTAATCCACTGTACTGTATAAACACTGACTCTATATTTACACATACACCAGTCTAAAACTTAAATTGCATTTTTAATTTCATAAATGAAGTGTTAAAATATTCAGTGCTGTAGTATTTATTTTTCATTTTATATACTACAAACTATATATGTACATAATTTCAGGATCATTTCACTTTGATATCATTATAAAAAAATAAAATATAGTAGGGTGAAAATCATTTGAACGTCAATTTTTTTTTCTTTTTTAAGAACAAAATACAGTACATCTGTTACTTTTTATAAGTACATAAAATATGGAATTATCAATTTCAAATTTATTGTGTTAGGAGTTAGGAGTACGTTATAAATTTTATAAAATAAAAAATAAATACTCTGACACATAAATTCGATTATACACACAAATATAATTCTTTGACTTTCTTTTAATAGAATTTCACTTTCTGTTATCACCAAAATTTATTTCATATTAAAAGTATCTACATAATGTCCATTTACTCGCGTATATGTATAATTCAAATGATAAATTAGAAGAAGAAAATTATCTTGTTCTTTTTCAAATTACTATCGTCAAAATTAACTAATTAACGAATGAAAATTATCACCCACATCTCAATATTTCCAGTATGCAAGTATGGTCACTTATTAGAGATATTCAAAAAATCAAGATTGCAAGAAAATCTTGTGTAGCTCAGTAAGTATTTTCAGCTGCTTTCTGTGTAAATTTCAAAAATGAAGAAGAATTTATGGTAAGTTGATTTTGCATGCTTTCACATTTTACACTCTTGTGTGACAAGACAGCGCCTTCCAAAAAGTTTAAATTTATGAAAGTGCCCCATGTGTAGAAATTAAATTGTGATTCTGATTGAAAATTTTTAATTTAAATTTTCTAGTTACTAGGAGAGTAACTATATGTACGTTAACTGATGTGCTAAAAATCTAACAATATACAATTTAGTTTTCTATGTAAACATTCAGCAGAATTCTTCCTTTTTTTTATTTCTCCTAAAACAGTAGCTAATTAGTTAACTAAACTTTTCGTAAATTTCTATTATTCAATCAGATGAAATGACAGAAATTAACAGAATACACAAAACTAATAGTCATAACATTTAATAAAATTTGTATTGTATTCATATGGAAATTTATTGTGTGTACTTATTGGCTTAAAACATTTGAATACTTTTAATCCCTTTTACACGAAATAATTATGTAAGAAAAATTTATATTTCATATGCAAAAGGAAGATAAAACAAAATTTAAATACCAAAACAACAACAGAAAATTAATAATGATAACCATATTGGATGGAAAAAAAATTATAAAAGAAGTCAAAATAATTTTTGAATATTTCATGTCATTGATGACTTTATTTGCATCATACGAATCCTTAAAGGATAAAATTTATAAATTTATATGTATCTACAATATGTGTGTTATATCTATATGTATAAAGGAGTATGCGATTATATTACTCCTTAAAAGTCCTCTTTATGTTTATGTTTACACACAAAATTTTAAGCATTCTACACTGTATTTACAATATATTTTGAATGACCCTTACTATACCATGTACCAATTTACTTCTTAAATCAAACTTAACATACGAGTAAGTACATAATATTTTTCTTTCGTTTCAGCTGATTGAAATCAAACATTATTTTTACGTATAGACCGGAGGATATTTACGTATAGAGGGAAGAATATTTTGTATAGGCTGTGGCTAAAAACTGTTCTACTGACTTTAAACAATAAAATTATTTACTACTCTACATATGTACAAATATAAGGATATAGGATAAGGAAACATTATGATAAAATAATTTATTCTGCATATACCAGAACAACTACAATCTACAACGAACATACTCGCACTCGTACATAAACATCATCATCATATATAAATGGATATGATTGAAGAGATATCAATGGTAAGGTACGTGAAAATAGAAAATTAAAATTAATTCTCTGTGGTACTTTTTGTATATTCAATTGTACAATTGTACATTATTTTTATTCGTATCCTTTTATTATTATATTGCCTTTTTGCATATTCAAACAAACAAACAAAATATATAAACACAAACATACCGACAAACACTAGAAAATCCTTGATTATTTGTTATTCACTATTTTATTTTCTAAGTTTGTTATGTATTTAGATAATCCAATGTTTGCTCTTTTGATTCGACAAATTTTAGATATACATTTAACACTCATTGATATCCTATGGGTATATGCATACATGTAGACTTTTGTATATATGAATATGTTTGCCAATTACATACAAAGTTCGGTTGAACTGAGCAATACACGAAACATAAATTTAATAGAGGGTGGACAAAGGCGAAACAACATCCTTGTAATGTATGTACATACAAGTATGTACGAGTTGTGTTGGCTGTTCAAAAATTAAAGGAATTGCATACTCGTTCTCGTATCATTAAAATGACAACAACAAGAAAATTTGCTTTATCATAACATTAGTTTTTGTTGTTGAGTTGTTGTGCATTTGTCTACATGTGTGACAAAAAAAAAAACACAAAAAACACAAAAATACCAACAAAAACAAATAAATATTTTGATATGGCATGATGATAAATACGCCCATATGGCAAAAAAATTAAATTTGTCCTTTTATCGTTTTCCTTTTTTATTTTTTGTTGAGTGTTTGATATCTTAATTATGCGCATATGTATACCTATGTGTACTTTTATGTTTTTATATGTCCTAGCAGTTATGTACAGGATTTTCTTACTGTATGTATACTTATTTTCTTTCTTTTTTTTTGTTTTCAATTTACTTTGAAATTTAATGAAAAATCAATTGAAACTCACTTGTACTCGTGCTTCCGTTAAATCAATTTTCATGGCGATTTCCTCTCGTGTATAAATATCTGGATAATGGGTCTCTTGAAATGCACGTTCAAGTTCCTTTAATTGAGCTGATGTAAATGTGGTACGTATCCTTCGTTGTTTTCGTTTCTCTGATAATACTGAATCATGACCAGAATACACTTTATAGGCAAGATCTATAGATAAAAATGAAAAATTTAAAAATAAAAATAAAATAAACTTTAATTCTGATGTCGTATATTTATACTTTTGGTTAAAGAAAATATGAGAAAATCATATGAAATATTATTTTTCTAATTTTAAATTTAAAATAAAAAAATATACGCACGTAAAAGGACATAAAGTGAAAAGAAAATATAAAATGTTGTTAGTTGATTTTCCTTATTTGTTATGTACAATATTCGCATTCTATACTGGAAGAGAAAATCAATTTTTTCTCAATAATAAAAATACGAACACGTATAATGTATGAAATACTACTCGTACTATTTTGTAGCGTATCCGTATACTATAGATACTGTAACAGTGAACCCCTACACTGTTCAGCTTCAGAGTATGTGTAGAGAAGAGTGTAGCAAGTATAAAATGTTGCTAGTTAATTTTCCGTGTTTTGTTTTGTTTACAATATTCGCGATCCACTAAGAGAGAGAAAATCAACATTTTCTGAAGAATGAAAATACGAGTACTCTCATGATGTAGGGAATATGTGTAGAGTAGAAGAGCAAGTATAAAATGTTGTTGTTTGATTTTCCGTGTTTTGTTTTTTTTACAATATTCGCATTCTACTGAAGAAGAAAATCAATTTTTTTCAAGAAGGAGTGCACATGATGATGCGTGAAATACTACTCGTACTATTTATAATAATTCAGTGCGTATTTTGAAAATTAATGAACACCATATGCATACATATGCATTTTGTGCTCTATTACAATTTACAAATAAAATTACATTCGCACAATATACATATTATATACCATTTTTACACTATATTATGTCATGTAGTATAAAAGGACATAAAATGTTTCTATTCTTTTTTTATATTAAATATGCCATTACCAAATTCAAATTATATCGTACAGATTTTTACAAATGGTATATGGGCATATTCGCATATTCATATGCATATATACATACTTGTATATTACACACATGAAAACTGATTAAATCGCAAAATGGAAAGTTTCATAAAAAATTCAACAGTTTGCGTATAATTGCGGTTTCAAACGTAACGCAATATCTATTATTATACGTTTACACGTTCATAGTTTATGCATACTAAAAGAACATACATATACACACATATTATATTCGTGTACCTTTTTCATTACATAAATTATTTTGACATACATAACATAAAATGTAGTATTTATTATATGGTAGAAAGGTTTACCGACTGGAGCTTATGTGAGTATTAATCACTTTTTAACCGCACAATCTGAATTCAGGATTTAGGATTCTATTAACTTGTGGATTTAATATTTAGTATATGTATACGAGTACATGTACTATGTAGGAAGGATATGCATATAAGTAGAGAAACGATAATTATGTCCGACGAGTAAAGTAATAACTGATTATCATTACTATACAAAATTAATGCCACCAACAAGTGTGTCGTATGCCGGATATACATTATATACATAGGCATAACACCGATATTATTGACTGTGTTTATAGAGGTGTTCATAGTATACTTTGTATAATTGAAATACATACACGTATGCGAATACGCACATGAAGTAATTATATTTTATTCTAAAGATTATTTTCCATTATTAAATAATTGAACAAAATTAAATTTATAATAGGTTGTGTGCATATTTAATCAAATTCCGTATAATAATTCAGGGATTAAGTAATTAAATTTGAATCAATTTAGTTAGATATGCACAGATTTACATACATATATATACCGACCGAATAAATGTTATATTAATGTGGATATGTGAAAAATTATTTTTTAAATTTTTCCAAATCACAAATTATCTTTTTTTGAATTTAATTTAATTTGATTCATATGAAAATATGACATCACATTTGAAAATGATGAGCAATTTTTTTTTTTGAAAATGGTGTAAGTCCATTTTTGAGAAAAAATTTAGTTAATGATGACAAAGAATGCAATCCAATTACCAAAAAGTTTTCTAAAAATATCCTTCAAAATTTTCATTTCTTTGTCAATATAAGTTTAGTGGACTTGCACCACTTTCAAAAGAAATGGTTCAAAAAAATTTTTTTTTTTCATTTTCAAAAAAAAAAAAAATGTTTCGAATCTCATACTTGGTAAATTGACAGAATTTGAAAATACTGAATTCCGATGTACAACATCTTGATGATGCAAATGATGATGATGATGATGATGTGATGAACGTCCGCCAATAATTCCGCTTGTATTTCCATTGCTTCCACTGCCGCCACCGATACTACTGCTACCGCTACCACCTCCTCCACCACCACCACCACCTAAACCACTAGCTCCTATCACAGAACATTGACCGCCGGCACCAGATGATGATGTACTAACATTTTGATTATGATGTAATCCAACTGCTACTGCTGATATACCGGCAGCTGCAGCAGCACCAACATGATTTGTATATGAACGTGCTGCAGCAGCAGCAGCAGCACTTGCTGCCGTATAACGATATGCTGCTGCTGCCTGTGACATTTGACCGCATGATGTTAAATCACTATACGATATTGTTGGCATATTACCTAGACCCGTACTTTCTAAACTGTTCTGTAGGCAATTTGTTGTATCAAATCCTGTATGATTTAAATATGAATAATCCATTCCAAAAAAATAATTTTTATGTACGTAATTTCTAGAATTTTGTTTTAATTTTTTAAATTGTTTATTTAATTTTTAGTTTTATATTTTTACGTTTATTTTAGTTTTCAAAAATTTTTCAAAAAAAAAAATAAGGAAAAACTTTTTTATTCTATTCGTTCGTTTCACTTCTTTTTTTCAATTTTTTATTTTATTTTTTTTTTTTTTATATAAAAAGGATGAAAAATAATTTTCACTTTTTCTTATACCTCACTATATTATGAAGATATGTATAGGTATAGATACGACATACGTACGTACTTTACATAAAACTTTTAATAGTTACATAAAGGTATAAAGAAGAGTCAGTCATATTAAAAAAAAAATAAGTACTCAAAAAAAATGGAAAAAAAAATAAAAATGAAAGGAAAATAATAATTGGAAAAAAAAGGGAAAAACACTAAAAAAAATGTGTTTTTTTTTCTTATTACACGAAAAAAAAATGTTACGTGCACGTAGTTTTATATTATTTTTTATTATTATAAATATTGCCTTTTCTATACATATACGAGAGTATTGCTCTATATTATATTTATGTAGATGTAAGTGGGTATATATAGTATATGTATATTATTACTGATGCTGTTATAATGCTAATGAAAACGTTGTTGTTTTTGTTGTTGTTGTTGCTCTTATTTTTTTTTTGGTTGTTATTTATATGACTCTGACTATACTATAACTACTACTGCTGCTGCTGCTATTGCTCTTGATTCCTGATGCCTGCTTATCTCTTTTTCTTCTTCTTCTTATTTGTATATATCCTCGTTACTATTTATAAAAAGCATCCTTATACTGATGGCTTATTTTATTTTATATCATTTTTTTTTTATTTATTTTTTTTATTTTCGTTGTTGTTGTTTTTGTTGTTGCTATTATTTTATACTGTATGTTATGTATATTTATATAATTTACTATACATATATCTAATACTTTTCTACTTGTTCTTGTGTTTATTTATTGCGTGTGCAAATAATGATAATGCTAAATAATATGATTTTTCAACTAATTAACATCAATGTTATGACGATCTTAAATTCGATTTACAACTAAACTCTCGCGTTTTATTAAATTATCGAAATACTATACTATACTACTGATGGTGTCGTAAAATAGTTTGGTTTTTTGTGGGTCGTTTTTATGTACTTTTACATACATATATAATGTTATGATTGTATATTTTATTTTTATCATCATCATCAACATCATCGTTATTATCATATATATATATATACATATCCTATATTTTATTTTATGTATATATGTATGTGTATGTTTTGTTGTTGTTTTAATGTTATTGTATTTTTGAATGTTTTTTTTTTTTTTGCATTTTCGGTTGTTATTTGTTTTTCGATATATATACACACTCAAAATTTTTAGTCCTTATTTTGTATATACGAGTACATACATACATATACACAGTAAGTACATACATATATGCATATAAGGTATTTTATGGTATACGTATATATTGCTTAGTTTTTTATTCAATCAGAAAATTGAAATTTGAATGGGCAGGGTTTTAATATTACACAAATACATATAAATATTGTTATCGTTATCCTTTTCATCCCTATGTATACATTAACAAAAATAATGTTTTCTATATAGAATTGAATAATCTGTATATAGAGTATAGAAGAAGAGTGTAATAGTGTTGTTATGCATATCGACACGGTATAGATATATATGCATATACGGATGTATACAACGTTCTTACGTTTAGACTCGTCGTAAATGCACAGATTTTCTTCTTTATAACCATAGCCTTATATATATTTTATGTGCTCATCGTATATAATAAAAATAAGTATAATTGCAGAATAAATTGCTAGTACATACATACATATATACATACACACACATGGAAAAATAGGAAAAATAAAATATGTATACAACAAATACAAAAGGAAAAAAAATCATCCCCCAAAATGTATAATATCCTTCCTATACAAGAAGAATTCATGAAATTATGGTTTGGTGTATCATGTATTCTGTATTCGCATATGTAAATTGTATATGTATTCGAATGTATATCATTATTCTATTATTTTATTCTATATCATATCATATCCCCACCATTATTTTTATTATTAGATTTTTATCTCTAAATTATATCATAATATAAATTCATTCTCACACAAATATATAATCTATGAAAAATATATAAAACAATTCATATAATACGCAGCTATATATATACGTGCATACTGCATAGATATACCATGAGCTAGAGGAAGGATATATACATATATACAACGTGTGTACAGATAATTTTTAAAGGCCGAGAAAATTCACTATAACAACACAGATACACATATATACGAAACCAGGAAAAAAATAATAATAAATGACAGTAGAATAAAAATGAAAGAGGAAAATACAAACAAAGTGAATAAAATAAAAATGAAATAAATGAAAAACATATCCTTTAGATTTTAGTAGCTGCATATATGTATAGGAATATATACGATGATGCTATGTATATATGTATATGAGATGAGGATCAAATTAAGAGCATATGCTATACTCGAGTTATATGTATATATACGCAAGGAATATTATATATATAAAATACGATATGAGTATACACGCCACATCATTTACAGTATACCCACTCATACATATAAAATATTATGCAAACAGTTAAATGTACATTCATATAATATATGATGTGATATATTTGGTTATATAGATATAGGAGCTTCACTTAAAAATTCAAGAAGAAGAAAAAACAAATAAAGGACAAACAAAACAACAACTTTTTATAGTCTCTTGTTCATATTTAATTCAACAGAATAAGGATTCAGAATTCAACTTTGTATACAAGTCTTATTTCATTACACGTTTAATTGAATTATTTATGTTATAGAAAAATAATAAAAAAAAAAAAAACACCGAACCGAACAAAGCAAAAAAAAAGGAAAATGAATCAAAAAGAACACAAAAAAAAATTCAGAAAAAAAAGTAAAAATGAAATAAATAACACAATCTCAAGCGAAATCAATTCATTCTCATCCAATGATATACAGAGACAGACATATGTACATAAAGATACGTACCATTTATTGTCCATATAGGTAATATGTGCAATGATAAATGTACCTTCTCCTTACTCGTAAATATCTCATATTAAAATTACTGATGGTTTGCTGTACTGTTATTCTTAAAATTTTATTGCAGGGCAAAATATAAAATCTAAAATATAAAAAAGGATATCTAGTCTCAAAATTTAACAATGTAACAATTAGTAATCCTTGATTCAAAAATAGTATACAAACACTACCAATGTGACAGAAATGCACAAAACATATATAAATAGTTATTAGCAAGAATTTTGAATTGTATTTTATTTCAGAAATTTTCATTTTTAAAAAAATTATTCATAATGCATTTGAATCTGTACAGGATATCATCACCTTAGATATGTATCTTATATAGAGGATATCTTTTAAATGTATACACATACCTATAATCATGAAAATCTGTAATAAGAAAATTTATGAAAAATTTTGCACAAAAAAAAATTTTCATCTTGCAAAAAACCGTAAAAAAAAGTTGGTATGAATTCATCAAGAGAATTTTCTTTGCACAACAAAAATTGAAAACAAAAACAAAACGTATAGAAACGTAAAAAACAGAAAGAAAAATAAACACAAAATTGAAAATGAAATAAGAAAAAACAAAATCGAAAAAAAAAAGGATAACATAAGGCGGAGTTTTGTTTTAATCTGTAATGCGTTGGTACTCGTAAATTAAACCAATGAGAAGTATTGAAATATTATTTTTTTTTATTATTTGTGATTTTAGCAACAGAGGAATTAATATCAAACAAACCGAATATCTAATAATGGTAGAAATGGGGCTGGTTTATATTCGGTAAAATGGTGTTTTATTTTCATGATGAATATATGATGATGACGAAAGATGACGATGATGATAATGATGATGATCAGAATGAGAATGGTGAACTTAATACTGAAGTTGATTATTTAAATGGTTTGTTTTTGTTATAAAAAAGTTTGTCCTTAATGCACACGTGTCACACAGATATACATATGTATATATCTTCCTACAGATACATCACTATATAAAAAGAATATACATACGAATATACATTCAGAATACACTTGCCATATACACACATGCACAAAGAAATGTGGATAAATATGGAAGGACTATACATATATTGAACTATTCGTCGTACACATGACAACATGTCTATAGCATGATAGTGAATAACTGAGTATGTGTATAGGTATGTAGGTATATACAGTAAATTCTGTTGGTATTATTTGAAAAATTTAAACGTTTGGTGTGTGTACAGGAATTCATGGATATTCATGGATAATAATATCGGTTATATGCCAATATCGAAAATTCTTTCGTATGATTATAATATGACATTTGCAATATTATAATCATCATCATCATCATCATCAACTATATTATTATTCCTGTGAAATATTATTGAAACCATAAGGATATACTTAACAGTATTGTAGTATAATATAGAAAATACGCTATAGCATAAATACAAAAATATCTACAAAATATTATAAACTTTAAAAATTTTATTAATGTGTAAAAGATATCATACCAATTTCATACAGGATATACAAAATATTGTTATATATAGTTGTACGTTGTACTGTTGTTTTGTTATAAATTGTTATAGAGGATAAAAAAAATATGAAAAATTGTTCTGATGAAGCAAAAAAAAGAAAAAGGAAAGGAAAAATTCAATCAGTAAATCATAAAAAATATAGCATTTAGATACACTAGATCGTATAATAAAGTAAAGTACATAAATCTTTTTACATATTTGTGTGTATGTGTGATACAACAATAAAGTTAATAAAACCGAATAAAAACAAACACAAAAAAAGGAATAAACAAAAAATGAAAACAAAAAAAATAATAATAGAAAAATCAATCTTTTTGATATTTTTTTACAAACATATTGTTTTTCATTTTTATATAGTATACGCTGCATAGATATGTTACATAATATAAATATATCTATATACATGCATATGTACATACTCGTGAAATTTATGAAATTATAACTGTGTTTAAGTAAAAGTACAAAAATAAAATAAATAAAAACAATTGTAAACTTCAGAATGTGTGCATGAATAAAAATTAAAGATCAACAAATAATTTGAAAATTAAAATAAATAAAATATGAAATATCCTTACAAGGATATTCGTATATATATTTGACTTTATATTTGAAAAAAAAAAGGATAATTCACATGTGTGCATACTGTATAAGTTTATACGGTTTTACATTGAAGTGCCTTGAAATTTTAATTTGTTTTATAATTCGTTCATTAATCACAAATCCCTTTTGGATCCAGTTAAATTTTTTTTGCAATTTCAATTTTTTTTTTTTATTTCACTATGCGGATATTCTACAATCATCTCTATACAGGAATTTATACAATTTTCTAGTATCTTTGCGGATATTCTACAACCATATCTTTGGGAACATAAGAGCGTATAATGTGTATACTTTTTGTGTAAATTTGTTCATTTTTCAATTGAATATCACATATTAAAGTAACGAATTAAATTATGACTTTGAATTAATAAATAAAAATTGTAAAATGAATTAACTGTTGTGTAAAGAGAAAGTTAATAAAAGTTTATCTGTGATACTACAAGTGTTATGGTGATAATAAATCATAAAACCACAAAAAACAAAACAGAACGAAGATATAATGACGTGCAGTATATACTCGTATATTTTGTACATTAGTGTGTATATTTTTGTAATAAGAATTAAAAATTTCGTCGGAAAACCATATTGGAAAAACGGATATCTATAATGAATATATAATACTACTTGTATATATAATATGTGTTCATATATTTTTTAATTATAATAAAATATAAAATGTAAAAAAAAAATATTTCACGTATATAAACAAAAGGTGGAATATGTAGATATATCCTCGAAAAGGAATTTAATTAAAATTTTAAATGAAATTTATTTTCATTCAGTGAATTGATCGTATATACTGTCCCGTCCGCCTATATGCTTGGATATACTATCTAAATCTGCAATGCAAACTGCAATATTTTGTTTAATAAATTACATAAATTATGTCTGTAAAGGATTTTATTTAAAATGAAAAAGAAAAATTGTATAAAAACAGTAAATAAAAATAAAATAAAAAACTTTTAAAAATGTAAAAGCAAAGATACTATAAAATTTTGAAATTTTATAGTATCTTTGGTAAAAGTGAATTCACTTTGAAAAGTGAAAAATAAAAAAGAAACATGAAACATAGTGACAACATTTACTTATATGGAACTCAAAAAATGAAGCTCATCTATATAGTCAATACATAAAACATGATGAATCTTTTTACGTATACTTACCTATTTATAAAATTAAGGATAAAAATAATTACAAAGCAGAATATAAAAGCATCATAGTAACAAATATTATTAACAACGATTTCACAAGAATTCATCCGCAGATAAAAAAAATGCTGACACGCACGAAAAAATTTTTACAATTTGGAAAATATTGGAATTAAATACAACAAACTGTAATAGGCTGATAACAACAAGGATGTACAAATTTACATAAATATTTTGTGTATATAGAAATTTTACTAGATTTTTATAAACATAACATCTGTTAAAAAGACATTTACAAAAAACCAATTTATGAGCCATTTTCTTTGAAAGTGATGTAAATCCATTTTATATATTTTTCTAGAGATATTTAAGGATTCGTATTTGAACGAGGATAATATGCAATTTCATTAATGTTAAAGTGATGTGAATGTTAATGTTATGATATTTAATGAAGTGTATAGTATTTTGCAAAAGTTAAAAAAAAAAAATTGCTTGAATTTTTCTTTTTTGCATTGCATTCATTGCGTTTTCATAAAACATAGAATTTTACAAAAAAAAAAATTGGACTTACACCACTTTCAAAAGAAAAGGTTCATATTTTAAATGAAATTATGTACATATGTATTATCAAATTTTTGTTTATACAAACTTAATTTGTAAATACCTATGTTTTAAAAGAGTATTTAAAATAAAAATTAATAAAAAAAAAATAAAATAAAATTTTCTATTATAAATTCAAATTTGTATTAAGTAATTTTGTAATTTATTACTGAAGAATATCCATACGTATACATGTACATCCTTTTTATTTATAGTTTTAATAATTTATTTAAAAATATATTAATATATACATACATACATGTGCATACATTTATATATGCGTGAAACATAAAATATACAACAATTATTTCCCTTTGCCTATTCAAACTCATCCCAGCATAAATGTTCATGTTTAGTGTAGACTATGATAATCAATAAAAATATAATTTTCGTAATTTATTTTCGCATCTTATTTTATTTGAAATTATGAATATATGTATGTAGATATACGAGTATATATGTAGTTATAAACATTAAATAATAATAATTTCAGATCAATGATGAAATTACAATTTTCCAAATTGAATTATACTATATACCCTCCTTGACGCGGTAATAAAATTTCTTATTCACATTTTCATTGTTTTTCCCATACAAACACACACACACACACGGACACACAATTGTACTTGTAACATTTTTACGCATATATATATGTATAGTGTACAGAATCTTTTTGATTTTCATAGATAGAAAACACTTAAGAAATTAAAATCGAAATTTAGCAGTCGTATATACACGTGGCACATGATACCATCACCATCATCATTGTCGTCTTCTTTATCATCATATAATTTCTCATCGTGCATAGGTATAGTCATTGGTATAGTGCACTTGACTTTTTTATATAAAAGAATAAGAGAACCAGTCAGCTAATATGTAATATATAAGATATGTTTCTCCCTAGAGAGATTGTTTGACGTATAGTCTGCTATACTCTAACGTCGTACTCTTTGCCTCCTTCCTGTCATATACACCAAACCAAATATGTAATCAAAAATATCAAGTGTCATTATATTCAAAAATATCATACTGTTGTAAAGTGAAAATTAACAGAACAGTGACCAAATTGATTAGAAAATCGTTGTCCTTTTGATTATTATTTCGTTTTTTTTGTGTTTAATTTTTAGGTAGAATATTGTATGTATTGCACAGGATACAATCTGAAAATTTGCTACGTTATACAATCATACATATACATGCATGCATATATTTTATGAATTAATATTCACAGAGTGATACAGTAGTGCAACGTAAAAGCATATAATACCCTTATATATTTCCGATTGGTTTGTACTCGTATTATACTTACTTGCAACTATACTATACTTTGTAACCCCTGTATGTATACATCCTTCGCATAAACAATTACACTCCGTTTACAGCAGTTATTGTTTAGCGTTTTGTTTTAAATTACAAACCATGAGACATACCACCCATCATAAATAACATCAGAAAATCATTGCAATCGTATTTATGATGCTGATGCTACACTGCCACTCTATGTTATACTGTTGCTGCTACTGATGTCAAATACTCGTACATACTCGTATAATTCTGGTAGACACCAGTCAAGTGATTTTTATTTATTAAAACTGAAAATATTTGGGGTACGTACAACTGCATAAAGGAATATGTACAAGGATAATATTTACGCAACGTAACATGTATTCGTACATGCATTATATGTCCTTGTGGATTTTATTTTTATTCTTAATGACAAAAAACAATTTAACAACACGTTATAAACATTATTATTGATGACATGCAGCAACGTATACTGTACTGCGTGTATCGTAAATAGCGATTGCAAAAAAGGATTGACAATAATTACAAAAAAGGATAATCAGTAAATCATGTATCATTTTTTTTTCATTCACATCAAAATCATCATTTTCATTTTGCTTCTCATCATTCTATTGCCATTTTACGTGTTCTATTGTTCAAGTATTGTGATGCACTTGTTTGTTACACATATACATACATTCGATTAACGCCTCTTTCGTGGTTTTTATATTGAATTACTACTGTACAGTGTATATGAATAACTTCAAAAGGGTATATGTACATATGTAAGTATATATGTAATAAATGCAAAAATTTATTTTATCATTTTCGACACGTGAAGGACACGTGTAATTGTTAAAAAAATTAAAATTCACTTGATTGGAACCGACAAAACAAAATCCAGATTATATATACCTATAGTGAGATATTCGATGTACATTTCGTATTACTTATGAAATTGCTTAATTGCACATAACAAAACACAATTGACTGACTGATTTACACCAACACCGTAATATAAAAATTTACATATATGTACTTATATATGTATATGCAAGCACATCAAGCACATAGAAGCATAAGTGATGCAGGCACACAGGCAAAATAAACAACACTTGAAGATGAATATTTATCGGTATAACAAATGATTATCATATGTAATTTTTAATTTATGTTTATATGTATAAAATTTTAACTTAAGGATACTCATATACCAGTTAACCAGCTAACCGGATTTTTATATTTAAACGCAGAAAAATTATGGGTATCTTATTATCCCGAAAAGAATACTATAATGGGAGTTCATTAAAAATAAACCAAACCCTTTTGGAATCATCGCATCAAATTAATTTTTATGTCTGTGTAATTATTATTCTTATACATTAGGGCATTATGATATAATGTAAATTTTTATCTGCAATACAGAAACACAGCTACCCACATATTAATTGTCAATGAAAAATTTTATTTTATAGAATTTAGTTGAATTTATTTTTTATGAAAAAATAAAAATATCAATCTGAAAGGATCGCCACAAGTATGTATATCTGCTCCATGTTTGATGGTACCTACGTTAAATGATTCACCTTTCAATTTCACTCTCACGTACAGAAAAAAAATTGAAAATATGGATTTGGACGATTATCGCATAGCATTCACACATATAATTGCGTTAATCGTTAAATATAAACAGACAGTAGAATATTTTAAGGTATTGCCATCAAATCCAAATAAATTACAAAATGTAATGCCGTCAATATTGAACAGAGAAAATGAGGATATTTTTAGTATTCTAAAAGATTTAGAAACTGTCATAATACCATCGATATTGCATTGGAATCATCCACAATTTCATGGTTCTATACCGATTGGTTCAGATTACATATCGATATTGGTGGAAATTTTTATTTCCGGATTGGGCGTAAATCATTTGAATTGGACCGAAAGCAAATCTCTAACAAAATTCGAATATCATGTCACCGATATGTTTGGTAAATTATTAAATTTACCACCGACCATATTGTACGAAGATTCAATGGGTATAGGTGGTGGTACAATTCAAAATACAGAATCGAATGCAATTTACTTATGTTTATTAACGGCAAGAAATAAAATGTTACGAGCATTACATAAGGATCCGTTGGTATCACCAATTCGAAATTTACATCGTTTAGTTTGTTATGCATCGGAATATTGTAGTCCATCGGTTATAAGGGCAGCTGATTTACTTCAGGTTAGATTTCACGTGCTAAAAACAGATGAAAACGAATCATTAGAGGCTGAAATTATTGAAGAACAAATACTTAAGGACCTGAATGATGGATTATGTCCGTTTTTTATATGTGCAACAATTGGTACAATCGAATGTGGTTCAATTGATCAATTAATTGATATATCAAAATTGATAAGGAAGTATCGTAATATATGGTATCATGTGACTGCACCGTATGCAGCACCAATTTTATGTTTACCAGAATTTGAGTGTGCTGCAAAAAGTATACGTTACGTTGACTCATTTGATTGTACGCCAACTTACTGGGGTTTCACGACACCAAATTGTACATGCTTATATGTAAAATGTTCTAAACTGTTCAAAAATACATTCAATCATAATTTAGAAAATAAATCGTACACAAATTATGCGCATAATTACGATGATCATACCAAATTCATTGGTTCCGGACTTGTTGAAAGAAAAGGTTGCGAAACACTAAAACTGTGGTTCATGATGAAATGTTATGGTAAACGATTACTACAAGAACGTGTCCGAAATCATATAAAATTAGTAAAACTTTTGGAAAAACTACTGAAAGAGTCTGAAATATTTGAAATATTGAATAAAGTTCTATTTGGTGTTGTATGTTTCGGTTTAAAGGATATAAAAAATCGAAATATGGATACAAGTAAAATGACAATAGAATTATTGAAACGTTTAAATAAATCTGGTCAAATTAATTTAAGTGGTACTGTAATAAAAGATAAATTTGCAATAAAATGTTATTTAGGACATGAAAATGAAACTGAAAATGATATTAGAAATACCGTAAATATTATACATAAAATTACAAATGAATTTTTAGAAGAAGAAACAATAAAATATGATAATAAGAAATCGTCACATGAAATCAAACTAATTGAAGCCAACAAAATGAGAGAGAATAAGGTTAGAAAAACGGTAACATTCAAATGAAAATTGAAGAAAATTTAGAAATTTTCCAACTACACCAAAAAATAATGTTACTGCTTACTGTGAAAAGTATATGTATATTCTTTTATATTCTGATAAAAATGAAAATTTAAAAAAAAAAAATATTTCACTACTTTAAATTTATTTTTTCTAAATCCAAAAAATATGTAAAAATAATTATATCATATAATTAATAAATGAGTGCATAACATTTGGATCTGATATCTGATTTAAATTTAAATTCCAAAAAATGTGGAATAAAATGTAGTAGAGTTATTTGGTAGAAATCACCGATGTTTCATTTATTAATTTGTTCCTGTTTTTCCGTTTCCGGTTCGTGTATGTACTAAATTTATTTTTTCCAATATGGCAGCCTAATACAATCAGTTTTCACTATTAAGTCTACCTATTTGTTGTGAATTACAAAAAAAAATTTTAATTGATTGTTGAAAGGTTTTTTGAATAAAATTCGAAATAGTTTCTGATTTAAATGAAAACAAATAAATCAAGTATTTGTGGACAGAGTTGAAATGAAAAAAATTTGAAAAATTAAATTCAGTAGTACGGTAGTACGTATTTATTTTTCTTAAGTTTATTCAAATTATCAAACAGTTTTCTCATAGCACTAAAATTTAATAACATAGCCCAATCCAATTCAAGTAATTAGTTGTCCTGTCCTTCATCATCAAAGGCGCTGCAGCCTAATCCGAGCCTTGACCTCTGATAGAAGCTTGCTCCATGCTTCCCAGTTTCGTGCTATAGAATTCCTATCAACTTTATTCCGTCTTCAATATCGTCCAAGTATATCTTATCCTTGGTCTGCCTTTCTTTCTTTTGCCATTCACTTTGTGAAAAACTATTCGTTTTATCGGGTCATTGTCGCCAAGTCTAAGCACGTGACCAATCCACCTCAATCTCTCAATCTTCCGCATTTAATCACTTCAACCAGTTTAATATCATCGAATATATGATACAATTCGTAATTGTACCTTGCTCTCCATTGACCGTCTTCATGCACTGGACCAAATATTTTTCTCAATACCTTTCTTTCGAAGGTATTTAGTATTTCTTCATTTGTATTTTTCATCGTCCTTGTTTCAGATGCGTACATCAATATTGGTCTAATTATTGTTTTGTACAGTCTAATTAGTTATCTTTGCGCCTATGCAAATATTAATCAATAAATTATTCATTTTCTGCATATCAATAGGTCCAGTGCAGGTTCAGTATCAACAACTCACAGTTATTTTACTACCGACCGTTACAGTTACAGTTACAGTACGGTTTTTGTTTCAATTTCAATAAATTTCCAATCTAAAACTCATTCAGTTGAGTTCAGTCAGCTTTTCAGCTTATCAATCACTTAAAATGCTTAAACGTTATTCTCATCGGGTAATATCGATAAAAATTAAACGTTAATAAGAATTTATATGAAAATGGAAAAACTGAAGTCAAAAAAGAATAAAAAATAATTAATATACTAAATAAATTGTATATGGATACATAAATTTTATATTATAAATACATATTAGAGCAAAGTAAAAATGTTATGTTCAATATTTAAAAATATAACATATGCGTTATATATTTTATATGTATGCATTTATACACTCCATCATCCATTCATATAGAAATGAAAAACAGAAACAGAATATACGGCCATGTTGTGTTGTGGTGACAAAGCTCAAACAAGCTAAAAAAAATCTTCTGTCATTCTTTTCTTATCAGTATAATATCATTCAGTTCAGTGAATCAAGTTTATTTTCAAATAAGAAAATTATAATTTTCTATTATTGCATACTTTTTTTTTATTATTAATTTTTCCAATAAGAAAGAAATTTAATTTTCAGTTAAATTATTAAATATTTTATTAAAAATTAAAAAATCAACAAAAATACTGTTCAAACATTACAAAAAAAAGTATAATTTATAAAGATATTCTTATGAATTGTGATACAATCAACCAAAAAAAAAAAAAAAAAAAAAAAAGTTTAGCTATGTGAGAAAACGTATGTAGCAAATACAAGTATATAATATTATAAAAATACATATGAGTATAAGAAGAAAAGAACGAACAAATAAGTTAAATGCAAATACAAAAAGAAAAATGAAGAAAAAAATCTCTACGTTTTATATTTGTATGATATTATGTGTGTATTGTAATTATATATATGTATTTAAATATAGATAGAGATGATAATTTAAACGTGTAATTATAAATATAGAATATTTGTATAAAAATTTATGAAAAAAAAAAAAAAAAAAAACGAAAACGAAAACAAGTGAGAAAAAAGAATAGATTATGTGAAAAATAAAATACCTGATAATACCTATATGCTTTGCATACGTTTTAAAAAAATACAAATAATAATGTTTAGAAAATTTTGATTGTAAAACAAAACAAAAAAAAAAATAAAATAAAACAAAATACCAAAATAACAGATATTATATAGTGTTGAATGAAAACGATTGAAAAATATAATTTAACTGGAAAATCCATAAAATTAAATATATTGAATATTTTTTTTTACTTCTTTTTTTTAATTTCGTTTATGTCGCGTTAAATATTGTAGCTTACTAAATCTACGACAACATTTTATATATTTTTATCATATCGTAATTAATTGTCGTATCGTATTTTTTATATTATTTTATATTTTTCTTTAAAATATTCATCAGCATCGACGTTTTTTATTTTTATTATTTTTTTTTTTTTTCAATTTTTATTTGTTATTTGAATTTCATTTTTGTGTGTTTGTTGATTTAAAAGTTTCAAGTTTGTATATATACATATTAATTTTTAAATTTAAACGTCGATATACATATCATTTTTAACTTAATGATTTTTCTCTGATAATGAAGCACTCTGTCTACAATTCTACTTGTTGGTTTTTAAAATTTTAAAACAAAATAAAAGAAAAAAAATTAATTGATCGTTTTGCTGATGATTTGATTTTTTTTTTTTTTCGTGTGTGTACATATCTATATATAATATATACCTATACCTACTTTCTATAATATATGAAATGAATATGTAATAATAATACAGTTTTTATTTTTCTTCTTTATGTACACATATGTATATATATGTATGTATCTACATATTTTTCAATTTTCATTATATCAAAAAAAAAAAAAAAGAAAAACAAAAATAATATCAGCAGCAACATCACGAATATAATATATCTACATTATACATTTATTCATACATAATATTAAAATCTTGAAATGGTATACTATTATAATGATGTATATATATACTTATAACTTGTAGAAGAGCGATTAGCGAAAAAATAATATAAAAAATAATACAGAATATTTAGCAAAAGATTAAGGAATTGTTTGTATATAAATGGTGATGGTGATGAGGTTGAACAAATTATACGGAAAGGCGGGTTAATTATTTTTTTTTTTGTGTTATGATATGAAATACATACATGTTGTGTATATATGTAAGAAAAAATATAATCATAACACGAATAAGTGGAAAAATAGGTAAAATAAATAGAAAAAACAGAAGCAAAAGTAAAAGCAGCAGCAAAAGCAACAGCAGGCAGCAGAGCAGCAAAGCAGCAGTTTAGAATAGAATAGAAAAGTAGAATTTTTTAAAATTAACTACATAAATAGCAAAAAGCATAAATAGCATTAGCAGCAGCAGCAACAGCAGCAATAAAACAGCAACAGCAAGCAAGCAAAGTGTATAGTGAAGTGAGTGTGGTGTCTTGTCGCTTGTCGGTGTGTATAGAGAATATAAATATATGTATATATAATATTAAGAAAAATAAATAATAAAATAAATATGTATGTATATATATGGTGTATATATACATATATAAATACATAATATAATAGCACATATGTGTATATAAAGAAAAATATATTTATAGGTATATATGTAAATTTGATATTTATGCAAAAGTTAATAAACATAAGACGAAAACAACAACAACGACGAGAATATTTATAGGTATTGTATTATATAGTAAAAAGAAAAGTTAAGCAAAAAAAGGAGAAAAAATAATAATAAATAAATATATAGAAAAACAAAATAAATTATTAAAAAAATAATAATAATAATTGAGCACAATACAACCAACATAACATATATACCCATATTGCCTATATATAATATTATATAGAGGTGGTATACATATACATACATATATAAATACTATACCTAGATAATATATAATCATATATAAATAAATATAAATAAATAAAACAGCCAGCAAAATGGCGAATCCAAGAAAGTTTAGTGAGAAAATTGCTTTACAAAAACAAAAACAAGCTGAAGGTACAGCAGAATTTGAGAGAATTATGAAAGAAGTTTCTGTTGCAACATCAAAGGTAATTTATAAAAAAAAAATAAAAAATAAAAATAAAAAAAAATTTTGTGTTTTTGTTTTGTTTTGTTTGTGTTTTTCGTATATTTTGTAGAAAAAAATTATAAACTAATTTATTTGTAAATTAGTTCAAAACTTTTTAAAAGTTATAATTATTCAAATCTTAAGTAGGTATGTATATGTAATTTATATGTAAGTATGTATCTATATAGGTACCTACATTTTTATTAATTCTGATTATAACAGAATATTTAGAATAGTATTGCGTACATACATACATACTTATATATAAATGCGTCCGCTATAATAATATATATATATGCGCAATATTGTATATAAGTATAATAATATAAAAATGAATATAGATATGAAAACGATTATGTACGAGTATATACATATATGTATTGTATGTACATATATAATATGTTTATTCATATTTCATATGTAGATATGTAGATATACAAAGTCTTTTATAATATTATTTTCTGTTTTTCATCGCTTTTTCTTTTAACGAGTATGGTGTGGTATATTTATCGATAATCAAAAATACAAAAATACATAATATAATGTACAACAAAAACATACATACATACACACTATCTGTACAGAGTATTTAATCAATTTAACGTACACTCGCACAGAGTACAGTATACATACATATATGTATGGCCAGTTTTATTTTTTTTTTTTTAAAGTTTAGTTTTAGTTTTATATTATTTGATATAAATTTGGTTAATTTTCATATAGGTATATACATAATAATATACTTATATACCATACATCTATATATTATACTAGTATCGTATGTATATTTATAGTATTTATATTATTTTATACTTTCTATCTATAATCTACTTACCTACATATATGTATACGTATATTCTCCCTAATATTTCTTTTTTCATGGTATACATATATATAGTTCTCTACTTCTCCATATAGGCAAACAGCTAACAAACTTCTTCTTACACTAAATTATAAAATAAAACTTAGAAGAAAATTGAATCAAAATATATAGAAAAAAAATATCAAAAGAAAAATGACAAGAATATAAAATGAAAACATTTTTGATCGTTTTGATTTTTATCAATATAAATGTGTATACTATGTACATATACATCTACATAAATGTATGTATTTAAATATGCTATACATACATACGTTATATATTATATATGATTGTATAATGTATAGCGTAGAATGTGTAGATATATAACTTGTACATATATTGTATACTTAATAAATTTGTATCTTTTCTTTTCTTTTTTTTTATTTTGGCCAAATAGGTATATTTATAGTACATATATTTTATATTTGTACCTGCGTATTATTTAAATGTACAATATATACAAACAACACACATTATGCGTTATTATATGTATCGTGTTATGTATAGCAATTACCTATAATATGAACGTGTATAACATACGTATTTATATTTTTATTATATGATTAATAGGTGTATAAGCATACTGCACACTGTACATACATATATGTGTACCTACACCTATGTAGGTAGGTACCCTCTATTATGTTCTATATGGACCAAAAAATTTTATACAAAGAATATTTTTATCTGTTTATACATAATATAAGCATCTATACCTAAAGCTACATATGTTACGTACATGTGTTCATATAATATGTTATTTTTTTTTTCAGTTATGATGATTGTATGTAAATACCTAATTCAATTTCAATCCATAAAAATATTAAAACCAAAGTTTTTATCATTACATGTTATTATTGTTGTTATATACAGTTTAATGTTCTCTTAAATCTAAATTGAAAATTATTTAAACTTATAATACCTATAGTAAATCTTTACTGAATACTGAACTGATTTTAATATGTATATGTAGATACCTAACTCCCTAATAATTTATTATAATTGTATTTTTTGTTCAATATTTTTAATTTAACATCAAAAACAAATAGAGAAAATTTTTGTTTATTCAATATTATTTATTCGCCTCTAAAGAATCTTATTTGATATTTATATGAGATATAAACATTGAGTTTTTATGTAGGTATCTATATATGTATGTATATTACGCACAATTATAAATTTTTTGTACATTTATGATGTGTATACACAGAGAGATATATACGCACATACATATGGTATTTACATAATTCTGTGGTCACAAGCGATAACCGCTTAAGTCGACATAAGGCAAAAATGAGTTATGAGTTCTACTGCATTCTCCGCATCAAGCTCTATGTGCACACAAAATCTGGTTTTCCTATCACTTTTGTAGCCGAAGTTATTGCTTAAAAATATTATCGCTTATGTCGAATAGTTCATGACTTACATATACAATAACCGCCTAAATCAACATAATAATATCGGAGAGATATTTCATGTTTAACAATACAGGCTTATCTAAACTTAAGTTATTATTGCACAATGTATTTGGAAACAGCTTCTCAAAATTGTTAGGTTTATCATAACAGCCTATCTCGAGTTAAGCGTTTTTGGAACGGAAAAATTTATCACCGAACTTTACAATAATGACTTAAATCAATATAAATCTAGGAAAGTAAAAATAGATTTTTGCAATAAACGCCTAACTTGACATAAGTAACAAAAATGTAAAATTACAAATTTGCATAAATAGCCTATATTTTAAATTCTCAAATATTTTTGTTCTAGAACATAATCAATTTTAAATAATTTCAATTTTTAATTCTTTAGTTATCAATTTAAGAAAATTTTTCTCATAATAATCTTCCATCCAACACGAAATTATTGTTTTTTGACCTTCAAATTTTTGTAAAAAATATGTTCGAATTTTTAAACCGTGTTTACTCAAAACCACAATTTTAGACTTAAGCGGTTATCGCTTGTGACCGCAGAATTATAGAAAAAATGTGTATTATTATAATTGCATTTTGGTGTCATATTTTCGTATTATTTTTTTTTTGTACACTTACACAAAATTATTTATCTTCCTCTCTCCTTCAACGTGCATTCATTATTATGAAAAAAGGTAAAAAAAAAAAAATATTAAATAAAATTAATGATAATAAAATAAAATAAATAAAAATAGGCAACTCATCGTACATTCGTACATACGAGTAAGTACCACGTACAGATTATGCAGGTTCATGTTGATGCATGTACAAGTAAATATATACATATATAAATATGTATACGCACTGTGTATACTGTACTATGATAATGTGCGGGGTTGGTTTTGATATGGTGGTATTACGCATTTATAATAATTTGCATTATTTTGCAAACATTATCTAATTTTTCTTTTTTAGATAATATAAAAGGCAGCAGTAGCAATACAAAATACAATAATATGAATTTGTATATTATTTACCTATAGATGATTATATAAACATTTACATATGTATCTCATGCATTCATTCTCATTTCTGTTTAAAATTTATTGCATTTTAAATAGCAGAACAACTAGGTATGCAACAGAAATGAATTTTTTGTACAATAAATTCTAAGTAGCTATATAGACATTAAAATACATATTTGATACTGTATTAGCATCTAGCTAGAGTACAATTTATTAAAAACAAAATACAGTCAAATTCCTCTAAGTCGAAATTCCTGTAATTCGAATTTTCCTCTATCTCGAATTTTACAGACATTTTTTTGCGTTCCCTTGAAATTTTCATAGTTAAATCATCCTCTAAGTCGAAATTCCTCTAAGTCAAATATTCCTCTAACTCAACATTTTTGTCAAGTTTTTGTCGATCTTTAAATTCCCTTAACTCGAATTTAAACATGAAACAGTGCTTTAAAATTTCTATACATACATACATATTTGGATACATTTATTTCTAGTTAGCTCAACACTTGTTCTATGATGCAAAACATGATTATTCATGTTCACTTTTGTTTGGCTTGTGTATATACAATATGCAAAAATTACAATGAAGAATCAATATCTGTTTGTTTGCGAATTCTGTAATGCAAAACATGATCATTCTGATTTAGAAAATGCCATTCAAATATTACAGAATGCTATTGAAATGACTCCTGGTGTTCCTGATGAGGTGCATGTTAGTTTGTATAAATTAGAAACCTTTTTTAAGCAAAAAAATGTAAATTTTCAATCAAAAATAACTGATTTTTTCTCAAAATAAATTAAATAAATATGTACATATCTAAACATGTATGCCCACTGTTTTTTTTTCATATACATACATATTTTTCAAAAAAAAAAAACTTATTTTTTATTTATGCCATTTTTGTAAAAATTTATCTAATAAATTGCACGAATTTTATTTATTGATTTAATCCTACTAAAATCATTTTTTTTCTTCAATTCCTCTAACTCAAAATTCTTCTAAAATTCCTTTAACTCGAAGTAATTTTGATGGCAGTTGACGATTCGAGTTAGAGGAATTTGACTAATATGAAAATGAATAACATCATCATCCCAAAATTAATAAAGGTACAAAATGATGTGTGTGTGTGTGTATGTATGTATGTTTATCATCATTATATTTATTATTATTTTCATGAGGCAGATATGTATGTAGTGCTATAGTGTTAGACCATTCCGATACCATAGCCAACAACCAGCAATGTCGTCAGTTCAGTGTGTGTAGTAGAACATAAAATAAATTGATTTAAAAAAAGTCTCCTTTTGTTTATTAGTAATCAAATGAAAAATAACCGAAAAAAAAATACAAAAAAAAAAGGAAAGAATGAAAGCTTCCTTTTATTTGTATTAATATTGATATATATAAAAAAAAGATGAAAATGAAAAAAAAAATAATGTTGTTTCCTTTTTAGTGTTATATCAAGAATATAATTATTGAAAAATTAATATTAATGCATGGACATGCACATGATATCTATAAAAGTTATAATGTATGTATATAGGTACATTATGTATATTTACAATTTTATGTATAGGATATAAATATGTACATACTTGTATAGATAAACAATTAGTACCTACATAGATACAAATACAAATAAGAGTACAAGTACGTAAATACAATCATGCATGCATGCATGAAATCATTTATGTATATTTTCTATACCCATTTTTATTCCTTCTTTTTTTTTTCGTTTTTGTTTTTCTTCTTCATTTATCATTTATTTAACTTAACTTTAATACTATACTGACTGTCCTATAATAATAATTGATAAAATAAATCAACCTCTATCTATTCTGTTTCTCGGTATTTAAATATGTCCGTCGTGTGTCGGGTATTATTATATCTACATATAGATACATACATACTCGTACGTACATGTGTATAGACTATGGAATAAGTAGGCAAGAATGTATCTATATAGATAAGGATATAGCGAGGTATATTTCATACTTCTTTTTTTAGAATAATAAAAAGTATATGTACTATATGGATACACACACCTTTTATACTATAAGAGTACGTATATATCTGCATAATAGCACAGGCATATGTACTACGTATACATTTGTCTATTTGTCATATACTCATTATTCATTTTCCGGTTAAAAAAAAAATAAAAAAAAAATTAAAGATAAAAACTTTCAAATAGCACGATTGTTGTGTTGTTGTTACCTTTAATAGAAAATTTATTTATTTTTGTTTTTCTAACTGCATGTGCGTGTGCAATATTTTTTACCGTATAGCTATTTAAGGAAAATATGTATGTTTCATCATTAATTGAATTTCATACTGCATACTTTTGAACATATCCCAAATTTGAATTTAATAAAAATCTTTAAATAATAAAAACCAAAAACAAACGATAACAAAATTTAAAAATCAATCTCAAATAAAATACAGAGATCTGATGATGTTGATGCTTATAAGAAAGAATGCGTGCGTATATCTGGGTATAGTGTAGGTATGAGATGAGTGTATGACGAACAGTAACAGACACCATGACTACATTCCAAAAAAATGTTTCCAAAAAAAAAAAAAAAAAATACTCGTATATATGTACATATCTAAATTATTTTTAATGATTTTCTTTTCCTAGCATATACAGCAACAAGAAAAAAAGAAAATAAAAATCGAAGGGTTTCTGATTTCTTATTTTGTTTTTTTTTTTTTTGTTGCTTTTGTTTTTAGAAAAAATCAATACCGAAAAAAAAAATTAAATTAAAAATAAACTCATAAAATATTTACATGAATATAATGTACATGTGTGTACTATAGAAAATTAAAAGCATGATAAAGTTTAAAAGATAAGGTCATTACCCATCTTTTTATATGTGTATACGATGTCGATACATAATGCACCCACCTAATATTTATGACAAAGCTAAAATTTTAAATTTTTCATTTATTTTAATTTTTTCTTTTTTTTTACTATTTTTATAGCAAGATGATTCGTTATTTAATCAACGTTTAGCAGAATGTGGAGTTGTTCCAAGTAGTGCAACAGCAACAACAACGACAACACCAACAGCAACCGGAAGAGAATCTAGAGGTTTGTTCAATTATTGTGAAAACCAAAATTTATTTCTTTTTTTCAATTTTTAATCCTTTTTTTTTTTTTTTTTTTTTTAAAAAGGACGAAGTGTTGGTGTTGGTCCAATGCGTCGACCATCAGATAGACGTGTTGATCGATCACCATATAGTAGTGGTAATATAGCATATTTAAGTCCACCAAGTGATTCATTTTGGCGTAGAGCTAGTTCTGATTCAGCTATACATCAAAGTCTTATTCAAACACCAGTAAGCTAAATGAAAAGATAAAAAAAAGAGATTTTATTTCAATTTTAATTTAATTTAATTTAATTTTTTTTTTTTTTTTTTTTTTTTGTAAAAAAAAAGGAAAAAGATCCAGGATCACATTCACCTCTTGGTCTCAGTCCAACATCACAAAGGAGATCAAATCAAATTAATAATGCTTCTAGCCATCATCACCATCATCATCATCATCATAATCATCATGAAAGTCGAAGAAATAATTTACATAATGCAAATTCAAATCGAAATTCATCGAACATTGATATACGGCAAGGATCACCATGCGGAATTACAAACAGACTGCCATGTGTTAAGTAAATGAAAAAATAAAAATTAAAATGAAAATTATTCAAATTTTTACAACATCATCCTATTCATTAATACATTCTGTTTCGTATTCTTATATTTTTCAGTATGTACACATCACAACATGAGAACTCTTTAACAGCACCAATAGGTAATAATACTGGTTCATTACCAGATCTAACATCTGTACATTTTTCGTCTTCCCTAAATAAGCAATTAGTAGAAAAAGAACATGAGCATTCTAGCAGTCCGTACAGTTCGGTATGTGCCTACAAAAAATTTGTGAAAAAAAAAAAATAAATAAATAAATTCTTTTTAATTATTCAAATTAATTTTTATATTTTAGAGTCCGCTTACAATATCGCCTACAACATTATCTCCGGCATCAATGCCAAACAGGTATCAATATTCACCCGCTCATTCTCCTAGTGACAGCAATACATATAGTCCAACACATTTTTCATCAAATATTCGCCAGGTAAAAAAAAAAAAAAAAGATGCATTTACATTTTCATTTTTTTTATTTTTTTTAGAATTAAAGAAAAATACAAAATTAATTATAAAATTATACGCATATACATACATCTTTAACGTACTAGTATTAGAGATAATCTTTATTAATCATATTTAAATGTTGACACAAAGGGGGCACTTTCATAAATTCAAGCTTGCCAATAGAAAAGTTCAAAGAAAATCAAGAAAATCTTGTTAATGTTAGCATTCAGCAAGTAATTTACAACACAAATTGCTTTCACTTCCAAAAAGAAATGTGTTGTAAGCCGACTTGCATCTTGCATCCTTTCATATTTTATATTATTTTTGCATGCAAGATAGTGGAGTGGAAACAAGCTTGAATTTATGAAAGTATATCCAAAATAATTTTATGTTGATTTTTTATTTTTATTTTAGATTTTAATTTTTCTACTCTAAAATTTCTTTGTATAAATTTAAATAAAAAATTTTTGTGTAGTCATCCCACTAATTAACTAGAGAAATGAAAAAAAAAAAAATGTTCATGCTACAATTTTATATTTTTTTCAAAATTAATTTTAACGTTTTTTTTTTCTATTTTGTAACATTCTTTCTTTTATTTTACTTTTTGTCGAGATTTTGTTTGAAATTAATCAATTTTATATTCTAATTATGTTTTCTTTTAATTTCTATCAAAATAATATCCTTTGTTTCTAATATTTTCTTTTTTTTTTTGAATTTAATTTTATTTAAAATTTATATTTTCATTCATTTTTCGTGTTTTATTTTTTATTTTATTTTTTTTTTAATAATTTTTGCAGAATTATTTATCAGTTCCTGGTAATGAAAATAGTAGCAATCATCAATTTAATAATCATAAGGTATTTAGTTTAATTTATTATTTTTATTTATTTCCTTTTTTTTATTTAAAAAAACATTTTTTTTTCATTTTACTTTAATTTGTTTTTTTTTTTTTATAAATATGAAGCACTGTACATATTTAATAACATCCTCTTGTTACGTATTTCTTTTTTTTAGTTTTGGAATTTATTTTTGATTTTCTTTATTTTATAATTTAAATATGTATTTTTCTCTTAACATTTTCTTTGTTTTTTCAAATTAATTAATCATCTTTTGTTTGTGTTTTCATTTCTCTAACATTTTTATTTTACTTTAATTTCATTCATAAAAATTAATTATTATTCGCATCTATTCTGGTCGTTCTCATTTTTGTAGATTTTAAATAATTTGATTATCTGCTAACAAAACGATCAGAATAAGATATGATGGTACCAAGATAAATTTTTCTTATAAACGCTAACCTCCATATACCGTATTTACATTTTACGATCAATTATTCACTTTGAAATTGAAATTATATGCAATCGATTGTATCCCAATCCCATACACGCTATGCTACAACCTACAACTTAAAATAAAATGTTTGTCATAAATTCATTTTCAATGACAGATTTTGTTTTGTTTGGTTCGTAATTGGATGGGATATGTGCGTGCGTGACCATCCATAATAACTGACCAACAAATCAATATTCCTATCCCAACTAAAAACATTTCTGATTACTCGTCATCCATATACAGACTTAATACAGAAATACAGACAGAATCCAAATACAGACAGAAATAATTTATGTAATTGTACAATTTGAGGATTTAACTAATTTAATTGATTGTAAAAAAAAAAAAAGTATGTGGAGATTTTCGTTAGGACAAAGAATATTTCATTAATTTTGCTGTACATTAATTTTTTTTAAATTTTTGCAAACCTTATGTGCATATAATATTTGTTTTTTGCATAAACATCATCATCAGATTTTTTATGCATAAATTTATTGAGTAAATGCGATAATCATACGAATATTAGAAATTATTTACTAATATCATTTTTTTCTTTTTTTTTGTCTTCTAAAAATTGATAATTTATTTTCGTTATCTTTTTAAACAAAACAACGAATTTTTTTTTTCTTTTCTACATTTTTACATTAAAATCATCTCTATATAGTATATAATCGCATACATAATTACGAGAATAATAATCATTATCGTAATATTACTACGTAAAAATTTTTAAATTTGATAAAGAATTACATATGCATATACTATTAGCAGTGCTTTACTATAGATTTATTATTTTTTTAGAATAAGAATTTAAAGCTTTTGCCTTTATTGTTTATTATAGAATGTAAACACAGAATTAATACGTAGATATTTTTATGTACATACATAATGTATGAATGATTTTCATAATCACTGTATATATTTCATCATCATCATCATCATCATTATCACCTCCATAATATAATCACATTCTAGATAAAGTATGTATTTTCGCTTTTCACAAATAAATAAATAAACAGCAAACAAACAAACAAACATCAATACTTAAGAATAATTTATTAATGAATAAAATTTAAAAATTTGTGATGAATATTTTTTAATAGCCCACATTTAATGAGCACGTAAACGCCAACGTTACCGTCACCGTCAATGTGAAAATTTCAAAATGATCTGGACGAGAATACCTTGGCGTTCCAATTATCTTGAAAACGTGAACGTCAAGAGACGTATAGAAGAGCGAGTAAAAAGAAAATCATGAACATTTATAAAATTCAACCATATATCGAGTTGATTTACTTCAGTTTCGCATTCATGTTTTACTTTACCTTTGTCCTCATCATTATACTAAAAATCAAAATTTGTCAATATCAACAAAATATGATACCACAAATAAGAGAAGAAACAAGACAATAAAACATGAAAGTTCATTATGTAAATGATTAAAAACATGAATGTTCCATTTCACAAAGTGACGTTGCTGCGTTGACGTATGCCCATTGGACCTAGGCTATAAATAATTAGTCTATTCACAATGTTATCAATTAGATTTGATTATTATTATTATGATTATATTTATGACCAAACTCCTTCAGGAGCATTAAGTGTCAACAAAGGATTTCCATGCATTTCTTCTTCGGGCTATGCTTCTATTAGCTGACTGATTGATTTGCCGGTTTCTTTAAATATTTAATGTTCTTCTCCATGTTGTGCGCTGATTTGATTAATTTTTTAATTTAATTTTTTTTGAGAGTTTTAATTTACCATCAAAATCTGTATTATGCACACGCATATACTTACCTACGCTACAAAATTAAAGAAAGTAAAAGAAATAAACAATTCATATTCATACACTTTTTTTTCCATTTTTTTTTCTAATTAACATTTTTACAACACACTCATGTAATTCTAGTCACATTAACGTAATAACTTAACTTTATTTACATCACATTAAGATTTCTCATTATTAGTTGTTAGTGTACTACTACTGCTACTGCTATTATTTTGTAAATTTATTTAAAATTTGTCTTTGTATTTGTACATTACATATTTTATCTTATTTATTATTATTTTATTTATTTTTTTTTTTTTTTGCTATTTTTAATTTAAACATTTAAAAAGGAGATACAATTTGATGATTATCGGCCAAATCAAATGAATCAAACCTCACATTTATCATTTACAAATTTGCCTGGATTAGTTCATATACAGAATAATAGCTCAAAGAATAGTACCGGTGGTAACATATCAAATAATTCTATACATGGATCACATGGGCATTTATCGTCAATTGGAATTGTAAGTATATTATATTATCTGTGCATTTCATTCAATTAATACGGATCTATTCATCTATATGAATTTTATTTCATCTTTAAAATATTTCTATACTATTTTTAATCGTTTAATTTTTAAATTTAATTTATTTTACTTTATTCTTTTATAGGCGGCTGCTGGTAATTTAACCGAATATAGAAATCCACAGAATAGACCTAGTCCTGGTTCTAGTCCCGGTATCGGTGGTATACCATCGATATCAGCTAGTGAATCAAATCCAAGTGCACCATGTAGCCCGGTTCCTCAAAATTTTAACAACAGTAACAAGTAAATGAAAAAAAAAAACAAAATGTTTTTTTCCTTTAATTTTATATCATTTTCTATTTTTATGTATATTTCGAAAATCGAGAAAAAATATTAATTTTTTGTTTTTATGTTTTTCTAATTAACAGCCAAACTTATGACAACAAATATCAGAGCCAAAATAATGATACTTACAATTTGAATCAATCATTTCATAATCATTTCGAACAATTCTCACTGGTAAGTGTTTTTCTATCTTTTTCGACAAAAAAAAAAAAATATACATATTTTATTTTTCTTTGAATTTTTTCCATTTTTTTTCTTTCGAAATTTTTTCCATTGTTTTCGTTTTTTAATTTTTTGTACATTTTTTTTTTCTTTTCGATCATAAAATTTTTTACTTCATTTTTTTAAATCTCACTCTTCTTTGTCTCTTTCTCTTTTGGAATTTATCTATATATATGTATATATTCTTGATAAAATTTTTCTCAAAAAAAAAAATTCTTGTTTATGAAAATTTTAAGATTTTTTTTTTCGTTTCTTTGATATTTGTTTTGTTTTTTTAAATTATTTTTCCTTTGCTATTTTAATATTAAAATTAAGAAAAAAAATGTTTTTTTATTTTTTATTTTTCGATTACTTATCATTTTTTTTTATTTATTTATTTTTTTTTTTTTTTTTTGATTATTGGCCATTGGTTTTAATTCGAACAAATCTGTTTGTTTTCTTATTATAAATTCTAAATTTTTATCAATAATTAAATTTGCGATATTATACTTTTTTTAATTTTTTTTTTTACTTCTTACTTTACTTTTTTACTCGATCAATAATAAAAATATTTTTTAACATACACTTCATGAATGAAAAATGAACAGCAAAAGCAAAAAAAAAAAAAAATAGCATTGCAATTATTCCTGTTTTTCTTTTCTTTTCTTATGTTTTTGTTTTGCTCATATACGTGCATTTTTATTTTATATTCGTTTCGTTCGTATTTAATTTCTTATTTTATTTGTATTTGTTTAATTTTTTGTTTTAATTTATTTTTAATTTCGTTTTTTTTTGTGTTTTTTTTTTTTTAATTAAATTTTTATGTTTTTATGAATTTCGGTAGTAGAAATTTATTAGATTTATTGCAACATTTCCAACATTTCATTGAATAAAAATGCATGAATGCGAAATAATGTATTAACAAGAAACAAAAAAAAATAAAAATAAATAAAAAATAAAAATAAAACAAAAACAAATAAAAAAAAAATTAAAATAATTCCGGAATGTATATGTACTATGTCAGAATGAAGATATCAATGATCGTAATTTTGTACATTTATTGCAACGTAATTTTTAGATGACGAAAGATGATGATGATGATGAATGATCGGTTCACTATGAATGACCAATTAAGCCATCATTGTCGCCCATCAGATGTTGCAATCAACACTTCTGATTTGAATTACTGATGGAAGTATAAAATTTAGCTCTTTAGTTCTTTAGACCTTTTCCAAAAAATACCAAACGATCATTGGTAATTTCAATTCTGTTTTCTTGTCAAATAAAAATATTTTTCTTTTTCTTGAATATATTTTGTATGTTTATTGTTAAATGATTGGAAATCGTATCGTGTTGAAATGATCCTAAACGTGCATAAATGTGCCTATCAAATTGATTGTCAACCCATGTTGTGATATGATCAACCAAATTGTCAACGTATTGATCGTCCTCAAGTAGGTTATCGGTTTAAATAATTTCATGTTAAAAAAAATGTTGAAGAAAAATTAAAATTTTTAAATTTATTTTTTGGTAATTTACACAACTCGGGTTGACAAATAAGGTTGAGTTCATTATTACAATCGAATGATCGATCAGATTATTTATAGAATTTAATCGTAATCTAGAGTGTAGTAATATTGAACGAGAAGAAGTTTTTTTTCTGGGATCGGTTTAAGTATCTCTAATAATATCAAATTAGTTGTCAAAAAAAAACAAATAGTCGTAAGCTACACCGTTGTGAATTGAAAATTTATAAATTTTGGTTTGATCCACTGTTCGATCAGCAACTATATAGTCGCATCTACACAGTTGATGGTTTGAAATAGATAAAAACTACTATTTTTATGTTTTTAACAAATTTACACTTTATAATATTTTAAGTTCTCAAATGATTTTTTACAATTTATTATAACAAAAAAAATTGAAATATATTATGTTTGTTGCAAAAACAAATTCACTGTTTCGATCCATGGTCCAACTGAAAGTGAAGCTGTACTGTATCAATGCAATTAAAATATGTACATATCATTAGATAGTGATTATTGTTACACACAAAACGGTATCAAAAAAAAAAAAAAAAAGAGAGTAAATCAATTATATAAGTAGGTAGAATCATGTGATCGAGAAGTGAAATTGTGTACAATGTATACAAGATATAAGTATTATATAATTACAATAATATATATAAATATCAATATGTAGTTGATTATTAAAATCAAATATATGTATGTAGTTGTAATAATTAAGTAAAGCGTTTTATAACATCCCGGCCCCCGCTGGAGAATCCAGTTTAAGAAGTAGGTAGTGGAACAATTTTTGTAATTGGGCGTCGAAATGTGCCCTTTGTGGAGCGAACAGTAACAACTCGCACATGATCGTCTTGACCAGGATGGACTTCAATAACTCGTGCCAAATGCCATTTTGACGGCGGTGTATTTGGTTCCTTTAATAGAACAATCGCATCAGGTTTGATGTCTGGTTGTGGCAATAACCATTTTGGCCGTTGTTGTAGTGACGTCAAATAGTCATTATGCCAGCGTTTCCAGAATCCTTGTACCATATTCTGTAGTAGCTGCCAATTCGTTAATCGTGATGGAGATGTTTTTGTATAATCAATCTCTGGAAGTGTAACATAAGAATGACCAATTAGAAAATGAGCTGGGGTAAGTACATCGATATCAAGATCAGAAGCAGAACACAAAGGTTTCGAATTTAATAATGCTTCAATTTGGGTTAGTACGGTATACATTTCTTCAAAGGTTAAAATTTGATTGCCGATAACACGTTTAAGATGACTTTTAACATTTTTAACCCCAGCTTCCCATAGACCACCAAAATGTGGTGCACCTGGAGGAATGAATGACCACTGAATACCATTAATGGAGAGATAGTTCTGTACTGCATTATTGTGAGATGACGAATTCATTAACGAATCTAATTCAGATAGCATACGATGAGCGCCCTTGAAATTCGTGCCATTGTCAGAAAAAATACGCTGACATTTTCCACGTCGTGCAAAAAATCTCTTTAATGCTGCTATGAATGCATCAGTAGTTAAATCGCTAGCCAGCTCTAAATGAAAGGCCTTGGTTGAGAAACATATAAATAAAACTAAATATCCTTTTGTATATCGCGGGTTCCGACCACGGTGAGTACGCAATGAAAAAGGACCAGCATAATCACAACCAACATTGAGAAATGGTCTAGAATATGTTACTCGATGTGCAGGTAAATTTCCCATTATTTGATTATTTATGCTTCGTCGTTGCTTGAAACAAGTAATGCAGTCATGAACTATTTTTCTCAACATATTTCGACAGCCTATTATCCAATATTCTTGTCGCAGAATTGAAAACAATGTTGATATACCAGCATGAAGATGTGTTAGATGCGCGTCCTCTATTATTAATCGAGTTACACGATGTCCCTTTGGAAGGATGATTGGATGTTTTGATGAATATGATAACGATGAGTGAATAATTCTTCCGCCAACACGAAGTACACCCTTTTCATCAATAAATGGAGTTAGTTTAACTAATTTACTACGCGATGAGAGTAATTTAGCATTAGATAGAGCTGTATATTCTTGTTCGAATTCTTGTTGTTGAGCATATACAATCAGTGCTACCTTTGCATTACTAATCTCATCATGTTGAAGTGATTGTGTATATATATTTTGAGATTTATGTAAACAGCGGTTAGAGAATCTGAAGCAGTACGCAATTATCCGTATGAGTTTTTTCCAACTGGATATTTTTAATAGCAAGTCATCAAATATATGAGATGGTGTTGTAGCTGTAAGGGTTAGGACAGATGATACTTTTCTTTCTTCCGGAATATCAAGTTGACTGTCTATTGATGGTGAACTGCAGGGCCATATTGACTCATCTAGTATTAACCATTGTGGGCCTTTCCACCATAGTTCGTGTGTGATGAGATCGGAGGATAGAATTCCGCGAGAAGCACAATCAGCGGGATTGTCTTTTGATTCGACGTAACGCCACTGAGAACGAGGTATTATATCTAAGATGCTAGATGTACGATTCGCGACAAATGTATTCCATCTACGAGGTATGGATGATAACCAATGCAAAACAATTTGTGAATCAGTCCATGCAAAGATATTACCAGGTGTTAATTCTAATGTTTTACAAATCTTTTGTAACAAACGAGTTAGCAATAGAGCACCACAAAGTTCTAGTTTTGGTATAGATATTTGTTTTAATGGTGCAACCTTACTTTTAGCGGCGATAAGGTGGATATTGATATTATTATCAGCGTTTACGGTTCGGCAATATACTGCTGCAGAATACGCAGATTGAGAGGCATCTGAAAATCCATGCAATTGATATCGTGTCGTTTGTAAACATAGATTTCGAGGAATACGAAGTTGTTCTAAATGCTTGAATTCATTGCGAATAAGACACCATTGTTTCGATATATTATTTGGAACTGGATCATCCCATTTCAAATCCAATAACCACAACTGTTGAAATAGAATTTTAATCATGACTATTGCAGGTGTCAAGAACCCTAGAGGATCGAATATTTTAGAAGCTTCGGATAATATTCTTCTTTTAGTGATTGCATTATCAATTGGCTGTGTTATCTTGTATGAGAATGCATCCAGAGACGGATGCCAATGTAATCCAAGAGTTTTAATAGACCTTGAATCATTGACTATCTCAATTTCAGAGAGTTCACAATCCGATTCAGGAACAGATTTCAGTAATGGCCAACAATTACTACAGAATTTTCTAAGAGTGAACCCGGCAGAATGCAAAACATGAACAAGATCGTTTTTCAAATGCATAAGTTCGTTTACTGACGCAGCACCCGTAATAACATCATCAACATAAAAGTCGTCACGAATAACTTTCGATGCATCTGGATATTGCTTTTCCGAATCTATAGCCAATTGTTTCAGCGTTCGAATAGCGAGAAATGGTGCGGACGATATACCATAAGTTACTGTGAGAAGTCGATAATGTTCAATCTGTTGTGATGGAGATTCGCGCCATAGAATACGTTGAAAATCACAATGAACTTTAGATACCAAAATCTGCCTATACATTTTTTCGATGTCGGCTGTAAATACGTATTTATGTCTTCGAAAACGTAAACAAACTGAAAATAAATCCCTTTGAATCGACGGTCCCACTAATAAAGCGTCATTTAAAGAAGTGCCGTTTGATGATTTCGCCGATCCGTCGAAAACCACGCGTAATTTTGTTGTACTGCTATCAGGTTTACAGACAGCATGATGCGGTAGATAGAAGGCTTGTTTACATTCAATTTCATTGCTTGGTATTTTCTCCATGTGACCCAAATGAATATATTCATTGATGAAAGAATGATATTTTTCCTTAAATTTAATGTCATGCGCAAATCGTCGTTCCATTGATTTTAAGCGGTTAAGGGCAACAAAATAACTATTACCAAGATCAATAGATGAGTGTTTGAAAGGAAGCTCTACGATATATCTTCCTTGTTCAGTACGAGAATGAGTTTTACAAAAATGTTGTTCTGCAATTTGTTCTTCTGGAGAATAAGTTGATTGATAGAAATCAACATTTTCCAACTCCCAAAATGTTTGCAATGAACGATCGATGTCCATATTCGATACTAATGACACAAGTGAACCTTGTAATGAATTGATTTTTGTGCAATTATTTATCACTTCTCCAACGATTATCCAGCCGAACAGAGTACGCTGTGCAGAAGGAGTGTCCTTGCTTCCTTGAATGAAACCTTCTTGTAAAATTTCAAACATTTTGTGAGCACCAATTAAAATATCAACGGATGCAGGAAGATTAAATGAAGGATCAGCTAGTTGCAGTGTAGACAACATATCGATAGATGGAAGTTCAACGGTAGAGTTGGGTATTAAAGAAGTAATTTTGTTGAGGATATATGCATCGATTGCGATAGATTGTGATGTATATCGAGAATGAAGTACTAGACTGACCACTCCTTTAGTGATTCCAGCTCCTATGGATGAAAGTCCGGTTACAGGGATTCTAGCGTGATTACGTTTCAAACCGAGTTTTTGTACGAATGAATCAGTGATGAAGGACACATGTGATCCGGAGTCAAGTAGTATACGGCAGTCAATTTTATTACCGTTAGTATCAATAACATGTGCTATAGCAGTAGGCAAAAGCGAATGAGTTTGTAACAAACGAGATGTAGAGTGAGTGTTTATGATAGATTGATTATGTGGATTAACATTCGATTGATTTGTTGATGAGGACGAACGAATTGGATTAGATGTTACATTCGGTGATGTCGAAGACGTAACTGTGGTATTGAGTTGACTGTTGCTACTAGGCTGAGTATTTGATAGTAGATGTACCAATGTGTGATGACGTCGATTGCATTGATTGCACGTATGACGTGATTTGCAATTTGAGGAGGTATGACCACTTCGTAGACAGTTAAAACAAAGTTTCTTCTCATTTACAAACGCGCGACGAGATATAATACCCAACGACTTAAATTCTGAACACGAAAACAATAGATGATTACGACCACATAAGGGACATGTGATTGATTGATTATATTCCGATTGCGATGTGTTAAAATTGGAATTAATTGAATGAAAGGTTTTAATTACAGTTGATGGTTTGTTACTCTTTGTAGTAACTTGTGATGAACGGTTCGATATTTGTGAATTTTCTAAAGTTGTACAACGTTTGTCGATAAATTTTAACAATTGTTCAATTGTAGGAAATTCAATATTAACAATATGTTCTGCCCATTCTTGTCGAGTATCTGGATCAGTTTTGTTTATCAGCAGATAAATTAACCATGGATCGCGAGTCTCAGCAGCATCACCTAACGCACGTAGTCCACGAATGACTTCGTCTGAACCATCTGAAAGACGTCTCAATGACACCGCCGAAGCAGTTGTAACGGATGGCAAATTTAAAAAAGATTGTATAAATGATTTTATAATATGACCCGTTTTTTCATATCGGTTTTTTAGACGTGCCCAAGCTTCAGCATAATTTTTATCAGTTACTGGAATGTGTCGCAACAATGCTTCTGCATCACCAGTTAAAAAACCTTTCAGGTATTGAAATCGCTGAGTATCAGTTAATCTTGGGTTGTTATGAATTGAATCAGTAAATAAATCGCGAAACGAAATCCATTCATTGTAATTCCCAGAAAATGTTGGAATATTTAATTTTGGAAGTTTGGTTTGGATCGAATTGTTGGAATGGCAAGACTGTGCAACGCATGTACTTGAGAAACGTTCGAGGAAACTAGTTTGTTGATCAGCAAGACGAGCGAAAATATCATTAGAACTTGAATCAATATTGGGTGGAGTGATAACTGAACGATCCTTAATAGCTTTACTAAGTATTGCTTTGGCAGTAAAGTATTTTGTTTCAAATTCGGCTTCTTCTTGTTCTTGATCTTCGAAATTTGAATCTCCGGCGAACTCATATATCTGATTTTGGTAGGATTTAAATTCACTCCATGCTTCATTCAATCTATCAAGTCGTGTTTGTAATGCCTCAGTGGTGGTTTCTGCTGTGATATTTGAACAGTAGGTACATATGCGTGTAACACTAGCCTTGACATAACCACGTTTGGTTTTAATAACCTCCATTTAAATAATAGTATATCAAAAATTTGCACAATTTTAATCGATTTAATTTAATTATATTAAGAAAGAAAATGTCCGTTCCAACTCAAATTGTGAAAAATAATTACATGTCCCGTAGAAAGAATCAATCACAAAACGAACGTTTAATACACGTACATATGTATATATATTGTAACAATAATCTAATAATATGTGACCGTTACATATATTGTGAATTTCACTTTATGTGAATTGCAATGATAATGTAATAATAAACCAAATATATTACAATTATACATACATATACATATATTAAATACACATATATACATATAGATGCGTTATTATAATATGATTATTATTATTTAAAATTTATTCAATAACTGTTCTGCGATTATATTCATTATTGAATTCAATATATTAATTATATGTCTATACAAGTAATGAAAAGACAAATAACACGCGCACACTATGGTTGAATAAGTTTATTAAAAAATTCAAAAAAAAAACAAAAAAGAAAAGAGAAATGTACATGTATTACACTGCTTGATTATCATTGTTCACTTAATATAGCAATACATGGGTTATGTCCGATATTTTACAAAAATGAAAAAAAATTATGATATGTAATTTTTATTTATAGTTATTTTATTATAATTATTTATAATTAGCACAAATAAATAATTAAATTGTTGGAATTAATTACAATTCAAGGTATACTTCCCTTAACATGATATGATATCCATTGTAGTGATTTCAACCACGTGCTGCACCAATGATTATAAGAAATTTTAAATATTATCCTTCTATATGAAGGATCCGGCTCGAAGGACCAGAAAGTTGATGGTTTGAAATAGATAAAAACTACTATTTTTATGTTTTTAACAAATTTACACTTTATAATATTTTAAGTTCTCAAATGATTTTTTACAATTTATTATAACAAAAAAAATTGAAATATATTATGTTTGTTGCAAAAACAAATTCACTGTTTCGATCCATGGTCCAACTGAAAGTGAAGCTGTACTGTATCAATGCAATTAAAATATGTACATATCATTAGATAGTGATTATTGTTACACACAAAACGGTATCAAAAAAAAAAAAAAAAAGAGAGTAAATCAATTATATAAGTAGGTAGAATCATGTGATCGAGAAGTGAAATTGTGTACAATGTATACAAGATATAAGTATTATATAATTACAATAATATATATAAATATCAATATGTAGTTGATTATTAAAATCAAATATATGTATGTAGTTGTAATAATTAAGTAAAGCGTTTTATAACAGTCGCAGTGATCAAAACATATCAAATATGATCGATAATGCTCGATTGGATCTTAATACAATTATGAATGGTAATTATGAAGATTAATTCGGTCGTAATCATGAACTCGGCTTATATGTACCCCCATTTTAAGGTGCTAAACACAATCAAAACAGATACCTGCCATAGCCGGAACAGAAATATGCTGGTGTAAAAAGAAAATCTGCCATAGCCGCAATTTCAGAAACACATTCAAAGCAGAATATATGCTGTCAGTTTGTAATACTTATTCAAAGAGTAATAAGATAAGCTTTATCTCTTTGTTTCATGCTTATTTTTGTAATTAAACTTGTCATACTCTTGTTTTTCTCTAGCAGCCAGGATCTAAATTTAAAAATTGCAAATTTTCTGCTTGAATGCGTTGTATCAGCATTCATTTACAAAGCACTTAACGATAATAATGCTGATTGTAGCAGATTTCTGCTATCTGCTTTGATTGTGTTCAAAACACCGCCTTAAATATGCTTTCATTTTTAATACATAAATTATGTAATATGTTCACAAATGTATTATTTATCCTTTTTTAATTGTTATCTTTTTTGATGATAGCTTTGTTCTATGCAAATTTTTTTTTCTCTTTCTATTTTCTTTTTCCATTTAATGTTTCTTTAATATGAATTTTCTTTCTCTGTGTCTCTTTTAATTTCGTTTCGTTTTTTTTTTCTGTTTGTTGTTTTCTTTTTTATGTAATATAAGAAAGTTTTTACAAAAAAAAACTAAAATGAAAAAGAAATACTTAAAATTCCAAAAAAAAAAAAAAAAATATATATATATTTATTAAAAATAAAAAAATTATTTATATATTTATTAAGTATTATTATTATCGCTCACTAATACTCTTTAAATGTTGTTGTTATTATTATGAAATTTTTTTGTGCTGCGCCAAACAAACAAACAAACGTACAAAATAAAAACCAAAATAAAAACTATAAAAACTAAAAACAAAATTAACCAAACCAAATATGTAATGTATGTAACAATGTTGCTATAAAAAAAAAACGAAACGAAACGAAACAAAACGAAAAATGAATACTAAAATACGAAAAAATAAAAATACTAAAAATTAAATTTAAAAAAAAAAATTAAAATAAAAAAAAAAATAAAATTAAAAAATAAAAATTAAACTAACTATATGTACCTACTACCATCATATTAAATCAACCAATCAACGAACAAACTATATAAATGCTAAAATGTATATGTGTAAAAAAAGGATTGGGCGACATTATTTCAAAGTTTGGTTGAAGCCGGTTGCACGTGGACAGCACAAGTGCAGGTGGAATTATTTCTAATTTTTTAATTAACCTTTTTAAAAAAAAAAAAAAAAAATCAAAACAAAACAAAAAATATTCAAAAAAAAAAGTATTCTCCTTACTTCTTCTTCTTCTTTATTCATTTTTTATATTATATATTTTTTTTATATAATATATAATTTAACTATGATCTATGATTCAGTTTAGTTTAGTTTAGTTTCATTTTTTTTTTTCTTTTTCATTTTTATTATCATTCAAGTACTTATGTACACTTCATAAAATAATCCTTCTCATCTTCTCCTTGTGTCGTTGTGTTTATTCTTGATTTATTTTATATAATTATTTATTAACTTTAACGATTACTTAATCAGAGAGTATCAGAGAGTTATTACAAAAATAATAATTTTTTTTTTTTTTTGTTTATTGGTTTTATTTAGAAAGAAAAAAATGTTATTTTTAATTGAAACTTGGAATTTAAAAAACAAAACTAAAAACTAATAAAAAAAATAAAATTTTTGTTGATAAAATTTGAAAAACAAAAAAACTAAAAACATAATTTTGTAAAAGAAAACAAAATAAAAAGAAAAATTTAAAAAAAAATGTTTATAAAAAATTATATTTGTTTGTAGTTATGTTTTTGTTTTAAACTCTTTTTCTTCTTTTAATATTTTATTTTCATTATCATTTTCATTTTTTTTTTGTTAACTTTTTAGTTTTAAATTTTTAAAATTTAATCAAAATTTCAATTTCAGTTAAATTCCATCCATCATCATCATTTCAGTCATTTCTCATGTGAAGTTTATAAATTTTTGTTTTGTTTTTTATGAAATTTTAATTTTAATTTTAATTTTAATTGTTTTTTTTTCTCTTCTTCCTTATTAATTTTTCAAAATTATTACTTCGATTATTTAGTTATCGTTTTTCTTCATTTTTTATTTTCTATTTAGTTTTTTTGTTCCCTTGTTTATACGTAGTGATCTTTTCTTTTTCAAATTGATAATTGGTTTGTTCGTTTTGCGTTTTACTTTGAAAGTGATGTAAGTCCGCTATCAATATTATAAGTAGATTGATGAAATTATGAAAATTTTGAAGGATTCTTTTTTTTGTTTACATTCATTCCGCTATCATTAACTGTTGTTGATAATTTTCTTCTTTTTTTTTTGTCGAAAAATGGACTTACATCACTTTCAACAGGAAAAATGTTTCAATTTTTTTTTTAGTTTATTTACAAATTTTTAGTTGATTTTCTTATGTTTTTTTTCTTTGTATTTTTTGTACTCTTCTCTTATTCTCTTTCTTTTTTTATTTTTCTTCTTCTTCTTCTTTCTCTTCTTGTATCTGTTCGATTTTATAATTAAAAATTTTCAGTTAATTATTTGTCTAATGATTTTTTTTTCATTTTCTTTTTCTTTTTTATTTTGTTTTATGGTTGTCGTTTAAACTGTATTTTTTAGGTTGATAACAGTGAACAAATTACAAATTTACAAACAGCACAAAACAATTTTACAACACTACAGGTAGGTAAAATTGTTACATATTTCTTTTTTTTCTGGTATTTCGTATACATATGAGTACAAAGTATAAATTATTTATATTGTTTTGTTGAGGTTTTTTTTTAATTTTTATTTTTTGAAATTTTTAATAATTTGGTTGTTTTTTTTTCTTATTTATTTGCTTTCAATTTTTTTAAATATTTTTTTTATTAATTTCAAATTTTATAATTTTGTTATTTTATAATTTGAATAAAAATAAAATTCTCCTATAAATATCCTTTTTATCCTTATCATTAGAAATATACATGTTATTTTTTTTTTCTTTCTCTCTCTCTCTCTATCTCTCTCTATGTGTTAATTTATAGTTCAATGATAATGCATTTACCCATCTTGGATCTCTGTCAACAAATTCCCCAAATCATCATCAACAACAGCAGCAGACACAATCTCAACAGCAACAAAATCAGCAGCAGCAGCAGCAACAGCAACAACAATCACAACAGCAACATCAACAACATCAACAATCCGTTCAAATGCATCAATTAGATCAGGACAATTATAATATACAAATGGTGGGAGGTGGTACAATTCCAACTGATAAAAGACAACAAGATAATTTAATATCGAACGTAAATGTAAATATGCATCCTCATCATCAGCAACAACACCATCATCATCATCAGCAACAGCAGCATTCACGAATGAGTATGAACAATGGTAATCCGAATTTGGATAGTGGTAACGGTGGTAGTGGTGGTGGTGGAGGCGGCGGTGGTGGAATGAATGGAACTGGTGGTGGTAATGGAATCGATTCATCATCATCATCGACATCATCTCATCAACAAAATCTTTCATCTGTATCTGATGCAACATTGATCTCGCAACATCAGCAGCAACAGCGTCAAAATCATTATCAGTCACCAAACACTCCGACTAGTATACCAGAAATTATATTTTCTGATTTCTCAACGAATAATACAGATTTTTCGAAAGGTTAGTGTATTAGATAAATGAAAATAATATTTTTAATGAAATGTCTATTTATGTGAGTGAGTAAATTTTTTCATTTTTTGTTTTCTTTTCTTTTCAGAAATTTTCGGATCATTAGATTTAGAATTAGGACCGATGGATGTTGTTGGATTACAAATGTTATCTGATCCAAATTCAGCAATGATTGCAGATCCAACAATCGAAGATAGTTTTCGGCAAGATCTTAATTAGAAATTTAGCAATTTATGTTTTGTTTTTTAAAGATATGATTGATACTTAGATAGAGAAAGAGATGGTAATCAAATTAATAAGAATCGAATGATGATTATTCACAATTCACATACATAATGTAGGGAGATGATAATTGTAATTATGTATTTATCACAATTTATTATTTAAAGAACATTTAAAAGAAAGAAAAAAAAAAAAACAATTTAGTAATAATGATGATGACGATTTACAAAAGAGAAAAAATTTAAAAATTTGAATAATTATTATGATATGAAAAAAAAAAATTGAACCGATAAAAATAAAAGAAAATTCTGACATGTATAAATCAAAATCAAAGAAATAAAAAAATAAGGAAATGAAATCGTTTTAAAACGGAGAAACAAGAAAGTGAAATAATACAAAAATAAATAAATATTAAATTGAAAGCATATTACATACATAAAAAATTTCAATTTCAATTTCAAAATAATATTAATAATAGGAGAACAGAGTAAAATATTATTATATACATATAGAAGAAGAAAAAAACACAAAAGTAAAACAACAACAAAAAAAAGAAATAATAAACAGATTAAATTTAAGAAGAGAAAAAAAAATCGAAGCAAAAAATATTTAAAAATAAAAATAAAAATTAAATAAAAAAAATACCATATAATATAAAATATACAGAACTATATACATACAATATATATGTATACAGATAATGAAAAAAATAGTTTGTAAATTATTGTAAATTTTTTTATTTTTCACATCTAGTTATTAGTTTATATATACATACATATATATATATACAAAAAAAAATTATTAATTAATTAATTAATTATAAATGTAATAATTATTGTGTAATTATAAAGAAAAAGAGAAGAAAAAAAATTATGATTAATATATCGAACACTCGTAAACGATTTAAAACCATCAAATTCATTATCATCATTCATCATTCCTTCAATAGTCATCATTCCTTGCTAGTCTCTCTAGTCAGCTAAACTAATCATTTCATTTGTAGCACCAGCTATCAGTTACATTGTTGCGTCACATTATAGTAAAAGAAATAAAATTCATCGATTATGACTGCTGCTGGATTAAATTCCCGATAAAATAAATCAAAAACGTTGTCACCATCGTCGTCTTCAACAGATTCATATGTAGGTGCATATTTGCATCAAGTAGTAGCAAATAAACAAGTAGTGTAGATCCAACTGCAACTAGCACCATTAATTGAATATCGAAGCAGAAAATTGAAATGATGGCAATAAGTTACTGAACACAAAATTATGATGAATTATCATTTTTGATTATCGAAATCGAATGTTGAAATGAAGATACGTACATCGCAAATGTACACACACAAACATACTTAATTGTAGTTGTAATAGATATTTTATGATGATGATTTTCATAATTTATTATAATTTTTAATACCGATCAATAAGCGATTTTTTGGTGTACAATCTTCTGGAAATAATCTTTTCAATTGTACATTATAATCATATTGTTCAGCTAAAAATTTTCGATCAGTATCAATGCAATCCATACAGAATTCACCCTGTTCACGTTTATCTAAATTACAATTTTTAACAGTTATATTATGAGATTGATCAGCAGCATGCGCAATATACATATAATCATTTTCATTCATGCAATCTATAAATATTTTACTTAATGGATAACTGATATGTGGCATCGGTTTTATTGAACCATAACAGCATGGGCAACATACAAAATTTGCATTAAATCGTAAACATTTCTGTATAACAATATCGGTTGCGGTACCGCATGCATGTAACGATACACCAATATCAAATTTTCTATGAAAATAATCTATATTGCATTGATAGAACGAACAATTATTTAATTTCAATTTATCAATACGTTCCTTTGTCTTCATAATTGATATTGATTTATTTTCCAAAAATATTATGTGACAATTTTTTAAGAATTTAGCCAATATAATACCAAGATGTCCGGTACCGCTACAAAAATCAACAATAACATCATTCGGTTTAGATATTTCGATCACGTAATTAATTAAATTCTTTAATTGATGTTTCTTACGTTCTATACGATCTTTTGGTAAATTACCAAATTCTGGTCTAATCAAATCGGATTCTTCAATTAAATTCCAATCGAAATATTTCAATTGATCAGGTTCAGTATTTATACTTTTTATTTTCATTTGTAAATTTGATATTTTTTTTAGGCATTCATCAATTTTATCTTGATTCGTGTACTCTTTATCCAATCGAATCGTTCTAATATCATTCCGATACAAACTGTTCATTTTCATTTCATTACATTCATTTTTCATAAAATTCAATTTTCTACTGATACGGGAATTATTCATCTTCTCCGATAATAATTGATTTCGGTAATAATCTGTATTTAAGATTTTATGAAAATTCTCATTCAATTCCTTATTATATTCTTCCAGATTTATCATCCATTTGTATATTAATGGAAACGAATTAATAAAATTCATTTTATCATTCATCATAATTAGATATAAGAATGCAATAAACGGATATAAAATTATATCAACTAATGATATGTAATATCCTTCAGCATATCTATGCTCTAATATCGAATTCAGTGTAGATGATGATGATGATGATGATTCATGATTATTACCATCATTTTGCTGTTGTTGATGATTGTTGGTTGTTGAATTATTTTCATAATTTGCATCGTCAAATTTAATTGAAATTGATGATGATGATTCCTGCTGCTGTTTCAATAATTTTGAAACATTTTCATTAACTTCACGTAATATTTTGTAGTAATTATGTATACGTGTCGGTTGTGACATATGATTTTCGAATACCGTAAAATATTCTGATAATATTACATGATGATCATCATCTGTATCATTATTATCATAATTTATTTGTTGTGAAATTTTTTGAATAACATCTTTTATTGCTGTAATCATATCAATTTCACACAATTTTGTCCATATCGATTTTTCTGTTGGTGCCAGTAAACAATTTTTTTTGAATCCCAATAAATGATCATGTTTACCAGATTCTAATACGATTGCTCTACATATTGCACATATACCAAATATAAAAAAATTATCTTCTTTCTGGTACATCGGTAAATGCTGATATTGTTGTGAATTTTCATTTTCAATTGATTTACTCAACAGTAATGACGATAAATTACTATCGAAATCTCTTAAACGAAAACATTTATTTAAATGATGATCTTTATCTTCTTCATTCAAATTATTATTTTGAATATAATTTAATTCAATATTTTTTGGGCAATTTAAATAATTGTATATAAATAAAATAATGAAAGATTCTGGTGTTAGAAATATTTCTACATCAACATCACCATCACCATCATTTTTGTGATAAAATTTCTTTAGAAATATTTCAATGTATAATTTATTCATGTTGTTTCGTTCGTTTATCAAATATTATTCAAAATTGTATTGTTATTTTGTATTTTTTTTTTTTTGTCTTTCAGATTCTTCTTAAATTTAAATTATAATTAACTTGTTAACTGTTACGATTAATTTGACGATTTATTCTTTGTGCTGAATACAAATCTAATTGTTTTTGACGTAAAAATACTGATATGGATGATATCAGACCAACGCATGTAAGTACAATTTCGAATATCCAAAAATGACGTTGATCAATCCAAGCGACTTTATCACAGCTACATGACATGCCCACGTAGATAATTTAAACGTATACAGAAGAAAATATCAAAAATAAATAGATTGAAATTGAAATTGGAAAAATAATGAATGGAGGTTAGAAAATTTTTAATTGAAAATAATTTACCTTCTTGATACTGTTTCACCACTTTTGCAACGTAAAACTTCTTTATTATGTGTATGCATGCAGACACCAAGACTTTTACTATTTATTTCGAAATCTACAATTTAAAAAATATAAAATTTATTTTGTTTGTTCAACAAAAATAGCGGTTAATAAATATTGATGATGGTTATAAAACATGTGAATGAAGAATCTCTATTTTACCTGTGCACGGATGACAATCTTGTATTATTTCATATGATTCACGTAACCAACAAGTTGAATTATTTTCAATTATGAATTGTTTAAATTTTTTATTTTCATCAGTCCATCGTGATTCAATAATTAATACCACAACAGTTACTCTACATAGAAAACAATTTGAACAGAAATATATTTATTTAAATACATATTTTATTATTTATCACAAGAAAAACAAAAGTATGAAAGGTTAAGTTCAGTAGTGCAGTCGCCGTAGTGTCAGGTCAGTACTTAAAGGTATCTTTCAGTTTTCCAGTAGTGTGTAGTAAAATAAATTAAACTAAAACTTGCCGTACATAATTAAACATCCAATTCCGAGTATCATATTTCGTTTAGGACATTTTTCAAGCATTTTAGTTAATTTAAATCTTCTTCGAGACAGCAGAAATTATTAACAAAACAATTGATTGATAAAATAAACCTAATTGAAAAATTAATGTTGACTTGTTGACAAAATTAATTTTAAAAACACTTGATTTGACGTTATCGACGATTGCTCGTGCTCGTCTCGTCGTCGTCATGTGTGAGTGTGAATGTGTGATGCATGCATGATTGCATGCATGTTGAGCGAGAGAGATGGAGAACACATTTAAGAATTGATACTGACAATAAGATAAACAGAGAAAGATGAAAAATGAAAAATGACAATGGCAAACGCAAATTGCGCAAACCTCATCACATCATTGCCAGAATGCCAACATCAGATGTGTGAGCATTAAAAAATTTTTTGTTTAAACTGGTTTAAATCTATGGTCAAAAATTTTTGTCATTATGGCCTGACAGTATGCAAATTTTTTAATAAAATATTTTTAAAAATTCAAATTTTCAAATTTAAAAAATATATTCACATGGTCATCCGTTAAACCTATTGTAACTCGCTTTAAATTTGAAAATTTTTTTTGAAAAATTCTGCACATATTTAAAAATTTTTATAAAAAATTTTGTAAAATCCTAGGCGTTCATAATTTTTCGGCAAGCAAATTTTTTTAAAAAACTTTTAAAAAATTATTCATAATTTTCTCAGAAAATTTTTTTAAAACTTTTGGTGAAAATGATTTCCTACACCCACAAATAGCAGCAGCAGCAATAGAATAGTGTTGCTGACGACTTACTGTTATTGCATCAACATCAACCTTAGTATATATTAGAGATGCAAAACGTTACATTTTCTTGCAGATGATTCGATTAATGTTTTTTTTTTTTGGAAAAGCATCACATTTCCTGAAAAGTTTCATTTTCATAAATGTTAACTTTCTTCGATCTTCCTAATAGAATTAAATAGAGAAATGTATGTAAAATTGTATAATATTACACAGTATTATATATACATACAACATTTATGCATTCATTCATTTAACTGATTTAACGCATATATAGAGCAGCCCAGCCCAGCCGTCTGTCCGTTACTGTTCTGGTTGAGCTTTAGTAGTCTTTTCCACATCGAAAAATTCGTCTGAAAAAATAATGCAAAAAATAGCTTTTAATTATAATTTAATGAAAAATATCAATATTCTTCTTCCTTCTTATACTATACATATATATTTTTCTATATCCTTTAATTATAATTCGTGTACATGTACATACATTCACATATAAATACTATATGTATGATTGTAAGTAGATAATAAAAACAGAAATCATATAAACATTTTTATATGTACATATGAATGTATGAATGTATAAATATATGTATTTTTATCACATATACATACATATATAAATATTTGTTGCGCATGAATTTTCTTTTTCCTTTCATTTTTCAATAAGGAAGAACCGGGATTTTACATATAATATATACTCTGTGGTGTCCGTATCATATATACATACATATTATTATCCTTATAATAAATAAATAGTACAAAATTATATCTATACATACATACATATACATATATATTTTTATATTTCTACATATACACATGTACACATATTTTTTAGGTATATGTATTTGTAGTGGCTACCACTATATAAGAGTTTTTTTCTTTTTCTAAAAAAAAAAAAAAAAAGAAACAAAACTTATACACTTTTGTATCGCAATAATATTAATCTTGTAGCCTTGAACTCATTTGGTTTTGGTTTTGGGCGTGGATAACAGAAGTCAGAAGTGGAAGTGAATATCGAAAATATACATAAAAATAAAAAATATTCACTAAATTGAGGTAAAAATATAATTGTAATATAATTTATTAGAAATTAAAGTTAACATCATAAAAAAATTATACCTAATAATATTAAAATATTTTTTTATAAAATAATAATTAATTGATATTAAAATTCAATAAAATTAATACGTGTAGTCAATGTAGCTAGTCCTTTTTATAAATACTTATATTCATCATAATTCTATATATATAAAAGATAAAAATAATACATATCTACATATGTACAAACGACGACGAATATATGTATGTGTATAAGTATATAATTAAGTAAAAATAATGGCACAACAAATTTTCTTTTGAATTGATTCATAATAAAAAGAAAATATTTAAATATTAAAAATAAGGATTATTAAAATTGTACTGGAGAAATTTTTCAAGATATTTATAGGCAGGTACACATACATGCATATATTAAGTATAAAATATGAAATAAAAATACTGCCTATATACAAACATATACTCGATATTATGATTACAGTTTTAAAATTAATTAAAATATCTTAATTACAACTATATACGTAGATAAATTCATTCATTTATAAATTATTATCTCAAATTATTTATTTCCATAAATCTGTAGGTACCTATTTATTTTTGATTAGTGTATGTATATGTATATTTTGAAAAAGCAAAACGAAAATTACACATAAATTGTGTGCGAGTACATTTCAATTTTTTATTATATGTATGTACATTTATATATGTGTGGTGAAAAAAATAAAAATATAAAGAAAAAATAAAATTCGAGACATTATACCATACATTGGAAAAAAACAAAAAAAATTTATAAAAAATATTTAGATAATATTAAAAACATATTCGCTACATACATAAGTATGTATGCTTACTAAGTACTCGTCTCGTATAATATAGCCATCATGACCATCATTAGCTAATTAAGCATACCATCACAGAAATGTAATCCAACATAAATTATAAAAATTAAAATATACATACTTCTTATGGTGTAGTCGTGGAGTAGAATATTAGATGTGAACGAACATTATATATACATTATGCATACATTATGTACATAATCGTAATCGTACATACATACTTGTACACATAATGCAAAAAGAAAAAACTTATTATCCTTAACATATACATACATACATAAAAATTGTTGAAATTGTAATACAAAAATACAAATTACTGTGATCATTTCTGTGAAACGATTATGGTGTAAATGATGTTTATTTTTAATCAAAGGTTTAATTCGAGCAAAGACTGCATTAGTGCAATGTTGTAAAGGATAAAATGAAAAATCTATCAATTTAAAAATCAAAAGAAAAAATATATATTATGTTACATATTCTTCTACTTGTACCTATGTACTCGTATTATACATTATGTATGTACATTATGAGCATGTATAACTTTGAAAATTTTTGATTATTTTCTTCAATTTTTCAGCAAAATTATTAAGTTGTGTCGTTTTGTGTTCATTATAAATACGTATACTTACGCATATTGCAGATAATAATTAAGTGTATAAATTGTTCATTGATCGTAAATAATGTCCACTTCACATAAAATGATATAATAATGTAAAAGCATATAAAAGGGATATTATTAATTGTTTGTTATACTTATAAGTACATACAAACTTATGTCCATATAAGGCACCCACATATATATATATTTATGACTCATAACCGTAAATTCATATACACCACATATATTTAATGTAATCAATGTAATGGCACATAGAGATATGTATATAAACTTGTTGAATGTACGTACAAATAGGAAATGTTCGTATATTTTCAGTGGTTTTTTTTACATAAAAATAATGAGTCTATACTGCTTATAATTTTCTATATATACTCGTATATGTACATAAATGAAAATGCAAATTATTATGGGGACAAATTCATTATAGATTATAGATAATTTTCAAATAATGAAAATTTATCCATACATTACATACTCGTATATGTTTTTGTATTAAAAAATTGTTGTTGTCTTGTTTTGTCATTCACCATATACCATTTACGTTTACTTTGTATTGGTTCTATGCAGAAACATGAGGGTTTAAAAGTTTTATCTCTATATAAAAATATTTTCTCGTATACATAATTTTGAAATTAAAAAAATCTAAAAAAAAATCTTTTTAAACTTATATATTTTTTGTGTTTGTTTTTTATATTGTAATATTTATTTTGTTTCTATATGTCATATAGCAAAAATAATAATGGATCTTAAAGGAAGCGTTGCACTAGTTACTGGCGCTGCAACTGGTTTAGGACGCGCTATATGTGAAGAATTATTATGTCGTGGAGCTTGTGTATGTAAAACTATTTTTAGAATTTTATTAGAATTTTTTTTTTTTTATTTATTTAACTGTAAAAATGTATAAATACACAAATGTAAATTCGAAATTATCTCTATACCTATATATATACATATATAGGTATCGATATGCGATCTAGATTCAGATGCCGGTGAAAATGCATGTGATGAACTTGGAAAATTATATGGAAAAGAAAAAGTATTATTTTGTCATTGTGATGTTACCGATTACATACAATTTGAAGATGCATTTCAAACGACATTAACTGAATTTGATAATATCGATATCGTTATAAATAATGCAGAAATAATGAATGATAAATTTTGGGAATTAGAAGTTGATGTTAATCTAAATGGTACAATACGTGGTACATTATTAGCATTACAATTTTTGGGTAAAGATAAGGGCGGTAAAGGTGGTATTGTTATTAATATTGGTTCAGCAACAAGCGTTAAACCACAAATATCAACGCCAATCTATACAGCAACAAAACATGCAATTCTCGGTCTATCAAAATCATGTGGAGTAAGTTCAAATTAAAAATTAAAAAAAAAAAAAAAAAACAAACGTGAATGAATGAATTTAAAAAAAAAAATTAATATATCTTTGGGTATTTACTTTACATATACAAGGATATCTATCATTATAATCATACTGGTGTTAAAGTATTGGCAGTATGTATTGGTCCATTAGATACTGGGGCTACATCACATAGTAATCGTTTTAAATCACCGATACATGAGAAGGCATGGCAAATCGATATGAAAGGAATCGTACCACAAAAGTATATATAACAAACAAATTTGATTGATTAATAGAAAATTATTTTTTAAATTAAATTTAAAATTTATATTATTTTTCTTTATAGAACTGATTATGTTGCTAAAGGTATTGTTTCATTAATTAAAGATTCTACAAGTGGAACAATTTGGTTACTAACAAATGGGAAGCCAGCTAAAGAAATTCCATATTCTGCAGTCAGTATATAAATGTAAAATTAAAAAAATATATATAATAATAATAAAAACGACATACATACGAGTATCATAAGATCATTAAAAATTTTTGAACGATTTTAAATTATAAAAACAAACGAAAATAATAATTCGACGACGACATGACTTTTACATTTTATAATAAATAATGCTAATAATAATAATAATAATAATGAAATGATCAATATATAATAATAATTTATTAAGTTACTACATATATACATACTAATATTATATAGTAGATATACAAATAAAATATATGTATATTACATAAATACAAATACAAAAGACGAGAAGAAGAATATACATATGTGAATAATAATTATATATTAATATATAGAGAAAAAGGTTGAAGATAAAATTAAATGAAAATGAAATCAAAATATAAACGATTGATTGATTGATAAAAATTAAAGCAATCTAATTATAAAACTGCCATTTTTTTTAGACACTACTGTCTCAATATATACTTAATGAAATAAATTTTATATAAATAATTAATAAAAAAAATATATATACATAATTTATACAAACAATATACGACAATTTTAAATATACACTTACATTTTTATATGTAATGTATAAATAAATTTATAACTATTTTATGCATTTGTGTATAATAAACGTTTCTCTATATTAATTAACCCATATAAACATACGATATGTCTGACAACATGTTTATAAACAGACAAATTGAAATAATTTTTGCTACTGCACCAGTCGTCCGATTTTCGAATTTGTTTATGAATGAATCGGTCTGATAATTAATCAACAAACCATACAATAAAACATTCATTCGACTTCAACTTTTATCTGTCAACTAATCATCACATATATATTGTATGTTTATGGGAACCTTTATTATCTGTATAGATTTTCGTTTTTAGATATTCAAACATCAAGAAAATATAAATAAACAAATTCGAACAAGCGAAATATTGAAAGATACATTACGTTGTTGCTTGTATTGTATCCGTATATGTATATGTATTCATATTATTGTCACTGAATTAAATTCATTACTAAAAATGTTATTAGAGCTAAAATTTAAGAAATTTTTGAATAAATTTGTTTTGTAATTTATTTATTCAAAATTACGAATATATTTGAAAAAAAAAAATGTTTCGTCCTTAATGTATATGTACTATCCACATATGTATGGTGGTTCTATAGCCTGAAACGGACTCAATTAGCACTTTGCATGCCGTTTCGTTACCACACCTCATATGTATACTTGATACGACTTATATCCGAGACAGACATGAATACTACTTACATTACATACATACTTCTGGTTTTGTTTATAGTAAAAAGTGCAGAATTTTGGATATAATCCATTTTTTTTTCTAGTCATCCTCATAAGATATATAGTAATTTTGTTATAAGTAATTTCATTGTTGAATTTTTTTTTCTCTATCGAACTATAATTGCGTTGACAATTGGCAATTATTTTTATTTTATTTATTTTTTTTATTTTGATTTTAGTCGCAATCGTAACAAACGTCTATCATAGGTATAATATAATAAATAAATGGATTTTACGATGAAAATAGTAATTATTATTAAAGTATTAATGATGATATATTAATTTATATAATAAATGTATGTACGTTTACATGTATATGTTACATTAATAATTGATTATTATAAAAAAAAATGTGAAAAAAATGAATAACGAAGCAAAAAAAAAAAAAATAAATAAATAAATAAAATTAAAATATTATGAGAAGTAAATAAAGAAGCACATAAGAAAATAGGCAATATAATATATAATAATAATAATAAAAATGATTTTATACATAAATTAAACAGCAGCGCAGTATAATGTACTTATTCATAAACATATATTTGATACACCAAACATACACATACATAATACAAAAATACAATAATATTAAATAAAATAAATAAAATAATATATCAATAAAACTCTGAAATATACATATATTTTAATGAAATGAAATTAAATAAATAAATTAATATATAATGTAATTTTTTATACGATCAAAGCATACCATTATATGCATATTATACACTTCTATTTACATACATACGTACATAATAACAATAATGTAATATGCAAAAAATTGAAAATAATAATAAAAATAAAAATTATAAAATTTGCTTCTAAATAAAAATTAAATTTGTATTCATTTGAATTTGAAGTAGGTTCATTAGAATTGTGTATACACAAGGTTTGAAAGATTAATTTGAATTCAGAATCAGAATAACTGATTCAGTCCTGAAACATTTTAATGTTTAATGTTTATTCCCAAGCCCAACCCAACTTAATTATCACAACAAAAATGCAAAAAAGTAACGAATTTTATTAAAGTCCAAAATAGAAAATAAATTCACTATGTACATTTGGTACAGTACATAATGTAACTGACTGTTAATTATTTTCAAAATATCGAGAATCGAATCAGAAAATAAAATTTGACAACTTCACGTGATTTTTTATGCACCTAAAATTTGTAATGTACCTAGAGTAAATTAGTATCGTCATTTCGCTGAATAAAACATTAAAAAACATAGGAGCATAGAATAAATAAACATATGTTTATTTATTCTATGATAGGAGGCAGCTTTGCAAAATTCAAAATTTATTAAGTATCGACTATCGAGTATCGATATTGATATATTCAGTATTCAGATAGAATGAATAGTAGCAAAATGCAAATTTAATACCGACCATTTTCAAGTAAAAGATAGAAGAAGATAGGCAATACAAGTCAATGCGAGCGAGCGAGTGCAGCAAAGTGCGAAGTGCGACAATTTAAATAAAATATATAATTTGATAATTTTAATTGGTATTATTGGCTAGCCTGTTCTTTTCGCTGTCGACTTGGTTTAGTGAATACGAATAGTGAATATAAAATATATCGAGCAATTGTCTTTGGCATATTAATTTTTAATTCTGTATGTGATTTGATATTTGAGATTGACTATTAAATTAGGGCGAGTTTAAAAAAAATAAGGTTTGAATTGAAATAATTTTGTGTAAAATTTAAAACAATTTTTTTTTGTGAGTATTATCGGCACATTGTTATATGTCTAGAAAATTAGTGTTAGAAGTTATAACTAGGACATAACAATTTAAAAATTTAGAAAGATCTAAGATAAATTTTATAAAATTAATAAATGTTATTCAAACAATATTGAAAAGACAAGAAGAATTCAATAGTAAAAATGGTTGATACAGACGACGGAATTTTAACAAAGGCATTAAGCAGCAGTGAAATATCACAAATTCCTGATGATGTTCGTAAGAAAATTGAAACATTTTTCGAAGCTAGAATTGAGGAGCTAATTACAACGAAAGCACTAGAAGAATCAGCAAAACATAGTTTAGGTAAATTGTAAAAAAAAAAAAATTAACAAAATGGATTAAAAAAAATTAAGGTTAGGGGATCTTAAAATTGCTGTATATTCAAGTATTTTTTCCTTTATATATTTTGTATGTGTATGCATATAATGCACTTGCACGCATTTAATATGCAATAAATAAAGTGTATAATTTACTCCTCTACTAAAAAAAAAATTATTTTCCAAAACAAAAAAAAAAAAGATTAAAAATTCTATATGGCGTCCTCTGCAGAAATTACCATCGTTTCCCGTATGTATTTTTCATTACAAAAACAAATGAAATGAAAAAGACCGGCTTATTGTACATAGTAGATAATGTAATGTACGAAGACGAAAAATGGACGGTCATATATGTAAATGTATAAAATAAAATGTTGTACCAACATCCTATGTACATATGCAATATACATAATTTTCATCTTTATTTTTTTACTTCGAGTGGTACCTTCTTTATTACTTATAATTTTTTTTCTGTCCATTATTATAATGATTGTATTCTGTCTCATAAATTTGTACATTCAATGCAGTGAAATTGTATAATTTCATGAATTTAATTGTATTTTTGACATATACATAAAAATATATGGATTTTTATCTTCTGTCTTGTAATCATTAGATAAAATTCGAGATGAATATGATAAGCAAGTTAGTGAACTAACATCAAAAACTCAAGATTATGAAGCTAAATTGGAACAATCTAAACAATTAATAAATGAATTACGTCAGCAATTGAATAGTGCTCGTGAAGAGACATCAAGACTTTTGGAAACAACCAAAAGATATGAATCTGAAGCGAATGAATGTCGTCGAGAACGTAACGATGCCGTTGATGAAAGGGATTCATTATTGAAAATGATTGAAAGGCGTAATGTCGAAGTTGAAATGTTACGTTCTGACATTAGTTCATTGGAAGCACAATTGCAATCAGCTAGTGCAGCTAAATGTGAAGCATTGGCTAGAATTGATGAAATTAATAGTAAAGAAATTTCTTTGAACTATAAGGAAAATCGCATGGAACAAGAACGTAATCTGTTAACAAATCAAATACAAAATCTATCAGATGAATTGAATCGTAATATCACTGAATTACAAACAATTAGACGTGATCATACGACGAGAACATTAGAATTACAAACGAAATTAGATGAAAAGACTGAGGAATTGAAAATCGCCAACAATACAATTGTACATTTGAATGAAACTGTTAATTCGTTGTCAACAAAATCTGAAGATTTGGCTGCTAGGATTTTAGCACAAAGTGAAGAATCAGCAAAAATGATGGAATTCTACAAAAAAGAATTGCATGCAAAAACTAAATTAGCAGATTTGTACAAGGCGAACAACGATGATCATACTGCACAAATAAATGAACTATCAGCAACTGTAACAGATTTAAAGAAACTTCTAAACGATGCAACCGAACAGTACGGTGAACTTGAAACAAAATTGAAATCAATCGAATTGAAACATGAACAGGATCTTGAAGAGAAGAATGCTTGCATTCAATCATTAAAAGACGAACTGAAAAATGCAAATGATTTGTTGGAAAAAGCTAGAGACGAGAATATTGATAATGCAATTGAAAAATTGGCTCCAACGGCAGCAGTTACAACACGTCTAATTAAATCAGACATGTCATTAACAGAATTGTACACACTTTACATTAAAGCAACTGAAGACTCACAAGTATTGAAAAAGGAGAATCTTCAATTGAATTTACAAATGAAAAATATCATTGAAGAATTGGAAGAAAAGGCACCCATCATAAGAAAAATGAATTTGGAACATCAGAAACTTGTTCAAAATAATGAAGAATTAACACAACAGATTAATATTTTGATACAAGAGAAAGTTGAAATACGTGCTGATAAGCAAGATGCATTGGATAAAATTGGTTTCCTGGAACGTGAAAATAAACGATTGAAAATTCAACAAGCCGATTTATCACGTCAAGTTTGTTATCTTATAGGAGAAGTGGAACAAGTAAGAATTTAGTTTAGAATTCAATGGGAAATTTAATTTTCAATTGTTACTAATTTTAATTTATTTATAATTTTTTTTATTTTTTCATAGCTTCGTGGTGGCTTCGTATCCAATAATGAACAATCAACTTTATCTGATATGTCAGCAAATGGAGTTATATCGAAGGAGTTTGTCACATTCCGTAACATAACCGAATTGCAGGAGAATAATCAAAGATTATTAGTATTGGTACGTGATTTAAGTATGAAGCTTGAAGAAATGGAAAAGATTCATATCGATCAGACAAGTTTCAAATCTAAAGTCGAAAGATATGAAAAAACTTTGAAGGAGAACAAGAAATTACAGGAAGATCAATCAGCAATGTTAGAAACTTATATGAAGCAAAGAGATAAATACAAAAAAATGTATATTGACTTATGGCGGCAATTGAATGTTGACGATTTTAAAAATCAAAACAGCTCAACTATGAATGATGATCAAAATGGCTTAGTATCGATGGACGGTGTGGAAGAGGAGTCAGGAGCACCGATAGCATCTAACAGTGGTTCGAAATCAGCTGAACCGAATGCCTCTGTTAAAAATAAACGCATCACTGAGTTGGAAGATAAAATCAAAGAGCTAAAAGAACGAGTCAAATTCATGAAAGAAGAATATGAAAATTATAGAAAAGAACGAATGACCAATGAGAAAATGTTGAATGAACAATTTGATTCAATGAGAACTGAAATTCGAGATTTGACTTCAACAAATTGCAAGCTAATGTCAACCGTTGAATATAACAATGAACAAATTAAGATACAGCAGAAAAATTTGTCTGTTTACAAAAAGCAAATTCAAACTCTTGAAGAGCGTAACAAAAACTATGAGAATACTATCGTGAAGCATGAGCAATCCATCATGTATTTAAGAGATGAAGCAATGAATGCACAGAAGAAATTGGCTAACGCTGAAGTTCATTTAGCTAATCTAAAGCAAGAATGTCGAATACTTCGTGACAGTGAAACCAGACTACAATTGGAACGTGAAATGTTACATAGAGAGCGTCAATCAAGTAATCTGGTCTTGAATAATTTGGAAATGATAAAGGCCAGTTTTGAGAGATCTGAAACAGAAGGTCGTCAACGATTAGAAACGCGATTAGATGAAGCGCAAAGAGAATGTTCTATGTTAAGAAGACGCCTCCAGGAGGAACAAGATCGTTTTAGAGAACTGGGAGAAGATTTAGGACGTCAAATGAATACAGCTAGAGAACGAATGGAAGAGGAGAAAGCAGTTGCAGATAAACTTCGATCAGAAATTATTTCGTTGCGTGATGAGCTAGTCTCGAAATCTAATCAAATCGATGATTTGAGTAGAAAACTTCAAGAAAGCTTAACACCTAGTGTTGATGATAATCCAATAGCACAAGCCAATAAAAGAGCCAGAGAATATGAGTTAAAATACGAACAGACTGTTATTGAAATCAACTCATTGAAAAAAGAATTAGAACTTGCCCGTGATCATGCTCAGCAAATGGTCAAAATGTCACAATCATCTGAAAATGAATTGTCAGAACTTAATGAAATTTATTCTGAATACAGAAATAAAACAGAAGAAGAATTAAAAGCGTTACGTGCAACTGAAAAAAATTTAAAATCTCGTGTTGAAGAATTAGAAACTGAAATTCAGTTGCAAATAACTGGCGCTCAAATGAATTCTGGACAAACAGCTAATCAAATTGATAAAGTAAAGTCAGATTTAAAACAAACCCTAGAAAAATTAGCAGAAAATAATCGTGAAACAAGACAATTACGAGAACAAGTTAATGAATTACAATCTGCATTGCAAACTGTTGAAAAGAAATACGCACATGAAATGGCTCAGCATTCATCTGATCTTCAAGAGTTATCTAAAACTAAAGAAGAAATTACACGTTTTCATAATCAAATTGATGAATTCAAATTCGAACGTGACAAAGCCATCAATATTTTAGAAGAATCAAAGAAAGGATGGTCGAAATTGGAAGAAAATATGAAATTGGAAAGAGAAGAACTAGAAAAACGTTTAATCGATTTAGATGCACAAAATGCTTCTTTGCATGATCAAGTTGAAGTATTGAGTACTAAATTATCTATGGCGAAATTAAATGAACAACAAACAATTAATACTGCTAATGATAGCATGAATGATTCAAATGTTGCAGATAGTTCATTAAATCGATCAATAACTGAAGAAGAATCAAGGAACAACAATCAATTGTTGCAAATAATAAAATATTTGAGAAAAGAGAAAGACATTGCAATAGCTAAGGTTGACATTTTGAAATCAGAAAATGCTCGTTTATTATCCGAACAGAATATTCTGCAAAAGAAAGTGAATGAATATCAAGAATCATTGAATACTGAACGTATGAAATCTGAATCGACTACGTTAACTGCAACTCGGCATGAAGAGATTCTCCGAAAAGTTGAAACATTAAATGCAATGACAGATAGTAATCGTATATTACGTGAAGAACGTGATGCATTATCGAAACGTCTTGCAGAGTTAACAGAACGTGCAAATAAGGCAGAAGATGAATTATTCCCTCTCCAAGAAAAGAATCGTGAATTAAATGCTAAAGTTGAAGAGATGAGCGCTGAAAATTCATCATTACGTACTGAAGCTGTACGCTGGAGACAACGTGCTAATTTATTGATTGAAAGAAGTAATAAAAATCCAGAAGATTTCAAACGTATTCAGAATGAACGAGAAAGTCTTGCTAAACTATTACAAGCTGAAAAGGATGCTTTAAAAAGATGTCAAGAAGAATTGCAAGCAGTTAAAAATGAAAAATTACGATTAGAAAATGAAGTTGAAAATCTTGGACGACAAATACAATTATTAACTGAAGACAAAAAGAAGATTACTGATGAATACAATACTCTGAAGCAACAGCAGGCTAACATGGCTCATGAAATAATGACATTAAAGAATCAATTGCTTCAAAAAGAGGAAGAATTGAAGAAGGCCAGCGAAGATTTATCTGCAAAAGATGTCGTAATAGCTGATGTTGAAAGTAAATGTATGCAAATTAGAAAGATTGCAAAACGTTATAAGGATTCATTCTTTGAATTGAAAAATAAAGAAGGAGTCGATGCTTCTGATAATCCTGCAGCAGGAGGTGAAGGAGATCCACAACAGCAAGCTAATGATGCGGGAACATCAGTAAAACAACAAGAATCTGAAAAAGAACTAAAAGATCAAATAAATGCATTGAACAGTCAAATTCAAGCTATACAGGAGGAGAGTGAAAAATTGAAAAAAGAGAATGAATCATTGAGAGGACTTCAAGAAAAAGAAGAACGCAACAAAGTACTACTCAAAGAAGCTAAAACTCGAATTGTTAATTTGACAGAATCTAAAAATGCAGTAACCAAGGAACTGAATGCAACTAAATCTCAACTTCAAAACTTGGAACAAAATCGCGAAGAACATGATATGGTTGTAAACAATATTAAAACCCAATTTGAATCAAGAATTTCCAGATTAGAAAAGGAACATACTGAACAAGATAAGGAAATGAAAGAGACAATTGCCCGTTTGACTCGAGAAAATGAAACGTTGCATTTGAGAATAACTCAATTTCATCGTCAATTAAGTCAACAATCGTCTAAACCCTCTACTAGTTCTAGTTCAGGATCTGATAAAGGAGTTACAGAAACTCCTAGAACAGCGAATGTTAAACCAATGTCAGGACCTAGTGGTCAACAATCAGCTACTGTTACACCATGGCGTGGAGGTGATACTCCTCTTGCAAGTATAAGACCGATGTCTGTACAGAACAGTCGCACTGCAGCTGTTTTACCCACTAGTCAAACAAGTAACATGGCTACAATTCAAGGTTCAAGTAGTGGAAGTGTAACAGCTCTAGTTCCTCCTCAACAGCAAGTTCATACAACCGGAAATAGTTCAGGAGAAGCAATGTCTTCATCCCCAACCAGTTCTCATACAGATTATATGCCAGCTACAAGTTCTGCTGCAGTTGTTGTGGCTGCAATACCACCTATGGGCGCTTCAGCAGAAAGTTCTCAAGAAGCTGAAAGCATTCCAACACAAAATAATGAATCCTCGTCCTCATCACAAATAGTAGTAAGTGGTGGACAACAACAAGCTGCTGTTGCACTCGTTTCACCTAGGGTAGAAGGTGCTCAAAGTGCCATTGCTCCTCCGGCTGCCCAACAAAGCCAAGAAACAAATCAGCCAAGTACATCGGGCACATCAAGTTCTTCTAATGTGTCGGTCAGCAGCCATCATCAAGCTTCATCTAGTAATACTGTAACAACTACTCAAGCAGGTCATAAACGTCCGCGTGACATTGAAGGTGACAGTTCGACAAGCAATGAAGAGCAACCAGAAAAATCCCAACCGCAAAATAAAAGAACTCGAATTCAAACGGGTGAAGCAGCGTGTCAAGGAGTATCTGAGTCTGGTATTGAAGTCGAATATCAAGTTCCAACATCATCACAAAGAGACCAAGAAGATGATATAATAATCGTCGATTCTGAGGAAGACGATGGAATGCCAGATGAAGGAAACGCAGATGCAGACGATGGTCCAATGGAGGATGAAGTGGACAATGGAGAAGGTTATGAAATTGAAGAGTCTTACGAACAGGAACAGGATATCGATGAAGGTGAAGGTCCAGACATTGATGAAGATAATGTTCAATCTGACAATAATGAAGTGGAAGTAGATGATAGTAGCGAAGTACCAAATCAATCTGGTGCCATTTCTAATAATCAAGTGGCTCCAGATGCTGGAACGAGCCAAGCAATTGATCAGAGTAGTGGCAATTTGGTAACTGAGACTCAAAATCAAGAGTCCAGTCAACAAATTCAAACAATTAGCAGTGGAAGTGATGCAGGATCTACAATTCAAGTAACAACACAGTCCACTAGTTGGAGACAAGCAACTCCTCTTTCTAGACAACAGCAGGCAACTTTGCTGATGTTACAGCAAGGTTACGAAGAAACAGGAGATGATAGTATTGTACCTAGTACTCCAACACTTTATGTTCCACGAAGAGCCGATGGGTAAATATAATTTTAATATTCTCTTGTTTGAAAATTATTTTTGCTCAATCATGCTCTGTAGTTTTAGTGAAGCAGTTAGTTCACCACATCCACAAGTTCCTCATGCTGCACGTTTTACATTTTCTGATGCTTCAAGACAGAGTGTAGCTCCTTCTGAAGGTGGTATGGACGATACAAGAGGAGCAGATCTATCTGATGAAACTGGAGGTCGAAGTGTACCAAGTACACCACAGCAAACATCTCCTCAACGAAGTGGCGGTGAATCATTAACTGGAACAATTGTGGGTGAGGGAACATCATCATCGACAACTGAAAAAAATGAACAATTGGCATCGGACGAAGTACAGGATGCAATTGCTGGACCTAGTAATTTAGCAGAAGGTTCAATTCCAGAAATAACTGTGACAACAGCAAATGAAGAAGGTAAAAGAAAATTAAAAAGAAGAAAATGTGTCAAGAAAAATATTAGAAGATCAAGATTCAAGAAAAATTGTCCTCTTAAAGTAGACGCCGATATTAGCGGAGAAGGAGCATCTACTTCAGATGTCCATGAAGGTGATCAAAATCAGTTAGAAGAAGGGGACATTGAAGAAGAGGGCATAGATGGAGTCACCTCCGAAGGTGAAAAGGCTAACGCTGGAACAGATGATTCTAATGAGGTAAATTTGTAGAACAAAAAAGAAATATTGAAATAAAATTCAATTTATTAATCGTCGTAGATGGAAGAAGGACGTGAGGCTGAAGCCTCAACTACACCATCTATAAATACCCGATCACGGTCATTGAGAGGAACTCATACAGTTAGACGAAATTCCAATAGACCCATGCATCCAAGAACGGGTGGACGTCCAGCACCAATTATTTGGCAAGAAAATTCAAGAGGTAAATACTTTTCATAAATAAAAAATATTAATTTTTAATTTATACACATTTTAGATAATCGTAATATACGAACTGGTAACGAACAGCCAGGCAGCCCATCAAGAGGATCATTCCAAATACAACGCGGACAAAGAAGTCGAAGAATGCGTCGACCAACCGGTCCTAATTTCAACACAAATATGCGATACTAAATCATTATTAATCGTTTTCAAAAATAATTAAAATTCAAAATATAATAATCAATCATTCAATAATTCATGTAAGAATAGAAAATAATCAATTAAAAAATATTTTAAATCAATAAAAGAAAATGTCCACATATATTGTACTACACTTATAAGTGATTATGTTGTGTATTAAATAATAATATAAACATACATACATACGTACGATACAATACATTCATTCATTATTTTTAGTTACAAATTACAATACTTTTGCCTTTTAAAAAAAAAATTAATCCATTAATTTTTAGATTTTTTTAAATGTAGGTATCTCGATAGTTTTAAAATTATAATGTATGTTTAATGGATTTATTAGAATTTATTTTTGTTCAGTATACAAATACACCTATTATTTTCGTTATGTTCATAATATTCTTAATGATTATTAATACTAAGCTGGATATGAAAAAAAAAAAAAAATACGAAAAAATAAGAGTGATTCAGAAAAAGGAAACAACGTAAATTCAAAAAAAGAAAAAGTTGTTCATTATTACAATATTATTTTTACTTTATTTTGTGATTAATTTAATAAGAAATTTTGAATAAAGATATTTTATTACAAAATGATTATTTGAAAATATTCTTGATGTGTGTTTTCTTTTTATTCTTAATTATTCAGGGTTTTGTGTTGTTGATGTCAAAAAATATTCGAAATAAAAATTTATAAAATTTTAGAATGAAATGAAAGTTATTGAAAAATTTCGGAACAGAAAAAATGGAAAAAAATCTTGATAAATTACCTATTTCATATTCTTGTACTTACAGTGAGAAAATTTTATATTCAAATTAAACATATTTTTTTTTTTAATACTTTTGTAATGAGACTGCACTAAAATGGTAATGATAATTTTCTCATTACTCCTAATAACTATTCTAATTTTATTTTTTGATTTTTATTTAATTTCAATGATAAATATGTATTCCAAATCACAGCTACAAATTGTACAAATATAACTTGATAATTTAATGGAATTAAACGAAAATTAATCATTTGTGCTGCTGGCCATATAACATAATTACCGATCAGAATGTTTGAATATTCATTTTGTACACGTTTTATTGTATCTGATACAGTATTTCCTTGAATTAAACTTAATGATGATATAAAAATTCCAATAAATGCTGGAGCAAATAATAATTGATCACATGTAACTTTTGCTATTGTTCTATTCCATGGATTTTTTATTGGTGAACAAAATTTATCTAATTTACCATACCAATAACGTAAACATGGACCAACTAAACAAAATCCCATACAAGAAAATTCTAAAGTACGTCTTAGATTTAATTGTTTTATTGATTTCCTTTCGATAGCTGTTTGTGCAAGGATATCACTACCTCCCATAATTATAGATACTTGAATTGATTGCAGAAGATATGGATGATGATTCAATGAATTTTTATATACACTTCGAAATTGCATGATACATTTCTGGATATTCTGAAACATCTTTCGTTATTTTTTCTTTTCTTTCCTGAAAAAATTTAAGTTAATTGAAAGTGTAAGCGTAAACATGTTTTCAATGAAAATTCAATTTAAAAATAAAAATTACCAATTATTAGAAGAATAAGAGATTTTGTAACCACAAATGCAATAGATTTGAATAATATTTAGAATTAGTACTATCGTACTTGTACTAATAAATTTAAAATCTAACTTTACAAAACGCTCGTAATCTCTATTCTGTTATCCAAATTTTATGATTTTGTTTTTATATGCAACACATAAATGAATATGAAAAGATGATGAAAAGTCGTATTCGGATCGGTGTACGTTGTACGGTTTACCGGATTTTTTCAATTGAAAATCTACAAACAATTAACAATTCGCAACGCAATTCAATTTATCAGCAAATACCGATGTCAATTTGTAAACATAACCAAACACTTACATATGATTATTGTTTTTAAGAAAATGTCAAAATGAAAATTACCGAATCGGTATCTGTAAATTGTGGATCTGGATATCCTCATCCTCATCCTCAACCTCATTCTAAAACAAATTGGTTTTATTTTTTAAATTTATTTTTTATTTATTATTAAATTTGTGATGTTCTTAATCTTATTTGTTTTTGATTATTGTAAAATCTTTTAAAAATACATTACATTTCGATTTGTTAAATATTCAAAAACTATAGATTTTGTTCAAATTAATTATTTAGAATTTTTGAAAATATAGTACATATAACAAAAATGATAAGATCTACATTTAAATTTATTCCAAATGTTAGGAATGTAGAAATCTTACGAAGGTTAATTATTATAGGAGAAGTAAATTATACATTTCAAAGAGGTGCTGGACATTCAAAATGGGCAAATATTCGTCATATAAAAGGAGAAAAGGATGGTCAACGTGCTGCAACATTTACAAAATTATCACGTCAAATTCGTTTAGCAATTCAAGGTGCAACTACTGAAAAAATTTGTTTGAAATTAATTCAATTGCAAAAATACTAATAATCATTTTTATAATTTATTAATTTATAGAAGGAGGCTCAGCGAATCCAACTGTTAATTCATCATTAAAGAATGCAATCGAAATGGCTTTAAGTAAAAATATGCCAATGAATTCAATACAAAACACAATTAAAAAATGTGAACAGAATAAATCACAAATGAAGAAACATATTTTAGAAATAAAAGCATTTCAAAAAGTTTATTTCGTATGCGTTTTGTATACAGATAATTTAGCAATGTTAAAAATGAATTTATCACCAATCATAAAGAAAGCAAGGTAAAAACGGCTAAAAATAGAGATCCTGAAAAATTTATAATTTCAATGGATACCTAGTTAACTACTTTAATTTATGTGTGAAAATATAGTGGGTCTTTCGTTGATGCACGACATTTATTCGATGATAGTGGAATAATTGAAGCGACTGTAAGTAAACAAAAAATTCAACAAAATGACAAAAATTCACCAGAAAAACTTGAAGAAATTTGTACAGAAGATGCAATTGAATGTGGAGCAGAAGAAGTCGAAATAATTGATCCGGACAAAGGAATTATTAACGTAAAATGATTTAAGATGAATTTTTAAATTTTTATCATCGTAAACGATCAATTCGATTTAATTAAGTTTTAATTATTATTTTAGTTTTTCGTTAATCCAATTGAAATGCAACGAGTTACTAATGAATTAGTATTGAAAGGTTATAAAATAGAAAGTGCCGAACATGTTTTTATTCCAAAGGTAAGGGTATTTAGTTAAAATAACATTTTATTTTTATTCAAGTAAAAATCTACTTGTTGAATTATTTGTTTTTTTTTTTTTCAGATATATGTTGATATTACCAGCAATGATGTAGAAAATGTAAATACCTTTATAAACAAATTGAAAGCGATAGAAGGTGTAGAAGAAATTTACGATAATATTAATCCGAATATAAATTAAATTATTTAAAAGTAATTTATATATGTAATGCAATTAAATAAATATTTAATAATTTTAGAAGAATAAGAAATCAAAATTCTAGTTAAATTCATAATTTGTATTGGTTTGTATTAGCTGAAATGAATGAAAGTTTGAATTTTTTATAAATACAAACATACAAATTACCTCACAATTTTAAAACAGATCAGGAAAATTTAGAAAAAATTTTGAAATTAAATTTACGTGGTACTGGTACTGGTATTATCTGGTATATCATAGAATGAAGTTAGCCTTAGCAGCAGTGTTGTTTATAAAAAAGTACTGTCACTAACTTTTACAGGGTTTTACTTAAATAATTCTCTACTTTTTACTTTTTTTTTTTTTTATATAAATGACCTTTTTCGTATGTCTTTTACAAGGCATTATAGAAATATTGATCAATCCCATGCATATGCATATATCATACAATATAGGAGGATAGACCGAAAAATATTTTTTTATTAAGTAAAATCGGTAGAATAAAATAATTTTTCACGGAGAAACATAACATGCTAGGCTAGGACCATGATCACCCGCGCATCACATCACATTACATGTCTGTCACAGGTATAGAGTAAAAATAAAAATTACACATGTCAAAATTTAACTATACTGCTACTGATGATAATGATAACCTCAACCTGAGTGAGAGATAACTTGTGGCTTGTGGCTTAAGGAATGTGTGTGTGTAATGTATGTTCAAGAGTGTTCAAGTACATTATTACGTACATCGTACATCATCATCTTCATCATATATAATAGATTACGTATACTTTATGTACATATGTAAATGCCACACACACAGACACATGTGTAATATAAAAATATATACATATGTACAATGTACATATTCCACAAAAACGAAAAACAATACCCACGCATATACATATGTACATATTTTAATATTGAAAGAAAACAGAAAATTGAAGTGATTACTAATTTTAATTGCTTTGCTTTGCTATTGCTATTCCTAATAAAATCAGCAATTTGGATTTGGCTCTGTGCTCTGTGAAGTTTTTCAGATTTAATTTTTTCGCAAAGAAAAAAAAAGTTTTAAAAATATTTACATTATCATTAGTATATATATATAAAAAAATTGGAATATAAAAAAAACTTTGAGGAATAAAATAAAATAAGAAAAAAAAATTATTAAATTCAAATTTAAATTTGGAAATGATTGAATTTTTGCTTTCATATGATTGTGATTATGAAATAAAAAGTAGTGATAATGCGTCAAGAGTTTTTTTTCTTTTTTCTTTTTTAAAATATATTTTGCGTGTCACATTTTCTTCAGTAATTAATTTTAATAATTATCATAATTTATTTAAAATTGATAGTGCATTATTTTATGCAGATTTACCAATTTGATTATGCATATGCTGTTGCAGCTGCTGTTTTTTATATATTGAAAATACAGCAAAAATAAATTCAGTGAAAAAAAATTAAAAAATAAAATAAAAAAAAAAATTTTTATTTTGTGGTGCAAAAAGTAGTGAGCGCAGAAAAGATTTGTCAATTTAAAAGGAAGAAGAACATTTTTCATGTTTGACTACATTTCTCAATTAATGAAGTTGAGGTGAGGTACTTTACTTGTAGTGTTTGTGTTACCTTACATGTTACTCTACTATAATCAATCAGTAACATTTAATATTAATTATAATTGAAATGTTTCTATAAAATACTTTATATCTTTTTTGTACCAGAAGAAAAGTCTATGGCATCGAAACTCTGGATCGAAAATTACCTGGAAGAATTTCTGAAGTATTTTTTTTGGAGCATAAACGATCTTTCTACTTTAGATTATGAGATCCCAAGGGGGGCGAGTCGAAAGAGGGGAGAGAAAAAACGATATGTAAGTCTAATAAAAAAATTAATTATCAAGAAAAAATAATAAATTCTATAATAAATTTTCATTATAGATGACAGAGATACCTGATGAAAGATCATTTTTGCGAAAATCACACCATAAACAAGAACAACAACATCAACAACAGAAACAGCCAAACTCCTATAAAATAGAACTGATTATTTCATCATTCAAAACGTAACCAAAATCATAAATAAAAAAAATATTAAAATATGGATTTATCATCAAATTGTAAATTGAGTACTGAAAATAGTGGTATTCCGCCGAGTATTGTATCGCTACCAGCAAGATTACAAAAAAAGATTCAAAAGAAAACTGATAATGAGCTGGCTCATCAGAATACAGAGGGCCGTTTTAGTCTGAAGAAATCACTAAATGAAGAAAAATATGAAAAGTTTAATGCAGCAGCAGCAGCAGCAAGAAACAGTAAAAAGTTTGAAGAAGAAGGACAACAAAATCTACATAAAACTGTGTGTAAAGCAGGAGCAAATTCACAATTCCTTCAAAAGAATATTACTACAATGAAGGGAGGATTTTCTCCGGTACCAAAAATTCAAACAAAGGAGAAAAATCAATATTGTGCCAAGGTAGAAAATTTGTTTTTTTTTTTTTTTATTTCTAAATTTAATTTGATTGTAAGCATAAGTAAAAAATTGAAATGATAATGGTTTTCTCTTTTTTCAGGATTCTTTCAATCCAAGAAATTGTTATAAGGAACCACCGTTATGGCTTAAAAATTCAGAAATTTTAGAAAAAAGTGATTTTTGGCGTAAACAGTTTGAGATTTTATCAGATTTACATGAAAAGTACTTTAATTTGATTAATAATGATGAAAGTTTAATTGAAAATTGGCGAATAATAATGGATTATCGTACAAAAATGATGGATATATTCATTTCGATTTTGGACAATAATTTGAAATTTTGTTGTAAAGAAAATGTTGAAATGTATTTTTGGAAAGTTTTATATTATAACTTAATAGAGAGATTACGAAGGTTACAAAAACATCAACAGGAATATCAAAATGAAAATAAAAAAATTCAAACAATTAAGGATATAAAATTGAAAGCATTGCAATTAATAACTGATGGAATACAGTTTTATGAGAATAGATTGGAATGTTTAAATGAAAAATATATACGAAAAACATTAACGCCACCATCATCAACATCTACATCTACATCAAATAATTCATCATCATACAATCAAAAATATGAATTATTGGGAAAAATTTTAATACAAAAATTTTTAATACATCTGGGTGATTTATTTCGCTATAAAGAGCAAATTGAAAATGGTAATAATTTTTTAACAGCGAAAAAATATTACGAGAAAGCACAAAAATTGATACCAACAAATGGTATACCATACAATCAATTGGCAATATTATCAGTGTATAATAAGAAGACTTTCGATGCAATTTATTATTATGTGCGTAGCTTATGCGCTTCAAATCCAATACAATCAGCCAAAGAAAGTTTAAAAGAATTATTTGAAGAGATTCGTAAAAAACACGATGAACAGCAACAAAATTTGAGTAGACAAAAAATGAAACATATACAGAAGGATACAAATCTACCATTCACTGCTAATAATATACATGATTCACAAGAATATTTTAATGCTAATACAAATACAAATTTATCATCTGGTGATAGTACGAGTAATGTTAATGATTTGAAGCTACCATTAAAAAAGGAAATTTGGATTCATCCGAATGGTAGCAAACGTTTACATCGATTTGGTTCAGTTAAAATGAAACAATTATATTGTTTTGAAGAAAATTTCTTAAAGAAAATAAATTCTGATGATCTGCAAAAATCATTTATGGCAAATTATTTATTAGTTTTGGGTAAATTATTTACTGGTATTGGTATGGAAAATTTTACGAAAATTCTACATGAAATGTTGGCTGAATTCAAATTAATTGTGCATCGTAATCAATTCCAATTGATAAATGAGAAACGTTTATTACAAATAATTGCATTAAATATATTTGTGATTGAATATAATTTGAAAAAGGAACAACAAAATTCTATTGATAATGTTAAAAATAAAGAAGAAAATGATAGTAAAGAAATAGCGGTATGTAATCATGCACTTAATACTGGATTATTGATTTTTGGATGCATTTTGAAACGTTTAAATGAAATTTTAAAATGCTCATTCATTGAAGATAGTGCAAGTGGTAGTAATAATCATATGAATGAAGATAATGTATCCCAGTCCCAATTAATTGTTTTGAAAATGTCAACGGCATCATTAAAAAATGATAAAGAAATTTTAAAAAATGATTTGCTTAAAAAAAAGAAATTCACTTATAATGATGTACCGAAAAATGCAAAAATTCTATTGCAAGCAATTAAAATTTGGTGTGATTGGCTAAAAAAGAATATCAAAATATGGAATCCACCAAAACTATCATTGGAAAATTACAATTTTTTGAATGACTACGATATAAATCCATGGAATGGTTTAGCTCAATTAGTAACACTATTATCATGTGTTACATTTAAAAATGATAAAAATGAATTTTCATCTTCAAAACTTGTATCTTTGAATAATATTGCTATCTTGAATGATGATAAATTACCAGAAGATGAATATTTTAATGGATTTTTACCTTTGAATTTAACTTATAACACAATAAAAAAGTCAGCATCATTGGATGCAATTACAACAACCACATTAAAATCACGCGAGAATCATAGGACTAAAAGTGATATTGATGTAGTAGATGAAGAAGAATATGTTAATTGGGAAATGATTAAACGTTTAAAACAAATTCAAAAATTCGGTTTAGAAACTTTATGTGAATGCCAACCACCAGTATTTGAAAAAGTCTGCGATGGAAAAGGTATGTTCAAATTTAATTATCTATACATTTACATTTATATGCATGCATGTACATGTTTTTTTTTTCAGTTATAATTCCTTCTGTTTCACTTACGATCATTTTTTATAATTTTCATAAATTTGTTATATATTTTTTTTAAATTTTCTTCAATTGAAAATCAACCAAAAATTAAATCAAAGAATGAACTAGTTTAAAATAAAGAAGAGCCACTTGTCAGTGGTGACGTTGCAATATGTATGTAGTTGAAAAAATGTTGATATTTCGTTGTTTGTTCTAAGTGAAATTTTCAATTATTCATAATTCACTTCAAAAACCACTCAATATTTTAAATTATATATTACATCAATTTAAAAATAACTAAAATGTTGAATTTAAATATCAATTACTATATTTATTTTACAAGCAATTCTAAGAAGAAGAAAAAATGGTTCCTACTTCCACCTTGTATTATGCTTTCAAATATGTATTTGCTTCCTATCTAGCTATAACTACCTAAAAATGCAATTGCAACTTTCAGTCACAACTTTCATTTGAAAATATTTATACTTTTTAACATTTTAAATATGAATTTAGAAAAAAAAAATAATATAAATTAAATATAATAATTATATGATTTAAATGTGTTCTGAAATTAATTTTATTGACACAAGTTAAAATGACATTTCATAACTATATAACTATTAAAATAATACTGAAATTTTACTAGCCACTCCAATGATAGTTACACTTACACGATGAAGAGTAAAACAAAACACTGACGTTAAACGAAATTTCCTGTTTCAATTTTTTTTTTTCAACTTTGTTTCGTTTTGTTCACTTTATTTCCACCAGAATGAACAGTTGGAACAGTAGAGTAGAGAATAGTGATAGTAGGAATACTCTGGGTTGGGTTCGTAGATATTATGAACTATGCCTGATGATATGCAAAAAATTTTAATTTTTTTATGCTTACGATACCCTGATACCGCAATTAAAATTTACTTAGGTGAAATTTTTGAATTGAAAATTTATTTTTCTTTCATTTTCTTTTATAGGTTCGGTTGTTTACATTAAAAATATAATAAAGGAAGATTTAATTGAAAATGATGAATTGGAAAGTTTTGAAAATGTTGACGATGATATTTTAGATTTAATTGACGATAAAGATGAAGATAAATCAAATAAAATACTATCAACGGCTACTACTACTACTACTACTACTATATCAAATGATATCGCTAATGATGATAATCATCTACTAAAAAAATTTCCTACTAATAAAAATTTATATGAAAATAATTCAAAATCATTTGAATCTGATCAATTAACAACAACAAATAATGATGTTGATGTATTTAAATTGATTAAAAGAAAACAAGAATTAGAAATGAAAACAAAACAACATGAAATTTATGAAAAAAAATTAGAAAATTTATTAGAACATTCTGGTATTATGTTTCATATTGAAGTACGTCCAAAATATTTAATACCAGATACAAATTGTTTTATTGATTTTTTAAATTTAATTAAAATTATATCATTAAATTCAAAACATTATCAATTAACTGTACCAACAGTTGTTTGTAATGAATTAGAAGGTTTATCAAAAGGTTTTAAATTATCCAGTTTAAAAACATTACAGGCAACATCATCGACTATACGTCATTTTGATGAAGTAACAATTAGAGCACGTGAAGCATTAGATTTTATTAAATCAAAAGATATAAAAAAATCACAAATAAAATATGTAACAACAAAAGGTTCAATATTGAATACATCAAATTTTATTTTAGAAGAAAATGATGATTATTATTATTATTCTGCTGATACAAAAAATAATGGTAATAACAATAATTGGTTTAATATGAATAATTGCAGTACAAGCAGTGGCAGTAGTAGTAATAATACAAACATTGATATTAATATTGATGCAAATAATCGATACGAGTATTCAACAAATTCAAATGATGATCGTATATTGCAAACAGCTATTAATTTATGTAATCGTACAAATATTGAAAAAAAATTAAAAGGTAAAATTTTTATACAAACAGAAGTTGTATTATTTACAACTGATCGAAATTTACGTGTTAAAGCATTATCAAGAAATTTAAGTGTTAGTCAGCTAAAAGAATTTGTTACTTGGTCAAAAATAATCTGTGAGAGAGGAGACCTAATTTGAATGTGCAAAATATAATATAATAAAAAAATAAATTTTTGTCTAACTTTAAATATCCATCTATGTACTGGATAATATCTAAAATAAATAAATTCATCATTTTAATTTCATTTTAATTATGCACAACTGCATATTCATGCATATGTATTCATGCATACATTTATACATTTTTTTTTAATCATCTTTTATAGAATTTATTATATTTTTTTCTAAGTGGTGTGTTTAGCGTATACATAAAAATATATAATTATACTAAATTTAAATAGAAATTGAATTAAAATTGAATTTTCTTTGGTGTCTTTTTTTTTTTTTTTATAATCATTACATGTATATCTCTATATATTAATACTATTACTTTTATTTCATTTTTTTTTCTTTTAAATTTAAAATATTGTAAAACAAAATGCTTTGAATATTATATGAATAAAATTTAATCAAAATATAAAAATGTATACTTTTCGTGTTTTATTCATCAACACTTACAAGGATTTCAATTCAATTAGGTACATTTTTCCTGTTTATTTTTATTGATACTTAGTTCCTATTATTTTTATAAACATGATCGAAACATGAAAAATGAATAGACCAAGAAAAATATGCAGATACGATGTAATAGAAGACCAGCATGATGAAGTTTTGGGAGTTTTAAATGCATCTAATATGAAATTATTTAAAAATAAAAAATAATCACAACACACTATCATTATTTTCTATTTAATTTATTTATTATTTTTTTAAGCTTTATATTTAAAAAACATATCCAATATTACAAAATTTATTTAAAAAAAAAAAATGTTCTATATACAAGTACGTATGTACATTCATATAATTTCAATTTTTAATTAGTAGTTTTCGTTTCATTTTACTAAAATTTTTGGAAAATAAAAAACGTTCCATTATGAAAATAATCTAGATAAAATAAAGTAAAATAGAAATGTTCCAAATCCAATTATTATGTATATGACTGCATAATGTAATATTTTGAATCTAAAATTAAAAACAGAAAAAAAAAAAATTAAAATTCTTAAAAAAAAAATACAAAAAATACAAAATTTGACATTGATTTTTTTTTTACCGTTTATATCTTTTTCTAGCATCTGGTATTGTACTTGGATCCTCTTTAACAACATACGTTCTTAAACCAATTAAACTTGCCTCAAATAATCTTGTCCAATTTATTTCTCTTGTATCAAATAAAAATAATTGTTTATCATTTTCTGATAATTTTGACCATAATTTACGTACATTTTTATTTGAAAATGTCCATGAATTATTACTAAAATATGTCATCACAGTACAAAATTTATGAACTTTCTTATAAATATTAATCATCCTTAGAGAAGAAAAAGAAGAAGAAAAATATAAAATTCAAATTAATGTATCATTTCTACATATTATGTATGTATCATCATTATTTAAAAATATGTATACTCGTATGTAATTTATTTTATTTTACCTTGGTTTTCTTCCCATTATTGCTAAACCAGCATCCATTATGAATGCTGGTAATGTATGATATAAAAATGCTAATAATTTAAATAAAAATTTTGATGATGTAACTGTTAATGTTGGAAACCATATTGATCTGGACATTGGTATTTGTATTCCATAATTATAACCAGCTTCAATATATTGTTTCCATGTGACTGGATTATCTGAATCTGGTATATAATTGTAAATTGGTGGAGTATCATATCTAAAAATTTGAAAAAAAAAATAATTATAAAAAATTAAGGGAAAAAAAGTAGTTCTAAATAAAAGATTTCATGTAATTGAGAAGAAATATTTGAATTGATATTATACTCACGTATTATTTGCTACATCCCATGCAGTTGCTAATAATGCATTTACAGATAAATCAACTGGTACAACATGAGCACGATTTTCAACAACACCATGAAATACTCTTAATATTCCAGCACCAACACCAACAATTATACCACATGGACCATACATATTATCGATCCAACCTTCTATAGGTTCTTTGTAAGTGGTAATAACTATAAAAGTTTATTTTCATCTATATATAATATATACTAAATATAATTTTCATTTTTATTCTTTTTTAATAAAAAAAAAATTTCTCATTTTAACTTTAACCTAATTAATGATGGTAGGAAAATTATATAAATGTGGTAATGTGATGTGATGTGATGAAAAATTTAATGTTGTATAATGTTTTTAAAAAAGGCAACAAAAAATAAGTATAAAAAATAAAGTACTAAACACCAGAACATAAAAGCAGATTGAATGTAGTAGAGGCAAAACAAAAGATTTAAGCCAGAAACTTTGAACCAAAAATGTTGAATGTTATGTAGTTGATTTAAATTTTTTTTGAATGAAAAAATTGTTGTGAATTTTAAATGAAATATAAAATAATTTATATGAGTAATATGTGATGAGAACTTACCAATTCCTGGACGAAATATTGTTATCGGTAAACCTTTACCATGATTTTTAACAATATCTTCAGCTAATGCTTTTGTATATGTATATGTATTTGGATAATCTCTAATCAATTCTTTTGTTATATTATCCATTGTTTTTTCATCTAAACATTCGGCTAGACGGCATGCATTCTCACCACTTAATTTCATTTTATAGAAATGCTCATCGATATGTGTATGATTGCAATTAGCGAATGCCGTCGAAACATGAACGACTGCCTAATAACAATGAAAATTGAAAAAAAAAAAAAATAAATAAAATAAAGTTAAATAAAACTAATGACTAACTACTAGTGCCATTATTTGCATTTTACCTTCAGTGATGTCATCTCTTTACATAATGATATTATTTCCTTTGTACCATTTACATTGATGGCTAATGCAATTTTTAATTTCTCATCGAAACGTACAGTTGCCGCTCCATGTATTACAATATCAACGTTCTGTATTAATAATTTTTTCTCATCAATTGATATACCTAAGCCGGGTAATGAGCAATCACCACTTATAACTGAAATTTTATGACGAAATTTTGAATTTTCACGTTTAACTGTATCAAAGATCTATACATCATGTAATCATCATCATAAAATGAAAAGGAAAAAAAAAATTTTAACTTAAAAAAAAGTTAATTAATTGAAAAAAAAAATGTAATTACCGGATCATCAAATATTTCATCGATACGTGTATAAACATCTTTTCCTTTTTTATTACGTACTAATAAATAAATGTGTTCGACATCAGTTACTCGTAAAAGTTTCTCTATGATTACTTAAAAGAAATTATGTGTATTACATAAATGAATGAATAAAAGAAAATATATAATTAATTAGGGTACGTTATGTAAATTATGTGTGCATACTTTTTCCAAAAAATCCTGTGGCTCCAGTTAAAAAAATCGTTTTTCCACTATAAAATTCCTGTATTGTAGTCTTTTCTGTATACAAATGAAATACATTACATTTATAATTAAAATTTTAAAAATTTAAAAGAAGAAAAATATATCTTTAATGAATGTGTGTACATAATGTAATGTGTATCTATATGTGTGTATGTTATTTAAAAAAAAAAATAATATTTTTATTTACTGTTCTATTGATGATTTTGACGTAAATTTACTTTAAATAAAATTTATTATTATAACTTCTCATCGTATTTTATTTACTCTTCTATATACACATATATGTATGTATATGCATGGTTACATATTTTCTTTTTCAATATTATCATATAATAGACAGAGTATCGTGTTCGTGTTAGAATTGTGATGACGACAATCGAAATTTTCACACATTTGTTTTCACCTTGTAAACAGAGATATCTGTATCAGATATTTTCATATACATATACATTTACACACTCAGCGAAATTTTCTACAGTTCCATTCTTACTTCTTTAATCCATAGTGTAGGTAGAGTAAGCGTAAAATGTTTTTGGAAATTATTTTTCGTGTTTCTTATATACTCGGATTTTACTGAGAAAATAATGTAATATCTCTCAATAATGAAAATATTAGTATACAGGACAGGGTATACAGTGTATTAATGACAATGGATTATTACACTACACAGCACACTACACATGACGGACAGACTAACATTCGACTAGTGTAGCGTACTACAAAAGCGTACCAGATGATTGTAAGGTGCCAATGACCCTACTATTAATTATTTACTAGTTACTATACTTACACTACTTAGTACTTACTATGATACTCTTTCTCATTCTCATATACTTCTTAAAGCTTATAAAGTGTAGCAAACGTAAAACATTTTTTTCTTGTTTCTCATGTAGTTATACTTGTATTTTGCTGAGAGAAAATTTTTCTCAAGAATGAAAATTTGTGATTATAATGAATATAGACTGTGCTGCTACTAGAGCAGATAGTATTTAAGTCATATATCACATTGAAATCACTGTCGTTTTCGTTCATTTCTCGATGTTCTGTTCACTTTAAATGAACTGTGTTCGTGAAGAGAAATGTATACACAAAATTTGTAATCGAAACTAAGTATGTTATATAGAAATTTCATTGAGTGTATGGTGTATATATAAACAAAAATTGCCGGATATTTACATTTTTAAAAAATTATACTTCAATGATTATACGTATTATATACACTACTACTCTACTACTTATGTATATATAACTATGTAATAATTTAAATATTTATATATAGGAAAAATTCATTCATTATGTAGTCGTATATAGTCATATTAATATTAAAAATTCAATTATTATTTTCCTTCACTATATTATTTCTAGGTACCTAATTATATATGCTTAATATACATTTATGTACTGTACTGTATGTACTATATGTACTCGTTTGATAAAAGTGTAAAAGTGAATTTCATCTATCAATCAATTTTCTATTTTACTTCTCTTCTATGTATGCTCGTATAATTTAATAAAAAAGTAAATAAATTAGAAAATTATAAAGAAAAAAAACAAAAAAATAACAAAGTGTATATGTGTATATGCATATGGATATTTATGTACATAAGTACGAGTATGTACATATTGACATTATGTGAACAATTTGTATACATATATGTATGATAGTATTTTTTTTTTCTAAACATAGATAATAATGATGAATATTATTCGAATAATAAATTGTAATTCATTTTATTTATTTGTTTTAGAATATTTTATTCATCTATTACATATTACATACTCTTATTATGTACATATATATGTATATAATATAATGAATGTACAAATGTATATATACGATTACGTAAAATGTGTATATGTACGTATATATTTTATAAGTAAAAAATAATCTTTGAACATAAAATCAATACAATTACGAGTAATGATTTTCTAAATACATAATATAATATTTTTTTTTCTTTTTTAAATATAGAATTATGAATTGTTTAGTTTTTGTACATATGTACATAAGTGTATGTATTATTTACAATGTATTCATTAAAGTCTAATATATTAAATGTATGTAAATATGTAATGTATATACATAATCTTATGATTTACGTACGTAAATGTAAGATATACTATATACATATCCTTATTTTAATTTGTTTTTAAATTTATTTTGTCATTTTTTTACACTTTTTTTTTACGGATCATGCGGCTGTTATACTCGTATAATGTATATAATTTATTATGTACTTAAGGTAATGTGTATATCGTTAAAAATAATAAAAAGTGATATCATACTATATTACAAAAATACACAATAAGCATGAATGTATTATAAAATATAACAATTACTTTGTATGATTTATTTTCTTGTATATTGAAATTTTTAAAATCTACAATAATTTATAGGTATAGTATGCGTAAGTATGGACTAATAAGAGAACATTAATGTGTCATCTAATATGGTATAGGATATTTAGACGAAAACGAATGAATGGTCATTCTTCCAATCTTCATTCATGTAAATGATAATCTAAAAATCCTCTGACACATGACGTTTTTAACCTTTAATTTGTAGTCTTTATATCGTGTTTTTTACTGTAATTTTTCTTTTCAACACTGAAAATTTCCAATTTATTATTTTAATTCGTTACTGAATGAAGTTTCTGAAACTTTATTTGAACTTTATTCGAACTTATTTCGATCTTCAATGTAGTTAAAATGAAAATGTAATGATCATTCTAACTTAATTTTGTGGTGACCGTGGCAGACGACAATTGAATGATCATTCGCAACAAACTATGATTGATTCGCTTTCGTCTGTCTAGCTTATAAGTCTAATACTTATATAAGTTAATAATAAATTAATTGAATATTACATACACATTATATTAATCATAATATGAGTGCAGTATACTTACTTTTAACGTCATCTTCAAAATTTTCCTGTACTGATTGTAAACATTCCATATTTTATTTAATAATTTTGTAAATGTGGATAAATTCTATTTTCAGAGAATAGGATGATGAAATCTGATGTAAGTATATTTAGGTATACACAAAATCTATAATCAATAATAGAAAAAGAGAAATAATATAAAATGTATTATTATTAAGTATATATAATTATATGAAACATAAGTTATGTGTACCTAAAATTTATTGTAGAAAAATATTTAAAATTGTATTATTTGTATACAAAATCTATACTTATACATGTAAGTAAGTATATATATGTATATATTTAAGTATACTTATATGTACGTAAATTAAAATTTTTATCTGATTAAATTGAATATTTACATATAGAAATAATTAAAGATTTTCTTAAATATATAAAGATAAGATAAATATTCAATCAATTTGTGATTCTAATACATAACATATGTACTCATTTATATAATGAAAAAGGAAAAGATGTACATTATTTTTACTGTATAGGTACGTATAGTACGAGTACATACATACTTGCAGTATTAAATAAAATTTAAATTTAAAATTATTATTTTTTCAATATTTTCATAAAATTTTACGTAATCTACATTTATAGCTGCTTGTGATTAATTATAAATTAAATATTTTGCACATTCATAGTAGATCGTATATTATATGTATGTACATACGCACAAAATAATAATATTTGTATATGTGCATATATTTTTAGTATATCTATCTATGTAAATATATTTATATAAAATTTAATTGATCAAAAAATATCCACAAATATTTTCGCATTTTATATACATATACATATTATAGTATATTGTAACTATCGTATCATGTACTTGTACTATTTTTTTTTTTTTATTTTTATTTTGCATTTTCATGTCCAATGACTTTTGTTACTTTGTATGTATAAATAAATGTACATACATATATTTGTTAGTAATCAAATATAAAAGCCATCCATAATCATACTTTTATACTTTTATATATGCTTATATATGCATACATATAAAAAAAATTAAATATTAAATGTACATTCAATTTAGGTATATACTTATAAGTATGTACCTCATTGTACTCATGCACTCATACATTATACAATATGGCCTGACCTGATATACCATACTACACACATACACGTATACGAGTACACACTTACATTAGATGTTTTCGATTTGCAAATTTCAAGTACTTGCGAGTACTAAAATGTGTCTAGGATAAATTGTTAAAACGAACGACACAAAAATAATTATGTATTCGTAACTACTTGCATCTACTTCCAGCTACTTGAAAAATTTTTCATGGGTAGCTGCGAGTAAATGGTTTAGCACAGACATTTACCTTTTCCACTCGTAAGTACTTGAAATTTGCAAATCGAAAACACCTATATTATAGTACATTTATGCACATCTAAAAATGGTAAAATAATCAATTTCTTGAACTTCTTGGATAGCTAATCTAATATGTATGTTGTTTATATTATTTCATTAATTTTATAAATGAAAAAAAAATATTATATGTATATATGTAAAGTAAATACCATGCTATACATACTACTACTTTGTATAGGATATAAACATGCATGAAAATAATAAATACGCGCCGCGCCGTATCTACATTATGTATGTTTATATATGCAATAGCAATATATAGTGAATGTCATATAAATAATAGGTATATATAGTATTATAATTATAATTGCATAAATGTTATTTTTGAAAAAAAAACATTTCTAGGCTATCACATATATAAAATAATACATGAGTATCAAAAACTCACGTACAAAAAGAAGTACTTATACATTTACTTTACTCGTATATCTCATACCTCATACTTTACTCTAACTAACTAGTGCCAACATACTTACATATAGGTATTTATACGTTTATTACATATAGACACAGATATAGATAAGTTTAGGTATATATGCTATATTGAAAGTTCTTGTATATGTATATACGCAGATAATATATGCAGTGTACATAAACATGTACTACACATAGTTTCTTGTTTCGAATGTGTTTTAAAAGATTTGAAAAAAAAAAAAAATAAATAAATAAAAAAAAATAGCCAAATTTCTTGTACACCTGATTCAGCTCTATACTATAATATACGAGTATATGCACCTTTAGTAATATTGAATGTTTGAAGAAAAAAAAAATGAAATATTTATTTTATATTTTTATAAGTAGCTTAAAAATTCAATATTTCTAATAAATGTAATCTACATACACAGCACAGCACACAGTATATTTGTATTGTATACCTATCTATATGCATGTGATGACATGAACTCGTATTCATATATGTATGATAAACTTCTTACAAATTTTTGTAAATGAAATCATTACCGATTGTAATAAATTGTATTACATAAATATATACATTGGTATATTACATGAAAATAATACATACATTACATAAATGCATTTAAACACACATTACATTCATTTATGCATGTACCTGTATATAGCTGTACATTATGTACGAAATACGAGTATATGATACCACCAAAATAATAATAATAAAATAAATAAATAGAGAAAGAACATGTTTGTTATGTGTTCATAAACTTTAAAAAGCGCACAACATTTTAAAAAGAAGTCTTTAAAAGTGTCAATGCCAACATCTTTTATATTATATATGTATATATGTATACATATAATTCTTGTCTTTAATTATTTTATATTATACTATTATATACGAGTATTATTATTATTATTATTATTATATGTACTATTATTTGTACTACATGATGAAGTCCATATCATATATATAATAGATGCATAAAGTCCAATCTTGTGCATATATTTTTTTCTATTATCTATATCTACTCATGGTATGTATGCAGGTACTCGAATAGATTTTATGTTCAATTGTGTATCTCATATGTACTCATGTATGCTTATTGTGTATTGTATGCATATACATATATCATAAAAAATGTCTGCATGCATTCACGCATCTATATGTACTATACTATATTATATATTAATATATACATTTTATACATACAAATCTGCTATTATCTATATGCATTTACCCACATGCATTTACCATTTCTAACATCAAAAATCTAATAAATTTTGAAATATCTTGCTATATAAAAGATTTTTTGTTTTCTTTAAAAATAAGTATTCGAGTACCTATGTAATGTACAAGTCATGTAATTTATATAGAAAAATTCGTGTTTATAAACTGAAATTGCAGTTATAAAAAATTTGTTTTTTCTATAAATTATATGTAAAGTTCTTTATCAATTTTTTGTATCTACTGTATACGTGAATATTTAAAAAAAAAAAACAAAAAAACAAACTGCATATATATGCGTGTAGGAAATTTTAAGAAATATGATAATTTTCCATTCTGGTATGGTAAAACACATTTCTGTAATCTCGTAGATTATGATTTGTTTAAAAATATCTTTCAAAATCAAAGTATAAAATGTAAGCCCTATCCTATAATGTGAATCATACCAAATACTTAGATTTGTATCTCTAATATATTATGTATTTCGATATATCGAAAAGTCTGTCGTTCAACACAATTCACATTAAACTGTATAGGTACTAAAGCCTATAAATCATTTCGATATGAAGGTAGTAGATATTTGTCTCAATTTGAACTGTCCTCTATAAAAAGTGTAGACCTTTGATTTAAAATGAATGAATAATGAATGAATGGAATCGTACACTTTATATAACTCTTCAATGGCAATGTTATATTGCTGATGGTATTTCCATTAATAAAATTGTTTTTTTTTTCCTTTCTAATACATACGAGTATATAATTTAGGGTTTCTGTTTCTTCTATTTTATTTTGTTTTAATATCCCTTAAACGTTAACAAATGTAGGTGTATATATTCGATTCAATACGTACGTCACACACGTACTCATTGCATTCTATAATATTATACTGTGTACAAGTACATATTGATTTAATTAATTAGCACATTTGAAAGAAAAATATGTATATGTGTGTATGCGTATAGAAGATAATAATAAATACTTAAATGAAAATTATTTTTTTTATTTTCTATACTATTCATATACTAGTACTAACTTGTACTCCTATAAAAAAAAAAATAAATTTTATGATTATTATTTAAATAAATATATAAATAAGTAGATAAAAATTTTATGAAAAAAAAAAAATTCAATAATGATATATACAAATGACTTTGACTCTTCAATTAACAAGTCACCCGCTATATTTCTGTGGTATTCGTTCGTATATGGTATATACCAAACCAAACTAACCTTAAACATGTAAGTACCTAGGAATGTATGTATATGTAATTTTTTTTTTTTTTTTGTACATATATGAGATAAGATATTTATTAAAATAACAATTTAATCACATTATACATAAATATTTTTCAAATCATAAATTCATTTTGAATCTACTATTCATATATCAAATTTAAGTAGATGAAACAAACTCTTGATTACAAACATCATCCTAAGGTTGAATTAAAATTTAAATCATAAAAATTGAGCCACTTTTAAGAAACTAATGTATACATATAAGAAGTCAATTTTTGATAAAACGCAATCCCAAAAGACATGAAATTTTCCCAATAAGTTTTCCAAAAAGTTCACAAAAATATTTTCATCATTCTGTCAATATAAATCTTTAAGTAGTCAATTAAATCACACATAATGTCATCTTCAAATATATATACTCTTAAATATCTAATAAATCAGAGATGTTTAAGAGTTCCACCTAATGGATGGATTTACACTGTTTTCAAAGAAAATATATCTTTTATTTAAATATTTATTATACATATACATACTATTCGAGAATGTATATACATAATTTTGAATTAAATATTATTTAATTATGTCTGATGATATAGTTTCATTTATTTAATGTATACAACATAATATACAAACACAAACATATGCAGGCACGTTTGCACCGTAAAATAATTTTATGGTCAATGTCAATGTCATTTCATTCACTATGTACATTACATTGTATATGCATTATTTTTCAAGTTAAAAATAATTCAATTGTCTGAATTTTTTTTTTTTTAAAAAATGTAATTTAAAGCAGTGGCGAAGACTTTATTGTTTCGAAATTTATTCACCAGAAAGTATACGTACATGTAACGTATATAAGCATGTATTAGATATAAAAGTACATATGTTATAAGTATAGCACTCCTACTCGTACATAAAAATAAAAGATGAACTTTTAAAATTTTCTGTACACAAGTAGATCAATTTATAAAATTCTTATAAAAAAAAGTATAGCATTTCTGATATCTTTTTCCCAGAAAGTTGGTATACTCACACCTACAGCTGATGATGAATGAATTTTGTTGAAATTTGAAAACATAATTTGAAAACATAATTTGAAATTTTGTAATACTAATGATTATGGTGTACTACTGTACACAACAAGTTCAAGTTGAATTATTTTCGATTGGGAATGGGATATTTGGTTGGGTTGGGAAATTTTGGGAATAGTAAAAACTCTCACTATACATACTTATAGCTTTACCTAGTTGTAGAGTAGTTATATACTTTAATTTCATTTTCAATTATTACATACTCGTATATATTGTACAATGGTAGTTATTTCATGAAATGAATGGACATTTTTTTTTTTTAAAGAAAATTCAGATACGTTTCCAATATCAATGACATGTGTCCCTAATAGTGCACGTGAATAAGTACTTCTAACTCCTACTGCTTCATATAATTTTTGAGTTGATTTCAATAAATTAATAAATCTAAATGAATCTACTTATATAAAATGATGATTATTTATACAAATACAATAAGAAGTTAGATATGTTATACATTGTTAAAAATGATTATATACATAGAAAGGAATTTATTATACATCGTATGTACTATATGTATGTAAATATTATTTTTAATATTTTCTTTTTATTCAATTCTTTTTGTTTTTTTTTTTTTAATTTTATTCAATTATTTTTTGTGTTTGTTTTGTAATATTTGTTCGTGTTCATGTTATTATTATTATTATTATTGCTATCATTTTTTGAAACCACAAATAATAATAAGTTGTAAAATTTTACTATCTAATGTACATATATATACATACATACATAATATTTACATGCTATATTATAATATGAGATTATAGTGTATTATAAAACATATTAGTTACATTTATATATATTAAGATAAATTTTATATGAAATTTTTTTTTGTTCTTAATTAAAATTTATTAATGTGTTACTTAATATTGAAAGTTTTTTGTTTTTAATAATATTTTTGATTGCACTAAAAAATATACTATAAGTATTTTTTTTTTTACATACTCGTAAATAGTATATGAATTTTAATTGAAGTAATAAAGTTATTATACGATTATTATATTATCATCATTATTATTATTATTATTATAAAGTATATACATACATACATAGGTTAGGTAGGTACTTATTGTCTTCTAATTCTTATTGTTATTTTTCGCCTTATTTTATTTTTATTAATTCGATATTATTTTTATGTATGTATGTGTGTATTTTTTGTTTTGTTTTGCATAAATATACAATCAATATACAATGCAATTTTATATACTAAGTATGCAGAAAAAATAAAATAATTAGGTATGTATAATAATACGTTCTGGGTCGTATAGTAAAAAAAATTAAGAAACGAAAATATGGAAGAAAAAAATTATATGTAATATGCAATATTTATGAATAGGTAATAAAAGTTTTATCAATCAATTTTAATTAAAATTAATATAATGATAATAATAAAAACAATATATGGGTATAACCTATATTAATTTTTCGTAACAAAATTACAAAAGGTGTAATTTTAGCAATGAATCATATGAAAATATCTATACTTTAATTTTTAATTTATATGTTTTTAAGAATATTTTGCAAATTTTATATGTACATATGTACGTAGTTACATGTTTTCAATTATCCAACAAAAATGTTCAAGTGAAAAATTAAAGTGTGTATAAATATGTCTTCACATTTCATCATTTTTAAAAATTTATTGCACTTTTGCACTTTTACTACAAAAAATGAATACCCATATATTATAAGAAAAATTTTTTATTTAGAAAAAGAAAATAAAAAAGAAATGAATAAAATAAATGAAACGATCCTATATACACATATGTATGTATGCGCATATGCATTTATGAAAAATTATTTTTAGCACAAAATTTAAGAATTTTTTCATCAAAAATGTTATTTTCAGAACACTTTATTATCTTTCATCGAATATTAATTGTAACCATAATATCGTGAACATTTTTTTATTAAGTACTCGTATATTTCGTGTCGTGGTGTATTACACACCACTTCAAAGTCAATATAGATACATTTGAACTAAAATCGAACATAATTTAAAATCATCTGCGTATACGTACAGAAGAATTCGATACCAGCATTAAAATAAATTGAGTATAAAAAATATATCGTGTTATTGAAAATTCTCAAAATATATAAATGACACTAAGTCATATATACTGGTATATAATTTTTTTTTTTATTTTAATTTAATTTATTCACATTTTATTACAGCTGCGGTCAACTAATTTGGGATTGGGATACATATTATGTGCATAATATTGATAATACATATATATTGTTGATAATATTTTAATTTTTTATAAATATCGATATTTAATTAAGATACCATTTAAGATTTAAAAATAAATTTATAATTTAGAATTATTATGTTATTTACCTTTGTTATTTGAATAGATACTCTATTTAAAAAATAATATACATATATTATTTGAATATTATACTTTTTTTTTAATTTTTAAGAATTTCTCTAATTTTAATTTATTGAATTTACAATTTCAATGATTGTACCAATTGTATCTAAGACGTTAATAAATTAACCAGTTTACTAATAATAATTTATTTTTATTTTTTTTATTTAATTTTAATTTATAAATTTAAATTTTTTGTTATAAATTTTCTTGCACAATTTTTTTCTTTTTAATTCGAAAATTAATTATAGTTAGAAACAAAATTTTATTTTTGCACTGATGATCTTTTTCGTTTTTCTTTTTTCTGTTTTTTAATTGTTTTTTTTTTTTCCAAATAAATTTTCTTTTTAATTTAATTGTAACTACTATACTATCTACTATACACCGGAGTTTTCTTTTTTAATTTTTGAACACTTATAATTATTATAATTTGTTAAACAATAAATAAAAATAAATCATACACACAAAAATTATATAAATAAGAAAGGAGTAATATTATAAAGACTAAAAAATTAATTTCCTTGTCCAATTTTTATTTATTTTGGTTTTAGTTTTAATTTTAATTTGTAATATTTTTTATTTTATTTTATATGAGAATCGATCGTTCACTTTAATTTATTTTTAGTATCGGTTATTTTTTATCAACTTTTTTGTTTACCAAAATTTATTAATTTTTATTTATTTTGTTTTATTAAATTTTTTTTTTTATAATTTAAAAATTTTTAATTGATATTTATTATAATTATTATACTATAACTCCATATACAATATTTAATTTTTATATTTGTTAACTGTTATGTTTTCGAATATCAAGTAAGAGCGCGCGACAAATGCAAACAGTTTAAATACTTACTTAGTGTACTTCGCTCATAATACTATATACAAATATATGGTATGGTATTGCTGTTATAATATGGTATAGGTAAGGTACGTACGTACATACATTATAAAATCGTCAGGTTTCAAATATATAACGTAGCTAGAGCTGTATATACATATACATTACATACATACTTATTATAAGCATATATAGATACTTATTTTAATGAATGTAGGTATGATTTATCTAAGTATATAATGTATTTAAGTTTACTACTTATATTTAAAATGTATGTGCAAATGAATTACGTACTAATAGTTAATAGATCATTTTTATACAAGTATACATACATTCAAACAATCAAACAGTCTACATTTTGATTTAAAAATATCAAACAAATACAGAAATAACTTCTTCTATATATAGTACATATATTTTTTTTTTTTTAATTTTTTTAAAAAGAAAATTGTTAATATTATATCTAGGTACAAAGAGTAACTAATATAATATCTAATATGTGCTAATATTAATATGCAAGTAGATACGTATGTACTTTTATAGACATAGTATGAGTTCATGTTTGCCAGTTCTAAGATATTTCTGCAAAATCATTGTATGTTCATGTTGTTTTCTACACAAAATCATTAAATTCATATTGGTATAAAACTTCAAAAGTTTGACTGCATTTTTAGCAATATTGTAAAATTATTATTTGCAAACGAATACACGAAGAATGAAAGAAAGCATCAATCATGGAGAACGAAAGTGAAAATATCGTTTCGTTTCTATCATTTCTTTTCATATTACCTACAATTATTGTCTATTTCAAATGTTTGAAAGTAAATTTTTTAACATTATTTTTTGTTTTGATAAAAATATTTAAATTGAAAATAATTAACACACAATATACAGATAATCTCAAAATTATCAAATTTCAATTTTCTTTTTTTTTTTCTTTTTGCAAAGGCATGTTCATAAATACAAATAGCTGCAACAAGTCAGTTTTTTTGCTTAGTTAACACTAATTTAAGACTGAAAATCCAGTAGATGCTGCAATCAGTATTATGCAAGCATGAACTCGCCCATATTTTGAAATAAATATACGTTAATATTATAGTATTTGTATTTGTATTATATCTTGTGTTCATATTCCATTGGTCTACTACAAATATTTATCTTATGATATGTACCAATTTGTTGTCACCTCATATAATACAAACAACAACAGATTTTTCTATACTGTAAGTATGAATATGTATGTTATGTACATACATAAATATACTCATCAATATCCATCCATATTTATATAATATCTGTCTATAAATCTATTTAAAATGTTTAACAATAATGTTTACTAATAATTTATTTTACTATTCAAGTGTATATGTACACTAAATTGACTACATGTTAATAAATATATGCATATGTATTATATATACAATCACAATCTCTTGGATAAATACTTACATACATACATACTTGTATAGTGTATACGTATACGGACTAAATGTAAAAAAAATATGATATTAAATACGTCTTCATACATCATATAATATTATAATTTTTAATTAAAAACATAAATCATACAATAAAACATAGTCATACATTCATAATCTAATTATTTCTATGACGTCAATATTTTTTCTCATCATTCATCAGTCATCTTTTAAACGTATATTTATACGCACATTGTTCCTAAGTATTTATTTATACATAATTTACATTTACATATACATATTTATTATTTATTTTGTTTAATAAGTCGCATACACGCATTTAATATTAATTTTCTAGTTATTTGTTTTTAATTTATTTTTTTTTTTAAAACTTTTAATTTTAAAAATATATTTATACATACATTTGTGTATGTACGTATATATACAATTCCCATACATGTGTGTGTATTTGTCATTATGTATTATAATTATATACATGTTTTGTATATAATACGTGCGTATTCGTGTATTACTAAAAACGTACATTTTTCAATATTCAATCAGAATTATTGTTATTATCACTAAGGGTAAGTAAGTATGTATTTCTATTTTGTTTATAATTAGGTATAGCATTTCATGTATTTTCATCAATTTTGGACTGTTAATATGCGTATGCTTGCTTAAATATTACATGCCAATACATACATATGGATGGATGTAAACTATGTTTGTATGTGCACGTATTTTAAAAATCAATAAAAAAAATACTGTAGAGGAATGAAAAATAAAAAATAATAAAAGACACAGACACAGATGACAAAAAAAAAACAAAAACCTTCATTTACTCGCATTTACTTTTGCACGCACTAAAAAAAGAAAAAACAAAAAATCATAAAAAAAAAGAAGAGAGAAACAATAAAATAAATTTTTTAAGGAGAAACATACATATTTAATGTACAATATGTATAGATATTATTTACAAAATATGAGTACAAATAACATACATTATAATATGTATGTAATATATAAAATATTATAAAAATGAAGACTTATACTTAAAGATACATATACATATTTAGGTATATCGAAACAAAGAAAAAAATAACAGAAAATAAATTCGCATTTTTTTTTTTTTGTTTTGGTTATAATACCCATACATTATTACACATATTTGCATATATAGGAGGCACATTATGTATCTATATGTATGCATACTTTAGATATATAAATACTGGTACATTATTTTTATAATATCAATTGATCAAATTTTATGTGATTTGAATAATAAAATATAAATTCATAGCATAATATACAAATATTATTTGAACATACATTATATACGAGTACATATACAGTATAAAAAGTAAATATTTATATGTATACTCATATGATCGTATACCAAGATACATAGATATAGATCTGTATCTATATATACTTACATAAATGTATCTTGATCGTATACCAAACACAAAATATGTATAATTTATTAAACAAAAAATAATCACATAAAATGTTAGTATCTATCTATACTTTTATAAATTCATGATCATGTACGTGTAGTATATATACTATACATACATATGTAGATATATTTTTCTTTTGTTTTTTGAAAAATAAAAAAATATTTATTCTTAAAGAAAAACAAAATCAATCAAAATAAAAACATAATGATCGAAATACTGTACATAATACTCGTAATATATAACATAAATGTGTATATATATCATATATGATGAACTTATTGTTGTCGTTTTTGTTGTTATAGTATGATGATCTTCGTATATGTAATTTTATAAATTTTAACTCAAAACAAACAAAAATTTACCTTTACAATAAGTAAATAAAGAAGATGCGTAACATCACACTGTTATACAAATATCTTTCTTTACTATAAATTTATGCATACTATATATGCACATATGAATAACATGTACATGTACAGTAATAATAGTACATACTCGTATATTCTAAAAAAAAAAAGGTAATTCACATTATAAAATAAAGTCGCGGATTTACTTGCGTACTCAGTTATGAAAGTTAATAATTTTACGATGAAAACAATAAATTGAAGGAAACAAAAAAAAAGAAAATAATAAAAATAAAAATAAACAAAGTACAAATCTACGTGTACTTACATATGCGTAAATGTGAAAAGTGTGAAAATTTTTATTTTAAAAACGTACATATGTATAGGGTTTGTTTAGAAGGTCTACTTTGTCTATGTGTACACTCTTACCTATAATATTTCGTTTGAAGAAAAGTATAATGACATTTGAATAAATAATATAAATATTTTAAAATACAAATGTATATGAATGCGTTTATATGTTTAATATTCATAATATATAATATGTACATTTAAAAATTATACGTATACGCAATATACATATCATTATTCTTATAAATAAATTATTATTATTTCGATAATGTCCTTTTTGTGTATCTAAAGATAATGTATACGTATGAACAAATGTATATACATATTACATAGTACCAGTACGTTATTAGTTACATATAACCGCATAAGAGATTGTTGTTTTACATTTTTTTTTTGTATTTCATTTATTATTCATTTATAAATTTTATAAAACATCTACAAATACACGAGTAAAAATTATAAATTTATGGATTATATAAAATAAAAATCGTTTTGTTTTTTACATACTTACATATAAGTAGTATACCTATACTACCTACATATGTATACATGATGTAAACCTAAAACTAAATTAATTGTATAATTTTGCACATTTTTTTTTTCTAAATACATACATTTTCTATATAGAAGTTAGAAGTAAGTAGTATAAGTAGCATTTAATAATTTATAATTGCATTTATGTACTTTCACAGAAGACACATCAATTTAATGAATATATGTATACTTTTGTAATACTTACGTTATTTATAATGTATTCATATCTGAGTGCACATTGAGTGTAATTAATAAAAAATTAAAGAATTAAGCAATTATTATGAACAATAATTTCAAAAAAACAAAAAATAATAATAATAATAATAATAACAATAGATTGAATATTTAATAGATTTTAGATTAATGATTCTTTTCAAATAAGTAATTTACGAGAGTATCTATTATTTGAAAAAAAAAATATATACATATATACATTTACTTGTGTACATTTACAAACATTATGTATGTATACACTTATATAAAAGAAATCAATTTATTAAATTATTATTTTTCATAGTTTTTTCATCATTTTTTTGACATCATTTAATATTTTTTTTTTTTTTAAAAAAAATTATCATTATCGAGCATCAAAGTGTGTATAATACATAAGTGTACAAAAAAAAAAAAAAGAATGTAATTACAATTTAAAAATATCACCGAAAAATAATATTGAATGAGAATATGCACCTGTATTTGTATCTATCCGTACCGTTTGTAAATTTTACAATTTAAACACGAGTACCTCCTACACTCAAGGTAATTACTATTTGTTGATTTTCTTCCTTAGTATAGAAATGCGAATAATGTACATGACAAAACACAAAAAATCAACTAACAACATTTAATACTTGACTTGCTCTTCTACTCTATATTTTACACTCATCATGTTTCAAGTATACTCGTATTTTCATGACTGAGAAAAACAAAACAAGAAAAATCAACTGAAAACTTTTAATTCTTTGCTCCTCTCTTCTTCTATTCTATACATACTCTGTGTCTGTAGCACCTCCTATAGAATACGCTACGATAGTACGAGTAATGAGTCAGTATATAGTATTTCACACATTATGTATATGTACTCGTATTTTCGTTTTTGAGAAAAAGTTGATTTTCTCCTTCAGTATATTTTGAATATTGTACATGACAACACACTAAAAATCAACTAGCAACATTTTATATTTGTTCCTCTTCTCTTCACCATACCTACTCTATACAGAAGGAATAATTGACTATACGCTACTCTAGTACGAATAGCAAGCATTTCACACATCATGTATACTCGTATTTTCATTCTTCAGTAAAAATGTTGATTTTCTCTCTCTTAGTGGATCGCGATCGCGAATATTGTAGATTGTACATGACTCGCAATAACATACTCGTATATTCTTAATAAATTCTTAATAAATAAAATATAACTACCATATCTGTATAATGTTATTTTGTTTCCTTTTTCAATTGTACTTATTTGTGATTATATGTACATTTACAGGTTTTTTAATATAAATAATGAATAAATAACCCACAGAATATAAATTAAAAAAAAAAAAAAAACCATTTTTCTATTATCTTAATAAATTTTATTTTAATTAAAAGTTCATTCATCCTCAATTTACTATTGTATATGTACGTACAAGTACAAGTATATACGTATATTGTATTTTACCATTAATTTAGCAATACAGTGATGAACAAAAAAACATTTGCAATAAAACAATATAAAACTATATCCAAGTCAAATAAATATACATAAATATTTTTTTTTTCTGTCGATCCTTTAAGTAAAATTATTTATTTCAAAAATAAAATGCAAAAATATTTTGTACATCATTGACGGCAGTTTCAAAAAATATCGAATAAAATATTTTCGAAAAACATTCTCATAATTGGATATAACTTGTAGTACGTTCGACATTAAGACTGTTTACAAATTCGTCTGCTTTATTTTACGAGCTTTGTCTTAAGAAATTCGATTGAAAATTTCGGTCATTATTATACATTACACAAGAGTATAGGTATAAAAAAAATGGAAATTGTAAATTTCATTCAATCGTAAATTTTATGTTTTTTTAATCACTGTATATGTATATGTATCACATACGACGCGTAAATAACTTTCTATTTTTTTTTCTATTCTTCTTCATTAAAAATTACTCGTATATTTTACGCATTATAATAATTAACATATCTTGTATGTACACTTTTATACACCCAAATATAGTATGTATGTATATGTATGTACATACATGAAAATTTTTGAAATATTTTACAAGTTCAAGGACAATTATAAAATTTTTATCGTATGTAAATTATAATTCATAACAATATACATTATGTATGTATATACTATGTATATAACAAACAACTAATATAATTTAATATTTATATAAATGTAAGTATAAACATATATGTAAATCATATAAATGTTGTTACAAGTATTATACATAAATTATTCAATTTGAAGTATATATACAAAGTGATTACATGAGAATCATATATAAAAACAGCGGACACTTTATACATTATATGCATACTTTACAAATAAAAATGTAAGTAAATTATATAAAATACATGTTTTCTCTCCGTATATACTTCAAATTAAAAAAGTTATTTTGTTCATTATTGTTATAATGTATATAGGTATTAACTAAAATAATATTATGTTTCATTTATTATTATTTTTCTCCCTGAAGTGCATGTAATATCATTAAAAAATTATTATGAATTTTTTATATGTATAAATGATGTGTTTGTACTATCGTGGTATACATGAGTTAATGCATGCATGCATGCATACGATGTGGGTGTGTGTGTAAATTTACAAAAATGTTTATATAGTAAAAAATTTATACATATGCACATATATAGTATATATAATGTATGTAGCTATATGTTTGAAAAACTTTACAGCAAAAATGGGAAAATTTTTATTAAAATTGAAAAATAAAAATGTCAATTTTTTTCAATTTCATTTGTCATTAAGTACCATTCATTGTGGTATGCATTTGCCAAGTACATCCATAAACGTATATGTATGTACATAAACATAGATATATGTATATGTGTATAATATATACGAAATATGATGAATATAATGTACAATATATTTTTAATTCAAATATTTACTGTAGGAAAAAAATTTCCCATTCGTAATATTTAATGTATTTTTCTAGACTCTATATAACATATCTTTTCATATATGTACTTTATATATTTAAATATATAATATTTAGACATATAGTAATTTCTGTTAAGTATACCTCTCCAGAAAATATTTGTATAGAATATTCGCATAACATGCTTATAGAATATTATACATGCTTTTAGTAAATATAGTAACTATAAAAACAAATACATACATATGTAATAAATAACTAACAAAAAGTACATGTGAAGGTTGAAATGTTTCACTAAAACCGGGCACCAAATCTCGAAGGCACGAATAAAAACAGAATGAAAATCACAACATGTATATACGCTTTTAAAGAAATTATTTCATAAACTAATATTCGCTTATTTTTCCACATTTTTATTATTCTCTTTTTCTACTTCTCAAATACTCAACTCAAGAGTTGAATGACCATGTTTGTTTACAAATGAAAATATAGGACAAAACATTTATCGGTTTTTCTTATGTACACAGATCAAGTTTCATTCTGGTATTCTTCTTCTTCGTACACGTCCACTACACTGCAGCACATAATTTACACAAGAAAAGATGAAGAAAAATTATACTATTCGCTTATCTTTCTACTTCTTCTTCAAGATTCGTGTAAAAAAGAAAAACCGATTGTTTTTCATGTGTAAACAAACATCATAATTTAACTGTTGAGTATTTGTGATATAGGATGTATAGTTTCTATCGTTTCTCTTCTTATTTTCTTGCGTATATTAGATACTACACTGTATTGGGCGTTTACGAAAAGGAATTTCAAATTGAAACAAGATCCGTCTAAACAAGAAAAACCAATAAATGTTTTGACCTATATTTTTATTTGTAAACAAACATGGTCATTCAACTCTTGACTATTTGAAAAGTAGAAAAGGAAGGAGAAATAAAAGTATAAAGATAAGTGAATGCTACAGTTTCTCTTCTTATTTTCTTGTGTGTATAAGAATAAGGTACTGCACTATATAGTGTACATGTACAAAGAATTTCAAACTGAAACAAAATAAGCAAGGAAACCCGATAAATGTTTTCACCTATATTTTCATGTGTGTAAACAAATATGTTCATTTAACTTAGGTGACCTAAAAAGGATGTAATTTTGTTCGCTAAAAATACATAAAAATTTGAATTGTTTGCTGTTAGAATAAAAAAAAATCAAATTAAAGTTTAAAATAAGTAGTAAAGTCTCAATATAGAGAGTATGAAAAGTTTAGAAGTGCACCGGGCACTCAAGAGATTAAAACCGTCTCTGTGTACACGAGCATATATGGATTTTCCAATATTTGATAAAATACAATTAAAGTTATTTATAAATATGAATAAATTATAAATTATATAAGATCACTGTCTTTATTATGACACTGTTCGTTCCGTATATTGTATGAAAATACTTAACAAAAATAACGAATAAAATTTACAAGATCTATATTTATTTATTAATGCACATACAAAGTTATTTATAAAATTTGATGTAATGTATATGTAAAACAATAAAATCATATGCATATAGGTATGTATATAATACGATCTCTATTATCATCGTTGATCAATCACTGATATCTGATATAGCTATACATACATTTTCCTCGTTAAATATAATTGATAATTTCTTTAGTTTCATTTTTATTTTTTATATAAAACTGATTCTATATAATATGAACAATTTTATATCATATTTTACTTTCGAAAATATAATTTATATTTGTTTATGTACAAATGTTTTACCAAAGTTAAAAAAAAATACATACATTATCTGTAAGTGTGTAAGTATACATAATGTATTTATATACGGCGCTTTAATAAATGCTGTAAATGTTGCTGTATTCATATCATTTTAATTAAAAATTATATTATTATATTATATTATAAGATGAGAAGTACATAATAAATAACAATAAATAATGATAAATTCGAATGGAGTATAGATATATGTATACATATACTTATGTATTATGTATGTGGAAAATTTTATTGCTCTATCAATGAATGAAAACTTGCAGAGTTTACTTACATTATATGTATGTAGCTATGTACATATTATTTATAAATTTGAATTAATTTTAATTTTATATATGAAAATAAGTATTTAAAAATTATTTTTAATTCATATAACAATATGTAGAAATATAGAGTAATGCTGTATATGTGTTTTATCTGTATATGTATTATATATAGTTAATTGAGAATATGGTCTATTTGTCACCTGTAACGAAATATATGCATATATATATGTAATTATATGCATATGTTTCATATTTCATATATATGTAATGTGCATAATATATATACAAGTTTGTTATGATTATGTATATAAATTATCATATGAAAAAATACTCGTACATTATGAAAGAAATTTTACTGTTATATAATTGATATTATATAGGTACTTATAATGTAACTTATATGTTTGTATCTATACTATACATACATATACATTACGCCTGTATTATACCTCCATAATCTATGTTTAATTTCAATAGAATTTTTGTTATAATTAATCAACTTTCTTTTGACCAAAATGTATAACCAGTTGTGCCACTAATAAATTTCTTTCCCTATACTTACTACATATACATATATGTATACATATAATGCCTAATTGCCTATACATGTATTTATAAAAATGTGATAATTATGTATGTAAAATTAATAAATATAAGTACATATTTAGATAGATTATAGGTTTAGTTTAGAGATAAATTTAGAGAGCTGATGGGTGTACTGGTATACAAGTATACATATTTTCAAAATTGAAATATTTACAATTAGCAAGTTATCTATAAATATATATTTTATAAATATACGAGTATTTATGTTTATAAATTATCGTTAGAAAAATGTATTTACATAATACACATGTATATATACATATTTGTATACATAATAATGTGTGTATAACAAAATATCTGTTACAAAATAAATAAGAAAATATTTATTGTATACAAGTGGGTAATACAAGAAGTAGAAAAGTAAGAGTAATTGATATCATATTAAATACACACATGTATTAGTGTATTCACTAAAAATGTACATATCTATATTACATATGAAAAAATATCTGTAGGCTAGATACAAATTGATGGATAAAAAATGTAATATTTATAATAGATATAATGAATATATAATGACATATCTATAGTATAGCAAGCAAGTAAAATTTTCATATACAAACAATATGCGTAATTTAATATTTGCTAGAAATTTTCTTATAATTTATAATTGTAATGTGCTAATTTAATTTATTTTTAATAAGTGATCTTACTCTAATCTTACTCTTGATCTTACAATAAATCGTCTTATGTCTTGTCTAAATCTTAAATTCTCGATCTTACAATACATGCAGATAGAAATGTGCATGCATGTTTACTTTATTTTTCTTCTGAATATTCCTCGTTTATATTGTTGATTTATTTTTAAGATTTTATTTACACTTTGTTTTACATTTAATTTTTTTTAAATTTATACTTAATACTTTCTACACATTTTCAAGAATTTTTCATAATCTAATGACAATTATTCTGTTAATTTCATTTCAACTAAATGACTTCCTTCCTTATTGCCAATTTCAATAGCGTATTTTCATCTTAACCACTTGCTCATTAAACTTCCGAGAAATCCCTCTGCCGTAATAACTTTGTTTTACAACAATTATATCTTCCTATTTCCTATCACATTCAACCGGTAACCGTTTAACAAATACTCGAACCGACTAATATTTTCAAAATCGAAAACGGTTAAAAACTAAAAGTACAAAGTGTCATAATCGATATTTTTGAATTTATAAAAATCTTAACGATTTTTAGCCATCTGCTGGACGAAAGTTTTTTTAAAATTGATGAACAAAAACACGTGCGTTATCTACAACAACAGTTTTTCAGCTGTCATTCGCCGGCCAGTGTGTTGTTATTTTGGTTGGACTGTCAAGTCAAGTACCTGAATAAATAAAGTAAAGAAAATAATTTTTGTGTACAAGTACATTAAAATTCATTCATTCTTGTAAGTTAATTGTTTATTTTATTAATTTGTAAAATTATTTGTAGATTTATGAAAATACTTAGAGAGCGTTAAGTAAAAATGGGAAAGCCTAAAGGAAAAAAACGGAACACAAAAATTGTACAAAAAACACGTAAGGAAATACGTAAAAAGAAACGAATCCAAAAAAAGGAAAATAAAAATAAATTTTTCAGTAAGAAAAATGAAAAATTTGATAAAAATCAAGAAATGATAGTTGGCCGTTTTATTAAACCTTTGAAGAATTCTAAAAATTCTGTCCAAATACCTAAAAACATTAACAATGATGGTGATAATATTCTGAATACAACAGGAGATGATATTGAATCAGATTTCGAATTAAGTGATGAAGAAATGAATGAAAAATTGAATAAAATTTCAAATAAAAATACAAAACAATCTCCGACCACTATCAAACAGAAACCAAAACCGCAAAAAATAGAAATTGATCGTTTCCATCAGAATCAAGAACGTGAAAAACGTAAACAAAAAGAATTAGAAAAGAAAACACGTAAACGTCGTATTCAACAGTTGAGAGAAGCTAATGAAGAAGAGGATAGAATAATTAGAAAATTAGAGAAAAAATTAAAAATTGATAAACATAAAAATGATAAATCTGTACATAAAATGTTCAGTTCAGATGGATTAGATTATGCATTGGAATTATGTTTACCAGAAAATATTGAAAAAATGTATACAGCTGCAAAAGAGGCATCTAAATTAAATGAAAATGAGAATGATGATGACTTTGAAGAAGATATACGAATGGCATTAAATCGACGAAATGGAAATAATTTATCTGGAGTTACTGCTGGAGAAAAAGAAACCAAAAAGAATGTGCAAGATAGTGCAGAAAAAATAGAAAAAAAGAAACAAGTTAAATTGAAAAAAATTGAAAATAAATATTTTAATGATGAATTCGATATTAATACGGGGAGTGGCAATGACGATGATGATAGTAGCAGTTCAATTGCAACAGATAGAGAAGATAATAGTGATGTTGATAATGATGATAACGATGAACTGAATAATACTGGTAATAATATTGAAAATGATGAGAACGATTCAGAAATAGATTATGATGAGAATGAAGTTGAGAGTGATGATTCTGAATCACGGGAGGAGAATGAAGTTAAAAAAAATGAAAATAAATCGAAAAATACAAAATCAAAAAAAGAATTTGATAAAAAAGATTATGAAGATTCTGATGAATCTGAATTAGATGCAAATGATAAAACATTGGAACAGAACAGCGAAGAAAATCAAAAATCAGGTGATGATAATGATGTTGATGGTACTTGGGAAGATATTTATGGTAGAAAACGGGACAAGCACGGTAATATTATAACGGTAAGATATCTATTAATTTAATTAGAAAAAATCATATTTAATGCCTATCATACATTTCTCACATATTTTAAAGGAAACAACACCACAATTAGAATCAGGCAAGTATATTCCACCACATGTACGTCGTTCGGCTACAACTGTTACCGTTGATGATGGTAATGAAAACCAAGATGAGTACAGTATCAAAAGTAAAGAACGACTTGATAATCTTCGTCGTATATGTAAAGGATATTTGAATCGTTTATCTGAAGCGAATATGCATAAAATATCCACAGATATCGAAAATTTATATACGAAAAATTCACGTTATGATATGAACAATACACTATGTAAACTGATCGATGATGCATTAGTGTTGAATGTGTTATCAAAAGAAAGATTAATATTGGAGCATACAATGCTGATAGCTATATTACATGCTAACATCGGTAATGAAGTTGGTGCACAATTTTTACAATTCATTATCAATAAATTTCATCAAATGATCATCAATGTTCATCAATTAGAAGTTGAAGATAAGAAATTGGATAATATTATCAGCATATTATCACATTTGTATACATTCAAAGTAAGATGAAAAAAAAAAATTTTTTTTTTCAATTTTCCCAGAAAGATTTCAGAAAAACAAATTTTTTTTTTCCGAAATTTTTTTTTTTCTTTCTACAGGTTTTCCAACATAATCTAATATTTGAAATAATTAACAAATTAATTGAAAATTTATGCGAGAAAACGGTCGAATGTATTCTGTTGATATTGCGTTCAGTTGGTTTTCAATTACGTAAAGATGATCCGTTAGCACTAAAAGAATTAATATCGAAAATTCAAAAGAAAGCAATGGAAACGACATCATCAGACATCAAAGATAAGTACGTTCGTTTCGTTAAATTGAAAACACATAATACGAAATTGTAATTATTTTAATTTTTTGTTTCGATTCGATTTTTTTAGTCCTCGTTTAAAATTCATGTTAGACTGTTTGAATGCAATTAAAAATAATAATATGAATAAAATACCAAATTATGATCCAACATTAGCTGAACATTTAAAGAAAATCCTAAAATCAATTTTAATCAATGGAAAATATGTGACCACATTGAATATTACGTTAGATGATTTATTAAATGCCGATGAGAAAGGTAAATGGTGGATTGTCGGATCAGCATGGACTGGTAATATTAAAGATATGGGACCAGCAAATCAATTATCAAATAAACTAAATTCTAATTATAATGATAAAATTGAAATGTTTAGTGAAAAATTATTAGAATTAGCAAAAGCACAGAAAATGAATACTGAGGATCGTAAAAATATTTTCTGTATTATAATGAGTGCTGAAGATTATTTAGATGCATTTGAAAGATTATTGCATTTATCGATAAAAGATAATCGTGTGATTGGTTCAATTATTGTACACTGTTGTCTATCAGAGAAGCAATTTAATCCGTATTATGCAGTATTAGCTCAAAAATTTTGTGAATACGATCGAAAATATCAAGTGAGTAGAATAGTCAATTTTTTTAAAGTTGAATATGCAATGCTCAAAACGCAAAGAATTTGCAACGAGAATGCTAATTATTAACCCAAAAGTTAATTTAAATGAACATGTGCCAATGATAAAAGAACGGAACTGCGCAATGCGTTCACTTATGAAAACATCATTACTACATTCCTTAAATATTCAAAAACTTTAATTTTATTTTTATTTTTACAGTTAGCATTTCAATTTTGTCTATGGGATCGAATACGAGAAATTCATTCATCAACCAAAACTCAATTACAAAATTTATCACAATTTTTGATACATTTAATTTTGAATGGTGGTCTACCAATATCTGTACTAAAAGTATGAATCTCGATTAATTAAAATTTTCGAATTTAAAGATATTTTTCTACATTCACAATTTTATCTTTCTCTTTTTTCTTTTTTAACAGATAATTGAATTTGCTGAATTAGATAAAGTTAGCTTAAAGTTTACAAGACAAACAGTACTTGGAATTCTATTAGCAGATGAAGAAGAATGCAAACGAGTACGTTCATTCATTTTTTTTTTTCATTTTATTGAATTTTTTTATAAATTTTTAACTTCATTTTTTTTTTTTTTTTGCCCTATTTTGCAGGTATTTGAAAGGATAGCACCAAGCATGAAACTGAATACATTTAAAGATTGCATACGATTATTTATGCATCATTTTCTGTTAAGGGAAAGTAAAAAATCAAAAAATATTTCCGAAGAACAAATGAAATTGCTGAAAAGAAGAGTTAGTCTTGTTGATGGTATTTTAGAATTTGTTGGTACTAAAGTTAAATTTTAATATTATTGGCATTGATATTGTTTATTTTTAATACAAAACGAATTATATTGTAATTTTGTAATAAAAATTTGTAGAAAAATATTTTTAATTTCAATTTTTTTTTTTCAATTTATTTCGAATAAAAATTATTAAGGGTCGTATTCATCAACTGATATAATATTCAGTGATCATTTTATATTGCAAGTGTAACTGAAGTAAGAAATCTGCTGCTTACATTGTGCTTATATATATGAAAACGACAATTTATAATCAAATTAAAGTAGAATGGAGAAATTTATTGAAATTTTTGGATTTTCGTTACATTTAGTAGTTCGTATGCATTTTCAAATCACACCCATTTCAGTTAATTATTCAGCGATTCACAAAACTCAAACAAATTACCAAAAATTGAATTTGATTTGAATAAGAAAAATTCAAATTTGAAATTAAATCTTTGAATAAGAAAAAAACAAAAGGTTAATTTGGAATTGATTTCAGCTTGAATTTTCTTCCTTACCTACTTCTCGAACATGATATAAGTATTATTGTTGTCTTGATCTCAAGTTTAAATTTTTGATTTGATTTCAATTTGAGAATTGCGAATATTTTTCCATTGATATTAAACAAAAATAAATAACGGTAATTAAAAAAAATATAATTTTTGTTGTTTTTTTTTGCATTCATTTTTTTTTTTAATATAAAATTCAGAATATTTTGCAATAAAAATGCTGAAATTATAACAAAAAAGAAAAAGAAAAAAAATAATAAAATTACAAATTTGAATTTATTTTTGTTTTTTTTTTTTTTGTTTTTGTGTATTTGATTTCATTTTTTCTTCTTATATATTATTATTTTTTTCTTGTTCTATATTAACGTATTTTTTATATTATATATACCTATATTTTTTTTTGTTTTTTTATTTTTAATTATTTATTTATTTTTTGCTTGGAGTAATATCTAATATAATTTCAAAATTACAAAAAACAAAATAAAAATAAAATAAAAGAATCAAAGAATTAGTAGTTTTATTTGTTACCTTTTTTTTTCAGTATTCTCCCAGTTTTTCTTATTTTTACTTTAAGTCTATTTTTATTCTTTATTTAATTTTAGTAAAAATAAAAAACAAAAAAAAAAAAACTTAAAATATTAAATTATTTCAATAACAAGTAATTTTTGTTTTTCATAATTTTTTTTTTTTCGGTTTTAAGTTTAAATTTTATTTTGCATTTTAATTTTTGTTTGTTTGTTTCTTTATTTTATTTTCAATTGCATTTTTTATGTTCATTTTGTTGTATCGATTTGATCATTAATAAAACGTTACGTGCCATTCATTGCATTGCATTAAGCATGATCACCACCACTACAAACTACCTTCTCTTGTAGGCCATCAATATATTATAAGTGATCATGAATGATCATCACAATTCACAAACAATCTTCGTCAAAGGCTAGTATCATGTCTTGGCTAGTACATAACCTCCTTTGATTATTGATTCAAGATACAAAGAGACTGAAACTGAACAATTTGCAGTGATTAATCACGATTGATGCCATGAACACAGAAACACGTAACTCATTACCATGTATGTATTAGATTTAAATGTTTTTTTTTTCTTTTTAAATTTTTCTTGTTTTTCATTCCATTTTTATTTTAATTAGAATCATTTATGTTTATTTATAAAGTTAGTTAGCAGCTTATATATATATATTTTTTAAATCATTCATTTTCATATTTTATTTTATATATTTTTTAAAGATTAAAAAAAAAAATTTATATATACACATTTATGTATATTGTTATTTAAAAAATAAAATTTAAAAAGAAAAAAAAAAAGATATTAATAACAAAGAAATAAAATTTCATCCAACCACTTTTGCGCACCTTCAATTTTCTACTTTGTTTTTTTTTTTTCCCCATTAATTTTCATTACATTATAGATTTACATAAATAATGTATGTATGTAGTTCGTTTTTTTTTTTGTCGTCTTTCAATTTCTTTTTTATACGATTATAATATAATATAATGAATATGAATAATGAATGAATATTATATGCACTCATACCTCTTCAATGATGCTTAAAATGTTTATACATTATTAATACGAGTTGTGATACCGAAATAGCATTATTTAAATTTTTTGTGTATTTTGACTATTAATATTAAGGATTTTGTAATAATAATAATAATACATAATAAGCCGTGTCCACAATTGGCTAATTACAGTGAACGAATATATTTAGGAAATGCTTAATGCTATGCTTCTTCAGAAGAGAAAAATAAACATTTGCAATTCATTCGTTCGCTAAATGTGAACGCTCGGCTTCATAATAGAATGGATGTATTTGTATGTGTGTATGTGTGTGTGTGAAAAGAGATTTAATTAATTTAATTTATTAAGAGGTGAGGACAATAAAATGCCTCATCTCTGTCCCACACCAACAAAATGAGATAAAAATCTTCAAATAACAAATTTTTATCTATACACCACCGACTTAGCTAGAACCCCAGACAAAAGAGACACTTAAGGATTTTTCTGTTTAAATATTTGTAGTAAAATGTACATTAAGACATCATGTTACACAAAAAATTAAAAATACAAAATTTTACAAATTTAATTAAACTTTTTCTTAAGAAAGGAAATAAAAATAAATTTCAAATTACAAATATAGAAATTATTTATGCAAATATTGAAATTAACAATGTATAGGTAATTAAAGTTAATATAAAATATATTGAAGAATTGCTGCAACATCAAATATTATGTTCATGAATGTGAACATCTTTTGAGAAGTTGTTTTTTTTTTTTTTTTGAAAAGTAATAAGTTTAAAACTAATTTACTTTTTCAATTTGATAATTAAATCAAATGGCTTACCGTAAATAAATGAGAAAAACAACACGAATTTTCTGCAAATTGATTTTAAATGAACATAAAAATCATAAAGCTACTCCCAATAGATATTTAATTTCAAGCTTACAAAAATGCAGAATACAAAATGCTGCATTAATACCCATAATCATGTTTCGAAATAAATTTTTAATCTTTAATTTGCCCCATTAAAATACACGTAATTTTTTACCATATTGGCGCAATAAAGCTAGAAACAGATAACATCCGCACCGTGAGCCAGTACTGAGTACATACAATGTCAAACAATCTCGCACTGAGAACGGAATTATGCTGGTGAGGTGATTGTGTACTGTACTGGTGGGAAACTTTTATAGGTCTTTGATGAACATTAAATTTATAACTTTGAAAACAGCCTACATTTATCTTTTCAGACATTCACCTTTAATATTTGCAAACAACTGAGTATAACTGGATATTTTCTTTCTCTTAACAAGACAATTTTGATTATTAAAATTTAGAAAATTTCTTTATTCGTTCAAAAATAAAAACTTGATAATTTGTTTCTTTAATAATACGGACTCTAATGGTTTCATCTTCTTTTCTATACGCCGCCACGCATTGACATAAGCATAATTTCTCTAGGATTTTGTGAGATGAAAAAAGCCAAAAAAAAAATAAAGTAATCATTTTTAATTTGATTTTCTAAAAATAATTTAAAAAATATTTTTTTTTTAATAATAATATACAAATAACATAAAAAAAGATAAATTATGTAGTATATTTTTCTTCTTCTTCCTATTCAGAAATCTGAATTGAACGATTCAAATTCAATTTTTGCCATGAATGATTAATTGATTGATTGGCTATCATACATGCATTCATTCATACATTTATTTTGTTATTGATGATTTCCAGATAATTTTTATTGAAAACATTTCCAAGATTTTTCAATTATTAACGACGATAACAACAATTCATATATTTTCATCATAGTCCTGTTATTATTTGTATATTTTATCTTCATATTCTTCTATAAGTAAAATTTTAATGCATTATTTGTTTTTTTTTTAAATTATTTTGTTTAATTTTATTTCGTTTCGTTTTTTTTTCTCCTAATTTTAAATTTTTTTATTTTATATTTATATAAATCCTTAAGTTTGAAATGATGATAATTATACAATAATCAAAAAAAAAAAAAAAAAAAAAAATGTCTTGACTTAGCAGAGAAATGAAAATTGTGTCCTCCTGTTTTTGTATTTTATATTTAAATGAACCTCTTTTTTTTCTTCTTGCTTTATTTTATTAAAAATTAATTATTTTTTTTCTCAAATTTTTAATGAATTTCATATCTAAATTAATGTTTTTTTTTTCCTTTCATATTTTATTTTTACTTTATTTATTTTTTTTTCAATTCTTTTTTCATTATAAATGATTATCAATTAGTATGAATGTGTGGTGTATTGTGTCCTCTTTTTTTTTAGTCTGTAAGTTGATTCTGTTTGTAGTTGTTGTTTTTTTTCATCATTTTCTTTCTATTTTATTTATTAATTATTATTACTTTTTTTTTCATTCAATTATTATTTTTTATTTTTATTTTAATTATTTTTTTTTTAAATATTTATAATATAATAAACAATAAGCAACGGGGACGAGGTATGATGTGCTATGTTTTATTTGTCAAGAGCTGTATTGGTCTTAATTGCAATGACGCATTCTTCACCGCAGGATTTGAGTACAGTGCACTGAAAATAAATAGTAAGCAAATAATCGATTATAATTTGTTTTTTTTTTTTTAATTTTTAAGTTAAAAAAAAAGAAATAAATAAATAAAAATCGAAATACTTACCAATAGTTCTTTTCCAGATTCAAATTCTGAACGTAATTGATTACCAAGATCACCTTCTGGTACTTTTAAATCTTCACGTAAATCACCGCCATCATTCATTAGAGTCAAATATCCATCATCACTGATATCGGTCAATTGATAGTCTTCACGTTTAACATGTGGTACATCCATATTATGAGTAGATGGACAAATATCCTCGTATCTATATGCATTAAATAAAATAAAATAAAATAAAAATTAATTAATATCATTCAATTACCTCATCAGATTGATTATTTTTTGCAATTTTTCACTTACTTTTTACCACTGAATATATCAATTCCGACCAAATGAACTTTGGCATGACCATGCTTACCAGTTTTTGATGTTGACATTTCAACAATTTTACAAGGACGTCCTTTTAACATAACAAAACCATTTTTACGCAATGCTGAACATTGCATTGGAAATGTTGCTGAAGCACCAGAATCTCCAGTTTCGAAATGTGAATCATCGATATCTGCCATTTTTATTTATTTTCTTTTATTTATATATATATTTATAAGTATATTATAGAACTATAAATAAATTTAATTTCTATGTGTGTCTTGTGGTATTTTATTTTTTTTTTTATTGGAAAATACTTAAGTCTTTAACTATCAATTTATGATGGCTGTGATCTATTTATTTATTAATCTTTCCTTGTTATTAAAACGGACAGTGATTTAATCTGAAATTGAAAAACAAAATATACATAATATATTTAAAGAAGAAAAAATATATAAAAATTGTTCCAATAATAAATCAATAAAAAATATTCAAGAACCGATCTAGAGACCCTGTAAACTGTTGTGACAGACACTGTACATGATAATGGTATGTACAATTTTATTTAGAGAAAAAACAAGCAAACAAATAAACGAACAAAATTAAAATAATGTTCATGCAATTGTATTTTTTTTATTTTTTATTAAAAAAAAAAGTGCTTAGTCAACTAAATTTAGCTTTCTTACAAGAATTATATTATAACATTAATTTGTCGTTTTGGTTTGCTGTTCAAAAAGCATTTAGTAATATTAGAAGTCAGTGACCGGCAAATATAATATAATACCAAGCAAGACCAAGTGCAAATATGCAGCAGCAGTTCTATAAATTAAATTCCATCCAAGATTATTTCTTTGGTTGGCAAATAAATTTAAGAATGAAAAGGTTAAGAAAAAAATAATGTATTTCTTGTTTATTTTGTTCATTAATTTATTCTAATTGATTTCAAAATTTTTTAACTGAAAAATTGAAAATATATATATGTATATATAAATATCCAGCATTGCGTTTATAAAAATGTAAAAATTTTATCATTGATCTCTGACTATTGATTACACTGCGGTCATTATAAAATCATTGCCATTCTCTGCTCTGCTTGGTTTACTTGTACACATTTGCAAATTATTCGTGTAACATTTTTTCTTCAAAAAATTAAAACACCAAGTCAACAATTTTTATCATTATTGTACAATGTACACCATGAAATATTACTTATCATCTTTACACTCCAACGTGGGTATGTATGTATATGCAAAGGAACATATAGGTAAGAAAAAATGCTAAAAAAAATTTATGATGATTTTATTATTTTGTAATACAATACAACATAAGCTTACTTATAAAGAAAATATAAGGTTATGTTATTCGTTTTCACATTCACATTTAATCAAAAATTTTTATGAATTCTTTCAACTAGAAAAGAAAAAATTGACCAAAATTTCAACAAAAATTCTTAAAATTGAAGGTTATTCTTTTTTTGGTATGATTTTGAAATTGAAAAGAAAATAGAAAAAAATCTATTTATAAAAAGAAATTAATTTCTTTAATATTAATTTTACTTTTTCTTCTTCTTCTTCTTACCAAGTTCCAAATATAAGACACGCGGCGTTAAAGGAAGCAACAAACTTTAAAGGCACTGCACTAGTTGTAAAGTAAACGTAAAGTTAAAATATGAAATGACAACGCAACGGACAACGACACAAGAGAGAGACCATAAGGGGAAAAAGAAATTCAAAGTCAAAAAAGTAAGCAGAAAAACGGCGAAAAATGATATTCACACAACTCTCGCTCTCGCATAAACACACGAAAATTAATTTATTCGCTATATACATATATATGTGTATTATTTTCATACCATACTAATGCGTATATTCATTCAAATTTGTAATTTTTATTTTCAAATCTACTACACTGTTCTTCTCTTTCTTCATCATTTCATTCTTATATCTTATCCCTTCATAAAATTATTATCTTTTTCATTCTCAATTTCCATTTCTTTCCCGTCGAATTTGAATCATTTTCTTAATTCATTTCATCCCATGTATCTTCTTCATTCTTTTTTATTGTTATTTTTTGTTTTATTTTTATTGTGTGCACTGCACTATACCTATACTTTCTACTATCTGTTCTGTTCTAACTTTTATGGTTTGTGCGATATTGATATCGATGACTGTTTCATGAATAATATGAATATGAATGAATATACAACATAATGATATCATATTGTTGATGACAAACGGCAGCTTTGTTTTGGTGGATTTATTTTATGTTTGACATCATTTTATATTTTATAATGATGCGTGTATTAGTTGTAAACACACACCCATATTCAATTTTTGCATCCCATTTTCACGATTTTCCTAGCTACTACATGACAGGAAAAGTCAAAAAATTCATAAATTATTGTCAATGTGTGTAAGAACGAGTATTTATTTTTTATTCTACATACATAAACATGGGCGCGTTCGCGGTTCGCGTATGAGTTTTCTACTAATTGAACGTGCGTGTATGCATATATTCAATAAGTATACCAAACTTTTATTTACACACAAACACTACATAAAACAGCGGCGAAAATATCATTTTTTGCTTCAATTTTTATTTAAAAACGTGTCAATTTCATATCGGCGCGGAATTTTTAGTTTCGGATTTCGGCCATTTATCAAAGATTTAAAAAAAATGAAATTTGTGAAAAATACTACGATAGCTAAGCTTCTTCTTCTTTATCCTTATTCCTTTTTTTTACTTTGCATGCATTTATAGGCTAGGCTAGGCACTCTTCTTTTTTGTTGTTTTGCATTAAACAACTTTTGAATTGTAATTAATTGTACATATTAAAAATTTTCAATTTTAACAAATTTTTAAATTTGTGTTCATGTTTCGTGATCATGATGATAAGCAAGCTAGAAGATAAGGTACGATTCATCATATGAATTTTATTCTACCTTGCAAAATTTTCCCGAAAGAAGGAATAAGAAAACGTGTTTATTGGAATTGGCAAACTTATTTTTTTATACAATATAATATGTACATATTTATCCCCAATTATTTTTTATAATTTATTTATGCAAATACAAATCCTACTCCTACACCTGCATTCATGCTGTTTTAGAATTAAGTTACATACATATGAAATAAATTAGCATAAAGATATAATATGATGAATTCAAATGAATTAATAATGTAAGATTGTTAAAATGAAGTTAATTAAACTAAATAAAAGAATCAATACGATTGGTTTTGAATATCTTTGTACTCGGGTAATATATCGAATTAAATTTCAATTCTAATTGGTAAAAATAGATAAATAAATAATTAAAAATAAAATATAATAAATTTTCAAAAATAAGTATTGCTTGTAGACAATTAAAAAAAAATCACTTGGATGAAAACTTTAAATAGCGAAGTACATACGTTTACGTATAAATATAAATGTACTTATATACGATAAAGATTGCGATGATATATAAGGGTTAATTAAATTCAAAAACTGTAATTTCTCTATTATCTATTCCTTATTTATAATTTTTTTTTTTAATGTTAATACAACACATAATAAATTCGAAACCGAAACGTCCGGTAAATCAATAAAGAAAATTTTTCACGTTACACACAAATCATCATATCATTCATGATACATACACTTTTTTTTGTTAATAACACTGCAATTTCTATTTTTGTTTTCGTATTTGATTTATTTTTTTGTATATTAAGTTATACAAATAAAATTTTTTGTAAGATTATTTAAGCACTTATTTACTTATTAATCAGTTAACCTTAGCAATAGCAATAGAAAAGAAAAACTATTTTTAATTGGAAATTTCATAAAATTATTTTTAAAGAAAAAAAATTTTAAATTCGTACTCACATGTGTTTAAAATGGTTGTCGTAACCAGAAGGTATGTAGAAGATTTTATTCAACTTTCAATCGGATTGGAATCGAATGGAATAAATGGTAATGGTATGTATGGAAATGGAATAGTAATGTAGCGTAGAAAGTAGAATTGATGTCGGTGTGTAATTTGTGGAGCTGCTGAGCTATATATATGTATGCATGCGTATGGATAGTGTCCTATTGTATTTGTTGTATAGCATATTCATATAGTGATAGGATAGTATGTATATAGTGTACTTGTAGTTGTACTGTTCTGTTACTGTTCCTTTGTGTCTGTACTCTACTCCACTCTGTACTCTGGCTGTAGTGATTTAGTGAATCAAACTCGACGACGACGATCACGGCAACGGCGAGGCGATAACGACAATGGGAATTTGAAATTTTGGTATTTGTCTAATAATTTTTGCCAAAAGAAAATCAACAGTCATAATTTCAATTTTTAATTTGTTCTTTGTTTTGTTGTTTCTTTCATGAAAATAAAAATAAAACATAATTTCGCCGTATTTCCGTCCATTTTTATAGTTTGTAGTGCCATCTAGTATCTAATATTGTTTTGGAATTGGAACGATATAAACGTGAAATGTTTGTGAAAACAGCATAATTCAAGATTTCTATCAAATCTGTTAGGTAAAAAAGGATGAATATACATAAATAATGACTGTTTATCTGTTTACTATATCAGCTGATAAATATAGTTGTATTCTAATTGGAATTAAACATAAAAAAATCAAAACTTGTAGTTTTTTTTTTATTTGAAAAGAGTTAAAAGAGTCGGGGAAACGGAGCAGTATTACCAAATATTACCATTTTGCATTTTGGTATTTTCTTTTTTGACAAAAATTACAATTTTTCATGCTATTTTCTTCAATTTGTAGTTGTCTTGTGACCTTATTTTTTACACTCAAACACGAAAAATAATTAAATTTTGAATCATTGGAATGGAATCATGATGATGAAATCTAATCTAGCCTAGAATTATGTGTGTGAGTGAGGTTAAACTAAGTTAAACTTATTAGTTATTAGCTGAAAGTTGGATGATACATGATTTTTTCTGATGCACATTGGGCAATACTGAATGGAAATAAAATTAAAAAAAAATGTATGATTAGCAACATAGTTATAGATAAATGCAAATACAAAATACTATATGTGTGTGTATGTGTATGTATGTAGCTTTAACATTGTTAAATGATTAGATTTTATATGTAAAAAATTTAATGGATTGAGTATTGCTATTGATATTGCATATTGGGTGATGAGTGCGAGTCGTGTGGTGTGACAGTGTCAATGTTTATTGTACGTACAATTTAAATTCAAAGAAATAATTTATTAGATACAAGATACCATAAAAATAGATACTAGATACTAGATAGCTACACGTTTTAGTAGAAAGTACAGTATATTCATACATTACATACATATGTATATATACCTACATATAAGTAGTAAAATAAAATAATTTTAAATGCAAAACTAAAGAAATTCATTAATATTTATATCTATTCTCATGAATAGTATTACGCAAGTATCTTTGAATGAATTTTACAAAAGTTATTTTATGATAATTGGCAACACAATAATATATTATTATATTATACGTTGAATGTAGTTGGAGAATAGTTGTATTAGAAGCGAAATTTTATTGTTAAATTTAAAAAATCTTGATTTTTGTTTTTAATCAATTTTTAGCAGTGTTTTTTTATGTTTTTGTTGCTGTTTATTTGTATAAATTGTTAGATAATCTAAATGTATGCAATATAATATAAAACACGTCGGCCGTCGCATGCCATGTGTAATTTTCCGTCAAAACAAACAATAATCCCAACCAAATCCAAATTCAAACACAGTTTAGCACAATACTACACACAATACACATGCTATTTATTAACAAATACAGGAATTAAAAATAAGTGACACCTATTTGATTTTATTTTATTTATTTACTTTTTTTTTTGTTAAAAATAATATTGGTGCGGCAATTATTAACGTATAAAAATAATAATACATGTCCTTGACTATTAAAATAAAAATAAAAATATACTGAAGTATATGTAATTCTGATGTAAAGTAAAAAGTTATTTGTTTTTTTGTTTTATTAAATTATACTTCGAGTTTGAATTTTAAATTTTGATTATCAATATACATTACTATTGCAAGGTGTAGTGTGTATAGGTACCTCTACATTAGATAGTAAATATTTTATTGAATAATACCAATCAGTTACATTTTCAAATTACCTCTACCTACATACCAATTAAAATTCTACTAAAAGTCTTTATGGACCGATAGGCAGTTAATTTTTTCATAGAACAGTGTTAATTTTAAATCTTAATAACTATATTGTAAGTATACACGAAGGTTAAGCACTTTTGGAGTGTAATTTATAAAATTTATAAAGAAACATGAACTGTTAGCATTTTTTTTTTTATTTTTTTCGTAAAAAGTAGATAGTATACGTGATATATAATATATAATATATAAATACCTTGTGTAATACGTATTCAAAAAATAAAAAGTGATAGAAAAATAAATTAATTATTACTATCTTTCGTCATTTCTCAACTAAATAAATCACTTAACTTCAATAAAATATTCAACTTTTTTTTTAATCTTAAAATCAAACATACATATATATACGAATATTTTACATTTTACATACATACGAACGAAAAATCATGGCTTTAGCAACAACTCCAACAGAAAAAAGATCTACAACTTTATATAATTATGAATTCGTATTAAAAAATTTATTAGCTGGTGGTAAGTAATTAATTATTATATATGTACCTATCTATTTATCTTTGCACAAAAATATATTTAAAAAAAAATTAAAAACATTTTTCTTAAAATATTTTAAAATTACAATACATACACCATATAGTACCTACCTAATGTACATAATAATGTATTTGCTTTTGTAATCATATCGCATTCTTTAAAAAAATTAAATAAATTTGATATACATACATAATGTATAGCTATACAAAAAAAATTTGTATATAAAGGTAAAAAATTTCACATAAGTGAAAGTTTTTTTTGTAATATAAATTTAAAAAGTAACAAAGCAGAAAACAAAAAAATTAAAAAAAAAATACATAACAAAAAATTACAAAGCATTTATTTCAAAATCATCATAATAATATGCACGAGTATGTATGCATTCATATGTGCAGATTACTTGCTGCATACCTCTCTATTCATTATGTATACACAATCATAATCGTCATCAAACATTTACCATAAATATCATCGATATGTTTGCATACGATGTATATTGCGACTAATTGACTACATTAAATTATTATATCACTATACATATACTACATTTAGATATAAAGTACATAAATAATATACAAATTATACCTATATATATATCTGTTATAAAATAAAAACCTTAAAAACGTACAGTATTCAAATTCATTCAATGTCAGTTTCATAAATTTTACTTTTAACTCTTCCAAAACACTCGTGTTTTGTACACGAGGTCTGTCCCAAAAGTATCCAAAATCCTACGTCTGTCTTCATATACCTTCCTATTAGTTCGCGGCTAGTGGATGGCATCTTCCTCCTCCAAAGTAGTTCGCATGTAGTTCTCTCTTTATCTCTTTGCAAACGAAACGGTGTCATTTGATGGGCATTTTTAATTTCATGGGAACAAACCGCAGGCTTAAATCGGGACTGTATGGGAAGGAGCCGATGAAGTTGTTTATACGAACGACATTGTGTTTTATTAAACTTTGCTGCACAAAGGTTCGTTAATCTGGCGATCGTCATTTTTAGCAATGAGAAATTTCGGTAAACGGATACTTTTGGAATATATAAATCTCGCATAAGTTTCATATACGCATTTACGGCGGATGTTGAAAAATTTTTTTTTTGATTTTGATTTTATGAAATTCAAAAATAGGTACATATGCATGCGCATGTATGCATAATTTTGTAAGTAAATATTATCTTTTGTGTTCTTTTGTTAATATGACTTTTTGTGATCTTTTTAAACATCACTAATTCACTAAATATATACATATTGTCCTCGTACTAACACAAAATAATTTTTATAAAATGAAAAGGTCACAGTTAAAAGTTTAAATTTAAATAAATTTTTCAATAATAGTACACACATATAACAAAAATGTAATAATGTATATTTTATATATAAATTTGTGTATTTTATTTTTCAAGGTATCGCTGGCATGTGCTCAAAAACAGCTGTAGCACCTTTAGATAGAATCAAAATTCTATTACAAGCTCATTCCAATCATTATAAGCATTTAGGTATATTTAGCGGTTTACGACATATAATCTTTAAAGAATCATTTATAGCTTTATATAAGGGTAATGGAGCACAAATGGTTCGAATATTTCCATATGCAGCAATACAATTTACATCATTTGAAATTTATAAAAGGGTTTGTTTCAATTTATTTATTTAATATATGTGATCTATAATCTGTAATTATTAAAGTAAATAAATTTATCTTTTTCAATTAATTCTGAAAATAAAAAAAAAAAAATAAAATTTTCAGTATCTATTAACTTATACACCACATAAAAAATTAATAGAGCATGCTGATAAATTTATAGCTGGTGCGGCTGCTGGTGTAACAGCAGTTACTTTAACATATCCATTAGATACGATACGTGCGAGATTAGCATTTCAAGTTAAAGGTGAACATAAATATTCTGGAATTGTGCATACAGCTGTAGAAATATTCCGTAATGTAAATATTACCTTGAAATCTATTTGAAATTAATTTTATTTACATTTTTTTTTTATTTGTATAATCAATTATAAAATTATCACTATATTTCACATTGTATATATGTATTATTTATACTCGTATTTATATTTATCTCGTATTTAAAGGAAGGTGGTGCTAAAGCTCTATATCGTGGATTTGTTCCAACATTAATGGGTATGGTACCATATGCTGGATTCTCATTCTATTGTTTTGAAGTATTAAAATATTTTTGTATGAAATATTTACCAAATACATCATGTAAAAAATGTGAAAGAAATACCGGTGGTCTAGTACTAAATATACCATCAAAATTATTATGCGGTGGTTTTGCTGGTGCTGTTGCACAATCAATATCATATCCATTAGATGTAACAAGAAGACGAATGCAATTAGCAATGATGAATCCGAATACTGAAAAATTTGGGTAAGATATTTTTTGTTATTTTTTTTTTTAACACTTTACAGGCAGTTGTTTTTTAATTATAAAATTGAAACGTATATAAATGTACCTACTATATAAGAATGGATATATAGTGTAAAAGAATTCGAATTTGGAGAAATTAAAGTTTTAATTAATATAAACTTATTGAAAAATATGAATTAAAAAAATTTGCATGATAACTATATACTATACTCTAGTATAACACACTCAGCTATTGATTAATTTAATCCTAATACAGAAGAAGGAAATGGAAAAAGAGATAAACACAATTATATTTTTTTCATTTTATTATACAGCATTTTTAGGTTTTTCTATTTTCTATTTTCTATTTTACAAATTCAAATTCTAATTCTAATTGGTGATGGTTATAAAATAAAATAAAATTTTTTTTTCTATTTTCTAATTTCTATTTTGGATAATGTGTAAAAATCGTAAACTGATTGGTTATGATATCAACTGATCGAATTATACATATACATAAATACATATATATGTAGACGGTATGTGGAAAATTATATTTCAATAAATAATAATTTTTGGTTTTTATATGTGCTTAAAATAATATCTCATCATGATATCATGTATTATTCATGAAATTTGTTTTTTTTTTGTTATTTTATTTTTTGAATTTATCATTTATCATTTTTAGCATAAATGTTTATATAATTTTTTCATATATTTATAGCATAAAGTATGTAGAATTATTATAGAATTAAAATTATTTAGTACAATACAATTACGTAAATGTTTTATATTTGAATTTTTTATTTTTTATTTTTAGTGTGGGTATGATAACAACATTAAAAATAATATATAATGAGAATGGTGTAATGAAAGGATTATATCGTGGAATGTCAATTAATTATTTGCGAGCAATACCAATGGTTGCAGTTTCATTTTCAACATATGAATTACTTAAGCAAACCTTCAATTTGGATACCGGAATGAAATTATGAGAGAACATAATTCAAATCAATTTTTTCGAACAACAATAATTAATTATTATTATTATTATTAGTAAACAATAAATGACATGAGAATAATTTTATTTTTTTTTTTAATCTCAAATTTACATGAACAAAAAAAAATGTAAAATAATGTAAAAGTATATTTTTAATTAGTGAAAAATTTTGTTATACAAAAATGAAATTTATTCGTAAATGATGATAGGGAAAAACTGCAGTAAAATTGATTGATTTTTATTTTCGATAGAAAAATTATTAAAACTGTTTTCTAAATTAAATTAAGTTTATGATAAATATTTTTTAAATTTGTAATTTATAAATTTTTATATTTGTACTTAAATTTGATTTTGCACATTAGATAATTTACTTATTTTTTTATTATAGAACTCTAATTTTTTAGTTTTTCCCTGAAATCACATTTACAATGAAATAAGAAGAAGACAATTTAAATAACGCTTAAATAATTTTTTTTTACATATAATTAATTTTTCAAGGAATATAGCAGAAATCATAAAATAAGTATTTATTTAGCTAAATTTTTAAAATATGTATGACTGCTGTGGAATGTCTGAGAATATAATATTTTTCTAAATGCAATAATTTTTTTATTAAAAAAAAAAATGATTACTTTTTACATTGAATGACAAAAAAATTAAAGGTATATATATATAATAATGGTGATCAATATGTAATAGATATAAATGTATAGTTAGTTACGTTGACATTGTTTGTTTTTTCTTTTTCTTAAATAAAAAAAAAATTATTTTTTAAATTTTATATTAACTAAAAATAAAGAAAATTTATAATTATTTTAAATAAAAACTAATTGAGAAAAAAACAAATCTCTTTTATAAATATTTTTTGTATTTAATTTCTTTCAATAAATAAATTCAAAAAAATATCCATTACTTTCCCATACAATTAATAGATTTATTACATATTTTCTTTAAATATTTTTTAATTTTTTGTGTTACCGTAGAGTAAATAGAGATGAAATAATTATGTACATAATCTTGTCTTAACAAATTATTACTATAAAGATCAAAATAGAGGATGTTACAGTCGGATATGATTTCTAGGAAATGTTTTCTGTATTTCCTGTTCGGACTGAAAAAGCATTTCCTCAAAGGAATTTCAAATAATAGAAGGTTTTTCCCGTTTTTATATGAATTTTTTCTATAACTTTCTATGTTTTTCGGTAGATGTAGTACTTGTATTATTTTTATTAGTTTCAACTAACTTTTCATATTCGTCAATAGATGTCAAAATAAACAATATAATATATCCTATAGAAAAAAAAACGATATTCTTTGTTTATTTTGTAAATTTTGATTGTTCAAAGTAGATTTTGTGTAATATAATGCATTTTAGAATACAAAATAATAATGTTGAATGAAATAATTTGTATTTTCGAATTATAAGTGTGTAAGGGAAATTATTTTAAAGATGACAAAATTACCTTTCATTTGACATCAAAATTTACATAAATGTCATCCTTCAACTTTTCGAGATATGTAGGTATATCAATATGAAAAGAAGTTGGAAAATCGTTTTTTTTTTTTTCAAAAACATGAAATTTTGACTTTGAGTCCTTATATCTCAGGAACCACTTATTAACTCGGGACAAAATATATTTCGTTAGAAAGAGGAGAAAGTTCTCTTTAAAATGCAATATCCTTTGTTATCCTGCATTATTTCAAATACATAACGATTTTTATGAAACACAGTAAATTTTGTGAAAAATTTTAAATGGTACTTTTCTCCCAAATATCAAATTTCCGCAAACAAGGATATATATGACACACTAAAGAGGACATCTCAAAGTACCGTTCTGAAAATGTCCTGGTTCGATATCACTAGCTAGAAGTTCAGCCAAAATAATATTAAGAAATAATGTAAAACAACAAAACAAAACAAAAACATTATTATATGTATTTTATTACACAGAATTTTTAATTTATTTTTTAATTTTTGTATAATTTTTAGTATAATTTTTTATTTAAAAATTATGTTATATATGACCATGTATGCGTATGCATATATAGCAATACATTTATTATTTTCATTTGTTTTTAAATGCATTGTATATAATATATAATTTTTCATATATAATATTATATCTATATCTAATATTTATGCATATATACTCGTATATTTACATATATAGGTATATCTTTATATGATATTTTTGTAAGTAACTAACAGTTTATTTTAAAATATGTTTTGGTTTTTTTTTTAACATTAATTATATAAATATAAATATATATAGTTGTATATTTTATATCTTTTAATATTAACGAATATTGACTCCAAATTTTATTTATTATAAATTTTATCATCATATATAGGTATTTTAAGAAATACATATTTATGAGAGTAATTGTAGCCAGAGGTTCACACTTTTAGTAGCGAACAAACAACAAAAGCGACTAATTATTCTTGTGACGACTGAAGTAGCAGATCACAAATTGTGACTGTGACGGCATGTTGTGACTTTTTACCGCGGAATACAAAAAGTCACAACTTGTGACTTATGTTATAACTTATGACTTTTATGACTAGTCACTGGTACTCAACAGAATAGGGCTATTAATGTGTTTACAGCACTTTAATAATGTATGGAGATGGATGTGGAAAAATAAATTCCAAATACTAGAGCAAAGAGCAAACAGTTGCTTGCTGTATAATGTTATTCAAAAATGTTTATTGAGGTATACCTTTATCTTTTACATTATTGTTGCTACACATTATACCATTTGATAAAGAATCGATTAATGTTTCATGATATCAAAATCTTTTGACTTTTGCTGGTGTAATGTGAAAAGTAAGGTTCTCACTGTCTATACACTCTATTATCGAAATATGATCATCAAAATTGTGTCAATTTCTGCATTAAATACGCTATATGCTATGCGTAAATGTCAAATGATTGATTTGAAATCATATATATTGAAATTTTCATTGTATGAGTTATACTTTTAACTATGACTATCATTTTGATAGTACGCAACGACAGTGTAGTGTAAAAGTATATATACCTTTAAAGTTAAAGTCTTTTTCGTCTATACATTTAACGAACATACACACATTTGTTCGCTGATGATTCGTTCGCTAGCCGCAAGCTAAGTGTGGATCCCGGGTTAATAAAATTCATTTTTGAATTAAGAACATAATAATAATGATTAATATTTTACATACATTTATGTATTTGTATTTTTAAGATAAATTATTTGAATGAATATTTTTTTTTTTATAAAATTTGAATATATGTGAATACAGAACAAAAAATTTCAGCCTCTCTCTAAACATATGTATATACGTACACCTCCTACCTATCATGTATGATTTTTTTTTTTTGTATACCGATGTACTTTTCAATTGAGTTAAAAAATTTAATTTTTGTCCTTTTTGTTTTCCTCATATACAAAATTTTTGTACTAAAATAATTTTCAGTCGTAAATTTTTTTTCGGAAAAAAATTTTTGGTTTCGAAACCGATGGAAAGTTTTATTAAAATATAAAAAACATCTCAGGAAATTCATGTAAACATATCTACAGAATTTTGAAACTGAAAAGACGTATGAATTCCCCATACTTAATTGTGTTTTTTCAAATAAGTAAAATTCAAATTTTTTAAATGTTTATGGTATATATATGCTTATTACAGTACAGATTACCAGTATCACTTAAAAGAATATCTATATAGTGGTGAATAAAATATAATAAAATAGAATATTATAACATACCTTTCTTAAAAGTCTTTTCTACGTATATTTATATAGTTTTGGTTTAAATATTTATATGTATTCCTATCTTATCTATCCTTATCTACACATATAAACTAAAATTTCTATATAATTATACACAAAAGATTTTTATATACCTTTTGGTTTTAAATTTGTTCGTTTTTTTTTTAGTTTTAGTTCAAATTTCAGTAACAAGTAAATATATAATTTATTTTATACATTTATATTTATGAAAGTATATGTAGTGTGTTGTATAGGTATATTTAATAGTAAAATGAATGGTAATATAGAATGGATTATGTAATTCATTTTAAATACCACATTTATATAGTATATAATATTATTCTTAATATTAAGGACATTTATATATAATTATTACACACATACAAATATATAATGTATTTATATTTAAATTTAAATTAAATTTATTTTTTTTATTTCTCACTACACACATATGCAAATCAACATGTCCATGCCATAACAACTTTTTTAAATGGAACAAATAGGCCTTGTTGTGGCTCACTAAAAAAAAAAATTAAATCAAATTAGAATAAAAATTTTTGAATTTGTGTGTATACGTACCATTCAAAAAATTTACGTCCTTCATATGTTCCATCACAATCACCACATTTACTTTGTAATTGTATACCAACATATAGATCGTCAATCATCGTTTTACTTGTATTTAAATTTTTTGTGTCTGTTGTTGTTGTCGTTGTTGTAGTTGCTAATGGTCCAACATAACGTACACGACCAACGATAACACGTCCATTTTTTGATATGACTTTAGCTAAATGTCCTGGTTTCAAACAGTTTGCTGTTTTTGGTAAAAATGGTAGCGATTGCTTGGAAGGAATATAATCTAAAGATAGATAGATATAGATTAAAATTAATATTTCGTATATAGGTACCAAAACCATTTAAAAAAAACCATCACTCACTACCCTACCTCTTTGAATATCATTTTCTGACATACGTCTAAAACAATTTTTTTTAATTGCATTAAAATTATTTTCTGTCAATATTGCACTATCTACTGATTTACGTATGAAGGCGTCAGCTTCATCTAATAAACTTTCTGTTGATCCACTTGAATCACCATGTATAATTGGAAATATTGTTCTGGCACTGCCACAATATCGTCTTGAACAAATGCAATCATTACGTAAATCTGGTAATGATCCTCGTATTTTATTTCCACGTTCTACAAAAATTGATCAGTTTTATGTTTTATACATTTATTTTTCTAGCTTCATAATGTAAGATTAGATTTTAAAAATATGTACGTACCTATAAATGTAACTTTTGGCGTATAATGTGCACTTTCTGATGTTCTGATGCCATAATGTGTTTGTTTACAAATCATACAACGTACGGATGGTACACTACGTGATCTGTGACGATGATTTAATTCTGTTGCACTGTATCTAGCTGATGTTGATGATCCACCACCATCATTTGAATAACTTTTATACGAATCGAATGAATCATTATGTTTTTCACCCCATGATTCTCCGGTTTGCATCGTTTGAGTACCAAAACTGCTTTCGTTAACAGTCCATTGTGATACACCTGGTGATGTCATACTAGCACTTGGTGTCATTCTTTTGTTGTGAAGGAAATTGAAAATTATATAATTATGTAATTATAATACATCAAAATTATGAATATAATCACCCTTTAATAATATAATCTGGAGTCTTTAATAAATTTCCTTTGTAATAGCGTGGAGATTGTTTTCCGCCGTCGGATGTATCTGATAATGTTTTATTTTCATCTTGACACAGATGATCAGCCGAACGTGATAATTCTGGCACCATGCTTGTGAAATTTATATCACTTAAAAGTACTCGCCTAGTTTCCTGTGGACTTTCTGATATTCTGTATAATTGAAAAATTAAATAAAATTGAAAAAAAAAATATCCAAAAAAAAAATAAAGTCAAGTTTTTGGTATAGAATGCAGTTTTAAAAATAAAAAAAATTGTAGTGTGTGGATATACCTTGAAAAATGCTTAGGACATCCAATTCTAGTGTTAGTCAGAAATTTTGATGGCAACGTACAGAAGCCAGTCAAATGATAACGATCCGATATTAATTGACTTTCAGATTTCCATTGTGCTGGCAATGCTGTTATATTAGTTTGCGTTGAGTTACTACGTTTTGTACCGTAATAAGTTGGTCTCGATATCTGTCCAGGACTTTGATGATAGCATTGCTGTTGTAATCGTCTTAAATATTTTGATGTAAGTTTTGATGATGATGGTATCTGACGAGAATTATAATCCCGCGATGTAAATAATCTAAAGAGCAGAACGATTAAGTGTAAAACATTGACCTTTAACATTTATGGAAAATGTGAATACACAATTACGTTACCTATAAGTCGGTGGATTTGGGCATGTATTTCTTCGATACATCATTTCGAAAGTTGTTGTCTCTTCGACTACACCACATTTCGAGATATCAGTCTCAACAAGTACATTATAATTTGTCCATTTTCGGCTAATACCACTGTCTTTACTCTCATTAATACCTCCACTTAGCGAATAATCATTCGAATTGAAAAAATCTAAACTTTCATCTCTACTTATCATGGATGAGGATAATTGCCTTTCTAGATCATTATCCTTTTCTAAACTTGATGATGATTTAAAACTGACTTGCTTTTCTAAATTTGTATCTTTATTCCCTGCAGTACATTTTCGTTGTGTCTCCAAAAACACATCGCATGTTGTCGAATTTGATAATTTTCCTTTACGTAATTCATTTTTCACATTTCCGTTACCGTTTCCGTTATGATGATTTTTTCCAACCGATAATGATGATGATGATGGTAAAGATGAAAATTTAACTAGGACTGGTGTACCTGATTGACCAGGTTGTTGCCATGGATCATATTCAGATATCGATACAAGATCCTCTTGTATTGAATCACGTGTCTCTCCTGACGAGAATATCAGTTCAATATCATCAACTTCCTCTTTATTTTCTTCTTGTTGATCTTTTTGAACATTTTGTGTTTGTAATGGTGGCGGTGCTGGTGAATTTATTTTCGATGAATTTGTATTATGTTTTAACGATGATGAATTCTCATTGCTATCTTCACCGCCACTATTTTCAATGAAAACAGAATTATCACCATCATCATCTGACTGAGAATTATTATCATTATCGGCGATTAAATTTAAATTGTCTTTTGATGAATGTGTTACAATAATACCGTCATCAGGATCATTTTGAATATTTATTTTATCTTCTAGTTTTGCTTTTAAATGAAATCCTTCGTTTCTACCACTTGCACTTGAAGCTGGAGCAGTTTTTGTAGTTGTATCTCTATTAGAATTTTTAGAATTTTCTTCAGTGGTATTTTCGGAATTACTGCTGCTAAAATTATCACTGCTACTACTACTCGTCGTAGTATTAGATCCATCAACTTTTATATTCGACATCACTTTGATTTTAACATCAATTTTAGATCCCATATTCTTCGAATTTATACTGATCGTTTCAGATGATGAGCTTGGATTATTAGCAGTTATGATACTTACGTCTGGTAATATTTTCTTCAATGTTTTGATTCGATGACAATTTTTATGATGATGATGATGATGATGATGATTGTGATTATGATATTCACTTTTTCTAATTTTTAAATTTTCTAGATCCTTTTTATTTTCTAAATGATTATCCTGTTGTTGACTGTTACATATGTCTTCTATATGCGATTTCTCTTGAATTTGAATTGATTTCAATGTATTTTTATTATCAAATGAATTAGATTCTAATTTTTTATTTTGATCTTTACGATCATTTATTTCATTTTTTGATTCAAATTTAATGTCATTGGTAATTTTTTGTAATTTAATTTTTTCTTGAACTGTACCTTGTTCAATATCACTTTGTGCTGATATTTGTTTACGTAAACGTTGAATTTCAAATTTAGCTTCTTCTAATGCTGATCGTAATGATACAACAGTATGATGTAATGCACGTACCGTATCTAATGATTGTACAGTTGATGAAACAACATTTTCCATTGGACATTGTACAGATAAAATTTTTTTATTATTATTATCAACCATTCTGATGATATTATTTCTTGGTAATTTTTTGTAATAAAATTCAATTTATTACTGATATTTGTATTATTTATTATATTTTTATCACAACGATTACCAATGCTCTTACTACACAAACAACTAATACCAGAACAACAACAGGAAGAACTATCCACTTCATATAATTTATACTCTGATTTCAATAACTTAGCCATACGGAAAATTTCTATATTCGGATATGTATAAAAATATGTAAGAAACAAAAGAGTAGAAAGTACAAAAAAAAAGTAAAAAAAAAATATTAAATTATGAACATTAAACGAAACTTTAAAATAATAAAAAAAAAATTTAAAAAGGAAGTAATTTATCCTTGATTTTATTTTAAATTTTTCTAAGTGAAAAAGACAAAATATAAATAGAAATCAATTAGCACAAACTATATTACATACACTGCGAAAGCTAAACTGTAGACTGTATCATCAAGGAAACAATGGACAGGACAGACATTATTATAATTGCGTACCTGTATGTATGTATGTATGTATGCATAATGCATATTATTCTATGAAGGGACTTAAACAAATGTATATATAATATGCAACAAATGTTGCTAGGATACACAAAATAATATATATATATATATATACAGTCAATCTCATAAATAATCGGACAGTTGAATAATTTAAAAATTTTGTTTGTAATTTAATTAATACAAAAAAAAAAACACAAAATTCATCCGATTTTCATTTTATAGAAAAAAAAAAGATGTATGATTTAGTGATTGGATTCGATGTAGATGAAGAAAGAATTGGGTCCATTAATTATCTTCAATCTATTATTAAATGTATGGAGTTGAATCTATATTATGATGAAGGGAGGAATGTTTGGGACATAATACAGTTAGAAATATAGAATTTCTTGAAAGAATTGTATACAAAAAAATAAATAAATAAATAAGCATTTCATAAAGAAATCTGGATCCTAAAATTAATTAAATTTTACTTTTCAAAATAGGTGTTCGAATTCAAGAAAATAACAGAGAAAAAGAAGAAGGGGTAGACCTAAAAGAAGATATATTGACGATATCGAAGAGAATATTAGAAAAATAAGGATGCATGATTGAAAGAATAATGCTCGAGATCGCGACATCTGGAGAAGTAAGTAGAAGGAGATCAAGGCTCGGAAAAAGCTGTAGCACCGATGATGATGATGATTACGTTTAATGCAATTTTAATGTAACTTAAACTACAAAAGAAAATTTAAAATTTTATTATCCATAATCGTATACGAATATTTATGAGAGTGACTGTATATATGTATGTGCATAAATTAATAAATAGTACATAATGTATGTATATCTATATACTTCTATATACATATGTTCATAAACTTTTTGATTGTAAACTTTTGACAAATTTTAAATATACGATTACTACATAAATTGTTTATTTGTTTGTTTGTTTAACCAAACTCTCTCTACACTATGAACGAACCAAATTATGTATGTAATGTATGTATATAGTAGACGTAATATATGGATTTTATTTGAGAAATGAACATTTATATCTATGAAATGTAAGTAAAACTTTAATAAAATTTATCGGATCCCTTAGTCCTTATATAGTTATAAATTATATTATTATATATTCTCATATTTAACACATGCATTACATACTTACATACATAAATGTTTTTAATAGAGTAAAAATTCCTTAAAACTATTCAACATAAATATTTAATTTTTTATATACAATATAAAATATTGTACAATAGTTTTGACTTACTTTCAAGGTATTTACGATTTTAAAAAAAAATTCTTCAATTTCTTGATTTTATCATATACTTAAGTGTGTATATGAATTTCAAATTACAATTGTATGTTGTATAGACACATAAAAATAATGCGTAACTAAATAAATATCCTTTTCAATCCTTTGTATTATATTTTCTAATGTTTCAATGATTATTATGAAAACAGAAAAAAATTAAATTACTCAAATTAATTATGATGTGTACATTTTACATTATCGTAAATGTGTATAGCACGATATTTTAAATATTACATACATAAACAGAAGTTATAATCCACTTTACACTTTTTTATATAAATCAAATCAAAAAAAAAATTTATTTTTCACTTTCAGTAAATGTATAGATATACAGGATTTTCATTTAATTTAATTCACTTTCTTCCCTTTTTTCTGTTTTAAAAATTATCCAAACTACGCAATTTTATTGTTGTTGCAACTACAATATAGGTACTCTATAGTACTTATACTCGAATGTATGTGTACTTAATATGCAATAATCAGTTTTGTATCAATTATGGAATGAGTATGTATATATTCATTTGTATTTAATATAATCGTATATCTTCTCGTACATTCAGAAATTTTATTCTTACTTTTTTTCATAGACAATTTTCATACACAGACAATTTCATTTCACACCAGATAAAATACAGTCCTCCCACAATGGTATATCCGAAAATAATATCTATCCAAATTTTATAATTTTACAAATTTTGTCTGTGTTCACGGTTATAATAATAGATTTTCTTGCACTTAATTATTTAAAGTTACACAACACAACAGAAAAATTATAAAAAATTAAAAACATTTTTTTTTTGTTCACAAAGAATTACTACATAATACTGTACATTTATGTTATGGTACATTATGTATACATATATATTTAGGAATTATATTTTTTTTAGAAATTTTCTTATCATCATAACGATGAAATAATGACGAAACTAAACTAAAACAATTGAAAGCTTGAAGAGAACTAAATTTAGATAACATAAATTCCATATAACAATAATTCTATATGATGATGATGAATTCAAGGGTTCTGTTCGTTCTGTTATTCTATCTGTATGTACATACATAAAAAATCATATTGGTAAGTGAAGAACATATAAAAAGGTGGAAAGAAATAAATATAGACAAATTGAATTTATGTACACATAAATACGTACATGAACGATCTTTCAAAAAAGTATTGGGACAAGGGTAAAATTTTTTGCAAATATTTTTTGTTTGGGCTTTTGGAATTCGAACCCAATCGACAAACATGTTTTGGAGGGGATAATCTGAGCAGAAGAATTTAGTAGCATTATATAATTATTTTTATTTAGCATGAATATCCTTTGAGAAATCTATTCAAATAAATAAAGCGACATTGAACCTAAATTTGATGAGAAATTTGTGCTTTCAATGCCATCAAGGTTATGAGAAAGTACTAAAGAGAAAGGGTCCATGAGTAACTTCAAGGAGTAACTTCATATTACATATTTTTTTTTAAAACAATTAAATTTTCTTTAAAATATTCTTTCAAACATTTTCATTTTTCTCAATAGTTTTTTGATAGATTGTATTTATAATATTCTTGTATGTATGTAGATACATAATAAATGTATTAAAGCTCTTCTCAAGAATGCTTTTGATAGAGAAATAATAATGACCTGCATCAACAATTCTCACTTATGTATCATTTACACAAGTAGGATACATTCATGCATATTATATAAAATATAAAATTTACATACATACATACGAGTACGTACATATATATAAATGTATGTACCATATTTTAAATTTGATTAACCTTCGTTTTCAAAAAAAAAAAAAAAATGTTAGAATTAAAAGTTTCCAAATAAAAAGTAAATAAAATCATAAAATGTATAATCATTACACCACATTTTTTTTTCATCTAATTTTCAATGTTTTAATAAATTCCAATTAATTACAAGCATATACTCGACATAAGGGTATGTACATACATATATGTATGCTTGTATGTTTGTGTAGATTATAAAAATGACATTCCATTGCTATCGAAACGATTTTTATGTTGAGCAAAAACAGAAAGCTCTCATTTGTATACATACATATATGTAATCATATAATGTGCATAAATACAAACGTAAATATTAACATATGTATAATTTTAAGGCATGCGCTTTATTGTTATTTTGTCCTTCCTTTACCTGCTATGATACAGTATATGATACATACAATACTTATGATGATGATAAATAAAGAAAATCCTTTATGGTGATTGAAATTTACAAAAGAGAACCCTTTCATACATACAATATTCAATTAAAAAATATATAATATATGTTATATAAAAATAAAAATAATTATAAATAAACATAGACGAGCTTAAAACAACAATAAACTTTGTCCTGACTAAAATATAATTAAAATTGTTAAAAAAATGAAGAAAAAAAAAACATATTTGAATACAAACAAACATATACATACTTAACATTAACACCATCCTGACATCATGTCTAACATAAATGTACAATGAGTGTATATATCGTATATAGGCACGTATAGGTATTTTACATTGTAGGTACTTGAATACGAATAAAATTGAATAAATAATGTCAGAGGAGCTATGTATGTAGGAATTGGAATGTAATAAAGAAAAACAAGATGTAAAAATATCCTTTATTTAAGTGATTTATTGTTTTGATGTGTTTGTGTGTATTTTTATTTTGTTTTAAATCTAATTTATAACATTTTATTTATTATTTTTTTATATTTTTTTATATTTTAATCATACATATTTCAATAGATTTTATCTATCTGAGTAATTTTCATTATGAAAGTGGTGTAAGTCCATTTGCGATAAAAATTGTTAGTTAATCATAACAATGAGTAATACAATTCCTACCGTCTCTAAACAGTTTCCAAAAAAAACTTTTTTTTTTTTCAAAATAATATAAAATGGACTTACACCATTTTCACAGAAAATGACTCGTATTTTATTAATGTATAATATTATTATTATATTTTATTTTTTTTTTTGGTTAACGATTATTGCAGTTTTGATGTCTTCTATTTCATTTATTTGTGTTTCATATTTTTTTCATAATTTTGCAAGAAATATAAATTTCTAAAATTCAATTATTTTCTTTTTCATTGATAGTCTTTTTCTTTGGTTACTTTCATTATTAAATTACAATTAAAAGTTATAATAAATTAATTTATAAATAATATTCGTATGTGTATGTTACATTAAATTAAATTTAGGAGGCCTATACAATAGAATATATAATTAGAAAATAATTTACATTTATTTTTTTCTCATTTTTCGTATATCATTCACATCCTTTTTAACTTTATAAACTTTTATCGTATATCACGAATATATTGTCATTAAAATCATTTCTTCTAAAGTTAAAGGATTTGCTTTTGCTTTAACATCTAAACTGTGATATCGTTCTAAAATTGGAAAAAATATATATATATAAATGAATTCGTGAATAAATAAAAAATAATGCACAAGTGATTATAAACTTACCATGTGCTAAATGCAATTTAGCCATTGCCATTAAATAACCTTCTAATGTGATTTGTTTACCATGGGCAAAACGACAAACTAAAGCTTCAATAACTTTATTGCTAGCTGTTGCACCGCCAGCCCACAATAATCCCCTCAAACAATACGATGATACTTTTGAATTCCATATACTTCGGGTTAATGTTAATGTACCAGATCGATGTGTTGGACCACATCGACGAAATGCCGCTTTCCAAAATTGTAATATTGCAATTAATGCTGGTACATTTTCAATTTGAACACGACCACCTAAACCAGGATCACGTAATGTTAATAATGCACGACATAAATCTAATGATGGTCCATTTAATGATGTGGTAAATGATTTTATTGTTTTACTAAAACTGCATTGAGTCGATTTTAAAATTTGTTGTAATTGAACAGCATCAATTTCTGATGGATATCTATTACGTAATTTATATAGAAACTTCTGAAAAAAATGAGAATTAAAAAACATTGTGAAATGAAAAATATAGAATTCGAAAATTGCAATAATTACAGATCTAACATAATCTATTGTCCTTTCATCACAGAATTCAGCCGATATATTGTGAATGATTAAATTATCTTCATTTACTTCCCATACATCAGCATGTTGATCAGCTAAAATTCTTAATAGAAATTTACCTTCTCTATGTTGAACAGAATTTGGTAGTATGACAAAATCACCAGGTGGTAAAGCGAAAAATGTAACAACCTCACGTAAATTTTGTAGTTCAGCATAATCTAATGGGAGTTGTTCACTGACGTATTGTGGTGTTACACGTGGCATACCTGGCGGTACTTCATATATTGTGAAACCGATTGGTTCAATTTCATTTGAACGTTTCCGATAGCATTCATATTTTTGTGCAACAGCAACGACAACATGTGCTTTACCAGGACTACCATTTGGTACACGTATACGAAATTGTGGATTTGTGGCTGTCGTATCTATACATGAAATGTAAATTTATTTAAAAATTCACAGAAAAAAAATAAATTTTTGTTCGGAGTTCACATTTTGTTTTATAAGAAAAATTGATAGAGAATATTTTCAAATTTCGAATTACCAACATGTTTATGTGGTCCTCCAGCATTAAAACCAGTCCTCCATTGTCTTAATGCTAGTGCTGCTCTCCATGGTGAGCGTGAATGTAATGCAGGCTCTAAAGCCCAGTCATCAGGTCCAATATGTGCTAGCCATATCACAGTAAATCTTTGTAAAAATTCTGGAACAGACATCCTTGTTTTTTCAAATTCCAAAGATTTTTAAAAAGCAAAAATTATAATTCATTACACTTCATTAATATTAAATTTCCGTGCATTTTACCAAAATTCTCCTTCATTTTGTGATCTTGATGCTAATAATTCACGATCACGTTCATTTAATGCATTCCATTCCCAACTTTTTTCTGACCATGCCCCACACCATACACCACCATATTCACCACCAGCCCATGGACTTCTTAATCGAACTAAATTTGTATCATTTGGATTATTACTACATTCAGATGATTCAGATGCTGTTGTTGTTCTTACTCTGGCTAAGCCAGTTACACAATATGGATGTTCTGGAAGAAGACCACCAAAACGTCTTCTTTTAGTACCTTTCTCCTATATATGTACATACATATATAGTTGGGCGATTTAAGTATATAATCATAGACGAGCAGGAATGTGCAAAAAATTAAAATAAAAAGCAAAAAAAAAAGATTTTTTTTATTTCTTTAGATCTTGCCTATAGTTATATTTTACCTACGTGTCCCGAAATGGCAAGAAGTAATGTTGATCTTGGTACAGCTCCACCTAATAATGGTGCACTTGGCGGCACACTTTGAACAACGGCTCCCGTTAAATCCTGTATTGCACGTCCAACATTTCCGTACTTAAGAAATGCATAACCACCATAAAGCCTGTAAGCAATTACAAGTATATACGAGTTATACAGATAAATAAATATAAATACAACAACAACAAAACAACAACAACATTTTAAATGTTAAAGTTTATACTCGTTCATATATGTACATATGTAATGTATGATTAGAAAAAAAAGAGCAATAAAAATAGAAAAAAATATTATAAAAACTAAGTATTATTGAAAGTAAAATAAATTGTAATCATTTTTACTAATGAAAATTGCAAAACATGTGTGTATGTGTGTTCTGTGTTGCGACATTACTTATATGAGTTTATTATAAATAAACTCGTACTGTCTGTCGTATTATGTATACTTACTTGGCGTACGCCTTCTCAAGAAGAGATGCCCAGAAAACATCAGCTTGTGCGCAATGCATGTAAGCAGGTCGATCGTCTTTTGTAGGAAGACGATCATCTACACGTACTTCGATCCATCGCCCCCATTGCCAGAAACGAAATCTTTATTATAAAATTGTAAATTGTATAAAATGTAAACATGAACAATTTTAATTTTGAAATAAAATATAAAATATAATGTAGTGTAGGTAACATACTTAGATACTACCACACTACATACATTTATTTATATGTATTATAGAAGTTTAAAATAGAAACAGAATTATTTAGAAACGTCTGTAGATATGGTAAATGTATATCTATAAAAATAAGCATCTATTTAACAACAACAGCAACTGATATATAAATTGGATTTGTAAATATTTTTCTCACTTGCGGTTATTCTGATACTGAGGCTTGAACTTGTGACCCTCAATGTTGGAAGTTATATAATAATTTTGTATCAACTTAGCTATGCTATATGTAGGGTGAGGCTCCCGCAGTTAGATATAAAATTAAGTGTGAATTATAATCTGAGTATTATTTTGATGTCGTATCGCAATAAACATTTTAAAGATTTTTAAGTTTTGTTAATAAATTTTAGATTTTTTTTATTCCTTGAAACTATAACTGAAACAATTTGCAGTTCCATATGCATACTATACATATATGCGAAGATTTTATATGCACATTTTTTATCGTTAACTATTACAAAAAGAGTATAAATATTCTGTATACTGATATGGAGACTGAAGATAATATCTAAACAATATACTAAAATACTAAAATTTTCATACCTGAACATACCACAATATCCGTTAGCAGCATCAAATGTTTGATCTGGTGGCGCAACACGCTCTAATAATCTTGGAAATTGTGATAAACAACCAATTGCAGCCAATAGATTAGGATCACCGGGACCAACTGGTTCTGGTAATTCACGTGATGTTAATGTACAACCGCTTGGTGATAAACGAAATTGTGGACGAGTACATATATCCTGTAAAAAACAATTAATAACAAAAATTGTACTATGAATGTATTATCCTTAGATCGTTTACAAGAATATGTATGATATATTTATATTGAGCTTACATGTGGTCGCATCCATGTCAATGATTTTTTACGTTGTAAAGTTTTCATATTATTATTTGGAAATTCTAAATCTTCATGTAATCCACCGGGAGTTTGTGCAGCTAATATTCCATTATGATGATTATTTCGACCATTTTTTACAACACCATTCGATAATGCTTCAGTTGAATAATATCTTAAATTGATATAAAATATGAATTCATATGAACATGTGTATAATAAGAATTATATAGGATACCGGTCAACAAATTAAATAAAAATTATTTGCTTAAAAACAAAATTTAGAATGTATATATGTACCTTGATAATGTTGGAATTTGTTCGTGAGCTATTGGCCAATGCAATAATTTTGTAGGTCCAGCAGCATCTAAAATAGAATAAAAGAAAAGTACTAGTGGAAGTATTAACAATGGCGAGTAGATCGAAATTGATATTCGCATTAAAAGTTAAAAGTATAAATTGAAATTTAATTTTAAGTAGAAAAAGAAAAAAAGTGAAATTTGATTAAGATAAACGTTTTATATGTTCTGTACGTGCAAACATACATACATATACATACATGAAAATTTATAAGTAGAGAACAACACTGATCATAACAGCATTTCATATACTTATCTTCATAATGTATACTTATTTTTTTTTTTTTTCAATTTTTAATACACATGGTCAATTTTATGAATTGATTGTTGTTGTATTTTTTTTCTTTCTTAAACAAAAAATTACATTTAAAATAATTTTATTGAAAAATTAATGATATGAATAAATTATAATTTTAGTAAGTAAATCTTTAAGAAATGGAAAATAACACCAACCAATATGTGGAAGTTGCACGCGATCTTCAATTATTGTATTACATTTTATATTTTATATACCGGCAATATATGTATTTACTCACAAGTACATTATGCATAAAAGATAAAATAAAAGAAAGTGTAATATTCATCATAGAAGATATAATGTATTTTTGTGGTTATTGTATGTTACATATCTATAGCAGATATGCGGAACTCAGTACCAGTGCCGGTTTTACTCTCTAGGTCGCCCGGTTCACTTCTAACACTTAGTAAACGAGTAAGAGAACATAATTAAAAATATCGAAAATATAAATTATTAAACTCGAAATACAGATCAATACTAATTTGTAAAACAACAAGAAAGCCACAAAATATAAAGAAAAGAATATCTATTTAATGAAAGTCAAATCTCTCACAAAGGGATATTAAACAACTATTATTCGTGTATCTTTTTCTTTCTACATTTCACATACTCAAGAATTAAATGACCATGTTTGTTTACAAATAAAAATATAAGTCAAAACAATTATCGCTTTTTCTTGTTTACATGGATCAAGTATCAATCTGAAATTCCTCTTTTTTGTACACGCCCACTATAGTGTATAGTGCATAATGAAAACAAGAGAACAAGAAGATAAACTACTATTCGCGTATCATTTCTACTTCCTCTTCTCTTTTTCTAATTCTCAAATACTTAAGAGTTCAATGACCATGTTTGTTTACAAATGAAAATATAGATCAACACGAATCTTGTTTCAATTTAAAATTCTTCCTATACACATGCTGTAGTGCAATGCAATAGCTAACAAGAACATTAAAAGCGCGGAACAACTTTTCGAGTATCTTTCTACTTATCTTTCTACTTTTACTAAAAATTGATATGTGACTTTCATTCTGTTCTTATTCGCTCCCCAAAGATTTGTCGCACGGCTTTAGTGAACCATTTCAACCTGCATAAAATAAGAACTGGGTATGATAAGTACATAAATAAACTAATGTATTTATAAGGTTTGTCCCAAAAGTATATTTGACCTGTCTTCATATTCGTAATTTTTAGCAATGAAAATATTCGACAAAAACACAAAATATTGTATATAGTAAATAAATGTACGCTGCCCAAAGATATGTCGCCCCGTAGAATATGTCGCTCGAATATTGTCGTGCGGAAATATGAAGATATGTTACATACTTTTGGAACAGACTTCGTTTCGTATATATACACTCGATAAAACTGTATCTGACACATAATATTATGATGTACATAAAATAGCATATAATATTACACACACAGACTATTCATCATGATCAACGATGCAATTCAAAAAATAATTAAAATTTAAAATGTTCTCGCTTTTCTTCAATGTTAGACTTAGATACCATACATACCTCCTGTATGCGGTTATACATAAGTTATTTGTATACTTAAAATAATTTTTTTTTCTCAACATTTCTAAACTAAAAAAAAAAAAACTAAATAGTTTTTTGCATTATTCGGTTAAAGATGAAAATTATTTTTCAAAAGATATTCATTTTTACATATTTTCTTTTTTTTTCAAAATTTAATTAACAATTTACATGAATACATTGTAGTTACTTAGATATTACATACATATGTACGTACAAATAAATACATAAATTGTTGTACACTATTACACCAATATCCAATACGTACAAGAAGTATGTAAAGTAAAATGTAGATAATGTGTAAGTGTTCTAAGTATCAAGCTAGAAACATAAAAGATAAAAGTTACAACCAAAGATTATAAAAGTCGAAATGTTACATTCAAAAATATATTTTTATTTAATGGAAAAAAAAAATACATTGTACTCGTATCTCATACATACATAATATCGGAAAACAGGTTCTATTTTTTGTCTTTTTATCTATACTTTATTTGACAGCAATTTTCATTAATTTATTGTTCACATCACATATTATTTTTTTATTTTCCAAAATAATGTATAGATAATTTTGATGTTATGTATAGTTGAAGTAATATCTTGATGTTGGAAAAAAAATGTTTGTTTTCTGTAATATTCAGATGATATTTGAACATTTACAATCGCTTCAAGTTCAAAATTCAATTTTTTTTTCGTTTTGAAATATTATATTTGATGGAATATAATATATGATAGTAATTATATAACATGAAAACATATACAAGAAATATACATATACGAGTATAGAATAAAAATAATTTTTTTGTTTCTATTTAATTCTGTTACAGAAAATAATAATAATAATAATAATAATAATAATGATAATATGTAATGATAATTGATATACAATTTGATAGTTTTACCACACGTATTTACCACACGTATTTACCACAAGTATGTATGCTCGTACTATAAAAAATGTAATAAAATATAAAATATAAATCTAAGATCTGTAATTATGTATATACATATATATGTACATATGTATAAATAACGTATGTAAGTAAGTATGTATAGTATACTCGTCGTAATTGTAGAAAAGAAAACAATTATTGTAATATACTTCTATATACATATACATATAAGTATATATATACAATACAGTGCAATATCTAATATATTGAGTTGAGATTGAGATACTTATATGTAGAGATAGGTATTTGGACAAAATTTATCATCAAAAAAATCTTTAAAAATGTATACTCGATGAAGCACAAATCCATATCTATGAATACACTATTCAACCGTATACTTTCGGTATACAATATACGTACATACATATATGTATATGTTAGCATGTACGTAGATATAGTATTTAGTATCTAGATAATATATAATATATAGATACATAATCGTATATCTGAAACAAGCTCATGTGTCACTAAATTACTGTTACTTGCGGTATATTACCTGTGGGTAGTGATGTCGGATGATTAATCAATTTAGTCGATTAATCGATATTTTTTGCAACATTAGTCAAAAATTTTAGTCGATATTTTTCAAAACGATTAATCGACTAAATGATTAATTTCTAGTTCTGATTGTTTCCAACATTTTATTTTAAATTTTTAATTCAGAAACTTTTTTTAAAACGTTTTTATTTATGATCGCCATTTAGTAATTTTCTCCTATTCACCACTCTGTCTGTCTGTAATGAGAATATCACGATCACGGTGCAGGATCTGAGTCTCAGAATGAGGCGGATACGTATGATATTGAGAATATAATGGAAATACAAAATGAGGATTCTTCTTTTTGGATTATACATCATAATATGGCTAAACTTCATGATGCGTCCCTTTTGCAAACTAACAGCAGTCACAAAGAAATTGAATTTTCTAATTACTTAACAACTAAGCTTGCTTCTATAGCAGAGAAAAATCCATTTGAGGTTTGGGAACAACTCAAATCTGTATATCCCAATTTATATGCACTTTCAAGAACTATTCTTCCCACTATAGTCACGTCAGTTCCTTGTGAACGATTATTCTCCAAAGCTGGAAACATCATAACTGATAAGAGGAATAGACTGGATCCAGAAAGAGCTAACAAGCTCCTATTTTTACAAGGATTTGAAGTTTCAGAATGGAAATAAAATTATATCTTATTTAATTTGATATAGAAGAACTGATTTGTTTTTCAATTTTGTTATATTTTGTTTTGTTTTGTTTTTTTTTTATCTTTTTTTTACATACATACATAAGTATTTGAAGAATTTATATTTTTTTTAATAATTTTTATTAAATAAATAAACCTTACTTTTTTCATTTCAAATTATCTTTTAATTATTTTTATAATACATTTACCTTATATTTCTTTCGTTTTCAAGTAAATTCATCAATAACATAACTAAATTTAGTCGATTAATCGATATTTTTATGCCGATATTTTTTAGTCATCGATAATTTTCAATGAGTAGTCGGATTTAGTCGATTAATCGATATTTTTATGAACACTCGACATCACTACCTGTGGGTACATTATATATATAAAAATAATATGTAATTTTAAATGCATATACATACATGTACATTGTATATACTATATTATTATAGAGTACAAGAGTACAAACATATAATATTATATTTAGAGAGTACATACTCCATATATTCGTAAACATATACTCATATAAATATAACATTATTATTATATTTTATGTGTATTTAAAGTGTGGTGTATGTATGTATGATACTATACTTATGACGGTGTTCAAGGGAATAAATTTATATTTTATATTATATTATGTAAGATCTAAAAACATCTCAGTTTTGAAACTGAGTCTGAGTCTGAGACTGTGTGTATCTATAAATTTTAGATTGGAATTGAAGTTCTTATAATAATGTTAAAACTTCGAGGTTTTAACTGAATGTTTAAAAATATTATATCTGAATAAGATCATAATATGTATGTATGTACATGGTGTACGAGTATATAATATTTATACATAGTATGTATATATTATTATTATATATCAAATATCACATAGCATTACATAGATAATTATGTATGTACTCTGCTCATGAGATATAAAATTTCTTATTAAGTATAAATAAAATATATAAAATACCTACATCTTCCTGTGCACTGATCTACTACAGCAGGTACGTACTATTGGTACTATACTTTGTATGTATATGATGATCGTACATGTTATACTTACTTATTTTTATAATCTAAAGTTAAATTTTGATTTATATGCAAAAGCTAAATCACATTGGTTTATTATTTTTTTTTTTGCAAAATATATATATATTATATATATACATACAAACATTTTTAAATACCGTAATAATAGCAATAAGAAATGCGTTTGTATAAGAAAAGGTAAAAAATAGAAAAAAAAAAAAAAAAAATAAAAAAAACACATAATCTCATATATACTAAATTTATGAACCATATAATACATTTATTTTTTGCTTTATATACATATAATACAACAGGTATAGGTATGCATGTATATAACATGCCTATTATTTTTATTGCAATTATTGTTGCGTAACTTTTATTGTGTGTATACGAATAGTATACGAGCACTATAAAAGAAATCAAGTACAGGTGAATAAATTTGTATGCAAAGAATATTTATACATAAATGTAAAGAACGTATTTAAAAGTATAAGTAAGTATATTTAATACTTATATAATAAATGTAAGGTATAACCGTATAACATACTGTATATGTACTTATATGTTAAATGATAAATATGTGGATTACTCATTTTTATATGAAATAATACGTGATAATAAGTTTGTTTATGATGAGCTATAATAATAATAATAATTCATAAAAATTACAAATTAGATATACTAGCTGCGTGTGCAGTGGTTGATTATAAAAACATATTATATAAAACATAAAACCACGAATAAATATTTATATAAAATAATAATAGTACAGGCTACAGGGTAAATTTTTATATTATATTAACATGCATACATGCACACAAATCCATATATATATATATATATATTGTACTTGAAATTTAACCCAACATCACCATACGTATACATACATGGATAGAAATCAAAACTGATATAACAAAAATAAAATGTTTTGTTTGTTTTTAAACCAATGACAAATAGAGGATTCATGTCACTTTTCAGTCAATTCAGTCAATTCAGTTCATCATAAATGGTTAATAAATTATTTTTCAGTGTTTAGAAAAATCGTATAGTTTCGTATACAGTTCTTTGTTGTTATGATGAACAACCACCTTCTCAAAATTTTATTCGTCACGAATAGTTGGTAGTTCTTTTAACATTTATCATAAACTATATGTATATTATATCAATATAATAGTTCAAATAATTCTATATATTCAAACACTGTAAATATCTATTACTATATGAAATCAGTCTAAACTTTGTATATTGTTTCAAAAAATAATTACCTCTATAATTTATCTATCTAAGATCTTTTATTTAATTAGTATCTAATTTTTTTCGAAAGAACTTACATTTTTAGATCTCCATTTTAACTAACACACTATATATTCATATCTGACTCTTCGAACTGTCTTAAAACTTTTAGATTTGTTTTATTGAATACACTAAAATTTATTTTAATGCTATTTAATAATTATTTCAATTTATTTAATAAACGTCCAATGTATGGAAATGAACTGAACGAAAAAAACTATGAAAAACTCTATACGAAAATTCTTACAAACAAAGTTTAAGTGACAAATTGAAACGTGATAGGGTAATGATAGTATATACGTATTATAATACACCTAAAAATGTGTCTAAACATTCAATACGAATACATATTCCTTCCTTTTATGACTGTTTTCTATTATAGTCTCTTTGTGATTGTATTATAATATTTTTATTTTATACTTTTAAATTTATAATATTTTTTAAATATGTACATACATATCCTCCATATAAATATATGTATGTAGTTGTTATCTCCATAAAAAAAACAATGAAAATTATAATAATATTGTAAACGTTTTATGTCTATCATTTCAAATATATAAGAACTTTTTTTCAATATCTAACATACGAGCACATTCACATATATATAAATAGGTGTACACATTTAAAATTTTTCATTATAGATTATTGCATATGTACATATGTAGGTAAATTTTTTTTATATATATATATTTTTTTTTCAATGTTTTGTTTTTGATTCAATTTATTTTTCAAACTATCCATAAAAGTTTGAATAACTATACTGTCTGAATGATTCCTATATACGAGAATACGAGTGTGTACATATATGTATGTATGTCTATTAATTATTTAAAAATTCATAAGTTTTTCATTTTTTTTTTTTTCAAAAAATTGCATTGATTATTATTTATTGTGTATTTTTTAAGTTTTAATATAATGTTGAATTTTGCGTTTTATATAAATAAATACGAGATATATACGATCGCATATAATATGTAAGCATTTTTATATACTACCCGCGAATTCATATCCATATACGTATATTTATTAATAGTTATTGTAAACTATATATTGTACATGTGTATGTATATCAAATATATGTTTATACATACACATAAACGTAAATACAATAATTGAAAATAACTAAAATTTAAAATGCATTTCTTTAAAAGACTAAAAAACGTGGGAACGTTAAATGTCTAAAGTTTACATGAGCAAATAATAAATAGTATTTGTATATGTACGATACACGACTGTGTATATGTATGTACATGTACGTATATATTTTGTATATTTTTATACATGTATATATGTGTTTCCTCATTTATAAATACATATGTACATGCATACCTAAACAAAATATTTTGTACATTTATTATTAAATATGAATAAATATTGTGAGTTTTGAAAAATCAAAAATAATTTAATAATAATAAATAAAAAATAAAAAAACGCATAATAATGAACATAAATACAATTAGGTATATTGCATTTATAAAAATTATTATACATATACATAAATAAATCTATATGAAATGTATAAAAAGAATTAATTAATTCAAAACAAAAAAAAAATAATAAAATGTTATTAAAATTTTTCAATATCTAAGTTCAATTATCATTGCAATTATTATTCTAAATTCCAGAGAGCAGTATATGCGTTCTAAAAAAAATGGGATTTATTTGAGAAAAATTTATATAGACTCGTATCTAAATTTACTCGTACAGGTTTATTATGAATGAATAACAATTTGCATAAGAACACTCAGCGAAAAATATACATGCAGCAAGTGTGTAAAATGTTTTTGGAATATTTTTCTTGTTTCTTTTACACTCGTATTTTATAGTGAAAGAAAAAATGAATTTCTCCGGAAAAATGAAAATATACGATTAATATAATGTGAATGGATTTTTGTTACTACAAACTAGACTAGAGTTAGATATACTACTCTACGAGACTATATCATAGCGTAATATTGATACCAGTCAATTACCCCTCTGTTAGACTACTTACTATACGACTTTTCCTCGTTATTCTATTTCCTCTTCCTCCCATAGCGTATAGTGTAAGATAAGTGTACAAAATGTGATTAGAAAAATTTTTCTTGTATCTTTTACATTCATTATTTTACTGTGAGACGTGAGAGAGTATGAATATCTCCATAATAATGAAAATTCGTAATAAATCATGATGGTATTGGTATATACATATGTAGAATAGAGTAGATAATGAATGGCAACGAACTACTATTACGAGAGATATAAAAATTTCGTTGAGTGTTAAAAAATAACTTTACAAAAACAAATTTTTTTGCATCATCTGTATAATAGTTTTGATAATGATAGAGATGGATGATGATGATGATGATGATTATGAACAAGTCTTATATATAGTATATGGATGGACTCGGATAATATCATATCAGACACTAATCAGACTGGAACTATGCAAGAAATATAAGAAATCAGATACATTTACACATTAGCAAAAAAAAAAAAGAAAGAAATAATAATAAGAAAATGAATATTTTTTTAGAAAAAATATGCAGATATTATAGTATAATCGTACTTCTAGTACCTATGTACACATTCGTATGCTAAAATATTTAGTTTAAGGTGAAAATGTTTTTGTGTTTGAACATTTTTCTAATTAATGATGACTTTTTTCTCTTAAAATTACTATACATATAATTGCAATAAGACTTAAACTTTTCAGCAGTTGAATTATTTCATTAATATCTTCTTTTTTAAAATGAAAATGAAAATTTTTGCATTATAACGCATAAATTAAAAATGCATATTAATTAAAAATTTAAAACAATTAAAATTAAAATTAATTCAGAAAAAATATATAAATTTATATGTGAAAATAAAAATTTTAATTTTACAATTTTTTTTTATATTGTTAAATATACAAAATGTATATCTACATATGCATGTGTACTTATAGATATATACATACATACATATCCTCTATCATTACAATAAAGTCCATTAAATTCAATTTAAATTTACATTAATAGAAAAAAAAAATCAAAATGCAAAATAAATTATTCGTTAATTTTTTGTTTGGTATATTTTCAATTTGCAATTATGAAGTAATTAAAATTTACTGCATCGGATGAGATGTTTACAAGGCCGTAAATACATAACATTTTGTATGATATCGTGTGGTATACCTACACACATAGCTTTGTATGTATGTACGAGTATGTACATTATATTTCTTTCAAAAAAAAAAAGATTTCAATTTGTATGTAAAATTACATCCATATAATCATATACACAGTACTCATATAATAAATATGTAAGCTGTTAGCCAAATATGTATGTTTGTGTGTATGAATACATGTATGTATTCATATTATTTGTATTGTAATAAAAATTACATTTACCCCTAAAAATTTCAATAGGTAGAATAATCATTTCTGATATCTGAAGTTGTTGAATCCAGTCAACATGATTTCACCTGAAAATATAAAAAAAGAAAATAAATTAATAATTAATAATGTTACAATAATAATACATAAAAAAACAACAGAACACTACACACAAAACATAGAACAACACAAAATGTAAACATAAAAACATAACCAAAACTACATATATCACAATTACAAAACTATGTACAAAACACAACAAAACAATAAATAGAATTATTTACACCACAAAACACATAAATACAAATTTAACAACTATATATTTAAAATTACATAAATCACGATCACAAACATATAACACAATAATCACAAAATTATAAACACAAAATAAAAAATTAATAATATTTATCACACAACACGTCAAAACTTCACAACATTTGACACTTTTAAAACAAAAAAATGTAGGTAAATGTAAACAAAACATTTACCAAGTTATTTGATTAATTATTAACTGTTCCAATTCCAAATAATCACTATCAAATGTACCAGCTGAATTGAAAATTACCAGCTAATATCATTCACAATCGGAAAATGTACCATATGTCACATCAGTTACCATTCGGAAAAATGTTCCAATAAGAAAGACAGAAGATGAAACAAATAGAAAATTTATCACCAACGGGGAAAATAGAAAATTCCAGAGTTTGCAAATTTTGCTATATAAAGAATGAAGTTCGCAGAAGAATTTGTCTTTTGCGATTACCTGCCTATATGACGTGTTGAGTCTGAATCAGGGAAAACAAAGGATCAAAAAAACCAGGACGTGTTGAGTCCTATAAAAATCTAGCGTGCTGAGCTAGTAAATAGGGATCGTTAGGAATTTCTGTAGAAATACTTGTAATTTCTACAGAAATTAGGGCAAGTTAGGCCAATCTATCTACGTCGGGAAACGTGTTGAGTTTCCAAGTCCAAATTTAAAGGAGGACTTAGAAATTTTTTCATAAATTTCTAAGCAACAAAATATTTTAAAGTATAAAATAAAGAAGGGACTTAGAAATTTTTTCACAAATTTCTAAGCAATAAAAAATTTCTAAGTATAAAATTAAAAAAAGACTTAGAAATTTTTTAACAATTTCTAAGCATCGGACGATTGCAAAGCATAAAATTTAAAGAAACTTAGAAATTTTTATTGAAAAATTTCTATTGATAAACCGAGAGCTACGATATTTGGTTGACACGAAAATTATATTCAATTCATCAAATTCACGAAATTTCTCGTCATAATTTATTTGGGATAAATTATTGCTGATAATAAAATTAATTTTCCGGAAGTCATTGGACGGTTAAAAATTTTTGAATTTTAAATCTTCAAGTTTGGGTTCGAGTTTTTCTTCAATCAACACACTGCAATCAACTAATCAGTAGTAACGCCATCTGCATCAACAAATGTTAATTAAAAATAATTTGTAATTGAATCTTTAAATTAAAATTAATTATAGTAGATTAAAATTCTTATTTGAAATTTGACTTTTATTGTACATTAAAGTAAATTTATTTTTGAGAAAAATTTGTAGAATTATGATTTTGAAAATTATAAATTTTGAATTAAATTTTGCTAGTAGATTTTTATTTTAAATTTTGAATTATTTTAAAAATAAGAAAAGTTGCAACTTAAACATTAATTCGTAACGATATTTTCAAAAATTAGTAAATTTATTTATTTATATATATACATTTAAATTAAATTCTCATTATCATTTTTTTTATTATTATTTAAAAATTTAGTATTTGTAATTAGAATTAAGTTTTTTGAATTGTTAGATTTAAGAGATTAATTTTCAATAAAGATTTTTTATAACGTTTTGTAAAAAAATTGTGTTCTTATTTATAGAATTGAAACCGGCACCTTATTTTATTTTTATTGTTAAATTAAATCATTTTGAGGATTTAACATTTGGATGCTGGGTACGACTATGGTATTATAGTTTTGGTATCAGGCTGGTTAAAAAACTATAAAAATAACAAACTCAAATATCAGAGAAGATGAATGAAAACAAAATTATTACTACTAGATGCTATAGAGAGCATAGAGCATTATACTACTTGTACTTATATATTAAACTGACTTTCAAGCACACGTATTGAATTAAAATTTATTATTGATGGTAGTGGTATGGTGGTGATGATGATGATGCCTTTTCAAGTTCATTTAGTTTTAGTAGATAATGAATAAAGTTTGTATAACTTCTTTTGTAAATACATAGTTCATAAGTTTCAGTTTGAAGATGTATCGATCGAATTTACGTAACTAAATTTTGCGAAAAGATCAAAACGGAAATGAGAAAAATCAAATTGATTTTTTGTTGTTGTTTTTCAAGAAATCATTTTTGTGTATGCGGTAGGTCAAGGCTCAAGGATTTTTTTACTTTCAATTTATTCCATAATTCAAATTGTTCTCGTATAAATGTATAAATTTGAATTGTAAAATATTCAATTTCTTAAAGGATAACATTTGAGATTTGAATATTTGAATAATTTGAAAAAAAAAAAAAATTGTAATTCAATTATTTAAAAAATTTCTGGTGTCATGTAGCTAACGGATGATATTTTATTTTTCACATTTCTTGGATAATTTCCATTTTAATGAACTCTAATTGAATGGACTCGTCTTTCCATTTTTTTAAAATCATTTTTAATTTGTCTGTATTATGTATTTAAATGTTTATTAAAATTATTATATATAAAATCCATGTATAAAAGATGTAGTGTTATTGTTTTGAGCCACATTTTCTTTCAAAGCAATATTAGTCCATTAAATTTATTTCGACAAAATTTTTAAGAATTTTTGTTTTTTGGAAATTATGTTATAATAATTGTTTATGGACGAAAAAAAGTTTCAAAATAAAAAACGTAACTAATTTTTTTTTTAAAAAATGTTGAACGGTTTTTTTGAATAGCACATTCTGTTTGAGAAATTAAAAAAAAAAAGAAAAATTTTTTTATGATAATTTTTTTTTTTTTAAATAACATTACATTCATACCATATCATGCGCCATTATATGTATACATTTGTGCATAGATGTATGTATGTTATCTGGTATCTGTGTATATGTACATATGTAACCTCTTATCTTTTTTCTTCTTCAGTATCTTTCTCTATTAATTTTTGATTATATTCCACATTACATACAAAGTTCATGATGAACTAGTAACAATATGCAAATTATTTAAACAGTTAGCGCTTACATATGTAGGTACATACCTACATACATTTTTTTTTTCATTCTTTCATTCTATTTATCTTTATATATCTATTTATTTATTTATTTATTATTATTATTTCTTTTATTTTTTGTAATTTTATTTTTTTATTTTTTTTTTGTTCAAGCTTTCGAATGCATTTTCTAACGGTAATAACCGACAATTTATTCACAGATACATTTGAATAGATGAATAGATATGAATGAATATATACATATCTATATGTACTACATACGATTTTTATATAATGTGTTACGACGAGTATATCTATCTATGTAGGACTCGTATATGAGCTTGTATGTATCTATGATAGTATGTCAGAAAATTTTTTTAAACTTTAATTATTAATGTTTTTCAATTCTTCTCTTTTTTTTTGTCTTCATTTTTAAAATGAAAATATAAAAAAAAAATGAAAACTTTATCTATACAACATATTCGCATACATATTGATTTTTGCTTCTATTTATTTTGTATAATGTATTGTTCTACACAAATTTAAATTTTGTTTTTAATTATTCCACTTTTATTTTTATGTTTATACGAATACAGTAATCAATAGTATAGATAATAATAGTTCTATTGATTTATTTACAAAAAATACAATATGTAGGTAATTTATGTAAGTACGAGTATATGTACCTATATGAACGAAAAACATTTTTGAATTTACTACATCGATAATATCCGTAGATATTAAAAAAAAATTATTTGTTTTGCAAATAAGTACACATATGAGTGAGTATATCATTAAATACACACATGAATGTACTCGTATATAGATACAACAAACAAAAGAATTTAATGTATTATCTTCTTGCAATATGTATAGCATATTTAGTAAGTATGTATCTATATATAGAAAAGTCAATCAATGACAAATTTTCTAAAGAACAAAATAATCAAGAGTTATTCATTTTAAAGTTATGTGTCAATAAATTTGTATTAACACATCATTATATTTTACATATTATATAAGTAGGTACTTGTTGCGTATGTATTGATTTTGAAGGTGTTTGTAAAAAGAATAACAATTGAAGATGAAGTGTAATGAATATATTATATTTATATGCAACCATTTACCATACGGATATTTTATAATTTATATGCGCGCATACTTAAAACTTAAGTATTTACTTTGAGTATGCGCATATGAAAAACTATAATCGATTAAATACACTTGTGGATGCCTATACATATTTGTCTTCATCTCCATTATTATATACACATTAATATCGTGCGTATTTGTATTATCTACAAACGTAAAATAGTTGACGAATATAATAATAATTACACAAAATAAATTTGTATATACCTATAAAATATCATACATATAATATGAAGAGAACAATGAGTGTGAAATCATTGAAATTATTCGCACGACATTAAGCGGTTTGATAGCTCACAGTTTGGCGTCAATGACATCTCTTGGCTTGAGTTTAAATATATGTATAGAATGCATAAGCATAGCATGCAAAATATATAACAAAAATATTAATAATATAAATGTTTGTTGTATGAAATAAAAAAAAATAATAGTGTGTGTGTGTAATATTCATTAATTTCTTCTAACTGTATATAACCGCAACCAATTAAACCAATCATCAAACCGACTCTCTAAATTGATATGCCTATGTTTACCTCAACCAACTGTGCTGCGCTTATATGTTACCTAGAGTACAAACACGTCGTATACTTAATACTTCTAATCGTATGAGTATCTGCAAGAATTTTTTTTTTTTTTATAGAAAAGCAAAGAAATTTATTTATTTTTTTTTTGTTTTTTTTGAAAAGAATAAAAACATTTGAAAAAATAGAAAAATTTGTTTATGTGCAGATTGCATGTTAATGATCAAATAATATAATATCTTCTAACGACATTAGGTACTTCATGGGATATGTACATATATATAATATGCACATATGTACATTGTATAATTTTAAGAGTTTCAACTTGTAAGACTTTCTGTCTAAGAATTAAAAATTTATTATATCTTATCTATGCGGTGGTACTGATAAAAACTTTTCTTTGGCAATAATCTAACTATGCAATTAAATGTACATACTATAATGCAACACAGTATATACAAAACTATTTATTAAAGTCATTTTCTTGAATACGTATACTTGTAAGTATATATTTTATAATATGTAATGTATGTATGTACATTATTTATACAGAGGTACTTAGATTGGATGACTATAAATTTGTATTCACATAATACGAGTTAGATAAGATATTCATATTAGAGTTGTCTGTATAATTTACACGCATTTAATGTATACATACATCTAGGAAAAAAAAATTAATTAATTTTAATTGTAAAAAAAAAAATTCATTTTTTGTTTGATACTTAAATTTAATTGAAAATAAAAATGAAACGAAACGAAATTTACTTAAAATGCCATTTTCTGGATGTGCTGCTGCCGCTGCCGCCGAATATGAAGAATGTGGAAGAGGTAATCCATTTTGATGTCGAAATCCTGATGGTATCATGTTTGTAATTGAATTTGAAAAAAATTTCCTTTTTTTTTTAAATTTAAATTGAAGTAGATATATCAAGTTTAAAATTTAATTATTTTTTACTTTTTCACACAATATCTTTTTTTATCATGAAAATATATTTTTTAGAATGATTTCAATAATATTTTCAAAAACACAACACTTTTTTGTTTCACAATTAATTTATTTTCAAAATGCATTTTTTTTTTCTGTTTTTGTCAAATATTTAATTTCGTTTTTTATGCGTGTACACACACTTTGCACATTTTTTCTTTCAATGCTTTGACATGTTATAACTATAGGTATGTAGAATTTTATTGCAATTTAATAATTTACACTGAATAATTTCTTGGTACGTAAAAATGAATTGTAATTTCAGATACGTACATACTTTTTATTGTAATTTTAACGCCATATATATAGTAAATTAGCGATTCATTAGTGTATAGTTTGGTATTAAAATTATTTGAATTTTTTTCCAAAGTTTACACAAAATTTTGAAAAGTGAATTTCAATAAAAACTAAACCGCATTACAAATAACTTTAATTTATGATATCATCGTATCAAAATTGAATCTCTGATTGTTGTAGGTTGCTATGATGCTCCTCAAAATTAGATAAAATATTCATCTATCTGAATTTTATATAAAATTTTTACTCATTATTTTGATTTATAATTTTATGAGTATTTTTTGCCAAATATTTTATAAATTTTTTAAATATATAATAGAATTTATGAATTGTTACATTTACATATTTTATATAAACTAGAAATAAAGGAAATATTATTTTCTATAATTAAATTGAATTGAATTCATGTCATTTGTTCATTATTATCTTGTATAAAGATATTATAATCATTCAGATCAAAAATTTTTGAATTGTCTACTCACTTTAGACCCTTACTGTACCACAATGTAAATGTGTGTTAAAATGTGTAGTCGTCGTCGTGTCGTATATACGATTTAAGTTTTTTGTTTTATTTTGCCGGAAGATAGAAAAAAAAAATACATACATCTAATATCCGTTTTGTATTTCTTACTTGTATTTCTTTATCTACGAAAAATAAACTCAATGTATATGTATCTACATATAATGGAAATACATAAAATTATTAATTCATCATTTAATATAAATTTGGACTAAAAATGAAAACATGTTTTTTTTTCTAAAAAAGAAAAAAAAAGCAATAAAAAATTTTGTTTTTTTGATGAATGAACTAAAAAAAAAAAAACATTTAAAATTTATATTTTTTATTGTTTAATGTATACAAATTTTTATTATAATTGCAACAATAGCTAATTGGTTTTCTTTTTATAAATTTAACAGAAGAAAAAAAAAAAAAACTAACGCATATAACAATTGTTTGTAAATACATAAAGTATTTTATGTTAACGCGTTTAATCTACATAATGTACATAGTTTTAAAGTCACAAAAAAATATTACAAAAGTCTTATTATAAAAAATATGTAAAACATAACATTCATAAACTTATAGATAGTACATATTGGTATTTGGTATTATGCATGGCGTATTAACAACCCCTTATGCCTTGAAGATATATATCTGTAGATACACCACATAATAAAGGTAAAAGATTGCACATTTTATTATCGACCTAGTTTTTACCAAAAAAAAAAAATTGTTTTTTATATTACCATCACTACACATATCACTTAAATATGCACATAAAACTAACTATGTACATATAACATTTTTAATATTATTTATTGATATACCGATCGATCGATCGATCATTATTCAATAAAGATGTACTACAAACACATAATTTTTGTAACTAAACTATAATCACTATAATATTATGTATGCAGTAAAGCAATTTTTTTTTTTTAAATAAATTTTTTAGTTAATTATAATTTCATTTTTTATTCACATTACACTTTTTTTTTTTTGTTTTGATAGAAATAATAGTAGAATACAAAATATAAGTATGAGTATAAATATTCAGAAAAATATAATATTTATTAATTTTTAATATTAAATAATACCTAATAAGAATTGATATTTTATAAAGTAGTACGCGCAGCGCAGCGCAAGATTCATAAAAAAACTGATAAACTGAGAGTAACTGAGATTGCATAAAAGTTACCGAAAGTTACCTACTCTTATACACACACTTACTAAAAAAAATATATATATTTTTCATACCACAGACCTATACATAGTTAAGTATTTTTATACGTGTACATATGTATGTAAATAACTTTATAATAACTAGAACTACTATTATTATATTGTATAACGTGCGAGTACATACATACATATATGTTATTCGCGTTGTAAAACCACGTAAAACATCCAACAAAATTGATAATGTATATAAATTATGTAGTATACTTTATACTAGTATACACACAACTTTTTGAAGAAATAAGTTCCACTGTCAGCTTTTTCTTTTTTTTTCAGCGTAATGTACATACATATAATAAATAAGTATCAAAAAGTCGTTATAAATGATTAAAAAAAAAATTATTACAAATTTGTATGAACATATGTACATTAAGAATATATGTATATTTAGATAGGTGTACCTGTATACATACCAAATAACTATATTTTAGTGTATTTTACTTTTCAATATCATTATTCATTATAAGAAGTATTTACCTATACATTCATATTCGTATTGTATTTAGAATTCGATCCAAACCAGTTCAACGTAAGTATATATAGGTATAGGTACATTATCTGTCCAAAATATAGGCGCAGGTGAAAATTTTATATTGTTAAGTTATTATTTATTTACATATCTGGTAAGACTTATTGAATGTTCGGTCTTCGGTTTTCATATTATGTACATGTACATTGTTTACCTGTTCACCTGCTTTTTGTAATATTATTTTTTTTTCTTCCAATTTGAAGTTGGACTAACAGATAAAAGAAGAAAATTCCTCTTATATCTAATAGTATATGAATGACTGACATTTTATATGTCAGCTGTTATGACGTAACTGCAATCATTTTGGAATTCTTTTAAAAATCTAGTTTTTCTTAAGAGTATTGATAATAATAATAGTATGTAGGCAAATATGTACATATGTATATATACCTATATATTGATGATTACTTTTGATCTAAATAAAATAGATTGATTTGTATCCACATACTTAATTATATCCATATTTGTAATCTTCTCATAGTAATAATTTATCTAGTATTAGGGTATTAGTATGTTATAAGTATCTATAGATAAATATATACAAAACATAAAACTTTAAGATTATACATATGACGATAATAATTGATCCAGAAGTCAAACCTATATAATATATGCATACATATGTATGAAATGTGTACATACTAGAAGATAATAAATAAATATTTACTACATCTCAATATAATATATACATTTGTGCGTATGTATATACGCATTATTTGTTATACGCAAGTATGATGAATCCATAACATCAAATAATAATAATGGTGTTTTCTTGTACATTTCATGTATAATATGATCACCTTGCGCTTATTCATTATTTGGTATTTGGAACTTTTAGATATAATGGTGATGAATATTTCTTTTCTTGCATACTACATACATACATATATTTATGTACATACATACAGTACCGGCGCAAACTTCTTCGACGCTCGATTCACTCGTAAACTTTTTGCCATTTAAGTTGAAAATTGACTATTTGACACCTTATAGTTTAATTTTCTGTTTTTTATGAGTATTTTTATTCATGAGAAAAATTCATTATTTCTTTACACTTTTTCTGCACTACACGCCATAAGAAATATGCGAGAAACAGGCCTACTACAGTGCAGTAGATAATGTACACATTACACAAGAGAAGGAGAAAAGAAACTATACTATTCGAGTTTCTTCCTAATTTCTTTGTCTATTTCTCAAATACTCAACAAAGAGTTGAATGACCATGTTTGTTTACATATGAAAATATAGGTCAAAACATTTATCGGTTTTTCTTATTCACACGAATCCAGTTTCAATCTGAAATTCTTCTTCTTCATACACGCCCACTACAGTGCAGTATATGATTTTCACAAGAAAAGGAGAAGAGAAAATACTATTCGCTTATCTTGCTACTTTTCTTTCTACCTTGCATGCCAAGTACTTACATTTTCATTCAGAATTTTGAAATTGTGAAGTATACATTTTTTTTCTTCATAAATAATAAATTATTATGATGAGATAGTTTAACAGCAATTTATCATAGAAAATATTTCATTTTTGCTGTTATTTATAAAATTATTTTTCCAAAAAACGGATTATTGAAGTGGCTTTCATTCTATGTACATATATCCTTATTTGCGCCCGGTTTTATTAAACAATTTCAATCTATATAGGAATCGGCCATGCATATACAGCATACATATGAAATAAGTCTATGTACTTGAATGAAAAGTAATTCTTTTATATAAAAGTTCACAATTTAATTATTAATACTCGTAAACGCATAAGTTTTACACATATTATAGATACATTATTATATACAAATAATGTACAAGTTTGTAAGTTAAGTTTTAATTTTTAGTTTAAAAAAAAAAAATTTCACACGCAGTGTACGAGTATTATATAAAAAGCAAAGAATGCTCGATGTTATATTTGATTTACTTTTATATTTTATTTTTTATTATTTTAAGTAAATACGAGTATATTTACCATTTTTCCGCTAATATCAGTACTTCTATTGTATAGTAAATGAAAAACAAACAAAACTGAAAAAAAAAGAAAAAAGATACAAAAAAAAAAAGAAAATACTGCGTGAAAGTATGTTGGTACTTATATTCATTCATACACATATAGACAGACACATGTAGACAGACATTAAAAGTGACCTAAAATTTATTATCATCATTTTAATGAGAACACATTACACATCATAATATAATAAGCCTAAGCACATATTATACTCGTACACACGAATGTGTAAATGCATTTTACATTTTACACTCATATATAAAATGCTTAGATAATTTATTATTATTAATTTTTTTTTTACATTTTTGTATAATATGTAAATATTGTACGCATTACATATAAACACACCCATAATAATATTTACATATACGTATATATAATATTTACTGTAGGTCAAAAGTTAAACAAATAAACGAACACGATTTATAAAATTTTTTATAAAATTTTTTTTCTGAATTATTTTTCATTCAATATTACCTATATAATGACTGTTATAACAATAATAATAAAATCAACATTCAAATCAATACAGTATATTCATATCTGTTATGTTATAATAATAAAAAAATAATAATAATAAAACTAAGCAACAAATAATTAAACAAATAACAAAATATGAAAACAATATACATATATTATTATTATAAAAAAATATTTACATATGTTATTATATAGCACATATACTATTATTAATATATATGTATATAAGAGTATACATATATAATGTTTTGTATATAAAAGAAATTGTTATAAGTACGTATAATGTTGTAATATTCAAAATATGTTATTAATAATTACTTATATAATTTTTGAACAGTTATTGTTTTCACATACGCGAATAAGATTAAATATGTATATGTGTATGCAAACATAAGGTGTTTGTAATGAACATAATGATCATGAAGACAATAATTAAAAAAAATAATTTCTATTGTTTGTTGATTGTATGTGTGCCTGTGTGTTATATAGGTAGATGTAGGTTTTTTGAAACAATATACAAGTGTATGCAGACTCGCATATTTTGATGTAATCACCACCTTGTTTTTATTTATTCATGTCTGGCTAATGGTGAATATAGTAAATGAGTAGCAATGAATATTTCAATTAAAGTTCATGGTAAAATTATATACATAAATTGAAGACAAAACAAAAAATTTACCATGAAAAAAAAAATACATATCTGCTGTATTTGAATAGAAAAATAATGTTTAATTAGAAGGTTACTGATTTATTTATTTGTTTATTTTTTATTTTATTTCATATTTTTGCATTAAAAGTTCATGTCTTATATAATGTAAGTAGTCACATAGTCACACCAAGATGAGATGGGAGTATCATACTTTAAATTATTATTATTATTATTATTCATTCAATTACAGTCATTTTTTTTTTTTTTTGTTAGATATTATTAATCTTTTTGTTTATGATTTATAGCTGTTCGCGATATTGTAGTTATAGGCTCTCTGCTTAGACTGGTTTGATAAAGTAAAAATCTCATAATTTTTTTATTGAAAATATGAAAAAATATTAATCAAATTTATTCAAGTTTATACGTACATAACAAGAAATAATAGTCGATTACAATCTACAGTTTACACACACATGCGTACGTATATAGTAAGTAAACAGTTCTATCGTTACAATTTTGATATACACTATATCGCTCATATAATATCCGTATATATAGTACGTAGATGTTCATTGATGAACTTGTTTCTTTATTTTTCAATAAAAATTGATTTTCTCTCACGTTCCACTGACCAATATTTGTACTTATATATTAAATGTTGCTATATTTTCATAGGCGCAGCCATATATAAGATGATGCATTCAATAAAAATATTTCTATAATAATAATAATAAACAACATATAAAAGTACGCATAATTCATTCGAATAAATTTATATACGAGTATTTATAAGTACAATATAATACGCGCACATATAGTATATGCCTATACTATACTTCTATCCTATAAGAAATATAAATGTTTGCGTCTGTATACAGAAGAAGAAAAGTATAATTTCTTTATAGTATAAAAACCTGAATGTATAGGCATATGCATTTATTTATAAATTATAATTAAAAATTTGTTGTTTTTTTTTTTTTACTATTTTGCTTTTTTATTTAATTGATTTCACATTAAAAATTTTTTAATGTATTTTTTTTTTTTAATTTAATTTTCAAAACAAGTTTTATATCAATCAAGAAATTTTCAAAAAATTTATAATCTGAAAGAATCCTTCCGTTTTTCGTGTAGCTATATTTGCTTTTGTTTAGTCTATCAAATTTAATTAAAATAATTTTTAAAGAAATATATAATCATAAATGATATTTACGAGTATTTAATATAAAATTAATAGTCGAAAACTTATCAATTTGAAACAGTCAATCAGAAATTATGATAACCATGACGACATAAAAACAAATTGATCCGGATTTGGTATATGTTATTTGGATTACCAGAAATTAATTTAGATTATCCGATACTCTACTGTAAAATTAGAATTATTGCTGCACATTTTCTATGCATTCGTATCATACATATCATTTTAAATAAATTCATAATTTCATTTTATTTAGTATTGTTGTATAACATTTAACACGCAATCATTTTACCATTTTAAAATGAAATTTTCTAGTCTATCACTCATATTTACTCCTTGTCGTTTTTTTTAATTTTCAAATAATTCCAATCAAATTTAATTGAAATCCATTCTGTTTATTTTTAAAATTAAAATTCTAATTTAGTCTTTTTTTTTGTGTTTTATTTACTTTCAGATTTTGTGTAGACTTGAATCCATAAAATAAATTTGACTCAGGTTAGTGAATTTTATGTGATTTTATTTTGTGAAAAAAAAAAAATACTGAAATTTTCCAGAACCAAATTCAAATTGAAAATTTTGATTTTTTGGAATAATTCCATTATATAAAAATACACGTATCCCTGCATAGAATTACGTACTTGCATTTAATGCATATAATTCAAACTTTTGATAAGCTAACTAGAACATTTTTAACATGAAATTAATAATAATAATAATAATAATCGACTGGAAATTGGTTTTGTTCCATTTTTATTTTTTTTGCTTTTTAATTAAGTGAACCTATTTACCATATTTGATGATTATTTACCAACTATACGAGTGTATACCGTTTACCTCGAAAATTATGTTAGCTGCGAGTTATACATTTTTTTTTATTTTAATGTATATAAATTTATAGTAAATTTATAGTAAATTTATAGAGTGTGCGTCAGTGTGTGTTGGATTATTGTTTTATTTTAAATTATGTAAAAGTACTAGTAGAGCATGTATTACAATCTGCAAATTAAATCACATGCTAATATCTAAATACATACACCATATAATACTCATTTTATATCGTGCATTTCTTACTTACCCTTTGTAATTAATTTATACGTATAGATATTATGAAAAATAAACATTATGCATGTAACAATTTTCTAGGTTTCCAAGAAATATGTAACATGCATTTATGCATGCTATTCGTATACATATGCGCTTACATGTATAATACAATCAACCATCAAGCAATCAATTTAAATTCATTTGGATACCTTATTTATATTTAAGATTCATATTAATATACATATGTATATGTAATGTACATTACATGTGTATTTTTCGTCATAAAAAAATATATTACATACTTCTATGAAAATACATATACATATATACGTACATTTTTTTCTATTTATTTAGTACACATTAATATAATAAACAGTTATTCAGGTTTTAATTATAATTAAGGCATATGCATGTGTATAGGTATATGTATATTCTTTATAACAAATATAATATATGAATTTTCATATACGCTTTGAAGTACATTCATATAGATACATGTAGGTGAATGGTAAGAACTGGAATGAAAAATAATCCATCCCAAGTAAAATAGTTTTGGAAACAATTTTCTTCTTTTTCTTCTTCTTTATTCCTGGCTGCAAGAATCAATCATTGCAAATACTTAGTTTCTATAAATTAATTTTAACTTGTATTCCATTATTGCTTCCAATAACTCCTTTAACGATCGGCTGAACTTTAGGAAGAATAATTTGCGGGAATCATGTATGTTAGCTGCGGACCAAATTCGCATTTTTTTTTAAATAAATGTCATTCTGAAATAGTGTGACATTGCTAAATCTGTCCAGAAATTAATTTAATTTGAGACGTATCGTATATTCCTTTGAAAAAACGATTTTAATTTTTTCTCAAATTTATACAAGTAGGTGAGTTAATTGTTCGCCCTCTGTTCACAAATAAGTACACTTTTTTGTTCATACTGCACACTGATGACCGATTAAATGCCACCATATTGATAATTTCACTTTAATAAATTAATGACAAAATAGTGAGAAGATGTGGTGCGATATTTTTCATTCCAGTCCCTTTACATGTTACATACAATATTTTATTTTTCATTCAATTTTTGTATTTGAATATAACATATATGCATCCAATTGAATTATTAACCAGTCATCTACATTAATTTACGTATTTTTATGTTTGTTTTGATATACACATCAGCAGGTATGTACATATGGTATATGTGTTTATTACAAATTATATGTAATACATTACGTTTATAACATTTATTTCAATTACATTTTGTATAGTAGATCAGCTGTATTTGTAATCGTATAAATTATGTATGAATATGCATGCGTATACTTTTACAGATTTATTCATATGTTGATAAATAAAATGCATATTTATAATACAAGTTCAAGTGTAGAAATATATAGGATGATTTTATGAATTCACACATATTTGTATATACATATATATACATATTTCATTCGTGCATATTCATATTCAATAAATTACTGTGTAAATTATGTACATACAGTATATACCTTATAATATCAGAAATAAAAAATTATTATATGAATTGCGTATGTGAAACACACACTTATCTACATATGTGAATAAACAAGTAAATAATTATGTATACAGGTACATATACTGCAATTCATTTTCAAGTTGAAATATTTATACAGGTGCATGTATGAAAACTGTTAAATTTTAAACGGAAAATTTTACAAAAAAAATATCAATTAAAATTTTTCAATAATTGATCGATTGTACAGATTGAATATTCTTCATATTTTACCAGAGATGAATGTATTAGCGTGCTTGTTTGTTTAATTCGGATTTGGTAACTTATATATTGCAATCGTAATCAATTCAATTTTGGGACACAAACATTATATAAAAACTTTGATACCGCTTTACACAAGAAGGTTGCATATATATGTATACTCGTTGAAATCTCGATTTGGACTCACTCGTTTAGTAAATTTTTGATTGTAAATTACTTATATAACATTCCAATTTATTTAAAAGATGTTTTTCAAATATTTCACATTCATAATGAGTATAGATATAATTTATTTTATAGTATTACATGTACAGTGATGAACAAAACATTATAACAGGTAGAGGCGGCTGGATAAAACTGTCAAGAAATTGTTGTATAAAATAATTGTTATTCACAACTTCATATGTGCGCGTAAGTATACTCGTAGTAGTAGGTATTCAATAAAATTTTTCATATTTTTCATGATTTTTTTTTCTAAATTTCTTTAATTTTTATATATTTTTGAACATTTTAATAAACATTTTGAAAAATTATATTTATCCCATAACTGATTCACAGCACTGTATCCATCTATAGTACTAAACTGGTAGTCCTAAAACAATTTTTAATGAATCTCTATTAATTTTAGCCTGTCCATAGATTTGCCCTTCAGTTAAAATTGATGGTTCATGTTGTAAATATTTAATGGTTTTTTCAACATATTCTAATGATTCCTCAAGAGCACATGTACATGAATCTCCATCATCGGCTGCTGCTGAACGTCTACCACGTTCAGTAAGTGCTGCATGCATTTCAAAACATAATAAGCCGAGTATACGTACTTCAACTATTGTATAATACACAAAAAGAAATGAATAATTAAATGAAATGAAAATAAAAAATAAATTAAAATAAAATAAAAAAAAATCTTTAAAATCATATGAAATTTTTTTAGCTGGTTGCACCACATAAGAAGATACCATTTATATATGTATATCATACCTGGTGCTAATTTTTCATATAACGCTATCATCTCTCTGCAAAGTAACATTTTCATATTTAATTGTTCATCATCGATTGACTGTAAAATTTCCGGTCCGCCTGAACCGATTAATTGCGCTAAAGCAACTTTTGCTTCACATATAAAATGATTTTGTTTTGGTAACCATTGTGTATAGTGATTAATATATCTGAAAAAATATACGATAGTGAAGTGAAATATGCGAGTTTGTTTTGAAAAAAAAAATGAAAGTAATATGCAGTACATCACGTACTCGTATATGTGATGATACAAAATATTAAAATACAATGACGAGTAAGTATATGGATGAATGATTTCGAATTCATTTTGTAATATTTTTTATCTATACTATATACTACACATAATATTCACCTTAAACAATTATCAATGCTTTTCTTATCCATTGCAGTTAAATCTTTTCCAGCTCTATCGATAATATCCAGCACATAGATTTTATCTAAATATTCGGAACATTTTCGGCATCTAAGCAAAAATAACAACAAAGAAAATAAATAAAAATATTTTAATGCATTTGAATGCATTAATAATTATCCGCCGTCGCATGCATATAAATGTAGATTATCGATTTCAAACTTACTTCCAATTTTCATCCCACATATCTAAATTTAATGGTAATACGAAACCATCACATTTATTTTTATTACATTTCAATGCGCTGTAATATGTTTCGAATTCGGTTACATCTAAACATCGAATACATTCACATTTAAATAATTTTGTTTGTTTTAAATGTTGTTGACGAAATTTTGTACCCCATAATGTATCTGAATAACAGATACTTAAATTTGTATCTTTTTTAATGAAATGCGGTGACCATAGCACAACATCACCTTTATTTGTAAAACATTTTGTTAAATTTGGATAACATGAATGCTCAAATAATGATGCTAAATCGAATATAGCAACATATGCTGGTTCAGATAATGGTACTTCATGACCATTTATCTGTAAGATACCGGCTACTTTCATAATATCATCTTCTGACCATTTGGTACATTTAAAAAATCTATAAATAAAATTCATAAGGTTAAATCTTTTGCAAGGTAATAAATAACTACATACTATAAACGTAATACCTTGGAATAAATTTAGCAATTCCTTCCAAATCACTCTTCCATTGATCAGAACCTTTTCTATCGGCTTCATGTGATTCCAATTGCATCAGACGTTCCCATTTTTTATAATTTGTTTCTTTCAATAATAAACAACGTAATGTTGTCATGCATTGATACATTGGATGCGGTGACATAAAATTTTTAATTTTTATCTGTACGTGTATTTATGGGTGAATATAAAAATTAAATCAAATGAATTTTTAATTAAAAAATTTAGAAAATTAAAAAAAGAAAAAATTTGTATAATAAAATTTTTAGTTTTCATGTTATTTCGCGTAGTACTTATATATACTTGTAACTCGTACTTTATCTCCACGATTTATTGTTAATTTACATTCAGCTTTATGTTCCGGACAGTTTTGGCATTCACGTTGACATATCGGCCATCCGCATTTTTCACATTCCAAATGATCTGTTTCATTTAAACCTTTCATACATCCAATACAAACTGGTCCAGTAATTTGTGATGGTCCACATACTAATGCTGATTCTTTTAATACAATTTCACCGCTTTTTATATTCCGACTAGCAATTACATAACGTCCGAAACGTTCATTTGATTTTATCTGTACATATATACATAAATTACATATGGAGGAAAGTAGTAAAAATTTTATCAGTAAATTAAATAGTAAAATAAAAAAGAAATAACAAATCGCATGTATGAATGCAACCGTTTATTGACTACTTATATAAACGGGTATAGTAATCTTTACATTCATGTAACTTACAATAAAGGGATGACAATTACGTTTATGTTTTTTCCAATCGTCTTTTTGATGTTTAACTGAACAATAGTAGATTTGATTACAATTTGAACATTTCAATTTTGATGGTATCGAACATATTCCACATTTACCACTCTCATTACCATTATTACTAGACCCACTACTGCCATTAACATTATCATTATTACAACTTTCACCGTCAGTAGTTGTCGTTACATTACTATTGATCGGAATTTTTACATCTCTACTACTACAACTACTACTAGCACTACTGTGATTTTTATTCGAATTTGAATTCATTTTGCTGTTATTTGATAACGTTATACTATCGTATTTTAACTTTTATAGAAGAAATTTTTTGATATTAATTTACACTGCATCAAACACAATTCAAAAATATATAATTTTAATTTAAAATTTAAATTTTACCATATCGTATGACAACGAAGACAATACAATTTTAATACGATAAAGATAAATCTGTGATAATGAGAAATCTATAAATGAGTGCTGCACTCAATACTGTAAGATCAAAGACCGATACCGATATACTGTAGATATTTTAGGATATAACACAATATCAGAATAGAACATGTAGATATACATACCTGTATGAGGCGAATATGTATTATTTATATGCATTTTAAATGTTTTCTTTAATTTTTCGCTGCCTTTTCTTTTATTTATATTTTTCTCAAAAAGCAATTTTTTGATTATGTCTTTTTTATTTTGTATTATTATCGTACTAATTAGTGACGAATTTATTTTTGGCTTTCAAATAAATGTTCTGTATCTACTATATTATGATGACAATATACTTTCTTAGAACACTATACTAATTTTAAAGTACGAATATTTATAATATAAAACATATGTTTATGTATATATATATATATATATATGTATATATGTATATGTATATTGTTTGTATATTTATCTGTTATAAATACATTCGATGAAGAAATAATATTTTACAGAATAAACATACATAAAACATAACATTTGTTACATATACCGCAGAATTAATGTATACACATTTTACATATGCAAATGCATAAATATATAAATAGAATAGAACTATACGTACATATATACTTGTAGCTACACATCGTTTGTTTCTTATAATGAAATCAAAAACATACATTCAATAACTATACAATACAATTCGTTAATTATATAAAATATCTATAAGTATATCCACATATTTTTAAGTACTCGCATATCCTCTGTACATATGCCTATCTTTGCCATTTATTTTAGACAATAGACCTATTTTGAAAGTATAATAAATAAATAAGATTCTTGTAATGAACTCAAAAAATAATTGTACATATATATGTACATACGTACAAGTACGTATGTATGTACATATGTGAATAGGTAAAAATATTAATAATTAATGTTATTGGGAAGATAACATATACTTATATCTGATGCTATATTTTTATTTTTATCTTTATCATAAAATTTCTTTAATGAAAATTTCAAGTATGCATATATAGTATAGTACTCGTAAATTTACTTATCCTCTTAGCAAGTTGACTCTTATCCTAATTTCTTTTTTCCAGCTAGCTAGTATATCCACAGCTGGTCCTGGTACTACTTCATTTAAAAATAAGTAAACTTTGGGTAATGAAAATAAGAGTACACATGATCTGTAAAATACTATTCGTACTGTAGTGGCGTAAACTATATGTACTGTTATTTATAGTCAATGACCTCCAATATTCTAGAGTATGTGAGGATTAGAGGAACAAATTCAAAATGTTGTTGGTTGATTTTCCGTGTGTTGTCATGTACAATATTCGCATTCTCCTGAAAGGGAAAATTAAGTTTTTCTGAAAAATAAAAATACGAATACACCAGATGTGTGATACACTAGTTGTACTGATGAAGCGTATACTATATAGGCATAATAGAGTCAATGTCAGTCAATGACCTCCACTACTTCTAGAGTAAATGAGAAGTAGAGGAGCGAATACAAATATCTGAAGGAATTATGTACACTTGAATAACAAAAAAAAAATGTATAATTTATTTTCATAACGTTTCTTAATTGTTAAATATTATGTATTTTTATTTTAGTTTTTTTTAAATAAAAAATTCGTTACAAATTATTTTATATTTTTTCACCTTTCATTAATATTTTTACACCACAAATTAATTTTATAGTATAGCATATCAAATTAAAAAATAATGATTGTACAGCCTAATGATACGCAAATTATTTTTCAGTTTCAATTTAAAAATTAACAACGGGCACGAGACAAATAAATAAACAAAATGTACTTTTAAACATATGAACAGAATGCAGGGTGCATGTGTATTTTTTATTGGATGGAATCGGATTGGATGTAATAAATTTTATTTCTTTAAGTGAATTATGTCAGAATTTCATTTATTCATAGTTCACAGTTTCTAGTTGTAATTTTATTTTTCGAAATAATTTGAAATAAAATTTAACTAGAAATGGAGTTTGTAAATTTTTGAAATGTTTTTCATTCCATAAACACACCTACACCAAATATACCAAACGTACACATAACCCCTATGAATTTCTGTATTTATTTTTATATCGGGATAAATAAATTTGATCGATGTTTTTTTTTTTTTTTTTTGATAAATGAAAACTCATACAATCGTTTGTAAATTATTAAATTTTATTTTGTTTTTTCTTTATATATTTTATTTATTTTTTTGTAAAAAAAAAATCTTTTTACAAATACGTAAAGTAAATATGTAGAGTAGCTAGTACCTAAATAAATATAAAAGACAAAAAATAATTATCGCAAAATTATGAAAGCAAAATTCCCATGAGTTTATTTTATTTAATTTTGGATTATAATACATTTTTTTTTCATAATGTAAACACGGGAATATAGTCGCGTATAAATGTATGTCTGAATTATATTTTTTTGGTTTAAAAAATTTTTTTTATTATATAGATACTCGTAATCGTACATAAATTTCTGTATAGATATAATTTACTACATAACGTGTTTTATTTACATTTAATAATGTATCTATATGTAAAATATTTATATTTACTACACACGTGTTTAATTATAAGATATATACATGCCTACATATCATATGTATGTATGAATATGCATGTACATAGGTATCTATAGAAAAATAATGCACTATATGTTACCATATGTATACAGAAAAATTTTGATAATATTACTCGTATAATACAGTAGGCAGTAGGATGCTGATGGCTGATATTATTTAAGATTTTTTCTCTCTTGGAAATACTTTTTAAATAAAACAAATAAAATTTTTTTAGCTATTCTTAATGGTATAGGTAGTATAGAGTATAAGAACAGTTCTGTTCTGTTTTCGGATTTTTTTTTTTTTAATTTTCTTTAAAATTATTTTTTTTTTCTTTTTCTTTTGAATAATGTGCTCGTTTATCATATATCTGAGAAAAATATCTTTTTATATATAAATAAATGTCTATATACTTAAATTATTTGTATCTATATATAATTATAATTTGTTGTCTACTCATCGTATATTTGAATGTATGCATGTGTATATATCAGCGCCGATTTTAACCACTTGGGCGCCCGATGCACTAATATACATTGGCAAATAAGAAGAGAAACTACTATTCGCTTAACTTTCTACTTTTCTTTCTACTTTTCCTTCTACTTCTTTTCTTACATCTCAAATACTCAAGAGTTCAATGACTATGCTTATTTAAAAACGAAAATATAGGTCAAAATATTTATTGGTTTTTCTTATGTACACAGATCAACTTTCAATCTGGAATTTTTCTTCTTCGTACACGCCCACTAGCACTATAGTCTATAGTGCAGTAAATAATTTATACAAGAAAAATAAAAGAGAAATTATTATTCTCTTATCTTTCTACTTCTTCTTCAAGATCCGTGTAAACAAGAAAAACCGATAAATTTTTTGAACTGTATTTTCACTTGTAAACAAACGTGATGATTTAACTCTTAAGTATGTGAGATGTGTAAAGAGAAGTCGAAATAAAAGTAGAAAGATAAGCGAATATTATTTTCTCTTCTCCTTTTTGTTGTTTAGACTATCTATGTACACTACACTATAGTGGGCGTGTACAAAGAATTGAAACTTGATCTGTGTATACAAGAACAGCCGATAAATGTTTTCACCGATATTTTTATTTGTAAACAAACATGGTAATTTGATATGTGTGTGGAAGACGACATTTAAGGCAAACTTTTTTAAGTCATGAACCATACATTTTCAGCATATGAACATGTGAAGAGAAAATTTTCACAGAGAATATTTTTTTCTACTGTGATTTGCAAAATTATTTTTTTAAAAACGTCCTTTCATTCTGCCCTTATTCGCAACCCCGAAATATGGCACCCGGTTTTAGTAAACCATTTCAATCTATAAAAGAACCGGGTATGGTGTATATATGTACATGAATTTAAAATAAAAGTGAATTTTCATTTTTCTGATCAGCAGTTTCAGTTTAGTTTTTTCAGTTGTGAAACTGTCTTCTCACAATTGTACACAGATAAATACTCGTACATCTATCATCTTAGAATTTTCATTTGATTCTATATATACATCGTATACGTATTACAATGAATATACACTTTTTTATTTGCAAATATGTATGTGTACGAGTAATATGTGTATGTACAATATACATTTTTGCTTGTATAAATTTATTTTAATTTTTTAATTCAATTTTTGAAAAATTTTTCTATCTTTGTACACTTCTTCAACCAGAGCAAACATAATAAGTATATAAGTATTCTAGCAGTTCTAGCAGCATTTCAGTATCACAATAGTGTTCTGTTGTTATATTACTTAATTTTTATAAAAAATAAAATTTTTTTTAGTTTAGTTTTTTTCTTTTATTTTTTTTATTATTATTGTTATAAGAATAGAATATTCTTATTTTCATTTTATAATTATATTATTGCCATCGCATTGTAAATTATTTTTTTTTATCATTTTTATTTTTGAAATTAAATTTTTTTTCTCTAAAATTATAGTGGAAGTAAAAGTTTCTTGGTAGCAACATATGTACGTGTGCGGTATGGTATATAAATGAATAATTAAAAGAAAAAAAAAAGAAAAATAAATAAAAATATTTTACTAAATGATTTAAAAAAAAAATTTAATAAAAATGCTTAATTTTTTAATTAATTCGATTTCAAAAGAAAATCTCAATTCTATCTGCATATTTGTATAGACAGAATTGAGCAACGTATATCAAACAGTTTATGCGACAACGAGTGATTGCTTATAAGAAATAAAAAGCAAAGTTTACGAGTATTTTACTATAGAAATTAATTAAGAATTGAAAAAGAAATATTTTTTTCTAGTTTTTTTCTTGTGTTTTAAAACTTTGTAGAAGGGAAATAAATATTTTAGGTCTTTGATGGTTATTGTGCAATTAAACAAAAATATATAAAACTGTAAAGACTGTATATAGATTGCAGATTGTACACAGTATATAATTTAACGGAACTCATCGGACATATAGACGTCAAAAAATAAAATATGCCACAAAATTGTCGAAAAAAGGTATACACAAATATAAATTTATTTTAATTAATAAATAATTATTATTTTATTTATTTATTTATACCAATACCAAACAAGGTTTACAAGAATAAATATTTACATTAAAATAATATGCCTACAATGAGTTTAATAAATTTAATGAATATGCACCAATTTAAAGGGATTAATTTGAAGTAAATAAAATTCTATTTTTAAAGATCTGTTTGGAAATGGAGGACAAATCCTACAAAATCTGTTAATAGGGTCATTTCTTGCGTAATTTATAAGATGCTTGAATGAATGACAGTATTGTTAGTTTATCAGAAACTATTTTTTTCAAAAATTTTAAGAATGAATGATAGGATTGCAATTCGGAAAGATAGGTGTGAGAAAGGTGGATTTCCATCAAGAATTGGAAAGTTTCCGAATGATAGTGATTTGTTGAAGATTTGATGCAATGGCTAGGATAAATTAATGGCATAATTGAACAAGAAATTAGGAGGTATAGTGTCAGGACCAGATCTCTTGTTTATGTCAACATTCTCAAGAGGTTTGAAAACATCTAATTTAAATTTAACAGAACATTTTATTTAATTTATATGGAAAATATGAAAAATATGAAAAATAAAATTTTCAAGTAAAATTGTCACTTGAAATTTTTCAAATTTCTAGCAATGAAAATTCATCTTAAAATAATGAAACTTTGTACGTACATATAATACAGTGTGCTGTGCCGAAAAAATTCTTTTGAATTATAAAAAAATTTTGTTGAATCATACAACACAACCAAATTAATTTTGGCTTGATATTTGAAAAAATTTTCAATATTTTACGTACATAGTAAGTACTTTTAATAAGATGGGCTTTTTGTTATTTGAATGATTATTACTGTTATTTTATATAGAAAAAAATTTATTATTTATGTGTTCCGAAAAATTTTTCGCAGCACTGTGTATGTTATGTCTATCTAATTACACACATAAGAAGCACTTATCATCATATTATGAAATATTACAAAATTTACAATTTCAAAAAAAAGCCATAAAATATTATATACAAAAAATATAATTTCTTCAAGGTTATATTTTGTTAAAAAAAAAAAGATATAAAATAAAGTAAAACAAAAATTTTTTTTAAAATAAACAAAAAAATGTTCTCAATTTTTTTTCGGATATACTTACAATAAAAATTTATCTTCTACATATGTATGCAAACATATGAAAAAAAATATATGTTACATATGTAACATATATGTACATAAATAAACTCTCTCAACAAAAATGAAATTAAATAAACAAAACGAAAAAAAAAAACTTCAAAAAAGGAAATAAATAAAAATCAGAACAGAATGTGTGTATAATTATTTATAGTAATATATAGTCTAAAAGAATGGAAATGAAATAGAGGAACAAAGATAATTTTTTTATACAAATCTAGGAAGACAAAATAAAAGTAAATAAACAAAAATATAATAAAAATAAAAAATAAAAAAAAATCATTTAAATCATTTAAACACATAAATAAATACATAAATTTTTAAACACAGCACGAGATATGCAAATCAATTGTATGATAAAATTCATCCAATACTCATGTATGTATGTACATATATATACTTACAGTTTTGAGTTTGAGTTAAAAATTGTATAAATTTCTACAGGTGTTTTGTATACATAATTAAAATTAAAGCTCAAAATGATATTTATATTGTTTATGGTTGGGGAGGGCGCTTTACTCGCGAACCTTAACACTCATAGACAGGGCTGTCCATTGTACTTGAAGAGCCCCGTGTCTAATCGAATTTCTTCTTCGCTCTCACATTTGGGTCCGAAAGATTCGAGCCCACCAACGACATCACTACAAAAAATACGCTCCCTGATGGAGCAAAAGGCCGGACACTCACACATAAAAAGTGTTCAGCCGATTATCTTCTTCTCCATAACCCGTGTACAGCACGTCACTGGATGATACCTATACAGTAGCGAAATTCTGCCCACAGATATTAATGTCAGTAGAATATGGATAATGTGTACAAGAATAGAAAAATTTTCAAAAATAAAAGTTAAATGGACCAACATTCATAATTATATTATAACTAATTTTATAAGGATAATTATATAAGGATGAATAGTATTCATATTTAATTATCATTTCATGTGACATTAAATTAATTACAAAATTTAGGTTTATGTACACAATTTGATATATCAGAATCAGAAAATGGATAATTTAATTATTTTAATTAATAGCTTATATAGTTATAGATAATGAATTTCAGATTTCTGAAAGAAAATTGAACACAATTAAAAAATTTTAAGTTATTTTTTTCCTTAAATTATTCAAAAATTAATTAATTTCACATACATACACTACATATGTACATACATATTTACGAGTATATATAATTGAAAAATGATTTCTGATTTGTTTTATTTTTTAAATTTACAAATAATCAGGTATAGGATTTCATGTCTATGTCCTTATATGTAGTAAAATAATCGTATATGTTCTTGTAAATACATTTGTAGACGTAAACGTTTTAATATATTTTAATTACCATAGTACACGCGATTTTTCATTATAATTTAATTTGCTCGTTATAGATATTTTCATGAATAATTTTCTACATTAACATTAATATGTATATAATAATGCATTATTTGAACAACCATTGATTTAAATTTGAACTCTATAAAAACCATAAAAAAAAATCAATAACTTTACTGTACATACATGTATATAGAGATACTACATTACAATGAATACTCGTATCGTATATTTAAATTACCATACCATACAGCTACATACATATCAAGTAAATTAAAATAAAAGTACGAGTACGAGTAGTATGTAAAATAATAATGTTTACACGGTAATAATAATTATAATGGTATAGAGAGTAATATAATCTTGATCATCATCATCAATTATCATACTGTGTAAGTGCGCAATATAAATTTGTTTTTTTTTTTTAAAACAAAAAAAAACAAAAAATATTAATCGCATATTATTATACCATTAAATTACAATTACAATATAAAATGAAAAGTACACAGTATATATAATACGAGTAGTGTATGTAAAATTTTAGATAAATTTTGAAAATAAATAAAAAAATTATATTTACAAATAAATATTTATAAATTATGAATATGAACATAAGTAATATTATGTACATAAATGTATGTATGTATATGTTATAAATATGACTTGACTTGCAATACATTTTTCTAATAAAATTTTTATAATTATGTATATAATAAAAACAGATAAATAAAAAATTAAAATAATATTTTTATAGTTAGATACGAGTATATAAAAAAAAAATTAAATAAATAAATAAATATAAATGAAACAATTTCAAATTTAAATGATTTTAGTAGATAGTAGTAGGGTTATTGTTTTTGTTGTGATGCTTTTTAAAAATTAAAAATTTATTTTATTATCTAATATTATATGCATTTATTTAGTTTTAATAAATTTATATTTTATATACATATACTCGTACAATACATAGTACATAATGTAACTAAATACTCGTATAGGTAATAAAAGTAAAATTTAATTTCAATTAATTAAATTCAAATATATGATACGATACACTCGTATATAAGACTATATATACAGGATGATTCGTAATAAAATGTTCCAAAATGTACCAATCGATTCCTTAAAGTGTTGTGATCAACGTTTACGATGAGGCATTTTTTTTTTTGTAAAATCCCTCCTTCATTTCTTTTTTCAAGGGTTGAAAGTTGAAACTTTTTCGCCTGTGTAGGGAGGTGAGTTCATACAAAACGTCATAATTTCTGTTTAATACTTTAAGGAATCGATTGGCATCTAAGTAATTGGAACACTTTATTATGAATTACTCTGTATAATATGCACATTACTTGAATTTGTACTTGTATAGCAACATATAGATGGACCATAGATAGACCTGTATATATGTAATAAATTATTTTATATGCATTATTATTATTACATATATGCATTTAAAAAAATTATAATTCCATTTAATTTTTGTGTAATGGATCAATGAATAACCATCAGTACCATACCATACCATATGTATCTAACCTACATTATTTTTATTAGAATATATGCATTAAAAAGAAAAATTTTTTACAAAGAAAAAAAAAAGAAATTTGTAAATACGAGTATATAAATAAATAAATAAATAAATAAATAAAAATATTAATATATGAACTAAAACTATCATCATATACGACGCGATTAATTTTTGTAATCGATGTACATATCATGTAAAGTACATCTAATGTTTATTTATACAGTGATGAACAAAACATTTATGTAATGTATATACAGTCTACAGTTCAATTCTGTTTTGTTGTTTTAAATATACGTTTTTCATGTCGAATTCAACAATTTTAAAGACAAATTAATAATTTTTCTAATCAAATTCAACATTGTTCAAATCAAACTCAACACATTTTATGCCAATCAACACCAACAATATTCAAAAACAAATTCAACGAAATTCATTATTGATATTGACATGGATGGAAGACATTGAATTTGATTTGAACACTGTTGATATGGACATGAAAATTGTTGAGTTTGATTTGTATATTGTTGAAAATATTTTGAACAATGATTATGTTTTGCGTCTTGGAAATTTTTAAATTTGATCTGATATTTTGTTCATCACTGTAAAACAACACATAAATACACATTTTCTACAATATTTTCAAATATGATATGTAGATATATAGTATTTTTAGAATAAAAAATAAAAAATATATAATATTTTCTAACAAAAAACAATTCATGCATATGCATATAGTACAAGTAGACAAGTACATACATATAATATGTATACGCGAGTATGCATGTACATATATAACAAATTCTATATAATAAAAATATATTTAAAATGTTTGGCGTCCTACTATATATTTATGACTTTGAAATTTTTAGATATATTTTTTTTTCTATTTATTTATTAAAAAAAATTATATCTCAAAGCATACTATACTCGTATACGAGTACCATAGAGAATGTAATATGCATTTATTGTATAATGCTTATACAATTATTATTATTTACTTATATATGCGTGAATAAGTGCATGTACAACATAATATATACGATATACGATGTAGGAGTATGAATCAAGTATGTATGTATGTGTATATATGCAGATTTTATGATAATTATATCCTAAATGAATAAAAATTAAATACGAATGCATTATATACGAATACATAAAGTATAGTACTTTCAAAATTTTTTGTATGTTGAAAAAAAAATTTGATTTTCCAAGGAAAAATTAATTACTTAAAAAATATTTAAGTATGTATATTACATTTGTGTTTGTACAACAAGTAAATACATGTACATATATACGCAATATGAGATTAATACACATGAAGAATTCTTAAATTCAAACACAAAATTTTCTATAATTTCATAAATAATTTACATACAATATTTACATAGATTGGAAATGCTTATGGCAGAAATCGTGTTCATAACTATTAAGTAAACATCAAAATAGCTTTTGAGAGATTTTGAAAAAGCTATAAAATCAGAATAAGGAAAATAAATGAGAGAACTTTTGTAATCTTTTGAAATCTTGTATATCTTGAAGAAAAAACAAATTTAAAAATCAAAAATCTATGTAGCTATATCCTTATCGGAAATGATAAAAAATATCAAATAACAGGCAAATGTACAAAATCGTATAATTTTAAAGGAAATTTAAATTTTCAACAAATTTATGTTATGACTGGCAATGAATATAATAATATATATTATCACAGGCAAATATCCTTAACTGTGATATTATATACAATTAAAACTGGTTTTGAAAGTATCTAACACATATGTGCATGCATACTATCAAAGAATATATATCTACTAGTTACGTTAGTTATATATTCTTTGATACTATGCAATCTGTATTGTTGGCTGCATGAATATAAATATTCTATATTCATGATTCAAGTAAGACCATGTATGACGGTATAACATAAGTATAACATAACCGTATAACACAGTACTACTGCCAGCCATTGCAATGAGTATGTATTGTGTATTGTTTTTTAAATAAATATGCATGTATTTTCATTGCCAGCTATTGAAATCACAGTACATCTATATTCATACAGTAATGACACTGAGCACGCGTTAGCAAAAATTTCTCATGACCTTTGTCCCGTTATTCATTCGGCCTTAACGGTTTTGCTAAAAGTCGATAGCAATTAAGAGCCTTTGTATACGAAAAAGAGACAAAAAAAATGGAACTGCAACACCAACTGTTTTAAAAAATATAACATTATTACAGTGTATACCTACTCATTAAAAAAAGTACAAATTTTGTTATTTAAAATTTTTTATCTAAAATAAACAAAATTAATTGTAAATGCATTACACTTAAAATTTTGTGTTTGATATCAAATGTTTTTAAATTTTTGTTAAATTTCTTAATTATAAATTAAATTCTTACTCTAATATATAGCTTAACAAAATAAACTTTTTCTTGTCTTCAAAATTCTCAGAAATTATATGAATCACCTTATATCTTGATATAATGACGCGTCAGGTAGTCAAAAAAAAAGTTCCAGATCGCCTTTAAAAATGCATTGTGAAAAAATGATTGTATTGCTCACATGTATATATTGTTTTGTATCTTTTCTTCATTACGGCGGTTTATAAGGAAATATGGATTTGACATAAGTACATTAATTCTGTACTGTTTTTGTAAATTGAATTTTGATTTTTTTTATTATTTTAAAATAAGTAATTATGTGTGTTAGTAAATTTAAAAAAAAAAAGAGTGTCACATCTTATTGCTTTGTTGATCAGTGATAAATATTCTATATTGATTCCAGTACTACTGCCAGCTATTGCAATGAACATGTATTGTGTATTGTTTTTTAAATAAATATGCATGTATTTTCATTGCCAGCTATTGAAATCTACAAAATATGTAATATATATGGAAATTCGTGAGCGAAAAATTATCTCTCCTCTCAGTAAAAGCTCCTGCCAGCCATTCTTCAAGTTTCTGCCAGCTATGATCGATTTCAAAAGTGTATTAAAAATTTATACAGTCATTTCCAATCTATATATTTAGTCTATGCTTATACGTGTCCATGTCATGTCTATACTACACTGTTGTTGTGTACGAAAAAAAAGAAGAAACAAATAGGTATTAGGCGACATTGTATGAAAAAAAAAACTTAAAAAAATTATAAATTTTCGAAAAAAATGAAAATAAAAATCTACAAAATATTCGTACATAACATAAATGGACATTGAATGATTTAAATACATTTTATACTAATATCTGATCGTCCTTTATATGTATTTGTAAAATTTCTCTGTATACCTACATATATACGTACAATCGTACATATTTAGACGTACACTGGTATATCCGTCAACACATTGTACATTAATTGTACATTTAATTCTTTTAACTCTACTGAAAACAATTTAATTAATTAATTTGCTTTCGGGAATTACATTTACATTTTTGTGCTTTATGAGTATATAATTTTTTCACCTTTAAAAAAAATATATATGTATGTATCGAAAAACTAAATTGTATAATAATTAAATATTTTAATTTGTTTTACACGGAGAATGTGCATAGTGTGTATGTACTTATGTATGAAATTATTTTCATTTACATTTTTTCCATTATTATTATAAATTTTCATACAAAAATTTTTCATATTTTTTGAATAATTTTCTCAATAAATTCTCTATAATTAAAATAAAAACAAAAAAAAAAACAATAATCTTTCAAGAAATTTTTATATATTTTTGAATTAAATATTTGAAAAAAAGAAAAGAAAACGATCAGACAAATTATATTAAATGTATTTATTTATAAATAAAATGTAAAATGAAAAAAAAAATGGAAATTGCAAATCTAAATATAAAAAGCAAACAATAAATGAATTTAAATAAAAATATAAAAAAAATAATTGATTGTCATAATGTCTAAATACAATTATTTAATTATTTATACATTTTGAATGATTATACAATATTACAAGATGTACAAATGAAATCTGGACTGTATTATTATAGTATGATATGTACGAGTACATAATGCATAATCGTGCATATAATGATATAAATAATGTACACCTAATACTAATACAACAGTAATGTAATGTAATGTAATATGTAATGTAATGTATATAGATGTAGATAATCGTAATTCCAAAATAATCTTATTGTCAAGTAGTATGAAATGTTTTTGATTTTTGAAGAAATATTTTTCTTTTTAAATAATTTTTGGACAAATTTATAGTTTGCCAAAACAGAAAATGAAATGAAATGAAAAGAAAGCAAATCATATTCCATTTATTTTTGGACTTTCATAAAATATATGTGTATGTATATGTAAATGATGCCAGGGTATGTGATTATGCAACTAAAAACTGATGGCATATTGTATTCTTGAAATTATTATTTTTGCATTTTATTGTACCTACTCGTATTTTCGTTTTTGAGAAAAACTTGGTTTTCTCTCTCCCTCTCTCTCTCTCTCCTTGGGAGATTGTATATTGTACATGACAACAACAGCACACGAAAAATCAAATAACAATATTTTATACTTGCTCTTCCACTCCACTCTGTACGCAAACTAAAGCAGAAGAGATCATTGACTAATGACTATACAACATTACCTATAGTAGGTATACGCTATACAATAGCACGAGTAGTATTTCACATATTATGTGTACTCATTTTTGAATTTTCATTTTGAAACTCCAGGTGATGCCTACGCCTAGAGGCTCCTAATCGGAAAATCCGCTAATGCATATGATTAATCAAATAGTGTAAAGCTACTTTTAGCGTATGTTTACGTAATACATGCGGTAATACTTTAATGTGTTAATTTTCTTAATCTTGTATTCTTAATAATTCATCATCTTTATATTGTAATATATTTAAAAAAAAAAAAAAACAAAAACTGCAAATAAATGTATGTACTCGTACTCCTACTATACATACGTTCACATATGTACACATTTACATGTTCATTTAAAGGTTATTTTAATATTTTTTAATTTAATTATATATATATTTTTTTCAATGTACTCCTACGTAAAATTTAATTATTTATTTATTTACTTGTGTGTTTGTTTGTATTTTGTTTTTTTTCTATAATTTTTTCTACTTTTCACACATCCATTTTTGACATTAAAAAATATACAATTTTTTTTTGTATAAAAATAACCGCACATATACTAGATGGTAATGTCTTATCCCAAAAAAAAAAAAAAAAAAAAAAAAAGACAACAAAAAAACTTCATGCATAATTTAAATACATTTCAATTTATTAATTAATTTCATTACATATTCAAAATAGTCCTGTACATATATGCTAAACGAGTATGAGAATGTGTATTTATATGAATGCATTATTTTCGATTTTCTTTGTGTATATAGTACGATACGAGTATGTACAGTAAATGTACATTTTTCAAACATTAATGACACATGTTAAACTAAAAATAATAATAAATACGAGTACATATAAATATAAGATATACGTAATGCATGCAGAAATAAATTTACATGTGTATAAATACGAATTATATTATTAAATATTATAAAATAATAATCCTACGTGTCATGTTATCATTATGTTTTACAACTTTGCACAATTCGTTCGACTATTTAAATACGATTACATGCATGTAAATACATAGTAGGTAATAGAGTCAATATAATCATGATCATTTAATCCAATGTTTGTAATCATAAAAAAGATTTGTAGGCACTTATAGGTATAGTAACTATAGTAAGGTAGATGTACATATATCTATTATTTATTTATTTGCATTTATATGTACAGAGAAAATCATAAAATTATACTTTTTAGAGAACATTTATGAACATACATTTATGAGTGTATTTATTGTTTATAAATATCTAGTACATATATTTATTTCTAAAATAATTCATTCTGTTTTATGTAAGAAAAAATTATTATTACATGAAAGTTTATATTATTATTGTAATATGCCAATAATATCTGAACTGAACAATACACATGTAAACAAATTTTTAAAAAAATATAATACAAACTTATACATTTAAAGTATAATAACATTCTACGAGACCAGTACATAAATATGTATATGCATTTAATCGAAATCATATAAGATAAAAGGATAAAGCAATCATCAAAATGAAATTTAATTAACGTCTAAAAATGAATAATTGATTAGTACACGTTTAGAAATTAATTTGGAAAATTGAAATTAAAAATACACAATCATATAACAATAATATACACACACATATAATCTGGATGCATATGTTTTCATATGATACATATGTACAAATATACGTCAGCGATATGTATAATTCCTATATAGAAAATTATTGTTTGTTATAAATCATGTCAAAAATTATCCGTATTAGCTATAGCTGGCTATAGCTAGCTATTATTTAGATACAATCCAGAAGAAGAAAATGAAACGCGTCATTTTGAAATTAAAAATCTAAAAATCCTAAATAAAATAATGAAAATAACAACATACATATTATTACATACAATTTTTTGTATATTTCGATATTTTAGAAGAAGAATAAAAAACATCATGATAAAAGTAACAACAACAATAATAATGATAAAACACAAAATCAAAATAAACTTTTAACAAACACCACCAATGGAGGTATAACAACATACGATGATTCAACGGACGAAGATGAACTTGAAAATTCAAAAGATAATGCAAAATATCTTAAGAGTAGTAGATGTGGTAGTGGAAATGCAAAAAATTCATCAAGTCCAACAACAACTGATACAAAACCATACGAAATAAAAATTTCTGATATAATGGGACGTTATTTGGTAGCATCAAGAGATTTAAAAGCTGGTGAATTAGTGATACAAGAAAAACCGATTGCAATCGGTCCATGTGCTGATAGTGATCCAGTATGTTTGGGATGTTATATTCCAGTTACTATAAACGAACCTGATCAATATAAGTAAATTTTCGTTGAAAATATAAAACCAGAAATAAGAATTGAAAAACTATAAATTTTAATTTAAAACTTTAACTTTTGTTTAATTTTTATTATCTATATACAGATGTCCAAATTGTCATTGGCCAATTTGTAATAAATATTGTAATGGTATTAATAAGGAATTTGGACACACAAAATATGAATGTGATCTATTACATGAGAAACGTATACATGAATTATTAAATAAATGCAATAAAAATGATATAAAATATTTCTATGAAATTATATTACCGTTAAGATGTCTACTATTAAAACATAATGAAACAGATCAAACAAAATGGGAGACAATCATGAAAATGGAATCACATAATGATATACGTAGAAAAATTCCATCATTATGGAATCGTAATCAAGAAGTAATCGTTAATAAATTGAAAAATGTATGGAATATAAAATCATTTACTGATGATGAAATCCATACGATATGTGGAGTATTAGAAGTTAATTGTTTTGAAATTGGGCAAAATGGTTCAAAAGCACGTTCAATATATCCATCAGCATTTCTATTATCGCATGATTGTTCACCAAATACAACACATACAGATCATCCAAAAACTCATGAATTGAGTATAAGAGTGACAACAGATTTAAAAAAAGGTGAACCGATAACATTATCATATGCATATACATTTCAGGTATTGTATAAGAGAATTTTGTAATAATTTTTGGAAGAATATGATTAAAAAATGTGCCAGTATTTTTGTAAAGGGTACACTGAAACGTAGAGAACATTTACAAGAAGGTAAATTTTTCTGGTGTAAATGTCCAAGGTGCTGTGATCCAACCGAATTGGGAACATATTCAAGTGCAATGAGATGTCCAAAATGTATTAATGGTATAATTTTATCAACAGAACCATTAAATCAAAAAGCAATTTGGAAGTAATTATTTTTATATTTTTGTTTCTTTTTTTTTTTAATGTAAATTGAATGTTTTTCCTTTGATTCCATATTTATTTTCCTTTAAATGTACAACGTCCAGATGTAAAACTTGTGATTATACTGTAAATGCACAATCGATGTTCCTTTTACTTGATAAAATTTATAAACATTTAGAATCAATTGATCCACATGATATAAAGGGGCAGGAAGAATTTCTTGAAAGGTTCATTTTTTATTGAAAATTAAAAATTTTAAGAAATCATTAAATATGAAAATTTTTATTATATGTTCATTCGTTAAAGATATCGTAACGTTTTAACTGAAAATCATTACTTGTGTATATCAGCTAAATATACATTATGTCAGCTTTATGGACGTATAGAAGGATATATGATACAAGAATTATCAAATGATGATTTGAAACGAAAAGAACGTCATTGTCGTGATGTACTTAAAACTGCTGATATCCTAGAACCTGGTTTATCACGATTACGAGGTAATAAATACATATTATCAAAATTCTATAAAATGTAAAAATTATTTATGAATTTTTTTATGTATCACAGGTGTAATAATGTATGAACTTCATGCACCGATCATGATTTTAGCGACAAGACAATTTGAAACTAAACAAATAACTCGAATCGAATTTCGTACTCGATTAAAAGAAGTCGTACGTCTATTAAAAGAAAGTAAAATTATTTTATCATTAGAACCAGAAGGATCAAACGAATACACAATGGCAATTGCTGCAAAAGATGCATTAAAACGTATTGGAAATGTATAAAATATTAAAAATGGATACTAAAATATAAATAATGTAAATAAAAATGGTTATTCTTAATGTTTAGTTTTCTTTTTTATATTTGAGATTTTATGTGAAAAAATGGGAAAAAGAAAAAATTATGATTTTATACATCTTTCCGTTGCTGAAAACAGGAAGACAAAATTGATCTTAATTACCGCAGCGGCACCTAGTTTTATGTTTAGGAAAAATTTTAATTTATAAAAAATAGTTTGAATTAATTTTTAAAATTTCAAATTCATTCTTCTATTCACCGATATGTGTCTAAGAAATTTGCTTATTGCTTGTCTCTTTGACAATTTGTTTTCAAAGCAAAAGCGAAAAGGTGAATTGACATGCAGATTATACAAGCAAAGCAGAAGCACATTGTAAAATTGACGTCAACGTCAGTTGATTGTTTTTAATGTTTACAGTTTTAAATTTGTGCTCAAAAGTCAAAAGATTTGAAGAGGTTTATTTACTTTTAATTTACTGTTTCTACTTAGTGTAAGAATAAAAAATAAAAATGCCTTCTTCACGGGCAAAACCCCACAATAAATCTCCATCTGGTAAATTGAAAATTGTAAAACAACAACCTTTGTCAAAGGGCAATAAAATCACAGAATCTACAATGTCTTCTATTGTATCTGAGGAGCCAAAACAGTCCGATTTGGAATCACAATTCGTACTAGAATTATATTGGTGCATTCAGCAACTTGAAAATTCATTAAAATCTGGTAAATTAAATCAGAAACAAGGTATGTATCTTATCTATACAATGCACAAATTATCATAAATATTTTTTGGCTGGCTTTTCATCTGCTTTTTGTTTTGTTGTTAAATTTTATCCAGCTCTAGATACAGAAAAATCATTAAAAATACTGAAAAGTCCAAATCAGCCAACAGTAAGAAAACGACAAATTATGCATATGTCTTTTGGTAATTACAAATTGAAAATGGCAGAGGAAGAGAAGAAAATGTCATTAGGTATGTATTAAAATTTTTATAGTCTGTTAATATATACTTGGCATTGAAGTCATTATTACTTACAGATTCAAAAAAAATTCAATTCACAAATAGTAATATTGACAAAAAGGACGATAAGAAGATTAAAAGTTCATGTTTTCTTAAAAAGTCTACGTTACTAGTAAATCATAGAAATGATAATAATAATAAAGTTGATTTACCACCTGTTCATGGAATTGAGCAACTAAAAATCACTGATGATAATTCTGCTGAGTCTGAAACTGATTCAGCTCATCAGAAAGATAATAAAGCTGAATCTGAAAGTGATAACAAAATCCTTATTGAAGAAAATAATGCATCTCATAAAATTGATAGTAAAAATATATTTAAATTTAATTTTGATATTGAAACATAAAAGAATTATTAAAAAACTAACATGAATATTTGTAGCAATTATAAGAAATCTTTAGACTTTTGCATTTATTATAAAATTGTTTATTTTTTCTTCCAAATAACTAACGAAAAACTACATTAAATTTGAATTGTTTTGATTGCAACCAGTAATCTAATCAAATCAACGTAACCAAAATGTAAATCTATTACATTAAATTAATATTAATCTACTTTTTTTTTATTTTTACTGACTGATTGAAAGTTGTGAATGTGGAATGTGTGTGATTGTGAATTAAACCACTGTGTAAAACGATTTGAAATTGGAACTGAAAATCATATTTTTATTATTTTGGTAACTTTTTTTAAAAAAATGATAAGAAGAAAATTTTTTAAAACAGAGCTACCGAGTACGGAGTTACCGAGTATTATTGAAATTGTATCAGTGGCAGTGCAATGAAAGTGAAGTACATAAATAAAATATTCTAGTGTACATATTTCTCGTAATGTTAATGAAAAAATTTTTTATGTTTATATATATTTTTGTTAATGGTAAATTATGGATAATGTAATATTAGTCGGTCGGTAGCACTGATTAACATACTGTTCCATGTGTGGTTAGATTTGTATAATTATGTGTGTTGTGTAATGTATATAGTTTTCTTTTTATATATTTTATAAAATAGTATATAGATAGTGTAATGTGTAAACGTAGTGGTTTTTTATATTTGGTTGGAAATGGAATGCATCATCATATATAATAAATGATAAAATAATATGTATATAATGAATAATGAAATGATTAATGAGTAGGTGAATAGGATAGGAGGAAGTTAGGTACATAGTTTTTTTTTTTCGTTTCTTGTGATTTTTGCTGCCTTTTTTTTGTCTGTGGAAGAAAGTACGACAAAAGTCAAGTAAAAGCAAAAATATAAAATGAGAAGATAATTATTAATTAATTATAAAAATAATTTTTGTAAATTTTAGTGACTATAATTGTCAAATTGTTTAAAAAAAAAGTGTCTCTGTCTAGTGAAAAGTGAATTTCGTTTTTTGAGTGCTCTGTATCAATTTATCTGGTGTTTGTAATAATTGTAATCTGTTTTATTACAAAAAAAAAAAAAAAAAAATTATAAATTATAGTAAATTACATACACAGAATACATTGTAAAACAATACGAAAACGAATACAACAAATAGCATAGCATATACATATTTTATATATATTAAGTGAAGTGAGTCTGGCTGGAAAATGGTCGACAGGTTGGGTAAGTAGAAATATATTTTTTTATTTTTTTTATAATTTAATATTTAATTCAATTAGAAACAAATTTTCTTAGTAGTTATTGCTTGATAATAGTTTCGATCGAAATTTACTTTTGAGATTTTTAAAATCATCGAATTTCTTCCAATAAAATACATATTTTTATATAAATGACAAAAATTTGTAATAGCTATGTAATTTTTTTTTCTGTTCTTTCAAAAATATAAATCATCGCAATTTGTGTAGTATGTGTTTGTGAATCCGCTTTTTTTTTCGTTATATGGTGTACACAGAAAATTGCAATTTGCAATGTCAATTAACTACATTCTACATTAAAAAAAAGAAAATTAGCTATTTGATTTCTAAACGTAGACATCATAAATATTCCAAATTAAGAACGAATAATTTTCTAAAACCAAAAAAAAAACAAAAATCCTTATTTGATTGTACCCAAGAAAAAAAAAATTGCTGCAGTTTGTAAACAATAAAAATGAATCTGTACATAAATGTACCTACATAACTATGTATGAGTATGTATATCTAAAAATAATTTAGAAATTTGTATGTAGGTAGATGTAACGTACATTAACATTACATACATACCTTCATACTTAATTATATTTTATTTCAAAGATTCATTTCAATTTTTTCCAACAAAATTTTCTATTAGTCATAAAAAAAATAACATTATTATGCATAAATTTTTATTTCAAGTACAATAATTATTTTATATAGATGTTGTTGTTGCTGTAAAAAAATGAAAATACATAAAAATGTACATACAAATAATCATAATATGAATAAAAAAATTTTTTTTTGATAACTAACCATCCTCAAAAGTTCATTATCTACATTTACATATGGGTTTACATATGTGTAATAAAAAATAAATCAAAACCTTATAGCAAAAATATGAGAATACTCATGCAAGTATTGTAACTTAAATAGATATTAAAATATTACTAAATGAAACGCGACAATTTAATTTTTTTTTTTTTTTACTTATTGGAAGGCCCAAAGAAAGTGATAAGGAAGTTGGTGAATAATAATAATAATAATAATAATCATCATCACATCAGTAAAATAAAAATATACAATAATATAAAAATACATATTGTATCTTTAAACTTTAAAGCAGTGAGTACTGTGTACTATTATCCATCCCATAAAAAAAAATAATATGCAGAAATACTCATACATATTAAATTATAATGTACATTTTATTAATGTCTTTTATATTTCATTCATATAAAATATCTTACAATACAAGCAAAGTGTATATATATACCTAACAAGTGGAAAATCTCAATATAAAATATTTTTTAATTTTCAATGACCTCGAAATTTTTTACACAAATACACTGACAGCTACGAAAAAATAGACAGAAAATCAAATCAAGACTAAAGAAGTAGTTGAAACAAGAAAGAAATAATTAAGAAGTCGCCCCTTTTTATAAAATTGAGTACGTAAAAAACAACACAATCAAAAATTCACTCTTAAAAACAACTCAAACAACAACAACAACATCAAGCACGTGTACATTACAAGTACGTGTATTTACCGTCAAATTATCACGGAGGCTATTATCATACATATGTTAGAAGAACAACGAATAAAAAAGTTGAAGCGAAATAGACTTCGTATGTGAATCAAATAAAAATATTTTCAACTACCACTAGTGCATATCACGGAGGCTATTAAAAACTAATGTAAAAAAAAAATGTAAGCAGAGAGAGCTTTGCATTATTGTGATGTCGGTGATACAGAAAATGAGAAGTTTGATAGTATGTGTACTTTTTATCTTATTTTTTCATGTACACATTTTTACATTATAAATATAGTAATTTGGGAATTGACAGGTAAAGTACTTTTCAGACTTTAAGAAAATTGTTGTTGCTGTGAGAATTGCTGACAATATTTGATAAACATGTATACAAAGTAAAAAGATATTACAAGTATTCCCACTCTCAATAAAACCGTTATGTAGGTAAACAAAGGCGATACTAACACTGTCTCAAAAAATTAAAAGCTTTTAAAGTTTTGTTAAAAGTAGACAGAAAATGTTGGTTTGATTTTGAAATAAACGAGAGATAGAGAAAAAAAATGACACATCCTTTTGAATACATCTCGTCTTTTTTTAGGTAGAAACATAATATACAGGGTGTATTCGAAATATTCGCATAATATTTAGATTCCAAATCCTTAATTTGTTCTGCTTTGTATATTAATAATAATATTAAACAAATATGTAAAAAAACAAAAATTTTAATCAACTTATTTATTAAGAATATTTTTATTTCGAAACTTAAATTTAGACTAAAATTACATAAAAAGTTATTAAATTGGTTCTTTTTGATGAATTATTTTTATTTATTTTATTCGTTGTCCATATATACAAATTTTAATATAATCAAAAAAAATGATTTGTCAAGTTATTATTTTGTTATTTTCATTATCAATTTGTTGTTACATTTTTCACTAAATTAATTTTAATAGAATTCTTTTGAAAAAATACATATGTACATAAGGAAATATCTTTAAAAAAAAATAAATATAAAAAATTAAAATAATAATAATTTATTGCCCGTTGTTAATTTTGATTTCTTACATTATAATTGACCTTATTGTTTTTCTATTAAAAAAGTTTTACAATAACAATCCAAATCCAACAAACAGTTTTTCTGCGGGCGAACCAGAAAAATTATTTGTTAGATATATTTCATACATGAAATTACAAATAAAAATCTTATAATTTTTATGCACTAACTATTTATATACAAAAATTTATTTACAAATGGGAAATACAAAGAATTTTATTTCTCTTGTCAAAATTTTTTACATCTCTATTAAATGTTTTTAAAATATAATACAATCTAACTCGTATAAATAAACATATTACATAATTTCTGTCTAAATCATTACAACATACATAATCAAATTCATCCTGAATTTCTTCGAATAATTTTTTTTCAATATCGGCGTCAAGTACAAAATTATTAAAACTGTTAGTAAACTTATAATCTAATTTTCTTAAATTTTCCATGAAACTATTACTAGGTATAACTAAATTACAATCCTTATATTCTTTAAAATAAATAAAAGTATGTTCAGGAAGAGGATCGGATTCAGCGTCGTCTAACAAGCAGTTATGGTTAATTTTTAATTTTTTATATAACCAACCACCAAAATAATAAAAAGCGTTTTGCTCTCCGAAACTGATGTGCTTATAATCTTGTGTTAATTTTACGTATGGATCAGACTTTTTGAGAGGTAAATTACTATCTAAACCTAATGAGTTAGTAGGAGTTGGTAATACAAATTCGGGATATGGTTCACAATTTCCATCATTAACCAGTTCCATATACTTCACGGAAAATGACTTTCTAAAGGCACATGCAAAATGATAGGGAGATAAGGTTCTAGAATTACCACCTTTTTTTCTTAAGGTTCCAAATGCATGTTCAAGGCCATCTTGATTTAAATGTCTAGTACAAATATATTTGACACCTTCAGATTCTAAATCTTTGAACAAACTTGTAAGACTACTGATATTCAAAGTCCAACCTAACAGGCATTTAATATTTTTCGTGACATTTTTTCCTAAATTATCTATGACCATTATACTTTTTACGAATTTATTCATTTCCTCTAACTGAGAAAGCTGAGAAACATTTGCATTAAAAGGTCTTCTATATTCTTTAACATCAGAATTGGTGCTTGAATTAAAAATATCGAACAAGGTGTCAAATTTTTCTAAAAATTCAGCAGTGTAGACTGCGGTTGAAGAAGCTTCATTTCCACTAACGGAAGCATACAAAGCGCTAGCCACTGTTGCACTTATGACTTGAGTCGCATATTTAACTCTCATCTTTTGAAACGTATTAGGGTAAATGTGATCGTCAGTTAGTTTTGGAGCTAATCGAAATTGTCTTAACTTGTCTTCTTGATAAAAATGTACAATATCGTTCCAAGAAGCAGTTTTATTTTCTTCAAACTTAATATTGTATTTTATTGTATTGTTTCTAACAGACTTAATTAAATGTGGTGGGTCGAAAAAGAAATGGATTTTAATATTGTCTACTAAGAAGTATGGCCTACTTTCACTTATTCCTAAAAGTTTTGGTAAATTGTAGAAATTTCCCCCTTGATCACATACAACAGCTTTGGGTTCCATGCCTACACTTATCAATTCCCTGACACATTTTAATATATATTTTTGTACTTTCTTCGACTGGCATGCGGAAGAAATGAAAGTATAACCTAATAAGTGCTTATACTTATAAGTTATACCCTGAACCATTATGACAAAAGCATACCTAGCAGCTTTATTTGCACGTTCTTCTCCATCATCTTCAAAACCTATTATTTGACCCCTAGATCTATCATAAAATAAATGGGATTTCAAGGAAATTTCATCAAAACATAAAATGCATTTTTTTGCAAAGGAAGGCAAACTTTCTAACTTAAGTTTTAAAGATTTGAAATGAACAGAATGGAACCCTGGCCCAAAAGGCCAGGATTCAATATAACGCATTAATGACGTTCTGGAAGGCATGTTAATAGTTTTAGACAAATAATTAAAAACTGAAGGGGAAAAGAAAAATAAACTTAGAGAAAACTGCTTATGTTCTTCTGAAAAACGCCATCCTTTCTTCTTCCTGTCACTATTCACTACATGGCATTCTACTATATTTGCTAAATCATTCGGCAAAAACTTATAAGCTAAATCTATAAAATGCGCTTTACTTTTTACCTTATTTTTAAGCTCCTGTAGTTCTTTTTCCTTTTGTATTTCTTTTTTTTTTCATATTGGCAATCTCCTGCAAAAGATCTTCAACAGACAGAGTTGTTTGTGTTTCTTGATTCCTTGAATGCCTAGAACTGACAGCTTCTTCTTGAAATATTTGTTCCTCTTCATTATTATTTGTGATGCTAGAAGCAGGCACGATGATGATGTCTTCTAATATCTCAATCTTCGGACGTTTATTTTCTTGATGAACTGATGGAAAACTTCCCTTTCTCAACTTCCTACCGCTTACGCCGATCATTTCTTTTTGGAAATGCTCCTCACATATTCTGCTGTCCCTTGGTAAATTTTCAAGTAAATCCAGTCGTCCAGTATTTTCTAGCCATAATCGCCTTCTGTAGACAATTTTTTTATATTACAAATGAAACAATTATTAGTAGTTAATTTAAATTAACTAAACTAAATTAATTGAATTAGTATAGTGAAACTACGTACCTTGATTCATTCTTTGGAAATAAAAACCAATTTCTGTCTGGAATCATTCCTTTTGTCCATCCACAAACAATACACTTCAAATTATGGTGATTTCTCGAACTCATTTTTTTAAGTTATTTTTGAATTGCACTTAAAAAAACACTGAATTTCACTAATGTAACACAATTTTTATTTTTAAATAAAGTAATTGATTAAACACGTATGCTTCCTTCGTCCACAAAATATGGTTTGAAAAATTGAATTACAGTTTAAAAATAACCGCATTAAATTGAAAATCTGTCATATGTTGAAAGAAAGAGAAGGTAGTGAGTTGGTTAAAATGAGATAATCAACTCTAATACCTGAAACGCATTAACATGCAGTGCAGCGAATGTGAATTATTTATTATTATAATTACATACATATATTCACGATTTCTTTATAAAGCTAGGTGAAAATGTAACACGACTACAACTTTAGAAATTTACGAGTACATTATAATCAAGTCAAATAAATTTAAAAATTACAAATTTTATTTTTAATCAAAATAAGAAAAGTTACAATTTGATGACATACCCTGTAAAAATTATTTGAATAAAGCAAGAATGAGAATGTAGTTGTAAGTTTTAATATGATTATTATTTAACAAGAATGACAGTGATACCAGTCAATACCAGTCTTACTTTCATAATTGTCATATCGTTATTCTTTGTTGTGTACAGAAGAATAATATTGTACACGAATCTTAAAAATTATGAAATTTGAATATTAAAAAGAAAACCTAATAAGGTGTAAGCATTTTTTAATTTCATTTGTTATTAGTACCATTAAGTACGAAAAACTTCTTAGTTTATAAAACTCAGTACAATATTTAAAAATATGAAATAGATGAACATATAAAATTTTTGTAAAACTATGGTAATACTGGGAGAAATTTAATCTATGTTCATCAGTGCTACCATTCTTCTTAACTTTACATTAAACATAAAATCAATTATTATATACATACTTATATAAATATAATAATAAAACACGAAATAAAATCATTAAATTGTTTAAGTAGAAATATATATCATTCTCCAGTACAAATTCCGAATTAGATTAAATAAATCAAGCATTATTAGAATCAAGAGGTAAAAAAGAAATATTTCATGAAAATAAAAATTATTAGTCAGACAACTGTAAAAATTATATACATTCGAATACACTATGGAAGCCCTTATCCGTAATCAGAAACATCAGAAATGCGTTTTTGTATATTAAACTTGTTTTTCATATTATTTTTCTGCGTTATTATATCTGATATCTGATCCTGATGCATGGGTGTATATGTTAGAGGTATATATATATTATATATAATATATAATTTCAACCAATTACCAATACTTTTAAATTGCTCGAGCCCGACTATATTTTTCAGCATATAGAAATAAATAAAGGATCTACGTGTGCAAGAACAATGTTCTGTGTGTATACATGAAATTTCTTACGTATAAACAGTTGATTTTCAAATCAAAAATCATGAATAAAAAAATTAATAATATCATATTATACGAAATGAATCATGAAGAAAATGCATGAAATATATCATATATGTCATTTTTTCATTAAAAATTAGTTAAAAATGTATAAAAAAATATACTAATTTCTGCCCAACTATTTTAAAAATGTTTATGTGAAGATCAAGTCGCATAGTCGGGCGTGTATATGATGCGTGAATGTATATGTTATAACATGTTTATTATATGTTGTATGTTTCAGCATGGAAAATAAACCCAGTTAACCAAGAATATATCATTGATATATGAAAGATATATCTAACTGATATAAAAGATATATCCTTTAGATGCACCTTTGTCATATGAATGATATATGTTTTTACAAGGCAGAATATCGCTTTTTTCGACAAAATTCAATAAAATTTGTCAAAGCACGATTGTACTTATCAAAAACGTATCATTATGATATATCAATAATATATACTTTTAGATATCTTTTAGATATTTTTTTAGACATACTTTTATGAAAAAAGAGCAAAAATGTAAAAGAAATAGAAAATGATCAATACATTTACTATTATTTATGAATATGCATACTCACCATTTCGTGGTCTAAATAACATTTTTCAAAGCTACGTAATGAAAATTTATAATTAGGTGAGTAATAATAATTAACAACCAATATCCGTATTATCTGCTTTCTATTTATATATTTGTAAAAATTATATTTATTATATTATATTACCGATTGAATATAATTTATGTCGGGCTTAGACTATAGAGACAGTTATACAGACGAATTCTGAAAACACGATCAAGCGACAAGTGTATATCTATTATGACATATGAATGATGTATCAGAAATACATCTAAAAGATGTATGTCAACAAATTTACTCGGGAATCACGACTACGTGACGAAGCAATGTATCAGAAAATAGACACATAAGATATATATCCACTAGAATACATAAATGATAGTAGTAGATGTTTATATAGGAAAAATCTGATCGTGAGACCCGAGAAGATAACGAAGTCATATATCTAAGATTAGATAGGTGGAATATATATCCTCGTTGGTTAACTGGGATGGATCTACGTGTCAAGAACAATATATGAAAAATATACTGATTTCTGCCAGACTATTTTAAAAATATTTATGTGTATATAAAATCATATTGTCGGGCTATTTGAAAAGCATGAATTGATGAATGTGTATATGATGAGTGAATGTATGTGCTAGAGATCACTTTCAGCATAGAAAACGAAAGCTCTACGGTGTAACGAACTATGTTTCTGTGTGTAAAAAAATTATATAGGAATATATGAAAAAATATATCGATTTCTGCCCGACTATTTCAAAATTGTTTATGTGTAGGTCAAAAAATATTGTTGGGCTATTTGAAAAGCATTAAAACTTGAAAGCACCTTGTGTACAGATATGATATGCGTGAATTTTGCTGCTGTATAGTTGGGCTATTTAAAATGCATTATAAATTTTTCGTATATGTACATGAAGATTTTCGAACGTGCAATTGTGTTGTTTGAATGATGTATAATTTGTCTCACTTATAACCTGAGGAAATTTCATTTAAAATTTTTTTTAATGTAGTCAGTTCTTCTAACTAATGGGAATTTTTTTGTCAGGGTGTGTGTGAGTTTCTTTTCCCCGAGGGAGGGTGAAAAGTAAATATAACGGACCATTTGAGAGTGGACCTTCTTCTTATATTCTTTATTCATTGCATGTATATTTGAACTACTTTTTTCTCGGATCTCCCATTCTATTTAGCTTAATAGCTGAGATTTATTACTTGGTTTACCTAGATTTACTTTGATACAAGTACTATGTCTCTTCTCTAAATCTCTGTATGCTAGCAAAACAATAACAAAATAACACTGCTGTTTCTATTTGTTGCCACTTTGCCTTTTGCCAGTTTAGTTAGAAATGTATACATACATATATGTATGTACGTCAGAATTCTTGCATTTGCATGTGCCTATAAAATAAGTCATATCATTAATTTGCATTGCAATTTACATGGGAAATGAAGAGCGAACGGAAGATTAAAATGCAAACAAATTCCATCAATTACACTGTATGTGTATGTACATAGTACACAACACACATCACAGATACGACGATTCGATTTCTTCTTTTAATTTTTTTTTTTTTTTATATTGTGTGATATAAATTTGCACATACATATCTACATTTATATGTGAATATAAAATGATTAAATTTATGCGACAACAGCTATGTAAAAATATACATATGAAAATTTTTATTTTTAAATTATTTTGTGACTATTTTATAATGTAATAATTGCATATATGTGAATTAATTTAAAAAGAAATTTATTTTTATCAATCTCAATAATAATTAAGTAATTACTAGCTCCATTGATCAATTCCATTGCAATATTTACACAATTTTCATATCTGTATTGATAATTTGTTATTATAAAATAAATGTAAAAAAGGATAACGATACTGTTAAGAAAACAATAAAATTACATACACATTTATTGATATACCTACTGATTACTCATATTTTGTATTTATATCTTGATATTCTTTTAGTAAATAGTGAAGCGAATGCAAGAAGAATCGCAATGGTTGAAAGTTGTTTTGGCAGCTCTGGACAGGTAGAATGAAAAAATTGATTAAAAAAATGAAATTAAAATTTAATTAAATTGATTGAAATTGATATTTTCTTATATATATTTTTTTTGATTTAGCCACTTGCGATACCAGGACGTGTATTAGTTGGTGAAGGTGTTCTAACAAAAATGTGTCGTAAAAGGCCTAAAAGTAGACAATTTTTTCTTTTTAATGATATTCTAGTTTATGGTAATATCATAATTGGTAAAAAAAAATATAATAAACAGCATATAATACCATTAGAAGAAGTACAATTAGAAGGATTAGAAGATAATGGCCGTAAGTAATACTATAATATTTTTTTTTAAAAATGAAATTAATTCATTTATTTATTTTTTGTAATGTACATAGAATATAGAAATGGATGGTTAATTCGTACCACAACAAAATCATTTGTTGTATATGCAGCAACAAGTACTGAAAAACAAGAATGGATGGCACATATTAATAAATGTGTTGAAGATCTATTACGAAAAAGTAATTAAAATTTTTATTCATTTTCAATTTTATTTATTTATTTATTTATTTTTGTTTTTTTCTGAATAAATAACATTTATTAATTAATTAATTTTAGGTGGGAAAAGACGTGTAGAAAATCATGCAGCAGTTTGGGTTCCTGATAATGAAGCAAATGTTTGTATGCATTGTAAAAAAACTCAATTCACAATGATTGTACGAAGGGTATGTACATTTTAAAATTATAAAAAAAAAAATTTAATTTGTTAAAAAAATCAATTTTATATATTATTTTTTGTATTTGTATAATAAAAAGCATCATTGTCGAAATTGTGGAGCTGTTGTATGTGGACCATGTTCATCGAAAAAATTTTTATTACCACAACAAAGTTCAAAACCATTACGTGTCTGTTTAGCATGTTATGATCAACTTAGTAAATCAAAAACGGAACAAGTAAGAATTTTTAAACATATTTTTTTTTCTTTGTACAAAAAATGAATTTTTATTTAAATATATATATATATATATTTTTTTTTAATTTTCCCAAAACAGATGAAACAAACGGTTTCTTCAAATACTGTTAATAAATCTTCTACAAATAATAATTCATCATCCAATGTTGTTACTGACGATAGTTCTGGTGATGATGATTCTGATGATGATGATGATCAACAAAAAAATATTCAACAACAGCAACAGCAGTCACACGATGAGGTAAATAATATCTGTATCTAATTTTATTTCATAATTTTCGATTTTTATTTACATATTTTTTACAAAAAAAAAAAAAAAAATTTCATTTTTTTCACTTTGATCCACGTGATGATTTACAATATTGAAAACTTTTTAAAAAAATTATTTTGATTGAAAACAATTTATGAAATACATAATATATTTTCCACAGAGTTTTGAAAGTCATTGTAAAGGAAAATTTTGTTTATCCTAGCCCGAATTTAGTAAAAGTAAAGCAACTAGCACGACAACAACTACTACCATTATGAATAATACTTCAGCAATAATTAATTTGCATGTATAATTAAGGGCCAAAATAACACAAAAAATATATATATATATATAAATAAAATGAGAAAATTTAGAGAAATTATTTTTCTTAAGAAACAAAACAGCAAAAAAAAAACAAAATTAAAGATATATAAAGGGAAAATCAATAAATGAGGTGATTGTGAGCTTTTTGTTCACATAAATTCATTATGCTTTTTTTTTAAAAAATTTTTTAATTTGAAATAATTTACTTAATGTATGTACGTATTACAAATATATTTTTTCTTTTTTTCCTTTTTTTTGTTTTGAGAATGCTGTAATTTTTATATTATGCGAGTATTTACAATATCAATAGGTATATTGCACTGCATATATGTAAATTTTTTGTTTACCGAAATCATTTTTTAAATTTACACATAAATGCAAACAAGATAAATTCATTCATTTTTATAACAATTTTTCCTATACATGAGTACATTATTTGTAAATGAAAGAGATTTACTATACACCAGACATGAGAGAGAAACATAATAAGAAAAGAACTGAACTAAATCTACTACTAATTTATTATTAAAAAAAAAAAATAAATAAAAATAATAATGAAAAATGGTTTACAAATATTTATTCATATTTTGTTAATTTTGTTGATTTTGTTTACATTACATACTTACTACTTACTATTTATATGCTGTATTTCTATTTTGTCGTGTAGTTTGTTTTCTTCTGTTGTTTTTTTTTTCTTCGTATTTTTAATTTTCATTCTATATCTTTTTATCACTTTTTTGTATATGATTGTACACTCATATTTTTATTGTTGGATGTTGTTATCATTTTTATTGTTGTTATTGTTGTTGTTGTTGTAAATAAAAGTGCTAGAAATGAAAGTGTAAAAAAAAGTGTTATGTTCAAGTAACATATACTATACATATATATTTGAATAACAAATAATATTATTATCTTCCCTTTTTTGTTACAAAAACACCAATGTTTCTGCTGCATGATATGATGAGATGAGTTTGTATACACTGCCGTGAAAAAAATTATGGGACATCATGAGTAATTTTTCATGAATAGAAAACGACTGACGATTTTTAGCGAATAACCACACATGAAAAGGGAAAACGTAATTGTCTTCATGTGATGAAAGCGCCTCCCGATAAAGTCCCGATTTAAATCATACCGAATATTTTTTATCATGAAAGATGAAATTTGAAAAAAGCTGTCACCATAAGTCAGCTGCTAAATTAAAAAAATAATTATTACATACAAGAAAAATCGAGTAAAATTCTACAAGATTTTGTTAAAAATCCTGTGGAGTAAATGCCAAAACAATTTGAGGAGATCTATTGATGTTAAGTTTGTCAAATTCATTTGAATTCATTTTTTCATATAAATTTTAATAATTTTTAGTAGAAACAATGTCCCATAATTTATTCACAGCAGATTTGATATAATTTTCCTTTTTGAATTTATATTTGAATAACGGAATTAAAAATTATTTTCAGCTTTTGTTGTATTCTATTATTGTATTAATTGAATAATATATGTATTTTGTTGAAAAATTTTTAATTCTTTTTCATAATATATACGTTGTAAATACGTTTTAAAGGAAATGTTATGTTTGTTCCATAATTTTTTCACGTCTCTGTATATAAGTATGATAAAATTAGAGCAAAATAATTTTTGTTTATACTACTTGTATGTATGTGTATTATTAATTTATCATTTTTTAGTTATCACTTAATCAAACACCGACCGGAAAAAAAAATATACATAAGATTATTAAGATTAGAGTGTCTTTGAGATGTTGTTTTCTTATTTTTCAATTACCTATTTTTTTTTTTTATTTATATATTTATACAGATTTCTATATTTATATACTCTTGAAATTATATTATTTACCTAAATATTAAATTTATTCATTTCAGCCGAAATTCTATTGAAAACAAAAACAAACACACACAGAGTGAGTGAATAACAAAAAATTATAATGACGACAAAAAAAAAAAAGAAACAAATAAAACAAACAGGCAACAACAACTATACACATCTGAAAGTGAAATTTCGAATCGAAAAAATATTAAAAATTTTTTTAAAAAAACGAAAAAAAAAATCACTGGTTACATTATATATTATGGATACATTATTCGTGTATGTATTGATAATTACAAAATTATAAAAATCTCTAAACAATGTTTGTCACCTTTGTACATGCAATTCGTCGTCATCATCGTCGCTGTCATTCATTTTAAAACAACAAACATAATGTATAATATAAAATCATACAACAATAATACACACACAGTCGTTATTTTTGCAATATTTTTAAAAGTAATTTTTTATATACAATATTATAAAGCAAAAATTATATATATATAAAAAAAGTAAATACATAAATATAAAACACAGAAACAATGTCATCGAAAACACAATAAATAAACACGATTTAATAAAAAAAAAATAAATAAAATAAATGAAAAAAATAAAAATAATAAATAAATAAATAAATAAATGAATAAATGATGGAATAATGAGGGAAATAAATTCGTTCGATTTTATATTTTATTAACTTTTTAATAATGATTTATATAATATATATATACATAATATGTATATTAAAATTTAGAAACAAAACAAAACAAAACAAATATTTAAAATAAATAAATAAATAATGAAATAAAATAAATAAATTATAAATAGGAATATTTTTACATAAAATAATGAAAAAAAAAATATTAAATTAATAAATACATATGTATATGTGTATGTAATGAAAAGAAAAAACAAAAAGTAAATAAAAATAATATGATGTATAATCAACTTAAAAATAAAATTATATGTACATGAATACATAAAATAATTTTTAAATAATTTTTTTTTTATGGACAAAAAAAAAATAAAAAATATTTGTAATAAAATAAATTTATTATTTAACGTTTTTAAAATAAGTTTATATGTATACGAATACATACAGTGATTTTACATAAATTACAATACAAGTACTATAATGTACACTCATATTATTACTATTTTAACGTTAGTGAAAACGAAAAAGTAATATCAATTATTCTCGTCGAATATTTTGTGTATTTATACCAACGTCAGTCACGTCGTCTTCATACATAAAAATGGGTCCATAAAATTTTTTTCATAAATACAATACATATGTATTTAAAAAAAAAAAAAATAAAAAATAAAAATAATCAAAAACAAAACAAAACAAAAACAAAAGTAATCTCTTGTTTTTTCATCTTTATTATTATTATTATTATTAATTATTATTATTATTTTATAAAATATGTATACACACACAATATTGGCTGAGTTTTAAAAATGCATAAATTTGGCATCGTTGCAAAGTTACATAAAATCTTAAATAATTGATAAATTGATTCAAATTTAACCGACATATCGTATTGTCAAAAATTCGGATTGAAAAAAATAAAATTTTATTTAATTTGTGCCTGAAAAATATAAAAAAAAAAGTCTCCACAAACAAAGACGGTATTTTATATTATTCAATTGTAGAAATAATGTTTTTTATACTTTTCAGGTATGTTTTCAAGCAGAGATGCGTACTTATAAATCTGAAAAATTTTATTCCATGAATATGGTGTGAATTCAGACAACCTTTTTTTACATTGTTTTTATATGAGGATCTGAATTCATGTTTATCAGCGTACTGCGTACATAAATTCCGGAATACTTTTTATATACATACATATATTAAGTGTACACGGATACTCTGTCCATTATGACATTCCGCCGATCAGTAATTCTGTCAAATATAATCTACTTTATTATCAGTAATCAGTTATTGGTGTACATTGCTGGCTAGAATTAATGATCGACTTTGGCTAGAGTAGCGCGCTTGCTGAGAATCGTGCCAGAACTTCAAGAGTACCAGACCAACACCACAATCATTGAGCTATTCAAGATTCTGTATAAATTAGATAATTGTCACATTACAATCTGTATTTTTTTTATCTTAGCTTTCTTTACACAATATTGAATTCATTTTTTCTTCACTTCACTTGTAATGTTTTATAAAATCTTCCTAAATTCAATTGCAGAATCTTATTACACATTTTTTAAATTATATAATGATGCCGTTTTTATTAAAACTCAGTTAAATATTTTATATACATATTTCTAATGAAATATGTATATAAAAAATAAATATACATATATGTTAAATGAATATATACATATACATACATAAATAAATTATTAAATTAATGAATTAATATTTTTGTTATGTAAAAATACAATAATTAGATGAATTTCTTGATCTGGATTATTGTGATTTTATTAGTTTTTTTTTATTATTATTTATTTACTTTCATGTTCTATTTTTGGTTTTTTTTTTTTTTTTTGTATTTTATGTTTCCTACTACTCTACTACTACTATTACTACTACTACTACTACTTATCACGTGCTATAAATTTATTTAAATTAAATGAAAATTGTGTAAAAAAAAACAAAAATTATAAAATAATTATTTCTTATATTTTTTATTTTTTTTAAAAAACGTTTTTTATTTTGTCCGTAATAGTCAACTTAGTTTAATTTAAATTTAATGATTTTAAAAAGAAAAATAAAAATAAAAAATTCAGTGCAACTAAATTTACATTATACCAATACATATATATGAATTATATGATGATGTAATTTTTACACAATAAATTGTATAAAACAGATTTTAGAAAGGGCAAAAAAAAAAAAAAATAAAAAAATGAGAAACAAAAAAAAACAAAAAATACTAATAATAATTGGTAACAGTATTTATTTATGTAAATCATTTATAATCCAGGAAATTATTATTATATAAAAATAGATTGTTATGTAAATATACATTTTCACAAAAAAAAAAAAAAAAGAAAAGAAAAACAAAAATAAATGATAATAATATGAAAAAAAAATAACAATAATATGTATGTATTTCTATAAATCCCTCAAACATTCTTTCTTCGAATATTTTAGGAACATGTATAAAATTTAGGGATCATGTACCTAGATAAATGTAAGTTGAATACTATGTGCATTATTCATTGTACCACTGTTAAATGTTATAAGAATATAAGGGGAATGATAGTCATAGCAATGGTATAGTAAAGTTATTTTGTGGTTATATGCTAGATGCTAGTTAACTATTGCTAGTTTTTGAACGCATATAGTTACCATCGTGGTGTAAGTATCAGAATTCAACATTTTATATGTAATGCCGTCGAAGCTAATATGAAGTTAGATGGCTGATTAACTATCAGTAACTTTGCTCTTGAGCATGGTTAATTTTTTAACCATCGTGTTTAAAAAATAAACCATACCATTGTAGTTTCTGAACCCTTAAAAGTTATGCTGGTAGTTATGTTCTATTTACTACGAAATATTTGAACGATAAAAGGTTTTTGGAATATTGGGTGAATTCTTAAAAATGTCAAATGGACATATTTTTATAAATGTTTAAATTTATCAAATCGCAAATAATGTATCGTAATGACTGGAATCACGTTTCAAAATCTCTTGTAAATTTTTTTTTTCGACAAAAACAAAGTTGACGTTTAGGTATTCTCCCATTGTTATGCATCATTATTATTATTATTTTTGTTATTATTTATTATAATTACATATTTCAAATTTAAAATTAATTCATTTTCTTCATTATGTAACAAATATTGAACTGCGATTTTCTTAAATGTACCGATATCGTGTCGTGTCCATACAAAGTAAAGTAAAATTTATTCGAAAAGTTTGAATACTGAAAATTAAATGTGTCAAAATTATTGTATCAAAATTTTAAAAAATTTAAATATTGAATTGAGTAACGTGTTCCGATACAATAACTTTTTGGGAAAGATATCGAGACAATTATGAAACTCAAACAAAATTTATAATTTAAATTTATTGTTTTTATGTAAAATTTATTATTTTTTAAATTTATAAACTTTAAAAGTTGAAAAGTTCAATAATTTTTTGCTCTATATCAACACAGTTGCTGGTCAACTATGAACGGAATCACGAAGAAACGTGAGTATTATAACCATACCTTTAGTGTGTAAAATAAGTTTGCTATAGTAATATGTATCTGATTGATGTTTGTTGTTACGATGCTACATAGATTAAAAGCTGGCATATAATATGAAAATCGAATTCCATTTCAGCAGTAAAAATTTCGTTAGTGTTAGACTGTTAAGTTACCATAGATAAATAGCAATTTGTTTAATCGAAATAATTATCATCACGCATAACATCACAGAAATTTATTTTTTATCAGGAAATTATTTTACATATAAAATTTTTACACAGCAAAGTAAATATCAGTAAAAAATAAATTTGATTTTTTACTTTCATTTTTTTTTTGTTTTAGTAAAAAAAAAAATTCCTTTAACTAAAATTGTTAAATACAGACAGTTGCGAATTTTCTAAAATTTGAATTTTGAAAAAAAAATAAACTAAATAAAAGTTGTAAGAAGGATATAAAAATGTCAAGAAATGTATCAAAAAAATCGTCAAGAAAACAATCCGATAATCAATATAACAATGTCACTGCTGAAGGTTCTAGTTATAGAGAGAAATTATCAAATTTATATGATGAATTTTTCGAAAGAACAGATAAAAAGAATTTAATTAATCGAATTAATGGATTGGTAAGGATAACGATGAAATGAAGTTTTTGTACAAAATGACTATGTTTGATTGATTTGTAATAATTTTTGCATTTTATTCAAAGGTGAATACAACACTTGAAGTCTATGATGAAGATCTTGAAAATAGAAGAACTAAGTAAAATAAATTTATTGAAAGCATTTCGTATTTTACGATTGATTTTGTGTTTACATAATTTTCTTCTTCTTCTTTGCCTTTATTTTGTATTTTTTTTCCCTTTAAATCAGACTGAAACAATTACTTGATTTCGAAGAATCAAAATTACGAGAAGAATTAACGAAACATCTTCAAATGAAATCTGAACAAAATAAAATTCATCGTGAGGAATTATTGCGATCATTTCAATTACAAAAAGAACAAGAAACTAAAGAATTTATTAAATTGAAAGAAATACAATCAATTGTGTAATACACATTAAAAGCGTATACGTATAATATTGGGCGATTTCACAAATTCAAACTTGACATTCTTGAATGCAAGCACTGAAGCACATGACATTTTTCGAAAATGCAATCAGATCGTTAAATGACGTAAAACAAATGTTCCAAAATGCATACAAGCAAATGTCAGATGTTCAAAAAATGCATGAAGATTGCATACGATCGTCAAAAAGCGTGCATCATCCGCATGTAATCTGTACAATCAACTGATGGCATATACAATTTCTGTAAGCAAGGATGATCGTCACGTTCTGACTGCATTTTCGAAAAAGGTCCATGTAAGTCAATTCACAATGATTTTTTTCTAAAGAAGTGGAAGTATTTGAAAATAAATTTTGATGTGGTAAAATTTTCTTATAAGTTTGATTTATGAAAGCACCCATACATATAGATTTTGATTTTTTTTTTGTACGTTTACATGAGTTCAATATTTTGTTTGTTTTTTTTGCATCTAGAAATAATGATGACGATGTTCGTTTATCATTAAGAAAAAATCTTCAAAATGAAACAAAATTAGCTCAATTATTACAGATTAAAGATAAACAAAAACAAAAATTACATGAACATCAAGAAGAAATTTTATGGTCTAAAGTACGACAAAAAATTATAGAAGAAGAGGTAACAAGGAAACATACATAGATAAATATATATTTTCATAAATTCATGATTTATATTGTCTCGGTTTCGGTTAATTGAATTTCGAAATTATCAATTTGTTTACATAGAAAAAACGTCAAAAGTATGAAGATGATTTGAAAAAAATGATCTTAAAACAGGAACAAATTGAATTAATACGACAACGTGAAGCATTTACAGATAGAAAACAAAAAGAGAAGAAAATTGCCAAAGAGGAATATTTAAGGTAAATCATAATTTTTCCTTTTTTAAAGTAAATGAGAGAAAATCATCATCATTTAATTGTACACAGAAATGAAAAAGAAATAAAAGAGCAGCTAGAAAGATTTAACAGAGAACAGAATCTTGAGAAAGAAAAGAAAAACCAACAAGCTAAACTTTTAGGAGTAATTATTTAATTTTTAATTTTTGTTTTTTAAATATGTATTAAAATTTTTTTCTATTAAAATATTATTTTTAGATGCAATTAAAAGAATCCCTTGAACAGAAACGTAAACAAGATGAAGAAGATAAAAAATTCGAAAGGCAATTTAATGAAATGTTACGTCGTCAAATTGAATCTGAAGAAAATGTAATTAAATCGAAAATTAGAGATTCAAAATTATCAATGTTACAGTATTTGGAATATTGTAATGATATTAAAAAGCAACGGGAATTAAAGCAAAAAGAAGATGAAAAAGTAATTTATAAAATACATAATATTTTTGCTAATAGCAAATCTTATATCTGAGACAGACATAATGTATATGGTTTTCAGAGGGTTGTTTTTCAAAATTTGTGTTTACATAAATTCATGGTTGTAGTGAATTTCATAATCGAAATTTGCAAAGTTCACAATGTTGATTTTGAAAGTTTAGTTTGCAACTTTGAAAACAGCCTTCATGATCAATTTCATGTACCTAAACATTTGTCTGTTTATCTTGGATATACATATATAATAGTACTCGTATGTAATTTATTGTGTACGCTTTATACTTTTATTTTTTTTATCAGGCTTTTGATGAATATCGTAAAAAAACTGAAATTCAACAAATCGAAATGAAGAATAAAATGAAAGAGAAAAAAGCACAAGAAGCAAAAGTATGAATTAATTATTTAATATAAAAATGTTCTAAAATGATTTTTTTTTTTCAAATTTTATACTTAATGCAAATGCATTATTTGTTTAATATAATGTTTTACACTCATATTTTTGTGTGTTTTGTAGAAAGCCTATGAAATATTATTACAGCAAATTCAAAATAATGAAGAGAGACGTCTTCATGAATATGAAAATGAATTAGAAAAAGATAAAATTAATTTGGAAATGTATGAGGATAAACTTAAAACTGAAGATAAAAGAAAAAAACATGAAAATCTAGAAGCTAAAATTAAATATAAAAATGAATTATTGAAACAAATCGAAATGATGAAAGAATTGAATGTTAGTTTTTTTTTTTTTTCGTTTTCAATAAATTTGAAATTTAAATTTATTTAATTTATTTTTTGAATATTATGTCTATATGCTCTACAGATTGAAAGGAAACGACAATTTCAAGAAGATATTAGAAGAGCAGCTGAAGAAGATGAATATCGTCGTAAATTGGCTGAGAAATTTATTCAAGGAAAAATCAATTATTTACCATCACATCCAAATTGGTTATTAATTCATAATCGTAATTTATGTGCAGCGGAATAATTGCAAAAAAAATAAAAAGTAAAAAAGAAATGAAAGAATCAAATCAAAAGATTGCAAAATTAGGCGACTTTTTCGAAAATGTTGTCACTGTAGTAATATGTAACGAAAAATTTGAGCTGATTTTAGAATTGCATGTAGGAATTGTATGTATGTAGGTAGTACAGACCACATGCGCTGATGCTATGCACACTTTTTGTTTTGTAATCGTATGCGATCTTTATGCATTTTTGAACTTCTGATCGTTACATTTGATTTTGTGTCTTTCGACAATCTGACTACAACTGCAACATTTTCGAAAAATACCTAAATCTCATATTTTTTAATTGAAAATTTTTTTCTATAACGAATACACATTTATTTATAAAAAGTTTACTTAATATTGTATATGTATTATTGGTATTATTTATATAATTTATGTGTGAGTATTACGGTATTAAATAATAATATATAAAATATTTAATTTAATATTGAATTTCATTTCATCCTATGGCTATTATTTTTTTGTCTCGTCGTATTTATAGTAGAATTGGTGAAAAAAAAATTTATTTGTAATTTCCTTTTGTAGTGGTATAACTAACTGGTAAATTTCAATAATAATTGTAGAAAATCGTTGATACTACATGTATGTTGATTCAATTATTTTCTTTCCATTTACTTCTGTTTGATTCTCTCCTAGTTCTTCAGTAGTTGCTGTCGTCTTATTTGCATTTTCTTTAGCTTGATTTCTTCGTATTAAAATGTACGTTAATCTATAAATGAAGAAAAAAAAAACGAATAGTATATTTTCCAGCAGCACATAAACTTAAAGAATTTGAAATAGAATTTTTACTTACAAAAATATTAAACCAGTCGGTATAAAGAATATATTACCGAATAAATAGAATGCACCGGGAAATGATTCAATTGTTGACGAATATATGTAACTGTAAATTGGTGGAAATACAAAACCACTAAATGCATCAGCTATTCCCATAACAGAATAAAGTCGTCCTTTTAAATAAAAACAACAACAAAAAATGAAAATGAAAATTAATACTTGAAAAAAATTGAAAAAAATAAAATAAAAAAAATTTTTTTTTTTCAATTTTTCACACCAAGTTCTTCAGTTTCTACAAAACATGATATGATCGCTTTAATTGCAATTGCTTTTGTACTAACGAACATATCGATTGTTGTCGCTGCATAATAAAGTAATGATGTTTTTGAGAATGCAAACATCGGTCGTGATATAACTGTACAAACTGATGATATAAAACCGATCATTGAATCACTCATATGAAATATTTTACTAAATATTCCGGTCATTAAAAATGTACCTAAAATCAAAAAATACCAAAAATAAAAAAATGTTAACAAATAAAAATACTTATTTGGTACAAATTCAAATATTTTTTTTTTTGTACCATACCAATTGTAACAATTATTGTCGAATATGTACTGTAAATGCTGTACTGTTCACCAGTCCATTTTAAAGAAATCAAACAAAATTGATACAAATAATCCAATTCGCCTACAATGCAAAATGAAAAGTAAATGAAAATCTTTTGAAAAATGCAAAAAAAAGAAAATGTTTGAAAAAATTTACCAAAATTTGGACCAATGAATAGAAAATATGAACAGACCAACAATATTAAAACAAATCTTCCATTATTTTCACGTTTTTTAAAGAAAACTTTAAGACATGCATATGCTAGCGAAGGATCAAAAAATTCAACTAAACAATTTTTTTTAACTGAAACAGTTGCTGTTGTCGCAGCTGCAGTCGCAGCAGTTGTTATTGATGATTTCTGCTGCATTTTATTTTTATCGTCAGTACCAGAAGCGATTTCATTAAGTTCAAAAGCTAAATTTTCTTTTCCGATTTCAGTTGCTGCTGTTGCTGCTGCTGCTACCGCTGTATCTGACGTCGTCGTTATTTCATTTGATGCTGATGTTTTTATTTCATCAACGTAAAATATAATATAAATTATTCCTAAAATGAATAATATATCGGCAATTAAGAAAACATCTAAAAAAGAAAAGAAATCATAAATTTAAATTTCATTTTTTTTTCTTATTTCTTTTTATTCAAATATTGTGTGTTGGATAAATGTTATTTTGTGGTACATACAAACATATCCAAGATGTGTGTAAAGTGTTCCACTGAATGGAATTCCAAAAACTGGTACAATATTAGCGAATATTGCAAATATACCAAATCTGTTTTTGTTTTAAAAAAAAAAAAAAATTGAATTGAAAAATTTTATAAATTTAAATTGTAACTGTGTGTTAAATTTATATTTAATAATTTATCATCATCATGCATTTAGCTTGTATTAATGACCATATGAGATATAAGGTATATGTATCTACCTAAAAGTTCGATCTTGTTCTGGAGTGCTTGCTGTTAAATAGCTATAAATTCCCATTATCATAAGAGTTTGTCCACCAAACATTGCCGGTAATACACGTTCTAAAATTGTACCGAATTCCATTGGTATTGATTCCATGAAAAATGCTGATATCAACAGAGCTGATGATGATTATAGAGAATATAAAGAAAATTTTTTTATTTGTCTCAACTTCTTAAATTATACCAAATTATACTTATGTCGCTTCTACATTGAATGTAGTGACTTTAACTTCGACTTTGATTTAATGGATATGTGATTCAATGCATTGGACTTGACATTGACAGCTACTTTTACAAATCCGAAAGTCGAAATCTAAGTTGAAGTCACTGCATTGAATGTAGAAACGGCATGTACTACGCTATAAACGTAACAGTTAACAGTTTATTTATAAAATAATAAACGGACAAATAACATACCTGTTGCTGCCAAAGTTTCTCCAATCATTGGAAAAAGCATACATGGTTTACGTAAACCTTTTTTATCACTCCATCCTCCGGCAAATAGAATAACGATTATTGGAAATATTGACGCTAAACAAACAAATACATAAAATTGAAGGTAATGTAAGTAAATATTATGAAAATATTTTGCATTAATATCCGAAGGTATATCGTATATAAGTTAGTCTTATAGTTATCTCTGATTCTATCTATATAATTATTAAAACTACATGAAACTACTACTGGCAATTAAATATAACAAACATAGTTAATTAAAAATCATTAAGTAACAAAGTAACAATTACAATTTTGCAATTATCTTTAATTCATATCATTATCTCTTTACTAATTGACTAATATTTTCCTTCGATTAAGTCATAAATTTTCATAATTCAAAGATAAATAATAATGATTTTTAGATTTAATTTTTTCTTTTTTTTTAAATGCGGTGTAAGTTCATTTTATATTACACGAAAATATTTAAGATTTTGTATTTGTAGCGATACATATTTGCATTTGAATGGTGTATAAATGGCATAATGCAACCTCATTACTTAAATTTATATTGACAAAATGATAAAAAATTTTGAACAATTTTTTATTCTTGGAACTGTTTATATGTAGATATAAAAATCTCACAACATATTGTATTCATTACGTTATAATTTATTTTTTTTTTTTGTCAAAAATGGACTTACTCCACTTTCAAAAAAAACGCTCTTTTGTGTACTAATAATTAAAAAAAATTCTTAAGGCAAAAATAAACAAGCTAACAAAAAAAAAAACACAGACAAACAAACACACACACACACACTAATTATATGTTATACGATAATAATTATATTTATTAGTGATGATATTTGATCTTACCTAATGGTCCTCGTATTCCATTAATGAAGGTTACTTGCTTTTGTGTTTCTATGTCAATTTTACATGTTGTATAATTAAAATTTTCAATTGATATTAGTGATGATTGATTAAAATCATCACTACTGATTATTCGCAATAATTCAGTGATGTTTAATACATTGTTTGTAATGTTACTACTATTGCTTGCACTGTTGTTATCATCATCATCATCATCCGGTAATGTAAAACTATCACAATCGATTCCATCTTTTGTTTTATCGATTACATAATCACATATTAATTTTGGATATCCTAAATTAACTCGACACGCCTATAAAAAATAAAATAAAAAAAAAAATCACACACAAACACTAAAATAAAATTGTAAAGGTATGTCATTGTAATTTAAAAAAAAAAAAAATAAATTTGAAATATTTTTTTTAGTAATAAAATAAACTGTTTTCTTTGAAAGTGATCTGCATCAGCATCCATATTCCATTTTATATTATTATGTATGAAAATTTCAAATTTTAAGGATTTTTGTATTTGACTGATAATGGCCTTTTTCGGAAATGCAGTCAGATCGTCAAGTGACGAAAATCAAATGTTCGAAAATGTATTACATGCAAATGTCAGATGTTCCAAAAATGCATGAAGATTGCATACGATCGCAAAAAAGGCGTGCATCAGCGAATGTATAGTCAGCAGTCTGTACTACATGTAATTCTACGATCAACTGATGGCATACAATTACTGTATGGAAGGATTGATCGTCACATCTGACTGCATTTTCGAAAAAGGCCAATGAAATTTATTTAACTACAGAATGTAAATTTTAATTGACCAAAAGTGATGTAAATTTTCAAAGTAATACATATATTCATTTTTGGAACTGATTCTAAAGGATTTTCATTGAAAAATTGATTATATTATGTAGATTAATTTTTGTTCAAAAATAGACTTCTTATACCACTTTTAAAGGAAACAGTTCAAGAAAAAAACAATTTGTAGACTAAGACAGGAATGTGTGAATTAGCATACGTATGTATAATATTCAATAATAATAATGAAAAAAAGAAATAAGAAAAAAAAAATGTATGATCAAAAAGAGCACATTTATGTAATTAAGTATATAATTATTATTAGAAGTTTGATGAAATTATATTTATTAGATAGAATGGACTTACGTCCACAGCATTTTAAATCAGTTAACAACAGAATTAATATAAATGTGATTTTTATTAGATGGAATTGAAGTTTAAAATTAAAAAACAAAAAAAAAAATAATAAAAACAAACTTTTTCTAATCCAAGATTTTGTATTGAGATAATATTAAAACATGATGGTAATAACCAGCATAAAACTATCGGTTCAATAATAAAATATTTTCGATGTGACCATAATTTTTGTATAAAACTGATATTTTCACGTTTATTATTATCATCATTATTGCTATTATTATTATTATTATTATTTTTGTTATTGCTACTATTATTATTATTATTATGAACGTTTGTTGTTTCTTTTGAAGAGGATTCCATTTGTGAATGAGTTAAAAAAAAATATATTATGTATATAAAATATTTTGTATGAACAAATTTAAGAAAAATTAAAATAAAAATTCACACTTTTTATATACTACTTATATACAATCATTTACTGTACGTATACGTGTTATGTACATATAGAAACTAGAAATTGATTTTTCATATAAAATATTTATAATTAAAATTTTATTTATTAAAAAAACAAAAAAAAAAAAATTAAAACTTGTATTTCACTATTTTAAATATTGTATTTTTGTTTTATAGTCAAATTATATTATCGTAACGATGCTGGTTGCTGATACACATACGAGGATGTACATGATATATGTACGGATGATATGTATATGAACGAGAGATTATTATATGGTAGAATACTAGTTTTTTTTTTTATACGTTATTTACGTATGTCGTTATATATTTATTATTATTATGTGGTTATGTATGCGATTTAGTATTAATTCAAATTTATTTATTTTTAAATTTTTAGTTTTTTTTTAGTTTTTTAGTTGTTTATTTTAAATTTTAGTAAAACTGATTTATGATAATTGCTTTTTATTTTAGCATACGTATGTATAAACTTAAATATTAAAGGTATAAATATTACATATCAAATTTATCAGTAATATCAATACTACCACACTACCAAACTACACACAGTTTTCGAAAAACAAAATAAAAAAAAATATTCGTTATTTCTGTTTTTGTATTTTCATATTTTTATTTTTATTTTTTTTTTTGGTCAAAAAATCATTAAATTTGTAATTTATATAAAAACAGGTTCTTGTGATGCTACACAAAAAAAAAAAAGAATTTAAGAATTTTTATTTATAATAAGAAAAAAAAAACATTAAAAACACAATAATTTAAATCACAAATAATTAAAAATAAAATGAAATGAAATTTAATCAAAACTTAAAAAAAAAAATTTAAATTTTGAATTTGGATTTGTACAAAAATGTAAAAAAAAAATTTTTTTCTTTTCCAAATTTCATATAATAAAATTCAAATAACAAAAAAATTAAAAAAAAAAATAATAAATAAATTGATGGAATGATTAAATTTGAATAACGATTCTGATTTTAATTTATTTTTTTTCTTAAAATTTTATTTAATCGAAATAATCATGATATTTAATTATTTTTTATACACTTTTATTTTATTTAAAAATACTTTTATATTCTTTATTTAATTTTTAGTTGTACATATGTATTTAAAAAAAAGAATAAAAATTCTGTTATTTAATTAAATTTTTTTTTTTTTTTTTATTAATCAACTTGAGTTTTTGATACGCATTTTAAATAAAACGTAACGTAAAAGTTAATAAAACAAATTTAATACATAATAAATATCGTAATTCTTTCTATATATGATAAATTTTTCTATAATAAAATAATTTAAAAAATATATATACGAGTATAAATTATTTTTAATAAACACTTATTATTTGTTAATATTTTTTGAAAACGAAAACAAAATAAATAAATTGATTATAATTTATTCAAAATCACAATTTATTTAAATTTTAAATTAATTGTAAAATTTACTAAAAATTTCTTCTTAGAATTTGATCACACACACACACAAATCATAAATTTTTGCGATGCAATTTACTAAAATATTTCACATTATCATTTACAGGATTTATAAAAATTTTGAAATAAAAAAAAAGAAAGAAATTTTGCAAGTAAAAAAATCCGTTTCACGCAACTCTTCGAAACAAATCAACTAAATGTGATGATGATGATGATCATCATCATGATAATAATATTCTGATTGCGGTATGGTGAAAAACTGCTGTACAACAGATTATACACTGTGTTCGTGTTGTACCAGTTGTATATAAATACAAATGATGAGTATTATAACTTGAAATAATATATTTATAAATTTTTGCTTTCGTTTAAAAAGATTTGTTTTTTATTATTTTATTTTAATTTTTTAATATATATTTTTTTGTTTTTGCTAAAATAATATTCCACATATTTGTCGATATACGTGATAAGTGTATATACTCCATATACTCGTAGATTGTAGTGTTAAAGTTGTTGTTCATTGATCAGGTTATTAATTTTTACGTTAAATATTTAAACTGATTGTAGACGTATAGGTATAATGTACGTACGTACGTATGTACATTTTATGATTTTAAAAGAAAAAATTAATAAAGAAAACATATGAAATATTCATATATGAAAAGCAATAAGTCTATCATCATATCATAGTTATTTTGATAATGACGATAGTGAAAAAAATGAATGAATATAGAAGTTATACCATAGTATGCCATACACAATCATGTAGTTAAGATATAGTATATGTACTCGTATCTTGTATACATTATATACAGAGTGATTCGTAATAAAGTGTTTCAACATTTTGTTTGATTTTCGATTGATTGAAATTTGAAAAAAAAAATGCTTTGAAATACAACAAATCTCGTAAGAGGCTTGTCGTTTAAAAGTGTTGATTACGGACATTTCCATTTTCCAATTTTATATGCTTTTGACTCCACAACAAATGTTAATAACTTTTAAAAGATCAAAGATATTTCAATTATTCTTTTTTTATTTGAAAGATATCCTAAGGTTGTATTTACATTTTAAAAAAAAAATCATATCCTTATTAAGGTAAATTTTTAAGAACGAAGGATAAAAAGATACATTTTTCGACCAAAATTTTTCAAAATTTCAACTTTGAACGTTCATATTTGCCACATTTGACAACAGATCAGGACATGTAAGATACTTTATATCGAAACCTTATTTGTCCTCCTATCCTGTTTCGAACAGAAGTTATAACGTTTTATATGAGCTAACCTCCCTGCACAGTTTCACCTCATCATAAATGGAAGAAGGAGAGATTTTATGAAAAAATGCCTAATCGTAAACGCTGGCCACAACACTTCAAGGAATCGATTGGTACTATATGTTGGAACATTTTATTACGAATCACCCCCTACAATATTTCATTATTTTAGTTATCCTATTGATATATAATATATATATTTTTTAAAGTTATTGCTTTATGACATTGAAAAGATTCTTTCTTGTTCACCTTTATAACAAAAAATTTTTAAAATCATTTAATTAATTAACAAGTAAATAATACAAGTTATCGCATCTTTAAAAAACAATTATTTCCATAATACATACATTGATCTAGAGATATAATGAGATATGTACATATTAATTTGTCTGATGTTCATGAAGATGATGGTGATGCTGATGATGATTACTAAAATGAAATTATATTTGAAAGCCGGCCCTGAAGACAATATTCTTCTATGTATAGATAGGTAATCATTTAAATTTAATAAAAAAAAACCCCAAATTTATTTTTCGGCTATTAAATTATTTTTTATTTTTATTCATTAAAACTTGATAATTTTGTATACACGAGTATACTGCATACTATACATACAGTTTCTCAAAAAAGTAGTTGCGAGTTAAATGAAAATTTTTGAGGGGGAATATTTTGTTTTTTTAAAAATTTGAATCAAATTTGAAGCGGAACATCTTTATGGGAGTCATCTGATCATATAAATCAGTAACTCAGTAAATCAGACTACTAAACTAAGACTAGTCACCTCGAGGAGGAGAGGCTTGCCGAAAGCCCTTAGTCTGGTTTTAACCAAAGCTGGAGCTGGACATCTTCAAAGATAATGTAAAAGAGTTTCTTTCTCTGAATTGTCCTTGAAGCTTCTGCAGTATGTGTTAAACGGAAGACCTAGTCTAGCTGCTTATTATCCCTCAGGCCAGTGACCTGTTAGAATCGCCATGATTCTAGCGATCTCTTGTCGGTTTCTACCGATAAGCTATAAGGTTCTTTTGTTAAATTCCGGTCAAGTTATTTTTTACACGGAACATGTCAAGATATTGTCATTTTAAATTTTGCAGGAGGTTAAAATTAAAATTTTTATGAAGAAAAAATTAGTAAAATTTTTATATTAACAATTTTTTTTTCTGAAAAATTCTATTTGTACCAATACTTTTTTGAGAGAACGTATACAAGGCATATACTTAATATCGTAGTTCATTTTTAAGAAGAAAATAATTTTACATTACAAAAAATAAAATAAAATAATAATAATAAGTAATAACAATAAATAATTATAATTAAATTATATACGCTTCATTATTAGAGATAAGTAACGGTAAGTTATATGATGGTATAGAGAATTGAATTGATAGATATAATATGTATACGTTTTTAGAGCAACTAGATTAATATTAGATAAATTTAAATACCCTCATAAGTAGTATATTTTTAACATAAATATAGTCGTACATACGACGAATAAATAAAATAAATTCAAGAATTATCATAGAAACTATATGTATATATATGTAAATCCAAATATGTAGGTATGTATAAATTTATACATTACATTTATGTATGTAAATACATAAACTAGAAACTAGAATGATTATATTTGTACGAAAATCATAATTTTACGAATATTATTTGGTATTTATATACAACATTCCATAATATTATTAGAAAATTGTCATTATTTTTTGTTTGTTGGTCAAGTGAATTAAGTAATCAAACAATAATAAAATTTAAATTTAATTTTTTGTGTACATATGAGATTGAGATATTATTTATGCGTATACGTATTTGATAAGAAATTTTTTATTTTATTTGATATAAAAATTTACCTATTTATATGCTACTGTGTAGATATCATACATATTTATAAGAGATATAAGTTATCTGGATTAAAATTGTAAACAAAAGTTTGTGCAAATTTATCTCTGATATCGCAACAAACAAACAGACATCGAAACATCTTATTATGCATTAAAATATTTTTGTTCCTCTTGGCACAATTCCCATTTATTTATTTGGGGTCAGTAGCTTCACTAGTCATCATGTATTCTAGAAAGGCTAAACGCCAAGAAATGTATATTAGATACGATTGCATATAAAAATTCAAATTTAAGGATCAACTAATTGATCAAGGTTAAGGTGGGAAAACGCAGTGAGAAGAGATGCCCAAATATATTATTGAATGTTATCATCTGGGAATGGATCGCAGTTGTCGACAGGTTTGAATGGCATTCATTGTTGCAGAAGGTTCAGGCGTTCAGGTTTAATTTTGGATCAAATGTGCATATGTATGTACTTGGATGTATACAATTTCATGTATGTATGTACACAATGTAGATATGTGAGAAGGTGAAGACTAAACTATAAAATCTACCAAGAATTCTAGCACCACAGGAATAAAGAGAGACATCATAATATGACATATTGTGCTTGTGTGTGCATTAAATAATTAATTTTTTTTTCTAAAATCTTAATTATTTATTATTAGCATCTTAAACAATCTTTCTTAAATTAAATCATCATCTAAAAACATCTATATACTGATCTCATCATCTTTTATATTTAACTCAAACCATTAATTAATCAAAACAAATTGAAAATTTTATTAATTTAAATTGTCCTTAAAAACACAAAAGATTATCTGTAATTAAACTTAATAGTATCTTAAAAGAAAATGTACATACATAAGTCGTATACGGTATACACATATTTATGTAAGTACATACATATATCAATAAATTAATTATAAAAAGATTTTAATTTTTTATTTTTTAAAGAAATTTATTTATATTTATGTAAACACACTATACTTTTTTTTATATTTTCTAGAAATAAAAATTGTGCATACATGCGGAGACAAATATCACATACGTTAATACCATATTACGATAGTGTGAATCGAAACTGCAAAAGTATACGAAATGCAAAAAAACATTGCATACTCGTATAAGAGTATTTATCTACATTTTTTTGTAAAATAAAACATATAAAACTACGTATTTATGGCATGTACATATGCACATAAACAGCAAAAAACATTCTGTTCATCTTATATGCGGAACGAAAAGATACATAATGTCAATAATGTACAATAATGAAAAGAGAAATTTCACAGGTGATTCGAATTTGTGCAAATAAGTACATAGAAGTACAGTCGAGTACAGCCTACCTGTATGTCATATAAGGTATATGTACTTAAATATAATAATGTACATTTTATTATAGTAAATAGATTTTATGGTTATTTTTGTGTTGTATGTGGACAATTTTGAACAATTCACTATACATATTTGAACATTTGAATAGTGCACTTATGCATATTATATGAGTACCTATATGTATGTAAAAAAATTTTGTTGTATTTTCCATTTTTATTACTAATATTATGTAGTTGTAGTTGTAGATAGTTATTTCGTCTTAAGCCGACTTCGATCCGCAAATAGATATGCATTAGTATAGTAAAATCTTGAAAATATTATACAAAAAATAGTCATTATTTGGTCATAATCTTTATGTATTACTATTCATACATTTACATTTGAATTTTTCTCCAATTTTTTATAAAAAAATTATTTCCCACTTTTGTTTTTATTAGCCCACTACAATAGCATTTTCAATTTTTTTTTCATACACTTACAATTGTGGTTGTTGATTGTTGTGAGATTGTATGTTAGTAACCGTAACCGTAGTGGAGTGGGGTTTAGAAATTATAAATTTTTTATTCAGCAAAAGCTGTTCGATGTAAGCTGTCAGAGTGAATATGAAATCAATGGTGGAGCTGGAGATGGAGACCTCATGAGTCAGACGTCAGACCTGTTGGTGTTGATCGTTTTCATTTATCGCTCTATGGCTGTGACGACTGACTATGGCTATGGCATGGGGCTATTATTAATTAAGAGAAACTGAAATGAATCAAAATTATAAAATAATTGATAAAATAATTTTTCATAACAAAAAAAATTCTCTTGTATTTTATGTTTTCTTCTTTTTTTATTGAAATTTTCTTCTCTTATCGTTTCGAAATTGTTTACAATACAAACAATTCGGCAGCAAATCGTATACGATACGCTATATTTTTATTTTCAATAACCTGTTGATTTTATTACAAAATTTCATAAAAACAAATACAAAAGAAAGAAAAAAGCTATATAGTAAATAACTACAAAAAATATAAATAAACAGTATAAAAATATTAAAAAAAAAAAATATGTATGTATATGTATATGCAAATGTGTGTAAAAATATTTGTACATATGTTAATGTTTGTATGAAATTTCAATGAATATCTTTAAAGATTCAATAAAATAAGAAACTTTTTTATTGATTCTGCGTCTGCAACTTTTCTAAATTTAGTAATTATAGTATAATTCCAGTTCCACAGAATGTAAAAAAGTTCATTCAGAGAATAATTAAGAAGAAAAAAAAAAAAGAAAGCAATAAGATGATGATGACGATATGATGGTGATAAGATAGAAAAAAATGACGTAATTATTTGCAATAAATTTAAAAATAGCCAGACATCATAATGCATATAAAATGTTAATTTTTCTGCTAAACAAATCCGATTCAATATGATTTAACTGGATTTAATTTAAATTTTAATTGATTTGTGAATATTTAGCCTGAATTTCCTCCAATTTAGCAAATAAGACTGTATTCCCAATGTATTTTGCTCGTCTATTTATTAGTGAATTTAAACATAAAAATATAGAACAAAACAATAATTAATCGATCATTTAATTTTAATTTTAATTTTTTTTTCAAAAATATGCAAGCTTTTAAAATGACCTTAAAAAAATTCAACTATAGAATATCACAATAATAATAATAATTTATTTATAATTCATAAAGAAGACAATTTAATTTGATTTATTTCGTAATTTGAATAGCAAATATGTATATAGGATGTACATGTACGAGTATGTATTTCGGAACAAAATAGACAAGTAAATTATGAACAAAATAATAATTATTAGCTAGATATATAAATTGATATGATTTTAAAATGTATAAATTAATTAATGAACAAAATTAAATTGACAATTTCATTTAATCGATTTCCTTTTTAAGGAAAGTAATTAATGTAAAAATTTGTACATAAATGAAAGAAAAATTTAAATAAAAAAAATAATTTCTATCGTTAGATATAAATTTACTTTCCATAAAATAAATAATATTTTGAATCTGACTTTATGCATTTAACATTTAACTTAATTGTTTAGTAATAAATAAATAATTTTCATTTTATTTTAATTATCTAACGACAATCTATTGTAGAAAAATTGAATGAATAAATAAAAATTTTATATACATAATATGAATTTATATCATGAGGCCATGAGGCTAATACGAGTAGAATATTAAAATATTTTCTATTTTAATTTAAACATTCATAGAAAAATAAGTAACATTCTCGTATTTGTAGTTTGTAAATGACAAAAGAATAATGAATAAAAATGAAATTGAGCTTTTGAAAAAAATAAAAAAAAATTTGTACTTATAGATTTAAATAGCGCAGCTACATATTTAAAAAGTTTTTCTATGGTAGTTTTTATAATGTAATAGTATAGTGTAGAGTGCAGATTGCAAATAATACTACTAAAATTAGTTTTAGAATTTATAGATCCCAGCAGCTACGCGAGGTACGAACATAATATTATTTATGTATTCGTGTAATGCAGTTCACTATTTAAGTTTTGCGATGAATAAACCGGTACATATGGTATATAAGTGCATATATCACGATATCTACATACATATATACCATCGTAAGTTAATAACTGTAGTAGTATGTGATATTTTTTTTATTTTTTCAATAGACAAGAAAGAATGTGTGATTTATTCATTATTAGATATTACTATTTCATTATTTTTATTGTAATAAAATGAAAATACATACACTCTCATATGTTATCCACATACTCATATATATACCTATCCATGTATTTATGGAAGAGGGTAATGATGAGAGCGAGAGGTGATGATACGACAATAATGTAAAAATTTCATAAATACTAAAGTTAAAAAGATGTTAAATGCATACAATGCACACATATGTATTTACTGCCCGTTCACAAAAAAAAAATAAAATGTTTTATAATATTATGTATGAACCATTTTATTTGGATGTGATGTAAGTGCAATATTATATTATATGGAGACTGTTAATGGAAACTGTTCGTAGGTAATGAATTTTACAATTGGGGCTTAACAACAAAAATCCTGCAAATGACTATTGAAGGTAATTTCTAAAAGAGTTCCTATAGTGTTTTTAAGATGGGGAAACATATAATCATCAAAAATATGAGGAAGAGGTGAAAAATTCATAATTTATGTCATATTATTAAGGGGATAAGATAATGGATCGTTAGTCGGTGAAGATAATGGAAATGGAGATGTGAAATGATAAAGAATGGTTGGGTCAGTAATAAAAATCAGGTTGAAAAACTGATAGAAATTATGAAACAAAATCCTCAAATTGCACAGGGACTTTATAGGAAAAGCCAAATTTTAAATAATTGGGGAAAGTATGCTGAAATTTTAAACAGTCTTAGCTCTCCAGTAAAATCATCTGAATAATGGTTGAAGGTACAAAAGTATTTAACAAATATTTTATAGCATTTATCATACATCTAACAATTACTCTATTTCAGGTGTGGACTGATTTAAAATTTAATATTAAAAAAAATTGATCCACAACAAAAAATAACAAACAGCAACTGGTGGTAGACCAAATACCCAATATCAATTTTCTCAAAACAAAATTTAAATCACATAAGCAATGAAAAACTAGCATTATTCACAATAGTGTTAAAAAGATTCACAATATATTATAATTTTAATAATGCATATGGCATTACTAATTGATGCTTTCGATTGTGTTACACAATACCGAATTATTTTACAATCGAACAGATTTTCATCATTCGATCAAAAACACAATCGATATTCGCAATAGAGGCCTATATATTTTTTTTGCGTTGGTGTTAAATGAACTTACACCACTTTCACAGAAAATGGGATTCGCATTTGTACAAAACATACATTCAAATAAAAATATATGTATAATATGTATATATATATATATATATATTATTACGAATATGTTTTTAGATTTTATTAATAATACATATTTGTTTGACCTTTGAAAAGCTTGCCTTGCATGCGATATTTAGCTATATAGTATACAATACTTATTAATACGCTACTACATTATATTATGAGTATAGATCGGAACATTTTTATGCAATTATTACAAATTTTATGATTTCTATCGGGTTACATTAATTATTGTACACATAAATATACATATGATGACGATGTGATGTGCACAATGTGTGTGCAGGTATGTAGGTAGTACGGTCGCGGTAGTATAGTACTTATGTATATTTACAAATTGTAAGGATAAAAAAACATAATTTTTTTTAAACTATACCTTTATTTAAGTACATTATATGTTTTTCCTATATTTTATTAAAATTTTCATGCGAAAACTATTTAAATATTTATTCATGACACAATATAAGATATTATATAAAAAAAAAAATATATATTAACAATCATAATACCAATGCAATGTATGTTATGTACTTGCGCTCATATTATGTATAATGTAGGTAAATGCATTTTACTAACTCTAAACAGGGCTTACCTATAACAAATGATGATATTATTCACGTTTACGTATCATCGTTAATTTATGTATGTATACTCATAAAAATACTATGTACTTACATTACATTATGTGTGTATATCTTTGAAATTATCTTTTTTTTGATTTTAAAAAAAAAAACTCAGATTATTGCTTGTAACTTTATAATCGATGTACAAAAAATAAAATTAAATACGTACGATACATGTACACGTATGTATTTATTTTATAATACTACAGTATCTACAGTATTCATACATATACATATTATAATGTAATATTGTGTACAATCATATATATACGTATGTACATTAATTTGTATACCTAGTTGATTTTAACGATTTTTTATTTCCATTTTATTTTTTTTTTTCACTTTTTCTTTATATTTTTTTTTTATTTTTGTTTAAGAAAACATGTTCTACATTGTTTTACCATTATCGGATAATTTAAAATAGGTCATTTTCTTCGAAAGCAAAACAAAACAAAAATAAAATATAATAAAAAATTAAAAAAGAAAATAAAATTATATGAAAAAAACAAAAAAAAAAAAAACAAAAAACTAAAATGCAAAATTAACTTTACATTTCATCAGTTTTTTTATTTTTGTTTTAATTTTCTATAATACAATACACATTTTCATTAATACGTATATACTCGTATGTACGTACATACGTAAGTAAGTATATCTACTCCTATTTCGTGCCACCAAATAATGACATGCCTATACCTATTAAATACTATATAGTTAATAATAGTATGTATACATAATATTTTTTTACTTATTTTTTTTTAAATCGAAATGTAACAATAACAAATGAAATTATGTATATGTACATACCTATCTGAATATATGTATATATGTATGTAATTTTAGGAGATTCATTTTACATATCGATTTATCGTAAACTTTGTAATAAAATTCTCGTAATTCTTTAGTTTTCGTATGTACATAAGTATAAATATAGTTCATTTCTATACACATTTAGAGCCACATGAAATTTTCAAATTTATTACAAAGGGCGGTGTTGTGAAATAAGTATTTCGGGTAAATTTCTAAATATCTTCTGTTTGTCTTTTGTAAAAAAAATTTCGTATCGTAATTTGATATTATGTATAGTATATAGGTATTATGAGTATTTAATTTAACAATTTCTCAGTTGGTTGTGGCATACATTTATAAAAATTAATCGTTCTATTTTGAAGTTATGATTAGTCATTATATAAATCACATAAAATCTGTATGAAAAAATGAAAACTATACAAAGAAATTTAAGATTATGTATCGTTTATGTGGACAAAAAAAAAACAAAACTGAAAAAATTATAACCAACACTGAAAACTTGCATGAATCCCCTTAATGAAAATTAAAAAAAAAATGGAAAAAAAAATTGATGAATATAAAAAAATTAGAAAGACTAGGTTCTATTGGCTAGTAAAAAATAATTTTCATTTATCAAATTTGTTCACTATAGAGGTACAATTAATAATAATTGTTGTTGTTGTTTACACGAAAAAGTTTTTTTTTTTTTGTACATAGTGCATGTGTATTTATGTACGTATAAAAAATTATGATGGCTAATTACCTATGAAATTACGACCAACTACAGTAAAAAAAAATAATATAATAATAACAATAACGCCAGTAATAGAAATTAAATTTCAAAAAAGAAAAATATTTACCTACATATATTGAATTACTCACAATACGTTAGTTGACTGTTGTCTGTGTAACTATACATACATATTTATTTATTTTTTTTTTAATTATAAAGTGAAGAATTGTTCGTTTGTTTGTGTATACATACTGTAGGTGGACACCACGACACCACACATTCGAATCGTATATAGATAAATCGGTTTTGGTATTGAATATTGAAATCGTTAAAGCAAAATTCGAGTAGATAGCTATGTGTATGGCGTACAGGAATATTATAATAGTCAGAGAATAGTGGTATGTAGACAATATTTTATTTCATTTGAAAAAAAAATTTTTCACCTACTCATTTTCATTTACATTATGTATATGAATGTTTATGTGTAAATTTATTTACATAATATGTAGGTATGTAGAAATTTTAGAATCTGTACACATTTATATTTTATATACACGCAAAATGTATATATGTACATAGATATGTAATATGTATAAAATAATTATAATTACATGGCAAAATTTACACGTATATAGATACATAACATATGTACATGTATATCACATCGATTTGAAATGAATATACAGTGCAGTCGCGGTAAATTGAACACCCGATAACTTGACCTCTCAAAAACTTAGCATTGTCTATACTCTATAAATTGAACTAGTGGTCATTCTGTAACTCAAACTTTAACTTACTTTTTTTTTTATTCTTTAAACATGGAAAATTCAATTTAAAATTCAACTGAGGATATGATGAGGGAGGAGAATATCCCTTTGGCATATAGCTTTCTTCGTATAGTGTGAAATGATTTTATTACATGATATGACATTTGGTTGTCTTCTTTTATAAGAACATTTATGATCGGGAGGATATAATTCAGTGGCAAATGAATGAGGTACAATGAGGTGATGAAGACATTGAATCATGCGAACAGGATATTGAAATTAAAAAAAAAAACTACAACACAAATAATGTTATTTCGAACATACTTAGAAACAGTTTAAATTACTAATAAATTAATAAAATATATTAAATTTAAAGAATTTCCTTACAGGGATATTTCAGTACTGCACAACCCATTCGATAACTTGAACAACCCCTTTCACGAGTTCGGTCGAGTTAGCGCGAGTGCACTGTATATACGCATTTGTAAGTACATATACATACAAAATAGTATAGTGAACGAATATATATTATGTGAGTAGGTGGTATTGGCTCGCAATGTGGTGAGTATACATTATATTTATAGTGGTCTGGTACAAAAGACAAGTATACCTACCTACCTACCTTAGTGTACAGTTTAGTAACTATAGTGGTTTAATTTTATATGCATTGATTTGATTGTAACTCTTTTTTTTTACCACTTTTATTTTATGTGTATCTGTGTGCTATGAATGTACTTGTCGTCGTAATAATACAAAACGACGAAGGAACCTACAGTGATTATTTTATTTTACGTTCACTAGCAAAACAACATTCTATGTACAAACGATAGGTGCTATGTGATGTGATATTTACAATTATTGCGATAAATACTTGAACTCAACTCAATGTATATGATTTTACTTACTTTTAACTTACTTTTTTTTTAAGTGTTGTTGTAGTCGTCGTCGTCGTCGTTGTTTTAAGTTTTAAGAAGAAAACTTGTTCTATCTATACACAAGTATAACAAAAATGTAAGATTATTTATTATAAGCGTCTATCTAGATATGTACATTACACAAAAATAACAGTCATCGTAGGTAGGTAGGCTTATGATGACTTTTTTATTTTATTTTATATTATTACATTTATTATCATTTTTATTTTTTTATTTTTTTCTTATTTTTTATTCTTTCTTAATAGTATTTATTATTAAATTGAATTGATCCTACTTAATAATTTTAAATTTTCTCCTTCAACATCGTATATATTAATATGAAATATATATAGTAGTAACGATGACGGCCGTCATAAATATACACTCGTATGTATGTACATATATGCAAAATACATTATTCAATTACATACATACTTATATATAAATTTGTATATTAATTTTATATGTGCAATAACAGTCATCAATAATAATAATACATACCTACTTATGTACTTGTATGTATGTATGTTGGTAGCAAAGCACATATATCTCAAATATACTCATACGTATTAATATATGTATAAAATCCAAAGTATAAATATGTTACATACATACATATGTACACACATGTAATATAGCATCAATAGTACGTAGATGTATGTAAGAAAATTAAAAAAAAATAAATAAATAAACAAAAATCCAACAACAACAGAATCATTTTTCCATATTATTTAAAAAAAATAAAAAGCTTATCTTACACATTCGCAGACACACACAAACAGACAAGCGCTACATCATCATTCATCATCATTCATATACACTTATGTATTAGTTGAGTATGAATTAAAAAATAATTTTTTGAATGACTTTAAACCGAGTTTGTGAAAATTATTCAGTCTTGATGAAGGAACGATCGAAGCCGCTAAACAATAAAATACAATACAATACAATATCTATATAGTAATAATAATGTTAAATAATATAAGAATAACGACAAAACATAATTACATCATTATAGACTGTAGTTTTAGTCAGTGAAAAAATAAAATAAAATAAAATAAAATCTTTAAAAAGAAATTATTTAAATTTATATATGTATATATTTTTTTTTGTCATTTTATTGCTGTTGTTGTTGCTTCTATAATATGTTTCAATTATATTTTTAAAAATTTTTCATTTTAATTTAATTTTTTTGTGTGTGTATTTTTTTTAATTTTTGTAATTTACGAACAATTTTTTATTTCTATTGAGCTATTAGTTTATATAGTTGTTATACTTAGTTGTTTATTTGTATACCGAACCGACATATATAACAATACATAATTCATAATCAATTTTTTACACTAATTAGATACACTTTTTTTATTTCAAATTCTAATTTATATATGTATTTTTTTTTTTTCAATGTTTTTTTTTTATTTTTTATTTTACAGTGTGCTAAATTTATGTGTATAATTTGAAATTGAATTGAATTGTTTTTTTTTTGTTAACGAAAAAAAAAATTAATAAAATTAATATTTAAAAAATCGAACGAAAAAAAAATTATTAAATGTATTTAGTGATTAAAGAAGAAAAATTACAAAAAATAGAACAAAAAAAAAATAAAAAACAAAGTGCCTAACTAATATAAATTACATAAAAATATATAGCTATATATTCCTAGAAAATATCTATAAAAAAAAAATATAAGTTCAGTTAAAAAAAAATTAAAATAAAATAAAATAAAATGGTTATAAAAAACGATAAAACAAAAATGAAAAAAACTCAATCATCAACTAATACTGGAGGAGGAGATATTTCTAATAAATTATCATCGACCGCTGAAATTAGTTCATCGAAAATGACTAAAAATCTATCAACAGCAGCATCATCATCTTCAACAACAACATCAACATCAAAAAAATTAATTACAAAAGATTCGTCAATGACTACTACCACGACTTCGACTAGTGCTGCTGGTGGTGATGGTGGTGGTGGTTATAATGTCGGTGACAATGTATTAATTAGTGATGTAACTGGTAACCTTGAAAAAAGTGAAAATTTACATTCAATGCATGATAATACAACATTTAAAAAATCAACAACTGCAATTGATCGAAGTATGAGCAGTAGCAGTAAAATTAGTGATCATTCAATATCGGATAATTACATTGTAACATCACCAGAAATTTATCATAAAATTCATCGTGAAACTGATGATAATAATTTAAAATCGTCACGTATGATAACTGATTTGGGTACAACAATGTATAAAAAAAGTAGTGATAATATTAAAAAAATTCTATCGAAAACAGATCAAATGAAAATGGCATCGATTAATTTAATTGAAAGTGAAAAAAATGTAAAAAGTTCTTCAAATATGAAAACATCAAATATAATTGAAACGAACAGTTTAAATTTGGAGGATGTATCTGCAATTAAGGATTTAGAACAACAAAATATGATGATGATGATCGATAGTAGTAATAATGATGGTGGTGTAGCAGAAGAAATTTATTCAACATCGAACGTTACAAAATTTGAATCACAAACGGGATCATCGTCTAGCTATGTGATAGAGACAATTGATGGCAAAGAGACATATTCAAAATCAGATTTTCATGAATGGGGATCAAAAAATGAACAAGAAAAATCTGAAAATTTACATGCAATCAAAAAAGATGGAGAAAAAGATTTTAACGTTCATTTGGATCGTAAAGAATCACAACAACAAACGAAATACGACAGTAAATTACCAGATGTGATGAAATCATCAGAAAAACGTCATATTAAAGAGGATTTTAAATTGAAAAGTGATGATAGGGATAAATTGTTGCATAATACATTATTGAATTCTGATGATCCCAGCACCAGTGGCAATATAATTTATGATCAGAATATGCTAGAAAGTAATAAAATGCTTTTAAATAGTGGGATTACATCATCATCGTTTAAATCGGAGACAGTCAAGGACCATTTAAAAAGCTATATGAATGATATTACAAGTGATTTAACGACAACAAATGCAAAAAATACGAGTATCGGTGATACAACAACAATTTACACATCGAAAATGTTCGACGATAAAAATAATGCATTCAAAATAGTCGATGAAACGATCATTAACGAGAACAATAAGCTACTAACAAAAGATGCAATCGCTCAAGATCGAGCTCAAAATAGTAATTTATTATCATCATCTACTCTAGACAAAACAATAACAAAAAATAGCCATGATGATAATAATAAAAATATATCATCATCATTATTTAAAGAGTCACAGGTTAAAGAGTCATCAACATCAAAATCAGAAAAGATTAGCACTACAACCAGCAGTACCAATATTCAACAAAGTAGCATGAGTACTAGCAGCAATAAAGAGAAAAAATTATCATCAACAGAAACCGAATCAGTAACCGTATCAAAACAAATTTATGATTCAAAAACAAAACAATGGAAAGAATGTGATGAAAAAACAATAAAGAATACGATACGTCCATCATTGGTACGTTATGTTAGCCAAGAATCTGATGGTACATTTACAACAATTTATAAACGTAAAATTTATGATCAAAGAAGTGGTAAATGGAAAATAGTCGATGAAAAAATTATAAAAAGTAAACCGGGTACAACTGGTGGTACAACAACAACAACAACAAAAACAGTATTGGGTGATTTTGAAACAATTCCAGAAATAATCGATGATGTCACCAATATAACAACGACAACATACATGACAAAAGTATACGATCAAAATACTGGCTCATGGAAAATTGTCGATGAAAAATCATTTGTCGATACAAAAGCAATAATACCAACTGATATTGTACATGAAATTGAAAAAGACAATCCAGATATTGCAAATATAACTACAACAACAGAAACTGTTAAGGTAAAAAATATTAAATTTTCATTTTTTTTTTTTTTAATTTAATTTAGAAAAATTTCATTTAAATTGCTAATAAATGTATGTATGTAAACGTGTTCTCTTTCTCTCTATAACAGGTAATTTATACGTATAAATGTATATATGTATATATAATGTATACGTATACAACGTACAAACTATGTATAATGATGACGTGATCGTGTCACAGATTTTTAATACTTATTATGTACATATATGACTTTACCAGCTTCGTATAAAATAAATGAAGTAATAAATGAATTAAAATGATCACAATCAGATCAAATTGAATATACAAATATCTACATCATACATTCAAGTATACGTGGGTATATCAAAAAATAACCGGGACTAGTAATAATTAATTCATTAAATTTTATGCACTTAAACATCAAAAATCTCTATATAAATATCAAGACAGTAATTTTTTTTTTTCGATGTTGCCACCTACTTACCATATCCATCCTCTTCCTTTATAGAAATAAGTGTCGTTTATTGACTCCCATTTCTCATCTAAAAAAAAGAAGTTTTGATTAATTTTCTTTTCTTTTTTTTTTAATTTTTGGAATAAAAAGTAGTCAATTTAAGGATACAAATCTATATAATGATTATAGGGTGGTTTGGGACGGTAATATTTTCCATCGAAATTTTTTTTGACAATCGAGTTTTTGATTATTTTATTCTTGAGGATGATGCGTTGGCTGACTGGCTGGTTATTTTTTGATATTACCATCGTATGATCGTATGTACATATTATGTCTGTTGTTTGTACGTATTTTTGATAATTTGTCAATAATTTTGAAACTGTTAAGAGTACGTGTATGTGTTGTCGAGTATTTATTTTTATTATTTTTTTTTTTTTTTTAAAAGTATGTAATTGCATATTACACAAAAATATATTTTTGTATGATGTGCACATATGAATGTACATGGTGTGATTCACTCTATATCATATGTACAATAATTGAATACATACATATGAAATATTTAAATTTTTAGATCTAAATGTATACAGTTGTGTTTGTTAAATTATGTATATAAAAATTAATGAAAAAAATTATTCATATATCTACATACAAATGTATTTATATGTGTATGTATGTATATCTATGTATATGTATTTTCTCATTGTTTATGTACCTGTATATAAAATAACTATATTAGTAGATATATATATTTTTTTTTAAAAAAAATTTTTAAAATAGAATTACGTGCATAAACTTAATGGTTTTCTTTTTAAAGTTATAAATGGTAATATTTTGAATATAAAACTGTAAGACACTCGTATACGAATGTATAATGCCAACGTAGCTTATTTTATAATGTAAGATATTTTGTTATACTCGTATTATGTACATAATGTACATACATATGTACATATATTTTATTTCATTTCCATGTAAAAATTAACATCTATTCAATCTACTACCTACATGTATTTATTTACTTTTTTTTTTGTTATTTTTTTAATTTACTTATTCATCAGATATATGTATACAATATTATCAACTCATATCTATTATATTCACATGTGTACACATATACTTGTACACACAGAAATACACAGGTATATAATATAATATACATATTTGTACATACAGATACAGATTATTATACAAATCTAAATAAAGTCAAAGAAAAATAAAAATAAAGTTCATTTTTTCTCAAAAAAAAAAAAAAAAAGTTTATGTACATATATACTCGTACGAATCATTTATCATCAAATTTAAGAATTAAATTCAATATGAACATATGTAGATACATACCTTAATGAACAATGAAATATTCAAAATAAAAGAAAAAAAACAATAATGAAAAAAAAAATAAATAAATAAATTGACTTTTTTTCATACATAGTACCTACCACATATACATACCAACTAAATAAAATATACATTGAGTAGTGAAACGTTTACGAAAATGAAAAATTGAATTATATAAGATCTAAATTTGGTATTAAATAAAGTTAAAAGTATTATACATATGTGTGCACATAATATTCATGGTGTACTGTGTACAGAGATACATATTTATATATGTATGTACATATGTATGTACCTATTCATGTACATACAATTATTTACATATTTATATATATAAATATCTCTACAAACGATGTGTATATTTACGCGTTTATTATAATAATAATAATCTATACATTACACATATACATTATATTCATCGTCATATAATACGTACATAAATAAATAAATAAATAAAAATGTTCATGTATTTTTCTTTCCATACACATTCACAGAAAACATAAAAATAATAGGATCGTGGGTATATATTTTTAACAAATGTATGATCATAATAATTAACAAATTACATACATATAAGATATATATATATATATATATATACATATATGCATAAAAACACAGGTTAATAAAATAAATATGTATTTATATATATTTGAAAACATATATGCGTTATAAATAAATAGATAAATAAGCCACGTTTTTTTTTTCTTTTGAAAGTGGTGTAAGTTAATTTTCGACACAAAATATGTTAACTAATAAATAACGTAATGAATACGATCCAAAATAAAATTGAAATTTTCTCAAAATGTTCTTTGAAAGTTTCCGAAGAAAAATATCCTTAAAAAAAATTTTCATCATTTTGTCAATAAAAAAAAAAAATGTTTTACTTGTACGTAAGTAATTAATCATCATTCAAAATCAAATACTAGTACATACAAACTCTTAAATACAATCTCTCCATATAAAATATAAAATGAACTTGCACCACTTCTCTAAAAATTAAAAATGTTCATATTTACAGATTTAGACATATACGAGTATATAGATAGACAGAGATAATTAGATACACTACGTAAGTAAGCTGCGGTTAAAATATCTGCTAGATACTTACTCAACAAATATTGTATTATATCAGATAGATATACCGATGATATGCTTATAGTACATACTTATACTTTACTTAATAAAAGATGATTTTTGATGTAATCTGCGTTATGCATTTACGCGTATATATATATTTTTTATACTTGTATACTTAGACTTAGACGGTTTACCACAAATATAGATTTCAAGTTTCAAGGTTTCGAAATTATACTTACTTATTATTATTACTACATAACTACATATTTTTTTAAAAAAAATTTGTGTAATAATCATAATAATTTTTTCAAAAAAAAAAAAAAAAAAAAAAAAACATACATATGTATCATTATTATTATTACTAAATTCGACACAGAATATTATCGATCATTAAAAAATTTATTTTGTTATCATATTTCATAATATAAGAATTTAACATTGCATAGATATACTCCTGTATACACATACGTAAGTTTCACATAAGTACGTAATATTGGTAATATGTAATATTCATACATATTTTTATTTTTTTTTTTTTTTTGTATTTGCTAATTTTTAATGTTATCATTTTATTTTTATTAAATTACACATACGAGCACATATCACATACAGTGAGTTATGTTATAGGTAATATAAAGCCAAAATATATATTAGATTAGGTTATTTTTATTATTAGTAAATCAGATGATTGCTTAAACTTCATTTTTTTTATATTTTTTTAGAACAACGTTTATTACACATTACAAGAAAATGAAACGTATATAAAAAGAACAAAAATAATGAAAGAAAAATATGTATTATATATACATACACATATATATACACAAAGATACATAATATACTATCTATTATACTACCTACCTTATGTACGATTTGTACATATCTATAGATAAGAACACGAATTTTATTTATTAAAAATATTACATTACAATGTTTTTCTTTTTTAATTTATTTATTTTTTGATTGAGATTTGGATTTAAAAAAAAAAAAAATTCATTCGTTCATCTATTCATTTTTTTTAGAGATACTCAAACGAAAATTAAATTCAGTTAAATTTAATTTAAATTACTTCTTAAACTGATCTACAGTACTTACTTACATATTCATATATTTCTTAAAATAAAAAATGATGTAGGTACTATTTATAATGATAACAAAATCACAATGTTTAGAATATCATTTTTTTTTTAAATACTTAATAATCATTTTTATGGAATGAGTATCATCATGTATCATTCATTGTTATTATCAAGAATTTTAATAGTTACAACAACGACTATGAGTACGATATGAAGTTTTACGTTTTAATTTTTATATTATTTAAAATTTTGATTTATTTTCGGTTTATAGTAAGATGAAATATGATGAAATCTATCTTTTTTTTTTTTTTGTAGCTAGAAGTACCATAGCGAATCAACATTATGTATTTAATTAGCTGTAACTTTTAAAACATATATAGAATATAGATTTTTTAAATAATTTATTTCACACGTTTATATTTTTTAAATGAAAATATTGATAAAATGATTTTAAATGCGTGACACACTTACACGTTCTACCACGTTCTACGTTCGTACTTACGTACATACATACATACATACATACATACATTTACATATAATATATACATACATTCGTATCAGTGATTAAATGAAATTCGATTCAACAAATTTCATTTATCTGTTCATTATGTTCAACAGTTCACCGTGTAAATATTCTTATGTTAAATTTATTAATTTTAATGTAAAATTTTTGTAGGTATTTGATGCTGCAACAAATACATGGAAAATTGTCGATGAACGTATTCATACTGATGTTTTAGAAAAAATCATTGAAGTACCAAAACAAAAAATCTATATCGATGAGAATACACATATTCAGAAAGAAATTCATGAAACCGATATATCAGAATCAATAACAGATATACTGTCGAAGGAACAAAAAGATACGATACGTATTGATAGGGAAATCATTGATGAAATTGATTACACAAAAAAACGAAATGATTTTACATTATCGAAAAGTATTACTACTATTGATGATGATCAAACTAAAATTGTAAATAATGAATAATACATGCATACATACTTACACAATGCATATAATCCTATAATTAATTATTAATTTATATTTTTGTATTTCACAGAAAAAATCAATCACTGACATTAGAAAAGAATACATTGATGATGTCAATATTAATGAGGAAAAAATTCAAACATTTATGGTAATTTTGTTTTTTTTCAAAAATTATACAAATTTTTATTCTGTTGAAATAATTTTATTAAAACTTTTGCATATATATTTTTAGAAGGATACGTCTGATGTTACGGTAATCGATCAAAAAGGACCAGGTCCACGTCCAGATAAGTTGACTACACCAGATATGAGAAAGCCTTCTACATCATTACCACATAAAGAGCAATGTGTCTGTGAGATATGTACTTGTGGGTGAGTTGTGAATGAAACTATGAAAATTGCCTCTAAAATCATTTGCATTGTATTAATTAATGTTTTATAAAACATTAAATTGTATTTTTTGTTTTATTTTAGACGGCATCGTTGTACACATGCTGAAGACATTGATCATATAACAATTTCTGAAACGAATGAAATCACTATGAATCAAAATACTGTCTACAAAAATACTTATCAAGGAACAAAAGTTATCAATTACGATGATATTAGATTACCAGTACGAAAACCTTTAGATAATTTGAAACCAGAAGGTGAATTTTATGTACCAGAAATCGAACAATATCAACCAGTTAAACGTCCAAAACCATTCAAACCGACAGATAATCTTAAGCCAGAAGGTGTATTCTATGACACGAAAACAACAACCGAAGATTATAAAGTATTTAAATTGGAAAAACAATCAGCGATCCGTCAACAAAATAATTTAACAGTATCAGGTGAATTTACAGGTAAATTATTGGAAAAAAGAACATAGAATATATAAAAAATGTAATGAAAAAAAACTTAATTTAAATACTGATCAAAAATCTTAGGCATCACCACAACACAAGAAGTTTTTACGGGAGAATTAACCGAACGGCCTTCACCCATACGTAGAAATACATGGACAAAAGTTGAGGGCGAATTGATAACAGATACAACAACATCAAAAGATTTCGTAGATTTTTCAAAAATTATTGAAACACAAAAAATCAAAAAACACGATGATAATCTTTCGTTTGAAGGTGATATCACATTCGTAACAACGAACCAAGAAGATTTTCAACCAACAGACATTGAACCATTTAGACCACGAAAAAGAACGTGGACAAAAGATGATGTAAATAAATTTTATAGTTACACTGAAGAGAAAATTGAAGACAAAAAGCTAGAAGACATAAAAAGCTATCAATTTGTAGAAAAATTGAAACAAATCAAACCAGTTGATAATTTGAAGCCTGAAGGAGAATTTTATACACCAGAAAAAATAACATACAAACCAACTGAAAGACCGAAACAAATTCGTCCTGAGGACAATCTTCGTCCAGAAGGAGAATTCCATACTCCAGATAAACCACAATATCGACCATCAGAACGTCCTCAGCAGATCAAACCGCATGATAATCTCAAACCTGAAGGAGAATTCTATAAACCAGAAAAACCAGGATTCATGCCAGCTGAAAGACCAAAAAAAATTCGGCCCGAGGACAATCTTCGTCCAGAAGGTGAATTCCATACGCCAGATAAACCACAATATCGACCATCAGAACGTCCTCAACAGGTTAAACCTCATGATAATCTCAAACCTGAAGGAGAGTTCTATAAACCAGAAAAACCAGGATTCATGCCAGCTGAAAGACCGAAACAAATTCGTCCTGAGGACAATCTTCGTCCAGAAGGAGAATTCTATACGCCAGACAAACCACAATATCGACCATCAGAACGTCCTCAGCAGGTTAAACCTCATGATAATCTTAAACCTGAAGGAGATTTTTACAAACCAGAAAAACCAGGATTCATGCCGGCTGAAAGACCGAAACAAATTCGTCCTGAGGACAATCTTCGTCCAGAAGGAGAATTCCATACTCCAGATAAACCACAATATCGACCATCAGCACGTCCTCAGCAGGTTAAACCTCATGATAATCTCAAACCTGAAGGAGAATTCTATAAACCAGAAAAACCAGGATTCATGCCAGCTGAAAGACCAAAACAAATTCGTCCTGAGGACAATCTTCGTCCAGAAGGTGAATTTCATACGCCAGACAAACCACAATATCGACCATCAGAACGTCCTCAGCAGGTTAAACCTCATGATAATCTCAAACCTGAAGGAGAATTCTATAAACCAGAAAAACCAGGATTCATGCCAGCTGAAAGACCAAAACAAATTCGTCCTGAGGACAATCTTCGTCCAGAAGGTGAATTTCATACGCCAGACAAACAACAATATCGACCATCAGAACGTCCTCAGCAGGTTAAACCTCATGATAATCTCAAACCTGAAGGAGAATTCTATAAACCAGAAAAACCAGGATTCATGCCAGCTGAAAGACCAAAACAAATTCGTCCTGAGGACAATCTTCGTCCAGAAGGAGAATTCCATACTCCAGATAAACCACAATATCGACCATCAGAACGTCCTCAGCAGGTTAAACCTCATGATAATCTCAAACCTGAAGGAGAATTCTATAAACCAGAAAAACCAGGATTCATGCCAGCTGAAAGACCAAAACAAATTCGGCCCGAGGACAATCTTCGTCCAGAAGGTGAATTTCATACGCCAGACAAACCACAATATCGACCATCAGAACGTCCTCAACAGGTTAAACCTCATGATAATCTCAAACCTGAAGGAGAATTCTACAAACCAGAAAAACCAGGATTCATGCCAGCTGAAAGACCGAAACAAATTCGTCCTGAGGACAATCTTCGTCCAGAAGGAGAATTCCATACTCCAGATAAACCACAATATCGACCATCAGAACGTCCTCAGCAGGTTAAACCTCATGATAATCTCAAACCTGAAGGAGAATTCTATAAACCAGAAAAACCAGGATTCATGCCAGCTGAAAGACCAAAACAAATTCGGCCCGAGGACAATCTTCGTCCAGAAGGTGAATTTCATACGCCAGACAAACCACAATATCGACCATCAGAACGTCCTCAACAGGTTAAACCTCATGATAATCTCAAACCTGAAGGAGAATTCTATAAACCAGAAAAACCAGGATTCATGCCAGCTGAAAGACCAAAACAAATTCGTCCTGAGGACAATCTTCGTCCAGAAGGAGAATTCCATACGCCAGACAAACCACAATATCGACCATCAGAACGTCCTCAACAGATCAAACCGCATGATAATCTCAAACCTGAAGGAGAATTCTATAAACCAGAAAAACCAGGATTCATGCCAGCTGAAAGACCAAAACAAATTCGTCCTGAGGACAATCTTCGTCCAGAAGGTGAATTTCATACGCCAGACAAACCACAATATCGACCATCAGAACGTCCTCAGCAGTTTAAACCTCATGATAATCTCAAACCTGAAGGAGAATTCTATAAACCAGAAAAACCAGGATTCATGCCAGCTGAAAGACCAAAACAAATTCGTCCTGAGGACAATCTTCGTCCAGAAGGAGAATTCCATACTCCAGATAAACCACAATATCGACCATCAGAACGTCCTCAGCAGGTTAAACCTCATGATAATCTCAAACCTGAAGGAGAATTCTACAAACCAGAAAAACCAGGATTCATGCCAGCTGAAAGACCAAAACAAATTCGGCCCGAGGACAATCTTCGTCCAGAAGGTGAATTTCATACGCCAGACAAACCACAATATCGACCATCAGAACGTCCTCAACAGGTTAAACCTCATGATAATCTCAAACCTGAAGGAGAATTCTACAAACCAGAAAAACCAGGATTCATGCCAGCTGAAAGACCAAAACAAATTCGTCCTGAGGACAATCTTCGTCCAGAAGGTGAATTTCATACGCCAGACAAACCACAATATCGACCATCAGAACGTCCTCAGCAGTTTAAACCTCATGATAATCTCAAACCTGAAGGAGAATTCTATAAACCAGAAAAACCAGGATTCATGCCAGCTGAAAGACCAAAACAAATTCGTCCTGAGGACAATCTTCGTCCAGAAGGAGAATTCCATACTCCAGATAAACCACAATATCGACCATCAGAACGTCCTCAGCAGGTTAAACCTCATGATAATCTCAAACCTGAAGGAGAATTCTATAAACCAGAAAAACCAGGATTCATGCCAGCTGAAAGACCAAAACAAATTCGGCCCGAGGACAATCTTCGTCCAGAAGGTGAATTTCATACGCCAGACAAACCACAATATCGACCATCAGAACGTCCTCAACAGGTTAAACCTCATGATAATCTCAAACCTGAAGGAGAATTCTACAAACCAGAAAAACCAGGATTCATGCCAGCTGAAAGACCAAAACAAATTCGTCCTGAGGACAATCTTCGTCCAGAAGGAGAATTCCATACGCCAGACAAACCACAATATCGACCATCAGAACGTCCTCAGCAGGTCAAACCACATGATAATCTGAAACCTGAAGGAGAATTCTATAAACCAGAAAAACCAGAATTCATGCCAGCTGAAAGACCAAAACAAATTCGTCCTGAGGACAATCTTCGTCCCGAAGGAGAATTCCATACTCCAGATAAACCACAATATCGACCATCAGAACGTCCTCAGCAGATCAAACCGCATGATAATCTCAAACCAGAAGGAGAGTTCTATAAATCAGAAAAACCAGGATTCATTCCAGCTGAAAGACAAAAACAAATTCGTCCTGAGGACAATCTTCGTCCAGAAGGAGAATTCCATACTCCAGATAAACCACAATATCGACCATCAGAACGTCCTCAGCAGATCAAACCGCATGATAATCTCAAACCTGAAGGAGAATTCTATAAACCCGAAAAACCAGGATTCATGCCAGCTGAAAGACCAAAACAAATTCGTCCTGAGGACAATCTTCGTCCAGAAGGAGAATTCCATACTCCAGATAAACCACAATATCGACCATCAGAACGTCCTCAACAGATCAAACCGCATGATAATCTCAAACCTGAAGGAGAATTCTATAAACCAGAAAAACCAGGATTTTTGCCAGCTGAAAGACCAAAACAAATTCGTCCTGAGGACAATCTTCGTCCCGAAGGAGAATTCCATACTCCAGATAAACCACAATATCGACCATCAGAACGTCCTCAGCAGATCAAACCGCATGATAATCTCAAACCAGAAGGAGAGTTCTATAAATCAGAAAAACCAGGATTCATTCCAGCTGAAAGACCAAAACAAATTCGTCCTGAGGACAATCTTCGTCCAGAAGGAGAATTCCATACTCCAGATAAACCACAATATCGACCATCAGAACGTCCTCAGCAGATCAAACCGCATGATAATCTCAAACCTGAAGGAGAATTCTATAAACCAGAAAAACCAGGATTCATGCCAGCTGAAAGACCAAAACAAATTCGTCCTGAGGACAATCTTCGTCGAGAAGGAGAATTCCATACTCCAGAGAAACCACAATATCGACCATCAGAGCGTCCTCAACAGGTTAAACCTCATGATAATCTCAAACCTGAAGGAGAATTCTATAAATCAGAAAAACCAGGGTTCATGCCAGCTGAAAGACCAAAACAAATTCGGCCCGAGGACAATCTTCGTCCAGAAGGAGAATTTCATACTCCAGATAAACCACAATATCGACCATCAGAACGTCCTCAACAGATCAAACCGCATGATAATCTCAAACCTGAAGGAGAGTTCTATAAACCAGAAAAACCAGGATTCATGCCAGCTGAAAGACCGAAACAAATTCGTCCTGAGGACAATCTTCGTCCAGAAGGAGAATTCCATACTCCAGACAAACCACAATATCAACCATCAGAACGTCCTCAGCAGGTTAAACCTCATGATAATCTAAAACCTGAAGGAGATTTTTACAAACCAGAAAAACCAGGATTCGTGCCAGCTGAAAGACCAAAACAAATTCGGCCCGAGGACAATCTTCGTCCAGAAGGTGAATTCCATACGCCAGATAAACCACAATATCGACCATCAGAACGTCCTCAGCAGGTTAAACCTCATGATAATCTCAAACCTGAAGGAGAGTTCTATAAACCAGAAAAACCAGGATTCATGCCAGCTGAAAGACCGAAACAAATTCGTCCTGAGGACAATCTTCGTCCAGAAGGTGAATTCCATACGCCAGATAAACCACAATATCGACCATCAGAACGTCCTCAACAGGTCAAACCGCACGATAATCTGAAACCTGAAGGAGAATTCTATAAACCAGAAAAACCAGGATTCATGCCGGCTGAAAGACCGAAACAAATTCGTCCTGAGGACAATCTTCGTCCAGAAGGAGAATTCCATACGCCAGATAAACCACAATATCGACCATCAGAACGTCCTCAACAGGTTAAACCTCATGATAATCTCAAACCTGAAGGAGAATTCTATAAACCAGAAAAACCAGGATTCATGCCAGCTGAAAGACCGAAACAAATTCGTCCTGAGGACAATCTTCGTCCAGAAGGTGAATTCCATACGCCAGATAAACCACAATATCGACCATCAGAACGTCCTCAACAGGTCAAACCGCACGATAATCTGAAACCTGAAGGAGAATTCTATAAACCAGAAAAACCAGGATTCATGCCAGCTGAAAGACCAAAACAAATTCGTCCTGAGGACAATCTTCGTCCAGAAGGAGAATTCCATACTCCAGACAAACCACAATATCGACCATCAGAACGTCCTCAGCAGGTCAAACCTCATGATAATCTCAAACCTGAAGGAGAATTCTATAAACCAGAAAAACCCGGATTCATGCCAGCTGAAAGACCAAAACAAATTCGGCCCGAGGACAATCTTCGTCCAGAAGGTGAATTCCATACGCCAGATAAACCACAATATCGACCATCAGAACGTCCTCAACAGGTCAAACCGCACGATAATCTGAAACCTGAAGGAGAATTCTATAAACCAGAAAAACCAGGATTCATGCCAGCTGAAAGACCGAAACAAATTCGTCCTGAGGACAATCTTCGTCCAGAAGGAGAATTCCATACGCCAGATAAACCACAATATCGACCATCAGAACGTCCTCAGCAGGTTAAACCTCATGATAATCTCAAACCTGAAGGAGAGTTCTATAAACCAGAAAAACCAGGATTCATGCCAGCTGAAAGACCAAAACAAATTCGTCCTGAGGACAATCTTCGTCCAGAAGGAGAATTCCATACTCCAGACAAACCACAATATCGACCATCAGAACGTCCTCAACAGGTCAAACCGCACGATAATCTCAAACCTGAAGGAGAGTTCTATAAACCAGAAAAACCAGGATTCATGCCAGCTGAAAGACCGAAACAAATTCGTCCCGAGGACAATCTTCGTCCAGAAGGAGAATTCCATACTCCAGATAAACCACAATATCGACCATCAGAACGTCCTCAACAGGTTAAACCTCATGATAATCTCAAACCTGAAGGAGAATTCTATAAACCAGAAAAACCAGGATTCACGCCCGCTGAAAGACCGAAACAAGTAAAACCTGCAGATAATCTTAAACCAGAAGGTAAGTTTGAAAAGCATGAGAAGCCAAAATATTCTCCTGCCCAACGTCCTCTTCAAGTTAGGCCTAGCGATAATCTCAAACCTGAGGGTGAATTTTATAAACCTGAAAAACCTGGTTATATGCCAGTTGAAAGGCCAAAACAAGTTAAGCCTAAAGATAATTTGAAAGTTGAAGGTGAATTTACAGTTGTGGACAAGAGAAAACATTTAATTACCGAAACTGATAAATCGCGTAAAGTTATTGTTGAAAGATCTACACCTATCAAACCAAAAGATAATCTTAAACCTGAAGGAGAGTTTTATGATATGCGAAAGACGAATGGTGTTGTTGATTCTGTTGTTAAGGCTGAGAGAGCTACCATCAAAAAGCGTACTGATAATTTGAAAATTGAAAGTGGTACATTTGATTCTACAACAACGAGTTCATCAACATTCAAAAAAGTTGCTGTCGATAGAAATGTTTTACGCGAAACTGACACCAAACAAAAATTCATGAAATCTTCCATTCAACTTGGTACTGACACTACAATCAAAAAAACTACAAACCAACTCATCTACGATTCCGGATTGGAAGCTAAAAATAAAATTACATCTTCTACTCAAGTCGTAACTAAGGGCCCAATTAATCCGAAGACTCTACAGGATGGAACAATAGCAATCACAACCAAAAAAGTCACAACAGTTGTCGGTACGGACAAAGTAAAAGTGCCAGAAAAGGAGTATATTCAGAGATCGAGAAAGACCTTTGTAGATGAAAATGTCGTGAAAAATGCAATAGACAAGCATATTGTTAATAAGACAGATATTAAAGATGAACGAAATCTAGTAATTAAAGATGTGCAAAATCAGCTAAATACTAGTACATTGCATTCGAACTTAACAACAGAAGCTCGTAATGTGATCGGAGTGAATGATCAAAAAGCTGTTACACATACAATTGATCAAAGAACAGGAAGCACTGCCCATATATCAAAAACTAGTGAACATAGCGCTACACAAAAGTCCAGCTCATCGTCTCAAATACAAAGTAACATTATTAGAAAAGTTGAAAAGGATATTTCAATGTCTAATATACATAAAAGTAATATTATTAACAATGTTCAGAAAGATATTTCAACGTCTAATGTACAACGGAGTTCATCTACTTCTCACGTTCACAGTAATTTACTATCTAAGGATTCATCAAATATTGTCAGTAGTGAAAAATCTGATATTTCACGTCATGAAAAGACATTCCATCATAAGAAAAGTGAACTCACATCAGAAATGGATATTTCGAATGCGGTATTCCATCGTAAAGACGGAATAACATCGTCATCATCTGGATCTGTTTGTAATTTGCATGCAGCTGGTTTAAGTACAAGTGGTATGCTACAAAGGAAAAGTTTATCGAATTTACATGAACAGGGTTTGCATTCATCGACATCAGCTTCTAGCGAGAGACGTAGTTATAGTACTATACATCGTCAAAACAAGGATGCAGACGTTCGAAATTATGTTGCTATATCATCATCACATCATCATCAACAACAACAACAACAACCGACCACACGTTATGTAAGTGGCAGTGATCAATCCCGACATTATCATCATCATCAATATCAGCATCAATCGCCATCATCGATTATTCAACGAAGAGATAATTTATCAGTTGGTGGTGAATTTTATGCAAATTCTGAATCAAAAAATTATGGTAGCTTTATGTCAAGTAGTACACATCATCAAAGTCGTTCTGAACGTTCCACAACAGTAAGAAGATCTGTAAATCAATCAAGTATTACATTGGGTAATGAAAATATAGTGCCATCAAGTTCATATAAAAGGGAATATGTTAAATTGAATACTGGACAATGTCCAGCAACGCAATTACATAAAAATAATGTATTTGAACATATCAGAGATACAAAGGAACATAAGTTTTATAAGCCAGTAACAACAACTGAACGATAATTATAAACATTTTTTTTTATTACCCGCCAGAATATAAAATTACGAATTTTCCTTCTTACAAAGTCTATAGAATTTTACTAACAAATAATAACTGAAGAAAATAAATAAGAATCATTTAAAAAAAAAAAGGAAATTATGTATACTACTAACAGTTAATCTATAAAATATTTTTTACTACCTATATATGCTTTTTATACAAAAGAGGACAAGAAGAAGAACTAGAAGAAAAGGAAAAATAAATTGCCATAAATATAAAAATTAAAAAAAGAAAAACGAAATTAAAAGGTGCTCTTTAATGTGAAGAAAAAGAACATTTGTTAATACTATTACAACAATAATAATAATTAATATTTTTTTATTTTTTCTAAAAAAAAAAAAATATTTTATAAAGAATTTTTTTTCTTCAAATTATACACACACATTTATATATATATACAAGATAAAATATTAAAAGAATACAAAAGATTTTAATAAAAAATTTAAAAAAAAAATGATAAAAACGATTTATTTTGTTTTTACCTGTTAAACGTTTATAAGTTTAAGGTTTTGTGATTAATTTATGTACGAGTATGTTTACTTTCGATTTTTCACATTAATTAATTAATATGAATATTTATTTTTTGCAAAAAAAAAACAAAAAAAAAAAGAAAAGACAGAAAAAAAAAATTTAATTGAAAACAAAACACAAATTAAATTTAATATACATACATAATGTAGATTTAAGCTTTCTATTTTTTTATATCGTATAATCTGATATCTAACAGCGATATGTTCCTATATGAAATATTATTTCTATACATAAATCCATGTACCGAGTAACAATGCATCTACATACATATACAGATATACAGACCGTAATCTATATATATATACGAGAACGAGTACATATTTCAAAAAATAAAAAACAAAAGACAAAACAAAAACATTTATTTTATAAATTATAAATCTATAATTTTGTTTGATAAACAGATTGAAAACAATAAAAATATATACACATACTTACGAGCTAAAATAATAATATGTATATTGCTTACTTGTGCTTCTATGTATATGTACATATTAGATTTTAATTTGTGTAGTAGATTTGCAACACACAAATGTACGAAAAATCAAAATATGTATCAGAAAATTTTGTGTCTGGAAATTCATATTTTTCTTTTCTTTTTTTCTTAAATTTAATTTTATATTTATTTTTGATCAGATTTTTTTTTTTAATTTTTTTTTTATTTTATTTTATATTTATTGTTGTTTTTTTTTTTTTTGTATTTATTAAGGATATTATTTAGAGCATAAATTTTGCACTGTTATAAGTTATAAAATTTTTTTAAGATAATTGCGTGTCATAAATTATTATGAACACATCAAAGATAGAAAAAAAAACAAAATGCAAAATGTCTGTACGTATGTACGTATGTGTAGATTTAATAGATTGTTTATCTACTGTAGTTATATATGTACATGAAATCTTTTATATTTATCTTTCATATAAATGAAATGGCAACAAAAAAATTGAAAAAAAAAAAAATTGAGAAAAACATTTAATCTGAATTAATTGATGTACTGCAAATATGTATTAGTATGTGTATATACTATGTATATATATATATATATATATATATATATACATATATGTATATATATTTTTTTTTAATTTTATTTTCAATTTTAATTTTATTATTAGAAAAAATTTTATTTGACATGCAATTACATTATAAATTAAAAATAATGTGAGTCGTACATTATATGTATACGAAAGTATTCGCACTTACATATAAAAATCTAACATCATCCATGATCATCAAAGTGTAATTTAAACATGAAAATTTTATGTGTGTATTATATGGTATACTCGTTTTGTTTGTATGAAAATATGATATTTTATTCTATATATTATTATATTATATCTGTGATTATATAGATTTAAAAATATTTATACTCGTAATTTATATGAACAGATGTAGTATAAATACAAATCAAAATGCTGTACTACATATATACTATATCTACAAATGAATCATTCATTTTGAAAGTTAATCAATAACACATGCATGTATAGTATCTGCGACGTATCTAGACAACATTTAAGTAGATACATACTTGTAGTTATTTTTGTCAATTTAATTATTTAATTTTCCTACAGTTCGAGAACAATTAAAATGAATGATAAAATTTTTTATAATCGCAACCTCGTATACAAAAGTATTCTATTTTTCTCTTGTAAATTTAAAAAAAAAATGTAAAATATAAAAAATTCAATAATCATTATTCATTCATTTTGTAAAAATCTGTATCAGAATTTATTTATAAAAATCAAAAAAAAAAAAAAAATAATAATAATTAAAGGAATCTACTGTATATCGAAATCGTAATTGAAAAACTTTAAATTTGAAATCCCTTTCAAAATTTATTAAGATAGAGACAATTAACTCATCATATTCGATTGTTGCGTATTATATATATGTAAAGTATAATAGACGTTGGTATATAATATAATTCATTCGAATACCACAGATTAGATATACTCGAAGCAAATTATAATATGAAAAATAAATTTTTTTTATTTTTTATTTAGATACTAAAAACTGTATTAAACTGTTAATAGAACAAACTATCCATGACTTGGATTTTTCATGATGATGTTTTGTTCATTAACCATTTATTATTTATATTATTGCAATATATTTAAATATGAGAGGGGTAGGGAAGGTAAAGAGAATAAAATGTTTATTCACATACGATTATACAACGTATGTAAGTATTTGGATTTACAAAAAGAAATGTACGAATAAGAAGTATAATATACAGAAACATCACATTATTTTGTATATTATAATTTTTTTTTTATACTTTTTTTTGTTATTTCTTTTTCACTTTTTCATTGCAAATATTGTAATTAAAAAAAAAATTTTATAATTTTTTTAAACTGAATGTTCAGAAAGAAAAATGTAGTAAGATGTATGTACATACATATGTATATACCATATATGCGCATCATGATTAGACCGAAACTTAAAGAAAGAAACAAAAAAAAAACTAATTAGAAAAAAATACAATTTTTTTTTTTCATCCAGTCGATTGTATGTTTTAAATGTTTCTTATGTATGTATAAACAAAACATATAATTTTTATGTGTGTGTGTTTGTTGAATGTCTATTCTCTATTATATACTTTTTGCGGATAATATATAATGTATAATGCACATTAAACTTTCGAATCTTCTTGCAATAGATAATACACTCGTACAAATTTTTTAATTAATTTAGAGTTTAGACACAATCCTATAATATGTGTTCATTGTTTTTTATATATTTATATTGATGTACAATTATTATATGTATGTGCGTGTATATGTATATGGATTTCATTAATTTTTCTTTTAGTTTTTTCTAAGTACAAACATACGAGTATATTAATAATTTTCTTGAAATTTTAACTTTCATTAAAAAGTTATACATGACGCAATTTGAATATGTACATACTCGTATATCTCTCCTATGAGTATATAGCGCATCGCAATTAAAACAAAACCAAAAAGAAAAGAAAATAAAAATAAAAATTTATATTCTAAATGCATCTCATAATAGGTAATACACGCATTTATCTACGTGCATATATGAATATACGTATACATATATTTGTATACATGGAAACTATACTAATTTTAGATACTATACTGTCGTACTGTGTACTAAAATGAAGGCAACAATAAAATAAACAAAAAAATTAAATAAATAATATGAAATTAAAATAAAAATAAGAGTCAACTCAAAACCTCCTATACCATATACAAAAATGAAAAGTGATGTGATATTGAAGTTTGCAGTCTACGGCATTAATTTGAAAAGTTTTTTTTTTCCATAAAATTCCTTAACCTTTCTACATTTTTTTTTTGTTTTCATTTATCGCTATAATTGTTTGTTTATTTTTATTTTTAGCCAAAATTTAAAGGTACAATTACAATTAAATATGGAGCTTATACTTTAGGTATTGTACAATGGAAGAAAGTGATACCTGCCTATCTATAAGCAAGTATATATAGTAATGGATAATCATAATAATAGAGTCAGAAATCATAATTAAAATATTATCATAACTCATAAGTTATATGTATACAGTATACTCGTACTCGTACATATAAATGAGAAATGAGCGAAATTTTTTAATTGACAGAAAATAACAGTAAGGGAAATTTGAAAATGTCAAAAATTTTCAAATAATGTATACTCATACATATATATGAACGAACACATTATATAGGATAGGTTCATCCACATTTTATGTATTCGCTTACATACCAAACAATAATACTTATACATATCACATACATCTATATGTACAATTATTACTATTATAATAATACTCGCATTTTGTACGTGACCTAATGTTTAAAAACGTACATAAATGTATCATACTCGTATATGTATACGACAAGAACGAGTGTAATAATATCATCGCATCTTTATTATATTTATATTCATCCATTCAAGTAATACTTCTTTATACATACAAACAAACAAACAAACAAACAAAAAATATCAACATTTTTAAGTACATTTCTAAATTCAACATTCAACTAACTATCTAATGTTAGTGAAAAATAAAATCGAAAAAAAAAAATTAAATAAAAAATAAAAATTGAATCAAACTCATTTAATATTCCATACGTTACATTGACATTGACTGGGCGGTTATATGCATATACACACTCTTGTATTTGTATATAATACGCCATGGTATACCTATACCTATGCGTTTGAGTTCAGGATGATAAATTTAACTTCCGTTTTTTATTTTCATTTCATTTAAAAACAAATTTTTTTTTTCTTTCAACTATATAAAGAAAACAAAATATATAATATAATATAAATAACACTTTCTGTTATAATACGATAAAATAGTACATGTAAAAAATTTACATACTTTACATGAGTGTGCACTTGTACATTATGGATGTAAAAGGGGAGATATTTTTATTATTAACTTTCACACTTATTTGAAAAATTTAAATTAATTTTCATTTTTTTCTATATTACCACCTATACCAATTTCATATTTATATAGAACATAATATATATAGATATTAGATAGATATACAACAAATGATATACATACTACATATAACAAACCAATATAACATATAAATATGTATATATGTAGATTGTGTGTTATTAAAATACATAATTCAAATTAATTAAATTTCATTATTATAGTAAATGATTGAATTTGATTAATTAAAACAACTAAAACAATAACAAAAAAAAAATGTAATTTCAATTAGACTTTTATTAGATATATACATTTATTTATGTATCATAATATATGTACATTATTTACTTAGATTATAATGTAATTGTATGTGTGCATGTAATATGATTTTTTTTATTTCGTTTTTTAAGTAATTTTACATTACTTTTCGCTGCATTGATTTTGCAAGCAAAAATAATTTTTTTGATTATCTATTATTAACTATTATTATTATTCTTGTTCATGTCTATAAATTTTGATTTTTTTTTTTTTTTTGCCTGAAAATATGAAGTACTTATACATTGATTAATGCATTACATATATGTAACATAAAACCATATAAAACTTAGTATGTACGACACGAGTCCACTCCAATATACGATACGTATTATAGTGTAAGTAAAAATTGTATTCTATCATAAATCACACTACACAACATTTGTGCATATCATAATTACATGCATAGTAATTTGAAAAAACATTAAGTTTCATTCACCTTTTTCGATGAAAATTAAAAAAAAAAAAAAATCCATTCAAATGTTATAGTTAAAATTTTGTTGAAATTTTTTTTCAGTTATTTTTAAAAATTTTATAATTTTACATTTTAAATTTTATAAATAATGGTGTAGTATATATGCCATATGGATATCATATATCTGCACAATATGATAATATGATGAGGAAAACAAACTCACTCCCCTATATATTATGTGGATTGGATTTTTTAGACAAACTTATGAGATCGCATCTTTAGGTTTGTATTTGTATGATTGTATAAAGCATTCGATAATTGAAGAATTAAAACATTCAGAAGAAATAACTAACCTATAGAGGTATCAATACTATCGAATCTTCTATGTAAAGATTTTGTAAATTTTTTGGTACTGCAAACAAAAACCAGTAAGTCAAAAATTCTCATTTAGACCAAAATAAGGATGAACGATACAACAAATTAAATATTATTTAGTTACAGGTTTCAGTGCCATTTCATGATCAATCATATTCCCAATATCTTATCCTTTATTCAATAACAAACAAATAAACAAATAATGACTAAAATTGGATTTGAAAATTTAATCGTGTTAACAATCGATTACTAATACTATATATGACTGTAATTTGTTGCGATATAAATGATTTATAATTATTTCAAAAAGAATCAATGATAGAAATAGTAAAATTTGTGCAATAAAAAACCAAAACATTTTGTAAATTTTTGAACGAAAATTTAATTTAGAATGATAAATTTGTGTATAACGCACGTACATACTAGTACATGCTATAGTACAATAAAATATACATAAATGCAAACATACACTGTATGAAATATAAAATGTAATAAGTACATAGTTATTACTGTAAAATCCATTTTCACTCTTAAAATGTTTTGATGGAAGAAAGGTAAAGATAATTTTCATGTGAAAAATTATTACCAGAAACACATTTATCTACAAAAACTAAAAGAAAAAAAAATACATAAATAAGTAATCATCATCAACATACATATAACAGATCTTAATGTAAGTACATAATGAGCATACATAATTTACATACCCCATAAATAATATAGGTATACTAAAACTAAAAACATTTTATAGTTCCTGATTAATTATTATATTAACAAAAAGGTAATATTCATGTTCATTTTATACACATAAAACATTCAAAAATGTTCATTCATTCATAATCGTTCATTTAATTCCTTACACTTACACAGTTTACAGAAATATCCAACACATCCCATAAAGAAAGAAATACATATATAAAAATCTTGTAAGTACATATTATATTATGCGCATATGTAAGTAAGAAGCTAAGAAGTAGCACCATAGTCCAATTTTTATTGACCAAACCACATCTACGAGTATATACCAAACCAACCAGATAGTAATTTTTGCAAAAAACGTAAATTTTACGCACAATGTTCCATTCACATTCGCATTTACTTATAATAAATTTATTTATGAGTATAGGTCGTATGTCGTATATAATAGTTGATCTGTATCATTTCTTACATACTAAATAAATTGTAATGAGAATATTATTATAATCAAGATTTTGTATAAGTATATAAATACGAGATGTGCTGTATACATGTACCATATGCAAGTTACATGTGTACATGAAAAGTATGTATGTATATTAGACAGGTAAGTATCTAAGCATTTTATGCACATACATACATACATTTATATTTTTAATTTTTTTATTTTTTTTATTTTAAAATGAAATTTAAACAAAAAAAGAAAACTAACTGGCTTTTGATCGTTAATAAAATGCTTGCTAATCGTGTGTGTATGTAATGTACCATCATACATGAATGAGGTCATTTTATATTTAAGCGCAAAGAAAATCGCCAGCCAACTTCTCTTGAACATCATTTTTATAGGTAGTATATTGAAAATATTATTATTTTGTGGTGTTTGCAATAACACACAAAACGAATAAAAAAAAGCAAGACAATGCAATTTTATACAAAAAAATTTATTTGAATACAAAATGTTTTACACACGTTCAGCTGAGATTATTTGTTATCTAGCTTGTAATTGATGAAAATTTATATTCGATGTATTTTCTGTATAGCTATATCGCTGAAGCTATTTACATTTATCTACCTTACCTATTGTAGCCCATTTAACTAGCTAAGAAAATAGCAATATTACGATTACCTTTACATTATGTACTATACTAGATGTGGTGATATGGTGGTGTCGTGGTGTTATGGTTGTTAAATTCACTCATTGATAATAATGAATGATGATCATGATGATGGACAACAGTTAAACAATGATATATAATATGAGTATGAAGAATGTTTTGTAAAAATAGTTGTAGTAAGAATAATTGTAAATGCAGCAAAGTAAAAAAAGTTAAAGCCAGAGGCCAACCAAAGTCTTTCAATATAATAATCATCAACCTATAATAGCTAGCCATAAGCAGTTGTAAGTATAGTAAGAAAGTACAGGTACAGTAGTGAATTTTGTACATAGATACAACGATACAACCACAACCAACAAGATAGTAGATAAAAATGTAGTATTAATATAAAAAAATTTTTTCAACAAAAAAAAATTTCAGTTTACCGCGAGCTCAAAAAGAAGTTAGTCGTTATAGTCTTTAATGAAATAATTATCTATATGAATATTATATTGGTTACAAAATTTTTCAAAATAGTAAATTGAATAAAAGAAAATAATTCAAGAAAATTTTTAAAAAAGAAAAAAATGTTGAAAAATTAAGCACACATATCAAAGTGATAATAATTGTAAATTTTTCATTTTAATTGTAATTTATTAGTGGGTGCATTGATGAATTTATATAAAATTAATATCAATTTAACGTAGAAGACGGTAGAAGATTAACAACAGTATATAGTACATAATAAAATAATTAATTTAAATTACGTACCACTTTAAATAAGTGCATACTTATAGTTTTTCGTTAGAAAATGATCTATGCATATATACAATATTACGACGAAAGTGTGTGAAAGAGTAACGTATTTATTTTTTTTCTAAATAATTTATTTTAATTTTTATTTATTTATTTATTTTAAATATGTAAATCGTACATGAAAATTAAATTAAAATAAAAAAAAAATTCAAATAAAAATTCATAAAAATATAAAGAAAATATATATAGAATAAAATAAAAATAAATAAGAAAATATAACAAAATCATTAAAACCTAGAAAAATTTATCTACCTATTTATCTACAACAAATTTTTTAATACAAGATTTTCAAGAAATATTACTATTTACTATATACCACTACCGTTTATACAGTGTGAAAAATATTTTTAAGATACATTAAGTACATATATGTAATATGTAATATACACGAGTTCGAGTATCTACTATATAATGTTTTATCAGTGTCAAATAAATAAATTAATGTGAAAAATAATAATAAATAATATAAATAATGTCATTCTTTTCGGTTCAATATTTTTCCATTTGAAAGAGGAAAAATAACAACAAACACGACAAAAACACAAGAAAAACACACACAAAAAAATTAGAATAAAAAAAACTTTAAAAAAAAAAAACTGTAACTGAATCTAAATTGATCGATATAATATATTTTTTTAAATATTTTTGTGTTATGTATAATAATCTACTCGTAGTATAAAAATCTACTAAATTCATTCAGATAAAACAAAAATTAAGAAAAAACTTTTTTTTCTTTTCGTAAAAAAAAAAAATTATCTCATTTATTAGTTTATATCACGATACGGTACGATACAGTACGGTATTATTCTGAAATTGTTTATTATTCGACCAGTATAAAATAAATTTGTTATAAATTTTACAGTTTTTTTTTTTTGTTTTTTGTTTTTTATAATAAAAAATAAACAGATCACTACCATCATCGTATGAATGAAATGTATTGTACATGTATGTAATTATTAACAATTCATTTTTTATAATTTTTTTAATGAAGCGAAATTAAGAAAAATCAAAAAAAAAACGTTTTCTTTTTAAAAAAAAAAAAAAAAAAAAAAACAAAAAAAAAGAAAATAAATGAAGTCAGTTACTCGTATAAGTAGGTATACATCGATACGTAACGTTAACGTGTAATTATTTTAACAAAAACGAAATATAAAAGAAATGATTTTTAAAGAATTTTTAAATTACAACTTATGGAAAATACTGGAATAAAATTTTAAAAGAAAAATTTTAAAATTTACAAAAAATTTAATAATTATTAATTAAACTTAATTTAATAGTAGAAAATCTATAAAAATATTTAAAATAGAACATCAAACACATCATATATACTAACTAGTACGAGAGAGAGAGAGAGAAAGAGAGAGAGTACATAAATTGCACACACACCATAATGGATTTAATAATTAGGAGAAAAAATTCAAGCATTCAATTTAAATTTTTAGCGTTATTCATTTTATTAGGTAAAAAAATAAAAAATTCAGAACAAAAAAAAGAAGAAAAATTGTTAATAAAATTTTATGTACATATGTACATATGTATACTCACTGCCACATATAATTCGTATATTTTCAGATATATTTTGTACATGTTCATGTGATAAATTTCAAAGGAAATTAATTACAACTAATCAAGGATCAGATATTTCTGTAAGATGGATATTTCTTATTAATAAACTTCTTATACTGTGATTGTAAATGAATCATTTTCTTTGAAAGTGGTATACATAAAGTTCATTTTTGACAAAAAAGAAATTATACCATTTTATTTATATAAATGGAGTTTCTAAAATAAAAATCCTTCAAAATTTTCATAATTTCATTGCCATTAAATATCTCCAAATAATTAAAAATTAACTTATGTACATCACTTTCAAATAAAATGGTTTAATTATTCATACACACACAAACATCATACATTTGTGTTATATCTTATTAAATTTTATTTTCTCAATTCTCTCATAATACTCATCAAAAATAATACAGACAGATTGGAAACCTTTATCAATACGTGATTTAAAACCTCCGTCTTCTGGTATTTCATTACATCAGGGATTCATTAGTTTATCAAATTCATTAAATCGTAACAAATTACAGCAATTTGGACAATTGCCTCATTCTCATAATTCTCATATTTTACGATCGTATCAGACACATCCGCAATGGAATCAAAATCATCATCATCATCAATATGCACACATTTCACCGATCGGTTCACATCTACCGATACAAATACCAAGATTTAATCAGTTAACGATTCCATCAAATCTTCCAAATCTTCCTGTACCAGTAGTACCACATACATTAGGAAATGGTGGTACATCAACAAATGGTGGAATTTTAATGAAATCACCACCACCATCAGCCGCAGCTGTATCAAAATCGTTAATTAAATCTGAAACATACGGTGGTCCGATGGGTGTTGTAAAGGCACCAGCACCACTATTTGATGTTAAGCAAATTCATCCTCCAATTTCGAAATCAATTACGTATAATGGATTATATACGACAACAGCTAAAATACCAACACCACACCATATACGATCTCCTCAGCTATTTAAAACTTTTAATAATTACGCACTGAGTGATGCAGTGGTTTTGGGGTGAGTATTAGCGTCACTGAATTGTATTCCTCTTCTTTTTTTCTTCTCTTGACTAAGTATTTCAATATTTTTTTATTATTGTAGAGGATTTTCAACATCTCCATCAATATATGGACCGACAAGCCCGAAAGCACCGATTCTTGGACATCAAAATTTTCTGGGACATACAGTAATTCCAACATTCAAAAAGTACCCAGTGACAAATCCGCCAACAGGTTTAGGAAATTATCACCATCGTCATCATCTTATGCCAAGTTCATTTATATCGTATTCTTATCCATTACCTGGTAAAATTACAAATCATTTTCAAACATTACAAGCGCCCGCTGCTATCACTACTGTCCGAACACATCAGACAACTTTTCCGCCAGATAATTTAATATCGAAACATCAATATCATGTTGAACAGCAACAAGAGAATTCTAACATTTTAAAAGTGGAACAACATTCAAATTCTTTCCAAGGGCCTTCGTCATCAGAACCACCATTCGTTCCTGTGCATCAGAACCAACAAAATCAACAGCAGCATCAAAACCAAAATCAAAATCAACTGCTACATAGAAATAAAAGTAAAAATGAAAAAGGAAGTGCCACAGAAAATAATGATGAAAATATCGAAATAATTTCAAATTCTTCGCCTCAAGTACTTCCACCAGTACCAGCAAGTGTCTTAACACCATTTTTCGTTCCAATCGATAGTCAAGATTTCTTAAATGCAAATTCGAATAAAAATCATTCTGATCAATCCAAAAACGAATTATTCACGGAAATTGATTCTCTTCTATCTGAGGATGACTATCAAAGTAACGATGATTCATCTGTGTACACTAAAAACAACGCAATAAACTTTAAGGACACATCGGTGACCACAACAATAAAAGCTGTGGAAAATTACGAAAATTTCAATAAAAAAGATGGTTCATCGTATATTTCTGATGTATCTTCGCCATCACCATCTCCCGCACCGCCAAAGTTTAACGAGATTTCCGGTGGAAATTTTAATTCAATATCGTCCACAATAAGACCATTATCTGTAAATAATTACCGAGATCAATCAAATTTTATTCGTCCACCCAATTTCAAACTAGAAAAATTCAACAGTGTTTTTAGTACACCGAGATCAACGTCTCACAGTTTTTTCCCGACACCACAAAACTCCTTCAATAGCTTCTTCACTCTCGAAGATGCTGTGACAATAAATCCGTTCAGAGAATTTTCATCGTTCGACGAAATTAACAAAATTCCTGAAATTTCTGTCAAAGAGAAACCAATAAATTTAGATCCTCCGACTCCAACTAATCATCAAATGGAAGTGAAAATAAATCACAACAGGGTTAATCAACCAATACGACATCGTCCCAGAAATAGAACAGAGCCTACACCACCGACTCCTTCTAGTACTTTTCAAACATATTCTCGAGACACTGCGAGCTACAAAGAGCGTTTGAATCAGACTGAGAAAAAGCCAAACAATTTTGCTGCCAACAGAAATTCAAATAGAATCGAATCGTCTTCAGAGAAATCAGAACCAACAGTTCAAAACGAGAATAGAGTTAACAAACTGAGAATGAAATCAAATTATAAAAATTCTAAGAGATATCAAATTAGACGGAATAATACAATGGATGGAGTAAGATTCAGCTCTACAATACCATCTTTTCGACAAAGCATCACCAGCTCCCAATTTCCAACATCATCGTCAACAGCGATGACTAGTCCTGCTGTTGCTTCTAGTGCCACCAGCGAACGTGCCACTCCCATTTCCAGAATCAATAAAATTCAATACACTCGACTTCCACCATCTTTGAAACCAATTCCCCCGTCTCCATCTCAAATACCAAATCAAGTAGCATCTGCCGAAGAAATACCTGTGGAAACTACTCAAACGTCCACTGTGACGTCTACAATATCATTTGGTATTCCAACTACTACTCTAGATCTGCAAGAAACTCCAACTCCAACGTTTCATAATGTTAGACCTACCGAACAACAAATCAATATCAACCACAGCCCAACAATATCATCCACTGAATTCCAATCTCAATCATCTTCTGCATCACCGATTGCAGAGACTACAAAAAAGAGGCAAAGAATAAAATACAGAAATCAAGAAAATGAAGCAAATAAAAGCACATCAAAAGAATCTCTGCCAGAAGATACGAAATCGTCTTCATCTCCATCAATTCAAAGCACTTCCGAATCAATTAAAAAAATAAATCCGTCAGACAGACCTAAATTTAGTATCAGGAATTATAGACGACCGTTGAAAAATGCAACCATTTCTTCGTCAACAAACCCACCTACAACGACAATACCGGCGGTAACGATAACTAGGAGTACAACATCGTCAACAGAATCTTCAGTTGAAATTTCTTCTTCAGCTTCCGCTGACCATGACAGAGCAAATTCCTCGTACACTACAAGAAAACGTCTTTTCCCTTCAATGAAATTCCGTACGAACAGCAACAATAATAACACATCATCTTCATCATTGGAAAACAATCGACATAAAGGTAGACCGAATTTACGAAATTCATCTTCAGAAAATTTAAATGCAAGCACAGAATCAAAGACGAATCGTGATAGAGGCAATAAAAATCACAGGGATAGCAACAACAGTGAGATGAGACCTACAAGACGACGCATTCCAGAAAATAGACGAGTTCCATACTCGAATCGAAATAGAAACAGAGGAGAATCATCAACATCTTCAAAGGAAAATGATGTTTATTCGAATACTCCACCATCATCGCCTACTCCGTCATCATCAACTTTAGAAGTTCCCACAATTAAAAATTTATCGACTTCATTATCACGTAGACCGCCGCGCATCAGTTTGAAAGATAGGATACAAAATCATTTGAACCGTAAATCATCGAACGATACTCAATCGAATCAAATGTTTGATGATTTGCTAAATATAACTCTGGAAACGAGAACAAATAGCGTAGAGTCAACAACTTCTACTAGTACACCAAAAATAGAAAGTGCTATAATGAAAATAGCAAAAGATGATTCACATTCACATCAGAGGAGTACCAGTACTAGTACTATGAATATCAATAATAGGAGTAGAAGTAGCAGTAGTAGTACACCATTAACATCAACATCAACAGTATCGCCAACACATAAAAAATCATCAGTATCATTCTCAACTTCATCGTCTACATCTTCGATTTCTTCAACATCATCATCATCATCATCATCATCATCATTGTCATCGTCTTCATCACCATCATTTCCAGGAGGATTAGATACAGATCAAAATCTAGTAGATGATATGTCCAATATTTCGAGATACGTTGATGAATTGACTGCATCATCATCAACGAATAGTTTAAATATTTTAAATCGTGGATTACATACAAGACGTATACCAAATTATTTTACATTAGCTACTGAAGATCCAATTTTGCCAATCGAAGCATTCTTTCCCAATGTATTGAAAGAGAACAATAAAATAAACGAAAGTTGAATAAATCTGATCTGAATACGTAATTTATTGAAGTATTTGGTTATATGGACATGAATCGATGTACACGTATGAATGTGTTTTAAATCAATGCATGTCCAGTAGTTTATTTATTAAATTGAATATTAAAATGATTCGATAAAAAAAATCATATTCGAACCAATTTTTTAACTTTCAACTAATTTGTATAGGTATTCCAATGAAATTTTCTTCGAAATCATGCATGTAGGGAGGAGGGATATTACTTTTCTTTGAAATTAGAAAAGTTAAATTATTCCCTCCAAGTATATTTTTTTACTACATACATACCTATAAATGAAAATTTAGAAAATTTATTTTAATTTTTATTTAATTTATTATTTACATGTACTATATCAAAGAATATTCTGTTCTGTATAGCATTATAACAAGAATGTTCTGTATAAATATGATAGTATTCTATTTGTAATTTAAAAATCACTTAATTAATTATTATTATTTAATTTAATTGTTATTATGTATTATTATTTTTTTCTGTTAGATAAATTATTATTGAAAATGTATTTAAATTTAAATTTAAACATTAAGACGGAAAAAAAAATCTTTAACAGGGTATGATGGTGAGAGGATTTAATAATTAAAACAAAAAAAAGAATTCAATTTCTGTGAAATTTAATTCAAAACAAAAATATGAGAAAGAAAATATCAAAATATTGTATGAAATAAGAAAATGTCTATTATTAAAATATTATTCCAATAATAATCAATATTAATTATATATTAAATTTTAATGAAAATAAATTAAAAAAAAAAAATTTGTAAAATTTAAAACAAAAAAAAAAATGGGAAAAAAAATGTATCCATCATTTTTACAGGTTTATTTAGAATTTTTTTAAAATAAAATCTGGACATTCTTCAACGTTGTTTTATTGGTAAGTACGACTGGTACGACATAATACTTTCTCATGCTTTAATGTAGATGCATAATTCTAAATGTTTTGAGTAGACCAAAATAAAGCTGAAGTTTACTAAATATAAGCTACAATGTACGTGAATGTACATATAATTAAAAGAATAACCTGTCGAACTATCGTATTACTTTTCAGAAAAATTTAAGAAGAAAATTGTAAATTTTTGAAATAACAATTCGATCGTGCATATCCGAGAAGATTATGATTAAACATTTTGGAAATAAGTACATACAGAAGTATTGAAATTCAATCAATATTTTTAATGTTTTATTGATGAACTAAAGAGATCAAATACTATAAATGCATAGAAGCACACACATATGTTCAATTTTATCAATAATTTTATTGACTGATGGTCATCAATATATTTTTCACTTTAAGAAATTTAAATTTTCAAACTATATAGGCTGAATTCTAAGTGATCAAATGCAATAACGCCGATGACAATCAAGAGTTCAAAAACCTCAAATCTCAAAAATTATGAAATATTTTAATGCTGCAAGCAATTGATCGCATATATCTATAGGCATAAGTGTATTCTATTATTTTAACCGTTTTACATGCATTGTTATATTTATCATTTCTGTTTTCAGGTCAATGCGGATCATATAATTGTGATATTCAAAAATCAAATTGATGACACATTAGAATTCTGCCTCCTATAATATTAATGTGATAAATTAGTATATTTGAAAACAGATAAATAAAAAAGAATCGATCGCTCTTTTTGAATTGAATTTGCGTGTAAACTTTTTAAAGTAAAAAAAAAATAAATATAAGAAAAAACAACATTCAATTTATACCTTTAAACCTAGAAACTTTATTTTCATTTTTTGTATTTTTTGTATTTTTTTTTTTTTTTTGTTTTGTTTTTAACATAATTAAGCTTACAATAGTCATACATTGTAAATTTCATTTTAATTTTTCTTTTGTGTTTGAAATTTTATTTTTCTCATTTAATTTCATTTATTATGATCATTTTATTTATTTTTTTTGTTTTTTTAGTTTTTTCTTAAAATATTATTTTTATTATTATTTTAATTCATTTTATCATTATTATCATTAAACGTACATTAATAATAAATTTACATATCTATTTACAATAATTTGTTCATTAAATTTTAATGCTCAATTATTTTTTTTTTGTTTTTGTTTTTCATATTTTTAGATTTTTTTTTTATATTTTCTTTTCGGGTTTTTTTTTTTTTGTATTTTATTTTTGCATTTTATTATAATCGTATATTATTATTATTTTTTTTTTAATTTTTTTCATATTTTATATTTCTCTTTCATTCAAATCTTACATTACTTATTAATATTTTCATTATTTTACTTTATATTATAACTATGATAAATACATAAATATTTTATAAATGAAAATTAATGGTAAGGTAAGTAAGTAAAAGCAAAGTATTTAACGAATTACAATGCAAATTGTATAAATAATGTACCATGAATGAATGTAAATGTAATTGATTTTTGTAATTTGAACGTTTATTATACATATATCCTTGCTCTTATTGAATTTAATTATTAATTTTTCATTTCAAATTTACGCTGACAAGACAATAATATTATGGAGAAAAGATAATGAAATGATAGAGAGAGAGAGAGAGAGAGAGAGAGAGAGAGAGAGAGAAAGAGAGAGATAGAAGAAACAAACAATTAAAATATAAAGTTAATTATTTATTTATTTCATTTTTTACAAAAAATTTACAAAAAAAAAAATGTTTTTTACTTTTTCATTTTATTGAGAATATTATTATTTAGCAACATTTCAATTACATTTTTATTTAAAAAATATACTGAGTATATGAAATAAGAGTATATAGTGTAGTTATAGTTATAATTCTTCTCATTCTTTCTCAATATTTTACATTTGAACACATCTCAAATCGAGACAAATCATAAAATCATGCTGCTTATGCTGCTTACATTGTGTTAATATGAAAACGCCTATAATGAAGTAAAATTAGCTTCAGAGAAAATTTATCAAAACTATCTATTGAATTTTTCGGTCATGTGATTCGCATTCAATCACAAAAATTTCAATGATTTGAGAAAAACATTACAAAATTCACATGAGTTAACATCATTACCAAAAATTCAGTTTGAATGTAACATGTATGTATTTTGACTTGAGCAGCAAACTTCCGGTTGACTTGACATCGAATTACTTCAATCCCCATATTTATTTATACACGTCATTTTAAGGTGCATTTTAAGCTCGTATACAGTGATACAGTCGTACAGGATGGAAAATAATACAGATACAGTCTTTATAAATTTAAAAAAAATTTATTATATTTAAAAATTTTATACGTTAAATATTTATATATTTATATATATTCATTATATAAAGATATACTTTGTATATTTAGTAAAGTATTGAGTATGCTGTTGTTTATGATGATGATGGGTCTTATTTGTGATAGATTTCATTTGTTTTTTATATAAAAAAAAATAAAAATAAAATTATAATAAATATTACATAATTTAATATGCTGTAATTAATTTATACGTTTAGAATTATTATATTAATGATAAATGTGTGACATATACACAGATAATAATGATAAAGACAAGTTAATTTTAGGTAATTTATTATGTGTAATACATATATGTATGAGTAAGTAAGGTAAGAATAATAGATAATATTTAATACATATTTTATTTATTTATTTATTTTTTTATTACATAAGGATGGGTTTCTTAATGTCTCGATATCCGAATCATCAAAAACGTAAATGTTACTTTTTATAGATGACTGAATTCATAAATGCATCGAAACGACACAATATCGTTGAATGATTCAGTTTTTCAAAATCTATGATTTGCATCTATGCTGAATTATGTATCAACACCGAATCGATGCGTTTACAAACAACAACATTGACTTCCAAACATACATCAGAAACATTTTATATACAGAGTCATTCATATGTTTCGAAATGTCAAAGTATAAAGGTCCAACTATAATCGACATACCTGACATAACAAACATAAGAAAAAATAACGAATGTTAAAACGTAACATTTGGTTAACTATAATATAATAACATAGATAACATACTAAACATAAGCAATACGAATTTCACAAAATGACCTTATGGCTTATGTTACTTATGTCATGTACGCTCTCGATCGTACTGCTTATGTCGAGCTTATGTTAAACGAATTTTTAACGAATGTCGGCAATGTTAATTATAGTTTAGCTCATTGATTTGGCTGTGTTCGGCTACGACATATGTCATAGCTTATGTCAGCAATGTCGATTATAGTTCTACCTTAACATTTGATGATATCACATGTTCTAAATCGTTTTGCAATAAATTGCATCTACTGCATAGATATAATAAATTGATGCTTCCATGATACAATGAATGTATTTATGCATCATAATTTTGTATTAATATAACAGTTGTAATACTGCATCATAATCTGTTTTTCTACATTGTGGAAGTCAATACAACTCAACAATAAATTCAACCAATAACTTTATTGAGACATCAAGTAATAATTCATCCACTGATTTTCGTCTTTAATTATACTTTTCAGTTTCCAATATTATGATTTTTAGTTAATTTACTTATTCAATATCATTTTGAATTTTTTTACTTTTTTTTATTTTAAATTCTGTTTATTTACAAATTACAAAATTACAACATTATTTTTTCCAAAAATCAAAAAAAAAAAAAAAAAATCAAATTATAACGAAAATTCTCTTTAAAAAACATTATAGTCAATATATCAATTTTCTTTCTTATTATTTTTTTTTTTCTACTTACCTATCTTTTTTTTTATTTTATCTCTTTTACTAAATTTAATGTATAAAGAGAAATTCAATATGTAATTTAAATTGAATCGATAGCTGCTAATAATAATAATTTATAAGCTATGTAATTTTTTAAATAAATATTTTTTTTTCCTTTTTCTGACATTTTTTTTTTTATTTTCAAATCTTTTTTGTTCAATTTTTCTTTTTCTTGTTATTTATTTATTTTTTATTTTTTTCGAAGATAATTACATAAAAATATATGTATAATAATAATAATATTTAACACACACAAAATTCAAAACAATTTCGTATTATATATTATATGTATATTTTTATTTTTTAATTTTTCGTTTCGTCTTTTTTTATTTATTTATTTTAATTTATATTATTTTCTAAAATAATTTTAAATTTTTTTATTTTTATTTTTCTTAATTTTCATATACTACATAAATATTATATTCTATAAATTACGTTTCACCGTTACCACTATCATCACCATCAACATAATCCGATTCTTCTGATTGTTGATCATCATCTTCAGTTTCTAAGTCATAATCATCGTCATAGAAATCAGTCATATCCAGCTAAAAATGAATACACGAAATGGATATATATGTGTGTGTATATATAATTTATTTTTAAATTAAAATTTAAAATTTGTATGTAGGTATAATTATGTATATTTATATGCATAATTTGTATGTTTGTTGTTTGTTGATTTGATTTACCTGTGGTTCTTGTGTAGTTGATTTAAGATTCGGTTTTATACAATAATCTTCCAACGTTGTTGGCACAATAATACCTTCTTTTTCAGCTTCTGCTTTAGCTGCTAGAGCTTGTTTTCTATTTATATATATATTTAAAAAAAAAAAAAAAAAAAAAAAAAAATTAAAATTAAAAAAAAAAAACAATAAAAAAAGAAACAAGAAAATATGTTCATATCGGAATACATTTTTATATACGATAATTTCTTTGAACGCTCTCACCTTATTATATTTGGATATTCGTTATCTTTGCCTTGAGATTCACGCCATCTTCTATACATAACAGATGCATCAACATTAGCTGGTGAAAATGTATTTGGCTCATTCAATAATGATATAACTGATAATAGAATTGTTCTAACATTTTGTGTTGGATTCCAACGTTCACATGGTAATTCACCACTTTGTGGATCATCTATTGGCGGATGAAGTATTGAAATGCATAAATCACCATTCTATCAACAATTAAATTAAAATAACGAAATTGATAAATTTGTCTAATTATACTTCCATATATGTACATATTTAAATTTTTTGAATGAAAAGAAAAAATGAAAAATCACATTTAATTACCTCATATACATTTGGATGCCATACTTTTGTTAAAAATCTTATTGATGGCGGTGAATACGGATAATCTGGAGGGAATTTCATATGAGCCTGAAAAAATTAAAAGAACAAAAACATTATTCAAAAAAATCATTAATTTTTCTCCATCTCTACATCACTCTGCAGATGATACATATATTTGTTTTTAAAAGATGTTGAGGTATGTAAATCATTTGAGTATGTTTTTTTTTTCATTTCCTATACTACATATTTTTAATGTTTGTGTATGAATCTTCAATGATTCATTAATGAATTACATTTATAAAATCTTGATGCTTTGCTTCTTATACATACCTACTTATTTATAATTTACGAAGTATGTACAACATTCACATTCACATACATGCATATACATGCAAACTGAGAATATAATAACCTCTAGAAATGCGAATAATTATGATTACTGGTTATTTTTTTTTTGTATTTTTTTTAAATAATTTCTATTTAAATATTGTGTCATTTTAATATTTAACAATAGAAATTACACATGTACACGATGTATGTATGTGACTAACAATTAAAATTAAACAAAAAATAATATGAATCAAAATAATTTTTAGAATTACTACATATTATTATTTTTTGTTCTAAAGTAAAATTGAGTATAATGAAAATGTTGAGCTAACAAAACTCTAAAGGCTAGACGACATTATTATAAAAAAAATAAAAATGCAATTAATCCTTGAGTGACATGCATATTCTAACAACGTATGTTCGTATGTTTATACGTTCTTCGTCTATATTACATATGCATTTTATTTATTGTAGAAATTATTTTATTTTTCGCTGTTTTTTTTTATTAATTGAGAAAGAAAATCAAATAACAAATTGATTAATTTTAATTTTTTTATTAATTTTTTACGTTTGCATTTTATCATGGTATAGTTTTCAAATTCTGAATTAACTTCAAAGATAAAAACAAGCATATGAATGTATATATGTGCTGTGCAAAGTATAATAATATAGCTGTGTGTTGTTGCTTAGAAAAATTATGCAAAAAAAGAAAACAAGTAAAAACAGACGTGATACAGAGACAACATATACAATAGTAACCTTGCCATTTTCAAGGTACCTTACATCATATTTGATTCATTGAGTATCTAATATACTAGCAGCAAAAAAAAAAATTAAAATCAAAATAAATAAAGCACAAAATCTTAGGATTCATTAAATATTTATATTTTATTTAATTTATTTATGTAGGAAAATTATACACATTTGTATATGAGTCTTTGTTGTGCGTTTATACGTATACATACATAGCTTGACACGAGTAGAAAATATATATTATATTTTTTGAATTGATAATACAGTAAAACATACGTTAATTAATAAAGACAGTTAGTTATTTAGATAGATACAGATAGATAGGTAAACACATATAGGACGCATGGTGTACAGTAGAATAATTTATTTATAAAAAAAAAAGCTTCCGTCCAGCTAGATATCTATCTACATAGATATCTAGTCAACTTGCTAGTTAGCCTACAGTACTATTTGGTATACTTATACTTGTACATACATATATCATTTTTATTTGTACACTACACATATTGATGTTGTCATGTCATATCTTCATTACCACCAGCAATATACATATATACGTATAGATATATGTAATTATTTATTACTGAACGTGTGCAATGAATGATATACATATATCTAAATGTTTTTTGATATCAAACTACAGAACATACACATATAATCTATGCTATACAATATGTGTTAAGTTAATCACATTTATGTAGGTATATATATGCACGTATTCTATATTTTAATTTATCAATTTGATCATCATTGAATTCAAGCATATAGGTATACTGTGAACTGTCAACTGTCATACAAGCAGCAAACTCGTACATAATATTTGCTAAGATTATGAATATAGCTAAGAGTTATTATTAGTAGATTTACATAAATGTATAAATTTAATATTTTAAAAGAAAATTATTTTTAATATTTTAATTTTACCTTAAAATATCCACCCTGATATAAGGTATCTGGTGGTCCAAATATTGCAACTTCCCATTCAAATAGATTATCTTCGTTCAATAATTTAACTCTAAATCCTTCGACTGGTTCTTCTTGTAAACTTTTATATTCAAGAGCTAATGCTCTAACTGCAGAACTACTTGGTGTTGTTGTTGTTGACATTATTATTTTATAATTAATTAATTTAATATAATGTATGTATATAATGTATTTATATTTTTATAACACCTAGATATATATATATATATTATATGTATTTTTAATTAATTTTCATACACCTATAAATATAAGATATATTATTATGTATCAATTAGATAGTCATTATATTATTTGAAAATTTTTCCTCTTTTTTTTTGTTTAAAAAAAAATCACTAATTGTAGTTAAGTTATATATGTATTTTATTACTCGTAAATATCGCGTTCGTGTATTATTATTAAATCAATTATTATATTTTTAATATGTACTTATTCTCTATGTCATATATAATATTGAACTTATGAATAGATTTGTAGTCTTTGCTGTCTATTATATTTTTTTACTGTTCTTTTTATTATATATACAATATACCTAATTTTTCATATTTCTACATCACTGCTGTAACTGGCACTTTCCAAATCATTGAGCAAAAGAAATCAAAATAATAATTATAACCAAACTTATATGTACTAAACTAAAACAAAAAAAAAAATACTAAATTTATAATAAATATAATTAGAAAAAAATAAAGAAAATTAAATGTGAATCATGAAAAAAATTTCAAATTAAATATGTACTCGTAATCGTAACTCGATTGTAAGGTTATGTACAGATAGGTATATTAACAGCTATTGAACATAACAATTAATTAATAATCAATTCAAATTCAAAGCAGAGCAGCAGCAGCACCAACAGCAACAACAAAACAAAGAGAGAAAGAAAATAATTCCGTTTAAAAATATTTTTTTTTTTTAATGTACAGTAAATATTTTTTTTCTGTCTTTCAATTATTAATATATTGATGCACTCTTTTATGTTTTCTGTAATTTTCTTTCTTATTATTATTATTTTTTGAGATATTTTATATTTATTGTAATTACTTCAAATTTTCTTTTTTATATTACATATATTAATTTGTAAACGAAACAATACATTAGAAAAGTTTTACATTTGATTTTGAATTTTTTTGATGTGCTATATGTGCTCTAATATTATCAATATCAATTAATTATAAATTTACCAATTACAATTATTTTATAATTAAGATCAAATTATTGTTATTGTTAGTTTTTATACAAAATTAGTTTACTGTAATTTTTATTTTTATTTAAAGATTTTGTAATATTAAATTTTGCGTTTGCAGCACGTCGTATTTGTTATTGTTGTTTGTTCTGTACTGTACTCTGTCTGTAGACTGTAGACTGTAGCCCTGGACTCGTGTAATAATGGCTAAAATGAGTATTAAAATTTAAAATTAAAAATATACGAGTACGAATATTAAAAATGTCTCTAGCTGTTATTTTTTTCTTTGTATTTTGTTTACAAAAATAACGAAATGAATTTTTTAAGTATGTTTTCCTTTTATTGCAATTATTAATATTTTATTCAAAATAAAAAAACACACGATTCGATATTAGTTTAAAATTTCGATATTTACACAATAAAATTTTTATGGTAGATAGAGCTGTACGAGTACGGTACATACATATTACCTGTACCACCACGCATTTATTTCACAACAAGAACACCTTTATTTTTTTTTTTTATACATACATACTTATAATTTTTATCAGAAAGAAAATTTATCCTATGCGTAAAGCTGATTATATAGAGTTTACTTTATTTTTTATTTTAGATATTTTTGAATGCATTCACAATTGAATTCGATCACAATTACAAAATTTTTTTTTATAAGCAATAAGTAATTACGAAATTACGTACGAAGCCATCGATACCATATATATGTATACTATATAATGTTCATTTATTGTATATGCATATAGTTTACTTTATCAATTTTAAACACCTTTTTCTTTTATTTTATATTTTTCTTTAAGAAAATTTTTATAATTTTATAAATTATAGAAGGTATTGTATTTTTTTTTAAAAGATATAATATTTAAACAATTTAATTGAATCCACACACACAACACAAAAAAAGGCAGTGTTGGGTTGGGTTGGCTGGATTTGTTGTTGTTGTTTTTGTCTCAAAAATGATATGTTGCTTTATTTTTTTTTTATTGTTCTTCAAGGAGATGGACAAATAAAATGTAATATTCTTTTGCTTATTTTGCTTTTATAGTTTGCTTAGCAGAACATTTGAACAAAAAATAAATAAATAAATATCGTTTTGTCCTTATTAATTTTTTGTTCACAATATTTTTAACTAGTAGAGTAGTAGTATAATATAAAAGTATATATAAATGTAATTATAAAGAATTAAGAAAATGGCGGATTTCAAAAAAAAAAAAAAATTTTTTTTCTTTTATAATACACTGGTTGATTTTTTCTGGTGTTGAATTTTGTACTATAAAATGTATATATAAATTCAACTCTAGCTAGCTATCTATAGTTATGCTGTGTACATTATTAATAATGCATGTAGTACATGTACAAAATAAAAAACATAAAAATCTATCTGATTTGTCTATCTACTACATTACATTACACTACACAATTTTAATTTTTGTATTTTATTGCTCAATGGATCACTGCACTGCTGATGTTGCTAATTTTTTATTTTACTTGTTCTGAGAAATCTATTTACTTTATCTTTCTGTTATATATCAAAAAAATCATTGCAAAAAAAAATTATTTACGATACAACAACGACACTGACACAAACAATGATTATGATGATATAGATATTGATGTTATCATAATAAAGCCAAAGCTAACAAATGAAATTATAACCATAATTTTCAATTTTACCTAATCAAAACGTCTTCATTAAAATAACTTTTTTACACTACAGAAGTACAGATATCGTTCGTTTCGTATATTATGTTATGCACGAAATATATTTTTCAATTTTCCTTTTTGTTAAATGTAAAAAAAAAAACAAAATTTCAAAAATATAATTTTCTGATTCCTTGTCTACTATTTCTTTTAAATATTTTCGAATTTCAATTAGGAAATAGGAAAGGCAAAGGAATTAAAATTAACCAATTAACAATTTCGACTGTGACTGAGACTGAAATGAATGAGAAATTGTCAAATCAATTTAAAAATCGTTTATTTTTTTTTTTTTTTTTATTAAACAGCTGTTATATATTTTGGTCATTTTCTATATTTTCGATGTTTTTTTGTTAGTGCAGCTGCAGCTATCCAAGCTATTTCACCATTACAATTTTAGTAATACCACTAATCATGTTTTCGTATGCATTCTCAGTATTCTGCAAAAATATATTTATAAATTTTATTATGGTAACATTAATTTAGATGTCATTAAATTATTGACACACTTTGACACAGCATATTTGTGATAGTGTGATATAAAAAAAGAAAAATATATAAAAAACATGTTTTCTTTTAAATTTCCCATTTATCGTAATTGGTTTTGCTGATTTAATGAACCTATTTCAGTATAAGGACGCTCTCTTTTGTGAAACTTTCTTTAATGTAACCAAAATGTAACTGAGAATATTTCAAAAAATTTAATTTACCCGATGACTTCCGTTTCCTAAAATATTTTATGGTGGTTTGAAACAATAGTATAGACTTATCCGTTTTTACTTGCCTAAATGTATGTAACATAATGTAGAAATATTTTCAAAAAAATTTGAATTTATTTGAAATTTGAAAAATATAAAAATATTGATCCTATCTATAACCGTAGAGCCGTAAAATCGAACATCTGAATTTAATTTTTTTTATATATTTTGAAAAAAATCGTTAGAATTTTCTATAAATTTTCGAAAAAATTTGCTTGCTGAAAAATTATGAACGGCGATATTTTACAAATTTTAATAAACATGCTAGGAATTTCTGAAAATCGCCAGGCAAATTAGAAGCAATTAACATGAAATATTGTTAAGTGAAAAATGGACATGACCGATTTCAAACTGTCATTTCGTAAAAAGTAAAATAGTTGAGATGTCGTCATAATAGATAAGTAATTGTTTCGAATTTATTTTATTGAAGAAGAAGATTTAATGAACTACAAGAAAGAGAGAAAAAGATCAATTTATTTTTTTTACTGACCTAACCATATTCTCCTCCGTTTCATTTATACTCACTGCATTGCACTGTCAAGCACTGTGTTATGTTTTGTAGTATTGTTATGTTGTTGTTGTTATTCATATTAGTATGTATGAAAGTAAATTGTTTGTTGATATATCTGTTCTTTTCTTTTGCTTTTTTTTTCTTTCTCTTTTCGATTACGAATTACGATTCCGAATTTGCGTAAATTAAGTACATATTTATATTTTTTTACGCACACATAAGTATGAATTTGTATAATATTATATAGCTGGGTCACTCGGATTTGTGTTTTGTTGGTTTTGTATATATATAGATAGATATTAAATATTGAACCTGTGAGTTGGGGTAGCGCTAGTGTCTATAGAGTTGTGTTTGTTTTTATTTTAGATACAAAATTTATATTTTATTATTTTATATTCGAAATTATAGAAACTATACATATTCTGATATACTTGTAAAGCAAAAGCAAAAAGCATATATACATTACATACTTAAGTAAGTCAAGTCAAGTCAAGTTAACTACATCCATCCATCCATATATGATTGTATAAAGAAGATGAAAAAAGAATACATACTATACCTAAATGAAAAGAAAAAATATATAAAGAAAAATATCGCACTTGTCATGTGTTGTATTTGTATTAAATAATTACATATAATTGTAATCATCATAATATAAAATATAGAATATTAGATTAAATTAAATTAAATTTTTTTTTTAGTGAAATTATTATTAACAATTTGATTTAAAGAACAAAAAAAAAATATTGCAAATTCTTTAAAAATTTTAAGTTTATGAAACAAAAAAAAAAATAATAATAAAAATAAGAAAAAGTAAGAAAAATCGGTCGAGAAAAAAATATTGCTTATGTACATAATTTAGAAAATTATTATTTTTTTTTTTAGTGTTGTATTTTGTGTAGTTTTTTCTTCTTATTTTTATTGATTTGACCCCAGAGTATACAGTATATAAGGATTTTTTTATTTAAATATATTACATTATATACATACGTATATATATGTGTGTGTTTTTTTTTTTCAAATGCAGCAGCAGCTCAAGAAGATTTAAAGAAGAAAAAAGTAAAAAAAAAATTGTTTTTTTTTTGTTATTGTAAAAAATAAATATGTAAATATTTTTTTTTATTCTTTGGATAAATTTTTGTATAAAATAATAAAATTAAAAGAAAAATAAACAAAATATTAGGAAAAATTTTAAAATAATAAATATTATATGTGGACACATAATATATGTATACAAATACATAAAGTATGAAAATACAGACTTATTTGTTGTTTAATGGATATTTATATGATTGTGTATGTGTACATTATAAAATGCACATAATATTCTCATTCATATTTATAAAAAAATATTCATTCATCTACTTAATTTGTTTTTGTTTTTTTTTTTTTTTTTTTCTGTACAAATGAAAATATTATTACGAGTGTATAATGTAATCGTAATGTAATGTCAAAAAGAAATTAATAATAAAAATTTTATTGGATTTTAATTTTCTATTTTTTTTGTTTTGTGTTTCTTTCACTTTATACTTTATAATGGATATAATATGTACTAGATATAAATGAAGAAAAAAATTATCTTTTTTTTTGTTTTTTTTCATTCTTTGTTATTAATATAAATTTATATTTTTAGAAAAATTATATATTACATGCTCATGCACATATGTACATACATTGTCTATATTATTATAATGTACTGTACACAATCATGTATCATATTCATACGTACATATATGTATAAATATTTATACATGAATGTATTCATAAAATGATATATGTATGTACTATTATTATGTACATTTATGTACTTATTTATCTATATACAAAATACCACATACCGTCATCATCATCTTCATCATCATAAAAATTATAATACTAAACTAAATACTCTGTGTACATACTGTTACTGTTACTGTACTGTATGTCCATCGTCCATCTAAGCAACTCTATAATTACAAAAATATATGTATGTTAATTATTATTTTATTCTAACCGTCGTGTGCGTGTCCATCCACCACCCGTCCGTACCGAACGTAATAATTTATAAAATGTATCTAATCATTAATATCTAATAATAATGTATGTGTAGTACCTATATGAAAATAAATTATTTTTATTATATTATTTAATATTAATTTAATTATAAATATGTACAATAATATGTCTTGTGTCTTGTGAATATAACGAAAACTACATAATGTACATACTCATATGTATATACTTTGCGTGTGATGTAAATGTAAAATTTAATTAAAAACAAAAATTATTATTTAATATAATAAAATTGAAAAAAAAAAAAAGGCAGAGGCAGCAAAAATACCTACAAAAATTTGATCAACAAAAGCTATATTGAGCAAAATGTGCGTCATGTCCTAATTTAAAAGATAAAACTAGGAATAAAATAAAATAAAAATAAAAAGCAAAAAAAAAAATTTGTACAAAGGTAAATATCTACTAATAGCCATCCATAATAGATACCTAACTGTTTAACACAAAAAAAAAAAAAAAAAAAAAATTTTTTTTCAATTAAAAAATTATAAATTATTGTAATTATGTGTGTGTAAATTTAATGTAACATACCAATATCATATACATAATGTACTCTGAATACTAAAATAATAGATAATAATATTAATAATGTTAAATGATAGTAAATTAATAATAATCCTAATGTTATCCTTTTCTATTTTTCTTTTTAAAAGCACAGAAAAAATCAGGTATTAAATTTTTTCTTTTTTTTTACTTTCAAAACAGTGTGTTTCACATACTATGTACCTACCTACCTACATTATATATTATATGTATTTTCTACCGGAATATCTATAGGTATCCAAGTACCCAAGTAGCAAAATTTATTCATATTTATATTTTCACAAAGTAGGTAGGTATACCTATGTACATAGTATAATTTTTACCCAAAAGAAAAAAAAATATGATTTTTTGCTTGTATTTTCGAGATCTATAAATTTGCTGCGGTACAAAACAATTTACAATGATTTATGTACATAAATGTAAACTATACATTCAATTCAATTATGTACATATATGTGGGACACCATGCAATGTTAGATAACAAAACAAGATAATTTTTTTGGCAAATAATGTTAGTTTTAGTGTAGTATAAAATGTTTAAAAAAATTTATTTACATATTTTTTACATAATGTATATGTAGCTACATATGTGTTTATTTATTTATTAATTTTTCGTTTTTTTGTTTCTTTTTTTTTTGTTTTTTCTTTTTTTAATTGACCAATCACTTGTGTATTTAAAATAAAGGAAACGGAAATTATTGATTTTTATATTTATTATTTTACTTGTGATGATGTACCTACGTAGGTACATTTTACTTTATTTTTTATATAAAATGTCAATAAAATGAGGACAATAAAAATTTGATTAATTGAATATAGGTACTGACAACATATACCTTTGTAGGTAATTGTCTTGTCACAAACGTATGTAGCACTTATAATGTAGATACATATGTAATTGAAAGGGCTTTTAATATTTACTGCATTTTATTATATAGGTAGTATGGTAGTATTTATTATAATTTTATATAAAATTTATTATATATATGTACGTATAAGTTCTAGAGGCAGGTACCTATACATATTTAGTTATCGATTAAATACAAGTAATCTGATTGAAGTATAGAATAATAGTGCTGTTCACAATGTGTCGTGAAAGTCTGGTAATCGCCGTAATCATGATAAATCGTAAAACATTGTAATTGATCGTAAAAATTTTATTATGACATCGTAAATTATGAAAACCAGTTACGACATCGTAAATTTTTAACATGAATTCAGGCACGTTTTTGTATGGCATATAGAGGTATTATAGATTTAATTACATTAAGTACCTCTAGATACATATGTAAAATGTTCATTTGATATATGTAATAATGCAAAAATAAAATAAATAAATAAATAAATAAAAAATAAATTAATTAGGTAATAATTAATTGTACTTTTGATTGAAAATACATATTTTTTAATTTAATTTAATTTAATTTATTATATTATAGAAGAGAGGTCAGATTGAAAATACATATGTATAATAATTTATGTATCTAAATGCGAATTTGATAAATCTCTAACAAATTCGCATAATTTAGGTCTAGGTACCGTAGGCATCTGGCATTTATAGGCATTTTTAAATTTTATAAATTTTATTTCACATTAAGAATTTATTTTGTCTTTTTAAATTAAAAAATATTGATTTTATTTTTAAATGTACTCACCACATGACATTATTTGTAAATTTTTTCTTTTGTTTTTGTAAAAAATGTACCTACTTTCTATTATTCTATTATATGCACGTATATGTATGTTTGTAACTATATTTATTATATAAAATATTGACCCTTGATTTTGTTTACAATTTTATGGTTCAAAATTTTCTAAGAATTTGTATTTATTATGGATACAAACGTGAATTTTTAAAAGCGTGTACCTACCTACATATGTATATGTATGTTTTAAATTTTAAAAAAAAAAAAAAAACCATGAATGTGAATTAATTAAATTTTAATTAATTTTATCTGATCTGAATTAGTAATTCAAATAATTAATTTATAAGCCACGTTTTTTTTTTCTTTTGGGGAGGGCTTTCATGTGTAGTATACTTTTTTCAGTTAAAATTCAACAATTTTAAAAACAAATTAATCATTTTATCAAATCAAATTCAATTTACAGGCATACTGGCTAGTGTTGTAAATACCTATTTCTATAATAAAATGAAATTATTTCTAGTTTATCGTACAATTTTCAATTAGAAATTAGTATAGTATCTCAAATTTAAAAATTGACCAAGAATCAAAATTTAAAATAAAAATTCAGAAAATAGGTTTAAACTAAAGAATATTATTATAAACAAAAATATATATATATACATATATGAATATGTAATTATTTTTATCGTGTGTGATAAGAATAATAATAATAATAGGAAAAGGATGAGTGTAAGTGTAACGATACCTTAACGATCATAAATAATTACGAGTAGAAAATATAATTTTAAAAATACATCTTCATATATAGCATTTTAAATTTAAATTCAACTTTTTCCAACTTAAATTAATCTTTGTACAAGTTAAATTAATCTTTGTCCAAGTTAAATTAATCTTTGTACAAGTTGAATTAAACTTTGTACAAGTTAAATTAATCTTTGTCCAAGTTAAATTAATCTTTGTCCAAGTTAAATTAATCTTTGTCCAAGTTAAATTAAACTTGGTACAAGTTAAATTAAACTTTGTACATTTTAAATTAAACTTTGTACATTTTAAATTAAACTTTGTCCATTTTATGCTTTTTCGATGGGATTGAGCATTGCAGAGTATGGTGGCAAGTACTCCAACCGAGCTCTCGAAGAAATTAGCTCTCTATTTTCAGAAGTTTTATGGATTCTGACATTATCCAGAATAATCAATGTATCACTCACATTTTCAATCTTTTTCAACTGTAATTAAAAATTGACAAAGTTTAATTTAAAATGTACAAAGTTTAATTTAACTTGTACAAAGTTTAATTTAACTTGTACAAAGATTAATTTAACTTGGACAAAGATTAATTTAACTTGTACAAAGATTAATTTAACTTGGACAAAGATTAATTTAACTTGTACAAAGATTAATTTAAGTTGGAAAAAGTTGGATTTAAATTTAAAATGCTATATACATCTTTTACACACATCTTTCTACATACATACAAGTACTATATTTTATCCAATAATTAAATAATTTTCAAAACAAATAATATACACTTGCTCATATAATTATGTACCTAGCTAGATGCTCGCGTATATTATTTCTACTCGTCGTCATATATTTCATTAATAATTTTCCTTCATTAATAATTTTCCTTCATTATTACAGCTTTCCAGATAAACTGACTGATTCTGATTCTTATACCACCACCACCATCCGAATCGAATTCCGAACCGAGCATCATATAGTCATAAAGAACAATTGAAGCGAAATGAATTTGTTTTTTTAGGGTTTTTCATAATTATTTTGGTCGATTTAATTTTTAAATGATCTATTTTTATATAGAAATTTTCATTATTATAAAAATATTTCATATTTAAGAATTTACACATATAAACGAAATTAAGTAGAATGTAGAATGTAGAATTTTGAATAAATGAAGAACATAGGTACATAAGTAGTAATGTGTGTCAATTTTCATTCAAGTCATACACGTATATATGTAGGAAGAATTAAGTGTAAAAGTTTTATAAAATATTGAATTTTTGAAAAGGGATAGATTCAAATAAATTTTAAATCTACATTTAATAGATACATATATGAAAATTATAAAATTATCTTCTATGTACGTACAACACGTACAAGTACAAGTAATACACATCATTATTATTGATTTGTAACCACATCACAACAAGTAGATGTTATATACAATTCAAACAAACCATAAAGATAGTAAAATAAAAATGTATTATGTACCTATATACATATATTCCATCATATTTTTTCTTTCTTTTTATTTTTTTTTTTATTAAAGAACGAAGTAAATGAAATCTAATTTCAAATTTTATCGATGGAAAATTAAAATTAAAAATTAATTTTTTCAAATTAAATACTCATATGTATTGCTAGGTACATATTTGCAAATAATTTTGTTATGTTATACATATTCCAATCAATTTTACATGAATATTTGGTATGAAATGTACAAATACTGTTGTGCGTGCAAGTGCAATGCAACTGATTATGATTATTATGATTATACAACTTATGACGAGTATTAAGCTACGTATACACGACGAGAGTCTCCGGACTCCGGACTCCGTTTTCTGGAGACCAAAATCTCAAGCATGTATACACGATAGGAGACTTTGGTGCCAGGAGACCACAAAATTAGGCCTCCGGAGGCAAGAGAATAGGAGATTCTTGGAGACCAGTCTCTTTAGTGTATACATGGAATACGCATTTGGTCTCTGGTTTAAATCTCAGGAGGCCTATTTGATGTTTCTCCTGATGTTACTTGCCGTCATTCCAGTCGTAATGAATTTTTCGGATGGATAAGTTGAAAAATAGTTGGCCGAATTTCAACTAATTGCAGCAACTCTTTGACTTTTTTTGTTGTCCACATATTGTTGTAATTATATATATTATATACATATATGTACATATATAATATTTATATATTTATATATATAAGTATGTACATATATATGAGTATATTTTATATTTTAAATTATTTTATATTATTTATTATAAAATTTATTAATTTATTTATTTATTTTATTTATTTAATTTATTATATTTTTATATTTTTTAATAATATTATTTAGAAAAAACTACACTATTGTTTTTTCAAACATCAACAATCGAAATGTCATTTTTAGACTCTAGAGTCCAAGAGTCAAATATCAAAACATTTTGAAAACCAGAGTCCATGTGTGGAGTCCACTTCTTTTCAGTATACACGGCAGGAGAACAAGAGACCAAAATGGACTCCAGAGAACACTGGTCTCTTGAAATTTTGAAGATCTCTTTGGTGTATACACACATCTCTTGGACTCCGAAGACCGTTTTTTGGACTCTGGAGACCAAAATCTCTTGTCGTGTATACGTACCTTTATGGATGGATGGAAACGATACAACACAACACAACTAAAACTGATTATGATAAATGATAATGTCAAATACAAAATGCAATGAATGTGAAAATTAATTTTTACCTTGAACTTCATAAAAAAGCTTTTTGAAGTTCAAATTTAAAAAAACAAAAAGCAGAAAATTAAATAAATGACGAAAAATATTAAATTTAATTTATTTTTAACACGTCTATCCTGTACTACGTAAGATAAGATATACGTATGTACATATATATGTACAATAAATGAAATATAATTTGTAAATATGTATATTAAAAGGACAGTACATATTATATTTTTTCAGCTTCATTTGATTCGTTCGTTTCACAGTAGTATTTCAGTAGTATTCTGCTGATCAATTCTAATATTATTTTTATTTTAGCTCAACTACATATAATATATGTATTTACATGCATAAATGTGTGTGAATATACAGATAAAAATAATCCATAATTTGCATCATTTATATACCTACATATATGTAAACGTACGTATAATGTAATACAATGTATCTGTACTAATTTAAGTGAAATAATAAAATAAATAAATTTAAATAAATAATTTCATTTTTTTTTTGTATATTATACGTAATATTGTCTCATAATTAGTCATGTAATAGTTAAAATTCAATTCTAAAAGAAACATGTACATACCATATTTATACATACTATACCTATATAGAAAATTAAAATACAATATCATATACATTACAGTGACCCCGAAAAACTGTTTACGAATTAGGAAAAAATCAAAACCAAATTATTGGCTCTACCTCTGTGATGTATTTGACAGTTCTCATTAAGATTAATCTCCGCATTACTCTTTGGGGTCCTCGAGATAATTCGAGAACAGTTTTTGGGGTCACTGTATATTTACACTATATGACTATATACCTAGATATATATAAGAAGAAATAGATACACATTTACGTATACATACAGTCTATACAACCATTGAAATTCAATATTAGATCATTCACTGTAAATTATGTTTTTCTTCTAATACAAATGAATGTTTTAATATTTTTTTTGTTAAAGGATTATACTTGATTAATATTCTCGTATTAGTCCTTCAAATCTCTCCATTTAAATAATTACGAAAAATAAATCGTAAACTGCAACTGTAAATTATTATGATTTTTGATTTAGGTGTTTTAAAGTTGAAGTCGAAAAACAAAATGTAGATGTAGATCTAATTGAATTTCGATGACTGTATGTATACATAATGTGCATATAATCTACTTCAATTTATTATCTTATATCATACATCGTTAGCCCACAAATTAAGTAAATGTTATATTTTAAGATATGTATTTCATGCATTTTTCGATCACAACTTCTAAAAATATATGTAAGTATGTATAGCTATATATAATATATGAGGTATAATATATATGTACGTACATACTCTCGTATATGTATCGTACGTGTCCACATAAAAATTGTATGTATGGGCATGTACATATATTTTTATTAATAAAAATTTTATGACGTATGTAATATAACGATAAAAAATAATTACATAAATCCATAATATATGTAATGTCTATACTTAAAAAAAAAATTCATATTCTTATATCATATAAAATTAAATATTCATATAAATGTAGACATATACGCATATATAGGTATAAATGTATAAAGATATTATAAATTTTAAAAAGTTAAACTTGTTCTATAAATTTAAATAAATTATATATTATTCAATATCTACTTACATACAATGTAATTATCATTTACGTATTTATATACTCGTATATATATATATATAGTATATGTGAAAATATCTACATATTGATTTGATTTTTCTTTTTTAATTTTAATTTTACCCAGGCACAATTTTTCTTTTTTTTCTAATTTCTTGAATGAATCTTGAATGAAGGCTGATGATATTACAGAGGTACCTAATTTTTATTGTCCGACTACTGTCAGAAAAGTCTCATTGACAAGACACGTCTTCTTCTAAGTCTCATTTTTAATCGAAATGTCCGATGATCAGCATCACATACACATAATATGTATGTATATACATAATAATGGTGGTGTAAATTTTATAATTATAATTTAAATTTAAACAATTAAATGTCCATTTGAATTACATTCTCATAAGTAATGTTTGTACATAGTACACATTTTTTAATTAATACAAAATTAGTTACATATTTTGTTGACAAAATAAATACAAAAAGCCAATAATTATTGTATATATGTATAGGTACTCGTATATATATATATATATGTATATACGCAAATATCTATATATATATCTGTATTCAAATTTTTGTAATTATAAAAAAAAAATAAATAAATGAATAAAAATACTTAAATTACACAAAATAAATACCCACCCACCACAAACGTACATATATTTTTAATAAATTATTATACGAAAAAATAAAAAATAAAAAAAAACATGTGTAAAAAAATAAAGTGATCTTGTTTGGTATCTGTTCTACATATAATACACATCCATACATACGTATGTTGTATATTAAATTTTGATTACAACCACAAGGCATTCATTTATTACTACAATATATTGCCTATAATGCTAAATGCTATACTCTACACTACCTATACCAACCTACCTACATCCTAAACATACACATATGTATAAAATCTATATGAGACATTTGGAAATTTACTCTGAAATAAATTTATATTATTGTAAACGAAAAATTATACAAAACATAAAAAACATTAAAAACTAAAAATAAAATATTTTCTAAAAATTTTTAGATATACTCTTACGTATATACACATACGTTACGTATTAATCATCTACACATTAATTCAATTCATTCATTCATTCATTTATATTATACACTTTTTTTTTTTTTTTGATTTTGAATTCTTCTTATTTCTGACATCCGTTTCAAAAAAACTTGAAAAATTATTGTAAATTCATTTCATGTGCATCATAAAATTACATAAATACTATGTACGTACTAGTGGTACTAGTAAATATGTATAATATGTATAGGTATTTGTATTTATTAAAATTAAAAATAACAGTTTCTCAGTCTAGATATTAATAGTATCATAAAAACATACATGTACATATATGCGTTAATTAATTAAAAAATAATCAAAATAAATAAAGCATATATGTACTTAGATACTTCTTATAGTTCTACTATAGTATACACATATTATATGCACACTAATGTATGTATTTTTCTGATAATCAAGTGGATTTTCATTTAAAGATCCACTTAAAATTTACCAGATACCTATTATTATATACATATACGATCTATTGTCATTTCAAACAGAAAATATAATTATAAAAAAATTTTTATTCTGCGTACATTATGGTGAATTTTTTAAATTATTTTAGGTAATTTAATTATTCGGAAATTTCAATTAAAATTTTCATAAAACAACAAAACTTGAATTCAATTGTATGGTGTACAAGTTACAACATTTCTACTTCAGACTTTTGACTTGAGTTAGCTGAAGTCATTTTAGTTACGGCTTTAGTCATATAATGAAGCAAAGAACAGTTTGGGGAAATCCCTTCATGAAAACTTCAAAACTTCAAAAATACTGCCAACAGAGTGAGTTTCAGTTTGGTTTACAATCTAAACCCGACAAAATGCCTATATACATTCAATTAAATGGGTAATGTAATATCAGAATATGGCATCTTTAATATATCAATTGAATTGTATACTGTCTAGCAGGCTGTCTGACTTTCTTACCCATCTAGAATATTAATATTTGTATACATACATAGGTGCTTGAAGAAGTTTTTTTTTTTATTTTTCACAAACAAATTTAAAAGTATAAGAAAAATACGAGTATAAGTATGTATACTTTTTCTAAAATAAAAAGTGAAGAAGAAGAATAAAGAATTCAATAGTTCGTGTCAATGTGATATTGAGTACTTTTTAGGTCAATTCTATGAAAAATATTTCTATGCATTAATAACAAATGATTTTCCCATCCTCATTCCTTTAAATGTATAGGATATGCTTAAATATGTATGCACATAAATTAGGCATTATGTGGTATTCAATACAAAAACGTATACATACATACATATGAAATACATATTTAATAAGATTCAATTTTAATAAAATAAAGTATATTCAAAATATTCAATTCAATTTGATTTTTTTATTTTCTATTTCTTTTTATAATATGATGCAATTTGTACAAAACATATAGACTTAAGATTACCATCATGCATAGTGTAGGTAATGGTAATCGAACTGTTGTTTACGATGGTAAAATAGCTGGTCTATATGATTTGGAAGAAACATTAGGATCAGGTCATTTTGCTGTTGTGAAATTAGCCAGACATGTATTCACCGGTGAGAAGGTTGCTGTTAAAGTTATAGACAAAACAAAATTAGATGAAGTATCAAGAGCGCATTTATTTCAAGAAGTCAGGTATGTATTATGTGATCATGTTTTGCATGAGTGTACATTAATTAATTTCATTACATATTTTTAATTGATCAAAAAGAAAAATGATAAATATATTTAAAATTTATATATGTACTTTCTATGATTGTGCAGATGCATGAAATTAGTTCAACATCCAAATGTTGTTAGATTATATGAAGTAATTGATACACAAACAAAATTATATTTAATATTGGAGCTTGGAGATGGCGGTGATTTATACGATTATATTATGAAACATGAGGGTGGTCTCTCAGAAAATTTAGCTAGGGAATATTTCAGGCAAATTGTGACGGCAATATCGTATTGCCATCAACTTCATGTCGTACACAGGTATAATAAATTTAATCTACAAACATATGTAATATGTAATATATATATACATATAATAAGATAAATAAGTAAAATTAATTTTTAATTTTTTTATTTTAGGGATTTAAAACCTGAAAATGTTGTGTTTTTTGAAAAATTAGGAGTAGTAAAATTGACTGATTTCGGTTTTAGTAATAAATTTTGTCCGGGCCAAAAATTAGAAACTTCATGTGGTAGTTTAGCATATTCAGCACCAGAAATATTATTAGGTGATTCGTATGATGCTCCAGCTGTTGATGTTTGGTCGCTTGGTGTTATATTATATATGTTAGTGTGTGGTCAACCACCATTCGAAAAAGCAAATGATTCAGAAACATTAACAATGATTATGGATTGTAAATATACGATGCCATCACATGTATCAGATGATTGTAGACGTCTAATATCGATGATGTTAGTTAGGGAACCAGAAAAACGTGCAATATTATCACAAATTGCATCTGATCCATGGTTAATACAAGGTGCTGGACAACAACATGATATAATACCAGAATATTTACCTTTAGTTAGCCGACAACAAGTCAGTGATGATGATCATACGCTTATTATAAATAAAATGGTCAATGGCAATATAGCAACAAAAGAAGAAATATTAGAGTTTGTATTTCCAATATTATTATTCAACAAAAAAAAAAGAAAAAAAAATTTGTTTTCATTTTCATTTTTATTTGGAAATTAAAATAAATTTTTCGTCCATTTTCTTTTTGTTTTTTTTTTTTTTTTTTAGAGCTTTAGATCGTAATGAATATAATCATATAACGGCAACATATTTTTTATTGGCTGAACGTAAGCTACGACAACAAAGACAAGAACAAATTCAAAAACGTCGTCCAGATCTATCGTTACCAGTATCAGGATCATCAAGGTAATTTTTGTAAAAAAAGAAAATACATTTTTTTTTCTTCAAATATATAGATTTCTTTTAGATTATATTTTTACAGAATTTTTTTTTTTTTTCTTATATAAAATTCAAATTCAAAATCTTACTCAATTTTTCAATGAACCTGCTAGCTACTACTACTATGTGTAAATACTACTTACTCTGTACACTGTGTAAAAACTCAAGGAAAAATTTTTAATTTAATTGTACACTAAAATTTATTATCATTATTATTATTTGTTGTTGTAATCTAAAATTTTATTTATTGCTATAAGTCGTTTTTAAATTGATTTGTTTTTTTGTTTTTTTTTTGCATGACATTTTGCATGATTTTTGAAATTTTTGTGTTTTTTAAATAAGTTAAATGGTTAAATTCAAAGAGAAATTTAAGTTTGAAAAAGAAGAAAAATTGTTTGTTTTTTGGGTAAATTAAAAACATAAATAAAATAAAATTAATTAATTGATGTAAAGTAGTATTAACAAAATGAAAATGTAAAACGATAAATGTTTTTTTTTTATGAAAAATAAAACACAAAAAAAAAATTATTATGCTAATAATAAATAAATGTAAAAAATTAAAATTCTTTTTATATTTTCTTTTATTTCTTTCAAATAATTCTTGCATTACTTTTAAGTTTTCTTTTTTTTTTCTTTAATGTTTTAATTTTTCTTTAGTTCAGATCTTATTGTTATTAACTTCTAAGCCAAAAAAAAAAAAAATATTAACCAAATAATTAATAAAAATAATATACAAGTGCAAGGGGGAGTATATGGTAAGTATGTAAGAAAAAGAAAAATTCCAGATAAAAATAAGTTTGGATTATACATCGTTTTATATCTATGACGCACCCACCTCTTATTCATTTATTATTTGTTGATACATTTACATTACTAATAATTGTTTTTATTTTCCAAAAATTCTACTGGCTTGCGTTAATTTAAATTTAATATTCCTTGCATTTTGTTCACAAAATTATTTTCTAATTATTTCTAATTTGGGTCGATGACAACTAATGTATGGTGTGGTGTATGTATGAATCGTTCGTTTTTCAATAACAATAATTATAAGGTATGTAACATATAACAGAAAAAATAACTAAATACATACAGAGATATGAAAAGGAAATTATAAAACAACAAACCGTTAAATATTGAATTTATCATTTAGCAAAGAAAATAAAATTTTAAAACGTTTATATGAAAGATTGTTTTTATTTTACAGACATTCACCACGTATAAGAGCACAAAATATTAATCGTGATATGAAACAATCAAATGATGTAAGTAATCATTTGCTCGTTCCTACAAATAATCAACTTTCGACACCAAGAACACCAGGAGCAGAAACAACAGTAAGTTGTAAAAAAAAAAAAACAAAAAACAAAAAAAAAATACTACTACCCCGGATATTTTAACATTTTGAACGAATTGAATGTAACTTGTAAATTAATTTTAGGGAGGACGTAGCCGTAAATGTAGTATTGTTCAAGAAGAAGATGACGAAGATGAAATAACTGGATGTACAAATCATGATGAACTAACAACACCATTAAATCGTCGTGGATCACGTTCAGAAGGGCGTATTAATTTAGCGATACAAGATCGTGTCGAATGTGAACGATTGAAAAAAGAGAAAGAATCAAATACAATTATGTCTGCTGTTCCTTCATCACATTCAGCAAACACATCAAATATTGATATTGAAAAGCAATCTAAAGGATTAGAAAATATATGCGGTATTAAAAAAATTAATAAAGATACAAACAATGTTAGACTAAGATTAGGTGCGGCTGGAAATAGTTTATTGGCACAATCGAATCGTTTACAATTAGGAATTGAAAGAAAATTTGAACAAAATTTCAAAATTACCGAACCAACAACAACTTCAGTTATCGATACGAAACGAAAGAATTCATTTTCAGGACAACAGCAACAACAACAACAATTTGAATTAAATTTATTGAAAAACGGTAAAGATAATAATGCTGTCGAAATAACACAAACCAAAGTATTAACTGATTCATCAACAATCCAAATTCCAATAACTTTATCATCGGCTAACAAAGATTCAAATATAGTTCCAAAATATAAAACGATGCCATCACCAACACGACCAACAATTTTATTATCTGGACCAGGAACAAGAGAATTAAATGAAATTTTTGAAGAAAGTACCGATATTGGTTCGAGTACAGATACAAGCGCAACAACAACTCCTCGACCAATCAATAGAAATACACATTTCACATGCAGAAATTCATCTGCAACACCGCAACGTAAATCAAAATTTCATAAAACCCGTACACCATCATGCAGTAGTTCAGATGCATCAGATGATGATTCTGAGTCAAGAAAGAAACGTGCTCATAAAATTGTTGACGTATCGAAACCATTGCAATCACAAAGACGTGATTCACATGATGATTCCAGTGATTCACAGGTTAGTAAAAATTTGATTTTGTATTTTAATTTTTTTTTTTTTGTATTGAAATTTGATTTGATTTAATTTGTTTTGGAAATAAAAGGATCAAGGTAATGCACCATCTTCAACTGGTGGCGGTGGAAATACATCTTCATATCTAATAAGTTCTACAAATAATATGGGAGCAAATACATCCACATCAAATCAACAGGAAGTTTCTGGAAATCAAACAACACAAAATGATTCATCAACAACACAAAATTCAATGTCTTCGAATACATTTATAAAAATGAATGATAAAAGAATTTGTGGTGAAAAAGTAAATGAACAGCAACAGACGACATCAACAACAGTTACCGCTATAAATACGCATTTCAGACGACATCGGGCAGGACGAAGAAGAGCCGGAGAAACAAGACTACGTGAAAGTCAATCATTGAATCGTATTACAGAAGTACAAGAAACCACTGATATGCCATCATCTTGTAATAATGTTGCTGCTGTGAATTCATTAACATGCACTACAAATATGAAACAACAGAATTACAGTAGTAATAATCACAATCATAATAATAACAACAGTATTATTAATAACAATAATAACAACATCAATAATAATAATAACATGGAGAGAAACACAATATCAATCAATAAAATCAATAATAATTTTGATAATAATAGTGGCAGCAACAGTAACAGTAGTGTCGTCAATGGTGGTGGTATTATAAATAATTTAATGACGATGAGTTCATCGGTATTAACAACAACAAATGGTGCAGCAGTTACACCAACAACACCTCCTACTCCACCTTCAGTTACAACTCCAACAATAATTTCGAAACCAAAAGGTTTAAGTGCACGATTATTTCAAGGTTTTATAAAAAAGAATGATTTATTTCAACAACAACAACAACAACAGCAACAACAATCATCTCATCCATCCCCTACCACTATCACTAATATAAATGATAATCGATTACAATTGTATCAAAATCATGATGAAATTGATGGCAGCAGTTATGTCGGAATGAAATGTGGCAAAAGAAATACTAGTATGCAATCGTCAGCAGCAATTAATGATGTAAATTTATCGAAAACACTTAATGTGACTACATCATCCGGTATAGATAAAAATAATTCAAGTACAGATGGTATAATGACGACAACAACAACAACAGCATCAACAAAAAATTCATCAGCAACAAAAAAATTAAAAATGCTCGGAAGATATTTTCAGGTGATTTAACAAAAAAAAAAAAAAAATATTTTTTTTACATAGGTACCACAATTTACATTTGCGATACGTAAAAATTATTTCTGGTATTTTTATTATTTTTTTTTTTAATTTTAAATTGCAAATTTATTTATTTTCTTTTTATTTTTTTCAAATTTATTTCTTTTTCTTTATTCCTGTTGATGAAATTTATTTTTTTTTTGTCTTGAAATATTTTCTATTGTCTATATAGGTGGCTTGTGCTGCTCACAACAATAATAGATATTAAATTAAAAAATAATAAGAATTATTTTAAAAATAAAAAATTGAAAAAAAAAAAAAATAAAAAACAAAATACCATATATCAAAAACTTAAAAAAGCAAAATATGTAAATGTGTTTTAGAGTCATAATAGTGAAAATTATTTAACTGCAACTCTACTCTGCATACCTAAAATACATAATAATAATAATAATTAAAATATACAATTAAGAAAAAAAAAAGAAAAACAAAAAAGAAATAGTTTAAATAAATTATTACAGCTGCTATTTACATAATAAATATACTTCTCGTATTATAAATGAACGACACATACAACTCTATGTCTCTCTACCTATTATTATATCTATTTATATCATAAAATATAAATGTATTAAATGTATATATAGCATTATTATAGTAAATCTTATAGTAAATGAATTTTTTTGTGTAAGTTTTTATGAAAAAAAAAAAAACAGTGAACTTTTTTGTTTTAAACAAAAATACAAAAAAAAAAATCTATCAGCTCCGATTAAATTAATTATATGCATGCACACTATAAATGCATACGTACATACAAAGAGGTGAGAAAATACTACAATATGTATGTATATATAAAAAATAAAAAATAAATAAAAGAACAAAATTCCAAATCGATTAAAAATTAAAATTAATAAATTTCCTTTTTTTTTTGTAAAAAAGTTTTTTTTTATCTTGTTTGCTAGCCATCATTCAAATATTATTAATTTATGCGCTAACTTATATACCGTTGATACACGCCACTGTGCTTTAATGATCATTCATTCAGTTGTCATCTGTCTCCATTCGTGCGCGAATGATTATTCTAGAAACACAAAATTGCTTCAATGATGATCATTCATTCTGTCATTTTTTTTTAGTTTATTTGTGTAAATTTTTAATTTTTATTTTCAATTATAATTTTGTTGTTGTTGTTGTTGTTCTATGATAAGCAGATTATAAGAATTTGTATATTGTGATTTTTTGACGTTACTGAAAATTTTCATTTCATCATCTTCATTTGTCGCTTAATGAAATTCCTAAAAGTTGAATTTGAACTCATTGAAATGAAGTTAGATTAAAGATTTCAGTGATCATTTTAATATTAAGCCGTTTCTACATTCAATGCAGTGACTTCAACTTCATCTTTGATTTAATGGATATGCATCAGAACTTTTACATTCAATGCAGTAGACTTGACAGATACTTTTCTATTTACTACTTGAAAGTCAAAGTCCAAGTTGAAGTCATTGCATTGAATATAGAAGCGACATTAATTTATAGTGACGGCAATTGAATATTAATTCGAGACGATAATTATCATTGAAACAGTATCGTATATCAACAGTATTACATTTAATAATTGAAAAAAAAAAAAGAAAAAAATGTTTGAATTGTGTTGAATACTATTTGCATTAACGTATTCGTTTGTATATTATGTAAGGAATTATTATAGACACATTTTAGCATAAAAATCATAAAATAAATATGAAAATTCAAATTTTACTTTTTTTTTTCTTTGAATATTAACGGTGTACACGATTATGAGAAAATTTTCTCTTGAAATAGAAGCAGCATATGATGTGTAACTTTCATACATAAATGAAATATTTTTTGTATTCGAACATTGTATGTTATGCTGCCTAACCTAGAGTTTATGCATTGTCCAACCTGGTTGAAATTGAACAATCTAGTTTATGCTGTTGACACTTACTTTTTTTCAGGCTAAATTTTTCCGTCTTAAGCGCACGAAATTTAGCGTTAAAAGAAAGAGATGATTATGTTGAAGTGAGATTTTTCGTATATACTGATTTTTCGTGTATCTCATTGTAATTTGGTAGTCGTATACCACCATATTTTCATTGTAATAATTACCCAGCTGACCACTCAATGAACTAGGTTCACAGTGAATTCATAGTGAATGTAAAAAATCTTCACGAACTGAATAATTTTTCTCTTATTCATTTTGAAAACACGAAATGAAAAATAAGTGAATTATTCAAAAATGGGTACATTATGAATACACCAAGTGATTGAAATATGAATTATATTCATATAAAATTCATTTGATATGAATGACGATTTATGTAAACTTATTTTAATTTTATGATTAGGCGAATTCATTCGTTTTATCTTCGTAAAATGGTTGCGATTCACAAAGGCTAACACTATGGAATCACTTAGTGAACGTAAAGTGAAATTTTGTATTCCTTTTTCATGTACTAATTTGTAAACTGAAGCGATATAAAATGTAGTTATTTGAGTCTAAGAATAAGGAATAAGTAAAAGTGTTTTAAATTCGGTGTAATATTAGTTTATTAAAAATGAAGAGTAAAATAAAGAAAAAAGAACGAAGAGATTAATATTATTAAGTGATTAAAGAGTTTTTGTTTAAATTATTCAGAAAAATCAAAACGAAAAGTAGGAATATAATAATTAGAGCCAGGATTCATTGTTTACTCACATTGTGAATAGTATTTTACCTTCACAAGCTGAATTCAATATGAATTCATTTTGTGTTTTCATTAAATGTTCAGTAAGTGATTTCAAAATGAGTTCAATAAGTGAATTCACTATGACCAGCCATAGCGTAAAAATTTTTGAAATAAAATATCTTCACAAATGAACGTCCACGTGAAGAATCACTTGAGTAAAATGAATTCAGAACGAATTCACAGTGAGTTCACTTGGTCAGCTGGGTATAATTACAACTAGGAAAATATGATTTTATATATAACTTGTCAAAAATTAAGACGATATCAGCTGTTATCAGCTTAAGCGCACGAAAAAGAATGTTCTTCTAATTCTTTTTCCTGCGCTTAAGCTGATATCGTCTTAATTTCATGCACTTAAGCTGAACTTTTCGTGTACTTCAGCTCAAAATCCAACTTATATTTTACTCTTTCACTCTAACACAAAATTATGGAGTGATTTTTTTTCATTTACACAATGCTAAAGATTTTAGATTTAGCTTCAGATTTAGCCGTAAAAAAAGTAAGTGTCATAACAGCATTACCAATTGAATTTACATTACAAGTTATGTACAAGTTACAACATGAAAATTTGTCTGATCTGACGACCACCCTTGGTGCGCGCTAAATATACAATACAATACAGTGTTTGTTCAACTCAATCGGGTTAGATCGGGTTGTATAGACAACTTTATGAATTTTATATGTGAAATTATACTAAAATGTGTTTATAATACCATCATATATATAGTTACTTTCAAATTTGCATATCATATTTATTCGTTATTTATTGTTAATTGTTTGTTAAATCGTTAATTTATCAATTAATATTATTATTAGGATTATACTACATATTACTATTATATTTTTGTTCATAATTTTTGCATTTCGATTTGAAATTTTGTAAAACATTTGTAAATAACCATGAATTATGATAATCATTAATCAAATTATACATGAAACTATAATTTTTCGATATTAATTTTTAGAAATTAATCAAAGTAATTTATATAAAAACACAAAAAATATAATCACCAACATTGCATTATTAATTGAAATAATTTCATTGCAAAAAAATTAAAAAAAAAAAAGGAAGACACCAAATACATTTATGTAGAAGAAAAAAGAAAAAGTGTATTACTCTTTCGTATATTCATTGCTTCACCATTAATTTGTTAACACACTCCATGAATTTATATTTTGTGGAAATGAATAAAACACAGATGCTTTTTTTTTAGGTTTTATTTATTGTCATAAGTTTTTTTTTTTGTTTTGTTGTTAAATAAATAATTTATTTTTAGAAAAATTTTTTTAAAAAAATAAAAAAATAATTTTTTTTTCTCTTTTTTTTTTTTAAAAATATGTATATAAAAATATGATATTTAGGTTCACAAAAAGCTTTGCATTCCTTTACCTGGACTTTTTCAAAGAGGACGATTATATAAAACGCAATCATGTGGTTCATTAGTCCGTGAAAAAATTAATACAAGCACAACAACAGCAAATAATACAGAATTAAAACAATATCCAATAATGACAACATCAACAACAATAGTTACACAGCAACAAAATTCCAAAAGTAGTTTAACAATGTTGGAGCAACAGCAAAAACAACAGCAACAGCAACAGCAACAACAGCAACAACAACAACAAACAAATTCTAGACATTCAACAGTATTATTTGTAGAAAAAGGTAAAATATTACGTAGTCGTTTAAGTGGAAAATTTTTAGGTAATAGTGATGGTGATATTAATCAAAATGAAAATGAAAATGAAAATGATGAAAATAATCATCATATAAGTATGATAAAAACAAAATCAGCTAATACATTGGTTTCGAATAATTATCATAATAATATTGATAAATCAGCAGCAGCAATAACTAAAAAACGTAACAGTATTAGCACTGATAGTTATTGTAGTAATTATATATGTAATGATAGTAACAAAAATATCACCAAAGATAATGAAATTCTGATGACAAAACAAACAGCAGCAACAGAAACTGCATCATTATTAAAACAATTCTATTCGACAATAGCAACAGCATCAACATCATCATTATCATCGATTGGATCAAATAATAAATCACCTGGTGGTGAAACTACAGCAACATTAACTGCAACATTAATTGCATCGGCAACAAGAACAGCTACAGCAACAGCCCTGTCATTACCGACAGCCACACAAATAAAATTGAACTGTTGTCAATTGCTGCCAAATGATAAAAATAAATTGAATGATGATAACGATGAAAATTTATCATCAAAATCTTATAATAATGATGATAATGATGATGATGATGTTGATGATGCTATTAAAAATGATCGTGCAGCTAGCAGAGGTAGTAATAACGACAAAGAAAATCTTACAAATTCATCATTACATCAGTTAAATGACGTTCCACTATGTAGCAGTAAATGTTAGAATTAAAATAAACAAAAACAAACAAACAAAAATTATATAATTCCTTAAACAATTTTTTTTTTTGTTTTGTTTTCAAATTAATTTTTGTTCTTTTATTACTTTTTCTTTTTTTTAAACAAAAATTTAATTAATTTAAATTTAATTCAATTCAATTTATAGAGAACTAGTCGGTAAATCGATAAAAATATAAAATAAATAATAAAAAAAATATATATAAGTAGAAATAAACTAAAAAAAAAAATAAAATAAAATAAAAATAAAACACCCATAAATTAAATTTATCTTCAAAAATTCACCCATAAATAAATTCGAAATGTTTACACAAAAGAACAAAAAAAAATAAAATAAAATAAAAACAAACGGAAATACATCAATAATATATCTACATATATGTACGCGTATTAATAATCAAATAAATATTGAAATTAAAATGAAATAAATTTAAAACAAAAAACAAAAAAAAAACCAAACATAGTACATTATGTACATACATTACTAGTGACAAAGATAAAAAATTTTCTAAAAAAAAAAAAACAAACAAAAAAAATTCAAATTAATCTGCTGAAAAAAATTAAAAAAAAAAATTCATTTTAATATTATTATTTTTATTATATTGATTATATAAATGAATCGTACATAATGAAAAAAAAAAAAAAAATCTACGATTATTTTAAATTTTTTGATTATCTACATAAAAAATTGAGATCAATTATTATTATCCGTAATGTTCCCGATACGTTCTACTACTTAATTTTAAATTTCTTTCTGATATAGAAACATAATTGAAAAATTTCCATTTTTTTTTTTTTTTATTTTGGTGGGAAATGATACAAAATATTTAAATGGAAATAAATATGAAAAAAATTTAAGAAAAAAAAAACTAAAACACAAAAAAAAAATTGGAAAAAATTTTCCGAAAAAAAGAATTTGTTATTGATGATTGTCGTTCTTTCGTAGTCGTCGTCGTCGTCGTTGTCGTCGTCGTCATCGTCGTCGTCGTCGTCTACGTCATCATCGTCGTATTATAAGTGCTCCTTATTGTATTCTTTATAAAAGAATAAACATTAAATATAGAAGAATAATAATTAGAAAATCAATAAAAGAATAAAAAAAAATTTTTTTTTATATTTTTTTTGTTTTAAACGAAGTAATAAGATGAAAAATTATTGAAAATGTATGTTTTTTTAGTTTTTATTTTTCTTTATTTAAAATACTATATGAAAAAAATGTTTAGAAAAAAAAAATATGTTGTAATTTGATGAGGAACAGAAGCAAAAAAAAAAAAAAACAAAATCAAATTACACACGTATACGAAGTTATTGAATACAACAACAAATATATGTATATATACTTTAATAGATTTTTTTTATTTTTTTTTAAAAGAAATTCGATCAGAAATACAGAAATTTGTGAATACATAGCAGATATGTAATTACGGTGTCCATTGCGAGTGTCGATTCGTCATTCGATTATCGAATATCTCTTCATTCGATTAAATATGGTTTTGGTATTGTGTAACTCAATCGAATGGAATAAAAAGTGTTACCGTGTAAAATATTAAATTTAATGGAAATATGTTATGTTATTATGAATTATTTTGATTGACATACATATGTCTATTTTACAAATTCAGTTTTTTTTTTTTCAGTAAAAGCGAAATTGGTTATGTTTAATTATAAACTTGCATTGTAAAATAATAAAATAATAGTGAATTGTGAAAATTAAGTTCAGTAGAGTTATTTTTTGACGAAGATGTAGAGGAATTAGAAGGAAATAATATTATTAATACACTTAGATTAAGACGGCGTATAAGAGATGCATCTAATCCACTTGACATGGATGAATATTGGTAAATTTTCTATGGTCATAAATTCTTAATTATCATAATAATAATATTTTTGTGTGTTTAATGTGTCTTTTAACAGTTTCGTACAAAATTTTCGCATTTCGCACAAGCCGCTTCATTTGTTTCTTGTTTGTGATGTTTTTCCTACACAACAAATTCGATATTTGAGTTTTATTAAAATAATAAAATTAAATAAAATAATCCTTTAACTTAATAATTACTTACATTTTAACAAATCTTATATTTTTTCGAAACACAATGCACTTAACTCAATTTGTTTTTTGACATTCGAACAGAAAAATGTTATCGAATCTAACATTCGATAATATCGAATGTAATCGACACTCGCAATACCGAATTATAAAATTGACATTCGATAACAGAATAATCGACACTCGCAATGGACACCTACATATTTATTTTCATATAAACTATTAATTGATTTTTTTATAATTATTCTGATCTGATTTGTGTATAATTGAATTGATCATTGATTGAATATCAAACAAAAAATTTAATTCAAATAAATTTGTGTATAATTGAAAAAAAATACATATATGTATATAAAAACTAGTAAATAATAGTTTGATATGTGTATATATATATATATGTATATCTTTTGCATGTATAAACAAAATATTTATGTACATATATGTATATTTTTTGTTTGATTAAATAACAATAATAATAATTTAAGAAAATAATTTTTAGATAAAATTTTATTACACACTGTGATGATAAAAAATATATTTTGTCTCATAATTTTAATTTATTTTGTTTTATTATTTTGGTTTGTTTTTTTCTTTTCTTTTAAATTTTATTTATTTAAATCTACAATATTATATACTCAATATCAAGAATATCATAAAAATTAGTAAAAGATATATTTATCGTTTATATATATATTTTTTTCTTTTCTTTTTTTTTTTTACATTTTAGTAAATAATTAATTAAAATGTATGTTGTATACTCAGAGAATTTATTCTTTATGCTGCCTACATTTTTGGGCTAGGAAAATGTATGTACGTGAAAATTTATATTAAAAAACAGTATTTATAGTTATGTGTTTTTTTTTTTTTTGTTTTTGTATTGAAGAGTATTAATGAAGGATATGATTTAATTTTGTTGTTTTTGTTATTTGCAATTAATAAATTTCGTATATTCCATATAAAATGTTTACATAAATTACATTTATTTATTATGTATTATTTATTCTAAAGGAGAGGTCAGATTAATTGCCCTCGTTTGCCCATACACATGAATTACGAGGGTGATTTGATAAATCAGTGACTTTTTGTAAAATAGCATTCTGATTGACTTTTTAATTTTTTTTTCTTAAATGGTAACTCTGTAGAGGTAAACAAAACAAATTTCAAGCTGATATGTCAAACAGCTTATTATTTATCGAACTTTGAAGCAGATAAGTGAAGTAATTTTTAGAAAATATGGAAAAAAGTGAATTCAGAGTATTAATAAAGCATTATTATTTAAGAAAAAAAACAATCAAGGAGACTGAAGAGAAGTTGAAAAAATATTATGGAGACTCTGCTCCATCACACGGTATGGTTTGTAAGTGGTTTACAGAGTTTCGTTGTGGTCGTACGAGTACAACAGATGCTGATCGCCCAGGACGTCCAGTTGAGGTGACAACTGAAGAAATGGTCGACAAAGTCCACGATATTGTGCTAGATGATCGTCGTGTGAAGATAAGTGAGATAGCTAAGATAGTGAACATCTCAAATGAACGTGTGTTCAACATCCTGCATGAGCATTTGGGAATGAGAAAGCTATCGGCAAGATGGGTGCCGCGTTTGTTAACGGTGGATCAAAAACGAAACAGAGTGACGATGTCTAAGCAATGTTTGAACATGTTTAAACGTAATGCAAGCGAGTTTTTGAGGCGTTATGTGACTGTTGATGAAACTTGGATACACTATTACACGCCAGAGACGAAAGAACAGTCAAAGCAGTGGACTTGTCCTGGCGAAAGGGCTCCGAAGAAGGCAAAAACTGTTCCATCGGCGGGAAAGGTTATGGCTACGGTATTTTGGGACTCGCAGGGCATTATTTATATAGATTACTTGGAAAAGGGTAAAACAATCACAGGGCAATATTATGCTGACTTGTTGGATAAATTTAATGCCATTTTAATTGAAAAGCGGCCCCATTTGGTGAAGAAAAAAGTGTTGTTTCATCACGACAATGCTCCATCGCATTCATCTGCAATTGCAACAGCTAAATTGGTACAGTTACGCTACGAATTGCTGCCTCATCCACCTTATTCACCAGATTTGGCTCCCTGTGACTTTTATCTTTTTTCAAATATGAAGAAATGGCTTGGTGGAAAAAAATTTGCTTCGAGTTCTGAAGTAATAGCCGCAACAAATGCGTATTTTGATGAGTTTGAGAAATCATATTTTTTGGAGGGCTTAAAGAAGTTGGAAAACCGCTGGGAAAAGTGTATCGCTCTGAAAGGAGACCATATTGAGAAATAAAATTAATTTGAGTCAAATATGTTTTTGTTTCATTTCAAAGTCACTGACTTATCAAACCACCCTCGTAGATACATATAAAATGAAGAATATAGTAGAATTAAAAAAAAAAAAAAAAAAAAAAAAATAATAATGATACAAATTAATTTACATATACATGTGTCTCTCTCGTATATACAAAAAATATGTACTCATAAACTATATTCATACAAATTTCTAACAACTGGAAAATTAAATTTAAAACTTTTTTTTTTTCTAATTTTTATTTTTGATCGAATACCAAACAAAGTTTGAAAATAAAAAAAATTTAATAAAGATTAAAAGAGACAACATAAACTGTACGGTATTTAAAGTAAATTTATAATTACAGAAGAGAAAAAAAAAAACAAAAGAAACTCAAAATGCAAAATATTAGAAAAATAATAACAATAATAATATTTTTGCTCGTTGAAAAATCATACATATTTATAAAATTAAAAAAAAATAAATAATAAATAAAAAAAATAGCATATAAATTATATAATTTAAAGAAAAAAAATCACCAAAAAAAAAAAAAAAACAAAACAAATTGAAAATTTGAAAATTTACAAAAATTGAATAGGTAAAAAATGTTATTTATTTTGTGCAATAATGTGAAAACAAAAAACAAAATATAAAATATTATTATACATACATATATGTATATAAATAATGTTAAAAAAAAAAAAGAAATTATTTAAAATTTAAAAAAATAGGTACATATAAATATATACATAAATTGCAAAAACTCAGTATAAGAAAATAAAAAGTTACAAGTAAAAAAAAAAAAAAAAAAAATTTTAAAAAAAAGTGAACACAAAAATAAATTGTTTGTCGTTAAAAATTTAAAAAATTCTAAAAATAAAACAGAAAACAAACAAAATGAAAACAAATAAAACATACAAACTATTAATGTATTAATAAAAAATAAAAAATATTAAAATGATGGTGAAAATGACGAATAATAGGGAAAAAAAGTTATAGTACATACATTGTAAATTCATTTAATTTAATTTTCTTACTAATTAAATTTCAATAAATTATTATAATAGATTTATAATTAGAAAAATTTTTAGAGATTGAAAAAAAAATTATCATTAAAATACACATATGTATGTACATACACATTAGTATGGACATATGTACAAATACAATCATATATCTAATTATGTATTTAAAAAAAAATAGTTAAAAATATACGTACATATGTATGTTATGAGTATATAGTAGACGCGCGATGATAGAAAAAAAAAATTTCAATTGATTTAAATTTTGAATTGCTTTTTTTTTTCTTTTTGTTATTTTTTAAATCTCTATAAGATGTATGAATAAATGTATGTACATTATATGATATATGATTATAGACAATTTTTTTTTTATTATTTAACATTAAAATAAGTTATAATACTGTGTACTATGTTTATTTTAAATTATTTATTAATAAAATAAGTTAAAAAAAAAAAAAAACATTTTTTTAATTAAATAAAATGTAATTTCCTACTGTTGTAAAATGTACTGAAGAAAATTATGACAAATTATTCATTATTATTATTATTTTTTAAGTAACAAAATTGAAATATGTAGATATAATTCTATTGATATCAAAAAACAATGTAACTTATATAATAAAAATAATAATTCAAAACAATAGTAAGTGTGGTTTTGATTTCACGATAATGTGTAGAATTACGTAGAGTAGAGGAAAATGATTCAAAATGGGTACCAATCAGCAGGTACATACATACTTACATATTCAGTATTAATAAGGATTTTTAAAATTCAAATAACAGGAAGTTAATATGGTTATATAAAAAAAGGTAAGACCCAGTAAGACTAACAACATGAAAACTGAAAAACTCAAATTATCGTCCATTCTGTTTAGTTTTTTTGTAGCAGGAAACTTCTGAAATAATTTTTGTTCACTGATTTACACATGTACTTTAAGTTGTAGAAGCAAAAGAATATTTTTTAATTTAAACACAATAATATTAGTAATAAGTAATTATTTAATTCGCATTTAAAACAACATTTTGTACTTTAAATTAAACACTTTAAAACGAATATAATTATTACCTAATTTATAGAATTGAATTGTATGTGCTTTGCGCTTCGGCGCTTCTTACTCAATTTGTAATATCCGTCGGATTTGACGGTTAGTGATTAAAAATAAAAATGGAACGATATTTTGAATTCCGGATTATATGGATTACAACAAAAATGTCAATGTACCAATGTACCATTATCATTGCCAGTATTAGGTGGTTAAAAAAATTTTATTCAATATTCAAATTCTAGATGGATATGGCTAACGCCATCTGCAAAACTCTCTACACATTATTTTTTAAATTTGACTATCTATACTCATAATTTGATAATTTATACCAATTACCAATTTTAATAAAACAAAAAAAATATTTGAACTTTCTAGAATCTACAAGAAAAAATTCCTGTAAACAATTGATGTATGAATGAATAAATATATTTGTCTTTTTCTAACATTTCAATTCACTTAAATTGGAATTTATGGAAAATGATAACAATTCAGGATTCAGGGTATGAAAAAGTTATTCAAGAGTTGGGTAAATGATATATACTTTTATACTTTCATAAATGCACAATTTATCAGACAAGGTAAGAAATAAGATACATGAAATATGAAATATCAAATTATGAAATTAAATGAATTTAAATCATAATGGTTATCTATCTGTCTTGCTTCATACTTGATATTAAACAAACTACTTACTTATTCGCTTACCGTTACCATACCATTATTATACCGAATACCGCCACTTGACAGCGCCAATCTGTTATTCGAATCGAATCAAACCAAAACCAATTCCTTTTGACATTTTTCTTGATCAAAAACTTACAAATTTTTTTTTTAAAATGTTTTTTAACTTTTTATATTTTATTTTATTTAGAGAGTGTGTGCAGGTGTGCAGTGTGTAAGTGTAATGTGTGTATATTAAAATATATTATGAACTCTATTACGAAAAATTTGAATTCTATTACATTTCGCACAATCCATCATCCATCCATTCCATACCATACCACTCATATACATATCTCTTTCTATCGTTTGTAATTTAACGGCTAGTAGTTTGTAGATGTAGTAATAGTAATTAACAACAGTACAGTACAGATAGAATAAAGAATATTTGAATTTGAATTGAAATGAAATGAAATCATTTTATATCGAATTCGATTCAAAGAATCGCGGCGCGGTTTAAAATTTGGAAGTGAAATTGAATACATATTTAATATTATAATTCAAAATTAATTTTTAATTAGTTATTTTATTTAACGAAAAGAAATATAAATACAAAAAAAAAAAAAGTTATAGAAATATTTTCATAAAGTAATTACGAATTTAATTATATACTGTCGTTTTTTTGTATAATCGAACAGCAATAAAAACTTTTAATACAAAAATAAAAATTCTAATTTATTTCTACTTTTGGCATTTTTTGGTAATCAAATACTTTTACAACTATACATACAATATTCATACATATATATTTATGGACGGATGTGTAAGTACATATATATATGGATGAATTTATATTTATTGCAATAATATATGTATATTTTAAAGCGTCAAATTAGTGGAGTGGAAAAAAAATAGTTGATTTAGTAAGTAAGAGCATATAGAAAAAAATCTATTTATATATGATTTTATCCTTTTATATTTTGTAATAACACAATCATACTGAAAATATAAAAAAATATTCGATAATAGCAATTAATTGTAAACAATTTTTTCTTTTTTTTTTTTTTAAAAAAATTTATTTTAAACGCATTCTCAAGAGTTATTTTAATTATTTGATGATTTTTGTTGTTGCCATGTTAAAGAACCAAAAATAATTATAGAATTATGTTAAAAGAATAGAAAAAAAAGTAAAGGAAAATAAGAAGGAATTACAAATATATTTTAATATAAGAATAAGAAGCTGTGTGTAAGTTATATATAAAATAGCAGTATACATTCTTTTGCATATTTTATAAAATTTAATATATGTAAATTATTTTAATTTTAATGTATGTATGCATACTATATACGGTGTGTGTGTGTGTGTATACATATCTATAGAGTATAGATAGATAGATATGCGATATGGATGGATAGTTAGAAAACCTGAAAAAGTGAAGTGAGAACAGAACAGAACAGTATGATGAATATAAAAAAAAAATTTGAACAAGTGGTAGGTATATATAAATGTTGATTATAAAAGCTAAAAGGAAAACTACACATAAACTTCATTTATAATATATTTTTGCAAATATGTAATAAAAAATAATTCAAATAAAGTGTGAAAAGGATAGATGAAAATTATTACTTGTTGGAATTTTCTTTTGTCTGCCTCTATTGTATTTCTAAAAAAATAAGACTAGCTATTATAAAATAATTATAAATGTATTTTTGTTGTATGTATCGATATTAATTTTAAGTGAAAAATTTTTAAATATCAAAATAAGTTTTTTTTTCTTTCCTGTTTTTTTTTTTTTTGATGACGATTGTTTTCAATTATTAAATAATATTAATTTATAAACATGTGTGTAAATAGTTAATAAGAATTATTATTGTTAAGTAATATTGGTAATATATCTATCTAATAATAATGTTTATTTTTTGAATAAAACAAATGTTTGTATGATATTTTTATATAATCATCAAGAATCGACAAGAAGTAGTGAATTAAAATTCAGTAAAGGTAATTCAATAACAAAAAAAAAAAAAAAAAAAAAATATCAATTTGAAAAAAAAAAGAAAATAAAAAATATTTTTACAATTTTAAATTATTTTCTTCTTCCTTTTTTTTTTCTTGATAATATGTAATGATAAATATTAATGATTAAAATTATAATGTGTTGGTTTTTATGGTGCGATATGTTCAAATTCAAAAATCGATTTAACACATGTGTGTAAAAAAAAATATAAAAAAATTATATTATAATTTCACTATATCTAACTATAAATTCGTACGTACGTAAACATATATAATTATACCTACATAATATACATTGGTATGTATACCTATACGTCGTGTTTAATATAAAAAAATAAAAAAATTAAAAATAATAAAAAAAAAGTGAGTGTGGTGGAACATAAAAAATACTGCTGACTGACTATAAATTACATATTTTTTTTTCTTTCTTCATAAAAAAAGGAACAAAAAATCATAGAGAACCCATTATCATTTTTATAAACCGAATTTGAAAAAAAAATAATTTGTGTTGATCTCGTCATTCCTCATTTTGCATGTAATAGATATAAAAATTATACTTCTACTATTATTATTATTATCAACTAAAACAGAAATACAAAAATTATAAAATTTTATATTAAAATGAAATTAAATAAATAAATGTATTTTTCACTAAATATATAATTATTAATTACGTCTTGTTTGTATTTTCTGATAGTTGTACCGCTGTACTATAAAAAATAAAAATAAAAATATTTTATCCCATGTGGTTAAAAGAAAAAAAAAATTAAACGACTTTTTTTTTACAATTACGTACAAATAGAGAGACATACTACAAAAACAAATTATAAATAATCTAATGAAAATTTTAGTTAAAATATACCTATAACAAAACAAAAACCTGAAAATAGTGATTTTATAAATTAAAAAAAAAAATTTTAAGTGTTCCGAATTAGATTTTTAGTTTGTAATTTGGAAATTTTCATTTTTTTGTAATGTAATTTTTTATTTTCTCTTGGATTGTACCTAGCTATGCATTTAATAAATCAAAAAATTATAATATTTTTTTAATTATACACATAAGTAAATAAATGTACATTATACCTACATGTGGAAAAAAAAATTAGTTTTTTAATTTTAATATATTTTAAAAACTGTACCGACTCTGACTGAATAAACAAAAAAAAAAAATATGATTACATATTATTAATAGTAAATTAGTATCAGTATATATTGTAATTTGTAACTATACATACATACCTACTTTATATGTGTGTGTACATAATTATAATATCGTAAAATACGTACAGTACCATATAAAAATAAAAAAAAATAAAAAATTTTAAATTCTAAATGTCTCATTACTATTAGCTATTAGGTTATAAAGCTATTAATAAATAATTTATTAATTAGGAAAAATAATATACACATATACATACATATTTAATAATATAATAATAATAAAATATTACGAACATATACAACGCATACAAGTACATATTTAAATAGTAAACATTTGAAAAAATAAATAAAATAAATAAGAAATTTTAATTAATAAAAATGACGTTTTGTTTTTGATTGATTAATTGGTATTAATATGGTATTATAATACCAGACTAGTCAATTAGGTATATTACATACTCGAACCTACGATTATTATTTTTTTTTGTTCTTAAATTTTTGCTTTTTTTTTTTTTTCTCTCTCAAACTAAAATCTAATTTCTTTGTGTGAAACAAGAAGATTTAAATAATTTATCACACAATTTGATTGAGAACTCTATTTTGTTAATTTAGGTAATAAACTAGTGAAAATAAAATAAATAAATAATTATAAACACAATAACCTACAGTTTTTATTGAACAGGTTATAAGGGAACAGTTAAAATCAATTTAAATAATTCCTCTCTGAAGTCTGACTTTGATACTGATTAAGTGATTATTTGAGAAATTACAAAAAAAACACAAATTAAATTAGATTAAATAAAATATCTAAATAAAATAAAAAAAAAAAATTAATTCTTTATTAAAACTGTATGAATGGATCCATTTGTGGGATGGTTTCAAGAAGAGCAAGAAGGACCAGCATTACGTACATGGTTTGCAATTTGGGAAACGAATTCAAATGAAATGCAAACACAATTGGAACAACAGCAAAATAATAAAAATTATAATACTACAAATAATCATATTAATAGTGGTATCAGTAATAATAATAATAATAGTTGTATAAATAATAATAATAATAATAATAGTACGAATAATAATTTAAATAATAGTAACAGTAACGGCAGTAATAATCATCATCTTATTAATAGCAGCAGTACTACCGCACCAACAATACCAACAATATCATTAAATTGTAATAATAGTAAAGATTCATCGAATACTTCATTTTTTCTACAATTAGGAAGTGTTGGAGGTGTAGGTGGAGGTGGTGGTAGTGGCGGTGTTTGTGGTTTAAACGGCGGATGTAATAATGATATGTCAGCAACAATAACAACACCAACAACTGAACGTGAACGTGAAAAATTTGTTGCACACGAACGTAATTATTATAATCCATCTAGAAGGAAACCTGGTAGTACATCAGATAATAAAGCTAGCACATATAATATGAATAAATATCAGGATAAATTGATTGGTAAACATAAAGGATGTCCATGGCGACCTCCTGGTTATCAGTACGGTAGAGGTGTTCTTGGGTGAATAATATATTTTTATTTCATATATATAATTTTAATTATAAAGTTTCTTTTTTCTTTCAATGTTAGGCTTTAAAATTTGAAAAAAAAAAAAAAAAAAAAAAAAAAAAAACCAACTCTACATTTAGCTAAAAATTATTCAAAATATCAAAAATACTATTATGCATTCTAATTCTTAAATATTAAATCAATCATATGACTCAAATCAAATATGTAGCTACATAATCTACTTAGTGTAATTATTGAGATTGAGATTCTGGAAAAAAAATTTATTTACATTTTTATGGTAAAATAATATATTATACGCAACAGATAAATAAACATATTTCAATCACATGTTAATACCTATATAATTTACATACATACAATTTTAAAGTTAATTAATTTTTCACAAGAAAGCAGTTGGTATTGATTATGTATTTAAAACAAAAATTAAATAAAGTTTTTTTTTTAAAGAAATAATAAAACAGAAATGATTACAAAGGAAAAATAAAATGTTTAAATATGTAAACAACATCCATTTTTTATTCATAGGACTGTAACATAACGATAATACATTTATATGTACATATTAATAAGAGAATCGTTAATTATATTTATATTTATGCTTTTTTTGCCATTATTTTATTTATTTTTGTGACAAAATCACAAAATTATAAATAATTGTTTTATTGAAATTCTTTAATATTGTACATAAATTTGACCTTCATCGACATAATAATGTATGTATGTACATACGAGCATATGCAGATACATATATGTGTAGAACAACAGACAACAGATAACTAAAGCTATACCTAAGTAATATTATATGCATATGCATACCGACACCGAGGTATTTATAATGCATATTATATTAATTTAGATTAACATATAAAATTGCATTTTATTAATGTAATATTTCTTATACAATGTGGTGGTATATGTATATACGAGTACATACAATGATCATAGTTGTGATAAAAATAAAAATAAATTAAAGTAAACAAATAAAATTTATAAACAAACATTCAGGAAAAACAAAAATAAATAAAATAAAATCTGAAAAAAATGATAAATTTATTTTTAGATAGAATTCGAGTATCACCAAATTCAACCCACCACCACTTATCGCAATCCGTCATCATCCCTGTTCTTTTTTGTTAATTTTTTTTAATTTTCCACATTCTGATTATAGCACCACTGCACAAAATACGTAATGACTGCATTTGCATCTACGTACAAACGTATTCCTCTTTATTTCTTCACATGTATATATGTATATACATTAAATTGCTAATTGCTGAAATTTAAGAATTTTTCAAAAAAAAAAAAAAAAAGTATGTATAAAGTGTATTTCTGATAACGGACATTTCATTTTATATACTACTATAATAATAATATAACTTACATTCTGAAATAATAATTCAAGCTTCAACTTCATTTTTAAAATGATAACCTCAAATAATGCCCAAAATACATGCCTAGCTGTTTATAATTGAATTATAAATAATTTTTCATCATCATTAAATTTATTTCCTAGAATTTTATTTTTATTTTATTTATTTTTTAAAAATGTTATCTAGATTGCATACAGAAATTGAACAATTTTATCATCATGTACTTCCAACACCCGCTGAACATGCATTACGTAATGAAGTTGTATTTCGTATTGAAGCTGTTGTCCATTCACTATGGCCAAATGCAAGAGTCGAAATATTTGGATCATTTCGTACCGGTTTATTTTTACCAACATCAGATATTGATCTTGTAGTTATTGGTATATGGGAAAAATTACCATTACGAACATTAGAGACTGAATTAATAGCAAGAAGTATTGCTGAACCGGCATCGATACGTGTATTAGATAAAGCATCGGTGCCAATTATAAAATTAACAGATCGTGAAAGTCAAGTTAAAGTCGATATATCATTTAATATGCAATCTGGTGTTCAATCGGCTGAATTAATAAAAGAATATAAACAAAGGTATCCAGTCTTATCAAAATTAGTTCTAGTCCTAAAACAATTTTTATTACAACGCGATCTTAACGAAGTTTTTACAGGTAAATTAATAATTTAATATGTACCATATATATTTTTTAAATAAACAAAATTATTCAAATTAATTCACACTAAATTTATTTTTGTTTATTTTCAGGTGGCATTTCTTCATATTCATTAATTCTGATGTGTATTAGTTTTCTGCAGTTACATCCTCGACAAATCGATCATGAAACAGCAAATTTAGGTGTTCTTTTACTTGAATTCTTTGAATTGTACGGAAGAAAATTTAATTACATGAAAACTGGTATCAGTATAAAAAATGGTGGTCGATATATTCCAAAAGAAGACTTACAACGTGAAATGACCGATGGCCATAGACCATCTTTACTATGTATAGAAGATCCATTAACACCAGGCAATGATATTGGTCGATCATCATATGGTGCTTTACAAGTGAAGCAAGCATTCGAATATGCGTACATAATTTTATCACAGGCTGTGTCACCTTTATCTAATTGGGCGAGTGATTGTAATGAACGTTCGATATTAGGGCGAATAATTCGTGTTACTGATGATGTAATTGAATATCGTAAATGGGTGAAAGAGAATTTCGAACCAAAACTTCTAATTCATCCGGCATCATTGGCGCCATTAGGTTTTACCGGTCAACAAAATCTCCATCATCATCATCATCATCATCGTCAAAGTCATGGAACAATAATGAATGACAGTTTCAAAAGACGTGGTAGCACCTCAAGCAATGAACCATCGGAAGAAAGTACCGATAACAGTGATATCGATTCAAATACAGCCTCTAGAGATATTTCACCGACTGCCGGATCAAGAAGATTACTAAACATAGCACCAGCCAATTTACAGCAAACGATCATTGTTGTTGGTGGCGGCGGTGGCAACGGAAGCAATGTAATCGATGGAGGTAAAACTGTTGAAATCATTGAAGAAAGACAATCATACAACAGTCAACAACCAACAACAGTTGTGAGTAACAAATAATACTTTTCGTTGTTATATTATTTTCTGTTTGATTACAATTTAATTGTGATCACAATTATCTAAAATGCGCCTGTAAATAGTGTCGTATTTATTTTCAGATCGATTTAACCCGGAACACAAATTCTCCATCGGAACAGCAGCATCAGCAACCACAATACACAGTAAAATCCACAAGACAACAGCATTATACTCGTAATTCACCACCGATTGTTCAAAAGCAACAAAATCATAATCAGCATCAACGATCGTCTGCTTCACAAACAACAGCTCCATCCAATATGAATTCAATGGGATTTGCAGCAGTCGGTAACAATGGTAACAACAATAACAGTGGAATTGGTAATAATCAACAACGCCAAGGAAAAAGTAACAATCGTCGTAATAATAGCAATAATAATCAGACGACAAATCCATCAGTTATGACTGCATCGTTTGGTAGTAATAGCAGTGGAGGTAGTAGTAGCGGTGGTAATAATGGTGGTAGCAGCAGTAACAGTAATATTGTTACACAAGAGACAAAATATTACGGCCAAAAGAAAACATCAACAAAACGAAAAAAGGCTATTTCTATGCAAGCAGATAAAAAAGTTAACAACAACACAAGCTGTTGTAGCAGCAGCAGTAGCTGCAGTAGTAATCAAAATAAGGATGGCATTCAAAGCCGATGATAGTGTGATTTTTTTTCCAATTATATTCTATTAATTTTACAATAATAATAATAATAATAAAATAATTTTTACAGAGCTAATAAAAATTTAAAAAAGAAAAAACGAAAAAAAAAACTTGAAAATCGCAAATTTTTCCAATTCAAGAAAAGAAAGAAAAAAAAAACTAGTAATGTTATCAAAAATGAAAAAAAAAAAAAATTAATTTTAAGTTAAAAAATTAAGATTTTTTGAGCTACCTGAAAAATAGCTCAAAATTCGGAATTAAAAATGAAGTAAAAAGTAATAAAAGAAGAAATGAAATTTTATTTGAAGTAAGCATTCGTTATATTTATATCGTCGACGATAAGTTAAGTTAAAATACTGCATACAGAAAAACAGAAAAAAGAAATGTTATAGAGAAGCTAGACTTTAGAAGAACAAGAAACAGAAAAATAAAAATAAAAATAAAAATTATTGAAAACTCTCAGTTAATTTGACAAAGAAAAATTGACTAGCAAGAATAAGATATACAAAAATATCTCTTCAAAAAATTGACTGCATGCCAAATGAGAGACAGAGTATAAAGTGTATTTTTTCCACCATATTTTTTTATTATGTATTATTATTATGTATATAAACATTGAAGAGAATGAAAAGCGCGCAACATTATTGCAGACATTAAAAATTGAAGTTTTTCAAATAAAATCAAAATCAGAGACAAACAATAAAAGATCCAGCGATTGCAAAATTTCCAAAAAAAAAAAAAATTATTGAATATTTGTTCATCATCAGACAATAGGAGAGGAGGATGGTGGGATACATTAGATAGATAGTCAATCCTCCTTCTGTAAATCAGAGATATTAAGCAAAATGCGTATTCAGTTTAATTTTAATGTTTTTTTTTTAATGGTGCTACATTTTTTGATTGTTTACATCATTTTATATTTTCATTTTAAAAAATGTTTTTTTTTTTTTTTTTTTAAATTAAAACGAATGAAGAATTTTATTAAGACATTAAGAAAAAGAAAAAAAAAATAAAATAAAATTCAAAATCCAAATTGCATCTATTACAGAATTTTAAAAAGACAAAAAACCAAATCGGCAAGAAGAAAAACACGAAGATACAATATAATCTCAAATTTCACAGAAGATTTTATAGAGAATTCTTGAAAAATACAAAAATAAATTGTATGTCAATCCCGTTTATATGGTATGGTATGGATCGACATATAAATATTGTGAAAAATAATAAAATTTGTATTTGTTTATAAGTCAAGAAAATTAATTATAATATTAATTTTATAATAGATAAGAAAACAAATTATGTTTCTTCTAAAATAATTAATTATTATTATTATTATTATCAGTTTTAAGATTTAAATAATTTGCAGAAAAACAAAAAAAAAAATCTTGACAAAATCATCATCTCTATTTTTATTCTTGAAATGAATCTATTTAAACATGAATTATTTGATAAATAGAAAATTATTATACATTAATAATTATGTACATATTTACTATTTGAATTTTCAAAAAAGCAAAAAAAAATTTTTTTATATTGAGAAGATTTTTTCAGCTTTTGATGAGCACCGTATTATATATACATTATAATAATTTTAAAAGATAAGTTAAAAGTAAAAAAAGGTTTTATCTTATTTTTTTTTTTTTTTTTTTTTTTTTTGACAAAACCTAAATTTATATTTTATGCAAAAAAGTGAAAAAAAAAAAAACATTTTTTTTTAAATACATACATATTTGATTTGAAAAATCATTGAATAAAATTACTTATTACTTGAAAATGCAATGAAATGACATTGAGAAAAGAAAAGATGCATAAACAAAAAAAAAAAAAAACATTATACATACAAAGAAATTATCAGAAATTTAAGTTTGAAAAAAAAAAAGGAAAAAAAAAAACTTTGAACTACATAATATTAATAATGTAAATTTTAAGTCGTAACTATTAATAATAATAATAATGTAATGAATTTAATATTATATACTATGTATTTAAAAAAAAAAAAAAATGAATAATACAATTATCATTTAATAAAATACATTTAGTAAATAAAAAAAAAAAAATGGTAGCACTGTAGCAGAATAAAAAATAATAATTTAAAATAAAATAAAATAAAATATAAAAAATTAACTGAATTTGTGAAAAGCTAGAAACAAAAACAAAAATACAAAAAAAAAAAAAATATGGTTAATAAATAAATAAATTATCGCTCGTAATAAAGCGATGAACGAGGAAAAAAAAATGTAATGTATTTTTTATTTTAGGTATTTTTGTATTTTATGTGTATCAGCGCAACACAGCAGCGGAAAGAATCCTTTCTTATTTAGCCGTATCATGTACTATATTATTTTAATATTTTAATGACGAGACGACAACACTGTCTGTTTCAGTCTCCATTCAAATTTGTATCTGGGAACTTTTATAAATTCAAGTTTACTTGCGCTGTTTTGTAAGCATGAACGTAAAATGTGAAATCATACATGTCAGCTTACTGGCTGGCGAAGTTAAAATTTACAGTACAAGGAGTTGAAATTACTTGCTCAACTTGCGCAAGATTTTCTTGAAAGCCTGGATTTTTTTTTTACTGATAAGCTTAAATTCATAAAACCTGAATTATAACAATATTGCGAAAACCTTGAATTTATGAACGCGCACCCTATCTAGAAAGGGTCTACAAATATTTTTAGTCTAGTTTTGTCTAAGATTAAATAGCGGTAGGTATCAGTCTAATCTTGATGCATGTATGTATTCTCTCACAAAAATTAGTGCTCTATTAGAATTCGCTATGATAAAATCTTTTGAATTGTTTCTGTTGTATTGTATTACGAACAAATTTCTCTTTCTAACATGACGAAGCAGATGCAGATAGACAAATTCTTTCACCTGTTATTGGTTATCGATAAATAAGCAATCAAAATGATCTGGTTCGTTTCTTTTCGTACTTCTTATGAAAATTTCTATTGGTTCCGCCGCTATCTTTATTTAGTTTTAGATAGACTTCTTACGTATTTATGCACATTCTCGTATACAAATACAATATACATACGTGTATAAATCACTCATCTCTAATACTAATACTAGTATCTCGTATGTATGTATATATTTTGAAAACTTTGATAACGATTATTATATTGTTATAATAATTCGTTGAAGTTGATCGATATAACATTTGAACAAGTTATAAACAAAAACAAATAAATAATAAAAATTATATAATGAACAAAGTTCATATAATATACGAGTATTATTATTATTATTATTATGATGATGTATTGAATTTCTATACAATATTGAATGCATCACATATAAAAAAACATGAAAGAATTTTTTTTTTTTTATTATACTTATGTATGTAGATTGTAGATACATTCATAGTTGAGCTTCAGCAACGACAAAAATTAATATTACCTTACAATAATCAATAAACGCTGAATAGATAACATTTTGATTATTTTTGTTAATTTATTATTTATGACGACAAACGCAATACGTTTAAAGTTACAAATTAAAAAATTTATGTAAAATTTATAATTAAAAAAAAAAAAAAAAACTCGAATTATATTAGTGATCATTGATAACATAAAGAAACAGTGCACACACAAATGAGTGTCTATCATTATTTTTAGAAAATTGTATCATAATCATAATTTGGTCTAATTGGTAAAAAAAAAAAATTCGTTGCATTTCTGTTTTCTTCTCTTGATTTTATCTTATGAAACTGAAAAAAATAATTTTTAAAAAATTTGACTAAAAATAATATTTCTTTTAAAATTGTTTTTGCAATATTTTTAATAAAAAAAAAAAATAAATAAATTTGGTGATCGTAATATTGATTTTGATTGTGACTATCGGGAATTTTGTGCCAACAGGCCCTTTGATTTGATTGTGGACGTGTAGTAGAACTGTTTATTGTTTATTGTTTAAATTTAAATTTATTGCAAGTGTATAAAATATTTGGGTGTGGTGTGATTTTTTAAGGTCAAGGTTAAAAAGCAAAAAAAATATGGTAATGTACTCAATACGAATATACCTCTACCTAATTGTTTTTATTTTATTTTTAAATTTAAATTTTCAAAATTGTAATTTATGCGTACGATCATTATTAGAAATTGAATGTTACACATTTATGTACATTCAATATTCGTATAAAATATATTTGAAATAATTAATTAATTCGACGAAAGCAAACAAAAAGAAACAATTTCTTTTCAATCACCCTATTTATTCGTGTCGTGATATCAAAAATCAAAGTATAGTTTGGTTTGGTATTGGTTTTGGTGGTTATTGGTACAGTGTTTAATTTTGACAATTTGAATTATTTAAAATTTACATCGATATGATTCGTTCGTTTATGAAGGCTTGGCGCTTGGCATCATTACATAAAAAAAAAGCCTGCATAAAATCATTGAGAAAATTATAATTAAAATAGAGAAAATAATTTTTTTTATAAATATTTAAGAATAATGAGTCTTAATATTGAGTGTAATGGAAAGTAGCCATAAATTTTAAATTAATTCGATTTTTTCTCCTTATTTTAAAAGAAATCATATCGATTCAGGACCAGGGAGGGAGGACTATGAAATGACTTTTAAAGAATAATTTATAAATTATCCACAAAATAAAGGGCAAAAATTGTAAACTCTCTCATATCCTTTAGTATGTATGTAGAATGTAGAATGTAGATGTACGTTTTTATTTATTAGCTGCAGTTTTCATGATTCTTAATAACCAGAGTCTGTTAATTAGAAAGTTGTTTCTTTAGGTTATTTGTACAGTTTTTTTTTTTTTTTGCACTAATCAAGTATAAAATACAGCAACATATTTTGAATAATTAATTAATTATGTATATAAATTTAAAATTTTATTTAAAATCATGCAATCAAATACAATTAAGTACTTTAGTTTAAACTCAGAGCCCCAGTCAGCCAGTCTCAATCTAAGTAAATAGAAATACACTTATTCACATCCACATCCGTTTTTCATATAATTTTGTGATTTTGTCGAAGGTTTTTGAGTTTTTGTATTTGTATTATTTTGTTCTCAAAATTTCAACATATCTTTTTGCAATGTTGTTCCAAAAAAATGTAGTAGATTGAACCAAAATGTAGTAGATTCGGAGAATTATATGCTTAAATGGTATATGGCTAAAATAATCGTTAGACTGATTCGGTTTTAAGTTTTGAGCAACATTCCTTCGCTTAATTATAATGGAGAAATTTTCATAAAAAAATTATCAATATTTTTACTGAACTTTTATTTTAATTAACAAATTTCTTGAAAAACAGTATAAAAAGAAATGCAATGTTTTATTTATAACTATCATTATGCTAAATAAAATTTAAGATAATTTCAATGTATCAAATTTATTATTATTTTTATCGACATATAAAAAAATAAACAAACAACAAAATTTCTCAAAAAATTGTAAAGAAAGAAAAAGGAATAAAGTGTTTTAGGAATCAGTACTACCACTCGTCAATTTATTTCCGTATCCAAATGGAGACTAAAATATTATCTAGCTATTGATTAGTATAAACCATTGGCTATTGGATTTGGCTTTATATTCTTTGGTCAGTGTCACCATCACCACAGCATGCCTCATGTCTGCAGTGCAGTGAAAGTGAGTACACTGTGTTACAAAAATTTTGGTTCATGTAATGTAATGTAATATTAGTTCCCAAAACTTAAATTTCAAATATGTAGTAGATTCTGAATAGTACGTAGTAGGTTTTTCGAACTACTCAGATGTAGTAAATCTACTACAATTTTAGTAAAGGTCCCATCACTGCTCACAACAGACAAGACCAAAAACAATGCTAAACAAAACACAACTTGTATGTCGCATGTCGCATCTCGTGCTCGTAGCTCGTACAATACCATAGCCTATCCAATATCTATCCATCAATCTCGTGGAATGGAATGTTCAATGTTGTGTTGTGTTGTGTTATGTTGTATGATGTTGTGCTGTAGTTACAACTTGTGAGTTGTGAATTGTGTTATTGTGTAATTCTGTACATCTTACATCAACATCATATGTGTGATAATGATATCAAAATAATCATAACCTTAAAATTTTTATGAAATTATTATCATACCAAACCAATATTAAATAAAATATTTGTGTTTGTACTTTGATTTATATTCTTTCTGTTGGCTGGCTGATACGATAGGATAGGCGATAATAGGTACATTTTGTCGTTCGATGATAGAATTGTATTTTGTGTATAGAAAGTAAATGGTAAATGTTTGTGAATTTAATTTGTGATGTTCAAGGTTTAATAATAATTTTGTTGAAAAAATATATCATCGTTTGTATCGTTCGTTATATATTTTTTGTGTTTGTGGAAAAGTTGAAAGTACACTACACATAGCTAGTGTGTTCTGTTTTGATTACATCACACCACATTAAATATAAAAAATATCCAAATTAAATATAATAAATTAATGTCATACAGTAAAATAACAAGTTGATTAGATAGTATAAAAATGATATTAAAATAATAAAGTAAAAAATATTTCACTTTAGTATCGTCATCATTCATTATCATTATTATTATTATCATCGGACCATATGATAATGATGAATCAATAGAAATTGAAAATTTTATTTGGAAAAGAAAAAATTTTAAAATTTCTAGTGCATTTTATTTTTTATAATGTCAAATTCTTTGAATAGTTGGGAAATTCTAGATTCAAATTTAAATATTGGGGTGAGTCAATTTGTAACACATTTTTTTTTGTGCAGAAAATTTCAACGACTTTATGCAGCATTTGATATTTTATTTTTATATAATTTTTATTTTATAAATTGTAATTTTATTTCTTTTAATTTAAAGCAAAATTTCTCATATTTAATTTAATTTTTCAGGATGGCAATATATCTACCACTAACAAAACCAATAAATTGATCGGAGTTATAGATGAAGGAACCAATAATGTTACATTTTCGGTATGATGATGACCATGATGATTATTACATAATTACAATTACAAATTATAATAGTTTTGTTTTGTTTCATCAAAATTGTATCATATGCATATATTTTTAGGTTTATAAAACTCCAGAATTTATTGAAATTGCATCACATCGGGTTGATTTGACATTGATTAGTCCACAAGATGGTTGGTTTGAACAAAATCCTATTGAAATATTGGAGGCGGTACGGCATTGTGCAACAGAAACTTGTGCTAAAATCGAACAACAAGGCTATAAATTGCGTGATGTTATTACTGTAGGTATAACAAATCAACGAGAGACAACAATTGTTTGGGATAAAATATCTGGAGAACCATATTACAATGCAATTGGTAAATTTTATCATTAAGTGAAATCGAAAATAAATTTTTGTTTTTAATTTACATTTGATTGTTTTTTTTTTTTTGTAATAGTTTGGAATGATATTCGGACAACAGTAACTGTCGATAAAATACTTGCAAAATTACCAGATCAAAATAAAAATCATTTTAAGACAATATCAGGTTTGCCGATTTCTCCATATTTTTCTGCATTGAAAATTCGATGGCTTAAGGATAATGTTCCAGCCATTAAGAAGGCATGCAGAGAGAGAAGATGTTTAGCTGGAACCATTGATTCATGGATAATATGGGCAAGTAATCAAAGTTATTGAAATCGAATTGAATTGAATTTTTTTGCTTCAGTTACTTAATCAACAATTTTTCATTGTATCATTTATGGATATACATATAGAATTTAACTGGTGGTCCAAATGGTGGTTTACATATTACAGACGTTACAAATGCATCACGTACACTATTAATGAATATTGAAACATTAAATTGGGATCCCGTAAGATATTCTAATAATTTTTAACAAATTTTCTGTAATTTTTCTATTAAAATTTGAATTAAATTTTAATTTCAGCTTTTAACAAAAACATTTTCAATACATCCAGATATGCTACCAGAAATACGAAGTTCATCAGAAATTTATGGACGAATCAAAGATGATTGTGTACTGAATGGAATTAATATAAGTGCGGTTCGTAAAATAATTATTTTTCGGTTTTTTTTTTTTTTCTTTTGGAAATTTTAAAATATGAATTTTTTTTTTTTTTTTTACAGATTTTAGGAAATCAACAAGCTTCATTATTAGGTCAAATGTGTTTTAAACAGGGACAAGCAAAAAATACTTATCGTTCTGGATGTTTTCTGTTATGTAATACTGGAGAAAAGGTTAATATTTTTATTGAATATATGTAGTTTTATTGAAAATATAAAAATTAATTGTTTTTTTTAGCGTATTATGTCAACTCATGGTCTATTAACTACCGTTGCATATAAATTGGGAAAAAATGAACCAGCAATTTATGCATTAGAGGGTTCTGTTGCTGTAGCTGGATCAGCATTAAATTGGTTAAAAAATAATTTAGGTTTACTAAAAGATACTGAAGAAACTGAAAATGTTGCAAGTGCTGTACATTCAACTGGTGATGTTTATTTTGTACCAGCATTTACGGGATTGTATGCACCATATTGGAGAAAGGATGCAAGAGGGTGAGTTTAATATTTTTTTCAAAAAAAAAAACAAAAAAAAAAAAAGGGAGAATGAATTGATTAAATTAAACTATTCAAATATTTTTCAAATTAAACTGAAGAAAAATTAAATCAAAAAAGAAAAATGAAAACAGAAATTTTTTTAAAAAAAAAAAAAAAAAGTTTTTGAAAATTTCAAAAAGAAAAAAACAAAAATTCAATAGCCTTCAAAAATCTCCGCTTACTCGTAACATGAATAATGTTGATATGGTTATCATCACATAATCACTACATATATACAAAATAAAAAAGTATCCGCTCCGCGTACATATTTTATGTTATATATTTTTATTAATACAGTTACATTCGAATTTCGTCATTTGATAACAAACTTGAACTTTATTCACATTTAAGAAAAATTTTTTGTTTTTTTTTTTTTTCTTGGTGTACATGCATACATAAATATGTTCAGTTTTATTTTAGATTTTTGTCTTTTTATTCTTAGCTCTAACAACAATGTATATTATGTACATACGTATACGAGTATATGTGTGTAATTAATTTCGATAAATTTTTACAATGAAATTTTTTATTTATTTAATTTAGAAATAAATTTATGTATGTATTTACATAATATGTATTTTATTCTGCATCTTAATTATTTATTTATAAATAAAAAAAAAACTATTTTTAATTTAATCATTAAAAATTCAAATTATGTACCACATGATATAAGACTAAAATACTTGATTTAAAAAAAAAAAAAAAAATTATTATGTATTTTATTTTGTACATCTGTAATTACATGCATAAAAAATATGATACTCATGTAAAATAATTTAATGGTGTATTAGTAGCGAACGGGCAACCACCGATTTACGATTTACAATAATTTACGCGACGACGATGAGTATAAAGTTGAATGTTTTCTGGCAATGTTTTCAATTTTTTATTTTTTTTTTATTTATTTATTTTTTTTTTTGTTTAGTTTTTGCATCATCAGTGATATATTTTAATAATAATAATAATTTATCGATCATCACATTACAATCAAATATTTTTCATTTAATTGTAATCTTAATTGAAGTACTTAGCTAGTCAAAAAATTATATTAACGTATTTACGGATACGAGTAAGTATTAAAATTCAGAATAAAATCAAAATTAAAACGTGTGTAAAAAATTTTAAGAATTTAATTTAAATCAATGAGAACAGAAAAACTAAAATATAATGTGTGTGCAATTCACACGTGGTAGAAGTGAAACCTTCAAAAATTTTGGCTTCAAGATAATGAGACGAATGTAAAATTTCGGGAAGAGGATAATTGTAGGTTTTAGTAATGATCATAGTGATACAAAGTTTGATAATTATTTTACATTTTATTCGTATATATTACATAGATTTATTCAGACTCATAGCTTACATTTTCGATAAATGATAAAAGAGGCTTATGGTAACTAAAGTATGAAATAAATACTTCGGTCTTAATATGGTCAATATATCTTTGGAATACTGCGTCAATTACTGTTTTTGATATTGTTCTTGATAGAGTGCGACTTTTTAAGATATAATTTTATTTAATTTACATTGTTTCTATATAAAATGTAATAATGTACAAATAATTTAAAACAAAATTAATACAAACCATAATTATTTAATTATAATTATGAAATATTAAAAATCTTCACTATGACCGTTCTCTTCGAATATTTTATTCAGAATGATTCGATTTAATATTGTTAGTTGACAATATTAAATCGCCATTAACCAGACTGCCTCGATTTATTTTTCTCTTTTTACTGTCGCTTTTTCGTTTCATGGATTTTCAAATCACAACGATGCTAAAGAAGTTTTTTTGAAAACCGATAATAATAATAATAATAATTAATTTTTAATTAACATTTTCTATAGGTGTGAATTTTGTGAATACCGTGTGAATGAAAATTTTAAAATTTTTTTTACAATTTAAAAGATTAAAAATCAAATTATATTATTTATAAATGTGTTTTATTTTTTTCATATTTATTTTTTTTTTTTATAATTTCATAGAATTATCTGTGGTCTAACACAATATACAACAAAAAATCATATTATTCGTGCTACATTAGAAGCAATTTGCTTTCAAACTAGAGACATTATTGAATGTATAAATCAAGATTGCGGTTATACAATATCAAAATTATACACAGATGGTGTTTTAACTAGAAATAATTTATTAATGCAATTGCAAGCAGATATAACTGGAATTACAATTTGTATGTTAATTATTTTTATTTTATTTTTTTTAACATTTACAAACTGAAACTTTGAAAAAAAAATTTTGAATATAAATTTTGAATATACATTTTTTTTTTTTTGCATTTAATTTTTAAATTTTGTAGTAAGATCACAAAAAATAGATACAACTGCATTTGGTGTTGCAATGTGTGCAGCTCAAGCTCAAGGAATAAATGCATGCGAATTACAACTAAACAAAAGGTAACTACTTACCTATTAATAATTGTACACAATTTAACAATTAATTATTACAATAAATACGAGGTCGAATTCTAAATCGTCATCTAATGATCGTTCGGCCGCGCGCAAACTAAGAGCGTAGCGTAACTGAGCGTTACGCGCGTATAAATTATAAATTTAAACATAGCATATGGTTCAAACTGCGCTACGTTTGCTATATGCGCAACATAATAAGAAACAATAAATTGATTTGAATTTTACGCTCTGAAATTTACGTTACGCTACGCTCTCAGTCTGCGCGCGCGGCGCGGCCTTATTGACTATGAAATGAAATCAAAAACTACGAATGCATTACAACGAAGCTTATGGTTAAAATGGGAATGCGTTGATACTCTTGTAGACACGAGCACGATCAATTTGTAGCGTCAAAATGTTTTAGAATTTTTGATAATTTGCATTCAAAGTTTTCGAATTTTTAATTATTAATTGTCAACATATTCATAAGTGCATTTGACGTTTTAGAATTTTGCCCAATTATCTAATTGAAAGTCATATACTGCTATACTGATGATGGTTATTTATTTTTTTTTATTATTTATTTATTTATTATTTTATTATTTTTAACGATTATAGATATTATGATAACGTTTACTATGATACATTTCTACCGACAACAACCGATGAAGAACGTGATTTACGTTATATGAAATGGAAAAAAGCAGTACAACGTAGTCTAGGATGGGTGGTAACTAAAAAGAGCATTACAATGACTGATGAAAGATACCGTTTATTAGCATCGATACCAGCATCAATATTTCTTGTTAGCACATTTGCAATGTTAATACATGCTGGAAAAATGACAATTAAAATTTAATAGGAAAAACAAATTTTTTTTTTTTTTATTTTGAAAAAAATTATTAAATACATACGTATGTACGTATCTTTAGGTAATTACAAACTTTGTAATTTTTGTTTTAGTGTTTGACAAAACGAAAATGAATAACGCAGAAAAAAGTAAATTCAAAGTCAATCAGCTAATTAAATAATTATTGTTAAATATTATTCAAAAATTAATTTTCTCTATACCTTGTAAATTTAAAAGAAGATTTTTTTTCTTTCTTGTGATTTTACTTTTTATTATTATCATTATTATTAGTGCAACAAAGTTGCTTTAATTTTATTTTTTACTTCTGTTTTTTTTTTTTTTTTTTTTTTTTTAGTAAACAATTGTGCTAATTTGAGAACGTCTGCTACAAAAAGTATACATAAATATTTAATAATTCTTTGAATCCTTTTTATATTTTATAATTAATTTTGTTTTTGTACAATTTTTACAATAATTTATTTATCCTCTTCTACATATAAAATGAAAATCTATTCATATGAATGCACAAAAATTTGTATATTTATAAATGTATATAATAGTACTGTGTGGTTTATGCCGAATCTACATTCAATGCAGTGACTTCAACTTCGACTTTGATTTAATGGATATGCATTAGAATTTCTACATTTAATGCAGTAGACTTGATGGCAGCTACTTTTGCATGTTATGCATGCTGTGAAGTCGAAAATCGAAGTCCAATTTTAAGTCACTGCATTGAATGTAAAAGCGGCATTATTTATGTATAAAATATGAGACGATAACTAAATTCTAAAATGCATATCGATATACCGTATCAATAATACGATAATCAGCGTATTAAACTTATTGAATTTATGTATAAGTAATAGCGTATCGATGCATTTTAAAATTTAGTCGAAATTCATGCAGGATATTGAAATAAATTAAATTGAAATTCAATATTTGCATATTGTACTTGTAACTTGTATTTGTGTAGTTTTATAAAATTAATTTATAAATATTTGTAATAAGAAAAAAAATAATGTTTGTGAAAAGCACAATTTATTATTTTTTTTGTAGCGCGTATTGAAAGACTATATGAATTTGCTATTATGTATATGTAATGTAATATTTTTAAATATTTTTTTTTTTTGATATATAGGTGTAGGTAATATTTAAAATAAAATAAATATAAAATTAAAACAAAAAAAAAATTTTTTTTTCTCTAGTCAGTCAGTTTTTTTTTTTCGTTTTTTGTAAATTATTCTAAAGAAAAACATTCGTTAAGAAAGTATAAAAGTCTCGTTAAAAATAATTGAAAGCTTTTAAGCATGTATTTCTTGTAATATTGACTCAAAATGAAAAAAAGAAAATAATAAAAATAAATAAAAATGATAATATGTAATTAAAAATGAAAATATAAAATAAAATAAAAATTTATAAAATAAACTGTTTTTAATTCCTATTCCACTTGAATTTCGAATTGAAATGATAATTTAGAAAAAAATTATATACATATATGTATATTTTTTAAAAATTACATGCATGTACAGTTTAGGTAGTTGATATTTTTCAATTAAAACAATTCAATTGAAAAAATCTAAAATATTAAATATAAAATTAATAAAAAATGTACAATATAAAAAAAAGTTTATAAAACAAAAAACTTATACATAAATGCAAATGTATATTATTAGTATTTTAATTAAGTAGAAAAACTGAAATTGTATATAATGAAATATATAATAAATTATGTACACCGTATGATATCAATTATATAGAGAATACAAACAATATAAGGACTATACTTTTTCTACACCTCTTAAAGCTTTAATTGTATCTTTCTCTAATTTTGAAAAAGAAAAAGAAAAAAAAAACATTAATTTTTACCAAAAAAACTACCCATACTTGCCCATACACTATGATTTTTCCATACATGAATCATATACTGAAGACTGAAAGGCATACACACAATTTTCATATTCGAATTTCGAAAATAAAAATAAAATATAAAACCAAAAATAAATACCATACCACTGACAGGCTTGCAGGCTTCTTCCTACCCACACCATTACAATCTTAAAAAGTTTATTATTTGAGATTGAGCACAGAAAAAGTAGTAAATGGAAAATTAAAAGCTCCTCAGAAAAAACTGATGTACATCTGTACATATATCAAACATATATACATTTTGTACATATTTGATGTACGATTTTCTCTTAAAAATAAACTTTATTTGAAAGAATGAAAATTAAAAAAAAAAAAAAAAACTCATAATAAACGAAATAATAAAATTTATACATTCGATATTATGGTTGACGAAGAAAACTTCCAAGAAAATTTTTGTTCTAATTAAATTGTTATCCCTACGACGAAGACTGTTATATATAGTGCTAGGCTAGGTGCTATCGAAGACCATATTAATACATAAATGATATGTTTGGTGCTATCTACTATATGCTACCGCTACCGTGCTACGGTTCTACTATTTACTACAATTTCACACTTTTTATTGTACAATTATTCTATGATTATAATAGGATAGGATACAACAACTTAATCGCTTAATGAATGCTTAAGCAAAAAGTTAAAGCGTCAAAGCTTACATCTGGTAACATGATTGGTATAGGAAGGAGGTGTTCACTGTTGGTAATATGTATACCTACATATTTATTCTCATCTAGGGTCGACTAGGATTACAGAGACTAGAGACGAACAAGGCTAGCGAGCGCTAGGGTATATATTGGCTGGCATAATTGGTTGGTATTGGTATACTAGTAACCATGTATATTTCTAAATTTGAAAAGTTGAAAAATTTTTATAAAAAACTTTATGAAAATGAGAATTTTATAATAACACACATAATGATGACTTTTTGTTAAATAATCCAACTTTACCACCCACCCAACCCAGATAAAATCAGATACATGAACATGAACATGACTAGAATTAAATCGGATACCAAATATTATACCATACCAATGGAATATAGGAATAGGACGAATGTTATCATTATATGGGTAATCGTCAGCGTCAAAATTATTATCATTTAGTTTGCTTTCAACCAACGTACATTCAATGCAGTACAATATACTGTAAACTGTACTGTGTGCTGTGTCTCTCATTTTACATGTTATTTTGGCTTTTTGATAAATTTTGTACCGAAATTTTTAATCGAGAAAACAAAAACAAAAAAAGAAAGGATACACAATGTTATATTAATATATTATTGTTATAAATTATTTGTTACATTTCACAAAAGGATATACAGTATTTAATGTTACAATACAATTTGAAGAATTATAATGAAAGTACAAACAAAATTATGTACCCACATAAATGCATACATATGTATTTATACTTAAATATGAGCAATATGAGTGAGTATATACGTATGTATATGTACGTTTATGTATATAGTTTAAAAAACAAATGAAGAAGATTTCAAAAATGTATAATAATGTGAAGTGTATAAGTGTAAATTCGATATATACATACAGTATACAACACCTACAGCTCCTTATCGTAATTATTATTATTATTATGTGGTACGTGAAAAAACAAAGAAAAAAATATTTCTTTTTCAAGTTTTTTTTTTTTCTCTCAAATTTTAATTATACTATGTATTTTTTTTTTTTAGAATTTACTTTCTTTTTTCTAGAACTTTTTTTTTTCTTTTTGTTTCGATGTATGGTGTATGTATGTGATAAATTTTGTTTATAATACGAAAAAAATTCTATTTGAAATTATGTACATATAATATACTTTTTACTTAAGTGTAAAATTTATAAATAAAAATAAAAATACAACACATACACATATTAAGTACATAAATGTATACATCATGCATTTATATTGTGTATAGGTATACATACAGAACAGAGGTATGTATATGGTATGTTGGCACTAGTTACTAGGTACTATACCAGTACTATCCACACAATACAAAAGCTTATTTATATGAGAATAATAATTCATCTCCAGGTTACTAGGATCACTAGGATATAATTTTTGTTGTTGTTGTTGTTGTTGTTGTTGTTGTTGTATGTTTTCAATGAATATAGCAATATAGGGCTCTATATAGTATCGTATCATGTATCATATTTAGGTGTAAGTAGATATAGATAGATATACGACGAGTATAGATTCTTACGATTTACTTTACATTTACATTTTATTTTGTGTGTTTGTATTAAAAAAAAAAGTGAAAAAAGAAAAGAAAAACATTAAAGAAATAATAAAAAAACAAGTGAAGAAAAAAAAAATAAATAAATAAAAAGATAGGTACATTATACATCAAATGCATCAAATTACTTGCATGAGCATGTATATTGTATATAGCATAGTGCATATGTACATTCAAATGCATTCATCAAAAGATAAAAAGGAGTAAAAGGAAAATGTAGCTATATATATACAAAAAACAAAAAAAAAAAAAAAATTGATAAAATTATACTGTATAGAAATAAAATTCTTCTTTTTTTTTGTTCTAGTGGTTATATAGTGGCATCATTTGTTTTGTATCCCTCTATATATGCAATTTCTTTTTCTTTTTACATGTTGAACGAATCTATTTTACAATATGAGTTTTTTTTTCATTTTTTTTTTAAATATATTTTTTTTTTATTTTTGTAGTACGTGTGTTTATTACATGCTCGTATGATGTGCATGCATACGTATTCTATATTAAAAAAAAAATAACACCTTTGTGTGTGTATGTATGTGTACACACAGATTTTTATTTTTATTTCTTTTTATTATTTCTTTTTATTTTTATTTTTTATCCTTTTTTTTTCTTTTTAATAATTATGTGTTGATTATGTGTGCAAAATATTAATACAATAAATGTATAGTATATGCGAATTAGATAGTATATGAAGTATATGAACACCCGCATCCTTATTCATACCTTTTAAATATGTATACATGGTGTGTAAATGTGTGTAAATGTGTGATGCGATGCGGGTGTGGATGGTATGGTGGTATATAGTGTGGTGGTAGCTTTTTTATAAACGCACATTAATGTGTGTGAATATATACACATACAAGAATACATATACGAGTATATATGTATATAATATAAAACAACATCACATAATAATATGTATATATATGTACATATGTATATAGAAAATTGTATTTAGATCCTGATGTGATGATGGGATATATATTATATACATGCATAAATGTAGATGCAGATGTAGATGGAATATAAAGTTTGTGTGTGTGTGTGTGTGTGTGTGTGTTCTTGATTATTCTCTTCTTTGAGAATTAATTTTTTTTTTTTTTAAAAAAAGGAAAATTTTATTTATATTTTGTTTTGTTTTGTGTATCCTATTATGCACACACTATACATACATTTATAATTTTGTATATAAAAGAAAAGAAAATAAAAAAAAATATTTTTATATATGTATATACAAAACAAAGATCAAATATTTATGATACATATACCTACATATGTTTTAATAAAAATATAAGAAAACAAATACTTAAATTAATTTAATTAAAATTTAATTGTACATATATACATATATGGCACATAATAATAATTTACACTCTGCGTTCTATAAAAAGTTTAAATTTTAATTTCAAATTACAAACTGCCGTCGTTAGGCATATAGAAGGTTGTATCTACAAAATTTCGAAAAATGTGTGGTTAAATGTATATAAAATCTTTAATGCATCTATTAATAATAATGCATCTATTCTCTAAGTTAGAAAGCTGGTAAATAAACAATAAGGCACTTTTTTTGACACTTCAAATATCGTATCTGATATAGAAAATCTTACATTTTTCAAGTTAAAAAGTCGTATCTGGCCAAATCTGGCTTATCCTCCTAATGTAAAAAAAATCGTATCTGAGATTGTACTTACGACTTTCTGCCTTGGTACTACCACGTACTACATACTTGGCTCTAAATACAGATATTTGACTTTTACAGATATGATAAAAGGTCGTATGTATCGTATGTATCAAATCACACAAATCACCTATTTCTAAATAAAACATGAAATTAATATTTTGGACAAAGATTCCCGATTATATAATCTCTTACAAATAATAATTTTCTTATTTCTATAAATTGATCCTCCTATTTATGGCATAAAACAAAATATAAAAACCTCAATAACTCAAAATTACCTAAATGTCAGATACGACCTTCTATAACTATAACGGCGGCAGCATAGATATCCTTATGTACATATATATCATGATACATATACATATAAAAAAAATTTATATATTTACAGAGAATAATTAAATAAATTATGTTCATTCTTAATGATATGTTGATCTGCACATATAAAAATTTTTCATCATATGCATTTTTATCAAAACAACATCATTGAAAAAATCTCAACGGATACAACGAAATAATAAATTTAAATTATTATCATATATTATATTTATATATATCATGATGATGTTGTCTGTTATTAATCGTAAAATAAAATGTAACATAATCATTACATCATCAAATTTATGGATGTACAACATTTTAATAGCAGGATTTTTAATTGTTTCTTGTTATTCGAAATCAATTGATAATTCAAATTTAAATTTAAATTTAAATTTAAATCGAATTACTGATGCTGTTGATGCTGCTGGTAATATTGTTGTAGAAGAAAGAAAAACAGATAATATTCATAATAATAATGTAGCTAGTAATCGTAATTTAGTTAAAAATAATGATGAAATAAATAGTTTTGAAACCGATGATAATGATGAAGAAGATGCTATAATTAATAATAATAATAATAATGATATTATTATGAATGGTGGAATTGGAGCAGCAGGAGGAGGAGGAGGAGGAGGATCTAAAAGAGGTATATAATAGCCTTAACCATATATTCATATTTATGTTTAATATTCATATTAATTTTGAAATACATTTACATATTATATACATACAGTCATGACCAAAAGAAAAATGTTGATACTTGATTTTTAGATTTTTGCTACGAATCAATGCCAGAAAGACTAAAATTGATTATTCGAGTATAAGTGGTGAAAATACAAACTATTAATGTATAACCAGTATAACTATGATATGTAAGCAAACCATTATTTCAAATAAAAATAATATTTTATGAACATATTCAAAGTAATTTCTTTAGCCGCATTGCTTCAACTTCAACTAACCAGATTTTTTGTTTAGATAACAGATAAAATGCTACCTGGAATATTATTGCTAATTCAATAATAACGGTTAATTATTATTGCCTTTTTCTATACATATTCTTGAACTGTTAAAAAATATATAAGAGCAAAAGATATGAAAAATCTTAGTTTTTACAAGAAGATATTATATATCCTGGTTGCATATTTCTAAATAAGTTTTGTTATTATCTGTTATTATAGTTTTATGTTCTTGATATACTATAGTGGTTCATAAAAATATCTAAAAATCAAGTGTCAACATTTTTTTGGCTATGACTGTATGTACGAGTATATATGCAAGCAAACGTAACACAATAATCTTATTTCTTTAATTAAATTTTTCAAAACATTAATATTACCAAGGGCAAGTAATAAGATAATTATAACGGTATTAAATGTGTATTAATTTTATGTTAATATATAATTAACCACATTTATATCTATTACATGTGTGTACTTACTATGTAAGTATGTAATTTATTTATCATGCGGATATAAAAGGAAGGAATTAAATATATATTTTGATCCTTATAATATTTGAAAAATTTCGTTTAACTAACTATATCCTTACGACTGTACGAGTATTAAATTTACATTCGTTATTCGCGTATAATATACGCGCAATAACTGAAAGAAAATTATGATAATTCATTTAAAATATTTCGTAGTATACGAAAAGATTAAATATGCGGGAAGATTTGTTTGTATAAAATGCCAAAACGCGAAGATATACATTTAATTGAAAGAAATAATTATACATAATTAATTAACGATATATTGTGTACATAAAATATATGCGATTAATTCTTTAATTTTTAAATTATAATAAGAAATACACGCATCATTATACATGTGTAACGTTAAATTTTTCTTAATTGAACAGAAAGTACACGCAATTACCTCTATATATATTCTTAATTTTTTTTCTAAAAAACTTTTCATTTATATATTTACATCATCTATGTGTATGCACAAATTTAAAAGAAAATTAACAAAAATGTTTATAAATTTATATTTATATTTTTATTTTAAATTATAACTTTATTCGATTGTTTCAGATAATATAACATTTTCAACAATTCTAACAACAGACATTTTTGTAGATAATTCATTGTTAAATAATTTTATGAACATATCAAATTCAGCACCGGAATTAATTGAATATTATGAATTGGATGATGATATATCTGCATCGGTATCATCATCTTCATCTTTATCATCTGCATCATCATCATCATCATCATCATCATCAGTATCATCATTAAATATAATTGTATCAGCTACACAATCACCACAATTACTATCAGATATTTATCCAGATCCAGAAGAGATTGATCGTAAAATAAAAATTCATAATATGAATGAAGCACTTTTACATCAATTATCATCTGTATCAGCAACAACAAATAATCATAATAATAAAGATTTTGATATTCGAGATAATAATAATGATTTTAAGGGGCATGATTTCATTGATAATATTATGTACATTTATTATGGATCGAATAATACATTAAAAAATAGTATCGGAAGTAGCGTTGTTATTGGTGGCTCAGTTTTAGCATTGGCAGCACAAATACTATGCTCAATATTGATGATATTAAGAAATCGGTATAAGAAAATAAAAATTTTTATTCCTTTTCAAAGGATTTAAATAATGATTTTATTATATGTATTTTATTTTTTCTCTTTTTGAATAGAGCTTTAAGACGACAAAATGCATTATTTTATATATTTTTAAATTTTACAATTATTTTATTATTATCAAATTTAATATTTATATTGGGTGTACAATCAACAAAAAATGAATTTCGTTGCGGTATGGTTGCAATATTATTGCATTATTTACATTTATGCACAACAGTTTGGGGTCTTATTTACATTTATATAATTTATGATTATATTGTAAACGATTGTGGAATAAATTTAAAATATAATTATTTTATGGCATATGGAGTACCAGCAGTTTATGTTTTGGTAAAAGAAAAAAAAAAAAAAAATTTTTTTTTTCTGATAAAATTATTTAAATAATTTTTTAATAAAATTCTTATTTATTTATATGTATATGTTTATATGGGGGGGGAGTATAGTTCTCTTGTGCAATATCAAGTACTAGCTATGAAATAATTGAATATTGTTGGATGTCTGTACAACGTGGTATGATTATTAATTTTATGATACCAGTTTCTTGTATAATTGTTGTATCAACAATAATTGGAACATTATGTTTACGAGAAATTGCAACAAAACAACGAGAAGTTATTGCTGAAAGTATTGAAAATATTTTAGATAATGCAGCAAAATGTCATGAAATAAATCCAGATACTGTTACTATTGAAACAGATAAATGTTGTGAATGGGATGATAGAGTAAGAAATTTAAAATATTATGTAAACCTTCTTAATTCTATATATACATATGTATACATAATAAAAATATTAATTTTTTTTTAAATTTTTCTTTAGAACGATGATTGCAATAGCATAAATAAAAATAAAAATGATTTTTATGATTCAAAATTTGATCTTGGTGTATTATCAATTGTTGATTTATCACTACAGAGTTCAGCTAATTCACAGGATTTTAGTGATTTTAAGCATTCAATTAAATTTTTATTATTTTTTCAACCAGCATTTGCTGTTTGTTGGTTTTTTAGTGTTATCGCATTAGAGAATCGTGAATCATGTATAATGCCAACTGTATTTTTAATTAGTTATAATATTTTGGTAAATTTTTCATATATCCGCTGCTGCATTAAAAAAAAAATTCAATCAAATTTAATTTAATTTTTAATGTTTTTTTTTTTTTTGAATTTTTTTTTTTTCTTAAGAATTGGTACTTGCTTATTCGTTCACCATATCTTTGTCCAATTATTCAAGATCAATATCAAACGGATAAATCATCACAAATTAAAGATAATTGTAGTAATAATGGTGGCGAAGAAACAAATCATCATTCATTATGTACGGATACAATACCATTATTATGTACACCAACTAGCTTACAACAACAGAATCAAAAAGCAAATATCATTGAAGATTGCATGATGAACGAAGTACAATTAAATATTTCAACATGGACAGATTCAATCGGAGATATTTCATGTAATATAGATTCAATCAGCACAATTAGTAGTTAAATATATTTATATTTATATATGAAGTTAAATACACACATAAATTAATAATTTATGTTACGATTATTATACTATATATACTTATATACATACAGATATTAAATATGTATATGTAATTAAATATATTTAGGATATTAAGAGAACATATTCGTTTAAATAAGTGATATAAGTGATAATATACGTACGTACATTCTCGTATAAACTAAATGAAATATATATACATTCATATAAATATTAATAATTGATATTAAATGAAAATATTAATTGATTATCATATATTATTGTTGATCTAAATAATTTTTAAATTAATTTTTTCATTTTAAACAGAAAAAAAAACGAAATAAAATCGTTATAAATTCTAATGGTATTTTAAAATAATAAAATCATGTTAAAATATAATATAATATGTTATAATAATTAATATATGTATAAAATTTTCATCTTTATACGTTATACAAAACGTATATAACTGTATAGAAAAAATATTGTAAATGTAAATAGAATAATTTAAATCAAAATGAATAAATTCAGTATTAAATTTAGAATTAATTTATAATACATAAACATACACATTGTTTTATAAGAAATTACATACCTAAAAATGAAAATATTTCCGGTTATTTATAAATTTTAAAATCAAAATATCAAATTTATCGAAAAATTATATTACAAATAAATATTTACATATGTAATTATTAGAGAATAAACTGTTGTTTTTCTTTTTTTTGTTTTCAATTCACATATAAAATAAAATAAAAAAAAATTCATTATAAATTCACTTAAAAACAAATAAATTTTGAAAAAAAATTTTAAACACTTTACGCGGTTAATTTAACAATTCATGTTTTTAACTGTCTAAAAACAAACGGAAAGTACCATTTGACAATTTTTCATTGTAATGTAAAATAAATATTGGAATGTACAATAATTTACATACACCTTATACCATCCAGCGAGTAGAAGAAAAATTAAAATTCATCAGTTTTCAAATCACAATTCACAATCATAACAAACAGTAACAGAAGCAACTTCGTTTTAAAGATAATGTCAAATATTCGTGGAAAAATTTCCAGACCATGTTCCAGTTCCAGACATTTAATTAAGTGTGAGTGAAGTGTGTATAGTCTATTGTACATTCATAAGAAAAAGAATGTATAATTTGAAATTTGACTGATGATATTGTACTATTGGATAATTAATTGGATGAAATATGAATAAATATTACATGTGCATAACTGCATAATAAATATTTTTTTGTACAAGTACAATATTATACAAACTAAAAACATATTCATAACAATATTGACAAATGACAATTGACAATATCATCACAGTTCTTCGGTTCTTCACACTTCACAGTGTTTTTCCATTTATAATTTTGTATTTGTAGGTAGTGTGTGTAATGTACTTATGGTGATAGAAGAAAATGATATGTATATGAATTAATCAAAAAACTAAGTATATATGTATAAGAAAATGTGTAAATTTTTATTTCATTCTAAAGAATATTGTTAATATGTATTAATTATTTGGTTAATTTTTTTTTCTTCTAATAATTTAAATTTTTTTTAAATACACAAAATGTTAAAAAATTTTGAAAAATGTGTTGAAAAAAGTAGAGTACAACCTACATATATAATTTACAAAGACTATAAAATTTCATGTAATTTTTATCATCGTAATAAATATTCATAATTATTTATGTTTAATTAATTTAAAAAAAAAATACAATATAACAGTTTATAAATGAAATAAAAAAAAAACATAAAATTAAATGAAAATCATTAAAAAAAAAGTGAAAATACATTATTGAGTTGTCCTCTGATTTTGACATAAAAAAATACAAGAGCATATGAGGAGCTATAAAAATTCTATCTTTAATTTTTCTTTTTTCCTTCAATTTGTTTAATGGAATTAGAAAAATAATTTGAACATGAATACGATTTGGTTTTAATTAATTTATTTTAAATAAATGCATAGCAAACAATGTGAATGCACTATTCAGTGATTAAAATTTTGTAGTAATTTTTAGAAATAAACCAAAAAATTGAATCAAACATGAATGCATTTATTTATCATTGTTAGTAGAAATTTGTTTGAAAAAAAAAAAAAAATAAATAACGTGAAGGAATTCAAATAATATAAGTTCATTGTTTCGCTATATATCTACACTTCTCATTGTTATTTTCTTCAATGAATATAAAATGTAATTTATTTTTTTAATAACTAGCAAGCTACTATATTTTGAATATTTTCTAATCTTGATTATCAATTTTTTTTTTTTTTTTTTTTGTCATAAAATAGGTAATGTTTAAATGAATATTACATCTACTTGTAGTACAAAATAAATTGCATTTATATTCATGCAATGCACAATAAAAATAAAATCGTAACTATTTTATCAATAATATTATCTATAGTTATTTATCAATAAATAATATCGTCGTCACATTTTTTTTTTTTTCATAAAGTACCTACATAGTAAATTATATATTTGTTCTTTTTATTTTTCAAAAGTTTTTTTTTTCTAGTTAAGTAAACAATAAAATATGTAATTTATTTGAATGTTTTTTTTTTCTAATTATGTTATGTTTTGTTACAACAATCGTTTTTTTTTTTATAAATTGAATAAATATAATAAAATGAAAATAATTTTTCTGTTTAATTATTTAAGTTTTGAACTAACTTAAAATCACAATAAATTGTGTAATCATAAATAAATGTTTCGTTTAAAGTAATATAAAATATTGAGAAAAAAAATATATATTTGAAATTATATTTGGTGGAAAATAAATATAAAATACATAAATAATAAAAATGGCACGAATTCATAATAAATGCCCTCATATGGATAATATTGTACAACTTTCTCTGTCAGAGCTATGTAAAGTGAAACAGGTAAATAAAGATGATAAATAATAGATATAATAGTAATAAATATTACACATAAATTTCATAGAAAAAAAAATAGTTCATAGTTCATTCATAATTTTTTTGAATGCATTTGCATATTTTTTTTTTTTTCGTTTTTCTCTTATTTTCTACTACATGTACATACATACACACATATATATGTAAATATTATCTTTTTAGATAATATTTTTAGAGCCTAAATTGGCCTAAATATGGATGTAATTTATTTTATTTTTTTTTTTTTTCAAATATTTATATTATTTACTCTATGAAAATATACATATAACTAATTTCACATCAACTAACAAAAAATTGAAATTATAAAAAAATACACAAGGACAAATTTGTAATTTTTTTGTAGCTGGATTATAGATTATAGGTAGATGATAAATGCAAAGAATTATCAAAGTGAATTGAAGAAAATCTTTTTATTTTCTTTTAATAAAGAGTCAACATTTTTAGAAAATTCTACCGCTACCCTGAGTAAAATGTATTATTATTTAAATGGATAATAATTGTTTGGTTCTAACTAAACAATAATTATACGTGGTCATTTTAAAATGTAAACATGTTTGAAATTAATGGTGGTTATATAAACCACAGAGTAATGAAAAATTTAATAATAATTTATGTTTCTCCTCTAAAATCGATGTTTTTCTATTTTTGTGTTTATTAGCTAATATGTAAATGTACTACAATTATCTTTTGGGCTAGTGTCAAATCAGTATTTTCATAAAAATCAGTTTTTCCAAAAAGTTTTTCATTATTTTTTTTAAATGGAATGGAATTTACCAATAAATTTATAAATAAATATTTATTTACATAGCTGACAGAGCATTAATTTCTAATTAGAAACAGACATAACCTATGTATTTTTAATATACTTTTTAACACATCTGAATTTAAAAAAAAAAATATACATATATATATATTTGACAACTGTACGTATATCCACTTTCCACATTGCATACACATCCATCATCCACTTCCACTCCATTCATTTAGTGTCAATTCCATTCCAATAATCCAATCCGAAATTCCAAATCCAACACAAGAGAAGAAACATGACAAAAACGAGAGTGAAAGGAATATTGTATGAGAGTGTCAGATGTCAGTGTATTGGGTATTGGCTTTTCACTTATCATCATCATATAATCAGATTTTTATTGGAATTGGAATTAAAAATTAAGGGAATAATCGCAGTCGTCAAAATAAATTGTGAAAATTGAAAAAAAGTGAATTTACATTTTCCTTTACAAATTATATAAGTAGTGAATTTTCCTTGAAAGTGTAAAAAAAAACAAGAAATTTGTAAAATGGCATTAGTTAATGAAATTCGTCAATTTCTTAATTATCGAGGTGGTACATTTGGCTATCAGATAATTCGAACAATTTATTGTAGCAATACAATTTCACAACAAGCTCAACCGAAAGAAGAGCAACACCAACAGAAGGATGCAAAAATTAAAACTTTCGAGATATATCGATGGAATCCAGAAAAAGCTGGTCAAAAACCATATTTACAGACGTATAAAATAAATTTAAAAGAATGTGGTCCTATGGTATTAGATGCATTGATTAAAATTAAAAACGAAGTCGATCCGACATTAACATTTCGTCGATCATGTCGTGAAGGTATCTGCGGATCATGTGCCATGAATATTGGTGGTATAAATACATTGGCATGTATAAGTAAAATTGATATGAATCTATCGAAACCATTAAAAATCTATCCATTACCCCATATGTATGTTTTAAGAGATTTAATACCAGATATGACAAATTTTTATAATCAATATAAATCAATTCAACCATGGTTACAACGTAAAAATGAAAAAACTGAACAAAAAGGCAAAGCACAGTATTTGCAATCATTGGAAGATCGTGAAAAATTGGATGGCTTATATGAATGTATTTTATGTGCATGCTGTTCGACATCATGTCCATCGTACTGGTGGAATGGTGATAAATATTTGGGTCCGGCTGTACTTATGCAAGCTTATCGCTGGATAATTGATTCACGTGACGAGAATACCGAAGAACGATTAAATAAATTGAGAGATCCGTTCAGTGTATACAGATGTCATACAATAATGAATTGTACACGTACATGCCCGAAAGGTTTAAATCCTGGACGATCTATAGCCGAAATTAAAAAATTATTATCTGGTTTAGCTAAAAAACCAGAACCAAAATTAGAAACAGCTGCATTACACAACAAATAAATATCTAGCTAAAGCATTAATTAAAACTGTTATGTATCTATCGCTTAAGTTGCTGACGAATGTATCAACATTTGTGTTGGGACTCTACTTAGTTTTTGTTGCAATTATGACGACGGTTTATACAAAATATGATATCGAATCGAACAAAAAAAAATATTGATTCGAGTACTTATAAATAATAATTTATAATTATGTTTCAATTTATCTGTAATAATAAAATGATGTGTAGAAAACATGTAACATTAATTTATTTATGTATCTCTTTTAAAATAAAAATAAAGGAATAAAATAATAATCAATTAAAAATATGTTGCTCGTTTTTTTTTCTTATTCCGTAATAATAAGACTTGTATCTGTTGGACTTCTTCTTGGCTTGGAATATTTCGATTTTTATCTAAATTGCTACTTTAATTTGAATTGGATATTGATTTTAGTGGAAGAACGTATTGGTTATTTTCCTTTTTTTTTGTTTTTTTTCAAATTCCTCTCATATAAAAACATTTAAGAAAATAAAAATCATAATTATTAGAAACAGAAGTATAGCAGTTTATCATTCTGCGACCAAGAATGTTATTTTATGAATAATATTTGCATTGCTCTTGGTGATTAGTTAGTTAGGTAATTAATTTGATAAATTTTAATTGAAAAATTTAGATATACTAATTATGTAATTTACTGAATAATTTTATTCTTACAAATTTTATTTTTATTTTTTAAATTTTAATAAAAAGGGTTATCTTTGTTCTGAATGTGATACGCGTGGTCCAAATTTATGGATATGCCTACAAAAAAATTGTCTACACATTGGATGCTCGGAACAAGTTAGCGATCATGGCACTGAACATTTCAAGGTATGGTGGTATGTCATGATAATTTTGTCTCGATTTAAAATTTTTTTTTGGTTTTATTTCAAAAAATATTTCAATCAATCAATTCAAATAATACATATAATGTAAATAAAAATTTGAAAATTAAAATTCTGTACCATTTACAACGGTTTATAAACCAAAAAATAGGAAAAAAAAAATATAAATTTAAAATTTGATCTTTAGCATAATAGTATATAATAAAAAAAAAAACGGATAAATTTTAATTTTTCAATTAAATTACCAAAAATTTTCAGTCAAATCAACAACATTGCATCCATATGAATTTATCGTCACAAAGGATTTGGTGTTATTTGTGTGAAACAGAAGTATTCCTTCCTACACAACAGCTACAAAATCGAAGATCATCAATAATAAGTAACTGTAGTAGTAATAATAATTTTAATATGATAGATTCAACAGATCCAAGTAGATTCTTTGAGAGAATGTATGGTGCAGGTGGTGAATCACCAGAATCAAGTTATGATGAAGATGAAGATGATCGTAGACATATGGATGGTCTTGTTGGTTTACAAAATATCGCAAATACATGCTATATGAATGCTGCATTACAAGCATTAAGTAATTCACCACCATTATTATCATACTTTTTACAATGTGGTGATATAATTGAGGCTACTAGCGAAATGCCTGGAAATCAAAGAAAACCTGGCCTAGCGAAAAGTTATCATAGACTAATAAAAATGATGTGGTGTCGAAATAAGAGAAGTAATGGTAAGGAAGCACATACACCGATAATTTTGAAATATTTCTGAATATATTCAAAATTCAATCATGCTCATTTTCAGGGTATGTTGCTCCACGTGATATTCTCGCAAAAATTAGGAATGTACACCCAATGTTTCGTGGTTTCCAACAACATGATACCCAAGAATTTCTTAGATGTTTTATGGATCAGTTACATGAGGAATTAAAAGAAGTAACACCACCCCCTCCTGAGTATATGTATAAGTCAAGCAATTGCAGTGAGCCAATGTCAATCGACAATGAAGATGATCAATCACCATGTTCAACTCCATCAGCATCACAATCTGAAGCCGAATATGAAACTTGTGATAGTGGAGTTTCAGAACGATCAAGTCTTTCTGATGAACTTCATTTATCTGCAAAACGTGCCGATCATTTACCTCCATCTTCATCCCATTCCACTAGTCCAACCTTATGCCAAAGAATTTCAATTGTATCGTCATCATCTAAATCAGTGCCGTATAGTAGTTGTAGTACAACAGGTTCAAATAATAGTGCAACAGTAAGCAGTAGCATGGGACATCAATCACAACAACAACAACAACAACAACAACAACAACAACAGCAACAACAGAAAAGAGAAAAATCACCACCAAAACGTCCACATCGTTCAATAATAAGTGATGTCTTTGATGGTAAACTTTTATCATCTGTACAATGTTTGACTTGTAATCGAATATCAACTCGAGAGGAGACATTTCAAGATCTCTCACTGCCAATACCAGGAAAGGATCATTTAGCTGTTCTACATCAATCTCAAGGGATAGTAACAAATATGGGTCAATCACAATCAGGAGTCACTTGTACAGATGTTGTATACCAGGTTGGACAGGATGGCTGGTTATGGTGGATATGGAATTGGTTACGATCATGGTTTTGGGGTCCAGCAGTATCACTACACGATTGTATGGCTGCTTTTTTTAGCGCTGATGAATTAAAAGGAGATAACATGTACAGGTATGTCTTACATCAATTTTACAATTTATTTATATAAAAAAATTCAAAAATTACATATTTAAAAATTTTTTTTAAAATATTTCTTCCCCAGTTGTGAAAAATGTCATAAACTTCGAAATGGTATAAAATATTCAAGGGTTTTGGAATTACCGGAAATGTTATGTGTACATTTGAAGAGATTTCGTCATGATTTGTCTTACAGTTCGAAAATTTCTAGCCCTGTACATTTTCCATTGACCGGTTTAGATATGAGGCCTTATTTGCATAAGAATTGCAAATCAGAAGTATCTACTTATGATTTGACAGCAGTGATTTGCCATCATGGAACAGTCGGAGGTGGTCATTATACTAGTTTCGCAAAACATGAATTAACTGGAAAATGGTTTGAGTTTGATGATCAGCTAGTAACCGAAGTTACACCAGAAATTGTACAAAATTGTCAAGCATATGTACTGTTTTATCGTAAAAGCAATCCAAAAATGTCAATAATACGTGCTCATGCAAAAGAATTAGCAGACAGTAATCCAATACAATCATCAGACTTGAAATTCTATGTATCAAGACAATGGATAAATCGTTTCAATACATTTGCAGAACCTGGCCCAATAGATAATTATACAATATTATGTCCGCATGGTGGTTTGCCACCATGTAAAGCAGCATTGAGTAGTCAATTAGTTGTCCCCTTACAGCAATCATTATGGGATTTCTTGTATAAACAATTCGGTGGTGGTCCCATATGTAATCGTCTATTTGAATGCGATACATGTCGTCGAGCTGCTGAAATGTTAGCTCGACGACAAGAAAATGAATTGGAGGCATTTACTAAATTTAAAGGAGAATTCCAAAATGAGAATACACCAACAACAATTTATGCAATTTCAATGGCATGGTTTAGACAATGGCAATTATTTGCTGAAGGAAAAACCAATGAAGAACCTGGTCCCATCAATAATACACCGATAGCAATTACCACGACAACAACATCAGATTCAGGCATCACAACAACTATAACAAGTGTCCGTCCTGGATCTGATTATGCTCAATTAAATAAAAAATTATGGAAATTCTTTCATAGCATATATGGTGGTGGACCAGAGATTATTTTACGTGGTGGACCTTCAGATACAGACGAAGATGAAGAAATTGAAATAGTAACACAAATACATAAAGTAAAATCAAAACTTTAATTCAATGAAAAAACAAATAATTTATGTATGTATTATTATTATTATCATTATTTTTTCTTTATAGGAAAAAGAAATAGAGATAATGGAAATTGAACAAGATCAATCAATTAATCAAAATGAACTACTAACAGAAAATTATATGAGTGATGAATATTCAAATGAAAATAATTTGATAATAGATAATAATAGTCATAGCAGTAATGTAATTATGCCATCAACTAGCAGTAGTCACAGTATTTGCAGTAATCAATCAAAAGCAAGTAAGAATGTATCGTTTGAAGATGAAATTGGAGATAATTCATTTCAACATCTGCAATCACAACAACAACAACAACAACAACAGCAACAACAGAATCTTTATGATAGCATAATAAGAGATCTCAAAGATCAAGAGTTAAAAAAGAAACTAAAACAAGGGCATTATTCAAATTTACGATTAACTAAAGAAGAATCAGATATCCTGAATAAATTCTATGAGAAATTAGAATTAGAAGATACATTTGGCTTTGAAGGTAAGTAATCAAAAAAAAATTTAAAAAAAGTATAAAACCAATATCAGCCTTTTAATGCATCAATAAACTGGCCAAAACATAAATTGTCTGGTACAATTGCTATTGTTGAAGGAAGACTTAAGTTTTTTACATTCTCTATAGGGAAATATCAAAATCATCAACCACAATCAGATAGTAAAATTCACATTCCTGAATTAATTGGTACAACAACAACAGCAACAACACCGCTACCACCATTACTCACAACACAACAACAACAAACATCTTTAATAAATAATTACGATAATAATAATACAATTGCAAATACTACTTTTAACACAACAACAACATCATTTTCGACAGATCCTTTTTGTTCCATTGATTCCTCAAATTCCAATTATCCTAAAATCCAAAATTCCTTTCCACAGGATTTATCAGAAACAACAGCATCAGTAAAATCTCATCATTCTTATCATCAACATCATTCCCAACATCATCAATATCCACAGACAATGACGACATCATCAAAACGAAAAATATCAGAAGTGACACCGTTGATCAATTATCAGCCATTTCAAGCGACGACGAACACAACGAAAGTAGAATTGAAATCATATCGAAAAATGGATTCTCCACAACAACAGATACCGCAATCTCAACAATCACCGTTACACAATCAACAGCAACAGCAACAACAACAAACGCTGATGATGGGAACTACAGAACAGCCTATTACAGATTTGAAAACGACTGCAACAACGGTGGAGAAACATCTGAATGTTGAACAGCATAATAATCACAGCAACAAAATAAAGCATAACAATGATGGTTCCACATCATTAAAATCAACGAGAGAAAGACGACGAAATTTGACTAGAAGATCAAATAAATCTGCCGCTAAAACAACATCAACAACAACAACAACAGCAGCAGCAACAACAACAACATATTCATCAGATCCAAATAATAGCGATAGTGGTTGAAAAGTTTAAGAATTGAATTTCAAATTAATTAATTCCGTTTTTCCTTTTTCGAATTTTGAATAATGTATATTTTTTACTTTTTAATTACTATATACAAGATTTAATATTAAAAAAAAAAAAAAAAGAAAGGAAATATATGAGTGACTATAATAAGACTACGCTACTATCACTTTAATAATAATCAGCAGCTATACGAGCATGTAATTTAACCAAAGTTATTTTATTATTTTTAATTTTTTTTCTGATTTAAAATAGTACAATGTACAATAAAATAAAATAAAATAAAATATAAAATTTTCTTCGAAATATACGAGAGTGCAGATTATAATTGTTAAAAAAAAAAAATAATTAGAATACAGACATTTTTCAGACATATTTTTCTGATGTGTAATACCTAATTGTAATTGAAATAAAAGAAATAATGTTATTTTTAGTTATAAATACATACATGCATACATTAAAGAATTAGAAAAGGAAAGAAAAATAAATAAATTTGAAAATTAATTAATAATTGTGCAAATATACAAAAATATAATTTAGAATTAGAGAACTTCCAGTTGATAATATACAACACTTTTTACATTTTGTGATGTTCATAATTTCCATAATTTTCATTTATCAAAAAAGAGCGCTCTCATAAATTCAAGTTTGTAATGCAAACAGAGAAAATTCAAAAAATCAAGCTTACAATAAAAACTTTTGCGTGAATTCTTAAATGTCAATTTGTGTTTTGCATTGTGACTGCACTTACACTATGACTACTATCATGATACATTGCTGAAAAAAAAACAAAAAATTGAATTTACATTGTATCATAATTATTAATTATGCGCTACAATTGCTCAACTTTGCTTATTTCAATAAATTCACAAAAAGTTTTGAAACGTGATTAATGTATAGTTAGTTTTGCCATTTGAAACGTTTAGATTTAATGTTGCCGAAAAAATGATCATTTGACGTTTACGAATTCACTATATTTTCAAGCATGTACTTATATTAGTATGTATCTTAAAATGCGCATTTTAAAAGAGAAGAAAAAGAAAAATACTTTTAGATTGCGTTGCTAAGCAAACTTGAATATAAAAATGAAAGTGCCCAAAATTTTCACATTAAATTTTCGTTTTGATTGTTTTCGAAAACTGCTGCTGATGACGAATTTAAAAAAAAAATGAAACCATGTCACATTGTTCTAAAATTGAAAAAAAAAAAAACAAAAAATATATAAAATTAATACACACGGATTATAATTATGTATGTGTGAGGAACTTAAAGAAAACGAAAAATATCATTTATAATATTATAACAACAATAAAAATGGATGATTTTTTAATTCAGATTTGCATGTGTATTTAAAAAAAAATAAAATAAAATAAAACAAATAAATAGATAGGCGCATCCATCAAATGTAAGCTTATATTGAAAATTTCTTATAAAAAAATTGGATATAATTCAATTTTTATTTATTTTTATTTTTTTTTTTTTTTTTTTGAAAGATTATGATAATAAAATTCATAAAATGTTTAATTTATAATTTTGAAAATTCAAAAATTAAAATAAAATTTAAAAAGAAAAAGCAAAAACTTGATACAAATTGTATGTAGAGGATATTTTTACGTTTAGGTTTTTTTTTTCATTTCAATTTACATTTACATATATTATTGATGAATTAAAAAAAAAAAAACGAATGAAGAAGAAGAAGAAAACAATCTAGAAATTCAATTATTATTATTATTATTATTAGTAAATTACATAAATTAATATTTTATATATAATATATCTATATATGTATATTTATAATATATAGAAATTATATATAATTTAGACGAAAAAATAAATAAATAAAATATTTTCTAGGTACGGGTGATGATTAATAAGTTAATAATATTATAATTGATTATTAATTATTATTATTATTATTATTAATATTATATTATTTTAAAATGAAATATAAAATAATAAATTTGTTTTTGGGAAAACAAAAAAGAAATAAATAAATTAAAAAAAATAAATAATAATAAATGAATTGAAAGGAATTTGGATTTTTTGTGTTTTTGTATATGTAATTCTTTCATGTAACAGTACACTGAATAGATTGTATAGTAAACGTAATTAATGGGGCGTAATATACATACATAACCTTTGGTTAAAAATATGTATAATATGATTTTGGGGAAAGATTTGTTTTTTTTCTTCCATTATTTTTGTTATATAAATCTGCTTCTATTCAATTAGGTAGGTAAATGTAACGAAATTTTCGTAATTCATGTAATACATATATTATAAAATTAATATTTAAATAGTTAATAAGAAGACGTGATAACGTAGCTACATATATCGAAAATCCGAATGTTATTAAATTTAAATCAATAAAAATTCAAATATGTTAAATTCATGTTCATGCATTGATAGCTCCAAAGTAAACACGTTTTAGTTGATAATTTAATTGAATAATATTAGTGTATTAAAAATGAAAAATATAAAAATCGTCATATTTCAAATAATTCCTCTTGTAAATTATTCAAAAAAAATTTGACTTTCTGATCCTGCCCTGACTAAAATTATGTAAAAGAATGTTTTCAATTTTATAAAGATGAACCTTCAAAAACCCGGGTATTATGGTCTAGATAAAAACTAGACTAGAAGATTCCCAACAATATCAAATAAATGGAAAAAATGAGAAAAAGAAGGAGAAGATGACGAATTTTTAGTGAAATTGACTACTCCACACAATACAAATACTAAAATACATTGGATGGTCATGATGGTGCGTCAAGGTGTATCACTATTGTGTTGTTAACGTTGCTTCACAAGTTTTGGTGAATTTCGAATTTTATGTCATTTATCTCTAAAATATGTACAGTTTTATTATAAATATATAAATAAATTAACAACATCGGAAATAGTAATAATCGCCCTTAAGGTAGAACTATAATCGACATTGCTGACATAAGCTATGACATATGTCGTAGCCGAACACAGCTAAATCAATGAGCTAAACTATAATTGACATTGCCGACATTCGTTAAAAATTCGTTTAACATAAGCTCGACATAAGCAGTACGATCGAAAGCGTACATAACATAAGTAACATAAGCCGTAACCTCATTTTGTGAAATTCGTATTGCTTATGTTTAGTATGTTATCTATGTTATTATATTATAGTTAACCAAATGTTACGTTTTAACATTCGTTATTTTTTCTTATGTTTGTTATGTCAGGTATGTCGATTATAGTTGGGCCTTTACTGTTCTAGAATCTAAACATCTAGACTAGCAATAAATTTTGCTAATAAATGAAAATTTTTGGAATCTGGCAGCCCGTCAATAATCAGAATAGTGTGAGTGAATGTCTATATATTTATATCTATACACATAATACACGTACAATACATACACATAATATCGAAGCCACATGTTTTTCGTTTTCGAAAGAAAATTATTAAAAACAATTTTTTCACTGAAAAACATATGGATAATTGTACAATATAGATATAGAATTTTTTAAATAAATCATTTGCAATAATTTAAAAATTTTTCAAATAAATGTTACTAGTTAATATAAATATTAATTAATGTTATTACATACTCATGTACATACATAACATATACCTACTTATTTCTATATACGCGCATTTTACAAAAATATTATATTTATTACATTTTTTTTTTTTTCATATTTTCATTTCTTTCTTGTAATTTCTTATTTCTTCTATTTACTTCCAAATTTTTGTGTATTTTATTTTCATATCAAATTCGTAATTTATTATAAATATTAATTCATTCGCATATGAAATGAGTATATACGATGAGATGACCACGAGTATATGTAATATGTATACATACAATTTCATATGTGTGTATCTACAAGCAAATGCAATTTTATAATACAATAACCATATATATACACTAAGCTTGTATTGGTACTCGGATAAAATGAGTAAAATCACGTAAAATATAGAAAATAAATATATGTGATGTAATATACTGTAGCTGCAGTAGGCAGTAGTGTAAATGAGAATCGAGTACGAGTCGAGTATATGGAAACAACACGAACACATGAGTTGAGAGTATGAGTACATATAATTCATTCGTTCATTCATTTTCTTCATATTCATAATATTCTTTTTTCTGTAGTGATGTGTGTTCATTCAGAATTTTTAGATCTATATAATAAGTTCAACAAACGAAATTTATTGTAGGTACATCCGTACATATAATAGATAATTCAATTATTGAAAAAGTTAATTTTTGGAAGAATTCGTTAATTCTGTCAAATTGATTGCTGTTTTAGTGAAAAATATAAATTAAGAGTTTTAGAGTGCAGAATATTTATAAAATAGAAACAGAAAACCACAAAACAGAAACAGACAAAATAAATAATATTGAAATCAGACAAAATTATCATTAGCAAAAATTCAAATTAAACAAAAACTAAACAAACGTGGTTTTATTTTATATTTTTTTATTATTTTGATTTGATTTATATTTTGTGACCTTATAACTGGAAAGATATATTTATATACATACATATGTATATACGAGTATGCATACATACGCGTAGCCATAGCTATATGTATATGTACAGTACATGTTATTTACACTTGGTTTCGGTTTTGTTGTAAATGAATTTATATAGAATACAATTAACTTGAAATTATATTTTTTTAAAAAAAAAGTGTTGTTTTAATTTTTGTGAAAATTGAAAAAAGTAAAAAAAAAAAATGAAAATAAAATGATAATGTGAAACTTGTTTTGGTTTTTAAGAATTTGTTTTTTTGGTTTTTAAAATTAAAATTAAAAAAAAAAACAAATAAACAAACAAAAATCAAAAAAAAATGATGTGTATCTAAAATATAGTGTAGCAGGTACCATATAAAAGTATAAAAATAAGAAAATACGTAATATTAAAAATTGTGAATTTAAAAATAAATAAAAACATAAAAATTTAAAAATACATAAAGAGAACACCTTTAAAAAAATTTACAATAAATTAACAATTACGTTATAATATGATAAAAATGTGTATCTTGTGACAAATTGATTTTTCTCAATTTTTTTTTCATCATCAATAAAATAAACGCATCATTAAATTAAAATCACGTTGTTCGTTCGTTTTTTTTGTATTTTTTTTTTTGGAGTTGATTTCTTTCTTATTTATTATTTTCTTACATGGTAACCATTCCAAGAGTCCAATCCAATTTGATTAATGGTAAATATAGTTGATTGGTTTTACAAAATTATTATCAATTTTTTATCAATTAAAAGCAACTGAAGAAGAAGTATAAATTTAAAGGATGAAGAAAATACAATAATACAACCACATATAACTATAACATCCTATCTTGTTATGTTCTTTTTTTTCTCTAGTAATTTATACATATCCTTTAAATAACGTACATAACACGTATACATTATGTATGTATGTACATATTAGTACTTTTGAAAAAAAAAAAAAATGTTTAATAAATATCTAATTACAAAAAACTATAAAATAAATAGTGTATAAATAAATGAATAAAATTCGTACTTATTTAAAATTTATAGTACCTACATAACTTTGTCGTACATACTACATTGTACATTATTTAAACGCGTGTTTAAATAAATTCAATTCTATGAAAAACAATTTAAACTGTTGTTTACCTATATGCTTTAATTTATAAAATACAAAATAAAACAAGAGCAGCAAAAAAAAAAAATGTAAGTTTTACAAAAATTTTATTTACCGTTTTTAAATTTAAAATTTTTTTTTTTTGAATAAAATATAAAATAAAATTTTTTATTATTATATCTATACACATTTTATTTATTGTAAATTTTTTTTTTTTTGTAATTTGAGACTTCCTTGTTATTAATTTAATCAATAAACATATACTGTTACTGTACTCTTGCACATTTAAATGTACTCGTATCGTATCGTATCATATATGTATGTATGCATGCATATAGTTATAGTTGTAACTTGTAACAATTTCACATACATATAATTCATAACATAATAATAGATATTTGATATGTGACATATATGCACATATTTATAATACACATAACAACATAACATATAACATATTATAGATAAATACGTGTAAGTACATACATGTATATAGCTACATAAAAATATATAATTTTTGTACAATATAGATATAGAATTCATCACATTTACTGTACAATTATATTGATTATATCTACATATAGGTATAGGGTATAGGTACAGTATACACGTTTTTATTATTTTTCTTCTTTCCATTTCGTCGTAGAGTACATATGTACGTGTACAAATTTTATTATGAATTTTACATACATGCATATATGTATCAATTATATATATGATGAACGTTATGTATATACATAGATAGATATAGTAAATTAGTAATGTAGATAGATAGTTTACACAGAGTGTGTTGCTGTTGCTGCTATCTAAACTTTTATAATAAAAATTATGTGGGTGGAAAAGGTTGAAAATTCAGATTAAAATCGTAATAATAAAAACAACGCAAACAACAACGACGAACGACCTTATAATAATTGTAGCTATATAATATAACAGAAACAGAATGAATAAATTTTGTTCATACATACATATAGTTACATTACAATAAAGATCGGTGTATGTGTATGGCATGAGAAAACTAAAATATGTATTAAGTTTGAGTTTGATGACACTGACACAATGTAGTACGTAGTACAAATTATTATGAAAATGATAAACTGTTTTTTTTTAGTAAAAATTTGTTGCAAAATATTTTTTTGTGTATCCAATTATTCCACTTTAATCATTTATCATTCGGGTGAGTTTCTCTTCTACTCGATTCGATACCGTATCCATATCAAAATCACGAGTTTGAAAAAGTTTAAATAACTAGGTAGTACCTTCGAGAAATTAAAATGTCAAAATAATGTCTATTGTATGCATGAACATTTTTGATAGTTTATGTCAATTTATGTTTAGGTACACCATCTACAACATTTTTGATAGCAGTTTAACCAAACTGTTGAGAATGTTTCTAGACCTTTTTTGGTGTAAGGTATCAGTATCGAGAGACATTATTAAACTCACCAGTCACCCACCACCCTTCGATTTGGTATTGGTAGTGATTCTACTATCAACATGAATAATATTTTTAAAAAAAATTATCATAATATACCTACATTTTTTTGTGTCTATAAATGTATTGTGTATACATTCCATTGATTAAATTAAATACTATATATGCATATGTACCTATAATACTTTGTACAGTATTTGTTATAATTTTTTTTTTTTTTAACACGAATTTTTAAATTTAATTTTGCTTCGTCAAATAAATAATAAATCATGTGAATAAATAAATTTTATAATGTTACACTTAGAATTTTATGCAAAGCATGCACAATTTACACATGTTAACAACAATTATTTACATTTAATATATTTAAAAAAAAAAAAGAAAAAAAAATGCACACATATTGTATGTATGTATCATATAAGTGTAAGTGTGTGTGTTTTATATAATGTACACCGGTTCTATGATTCTGCCATATAATATAATATCGTCTATAGAGCTAGACAAATTTCAGCACGCATCATGTCATGATATGTTTGCGAGCATATATGTACTATACATACTCGTAGGTTATTACTTTTATTTTTTTGCTTGGTTAATTTAAATTATTAATTACGAAAATGTCATATCAATTAGTTCTGGTTAAAAGAAAAATTAATAAATTACATATATTATTTGCAGATATTACCTATACTAACATGTGCATATAACTATGTGTAAATTTTATATTATTAATAGTGAAAAAAATTATCGATTTTTAAATCAATGATGCAAAAATTTAAATCTCATTTAGACATTATTTTCACGTGTTTTTTGTTTTTTCATATTAAATTTATGAAGTACATATACCTACGTATTTACTTACATTAGGCATCTGACTGAAATTGAAATGATCACCCTACAAGTTAGGTATACATATAATATGTAACTGGAATTTTTGAAAAAAATAAGAAAAAAACCAGTTAAAAAACCATTTTAGATTTTTTTTTACCATTTTACTAACATTTGTTTGTTTTTCATGTCACATGACAACAAGCAAAAATTTACCGGGTGGTTTAGACGGGTTTATTAGCAAAACAAATATGTATGTATACATTACAATTTGTGTATAACTACTTATATGTAAGTATATGTAGATATGTATTTTCTACTATAGGAGGAGCTCTTTAACTTCTACAAGTAAACTGATTTAGAAATTAAATACAATTGGAATATGCATTTATATATATTTATTTCAATGATATAATAGAAGCAGATTATATCTGGTAAGTGGTATGTACTATGTACCAATACCAATATAATAATGTATGGATGTTGTATACGAATACGAATGTACTTAACTACATAGTTTTGTAGAATAATTGAGAATTTTAAGATAAAAAATTGAAATAAATCAAAATGAATAGCTGTATACAGACAATGAAATAAAATACAATAAATTAATTTACATTTTAAATTTACCTATTAACATGTGATATTATATACGTAATTGAGCATCGTTAGTAACAGTCTGTCTGTATATGAGCAGCATCATCAGCATCACTCACTGTCACTACTGCTACTGCTACTTATCAACACGAATATCATTTCATTTTTCCTTCTAACAGTGTAAAAAATTTATTAAAAAGTAAAATTCAATTGAAAATAATAAGGTATCATCCAAGAAAAATATAATATTATATCTACTGGAATTTTTCCACAAACACGCTTCACATTTTTGTACATAATCTAGCTAGATGCTCTGCTAGCTAGTAAAATTACATTAACAAATTCTGTATTCTCTGTTGGCTATTTATAAGTTTCTGTTTTTCGAACTTATATGATTAAAATTCATCCAGTTCATTCCAATTACGAAATTTCAAAAAATTTTTTTTTAAATTTTCATTATTTAGAATTATAGGTCAAAAATTTAGAGAGGAACTAGATATTTCGAAACAGAAAAAAATGTATTATTCTGATAAGAACATGTACCTACACATAAGTAGATACATATGTGTAGATACATACGAGATACGCGAGTATACCTATATAATTTTAATTGATAAGTGTAAATAGTAATAGTGTAATGTATAAATGTTATTCTAAAAATCAAACAAAAATTCTGCATTTTTATTTCAATATTCTGGTCTGGTATACATATTTTAATGGTTGAGTAAAGAAAAATATGTATTCGCCACGACACGAGTATGTAGATAGAGGCTCTTTATACACACTCTTGAATCTCAAGAAAGTACCATCATCGTTTTCAAAGAATGAACGAATGGCTACTTAGAGTTTAGAGAAGACTTCACCACAATATATATTTTTTTTAAATTTTCCATTCGTTTCTATACTACAGTGTATAATGCGATGTTGATGTCACATTCTTGAAATTCAAGAACGTGTATAAAAAGAAAAAAAAAGGGCTCGCTCGCAGGTAAACGAAAATAAAATATGTACATATGTACTCAAATTTTTTTTTCTTTATTTTTCAGATTATATTGCAGTTACAGATTGAACCAAGAAGAAAGATTCTATAACTACTGTATTTATTGTTGTCCGTCAGCATCAATCGATGGTTGAACATCGTACATTAATAATTGCCTGTTGGTAGATTTTTGAAATAGTGCAGAGCAAAAAAAAAAAAAAAACAACGGAGTGATAAAAATTTATTAAAAAATTTTTTAAAAAATTATTGCAAAACATAAAATAATACATCCGGCCAAAATGAGACCAAGAGTGGAAAATTCAGTTGGTGGTAAGTGTTGATGTTTTATTTATGTGTAATTTTATTTTAAGTATTATCGTATTATTCATGAACTCGTCGTATATGTGTAGTGTATTTTTCATTTTGATTTATAATAAAAAATGTAATCTTAAAATTTAAAATTGCTATATATACAGAAAAAATGATAGAGTAGACACTAGAGTGTGTAAAAATTTTAAAAATTCAAATTTAAATGTTTTTTTTTCTTTTTCAATACTTTTGGTACTTTTTTTTTTAAAAAATAGATAACAATAACACTCATATATTCGTTGTCATATGTGTGTAAATTGTGCTCGTATTATACATGTATGTAAATATTATCAAATTTTTATTAAAGTCATATGACAATTAAATATTTAAAATTATGTTTATTGATAAAAATTTTATCTTAAATTTTCAAGTACTCTTATGAACGCGAGATAGTACGAATATACACACAAAAAACTTATTATTGTATTTTTATACGCGTTTACTGGTGTTGTCTGGCGGTATTTCCTAATATAAATATGTACCACAAAAACATAATGTATACTTACATTCAAAAATATTCACTCACGTGTTATGGTGTATTTGTATAACAACAACTGATAGGAATTTATTTGAAATTATGAAAATTAAATTCAAACATTCTGCTGTCTCTATATGGGAGTATATTGGTATAATATTATAAAGTCAAGTATATGATAATTATAATAGTAAGCAATAAAATGATGTGTGAAAAGAAATTAACGATAAAAGATAGGTAGGTATAGTATATACCTACATATATATATATTTTAAGATAACAATTCTTACATGTGTTTATATATTTTTTTACGTATATGTATGTACTTAAATACATATTAGCACCTCGTATACATTACATGTAAACTGTAATGTATATATATTTTTTTCACATTCACACATTTTTTAACTAAAATAAACAGGAAAAAAAAGTATATAAAGTGAAGCCTTACAACTCTGTATACCTATATTTCTCAATAATTACTTATCTATGTGTGAGATGGAGGTAAATATTTTTTTTTCACTGATATTGCCATACGAGGATTTTTCGTACTATATATAAGTACATAATGTAATATTAATGTAATATTCATTTATACTATCTACTGTTTTATAGGAAAAATAATTATTATAACGTATATGTATAAACTATAAAGCCATTGACAGACATCTAATGTCGATAGCATAGTATGAATGCCATGGTATGAACAATACAAGCATGGTGACAGACATGTAATCTAGTATAAACCTAGTATGTATCATTTGACATATTTTGTGAATTTTGTTGTGGTGTCATATAGAAAATTTTTATTTACATTATAGTATATTACTTTCGACTTAATGCCTTCCATGTCTACTAATCACTTTCAACTTGATGTTAAAACTACGGTAAAAACTAATTTTTATAATTTCCGCAGCATTAAAATGGCGCTACGTTCAGTAAATTTTGTGAATACTAGATTCATATTAGACAAATGATGCTGATTTCAATACCACGTTTATACCAGATTATTGTTTTCCTGGTATAAAGCTAGTATAAGGTGACAGATATGTAGTATAGCCAATACCATGGTATCGATACCACGTTTATACTAGTCTGTCTGTCTAGGGCTTAAGGTATAAGGAAGGTTTGTCAATTTGTGTGTACTCTACATTATTGTATGACATGGTATGACATTATGTACATACGTACCATCAATGTATGCATTTACATATGCTATCTATGGATATAGAGTAGACTAAGAAGGAGACAATTTTATTGCACACATTATTCAAAGGTCATCAATTGTTATTTATATATTTCATATAATCCTTTTTTTAAAATCCAATTATTTTTTTAGCCTATATAGACATATGTACATATGTACATAATAAATTTATATAAATATTATAAATTATTTACATACAAATGTGCATATATGTACCTACATACCTTACGCATATTTAGTTAAGATTGATATAGAATATAAAATATAAAATAAAATTTTATAGCAAGAACTCGTAATATATACATATATGCGCTACTACTACAAGTATAACTACACTAGTCAGAGTATAACCAACGGTATAACATAACTTTGGATTTTATTTCGCTCAATTTTTATGTCATTTCTGAAAGTCGAAAAGTTATAAAAAAAGAAAAAAATGTATATGTACATAACTTTGTACATACATACATACATATTTCCGTATTTATGTAACATAACATATGAAACGTTAGAAGAAAAAAGTAAAAATTAAAATGTAAAAAACAAAATTGTTTACAAAATAATATGTAATTACACATTTTTTCATTTTCATTTGTTTGCAATGAGAATGCGCATTCATTTCTTTTTTTTTTAATAAATTAAAAATAAAAGAACTTTAGAAACTTTTAAAATTCTACATACATATATGTATATGTATGTAACTTCACTGAATTTTTTTTTTTGTTATTATTATCTGCGACGAGTATAACACTGCTGCCGGTGCCGCAACTGTAACATAGAATAATTATTTTTTCTGCTTCATTTTGTTTACACATATGTATATTTGGTTGATTTATGATACCGATATACCGATATGATTTTGTTTATATTTTGTTACAAGAACTATATACATACATATTATGTACTCGTTTATTATTTGTGAAAAATTCATAATAATTGATTATGTAAATAACAGAATAACAGAATGAATTCTCGTATAGGGGGGTGTAGCGGGTATTAGTAAATAGAAGTGTAAAGCTTTTTTTTTTATTTTGAAACTAAAAAACAATTCTATAATACCTGTACGTTACATGACTGTACGTTAAAAATGTTAATAAGTTTTCATTTAGTTGTGAAACAGCAGATACCTACTACTTCATTCATTCGTCATTATTCAAGATAAAAATTTACAATTAAAAATTGTAATATGTAATTAAAAAAAATTTATTGTACACGAATAGAAAAAAGAAAACATTAATAATAAAATTAAAAAAAAATTAATATTTAATTTAAAAACTCGACATAAACTGTGTTGTTATATAATGATTATATTGTTAGAATATTTTTATTGTACACCTGTACATCCTATAAACATATCTGCATGTGTATATACAGATATTATTCGTTAATAAATTGAAATTTTTAAAAAATTATATAGTACCTATATATTCATTTAAAATGATTAATAGAGAAAAATAATAATTATTATAATTATGTAAATATTTAAAAATTTTAAAAAATTTATACGCTAATAGAAAACCGAACATAACATTTCAATAACCATGAAATTTGAATTTTATTCTCAAAAATATTTTATGGTTAAATTCAATTTTATACAAAAAATTTATCCAATCGAATGATAGTTAGTATATACGAATTATACTCGTATGCTTATACATACATAAAATAGTAAAAAAAAAAAATTAAATTAAATAATTGTAAATATGTATATGTAAAATTAAAAAAAAAAAGAAAATATTTTTAATTAAATTACACGGTTTTTTTTTTTTGTTTTTGGTAGTGATTATTTTACTATATTATTTTTTCCTTTTTTTTTCTTGATTTATCATAATTTTTAAAAACACAAACGAGTATAAAATTTTTCTAACATGCGATGCGAGTACATATTTGTTTTTGAAAGTGATAAAAAGTCTGTGATATACTTAATATGTAAAGTAAAGTAATATGTAAATGCCTGGTGCATAATAAGTATAATGTATGAAATATGATGGTGCTATTACATAGTATTTATATGAAATATAAAATAATATATTTTGTACATATATAAATGTAACAGAATATAACGAATAAAATAATAGAAAAAAAATACAAAGGAAAATAAAGCTAAAATGTGATAAAGAAATAATTTATTAATAAAATATTTATCTACGGTATATAATACTGTTTTATGAGGAATTTTTGTTACAGTTATACACTTTTTTTTTTGCTGTTTCAAATTTTATCTAATACACAACTTGTTATTGTATACCTATATTTATTTGTATTTTAATTATAATAAAAAAAAATAATTAATTAACTCCATTCAAAAATGACGAAAATTAAACGTTTCAATTTGTCATATGATAGTGGTAAGTTTGATAACAAATTTTCTCTCTATATGTGTACCTATTCTGTTTTTTAAATTTTTAGTACAAAAATCTTTTAAATTTTTTATTTAAATTGAAATTCAGATACATATATGTATGTAATTCATCCATGTAATCATGTAATCCACACAAAGATGTGGAACAATTCTGAAATTTCTTATTCAAATTGATCATTATTTGAGACAGAAGAAGTAAAGTATAAGAGTTAAAAATTTGAGTGAAATTAATTAGAATCTATAGTAGGTATGACGTATGACGTTTTTTGGTATTAATGTGGGTATAAAGTTTTGTTTTTATAAAAAAACAAATTTCAAACTTTAATGTCAAATCAATCAAAGCGAAAACAATTTTTTTTTTTTCATAAATCTATCTCAGCCATTTCCTATATATACAAAACTAATTCATGTGTTTGGTTTTTGTTTCAAATTTAAAGAAAATTATTTCATAAACAACCGAGGTACCTACCAAAATTACCTACCAATTTTTATTATTCTTTCGATTTCAGTATATAATATACATTTCGCCCTTAATTGATATTTAAAAAAAAAAAAAAAATCCAATATCTGAGAAAATGAAAGTTTTTAATTTTAATTTAATATTAATTTTTTATATTTTTCTCTCATATTTTTTTTTTTAAACAAAATTAATAAATTAATACCATTCACATTTTGTTACAAACATTCAGTAGCCAAGTACATTACATAATTACTTTTTTTTTTTTTTTTAGAATTTTCATCAAGAGAAAATTTAAATTTTCGCTGGAAAGGAAATTTTTTCAAAAATAATTTTTCATTAATTAATGAATAACATTTTTTCTTCTTATTAAGTATTCATATACGTATAACCATATAACACATATTGGATATTTAATGCATTATGTGTCCGTTAAGTATACGTATACTTAATAAAATTAATCGTGACATTTACTGTTGAAAATATGTAATCACATCACAATCAGAATTTACATATGTATATGCAACAATAAATTGAAAAATATGCAATTATGGTACCAACAGGTAGATTGTTTTTTAATACTAAATGCACATGCTCTCGTATTTTAACTAGAAAGAAAAAAAAGAACTAATAGCTAATAGTATACCTAATAATGACAATAATTTTAGTCATTATATATTTGAAAATTATAATGTCTACATTTATACTATACATATGTGCAATGTGCGTATATGTATATGATTGTGCTTAGATAATAGTTTTGGTATAGTATTACTATAATAATATGCTGTGTAATATTATTTTCTGATGATTTATACAGATAAATTACAAATATATAATTGGGTACTTTTTTTTTTTTAATTAATATGATATATGACGAATATGAGATGCTATATTTGCGTGTAATGAAAAAAAAAAATAACGAATTTATAAATTCTCATGCATAGATACTTTTTTATGTGATTTACATTTATTCTTCAATAATAATTTATTGCTAACACACACCCCACCTTTAAAATGAAATTTGTGGAAAATTTATTTGTTTAAGCGTTTGAGTAATAAATACTCTTATGTAAGTAAATGATTATCATTGAAATATATGACAATAGCCTTTTTTTTAGCAGTATATATTGATTATGTAAATTGTATTATCATATCAAAACTATAACGAATTTCAAATTATAAAAATTTGGTACAAAAAATAAATAAATAAAATAAAATGGAGCTATAGGAGGTATGCAGATAAATATGTATTTGTATCATGTATTCGTACGAATATTTCTATATGTAAATAATATCTATGTTATAATGTTAAAAGTAAAAACATTATGAATTTCAATCATAATACGTTTTATTTGAAAGTAGTATAAGTCCATTTTTTATATTAAATAAGGATATTAAATTTTAGAATTTATATTTGAACGGCAATGTAATTTCATTAACTATATACAATCTACAATACAACACGTAGATTTTTATTGACAAAATGATGAAAATTTTGAAGGCTTCTTTTTTTATGTCTTGATTACATACTTTTTGTCAAAAATGGACTTAGACTACTTTCAAGAAAGCAAAAAAAATTTTTTTTTTTTTTGTATATTATAGCATGTTTAAGAATTATTTATTTATATACATACTTGTATTTATGAAAATATTATCTATACTCGTTATATACATATATATGTATGTATTGACAAATAATATAAAAATTATTTATTGTACATTTGGTATAGTTATGTATTTGATTGGTTTATTCGTTTATTGAAATTATAAATTAAACTAAATGCGAGTATTACGTAAATTATTATTTTTTTTTTTATTGAAATGTGATAATTAATATAACGAAAGACATGTAAATATGTACATTATTTCAGTTTATAAAATGCGCAGACAAAATTTTATTTTTTAACTTTTGGATGGTGGTACAAGGTACCTATAATATACTTAATTACGAGTAAACTTACATTACAAGAAAATTGAATTATGCGACGACAATATATAAAAGGAAATATGAACATACATATGTATATAAATTGTGACAGGCACACTACATAAAAAGCAAGGACAGAAACAAATAAATGTATACTAAACACGTTATATGTTTAACATTAAATTAATGATAAAAATATAAAGTGAAGATAGTAAGAAAGTTTTTTCAATTAAATTTCTTTTAGTATCCATCAAAATTTGAAAAAAAAAATATCATAGAGAAATTAAGAAAAATTAATTTAATAATTAGTGTTGGATATTAGGTATAACTTGTTGACAGAATCGTCTGAAGGAATATTAAGAGCAGGCCATAAGATCATTCATTTAACGCTGTACAGCTCCACTATTGATTAACATATAACGTGACATAAGTAAGCACTTCATAGTACTACAAATTTTCATCATTTCCATCAGGCAATTAAATGTCAAACCTGTAAAGTTCGATAACATACAAATATTGATCGAAAGGTTAAATTGTTTGTTATTCAATATTATGTACATATATACGCATACAGAATATGATTGTAATATGTACATCCATGAATATACATACTCTGAAACTAATAGCATCTAATATGTAGGTATGGTATGTGGAAGGTAAAATTGAAAAATCGTTAAAGTTTTTCCATAATCGTTCGCGTAGTTATTGACGCATAATAATTCGATTATTATTGATTATAATATTGAAATTATGTGCATTATTGATTAATAATAATTTATTGGAAAATTTTTGTTTTGATAGTAAAAATAATAATTTCATTCTAATTTCTAACACGTAAATTATTTTCTTTCCATATATCAAATATGTATGTACATATAGTATACGTATTACGTATACTAATGATGAGAAACTATTGTCAAATTATAAATAAGTAAAATAAAATTTTTCTTGAATAATTTCCAAAAATATAATTTAATTAATCTATTTATAATTTTAAATACATATATATTATATATTTTCAATTAAATTAAATTAAATTATTTTTTCTTTATTAAATGCAGTCATATATGTACATACATACATTTACATATTATGTGCATATAGACATTTTTACGTATTATTATTATGTGTATAGGTATATGTATTTTATAAGAATAAAGATTTATTGAAAACTTTATTATCATCGTGCATGCATATCGTAAATATGTTACATACCATCGAATATAAACATTTCCATTATATTTTTTTACAAAAATTCTACAAAAATATAAAATGTACGCATTTATTTTACGACACGAAATATAAAAAATTTTCTTAGAACTACGATGTACATAAGTATGTTATGTAAATACATATATACATATGTAAATGTACAATAAATTGCATTTTTTAAAAGACAATTTCCTTGGTAGAATAAACTGACGTAGTAAATTTAATTATGTTAGATACCTACGTATTCAAATACGTACAGAGTCGTGAAAAAATCATGGAACAAACATAATTTTTCGAAATAAAATGCTCTAAAACGTGAATTTTGGACAAAAAATTATATTTTTTAACGAAATAATTTATTCAATTCGTACATATATGTATTCATATATGTATGTAGAATACAACAAAAACTAGAAATATTTTTAATTTCGTTATTCAAAAATAAATTCAAAGAGAAAAATCATATCAAAACTACTGTGAATAAATCATTGGACGTAGTACAAAAAATTTACAAAAATTTATATGAAAAATGATTTCAGTATTTTGTATGGTAGGTAACCTTTACGTCTATAGACCTAATCCAGTTGTTTTTGCATTGACTCCAAAGGATATTTAAAAATATCTTGTAGAATCTTACTCTATTTTTTTTTTTTTGTGATAATTTCTTTAATTTAGCAGCTGACATATAGTAACATTTTTTTTTAAACTTTTTTTTTTTTTTCTAAAAATGACCAAATACATTCGATTTAATTTAAGTCGGTACTTTACGGAGATGATGTTTCCATCACATGAAGGCAATTCTTCTTCCTTCTTCGACGTTCTGCATTAACTGCACAGCTCAAAACGAGCCACGACCTTCTTTAGTTTGCCCTCCAAATAGTTCGGTCTCTCTTCAACTGTTTCTAATCTTCTACTTTTAGGATCCTTTCTGCGTCATCATCTACGTTCGTCAACCACCGTGCTTTTGGCCTTTCGTGCTTTTGGCTTTATAAAGCTTATACAATTTCTACATGAAGGCAATTATGTTTTTTCTTTTTTTGTATGGTAAATCGCTAAAGATCATTATCTGTTTATGTCAGTATGATGTATGAGTATGATCAAGTATGATCACGTTTTCTTTTTTCTATGTATGTTTTTCACTCTTGTCTCATAATTTTTTCACGCCAATGTACATACATAAGAAATACAATATGAGAGTATAGTATAGAAAAAAATGTATATACATGTGTATATTTTTATACATTAATATATTTGAATTTCTCTTTTAAAAATTAATATTATTATTTATTACGTTTCTTTATGTTCCATTCTAAATGGAAAAAATGTACTTACGTGCATACATAAATTACGTTACATTTATTATGAAGTACATATATACAAATATACGAGTATGTATTTATGTAAGTAACTTGTATAATAGAATTTTGGTATTATATCTATCTACGCGTATATTTTATTGATATTAAATGAAAGGTGACCTTCAGTATAGCATAGGTAATGAAAAAGGTTTTTCACAAATACAAAAAAACAAATAAAAATACATTATATATACTATACATACATTAGATATACTCGTACATATATGTATACACATTGTATAGATTTTTTTGTTTTTCTTATTGTAAATTAATAATATTTTAATACCTACCTAATGTAATGTATAAGTACTTATTTACCTTATTTACATTTAATTCTACCTTAATATACGTATATATGTACATATGTATGTAGATATTATATTTTGATTGTATTTTCTAAGTAATTAAAAAAAGTACACGAGTACCTACATGTAACATTTAATACATTAATCTAAGATTAATTGTCGAAAAAATACAATACAAAAAAAAAACAAAATGAAACCCTGAAAAACTATACAATTTTAAATGTCAATTTTCGTAATTATTCCGAGTGTTTGTAAGTATGTAAGTGCATGAAAATTTACCTACCTACATACTTATATAATATACTTATAATATTCGATTTTTATTATTATTATAATAATTAATTTTTTTTTGTTTATTTTTTTTTTTTTTGATATGCGATTTGGTTGTATAGTTTGAAGTGTGAAAGTTATCATTATCTTCTATTTGCATTATTACATATATTTTTTTTTGATTAGATTTACACAAAAATACGTAGATTGTAGTAGAACGGTAAAAAATTTACAATTATTATAGTTTTAAAGTTTGTTATATGATTTTTCTAAAGTTTTGTACAAAAAATTTAATTTTTTTTTTTTTTTTGAAAATTTAAATTCAAAAAGTCAAAAAAAAAAAAAAAATTACGAAATACAAAATACAGTTAATCAAAAAATAAATCAAATACATTATAGAGCTAGTTAATTTTAATAGAGAACGAGAGGCCTTTTATTTATGTTTTATACATATGTATGCATATATGTATGTTTTTAAAGTTTAATGAACTTACACACATAATGCAATTATATATGTATGTACATGTATATACGACGTATACTTGTATACACAAATACTATTTTAATTATTCATATAAATGTTTCTCTATTGTCGTTGCTTTTAAAAGTACCTATCATCAATTCGGTTCATTTTTTAAGAATTGAAATCATGCCAAAAAATAAAAAAAAAATTAGACTTTTATTTTTTATTGTTTGCTTGCATTAGTATATAAATTGGATTTTTTTTTATTTTTATCTTTCTAAAAAAAAATTTTTTTTCTATAATTCAATAGAAGATGTGACACGATGATTTATATTGTGTGTAGGTTTTTTCCTCACACAAAAACAATAATAATATATTACTCGTAATCGTATGATATACGAGTATATGTCACGGAGTATTTATGTAATATGTTCAGTGTAAGAAAATTAACGAAAGTAATTTATGAATTGATATGGTACTTAGATAGCAATATAATACATAGCATCGGTTTTATTATAATATTAATACCACTGCCACAGTCCACACCACCACATATATGTAGTACATACTGTACTGTGTAATTTAGCACATACTTAATACGAGTACATTATATACATAATTACAATCGTAACGTGTTTGAAAGACTATATAATTGATTAGACAAACATAAAAAATTGAAAGTATGTAATTAAAAAAAAAATAAATATTGTAATACATAAAATTTATACATAATTTTAAATTAAATTTTAATTAATTTCGTTTGAATTAAATATACCTATACCATATACTTTCCTAAAACAAAAAAAGAAAATGTAACTGTCAAAATGTAAAATTACAATTTAATTAGAACAAAAAAAAGTCACTCTATAGTCATGACTCTAGTCTATATATACTTAGTACCATAATTACGTTATAATGTACGGCATGGCATATAGTCTTTTATATTTTCGGATAAAAATAATAATGTGAAATAAATAACAAAAATAAAAGTGCCTTCGAATTTTTTTTTTGATTTATTTTGTGTCACAAAAAAAAAATTTGTGGTGTCCCATTTGGATGAGATGAGATTATAGTATAGGCATATAGGCCTTTTTTCGAAAAATGATACATTAATTCGATTTAAAAATTTAAATTTATAATCTATTATTAAATGACACACCCACTAAATTATGTGTATATATACAGATATGTATGTGTGTAGATAGATAAATGATTAAATTATATACATATAGTTAAATATGAATTTGAGTTGCGACTGTTGTGTGTAAAATAGATAAATTTTAGGAAATTGCGGAAGAATTGTTGCGTCTATACTTCTGCATACAGTACATTTTGTTGTGTTGTAAAAATGTTAATTTGGATTAAATCCAAAAAATGTCAGGAAAAATTTTTTTGATTATTTCGAATTGTATACACAATAGAAACAGTATAGTTTACATATAGAGTATGGAAATTTTCATTTTTAAATTAAATTTTTTTTTTTTATTGAATTTTCAAATTTGATTTGATTTTGATATACATATACATATATGTATTTTTTTTTTAAAAGTCAAGTCAAACGAAGTCAATTTTTATATTTGTTTGTAATTTGTAAAATGAATAATACAATACACATATTTTTATTTGTGCACGTAAACAAGCATCGCATAAATAATGTACAATGTTACATACATACAATGCGCATGCTTGTAAATTGAAATAAATAAATAAAATACTCTAAAACTTTGAATGCTTTTTAGATATGTATTTACATTATAAACAAACAATTTACACATTACACATTAGTGTTAATAAGAATTTAGTATTAGTAGTTTTTTTTTTCAAATCAAAATCAATTCGTCGTCTAAATTTATTGTAGAAAAAACAAAGAAAAAAACTTGTAAATTCTAGAAGAAACACATGGAAGAAGAAGAAAGTTATTATTAATTATACAAATTATTATTTTTTTCTTCTGATGTATATGTACATAATTATATACTTACACAAAAATGTATTTGTTTTTATTTGTAGACGATGCAATGGAAGACTGTGGATTCTTACAGTTTACAGATGAAGAAATGAAAGCATCATTTTTACAATCATTGCATACAATGCGTAAACATCGATTGTTTTGTGATGTAGTTTTAAATGTTAGTATAACAATTTATTTATAAATTTATACTAAATATTTATGCATAATTACTGATACTTGTAGGTTGATAACAGCGATATTCATGCACATAAAAATGTTTTAGCTTGTATTTCACCATATTTTATGGAATTATTTAGTGCAGATCAGGTAATGTAAATATTATTTTTAAAATGTTGGCTACCTTATTTTGTTAAGAGTTAAATACATAATATCCTGTATTTTATTTCTTCAAAAAAAAATTTCAAAATTTATTTTTTTTTTAGGAAACAAAAAATGGTCACAGTGAAGATATACCAAGTTTTCGTATGAATGGTGGTATTAATAAAATTGCCTTACAAATTCTTATCGATTATGCATATACAGGCAAATTAGAAGTTCCTGATTCATTGGTAAAAGATGTTTATTTAGCCGCATGGAAATTACGAATGGATCGTGTTGTTAAACAATGTGCCAGACATTTAATATCAGAATTATCACCGGACACATGTATTGGTATACGTTCATTACCTGGAATAGATAAAAATAAAAATTTCGTACAAGAAGTTGACGCATTTATTGATAAAGAAGTATGTGTTAAAAAATAAAATTATGCTTAATATATTTTTATTTAACATTTTTATTAATTTTTTAAGAATTTTTGAAAATTTTTAGGAATTAATTTTAATTTGATTTTACTTGATCCGATTTTTTAGAATAAACAAAAAAAAATAAATAAAAATAAAATTAAAAATCAAAATATTATTTTTGTTAAAGACTGGTTCTTCCATAACCGTCTTTTCTTTTTTTTACATTTCTTTTTTTTCTCTCTCTGAAAATTAGTTTATGACTGTGTCAGAAACAGCAGAATTTTTACAATTGTCTTGCGTCCAAATTGATGTATTATATCAGACAAAACAAGAAATGTATTTAGTGACACATGGAACATTATGCCGTCTAGTTTTAGATTGGATTAAAAGGCAATTAACAGATGAAATACTTTCTGTAAGTAAATTCGAACAAATAACTATATAGCAATAAAATTTTACAAAATGAATCAATGTATTGATTATAAATTTTCAGATTAATCAACTTTTAGAGCGATCCCACCTACTCTATCTTGCATTGGATAATTCTCTACAAGACTGCTCAGATTTACCACCAGGTCATGAATCTGAATCAGAACTCGTCCAAGATTATAAGCGTTTAGTATTAAAATGCCCAAATAATAAGCAAAGAAGAAAGTGTTTAGCTGTTCCAGGAAAACCTCGAGTGCTATTGTATTCACGAGATATTGGTGATAGAGAAAATGAGACTGATGATGAACCAGATTGGAACTTGATTAGTTCAGTAAAATGCGGTGAAAATGCTTTTGCTGCACTCGTTACAGTTCAAAGAACATTGATGCGATTATCAGTGAAATTACGTCTGAATGTAGCTTCAGTCTCTCCAGTTGAAACTCCAGATATTCTTAGTGTGGCTAGTGATATTGAAAATGTAAAAAAAGCCGAATTAGAATTATTTTTTGAAGTAGCTGCAATGTCCGGTCCAAAATGTGGATTAGGTGTGGCCAATTTAAATGGGAAACTTTTCATTTGCGGTAAGACCTAAACAAAATCTAAACTAATTTTCGTTACAAATTTTTATTTCTTATTTATTTTTATGATATAGGTGGATATGATCGAGGTGAATGTCTGAAAAAAGCTGAGTCTTACTGTCCGGAAACAAATACTTGGACTCAAGAGCCAAAAATGAGGGAAGCACGTGGAAGAGTACAAATCGGTGTGCTTAATGGCACAGTGTATGCTGTAGGAGGAAGCAATGGTAATTTTTTACTGCACTTAAACTTGTCAGTTTTGTATTTTAATTGGAAATTTTGAAACGTAGGTACTACTGAATTGGATACTGTTGAATACTTGAAGCCGGGCGCTGAGAAATGGGAGAAATGTAGTAAATTGCCATTGGCACGAAGTAATGCTGGTGTTTGCGTGCTAGATGGTAAACTGTATTGCATAGGAGGATGGAATGGACAAAGTGGAATAAAACAGTGCGATGTGTATTCAGCTGAAGAGGATAAATGGAATTCTCTGTGTCCACTTAATACCGGTAGATATCAGGCCGGTGTAACTGCATATAAAGGTAAATTATGGGCCGTTGGTGGAAGTGATGCTTGGAATTGTTTGGGATCTGTTGAAACTTATGATCCGGAATCAAATCAATGGACATTCGCACCATCACTTTTGACTCCAAGACGTGGTTGTGGTTTAGCTGAATTCCGAGGAAAATTGTACGCAGTCGGTGGAAACGATGGTACACAATCATTAAGTTCAACAGAAATTTTCGATGAGGAAACGAAAACATGGGTTTTGGGTCCAGCTCTAATTACACCACGTTCAAATGTTTCATGTGCTGTTGTCCAAAATAAATTATACGCAATCGGTGGATTTTCTGGCAAGCAATTCTTAAACACAATGGAATATTTAGATCCGGTCACAAATGAATGGACAACATTCATTCCACATCAAAGAGACGATGAAAAAATTAAAAAAGTCTTATTAGCACAGAGGTCAATTACAGAGAATGGCACTACTAATCATAACAGTAACAGTGTTAGCGGTAGCAATTGTAGCAGTACTGGTAGTGGCAAATCAATGTCATCATCATTTAATCAAAATGAAATATCAAAAATTGAAATTCAAATTGGCTGTAGATCAGATAATGGAATCAATGATGATGAAATCAAGAATTACAATAGTATGAATGTTGAAAATGATTTGATAAAAAATTCAAATTTTACAAAAAATGAAAATGATGATAAAAAACGTTCTTTAGCAGTTACAGAAAAGAAGGAGCAAGACCAATCATAAAATATTAAAGCTCCAATAATAATAATAAAACAAAAAAAAAAAAAAACTATGCAATTGATATTGTTTTAATTTGATTTATATATTTTTTTTTTCCAATTTATATTTTTCTTTTTTCTAAATAATTATACACTAGTCTCGTAATCAGCAATTCATTTTTAGTAGATTTTTAGAATAAAAATTAGAATAAAAATTTTTGGCAAAATTATTGAAAAAATTAAATAAAATTTAAATCAATCTTTTTGTATCAATGTATCTCTATACATAAAATATACACAATAATAAAAATATGTAATTTTTTTATTACTAATTATTATCATTATAGTATTAATTCTCTATTATTATATGTTGAGATAATATCAGAAAAATTACAATTTAAAACAATTATTTCTAATATTATCTGTATGTGTATACAAAAAAAAAAAAAAGCAAAATTATCTATATTGCAATAATTTCGATATTAAAACACGTGATTTATTAAACACATTACATATATGTATATAGGTATGAGTGTGTGTCTATTGTTTATATTTTTTACAAAATAAAATTTAAAAAATAATTAATATGAAATTAAAATTGAAAATTAATTTACAAAAAAAAAAAAAATAAATTTAGATTGAATGCAGATTTTTTATTATTAGCGCAGCGCATTCAGCAGCATTAACAATTCACAAAATTTTTTTGAGTGAATTGGAATAAAAAAAAAAATTATAAAAAAAATATTATATACAAAAAAAAAATAAAAAAAAAAACAGTTAAGCACATTCCCTTTTTTTTTCTACAAATGCATACTCGTATTTTTTTTTATTTTTATTTTTATTATAAACGAATTATGTATAAGTATAAGTAAAAAAAAATATATATATACAAGAGAAAATAAATTGATTTTTATCTAAGTAATTAATGTTACAATATTGGCTATAATGCTGTATTTCGTTTCATGACGTAAAATTAAGATTAATGAGAAACGAATTTGTCGAATTTGTATTCCGTATTTCATTTTCGTAATTCGTAATCTTTTACTTTTTCTTTTCATTTCCATTCACATACATATATGTATTTTCAAATTCGTTTCATTTAACGATTTAAGTGAAATAGTGAATCCAAAAAAGAACACAAAAATATGATGTACGAAAAGATTCGATTTGATTGACATAAAACGAAATACAGTATAAAATTTTCATTTTCATTTTCAAATTTGTAATGTCGCTTCTACATTCAATGCAGCAGTGACTTCAACTTCGACTTTAATTTAATGGATTTATGTATTAGAACTTTTACATTCAATCAATTCAATCCAGTAGACTTGACAGCTACTTTTCTATTTAGTACTTGAAAGTCAAAGTCCAACTTGAAGTCACTGCATTGAATGTAGAATCGGCATAATTCACTAAAAAATAAAGAAAAAAATAAAATAAAATAAAATAAAACGCAGTCAATCAATCAATATGAGCTAAAAAAAAAAATTTTTTTAAATAAAAATAATAAAATTGTACAAAATAATTATTGGTACAAAAAAATTAAAATGAAAAAAAGATAGAAAAGAATCTTCTTGTATTAATTACATAAATACAGGTAAATATGTATTAAAAAATAATATGAATATTATTTATATGTTTTATATTATTATTTAATTATATTTAATTCGTACATAACGATGAAAAACATTTTTGATTTGTGAAAAAAAAAAAAATTGTTTTTAATGAACAAATTAAATAAATTATTGTTATACAAAGAAATGAATAAACAAACAATTTTTTCATGTGTGATAAATTACTAAAAAAACAATTTTTAATTTTTTTTCTTCTAATTATATTTGTAAAAATTTTAAGTACTATATATGTATTCATCATTTGTGACATTGATTTGATAAAAGAAATTAAAAAAAATTTAATTTGTAATTAAATGAAAAATAGTAGTGGATCATAAAATTTTTTTTTAAAAAAATTCATAAAATATGTACATAAGTACTACGTCGTATATTTTTCCAGATTAAAAAAAAGAAAATTTTTGAAATTATATATATGTACATACATAAATAATATACATATAGGGTGGGGTTAAAGTAATGTCATAATATTAATTTGGCTGCCATTTTGTTAGAAATGAAAAACAAAACAAAAAAAATAAATAAAAACTTTGTTTTCACGGAAAGTTTATTTATGAATGTGTAAAAAGTTGTCTACTAAATTACTACTTTACTAATTAGTATTAAAGAAAAATTTATTGGCTGATGGGAAGCACTACATTTGAGCACAATGACAGACGTCATTTGCAAAATTTATGACACATTCACCACACATTAATGACATTACTTGTTTTTTGCCCCATCACATTCACATCATACAACAGAACTGAGTAAATTTGTTTCTAAAATAAAAATTAAAATAAAAATAAAAATAATAAAAAAAAAAAATAATTCCTCCGAAGAAAATTTAGCTGCCATTCTATATACACTACTAAAGAAATTTTTTTTAGAAAAAAGAAAGAAGAAAAATATATAAGATTATACATATACATATACGTATTATATGGAATAAAGAAAATGAAAATTTTTTTGAAAAAAAAAAAAATCTTCAATATTTTGTTTTTTCGTTCCTTTTTTTTTTACAACAATAAAAATTTTAAAACTTTTTATGTGCATGTACTGTATATACACACATTACATTATATTGCATTTTGTACAATATTGAGTCAAAAACAAAAAAAATAAAAAAAATGTTGTATTTGTAGTAAAAATAGTATGAAACATAACAATAAAACCGATAAAATTTTTCACAATGCAAAAGAGAATGTGTTTAATATTATAATAATTCGTTGATTGTAGAATATACATACATACTTAATTATATAACACATCATAAATAACATTCATATAACATACATATATATTTTTTTAAAAATTTGTAAAAATAAAATTTAAAATTAAAAAAAATAAGACAAAACAATTAGTAAAGCAAATAAATAAAATTTAAAAATATGTACATAACAGTAGTATATGTGCGCCATAATGTTTATAATTATAAGCAGAAAATATTATAGTTGAATGTTGTATTTGTATATATATAAAAATTCAGCAGGTAATTTAAAAAAAAAATACGAGTACATTACATACATTGATTGTAATACAAAAATATGTAAAGTAAATGTATTTGAAATTACAACATACATAAATACTATAAAAAATACATACATTTGAGTATATTTATGTATACCCATCATAGTTTTATGATGCATGTTTAAATATGAAAATATCGTATCGTGCAAAGATTTTTAAAGTAAATTGTGCGTTATAGCAAGATAAATAGAATACTCATATGAGTATATACTCATGAGTATTCTATTTATCTTGCGTTATAGTAAAGTAATAGTATACTTAATTCAAGAGCGAACGGAAATTTCAATAAGTTTAGTTGATATACATAATACATAATGCAAATACGAGTATGAAAATGTTTGAATTATTTTTTTTTTTTTTTTTTTTTTGCAAAGAAGCTATGTAAATTTTTGTATTTTTTTTTTGAAAAATAAATGACAAAAAACAAAAAAAACAACTAAAGAATTATGTTTGTTTTCAAAGTAAGTATATGTATGTACACATTGAAAATATTATAGGTATGTAGTAATATTTGAAAAAAAAAACTGAAAAGGCGAAGAAATTTAATATAAAATAAAATATTAAAAATAAATACATAGATACGTTATTAATTCTTACCGTATATTGCATATTAATAATGAGAAACAAAAAATGAAAATATTATATCTATACACATGTAAAATTTCCAAGAAATGAAAAATAAAAAAAAAAAATTATAAAAAAGAAAAAAATTATTATAAAAAAATTTAATGTTATAAAATTACCTATACATTATATTGTATAAGAATTAAAATGAAAAAAAAAAAAAAAATAAACAAATACAAATAAAAATGAATATACAATACATAATAAATTTTGAAGCTTTTTTTTTATTTTTTTGGTAAAAAATATTTAAGAAAAAATATTCCATCGCTACACTACTCGTATGTCTTTAAAAGAAAAAGTATTTTTCTTACATTTTGTAATGTTATTATAGTTATTGCAATACATAGACATATGTATATGCAATTACATATATAGATGTTTAGGTAGTAGTATTGCAGAAAATAGTACTAAATCGAAATGAAGAAAAAACAAAATAATAACAACAACAATATATGAAAATAAATGAAAAATTATAATTAATTAAAGAAAACGTTAAAAGGAGCAAAGAAAATAAAAAAAAAATAAAAAAAAAGAATTATTTTTCATTGTTTATAAAAGTTTAAAGTGTTTTTTCTTTAATATTCAACAATAATTTTCTAATATTTTTATAGAGATACTATTAAAATTTTGTTGATATAATAATACACTTGTTCATGTTTTTAGAATAAATTGACGATTTACAATTTTTCATTAATTACGTCTACTCTACTACAATTCAAGTATCACAAACATATAAGCAGCGGCTATTTAATGACAAAGTTGACAGCACTACAGACAGAAAAAAAAACTTCGCATAGGTGTACCAAATTAGACTGATCGACAGACACAGAATGTTAGCGTGGTGAGTTTGCTTGCTCTTTAGACAAATGTCACAATGTCACTCTAAAGCCGGAAACAGAATGTGTAGCTGTAGTATGTAGTACATGTAGCACTACGAGCTGTCAAAAATACACTGCATTAATGTAAGTTTGAAGCGCCACAATGCGTAGCTGTAGCAGTAGTAGTAGTAGAAGCTGCTGCTCAATGTAGAAACTTTTCTACTTCATGCTACAGCTACAGCTACAACTACAGCTACATACTACAAGCTGCACATTCTGTTTCCGGCTTAAGGTCTGTAGAGAGAAATGATGTGGTCTTAGTCTTAGTCGGTCCCGTCCTATCCCTTGTTTGAACATACACTCAGTCACACTGCATTACATTTACAACATCCCAGAGTGTTAGATCACTGATCTCAGGTCACCTTGTAACTATGTAGTAAGTATATAAAAAACTACTGCTTTTAAATAACTTTTATTAGAGCTTATTCTAATTGACATATTCAGGAATTTAAAAAAGTGTCAATAATGATAAATAATATAAGATTTAAGATTGAAAGCTATTAAAAAAAATTTTTGTTGTTACTGTTTTCGATATTAATAATTATTTTGCACGCAAATAATACACTGTTTACTGTTTGACATATTTAATTTTTTAGAATTCCATTACAATACTCGCATATAATGAATATCTATTTAGAACCACAACACAACAATCACATATTGATGTACTTACAATACAAATACACGTTAATCAATTGATTGTAATACTTAAATAATCATATACGTGTATAGAAAATATTTTAATAATTTATTAAACGAAGATCTGTTTTACAAAATTGAATAAATTGAAGATTAGAAAAAAAAATGACAATTTAATAAGTAAATATAAAAATGAAAATGAATTTTAAAACACTTAAAACAAAATCGTTACATAATTACATACATTTGTGCTGCAATATAAACAATGTAAATTGTACAGGGTGATTCGTAATAAAGTGTTTCAACATTATACTAATATGGATTCCTTTTGAAATGTTGCGATCAGCGTTTACGATTTGGCATTTTTGCGTAAAATCATTTCTTTATCCCTTTTCAACAACACAAAATTGGACAAATCATAGAGGTAAATTGTTGTCCAAAAATTTTTCAAAATTTTTTAGTTTGAATGTTCATATCTGCTGCCACATTTTGCCACGGATCGGGGTATGTTATAGGTACTGTTGGAAAACTTATAATACATACTTTATATCAGAGTAGTTTTCGTCCTCTTATCCTGTTCCGAACACAAGTTATAACGTTTTATATGAGATTACCTCCTTGCACAGTCGAAAAAGTTTCAACCCTCAAAAAATGTATGAAGGAGGAATTTTACGAATAAAATGCTAAATCGTAAACGCTGATCACAACATTTCAAGGAATCGAGGAATCAATTGATATACGAGTATATGTTGGAACACTAACACTTTATTAATTATTACCAATATCAAACACCCTGTATAATTTTAGAGTAAATTTTGTATGCAATGAATGAGATAGATACTAAATACATATATACATAAATAAGTATGCATGTACTCTATGTACATATATGCTCATTTAAGTTTGTACAAAATTAATTATATTCAAGAAAAAAAATTGAAGTGGGAAATCAATAAGAAAACAAAATTTATTTACATTTAAATCTGTATAAAAAGATTTAAAAAAAAAAACAATGATCTTAAGTAACATGTGTTTGTCTATATATGTACGTAGATACACGTACGTTAGTAATGTGATCGTATATAAATAAAAACTTGAAATTAAATTTTCGTACTCATATATACATACCTATGTATTTCTATTAAGATTCAAATGATTATAAAGCTATAGATACTATAATAAATATAATAATAACTTGTATTTTTGTTAAAACTTAGTTAGAATCGTTTTTATTTTCGTAGATTATTCATATTATAAATAAAATGAATTATTAATTTAAAATTCTTAGAAAATTATACAAGCAATTATATGCTTATGTATATTAAAAAATACATACAACATACATATGAGAATGTGTGTGTAAATTTTTTTTTTGTGTTTATTCTGTACAAAATAAGCGAATTTCTATTGTCTACATATGTATGCATGTACCCGGAAGTTATTTATTATAAAAATCTGTTTTTTTTTTTTCAATTTTTTAATTTTCATTTGTATATGATGCATGAACTTCAAAATTTAAGATTATCTCTTTTAAAATGTCCTTCATATGATATCCAAAAAATCATGTAATGTGTCGTCTATTCATCCGTCCATATGATATCTACATATGTACATATCTATAAAATTTTACAATTTTCAAACAAAGAACAAATTGTCATTGAAAATTTTAATTAAAATACAATTCAATACCTAATTACCTTCAAATATATGTATGTATACATATACAGAAATTTGTTTTTCTACGTATACACTGAGAATCTATGAGGTAGGTATACCTATATGGACATCATTTAATAATAATTATGTATATGTTGATTAACTCATTTTTATTTAACAAATTAACAAAATTATTTTTTTAGTTTATTTAGTCAAAAAAAAAAGAAAACAACGAATTAATGGTTTTTTTTTTTAAAAAATTGTTTTCTTTTTTCACAAGAAATTACAGGAATGAAGAAGAAAACAAAAAAAAAACACAAATTCCACAAATAATGAGTAAATTAGATGAAAATGAAACGTACATATATTGTATGTATAGCAAAGATTGGCATCAATATAATATAGAACTTGTAATATATAGGAAATGAATATTTTATAAAGAAATTTTTTATCTAAAATAATAATAAATCTGATAATTAAATAATTATTTTAATATAAGTATAAAATTGTCAATAAAATATAAATAAGATGCGTAACATAAGTATGTATACATTTGTGTTAACATGTGTGTGTATATATATATATATATATATATATATATAGTGTACATAATAGCATAAAAGAGTTATGTATCTAGCTACATACTTATTATATGTCGTATAGTACTTAGATTCATTGTTGATACTATCATATCATTATTCATTTAATAATTGAATACCTACCTATTTTAATATACATGCTTACGTACAAGGAAGTACACACATTATATGTATGTGCGAATATCTACATATACATTATATCGCGTTTACTAATTTATATCACATTTAAGAACAAATACTATAAAGAGTTCCGACTTTATTATAAATTAATATTATACAAAAAAAAAAAAAAAAAAAATTGATTGATATTTAGCTTGTTGATGGTATGATGATTAATTCGGTATTTATATGTATATTACATGGTTGGATAATAATTATAAAAATATTAAACAAATATATAAACAAATATATTAAACACATCACATACATATACATAAATTCTCTATATATATTATATATGATATTACAACAGAGATAATTTATAACTGATATATTATGAGTGTAATATAAATTTTATTGTAAGCTATAACCACATATAAACTAAATACATACATATACATATACATAGAATTAAATAGTAATTCATTGTTTTGCACCCGTTGTAATATATTATTTGTTATTAGAAAGAAACGTTGTTTTTAGTTATCTTTAAAACTTGATGTAAAAAGCACGTATAATAAAATAATAAAAAAAGAAGTAACAGCAAAACAATTTGTCATTATAGCAACAAAAAACAAAGTTAAATTTAAAATCGAATTATACAAAATTTAAATTTAAAAGTTGTTTTTTTCCCCCTTAAATTAAACATTACAAGTGGTATCTATATAGTTTTTATAAAAATATTCTCGTCCTTTTTAGAATTATAAATTCACGTTACATTTTGTTTAAAATATTTTATTTATTTAATTTTTTTTTTTGTGTTTTTTATTTTTTGGAATCAAAATGATTAAAACAGTTTGTAAAATTTTAAAAACCAATTTACTTACAATATTAACAATAACTGGAGTTATTTTGGGTTTTGTGATCGGTATAATATTAAGGCAAACCAATAATGAACCATTTACACCAAGACAAATAGCATATGTTAATTTTTTTGGTGATATTTTTTTACGAATGTTAAAATGTTTAATATTGCCATTAGTTATATCATCATTAATATCAGCAATTGGTAGTTTAGATTTAAGTTTATCGGGTAAAATTGGTGGTAGAGCTGTATTATATTATGTTTTGACAACAATTATGGCTGTAATATTGGGTATAATTCTTGTAATAACAATAAGACCTGGTGTTGGTAATACAGAAAATGATAATGATGATGATGATAATAATAATAATGATGGTGTTAATGGTGGTCATGGAAAAATGCGTAATGTAACAACAGCAGATACATTATTGGATCTAATAAGAAATATGTTTCCACCAAATTTGATACAAGCATGTATACAGCAGTATCAAACTGTTTTAAAACCACCAAAAAATTATACAACAGGTAAGTAAGTAAACGTACGTCGGTACGTTTATAACACATGTACGAATATGTATTTATGTGAAATTTCATAATTAATGTGTAGAATTAGATGGGAATTTGTATTCGTATATGAATGTGTAGATATGCGTGTAAGAATTAAAAAATTTAAAATTATAAAAAAATATATGTAGGTATTTTTTTATATTTTTATAATCTGATGAGTGTGTTGTATATTTTCAATTCAATTTAAATTTTATTCAAAATAAAAATAATTATATGAATAAAAAATTAACAAGTTTTTCATTCGACACACGTTACGCATATACGTATAAGATGAATCGAAAATAAATTGTATTAGTAACCAAATTATTGAAATTTTAAAAGTGGATTTCACGTAATAAAAAATTCATTTATTCAGACTTTTTGACATGATAATTAAATTCAAAAGTTATGTACCTACACATAAGTATATGATGTATGATACCTATATGTGAAAATATGTGATATCAATATAAAAAACATAAACTGAACGATTATAGAATTGGAAAAATGTTTATCTGAATAAGTTATCTATGAAATTGATGAAAAACAATTTTTTTTCTTTGTAAATTTATTAAATACTATAAGTATCAAATAGTATGAATTATACCTGAGATAGATAGAATGTGTGCGGTATTGATAACTACATACTTATTTTTATTTTTATACTAAAATGTAAATTCAGATAATTTTTTTCTCTAACTATCGAATATATGGTTCTTACTAGATCCTTTTGTTGTTTAAAATTTTTACTGAATTAATTGATTTGACATTTGGCAATATTTAGTTATTTATTTGTTCATTTATTAGTCGATAGTTTTTATATATTGATAGTATATACATTGTCTGTCTAAGGTATAAGATCATAAGATGATTTTAGTAGGAATGAAATTTTAAATACAAAATTTAAAATTGTATTGTCTACCATACTGATCATACCTAATGTTAGTGTATAGCGTATAATTGGTATAATAAATCCCAAGGTATATTTAATCGTCATCAAATGTATTTAAAATACTATATGCTTGAAATCCAAATATGTAAATAAATTGAAATTTCTTTATGGGCTAATTTAATTATTTTCCGGGAAATTACTCATATGAAAATACGTATATAGAGTAGGAGATAAGAAATATGTATGCAAAAAAAAAAATGATTTGTGTGTATTACGTATTACAGAAATGTATTTATATGCTTCTATGTATATATTCATACGTAGTAATTGTATATTGTTAGATTTATTTAATATTTATCCATCTAATCTATTATTTCTGTGATAACTTAATTATTTTTTTACATTTATTTACATAAATATTATATGTAGATGTGTATTACGTGTATTTGAATATGTCAATAATGCATCAATTTTGCATTGTATATTGTGTATACATAATTTTTATACTGATTATATAATATGCCGTTTCAATTACATTGTAAAAGAAAGTAATTAAATAACGTATAAGATAAGTAAATACATTATGTAGACTAGTATGTCGCCAATCCCATATCCCGTATGTTAGTATATCATTGAAGATAAATTTCATCAGGAAGTTTTAGTAAATTATTCAATAATCGGAATGTTTTTATAATTTTATAATTTTACGAAATATACTGATTAATTGTTATAAAAAAAGTAGATAAATATGTATATAGTAAAAAAGGGAATAATTATTTGGACTGGTTTCTTTGAAATCGGAGTAAGTCCATTCTGTATTATATCAATATATGTATGTATATGTATTTAATATAGTTTGTATTTGAATATGGTAATGTAATTTCATTAATTATGAAAATATTCATTAAAGAAAGGATAAAAAATTTTAAAGGACACTTTTAAAAAAAGGTAAAAAATATAAATAAATTATAAAGAAAGCCCATAACAGAATACATAATATACATTAATTATTTTTTTTTTTTATCAAAAATGAACTTATATCACTTTCAAAGAAAATGACCGATAAAAATTCTACATTATAATTTATAATAATTTTCAGTCGTGATAGAATTTTGAAAATAGAATAGAACATGAATGTGATAAAATATTCGAATATCTGTATATTTATTTTACGACTAATAATTAATATAGATATTATACTCGTATTACAAAAAAATCATATATGTATACAGGGTGTCCGGTTTCGGGTGGTCATCCGGCACACAGTAGATAGGTCTCGCCGAGACAAACAAAAAATCGTTCTAGAGGGAGGGGGGTCGCCCTCTAGCGGCTAAACGGTTGACATTACCCTCCTCCCACTAAAACTGATTGTATGCAAAAAAATTCTAGTAATTATATATGAACTGTAATGTTCACCTGAGCTCAAATATGCAATTATGTATGAAATTTGAAAAAAAAAACAAAAATACACTATTAATGCTTGAAATAAAATGAGTAATAAATAAATGAAATTGTATAATTGAACGTGTCATAAAATTGATGATAATTTATACTTTATACTTACAATATATTTCATGTGTGAAAACGGAAGTATTTATTTAGTGTATGTATGTGTGTATGATGGCATGCCAATATATAATTCGAATGAATGAATATTTTTTTTTCAAATTTATTTTTTATTTTTATCTATTTTCAAAAAAAAAAAAAAATTTTTTTTTGTACTTTTAGATCTTGATAAATGGATTATATCTGGAGAATTCATTGATGGAATGAACATATTGGGATTAGTTGTTGTTGCTTTGGTAACTGGTATAGCAATGAGTGCTGTAAAATCTGAAGTACCTTCATTGCTAAAAATTTTTGAAGAGATCAGTTTTCTTATGATGAAAATAACAAATTGGGTTATTTGGTTTGTATACTTAACTTTAATACTTAATTGATTTAATATTCATTATTTTCAACTGAAAATTTGTAAATTCGAATAAATGCGTTGATTCAAAACTTCATACATATGTATGTATATTTACAGGATATCACCAATTGGAATTTTCTTTTTGATTTGTTCAAAAATAATTGAATTAGAAAATTTAAGTGATTTAGGTGGAAAATTGGGATTATATTTATTAACAGTTAGTTTTGGTATTATATTTCATGGATTCGTTATACTACCGATAATTTTCTTCATTTTCACAAGAAAAAATCCATACAAATTTATTGGTAATATGGGGGAAGCAATGGCAACTGCATTTGGTACAGCATCAAGGTACATAAATATATGTATGTACTCATATAGGAGTACATCATATTTTACTCAATTTATTCAGATTCCTTTTTTTTTTTAATTATATACTAATTTCTTTCATTTTTGATTGCAATTAAAAAAAAAAAAGTTCTGCAACATTACCAGTAACAATTCAATGTTTAGAAAGTAAAAATAATGTAGATCCTAGAGTTGCTAGATTCGTTTTACCAATCGGTGCAACAATAAATATGGATGGTACTGCATTATATGAAGCAGTAGCTGCAATATTTATTGCACAAACAAAAAATTTTGAATTATCTTTTGGTAATATCGTTGCAATTAGGTACGTACGTAAGCAAAACAAATTTGAAAAACAAAAAATAAAAAAATAAAAATCTAAATTCTAATTGAAATTTGAAAATTTTATGAAATACACATTTTTCAGTATAACTGCAACTGCAGCTAGTATAGGTGCAGCAGGTATACCACATGCTGGACTTGTGACACTTGTTATGGTTTTAAGTACGGTCGGATTACCAGCTGAAGATGTTTCTCTAGTAATTGCTGTTGATTGGTTATTGTAAGTGAATTTGCGATTAAATGAAAATTATTTTCATTTCATTATCCAAAATGTTTAAAATCTAATATGAGTATCACATTTTTTTAAAAATTTATTTTATTTTGTATAGGGATCGAATTCGAACTGTAGTCAATGTACTTGGTGATTCGATGGGAGCTGGAATTGTTGAGCATCGCAGTCAAAATGAATTGAAACAAATTGGTAGTAAAAATTCTGAAAATAATTTACCAATCACAAATCATCGAACTACAATTAATTTAAACATAGACGAAAACAATAGAGTTGTTCAAAGTAATCGTCTATAAAAATGTATTCGTACATCGTACATTGTATACGTAAATATGAAACGTGCACAAATAAAATTGTGATATAGAAAAAAAAAATGAATGAAATGAATACTTCAAGAAGTTATTTGTCATCGCATAAAAGAAAAAGATACATGTATTATTTTATAATCAAATTAACTATACTCGTATTAAGTGTTAAAAAATTTTGCAAAAAGGTTTATGTAGTTTGTAGTATTGGAATTTACAAAATAAAAAAAAAAAATATGAATAAGTGTACAACAAAAAAAAAATACTGCGAATAAATTCTAATCAAATAAATGTATGCCTTCCTTCTGTCGTATTTTGCATAAAATTTACTTATTAGAAATACGCAGTCTCGGTGGAATAACCTGGTAAAACGATTACATGTGGTTATAAAGCTTAAATTTTATTGAAGAATTTTATTATGATTATGTTCAATGGCGGATTTCCCGATTAAGAGCTCTTAAGCATCACACGAAGTCTCAAAATGAAAATTCAAAAATAACTACACATACGATGAGTGAACTAATACAGAAAATCAACTAACAAGTAACAACATTTAGTACTTGCTCCTCCCTCTGTACATACTCCGAAGCAGTTGAGCTTATTGACTGTTGACTATAACAAAACAACGCTACGATAGTACGGGTAGTATTTCACACATCTTGTGTATTTTCCTTCTTATAAAAAAGTTGATTTTTTCCTTCAGTAGAATGCGAATATTGTAAACAAAACAAAACACGGAAAATCAACTAACAACATTTTGTATTTACTCCTCTACTATCTGTACATACTCTAAGCAGTGGTCGTAGTACTTATAGTATACGCTATGCTAGTAACAATGTATATATGGAGAAGAGGAGCAACTATAAAATGTTGTTAGTTGATTTTCCGTTTTTGTCATGTACAATAGTACAATATTCGCATTCCATATCTAGCTAGAGTAAGTATTATAGAGAAGGGAGGCACGTATAGAATGTTTTTAGTTGATTTTTCTTGTTTTGTTTTGTTTACAATATTCGCATATTCTACTCAGAGAGAAAATCAACTTTTTCTATAAGCTGAATATACGAGACGAGTACACATGATGTGTGAAATACTGCTTGTACTATCGTAGCGTATACACTACAGATACCGTACTAATTCAATGATCTCCACTGCTCTAGCTAGAGTATGTATAAAGGGGAGGAGCAAGTATAAAATGTTGTTGGTTGATTTTCCGTGTTTTGTTTTGTACAATTTTCGTATATTCTACTGAGAGAGAAAAACAACATTTTCTCAATAATGAAAATACTATACACAGTATATAGTATACACATGATCTTTGGCATATATACATTCATACATTTTGTATACAAATACGTACTTACGTAAAAATATTTACACATTTATGTAACGTTATAGCCAAATGCAATATACAATACACATATCACATCAATTAAAATGTGAAAAAATTTATTTATTCATCCTTGATATGTTTTTATTGTATGATATATCTACAATTCTACATGCCTATATATTGCCTATGCTATAAACACATTTATAGTAATTTTATGATTATTATGCCCACATCCATAGGTATGCAATCAAATCAAAGCAACAAGAAGTCATTATTTGCATTCCAGAGAATCGAATTTACATATTCTACTGTAGTATCGTGATAGTATACACGTTTATATGCATACAAATACAATCATCTTTGAATTTGCACAACATGCAATATGAAAAGTTTGAATTAAAATTTTCGCTGATACATCATACACTAAGGCATCCTGTATTAGTAAATTTGACCATGTAATCATTTTGTGAAGATTTTTCTTGCACGAACCTGTTCGTTTTCGTTTTTAAAGATTATTCTACCTGCTCGTACGATTTTTACATACAAATTTTTATCAATATATTCAGTATTCACATGCATACAAATACAAACATATGAATGTATTTACAATGTACCCCATGGGCCCATGGCTTGTTCTCAAATTAATCTGTGAAATATCTATACATAATTTTCTTTATTTTATTTTATTTATTTTTTTTTTTTTTCTAAAACGATATTTTCACTTCATAAGAACATATTAGACTACAAAAAATATTTGATTTTTTTCATAGTCATTTACAAAATTGTTATTTTGCCCACCTACATATCTTAGATTTCATATCATATAAGAATAAGGTAGGCTGGAGTTCCGAAAAGGTGTTCCCTCTGATCCTCTTGAAATTTTGACCACAGATAGCCCTTGTGACGCAAAGCACAGAACTTATATATTTTTTGTCGGAAAGCCCTCTATCGGTCACAATTCGCATTTAAAATTTTTTGTCAAAATTCTTATTTTAGCAATATCTCTATAACGGTACATGATACAGGTATGTTTTACAGCTCAGAAGATGCGACTTAAGATGCTCTATATTCTGAAAAAAAGAAATTTTCAAAAACTCCTAGTAGAAGGATAATAAAGGACATTTTGTGATTTTTGGCTATTTTCACGTTTTTGACAATTTCTCAGAAAGGAGTAAGGATAATCGGTTCAAATTTTTTGCAAATAAAAAAGGACATCATGAGCAAGATTTTTCATTCATTACTTTGATCCTAATGAAAAAGGAAAATGTCCTACAGAGAAATAATTTTATTAATGCTGAATTTTGCAATTTTATGTTCGTGTGCATGTGTATGTATGTGAGTATGTGTATTTATAGAAGTCAAATACATGATATTTTTTGTATGTGCGTATATATGCGTGTGTATGTGCATTTGTAGAAGGTAAATCTAACAGTGTGTACATTAAGTATTTTCTATACAGGCATACATATACACTACACGTATATGGGCAAATATGATAGAGTACGCTTGCGGGTTTGTGTGTGTATGCATTTGTAGAAGGCAAATCTGTTAGTGTGTGTATGTAAGTGTATGTGTGCGTGTGCATTTGTAGAAGGCAAATCTGTTAGTGTATGTATGTAAGTGCATGTTTGCGTGTGCATTTGTAGAAGGAAAATCTGATAGTGTGTGTATGTAAGTGCATGTGTGTGTGTGCATTTGTAGAAGGAAAATCTGATAGTGTGTGTATGTAAGTGCATACATACATACAGTACATACACACACTACCAGATTTTCCTTCTACAAATACACACACACACATGCACTTACATACACACACTATCAGATTTTCCTTCTACAAATGCGCACGCACACATACACTTACATACACACACTAACAGATTTGCCTTCTACAAATGCACACGCACACATACACTTACATACACACACTAACAGATTTGCCTTCTACAAATGCATACACACACAAACCCGCAAGCGTACTCTATCATATTTGCCCATATACGTGTAGTGTATATGTATGCCTGTATAGAAAATACTTAATGTACACACTGTTAGATTTACCTTCTACAAATGCACATACACACGCATATATACGCACATACAAAAAATATCATGTATTTGACTTCTATAAATACACATACTCACATACATACACATGCACACGAACATAAAATTGCAAAATTCAGCATTAATAAAATTATTTCTCTGTAGGACATTTTCCTTTTTCATTAGGATCAAAGTAATGAATGAAAAATCTTGCTCATGATGTCCTTTTTTATTTGCAAAAAATTTGAACCGATTATCCTTACTCCTTTCTGAGAAATTGTCAAAAACGTGAAAATAGCCAAAAATCACAAAATGTCCTTTATTATCCTTCTACTAGGAGTTTTTGAAAATTTCTTTTTTTCAGAATATAGAGCATCTTAAGTCGCATCTTCTGAGCTGTAAAACATACCTGTATCATGTACCGTTATAGAGATATTGCTAAAATAAGAATTTTGACAAAAAATTTTAAATGCGAATTGTGACCGATAGAGGGCTTTCCGACAAAAAATATTCCGTGACTTTTCTGATATTGTCGAGTAGAATCTGTGGTCAAAATTTCAAGAGGATCAGAGGGAACACCTTTTCGGAACTCCAGCCATAAGGTATATACTATGCGCTATAATTTATGTATACGATGCGTAACAAAAGAATAAAAAATGATTTCTTTTTTGTTTTCATCTTTTAAGATTTTAAAGGAATTTTTATGTTTCTATGCCATCATCATATCAACTGTTTTTCTTAAGTACCTAGTAGAATTTATTTTGTCGATTTTTTAATTTTTTGTTATCGAATTTCGGTTGGTCTAGTTTACAAGTATATACATATTTCGTAAATGTAACTGGTACTGGTACAATAAAAATATTTAGTTCAAATAACTAATAAAAAATAAGATAGTATTTTTGTAATTTTTTTTTTTTTTTTTTTGAATTTTTTTTGAATGAAAATGAAATGAAGTAATAGAATATTTGTACTCGTACACATGTACTTATGCCGCAGTTAAATAGCTTCCAAATGTATCATTTGACTAATAATTTCTAAATATGTATCATACATATACATATGTGTAAGTACTTGTAAATTATTAATACAGTGATTTCAGATTATATCGTTCGTATCTAATTGTTTCTAGGAATTTGGATCAATGAAAATGAATCTGTTGATTTCATGATTAAATGATTATTCTATTAATGTTCTAAATGAAATGTTTCGAAGAATACAGAATATACATGAGACATTTATCATTTTGAATTTTTCACTATACTTTTGTAAAAAATGATTCCAGAGTACCGGTATACTGGCAAAATATAAAAGCAATATTTTGCAACACATTCATCATGTTATATTCTTTCTTTTATCATATTTAAAAAAATTGAAAAAAATATTTTTTTTTTTCGTTTTCTATATATACACACATACATATTCTCAAAATACAATGCATTTTATATACGCCGCACCAACCCATTGAAAAAAAAAAATGCACACAAAATAGGACGACTTCGCAGCGCCGACAGGAAGAACATTATAATAAGTTTTTTATTTTTATTTATTTTTTTTTTTCAAAAAACCAAAGGAATTTCAAAAGAAAAAAAAAAGCCACAAAAAATTTATGTTTGTAGTTCTCTTCTTACTTGGTTTTGTTTGGTCCATTCACTTTTTTTTTTCTTCAAATTTCAAACAAAATCTATAATCATCTCGAATCTCATTCTTTAAATCATAATGTTTTTTTAGGGATTTTTTTTTCTTTTTCACTGTACTGCTCCTATATTGGGAAACATTATAATAGGGACCTCTATACAGACACTCAACTATAGAATGGATTTTGAATGCATAAATTTTTATTCCGAATGAATCCGACCAGCTACTATTTCTGAGAAATTCTTCAAGTAAACGAACACATTCATATTGATAAGATATATGAAGAGTACATAATGCATTTGTATTTATGAAAAAAAAAAAAAAAATTCTTTTGAAAATGTATGTATGAGTATGTAAGTATAATAACATAGTTTGGTACAAAAAGTAAAAAGAATCAATCGGTAAATTTTACATGAATGAAAAGATTAAGAATAAAAATATTTTTAACTTATAACATTATACGCACATATGCACATACTCGTAGTATGCATATGAGACACTTAAGAATTTTAATTTTCAAGGGTTCATTTGTATGTACGGTATATAAAGAATAATGATCACGACAAGATATCGATGATTATAGATTTTATTTGGGGCAAATTTTTGTTTTTAATCAAATTCTAAAATATTAAAATTGATTTTATATAATACACTCAATGAAATTTTTTAAGTTTCATGGTTAGATAAACTTTTTGTGCTGTATTCAATATAAATAAAGAAGTAAATTCAATAAAATAAGTGGCTTTGATGGTAATAGCAAAGTAAATATAGGTAAACCTATAGGTAAGATAAATATATAGGTAAATATAGGTAAAATATATATACACTTTGGTAGTAATAGTCCGTTTAACGTTTCTTCATTCTTGAGAGCACGGCATACACATTTCTAGAAAGAGACAAATGCTTGAAAGAAATTCAGATTTTCCCTCAATAAAATACGAAATGTAATAAAATAATAAAATACTAAAAATGAAAAATTTTTCTAATATACATATTCTTAATATTCTAAGTTTGATTTACATTTTTGAGAAAAAAAAAATAAAAATGGATGGAACTAAAGAAATTTCGCTGAGTGCACATATGTGTATCTGTCTATTTACTAATTAAGTATTATTATTGATGAGAAAATTTGTTTTTTAAAGAATTTTCATGATTTTTTACTGTATATAAGATCAATATTTGAAATGAAATTATGTAAAATTAATTAACTAAATAAAATGAGTAGTTAAAATTAAAATTGATGTAAGTAATAAAAATTCAATATTATTATGACGAGAAAAAAACAATATACTGTGTGTGTCGGTATCGTCGGAATTAAAGAAGAACATTTGATGGGAAAAATTTTGAATAATCTTTGAAAGGAGAAAGGAAAGGGAAAGGGTTTGATCTGTGATCTGTATCTCTCTGTGTAGAGACAGGTAATAAGGTAATAATCTTTAGAAGATATATATGTAAATATAAAATTTGTTATTTTATTTCAGTAGGATAATTAATTTAATAATTTAATACATTTAAGAAAATTAGAAATTGGATGAATCTTTTAGAAAGCTATTCAATTAACCATAAATATTATATTTTAAGTAATGGTAAAATGCATTTTTTTCAAATGAATATGCATTTGATTGAATGTACAAATTTAACTGTCATTAAAATTCTTTTTAGACCATTTTTAAAATATTTGAATTACAGGAATTCAATTGGTCTAATACTAAAGTATAAAAATGTATTTTTTTTAATTCACACATGAACATTATTATAAGTACGCGTACGTGTGTATTTATTTTTATCTCATGAATAGGAAGTGGCAGAAGAGAACGAAGTATCGAAGAGATTCTTTAGATATTTGATATTTCTCTTCATAATTTAGAATTTAAACGAATTACATTACAATACAACAATAAAATAATACTTATTTCATTCATAATTTGAATGAAGTGATTTGAATTTGAATATAATATACATCAAAAATACCTCCTGATGAATACAATTTATGAATAATTTATGTATCTATAATGTATCTACTGTACGCATATGTGAAAAAAATTTTAATTTACAATAAATTGTGTTGTATTGTGTTATAAAGAACTTTTAATATTCGTGCTACTACATACAGATATATGTAAGTATGTATTAAAATATGGTTGGACATGGAATGGGTTGAAATGGGTTGAAATATTCATGTAATTATTTAAGAGAGAATTCCAATACTTCGACTACACGCAGCCTACACTACACAGTTCACTTCACATACACATTTGCTATCTCTTAAAAATTCCTTGTAATTGACAACAACAAAAACTCTACACTGTGCTAGTGTGCAAGTGCAACACGTAAGTAATACAGTACACTGTACACTGCATATTGCACTACAAAAAAAAACCACAACACAAAGAAGAAAAATAATTCACTAACGTGAATCTAAAGAGTAAACGAAACGTGTGAACGTGATTTTCAAAATTCATTTTCATTGTTAATATGATTTTTGTCTTGTGATACTGATTAAAACTTATAATTTATTTTAATATTATAATAATTACAGGTAGATATTATATCTAGATACTCGTAATCATAATCATATAGATACATTCAGATAAATATAAAAATGAAAAGAGAATCGCAATGACAAGAAGATAAACACTACACTACACGAGTTATTTGATTATATATTATATGTTAATCTTCATCATATAATGCCAACTTTACATTATGTTACATGCGCTTGTATGGATGTACATATACTTTTATTACCATCATCCATTACGTACCAAAAAAAAAAAAAAAATAAAAAAAAAATAAAACATATTTTCCTTTATCCTGCCTGATTCCTTCAAAATCCTGAACTGACACTTCATTCTCGGTTTGGTATAAGAAGAAAGCAAAGCACCAATAAATATAATAAGCTTCTTATAAGAAGCAGCAGTAGTATTTACCATTTACCGCGATAGACACCTGTAAAAATTCACATCATATAATATAAAACGTGTCAGTGCTCCGTCGTCATATTGGTCATATCGTCATACATATCGTATAAAGCATATAAAGTATATAGAGATGACATAGAAACAGTTCATTCATTGAAATTTGAAAGAAACACAATATTATATATTTCAGTTTCATTTCAGTTTATCAGTTCGTCAACAACAGTCACTGAAGCTGAAGTTAGTTGTTATATTAATACACTTGCAGAATAGTAGATAATAAATTGTGCAAAAGTTAAAAATTTATTTTATTTTATTTTTTTAAAAAAAGTACATTAAAATAATATTACATATAAATTTAAAAATAAAAAAAAAAAAATTATAAAAAAAGTATATGAAGTTTAAAAGAAAATTATAAAGAACGTGAATGTTGTTTTACTTTTATATAAAAATAAGAAAAAAATTAATAAGTTGAAAGACAAGTTTTAAAATTATTGTTAAATATTTAAAAAAAAAAAAGGTAAAAAATAAAAATAATAAATACGAATTTAATCCTATGTTTAATATTGACTAACTATTAATTCAACATTACATATTAAGAAAAATTGTAACAGTAGTCTGCTCTCGTATATTATACACATATGTACCATATTTGGTAATTATAATGTGCCGGTATTTTCTGTTTAAATAACGCTATAAAAATTCTCAATAATATGCAATAATAAATTTTAAAAAAAATTTTTTTTTTTTGTTTTATATGGACCTTGATGCTTGATGTGTATGAGTAACATAAATTTATTGAATTTTTAATATATTAAGTGATACTGAGACAACTAACATTGACTACCACACGCTACACCGCGATTATTTATCAACTTTCTTATTATTACAAAAATAAAAAAAAAAAGGTGAATCATATAAAAAAATTTCAGATATTTTTGATTGAAATTTTTTGAATAAATTTAAAGTAATTATTATAGTGAAAATAAAAAAAAATTCGTAAACAAATTTTGGAGGAGTGTTGAAGATAAAAATTATAAAAAATAAACCTACTCTTTTTAAGTAATTCTAAGCAAGTTGTTTCTTTTTTAGTAAAAAAAAAAAAATTTAATATTCATATTTTTACAAATTAAAATATCAAAACTAAAATATAAATTTTGAATTGTTAATTTTGTGTAAATCGCGTATTCGAATATGTTTTTTACATTTTCGTTTTGAAAAAAAAATATATGTGAAGAAATAATTGTAATACGAATACAATAAATTGCAGAATACATTATACGTACATACTTTATAAATGTAAGTATAAAGTATAAATGTAACCTTTAATAATAAGCATAATATTTATAAATTAAACAAAACTTTATTTTAGATTAAATTTTTTGATTATTTTTAGTTAAAATTTATTTTTTATGATAAAAATATTATCCTCCGCAAAATAGTACAAAGACGTTAGACGATGTATAAAATCGTAATAACTCTGATACTTAATAACATATGCTACTCATGTAAAAGTGTTAGTATAATGAATTCGTAATTATATTATACCAACGATGAGTAAATGCGCTTTGAAGCGTATATAAGTAGATACAGTATTTATACAAGTGTAGTATAGAAAAGTAAAAAATTATAATCGTATACATCACATAATCATAAATAGCACATAGAACAATATATTGTTATGTACAAAACGTATTTTAATTAAATTCAGATTCAGATGTGTAACTGATGATTACTATTATATTATATAGTACATTAACATTAGATTAGGTAACAGAGAAAATTACTGCTCATTTTATTCATTTTTATTTCGTGTGCATTTTTAGTTATATTTTTACTTTGGAAATTAATTTTCTTCTTTTTAATTTTATTTTGTTTTCATTTTTTTTTGTTACTGTGTGTAAACAGTGGAATAATAATTATACAAATTAGGTACATCTATGTATATAACGTCTTGCAGATAAGAATATTATCATTTGAGTACATGTGTACATTTAAAGTTATAGAGTTATAGAGAGAGAGTGTAGTTAGATACAATACGATACAATAGGACGATAGTACATAGCATACTCGTATGTATGTGCATACGTAGGTGTAATATTATTTCATTAATTCAATTAATATTTTATGTAATGAATGTGTATACCTACATTGCCTACATGTTTATGCATAGAAGTATATAGCATTCGTTTAACGCTTAACATACGCATATGTATACAATAATTCAAATTATGATACATACGCACTCATCTGTATATAATATATCTACATACTGTAGCTTCTATTGATTCTATATATACATATATATGTACATACAATATTATAATTATAAATGAAATGAAAATCAGGATAATAAACGAAGGATAAAATTAAATGTTTTTTTTTGTTTGTATTTTTCATTTAAAAACACGTGCATATACTACTCGTATGTAAGAAAATTTTCTGATTATACTTCTTATACAAAATTGTTCTGATAAAAGATAAGATAATTCATAAATATTTAAGACTTTTATCTTTTATATAATTACGCAATAATTATTCTTTAAAACATATTTATAATCTTTACGAAAAATTCACCTAAAGTATATGTACCTACATAAGTATTTAGCAAGCAAGATACATTAGTTGCTAAGGTAATTTGACACTTTTTTTCATTTTCTATTATGTACATATATACATTATATCAGTAAATAATAATTTTCTTATTTTATACAAATTCAAAAATAATCTTCAAAAATTACTGACTATAATAACTTGACAAGTTGACAATCATTCATTTTTTATCATTAAACAAATACAAATAAATAAACATCCATTTACTATAAGATATATAAAGTAATATAAATATGGTGTATATAAAAAAAAAAAAAAATTGTTTCAGTTAAGTTGAAAAAAAAAGGATTTTTTATGTATGAATGCACTTGTTGCTTCACTATAATACAAACATACAACTTTACATTTATATACTCTATACATAACAATATAACAGATTTTATTTTTTTGTCTGATTTCTTTAAACATCAACAACATAAAAACCAATATAATTCCTTTCTTCAGGATTTAAATTTATTTTGTTGCCTTTATCTTTATCTTTAAAAAAAAAAAAATAAATAACAATTTATAAATTCAAGGCAAAAGAAAAAATAAACGATGATAAAAAAGAAGAATATAATAAAAATAAATTGTATGTATATGTATATACAAACAGTCTGGGGATGATGCGTGTATTATATTCATTCTTATATGTACAAGATGGTACAAGTATATATGTATGTATACATGTAAAATATTTTAACATAAAAAAAAAACTATTTCAAAAAAAATTAAATCTCAGCAAGGATACACATATGAACATATGTATAAGAAGCAATACAAATAAGTATATACACGTGTACATAATGTTTTTGTGTTCATTATTACTTTTCAAGGGATTCTTTTATATGTATTTATGAAATCCACACAATTTTCTATAATATAAATGTACACATATTCATTCCATACAAATATCCAGTGTTGTATATTATAAATATATATACTTACAAACATTTTTACTATATATATGAATATTTTAAATTATGGGAAAGTAAATGCAGGTCAAAAAAATTATATTATTTATATTGAAGATAAAAATTGTATGTTATGTGTAAGTGTGTATATGTGTTATTTTTTAATTTTTTTACTAAATTCAGTATTTATCTTATACAGTTTTTTTTTCGTTGTATGTGGTTTAATTTATTATGTACTCATAGAATTTGTATGAACTTTGATTTATATTTTAACGTTTTAACTTTTCAAAAAAAAAAAATAAAAATAAAAATATTTTTCCTTTCACAAATTTTAAAGTAATAAGGGGATAAGCAAAAAATGTTCCTTATCTAATTTTCAAAACACAATATCACATATCACTTAGTTAGTTTGTAATAATAATTAGTTACATAAATTATAATAAGTTTTATTTGAAAGTGTTACATGGTTACATGCCCATTTTATGCTACTTATGAATTTTGTTTTAGGGGTAAATTTGAGGGTCTGTATTTGAAAATTTCAAAAGATTTTGTTTGGAAACATTTTGGAAAAGTTTTACGTTTTACTTTGTTTTGTGATTGCATTTCTTATGTAATTCCCTTATAAAAAATGGACTTATACCACTTTCAAAGAAAAATTTTTCATGTGTATATTATAAGTAAAAAATTAAAAATATTGAAATCATATTACATTACTCTATTTTTATTGATTTTAAATAACAATTGAAATTTCAAATAATAAATTTTTTCAAAGAGAATTTTATATCATTTTTATTACTACATTTATGCAGTTATATATGCATTTTTATTTGCATTAAGTATAATATGTCCTACATACAGTGGCGGCTCGTGACCAAAATTTATGGTGGGGCTAATTATTTCAAGGGTTTCCACTCCATCCAAGAAGTAACGCTTTTAGAGGGTTAGTCTATATTAAAGATACACTTCCCCAGAATATTGTTTTTTGGAAAATAAGTTATGTATTTTGGGCTTCTTTCAAAATTTACAAACTTCATAAAAATAAAACGTTAAAAATACTTAACAAAATATTTTGATAGTAATAATAAATATCTTTAAAAAAACAACTTAACAAACGTTCGTAAACTTAAAAATATGGATTTGTATCATTTCTGTATAATCTAACATTTAATTTAAAAAAGTACTCAACACTTCGATCTTTCTCTTGACCAAAAACAAATTTGCTAAATTTTGCAATATTATATTTATAATTTCTCTGCGTATTGAAATAGCTGCAAAAGAATTTAGTCGACTTTAGACTCCCATTATATTTAATTTTAGATTTTAATACTTATTAAAGTACCAAAAACCCTTTTAGATACCAAAATGCTGATAGGATTCATTTAAATATTCTTGAAAATTTTTTATTTTCATTTTCATCGTTAGAAAATTTGAAAATTTCGGAAATGGAAAAACATTTCAAAACATATCATCGCTTTAAATGGCGGTTAGTTCCTATTTGAAATATTTCTTCAAATCGAACGGGTAAGAAACATAAAATTTTTTAAAATGTTTGGCGAAAAACCTAAAATTTAAGAAATTTGTTTGGGTCTGCAACATAAAAAGATAAGTTATGAACAAAACTCCTAGAAAGTTTGTGTTGTGATAATATCATAAATTAAATTCGATATCATTTATTCATTCGAATGGAACTAGCGTAAAACATTTTGAATCTTACATACCATTTACGCTGGTAACCAATTATGAAAATCGTAAAACGACAAAAATTGTTCAACTGGCTTTTCTCGTTATAAACGAAAAAACATTATTTTCATTTTTCTATGAGAGAAAAAAATTCCAGAGTTCAAAATTCAAGACAAGAGTAATTATTTAAAATGAAATGATTTTCAGTCTCTAGGAAATTCGTGTCTTATCCAGTATGCAAAAAAAATTGTTAAAACTCAAAAGCAAAAATTTTTGAATTGTAAAAATTGTAAACTTGAAAACTTTCTTCTTAATTAAAAATTAATTTGATCAAAAAGAGGAAAAAACGGAGTTAAGTTGAATTTGAAATAAGGAATTAAAATTATACTTAAATTATTACAATTTTTTTTATTAAAAACACTTAAATATGACGGTTTTTAATTTTTAACGGATGTTTTGACTTTTTTAAATATAAAACGAACAAAAATTTAAACAAACATCCTCTGGTGGATGCATTTGTTAATACGAAAACATAAGTATACATATTATATACATAGCTATATGTATAATGCATAATATATCTATATCATTCATACTTCATACTTTGCTTTTGAACAATTTCAACCATATTCAACATTATTCAACATAATGGACTGATGGGACTGTAAACCGATTAGCCCCATCTCATATAAATTATTTCGTGTTTGTATTAACGCAACAATAAAAAATACATAAGACTGTTGACTGAGTGATACAATCCAATATAAACTTGCCTTGTATGTTAATAATATATATAAATATAATACATGTCAATCTTTATATAGATCAAAGAAAAGAAAGAAATGAAGGAATAGAAGATAAGCAAAGCAGTATACATACATACATACCACCATTTACTTCACAATACCGCACAAACAATAGACATTATGATCATTGTTTGTGCTGTAATACAAAAAAGAAATACAATAACAATTTATATGAGAGGGCTAATTCAAAACAGCCCGGATCGAGCACATATAAATTGTTTTTGTAAAATCAAAACTGAATGAATTAAAACGAATTATTCATTCTTCTCACAGAGTTATATGGTGAGTTCATCCGGGCTGGTAGTGAATTAGTCCCGATGAATAGACAGTCAGACAGTTTGAATGTTTGATTGAATGGTAATTATTGTTATAACATGTATTTGTATTGAATGAGGTAGAAATATACATTAATACTGAGTGAAACGGAAATAGAATTATATGTATGGTTTATTCGAACTTATTTTTCATACATTTTTGTTGTACATATTTACAAAGATAATACAGTTTATGATGCTAAACCCTACATTATCTTCGATGTTTATAAATATTTTTAAAATTCAGACAGGCAGTTATAACGATTTTTTCTTATGCGTATTTTATGAAAAAATAATGTATTCGTTATACCACGTTATACACACTTGAGTGTTACCAAATTAGCTAAATTTCACATATTTTTGTTGAACAAATGATTATAAAAATATTATTGATGTGAAAAATAATTTTTAAATTTATTTATTGGTATTTATAAGATTGAAAATACGATAATCTTGGTGGGGCTGAGCCCTCCTAGCCCTATACGAGGAGCCGCCTCTACCTACATACTATATTCCTATGCCCACCAATATTTATGCATAAAACCGTAAAATATACATACTTACTTAAATGAGGATATCGTGGGTAATTTTTATGTAAAAAGATGGCTGAAGAATATACAGAAAAAGAATCGAGTTAAAATATTTTTATGATCGTGCATCCTATGTATGTACATAAATGTATAAGAAGTATGCATGCATATAATAATGCTCTGGTCCGTATATATATGTATGTATTTTTTATAAATCTGATAAACTTGAAATCGTGATTCCATTTTTATTCGTCATCTTCTAGATTATAAATGTACCATACATCTGTACATCTACACTACACAGTACCAGTACACTGTATATTGTACACATATTTAATGGAATGTGGGTTTCTTTTGAATATATCATTTTGCTCATTTTATTTATTTTTTTTTTTTTTTTCGTTACGTTGCTGGCTTGGCTGTGTAGTGTACCTATATTTTTTATTTACTGCGGTATTACATTATGTATATTGACGACGAGTATTTTTCTTAAAATGAAAATACATAATATAATGTATGCTCTTTTAGATACAGATTTTTAACAAAAATGGAAGTTTTCACTTTTTGCAAAAGACCTTTAAGTGTTAATACACACAAGTACGAGTATAGTACCTGTATGGTTATATTTATAAATTAACAATTACATACACATATCTTTTACTTTTGTGCGTATATATTATACTGTAGTGCAAATATATAATGTACATTTATATATAATTACCTGTAGCCTGTACGTACAGGTAAGATACGACTTCAGAACGAATAACGAATATGTCTTGCATGCGGTTGTGGTATACACTAGTATACACATGCATACTGCATGAGCATGTTGTATGCAATATGGACATATAGAAAATTTTAAAAAATAAAAAAGAGTGAGAAAAAAATACCAGTTATAAAAATGTTGATGTGATTTTATAATTTATTTTATTTTATTTTGTTTTATTAATGTACGAACATTTATGTACATATTTATAGTTAGTTACACACAAAATAGAATGAATGTTTTGATTTAATGTATGTATAGGTGTATTATACATCGCGTGGAGTTATCAGAATAATGCTAGCCAAGCCAACATAAAAAAGATTTATTTATAGTGTAATGTAATGAATGTGTTATATGAGCGGAGTATGTACATATATTGGGCTTATTTTGCTGACTAATTTTATGTACATATATGATCGTATAAATTTTATTATTTTTCTGCTATCATTTTATTATAAGAATTAAATACACTAACTATAGGTTCTTGATCAGTATTTAAATTTTTTGACTAGGTATGTTAGAATTATATACCAATACTATACTAGAAGATAAAAAATATAAGGAGGTTTATGACCTCTTCATATACTATATATGTATATTCACATTTTACGTATATGCATTCATACACTCGTGTATATTAACGCATACACTGCGATTATTATACAATATGTATATGCATACTCATAATTTTTTGGCCTACATACATGCACATATGTATATGCTATATTTAGTAATTTTCATGTTGTTCCAAATTTACTTTTTCTTTTTCTTCTTTTTATTGTGAAATGTGTCGAAGAATTTTTTTTATTATTTCCATATGTGTAGCAAGCTAAAAAATGCTTTTACGTAATAAAGTCATAAAGACTTTTGAAGAATTTTTATTTTGATGACGACAAGAAATCAAAAAATTATACTACGCGAGTATGCATTTTGACAAAAATTGAATACAAGATGCAAATAATAAAGAATAAGAAATTAATGAAATAATTCAATAATTTACACAGTAGAACCATTAAAAATAGAACGAAGAAATAAAGCCTTTTTACTTTTTTTAAGAGAATACTATAATATCACTCGCATTATTTTTCTTGTAATTTGTAGTTGGTTTTCGAAAATTTCGATTTATCTTCATGTAATTTTTACTGATTTGAATTTTATTTTATTTTCAGATATTAAGATTTGAATACATCATCATACTCTCGTAGATCTGGACAACAAGAAAAATGGCAAAACGAGAAAAAACCGATTCATTAGAACGTCCAGGAACCCTTCGAGATGTTAAAATTGTTCTTGTAGGACCAGCAAAGTGTGGTAAAACTGCTCTTGTACAACGTTTCGTCAACAATACATTTAATGAGGTATGTAAATTATACTTGGATTTTGTCTAAGATAAAATATTCCCTAGCATATGATCATTGTCATGCGATAATTTTGTATTACTCGTAATTCTATATAAGAAGAAATGTTAAACAAAAATTCTCATAATTTTTCTTTCACTGTTTTTTTTTTTTCAGACTTACATCCCTACTGGTTTCGAAAAATACTCAACAAAACAAAAAATTGGTGAATTCACCGTGGATTATCAAATTTGGGATACTTCTGGTGGTGGTGCATACGATAGTGTACGTCCACTGGCTTACCAAGATGCTAACGTTTTTATGTTATGCTTTAATGTCGGTGATCAAGAGTCATTAACATCGGCAATAAATAAATGGTGTATCGAAATACGTCGTCATTGTCGTACAACACCAATTGTATTATGTGGTTGTCGTGCGGATAGTCGTAGCGTTTATAATACATTCACATATTCTGCTGTTCAAGCAAGAATACCAGTCACATCTGAACAAGCATTGTTAGCATGTAATCATATCGGTGCTGTTGCATACGTTGAAACATCTAGCCAATACTCAAATATTTTAGTACCAGAAGCATTTAGAGTTGCAGCTGAAGTTGCTTTGGGTTTAATTAATACCAGCAGCAGTATTTGTAGTAATAAAAAATCATCATCAACAACAAATCAAACATCAAATTCAAAGCCAGCAACTAAAAAAATTTGTAAAGAAAAAAAATCTTATAGTATATCAAGTCCATCATTAAATCGAATTAATTCTGAGAAACCAGATATTAAAAATGATGTTCATAAAACAGCCAAAAATTGTTGTATAATGTGATGGTTTTAATTTAAATTTGTTCTAAATATACGCTACGTGTATAATTACTATATACGTTCACGTATTCTGTTCTCTCTGTATGTATAATATAATGTTCAAATGAGATGATAAATCTCAAGAAATATGGATTCATTCATATGAAAACCACATTAAATAAAACAAAATATCGAAAAAAAAGAACCATTATAATAATAATATTCGATTTATGTATCCACACATGTAGACAAAGACACTCGTATGTAGTATGTCACTGTTTGTTTTATATTTCTGTGATGTTAGATTATAAGATTTTTAATATTATATATGTAAGTGATGAATATTTGAAATGTTTATTTCGTTAAAATGAAAGAGATTTTCTTTAACACTTGATTTATGTACTCGTTATATGCACACATACACATACACATACATACGATATAAACAAATATTGTAGGTAGATTTTAGATATTTCTTATGCAATTTCTACTAGCCAGGTTCATTCTTAATGAATAATTGCGAGCAAATGCAATATTTATGAAAGTTTTACAACACGTGAAGGTGGCCGTTGAAAAATAAACGTTTATTGATGATCAAATTTGATTAAGAAACGAAGAATTATTAAAGAATATTTTTGTTCACAAACCTTTCAGGAGCGAATCACAATCATTGATAGTATAGTTCACATGTTTTAAAGAAAATCATTTCACAAAGGATTCGTTCGTTATGTGTGTGGACCGGGCTAATTATGAATCTATAATTTTACATTGCATGGAATTCACATAAATTATACATTAATGCATCTAATTTATATGTAATTTATTTATTGAATTCATTCATCATTTTTATATCATAAACACATTTGAAAGAGAACTTTCTTTTGTAAATTTTACTCTCGTTTGTTATGTAGACGCTTCCAGTTTTAGTGTAGAAGTTTAGTGAAGAAGCACATACGAACAAAATTTTTTAGATTTAAAATTATATTATTAAAAAAATATTTTAGACGTAACATATGATATGTATAGTAGTAGTAGTATGTATGAAAAAAAAAATGTTTAAATGAAAATGAAAATCAAAAAATTGTAATAAAAGCTTTAAATAAATTCTTATATAGTATTTTATATTAAAATTTTTATAGGTATTTTATTAAGTTTTTTTTTTTTTAATATGTTCAGTGGTGATTATAATTATGATGAAATTTTTAAATTTTTAATTTAAATTTTGAAAAATAAAAACGAAAAAAGTAGAAAACATTTTATGAATGTGTATGCATGTGTAAATTTTCATTAACGAATCATAATGTAGAAAAACAAAATACATTATATATAATTTTATAATAGAAATATCTATAGTATAAAAATGATAATCGTAAAAATTGTTAAATAAAAATAAAAATATAAATGAATTTGAAAAAATTATAAATTTTTGTTTTTACTTTCTCTCAAAATTAAAATTTAATGTGTTCTTGAGCATTTTTAAAGAATATTTTAACACTGAAATTAAAATAGAGCTCTACTTCTCTATACATCTATTGAATATTTTCGATCAATAATTTATAGAAACTTTTATAGTTAATCTTGCCTTCAATGATCTCATAATGTTATGACAACGATTTCCGATGCCAAAATGGTAAGTAAGTAGATACATAATAGGAAAAATTTGAACACTCTAAAAGTGTATTGAGTTATTATACAGAAGGATATATAATGGAAGTAACATTTTCAAACTAATCCTAATTAAAAATTAAAAAAAAAAATAACTTATTTAGGACAAACGTTAATAAGTTATTAATTTTTGAAGAGGAAATACGAAGGAGTATGTGTATTAAAAAATTTCCTTTCAACACTATCATTTCTTTTAAAACAGAGTACATACTACGAGTATTGTGTCAAAAAAATTTTGATGCAAAACTTATTTCTTTATTTAAAAAAAAAAAAAACGAATATGGCAAAGATATTCTGTACTATATTACCATAGTAAGTATATGGGTAAGTAAACACATTGCTGATGCATAACTTTCGTTATTATACTTTATAATATTCCATATTATTATTTATATTATATATACACTATAATTTTTCATTCATTTATTTCACTTTAACATAGAAAATGAGAATTTATAGAAAGATACAGAAATATGAAGTCATTTTTAGGGTAAATATACATAAGACCTATATATGTACATTAGAAACATCCATATGTATATACGTAATCCATGTATAGCTTTGCATATAATTGTATATAAGTATTTGTATACATATAGATTTCTTTTGAGGAAAATATTTAAAAACTTTAAGATAACACGACATACAAAATCTTATTATAAAAATTCTTATCGTATATGAAAAGATTTTCTAGATTATATAAATATAATAATTTTGTGTACACATAAGAATGCATTTATGTATTTTGTTTTTTTTTAACCATCATCATATCATAATCACACCTCTATGCATTGCATTAAATATGCATGAATGTATACAACATATGTGTATATAAGGTACCTACTTTTTGAATAAAAAGCTTTTGAATTTTCAAAAGAAAGCAAAGTAATTTTAATTAATAACACTTCTTAAGATTTGTGGATGATTATCTTATCATTAAAGATATGTTTTTGGTGTTTGGATATCTTTATGAGATGAAGAAAATTTTCTCATAAATTTATTATAAACTTTATTTGGTATAAATATTATCATATTATTATTGCATAAATATGTTGCAGATAATATCTGTACATAAAATATGTACTACAATGCACATTATGTGTATATGAATATACATATTTGAAGGCGAATTAAAAAATAATAATTATTTTATGGAAACTTCAAAAGAACTTTTAACTAGGAGTGTATGTATATGTTTATATTTTCCTATTGATAAAAATTATAAATTTTTTTTATATAATATATCCTTGAAAAATTTGTTCTAATTTCAAAAATTTAAACGAAAAAAAAATGTTTTTTCTGCATGCGGCATGCGGCATCATATATACAGAAAATGTTGTTTTTATTAAAAAATAATTTTTTTTATAGAATATGTCTCTGAAATTATATAATAAAACATACACACTACGAGTATTTGCCTAAATACAATGTATGTGTACTAAAGTATGCAATGACAACCATGTGTACTCGTATTTTTATTCTTCATAAAAAGTTGATTTTTTCTCTCTTTCTCTCTCTCTCTCAGTGGAATATGCGGATATTGTACAAAACAAAACATGGAAAATCAACTAACAACATTTAATACTCGCTCCTCCTCTCTATACATACTCTATACCAGTTGATCTCATTGACTATTATCGGTACCTGTAGTATACGCTGTGATAATACGAGTAGTATTCTACACATCATGACGTGTACTTGTATTTTCGTGCATGAGAAAAAGTTGTTTTTCTCTCTCAGTGAAATATGCGAAAGCGAATATGTTACAAAATGAAATCAACCGCAACAAAATTACGAGTATGCGTTTTACGTTTACTAACGTACATTAAAGGAAAATATTTTAATATACCAATTTCTTTCATTTTTTGAACGTAAGTATATTGAAAAAATTTCTATAGAACTATTTTCTCTTATCCTTCAGATAAAAATTGCAATATTAATGCACATCCACATAATCACACACATCAAAAGTATTGTAATATTTTCTGCTATTACTTTATTGTTTCATATTTCATTATTTTTTTTTACAAATATGTAGAAAAAAAAAATGGTTGTATTATGTATAGAACGACTTACTGATATTTACACATACAAGTATTATATACGAAAACAAAACAAGCACTTATAACACAGAGAGAATGTCTTTAAGTATTACAATTGATAAAAGGAAAAATTCCAACACGTTTCATTCATTGCATATTATTGCAATAAGAAAATATGTAGTAATGTAGTTTTTTTTTTTTTTTTATATCTGGAATCCATTTCATAAAGCATACATACGTCTATAACATTTTATAAAGACATTGCACTTCAAATAGTCTTGCAAGTCTGTGAATACATATCACGTACGTTTACGTACGTATACTCTTATATTGTTCTAAGAAATTGTATTGATTTTTTTTCAAAAACAAAAAAAAAATACTTCATTCACACAATTCCTTTAGGCTGCGGTGTAACACAACACACGCAATGTGAATTCTATTTCGAAATTTAATATTATATCGCTTAAAGTAACAATTAATAGATATTTATATGAAATTTGTACATGAATAGAAATACATAAGTATATAATGTGTGTACTGTGAGAGTCAAAAGTATTATTTGTACATTATATTATACAAAAATGAAAAATCATTCAATATTTTTGGCTGAAAATTTACAGGGTCTTTACTTTAATATCCCATAAATTTTCACTGGAACTGTGGTCCAGTGATTATGGGGAGAATGATCTAATGATTTGGGACAATTATATATATATCAACTAACTAGGGACACACAAAAATCCGATTTATGCTTAGTGTATATAATTGTCTTCGTTTTGTTGAAAGACTCACGTCACATCTTAGCTCTTAGGCAAATTTAAATTTCTCATTACTTTTGACTCTCTGTGTGTACATAATATTAATATGTTCACATTATATGTACGATAACAAAATATCACTTTTACACATTCATAATTACATGCTACACATACATATGAAGTAAGGTAAATTGAATATAAAATAAAATTAAAATTTATCTGCGGTGTATACAGTATGTATGTGGATGTGTTATATCTATCCAATATTTCTGTGGGAAATAATACGAAGCATATAAATAAAATTTTCTATTATAGATGTAATATTACAAACTATGTGACCGCATAGATATAATAAATACTCTGTTTAAAATTTATATATCACCATCACCACCACCACCACGACAGTAATATTTTGACCAATTCAAAATTATGAAGAATTGTATGTAATATGTAATATGCAATAGATAGCTACACATCCATACATATGAGTACAGTGTAGACATATACAGACTATACATATCAAAAAATATTCAAAAATATATTGCATATTAAAATGTATGGAAGTAAAAAAAAATGTCAGTTTTGCAAATATGTTATAATCATCATTGTTTGGCATGTTGACTGAAGCATATGTATATTCATTCATATTTTATGCATTCTACATCTCTGCATTATTTTTGTTGTACATATAATGATTAGGGCTTAAGTGAACTAGAAAAGTGGAAAAATTTATTACACCATAATTTTCAAAGGTAAATTAAGTATAACACACACATATTATTTTCAAAAAAAATATAGTAAAATGAAAATAGAATCATATACTCGTACATATACATATACATACATATCGATATATCTCTAAATTGCTGACTAATGAAATTATAAAATTTCGTATTATTGTGAACTCTATTGAAGTTTAAAAATATTATTAGAAATTTTATTTTTTTTTTATAGTTGCAAAAAATAAATATAAAAATGAATAAATGAGGCTATATTCGTAACTATTTTCACGGAAAATAAATTAAGCAACAATAATATTACTATAGCGATAATTTTTAAATTTTTATTTCAGAATTTTTCTTCAGAATCTAAAACTATGCGATTTATACAAGCATAACAAGTATTTTTACTCATCATCAGAGTTCTAATTTTGATTTCATTTTTATTTCATCATTTTGCTTTGATGTACATATATATGTACTTGCATAAATACATCAGAGTGTAAGAGAAAGTTCTGTCGTTTTTAATTTGTGTGGCACCCAAACTGAGAGTTTGGATACGAAATCAAGCATTTTAATGTGATTCGAAGCAGTAGTCTGATGATACCAAAACAAAATTGAAGCCCACTTCTGTGGAAGTTAACGTGGTATTTGTCCTGATCATACTGCGTAGCACTTCGTCATTGACGTATGATGGCTTTCCTGATCTGGGTTCATCTTTCAAAGAAAAATCATCCGAACGAAATTTCTTAAACCATCTTTGACATGTTCGAGCTCAAAAGCGTCCTCTCCAAAAACGTCATACAAGTTGTTTTTTTTTTTTTGTTTTGGATTTCAAGCTTGGAACTCATCGGACTACTGCTTTGGATCACACATTGAAAGGATTGGTTTGGTTTCAGTCGGATCAGAATTGTTGTTAAGGTTCGACAACGCATAACAGTCCACGTGTTCAAAAACGACAGAACTTTCACTTATGCCCAATATTTAAATGTCTGTATAGGAAGTGTTTACTTAATTGCATTTTATATTAAATTGTAATCAAGATTAATTTCAATCTCAAGAATTTATATTGTTGAATGCACATATACTTACATATCTGTCATAATATCTTATATATTACTTTCATTAGCACTCAAGATGATAGTAATACTTACTTTACTTATGACACAATTGCTGTCATTATATTTTCTTTGATAAAATTGTAATTTTATATATTACAAATTACAATAAGACGTGTGAATACATTTTTTATTAAATATTTGTATAAAGCTATATGTGCATAACATACATAATGAAATATTTTCTATATACACTTCTCGTAGATTTGTGTAGATTGTGTATGTAAACTTAAACAATAGAACTTAATTATATATATAGGATATGATATATTAGTAAAACGATTCATTGCACTTTTTTTCTTCAATCTTTCAGATTCTTATATGATGGGAATCATATTTAAATTTATAGAAGAAGAAAAAATCTTTTATTTTTACTAAATAACGCAATTAGCATTTGAATTTTTTTCATTTTTTTTTTTACATTTTTAATAGACCTTTTGATGAAACGATTTATTTTTTTTTTCTAATATCAACATTTACACTCTTTATTTTTATTTCGTTTCTTCTTTATCTCTCACTGAGAATTATATGTAAAATATACAAAACTGTTTTTTCAAACTTTTTAAACTGTATTATGAGAAATATTTAATTTTCCTGTATAGCCAAGCCTTTAGTCTGTAGTATTTTTTGATGTTGTGTGTGTTATATGGTGTATAATTAACTATGAATTTTTATACGTTTTTTTTTCTTGGTAATTCAGTGATTCTTTCATCCTTATTTTATAGCGCTTCAAAAAAAAAAAGAAAAAAGGTTTTTTTTCTTAAAGTATCACACATACAATATACTACTTACTTTGATTGCTTTGATGTACGTATAAACGACGGATAAAAATATTTCAGGTCCATTGAATGCATATCCGAATATTTAATATCTGTTATTTGTGTATATAGATATATTCTATTCATATACATACATATTTTTTATATTAAAAGTATATAAAAGCCAAAAAGCATGTATGTGTTTGCCAAAATTTTTGATTTCATCATAAAAGGCAAAAAAGCGGTAACAACAAAAACAAAAAACTGCTTTGGAATTTTAACCTTTTTTTTTTCAAAAAATCTTTCCTATATGCGCGTATACGTATACATACGAGTATTCCTTTTTGATCTTATTTTTTATATTCTGAATTTTATTACATCCTATATTTATAAATGTGTTGTGATCCTATCAAATTTCAATAAAAATTCCTGTAGAAAAAAAAAAACTTTCATAATTTTTTTTTTACGAGTATTACTTCCTCAGTTTTATATTGGATAAAATTAAAAAAAAATGATATGTAACTCTATAATCTACATATATATATATGTGAATTTGTTTTTATATGATGATCATAATCGAAAACAAAATTAAAAAACAACAGTGAAAAAGTGAAGAATGAAGACAATATGTGTATTCGTATGTAGAGTATACAGAAGCATAAAGTGATTAAAAAATACATATTTTCAAATATGTAAATGATATACATACATACATAATATGATGTATACATATAAATGCATATGAATTTTTTTTTAATTGTATAACATTAATTCATCGACATGAATATATAAAAATTTATTTCCAATTACGCAAAAAAAAATTACAAAAAAAAAATAATTCAAAACTATCATTTTTTTTATGTATGTATGTACACATATGTATATCAGATATCAAAAAGTCGAACGAAAAATGCTAATAACAAAAGTTCCCATGATACATACATACACATACTCTTTGTAAGAAGACATTATTAAAGACTTCTTTACTTTTACTCGCCAGCGCCACAGACAGAGAGTAATTTACACTGTATTCTGAACGTCAGATGTTTTTTATTTTGATGCTATATAGGTATATACGACGAATATGTAATTTTAAAAGTAAATTTTGAATGCATATCATGGCACCACAATTTACCTGTCTTATTGCATTTTACATCGCATATATATGTATACACACTATAGTACCAAACCAAATTATATACACACATATACTTGTATATAAAGTTTTAATTTGATAATGTTTTAATATTTTTTACCTCAAAGAGTTTTGTTCATATAATATATGTATGTGCAACATTTATACGAAAGAGTTTGCATTTTGCATGTACACGTATTTTTTGCACACCTTTCGGATATCTCGAAAAACGAAAAAAAAAATAACAAAAATATTCAATTAAGTGAATTCAAGAGAAAGTCCTCTGTGATGTAGAATTTTTTGTTTTTTTCTTTCAATTTTCCCACTATCTTATACGAGTATATAATGTGTATGTAAATATTTTTATGTAATGCAAGAAAAAAAAAATAGAAATATATAGGTAAACCATAAAAATTTAATTAAAACCGAGGATTAATAATGGTTAAATCAGTTTTATCTTGAAAAATTATATAATGGATAATCATTTAAGATTTAATTTACATAATATCTATATTTTAAGCTTGGAGCTTGGAGGTTTTCTACATCAAAGCTCACACATAAAAAAGACATACATAATGTACATTTAGAGGAGTACATTTAACTGACAAAACTCCGTAAATTGATTAAAAATTTCTTCAATTTTCACATTACTAAAATGCCAATACTGGATAAGGAATGTTGAAATTGAAAATAAATAATGAATAAAATAAGTACTCGTTGTACATTCGTATTTGGTGTAATACTGGTATTACTCAATAATAATAATAATAATTAAAGAAATAATGAATGCATTACGTAATGCGGTGATGTACAGTGGTGAACAAAACATCTGTAACGAAACAGAAAAACATAAACTGTAGTAAGTATTTTAGATTTTGGTCACTTGAATTTTTTGTTCATATATATATACAAACATTAGAAAATCATATAAAACTTTGTGACTTATTTTTTTCATTGATCCTTTTTTATAATTATGTTAAAAAAAAAAAATATTGAAAATCATTCATTTCCTGAAACACAATTCGCATAAATTTGATTACCAGTATCAATACTGTAATGATAGCCGATTGTAGATCCTTTATCTGTTTAAAACAAAAATGTAGAAAATTAATCACGTAATTATTGCTTTGAATAAATATTGCATAAGATTTTTCCGCACCATTTAGAATTTTAATTCCTTCATTTTGGTAAATCTACCAAACCAAGAGTCCAAGAGTTGAATGAGTTTATTTTATTGATTTTTCAATGTTTTTTTTTTCTTTTTTTTTTTAAAAATGTTTTACAATAATTTCTTGATAGTTTATTTCATTCATTTGGATATGTTTTTTGTTTATTACTGTTTTATGCATTCATTACAAATAATGTAGGTTTATGTGCGACATTATTACTTATGGATGCTTAATATGTATTTATATTCATAAAATATAACACTTAAATCTTAAATGGCAATAAAAAAGCACTTAAATGTAATTTTGAAATGATTGTGTATAGTTTCTTTCAGAATGAATATTATATGCATATTTATGTGAGTATTAGCATTCGTATTGTATAATAGAAAAAGATTTAATAAAATACAATAATAATTGTAAACTTTGAAAATACTTTATACTTTGAAATTATTATTGAATGATTTTTATTAACAAATTTTATATCTGTATATACGCTTTTGATCTCAGCAGGATCAAAGATAATTTATCTATAACAGCAAAACAATGATGAGTATATATACATACATATATGATATGAAAACATGTGATTGTACATTTTTGTAATGTGTACGTTTATATGCAGTTTTTATGGTGCCATATACAAAAGATGCCATTAACCATCATCATCATCATCATCATCTCCATTCATTATCATTTATCATCATCAATGGTGGTATTATACATCTAGGGAAATATATTACCTATATACATTTTTTCATTTACACGACTTCAAAGAATTATGATTTTACATACCTATATACAGTGTGTGCTGTGCTGTGCATACGTGAATTTATATAGTAAGTATAAATAGTTAACATGTGTGTAATATTTTTAGAAATAAACACGTGTATTTAAGTATATGCGACATTAAAATAATAAAATAAAATTTTTACCATTTAAATACCCTTTTTCTTATTTTTTGAAAGGTAAATTTTTATTCATACACAAAGGTATGGTATTTATTTCTCACGGTATACATGAGGTATAATAATAATATGAGTATAAATTGCCTTACGTTACGTTTAAATATTTTTATGAATGTACGACTACGAGTAATATATAGGTAATTTTAGAGTTTATAGAGTATTAGGTATTAGAATCAAAACGAAGATAAGTGTATAGAAAAAGAAAAACGACGACGACAAACAGTTTAGTCGTAAATATAGGAAAATAGTTAATAAATTCTCTTGTTATTTTTTCTTCTCATCTTTCATGAATGAATGTATATAATAAGAAGTTTTGTTGGACTATTAACAGCTATTAGCAGCGACGGTTTTAGTCTCTTGGGCGTCCGGTGCACTTCTTTACTCGTCTTTACTACAGTGAAGTACTGGCAGTACCTACCTTGTATCTTGTATAGACAAGAAAATAAGAAGAGAAACTATTATACGCTTATCTTTCTACTTTTGTTTCTCTTTCTCCTTTTATATCTCAAATTCTAAAGAGTTGAATAACCATGTTTGTTTATACAAATGAAAATATAGGTCAAAACATTAATCGGTTTTTCTTGTTCGCACGGATGTTGTTTTAGTTTGAAATTCTTCTTCGTACACGCCCACTACAGTGTAGTAATAGTAACTAATATACAGAAGAAAATGAGAAGAAAAACTATCGCTCTGTATTAGCCGTGTACGTAAAAGAATTTCAGATTGAAACGAGATCCGTGTATATAAGAAAAACCAAACAATGTTTGACCTATATTTTCATTTGTAAACAAACATGGTCATTCAACTTTTGAGTATTTGAGGAGTAGAAAAAGAAGTAGAAATAAAATTAGAAAGATACGCGAATAGTGTAGTTTCTTGTCTTATTTTCTTATGTAATTTATGTACTGAACGGTAGTAGGCGAGTATACGGAGAAGAATTTCAGATTCTTGTAACTTACAAGCCATATGAGCAATTATTTATTATGCGACATTTTTTAAAAGAAAATTTTTGAAGAGATTTTTGTTTTGTAAAATTATTTTTCTAAAAACGTATGTGTTTTTCATTCTGTCTTTATTCGCTGTTCCGAAATTAGGCGTCAGGTTTTAGTGAACCATTTCAACCTATAAAAGAATTGGGTATGACTATTAGATTAAACTCTCTGTTGCTTTGAAAAATATTCTATAGGCGCATATAGTTTTGCCTTTGCGCTGGTCTTCATATCGTACTCGTATATATGTAATTGCAAAATTTATAAAAAAAAATTTTTAAATGAATCAAATTGAGAAATTTTCAAGAATGATATTGTAGAACAATAAAAAAAAAATGTACACCAGTGTACTAGTATTAAATTATGCTATTTGAAGTTGAATATTATGTATAAATGAATATGTACTTCATTTATATGGTATCTTATTTTTACCTTTTTGATTACAAAAAAAAAAAAATTTTTTTTACAAAGAAATAATTTTTTACATATCACGATTTTTATTCAGTTTTATTTGCATTTACACATATTCTATACGTTATATTACAAAATTTATGTGCCTATGTAAAATTATACACTTACTCGTATGAGTATATAGAAATGGTGTTGTTTGAAAATTAGTAGAAACAATAATTAAAAAGTGTTTATACAATAATTTGTTTCTCTTTTGTATATGTAATATGTAACATATTTTTATAAGATTTTTATTTCTTCGAAGTAATAAAATGGCATAGTCAAAGAAGTTCTGTATGTATACATATTAAATGAAAGAATTTAACATGACTATGTCGTGACTATACCATCTAGCATCTACCATACATAATACTGAATAATAATATGATCAAGATTATGCAATAATTTAAGCATCAAATTTAAATTATAAAAATCTCTTGTTTATTTCTGTATACATATATAGTGAATTATTTAATTAAACTTGAAAAATATGTACAGGTATACCTGTATGTATATGTACTTAAATTCTTATATGTAATGATATTTATTAGAGTGTTTTTATACCTAGCCTTTAATTTGAAATGTTATAAATCTTTTCCTATAAGTTAGTTTAATAGTGTAGTGATGGTAGTAGCTATTTGATACCATTAGAATCGCATCACACTATGAAAGAAAACGGATTTAAAAAAAATTATCATATTTTGCACTATATCCCTACATACTTATTTGTATAAATTCACAAGACGCCATAATAATACTACAGATAGTATGATATTCATTTACATTATACATACGTTCATATGTGTGGATAGTTTATAATAAGATATCCATCCCACCTTGAAGTCAATTTGGTATTTAAAAAAAATTATTTATTTATTTTTTGTATTGAATTTTATACCAAATTTTTTAACTAACAGCTATAACAGATATTGTATAATAGTGATACCATAACATTTTTGAATGTAATATTAGACGATTGGATAACTACTTATATGTTATACACCGCATGTAGAAATAATTCAATACACGATTTACATTACATCATTAATTGCGATTGTGGTCCATTATTTTTTTTAATATACGCCCGGATTTTATTTTTTTCTTGCTTTTTTTATCGAATGAATTTTTTCAAAAATTTAAAGATTTTAAGAAGAAGACCGCATTAATGCCAAAGTTGAAGGTTGAAAGTTTATAAAAATAAAATAAAACTAGGTAGGTATTTAAATTATAAAGAAAATTTTTATTTTAAATTTTTTCTGATAATGTTAATTCGCATTTTATTTTTCGATTTCAAACAATTTTTTGAAGCAATATGCGTACTTGAAATATTTATAATTAACATTTTACTTATTTATTATTTACTTCCAGTATAGATGTTCGTACATACATATACTCGTCGCGTATAGTAAAATTGAATTAACAATTTTCTTGTTTTCATTATTTTTTGATTTCTTTTTTTTTTGGACAATTTAATTCTACATTTTATTACCCAATTTCAAATTTAATACTTAGTGTGTGTACTTGTACATATTATATTATGTATACCATAATTCAAGTACCAGATTACAAATAAAATTTTTCGCTCCAGGGGATCATCATATGCACGAAAGTATATTATAGAAGAATACGACACCGTCACCGTAAAATACCATATTTATAGATAGGTTGATGGGATAGGTAATATCCTCTCATTATATAGACATTATACATATACAATATATGACATGTAAAAATGTATGTATGTATGTGAATGTTAAAAACGAATAAAAAACAGCTAAGAAAATAGTAAAAACAACAACAGTCCAATTGAATTAAATTAAAATTCTATTTTGGTCTTTTAAACAAATCAAACATTTTATACTTTTCTTTAAAAGTACTTCTTTATGCAATATACTTATATTGCTTATATGTATATTTACGCGAATGTATATGTACTATATTATACTCGTATTATGTGCTTGCATACGAGGATAATATAATGTATTCATATTCATATCGTTATATTAAAATTTTATTGTTCGTTGATTGTGCAAGTTCATTTTATTTTTCATTCAAAAATTAATGACAATAAATTCAGAATTATATTTAAATAGCGATGCGTGTGAGATTTTTCAGTGCGTAATGTATATACTATAGAATAAGTTATAGATAGGTACCTATGCATTCGAACAAATATGTCTATTATACTCATGTAAAAATAGTCTTTACAAATTCTGAATCCAGAATAAGTATTTTATAAAAGAGTAAATATTAAATTGTTTTTTTATTATCACACTAATGAGCATTGGAAATAAAGAAATTAATAAAAGGTGTAAAATATAATGTGTGTACGCTATACGAATTTTCAATTCATTAATGTAGTTCCTAGTCAACTACTAGAAGAACAAAAAAACAAAAACTGAAATTAAAGACGATTTATTTTTCTAATTTTGTATTCAAGCTAAAGGTCGAAAGATTAAGGAAAGCTTGACACCGACGGGTTGAAGCATGAAGCAATTTTAAGTAAATCCCCTACGACGAGTAGATATCTTAAAATGATTGAACAATTCTGTTTGAAGGTATATAGGATTATATGATATAAGATTACATGAAAATTAGAAAATCAATCGTGCATGAAAGAACGTAAATTACTGCATAATAATGGAAGAATTATATTACATTTTTACGTACAGTACTGTTTTCGTTTTACAAAAAAAATACACGTAATATATAAATATATAAATAAGTGGATGTAAAGAACTCTAAGATTGTATAACAATAAAATTTTCTTTCTATCAATCTTCTCAGATCTCAAGATCATAATAATAATTTAAAATGTAATCGTACAAGAATATTAAATTATAGGTACATTAATTTAGAGAAAATAATAAAAGAAAAACAGAGATATCTTTAGGATGTTTTTTTTTTCATCATTTCACACATCTACAACAACGAAGACATTACAGCAAAGTTATGTTAGAAGTTAGAGCAAATACATTGCTTCTAACTGAAACGAAAATTCAAATTATTTCTGAATTTTTAAGGAATTTGAAATTGAGGACGTACATTAAAAACTAAAAATGTTCAGAGTTTAAAAAAATGTGATAGCAATCTTTAAACATTTTATCAAAATACAGTTACCTAGTATGTACGTGGATTATTTGCTGGTAATTATAGTAGAATTTACCTTTCTTAAAATTAAATTTCTTTCAATAATTGATTCCAGATTTTAACTTGTTTTTTATTGCTTCACATGTTTTTTTTTTTACTTATAAGGTTTCCCTGTTTTGATAATTCGTTATTTAATTTAAATGTTCATTCGTTTTGTAATTATCAAAAATCTCACTATTCAGTCATTCATTCATGAAATGAAATTCATTTGAATTTAAGAGAAAGTTCATTTTTATTGTTTTGTTATTTTATTATTTATTATCACCTTCATCAAACCAATCAAACCACATCAAACAAAATTATAAATTATTTCCCCTAATAAGACAGTCATGCTCATTTGAAATAAATTTCATTCAGACATTTAGTTAGTTAGCTGAAACTGAAATACATTCATCTTCACTTTACTTTTTTATATTTTTTATCTCTCTACTCTCTAGTCTCATGCTCTCATTTTTTTCATTTGCCTGCTCTGGCTTTCATGCTTTTGCTTACTTGCTTTCTTCTAACAAGAAATTGCCTAATATTGGTTAGTATTGGATTTGGATTGATACTTAACTTAACTTTAGTAGTTCATTTTATGATTCATCATAATTTTAATTTTAAAAAGAAAATGTTTGCTGACATTGTGAAATGTGAATGAATCAATGAATGTGAAATGAATTATTGTGTTTGTTTATTGCTTCGTTTGCTTGCGTGTATTATTTTCTTATTATTACACATTTTTACAAAAATTGTGTGTAGAAAGTAGAACTGTAGACTGACGGTTACGTTTACGTATACGTTACTGTTTGTACGTACAGTCGCGTGCAAGTCTACCTAAAGTCTGCACAGACTGCCTACCTACAGCTACAGCTTGCCTTTTGACTACAGTGTACAGTGTAAACACGAACAGTTTAGAAACAAAGGTTACGTTACAACAATACCTAGAAAACAGAAAAGCATTACTGGCATTACATTGTAATACGCGAGTACGAGTACGGGTAGTCGGGTACTACGAATCACATTCACACAAACATATATAAGAGTAAATAGCCTTTTTATCAATTTAAATTAATTTAATGTGTATTTGTATTCAATCACAGATCACGATTCACGATCACGATTCACGATCACAACTCATCTTATAGTCAAAATAAATCAGCAGTTACCCTTACCAGTTACGTGTGGTTACGTCTACCTACAGCTACAACTACAACACAACAATACAAACAAAAACAATACAATACATACATACACAATTTAAAATTTTTATCATTCATTCGCACTCATTAGTCAGCTAAATAAAAATAAATTAAAGTATTTTGTTGTTTGGCTTTGTTGAGTTACATTTTTCGTAGAATTTCAGCCAGCAGATTTTAATTTTCTTTTGTATTGCACAAGAATAAGAAGTGTATACGATTTCAGTTGTATTAAAATTAATTAAATTTCAAATTATATAAATTTAATTCGTAATTAAAATATTTTGAATTTATTATTGTTAAATTTATCATCGTTTATTTTTTTTTTTCAACTGGTATTAAATTGTGCTTGTGTGAATAATGATATATCATATCACATGAATAATAGGTATAATGTGAAAAATAAATTATCAACAAAGAAAAAAACATTCGTTTAAATTATAAAATTATCTCTGAGGGTGATTCTCTCTATATATAATTGAAACAAGATTAAATTAATTTAAGTGAACTCAGATCTATATTTCTGTGTATATATCATACATCATTATACTAGCCTATAGCTATCATAAAAAAATTAAATGATCTAATTGATCTTGTTGTCGTCTAAGTGATCGAATTGAGTCTAATTTTTTTATTTTATTTTTTTCTGTACATGACAAAAAAAATAAATAAACAATTTAAACGAAAAATATTCATTTATATTATTGTTGAAATCGTGTTAATTTCTCATATTTAATTTCATGTTAAGATCTATCCAATTTCAAAATATGTGAATTTAAAAGTGAGTTCGAGTGCAAAAAAAAAGTTTGAAGTTTGAATAAATTTAAAGTTTTTAATTAAATTTTTTTTTTTTTTGAAAGACAAATTCAATTTTTTTTCTTCTTTTGTACAATAAAGTGGCCTTGATCATCATTAATTTACAAAAAAAAAACATCACATATACATACATACGTGAATAAAAAGTACATTTTTTTTTTAAACTTATACAAATTAATGTATGTTTGAAAAGAAGTTTGCCGATACTATACAGTCTACCTACAGTAACTCTATATATTACAGTACAGCAGTTATATTATGTATTATATATGGTTGTTTATTAGAAAGGTTAGTTGATAAATTTTATTACAATTCTAATTTCTAATTATAATTTAAATATAAAATCTGTTATTAATTAATATTATTATAAATGAATACAAAATACATATGTTAATTTATAAATTATGAATGGACATTGTATTTTGTTTAGGTATGATGTATAAATCACTCCAAGCTGAGTAGTTAAACCACATTTTTTTTTTGTAATTACTACGGCACGGTACATTATTTAAATTAATTATTCTGCTTCAATAATTAGAGATATAAATGGAAAAAAGTCATTGTGGGTAATTAAATTTTACATTATTGTACACATTTAAAAGATACAAGGTTTTTTATGCATTTAAATATTGCTCTCAAATAGCATTATGGCAATATTTAAATAGCATATATGCTTTTAAATAAGTACCTAACTAGCTGCATACAACAATAAAAATATATAATATATATAAAAGCAGTTTTTGTGTACCTAGCTAAATAAATTTAAATTACACAACAATTTTTATATTAAAATCCTTGGGAAAAATTTTTACATTCATGTTAATTAGTAAGTACATATTTATGATATGCAAATGCAAGTAATGTAAAATGTTTATTGTTAACACTCAAGCCCTGTTAAATTTGTAAGTACATACATATATATTATGTACCTATATACCTATATGTAAAACTGGTAAAACATAATGAATCAAAAATCAATCATAAAGTTAAAAGGTTTACAAATTTACAAATTACTGGGCAAACAAATAATACACAAAATATAGATAGGCAGGCATTGTGATTGTATAGGTATACGTAGCGTACTTATAGTGCAGTGTAAAGAGTAATTTGAAAATTGCAAATGTTCATCTTTATTCAAATCTCGGCTATTATAGGTACCTACACATACCTTATTTATACGAGTATGTACATTTATTTTGAGTAATCATAAAAGTATTTTTACATTTATGTGATAATATGTATAGGAGATTCGAAATGAATAAAAACCGTACGTAGACGTAATATTGTATATCTACATAATATTATAAAGTAACGTAGTATATAAACGATGAATGAAAACAGGATATCCACATATAAAAATAAACTACCTTCACAAAAGTTTTAAAAAAAATAATAATAATAATATCTTTTTCAATGAATGCAAAAATTTCAAGTTTTTCTTGTTTTATATACTATGTACCTGTACGTGTACATATTACCATATATTCTTTTAGTTGATTTAATTAATTTTTTTTTTTTTTTATTTGCATATACGATACGATATATGTACGATATAAATTTATTTTCATTAGATACATAACATTACATACACACTGTAGATATACATACGTATACATGAATGTAACGTAAAATTTATATATTTTCATATACGAGAGAGGAATATGCACGCATTCGATATATAAATGATCAGTTTTCAGTTCATTTTGTAATTTTTGTTATTTGAACATAAAATTATTATAGAAACTTTTTCATTTCAATTTTTATCATATTTTATTTACGTATATAATATGCAATATATATGATCTACATACATGAATTTATATATCATCAGATTCAGATAAAAAATTAGAGAAATTTTCTATTATGTATATATACTACCTATCTATAATGTATACCTATAATTTTATAATTCGCATGAACGAATTCAATAAAAAAAAATCTTTTAAAAATCTTTCTATGACAAAAAAACACCGCAGTAATAAAAAATTTTATTTTATAATTAGGTATTATTTTTACCAAAAATATTTATTTTCATTATTGTTTCAATACTTTTTTGATAGAGTGTATGGATATTAAACGAGATTTGTAAAAGGTAAAAGATAATATATCATACCTATATAGTAATTTTTTATTTCTAAAATATATTATTAAAAGTCATAATTATTTAATTTTACAAAGTTTTAGAAACATACCATATTTACATACATACTCGTATTATGTTTACAAGAATCATATGTACTCTATAATAGCTCTCTACTATATAGCTTAAAAAAAACATTTGTACATTCCATTCAAACATACATAACTTATATTCATGACATGACGATATAACGACATTATATGTGTGTAGTATTATTTAGTCACTCATAATCAAAATATGGAAATATTCATAATTCGTATTCATTATTTATTTGTTTTTATTTTTTGTTGTGGTTTTTCAAATTTAATTTTTTACATATACGAGTATATGTTTTAGATTAAGAGTGGTTTTATCGTATGCGTATATAGAATTGTGTAGAATGTAATCAAAAATTCTCATTAACGTCGTGGGCATTTCATAATATTTCAACTATAAATATATGTGTATATGTATATGAATATGTAGTATACCCATGTATACCTTTTCCACTCGAGAGCACAAACATATGTATGTATTTACATTTAATACCATAAATGATATACATATATGTATATTACTAGCTACTAACTACTATTTATGATTTTATAAAAATATATGCACATACATATATTTTTAGAATCTACATACTCACATATGAATGCATATGTACATATTTTAGTTCACAATTAATGTACACATTTTTTTTTCCTATTTTTATATTGTCATTAGACTGGTCGTAATGGTAATGAGTTCCAGGCCAGGTTTTCATTTTATTATGAAATTATTTTGTCACTTTTCTTATAATAGGATGTATGTAGGCATATACTTAAAAATATACTTACATGTACATAATAATGTGTTAATAATAATTCGGACATTTAGATTACATATTATGTATGTATGTATTGTATTATATATATTTTTAAATAAAAGAATATAACCTACAATATGTAAATGAATGAAAAAATGAATAAAATTTGAAACAAAAAAAAATATTGTTAGTTTAATTACGGGTACATACGGATTCAGTCAGGTGTGAGAAAAAAATAATGAAATGTTAGGTGTATGTATACAGTAATACAGTAGTAATACCAAACGTTACGTGTATATGTATGTAGACCATATTTGCTACGAGTGAGAGTAGATTACCTGAACTCTGTATGTATGATACTTTCGAAAGTATGTGATAAATATATCCATATGTACAGTAGTACAGTACACGCATCTTCTATGGACATTTAAACAAAAAGTTTGTGCAATTTACGAAATATCACATTATATGTATTTTCATTAAAAATTATATATAATATATATGTATATATATCTAACGGATATTATTGTTTTTGTTTTGTTACTAAAAACGGACCTTATGATCTGATACTGAGAAAGGTAAATAACATTTTTGTGATTTTATTTTGCTTATGTTGAACATGTACACAGAGGCTCAAAAATAAGTATACAGCATTAAAAATTTTCTTGTATGTATATTGAACAAATTGATATATGACAAATTGTGTATAAAAGAAAGTTGATCGATAAAATAAAACCGTTCTTTAAGCAAATGTCATTTTATCAGTGAAGATTTTCCTATTAAGCATCCTTAGGCATCACTCGAAGTTTTAAAATGAAAATTGAAAAATGACTACCATGACCATGATGTGTAAAATACTACTCGTACTATTGTTGCGTATGCCCTAATGCTACTAATACTTAGTCAATGATCTCTACTACGCTTCCTCTACTACTGCTATTTATATAGATAAGTAGTATACGCTATTCTAGTACCAGCCAGTACCAGCTACCAGAGTATATTATAAAGGGGAGGAGAAAGTATAAAATGTTGTTGGTTGATTTGTCGTGTTTGTCTATAATTCTCATGTACAATATTCGTATTCCATTTCCATATCTAGAGTAAGTGTAGACGTAGAGTAGAGAGGCAAGTATAGAATGTTTTTAGTTGATTCTTCGTATTTTATCTTTTAAAATATTCGCATGTTCTACTGTGAGAGAAAATCAACTTTTCTTCAAGAAGAAAAATACGATTACACATGATGCGTGAAATACTATACTCGTACTATTGTAGCGTATACTATAGGTACTGTATACTAGTCAATGACCTAAATTTTAATGGTGATTCTTACTTTTGACTTTTTATGTGTATACATATAAATATACATCTATTCTATGTTAGATAAAAAAAAAATAAAAATGGTTCCCAAATATATTAATGATTATACACAGTAACAGCGGCACATTATAATTTTATATCAAAAAAAAAATATATATATGTATATACTTAAATGTAAAAAAAAAACTAAAAGATAAAAATATCAATTCCAGAAAATTTATCTCATTGCTTTACTCATATCTATATACAGATCGAAAATTCAAAAACTTTTTATACGGGAATAGAAGTATTTTTTAATTTACATATAAAATAAAACTCTAAATAATATGTTCACATGTGTATATTCATATTAAATAACATAAATTTATTCTTATATTTTAATGAATAACTTAATGTACTCATATGAGTATGATGTCTAGTCTAGAATTTCTTTTGGGCTTCCATATAATGAAATATGATAACCATATAGGGAATTATCGAAACATCCTCTATATCTCATATTGTTAATATTTTATGACTTTTATATTAAACTTTTTTTACTTCGAACCAAACTCTATTTTCGTCTGTTTATGTGTAAGTAAATAAAAAAAAAATTATGTTTTTTCCACGAGTTATAAATTGAGTTATAAATGAAATAATTTTTACATGAAAAATTGAAAATAAGAAAAAAAAAAACAAAAAAACAAATAAGAAATTAAAAAGAAATTTTATTATTCATTTATACATTGAAGACATTTTCCCTCTTTTATTTTTGATTTGAAAAAATTTTTCTCATATCGTATATTATACATTATATACACATGTGTGTGCATTTATGTATAAATTTATGTACAACGTGTACAACGTATGTAAGTATAGGGGTATATAAGAAAGTCATTTAGGGAATTCATAATTGAATTTTGAATTCAGATGTATGTATATGCATAAAATCTTCCTCCTCAATATTTTATATGATTGTATCTACATATGTACTCTTTTATACCTTATATACCTTTTACACATATGTAATTTTATAAGGGGGTTGAAATTTCAAAAATTCTCAACTACGGTTACATTTTAACAACTGCGGTACTGGAGTGGTATCTGTATACGTACTGTGCTGTTTGGTTTGTGTATACATTTTTTTTTTAATTTTCTTTTCGTATTTGGATAAAACGAATTTTATTATGTGTTTGTGTGAAAGATAATACTGAGTGAAATTATAATAAATTGAATTTGTGACAACAAAAATTTCATAAAGATGAATAAACATTATAAGAAATATTCTCTATTTTTTTTTTTCAATTCAAATAATAATGAAATCAAAAAAATTTAAAGAATTCTACACAATTTCTCGCTTACTTCTATAACAATATAATGTACATACTACATACTATCGAATATAATGTATATATAGAAAGAAATATCCTGTGTATTATGATAATGTATGCTTGTAATATGGTCAACTATAAAATATTTAATTGATGTAAAACCATGTATAACTACAAAGCTAATTGTATACTTTGTGAAAAACACTACACATATGCCGGATAAGAAATATGTATATGATGGTGTACTGTAAACGCCTGCAATTGAATGCACATATTATTTTATGTTTGATGTTTATTGTACGTATATAAGTAAGTACATAAATACTTGAAAACGCATGGTAACATAAAATTTTTGAATACAATAATAACATAAAATTACTGTATGCAGAATTAAAATAAATTTTAAAGAAAAGAAAAATTACACATAAAACAGTATAGTAGCATATTGATTGTTTGTGTTAGTAGTAAGTTGTAGTAGTGAGTGGTATGCGTTATTGTGATAAAAATGCCGGATACGTTTCAAATTTATTGCAGTCTGTTAGATGTTATAGTCTGTATAGTAGATTGTTGCAGTTTCGTGACATATTCTTTATCTAATAATAATTGGAATGCATTGAAATCACATCACATATATAGTATATACAATATTCGTATTTATAAATATTTAAAAATTTACAGGGTAAACTAATTTTCTTTATTTCTTCAATTTATGTGCGGCGCCCACCCCACATAACTATCCGCATATAATATGTATATAGCCTCATGTACTTGAATTGTACAATATTATAGAATGTTTTTGTAGATACATAATTTTGTGAGCAATACCTGTGTATTAATTTTCAAAAAACAAAAAAAAAAAAACTTCACATTTAATTGTTTTCGGCTGGAGTTCCGAATAGGTGTTCCCTCTGATCCTCTTGAAATTTTGTCCATAGATTCTACTCGACAATATCAGAAAAGTCACGGAATATTTTTTGTCGGAAAGCCCTCTATCGGTCACAATTCGCATTTAAAATTTTTTGTCAAAATTCTTATTTTAGCAATATCTCTGTAACGGTACATGACACAGGTATGTTTTACATCTCAAAAGATGCGTCTTAAGATGCTCTACATTCTAAAAAAAAGAATTTTGCAAAAAGTCCTAGTATAAGGATAATAAAGGACATTTTGTGATTTTTGGCTATTTTCACATTTTTGACAATTTCTCTGAAAGGAGTAAGGATAATCAGTTCAAATTTTGTGCAAATCAAAAAGGACATCATGAGCAAGATTTTTCATTCATTACTTTGATCCTGATGAAAAAGGAAAATGTCCTACAGAGAAATAATTTTATTAATGCTGAATTTTTCAATTTTATGTTCGTGTGCACGTGTATGTATGTGAGTATGTGTATTTGTAGAAGTCAAATATGTACATATATGATATTTTTTGTATGTGCGTATATATGCGTGTGTATGTGCATTTGTAGAAGTTAAATCTAACAGTGTGCTCATTAAGTATTTTCTATACAGGCATACATATACACTACACGTATATCGGCAGATATGATAGAGTACGCTTGCGGGTTTGTGTGTGTATGCATTTGTAGAAGGCAAATCTGGTAGTGCGTATGTAAATGTATGTGTGTGTGTATTTGTAGAAGGCAAATCTGATAGTGTGTGTGTGCATTTGTAGAAGGAAAATCTGGTAGTGTGTGTGCATTTGTAGAAGGAAAATCTGATAGTGTGTGTATGTAAGTGCATGTGTGTGTGTGCATTTGTAGAAGGAAAATTTGATAGTGTGTGTTTGTAAGTGCATGTGTGTGTGTGTGCATTTGTAGAAGGAAAATTTGATAGTGTGTGTATGCACTTGTAGAAGGAAAATCTGATAGTGTTTGTATGTAAGTGCATGTGTGTGTGTGCATTTGTAGAAGGAAAATCTCATAGTGTGTGTATGTAAGTGCATATGTGTTTATTACTATTATTATTAGATATAATTTTATATTATATTACATTTATTTCAATGATTGGAATAATACTCTGCAAACAATCTGAAAATACACGTGCATACAAACACTATCAGACTAAACGCGCGCGCGTTTGTGTTGTGTGTGCGTGCGTGCCTGTGTATGTGCATTTGTAAAAGGTAAATCTGATAATTTGTGCATTAAGCATTTTCTATCAGATTTGTTTTCTACAAATGCACACACACACACATGCACTTACATACACACACTACCAGATTTGCCTTCTACAAATGCACACACATACATGCACTTACATACACACACTATCAGATTTGCCTTCAACAAATGCACACACACACATGCACTTACAAACACACACTATCAGATTTGCCTTCTACAAGTGCATACACACACTATCAAATTTTCCTTCTACAAATGCATACACACATGCACTTACATACACACACTACCAGATTTGCCTTCTACAAATGCACACACATACATGCACTTACATACACACACTATCAGATTTGCCTTCAACAAATGCACACACACACATGCACTTACAAACACACACTATCAGATTTGCCTTCTACAAGTGCATACATACACTATCAAATTTTCCTTCTACAAATGCATACACACATGCACTTACATACACACACTACCAGATTTGCCTTCTACAAATGCACACACATACATGCACTTACATACACACACTATCAGATTTGCCTTCAACAAATGCACACACACACACATGCACTTACAAACACACACTATCAGATTTGCCTTCTACAAGTACATACACACACTATCAAATTTTCCTTCTACAAATGCACACACACATGTACTTACATACACACACTACCAGATTTGCCTTCTACAAATGCATACACACACAAACCCGCAAGCATACTCTATCATATTTGCCGATATACGTGTAGTGTATATGTATGCCTGTATAAAAACACTTAATGCACACATTGTTAGATTTACCTTCTACAAATACACATACTCACATACATACTCGTGCACACGAACATAAAATTGCAAAATTCAGCATTATTAAAATTATTCTCTGTAGGACATTTTCCTTTTTCATCAGGATCAAAGTAATGAATGAAAAATCTTGCTCATGATGTCCTTTTTGATTTGCACAAAATTTGAACTGATTATCCTTACTCCTTTCAGAGAAATTGTCAAAAATGTGAAAATAGCCAAAAATCACAAAATGTCCTTTATTATCCTTATACTAGGACTTTTTGCAAAATTCTTTTTTTTAGAATGTAGAGCATCTTAAGACGCATCTTTTGAGATGTAAAACATACCTGTGTCATGTACCGTTACAGAGATATTGCTAAAATAAGAATTTTGACAAAAAATTTTAAATGCAAATTGTGACCGATAGAGGGCTTTCCGACAAAAAATATTAGAGTTCTGTACTTTGCGTCACAAGGACTATCTGTGGTCAAAATTTCAAGAGGATCAGAGGGAACACCTATTCGGAACTCCAGCCTTGTTTTCGAAAATAGAAATAAATCTAGAACAATAACAGTAAAATTTGATTGATCTGAATATCATAGGTTTAATGATCTCTTATAGCTTACATAGGTATACATAGATATTTGGGTACCTATGTAATTTAAATTTGATGAAATTGTGTAAGAAAAATTTTTTTTATATTCATTCTCATTTGAGAAAAAAACAAAAAAATGTGATGAGATTGTTATTAACTTTTATACACAAACATACATACATTTATCTTATCAAATATATAGAGTACAGTATACAGTTGTATTTTTAAAGACAGTAGATAATATAATATCTCATAAAATATTGTATAATGATAAAAAAGAATTTATCAAATGGACATGTGTATTCATATCCCGTATTCTATGTTATTTATGTTTGCTTTAATTAATCAAAAATATTTAAAAAAAAAAATAACATACGGGTATACATAATATGTAAAATGTATGTAGGTAGATAATGTATATATAATATATATGTTATTATTATGAATGAATTTATTTTAAAAATAGAATCATCATCACAAGTCATCATGATGAATGAATAATGAATGACATTACATATATTTCAATTTTATTTTTTTTTTAACAATAAACTGTTAAAATTTACACGATTAAAGTATCATCATAATGGAACCTATAGAAGCTTAGAAAATCTTACATACTCATCAGGTATCTACATAAGTACATACTTATATTATAAGCTATATGCATGATATGCATATGAATAATATTGATATGTTTATGTTTGCACTTGTAATGTTGTATAGTGTATTCTGTAATTGAATTACAGAAACACGATAAGCAAAATTCTACTATATGGCTTACAGAGACAGCTAGCTAGAGCTACATAAGTATAAGTTGGTTGAATATCAGCGGTAGTTTTAATTTCAAAAATACTTTAAATAAATAAATACTCTGCATTACTATACAGGATGATGACAATTTTCTTATACTAGAACTAGATATAAGTACAGTGTGTAGTGTAGTGTAGGAGTGTATAATTGGCTTTGCATTGAAAAAAAATGTGAAATATTTTTCTTATCAACAGAATAATACTCTGTGTATTAATAAAACATTTTTATCATATAAACATGCATTCCAGCGCATATATAATAAGTACATACTATATCTGTGTACTTTGCTTATTTACGTATTTACTTTATAAAATTCAAAGCTACATTTATATAGAGGTACATACCTATGCATATGTATACCCATCATATATGAATGGAATTTTTCTCATCTTTATTATATTTCATCTTATAAATAATTTTAAAATTAAATAAACGACAATATAAGAAGATAAATGCAAAACTGGTTTGGTTTTATTTTATGTATAGTATTATATAGATAGAAGATAGGTATACGTGTAGTATACTTTGGACCACGATATGAAATTAAATGAAATGAAGCATTGAAAATACCTTCGAATTGAAACTGATAATAATTGCTATATGTAGAGAAGAAGATATTGTGTGATGTGATGTGATGTGAATGTGATGGGAATGTGACATTGTGAGTGGTTGGTTGGTAGGTAATTTGATTACCGCGTACTATACATTACATACAATACACAATACTTCTATTGCATTAAAATTTTACAAAATGCACTGCACTATATCATATCTATGTAATGTGATGTAAGTATGTAGGTACATATGAAATTGATATACGAACATTCAAATAATTTAAATAATATGTAATGCAAAAATTGTGAACGTTGAAACCTCAGACCCCAGACCCCAGACTGGTTTCTTTTTCTTTTTTATTAAAAAAACAAAAAAAAAAAATTGAATAAATGAATAGAAGGTGGAGTATAGAGAGGTAAAAATATAAAAGCATTCGAAAGTATACAATAAAATTTCTTAAAGGTAGTCAAACCACATTCATTCTTCCATTCAAATTTAAATACATACTTATGTATACATGTGTACTTAACTTAACAACATATACGTACGTATTATAGTGGCTTATGAGTCATTTTATAGACATCTTTTAATTTAAGATTGTTGTCTGCATTTTTATGTTACATACCACCGCCGATACCACCACGTATATATGTAGGTACCACTAATATTTTGATTTCTTTTCCTTTTGATGTTGAAGATAAATGTACATATGTATGAATGAGTACCTTAACTAACTTAACATTTTTCTTAAATAGAATGCAGTCACATGAATAAGAAATTCTATTCGTAAAAAATTCAAATTCAAATTATTTTTTTTTTCTCTTCTAAAAAATTTTTTTCATTCAAGAATAAAATTCAAAAATTTATTTAAAATTCAGAATATATAGGTACTATACTATCTATGAGTAAATATATCATTAAATTTGAATGTATAAATTCTAAATGAATATCATGAATAAGCAGACATAGTATATCACGTATCACGTTCATGTTCATGTATGTGCGGATGTACTAACGTAAAATATAAAAATAAAAAAAACAAATTGTCGTCATTACAATAATTAGTCGCTTAGATAATGTATAATTCACTTGTGAAGTATTATGTGTATGAAAGAAAAAGAAGAAGAAGAAGAAATTTTAAAAAAAATAATGCACATAATAATAAAAGATACAAGATGCAATGTACATAGATGTATGCATATACATACATATTTTCATATGTAAATTTATATTTTTACTTGTATCTACATACAAACGTACATATACGCAGATAAATTAAAATGTCTGGGCGGCGGCCTGGCCTAACTTTTATGAGCCTAAAATAGAAAATCTTATTCAATTTTTGTTGTTGTTGTTGTTGTTGTTGTTTTTATTTGTCATGTATGTAATTTAACAACCAAAAGGAAAAAGCTAAAACAAAATGTACATATATCCTATGCACAGATTTTTCTTCACAAAAAAAAAAATGAATGTCTAATGAAACGGAAGTTGTGTCATTAAACGCGTAGTATGTACGTAAACTTATAAGTGCATGTATAGTATGTTTGGACATAGTTTGAAGATTGAATATGTACATATGTATTTATGTAGGTATACGTAACGTACGTACGTTTATAAATAATTGCATATACATATATAACATATACTTATGTAAAATAAAATTTTTTTTTTTTATATTAGTTTGCGTATACATTAAAAAATTTTTGTGAATGAATCGAGTAATCACAGCAACATGTAAAAAAATATATATGTACATATCTACATATGTAATTGAAAAAATGAAATAAATATAATTTCATGAAAAACAATTTTTTTTTAAACACAAACGATAGTGCGTATGTATGTATGTACATACATATGCATATGCATGTAATGTATATTTGAACGTCCTGTAATATAAAATTCAAAAAATAAACGAAAATTTAAGGTATAACATAAAAATTATTATCTAAAACATTACCACGAGTACGAGTATACAAGTACATATTATAAAATGTACAAAATGTAATGCATGATTTAAATTTATATAATAACATGCTCACTAATAATGTACTTATTTGTACATAAATAATATCAAAAAATATCAAATAAAATTGTCTATACCAAATATGTAAATATGTCTGTATATATATGTATGTAATATTTATTTTATAAATAATAGTCTGCCAGAAAGTCTATTAAAAATATTTTAATATTTTTTACTTGTGTATACATACATACATATAAATAAATGTATAAACACTCATAAGTATATGTAGTTGCATGTAGGTATGAATTAAAACAGGTAAAAAAAAGAAAAGAAAATCAAAAAAAAAAAAAAAATTAGGACAACTTGGCTAGGACATATTCATATTTATATATATTTTATTACTGTGTATGTACACGTACATAATAATTACTATACTATATATGTGTATATTTATGTATAACATAATAAGAATATGCACAGATAATACTAGACAAAATACAAAATCTTTAATGAAAGTTGTACGGGTATGTCTGTGTCTGTGTATTTCTAAAAAAAAAAAAATAAAAAAAAATAGACAAAAATTAAAGCAACTAAAATCAGAACAACACTACTCTATAACATCAATCAGTAATTTATAATTATACACATTACACATTACACACATCACTGTTCGTAGAGAGAATTAAAAACGATGATAGGCGAAGCTGAAATTGCATATTAGATAGATTCAGATACACATACATTTATGTACTTACATACAAACGATCATATATGAGCGTTATTCATTTTCATACTCACTTGTATATTGATGTATACGACGTGTATGTAATTAAATTATGAAATCTATTAAAATACATAAGGGGTATTCATTATAATTTTCGTATTTTTCATATTCAATATTAATCATAAGTGTTGTTCAAAATGTGTGGTAAAAGCGTGGCAATCGTCGTTATAATCATGGTAAATCTTAAACCATCGTAATTGATATGGATTCTGACAATTTAATATTATTAGTATGCTTTTTTTGACATTTATGACATAAATTTACTATTTACCATATTCATTATCATTTTCTTTTTGGGTTTGCTCATTGGCTCATGATGTTTTCTTTACAAATTTTACTATTTACCATCAACAATTTACCATATACACCATGAATATATCACTATACTTATGAATGCGAAATTTAGATTTTCGTAAATATTAAATGAGTAGCGTGCAGAGATATAATCAGTTGACAAATTCTCTTTATCTCTCATTTTTAATGAGAAGAGCAAATCATTTTTTTTTAAACAAATAAACTGCATACTGCAACTGCTACTGCATGCACAGTTGCTCATTTTTTTGTTAACAATATCGTATTTCACTTCTTGTTCATAGATAAACCAAGTCTCGTATCTTGTATTTAATTACAAAATACAAAGTACATAATTATATTAAGCTTATGGAGAATACAAAAAATTTACGAATGACGATGAATACCCCTACAATATACGTACACAGACCAACAGACTACAGACATTATTCACAGTTCAAGATAATTAATGTATGTATGGTGATTAAATTTATATATTTTCATATGAAATGAATTATCTATTATTTGGCTATTAATTTTGACGTAATAATTAAAGTTAATAAAATCAGAATTTCAAATGTATCTATGTAATGTATTTTAAATATACCTACTCATAATTAATTTCTTCAGTTTTGTTTTTTTTTTATCTGTCGTATAATGTAATTATTATCAATTATTGTGAAAAATTTAAATTTATATTCAATTGAAAAATCATAGAAAAACGATAACAAAAACGAATGGTATAGAAGTACCTATACTCTTGCACGTATGAAGTTTTCATTCTACATTTCAAATGGAAGGAAAACATAAAAGTATACGAAATCCCAGTACACATCCATTCATCCATGTACATTCATATGTACACATATGTATATATTCCTATAATATGTGCATATTATAGGTTTACAAAAGTTTACAAAAAAGTAAAAAATAAAAAAAAACATATTTTTTACATTAAAACTTTTATATACACGTGTGTAGGTTTTTGTCTCGTTTCAAAGTAAAGTAAAAAAAAAATAATAATAATAAAATAAAAACTTGAAGAAAAGTAGTAATAAATTTTAGAATTTGAGTAGGCGTTTTTACTATATACACTGTAGCCTCAACCTCAACTATATATTCATACTGATATGATATACTGCTGATATCTAAAACGAATAAATAACAGTGGAAATGGAATGGATACAAACACTAAATAGTATCATATAGTATATACACATAAAATAATTCATATTTCTGGTTTCTGAGTACGATTATTATATAGTATCTATTACAAAAAAACATAAAAGAAAAAATCGATAAAATTCTTCAAACATTGAATAAGATTTAGATTTAGATTTTTAAAAACATCAAAAAAAAAGCAAAATAAAAATGAAAATGAGCGAATATCTTCAAAACAAATAAAGATAAATTTTTCCACAATGATACATAAGTATACATACGAATGGTATGCACGAGTATTATAATATATACTTAGCATAAATTGATATACTGCATAACCACTATAACGTATATACACGTATGTACGTGCATAAAAACTATACACATTATAATTTAATGAATCCTTTTAAGAAGGTTTTTATGTACATATTATTTTTTTTTTATCATAGATATTATATTATATTCGTTGCTAAGTATTGTGGCTGAAAAATTTCTATTTCTAAATCACATTATCTCTATATACATATTTTTATCATTATACACATTATAGAATATTTACATAATTATATACGATATACAAATAATGTACTTACGTGTTATCATTTTTGTTCAATTCTTTTGTATTTTCAGATAATAACCGCAAAACTTATATTACAATCATAAAGACAGTATATCGCAGACAGTATACGACAGCTAGTAAAATATCAGATTTTAAATTTAAACAAACAAAAGAATAAAAAAAAAAATAATATAAAATGTCGAAACGTGAAATGACCGATTCCTTAGAAAGGCCTGGATTTTTGAAAGAAGTTAAAGTCGTTTTAGTTGGACCAGCTAAATGTGGAAAAACTGCACTCATTCAACGATTTGTTAATGGAATTTTCAGTGATGTAAGTATTATATGAGAGAATATTTTTGGAAAAATTTGTACTCATTTGTATAAGGGGATTCATTTCACGTTTCAATTTGTTCATAATTTTGTAGTTCATTTCCATACATTTGCATGATGCTTTAAAATTGAAAAAAAAAAAATATAAGGTATCGAAAAATGATATGAATCCTCTTGATGCTGATGTGTTTATAGAAAAACAAAATTATTATGTGAATTTATATAGTTATTACTATCAGTTTATCACTGATGATAATATTGAATTATTTTTTGAAGGATTTTCTTTGAGATTATATAGAGTATATAGTTTTTAAATTTGATCTGTGCTCCTTTTTAACGTATATAATTGTATGTATGCATTTCAGAATTATGTTCCAACAGGATTTGAAAAATATTCAACAAAAAATAAAATTGGTGATTATACAATTGATTATTCAATTTGGGATACATCTGGAAGTGGATCATATGATACAGTACGACCATTAGCATATCAAGATGCAAATGTATTCATATTATGTTTTAATATATCTGAACCAAAATCATTGGATTTAACAATATCAAAATGGTTACCAGAAATACGTTCACATTCATCATCGATACCAATTATTTTATGTGGTTGTAAAGCTGATTTTCGACATAATAATATATCATCTTCTAATCATCATAATCATCATCATCATCATCATCAGCATGATCATATCGAAACAAACACAACATCATCAATAGCAGCAACAACAACGACACCAACAACATTGTATATGAATCAAACAGAAAATGATGGTTGCATTACAAAAGAACAAGCATATATAACATGTCAACATATTGGAGCAACTTGTTATATTGAAACATGTAGTAAATATTCAAATTCAACAGCTATAAATGATGTATTTAAAATGGCTGCAGAAGCTGCATTAGGAATATCATCACAATTTGGAAATACCACACATCATAATAATCTGAAATCTGGAAAAAATATAACTAAAAAACGTAAAGTTCATAGCAATAAATTGGCAACATCATTATCAACATCACAAACAAAATGTCAAATTTCTTCACAAACGAATCGAATACCAATATCATCGAATCATACAACAATAAAAAATTTAAATAATTGTAATGGTAAAAAACCACAAATAAAATCAGAAATTCGAAAAAGTACGAAAAATTGTTCGATTATGTAAAACGTTTATGGATAAGACATAAAGTAAAAGTATTTATAATTGAAAAAAATTTGAAAATTTTTATTTTTTGTTATAGCTTTTTTGTTTTGTTTTTAAAAAAATAATATTTAATGAGCATCAGATTCAGATATGATCGTTGTTATGTGCTAGTCATATTTATGTTTAAAAAAATTAAAACGAAAAATTTCAATTTTACTAGAGTAATGGTAATATAGAGCCGCAAACATTTTTCATTTTCGATTAATAGTATATAGTAGGTATACGCGTTGCTATTGTGTACATACAGATATATAATTTTGTAAAAAAAAAAGAACAAATTTGTTATTGCATTTCAAAAAATTGCGGCGGAGATGTAGATTATTGTGAATTCAGCCGCCCGCAAAGAAATGGGAAAAAGGAAAAGAGAAAAAAATAAATTATCGTAAATTTAAAAGTATCGATTAACGAGATTTTACGTGATCGATTTTACGAGATCGTAATAATTAGGATTTTATTTCAATTTTTTCTTAAATTTTTTTTTTATTTTTTTTTATTTTAATGGAGTAAAAAGAAGTGTTGTAAAATACAAATTTCATTTTACTCTTAAGTATATAATATACGCGATTTAAATCCAATTTTTAATTTATTTATCCGATTTTCTATTTTGTATATACTAGATACTAGATACCTAACCTACATATATGTATATCTTCAGATATTCATTTAATATTTCTACGAGCCACGAGTGAGTAATTATTGAAAATAAAGTGAAAATTATAACGTGAAATTATTGATCGATTCGATTATATTATTATACATTTATATTATACTGTGATTTTAGATTACATAAGAAAAATATATAATAATAATATATCCTCATAAAAACTACTATACATATAGTATATAAATGATTAGTAAAATTTTTCATTAAAATATAAATTAAAATATAAATATTATTATTGAAAATAAAATCAAAAAATACATAAATATATTTTACTGTAAATTTTTATGATAATATGTGCATACAATGTACGTATGTACGTATGGTATATGTATATATATTATATATTATATCAAAGTGTTATTATAAATAAAAATGTATTTATATAAATTAAATGTAACTTTATATATAAATGAAAAAAATAATAATAAATTAAAATTGTTTTTAGTTTTATTACGAAAACTTATGAAAATTAAAAAAAAAAATTGTTCGTTACCTATTTTAATTTTTATTTTTTTTTTTGAGATTTCTATCTAAAAAATTATAATGTTAAATATGTAGGAGTATATTATTATTATTATTATTATTAATTATAAAATATCAAAGTTTATTAGAAAAATCTATATCTCAAGAGAAGAAAATAAAAAACATATACACACCACACCACACCACATAGTTGAAAATTATAAATTTTAATTGAAAGAAAAAAAATTTAAATTTTTGTAAACACTAAAAATGTATGTAAATAAAATAATTTATATAACATAATATAGTAATAAACGGTTTTTATAGACTGTTTACTTCTTATATGTATATGTATATAGAGAAATGAAATTTGTATTATTTTGTAAGAAAGAATAAAAATTTAATTTTTTTATTAAAGAAAAAGAAAGAAAAAAAAACCGAATAGGAATTTAATGTTTTTTATTTTTTTATTATTTTTGTTTCTGATTAACATCCCGTTTAAATTTTTAACGACAAGATAATTATGTGATATTACACAAGAAACATATTACGAATACGAATTACTTTATTTGTTTCCCAGTTACGCAATTCATTTTTATCATAAAATATTATTAAAGTATTTCATATTTTATTATGTTATTATGTGTACAACAAGTCTACAAGTCTACATGGTAATATTTTCGCATAACACCGCAGGTAAAATATCATTATTATTGTTATTATTATTAACTATATAAAATGCAGTAAGTTTAAAACAGTTTCAATTCAATAATATAAATTTTAACATATTTATTATCTAGATCGATTATGATTATTAATCTTGTTAAGATGACAGTTGAAATAAAAGGAAAATAATGTGCAAAAATGATTTTAATAATAAAGTATGCATGTATGCATATATATATTTTCATACGACTATACTATACGGTGATATTTAAATACAAAATGAATAACAATAACAATTACATAGAGTAGAGTGACTGTTAGAGTTAGAGTGTAGAAGAAGCATGTAAAACTGATGTTATGTGTTAGATATACATAAGATGCAGATAAATAAATACCAGATTAACTATGAGCATAGCAAATAACATATTTCATACATATGTACATAATACATATCATATATAATATTATAATGTCATTGTGTTTCATTAAATTTTTTAACCCAATTTTTTGTTTAACCTAAACTTATTTACTTATGCAAAACATATATGACAATGTTATTACATTATATGTAATTATGATATTATTTCTTTTTTTTTTCTTTTTTTTTTTTTGTACATTTTATAATAATAATAATTCTTTTTAATAATATCAAGTACGTACATTAACTCTCTCTATACATACATATATATATAGAAAAATTAATTCACTTACATACGGCGAGTACATAATGTGTCGTTGTCGTCATATCATATCATTATTACACATATTGCCTATTAAAAAGCATTAAATTAGTTACAATGCGAAAGTACATATCTTTAATAATTTAATATACGAGAGGATTTCATACATATTATTTACGAGTATATGTATACATAATATACTTTATATAGATTTAATTTATATACAAACTGTGTACATATGTATGTATGTTATGTACATATGTAGAATATTGTACATTTTATGTAACATAATAGTACATGTGAAACAAAAAATAGTAATAATAATAATATGTTTTTATGCGATGTTATTGAATAATTTTACAAAAACAAAATTTTTTTAGAAAATTTGTATACATACGAGTATGTAATATGATGAAGTGTATGAATGTATATGACACATAAATTGCAGTTTAAAATATTAAAATCATCACACATACATACATACTAATTCTATACTATATATCATTGCGTGTATTCTCTTCTTTCAATAATTATTCAATTTACAAAAACAAGTTTTTTTTTATATAAAATTTTATTTTTCAATTAACAAATCCCATGATTAAGATCTTACAAAAAGCTTCATATCCGAGGGTAGAATAAAAAAATGTTCGGCCTAACTATAAGAAAAGTAAAAACATGTGTTTTTTTTGTCTGGTAAAATTAATTATCTATTTTTCAATTCAATACAATTTAGTCCAAGGGCATATCTGGTTTTTTGATGACTTCAATACATGATAATTTGTCAATTACTTCGAAAAATATGCAATATTATTATTATTATTTATTATAGAGGAGAGGTCAGTAAACTGTCTCTCCCCCGCCCACACCACGACCCACCAGGGCCTTTTGGCGGTGAATATATGCAATATAGTTTTCACTTTAACTCCATCGTTTGATGTTAAATCATTTCCCTGCAAGCCATTTTTTTTTGTTTTTTTTTTATTTGAAAAAAAGGTAAAAATCACTCGGCGAATAAATCAACGTATTTATTGGTACCCCACAGAACTTTCATCAAATGTGATAGATGATGATTTTTGACCATTATGAACTTCAAATCACAATGAAAAAAAAAATAAATGTCAACCAAAAATAGCTGAAGTGCTGAAATTTACAAATTGTTACGTCGAGAATTTTGTTTTACTCTTGACTCTACCCTCTTAATTCATATGCATATAAAAATTTTAATTTTGAAGTGTTTTCAAATGAAACGTAATAAGAATATTGCATTTTTCCAATTGATACTAAATACATTATGTGATACGTGATACAGTAAACACTCCACGTATTCAGCGCCTGTTGCAGCTTCTTGGTCGCCCGGTGCACTTCTAAATTTTGAAGTGGTCAAGTACGGAGAATAATTTCAAATTGAAACAAGATCTGAAAGGAAAAAACGATAAATGTTTTCATGAATATTTTCATTTGTAACACAAACATGGTCATTGAACTCATTATATGAAAAGTAGAAAAAGAATTAGAAAGATATGCGAATAGTAGTTTCTTTTCTTATTTTCTTCCGTAAATTATGTACTTCATTGTAGACGAATACGTAGTTTTAGGGAACCATTTCAACATATAGAAGAACCGGGTATGGTATGTATATACTCGTATATATTTATTCAACACAAGATAAATTTTAAATGTACATACAATACAATCATGAATGAGGAACAACGGATAGGGATCAGTTACTATGTTTTACTGTACATTGCTTTGTTGATCGAATTATTAATCGACTTAGGTGATGAGAAGATGTTAATGCGCTTTTATTTATTTGAATTTGAACTTTTAAACAATTTATTTAATCTACCTAGCTAGCTACATATCAATTTTCTTGTATTATATTTAATTATTCTTTTTATTTCAATTATAATTTTCTTTGATAAATAGCGACTATTCTATTTCCCTACTATTTCGCTAAATGAATGAGAATTTTTATTTTATTACAATCATAATTTAAAAAAAAAAATGTAAGGGAAATAATTGACTAACTGTGAATTTATATATGTATGTTGCAGTTGCAGCAAAATATTCATTACGTAAAGAATAATTGAAGAACATAATAATAACACTCACCTCTGAAAAGGAAAAAATGAAAATTAATATGCATATTTGCATCTTACTAACAAATGCAAAAATAATAATAAATTAACTACAATTCACATCTACAAGATTTTTTTTTAATATTCTTAAAAGCATTTATCAGACTAATATAAAACAGAAAAAATATATTAAATTTTAATTCCTTGATGCAGTATAATATTAAAATATTTATACATATATCTTGTACCTGTGATAATTCATATGTGCATTGCATTATTATTTCATTTGATGCACACTCATTTTAATTTAAATTCACACACAGAATTTATTCACAAACTTTGCGTTCATTCATAATTTCATTTAACTTAATTTATATTTTATGGGAAATTAATTTCGTGATTAAAACAATTAAATAAATACCATTTAAATAAACAATTAAAATTCCACATAAATTTATTATATGAATTTTATAAGTCTATAATTATGAGAAATTAATTAAGATTTTATTGGTAGTCAGCCAAGCCAACCCATTGCCCGCGTTTTTTATTCTGCTCTATCGTTCGTTATAATAATCCGTCAAATTGTTTTTAACCGCCATAATTAAACGCAGAATCCAGAATCTGCTTGAATTTTAGTGTGGTTTGAGTATTTAAAATGATAGGATGTAGGGGGAGTTGTAAATTGTAGAGTAAGTAAAAATAAAAATTACATTATTTTGAATTTAAAGTATTCGGAGAGAGAAAGATATTATAAAATTACAATTTTATTTTATTTATTTATTTATTTTTTGAATATAATGTAATTAATTATGTATGTACTTAAATTTTTAATAAATAAAAATTTTATTATTTTGGATGAGAAAAACATTGTCGAATTATTTCAATTTTTATTTATTTTTTTTTTAATTTTTTTTTTTTTTTTTTAATGAACAAATTAACATACATATTAAGCGAACGGATTTAAATTGTTATCATATTCTCCGAATGGATTACTTTTTACACCACCGATTCCACTATTATTCCTTTCAGTATTTTCATCTTCAGCAAATGGATTTTTACTGTCATCATAATCATCGTTCATTTTTTCATCGCCATCATCGTCTTCATCATCGAATGGATTTGTTGATTTTGAAATTGCTTTCGAAATTGTTGCTGCTTTTGATGATGATAATTTCGGACTACTACTATTTCTTGTATTCGATATTATTTTTGTTGTGGTCGTAGTGCTTGTTGTGGCTTGTATTGAATCCTTAATACTTGATGTTGATTTAAGACTCGATGAATACTTATTAGATTCCTCTAATCGTAATCTTCCTTCAGATTTTGGTACTAAATCAACGACTAATTGATCTGAACATAATAAAATTTTAATTTCGAATAATTATAAATTTGTTTTTCAGAAAAAAACTTTTTGTTTTTAATTTTTATTTTACTCATTTTTGGACGTCCTTCATTCAATCGAAGTTTTGCCTCAGCTCCAAGTCCATAATCTTTTCCTTCAATTAATGGCAATTTCTGGATCGTTGTTGGTTCAATAATATTCTGATTTATCTGTAAAGAACGTTTTCGTTTCGTTTTGTTTTTTTTTTCAAATTTTAGATTTTATCACTCACTTCTTGATTTTCCTGTTCATCTACAATTACAATTTTATTAAATAAACCCCTTCCAAAATATTCTGCTACAATCGAAAATGGATCATTCGATCTGTCTAATATGTTATGGAATGCTTGATGTTGATTACGTGATTCATTTTGTGCATGTAACGCATCAATTAATTGTGAATTACGTTCATGACACACGTTACAATCTTTTTCATTTTCTGAATATGTTCTAATACAACTAGAATTATAAAAAAAAAAAATAATAATTTAGTAAAATTAAATTCTTTTTTTTTTCAGCACGATTCAATTTACTCCTGATGAAATGAATGCTTGCACATAAAATAAACTGCTGGCAGCGTTAATGGTTGATGACATGTATCACATATTGTACTACGAAATTCAATTGTATTTGATCGAAGATTTTCAATGTGATTTTTTAGGGATTTCAGATCATTTCGTAATTTTTCTACATTCTTAGATTCCTACAAAAATTAAGAAATTGTAAGTGAAATTTTTTTCTTCAATTCGAAATAGGCAGAAAGAAACTAACTTGATTAATGTATTCATCTTCTTTTTGAAATACTTGCAAGAAATATTCTCGTACATGACATAACTTTGGTCCTTGTTCAACAGCCAAACAATTCAAAATTTGTAATGGTGATTGAAGTTTTTCTGTAGCTAAAAACCAAAAAAATTAAAATAAGACTACATAAAAAAAACTAAAAAACAAAAACCTTCAACCTCACTTACCTATCACATTCAATACTTGCAATAAAAGATTTATTGGAGCTTGACTATCATCTCTGAGACCAGTCAATGCCTGTAGCCAGAGTGATGGCTGTGATGGCCCTAATCTTTTACATGTCGATAGTAAATTTTCATAGTCATGATTCTTTAAATAATATCTAACGATTAAGTGATATCTAAACAAAAAAAAATATTTTCGAAATAAATAAATGCCACAGTCAGTTACAATTAAAATATATAAAAATTTGAATTTTTGAATACTAACAATTTTTCCTCTTCATATACCCATAGTATTCCTGGCCAAAAATCATACATTTTACATAATACCAGTATATGATCTTTATTGTAGACATCTTCGTATGTCTTTAAGATATCAATAAGACGATTTTCTACGGTATTATTGCCTTCATGCCATTTTTTCAAATACAATTCAATTAGAGTATTGTAAATAGTTTCATTACAATTATTTATATGCATCACAAGATATTCTAAAAATTCAATAAGTCTAAAATTATAAAAATAAATGAGATTAAAAAGTGATGATCCAATTTTAATTTTAATTTTTTTTTTTTTTTAATAATGTAGAAGTAACATACTTATCAGGATGTTTAAAAAATAATTGAATAAAATTTTCTGCATTAATATGATTACTCTCGGTATTAATTGTATTTTCAATTATTGTTATACTTTCGCTTGTATTCGAATTATAATTGGTACATAATCGTTTTAATAGATTTGTTGTACGATCTGGGCAATTTTCCATCAATATAATACCATATTTTTTTAAATTTATTTCAGAATCAATAGCAGATAGTTCTGAAATATAATCCAGAGCCTAAAATATAAAAAAAAATAAATATATATCAAATTTTATTAGACAAAATCCTATTTATTTTTTTTTGTTCTTTCATTGCTTACTCCTTCATAATCACATTTCTCTTCGATCAGTATACTGATACAGTATTCATGTTTTTGATTTCTTTTTGCCAATTCCAGTGCAATATCAATTGATGTATTACGACACACCTTTATAGCGATATCTAAATCGAATTTATTTGATTTCTCATTTGTGGAATTTGATAAAAATTCTTTTAACTAAAAAAAATAAAAATAAAAAATAAAAAATTGTATATCATATGCATTTTGTAAATTTATTTTATTCGTACTTTATCGGAAAGATCTAAACGTGTGAAGCAATTTAACAGTAATGTTGTATGATCAGATGTTGCTTTACCATTTTTATGCAATGCTTGCAGGTAATCAGTTAAATAATTTATATGACGTGAATCTAAAAATCTTCTTATTATATATGATGGCTCTAAATATCCGATAGTTTTTATGTATTGTTCAATAGCACCAGAATAATTTCCTTTCGTATACAAATGATCACCATACTGTTTAAAAATATTTGCTAAATTTTCTTGATCATATTGTTGACTTTTTGCTATCCTAATCGCAATATCATACAAATTCTTTTTAAATAGCAAATATAATTTACTTTGTAGATCTTTTTCATTTAAATGATAGCATTCTTTTGTTTTTGTGAGTATAAAACATGTACCAAATTCAATTAAAATTGCAATTACTTTATCGATTGGTGATGTATAAACGATAAATTTATTCTGTATATCAATCACTGTCAAAACATATTCCCTAGAAAATAAATATTTAAAAAAAAAAAAAAAATAATAACAGTGAACTAATAAAAAAAAAATGTTATATATAATTGTAAAAATTACTTCTGTGATGGTCCTATATTTTTGGTTGATTTCGTTATGGTCAACAAATGTGATCGAAACCATTGTATTATAAGTTTTTGTCCTTCCAAAGCATAACATGGACCACGACCATCTAATGTATAGCAATAAATTGCATCATCTCTACCAATCATAAAATGCGTTTCACTTAATCCTTGGTATGTTTGTAATGCACAACATCTAGTTGGTGCATAGATCTTGTCTAATACGGTTTTAATTTCTTTGTCTTTATTTTGCAAATTAAATACTAAAACACCTGAATCTGAACAAACGAACATATGAGTGGTTTTTCCATGTTGTTTGAAGGCAATTCCTGTTACAGCACTATTACCACTTGATAGAGTTTTCATTTTTGATCGATCACGACCAATATCACCTTTATACAATGAAATACCACCTCTATCGAAACCGATTGCCATAAATTGTCCATTTTCAGTAACAGCTAAAATATAAAAAAAAAATATATATATATTATATATATTACACTGAACTTTATTTTAGTATTCGATATTTTGGCATACCTAATGATGTTGGCTTTTCTAATACAGCTTTAACAGTTCGTAAACATGCAGCTCCAGTATCTTTTGTTATTTTTGATAGATTCCATACTTTAAAAGTTGGTACTTCTGCACTATCCTCATTCTATATTATATTTTATTTTATTGTAAATACAAATATATATATAATTTTCATATAATAATGTAATGAAATATTGTAATATCGTACTGACCGAAATTGTAACTAATAAATTATTTTGTGTTGATAGTGCACATAGAAAAATCGATGAATCATGCCCTTTAAATGTTATATATTCCCAATTACGATAAAATACATGAATATTACCCGTTGAATCACAAACGATATTTTGTCCTCTACCACTAGTTCCACATGTTACATTGGCATCCTAAAGAAGAAAATTTATTTATAAATTTACTATACTCGTACACAATAAAATTATTGTATATATCATTTATATCATATAGAGGTACCTTTGTAGCTTCAAATATTTTTCCACCATCTCCACCTTGTTTTAGATCAAAAAAATTAAATTTTCGCCACTGTACACATAGCACAGTAGATGATAATTGAAATGAAAAATTAAAATCTAATATTATTGTAAATTTTACTTTTATTTACCTCAAAGATTGCCATTTAAGTTATGATTGAAAAAAATATTTTCACAATATATTTTACAAAATTTATCATAAATTCACAAGTTACATCAAAAAATCTTATTTTTTCACAATTTTATATTTATCTTTTATCGTTTTTTACTTCACTACGATTAATTTAAATATTACATATTAATAATTTATTTAATACATAAAAAAAGTTATCAATTAATAATAAAAATAAATTAAATTACATACTTCTATTGCTGAATGATGAGATGATTGTTGATTGATAACAAAAACAAACTTCAGTCAAACTTGGTCAAACTTTTAAATGCAAGCAAAAGAACAAAATTTGAATAAATAAAATACAAACAACCAAACAAGAAACAAGCAGTAGCAAGTAGCAACAAAGTGAATTAATGCGGATGCCAGTGGAAGTGTGGTGAGATGAAATCAGATGTGACATGTGAGATGATGATTCTTTCAGGCATTACATGACGTCACGTCAATATGACGTCAGACGTGTAATTGCTGAATGTTGAGTACTGTACTGATTATAATTAGAAAAAATATATAATTACCACTAATTACTAATTACTTTCTACGTTGTTTCTACGAGCTACCCTAAAAAAAGCCTAAACCGTGCCCTAACCAACCACAATTCACGATCGGAACTCGGAACGGGATAATGGATGCATGGATGGATGATGGATGAAATAAAATGGAATTTGAATTTATTCATAAAAAAATATGGAAATTGCATATAAAATATGGAATGTAACTTTCTTGTTTGTGTTTCAATTTTCGTTTTTTCATGAATGCAATGATCTTCCACACGACGACACGATATCGCGATGGCAACAATATAGTCTGCTGATTCAAATTGAATATTATGGTTTAATAAATTATCAATAATTCGAAAATAATTTGAATTTTTGGGTTTGTTTTGATTATGTTTGGTAAACGGACGGTAATTACCAGAAATATTCCAATTCATAGTTTTCCATTCAAATCCAATTACCATTACCAATTACCAAACCAAAACCAATTTCTTATTTGAATTCAGCAAGGAGAGAGAAAAGTCAAATAAAATCAAAAATTAAAAGAAGCAAAGCAAAAGCATTAAGCAATAGTGAAAAACGAAAATTGAAAAACTGTTTTTACCGAGAAGGAAAGACAAGAATAAAGAAAAAGAAACGTTAGTGCAGTGGGACCCGGACGGGAGAAGAAGAAGAAGATAATATCATTTGTCGACGTCGTGGAATAAATTAATTGTTAATTAATATTAAATTAAATATACATATAAGATAAATAATATCATTTCAGTTTTATTGCTGTATATTATTCAGGATATTTAATTTGTTTTTCTTTTTCAAATATATTTCATTGAAAGAATTTTTTAAAAATAATAATAAATAATGTAGTGTTTTTGAGAAGAAAAAAATTATAAGAATTTAATTTAACAAAAAATTAAAGAGAAAGGCCCTACAATTCAAAATTTGTGGGGTCTATTTTTCTTAGTAGTGTAGTGTCAGTGTCACTAATCAAAGAAGGAAAATTTTCCTTTTTTTGTTATCATTTCAATTCAAATTTCAAATCAAATAATTTATTATTTCAAATAATATTTTTAATAATAATAATAGTTATGTATATTTATATTTGCTAAAACATTTAGAAAAAAAAAATAGTAAAAGAAGAAAAATATTTAGTTTTTAATTTGTTTTTTTCTTCTTGTGTGAATAATGATGACAATATTTTTCGTGTTACATATTATCCTACATATATGTATGTAATAATAATTATTGAGGAGGATACACAACAAAACGCATAATAATATTATATATACATATATACAAATACAACATAAAATAGTAACTACAAAAGAAAATTAAGAAGAAATATATAATTGAGAAAATACGGAATTTCAATATTTCTTTTTTTTTCAATTTAATTGCTAATTAATATTCGAGCAACAAGAATCAATAAATAAGTCAGAAAGTCAGTGCAAGTGAGTAAGAAATAAGTCACATTCAATATAATGTAAAATGTACTATGTGTACGAATATTGAATATAAAATAATTATACATATATATATTATATTATGTTGTATGATATGATTAATACCTACATCCTACATACACTATATGAAAATGAGATTATAAATATATGTATGTACAAATGTACAATATAAATCATGGCAATATGGCATAATAAAATAAGTAGAAATACATAACCAAAATTAAATTTTTGAATTTGTATAAAGAAGGAATTACATACAATACATACAGGCTTAAATTTTATGTTAGTCATGATTCATAAATATAATAACTTTGACCAAAATGAAAACAAAAATAAAATCAAAATGAAATAAATAAAACTGATCACCATCAATTATTTTCAGCAATCCAATGGTTTGGGTTTCAGCAATATTTCAGTTTAGTCATTCATTCTGGTCTTTGCTTGGCATGTATAAATAAAAAAAAAATATTAACATATTCGCATATTATACACATTATACTTATACACTATGTACTATGTTATATGTTATATATTATATACAAACATGATAAAGACATAAAATCAAAAGTAAAAAGTATTTTATTTAAAGTCAAATCAATGAATAAAAATATAAATAATATGATAATACTGATTACAAAAACAGAATACACACTCTAAAAAAAATAAATAAAACTAAATACAGAAGAGTGTGGTGAAGTGATACTGATTACTGACTGATAGCTGCTGATATTAGGTAGGTCTAGGTGTAGCTGTAGATTGTTATATAGAACTGTACAATAAGATGGATTTTTTCACATAATATAACAATGAAATAATTATTAAAAATAAAAACATCCATATCTAATATTCAGAATATCGAAATATTTGCAATTTTCTTTTTTTTTTCTTTATAATAATCTGCCATATTTTTTTTCTCACTTTCAATATTGAAAATTTTATTTATTTTGATCGATAATTGCATTTATAACATTACAATTTACAATACATTTATAAAAAAAATGAATAATAGTATTTGCATATGTGATATACATACATAAGTACATAATATGCATCATGTATCTTCTATACTTTATGTATGCATGCATGTATGTTTATATAAAAGTTGGAGGAAAATAGAAAGAGGAATATTGAAACATTTTTAATGTTTTTTGGTTTAATAATTGGTACTAGTAGGGTAGGGTTATTGGTGCATCATAATGTCGTATAAAGTCTATGTATTATCAGTAGTCTGGGCGACTGTCATTTTAGAGACCTAAAAAAAATATTTTTTTCTTTTTAGAAAATAATAAAAAAAAAAAACAAAAAATAATTATGAAACTTTAAATATGATTTAATGTGTAAGTGATAATACACTATTTAACAGATAAATTTAAATTATATTTGCGAATTTTTCTATTACTTGACAAAGCTAGATACCAGATAATTACATATTATTATCAAAAATATCAAGTATGTAGAATAGCAGCTGATGATAGGAAATTTAGAAATCATTTTGTGCTCATTTTTGCACATTAATTTATGTATTGTGTATGTAAGTCTATAGTACATGTACAGTTTGATTTTATCAGCAAAATAAAATACTTACTACGAATCTTCATTAAAAAATACAAATTAAAAATTCAAATTCTACACAATAGATTTTGTATGTAATGTAGCTATTTACGAAAATTTTTTTTATCGAATAAATTCACACTAGGAAATATGTATTAAAAAATTCCGAATCCGATTGCCTACTTAATTTATTACAATCAACTTTCGTTTTTCACTAATGTCAAAAAAAAAAAAGTACTACATATATTTTTTTTTGTTTTTCTGTGAAAAAAAAAAAATTCATATTTAAAATTATTGACAATTATTTGATGGGAGGATTTTCAATTAGAAAAATTAGTTATTTTCTTTTGTTGTTTTTTGATAATTGAAAAAATTTTTTGTATTATATAATTTACATTATAAATGTGTGTTATAAATATACTTATATGTAATGTATGTACATATATTATTTATGTGCATATGTAAATTGTTGTAAATTGATTGAGATTAATTTTTTATGTACTATTTTTTTTTTTTTGTTTTGTTTGTATATAATTTTGTTTAAATAAATTGAAACCATTATACATTACTTCTGTTCTCTTCAGCAAGCAAAAATGTGGACTCCTCAGTACGATATTATTATTGAAACATTAACCGGATCTGAATTTGAGATGACTGTAACCGATAAAGATACAATTGGATATATAAAATCAAGAATACAAAAATATGAAGGTAGAAAATATTATTCGATTAGTCAAATGAAAATTTTTAATTTTAATTTTCCATCTTTTGTTTTTTATTTTATTTTATTTGAAGGAATTCCAAGCGGTCAACAGCATTTACTTTATAATCATAAAGAATTAAGTGATACAACTGAAATGAAAGATATACCATTAGCGAATGGATCACGTTTAAAATTAGTATTAGATTTAAAAGGTGGTCCGGTATCAGCAAGACGTGTAGTTAGTTTACCAGATTATGATAATTGGTTTGATTTAAGCGATGTATTTAACACATCTAGGTAAATAACAAAATTATTATAAACAATTTTGTATATATGTATATATGTACATATATATGAATACTGTTGCATTGCATAAATCTTCTATTCTTAAGATTTAATACAATTTTATTTTTATTATATTTTTTTCATAGACATGATCCATTAACAATATCAACGCCTGGTGTTAAATTTTTTTTATATAAAGACTGTAAAAAGAATGTACATCGTATTATGAAATTACGTTCTGATCGTAAAACACAAAATTCAACAAAAACAAACAATGATAATGCTAAATTTACACCAGAGAATAATGAACAATGGGTTAAGGATAATCTTCAAACGCTTGAGGTAATTTAAAAAATCAATATAAAAATTTCTAATAAGAAATCATTATTTATTTGTTCTGTTGTTTTTATTTAGAAAATGCATCTACTTCGAATTCAATTAGAACAAAAAAAGAAAAATAAAGATGATAAAAAGAATAAAAATAATAGTAATTATCAAACAACGAAAAAAGATGATACCGATATTAATTATGAGGGCTGTAATAATAAACAAAAATCGTCTAAACAAAAATTGGATTTATTATGTAAAAGTTTTAAAAATAAAGTGGCATTAATTACCGAATCATCATCATCGTTATTATCACAACAACAAATTCGTAATAATAATAATAATAATAATAATAATGATAACAATACAAATGTTCGATTAATGCGGCAATTATCTGAACATCGTCAACGACAACAACAACAAGAACAGATTAGTCTTCAATATAAAAGAAGAAATAGTTTTTTTGAATCTTCCACACCGATATTACCAAAAAGATCATTATCATCTGGTTTATTGAATAAATATGGTCTAAATAAAACATGTATCCGTCCGCCATCATTTATTTCACAAAAACAACATCAACAACAACAACATCAACAGCAGCAGCAACAACAACCGCAGCAGCGATCGAATCGACAGCAACAACAACATCAACGTAAAAATGATAACAGTAATTGCTTTCCGTTGCATATTTTATCACCGTTATTATTTACATCACCATCTTCTGTACCTATTATATCGCCATCTTGTTTATCAAAATTTGTTGATCTTAAATATGCATCAAATGATAATTTAAATGTAGCAAAAGAAAATTTTAATTCTGATGCTGGTGCCGGTACTGCAGCAGTAATAAAACGACCTATTAAACAATTAACAAAGATCATATCGTCAACGACGAAAAATGATATTGATTATTTTGATAATAAATCAACATTGCGAGAGAATATACGAAGAAATCGTTCATTTAAAGCAATTAATGCAATACAAGAATACGGTGTAACGACAGCAGGAGCTGGAGCAACTGCAACTGCCACAGCGACTGGAGTTTCATCTGTTACAGTATCACCACCAAAAGTATCATCATCATCGGATGGTGATTTATTAAAACATTCGAATTTATTATTTAATACACCATTCAATAATCGATCTTTATCGTCAATGATCGATCAAATATTTAACAATTCAATAATTGGTGATTCTGAAACAAATTTTGAGCGACAAAATATGTCGAAATCTGTACAAGATTTAATCGAAAAAATTGCAACAACAAAAATGTCAACTACAAAAGAAGGAACATCGGCTAATGGCGGTGGAAATGGTGGCAATGATGATGGCTGTGATGAAGAAATAATTAATGAAAAATATAATGAAGACATAGGAATTGGATCAACAGAATTAAGACTTCCAAAATTATCAAGTTATATGAATTCTGGTCCATTATCAGCATCGAATAACAATCCGACTACTGTTACTACGGGTGGTAGTTCATTTACAACCAGTGGATTTGAAAGTACCCTTCTTATAGATAATCATACGTTAGGCTTAAATACAATTGATACAACTGGCGTTGTTGGTACTGATTTTAATTTGGAAACGGCTACTAAAAAATCAATGACTGCAACAACAAGTGCCTTGGATAATGGATCATCATTTCGCTTATATCAAGTAGCATCTGCTGATGGTGAGTTTCAAAAGTGTATCTAACTTAATGAGTCGATTAAATGTTTTTTAAAATATTTCTTCAATTTTATTTTTCTTTTGTTGTTTAGCTAAAAGTAACTATGAACTACCGAAATTATTAATTCGTGAAGATTCTCCGGTAGAGACTTTTCATTCATCAGATCCTCAACTGGAGACTCTTACGATTCGTGGGGAATCACCTAAAAATTCAGTAGATACATTTACGAAATTGAATACAACTAATAACAGTACGATAAACATTGATACGTGTACGAGAGATATAGCTAGTACAACGGCGGCGGCTGCAGCAACAGCAGCAGTAACTGCTGCATCCAAAATAATAAAGCCGCCATGGAATCGTCATAGTTCTGATTTAGATCTGAATAATTTAGAATTTAATTTTTTAAATGAAGATTATTCAGATTTAGATTCAAAATTGAATATTGCTGCGGATAATTGTGATATTTCAGATGGTTCTGTTCTAAAAATTGCATCGAACTTAGAAATTAGCAGCAATTGTTGGAATTCGAATTCATTTGAATTGGATGGGCAATCACAACCGTCAACAACATCATTAAATTTCATAAATGGCGATATAACATCAAGTGATGACGAGCATGAGGATGAGGAGGAAGAAGATGAGGAAGAGAATTTATTTAGTACTAATGCCGGCGGAAGCTGTTGTATGCTTCACAGTAACTCAAAATCGAAATCAATCGAATTAAATGACTTTCGAATGATGTTCGGCAGTAGTCCAACATTATTAAATTCAAATTATAATTCTGTAGCACATACATCACGTTTAGATGCAGTACCGATACAATATCGTCGTGGTTATACAAATTTAAATGATGCTTGTCTATCAAGCAGTACATCAGATTTAGAATTATTTAATGGAGGCGGCGGAGATAGTGGCGTCCACAAAAAGAATTCATCGAAAAGTGCAAGTCAAGAATTACCATCGGCTTTCGCATCAACAAAACATTATTTAAATCATCACCATCATCATCATCATCACCATCATCATCATCATTTACATCATCATCATCATCATCACCATCATCATCATAAAGCAGTGAATAGCAGTAGCAGTAGTAGTAATTCATTAGATTTCGTTCGTAGCTATGAAAATTTGGATCGTGCTAAAATTTTACGAATGAAAAATGAACAATATCCTCAACGACATCACCAACAACAACAACAACAACAACAACAACAACAACAACAGCTGCATAATCGAAAATCATTATTGAGTAATGGCAGTTTAAAACATTTTTGGGATGGAGTATCGTCATCATCCACAATAGATCATTTCGGTATCGGTAGCAATAGTAATAATAGTAATAATTTACAAAAGAATTTATCACATGAAAAACTTCAAGAAGAAGATTTTTATATCGATGATGATTTAGATTTTTCGTATGCAAATTTAGGATATGAAAATGCATTAATAACAACTGTAAATGATGTAAATGGGGGTGGTGGTGGTGGCGGTGTTGGCGGTGTTGGCGGTGCTGTTAGTAGTGGTGTTGGTAATGGAACTGGACTTAGAAATAATGATCCAACCACAAGTAGTAACAATATGAATAATGTCAGCAGAACAACAAACGACTATAATCCGCTGAGAACTAGATTTCCGTCTGATGAAAGTCTTTTTAATATGAATTTAGATAATTTCACTGATGAATATAATTTACTGTCGACAATATCGTTAACAGGAGTAAATAATAGTACTGGAAATAGTAATTATGATGACGGTGAAATAATCAATTATAATAGAGATAGAATTTTATTATCCCCGATGTCATCACTGTTAGTCCAAGCAAATGGAAATGATTATGGTGATGATGATAAGGATAATAATGATTGCGACGATAGTAATAAATTTGATTTAATAAATAATAGAAACAACAGAAAAATAATAGAACCGTTTATCGAAACAAATTCATTATTGCTATCTGATTATGATATTCATGGAAAATCAACAAATAAAAATGTACCGTCAACAACAAAATTAAAAACAGAATCAGTCACGAAAGTACACAATGCAAAAAAAAATTATATTGAAATAACAGCAGCAGAAACAGTCACAGTATCATTAAAAAATGAATCACCAACAACAACTATAACAACAACAACAACAACAAAAACAGAAACAAAATCAATAGATACACAACCGGCCTCAGAAGAAATAAGTAAAAAATCTGAAAAACAACGATGTGCTAAATGTAATAAAAAATTAGGCATTATTATGATTATGAAGTGCCATTGCGAAAAAGTATTTTGTGCACAGCATCGTTATGCAGAAGCTCATAATTGTTCCTATAATTTTAAATCAGAAGGTAAAAAAATTTTGAATCAAGAGAATCCATTAGTTATTGCACAGAAATTGCCTAAAATTTAAAACATTTCACAAAAATTACAAAAATTCCAAAAAAAAAAAAATTAAATTACGAAAAATAAAAAAGCAAAATCAATATTCTTTTCGGTTTATTTTATGAATTTAATATTACGATATAATAACGAGTATTCTTGGATTGAATTATGAAAAAAAAAAAGAAAAGAAAAATTATTTAACGTGTCTTTTTACATATTTACTACATACGTGTAAGTTGTTATTATCATCATAATTATCATCCAATCACAACAATTTCACATCAGTTTCATTTATGTACACAACATTTTTTATTTTTAATGTTAATTAATATGAAATTTTATTTAAATTAACAATTACGTCATTGGTCATTATTTATCAAAATTGTTTTTTTTTTGTTTTCTCTTGTGATCTTGCATTTTATTATTCTCTTTTTCTTTTCGTTTTTTTTTTTTTTTGAATTATGTATTTGTTTTTTTCTTTATTTTTTTTTTGTTTTTCTTCAAAAATATATATGTATATAATATTAAATAAGAATTTCTGGTCTAAATCCAAAAAGAAAAGAAAAGAAAACTAAAATTTCAGTTCAACATTACGATGATTACCGAATATGAAATTATAGTTTTATTTTTCTTTTGTATTTTTTGTTTTTATATCAGAATTTTTGTTAGTTGATTGTATGTATGTAGTTGAAAAATAATCAAAAAAATCTATCTTCTTCTTATTATTATTATTTTTTGTTTTCTTTTAAAATTGTACATTTTGTTTCCCTCGATTTATTTTTTGTGTTTTGTTAATAATAAAAAAATAAAAATTGTTTGTTTTCAAAATAAAAATTTAGAAAATAAAAAGGATTTTTTTTTCTTCTATGTACTATATTTTTTTTTGGAGGATTTTTCTTTTTTTTTATATTGAAATAAAGAAAGATTTTGAACCAAAAAATCATAGTTATGCTTTATTATTGATTAATTAATTTCACATTTGTAATTAAATTAGATGTTTTTTTTTTTGATGAAATGAATTTGAACAAAAAAAAAAAATTTGGAAAAAATTAATATATTCTTAATTCTTTATTAATTTGTAAACAAATACATATTGGGAAAAAAATATGTTCGTGATGAGTTGAAGTTGATGAGAAAAATGAAAATATTATGTAATTGAAATGATTGAAAAATAAAATATAAATTAAATAAATATTATTTAAGGATTAATTTGTTAATAATTTGTTCTATAATTTAAAGAATTTAATTTAATTTAATTTGAAAGTAAAATAGTTGAGAAAATAATTTTTGCATGTACACATTACATACATATACGTAATATACACACATTTTTCTGTATTCATTCATTCTTTTTGGCGTTTTTTCGAAAATGCAGTCAGATCGTCAAGTGACAAAAATCAAATGTTCTTCAAAAATGCAAATGTCAGAAATTCAAAAATGCATGAAGATTGCATACGATCGCAAAAAATGTGTGCATCGGCGCATGTAGTCTGTATAATACTACTAAAATGCAATTCTACAATCAACTGATGGCATACGATGACTGATGTGGGCAAGGATGATTGTCACATTTGACTGCATTTTCGAAAAAGGCCTTTATTATCATATTTGTATGTAGGTAATACTATTGACACACTGCAGAGATAAACCATGGTTATCTCAAATGGTTTATCGATAGTATGGTATGGGTGACACATTCAAATTGAGGTGAACTAGTTTATGTATTCATACGACACCTCTCGAGAAATAAATTCAAACACTAATTCTTTTTCATCTCTAGTCAGCATTTTAGCTGAAATTTGGTTTGACATTTTGTTTAAATATATAAAAACAAAAAAAATAACACAAACGTCAAAGATAACTGAGTTCGAACTTGGTTAACAAGATAACTGAGTTCTAGAAACTTAGTTAACTTAACCGAGTTCTGGAAGTCGGTTATCGCAAAGATAAACTAGAAAACTAAGATAACCATGGTTTATCTCTGCAGTGTGTCAATAGTATAAGATTGTTTATATTTTTGTTGATTTATAATTTTTGTTTTTCATAGTTAATTATTCATTATATTATTATTATTATTATTTTATATTTAATTAATTATTTTGTAATTTATTTATTTTTTTTATTTAACATAAATTACATATATATTTTATTTTTTTATTTATTTATTTTCATTTTCATTTAATTATTTGTATCAAAATCCTTTTTTTTTTTTTTTTTTTTTTTTTTTTTTTTTTTTTTTTTGATTTGATTTGATTTGAAAAATTACACTGTATGTTATGTTGAAGTTATAAAGATTTTTTTCATAATTTCACATTTAATATCATTCACAATGAAATATAAAATTTTAAAAATAATAATTATTATAATATAATAAAATGCTTAATTATATATATGTATATGCACATTAAATGTATGTAATATATAATGTTTAAATATAATTATACATAGAATTGTACATACATACATATATATATGCATGAATAAATAATATTTATTATAATTAATTTCTATTATATATTTCGTATGTAATAAGCATTTAAATAAACATTTATGTAATTATAAATTTGAAAAGTAAATGCATACACTAAAGGTGAAGGCCCAGTGTACGCCTTTTATGCTTTTCACATCTTACATCCGTTGAGGTACTATGTGAACGTGAAGCATAGAAGTTGAACAACATTAAAATATTATGTAATAAGTTCCAATGATAACGCATGAAAAGCGTATGAAGTCGACAATGCATAGAAGTTGGTTAACTTTGAACTTTTCATGCGGCAAAGTATGAAGCTAAGAAGAAGAAACAGTTTAACGAAAACAATCTATGCGGGCAATGAATGAAAAGTTTGTAAGGTGTGAAAAGTTTTTCTTCTACATTGGACCTTCAGCTTAATACAATAAATAACTGCTGGTTGAACAGAATGTGTAGCTGTAAATTACGGCTATAGCATGTAGTATATATTCTGAAGCGCTGGCATTCGGTTGTTTTTAACGAACAGAATGAATTGCCTACTAATGCATGTATGTATGTAGTAGCTGATTCAAAAATGTCAAATTGAGTGATGAATTAAATGGGGTTCACTGGTTTATTTCAATTTTTAATTAATTAATTTTTCTGCATCTATCGAACTCATAATGGGTGGGCGGTGCCTTATTTCAATCACAAAAAAAACACTCAAATGTAAATCTGTGTAGCGTTACAGATTAAAATGTTTTGTTAAAGACTAGCTGCAGCTACGACTACAACTTCGGTAGCAACCTACACACTCTGTTATTAAACATTAATTTATGTAAATGATTTCAAATTTTGCTACATGCTATAGCCGTAACTACAGCTAAACATTCTGTTCCTACAGTAAAATATATAAAAAAACAAAAATTAAATAAAAATAAATAGCAAAAGTTATTGTAATTTTAAGAATATTTATAGAAAAATTACAATAATAATTATAAAATATTTTGAAAAAAAAAAAATACATACACATGCATACTATATATATATATATTTGTATAATAAATAAATAAAAATATATAATTATATGTAATATTGGGAAGAAAAAAATGGCACTAATTAATATGAAAAATGTAAAATACCAGAATGTAGAATTTAAAATACAGAAGTAAATAATAAAAGCAAATATTTTTTTGAAATTGAATTTGAATTTTTAGAATTTAATTAATTTATAATGTAATGATTAATAATATATTTTTTTTTGTTTTTGTGAGATAAAAATTTTAGGTAAAATTGTATGCGATATAGAAAAAGAATCTGCTTTCGTAAAACATTTAGAAAAAAAAAATTAACAATTAATTTAAATTTAGACTCAATTTATTTATTTTGAAATGAAAAAGTGAATAGTGCAATTTTTAAAATTGACCGCACTATACACAAATATTATGTACTCGTTAATACATACATACGCTAGAGGTAAACATATTCTCAGAATATGTATGTATGGTATGTAATGTCAATAAATAATAATAAAATATTTAATATTCATAATAAGAAAATTGTAATAATTCTTCACATAAATATATGTACTGTATATAAAATAAGAGAATTATGTATAGGAAATGTATACAAAAATTTGTTTTTGTTTTTCCTATCTTTTGCTTTTTTTTTTCGTCACTATACATATACCTTTACTACATAATAAAGCCCTAGACAGATATGTGGTATAAACGTGGTATCGATACCATAGTATTGTCTATTTACTTTTTATTTATAAAATAAATAAAAGTAAATCAAAAACAATAAAGGATATTCAATTAATATATAGTAAGAGGCACGTAAACCGACGAGTAAAACTAGTAAAATACACACACGTTTTTACACGTTTTACTCGGTTTAACATGCCTTTTACTATATACATTAATGCTCAATTCTACAGTGAAAGTTTAAGCTCAGGACTAAAGTTTAAAATTTCGTTTAAGAGATGTTTTTGATTTCACAATGGAAGTTTAAATCTTAAACTGTGCTTATCCAATAGTATAGGCTTGAGTCATAGTTTAAGCATTTTATGCAGTTTTAACTAAACTCAAGCTTAAACTTTCACTGTGGAATTAGGCATAACTGGAATACCTTCATAAATCTATAAATAGAAATACATACATAATAATATACATACAGATATACGTAAATAATAGTTTTTTTTGTTCTTAATTTTAAATTTTGAATTTTAGTGGAATGGAAATATACATACTACATTATATTTATATAGCTACCATACATTATAAATAAATAATTAAATAAATAATTTATATTTTCATATTATAAATACGTAAGATTATATAATAATAGTTATTTAAAAGGTTTATTTTAAAAGAAAAATAAAAAAAAAGAATAAAAATTCTGTATCTATGCAAATACACACATTATTTAATGTATAAAAATAAAATTTTGGTGATTGGAAAATAAATTAAAATTTGTTATTTTATAAGAAATAAATTAAATTGTAATTATACGACTATTAGCGACGAGAATTTTTCCAAAATATAAAAATATATGAAACAGATAGAGAACTTGGTGTGATACATTAACACTGAATCTAGTCTACGAGTGTATTGTATTGGCCTCCAGCTTTTTTCTTTTCTGGTATCTGAATATGATGTATTTTACGGGGATAGGTTGTTGGCCCATCGCCCCACAGCGCCCATAATTTTCGGCTGACTGATGTCAGTTACCAGGGGTCACCGCGAGGAGGTAAATTGAGCACTTGAGTAAGAAACTCAACAATTGCAATACTGGCCTGAATTCGGGAAAATCCCTCCGCAAGCGATCAGTACATACCCTGTTGATCTCACCCCAGACCCCCGCAATATCTAAAAGCTTCTTATTATAATCTTATAAAATGCGTATATAGATTCCGTGCGTTCGGTAATGTCAATAATTATTTATTGCATATACCATATCCATATGTTCGTTAAAATCAAAATAGAATCAAATTTTAAATAAAAATCATACAGATGATAATGCAGATTACTTTTGTATGCTGCAAGTGTCTTTCGATATTTGTCAAATCAATGTCGGTCGGGTCGATCCATCAATTAATAATATTTTCCATTATATCGAACGCATGGATTGTGAAATAATTTCTTTTTTGTTCACGACTAAGCAACGATTCTACTTGTTGACATCTTGTCAAATATTTGATTATATTTGATGTATTATGGAGGAATAAAATTCTGGAGGCCAAAACTCGACATAATGAATTGTAGTGCAATTGAAGAAGAAGAAACATAATAAAACATCAAACATTAATTATTGTCAAATATTTAACGAAATGTTAATAAGTGAAATTGTACCTTAGGATCTTATTTTTGGCTATCAAACAAACTGTATTTATTCATCTCTACATAATAGTCGCAGTATAGAACAAAAACTAATGATATATTTTTATCACTTGTTATTTTTTTAATTGAATCATGAAATATAAAAAAGAAATTAATGGAAAAAAAGTATACATCATTTTATAATTAAATGGAATAAATTTTTATTTTATTGTTATTTTGAAAATGTAGACAAAAAAAAAATTAACAAAATTTAAACATGATCAAAAAAAAAAACGGATAATTCATTTAAAAAAAAATATTCTTATTATTATTAACATGATATATACATACATATAGATTCTTAATTCTTGTTATTTTTATGTATTAAGTATGTATGTAACTAAATATGTAGATTTATAAGAAATAATTCATTCAATTACATATACATATATATTTATATATAAATATATTTATTATATTCTTTCTATTATTCTTTATTTTTTTTATTTAAAAATATATATATATATATTATATAAAATTATGTATCAATGAATTAAAAAAAAAAAAAAATATTAATAAAAATTATTAGGAAAGCAAAAAAAGCAAAAAATAAATAATTTTTTTCAAATAATTTTAAATGCATGTATTAAAAACGAAATGAATATAAAAATGAAATCATTTTATTGAAAAATATTAATAAATCAAATTATTATTTAATTATAATTAATAAACAAAAAATAATAAAAAATAAATAAAAAATAATAATTAAAATACGTATAGTATATTTATATATACATACATATATTTTTCGATTGATGCTAGTTTTAGTAAGTTAATAAAAATTATATATTATGTATAAATAATAATATCTATATATATTATATATTGATAGCTCGAAAGGTATAACATATTATGAAAAAAAAAAAAAATAACAGAGAGAAAAAAAAAATAAATAACAGAATAAATTAATTTAAAAAACATTATATATATATATATATATATATATTATGTATAATTTAATCAAAATTCGAAAATAAATATAAAAAAATAAAATAAATAAAAAAAATGAAAATAAAAAATTAAAACATGTAATACGTTTTGAGGTTGAAAGAATATGTAATTACAAATAAATACTGTTAAAAATAAATAATTAAATTTGTTTAAATATTTTTATTTTCACCAACATCAGGTATTTTACTGCGTACCAAAAAAAAAAAAAAAAAAAAAAATCGAGCTAAATTTTATAACAAAAAAATAATCTGATAACTACAGACGTAATAACTATGACTAATATGACAATCTGATTGAACTAATTGACAAACTAATTGACTGTTTTAGTATTTCGAATATCTTAATACATTTTATGGTATTTCCTTTTATTATACACAGTCCAACACATACCAAACAATATTCATACGAGTTAAAAATGCATACCTTGTAATAGTATAGTATAGTTTCATTCATGAGAAAAATTCATATTCCATTTATACTTGTTCTGAACTGCATACCATAATAAATATACGAGAAACAGGAAGGAAGAGGCAGTAAGTGTAATAGCAATGAGGTGATTGGCGGCAGCTAACTATATACGATATACGAGTACACTAGAAATGCATGCACTTGTATTTTCATTCATATGAAACTTACATTTTCTCTTTATACTTGTTTTACATTTACATTATACACTATAAGGAGTATACAAGAAACGAGAATATAAACAGTAATAGTATGGTATGGTAGTTGCAATGAGGTTATTAGTAGAAAAATTCAGCTATTTAAATACATTTGTTGTGCTATATAAATTACGATTATGTAACATCAAACTTGCGACGACCATTTTTATAAATAAATTTCATATGACGGATGCTGTGATAATCAATTAGATTTTCTTTTTGTAAATTTCATTCATTCATATCATTTATAACGTATTAGAAGAATTTCCTGCTTTCAACTAATAATTTTTTGGTTCGTGTCTTGAATATTCGTTCAGACGTTCGTTAGGTTTGATAAGAAATGAAATCTTTTATAAAATTAAAATTGTTCGTACTCAGAAATCAAAAATATTTAAAACTCGTACATATCTGTGATAACTGCAGATGTCATGACAATCTGATTTTTGTCGATTTTTCGAAAATCCTACACATTTTATGGTATTTCCTATTATTATACAGAATCTAAATATAACGTTTGAACGTACAATTCAATTGTGTTGCACATGGTTGCACTCAAATTGTACTGTGTTGTGTTTGTGTGTGGTGTTACAGAGCAATGAGGATGTTTTATGATGTTTGTCAAACAGTTTGAAATGTGAAATATTTTCATTTGTAGGAGCGAAGCGAAGGTTTGAAGAACAGGTTGTATAGTGTATAATGAAGTTGGATAAACTTGAATGTGATTTGAATTAAAAATATTCATTTCGGTTGTTGCGTTGTTGGTTTATTAATAATTTGGATGTGTGTGTGTGTCTGTACATAATAAAATGGTAAAATCTACGTAAACCTACCTACAAATCTTTTTACAATGTGCTACAATCTACTAGTTGGCAAAGCCGGTTGTTTTTTGTTTTTGTTGTTGTTGTTGTTGTATGTACAAATAAAAGTTAGTTGGAGATAGTATAGTATTTATTTATACATATTAAAATTCACACTTATTATGATTATGATGACGATGATGATGATGATGATGATGCATTGATGCAAATCATATTCATAATAATGTATAGTATTTTATTATCATGTTCATCATCATACAACATTTATTTTTATTTTTTTTTTATCATTTTACAATTTATTTGTTGTATGTACAAATACATAATAATATTAATGTACATATGTACATATATAAGAGATAGACATGGATTTTCGTAATCACTTGATTTTAATTCATGACACGTTTCTGACCTGTATATTATTATATAGTATGTTTTTATATACACATAAGTATATGTATACAAAACAGAAGCAAAGAAGAGAACTACTAAAAAATAAAATATATGTAGGTATATGTACATAATATCGTTATAACGAATAGATGATTTGGATAGATATGTAAAAAATATACATTACATATGTATATGTACATAAAATTATGATATGAAATGAACGCATGTATGAAATAATAGATTATTTAATTTTTATTTAATAAAAACAAAATCATAAGTAAAATACGTAGTATGTAGTTGTGTGTATAAAAATGAATTTTATGTATTGCTGTATTGCCACTCCAGTACTGAAACTTTACTACCAATATAAGTGCTGTACTATATAGTACTACCACGTACTACGGTACTACTAACTACTAATACCTACTCAATGTTGTACAAAAAAGATTTTCAATGAAAATCTTTTCTTTAAATAATAATTTCATATTTTCTGCGTGTATACAGTTTTATATCATGCATGTAAGCAAATATGTTTTTTACTTAGTAAAAATGAAAAAAAAAATTAATATTTTTGTATAGGATATCGACATTAAATATAAATGTTTCTGTCACATTTCACAATTAATAGAATGAACATTTTATATACATATTATGTACATACCCATATTTTTTATATATATTTTTTTTTTTGAAAATTAAAAATAGTAATATGAAAAGAAATTCACATGTAAAATAACCTATCTATGTATAATATGTATTGAATGTAATGCGCTTTATATACAAAAATCAAAAAAATATGTTACATGTACTAACACTTAATTTTTAATAGTAAAAGTAAGGTAAAGTAAAAGTAAATGAAAATTATTTTTTTCTTTTGCCTTTACGTGATGTCAAATCATATAATGTACTTACGACTAAAGACAAGTAGTATGTAGCTATACTAGTACACACATATATTCATACATATAAAAATTTGTAAAAGAAGAAAAAAAAAAACAAATAGGAAAGGAAGAAAATTTTAATGTTCATTTCTTTCTTTCTTTTTTTTTTTTTGGCTAAAAGATTGTCATTCTCTTTTCATTATTTCAAATATATGTACATATTATTATTATTTTTTTTTTTGAATTATTCTCATTTTTTTTTTTCCGCATATCCTTGTATACACAGGATAGAGAGCACATACATATAATAATCCCTTTATATATAAATTGTAATGTTAATAGCCACAAGTAAAATACTACATTATATGCAATTTATGGCAAATCAGTATACCATATAGTGTATCACTACGACACGGTAATATTATCCTCGTGTACATACTTCAACAAACCACCTTCATAACATTACTATCTGATATGTAAATAAAAAGGTAAAATAGAATCATCATCTTTTAAAAGTGGAAATAAGGTATATGTTATATGTGGTATATAAATATAACAAGGCATATAAGATAAGTATGATGAAAAAAATGAAAAAAAAAACCTCATGAAAAGCTTTCAACATCTTTCAAATTTTTTAAAGAAAATTATTTTTTTTTTCTTAATTTTTTTTTTTTTGTACATAAAAGCATAAGTATGAAGAGTTAAAATACGTATACTGATTCTGGTACATATGTAAGTAAGTATGTACGAAGGAGTATCTTTAATAATAATATATATTTCCCGTTTATATGTATATGTTCCTCTATACTGCTACACTCTAGAAGCTAGAAGCTAGAAGTAATAAAAAATTCAAAAGACAAAAATTATGTATATACCATAAATCTGTGTACATATAGGATGTATGTATAGATGCTATATGGTACATGATTAAGAAGGAAAGTTGTTGATTGTGAGTAATTTGCGGAGTTAGATGGAATGAGTTTGTTGTATGTATACATACCTACATATATTTTTGCAATAATGAATGCATTCATGCATCTTTAAAATTTTTCATATCTACATACAGTGATTCACAAAAAATACTTGAACGTACATAAGTATATCTAGTTTTCTTATCTCAAAAACAAAAATATTTTTTTTTTTTTTGTAAATTTATTTTTTTTTTAGAATTTTCTAAAAGAAAATAAATTTATAGGAAAATTGATACAAGTGTGTTAGATTTTGATAAATTATTACATATTTATTTACATATACATACATCATACATACCTATATGTAGTCCGTAAAAAATGTCAATCAGTACATATACCTATATAACATTTAAAATACTTATACTCGTAGTTGTTGAAGTTTGAATATTATTTATGAGAGTCACACCATACGACCGTACAATATACAACTACTAAAAAAAAATGTTTTTATTTTTTTTGTACATATTCTAATATACTTTGAGCTAAGTAGGTACATAAACATATACGTATATATTGGTATATTCGTACTCGTACATACGTGTATGTATAAGAAAAGCATAAATAAACAATCCAGAAAATTATTGTACATATTTTTTATTTTATATACATACTTTAGTTTATAGAGATGAAAAAATATATATATTTTTTTTAATTTTTTAGAAAACAAAAAAAAATTACTTTACATACATATTAGTGCACACATCACATATACATACATACAGTACATTCATATACATTCATATTATATATGTATATATACATATAATGTAGGTACATTTTTATGTAAATAGAAACATTGGTTGCATTTGCGTACTCTTCATATGATGATGTGTTATATACGAGTACCTATATCTACATACATATATGTACATATTAATGATACTTTGTCCAAATAGAATTTTTAATCTATTGAATAAGCTTTAAAAATATTAGGTTTTCAGATTTCAGTTAGATAGATAAACACTTAAATGTATGTACGAGTATATATGCATGTGTGTATGATTATTTGTATACGTACATACATATAATGTGTACTATTATATTCAGTATAGATTTGATTTCACATATACCTTTTATGTATTAATATATGTACATATATACATGTGTATTTAAAAGTGCATACAAGTATGTACATATATACATATACACATTAACATATCATATGTGTACCTATATACATATGAACAAAAAAAAAAATTAACAATAATATTTTTACCTTATAACATGCATATACGTCATATATACGTACATATGTTTGTATGTATAATTAAAATGTATTTTCATTTTTCATTTTTATTTATTTTGTATATAGTACATATGTATATTTATATGATATAGTACATATGTATACATATACCTACATAAACTGTTATATATGTGAAAAACAAGGATATACCATACTTTTATATGAGAGTTTGTCGTTTATTATCTGAAAATTATGTCCTAGATTTTCATATATAGTGTGTATACATAGATAATGTACTATATACTTAGTTAATATGAATTGAAATGAATAACAAAATAGTACAAAAAATAAACATACATATATTGTACAAAAAAATGTACATATGTTTTCGTATACACGAGTGTATGCACACATATGCATATTTTTAAAAAGTGGTTACTATTATTACACCATTAAATAAAGTGTACAGTCAATGGAATGATATACATATGTACATACATACATTATATGAAGGAAAGAAAATCAGTAAAACGTATACACATCATATGACGAGTAATACTATGCACCTACATAATATATAATATGTAATAAAATTTCATATAGTACATATATGATAGAACACATGCATGTACATGTATGTACATTGTAACATTTGTATATATGAATAGTGGATACATTAACTGAAATAATTTTAAAAATGCATGTTCGTCATTTAAAAATTATTTCTCATGTACATACATTTAAATATACAGGATGATTCGTAATAAAAAGTGTTCCATTCCAACATGTATATCAAATCAATAGATTCCTTGAATGAAGGAATGTTTATGATGAGGCATTTATTCGTAAAATCCTTCCTATACCATCCTTAAAATAATTTTGTATTCTTTTGACTCCACAAAAATATTATAATGACTTTTGAAAGACTAAAGATATTGACATGATTCTTCTTTTATTTGAAAGATAATTTAAGGTTTTAAAAAAAATCATATCCTTATTAATGAAAATTTTTAAGAACGAACGATAAAATGTTAAATTTTTGACCAAAATTTTTCAAAATTTTAATTTTGAACATTCATATCTGCCCCATAGCCCATACTTGGTAACAGATTGGGAAATGTAAGATATACTTTTTATCGAAATCTTATTTGTTTGTCTTCCTATCGTGTTCCGAACAAAAGTTATATCTACTCGTATAACGTTTTGTATGAGCTCCACCTCTCTGCACAGGCGAAAAAATTTCAATCGTTAAAAAAGTGATGAAAGAAGAAAGGATTTTACGAAAAAATATGTCCAATCTTAAACGCTGATCACAATACTTCAGGGAATCGATTGATACATATTTGAACAATTTATTACGAATCACCCTTCATTTATGTACTCGTATAATGTGTATTCTCGTATATTTTGTACTCATATATTCGTACATCATAAATGTACATTGTCAGGTTTTATTTTTTGATATTCGCATAAGAATGAATTTTCATTCATATTATACTATAAAATATATAAGAATCATTTTAATATTAATTTAACAATTTGTTTCATTTTTCCTTTTTTTTTTGATTTTTTTTTTTTTCTTACAGACTTTATTCTTTATATGCATTTAGATTTTAAGTTTTATGACATTATATATTTCATTGTTCATATATACAATATAAGAAAGAGAAGAATGAAAAAAGTCTACATAAGTATACCTATAAAAATTATTATAAGTAGTTTTTTTTTTCTTCTGTCGTCCGTTTTTTATTTTATTTTTTCTTATGAAAAAAAAAAAAAGTAAAGAAAGGATAAATAATGAAAAAAATACATCATATATTATTTAAAACATTTTATTTTAATGAGATATGTACATGTATCTATTCGTTAATATGTCGTTTGTATGTAATTTCTTAACATATACATATGTATAATGTCTAAGTCTGATGAATTTTTAAAAATGTAAAAGATTTCTATAATTCAAAAAAAAAATTTATTTTTATTCATATAATAGTACTGTATATGAAATGATAAAAGGAACAAAACAATGTACCCGCAAACACAAAGATAAATTAATACAAATGAAAATTTATTTAAAATAATATAATGTACTACATGGTACTACTACTACTTAGTTGTACAGATAAAAGCAAAAGGAGCGTAAGAAAATATCAAAGTAAAATTATTAATTTTTTGTATAACTATGTTTTAAATAAATATACAGAGAGAAAATGAATAAAATGAAAGTGCTGAAAGCAACAATAATATATAAATATTGAAAAATCTGATGAATTTTGAATTTAATTCAATATGTACGACTGTACGAGTATATTCAGTAGGTATATATTGAATGAAATTTTTGAGTAAATGAATCCTATTTCATTTTATTCAAATTTTCAATCATCAGTTATATTGGCAATCAATTACGATATTACATTACGGACCTTCATATTTCAGAGCAGGTACATAACATCATACACTCTTAGTTATCATCTGTTGAAAATGATAAATTATTCGAAATATGAAATTTCTAAAAAAATGAATTTCCACGAATACGAATATAAGTGCCTAACCAACTCCAAACCAAATGCATTTACCATATCGCGAAGACAAAAAGGCATTACTACACGAAAGAAAATTTAAAAAAATTTTTCATTTTTCATTCAACAAACAACAACTCATCAAATACACAAACCGCTTTGTAAGCAACAGCCATACACACACACGGTAAAATTTGCTAATTGCATTCATTCATAAAATAAACATAAAAGTTTGACAAATTTTGTCTTTCGCATGTACAGAACATATAAATGGTTCAGGTGGGTATGGGTTGTTATGAAAGGATTAAAGAAGAAAAAACATTGGCCATCTTTAAACATTTTCCATTAATTTTACATTTTTCTACTATATACGCAACGCTTGTTAAATTGATTTGAATACACCATAAATGCAAAAAAATTTCGGCCATTTTTAAAAATAACATTAGATTGTATATGTGAAGTATTTAAATGCAAATATCATGAAAATTTATATATGTATTTCATGCAAATTAAATACTAAATTTACTTACTTAATGAATTCTTTTAGGAGGCTATAGTAGAAAGAGAAAAATTGTATCATCATGATGATGGATTGATTGATAACGAATGATAACCGATATCATCAATTTCAAACATCATACAATCAACAGCAGTTTAATGTAATCTGATCTAGAATAGAATTAGACTAAAAAATGAAGAGAATGATTTGAGACTGGATAAAATAATTCATTCACCACTCATATCATTTTCGATCAAAATGAATTTTTCTTCCATTTTGTATTTTAATTAATTTATTAATGTGGAATTGTAAACATATTTTTATCATATACTCGTATATAATGAAAATTCGTATATTAGAAAATATCTTTTAATTTGAAAATATGTATACATATATAATAGGGAATAGGGATAGGATGGCATTGTAATTCCTGTAGTGACAGATAGACACACAATTTATTTTCAGCTAAGCAACAGGCCGTACACACAAGTATATGTATATAGCTGATTGAGTTTATAACAGAAATAAAAATGAAATCGAAGAATTACAAATGGCTGTATCTTAATTTTGCATTGCAAATGGCTACCTACTGTATTTTCACAATCTATACTAACGAGTACTTCGAGTACAATGGACAGCATTTATCTGAGTGCTCAGGTTTATGCCTCCCCCTAAAACAAACAACTTACGAATACAGAAAATTCATTTCATTCACCTTACAATGCAATAAATCCAATACTGAAATATATGTAGATATTTAATAATATAATTAACAATAATTATGATGAATAAATTCATTTAACATTATATATTTATTATTATTATGAAAAAATTTGACAATTAACATTAATAAAAAAAATATTTAAAAATTAAAAAAATAAAGAGAAAAAAAATATCACAAAATATCCATCGATTTTACATCGTTCAATTTAGATAAATTATATATATATGCAAGTACGAGTAAAGTAAGTAATTTTGTTTTTTTTTTGTTTTTACACGCAAGTAATCTTATATAGAAACTTAGAAAATATTCAGTAACTTTCTTTTAAATTTTCACATTAAAAGAAATAGCGTATTATAGTAATTTACATTTGAAGATGAAAAATGTTCTTTGTCCTTATTGTAATTTGTAATTTTAACATTTATATACGTATACGAGTATTATTTATAGGTTGGTATATAATTAATTTCTCAGTATGTATATACATAAGTGTTTAAATATTACGCTTAATTACGAGAGTATATTACTTATTCTTTATAATTGTGCAAGAATTTGTTGTTATTTTGTCATTGATCACCTGCCTTTCTTTGCTTTTTGTTTTACTACTGATAAAAATAAATTTTGTTTACATCTTTTGTTGTTATCTTTGATGACAACTATTATCATAGAACACTGATGAACCACGACTTGCAATATCTGCATATTCCCTTTTGTTGGCGCATAAACGTTTTGAAAATTCACTATTTCGTTTTCTATTTGAAAAAAAAAATAAAAATTTAAAAATTAATACAGAAAATTCTAGTTTAAATTCTTTGATTTTGTATAAAACTTACTCCCTCACTGGCATCTGCATAATATCAACTGTTATCGATTTAACATATAAATGATCATTACACCACAATAAACATAATGATCTTGGCTCTAAAACATTCATATCATGTGACCAATTTAGTTCTACCTATATAATATAAGTATGAGAATAAAATATTCAAATATGTATTTTTTAATATTAATTTTGAATTCAAATTTCTTCCTTTGTCTTTTACAATTTTAAATGTATAATTTATATGTACGTATATGTGTTACCTTACGAATACGACTGCCCATATCATGAGAATTTGTAATTACCACCTGATATTTGGAACCGTGCTCTAATCTCACAACACCGCGTGGTGTTAAATCTAAACTTCTTAATGCTCCCTTATCTGAAAATACTGCTGCACTTAAATAACCTTGTACCCATGATTCAGCTTCTTTCGGCTTTGCTAATTCAATTGTGAATCTATAATGTCTTTCTTCAATGAACAAAAAAATAAAATTTTTTTTTCGTAAGCATAAATTGTAGACTAAAAATTTACTTTTCCTACTATATATCTCTAACTACTACAACGTTTTCAACTCACGACAAAAAGGATAATCCTTTCCTGTCATTAGAAAATATTTTCCCGGTTGTAATGGTGGGATCTGTAATTGCGTTGTATCTGGTAGAATTTCATTTTCAGATGAATTATATGATGTTATTGTATGATATCCCATAACTGCACAATTTTTTGTTGAACACTTAAAACAATGACCAGCTAAAAAATGTTGATACGATGGGCATCTATGACCTTTAAAAATGATAAACCATAATTTTTCAGAATAATCTATAAAAGAAAAAAAAAACATTTAACACAGAATTCATTCGATTTTTTTGTATACCAATATATGGACATTTTCCATTAATACTGTCGATAAATAGTTTAATTGCTCGTACATGATTACATGCTAATAATACTCTGGATGCTTCTTCGATACCATCTTTAATCAATGTCAATGGTATTAATGTTGTACCTTCTTGAGATAATGCACAACCAGGCTGTTCTTTTCCATTATTTGGATAAAAATCAACATGTCCACATGGTTGTGACATACCGTATCCGGGCATTTCCAACAAAAAGAAACTTCTACCATCCGTGTGTATGACATCAACAAAATCTGCATCACTTGGATCCAAACGTACAATTGGTCCCATTCCTTGAAAATAAGGTTCAGCTGGATCTAGACCAGTTATTCTACCGATACCCGGTATCTTTTCACCAGCATAGCCAGCTGTATGTGCACCCAACGAATGACCAATCAAATGTACATCTTTTGGTCTCAAACCGTAATTTTCCTGTAGTACCTTTATTAGATATGCTATCTCTAAGCCAACCAATCTTGTATTTGCTGTCGCCTATATATAAAATAAAAATAAATTTATATTTTACATTTTTCATGTATACTCGTATACGTATATATAGAGGATTTAATTAATATTTTTATTTATACTTGTGTATATAATGGTAATGATCCACCAGCCCAGTCGACAACAATTACATTCAATTGTCCTCGTATTATTAGCTCATCACGCATTTCTGATACCCAATTCGATAGGGGTGTATCAATGAAACCATGTATTATGAATTTTGTTTCCCATTCTGGATTAAAATTTGAATTTTTTATTGTTTCATCATCTTCGGCAATTAATAAATGTCCATCTGTCGGATTATCTTCAGTATATAATATGAATCGTGTATTTATTGTTGATCTTGGTAATGGGAATACATTAAAGGGTCGATGAATTAAATGATACCATTCTCTTGTTATATTAAGGCATCCAATTTTTCCATAGCATCTTGTTTCATTTTCAACTAAATGTATATTATATATATTTTTTGTTGTTGTTGTCATAAAATAAAATAATTTCGTTTTTTTTTTGTTTTTGTTTTGATTTTTTTTTTTAATTTTGTTTTTAATTTTTGTTTTTTAAAGAAAAATGAAAAAGAAATAAACAGAAATGCATTAAAATAATTAATCGAAACAATTATTATAAAATTTTTATTTTCTACTAATCGTAGATGTTCATATTTTCTCTAAAATTAAAAAAAACCTGTAAATATCACCTTACTTAAATTAAAATTTAAATTTGAACTTTAATGCTGACAAGTTACATAATATATACTATACCTACTCATATTTTGTTGTATCTATATTTTTGTGCGTTTTTATTTTATTAAGATGTTTTCATATAAAAGTATTTTTTTTGGTTTTTCAATGAAATATTTATCAAAAGTGCTATTGAAATTATCTTCGAGTATATACGCGCTCGTATACTTAAATAAACATGTTAATACTTAAAAGAAAATCAGTTACAAAAATTTCTAAAAAAAAAAAATCTACAAGCCATTAAGAAAAAAAAACACAATTTTGTTAAAAAATTTCACATAAGTATAATATAAGAAGTGATAAACAAAAATGTTTGTTTGTTTGTTTGTTTTTTTTTTTCTCCTCTGCATCTTAAGTATATATAAAAATGATGGTGGTACTGTATTATATGTATACATATTTATAATTGACGACCTATAATATGCCTATATTAAATTGAAAGTATATAAAAATGAACTTTTAAAAGAAAAAAAATTAAAATTAAAATAATTATACATTAAAAATTGATCTTGTATATATACATAATGTGTTGCAATCATATAATATGCGTTATATATATGTACTCTGAGGAATTTAGTCTCTTAACTCTTTCATATAATAATAATAATAATAATAAAAAAAAATTCATAAAACTTAAAAATCTGTAAAAATAAGGTCAAAATTTCTTAAAAAAATTTTTTGAAAAAAAAAAAAATTGTTTTTTTTTTTTTATCTTTCTCTTTAAACAATTTATATACAAATACACACATGTTATATACATATATGCATATATACTTGTAGTTGTAAATTGTTTATTTATTTACATTTATTTCCATATACATATGTATATGTATATATGTAGTATTATTATTATTATTTTTTTTCTATACTTACATGGTAACCAAGGTAAATTAACATCAATTTTAACGCTCTCTGATTTGGCCCAATTTAATGCAATATCTAAAGGTCCGCATTTACATGTATTTACAAATGTTGCAAATATTAATGTTATAAAAAATTTTTTATTCAACATTTTTGGATGCTGTGTTAAACAACACATAAATTATTAATATGTATATGTATGTATATGTATATAATTGTACTCGTTATAATTGTAATTTGTATTCATAAAATATATTCATATATGAAATTTAATTTAATTTAATTTAATTTACAAAATATGATTTATTCTCCTTTTTTTTGTTTTTTTTTAATTAATATAAATTCAGTCAAATTATTCTATGTTTATTTATTAGATTCCTTTATTATATTTTTGCACCTGTGAAATAAAATTAAAAAAAAAAAGTACATATACCTAATTAAATAAATTAATTATAAACCAAAAATTTAAAATTATAATTTATGAAATTAAAATAATATCAAAAAATATACATACATATATGTATATTTTCCGACGTACGAGAGTTTAATATGTATTACTCGTATAAAGTTATAAATGAAAAAACATTTTTTTTTTAAATATTATGGATGCGAGCATCCTCTTATGTTAGCCATTTGATTTAAAAAAATAAAATTTTTATACACAAATACGAGTATGTATGTCTATTTATGTATGTACATACATGCAAATGTAAATGTTAACATAAATTTATACAAAATATTTTGAAATAAATATCGGTATACATAATAAAGGTACCTATTTCTAGTTGTAAATTTATAATATTTTTGTTATATAACTTCACATTAAATACACACAATCGTATATACACTTGTTGTTTTCCATTTCAAATGAAATGGAGATTTTTTGAAATAAAAAAAAAAAAAACTAAATAAATAAATAAATAATAAAAAAATGAGGTCTAGGGCTTTGATTTATATGTATGTCCATATACATAATATTACTACGAAATTCGAGTCGGTATATACGAGTATATGCAAATGTATGCACATCATGTAATGTATGCCAATTATTATAAAAAATTTTAAATATGCATATTTTTTTTTTTTGTATTTTTGTATTTATATATTTTTACTTTTTTCTATTTTTTTTTTTTTATTTCTCTATAAGTATTTTAATTTAAATAAATTCAATATTAATCTTTATAATGTGCTGCAATCACAAACATTTTAATATTAAATTTATATACAATCAGTTTTTATTCATTTTCATGTCATTTTTATAAATACATTTTCACGTAAATTCACTAATATTATACATAAATACAAGTATACTCTCTCCTTATATTATACATGAACATGACTATATTTCGTATTTTCCTTCTTGAAAAATGCTGATTTTCTCTCTCAGGAGAATTGCCAATATTACAAACAAAACAAAACTCGAAAAATCAACTAACAACATTTTATATACTTGCGCCTTCCATCTATCCATACACTCTGAAGCAGTAGAGAGGACAATGACTATAGTAGTACGGTACGAGTAGTATTTGCATTTCACACATCATGTGTTAGTACTCGTAATTTTGTAGATGAGAAAAAGTTGATTTTCTCCTTTAGTAGAAGGCGAATATTGTAAACAAAACAAAACAAAACAAAAAAAATCAATTAACAAAGTAACAACATTTAATACTTGCTCAACCCATCTATACTCTATACATACTCTAGGTCTAGACTCTAGACCTAGAGCAGAGCAGGTATTTGACTATTCTATTACAGTATCAGTATTAGTATTCAGTAGTATACACGCTAGTCGCTAGTTAGTCACTTCACTATGCTAGCACGAGTAGTATTTAACACATCATCTGATCTGTATCTGTATACTCATTTTTGAATATTCATTTTGAAAATTCGAATGATGTCTACAGACTCTCTTAATCGAGAAATCTACCACTGACAACAACTGTGTATATAAATTCATGCTTACATATTCGTGGATTATAGATATAAATCCGAATAATATGTACAATCCAGGCAGGCAAATAAATGCACAAATAACAATACATATTTAAATTACTTATTTCCTATATTTTACTACATTTTTGTATTAATTTTTTTTTGTATTTTGTATTTTTTATGCCAATTTTTCATTACATATTTTTTAGTAATATACACAGCAGATTAGTAATACATCGCAATAACAATGGTAATACAGATCAAAATAAATGTACTCACATTCACGTACACATTATATATACTCTAAGAAGTAAAAGATACAGGAAGTAAACTCTGATAAAATATGATCAAATCTTATAATTTTTGTTATAAAACATTCATACACGAACTCGTATCTATATACGTATACTCGTATGTACTTACTCTTATGTGTACTCATGCATATAGCTACTTGTTAATTTATTTATAAAATATTACACCTGAAGCAAGCATAGCAAGGTAAATGGTATACGGTATGATGCTATAATTGTATATCTACCGTGGCTCAAAAAAGTGTTTGTACATAAAACATCATTTTTAAAAAAGAAAATATTTTTAATTTCATTGAAAAATCTAATTCAAATTTTTACAAATTTTTAAAAATGTTTTTTATTTATATTTTATTCATATACTCGTATGTAGATATGTAAAAATATGTTTAACTCAAAAAAGTATTTAGATAGGATACTTTTTTGAAACACAGCACGTAAGTATAGTATAAAAAAATATTGATCATGTAATATCTTTAAAATTTTCAACTCAGAAAAAGTACTTATATTTTGATATAGGATACTTTTTTTTTAGATACTGTACGTAACATAAAAAAAATTGATCATTGTATCGATCCTTATAAAAAAATAAAATCATTTGTATAAAGTATTTCTGTTGAATAAAATTTTTGAATTTTACATTTTGTACATTAAATATACAAACAAACTTTTCCAAAGGATCGATACTATATATATACAATCATTTTTTTTTACATATACTACTACTTACGTATATTCGTAAATAAATGCCACATACTCTTATTACTTCGTGCATCTGTCTGTCTCAGATGTTGGCATACAAATACACAGTCGATAATATTTTTAATGCATATACACAAATAATATTTTATTTAATTTCCTTTATAATATTTTTATTTCTTATTTATTATGTATATCAGCAATGTTTATAAACATATAAGTATAAGTATGTATATTATCCCAACAATAATACAATTTCACATTGTGACAGAGAGAGAGAGAAAAAAAAATATGTAGATGTACAATCTGAAAATGTTGATTATTTTATTGTACGAATCCGATAGATTATTTTGTAAGTGAATGGCAAAAAATCATAAAATGTTAACGAAAAATAAAAAAAAATAAAAATCGCATATTATATAAGAAAATATACATTATATATAGTATATACTCGTATATATAAATTTTAAATAATAATATAATGAAAATAAGTACAAGAGCATATTATATGTATATGTATACCTATCATCCAATATATGTACGTATATGTATGTAAATGTAAACGTTTAACTACTTAAATGAAAATTAACACTTTATTTTTTTCTTCTTTATTCAAGTACTAAAGTACTCATTTATAAGAGTTTATATAATGTAGCGCTATGTGTATTTATGTATTTGTATGTACATATATGTATGTAATGTGTGTGTTTATAAAATATTTTTAGATTCATTTTATATTAACTGCAAATTATATGATTACATAAAAATGATAAACCAAATAATAAATATACGAGTATAGTATAAGAAGCAATATAATAAATAATATAATATGTACCTACATACATATATATAATTTTTATTTACTATTATTATGTGACCTTCAAAATTAACTTAATATTCAAAATTCAAATTTGAAAAAAAATCAAAGAAGAAGAAGAAGACTCATTTTCATATCTACTATATATATATATATACATATCTATATCTATCTATCTATCTATAAACTAATAATTATGAATTCTGATGATGTATATATTTAATATTTATTTCGTAACAGTTTTTACCTTTATTAGGGTCAAAAAGAAGATAGGTAATAAGAAAAAAATATTTTAAAAAAAAATAACATTAATAATAAGCACAAAACCAAACCAAACCGAAAAAAAATAAATAAATAAATAAATTTACATGTAATAGCATAATGGAGGATATGGAGGTTCATATACGAATACGATAAACAAAGTATATACATAGAATACTATTATAGAATACCATATAATATATCTACTAACGCTGCTAATGTGTTTACTTTTCATATTCATATATGCAATATTTCTTCATTCAGTGGTTTTTGGTTTTAATTTTTTTTTTCTTTTAAATTTTCTTATTCATTTAGCTATTCATTTATTTCAATATTATTTACATGTAATGCTCTTTCAATAATAATCTTTAGATAAATTATTAATAAATTATTAAGATTTTTAGTATAAAAATATTTTTGAATTTTTCGATTAATTATGAAAAAACTGTATACTTACGTATAGTAGGTATATGTAATAAAAAATTCTTCATTATATTACAAATGGCATATATGTACATATACAGAGATACAGATTCATAAGTATGTACAAAATTATTATACGGGCAGTTTTCTTTGAAAATGATGTAAGTTCATTTTGAACAAAAATTTATGTAAATTTATGTAGTTATATAATGATAGTCCGCAACGAATGTAATGTAATCAATTAAATGAACTTTTTGTTTATAATACTATATATAGATATACACAGTTTTCTTTTAAAAAAAAAAACAAGTCCTTTTAAATTTTCATCATTTTATCAACATAAATTTATGAATATACTTAGGTAATGAGAAATTACGGTGCGGCTCGGTAAAGTAATTGGTAGAGCAACTGGCTACTGATCTCGGGAATGCAGGTTCGATTTCTGTACACGGCAAAAATATAAGAAAACATTTTTCTTTGCCTATTTTCCCATCTTTCATTATCCCCGAAAGTTCACTCAGCTTCGAATGTGCACCAGCGTGCTGGGAAAAAGAGCTTAAAAACGCTGATGAAAAAGTAGAAGTAATCTTCTTGCTATGATAACGAGTAAGAAGTAACACAAAGAATAATTATAGAATTACATAGATTATTCTAAAATAATAGATCAGTCTAAGCCTTATCATGTAAAAAAAAGAGTTTGCTCCTCTTTTTTCGCAACGCAATACACGTTAAATTGTAGATGCACACATGATAGTAAAAAAAGTCATGAAATCACTGATCACTACTGTGAAAGCCCTGGTTCACTTAGAGCTGTAATGCCATAAAAGAAGAAGAATAAAATATCTTCGCTCCATATAATATAAAATTAGACTTATACAACATTCAAAGAAATCTATACTCATTTAATTATTATTATTTTTTTCTTTAAATTTAATTATCTGATTATTTTTTGGTTAATAATAATTGTATATTGTATCTTGTATCTAAGTATACACGAGTAGGATAAGAGCATAATATTGTTACACACCTACTATTTTTGAGTTCAACTTGGTTCAATTATGATTATATCATGATTACCACCACAATACATAAATGTATACGAGTATATAAAATAATAATGGCAATAAACCAACAAAAATTACACATAACATGTAGTAACTATATACATATATACATACATACATATATGATCATTATTATCATTATTTACACATTACATATATAGATAGGTACTCGTATACATTTATGTATGTAATATAACTTTATATATGATTATGATTATTTACAGTTCATTTTTTTAATGTGGAGAAAAAAAAATAATTTTTAAAAATTTCTATATAATGATAAATTACTTTATATTGTAATATTGTAAAATTATTTAATTTGTATACGTCATACATATATGTATGTATATTTCTTATATGTATATGTTTTCCTTATTGTCTAATACCTTATAATACTCTAATAATAATAATAATCATTATTATTCTCTGTTATTATTATTATTAATTTTTTTCTTTTGTAGGTACATTACATACTCGTATTTATATTTTATTTATTTTCTTTATTTCTTAAATAATTCAATTAAAACTCATTAAAATTCCGCATACCTCTACATATAAACAAGCAAATTTAATATACATATATGTATGTACTATGTATACTATGTATTATGTACATTATGTATATTTTAAAATTACCAATATGTAGTACACCCGAATCCGAGTAACTCTAACTCTATAATAAGTCTTATTACGCATTTCTTATCATTCCAGATTATTCGATCTATCGATCGTTTCAAATGTTTCAATTATTCCTTTATATTTATGTACATACGAGTATAGTAATATTTATTTATTTTCAATTCATATTACTATTCATAGATATATTATACTTTATATTTATTTATTTAATTTAATTCATTTATATATATTTATTATTTTATTTTTTCCATTTATTTTGTGTTGTCCTAATACGAACATACATACATATATGTAAGTATTTCGTGCGGGTGCCAATATAGTTAATATTAAAAATGAAAAATAATAATTTACATAAATAAATAAATAAATAAATTATTAACATTATTGTTATTAATAATAACAGTCATTATTAGTATATAGTATAGTCAAATCATAAACATACATACATACGTATACATAATGTTACTACATATACATATGTATGTTCACAAGTGATTTTTTCTATATAATATATGTACAAACTTTTTTTCATTATAGACATGATAATATACGTGAGTACCTACATATTCAAAATTCACATACTCGTATTATTACTCCTCGTATATATACGATACGTATTATAAGTTTTCACTTTTCTTTATGTTGTTTATTTTGTTGTAACAATTTTTATATATACATATACGAAAAATTAAATTCAAATTCAAACTCATATATACTCATATGTACATGTATACAAGCAAAGCATGTAGATATAACCTTGGATATAACTTCTTATATTCATGTTACACACTGACTATATATTATACTTTTGATATTAATTCGTCATTTCATAAATTTATTTTTCTGTTATTTTTCTGTTATATTAAAAAATTATTTATAAACACAACAAAAAAAAAAAAAAAATGAAATTTTAAAATGTCAAATTTATATGTACTTATTTATAAAATAAAAATTTCATAAATACCTATACATAATCAATAAAATATTCATAAGATACTTTTTATTTTGTATATACATACTCTTTAAATTATTTCTGTTAAATTAACTGAAATTTTTTTAATAAATTATAAATTTTGTCTTGTTTATAACTTGAATTAAACTTGTAAATTTATCTCAATAAATTTGTTATTACAATTACTAACCAGCTACATATTTATGTACCACAAAAAATGCATAAAAATACTAATTTCTTATTATACTCGTAATATTTATATGATTATTTGCATCGATAATAAATTAATTTAATAAATAAATAAAATCTTGTAAATATAACTAACACTATACAAATTATAATATGTACTTGCATTTTATACTTATATTTTGTTTAAATTTTTTTTCTTATATAATATATATATTTTTTTTTTTTTTGATAAATTATATAAAATTTTTGTTATTGTTTGATGATGCTTTGCTATTGATTCCTTATACTCGCTCTCGTATATACATAGTATATTTTATTAGAGACACACCATAGTAAATTTGTATTTTACTTCAATTTTTGTCACTGTGTATACACATATGATAAATACGTAATATTTTTTATTTATATTTTTTTTTTGTTTTTTGTAAATTCCAATGAAACCAATACTAAGTATACCAAAACTACTAAACTATACAGAATCTGCTGTACGTACATTCGTACGTATATATAACGTATATGTATAACGTAACGTAACGTAACCAAACCATTGCTACATTGCTAAATTTATCAAAGAAAAAAAGAAAAATTTTTTTTTTTTTTAATTTATTTTTGTATTAAGAGAAAGTATGTACTACGAAACGATTAAAAACAAAAAGGCAAGCATATTAAAAGCGTATATTATAGATATATGTATATATATGCACACAAAACACACAACAAACACCAAACATTCGTTCATAATTTCGTTCACACACAAAATATTAGATATACATATACATATATGCATGTAAGTTAAATTTATAATACTCGTATGTGTCTAATAGAAATTATTGAAGAAAAAAAAAATAAAAATAAATAAATGAATAAATGAATAAATAAATAAAAATAAAATTAAAAAAAAAAAAAAACAGTTAAAAAAAAGTGTAATGACTTTAATTTTTCTCTAAACTAAAATATTTTTCTGTACTTGTGATTGTGAGTTGTAAACTGTAACAACTTAACAGCTTTTTCTATAGGTATCACCACAGAGAAAAATTACAAAAATTACACAAAAAACTAAATTATTAAATTATAAAATTTTTGATATTGATCTGTGAATTTTTGAACATCATTTTATCTTCTTACCTTAAATTTAATGTCACCTCCTTCAGTGTGTAAACGAGTATGTAATTTACAAAATATTGGAATGGTACTACATATAAATTTTTCAATTTTCTTTTTTTTTTTATAATTTTTACAGCTTTATTGTATATAGTGATATATAGTATAGTCAAATAAATAACAAACAAAAAAAACTTACTCGTATACAAAATATTCACAAAGGAAATAAGTAGTATATTTAAAAATGCAAAAATAAATAACTACATACATATACTATAATGAAAATTTATTTAAAGAAAATTAACACAAATAAGTTATAATTTAATTTATAAAGTTTATTCTTCCTTTTCAAATAATAATTAATAGATAATTTTCTTTTAAAACTTTTTATTTTATTTTTTATTTTTTTTTTCTTGTCTTTATTTCTTACAGTTTATTTTTTATTTAAATGCACATTTATGCATAACAGAAAAAAAAAATCGATATTATATATTAATTATACGTTATTTTCCGGAAGGAATTAAAAATTAATTTTAAAATGCCAATGTCAGTCATGCATGTTTTCATAAACAAATCCAATCTAATAATGTATTTTACTTTTGTATCGTATCTATCGTATCGTATAATATGCAAAAAAAAAAAAATGTTCAACGTAAATGAAAACACACAGCAATAAAAAAAAATAAATAAATAAATAAATGAATTTTAATTATACATCATCGTATAGTTTAATAAATTAATTTCCATATGCAGCACGAAATACATAATATGTAGATTTTTTTTTGTACATATGTATATGTATACAAAAATCAAAATTATTAATCAAAGTTTTCCGATATATCAAAATATAGATATGTACTTAGATCCTCATATAACAGTTACGTAAAATATATACTTATACACTGTACGTACGCGATTAGTTGTGGTATAATTTTGAACAGGAAAAAAAAATAATTAATTGTTAATGATCACATCAAAAAATAACAGCAAAAAAAAAAAATCATAAAAATTACAAATACTCTTGTAGATTAATTATTATGAAAAAATGAAAAATTTTTCTTAATACCAAAAATTATTATAATAATAATAATAATAATAATAATTCATCACGAACTTGTTGCAATAAATTTAAGATAAGTATCACGATCACTTCACAGTAGGATCACTAAGTAATTAAGTATATTTCATTAATTAATTAATTTAATTCAACTATTCGATATTATATAGTTATGCAGTTTTTCTAAGTAGATCAGATCAGATACATGAAAGCTTCTTTCACGAAATGTCTAACAGCAAGTAGGTATGATGTAGTCTTGTAGTCTTTTTAGTCAAAAAATTAGCAAATTTTTCTATCGAATAACAAACAGCATCAATAACACTGAACTCTATAAGAATACTAACTAAACTGTACTGGACCTGGATGTAGTACTACTGATATGGACAGAGATCACATCGTATGAGTATGCAGTTGTATCTATAATAGTTACTTGAAAAAAAATTATTAAACTTTTTTCTGTTTATATTCCTCTATTTTTAAAAAAATATATCTAGATATATAATTTTTATGTGCGGTTTTTGTTTTTCTTATAAATAATACATACGAGATACGAATTATATATAATGTCCAATCGTAGTAGACTATACACAATAAATATAATATAATACTTGGAAAATGTATGTTTATAACCCGTTGTACCTTTAATCTTAAAAGTATCAGTGTACCGTACCTTTATATTTTTAATAAGCTCCGTTAACTCTGCATCAAATTTTATAGTTTGTAGTAAAAATAGATACGATACCAAACCAATACGAATAATAGTTATGTATTTATAAAATTATTTTCTTCAATATATGTATGTACTGCAAGCATAAGCCCAAGCACAATAATTCTCTTGTTGAAGGAATATTGTTGTTTTGTTATAAAGTTAAAGGTGTAAGCTGATGTAAGCGCGGTAATCTCTTCACAAAGTATTCGTATGTAGGTAAGTTTATAATATGTGCATATATTTCTTATATTGTACATTTTAATACTTTCTACTCGTATAATATGCATGCATAACCTCTATGGCGGGGACATATTGAAGAAGAAGAATAAGAAGAAGAAGAAGAAGAAGAAGAAGAAATAAACCGCTGCTTCATTTTATATCATATTAAATCTCTTTTGGAATGTACAAGATACAAGTATGTATAGAAAAAAAAAATTTTTTTTTTTTGAATATAAATTATACGTTATAGCAGAGTTACGTGTTGTATCAAGTTGTATAAATGTAATATTATGTATGTACAAGTACTTTTATATATGTAATACTGCATTTTACTTTACCTATTTTTTATGTACTAAATATATGACGTACATATATATGTATAAATTTACTAACCATTGTATATAGAGATACTACTCTTTTACAGTTTTGTTTTAAATCCATGAGCAATTTGTTCATATAAATTTCCTTTTGGAATTTAATTGAATTTTTTTTCTTTTTCAATTAATCTTTTTAGTTGCATTTTTCACCTTTCTTTTTTTCTCAGAATAGTTATGAGATGCTTTTCATCATTTTCGAATTTACTGAAATTCATAAGAGAAAAATAAAAACCCAAAACTAAAAAAAAATTCAAAGTTCATCGTGATCATATGTATAAATTTACGTATACAGTAAATAGGCAAATATATATACATATGTATAAATGTAATGCAAATGAATTTTAAGTCCAAATAAAAGTAGTAAAAGCAAAAAAAAAAAAAATGTTTCCCAGATCACAAGTAATATCCACTAACTCGTTTGTATATAAATTTCATTACATTATTATTTATTTTCCTATTAATATATAGTATATGCATCTGTTTTACCTGTTTGATTTACCTATATATTCATACTTATGTTTATAGTATATTATTTATTCGATTATACCGTTTTTTATTTAATTTTTTCACATATATGCTACACCTAATATTTGTATATAAACAAACATACACACATTATCACAGTATAGATAGCAGCATAATTTTATAAATTTTACTTTGTATTTTTACGTAATCAACTTACATATAGGCAGACATCATTTACTCGTGTGCTATTGATTATGAAAGCAGCTTAAGTTAAAAATTGATGGAAACAAAAAAAAAAAAAGAAATAAAATAAAATAAATTAAAAAATTTCATAATTCAAAAATAACTACATACCTACATAGCGAAAAATGAATTTAGGTTATTGTCAATACTAATAAAATTCTTAATTTTTTTTTTTTTAATTTTAATATTTTTCATGTTCAATGTTCAATGTCATCGAAATTTATATCGAAATTATTAATTAAAAATTTATATTTTATTCAAATTTATATTTATATTTTTTTTTTTTTTTTTGGACTTTTGTAGTCTTTGTCATACATTTGAGTATTTTTTGATGAAATTTGATATGCGTTTTGATATAAATTTTTTGAATTATATAATTTGATGGCTTCTAATTTCAAGATTACTGTTTTTTATAAAATTTTAATGTCAATTTCAATTTATTTTATTTAAAATGCAGAATATGTTCACAAATTTTTTTTTTTAATTGGACGGCAATTTTACACTATCATCGATCTGCCGCAGTTATGAGTTTGAGAAAAATATGCAAAATGTTTATGCAATCTTATATTTTTCAATGAATTTCTGCACAAAAGCAGTTTTAAATCTGCTAGCATGAATAAGATTATTTATTACAGTACAGATGAGTAGAATTGGTAGAATATAAATAAATGCGTTGCGCATATATTCTGTAGTAGAACTTTATAGAATTTTGCGGGGACATTTGAGAATAGCTACATTTCTTTGAAATTTTCGATAATTTTGTGCATATTTGAAATTCGAATAAATATGAGTTACATTTGATCATAATCTTTCAGATATTTTTTTTTATGTACATATATCAAACATCAAACTAAACGTTAAATGAAAAATTTCACTTCATCGTAGTATAGCAATATCTATAATTAATTTTCATCTGTAAAAAAATGCAGTAGCATAAAAATATACAGTTAGATCAGCAATTAATCCATATTGTAAATATTTATGTTAGTATTTGTAATTCAAAAATAAACCTGAAAAATATATTTTATGTAAATAATTTAAGAATGAACCTCTTATATAAAATTTTAACATAAAATAACATTTTTTTTTTACATAAAAATTTCATAAATTATCTTTTTATTTGTTTTACCAGTTTTACACATATTTAATATTTTTATTATTATTATGTTTTTTTAAATCTTAATTTTTTTTTATTTTATTTATTTTATTATTTCTAATATTAAATAAAAATCAAATTTTACGTGAATGTGTGTGAAGATATGCCAATAATAAAATCAATTAAAAATACACTCATATAAATATTGCATTATACATACTTATAAACGCTTATAATGTACTCTATAAATAGTAAAAATTCACGCTTAAAAATAAATGCAAAAAACAAAAAAATATATGTATATGTATGTAGTTCAAAAAATTCAATCTCAATATTGATGATGACATTCTAAATTCATGCATACGTGTACAATTTAATAAAAAAAATAAAATAAAATCGAACAAAACTAATAAAATATATAATAAATATTTATGTGTATGTATTATCATTATCATTATTATTACATTTACTAGTGGAATGTTGGAATTATTTACGTTGGACAAGACACTTCAAATCACATAATAAATTATTAGCTGCTTCTCGATTTAGCTATTTGAAGTACTTGCGACTTGCGAGTAGATAAGGTAAATGTCTGTGCTGGACCATCTATACTCACAGCTACTCATGACAATTTTTTCAAGCAGATGCAAGTAGTTACGAGTAATTTTTGTATCGTTCGTTATAACAATTTATCCTAGACACATTTTTGTACTCGCAAGTACTTGAAATTGCTAAATCGAAAGCAGCTTTTATCAGCATTCTATCATTATTATTATACTGCGGGAATAATAATTAGAGTACATTTATGTTGTAGATTAAAATAAGCAAGTCTACATATAGGCATAATAGGTTTAGGACGTTGAGTCGAAAGGATCATTGAACAACAAAATTAAGTATTTATATTGCTACGATTATACATGATTTTTTTTCTATTTTTTTTTTTTTTCAATTCATTACTTAACTTTTTTTAAATAAATTTTGCTGTTGTATAAATTTTTGAAAAATAAACAATCTGTCTATTATAATAATTTTGAAATAATTTTTACAAGAAAATATAATCATCTTTTTTTTTTGTTTTTATAATTCTGTTATTGTTCTTTTTTGTTTAAAAAAATTTTTTTTTTTTTAATTTTTGTTTTGGTGGTCGCACATTATTTGTATTTTTATTTTTTTAATCTTCCATGTCTAGCATCTGTAATTGCACCCCATAATTCAATTATAAAATCATCAGTAAAACCGAATGCTTCTAAATCAGAATTATCTAAAGCTTCCGCAAAATCCATAGAATTTGTTTTATCTGCACCTAAATCCCAAATCTATAAATAAATTTAAATGAAAATTAATATTATTTTTTTAATTAATAAAATTTTTTTTTTTTTTGTTATTTCTTTCTCTCTTTCTATATTTTTTTTTTGTCATATGAATTTAATTGTAAATTTACATACCTGCGTTGCTAATTCAGAATCATTAATACCCATAAAAGAGTCTAGTAAAGCATTAATAGCATCAATTCCAGCTTCAGTTTTATCATCAAACTTAGTAAAAAAAAAAAAAAAAAAAAAAAAAAAACAAATAAATTCCATAAAAATTATAATGATCACAATAAAAATGATCTATGTGAGCAATTTAACGTACAATATCTTCAATTTCAGCATTTCCATTCGCTTTAAATCGTAATGTTTCTCGTCCACTACCGTATGATACTTTTTTATTACCTTTTCCAGCACCGCCAGATGATCTTGGACCAATACCTTGAAAACCACTTTTAATTGGTTCAATTAAACGTAATGTAAACGTTGATCCAGTCGGTATATCCTTTAATAATCTGGCTACTTCAAAATGACGTTTACCAACAACATTAACATCATTCAATTTTTCTATATGATCTCCAACCTAAACAAAGATGACAGTGAAAAAAAAAAAAGTTAAAATTAAAATTAAATTACATATTTTATTCTATGTATTAAGTACTTATATTAATTACCATTATATGAGGAATTTTATGAATAACACTTCCTTCTTTTATACGTTTTATAAATGCATATCCAGCACCATTATCTGTTATTGTTAAACCTAATGCATCTTCAGTTTTAACAATTTCAATTTCTTTTGGTCTACCCTTACGATGTGCAAATATAAAATCATCTAAACCGATTTGTCCTCCTAATAATTTTGTCATATCAATTTTATGTGTATTCAATGTACAAAATATTATCTATATATATGAAAATAAATATAAATTAAATAAAATTATTTAAATTACGATACAAAAATAATTAGTATTGATTTATAAAAAATTCTTTTGTGTAAAAATCTGTAAATAAAATGTATAATGTATGTATACTCATGTGATGATTTTCAATGTCAATTTTAGTGTTTTAGTGTTTTAATTAATTAAAGATTGTTTTTTGCGGTTATATGATCTTATGCATTTTCTTTAAAAATATTTATTTATCTTTCATTTTTTTTTTTATTTGAATTCCTATATTTTCTTGTTACAAATTTCTCAGTTTAAATTATGCATGAATTCTATATTACAAATCGCAATGATCTACATAATGAAAAACTAGTTCTGTACAAATTAAAAAAATATTATTAAGTACATTGCATATTTATTAAAAATATCTGAAAAAAGAAAAATGTCATTAATATCGACATTATAACATACTTTCATGCATTTAACCGCATGTGTATGTCTGCCTGTAATATGAATACATTTTTTATTTAATTTTTCCTTGCATACTTAATACTACTGTACTATACGTCTACGTACACTTTCGATCACTGCATTTTATTTAAAAAAAAAAAATTTTTACATCGTCTCTACTGGAATACAATATACGTGTACATTATACTACAATACATTATGCATAAATAGAACGACATAAATTTCCTTATATACGCAATCATATACATATACTTAATTTATCTTTTACCAATAAGAAAATTAAATTTTCCGGTATCATGTTTTATACATTATGTACGATCATACGTATGGAATTTTCATCATTTTATTTTTTAATCAAAAACTTTGCAAAAAAATAAAAAAAATATATATATAAGTATATTGAACACTCAAGTATGAGTGTTTATTGCAAAAAAAAAAACAAACAAAAGCAATAATATCTATACAAATACAAGTATCTACATAAAAGTATATACGATATATTCTCGGATATGAAACCAAACAACTTTCACCCTTATACCTGTGACACACATATATGATGTTGATACTACGTGCAGTATAGTAGAAATAAATTGATCGTAGTAACGATCCTTAAGAAATTTTCTCAATAATAATAATATGTATATGATTTGATTTTAATAATCTTCTTGTTCTACATGATGCCTGAATGATGTATAGAATGTCTTTCACGATTCAAATCGAATCTTATCATCATCAATGATGTTGCAACCCAAATCGAGCCTTGGCTTCCTCAAATCGAATCTCAGTCTCCTCTAACAAAGTTATGTGTTCAGATCGATCTTCAGCCATCTCCAGTTATTGATTATTCTTTAACGTCTCATGAATTTTTGTTTTTATTGCAATATTTTCACTTTGCTCTTAGTTTTCTTCTCAATGGAACGCGCCACACCACCCATTAGTTTAATATTATGGGCACGATTTGATTTTTATTCTCAACGCACAAGTATGATCTTTTAAAGATTATACATTCCATGATCCAATTTTTCATACTATACATATGGTATTATGCTATTATCAATCAAAATTCGGGTCTGTCTCAGGTATTATTACAAAATTCTACTAATAATTTTTGCCCGTCTTAGAGTGTTTTATTTATTTTTCTTCATAATACCATTTAGTAAATATGAAAAAACATTTTCTATTTATCTCAAATAAAATGAGTCTAATTTATATATAGATTATAGTACATATATGCATTAATGTACATTTACATATATAAAAAATTGAATGAATCATACATACCTACGATGATGTATGTATATACATCAATATGTAAATTTAAAATTTTTAATTTACACAATTTACAAGACCTAAATATTTTTTTAATTCATTATATATTGTTAATAATTTAGTTCCGGACTATCATTCATCAGTAATAATTAAGTATATATAGAAAATGCATTCGTACACAAACATAAATTGAATGTTATTTAAAATTTTAGAGAATGTTTACATATGAATATGAATGAGTACCTTCACATAAATATTATTTACCATGTAGTAAGTATTTTTGTTTTAACATTATTTTTGTGAACTTACTTCTTCAGTTGGAAACTCATAGCATTCAGCGATTTTCTGATATAATTCTTTTACACTTGAAAAACCAGTAATAAGTCCAGTTGGACTTCCATGTGCCAATTGACAATGGAATATAAGTGGCTGTTTTGATGCTGGTACTGATGGTGGCGGTGGTGATGTTGCTGATGTTGCTGATGTTGCTGATGTTGATGTTGCTACTGTTCCCTTTTCAGATGATGATGACGATGATGAAAATATACTATTACCACTGATACCGCTATTACCATTATTAACAGGCATTACGGAAGCAGCAGTATTATTCGAATTATTCATTGTCATTTGATTTAAATTTGAATACATCGAATAATTTCTATCTATAAAGTAACAAAAATTCATAATAAATTACAAAAATTCATAATTAATTACAAAAACAAAAAATGAATCACAAAAAAAGTTTTTTTTTTTTTTAAATTAATTTTTGAGAAAAAAATAAAAAAAAAAAGAAAATCACCATTAAATGATTTTGTTGAAGCCATATCTTTTTTTACAGACATCGCTGTTGTCTTATTATTAATATTACTGCTGCTGTTGTCAATTATTGAAGAGAATGTATGATAATTAGAACCAGAATTATTACTAGTTGCAGCTGATTTCGCTGATATTGTTGATGATGATATATTACCACATCCGTTTGTTGTTGTTGTTGTTGCTGCTGCTGCTGCTGCTACTGCTATTGTTGCACTATTCGTGTAATTAAAACTGTCAGTTGGTAATGATGATTTTAATTTATTTTTATTAGTAAATAGCGGCATTATATTTTGAAATTATACATTTAAAAAAAAATGTATGTACTTTTTATTTTAGTATATGTATATACTCGTATTTACTTTTAATTTTCAATTATTTTTGATTTTATCCTTCATATATGATTGTATAGGTACCAAAAAAATGAAAATAATCTTCTAGATTTTCACAAAATAATTCGTTATGTCATCAACAATTTTTATACTTTTCTTAAATTTATTTTTTTTTTGGAATGAGATGCACGCACACACACACACACACACACGTTTCTCTGCGATTAATATTATGTGAATTTATAATTTAATTTTTCATTGTCGAATGTACTGTATATTTAAATATTTTTATAATTTAATAATTTATTTTAATTTTTTAAGCACTCAATATTATGTTATAAAGTGCGAATAGTGCGAATAGTGGCTTTATAATGGAAATTTTTATTTTATTTTTGTTTGTTGAAGAAAAAATAAATGATAATGAATAAAATAGAAAACAAAAATTTTATTTTTTATCATACAATAAATAATACTTCTTAAAGATAAGATTACGAGTACATTTTATATTGCTATACTACCGCAGAATACCTAGTATATGTATGTATACTTATGATGTACGCGAGTATAAATGGAATATGTTATTTTGTTACACACTGTAAGTACTAGTATTTCACTTTTATTACAGATAAAATATAAAGAAATTTCTTATTCATTTTTATTCACTTTTTTTTAATTTTATTCATATTTTATTGTGTAGATATGTACTTTGATATTACATTAAAAATTATTTACACATAAATACATACATATGTTCCGTGATACACTGTCATTATTTATACATTTTTAATATTTTGTTTTACCTTAAATCTTACCTTTCAACTTTTTTTTTTTTTTTTTTTTTTTTTTTTTTAATTGGATGAGGATAAGGAAGTTAAAACCACAATCGCAATAATTATATTATAAACGTACACAACAACAAAAAATACTTATTAATGAATATATTAAAAGGAAATAAAAAACTATCGCGTCTGTTCTCTCTTCGGCTATTTGATGATCGTAATCGTAAGTTAAAATTTTATTGAACTTCAAAATCAAAAATTATTGTATTTAACTTTTTCCCAAGAATTATAATATGTATGTACATATATCCAGTATGTTAGTTAAAGCTTCTGTTCTTTTGTTTCTTCTACTTTTATTACAAATTCATTTCCTATTTACAACACTTACAAAAAATATTAAAAAAAAAAAAAATCTACAAAAAATTTCTACAAATTCTTAAAAAATCAAAAATAAATTTTTTATCAAAATTTATGTACTATACGAGTACTATATAGGTATTTTTTTTTTAGCTTGCTTTGCACAAATTTAGACAGAAATTATAAATTTTGTATTTATATGGACACAGATACACAGGTATCTGAGATGATTTTCCCAAAGTATCTATATTGTGTTACGTGTTGGTTGATATGGTTAATGACGACACATCAAAAATTAAAAAAAATTTTTTTTCTACTTTATTACCTGTATACATGTACATGAAATTTTTAATACTAACACTGACAAGCTATAATGCCTAATGCCTATATAATGCTATAATAATACTACTACTACTACCACTACTATCTACTATCTACTAATACAATAATAAATTCATTAAATTCAATAAAACCACAAATATAATAAACTTTAATAATGACGAGACGATTGACGATCAGCTCTTTAAAAATGGAAAAAATTTATAAAAAAAAGAAAATATTTACACTCGTATTTGATCGTGATCATGAGGTGTACGTACAATCGTACATTATAAAAAGAGAAATAAAATCAAGAGAAAACGAATAACGAAACGGAGCAGCAAACTAAAAGATAAAAGTTTGATTACACTTTTCTATATAGAATATACTTATATTAATATTGCTTAGTTCTGAGTACGCGAGTATTAGACAGAAAAACTTATATGCATATGTATGTGGTTCTGTTGAAAAAGGTAACATATAACATAACACACCTGAATTTGAATGTTTATTATAAAATTATTATTTTTAAATGCACAGGCACATATACACAAATACAATATCATATAGTAGTAAAATGATAGAATAAAATAAAGTGAAGTGAATGAGCAAGAGTAAAATACGAGTATACATAATATCTACTTTCATATACCTACGAAAAAGAAAATATTGTATTATCACGATCACGTAAAATATATACGTACATATAATAAAATCATAACGTATGTATATTGTACACTCTAAACTAAATTCTAACCACACAGAATAATATACACAGTTGGTTTAAGTTTGAAATGTAACGTGTAACATTATACAATGTGATCGATCTAAATGTGTGACTTAAGCCAAGCTATATGCTGTTCTGTTGACTTGCAGCAATTAAATTTTATAATACGGTACGAGTACATTATACGAAAACAACAGATACAGATGCAATATACTACATACAACTAAATTTTGAATCTACACAAATAATACACTCATATACATCATCATCTGTGGATGCATATAAAATATTCATGTAAATGTAATAAACTCCTAATAACTACAGAAATCTCTTAATATACATATTTATACAATATTTTTATTTTTTTTTTTCAAATGTGTTATTGTTAAATGTGCAACTATACATACGGAGAATTCATTCATCTGGTCTGGTATATGTACGTACTAACGTACATGTACATATTTATCTACCCACATTCAATATAACCATAGAAATATGTACATAAATACGGGTAAATTGTAAGTAATGTAATCATTCATAACTATACTACATTAGATCGGTGCCGGTGGGGTATTCAATTAAAAAAATTCATGAACCGCAAAGATCAACAGTCTATTTAATAAAGATCAAAAGGCAGAAATTATTTAATTTTTTGTAAATTAAATGTAACCACATTTTTACATGTTAGTATAGAATAAAGGAATTAAGAATAAATAAATTTTTTATAAATTTTATAAATTCAAACTATATTAACATTGTTAATATACGCAAACGCATGTTATAGTGCGTAAATTACACAATAATAATAATTATTCTTTTTAAATTCGATTACAGTAGAGTCTCGATAATTTGAATTTCAGTAATAATGCACAAAATTAAAAATAAATGAACAAAAATATTGCAAAAATTGTCAATACAATCCAACATAATTACATATAACTGGATAAATATAGGAAAAAATGTATTGTATCTGTTTCAGTACATTTAAAAACATTTATTGTTCTCAATTAGGCGAACATTTATACATAATACAATTTAATTAAGGCTGCTAACTAACTGCAAAGTGTTAGGTTAAACGTTAGGTAGGGTTATTATATTCTCAATTACTTTTAAACATTATTTTGAATCCGAATATTATGCTAGACCAAATTTTCGATAATTCAAATTTATCTAACGTTATTTATTGAATTCAAATTATCGAATCTATACTGTATAATTTCTGTCATTTTAGATGTAATTTTTTTTATACAAGAAATACAACTATTGATATGTAGATTTTTGAATTTTTATGATGTGATTATTATCGGCCACATTACAGACAAATAAAGTATCAAATTTATTTTATAGTTTTCACATTCAAAACAAATCAAATATGTTATAGTGTGTGGCATTATACTCATATAAAAGAATATTTAAATATTTATCATAGGAATGATAATGGAAATTTATAAATCGAAATAAAAATAATTAAATTAATACTTATTATGTATTTTTTTTTTTTTTTAATTTTTTTATTATTATGTTTTGTTTGCTTTCATTTATTTATTTATTTTTTTTTGTATCGTTTTTATTTTTCAAATTTTTATATTTAATTTATTTATTTGTTTTATTTTTTTTTTTTTTTTATATAATTTTTTTGTTTACTCCTAATTATTATAATTTCATATTTGTATCTATAATCCATTTTATTTTTGTATACATGCTTATATATTTTGTATAATATACATATATACTTATATGACATAATCTCATCATCATTATCATTATCATCTTTGCGATCTTATTCAATTATTATTATTATTATTAAACCAAATATAATTTACATGATTCATTATTTTATTAATATTTTGTAATTTAACTACCCTACAATGTATGTGTATAATTTTTTTCAAATATTTTTTTTTCCATTTTTTTTTTTTCGAGATTTTACATAATATAAATCTCTGAATTTTTTTTTTTTTTTTCTTTTTTACACTCATTCACATTTCTTGTTTTCTTTAAATTTAATTATCCTAAATTTATATTTTTTTTTTTTCATTTTTATTTTATTTTATTATTTCTTAGCAAAATTCCTTATTTACTTACTTAGATCTTTTTTCCATAATATTACAAATTATTACAATTTTTGTTCATTTTAATAAAATATTACATATCTTCTTTTTCGGGTTTTCCTATTTTATGTTGTTGTTCTTTTTTTTTTCGTTTTTTGCATTTGCGTTTGCAATTTATTTTATTCTTTTTCTTTTTTTTTGTTATTATCAAAATACCATAATAATGTTATCAAGTGATTACATATATAATTAATTAATTAATTATTATATTATTTGAATATAACTGCTTTATAAATATAAATGTTTTTTTTTGCTTATTTTCTACTCATGTCATCTTTAAGAAAAGCAATATTTAAAATATGTTAATGTTTTTTTTTTGTTTGTTTTTAAATTGTTTTTAACTTGTTTTTTGTTGTATTTTTTTTTTGTTTTTGGCTTTTATATTTGTTTCAATATTATAATAAATTATTACAATCTATTCAATGTGTTTTGTAAAATAATTTTGTTTTTCACAACATTTTCATTTATTAATTTGTAATTTGTAGTACATTTTATTATTTTTTGTTTATTTATTCATTTATTTATTTATTTTTTTTAAATATTAAGTTTTTTTTTTTATTTGAAATTGCTTTAATTACTACTACTTATATATATTATTATGTATTTTTCAGTTGTCCAAATTATTGTTCTTATTATATACTCGTGTATGTAAATCACATTTTCGAAAAAAACCTTCTATAAACACATATCTCCATTCAATAACACTACTCGTGGTTGTGATCAATTTGCAATATTGTGATCGTCCGTGATCATAAAATACTCGTAAAGTTATTTTGAAAATTTTAAAAAGCAAATCTGTTTTTTTTTTCAGATTTGATTCTATTACATAATTAATTAAAAATACAAAAAAAAAAATATATTTAACAACGCTTCTTTTAAAAAAAATGATAATGATACGATTTCTTTTCCGATTTCTTCTACTATTAAACCTGAGATAGGCATGTGATAATTATTATACTACAGAATAGAATGCAGAAAATTGATCATAGCATCGATCCTTTAAAAAAATGTTTTATTAGTATTGAATATATGATTCAATTCAACTCAATTACAAATATGAGCATGTTTGGAAATATCAATTAATCGTCATTCTAAATTTTTCTGGACAATTTTTTTTATTGCAAATTTTTTTTTTATTTTATTTTTTGTATCACAAATCTGTTTGTTTAATCATCAAAATCACAATCAATAAATTTGATAATATTCATATTTTTGACAATCAATTGACATTAAAGATCGATGCTATGATCAATTTTCATAATATCAATGTACCATCAGATAGATCTATCTCTTTCAGATGTAATATTGTTTCTGTTTTTATGATCGTTTACCATTTAAAATATTCTTGATTGTAAATTATTATTTATATTAAGGAGATACACATATAAAAAATATACAAAATGTGCAATAATATATAAATTAAATAAAATATTAAAATAAGTGAAATTAATTAAACATTTTCATATTTTCAGATCACGTTTTTTTTTTCTTTTCATTCAGCAGAAATTTATTAGTGTTAATGTTTGGTAGCCTTAACTATGTCATTTTATATTTTCATTTAATAATTTTAATTTATGTAAATATCGTCTATCTATCAATCAATAATTCTAAAAAAAATAATAATAATAATAAAACACTTTCTTTTTTTCATACATACATTTTTCAAATTCAATTACTTAAAATTAGAACTGATTAGAACTGACAGAATTATCATTTTGAATTTAAGCCATTCCCACAAATGAAATAATTTTCATTTTAAATTTGTTTTTTTTTTTTTATTTATTTATTCATGTATTAATAATATGTAATTTCTATTATTAGCTGCTTTCGATTTAGCAATTCCAAGCATTTGCGAGTACAAAAATGTGTCAAGGATGAATTGTTATAACGAATGACACAAAAATTATTCGTAACTAAGTACTTGCATCTACTTGAAAAAATTTTCACGAGTAGCTGCGAGTAGATATAGTTTAGCAGAGATATTTACCTTATCTAGTCGCATGTACCTGAAATTACTAAATCGAAAGCAGATATTATGTATTCATTTATTTTTATTATTTACAATATTACAAATATTCTAATAAAATATACAGACAAGATCGTACTTTATTATTTTGTTCAATATTACATACGAGTATATGCATGCATGTATATATAATAACTTTCATTTTCTTTTCCTTTGAAGATATTATTTATTTTTTATTAGTAATTTTTTTATTTTATTTTATATTAATTATTTAAATTTACATTCTTATGCATCATTACAAAAAATAAAAATAAAAAAAAAACTTCATTTATAATTACATTTAAAAAATATAATCTCATATTAAATTTAATAAAATAAATCGAATACTCGACTTGGTACTACTCATTATCTTGTCCTTTATAATTCTTTGTCATTCATTATTTATTACTTGGATGTAATGTATATGATATTTATACAAATCAATTATTTATTATACAATTATTATCATTATTATCATCATTATTTATTTGCATCATTTCTAAAAAATATTTGTGTAAAATTTTATTTCTCTAAATACTACTACACTCATCATTAATTATAGTACTTTTAATACACTTTTTTTCTTAACACATTACATATTTATTTATTTATTCATTTAATAAATCCGTTCAATTACTGAATTCTTATTATTAAATTAATTTAGAAGCAAAGGAAAAGAAAAATATTGTATATATCCATCTATTACAAAAAATAATAATAATGATAATAAAATATAAAATAATAACTTTGATGCAAAGTTTAAAATTTAAATTTAAAAAAAAAAATCATATTTTTCTTTTTATCATTATTATTACATTTACATATAATTTCTAAAATTTATTTAGTATATTTTTATTTATAATTTATGTGTATTATATGTGTATTATATTAATAGCAAAAATAAAAACAAGAAAAATTATTTATTAATACAAAGTTGGGTTTTTCATTATATTTTATTAATTTTTTCTTTGTTTTTGTTTTTGTTTTTTTTTTTTTTCAAGTATATTCATATTTTTTTACTCATTATTACATATATACCTAAAAAAAAATCAACTGTTAAGCTCAATCTTTTTTCAATATTTCTTTATTTTATACAAATATGCTCAATTCCACAGTGGAAGTTTAAGCTTGAACTTAGCCAAACCTACATAAAAGGCTTCTTAAACTATGGCATGTTTCAAGCCTACTATTGGATAAGCAGAGTTTAAGATTTAAGTTGCCATTGCCACTGTAAAATCGAAAGCATCTCTTAAGCGAAAATTCAAACCTTAAACTGAGCTTAAACTTACATTGTGGAATTGGGAATTAGACACCATCATTATTATCTATAGTAGAATCACAAATATATTATACAAAATCGAAAAATTTTTATCTAAATTTCTAATTGTTTTTATTATTTATTTTTTTATTTGTATACATATTCATATATTTTTCTTGTAAATTTGTCCAAAATTTTGTCCTAATTATGACAAAGCAAAAAAAAATAATAATAATAATAATAATTTATCTTATAGAAATATGGTTGTAATATGGACATTATTTTTAATATGGACACATTTTGTTTGTTGAGTTTAATTTTTCAATAAAATGAGCTTTTTATATTTTAAATAAAATCTAAAAATATACTTATTACAACCTGAGACAAACATGTGATCATCATAATACATACATCAACACCAACCAAAACTATTCAATAGTATTGAAAATTGATCATAATTTAGTATCGATTCTTTCAAAAGAAATATTTAAAAATTTACATCAAACATAATTGATTCATCATTTATTCAATACAAAAACCATTTTTTTGTAAGAATCGATAAAATTAATTCATTATGATCAATTTTATCAATGGCATCCATACCACAAGATGTCTGCTACAGGCATTGTACTTGTACATGATATTTATAATACAAATATGAAACTTTGATTTTTTGGGGTTACTTAAATTTTAATCTCCCGCGGATTAATGGTAATTTTGTTCACATAATACTGGGAAAAAATTTTATATACATTTTTTTTTTGAAGTTCATCATATCCTTAAAACGTAAAGTAATTAATAATTGTGTAAAACAAATTATTTTTTAAAAAGACAAAAAATGACAAACAAATTTTAAAACTTAGAAATAATATAAAATCCTGTGGAGCAAAAATATCTTGTAATTCTTGTTAGTAAATGTAATTCTTTTTTTTTATATTTTTTTTAATGTATTTTTATTAAATGTATGATTAGAACTTCTTCATTTTTCCACCATATATTGCGATTATTTTATAATTGAATTGTTTTTTTTTTAAAAACTATTTTTAAATTTTTATATATTATTATTTTTTATTTTTTGTTATTATTACTTTTAATATATTTTTTTTTAATTTTAACTTTTTAGTACGAAGTGTGCGTAATTCAATCAATTTTATTTTATTTTATTTTTTTTATTTTAATGTAACAATTTAAATTATGTATTTAATTTCTCTATAATTTTGTGGTTATTTTTTTTTTTTTAATATTTCTGTTTTTAACTTCTATAAATATTATAAAATTGTAGACGGAACAATTCCTTCAATAATGCGCCAAATAATAATGAAGTTTTTATTTTTGATTACGTGTGTGAAAAATACGAAGCAGAAGACAGGGAGTATTTATTATATATAAAAAAGTGGTATAAGAAAGTATTAAAGAATTTGAATTTAAAAATAAAAAAGGGTTCTCATACTGAACAAGGAGAAGATCAGATTTTACACGAAGCAGATCAGTTTTGTAAATTGTATAGAAAAAAAAAAACAATTGGTAAGTAATTGGAAATTTCAATCCAAAAAAGTAATGAATGTGAAAATAGTACGGCAAGAGAATAATAATAATAACCTACTACATATTTTTTTTTAATAAAAAACTGTTTTTATTTATCACTTTTCTGTTGTTGTTTTCTTCTTCTTCTTTTCTTTGCTTTTAAAGAACTGATTCAATCTGGCTTACCTCATTATCAGCATTTGAATTCTTTTTACCACCATTTATTGTTGCTGTTGTTGGTTGTGATGAATGATTACCTGCAGGTCTTACTGTTGTATTATTGCTTTCAATTAATGGTAATTTACTATTACTACTATCAGTTGCACTATCATTTGTCATATTTGTTGTTGATGTTGGAGGCGATGAGAATGCTGATACTGATGCCGTTGTAGCTGAATTAAAAGGTTTTATTGAAATTGGCGGTGATGTCGGTGATTTCATATTTGATGGATCACCATCACCTTGTGGGCTCGGTAATGTTCGTACAATTTTTGGTAACATTGTTATCGGTTGATCATCATCGGCTAAATCTTCAGCTGGTTCTTCATCAATTGGTGTTAATGTTTCCATATGGACTCGAACTTCATCTGATTTGACACAGCTGTGTATATAAAAAAAACAATAAAATTTTACAATAATTTGAACAAAATTAAAAAAAAAATAAATAAATAAATATTTTTTTACCGTTTCATTGCTGGTGCCATAAAGCTAGTTATTGTTGATATACCAAAGAATGTAGCTGCCATATAAAATGGTATCGAATATGATTTTGTTGCATCATAAACAGCACCGGCTAACGGTGATCCAATTATTGCAGCAAAACCTCTAAATAAAATTAACAGACCAAATGCGTTCGTTAATTTATCCAAACCAAGAAGATCGACGAGTATAATTGACGTTAAAGAAATGTATCCAGCTACAAGAAAACAAAAAAATGAATTATGATTTATGTTCAAATAATTTTTATATCGAAAATTTTACACTTACAAATTGCTATACCAAAGAATATAGACATTGCTACATAGGCAGGATACGAATGACATAATGGAGTTGCAGCTACCGATACAGTAGATATTGCTAGACAAATATTATTTAGAAGTAATGAATCAACTTTTGGAAAATCTGCAACATAACCGCAAATAACACGACCGAATGTATTCGTAATACCGATAATTGAAAGTAAAAATGACGCTCTATTTGGTTCAATTCCCTGTAAAAATTAAAAATCAAAAAAAAACGAAATTTTATTTATAAAAATACCAAATTGTATACATCACACCAATTGACACATACATCTAAAACAGCTGCATCAACTAAATAAACGAATGGTACATATAATCCAGCCATACCAAATACATTCGAAATTCCAATTAACATAAATACTGGATCCTTAAGTAAACTAACATCCAACATTGCACCTAAAGCTGATTTAAATGATTCCGGTAGAACACAGCATGGACAAAGTGAATATTCTGTAAAAATAAAAAAAAAATAAAAAAAAATCAAATTTATTAAATGTTATTTATGTAAATAATAGATACATATTTGCAAAATATGTACATACGTTCTCGTCCTTTTTCAATTTCAGCCATTGGATCTACAGATGGTGCACGTACATCACGCATACTTTTCTCATATTTTGTTAATGATATTACAGAATTACGATAATTTGTTAAAGATTTTTGCGATTGATATAATGGTAAATTTGTTACGGAACCAGAATAAAAAATATCTTTACGTGATAGCGGACGAACCATTTTAGAACTGCTATCGGTTCTTGTTGATAATGATGCTTTTGATATATACATATCCTACATGTAATATACGTTTATAAAAAAAGTGGAAAATTTGGAAATATAAAATAAAAATAAAAAAAAAAAAAATTATTAGAAAATTATTTAATAAAATTTTTATATGAAAAAGTATATATGTATCTATAGCATAATTATGTAGCAGTAGGTAAATAAAATACAAATATCCCACACATTTCTGTTATTACTAAAGGAAATTTATTTCGAATTTTGAAAGATCATATAATCCAATTAAAAATATTAAAAAATAAATAAATCGAAATCAAAATCAAAATATTACACACACTGTAGATATAAAATGATCTACCCTTCTTCCCTTCAATTTTCTTCCCATTACTTCAATTTTATATTTTCATTTAGCTTAAAACTGAAATATATACGTACATGTTTACGACAATATTATTACATTTTGGCAAGCAAATAAGCATCAATATAAATGTACATACATTCCCAATATCTACACAAATAATAATCAAAAAAAAAAAAAAAATATATTACCGAGAGAGTTAATATCAAATATCTACTGGCAATAAATAAAAAAAAATATATAAATTTAAAGAGAATAAAAATATTACGTATTGCTGATATAGACAAATAAAGAAATATTTTTATTTAGCTGGTACATCACTAAAAAGTAATACACATAAAATGAGAAAAAAAAAATCATAGGATTTTTTATTGGAGAAAAAGATGAAAAAAATAAGAATAAAGAATAAGAAAAATATACAAAATACTCTCATATCTTCGACAAAAAAAAAAAAAAATATTTTTTCAAATATTCTAAAATATTTCTTCATTAATGTATGTATATACTCGCAGTAGATATTTTCAAATAATAATTAATTTTGTTCATTTCACTAACAGTGTCTTCAGAATTAAGTCTGCTACCTGCCGAATTCGCGGTTTGTCTTAAAAGTATAGTCTTACGTACATCACCATTACTGCCTACATCTCCCCTAGAATGTGCACGAATCGCTGATAATGTCGGTTTAAAACGATCACTAGTTGATGTTTTACGAATTCTATCAAAAGTTGGAACGGAACCATTTTTTGGAAGACCTATTATAAATATATGTGACAAAATAAAAAATAATAAACTTTTTTTCAATTAATTCATTTTTTAGAGTAAAAAATAATTTAAATAACGAAAAAAAATTTTTATTTATTACCACGTTGATGGGACGAAAATGCCGGCTGTGAGGCATTTCTTGGCATATTTTTTGAATCCAATAATTCATTTGATGTTGGTGGATTTACTTCGGACATACGATGAATTCTTTTTGGTTTTGGTACTGGAATTGTTGCGGTTGTTGTTGTTGTTGTTGTCGTATTTGTTGTCATCGATGAATTCGTTTCTAATTGACTATTTGATTCTGGTGGACTTTGATTACTAGCAACTCTTGCTTCTGTTATTGTTGGTAATGTTGAAACTGGATGTAATGTTCCACTTTGTTGTGCTATAAATTTAATTATGTAAATATATGAAATTATTTAAAAAATATTTATATGTAACATTTTTATTTATAATATATTAACCTGCTAATTGATCTAAATTCAGACTAGAATGTACACCTGGATCGGCATTTATTGGCATTTTTAATCTTTTTTCCATTGTGCCATCTGGTAATTGTACCATAAAATATGATCCGCCTATAGAACCACGCTCTAATTGCAAACGTTTCTCTTCATACATTCTTTGCATTAATGGTTTCACTTTTTTTTCTTTGGGATACCTACAGTTTTTTTTTTTTTTTTTTTTAAATAAAAATAAAATAAAATAAAATCTAATTTTATTTTATTTTTCTTCTATCGATCTATTCTTTTATTTTATTTTATTTTTTAAATATTTTTTAAATATTTTACGTTAATGGTCGCATCAATGCTCCAAATATAGCACAGTTTAATATTAAACCAGCAAATATCAGTAATGAATCCTTCCAACTAAATATATCCAGTAAATATGATGCTAACGGAGCAAATGTGAAAGTTCCAAAACCTGAACCGCATACAGCAATACCAGTGGCAAGCGATCGTTTCGTTTCAAAATAATACCCAACAGCTACAACAGCCGGTAAATAAATCATACCAAATCCAAAACCTATATACATAACAAATTTTTATATTTTTATAAATTTTTTAAAAGTTTTTGTACATTAAGTCAATCAATTACCTCCTATCACACCATATGTAATCATGAGCATATTTATCGATGTACTAAATGTACTTAAAACGAATGCAATACACCCTATAATACTGCCGCCTATACAAACTGCTCTACAGCCATATTTGTTAGCTAAAGCCGATACCACAGGACCTAAATTAAAAAAAATATATTTTTATAAAGAAAATGTTTCTAATTGTAAGTAAGTTAATGATCTTTAAAAGAATTTAATTTTTACCTGCACTTAAATATACACCACTTAATAAACTTCCTACCCATGCAACTTTTCCTTTGCCTTCACCAAAATATGTAACAAAATCTCCTAGGAAAATACCAAATGTATATGCTATTCCATCAACGATCATGTTACACATAAATGATGCAAAAACAATAACCCATCCATAACTGAAAACAAAAAATACGATCAAACAAAAATTATTTACACAAAATACCTAATGAAAAATATAAAATCTATTTAAAAAAAGGATGTTTTCTAAATTTTTACAATTTTTTTGAGAAATTTCGGTACAATTTTTATGAAAATTTTTGTTTAAGGAGGATATATAAAAAGTTACAAAAAAAAAAAATATCTTTACCCTCCATCTGGTGGTGGTGGTAAATCATGATATTCACACAAATCATCATCATCATCATCTTGTAAATTTTCACCCTGGATTTCAGCTGTTAATCTTGCTGCTTCTTCACATGCTATTTCACTATCCGTCTATATATAAAAAAACAAAAAAAAAACAAATGAACGTTAAAAAAAACACATGATCAAATTTATTTATTTATTTTTGTTTGTTTGTGCTTCTAAATTCAATTAAAAATGTAGATCAGTTCAATAGTAATGAATGAATAAATGAATGATGTGACAATGATCGATTAAAATGATCGATAAACACAATTATCTAGATAGTATAATGATTGTCATTATGGTATGAGATGTACTACATTACACACGTTACATAATACATGAACCGTTTTATTTGAAAATGTCGTAAGTCCATTTTATCATTATAATAGAAATATTTTAAGAGTTTGCAATCAAATATGTAGTAATGTCATTTATTCATCAAAATGATGAAAATTTTGATGGATTTTTTTTTTTTTGGAACTCTTTGGAACTTTTGGGAATTTTTGGGAACTTTTGGGAACTTTTGGGAACTTTTGGGAGCATTTATTACGTTATTAATTATAAACTAATATTTTTGTCGTCAAAAATGAACTTATAACATATTCAAATAAAAGAGATCACATATTTCACAAATATTTCAATGTCAAAATATATAAAAAATTAAGAAAAAAAAAACTCAATTATTATGTGTGATAATGAATTAAATAATAATAAGGTAAAAAAAAAAATAAATCAAAATATCAATGTTATATTGGTTATATTAAATTACAATCGCAATTAGGTATGTACATTCATAACAATCATATTTAATTTTATTTATTTATTTAACTTTTGTAATCCATCTTTAAAAATAAAATTCAATTATTTATTACTTATAGACATTACAATAAAATATTTATTTATATGTATGTATATGTTGACATTATAATACATGTAAGTATGTATTTATGTAATTTTAAATTTCAATAATAATTTTCAAAAAAAAAAAAATAAAAAATACCTAATTAAATAATTCAAACATGGTCAACAAATAAATTTATTTTTGATCATATGTCACCAGATCAGTACTGTACTCGTGCGCTTAGGAATACAAGTAAGTACTACACTAGACATTATAATGTATATTCGCTTACATTATTATCCATATGTAATGTCCATATTAAAAGACATTATAGACTTCATTTTAAATTTACTTAAATAATTTGTTGTACAACATTTTTATCATGAGTATGGTATATACATTATTTAAATGTGTGTAATGTGTATGATAACGTGTATATGGGGTGGGTATATATATACGAAAAATTTTGACATAAAGCACGAGTTTTTCATTTCCATTTCCATTTTCAATTTCATTTGAATGATGGTGATATGTTTATAGCACTCTAAAAACTTAAGTTTTATTTGGAAAATAATTTGCCAAAAATGTACCTAAATAATGTATGGATGGCTATGTATTTATTAATTTAAAGGCAAATGTTTTCATATATGTACATAATGTACATAAATATGTATATACGATCACACATTATAAATTGATCATTACATTACTCATATGTAAGACTGACCCGACTTATTAACCGATTAACTGACTTCTAAATAGGAATTAAGAGATAAATTTTTTTTTATATAAATTAATATCATTTGTGATAAATTGGTCTCGATTATAGAATAATAAACTCACTTCTTTATATAATATTCATATTAATTTTTATTTCAATATATATGTACATAGATAAATAAATAATAATATTCGAACATTTATGTACGTACAAATACTTAATTGTTACATTACATATTATATTGAAGTAGTTTAATATTTTGTAAATACATTCAAATGAATGAAAAATTTCTTGATTATCTTCAAATTTACAAATACTTAAATTCACAATTTTTTTTGTTTTTTAATTTATAAAAAGGAATTTAAATATTATTTTTAAATTAAAAACACTCAAATTATTATCATGTTATTATAAATTATATATATACGAGTAATTATCAAAACAAGATCCAGGAAAAAGGATCATAACATGATCAGGAAAAGATAAAAAAAAAAAATAATAAAATAATGGAGACAAAATTATAAATTATTTTATGCACATTTCTCTGCTGAAATTTGAATCACTAACATTTATATAATTATGTATATATGTACTTGATTTTATAGTTACTTATTAGAACTTATTTTAAATTTCTAGCTAGAACATATTATACACTCCTTTGTATATGTAAAATAATTTATTATAAACTTTGAATGATTTTTTTTAATGTTTTGATACACTATACTTTGAAGTTATAGAGATACCTTCTTGATCTTCTCGATATTTATAAACTATCAAAAATGTATTATATAATGTATAGATACATTATAATATACATTATATTATTTTCACATTAAGATTTTAATATTTTTAATATTACATTTTGAAACTCGTGATTTTGTACAGATGGATACAGTAAATCGAGTCATTTAAGAAATTTGAATTTTTTTTTTTAAATAAATTTTTAAAAATAAAATCACTTTTTATAATATTTTTTTTTTTTTTATCTTTTTATTTATTTGTTGAAATATTTTAATCCTTGTTTAAAAATTGATCTTATCATAAATTATATGTATGTAATTTTAATCTTTTATAAATACAATAAATATTATCATACTTAACATACCACTATAATGACGGGTTCTATAAATTCTTTTTCTACGAGCATTTTATTTTGTTTTTTTGTTTTTTCGTTTATTTTTATTTTTATTATTTTAACACATCATTATCGTTATGAAAATTGATTAAATAATTATTTTTTTTTTATTATTAAGTACTTTCAAAATTTTATAAAAATTATTTTTTAGTAAATTTTTAAAAACAAATATAAATTCCTATTTTTTTTTTTCTCTCTAAAAAAAATTATATATAAAAATTTATCCACCAAAATGCTACTCATGAAGATCAACGACAATAATAATAATAATAATATAAGAATACTTATGTATAGTAAATAAGTACATAAATATAAGAAGTAAAATATAGTAGTGTAATGTAGTGTTGAAGAGTGTAACAATAATAACTTAATGAATTCAATTGAAATACATTCACTTTTTCATTATGAGTTCTTCCTTTGTTCCAAGTTTATTTATCGCATCGTTTAAAATATTTAATAAATTTATAAGCATTAGAGTATATATTATATATATACGATATCATTTATATATATTATGTATGAATAAACATTACATATAATACCATTTATTGTTTTGTTATATACTATATATGTATATTTATTTGTATAGTTATTTATTAGAAAATAAAACTATAAACAATATTTTTATGATGCTTAAGTAACAAAAGAAAAAAACTATAACTTATAAGTTATTTAAGTAATAATTTCATATATGTATACACGTATACATGCGTATAAATGTATATGTTACATACGTATACTTATATGTATATACATATATTTTATTATATATATATAGGTATAAAACGATTGACACAAAATACTTATATACAAACATATTAACAGAGATATATGTACAAATAATATGTATTTATGTATACTAAGTATATTTTATATTTTATTTAGTTTAGATATGTAGTTTCATTTTTATTTTAAAATACTACACGAGTCCAGTATATACTATATACATTTAATATGTACGTATACATATATGTACATATAAGAATAAAAAACAAATAAATAAATTTAAAAAATACAAAAAAAAAAAAAACATATATACATACATGAATAAAAGTACATATATATTGAATCTTAATCATAATAATTATTGTCGTTATGAATTATTGTTATTAAACAACTTGGTAAAATGAACTGTATAATTGTTTGTAAGTACTCGTATCTCGTATATATGTAAATCATATAATATAAAATGTGTGTTGATCTTTAATAAAAAATAAATTTTTTTTATTGTATAAATACTATATTTTATGTATATTCATATGTTATATATACATATTACACTTATATATAAAAACTAAATCGATAAACATATTACCTACTCATATTTCACTTAACCGTCCGTTTATACATGTAAGTTTCTAGCAAAAATAATCGACTCCATAGATCTCAAATAATTTATACTTTACATACATTATATAAATAGTTCAGTTTCAGTATAAAACAAAATAGAGCAATTACCTACGTATGGTTATCGAAAAGAAAATAATTTATTTCCATATTATTTATAGATTTTCATATTATCATCTTGTTTACTTTTTTTCTATTTAAAGAAATATAAAAAATAAGTATATCATCAGAATCAGATCACCTCACCAGTCACCATTTGTTATTGTTGTTTTCTTTTAAATAAGAGAAAATCAACGTTTTCTCAATCATGAATATACATACCTATACAAGAACACATGATGTGTAAAATAGTGTAAAATACTACTCGTACTACATATCCTAGCAGCATATAGTATATAGTATAGGTACGGTTATAGCAAAGATACTATAAAATTTCAAAGATGTGAAAACTAGTACAAAAAAAGGGGATAGTTTTCTTCTTCTTGAATTTTTCCATCGCATCGCAATCAACTCTTCTTGAATTTTCTTGTTGGATTTTAAGTTCTAACCGAAGAAATTTTTAATTTGAATTGTCAGTTATGTTATGAAATTTTGTTAAATTCCAATTGAAAAGCTATATATTAGAACTTTCTTTCATTTTAAATTAAGTATTGAAATATATGAAATATATAGTATTGGTAGTATGTGTAGTATGAATATATGAATATAGTGTTTTGTTGTGTTGTATTACATGTAAAGTATGGTAGATGGTAGTATGATTATATCACATACCATATTATTACTTATAACCTGTAGATACTATATGTACAGGAAAATATATATATACGTATATAGGAAAATATAGGAAGAAAGGACTTGCTTTCATATTAAACCTGTTTTGTGTATGAAT